>JARDWD010000331.1:2771675-5543350 GCA_029034505.1 Ornithoptera priamus
TTACGTCTGGTCACTCCCGGTAATTTCAATGGCAACAACACCCTTCAATCCGGAACATGGTAATGTTTGCACATTACTGTTTGACGACAGAAATGGCAGCTGCGACGGTACCTACCAAGACGATCTCCTGCATCAGAGACGTACCAATATTTCTACGATAAATTGATCATAAATGAGTTCCTTTTGTATAACTAGAAATTCCTAAAGTATTAATCAATTATCATTTACACGGATACAGTGCAGTATTCACCACGAGAGCGTGGGCGCGGTGATAAACAGTTGCGCCTTGTGTAAATGTACCGCTGGCGCCACTAACGTAATGAATGGTGCAATTGCTGTTATCCAGCTATCGGTGGAACCGCGTAGATCTGTTGCACGGAGCCGGATAAGCAAATCACCCGACGGACATCGTGTTTATATCATTTATTTATCTTCAACGAAATTGCTATTAGTATAGTTACGTTTGCTCGGTGATTGCAGCTAACCATTTCCATTTCCTTACAATATGTATGTGTTATGTCGCGCAAATCAACGTCAGGTAGACCGGTAAAATATGTGTTAAACATAAAAATAAATTGTTTAGAAATTTCAACTGCTATAATAAAAAAAATACTTTTGCTATAAACCGACATGACTAGTGTTGAGCTGATGATACAGTATACGCTTGCCAAAATCGATGTTTATTAGGCACTTTATGTATCACTATAGATGCGTACATAATTTCGTGATATAAGATATTAAATTTCGTTACCACCAGTAATATTACCATCATCAGAAAGTTTCAAGTTTGATAACAATAAATGTTTCATCACCAAGTCCGCCTTATGGCATCATCAGAATCGTTCACAGCCGAATTTTGACTAATGATCACCAATGTATGAATTTCAATATAGTTAACTTCAATAATATATTAAATTATATTAGTACAATAAAAGAAATGTATAATTATCTATTTTAATATGCAGTATGACTTGCACATAACTTGAAGTTAACATTTTTAATCAAAGACCAAGAACTTAATCACAATTAATATGCTATTATAAGCTATTAATACTCCAAGTTATTTAAATCATTATTAGATAGCAGACAGTCAAGTTTTTACAACATTTACCTCTTCATAACATATTTAATAAAATTGAATTTTTTTTTTAGTGATCTCTATAGCAATGAATGCGAAATACTTTTGAGCGCGCTTGTAACAGGTTAACCGGTTATATAATAATGTACAAAAGCTAATTTCCTTACGGCATACCGCAGCCGCCACAAATCACTAGAAGGTCAATGTATGGTCGTTATTTCAAACGTCCAATAAATTAAATCGAAGGACACTAACGTCTCGGATCGGGTTAATGTATCTAGAATTGGGTAAATTGTTCGAGTTATGCTAAATATTAAATCCACGAAGACAATGTTTGCCTTCCAATTCAAATTATATTTATATATAATCTAAAATTGTTATAAATTTGTCTTAAATTAGTACAACTTAATTCTAATTTAAATTATATATGTTTATTTATTTAATTTCTGTCTTCGTTATACATAGTAAATTTACGTACCAACAGACAGAGTACTTATGAGAATTTTCTACAAGCCAACAAATGTATAGAAAAAAAAATACATTTAAGGATCTTGTAAAAATATCAACTAACAGTCAGAGTTAGAACTATTTTACTACATTTAGTTCTCATAAAAGAAAAGTAGTATAAGTCAGTCCTTAAGTAAAGAAGAAATATTGTCAAGAGCACCGTAGGATCCTCTACGTGGACTACGGGGATATTCAATATGATGAAGATTGCAGATTGTTGGAGGCAGTTGGCATCACGTTAGAAATAGATTAGAAATTCTTTATCCCTCCCATTTAAATCTTGGGAGACTAATCATGGTCATCAGTTTATTGCATATACTCGTATACATAGTGAATGTCATGGTAAATCATTTGCATAGTAATCTCTTTGCCTTCTGCCTATGTTAACTAGTAGACAAAAATAGACTGGAAAAATGATGTTGGTGGAGGATATAAATATATATAAAGGTTAAACTTACACTTACATTTAAGATAGTTCTCCTCGAACTTAGCCCTCATTTGCTTGTAAGACTCCAAACACTTTTGGTATTCACTTTGTTTCCTCTGCACTTCTTCAGTTAACTGAAATAAATAAGCAATTCATGAAAATATGTTTCATTAAAATTCAAATTGTTTATAATTTTTATTTTAATTTATAAACATACGTGTGTCAATCATGTGATACTTTTTATGTGCGAGTAAAAAATTGCAAAACTATAACTTCAAAAATTACAAACATTACATTATAAGATATTAGAAAAAAAAACAGTTATCAAATTTATTTATTACTAATAGCTATGATCCGATAACTTATTTTTAACAAAATTAATTATTTATAACAAACAAATATAGAAGTGGTCCATATCTTATATATCTCTAATATATTCATATAATGAGGAATGGAAGAAGTACAGACCCTAAAAGTAAAATAGACAGTAGGAAAGAAGAGAAAGAAGTAAATAAGACAAACCAAAAATGTTGACAAAATAAGATTAGAGGGTCCAGGCGCACAAATGCCATGGGAACGCGTATACCGCGTATGTATAAAAAATTATATATATTCCTATCAATAATTTTTTGTAATGTATTTGTTTAGATTAACAATCATGTACAAATTATAGCACATAAATGAAATGAATAACGTAAACTAAAAACTTCAGTCTGAATGAAGTCAAATTTAATAACTTAACCGCAACTTTGTTATACAAATTGCCAAATCAATTTTAGTCCGTACAACTTTTTTCCTAAGCTGATTTGTTCGACGAAAAAACTTAATTCACACGAAGTTAACTTGTAATTACCATTTACTTAATGCTTCCACTATAAAACACTAACAGTTTGTTTATTTAAGTTCTTAATATACAACACACTGACGAGAGAAGGACAACCAAATAGTGATATGTCTGTCCATCGTAATGTTAAGCTACATATTAGGTTCGCTCGAAGGACTGATAGCCGATAAACCACCAAGGTCCTCGAACGGCGACCGCGTGCCGGAAGACGCAGTGTTTGCAGAACCCCATAAGGTGGTCCGATAATCTGGTGAAGTTCGCGAGAAGCGCAGAATCGATCGATATGGAGATTTTTGGGGGAGGCCTATGTCCAGCAGTGGACGTCGGCTGATGATGATGATGATGATAGTACGTTCACACTGCACCACAATATGCTCAACTGTTCGAAATTTAAGATAGTATGTAATGTGATACCTCAGTAATTTCACTAGGAGAAATATTAGTATTTCGATTTGAAAGGTTCGAAGTCTTAATATTTATGGAGAGAGAGAGAAGAGGCTGCCGTTTCTGTGCTTATTTAAACAGTCTCCAATAATCGAGAACAGATAATATAAGAAAGGAGATGTAAATCTTCATTTAAGTATTAACTGTGTAACACAAATATGTAACAGGTTTCCCTAGCGTGGGCTAGTGGGCCGTGGGAGAACGCCTTTGTCTATTCAGTATTAACAGATAAAAAATCTATATCCGGACAACAATGATATACCAATAGCTTTTAATTTTTTAATGATCGTTATTTTACCGCTACAAGCTTAGATAGCGAAGTAATGAATACAATGAAATCAATGCTGATGAGAATGGTATCCATTGTTGTAAACTTCAGTTTCTTCTTCTCTCTCTTCTATTTCGTGTACTTCATGATTGAAGGTCGTGCCTGTACTGAAATGCTCTTAATGACGCGTCAACCAGATGCCTCCACACCTCTCTGTTCTAGGCACGTCTCACGGTATTCGGAATGTTGGTGCCTGATCGGATCTGGTCAGACCATCGAGTAGGCCGATAGACTCCATGATCTTTTGCCCTCGATCTTTCTTATTAAAATTAACTTATCCAGATTATCTGCTTGTCTCCAGGCAGTTTCTAATCACGGCGAAATATACTGAAAAAATATTTTAGCGAGATTGACACTTGAAAATATAATGGACTTTGTTTTCATTAATCAGGGATTAATCAAGATAATATATACTGCACCACATTTTAGCTGGAGACATAATTTTTATGTATTGTTCAAGTAATTTCACTAGCTACAAAGGATCTTGATACTTCAAGACAGTAATGTTTGTTGTCTACTGTTTGATGGCAAAAAAAGACACCTCCGGCAACAGAGACCTAGCAAAACCTATAAGGATATACATCATCATCAGCCGAAAGACGACCCATGTCGGACTTAGGTCTCTCACAAAGATCTCTACATCGACCGGTCCTACTCTGCCCACATTCAGTGGCTTCCGGTGGCCTTCACCAGATCGTCGGTCCACCTTGTGAGGGGCCTCCCAACACTACGTCTATCGGTACGCGGCCGCTACTCGAAAACTTTACTGCCCCATCTCATCCTTATCCCCACTGCCACATAAGTCTAACAATCTTTGGGGCTATGTTGATGACCTTAATTCTTTTGCGGATCTCCGTTATCTCTATCTGGTTCGCTTGCGCATAGAAACTCCGGGCATAACTCTATCCCTTGCCCTTTGAGTGACTTTGATCCTTTATATAAGGCCCTTAGTAAAGGGCCGTGGATATATATAGAGGCAATTATTAAATTAATAGTAATTAATACATTGAAATCAGCTCAAAAATAACAGGTTTTGAACTTGCTTGAAGCGGTAGCTAGTATTTTATAAAATAATACGCCTCCATCATACACACTCGCCGGAAATGTTCGGAATTACATTCCCGCGCTGCCCACCCGCGAACACACAGACGTTTTTGTTTGTTAATCAGTTTTTTTATTAATTTATTACACAAAGATGACGCCTTCGCTGCTATTTATGATCATGACGACATATAAAAGTCATTCGTATCAAAGAAATCGACGGGAAAAACGAGATGAGCACAGCGTTTGGATGATATGTGGCGCGTCTATTAATAACAATGAGAAACCAGCTACGATAGTACTGGTGGTAGGTCTATATTGCCGGAGACTGTCTAGGTAGGTACCACCGCAGCGTCTATTTCTACCGTCAAACAGCACTGTGAAAACATTACTATGTTCCGGTTTCAAGGGCGTTGCAGCTAGTGTAATTACTGGGGTAAAGAGACTTAATATCCTATATCTCAAAGCGATGAGAACAATGTGATGCAGTGTATATCATCTTATTTAGCGCTACGTTATGGGCAGTCGTATAGCTCACCATCAGTCGAACGTCTCGATCATCGCTTCGTAAAATAAAAAAAAAATGTTTATACAGCACCACGTTGCTCTTTTCTCCATTAACATGAGATGTAAATCTCTGTCCCACTTTTTAGAGTAGAAATAGCGTCGATGAAACCAAACAGTGAGATATGTATATAAATAATAATTGTTGCAGTAGTAACCACCTAGACGGTCTCCGGCAGCATAACTACTTCCTACTAAACCAGTACAAGTATATTTATATATATATTATATATATATTAAAGTAAAATATGCCAAAACCAGTTTTGTAATATTGGTAATAACAATATATGAAACTGAAGTTTCCATTTATAATGAACAAATAAGCTCATTTGCATAGTACTAAAGTTATTGACGTAATGGTAACTTTTATAATTTTTGTTTATCTATCTGTTTGTTTCAGGTAAAGGTATTCATTTGTGTTCAGATGTATTATATTTAAATATAATTACTATCAGACTGTCTCCTAGGTATATTAAGCAAAATATGTTACATTTCTCGACAGTAGTTAATTAAAGATAGTGATAGAACCTTTGACTGTGTTGTATGACTACGTTGACTATTGTTTAAAATATTTTAATATAATAAACAGGTGAATAAAACATTTTATATGGATAAAATAATTCAGATAACGAATCATTGGTGTTGCTAATGATATTTGAATGCACATAATTGATTGGATATGGATGAATTAAAAAAAAAGCGTTATTGTTGTACTCGTTATCAGAAAATCATGATTTATATTTCACTAGGATTACACCCCTATAGGACAAGCCTAGACAAGTGCTTATAAAGTAAAGAAAAATATAATATGATGTGATGTCTACAAATGTACAAAGTTCTTGACTTGTGTCTTATGTATATTTAACTTAATTTTGTTTAACTTTATGATATTAGCAAAATGCTCAACTTCTCTCACGAGGGGATGCACGTATAACAATTTCCTATATCCTGATAACTATTAACATTTTTTATTCTTTTCATAATCGTCATCTTTACAGGATATTAAACAATTTATTATTTTGTAGTTTTTTTAGTTCACATCATTATTTCAGTACGACTTGAATAGTGCTACTGCCTCAGAATAAGATCCTTTCCATTAAAATGGTCCAGTTTCCTTTAAGATCAATATGTATTTGTAAGTGTATAACCTCCAGTTTAAAAAGAACCGTATAAATATGGCCGAGGTTATTGCCTCTAGTACACAACAGGCCGTTATAAATAGCTTATATCAAAGCATCATCGTCGGTCACGTGACTCGAGAGCTGATAGCCACGCAGCAGGTACGGTACCTACTGGACATGACCGCCGTGCTAATCTTAAACATAGTCCTCACAACTTGCTAAAGCTTCTCAACTATTTTTCTTTCTCTTGCCCCACTTAATAAATCACGTCATTAATGAAGAACAAAGTGCCTTGTTTCTCTCAAGGTTTATCTATTGTTAATCTCAACTTTAAAATATACTCTCTATCTCTCTCAGCAGTGGAAAACGTCAAGATAATGATATGTTGACATTAATCTACTTTACATGAACATGTAAGAGGTATACATTTTTATTCATCAAATGCTTCTGGATATATCACATTGAACATTCATAACCTATTCCCATATTTAAGAACTTGTCCATTTTCGGTGATAGTAAATGATGATAACACCTAAGATGATAAGGAATGCTTACTCAGAATACTCAGGCTCTCGTTTGTGAAACCGTAAAGCACTGAGCAAAGAAAAATCTTTTTTCAGACTTAATAATAAAACTGGACTATAACATTTATTAATACGAGTAATTTGATAATAATTGCTGTTCTTTGTAAATTTACTAAATTGTTAAGTTAGTGGGGGCCCAACACTGGGCAAAGAGAGAGTGGAACTAGATAATGATTAATTAACCTTTATCAAATACATTATACACAAAGCTACATATGAAAATAAGTAAAAATGTAAAGTAGTAGTTTGGATAATTTTGTTTTATGTGATAATTTTTTTTATTCAATGAAGCCTACTACTGGACTTTGACAGATCTAGCAGTAGGCTTCATACATTATATTCATTAGTGGTAACCCAATAAAGTTTCTGTAGATAAGTATTATGTATTTGTTTTATAATGACATATACTATAAATAGTCATCACCACCATCAATCGATAGACGTCCACTGCTGGACATAGATCTCCCCAAAGAAATAGTATAAATCGTCATATATTGCGTAAATAAAAAATCTGATCCTAATTTTTTTATTATAATTTTCTTCTTTAATTAAAAATCCCTCTATTTGTGGTGGGTCTGGGCCTTTAGTAGTTTTACATTTACCATCCGATTTTTATTTACTTATTTCCAACTCATTCCCATCTTGCTCCCATCTTATATTTCATACTCCGCACTTCTTTCACACTTCTTTTCTCTATCATTCTACATCCTATTTACTTCTTTCATACCTCGCGCAAGTGAAGACTGTCGCCTTTTTTCTTCTTTTACATTCTGTGACATACCTAAAGTACATACATGGAGCATCTTGTCATCTGTTATTTTCATTTTTTGTTCTTAAAACATTGCTTTATTTAGTTTTATTTTTTCTTATATCTATTTTCTTATTGTTTTCTCTTGATCTCTTTGACTCATCCATATTAGAGTAAGTAAACATTTCTTTTTGCGAACTATATTATATTTTATATATTATATAAAAGCTTTATATACTACAACAAAGTATTGTGTTGAAAATGGATTCTTGGAGTAGTTAATATTACAAATTTAAGAATTCATTGTCGGAAGAATTATTCGTTACCAAAACTTATTGAGCGTCGAAGTTATATCTCGGAATCGTAAAATTGCATTACAGGAACTCCGAGAGTGCAATACGATTGGTTGTTTAAAATGTTATGTGTGCATAAAAGAGTTTCCGACTAACTGGTACTTGTGGTAAACCGCCAAGGGTCGTCTTATTCCATCGTCATAATTGGAAACCACTTATTCGTGTACATTATTTCTCATGAAATTCATTAGTAAATTTAATTATTCTCGTTTAACCATCGACCAAATAGTAGATGTATGTTTAATATGTATCTTCGTGCCGGTTCAACCAACTGTCATTATCAGGGTTTTCTAGTAGTTCTAACTTTTAACAGGATTTCAAGACGTTTGAATTGGTGAGGTAAATTTTAAACTCAACCACAGTAAGGGTGTAAGGGTTCCCGCACAACAACTAACGGAGATTCAAGCAAACCTCACCAGCTCGTAGTGCGCCCTGCTAATGAATAAACGAGGCTCTAGCTTCTACCAACCTGCATTGCGCCAACGTGGTGGGAAATGGCTCAAATCTCCCCATATGGATCCGTACCCGATGGTATGAGAAAGTTTAGGTGAGGTCTATGTTATGTCCAGCAGTGGACGTCTATCGGTTGATGATGATGATGATGATATATAAATGAAATAACATATCGTAATTATACCAGATATATAAGTTATATATTTCGCTTAAAATCTAATTTTCTTTTGGCGAAATCTGCATCTAACTTTCGCGTTTTTTGTTTATTGTACAAAATAAATTGCCAAAGTGAAATCGAAATAAACTTTGATGTATTTCGTAGCTTTTAAATATCTATCAGAAATAATTACGTTTGAAAGAGAAAGCGCATTGAAACAAACTCGCAGACATTCTATTCAACTAGAAATCATACATCATGTTGGATTTGCAAAATAATATATACGCTTTACTTTAATCAAATTCTGTTCATAGATATCTTACTCTCTTCTCTAAGTATAGATCAATTAAAATAAGATTTTACAAAATATTACCCCCAAAATGGGGTTGCGAGAAGTGTTAATAAAGGAAAAGTGCGTTGGTGGCGACGTGTTGCCACCGGGCGGGAATATTTCTGACATATTTCAAATCTAATTCTACATTACAGCCAGCAAAGCGGTTGGAGAACAGCTAGGAGGTATATGTTACAACAAGGATGTGTCAGATTAAATATACCAAGTGGCATCGTGTTACGACATTGTGGCAGCGCGACACATGCAAGTGAACTGAGGACAAAGCAAATGGCGCGTAACGGTAAAATACAATAATTTAGCGCAACTTTTTCGTCGACGACAGGGTTGACGCACCGTTTACTTAGCAAGGTCAACCTGTTAGTTAAAGTATTATAAACCCATTAAAAGTTTTATCTGTGGTAACAATTTTTGTAAAACAAATCATGAAACAGCAAAATAAATCAATATGTATCTTTTTCAAATGATATAACTGATACAATCAGAACAAGATCGCGCTTTGATTGATTACGAAACTAAATAGCCTGATAATAACTTTAAAAAACCTAAATAAATTTTTATGCAATATACATATTAAGCCGTCTTTAAGTTTCTAATACTAAGATTCGTAGTATTCTTTCGCAAGGAAATAATCAAGACCATTTATTAACCATGCTAGCCAAGTACGAGATGGAAAGCACATATTCACACAAGAACGACTCGGAAACATTTCGGTTTCCTTATGATGTTTTCCTTTACTGAAAACTGAAGCTCGGTGAGGAACGATACCACGCTGTTCCTTACAAATTAAGCCATCAAGGCTTAAAAGTTTTCTATGTAATAATACAACTATGCATTGATAATTTAAGCTGAAACTGATTGCGTGAACACATGAATAGGCGTTGCGAAAACCGTGCCGAATAACTAAAATAGATATTTATACCCATAGTCTATTGTCAATGATGACCTACATCGGAGCCGCTGGCATGCCGATCAGAGGCGTCTTGATTATGCTCTGATCGAAACGAGCCAAAGCCTATTGCGAAATGACATCATGCGAAAAAAATAAGTATTTTTTTATGTACACAACACCGAATAAAACCGGTTCGTTTCTGATAACGTCGGTTTTACACTCATGATCTAATCGCACAAATAAACCTATAACGGTTGTCCTACGATGTAATAATAGAATAAATAGCCCATAAACATAAATCGTATATCACTACGTTGTCTCACGTATTCTATCTATTAAATATACCATACTTGGATTTACTCTTTCCTTTATATTTTTACTTCTAGATTTATCAATCCCTCTCTGTTATCCGTAGATTTATTAAGTTTGATCGTTATTGCGCATCCTTATCTTTACGTTTATTAATATTAAATAACTTACTGATAATTGTTTAAAATTGTCTGATTGCGAAGATCTACTACTTTTTTTTTATTTTGAGTTGATTTAATATATAATATATAAAGACATATTAATTTATAAATTACAAAAGCTTTCTGCATTCCTTCACACGGAGTTTACTGTTTAAGATCTCATTATCCTTTATGCACGCAATTTACTTAAAAAGGGTCTACAAAGTTGTTATTTTATTAATAAATTGATTTAAAAGGTCAGAATTTATGAAACATGAACAAGGATCTGCGCATACACAGTATTCATATATGTTTTTTTTTTTTGTTATATTCGATGAAAACGTTGCACGCAAACTACTACTGGAGTTACAATTAAACAGTTGTCGGACAGTTAATCAGAGTTAAAAAGCAACTTTTTTTTAGAAGTTTGTTAATTGACATATGATATCAAAACGTTGACAATTTCTAGAAAATATTATTTATACAGTTTACTTATTTGTCTTTGTTTGTTGTTACATTTATATCATATTTACAAAATAAAATCTGAAACAAACGGATGTTACTGGTGTGTACTACAAAATTTGGTATAAACGATCGAAGTTTTTAATATCAATATCAACAATAAATGTTGCGCGCTGAAAGAACTGGACTTTTTCTTCTTTTCAGGTTTCTCTTTTCCATTAGCTATGGACCGCGGCTGGGGCTCGGTACTTCACAATAAAATAACTGTCGTCAAGAAAGCAAATGGACTAGTGGCCTCATTTAAATGTCTGCAAAAATTTCCGTTTTAATTTGAACCACTCACAACAGCCTAGAATTTTTAAATTGCGACATCGTCGCAAATCACAATGAGCTAGAAAGTCTGTGATCATTTCATTCTCTGGTCTTTAAACTGGCGTGTCTTTATAGGGAAATTATGGAACAGCTGTTGAGTAAGAGAAAAAACGGTAGTATAAATGACGTGAGGAAATTTTCAACTTGTGAAAGCTCCGTCCATTTAAAGGTTACTATAAATATAAATACAATATAATATATACGACTATGAGATGGACTGACCAGATGAAGACGCCAGTAAATGGCTCATTATCGTTGTCACTATATGAATGCTAGGAAGGCGGCTATCAGAGAGGAATGGCAACGTGTTGTTAAGCTTGCGACCAACACCTAAAGTGATGACCACGACTACTCTGTCAAGAGTGATACCGACGAAGAAGAAGATAAACATAAAATTTTATGCAAAAGTGGGGTATAAGGAGTTCCGCACAACAACTCACGGTACCCAAGCCCATCTCACCTGATCGTGATGCGCCCTACTAATCAACAAACGAGGCTCTGGCTCTCATAAACTCGCATTGAGCCAGCGTGGTAGGATATGACCCAAATCTCCTCTTAACAACCCTTACAAACGACGGCCACTGATGCTTGGGGATGCGAGCAGCGCAAGACCGATCGACGTGGGAATGTTTGAAGGAGGTCCATGTCCAACAGTGGACATCGATCGACTGATGACGATGACGACGATGCTAAAAGTTGTTTCACAATTTTCACGTGTATTCGTGAATGTTATCTGATGTATTTAATGATCAAAGCGGTTTGCTTAACTGCAGGGTTTTATTGTGGTATGAATGTTAGACATTAGTTGTGCACGACTTAAGGGGATACGTGTGTGTGTAAGTAATAATTTAATTTTACGACTAGCACGATTTGGACGGACGATGTTTGCAAATAAACGTAAAACTTCGGTCTTCAGACTGAGAAAGGGCAAGATAAAACCGGTTATGCTTTATTTTAGCACTTCGCTTGCTTTTTCAATGAGCGTGTATGTGATTTTTTTTTCAATAAGACGCATATTCGTGTTGCAAAATGCAAAAACATGAAGACATTTCACCATGAAGTTCTTAGATGTGGAAGACAGAAGTAGTATTAAAATAAGCCGTTTTATAACCTACTATAGACTAACGAAAACTTTTCTCTAAAGCCTTAATTTGAAGTTATTCTTTGCGTTGTTGGCTTCTGCGATATGCTGAAGGTAGAGTGGCGATAGGGATATATTAATCTATCTCTGATACGGATGAACACATATTTAGTATTTCTTGATTCCTTTTTTTTACCATTAATAAATATGTGAGATTGTTTATGATAAGAGTACATTAATATTTTTTTTAATCGCAGTCTATTCAATGAATGTACCTCTACATTGAACAGCATTTCAACCCTAGAACTTCGCTGTGTTTATAAATAAAAATTGTGTTTAAAAAATTTTATGGTATGCCGTGGTAGAAATCGTCTGGAATTACAACTTTGTACCTGTACTTTACTAGTAGAAGCACATATTCATTATGAGAACTTAAATTCAGATCTGGTATTTACCGGAGCGACCAGCGCAATACAAACAGGAGTCTAGGTACTCGTTATAAGTTAGAGAAAGCGTCGTTTCTTGGAAACAAGCAGAAAATGACGTCTTACTCAATGTACTGCACATTTTAAGTAACTTCCGTTACAAGTTAACGTTGAATTATAAACGTTTATTAAGGCAAAAATTGCTTAACTGATCTGTCTAAATTTTTTATGATCTATTTTTCATGGACTTTTATCTGATGGTGTCACGCTAAACATAAATAATGTAGCGCTTGTTAGGATTTTTACAATAGATCGTAATTGTATTATATCAGATATTACCCTAGTAATTTTACTAGCTGCAGCACTCTTCAAACCGGAACACAGTGTTGTTTGCTTAATAATGTTTTGCGACTACAATACACGCTGAGGTGGGTACCTACTTAGACAGTGTTTAACAACACAAATTAACCACCAGTTATTTTACAAATCTTCTTTCTCCTGCCCTGGTCCCACTTTATGTAGGGTCGGCACAACATGTTCTTCATTACCGAACATGTTGTAAATAGTTTTGGCTAAACTTTTTTACGACCGGCCGCCTGCCTGACATCAACCCTTTTTTTGGGAATCTTTGGGGACGTTTTTTTTTTTTATTTATTTATTTTTTTCTTCCCCATTTGTATTTCGCTGTTGATACTAAAATTCACAAATGTACATAACTTAAATATTAAAGTCATTGGTACATGCCGAGATTCGAACCCGCGACCTTCGGATTGAAGGCCGCACGCTCTAACCATTAGGCCAGCGAGCTACTACCAGTTATTTTACAAATATTTTTATTAATTTACAATGACTTTTTACTAAAGTATTTTTTTTATTTTACGTTGTTTTATATATATTTGTACCACATCGAAAATTTCATTAGAGAAATATCTTAACTAACAAATTTTTCCACAATTCTTTTACTACCAACACTAAAAGACATTTGAAAAGTATTTTGTTCTGCTTTAAATATTAATAGTGTAATTACTATTGAGATTTTTAATAATCACATAATGTATTAATCGTACACAATACGTTATTACAATCATTACGTCGTCGTAAGGCGCATTTAAGCAATTGCAGCAGTAAGCAAGGTGTTCAGTGAATAATACAGATTAGCGATATTTTCTACCAAAACAGCGGTGGAAAGATAAGGAATGAGATATATAACTAAACAATCGTCTCCTCTTCTGATTAAATGCACTATAGTTAATTCGTTTAACAAGAGTTTCAAAACACTACGAAGGACTATTATTAACTTTATTCGTTGAAGTTCATGATATTTTGAAGAAATACTGAAGTAATAAGATACACGGACCTAAGACAAGTGTGCCTGACTGTCTAAAAATTTCCGTACTATTCTGCAAATATTGAGTATCAGGGCTTTTTTCAACAAAATATAAATTGTTAGAGGGAGGAATAAAATGTCCATTGTATGATAAATTTGCTTAGATTTTACCCCTGTAGAAATAGCAACAGGGAGTGCTATTTCGTCTTTAAGGTTTGTATATATTAAATGTTTTTTTTTAATGGTGGTTTGTACATTATACGTATTTAGTATTGTTGTCTATCTGTTGGGTTGGTTGAGGAGCTGTTGCAATAATTTTGTCCACTACAGTTATTATTATTATTGTTTTTATTTTATGTGGCTAGATTTTATGTCAATCGGTTTACAGATATGTATGTGCCTAAGACAAGTGCAAATACGGGAGCGAAAAACTTGATGATTTAAGACAGAAGGGCTGGTGATTTAAGATGGGTATTAGTGTGTGCTTAATACAGAAGTTATAGATTCCAAAAGGTGCTGGTTGTTGCTTGGAAAATTTTTGTCACTATTCAGTATATATTTAAAATGGCTGTATTTTTTGGTATGAGAGACTTGATCGAATCGTATAGTTATTCAAGTATAACACCGGTTGTGGAAATAACGATGGGAACTATTATTAATTTTTGAAGACGCCAAAATCGAATGATTTGTTCTTTCAGTTCGGTGTACTTTGAAAGTTTTTCAGTTATAGTGGATTACAAATTATGTGTTTTATTATTATTAAAGAAAGTAAAATCTAACAGCATTACAGTATTAAAAAATCTTGGTTCATTCCAATCTGTAATTGTATACGGTTAGTTTTTCCTCATCCGAACAAGCTTCATGATTCCCTGTTTATGACTCGCCTGTACAAGTATGCCGATCGAAACGTTAAAAACGCGATCCCACGAGTTATATGTTAATTGATTATTGGAGAGTCACCAGGCTCACTGGGGTGTTGGGTATGGGTATACCTCACCACAACCAAACGTACGTTTTGTAGTAGTAGTAGTGAAGTAGTATAAGTCGGAAAAAAAAGGCTTATTTATTTATTAGTATATCTGAAAACAATTATATCAATATATGCGTCTGTACGGAATATGTGTACTGGTAGCCAAAAAGCGAAGAGATGAGCGGGATGTTCACCTGATGGAATATGCCCATAACAATGTGACGCTAGTTAAGATATTATCCACAGTACCACATTGTACTCGTCGCCTGAGACATGCGATGTTGAGTTACTCCAGTAATTACACTAGCTACAACGCCATTCAAACCGGAACACAGTAATGTTTGCTACGTAGACGGTATCCGGCAAAAAAACTTACCACCAGTAAATTATTTTTATTATTTATGTTATTTCTTGTATCTTGTTTTTTTATTGATTTAGGACTGTAATTCTCTTCTACAAATAGTATTGTATCCTCATGTCTGAGGATCGCGACCACCTACATCCATCATTCTTATCTTAACAATGTTCTGTCATCTCCGGCTACTCAAGAGAGCATCGTAGACTGTTGAGTAGATGGCGTTGGGGATCTGGTCAGACCACCAGGCTACAGCCCCGCAAACTCTTTCCATGCACGATGCCAGTAACCACCAGTTCTTCAAAATTATTATAATTTTTCCTGACAATATGTCCTAAGTACTCACAGAATTTGCTCGAATAAGATGATAGCCTAGTTTTTATTTTAAGCTTGGCTAATATGGATGCGTTGGTCCGAAATGCAGTCCACGGAGCATTCAGGGGAATAATAAAGACAAATAAACCATTCACAAACACTGCTTTTTAGGTCCACTATTGTGGGGCAGATGGAAATGCCAGGAGAAGGATTTAAATAGTTTTTTTTGTTTGCACTATGCTAAAAAATTAATATAATTTTAACGACGAATTGAAGAATTAAATGAGTTTTTTTTGTTGATTTGCTGTTAGGTAGACGTGAAATCACTAATGCACCACTCGGATGGTAATGGCAGGAATCGGGATATGCCCAGGGCACAGCGACGGGTGCTGATTAATATTCTGCACGCGATCGACTCTCTCAGCGTAAAGCACTAATTTGTTACATGGTTCTGAAACAGTTTTTATCTTTTTTTTTACTGGTATACATTTTTTCCTCAATTCCTTTGTAATTTAATTTTTAATAAGTTGCATATTAAATATTGTACATACAACCATAAATTAGGTAACCTATTTGTGTTAAATGAATATTTACTCTGTGTATTTTGGATTTTTTCGTTATATAAAGCAACATAAAGATAGTAATTTTTCCGAAATAATTATGTTGTACACAATAGAGTACCTCTATTATAGAGTAAAAAAGCTTTTCATCTCGACAGTATATTTAAGTAGAATGAAGACCTCAATGAAACCGGCGATAGGTGCGGCAAGTGCTTTCACCTTACACTCAGACAGCTCGACGCACGTTTCCCAAGTCTTTCGACAAGTGTATTATACGTGTTGCTTATTAACTGATTACTTCGAAACAAACAACTCCACGATTTTGTTACACACGGACATGACCGTATATAAAGAATGATTGTCATTGAGCAAATGAAAAGTATGTGACGTTAAATTATGTTTACTCGTTAAACATTTGTTTCTACGGACGTTTGTTCGGTTCCGACAAACATTTAATAAACATTTATAGTTCAAAGTCGAGTATGCGTCGATTTTAATAATGCATCATAAACCTTTCTTTTTAAAATAATATAATTTTATATATTTTACTTTCTAATTTAATACGGCATAAGGTATTTTTTTTTATACTAGGAAACGATGAGACGTCGATGTATATCTTAACTAGCGCCACCTAGGCTTATATATATTATACACAGCTCCGCATTGCGCTCGTTGCCTTGAAATATAAGATGTGGGTTACGTTACCGCAGTAATTTCACTAGCTAAAGAGCGCTTTATACCGGAACCGACTATTGTTTGCCCACTACTTGTTGTCGGTTGTAATAAGCGCAGCGGTGGTACCAAGACGGTTTCTAACAACAGAGATCTACCACCAGTTAAATATTTATATAACCTTAAGATTTCAGGAAAATTTATTACTTTTTCAAGTTATCCCCAAAAGTATTAGTTTATCCAAAACTTAAGGAATATTAAAAAGAAAACATTACTATAAATTTTCCAAAACTGTTGTTTACCTCGTGATTTTAAGAAGTGTGCGCTTTTCATATCATTTGCAGGTTTTTGGTAATTCTTATAAATAGGTATATAAATAGGTCTTTATTACTCACTATAGTAATTTTATATTTCTATAGATTCGTTACAAATAGCAATGCAGTACAGTCATGCATTAGGGCGTACACACGAGTTTCCTGTATGCATTCATGCCTAGGGCACGCACCGTGTCACTAACACCACGCAACTTCCCACGGCTTCAATTTGTCCAGCAATTATATGCACCACGCCCAGGATACAGTGACGACTAGAGATACCGTCGCTGATTAATGTTTAAAAGTTAGAAAATATAACTTTAAGCACCAATAGCCTAATAGTCTGAAGAGTCCCTTGTCTACGATTGTAGTTTCTAATTTGCCATCATCCAATGTCGTGAACCGTCTACGAAAGTATTGATTAACAACTTTGATTATATAGACAATATTACTAATATTCATTAAAAAAGCTACAGTTAATTTCATTGGTATTACTTTGTAAGCTTTTGTAGTGTCTTTTTTTTGTTATCAGGGGGAAATCTAATAAAAATACCCTGCTTCTGGAGGGAAGATAAGGTTATGTGGGATTTTTACTCATTAAAACCCTCTCAGTGGTCATCTTCAGTGCCTTACGGGTTTGCTCGGTATCTACTAGGGAACGCACAAAAGCAGATCCTAGGGAGAGCTGTAACCTTCCTCGACATCCTCGCTTCGGTACAAGAACTAAACCACCTCGTACTTGTCGTTCATCCCTGCCTCGCTTAGCAGACAATGAAGGTCCCCACCTTCAAAGCCCAAGAACCCGGAAACCCTTTTAGCCACCTTCTATGACAGGCAGGGCCTACCTTAGTCATATTCTTAATAGCCCGAGAGT
This sequence comes from Ornithoptera priamus, assembly GCA_029034505.1. NCBI lineage: Eukaryota > Metazoa > Arthropoda > Insecta > Lepidoptera > Papilionidae > Ornithoptera > Ornithoptera priamus. The sequence continues at coordinate 2,789,742 of JARDWD010000331.1, forward strand.
ACAGGGCAAAAGCTTTTATTATACCTCCCTCTATGTCTACATAGAAACGTTCATCGAACGTTAATAAAAGGAAAATTTATTAAATGTACATGTTTTATTATTTATACATATTTAACTTGAGAAATATATTGTTCTTATATCATTCTCTCTAAATTTTTTCATATATTACCTCCCAATCATATTTAATTTTCACTTCAAAAAGTAAACACGAAACAAGCAAAACTTGGTCTTAAGTTTTCGTTATGTTATATATATATGTATATATCTTAGTGTCTACAATATCCAATTTAACATAGTTTTAGGGGGAAAACGCCATAAAAATATACGTGTATCCGTTCGTATACTAATTAACAAATGTTTATATTTATGCAATAATAAATAATAAAATGTTTGTTTAAACGCATTTTATACAAAAATATTTGCGAATCAATTGCTCTTTTCATGTTATATATTATGTATAAAATAAAAGTACAAATCAATTAGTTTCTTTCAGTTCTTATATGATAGAGAGATGTGTATCTGTATAACTATCTTTACTAATAATTAGTTAAGAATTAAATGATAGTAAAAATCCATTCTTTTTATAAAAAGTTTTGATTTTGAAATCACTAGTTCTCATATACATTTGCTGACAAATGGACTGCAGAGCGGAGGTTTTTTCTATAATAAATACATTATCTAATCACAAAACCAATTACTAATACTGTTGTATTGTATTCGACGTATTTTAATTGAAGCTTTATATGACCTATGTAAACAAGTATTCCAATGAATATCGTTAGTCATAATGGAATCCGCATTGAAAGGATCAGCGCGTTTAACCTCCATTGCAGGCAAAGTTTATAAGTTCATGGAAGCGTTTATGTCGAGAGCGATATGAAAACAATTCCGATTTCTATATCACAAAGATATTATATGCTTTGTTTCGGGCTTTAACAATAACCATAGATTTATAATAAAATAGAAAAAAAAAACTGCAACTACACTTACCTTTTTATTTACTATTAAAAATATCTACAACGCAATCAAATCAACCTGACGTCATAATTCGTTTTCCTAACATTATTTTTCTTTAAGAAAAGAAGCTTTAAGAAGTGAGCATTTGCTTAAATACCTGAAACCGAAACATAAATGAGATACATTAAGATTTATGAGAAACCTAAAAGTAGTTCAAATAACTCAGATAGATCTTATCATTTTAAATTAGAAGAGTAATCTGATAGACTGATTATTGTAAGCCTCCGATTCCAAAGACCGTCTACGTAGGTACCACCACAGCTCCAATTTTGCCGCAGAACAGCAGTGTGAAAATATAGGGAACGATACTTAAAATCTTATGCGATCAACGCAGTGTGATACTATGAATAACATCCTATCTAGGTTCTCGTCATTATCATTTATCCTAGCCATGCTGTTATGGGCGGACATATTACTTACCATCAGATGAAGGACCTGTTCGTCTTGCCACTTCATTGTATAAAAAGAGCTATTTTAGAATCTTGCTTTTACAAAATGTAGCTGTAAATACTTTTTTATAACCAAATCCAGTCGTCAAGATTATTCTGAGAAAAACGTCCAATACTCAGGCATTAGATATGAAAGAAAAATAAAATGTATTTGACTGGAGTAATTAGAAACCATATACATTTTACTATTACTTATAAACTTTGCTATACATTTGTTTGTTTGTTTTTCCATCGTAAGGAACGGATGAAGTGAATGTGTCGATGCTTTGACTAACATTGACTTTAGTTTCATTTTACTAATAACATATTAAAAAAAAAAAATCTACGAAGCGATAAGACGAGCGATACATTTACCTGATGATAAGTAATACATTGCGCTCATTAGTAATTTTTTTGTTCTTAATAAATTCTAGGTAGCTCGCTGGCCTAATGGTTAAAACGTGTGGCTTTCATTCCGAAGGTCGCGGGTTCGGAGCTCGGTATGTACCGATGACTTTAATATTTAAGTTATGCACATTTGTGAACTTTAGTAACTATAGCGAAATACAAACGGTGAAGGAAGACATCGTGAGGAAACCTGCACATGAATTAGAATTTATTCTAAGGTGTGTGTGAAGTTACAAATCTCGCATTGGGCCGCGTGGTGACTATGCCCCAATCGCTCTTATATTGAGGGTAGGTTTGTGCCCCAATAGTGGGGACGTAAATTGGCTACTATGGAATAAATTCTAATAATTTCGGATGCGTGCAACGCGGGACCGATCGATGTGGAGATCTTTGGGGAGGCCTATGTCCAGCAGTCGACATCTATCGGCTGATGATGAAGATGATATGAAAAAATTCTAATAAAAATATTTTAAATTTCTATCATTTTAAGACTTTAGTACTAATATTTCTGTTTCCGAAGACCGTTTAAGTAGATACCGGCTATTTTGGCTATGGAACAGTTGTATACGAATATTACTATTTTCCGGTTAATACATTATAATTTTGGAGTATGATGTGGTGAAGTGTATATGAACCTAATTAGCGTTACGTTCTCATCGGCAAACGTAGAACTTACCATCGTATGAGCGTTTCATTCATATCATCCGAACAAAAATCTTATCACGTAATTTTTTTGTAAATGAACATATCGAGTTCATAATCGTTACCGTGTCTCCAGAAACAAACAGAACATACTATATGGAAAGTTGTTATCACAAATTATCATCAGAATTCCACTGTATTACTCGTCGTTGGTTAAAATGAACACATGCATGTACATTATATGTGGTAAGGACATTGACACAGCATGCCAGCACGTTCTGAGTGCAGAAAACTACAATCTCCAACGTCCATGAGTATTCTATACAATAAGGATTTTGACGTGTTACAAATACATTAAATTATTGAACGGTATTACTATTGCTTATCATGTTATCCATCGAATAATTTATTGCGAACACTAATGGTTGAGTGCACATTGAGCTGGTAAAACCGGAAACTGTCATATTCACTTTTAAATGAAGTTTCATTGATTAAAATATTTAGAGCAATCCTATTTTGTTATTGTTCCATATTTTGTTATTTATCGAAGTAAATGAAACTCTTAAAATAATCGTTGAAAAGGCCACTAGGGAATGACTATCGGGTTATGATTATGATGACACAAATGTGTCTTCATCATCATCATGAATAAGGTGCCATCTGAAAACTAAGTTTGGAGATCAGGTCGAGCAAACTAACCTGATTTTCAGTTATTATTTTCAATTAGCGGTGTTTAAGCCTAGAACACTGTAATTTATATCTTGAAACCATTTCTTCCGTAGTCTACCAGAAGTATGTTTTCTAAGAACTTGTGCCCTTCCGTATCAACCATGGGAAATCTTGAAGAGAACCTCTTTGTGAGTATCCGAAATATGCAACTTTCCTTCTTTGCATGACGGTTGTCATCAGTCTGCGTTTGCAGTTAGCTTTCTCAAAATCTTGAACATCATATAGCTTTACATTAGTTAAACTCTGAATTCATCTGAGTAATGTCCATTTAGAAAATTTCTCGATCAAATAAAAAGAAACAGACTTCAGACAAATTTGTTAACATTACAAACGCCAACGCGAGCTAACAAAAGTAATCGCTACAAATAACAATCACGAAAACCATTTTTTTTTTTAAAGAAATGAATTCACTTTAAGCCGTTACAAACATCCGCTGGTGACGTAAAAGATAATAACTACGTAAAGATAAATTATATTGATGTACTTAAGTAAGCAAACGTGAAGTTCTCGGTATCGGCGCGTGTGGCTACCTAGCCGACACTATTTGTACAGCTATGCAAACATAAAACGTTTGTTGTTATCTTGAACCAAATTAGGAAGAGCTCCTCCTCTTCAATCAAATGGTCAAATTATACCTGTATCAAACTGTAGCCCGTTATGTCACGAAGGCTCTTTTAAAACTGGTTAAATTATATCGAAGTGTAATGACGATGTTGTCTTGCTCGAGAAAAGGAGAAATAGAAGAGACTTTAATATTTTTTTTCCGTTTATTTTATTTGTTTTTTTAGTAAATGTAAATCATTTTAAACAGTTTAAAAATACTTCAGATATTTTATGATAGACAACATTCACTAAGTAAATTATACGAATCTGAAGTCTATATGAACTTTAATATTTACATGTGCTATGTATTAGCATTTGTTTTTATGCTATAATAATTTGGATTCATAGGATACAGCGTTGGACATTGTGGCCGAAGAATTCCTGATGTGGAACTATTACGCAAATTAGATAAACCTTTCTTAAAACACAAATGGTATAAAGGGGTACTTTTACTTTTAATCGATCAGTATTCAGAAAGTTTTAACTTTCCCTTCCACACTGCCTGCGGGCCGATGAACTTGTGTTTGTTTTATATATATATGTACCTGTATATATATGTACCTGTATATATATGTACCTGTTACCTGATAGCGATTCGTTCTGATGCGATATACATCCACGCAAACTTTACACCACAGTTTTTGTCAAGTGTATCTCGGCGAGATTTATCATAGTATACTAAATTAATCATAAACTATTAACAATCCCTCCTATTATTCCCATGGTTGGGATTGAAAGTCTTCTCTCAATAAGAGAGATTTTAGATCATTACTTTACCACGCTGATCAAGAGCGGTTTCGTGGTATATATCAATAAAAGTTGCTGTTCTTAGAACGTACCGGTTTCTACATGATGTATTTCCTACACTCTAGAATCAAATTCGGCAGGGATCAAACTCGTGATAGAAATAGTGATATATTTTTCTCACAATATATTAATTATGAAATTATTAATATTTCTATTAAAAACATTGCTGATAGCAGCGCAGTTCAAATTAAGCTATAAGAAGAGCGATCGGAGATGTAAACTGGACACCGATAAATATACAACATCTGTTAAAGTTAAAGAAACACGTTGGAGAGCGGCGCCCGGGTCGTTCCGGGCTGGCCAGTGTCTAAACTTACGAGCAGGTACACAAACGAGTGGATTACACACAGACGCACACTGGCGCAGGATCGTGCCCGATGGAGGCAACAAAGCCGTGCGCCTGCGCAGCCCGAGACACAGGTTTACTCAATGAACTGTGCTAAGGGCTGGGAACTGCGTCTGAATTTGTACACAATTAAACAATTTTTTCTAAAACTGGTCTAAAGCGGTCAGATTAAGAAAACTAATCCAATCTTCTGGTATTCTTTTCAACTGATAGATTTTATATTTATAAATAGATTATAACCCGCTCAACTACTATTCTAGTTTAACAAACAGTAATATGAAATAATTAGTTTTTACTCAAAGACAAGTAATACCATCCACAAATGAGTAATTCGCAGTAGAACTATTTTACGAGTTTTAAAAATATACAATATGAAGGGATCAGATAGACACCTTGCTCGATATTGTGTTCATCAAGGTGCTCAACTTTCTTCACGGACACCTTACACACATCTGTACCTACTTTATATTTTCCAACTTTATACACAACAATGTCCTCGTTTTAGTGAACGGACGGAAGTTTTGTATTCCCAAGTAAATAACATATAAATTTTTAACAGCTACCATTTTTATCCCAGCCGCATTGATATAATAAACAACGAATTAATTATATGAAGCGAGCATTAAATTAGACGAAGACGTTTTTCTCAGATATTATGATACGGAAATATAAACGTTATACATAAACGATCATTGCCAGTGAAGTATTTTTGTAGATGCGTCATCATGTTCAGATGTGGCGACTAGCTGTTCTCCAAGAAACTAACTCCGCTCTTAAAGTCGCTTGTTAATTTAAATTTATCGATTTAGCAACACCACAACCAGACCTCGCCAATTGTTTTTATGTCTCATGCATTCAGATGTTCGTAATGCTTTAAGTATATCTTGTATATCTTATAAATCTATATATACAAAGGAGATAGATATCCAGAGACTCATTGAGTCATCACGAGAGTAAAGGCTCAAAATTAGGTAGAAATATTGCTTCTGCCATTTAGAGGTTAGATAAGAATGGATTTCACAAAATTCCATCCCCAACGTAAGTTGCAGGGATGTTACGGCCAATAAACTTTAACGAGGAACACACATTAAATATAAATTTTAACTTTTATAATTTTACCTCATTCATATGCTCCGTTTGCCATGATTTAATAAAAATTGTCGTATTAATTTTTTTTTAATAAAGTAAAAAAATCCTTCCCGGCACAACACTACCTGTATAGGGCGTTAAATAGGAGAGATCGTTGCACCGGCTAGCAGTAAAACTTACCTTCTCTCTCGCTCTCACAATTTATCAAAATATAGTACCAAAGTATGAACCTATCCTCCTCAATATTTAGAAAGTATTCATGATGAAAATTCATTTTAACAATAGACGTTTTCTGAAATTATTACACAGCTAATAATATAGTTATTTCAACCAACTGGTAGTTAATACGTATTACTAAAACCAATACAAAGGACACGATTTAACTAATAAAGGTGTTCATAGAAAGCCTAAAAACAAATTAGTGTGTCACTTAATGAGGGTAGATCAATTTATATTTATTAATAAAATAAAAGTATATAACACCATTAGAGGTAAAGGATATGCTTTATCCATTTTTTATAACTGCAACTAACGTGTCTTATTTTATTAGAGTAAACGGGAAAATATTAATTTTAAGACATTATCACATGCATTTTCATTAGTACATCGATTAACTACATCTTCAAAAATGTTCGTGTTATAGATAATTAATAAAAACTTTTTTTATGTCGTAAAGAGAAGAGAGATTTTTCTAAGAAAATAATGATTCGAAGTTGTATTTATCAACCCGATCTGAATCACTGTAATAACAAATATCTGTTTCGAAACAGGATTGTTTTTGATCTAACCATAAATACGAGAGTGATAAGTATCGGTGCGGCCGATGGGTGGTCGGCGCGAAATTCGGCGGAGCGCTGCCCCGGAGACCGGTTCCCAGAAGGCTCGGGCGGCGTCGGCGGCTGCTATTGTGTCTGCCCTCAGCGGCAGGGTTGCCACATACTTACAAACGAGTATCCTGCAACGCTGTTAATTCGTACCGCGATATATGAAATCAGATCTGTATGAAAACCGTATTTATAAGTTTTTGTTTTTTTATTCTACGAAGCGACGAGTGGAGCGGGACGTTCACCTGATGATAACTGATATGCCGGCCCATAACAACGTACCGATAGTTAAAATAATAAACACTGAACATTGCGCTCATCATCTTAAGAAATAAGACGTTAATTATCATTAACACAGTAATTTCACGAGCTATAACTCCCTTTAAATCGAAATAAAATATTGTTTGCCGGCAGAAATATGAGTTGCAGCATACCTACCTAAGCTTACGGCAACAGAGATCTACCACCAGTAAAAATAATTTAAAAGTAGTCCTGCTCGAAAAACGAAATATAATGGATATGGAATATTAAATAAAAGTTCACTATAAAACTACGTTAGCAAGAGAAATGTTGGTATTAAGTCGGAAAAATATCAACAACACAAAAATTTTTCAATTTTATATTTAAACGAGACAACTAAGAGATTATGTAGTAATTTAATTAAACACATCCACAATATTTAACTTGTTTTCACTTTAACACAATGCGTTAAATTTAATGGTTCAGCGGTAGAATTATAAAGTGGCAACCCAATACCACACGCGCTGTACCCAGCGTCCCTTCATCCTCGGCCCGGTGCCTCTATCTCATCGCGTGCACCTTAACTTATGGATTAGGCGCCAAGTGGACTCTAATTATGTGAGCGAGTTCACGCTGAACTAATCCGGAATCCATAAAATGTATTAAGCTATCAATTATAACTCCATATACACATTACTGTACATATATATTTATTTAAGTATAGTAAAGAGATGACCAAAGCGATTTACGAAAAAAAATATGAATAAGCAAGTATTAAGTTAATTAAAACAAAAAATTAAATGAAGCTAGTAAAATTATTGTGGTAACGAGACTTAACATATTATATCTCGAGACGACGTGTACAAAATAGTGAACTGTATACCATCCTACTGACTATCCTTACGTCTTACTTCGTCGTTTAATAGAATAAAAAAATATGTGTAACAAGTATGATATAAATTTAAAAGCTATAGTAATAAAATTAAACCTAAATTAAAAAGAAATATCGGCTTTTATAAAGTAGAAGTAAAAAAATCATTGATATAGTTTTTCTCTATGAAATAATAATAAATTTATCTGTTAAAGCATTTTAAACCGAAAACACAAATATCACTATTATCAACAAATAAATTTAAACACAACGTTTACAGACGAAGACTACAAAAGTTTCAAAGCAATATAATTTAAATGTTACTTTGAAAGGACCCCTATTACATAATAAATATTATCCTCGATATCCTAAGAAAACAACCCAACCTCCGTCACAGTTTAACCGGTGATTTGAAAACTAACACATACGAATCGGCAAACAGCTCGCCGCCGCAATAAGTCACAATAGACGAGGAATAATATCGTCGGACTAATCCCCTTTTTGGTTACCGACGCCCCATATTTCATTCTGGCAGCCATTGTCAATAGCACCGAGGTCAGAGGCAAATAGGAGAAAAGAATTACTTAATTTTTTTGTTTCTTTTTACCTTATACTTAAACGAAATAAAGTAGGCAGGGTTACCGCGTACAAAATAACAACAATGTTTTATAAAGATAACACAAAATATCTTGAGATATTATAAAAGAAATCATACTGGCTGTAACACCGCCGCAACTCCCTCTATGAACGGAGTCGGCCCTCTCTCGACTTCGCTCCGCGGATTCCTGCTGCACCATAACAGTTCCACGAAAGGAAACCAACGCTATCCACGCATTTTTCTTTGCCAGGGCAGCCGATATCGCTACTGGTAAGGAAAGATCATGCCCGATCTTGGGGATCAAGATTCCCCGTTCGAACTCCCATGTAGGGCATTCTGCGAGCGTATGCTGAGCGGGATTCAGGTCCCCGTCGCAATGGTGGGCACTGCATAATTGGTTTAAGTCCGATCGTATTCAGGTAATCACCAAAACACCCGAGTCCGGTGAGTACCTGAGTCAGCCTGAAAGTGACATACGCCACTCCGCCCAATCTAAGCCAGACCATCAAGGTACAGCAGAAATGCGCTTACTACAGGCTGTCGTGAGTTCCGCAGGTCCACAAGCCTTTTTTTCCATACCTCTAAAGCGCGACGGGCGATAATACCTACTTTGATGGTCTCCAGCAGCAAAGGCCTCCCATCTAATCAGCTTAATAGAATAATAAAAAGACTGATTTTTAGAAAGAACCATTTTGATCATATATGCCTGTTGATTAAAAAATTAACTAACTAAGATCGAAGAATAACATCGTTTGAATACCAAGGATGAAATGTAGTTAGAATGGATTGCATGGTAACCCTTACACATACATGAGCTGAACACGTTGCCTTTTAAGATTGGAGGTGTTTTTTTTCTGTCCCATCTTTTTATTAATATATTCGTCGTCGTCGTTTTACTTTTCTGTTGAGTTTACCAACATTTAACTTGTGATAATTTACTTTTTTTTTAACTTCCTCACATCTAGTTAAAAACATAACGGCTATATTTAACTGCGGTTCTTTATATTAAAAGGGACAATTGTTATACAATTGGCTTTAATATATAATAATTAACTGGTGGATAATTCAATGTAAAAAATGTCGAGCATATTTAACCAAATATTAACTGAACTCACCTTCTTGATAACTGGTTTTTATGACAATTTTTTTAAGAGTGGACCGGGTTTAAATATCATTAGTTAAAAAGAATAGCTGATGATCGAATTGATTTTCTCAATCTGATCATGAAACTTCAGTTTGAAGAGCACTCAATGATGATGATGACTTTAAAATGTACAAAATTACCATTCATACCATGAAAGAGATGTGTTTTAAAGTTTAAATGTGTAATAAAATTTTACCTAACTAAATAAGAATAAAGAATAAGTAAAAAGGTAACAATAATGAATGTAAAATTAAATTTTAAATTTTTTTTTCTTACACAGTTAAAATTTAAACCCTACCCGACCTGATTGCAAAGAACCCTAACGAACTTTGACTTTTATTATAGCTGCTTTATAAGTTTAAAATATTGTTTCCCGTAAATCAACGAAACGGCAAATGTGGTTGTAAAATGGTTAACTTCATTTTTATTTAATAATAAATAAGCAATGTATATAGTTAAAGAAATATTATCTGTCCCACAATATGCGTATACACACTTCGATTACAGCATCACCGTAACACGAGATCTGTCCGAGATCAAGTATGCAATTAGACGTGGCAATCTGAAAGGATATTGTTAATTGACCCTATAGTTGACTTTACAATTGGTGCCCGACTCACTTGCATATTTGATGCGAAGTAAATTGAAATAGTGTGAATGCTTTGAGCGATTTACACAAATTATCAGCCGATAGACGTCCACGGCTGGACATAAGCCTCCCCAAAGAGCTCCACATATAGTCGGCATGGCCTCCGGTACCGCTGGGCACTAGGGGCTGTTGTATTTAGTTCATATGGGGGGATTTGGGCCATTTCCCACCACGCTGGCCCAATGTGAGTTAACGGGAGCCAGAGCCTCGTTTGTTAATTAGCAGGGTGCACCACGAGCAGATAAGGTTGACTTGGGTCCCGTGAATTGTGCAGGACCCCTTACATCATATTAATGAACACTAAAATATTATAGGAAATGCTGGGGGTACATCTGGTGCATGTAACTATATATATATATATATATATATTATATTGGTTGAATAGCGCTCTAGATAGTGTGGATTTAATGAGGTAATAACATCTAACATTTTGACATCTCAAATGGACGAGCTCAATATGTTGTAGTGTTTATTTTCATAACTAACTTTCCCCCCTAATTATTACATACAACTCGAAATTAATAAGAAAACTAAGGTTAAAAAGGAAACTTGATATTTCTATTCATTGTTTATTATATAAGGCAATTGAAAAGCTTTTCCGCATCGTAACGAAGCGACTTAAGTCGTAAAGTTGTAAATGTATTATGTACTTATTAAAAGTAAGTGCAGAGATAACAAAATACGCAGATCGAATATAAACTTGTGCGGTTTTATTACAGCGAAATTTGTTACTTTATTCTTCATACAATGGCAACATAAATATGCGCGTCGCTCGAGGCGGATTGTAATATATGGTGATTGGTGATGGGTTTTATATATGACTTAGGTATTCACCATTCTACCCAAATAAACAATATGAATAGCTTGATTATAATTATTCGGAAAAACGAAACAAAGCAACGTATAACCACAATGATGGCCTAAATGACTTGATTCGTAATGTAGTGACTGTACAACGTATGAGGAAAAACAAATACCAGCCGTTGCGACATGAAAATTTTAAATATTTTTTTTTTTACCCAGAATTGGTGACTTGGTATGTTTTGCATTTACAAACATATTGAAATAATTTATCGTATTTATTTAAAAACCATATTACAACGCACAGAAATTAGGTTACACAACAAACAAACTTAGTGCCTATAGACTCTCTATCCGTTAATCTAGGACTGGAGAGGAATGCAGTGGTGTGCAAGGTAAAAAATTTACAAAGGAAAATAGAAAATACAAATACATAATTAAATATATACATATATTATTAGCTACGTGTATACATACATAATCATATATAGAACGAGCTTTATTAAAACGTGAACAATTATTTTGCTTCAAGTTTTATTCAAAATATTTAAACATAAGATATAGTAATAAGATTATATGTTATCTCTTAAAGCGTCAAGCGCAAGTAGTGCAGTGTCATCAGACGCCCACAGTTGGACAAAGGCCTTTTCCAAAGATCTCCACTCCCAAACGGTCCTACACTACTACTCGCATCAAGCATTTTCCTGCAAATCTCTATAGTGCATCAACCTAACTAACTCCACGTTGTTATATGCAACCGTTTTACATATATTTATGTGAACTTCCTGTTAGTTTCGTCGCTTCGTAGAATGAAAGAATATTTAATGATATGTAAGAAAAACCTGTTAAGGAAATAATACCAAGTGAAAAGCTCATGATACAGAGGCTATTGTCAATAACCATAAAACGTAGATAATTATATTTATTGATAAATGTCTAAATTATAACCTATGAATAACTTAAGTGGAGGCAGCGAGTGAGTTGTGCCAGGATCGTAGCAAGTGGTCTCTGCCTACCCCATTAGGAAGGAGGCGTGATATATATTTATGTATATATGTATGTATGAATAACTAACAAACTTTTAGATTTTTTTTCCTTCAGATGAATTTGAATTAATGAAAGCTTCACACAGATTAAATAGTGCAACGTACTATTTGGAGCAGGTCGCTAATTCCGAGAAGTATGCCTCGGCCATGAGCCAGCTAAATGCCATCCCAATGTGAACTTTGTTACATAGACGCTAATTAAAAACAGTTTATTGGGTACGAATGTTCTGTCGTTTAGCCTGTACCGTTTATACTGCGATTTCGACAAGTATATAAAAAAATACAGAGTCATATTACTAATACGTGGGACGTAAAACAATACCTAGATCAGCATTCGTGAGTAATGTTAGATACAAAAGTTTGAGCTTTAAATTTGTCCGTGTATACATGAATGTCCTAACATATCTAAGTAGCTGTTACCCGCCCGCTTGGTTGTCGTAACACCCTCGCAACCCATTTTGGGGGTAACATTTCGTAGAATCCGTTCGCTGACTTATACTCGACAAAAAATTATTTATTCTTTCCAAGTTTCTAAGCATTATGGTTCTAGAGACATCGTGATATGCCTCTTCATAGGTGAAAATCTCATATATAATTATTGATACTTGTTCGTAATTCAAAAACACTTTTTTCTAACGAGCTTTGTTAGACCACACCGGATGGTTAGGTCTATAAGGTATTGAATAATGCTATTACGAGTTATGTTAACAATAAGCAAAATCAATGATCCGAATGCAATATTTAAACAAATTTTTTAAAAATCATCTTATACGTTATCTCATTCTGAACGTCTTATGAACCGAACCATATACAATAAAAATATATATATATACCATTCTAATATTAGTTTTATATTTATACAACGAAACGACTAGAAGAAGTAAGATATATAATATTTTTTATAATTATTATGGTCAGGTATAAAAATGTGATGATAAGATACTTGTACTATAGCACATTATGCTCATAGACTAAAGAGGGTCCATATCATAGGCAGGTACGTCCTGTTCCTGTGTCCGATTTGTTGATGCCGAAGACTAACGAATTTTCATATCATAACAAATGTAAGCTAAATTTTTATATCGAGAGCTATTATCGGATTATGCACAGCTATAGTTTCGCTACACGCGAGCCGGCCACGTAAGACGAAGTGACGCAACCCGCAAACGTGTTCTAAATAAATTTCAATGTTTACTTTACTGACATATAAAATAATCCATTTTCATATTTTTCGTACAAATTAAAGTAATTAATCTAATGAAAGTAAACTAACAAAGCCCAAAAGTCGTGTGTGTAAGTTGAAAGAATTAATATGTTCACTAAATAGATATAATACACAACATTGGAAATAACTATTATAAATCTTGGTATATCTACGAGAGCATATGAAGAAATTTAATAACAGTATTATTTACTTATCTATTTACTAGTAAACGATAAAAGGACAAGCAGGACACAGCGGTCAATCGTCGGTTATGTAGTTTATTTTGGTACGGACGCTTAAATTATCATCAGATTCCGTCTGCCAATAAAATATTGTGTGACGAAGCTAACCACTTTCTTTTTTCATTACATAAATATTAGAATCGGAGATCTAGGTTCAATGCGGTACGTTACACGGTTCTAGATTTCGTGTGTTACTAATTTCACTGTTACACAATCTAAATCTAAACTCGAAGATTTTCAATATATAATTAATAAACTGTTTTAATAATTGCAAGTTTTTTTTTATTTAATTTGGCGATGAGACGAGCGGGAGTTTCACTTGATGGTAAATGATACTTCTGCCGAAAATAATGTTGGGCTAATTAGAATATTACTTTGCACCAGATTACGCTCGTCGCCTGAGACATAAGATGTTAAGTGTCGTTACCCAAGTAATTATACTGACTACAGTGCCCTTCAAATCAGAAAACAGTAATGTTTGCACAGTGATGGTTGTCAGCAAAAATATGCGCTACTACCTACCTAGTTAGACGGTCTCCGGAAACAGAGACCTAGGATGAGTAAATGATAGTAAGGTATCAATGTAAATATGTAATTTCAAGATTGAACAGTTATTTAAGACTTGTTAAATCGTTTCACTATAATAGTCTCTATTTAACATCAGCATCGTTACACAATGTTTTAAACATAACTTTGTTTTTGCATATTACAAGGGGTTACGTATATGACGTCATGATACATATAGGCTGTGGTAACGTTTCTTCTTAACATCAGTCTATTTTTAGTATTGGTCATGTGATGACGGGGTCCACTTTCCAACTTGTCGCCCTCCACTTCGCTCTATACCGGACATCGTTTTCTTCAAGAGCGCAACTTTTTATATCGTGTACGCTTATAGTAGTTTATTTCTGCGCTGACAAACGGGTTAGGCGCGCCAATGAGGCGGTTGCTCAAAGGATAAATTCACACGAGATGAGAGAAACGTCTCGGGTTACCATTAGAGAGTGTACGGCGGTCTGACGCAAATAACAGGCCCGGACTATAGTCTAACTCGGCGTCTCTCGAAACTAGAACTGGTACCCTCTCCGTCGGTTATACGCAAATTAAACGGGCGGCGACCACAACAAAGGATCGACTTTGGTTACACTTTATTATATTAAACTATCGAAAAAAAAATATACGTAACACGCCTAACTATGCTAAATATGAAAAGGATTAATTCAAGCCAAGCTTTGCATTTACAACATTTTAAGATATTAACAGCATCAATCTTGGTGTAATGTTCACTGGCGGTAGGTCTCTTTTGCCGGAGACTGTCTACATAGGTGTCACCGCACCGTACCATGTTCAGGTTTGAATGACGCTGTAACTAGTGTAATTACTCGGGAAACGAGACTCGATATCTTATGTCTTATGCGATGAGCACAATATGGTATAGTATATTTGAACCTAACTAGCGCCAAGTTGTTACAGACGTGAGTATCACTTATCATCAGGTGAATAAATTGCTCGCTATAAAAAAAAACTTCAAAACGTAATAACGGATCCAACATCCAAATTGGCCAAAAACCTGGTGTCTTTGGCAAACTTTAATGATATTAAAATTTAGTTTTTAACTTTGTCTTTTTATATAACCTTTAGCTCATAAATAGTAAAGATGAGTAAATGGTACAACATGATCGATTTGTCCCATATAATGAAAAAAATATTTAAGTTATATGAGATGCCAAAATGAAATTAATCTACTTGTGATATTTGTTAAATGATCAGATAATATTTATTGAATCCTGATTAATGTTTATTTTGTATATGAAACAGTTACTTAATAACTGTAAATATATAATTGAACCGTTACATTGATTTAATTTTTAACATATAACAAATATGAGTTAGCCAATGTAGAAAATATATAAACTATTAATCTAGGACTAGTTCTAGTACTACAAAATGACAAGCGAAAATCGACATTAGGAGATATTATGCGTTGAAGATAAAATTTAGTTTGTTTCCGATTGTCTTATTAATATGATGTAACTCCTAACGAAGACAAATATTTAGAATTTAACCATTGTTAACTAACAATAGATTATGCAATTATAACATTTGAAAATTATATGTCGTAATTGTAAAACATACTATGGCATAAATTGTCTCAACTGTAAATAACAATGATGTATTGGCAATCAAAATGTCATTTACACTAGATAGGATACGCGACAGGCGTGTACTGGCAGTTGAGGTCAGAATAACGAGGTCAGTAAAGTAAGGGGGCAAGTTAAGCCGTCAGCCATGGTTGTGCAAATTATGTGTACGGGACGCAATTAACAATTTTTTATGTATCTGAATCTTATAATGTTCTTGTATAATTTGTATTCTAAATCTGTACATGTAAACAGTTTATATGTCATGTTTACATTATCGTCAAGCAAAAAAACTCGTATGCCATCAAAATTATTAATAGTTATAAATTATTAACACATAAAATATATGTACAATCAATATCTAAATATATCCGTATATATCCGAGCGATAAGCATTAAATGTGTTCACTGCAGACCTCAAGCCAAGAGGGGAATTCATCGTACATCATCCTTTTATCCGCATGACTTCAACATAGCGTCTTCTACATAGAATACTAGTTCCGCGTCCGCTATGCTGGCGGTGACACCCCTGCAACTGCCTTTGAGGAAGGAATTTTGTAAAAATCAATTCTTAACTGACCTCTAGATGGCAAAAGCCAGATCTTTACAAAATTTTAAGTGTGTACGTCTAACGTCTGGATGTCTCTTACATATGACTAATGAGACTCTTATATTTCATTGTCGTGTTAAGCTGTATATACTAAACGTGTTTATTTACCTATTGTATATTATATACACTTTTTTTCAACAGCCAATTTACGTCCCCACTGTTGGGGCACAAACGTACCCTCAATATGAAGGCGATGGGTCATAGTTACCACGTGGGCCCAATGCGGATCGGCAACTTCACACACACCTTATAATAAATTTTATTCATTTGCAGGTTTCCTCACAATGTTTTCCTTTACCGTTTGGATTTCGCTGTTGTTACTAAAGTTCACAAATGTAGATAACTTAAATATTAAAGCCATCGGTACATGATAAGATACGAACCCGCGACCTTCAGAATGAAAGCCGCACGCTCTAATCATTAGACCGGCGAGCTACCCAGAATTTATTAAGAACTAAAAATTACTAATGAGCGCAAAGTGGTGCTGTTCCAAGTAGCCCCATGTTGTTATGATCAAGCGTATCACTCACCATCAGGTAAACGTATCGCTCGTCTCATCGCTTCGTAGAATTATTATTTTCTTAATGTACTATACTATCTACCCGTATATTCACTTAATGGTAAGCAAGATAAAACCAGCACAACACAGCAAGAAATTGTGCTCATCGCCCTAAGACCTGAGAGGGTTTGTCTCGTAGTCTCGAAGAACATACATCGAAAGGATTATTATCGGCATGAAATCAAATGTAAAAATAATAAATCAAACATATAAATAAAACACTGCACTAATTAACACTAACCTACATGGTTTAGCCGTAAATAGAAACTGTAGCGATTAATGGCCCATTGTGCAAAGTGCTGGGGCGCATTTAAAGCGCAACAATAGTGCCGTGGGAACCTGGCGACTCAAATTGGCAGGGGTCAAGAATTAACTTAGTGATACAATGAACTGAATGATACAATAAACATTGTTTTGCATAATAACCGCGTTCGCGTAATATAACGCTTTATGCAACGAGTATTCGGAGAATTCTTTCAAAGAATTTGTAAATTTGTTAAGCATCATAACGTCTTATTAACTTGTACAGTGCCTTTGGATGAATATCTGTTGTGGAAGCATAAAACAATAAAACATGCAGAACGTTCTACAGATGGTAACAGATGGATATGTCCGATAATAATATCATTATTAAAGCGCTAGTAGGATTTATAAATAGCTTCATAGCTTGTTTTATAAAATTTACTTATTTAACTACGCAGAGCTTACCGCAACACTGTTATGGCGAGAGAATACGACGGTAGTAATTAATTTGGCAAGTTTGAAAAACTCTACTTCAAACCAGGCTCCAGCACGTGGCTATGGCATCCAACCATGGTAACTCCATGTTAAAATATACAAGCGGTTTGCCACAATACGATAAGCCTCATCAGCAAGTAATTTCAATAACAATAAAATTTTGTTTCACACGAGTATTTCACAGCAGATATAGCTCCTGTAACCCACAAGCTGGACAACTGGAAAAGCTTTAACAAAGGAGACCCACCACATATCAACCTTCGCTTGCACTAAATAATGAACCTCAACCTTGATGTTTGAATGAAGTCACCAAAGATCAAATGTATAGATAGCAATTGTTATCAGTGGTAAAAGGAAATTCCAGTGACAAATGAATTGTTCTTCCGTTGGAGTGATATATAAACAGAGGCTATTTGAGTCAGAAGTTGAAAACTACTAAGATAAAGATCCTTTATTATAGTAAATAGTTGCCATTGCAGTAATGTTTCTTATGAATTCTTACCCAATGAGATCATGAAGGTGACTTATGAAGTCATACATGATCTATCTTTCGGTCTACTTTCTTACAATTAAGTACATTACTTACTAGCCATAAATCATTGTAGCTGGGTAAATACTGTAGCAGGACCTATTTTATATAATTACCGGGGTAACTAGAATTAATATCTAACGTCTCAAGGCATATTGCAGGGCATTGTTAACATGCTAACTAGCGTCATTTTCATAAAGTTATATCATTACAATTATATGAATATTAATATGCTTGTCCCATGAGTTAGTCAAAAAGTTGAACCATGCTATCCGTGTATGTTTACTAGAATCATTATTTAAGGCAATAGAAATCGAAGTTTCTCATAAATTAACACAATAGCCAACAAATTTTATCAAACTTGAATCCATAATAGTTGCCAATTTTAAGTGTTAAATGTTTTTTTGTACAGAACTTAACATTCAAAAAGATCTTATGGCTATCTTTAACTATGTTTAAGTGCAATGAAAACCGTTGGAGCCGCTCATAAAATTGCACGGAACAAACAGACAGACAATTTTTCTTTAATTAGTTTTCTCGTATAAACCTTTTGGTATTTATATAATATTTTGGGTATAAGAATTTTGGAATTATATTATATATGTTCGTATTTAGAGAAATTAATTAAAGTTAATATGATGCTATAAACAGACACTCCTATTTTATTTATTTCTATTGCATAAATAAATTGTAGAAAAACAAGTTTTCGCGTAATCAAAATTAGACAACTGTAATAGTGAACTTTCACTGATCAGTGGCGATTTCACTTTCACCAGTCAAATAATATTGCTTTATATTCGCATTAGAGAAAATGTATCGGCAATATAAAAACAAGTCATATGGTTTTTCGTAACACGAACGTAACCATACTTAAACTTATATATCGTTATAATATGTAACATACATATATATATAGTACAGATGGTGACAGAGAAATTGAGGAGCAAGAGTTTAGTATGGTACGGGCATGGTATGCCGAGGAATAAAGGACATAACAAAGAAAGTAATGAGAATGAACGTGGATCGTTATAAGGGTAAAGGAAGACTGAAGAAAGTGTGAATGGATTGTGTGAAAGATGACATGTATAAGAAGAGTGTGAATTCAGATATGACGGCTGATAGAAGGATATGGAAGAGAAGTACTTACTGTGCCGACCATGTGAAAAGGGTAAGAGGAGGATGTAGTACAGAGAGTAAATAATTAGCAAATTATAACTGACCATCAGTTTCAAAACAAAATGCTTTCATCAATAAAAGAGGACATATTTCTGTAATATTAATTACCAAGAGTCTCAGCAATGGCAATAGTCAATAAAAGTGTTGTTTATAATCATTGTTTATATAACTACTTTTTAACATTCAAAGTGCAAATTTTTTAATAACATGGGTAACCAATTAATTGTTGCTGGTGAAGAAGAGCTGTTACTGTATTGAATCAATTGAGTATCATTATCCGAAATGTGTTAAGAATGGCGGCCTATCTGATCTGTATATATTAGACCCTAGGTTTTAAAATTGATAAACTAAATCTGTTGAATTTAAAAGTACATGACTATATTACTATTATAAAAAGTATTTTGAATACTGTGCACTAGAAAGTACTTTAATTAAAATGTAATTATACCAAAGCACTCCGAATATTAGCATGTTACGCAATTAGTACTTCATCACGGCAGTTTGTTTGTAATGGGAATGGTTTTGTTACATAGTCAAATAACTGCATTTGTACAACAGTTGAACTCCTAACCCCATTGCTGCACTGTAAATCATTTTCGACATTCCGAGACGCCATTAAATTGGCACTAATTCAAATATTTTTCACGCTTAAACGTCGCACGAGCGACTAAAACCGGCAATGACATAACCTCAAATACCATTAGTGTAATGCCTAATGATGTAATCACTTAATCAATATTACTATTTTGTTATCACATTAACAAAAATCATAGTTGTTTTTATTCATATGGAACAAAGTAAACATTAATTCTGTTACATCAGAATTATACCTTCACTAACATTTCTTATCCTGCCATATGAATTCCTAGATCGATGTTAGAATCTTTGGGGGAGGCCTATGTCCAGCAGTGGACGACCGTCGGATGACGATCATAACATTTCTTTAACAAAAAAAATTAGGCAAGAAATGAAATTGGAAAAGCACTAGAAAAACTACATAATTTTTTTACCCCTTTTTAAATATTTATGTAAATGTTCAGACATTCATTGACTCATCGCGAGATCTCCAAAACTATTAGACATAAACACTCAAAATTCGCAAGATATATTGCTTCTGCCATTTGGCGGTTAGCTAAGAATAAGTTTTACCAAACTCCTTCCCCAAAGGAAGTACCAAGTAATAATCTATACATACATATAGGTGATACAGAGATAAACAAAGGACCCTAAAAATAAAGCCAGTAGCCTAGAAGACTACGTCCAGTATTAAGAATAGACTTGTGTTGAGACTTCTCGTCAGATTAAGTGCTTCAAAATAACTAGGGTTTACGGGTACCTTAACCTTTTTTGATATTCTACAACACAGTTTAGAATTGTTTTACTCTTACTGCTATATACTGCTGCAAACTGAGATTAAAATACATGTATATTCCCTATTCTATTAGCAAAACTTTCAGTGCATAAACAAAAAATTCCAGAAAAAAAAACTGTGGTAAGTATAAATTATTTTCTTCACCTCAATAGAGGTTATTCTTTTGCAAACATATGTTTTAGAATTAGCTGAACATAACAATAATGCATTGTGCACCACCATTTGTTTCGCCGCGAGCCGCGATCAAAGTAGGTCGGAACTATTAACAGCTGTGAGATACAACTGGAGACCGCGTTGTTCGCAATACTTTTGCCCTACTTCCATCGAAAGTCAGTGACACGTAGGCGATTTTTTTACTATAGGTATTGCCAGTTTTTACATGCGAAAAGCTACAACAGATTATCAATGAAAATAATTATATATGAGCACAGTAGTTTTTTTGGTTTTGCCAGTTTACACCGTGTAGACACACACACAAAAAACGTGTAGCAGATTATAAATGCTGGAATATAATAAAAGTTGTCATTTTTGAAAAACCCAGAAGTTTACCAAAAAGTTACTTTACTTAATTTTTTTTATATAAATATAAATATATATAATGAAGCGACAAGACCAGCCGGTCGTTCACCTGATGGTATGTGATACGCTCACTCAACAACCTGGCGCTAGTTAAGACGATGTACAGTGGACCACATTACCCTCATCGCCTTAAGATATAAAGCGCTGACCATCATTTCTCCTCATCCGGAACACAATGATGTGTGCACACTACTGCTTGAAGGCAGAATTAGGAGCTCTGGTGATACCTATCTAGACGGTCTCCGGTAACAAAGCCGTACCACCGGTAAAGGAATTAACGGACAGTAACATCCCCAATACATTAACTTTCTTCTATCGAAAATAAAATTAATGTCATCCAATTGGTACCTACCTAGATGGTCTCTGGCAACAGAAATCTACCACCAGTAAAAATTTTCATTTTCACGAAAATTTAAGACGGACTCTGCAATGAATACTTTACGTATCGTGCATGAGTTGGCAACAGCTAAAGAGACTGTGCCAGAATAAGAATAAATAAGAAATATTAAATAGATATATATTAAATTTCTCTATTTTACAAATTCATCCGACTTAAGGGTCACTATTGAGGAAAACAGAATTCAGAAATTATTTATATGTATCATATTATCAAAAAAATTATGTTATTGAAGCATATATACGTAGTCTTTGACGTAATGCATAGTCAAACATAGTTTTAATTAAATATTTCTGTAACATTCAGTTGTATTGTTATTGGAGTTGTTCATTTCAGTTATTAATAAATCAAATATAGACATTGATGTCATCGTAACAATAAAATCACTTCATAATCATATCCCTACCTTTTCACCTGTGGAGAAGGCACAAGATGCCTTAAATCAAAACAAAGACGACTTTGTGTCTAGATTTTATGGAGCGTACGCGAAATGTTTAGTTTATTTAAACTAAACATTTATATGTAAACCTTATGTTGTGCTAAATTTTAAGATATTTCCACAGAATATTTTAAATATTTATTCAAACACAGTAATGCTCAGGTTTTACATTATATCCCATTTCTCCTAAATTGTCTCGTTTTTTCACTTGATAAAGTAAAAATAAAGTAACTAAACTTACACCACATTTAAAAAAATATGTTTAGCATCATTCTAATTCAATGATATTGTTAATTATTCATAAATTATGACAAAGGTGGTGATTTACTGGTGGTAGGTCTGTGTTCCCGGCGACCATCTAGGTAGGCACCATCGCAGCATCTATTTCTGTCGCCAAACAGTAGTGTGCAAACATTGCTGTGTTCCGGATTGAAGGGTGCCGCAGCTAGTGTAATTACTAGGGTAACGAGACTTAACATCTTATGTCTGAGACGACGAGGACAATGTGCTGCAGTATATATCAACCTAACCAGCGCCACGTTGTCATAGACAGGTGTATCGCTTACCATCAGGTGAACGTTCCGCTCATCTCCTCACTTTATTATATAAAAAAGTTACTACAAAAATAATTATTAAACGTCATAGATCAGAAAATGGAAATGTAAACTTCAGAACTATTAAGTTCAATTTTCACATTGTAAACTATCAATATCGTTTTAATCTCGCCCAAAAAAGGGCTTCGATACCACCAGAGACATACTCTGTGTGGACATATGAATTATTTGAACCGACTGGGTCTTGATTTTTGTTTCAAGAGTGTCTCGATGTAGAGTAAAGGAAGAAAAACTTTAGCCGTTAAAATATTATTACTCCGCTTATCCATTCCACTCCTTTCATTTCACATTATTCCAGTTGTGTACATTTGCGACCGGAACCCTATAACAGATCTGGTAACCCCGTTTACAATCGGTCGTGTGGTAGATTTATTGCATGTAGGCCAGGTCCGGTGCAACCAGGGCAGGCCGACTCCAACTTAAGATGCGATTGACACATCGACGCCCCGTCGTCTACCGGATTTTATTATTGCGACAGCCGCGAAGAGAACGCTCGGTACCTGCTTGATGGCGGTACGTTATATGACTCATACGGAACCACTCCTACAGATTCAGGAGAAGTCAAAGTTTATAAGTCAACAAATATTCTACAGAAGATTTTACTACACACACTACATTATTGAATAATTATTCATATCGGAATAATTTCTCTTGACTCAATTTTATAAATTCACCTGACAAAGGGGTCACTTTTGAGCAAGAATATAAAAATTATGTATATGTATCATAATTTAAAAAAAATAAATCAAATATAGACATTGATGACATCGAAACAATAAAAACAAGTCATAATCATCTCTCTCCTTTTTCTTACTTGTGGAGAACGCACAGGATACCTTCTTTTGCTATGTTTTAGAAGAAATTTTCTAGAAATAAATGTATAATTATGACCTCTTTAGTCTCCTATAATGTACGCAACTGTTAAATATTTTTAATGCTTTTGTGAGTCAGTTAAAAGAAAATCATTTACGAAATTAATTTCTAAATAAATTTCGAAATCTACACGGACGGAAATAGAGCAGTTTTCTAATAATGGCAATAAAAATAGTAAGTAAGAAAAACTAAGTTGCACGCGCCGACACGGACGCAGGGCCAACGAACGGTGACAGGTGCGCCGCGACCAAGTATAACAACTTGAACAACTTTAATCGACCACTTCCAAAAATCTCGTAAGATATTCATCCAATACTATAGTTAGTTAATAAAAAAAAACATAGAATTTCATACTTATTTAACTTAACTAACAGAAATTTACTTATGCCTAGGTAACTAAGGCAATATTGTTAAGATTATATTTATTACTTCTAAAATGTGGAAATAACATAACAGCATTTAACAATATGACAATACTAAATATTTTTTTTATTCTAACGTGGCGCCAGTTAAGATAGTATTCATAGTATCAGATTGCGCTGCTCACAATGAGAAATAAAATTTTAAATTTCGTTACCCCAGTAATTACACTAGCTACAGCTTTCCCTTCAAACCGGAACACAGTAACGTTTGCATAGTACTGTTTGGCGGCAGAAATAGAAGCTGAACCTTAGACAGTCTGGCAACGGAGGCTTTTTTTTTATCGCGGGGAAAATCTTCTTAAAAGATACCTTGGGAAGACAAGGTTACGTGAGGCTTCTACCCAAAAAATCCTCTGGGTGGTCTCCGTCAGTGCATTAAGAGGGGCTCCATGATCTACGGAACGCACCAATGCCCCCTGGCAAAGGAAGAATACCTACCACCAGTGACATAATAACTTATGCATTAGAATTATTTTGTATATAGATCACATGAGCTATTAAGATATATACTTAAAAGAACATGCTCAAGGGTGCCCCACTGTAACAGCGTAAGAAAATTATTTAACTAGTATTAAGATTATACACAAAATAATCACATTTCTATTAGGCATTTTGTTTTCTATAGGAACAGACAACAACTTACAGGAAAATATAGTAATCCTATACCAATCGTTATTTAGTTAAAGATATACTGTAATCGTCTACTAAAATTAATTAGTCTTTATTATACCCTTTTCAATTTTCATTAACTTCGCTTCGCCTCCTATACAGCAATGAGGATCTTATTCATCAATACTCAATGAATGTGCGAACATCGCATTATGATTCCACGAGGATAGATACGCATTCCAGGAGGTCGTTAGTTACAGGAGGGCTCCCAACAAAGTCATTCATTACCCGGAGTGCATTCTTTCACATACAATCATTCTTCCTGTCATAGATAACTTTCTATAACCTTATGACTACCCTTTTTTGTTGCCTTATCATAACATTTTGACTAAGTTATCAATACTAAATAACTTCATGACATTTCGACATCTAAACAGATTTTTTTAAAATTACTTCATACAAATATTTTGTTGAAAATGCACGAAATACCTCTTGCTGTTGCAACAAAATAAAAGTAAATAAAACTAAACAATGGTTCAATGCCAAACACCAACGTAAAATCTCCTACTGGAGTCATGTACTCCGTCAGCGATTTGATCTTTTGTAGCTGATTATAATTGGTATAGTTTCTAGAAAACGAAAGGTAAAAGTGGAAGAAGGAAAAGTCATGGCTGATGACTATCAGAGAATGGACTAGCACATCCGAGGCGTCCGAATTTTTCTGCCGTACCAGCGAGATAAGACTGTACCACGCTACACCTTCACTAATTGGAGAGGCACTTTAAGAAGAAGAATAAGCCCTAACTTAGCGAGCTTAACCGGATTGCAGTGATGACTTTAAAAATGTATTAATGTGAATTCAGATATGGCAGCTGATAGAGAGATGCGGAAGAGAAGTACATACTGTGGCGACCCCACATAGCTGGGAAAAAAGCAGATGGAAGAAGTAACTTTCAAGAAAAAAATATGTTGGGTATTGTTCAATTTTGGATTTCGGTTAAAAACGTTGCAACAATTAATTCTACTTAAAAGTACTATGTATCGCCTTTTCCACCTGTTTACTGTTTTTTTTATTTAACAACATCTACATCTCTTAGTACACTTACGCTATGATTAGTGTTACATGGTAACAAGGCAGGTTTATATCTACCATACGTATTTATAACTGCACTACGTATTTCCGGAATAATGTAATGCAAAATTCCCACCGACTTTAATTTTTTTTTCAATGAACTTTCTTGACAATATTATATTTACTTTATGTTAAAATAATATTACAACTATATAACAGAAAACACATTGTACCATTAATGATGTGGGTATTGTCGAAATTATTGATGTCAATGCATCATTCATCAAGTACCGTAAGTCATTTGCTTCATCGGAGAAGACCGATTGGCCTACTTGTCCAGAGACACGCGGTGGTCTGTTGGAAAAGCAGCTGATAAAATAATAGGTTGTAAACCGGCCCTGACACAGTTATTTGGTTTAACACCTTTCATAGATCTAATTACGTAGATATACTAAGGTTGTAGATTAACGATAGGAAATGGAGGGAACAGGGAAACTAATCCAACCGGTCCGTAACGGATCTTGTGCATTTAAAGCATTACTAATCCGACTCGTACGAGCCATCAGAGGCAATAACTTTTGTTTAAACGTTTTAACGGCTAACAGTTACAACAAGAAATATGCTCTAAACACGGAATCTCTTATTAAGATTATTTATATGAAAAAACATAAAGCTACGTCGAGAGAGAAGTACTCGTAAGTCCAGTTTGAAAACACAATTTCTCTATACACAAAAATTTCATACATAAATTTTATTGTGATCTTTTCTTTAATCATTTCTATATCAATATATTAATTTTTCGTTTAATGTGTTAATTTTCTTATTACTAATATTTTAGTATACATAGATCCGTGTTTAAATACAAAAGTGAAATATAGTATTCACAATAAATGCTAGTGATTCACTCTCCACATCAGTTCAGGAATTTGAAACGCTGATAAACAAATTGTGAATTAAAAAAAAATAGTCTCATGTGAATGACATCTCACACTATTTTTTTTTTATCTCAAAAAAAATATTTTCTTTAACGTACTAATTATTAATGTTTACACATTTGTGTTTAATAAACTGATCTCCCTATAGATATAAAATTTTAGAAACTACTGATATTTGTTATAAAGCGACGAAACGAGATTTACGTGGTGATAAGTACTATATATATATATACTTCTGGCCACCACAATATGAAGCTGGATTCATGATGATGTTAACGCTGCAAGCCATTCGACTTTTACAGCTTATCTAACATTGAGCGCATGGACCTGGATCCACGGCCTGTACAATATGAAGCGCTGTGTAAACATCCTACCTTAATATACTTACATAGCACCACAATACGCTCATGGTTCTAAGACATAAGATATCGTATTATTACTTTAACAAGACGATATTCTACGTCTCACATGTAATCTATCAATATATCCCACTTATAAAGATATATCTACCACAAGTATCACTTAGTGATAATGTTATATGTTCGATTTTCATATGTAGTTGACGATATTGTAATGTATATTTATCAACATCATCAACTGATAGACGTCTACCGCTGAATATACGCCTCCCCCAAATATTACCCCATCGATCGGGAAGGGGGTAAGTATGAGGGGGACTTGGAGTATTTGAGGCTCCCACCACACTCGCACAATGCAAGTTGGTGGGAGCAAGAGCCTCGTTTGTTGATTAGCAGAGTGCACCAGGAACAGGTGAGATTGGTATGGATCCCGTGATTTCCCCCAACAGAGTTTCCCGCCTTGTCGTGGCGGAGGGGCTCAGTAGCCGGGCGTGGTCCCCCATGGTGAAGCGAAGAGGAACCTACCCGGCCGGTCCGAGGTGGGGGACCGACCCAAGGCGACCCGCTCCAGATTAAAGCTCCGGGGCTTCGTGAGCTCACCTCGGATGGGAGTCGGTGAGCTGCAAAGGCGGCTTTATACTGCCCTTTGCAGCCAAGGTGGTGTCGCGGAAGTAGAGAAGTGTCGGTATTGCGTTTCGCCGCTCTCCCTATCCTTTGCAGCCGTATAACAAGTGGCGGCGAAACCCAAGATCGGATCCACCGCCGGGAGTTGGTAGAATTTTCTCTTTTGGCTCCCATGGCCTCTGGGTGACGGATTCGGGGGAATTCGTTGCCCAGGTGATTGCAAAAGGCCGTGGAGAGGGCGTTGTGCTGCCGGCGCTGGAGGGGGAGGGGTCGCGGATGTATGCGAGAGCATTCCCTTGACCTTGCCAAAAGCGACGAGGCGGAACATCGTGGGGGTTTTGGTCGGCGCAAGTCCGACATACCCTGTCCTTGCCCCCGCGAGGACAGGTATGCTGCGCAGGCATTTCCCGCACGTTAAACAAAAAAAAAAGGATCCCGTAATTTGTTGTGCGGGGGAACCCTTACACCTTATTTAACTTTATCGATTTGCAATTCATATGCGTTATGCAAAAAATTTTTTAAAGGACTAGTGTATCATCATCATCAACCTATAACCTCCACTGCTGGACATAGGCCTCCCCCAAAGATCTCCACAGAGTTTATTGAGAGGAATTAAGCCATAGCCTACCACGCTGGCCCAGTGCGGGTTGGTAGGTGGTCAGAGCCTCGACTGTTATTCAGTAAGGAGCACCGCGTGCAGGTGAGGTTGAATTGGGCTTTGTAAGATGTTAGGTGGAACCCCTGACTAGTGTACAAATTAAAGTACTCTCTTTTATTTATTTAATTACCGTTTTATTGTAATACACTTAAATGCTTTAAGAAATATAACAATAATCCTTTATACTGTTAATGTACACTCCAGGATTATAAATGGAATCTATGACGTACCTGTGTAAACTGTGAAGAAATTTTAGTATGGTCTTCTTGGTAGACTTTTCGGGTTTTCCGCCGTTCTGTCATTAAACTGATGAGACGATCCAGGGCCCTGGATTCGAGAGCTTCGGCGTTGGCGCGAATCAAGCGACTAGTGCTTTCCCATTCTTCGGTCATAGTGCGCCAAGCAGACGCTATAAGTGATCCTGAAATGTAATGTTTTCATTAAACGTAACGTATATTTTTTATAATTAACCATTCAGACGAGCGGGACGTTCACCTGGTGGTAAGTGATAATGCTAGTTAGGATGTTACATACCACATAGCGTCGCCTGAGACGAGACTGAGTCTCGTTACCCCAGTAGTTACATTAGCTACAGCACCCTTCAAACCGGAATATAGTAATGTTTGGCGGCAGAAATAAGCACTGCGTTCGGCACCACCATCCACCTAGACTGTCTCTGGCAACAGAGACCTACCAGATATTAATCACGGCTAATTTATTAAATTCTTCGTAAATATTCTTTAAAAATCAATAAAGCCTCTTTACAAGTCGCAGTTAAAGAAGAATTAGTAGAACCTCAGGTGTCAAAGTATTTTTTAAAATATACATATATATTCTTTATTGTAACCTACGACGACATATCGCGTTATTACAGAACAATGAAATCATCAGTGAAAAATCAATATTATCGCTTACGTAACCACATTTTTTCATTTAATTTACATAATTTAAAAGCGTGCAAATAATTTTATACCACCATTTGAAAAATTTGATAAAAACATTATTAACTGGTGATAGATTTTTTTAACTACTATTTACACAGCCAAGCGGTAGTGTGTAAACGTTACTGTGTTCCAAGTCGAATAACGCTGTACATAATGTATATACTATTATTAGAATACCTGATGGTAATGTGCCTTGTGTATCACTTTACAGGTGGTAGGTCTCTGTTGCCGGAGAGTCTAGGTAGGTATGACTGCAGCGCCTATTGCACTCGACAAAAAGTAGAATACTGTGTTCCGGATTGAAGGGCGTTGTAGCTAGTGTAATAACTGAGGTAACGAGTCTCAACATCTTAGGTCTCAGGCAACCAACGCAGTGTGGTGCAGTATACCATATTAACTAGCGCCACGTTGATATGGGCAAGTGTATCACTTTCCATCTGGTGAACTCCTCCCTCATCTAGTCTCTTAATTGAATGAAAGAAAAACCAAGGACGATTCGAACGCAATAAAGTGTTCACCATCTTAACCATCACCTCATTGTTACAGCCCGTATTGTTTACCATAAGTTGGACGTCGTATCGCCTCCTCTTATCGTTGTTACGTTATATGTTTGATGATCGATAGAAAAACATCAGATATACCTAAATATTAAGATTTTAGCTATATGAAAAAACTCTAAAATAAATAAAGCCTTAGTGGCGTACCCTCAACACAAATGCAATAAACAAAATATTTTTAGCCTAAAATATTACAAACTTAATTTATATACGGGAATCAAATGTTATAAAAACACATGATTATCATGATTTAGTGACGTTCACAAATTTGTGCATTTCAGATATTAAAAATGGAGATAGTAATTTTTGTTATCGAGAGAGGATTCTAATATTGTCTTTGTTCTTAAGAAAGCCTTTGTCCTTTTTGGTCTTGCTCATTTAAAATTACCGTTAGAGTGGTTCATTCGATACATAACAGGTATGGAAACAATAAATGCTCGTGCTTATACCACACAAGGATCATTTATTGAAAAAAAAAAAAAAAACGTTCTGCACCAAGGTATCCTCGAGGTGTCTTGTTTGTATCCTGTAACTAATGGCTCACCATTAAGATCTTCGCATTTATCCATTTTCTGTCCTTGGGCGGCTGCGGCAGATAGAGCAAGAGCGTATTCCCGGTCGCTCTTCATTTTAGCCAGGAGGCTTCTTTTCATCGTCTCCATAAGGCGCAGTTCAGCGTCCTGTCGCGCCAGCAGCGCCTCGTGCGCCGCCCGCCCCGTACCGCTCGATGCATAACCCATTATAAAAAACGAAACACTTTACACTCAACCCACACACATCGCAACGTAAACACAACTCGATTCACATCACTCCCCGTTATCACTGCACCGGGTTTTACGTCACCTCGCAACAACAAAATTGAATTTATTGCCAGTTAGAAACTAATATTGAACCTAACTGACCATTTGTGAAATAGATACTTTCAACTAGTTTTCTTTTATTGGCTGCGTTGAGTCGGCCTAAGTTATAATTAAATAAAAACACGGAGCAGCAAAAACGGTTTCGTTATTCAATGTTTATAAGTTGTGAACGCGCCAACTATACGTCCGTACGGTTCACGCGCGCGACGTAAATGCCATGCCAACTGCCCGTAGCCCACAAGATTGAGTTTGTGTCCGTACTGGCCCAGTCACCCGCCGGCAGTCAGAGATTTGGATATTTGAGGAACCAAAAAATGGAACAAGTTTCTTGATGTCAGTTTTTTTAGAATGTCTCTTTCGTTAATATGATAATACTTGAACGATCACCCTTAATCATGCAGGTACACACGCCTAGTGTATAGCTAATACATAATTTTTAGAAAAATTATTCGTAAACTATTCAAAGATATATTAATTTGATAAATAAACACATCTAAATTGTATCAAAAAAATATATTAAGGATATCAATTGAGTAATCCTTCAGTTAGCATCTGTCTTATTCCTTGTATCCCATTAACGAAATGGTTACCTTGGTATGTAGTTTCATTAACATTAATAAAAAAAAAATATCTAATAAAATCATTACTAAGCCAAAATGTACAAAAGAGGAAAGGAGACATACCAAAGAAAACATTTGTAGAATAGAGAAAGTGAGCATTATAATATTATTAATAAGTAAGACAAATCAAATCTGAACTATAAATTTAGCTACCTACTTTTTATATTATTTTCATACTTCCAATCTACCACCACAGAAGCATTCCTGTGCTCTAATAGTCATTCATATGAAAGCTAGAATATTCTATGCGCACCCGTTCCACCATTTTCGGTTCCTTTGTCACTTAACATCGTAAGAAATTGAACTTCCGCATCCGTTTCAAATTAATGTATAGTAGCCGTGAAAAGATCCAAGAGCAAGAGCATTAAACATTATTTATACATGGATCCTATAAACAAGAATGTAATGTTTGCACACCACTAATTAGTAAAAGCGCACACTATTTGGAATATTATGTTTACTTATTGAGGTGATCTCTTTTTTTTCTACGCTAATTCTTTGAATGAAAAATAAAAAAGTCGAAGTTCGTGGTATATTTACTTCATATATTAATGAAAATACTATTTAATTTATGACGTATATACCATTTGTAAATATAATAAGGAACATTATAGAAATTTATTTGATTTTAAATGAACAGGTTATCTTAAAAGTTAAAGAACTGCAATTCATGGATATTTTAAAAATCCTTGCATATTTTTTTTAATTTTTACTGGAATCATGTGTACTTTTGTTAGTCTATTAAAATACCCAGCTTCCATTGTAATACAAACAAAACTATATTATATACATAACCAAATTATGAAAGATATATTGAAGTACTGTTATACTATCGTTTTAAAATATTTTTTATTGGATATTTCATATGGCATCCCTATAGCATTTTTTAGTTTGTGGCATCTCTGGTCTTTGAAGCAAATCGTTTTGTCAATCAGTGGCAACCCAGGCCCCAGCCTTATAATATGGCCGCTACAGGTTAGTTCTAATAATTTTGTCATGTGAATTTCTATTACTTTATTATAAACTCTTTGTTTATTCCTTATTTTTTATATTTTATTAATAGTTTACATAATTTGTACCCAATTAGGTAAAGCAAAAGTCGTACAATTTTATAGCTAGTAATGCTAACGTGTCATCTTTTCTCCTCTGCAGACGTTTGGATTTACCGCGTGGCCTCTTTCATAACTTTTATTTTATTTGTTTTTTAACAATACCTACTTTTCTTCGATCCTATTTATCCATAGAATAACACACAATCAAAAACCTAAACCTTAACAGTTAGATTAACTAATTGGTCTTTAAATATGACCACGAATAACCGCTTTCCAAAATCGTCCTAGGTCGATTACTTCTATGCGTCATCGTTATGTGCCCTTTCATGTACTCGCCATTTTTGTCTCTTATTTGTCCATTAAACTCACGCTAGTACAAGCCAATAAAAAAATTACAGGCAAGAAATCAAAGAAGGCAAAATGGATCAAAGCCAACATGGGTGTCATCATTGCGGAGCCGACGACAATAGCCACTACAAACAATTGGGCAGACTCTGTAGATGAAGAGAGTAAGTACCAGTTGTTATAGCATGGTATTTTTTAAAACAGCCCTATGATGATGTAAAGGGCAATGGCAAGCCAATGTTAATCTCGTACTTGGGGCGTACGTACGAGTGCTCGTCACTCATTTCGTCTCGGGAAGGTCTGAGTAAAGGTTTATGTGTTTTAAATACATTCTAGCCGGGTGCTTCCCTAAAAGGGAAGGCAGGGGGACCAGAAATCATAGTGCAATGTCTAGCTTATGATACTGTCACAGGGGTGCACAGAGAAGGCATAATCATTGTTACTATTGAAAACCCTTGCAACCAGCAATTTTAGTACAATCTACGAGATGACCAAGGTCATAACTCAATTCAGACTAGTCTTTCATTGGCTTGCTCCCGATAATACTGAGGGCTATTGAAATTTATTCATTACTATATTCATATGAAGATTGTTTATTTTAACTCAATCATTAAATAATAATATGATATGTTTATTATGATCATAAATATCTTAAAAACAAGTTTTACTTATTATAGATAAACAAGTTTGTTTTTTAAACAATTTCACTTAGTTAATAGCCAATACAACAGATATGTAATTATCTATAAAAAACCAATTACTGCTTAATGTGAACTATCAACAATTATCTTAAAAAGTTTTTCAAAAGTAAATACTGTTTTGTGCATTAAATATTATTTGTATCTATATTTTTTAATTTCTTTTTTATTTTTTCTATTTAAACGTATAAATTTTAATAATTGAGAAGATAAAGAATCATATATCAAAAAAAGTTGTGATTTTCACAAATTTTAATGTTCTGTAATTGATACTATACTGTATGTGAGTTACAATCTGCGAAAAAATGTATTGCTTTATGTCATGTTTAATAAGAGCAAAAAAATTGTAAAGGGAAATGCTTTTCACACATTTAGTTTGTGCTAGGTATGATATTTGCTATCTGTAGAATTTACAATACAATTTATTATAGAAATTATAGTGTTGTTGAATTAATGAGGTGCTTAAACTTAAAAATATTTTTGATGTTCCATACAGATTCAGTAATTGTACCTACTCACATTTTCCTATCCCATTATCCATAGCTGAGAGCTACAACTATGTGTCCCGCACTCGCGCGCCGGTGGTCCTGCCGTCCGCGTCACGCGCTGCTCGCGGTGGCATGGCTGTTGACGAGGACAGCATACCGCGACGTCCGCCATATATCGCCCACATATCGAACTTGCCCTATGAGGTGGAGGAGAGTGCCATTGCTGACTTGTTCGCAGGCCTCAAGGTGCTATTTATATGCTTTGATAATTTTGTTGTAACTTTAAATTGTGCTAGTAATGTTGCATAGCATTCTGTACTACATTTAACTTGCAGCTGCAACATCTTTGTCCACAAGAACCATCAATACAAAATGCCATTTGCTCAAATTTTTGTCATGGAAAATGATTATATAGAAAAAGTTTATTGATGTAGATCTGTTTCTGTATTAAAAAATAATGTACCTGATACCTAAAAACTCAAATTATAATTCGTTTGATGTTCATTTTAATTTTTATTTATTTTCTTTGATTTTGAATCTAAAACTAAATTGTGTTTATTTTACACAAATTTTAGTGAAGATGCTAAATACTGTGATTAAAACCACAAAAGCCTAGTACTTATATGAATCAAAGTCTAGACTGATTCAAATAACACCCATTACAATCTTTAACCATACAAAACTCGATTTTATTACAGATCACCAACTTGAGACTTCCTCGTGAGAGTGGCCGCCTTAAAGGATATGGATATGTTGATTTTGAAGACAGAGAGAGTCTTGTTAGTGCAATGAACATTGAAGACCTGGTAAGTGTTCTTTTATATAGGAAAATAATGTGTGTGTAAAATATAATTTTAAAAACTTTTATATCTATTTTGTAGACAGTTGGTGGTAGAAGGATAAGAATAGAAGTTTCCAACAATGATAATGACCGCCGCATGGGCAGAAGCGGAAGATCAGATCGTGATAGGTATATAAATATTAATTTTTGTTTTATGATTTCTAATACTATAGGAAAAGGTAATAGAATAATTAAGATGGAATTAAGAATTTATATTATTAATCTTTAACAAATCACAATGTCCATCTTTCTCTGCTCAATCCGAAAGATTGATAGAGAGGAATTGTTCTGTGACATTAAGTCTGGCTTTTGATAATTATTTTTGTGTATAAATAAAATTTTATATGTTTATACAAAAGTTAATGTAGATTATCAAAATAATTTATTTACTTATGCTAAATGCAATGTTTCTCACATTAGTTTGGGTTAGAGACAAAATTGAAAATATATTTACAATCGCTATAATTGATGCATGCATAAGATATGGAAAAGAATTTAGGTTACAGAATACTGAACTATAGAAGGTAAGTCACCATTATCCTACTACCCACTGCTTTTCTCCCATCAATCGGGAGTGTCGTGAGTTCCTGTGTCGCAGTCTAAAGGGTATCATAGGCTGGCGTATCACTTACCATCAGGTGCATATCTTACAAGGAACAATAAGAAAAACAATTGTGGGTGATAAATGCAATAAGTTTTTAAAACTCAGCTGTAAATACCACATATAATAGATGATTTGTAAGATGTTGGAATTTTTTTAATTTGGTATAAAATATAGGGAGTATGACCCGGAGAGAACTATGGGCGACTGGAGATCTGGCCCACGTGCCGTGCCTGAACCACAGGCGCGCGCCCGTCCCATGGAGCGAGACCGCGAACGTGACCGCGAAAGAGAATGTTAGTATGACCACTTTACCAATTCTATTCTTTAGTATGTTGTGCTTATATCATTTTGTAAACAAAAGGAATTAATTAGTAAGTAGTTATATTTATAACTATTTGTTATTAACATTGTTTTTGGATATTCAATGAAGTTTCTATAATATTAACTAAATCTTATTCCTTTATTAATTCTTTATACCAATAAAGTTGTTACAATAATTATTTAAAATAAATATGAAAAATTCAACAACACTCCACTATGATGATAATATTAAGTAACAAGTGGATTCAGAGCGAGCTTAAATGTCACACTTGGGACATACATACGAGTACACTGATTATTAATTATAAACTTTAAGGTATAAATAAAAAATTCTTTGTTTATATATAATTAGCATTTAAGTTATTTTATATAAATTGCACAAATGGCAAAAAAATTACTTTTATGAAATATCATAAATTGTGTCCATAACCACATCATGAAGTTAATGATCATCATTACTCATTTTGTCTCGGGAAGGTCTGAGTAAAGGTCATCAGTTGTATCCATAATCTCTCTAAAAGGGAGCATTGCTAACAAGCAATGGCAGAGGCACCAGAAACAAAAGCCTCAGTGTTTGTCGGGGATTCCTTTTGGATGAGATATAGCACTGAATGCTGTTGAAACTTCCTCTGTGGCCGGCTGTTTTAGTACAATCTGTGACACAGTGATGCTGTAACTCAATTCAGACTAGTCTTTAGCTCGCTCTGTAATTCATCTCTACTTATTCTGAATGACTGAATTACTTCTTCATTTTTTAAAACAATGTTTATTATTTTCTATTTTGTATCTTTTAATTATTGTTTTGGCAGCGAGCACTGACAATAAACCAGGTGGCTGGCGTGACGGGGAGCGACAGGGTCCGGCTGAGCCAGCTAGAACTCCATATGGTGGTCGCGACTCATTTGGTCGTGACCGCTATGGAGAAGATCGGTATGAATATATGGCTTTCTTGAATATATAGTCTTTTAAATTAAAACAGGTTTTATATGATTGGTATATAGAGATCTTTGAAGAAAAGAAGGCTTATGTCCAGCAGTTGATATCTATTGAATGATGATTTATGGTATTGAAACTTTTAAATGAAGTAACAATACAATGTGGTGCAGTTTATGTCATGCTATCTAGAACCACATCTTTTCAATGCAAGTATATCACTTAAAGTATAATACATCCTACTCGCTTTGGTAAATAAATAATTTAATGCTGAACATAGTTTTATTCTAAAAATACGTATTTCTTGGATCACTGGATGGGGATGCGAATAACGTAGGACCAATCGACGTGGGGATCATTGGGGCATAGCAGTGGACATCATCTATATAGGCTGATGATGAGGATGTATTTCTTACAGACAATAGATATGCAATTATAATTGATTTCTATCTGCCGTCTACGTGTTGGTGTTAGTTTACTATAGTTTATTTTGTTAATGATTGGGAAAATTACAGCGGAAGGGAGCGTAGTGGTTTCGGACGCGACGGTGAACGCGGTGGCTACGGTGCCCGCGACGGCTTCCGTTCCGAGCGAGAAGGATTTGGGTAAGTTTCAATAATCTGTATGTGAAATACATCACACACAATAATATAAAACAAATATAATAAGTTCTTAAGTTTTAGTTCTTTATTGCACACATTGTTGATGTTGATGACACTCATTGAACTAATAAATAAAAATCAATGAATGTAGTATACCCTCAAAAGAGATACGTACAATAATTTTGGAGAATGTAATTAAATTTATGCTAACCTAACATCAGGTAAAGAACTGGTCCTTATGATAACAATAACATTTTTTTTAAGTTTTCAACTGGGAATTATTATAGAAAAGTGGGACAGAATGCAACGTGAACATAGTACAATACTAATAAAACATGAAAAAGATTTGTCTTTCAAATTAGTAGTGAATGGAAATGAATATTTATACCAATGATCAAACAAAACTTTTAAAATAAAACAGGAAGTCGTGGAAAATTTTAACTTGAATATTATGAGAGGTTAAAAGGAAACACATCACCATTACTACGATACGCCAGTATACACTATTACTAAATTATTAATTATTTTATCACACAGTAGTCGCGAAGGCCGAGGTTTCGGAGGAAGAGGTTTTGGTGATCGCGACCGTGACCCTCCGCCTAGAGAAGGTGTAGTATCTAATCCACAGTCAATACTAAACATGCTTGAAATGATTCTCTAGTACATTATGATTTTTTTTGATACATAATGATTAAAGACATTCATCTGGTGGTAAGGGATAAAAAAAGGTACTCATCTTTATAACATTTTTACCTTAATGCTTGGTGGTAATTAAGTTGACAGTACAGATAATTGATTCTTAAACTTGTTACGCTTCCAGCACTTCTGTTGGTGAAAAACTATTTATCGGCAGACTCGTCGTTAAAATATTTTCATTTAAAGCGATTTCATGAAAAACATTGCATATGTAATAATCAGTAATCTTTAATGGTATGAATAAGACGGTTTGGAAAAATTTTCAATATATCCCTTATTTATGGGAAGTTTAATTTTCATTACACCAGTTTATGTACCATTACAGTATCTTAATAATTTAACTATGATATTTTCTGAATTTTTAGTCGACTTTATCTGATTATCGCAGGGGATACTCTACATTTCATCTAATCATTGACGATATATTTGAAACATTGTCATTAAATATTTATAGAGAGCAAACCTCGTGAACGTCCCAAGTTGAATCTATTGCCACGTACGGTGCCACGAGATTCCGAAGTGCCCACCAAACCTGCAGACGGTGCGCCGATTGATGATAAACCTGAGAAGCCGAAACCAGTTCCAGCTGAGAAAGTGTTTGGTGCAGCGAAGCCCGTAGACACTGCTGCAAAGTGAGTAATATCCTCAGCCTCTAGTTCTAGTTTTAATAAATTTATTCATGAGAAATTGCATGATTATAAGGTTTTTGGAACCTGCTTGGATATTAACCTTAGTCCTTCGAACTGTAGTCGTCTGAACTTTAGTCCTGCCGTAAGTTCTGTTTGCATGCATTTTTCTTTTAATGAAGTAACACAATATTATTAAAATTTATACTTACATATTTATTAGTCTTAGCAAAAAATAAAAAAACATTCTATTAGAAATGGCTATCTTTGGCTATTATATAGGTTTTTTCTCTCTGTTCTCTGTTTAGCCACAATTCTATTAATTTACGCACTGTTTCCAAGGGAAATTTCCACCACTGCCACTGCTTGCTCCAAAGATTTTTTAGAGACTCAATGTCGCCGTGTCGTTTAGAGCAGGCCATGTCCTCTAAAACTGACTATAATTTGAAGTCTAGATGAGGGCCAGTTTTCAACTCTTATAAAGTCCAGAATGTTGGTTTCAAGCCAAGCTTGGGTAGTTTGTGCCTTGTGACCAGGTGTAAAGTCCTGATGAAAAGTCCACAGTATATTTTTAAAGTGTATTGCTGAGAGGTTTCACAATATGATCCAAAACTGTATCTGGACACACTTGGCTTAAGTTTTCACTCTTTTTTCACAAAAATGTTGTTTTGTGACTCCGTGATAAGACATGCCCTACCAAACCACACTGATGCAGGATGATGATGATGACCACGTTGTACCTTTCCAACCACTTGAGCAACTTCTTTAGAGCTGTGAGCGTACACTTTATCATTTTGCTTATTGCAGTGTTCTTCAATCGTTGGAATTTTTTCATCGGTAAAGAGGATATTTTTGTACCTTTCAACAGCGTATCGCGACAGAAGGCGTTTTGTTCGAGCCACTCTCTTTAATTGTAAAGATTGACTTAGGGCATGTCCTGTATATCGATGATAAGCACCGAGCTTCAGGTCTTGTTTTATAATACGCGACAGAGTCCTAGCGGGAATCTTCATTTCTCGCGATATGATTTTTTGCTTTCTAATGAGGTGTCGACGAATTCTGGCTTCAACAACATTAACACAGTCTTTCTAATTCTAACAGCACGCGGTCGCCCCGATCTTTTCTAGTCTTTGACAGAGGAAGTGTTGTTGTATCTGTTGATAGTACGATATACAAACATACGGCCGGGCTGATACCAAGCTTTTGAAGTGTCTGGAACATGACCAACCGCAATGGCTCCATACCCACTTTGTGCAAGGCGATCGCTGCAATCCTATTTTCTTTAACAACCTATCCATATTGTAATTTGATAATGAACACGAAGAAACATGTGAAATGGCGCAAAATAGAAAGAAGTTTTTTTTAATGTATTTATGTGTATTTCACATATATATATATTTTAAAGTATTGCCGATGCTACTATTCTGATTTCCTTTTACACTCTATAACTCATTCCACCTAATGGAAATTTTCTAGGAGAAAAGGCTGTTGTAGCAATAAAAGAAAGCGTTTATTTAATTTTTAAAATTTTTATTTTAATAGATCTTAACTTTAGATTAATTTTAAGTTATTTGCACAACCAACAACAGTTTTGATCAATGTATCATTATTGTTGTGAGGTTTCCAACTCTTTTGTGCTATATTAAAAGGGTTAACATGACACCTAATTGTAAGCTGTATGCTCAATTAGGTCGCTCAATACCGACATCTTTTGAAGAAATCAAATGCAATCTTTACAGTTAATGAACAAATTAAGAAATTTCATGTTTTTATTTTATCACCAGGGAACGTGAAATTGAAGAGCGTCTCCGTAAGCAAGAGGAAGAGGCTAGACGCGCTGCTGAAGAAAAGGAACGTTGGGGTCGCAGGGTGAGTTATTACAGTGTTACAGCTTGCATATATAAATAAAATACTCTGAAATTGTTTTGTACTTGTCCTGTTTTAAAATAGTTAAATTTAATAATTTTAGCGATCAATTATAGAAAATTCTACTGTTGTGAATAATATAGCATAATAAACAGCTCTCCCTGTTCCCACTGCTGCCGCTTCTCTGATAACGAGACATTGTAGTCTGTCACGGCCCCTAACTTTGTCCGTCATGTTACCTAGAGATCAAGATTAACTGATGTATGTCTTAAAAAAATTTAATATGTATAGAAACATCTAACAATTTAAAAATACTCAAAAAATATATTATAAATAATTATGTTGAAATTATCTAAAGTAATTTTGATGTATAACGCCTATGTATTGACTTATTTCAGAACGATCATTCCGGTGATCGTCGAGGAGGTGCCAGGCGCGGTAAGTATAAATATATACATTTTTGATAACGTCATCTCATACAATATGTATAGTATATGTACTATAGACAATACATAAAATTTATCTTTTAATCGCAGATGACCGCGGCAGAGATTCGCGCAGCTACAACAGAGACCGGCGTGATTATTCTAAGGATAGAGACCGCCGCGATGGAGATTACTCGAAGGACGATAAAAATAGGCGCGATTACTCTAAAGATGGCGAACGACGAGATTATTCGAAGGATAGACGCGATTATTCCAGAGACCGCCAGGATCGAGAGGACAGCAACCGCCGCGATTACAGAGACGAAAGGGATTCCCGCGACTACAGGAACGATAGGGACCGCGAATATGACCGCGAGAGACGTGATTACAGCAGGGACGGAGAGAGACGAGACTATTCCGGGGATAGGGAGGATCGACCGAGCGATGACAGGAACAGAGAAGCCTCGCCAGACAATCGCAAGTCGCGGGAAGAGGCAGACCACGAGCAAAACGGCCGCGACAGGCAGAGCCGTTCAAACGACAGGCACAGCGACCGCGACGAGCGGCCCCTGCCCAAACTGAAGGAACAGGAGAAACCGGTGAGTTTTACTGAGGTCAATAACACTGCCTGTTCCACTTTTTTTTTAAACTAACCTTTAACCATGTCAAATGCTGTTAAGTGACAATGAGGTGATGAACATTGACTCGCAGACATATCCATAACACAACAATGCGGCACAGTGGTAGCTAGCCAAGCTATCTCTAAAATATCCAAACCAAACTCTACAATGTGGCTCCAGGATCAAACCAGGAAGTGTGTTACAAAACAAGTGCATAGCCATTGCTTTATACAGGAACATAGATTAAGTGATGACCAACCCCACTTATTTAAACCTCACCTCATTTGTCAATTTGTTATAGAAACTTACCTCATCTATTATCTAGTGATGGAAATTGTAATAACATGTTTCTCTCCGCAGAACTTTGTAGCTTCAAATAAATTCAGCTTCCTGGAGGATGCAGATGATGGTGGATCCGATTAACACAAAATCAAAGCTCCTCTGTACTCAGTGGTGTCAGTTTTACTGTGACTCAGTGTGAAGTGTAAAATTAACGAGTATCGAGTATAAATAGTGTTGCGGGACGGGACTTGAGCACGCGAACGATCCAGTACTGTGCTGCTATGTTAAAGGACTCGATTTGTAATTAGTGCAGTGTGAAAGAAACATTTACTTTACGGTTGCTGCACATGCTCACACTGCTCCGAGGCCTGCCCCAGCCCCTGTAGGCACCTCCTCGTTGGTAAATAGACCACCACTCGAACAACTTGCGGATAGCGTACCAATCTGGCGTATTTACTGATATTAAAGTACCAGAGGGTTGAAATCTGAAAAGTTTACCGGGAAGCTGCTGCAAGGGCTGGGGCTTTTTAATTTGTGACCTTGTATTGAACGGTGTAAATTTTTCTATGGGTTTTTGATAATTGATAATGTGGACGGTTGCAAGTAAATGGCCGTAATAAATAAATACAAAAGATTCCTATGATTCCTTCTAATACAGGATTTCGGTATAGGTGCTGCTGTCGTAACCATATTATATGTTAATTGTGACTACTTCGTGAATATGATGTCGGGCAATTTGTAGTTTTGTCTCGTCCGGGACTTGAGATACACAGCAAGAGATCGGAAGCCGTTATGCCACAATATTAAATAAAAAAATACTTGGTTTTAGATAATGTCTATATGAAAATATTTAGTCGATTTAGATTATTGTTAGAATATTAATTGTATTATTTATGTTTATGCTCTGAAATTGTTAATCAACTATTTTACTTATACAAGTTAACATCATGCACGCGTAGCGCCGCCTCCCCGGCCTGCCCTGGCATAAACACGATTATACATCATGGAAATTGAGCCACCTAATATCAGTAGGTAGAGCCTGTTCACAAAGATTCTTATTGGTTTAGCGTCGTCACCGCGACGGATTTTTTTTTTTTTATTATCTCATGAATTTATGTTTGGTACATTTGTCTCTTTGTGAATTATAAATAAATTAATCTTTTTACAGCCGACTCGGTTGATTTTATTTGTCTAAATTGTATGGAAGTATAGGAATTACGATTGAGTAGATCTCTCTCATCTCTGAAATGTTGCTTTTAGTTCTTTTTATGCAACAAGACAAGCAAGACGTTCACCCGAAGGTAAGTGATACGTTTGCCCGTAACAACGTGGCTTTAGGTTAGGTTGTTACATATTGCATTGCATTACGCTCGTCGCCTTGAGACAAAATGTCGCGTCTCCTTTCACTAGCTACGTCCTGCAATCCTCTAATAATGTTTCCACTACTGTTTGGCAGTAGAAATGGGCGCTGCGAAGGTATCAACCTAGACTGTCTCCGGCATCAGACCTACCACCAGTAAAAAAATAAGCTTGGTAGTTGTTCCTTTTTGGATGTTCTACTTAGACGATTTCTGGCAAGAGACCTATCATCAGTGAAAACTTATTTGGATCTGACAATCTAGACTTAAAATTGGATATCATAGGCAAGTATATACTCAGGCATAGTGGGCCTCCTTCAATAATTGGTTTAAGTTAATATTTTACTAAATACAAAACCTTACATAAAGTAGCGGTAGTAGTCAACTAAGTACAACTTAACCACAGCAACTGTATTTTAAGAGTAAAACAAGTAAATAACAAATCCAAATAATTTATTTTAAAATACAACGAAATAATAAAAGCTACACCAATTAAATACCATGCATTATTAAATAAAAAATTAATTCATCCATAGATTAATATTAAGTATAGTGGTGTTTTAGTTTTTAACATTAAATATAACATTTATTTCAAAACACTATGATAACATAAAAAGCATCACTTAAACATTATTAATAAGTATTGATACAATCATTTTTTTTTTCTTTTCAATATTAATAATAATCCTTATATATATTTCCTTATAAAATAACTCAGCTCTTCCATTGCCACATCCAGTTAAATTGAACTAGAG
The DNA here is from genome assembly GCA_029034505.1 of Ornithoptera priamus. NCBI lineage: Eukaryota > Metazoa > Arthropoda > Insecta > Lepidoptera > Papilionidae > Ornithoptera > Ornithoptera priamus. Next base: position 2,833,629 of record JARDWD010000331.1, read on the forward strand.
AAGCAAACAAAAAAATCTTGTAGATTCAATCTACGGTCCGTATTCACAGAGATCGCCCGGTGCAGGCTATTTATGAAGCATCTGAACCTCGACGCGTTATCTACGAACATAGACATTATGAAACAAATCCCAACTAATCCCACGTTAGCCCTAACTATAAGCTTTAACTGTTGGGTCTCTTCTGTGCTACGGCTGACATGAACGCTTCTCTTAACTTCTTCGTCATGTCTTCCAAAATCTCTGCTCTCACCCTTAGCTTCTTATTGCGCTCCTCAAGGTCTAACGCCAGTTGTTCCATTTGTAATTCCTTTAGCTTCCTATTCATTCTAGATCTCTTTGATGCTTCGTTATTCTTGTCTCTCAACTCTCTGTACTTGACTTCGTGCGTGGATATTACCGAGGAGTTCTCGTCCACGCTGCATACGGACGACACCGTGCTCTCCCTACGTTTCGGCGGGCGGCCCCTCCGTGTCGGCTTTAACTGCTGCGAATCTTCCAAGGCGCGGATCATATCCTTAATAGGTATACCGGGCTTCCTCCTCCTGTACTTGCGAGGCGAGTGCTCTACGTAAGGAGTGTACGTTTCGTCTGAATCCTCGCTGTCGCGGCGCCGCTTCCTGCTCGTGTACGACTTAACGTCGTCAGTGTCCGAGTCCACGTGACATTCAGTCTTGGGTGTGATAGGTTCGAAGTCCATAGATGGCGAGGGAACAACCTCCGTAACGCATTCAATGGAAGTATCGTGGGCGGGCCAATCTGGAGCTGCCGACGGCTGTAACAAGAAATTTGAAACATGTATGGTTTCAATTTTTTTTTTTAATAAATTTAACCAAAAGTCATGGAACATAATCCTCCTTACATTTCGCAATGTCAGCGTAAAATCTGTCTATATATATATATATATATATACATATGGTATTGATAGAAATCATAATAAAATAACTTGACCTCTAGTTGCAGCGCTTACCGGACTTGGGAGTGCAGCACATTTCTCATTCTCCAGTTGTTCGACGTAGCTAAGTACTTCCGGCGTGCTGATTATGTCACCGGACCAGTTCGGGGCGCGCGCCACCACATCCAAGGACAGCCCGAGACGGCTGTCCACCCTAGTCTTAAAAGCACTCTCAAATTCCTTGACACTGAGGTTATCATTTATTATATATTCCGATATAACTACGTCGTTGCTCTCCACCTCCCGGGGTATTACCGATACTAGCTTCGTGTCCAGCGAGTCCTCTTCGATGAAGGGCATTGTGTTGTGTATGATGTCTTTCGTGTGTTCTGTGTCGTGTGTGAGCCAGCCGATGGGCGCCGGGACATCCCACGGGTCCACCTCGGTCGCTTTAACTGACGCTAAATCTCCAATCATCACAGGTAAACTATCAATGTCGACAAATTCTTCCTGGAATGGCACTTTCTCATTTGTGTGAGGTAGAAGATAATCAGTTTTATAGCTGTCTATCATTTCCACAGGGGGCGAAACGGATGTCTGAGCTGGGTTGTAAAAGCCTGCCTGGGCCGACGGAGAATTAGCGTCAAAAACATCCCAGCCTTGCGGCGAGAATGGTGTGTGCAGTGTGTCTGTGTTGTGTGCCCTATCTTCTGTATACTTTGCGGTTTCTGCGAAAGAAGGACACGAACAATAATTATCTGTGATAATAAAATTTATTGAAAGATGCAAGCTCCGAGACTCACCAGTGGACTGTACTTCTAATGCCTCTGGGGGAGCGCCGCACCACTGAACCAGATCTTGGTAGAACTCGAAGTCTGATTCGTGAATCATTGTGCTCTGGAATTCGGGCTCCGGTTTCAGATATTCCTGACAATTCATAAATCTCATTTAAGCACGTTTAGCCATGAATTAGCTCGAGAACTAAATGATAAACTTATATTAATAATAAATGTAATTATATTAAGTACTTACGGCGGTCTGCCCCAAACCTTACCTCTGAATAGCTGGTCGTCGCAACTGGCGATGGTGGTCTTGACGGTGTGTTTCTGTCTGTAACTACTCCGGTCGTACCGTTCACCTGCTGACTCTTTACTGCCTTTAAAAGATCTATTTCTACCACTTTCAAAATACTGCGAGTCTTGTGACTCGTTTGAGAAAAAACCATATCTTTTGGTGTTTGAGTTGTACTGATTTCCGATATCGTCGCTCCGACTCGGACAGGTGATGTTTTGAGCAACCATTTTGTATAGAACTACAAACAGAAATGATACGACGTAACATAATGTGCATAGTTTTATGAAGCTGGGAGCGGGGAACGGTTGAGGATTAGAATATTAATCATGTCTTCATTATGAGAGGCATATGGTAGGGAAGTTTGGTTGCGGGAAGAAAAAAAAATTGTAAGCCGGATGAGAGCAGGGTGAGCATTGATAATGCGTATAGTGACGTAAACAGGCGTAGCAACGGTTCGGCGCGGCTCGCGGACTTTACCGAGTGTCACAAGATAGGGGACCTTGAGGCGAGTATGTATGTAATTATATGTAAATGTATTGAAATATAATAGATATGTAGAAAACCTCTTAAACGAAATTGATAGGAATTGTGATCGCATATATATTAAAGATATCTCGGAGTACATATACTTGAACGTAATAATACTTGAAATGTATAATAAATAAATTTTCAGTGACATAATGAACTTTAGAGGGTAAGTGATACAGCTCAATGTAAACTTTAAAGACGTTTTTACGCCTTGCAGCAATTTTTATGCTTTTCATAAACATAAAATTTTTGCAATTTATAAATAAAATCTGTCGTCGTCTATGTGTTGTATTTAAGTCGTCACACAAACGAAGGTTGCAATTTTTTATCACCTGCCCAGTTCATCAAATTTCTGAGCCCACAATTGGTTTTTTTTTTTTGCAAGCTCTTCACCATATGTTTTGGTTTGCCAGAAATAGTACTTCAAATTTAAATCTAGAATCTTAATTTAGGCTATTTCTAATTAGACTAAAATTATTACTAGAGATAATTCTTTATATTTAAAATATGTAATATTAGTTAAGAATTCAGAGATAATTTAACTTAAAGTGTAAGGTTAGTAATTACTTATTGTAAAAAAGACGGTTATATGTTAACCAACACTGTGAAATGTAAGAAAGACAATGGTTGTGGTTCTTATTCATGTGTCTATGACCCTTCCAATATTAGTATTGTAACGTTAGCTGTGTTTACGTGTAAATAGTCTCAAAGTAACCGCCATCTTGTTGTAATATCTATCAGTCGAGAGGCTTTAGTGAAATATTAAAAACAAACGTAATATTCATACGTTCATAGGAATACTATTTTTTAACGACAAAGTAGTACCTCTGTTTACGACATACAAGAAGCATTTTAATAAAAACGGTGTGAAATACTGAACGATAATAAACGAAATAAATAAGATTTTAATTACAGTGATAATTGAAAGCTTAAGTATAATTTCTGTAATGAAATCTTGATTTTAAGTTTACAAATGGAAGCTAAGAAGTTTTAATTTTAGAAATAAATTACGCTTCTAACTTTTTAAAATCGTTTTAAGATTTTTATAAAATTATTTAAAAAAATCTTCTCTTTTTCGGTCTTCTATACCTGAAACAGATAAAAGATTTTAAGAAAAAAAAAAACCGCCTCGGCGGTGGTACTTACTTCGTTGAACTCTTCCCGAGCTCCTAATGAAATCTTAACTCTTTAGGCGCCCAACCAAGAAATTGTCACCAATGTAGGCCTGAAACAAACAACACAATGTTAGTACAAAATAAAAAAAAACTAATAGAGATCGCCTTCCGGCCAAAACCGTGCGCGGGGAAAACCCTGACGCTGTTACAAAACGGAATCGGACGTAATGACTATAGAGCTGGTTACATGCAATTAAGATGAGGATAAAAATATACATAACACACCTATCCTTCAACTTTCACGATATTCGAATTACACGATTACGCTTTTATACGGGGCTTTCACTGCAAAGAAACTATCAAAATAAGACCAAAAAAAATTTTTTTTGCTCCGTTTTTAAAACTGTAAAAATATCGTGCAAATAAATCGAGGGACAGATGTATTTCTCACTTTTTGAGATAAAACTATACAATTATATCAAGGTCGCGATGACGATTCAATGCCATATTAAAAACACTGCTGAATATTTGCAATGACTTATTTGTACATGGAATGGATTTAAAGGCAATATAATAGCAAACAGAACATTTAAAATTACATTAAACTTATTTTCGTAGAAATAATACATAGAATCGAATAAAAATCACTTTGCTATAACATAGTCTTAACGCCATTGTAGTAGCAGGCGTTGTAGGTTAGGTGTTATTTTATTTTTTTTCAATTGAATACAACAAAAAAAAAAAAATTTTTGTAAAAATTAAAACATTCAATTGAAAAAAAAAACAACACATAACCTTACCTACATCCATCGCGTGCTGATGCGGTGGCGGCGTTAATACGAAGTACCAAAAGATCATTAATTTTCTCTACCTATACATACAATAACAAAATTATAGTCGAGATTTTTTCTTTTATTATTGACGTAAACGACTTTGTATTTCTTCATACAGCCTATTCTTAATTTTAAAATAATAAAAAAACTTGATATGACTTATGAAAAACTAGTAATAAACTGTGATATTATTTAACACAGAAATATATATACTTTTTTTGTTTACTTTTGTTATAATTTAATAACTGTAATTCTTTCTAATGTGTAGCAATGAATAGTCCTTTTAATAATACCACCATTAACGTTATCCGTTTGTGGCAACTTGATATGCGACCTCGAGGGGCACACGCGTTAGTCATTTACACAGGATCGATTTATCAAATCCTCTTTAACAACAATTTTATCATGTAAAATGTGGTGAGTCACTATTCCAACATAAACAATATCCACAAGTGCATAACAGTAATACAGCAATGAAAGACACGGGTATCGATCGTTTAATCGTTTATTACGTACGTCGTAACATTTCAGTTTTTTTTTTCAATTTTATTTGGAAAAGTTATTAGAATTGAGAAATTAAGAATGAAATTGTTTTTGGATTACTATATCCCTACCCCTCCAATCAATTTAATAACTAAATTTATCAAAATAGAACGTGCAGCATGGACATGTTTCAACTTGTACAGAACTTATATATCGAGCCAATAATTTGCATTTCATTTGTAAATCAAACGCAATATATTTTAGACATGCCATTTAATGTTTATCTAGTGATAATTTAACCAAAAATAAGTTTATAACCGCTTAAAACACGTCACATCTATCAAATGTATCAAAATAACCCACCTCAAAATAAAGATAATTGTTTTCTGGCTCCAGTTGTTTCCACGAAAGGCACTCTTAAAATTAAATTAAATGGAAATAACTTTTGAACGTTTAAATAAAATACAAATACGCTTTACTCGTATGAAAATTAGTTTTGTAGAAGGCACTTTAAATTGAATCGCAAGACAAGAGCACTGCGTACGAGCTCAGAAAACCTTGTGCAATATTCGCGCCGAAAGCGCTACATAGAATTTTCCTCAGTCCCCACTACAGTCGCGTTGCGTTCTAAAAATATCACGCTCTCGTCCGCTATTGGTCCGCGTGGATGACGTCATCTCCCGCAGCCAATGAGATCGTCCCATTGGCAAGAGTCACGAGACCGTCGCGTTCCGTAGCGCGCTATATAAAAACTTGGATATAGTTATGTGATGATACCTCGCAGCAACACTGCGACTCCAGTGGGTTTTACCAAGATCTCGAACAACTAACTACATAACTGGACGGCGAAATGTATAGTTAACGTAAATAACATCGTGTAAAACCCAAAACATATATAAATTTTCATATATTCCATAATATAAAAAATAAATTATGTGGGTTTCTAGATGTGATCAAATCTAAAGGAAATTTGCTGCCATGCCTTTTATGTCGTATTTGTTGTATATAAAAATTAAACGTTTAAACTTTAGGTTAAAAGCTTAAGGTAACGAAGCATAAGCGTGGGCTGATTTTTACGGACCATGTCTTAAATCGATATTTAAAAAAAATTGTTTTAAATTTCCTCATACATTTTTAGGTTACTTGTCTGGAAAGTCCGAACTTTCTCCATCTGGCAAACAAGTTTAAGCAATCCGCTTAATGATTTTATGATAATGATTTATAAATTTTCTGCTCATGTAACAGTGTTGAAAGTAAATTGCCCTTGAATATAATAGACTACTTCAATTCTCACAGCCCGGATATATGATCATTTCGCAAAGAGTCAAGGTCCATCACGGTAATTGTGTTGTGGTTGTATCGTTTTTAAATAATAAAGCTTAAAAAACTAGCGAATGTACTATACAAATAACCTTTTGCTTTTCGAAAGGATTTTAGAAAATTCTATGACTACATGTCACTGGATAAAGAAAACAAATTTTAATATAGTAAGAATTTCAAATATTTTATACACCACTAGTTGTTTTTATGTTATTTTGCCAATTTTTAGTGACTTTGTATCGACTTTATATCTATTTTTTATTAAATAGCTAAATTAAATAACAAATGTTTAAAAAACGTAATATGATATATATTGTTTTTAAAACATTGACTCAAACGTCACTTATCTTATCAATTTACATTGATCTGATTGATTTTATATCTATAAAGGTAGACTGATTCATCCAAGAAACCAACAAAAAGGAAACTTGTATTAATAAATGATTTGTTTTGGATTGGATTTTGTGTTGGATTTGTTTAATGTTTATTTACTGAAGTATGTGAATAAAATATTGAATATATATAATCACTGTAAATGTTAATTAGTAACTAAGTTATCTAGAAATTGCTTTAAACAATGGACGCTGTCTTTCCTTTTTATATTTTAATTATCAACAAGTTTCTCCGTAACCTTTTTCACCACGTAATGTTATGTTAATGCTGATTTGCATTGTTTATAAATTTATGAATTTTTCCATTATTATATCTAAACATACAAATTCATATTTATGGCAATGGATGCAAAACATTATGGTGGATGGAACCACATGGATGGTGGTTGCGTGAATAATTGTGAGAGCAACTTGACTTTTTATATTTGTGACCGTGACAAATAATCTTCACATTTACATTATGTATAAATTTATCAGCAAATCATAATATATTCAAAACTAATTATAACCTGAACTGTCTTTTTTTTTAAGCAAGCAAGAGCCAGCAATGAGAAGTTCATTAAATGCTAAGTAAAACCCCCGCCCATAAAAACGCTGCTCTAGTTAGGATGGTATGCACTGCACAGCATTGTGGTTGTCGCCTTGAGGCCTATAATTGTTAAGTCTCGTTACCTCAGTAATTTCACTAGCTACAACGCCGTTCAAACCGGAACATAATGTTAGCACTCCGGCAACATATCGACCACCAGTAAAACTAATCTTTTATGTATACGTAAAGGGTAGTTTTCAATAATTCCAGAATATGTTTGTCATTAAGTAAACGTTTTTATAATGTAATCGCATTACCGTTATTATTCATCAATTTTAAAAAAAAAATGCTATTAAAATAAATACGTTGATCGATTAAGTATTCCGTTTCTAAGAAGTAATTATTATCTATATTATAACCGTTATTCAGTATACTAAATCATTGAACATCGTTAAAAAATAGGTGTAAGAGGTCCCGCACAACTACTCACTACTACTCACGGAACCCAGGCCAACCTCACCTGCTCGTGGTGTGCCCTGCTAATCAACAAACGAGGCTCTGGTTCTCACCAACCCGCATTGGGCCAGTGTGGTGGGAAATGGTACAAGTCCCCCATATGAACCCCTAAAAACGCCTCTGGTTCCCGGAGATACAGGCAGCGCAGGACCAATCGATGTGGGGATCTTTCGGGGAGGCCTATATCCAGCAGTGAACGTCTATCGGCTGATGATGATGATGTATCGTTGAACTACTACTTGGATAACTGTATACGGATGAGTCAGTTGGCTATACCAATGTATATATATATTATATATATATATATGTGTGTATATATATATATATGTGTATGTATATATATATACACACACATACCAATGTATATCTGAATATATACATCTGATATTTTCTCTTCACTGGTGGTAGGTCTCCGCTGCCGAATACCATCTAAGTAGAGATTACCGCAGCCTGTATTTCCGGCGCCAAACAGTAGTGTGCAAACATTACTCTGGTCCGTTTTAAAGGACGTCGTAGTTAGTGATATTACTGAGGTAACGAGATTTAGCACGTTATGTCTCAAGGCGACGAGAAAATGCGGTACTGTGTGTATTATCCTGTGTAGCGCCACGTTGTTATAGGCGGGCGTGTCACATACTACCAGGTGAAGTCTGGCTGGTCTCGTCGAGTATACACATATATATACATACACAAACATATATATTAGATGAAGCGACGACGAAGCAAAACATTCACCTACCATAGCGACGCTTTGAGATAAATTAAAATCTCGTTACCGTAGTCATTTTAACTTGTTAGTTAAAATTACTGCAGTACGAATTGAATCTGTACTATGATTATTATTATAGTAGAGATTTTCTTTTTGGTATTTTTAACAAATTTACTATACAAATAAACACAAAAAGTAGATCCAAAGCTACTTTCCCTCTAACAAAATATATATCGAGATTTCACAGCTTGCGGTAAAGACAACATACGTATATAAAAATAAAAAAAAAATGTTTTTATATCGGTATACGTTTTTAGCGAAAGAAGAGAAAGGAAAGAGTAAAAATCCTATTGTGTTGCGTGAAATATAGTGTCTTTCTATTTAATATATAATTTATTAGTAGGTAGACCACTCTAGAGGTTACTGTGTCTAAGGTTTTTAGTCATCACATTACCACACTTGTGACTCTTCAAACTAATCATGATTCATACCTAAACATCACCTTGAACGAGTTGAACAACCTGAACCTAAAAAAAATGCAAAAAAAGGCATTACGTCGTTTCCTTTAGAACGTATTAAGACAACGAAGATATAAGTATACTTCTTTAATAGATTATTATATGTACAAGTTGGGTCTACCATCTGGTAAAGACCAAAGATGCTTATGCTCAACAGTGAGCATCTTCCGGCTGATAGTGAAATGTTTTTTTAATACGTACTACTATTACTTTATTGGGATTACTATTATAGATCAGGCAAATGTAGATCAAATAGCTACTTTATTTTGTATGCTGCAATGCGTTCTGTTAGTAAGTTACAATTAAATGAATAATTGAAATAAACTTCTCCGAGAAATAATGTATATATATAGGAGATATCCTGATTCATGGAATAATCGTGATCTCCGAAACCATTAGACAAAAATATTCATAAATTTCATAGACATATTGCTTCTACCATTTAGAGATCACTTAGGAATGGATTTTACAAAATTCCTTACACAAAAGGAGTTGCGAGAGTGTTATGATCGACAAAGGGATGCTGAACACTTAGGACTGTGTATACATGTATTTTTTTATATGCAAATATCTATGATGTTACTAAGGAAATTAGCAATATCGTTATCTTCTTCCTCCTGCCCTTTTCACAGCTATGTGGGGTCGGCACAATATGTACTTTTCTTCCGTAGCCCTCTATCAGCCGTTATATCTGAATCTACACTCTTCTTGCATGTCATCTTTCACACAATCCCATTCACACTTTCTACGGTCCTCCTCTACGCTTATAACGATCCATGTTCATTCTTATTACTTTCTTTGTCATATGTCCTTCATCTCCCCGCATAACATGCCCGTACCACGCTAACCTCTTGCTCCTCAATTTCTCTGTCAACGGAGCAACTTTTAGATTTCCTCTAATATACTCATTCTTAATTTTATCCATCCTCGTCACACGAGACATCCATCTTAACATTCGCATCTCGTTCATGTAATCTCCTTTCATCTGAACCCTTGGTGGACCAACATAGCTGCATACAATACGACAGTTCTAACGACCGATTTGTAGATCTGTCCCTTAAGCTTAAGGGGCATTCGTGGATCACAAGTCGTTCCAGTGACTTTTCATCCAACCTGCATTTATTCAGCTTCTCACATCTCGTTATATAGATCTTATATCGATACGGAAATAATTATTTTTTTTGTATTAATTTAATACTAAGATTATACGATACATTACATGTTAACAGACACATTGGTACTAGGCAAGGGATTAAACAAGTTGTACTTGTATTTGTTCCACTTTGTTACACACCTAGGTAGGATTAAACAATGAAAACAACTGAAAGACGTCATGGAAAATAAACATTAAAAACATGTCAACAGAATCGTTGTGTACTTTAATTAACCATACTTGAAATAATTATACAGCAAATATCCTAAGAAACTTAAGTCCTCATAATCCACAAGAGTGAATTCAAAATTTACTATAGTTAACTTTAAAGTTTTTATACTATAACATCCTTTAACAGATTATATACAAATTTGGTGATGATACAAAAATATGGTCTTGGATGAAATTGGATGGTTTATTAATCATATTCTTCAAGTCTTATTTTTCACTGGTGGTAAATCTCTGTTGTCGGAGCTCTTCTAGATAGGTAGGTACCACCGCATGACCTATTTCTGCCGCTAGTGTGCAATCATTACTGTGTTCCGGCTTGATGCGCGTTAGCTAGTGTAATTACTGAGATAACGATACTTAACATTTTATGTACCAAGGCAACGCGCATAATGTGGTGCTGTGTGTATCATCATAACAAGCGCCATGTTGTTATGGACAGGGATATCACTTACCGTCAAGTAAAGGAACCGTTCGTTTCGCCGCTTCGTAGTATATAAAAAAAATATATATAGAGATATTTTAGACAGGTCTTAAATAAACGAGCCGGTCTTATTTATACGTAACAGCAAAACTATTATAAGGCAAATTATTATTTTTTAATAACAATAGTGTCTTTTGGATATAACATATTCACCTATCGGAGCCCCTGTTAGGAAACAGCAGTCGTCGAAGAATTTTCGCTGCGTCACCGTGATAACACAAGCATATAACTTTTAACGATAAATGTCGAGTGAACGCGGAATAGTTTGCCGAACGTTTGTAGTTCATGATCAAGACTAAATTTTTAAAATTTTGTAATAAAACAATAAGTTCAGTACAAAAAAGCAGAAAAAATAAGTTATACCCCTGCCCAAAACTAGCGCAGTTACGATGATATACACTGCACCACATTACGCTCTTCGCCTGAAACATAAGACGTTAAGTCTCGTTACCCCAGTAATTACACTAGTTACAGCGCCTTTTAAATAGCAACACGGTAAGGTTCGTATACTACTGTTTGGTAGAAATAAGAGCTACAATGGTACCTAAACGGTCTCCCGTAACAGATCTACTACCAGTAAATTTTAGTATCTTACGACCATGGCAGCTGCAAAGAGATTGAAACGTCAAAATATTAGATAAATGAGAAATCCATAATGTTTAGTTTTATCAAACAGCGATAGCAGTACACATTAATCGTTTATTATTTACTGCAAAAAGAACTAATTACGCATAAATTTAATTATCACAATATAATTAACTGGTGGTCAGTCATGTTGATGGAACCAATTTGAGTGAGTACTATCTATCTCAGCTCGTATTTCTGCCGTCAAATAGTATCGTGCAAAACTGTTTTGTTTGCGGTGCTAGTTAATGAATTACTGGAGTAACGACACCTCTTGTCTCAAAGCGACGAGCAAAATGTGGGTGTAGTGTTTATCATCCTAAGTAGCGCCACAATGTTATAGGCAGGCCGGATCATTTATCATAAAGGTGAAGGCTTAGCTAATCTCGTTGCCATACAAAAACATTATTGTTTGAATTAATTTATTTAGTATAAAGAATCCTACGAAATTTAAACCTGTTTGCATACGTCACAATTATCACTATCTAAAAAGGTGAAGCAACCAGACCAACATGATTACTGATGAAGAGCTATAACGGCGGCGCCATCTATTTATCATTTTGATAAGATTGGCCAAAAATTTATCTACTTTTATTTATAGCGATGCAATATATATATATGAACATATAACATATAAAATTAGGTGGAGACATTGCTTTTTTCATTCAGAAGTCAGTTAAGAATGGATATTTCAAAATTCTTTCCTCAAAGGAAGTTGCGCGGTAGTTACGACGGGGAATAGCAGCAATTTGGTAGATAAATAGAAAACTATGCAAGATTTTAAAAACATACTATTTTATATAATAAAAGAAAAATCTTGTGTGATTTGTTTAAATTAGCAGGAAATTTTCTATGGCAGATACAATAATGTAAATATTTATTATTTAACCAAATGGGTATGGGCATAAGTATCAATGCCCTTGCTAGGTGTTATTTAGTTATGCGTTCAAGTTTAGTATGCATTAAGCTCAAGTTGAAAATTTTATTTAGCCAAATACTTTAGTGGTCGCTGACACGTATGAGTCATGTGTCCGTGATCAGTACAAACTGGTACCTCTATTAAATCATTCATGCCTTTTTTATTCTACTGCTGACAGTCGCCTGATAGTATATACGCTTGCCTGTAATAATTCGCTGCTAGTTAGGATAATATACACAGCACTATATTGTGTTCGATGCCTTGAGACATAAGATGTTAAATTTGCTTACCTCAATAATTTCATAAGCTACAACGCTCTTCAAATGGGAACAGTAACGTATGCACATTACCATTTAGTGGGAGGCCTATGAGTTGTGGTGGTACCTACCCTCTAAATGGTCCCAGTAACGGAGACCTACCTCTACCTCCTACCGTAGGAGGCACCGAAAACAAAATTGCCTAACGGTTAAAAGTTATTTGAAATGAAATTTTTACAATAACTACATTTTTCTATCTTCAGTATGGCAAAATAGATATAATATGGGGAACGCCTTTAGCAGTTTACATGATAATATAAATAAACCAAATTATCGTACGTTTACTTAAAAATTTAACATTATAAAATGTGATAAATTCAAGGTAATAAATAAAAATAACCATTTATTGTCCTACCTTACTATAATATTACATATTTATGGACTATTGTTAAGGCAAAACGAGACGGTTCAGCTAATGCTGACCGGAACAGCAACCCCGATCAGCGCTGGTTTTCAGCCTCCCCTTGCTTCCCCAGTTGTCAGGCGGAAGATTTGTAATGGGGGCCTACTAGGTGACATTAATTATATCATTAAACTACGTACGTTCGTAAAAAAGGCGTCATCATTTTAACCTTATCAGTCCTCTAGCGTATGAGGGAGCATGTTCGTAATGAATGGTGTGTATGAGCGTTTGATTGTTCGTATTTCGGTAAAAATAGAATCTAGCAAATAAACAATGTTCAAATTATATACCGAGTTTTCTTAATTATTCTCTATATATTTAAATATTATATACGATTGCCAAAGAACATATTGTATATATGCAAATACATTCAATAAATATCTATCAAAACTATTAATTTTATTTACTCGTATTGATGGTTATAATTCTTGTATTTTTTTTTGTTTTATTCTTTTTATTTCACCACTGTAAATTATAGAAATAAAACAAAAACGAGCAATGAATATAAGAAAATGATTAAGTACAGGCGAGCTTAACGTATATTGAGTTTTCTACTAGCTAACCTCATTATAGAAATATTTAGGTAAGAAGTTTAAAATAGAAAAAAATAAAATAGTTGACGAATACATATTCATGCAACTACAATATTTAAATAAAAATATATGTTGAAAAAATAAATAAATATATATCACATCGACATCGATAAAACGATTTAGTTTTATTTTGTAGTCACGGCACTTTTTACACAATTCTTATGGTGATCAGAATATTCTAAGTCCAGTAAAGTAATTCGAAAGCATGATAGTTAGGACACGTCTGATTCTGACGTAGTACCCAGACACGTGTGACGCAGTAGAAGCTACCGAAAGAAATTTATTATTCGTAATACTCTTATTTTTCTCTTTTAACCATTAACTCTGTTACTGTGTTTCTTTAGAATACATATCTATTGTTTTTATATAAAGTAAAAAAATATTACAGTAAAAACATATTCATGAAAAATAATATTAAAGACTTACATTTTGATGTTTTTTCTAAAGATTGCTGTCTTGAATTTTTTTATCTTGTCCTTTCTCATAGAATTGTAATTAACCCTTTGTGAAACTTCGTGTTTATGGGTAACGGAAGAGTTTGAATAGTAGTTTATTTGTTGATTGTTGTTTTGTTGGATATACGAGAAGATCATGTTAAGCCTCTTTTTGCTATTTTTACTTTGGCCTTTGTTTAAAAATACTTCCTTCAAGAAATAAATTGAATGATCCGTGGTCTTAAGTAAGATTAAGACCAAAAACAAAAGGAATAGTTTGTAGGATATGCAAATATGAACAAAATTTAGTAGAAAAAAATAATTTTTCGTCAATAATCTTATATAGAAAAATTTTACAGTGATAACCACTAAACTTGCATTTTTAAAATTAAACGGGAATGATAAAAATTTACTTGTAATATCACTCGTAATGAAAAAACTGGACACCACTCACAACGTGGACTAAATCTTCAATGATTTAAATAGTTTGTTACCGCGTTTAAGAGTAAATCAGGTGACCAATGAAGCTATGATATAAGATTTTTTCGTATATATATATATATAAGAAGCTTATGCAAAATTTGTATTCACATTTATCTACACATAAGACAACGTTCCGACTTTAGGCAGAAAAGACGCATTATTGTGTATTTAAAAATAGTATATGAAAATATTAAAACATTAATATAAAATAATAAAATAAAACTTAATATTTTATCGTTATTCAATAGTTTTAATAAAATTTTTAACTAAAATTTCAAGAACTAAATTTTGTTTCACCAAAATTATAGCGTGAAAAGAAAATTTACTTAGTATAATCTGTATGTACAACTTAGTTCTCTCTTTCTATCGATCTTAGAATGATGCAATTCTAACTAAAATGACATTACAAAATGGTTTACCCTTAAAATTGACGATTGGTATTAATATTAAACTGAATAACGTAAATAAAAATTTATAACAATTTGCAGTTATTAAGTATCATCTTAGTTTAAATTGATTTTTGCCAAATATTTTTTACATAATATAATTTCTGGTACAAATTGTACTACAATCATATGTTTTTTAATCCAAAAAATATGAAATAAGACATCAATTTCTGGTCAGCACGGTCTGAGTAGGTACCACCGCAGCTCTTATTCCTACTGCAAAACATTACTACTAGGGCGTTCTACCTAATGAAATTACTGGGATAACGAGACTTAACATTTTATGTCTTAAGGCGATAAGGACAATATAATAAATTGTGTATTATTCTAAATAGTTATTATATCAAGGTGTATCACTTGCCATCAGATGACTACCTCACACGATTTATACAATAAAAAAATATACAATAATCTTAGTTTATATTTAGTGTCATGAGATATAGCTTTTGATACAAAAATTATATTTCATTAGTATTTCCATTTATTCATTTTCATAAATGTCCATAACGTTAATCCAGATTAACTAAAAAAATGCCTGCAGAAGTAAAGAAAATGGTATTATATTAAATGATGTAAAGAATAAATTAGACTATTTTCTGGGAAACTTAATGATGTTTGTTTACATTATTGTTTCTTTAATAAAAGTGAGTCTGCGAAGAGGCCTTATTATATTCAAATAAAATAATAGTACCGATATTAATAGGTTGTTCTTGCCAGTGGCCAACAAAGTAAATATAGTAAATAAACAGTGTTTATTACAACTGTCTATTAATATTATGCGTCCAATTTGCGGTTCAAACAACTTTGTTGGTAGTAATCACAATAATAATATGATGACTGCAAAGTTATGCGGTGTTAATTTTTTAATAATCCTTCCGTTTTTGGTTAAAATAAACGCAACTAAAATTGGTAAACACTTTTAAATACGGGTATCTATCGCTCATTAAGACAATTATTTAATCGAAATATAACCTATTTTTACAGTCTAACACAAAACATATTTTAAAGTTTTAATTTTATATAAGTTGGTAAGATAGTTTTTATGAAAATGCTAAAAATTAATATTAAAAGAATTCTTCTTCTTCTTCTTCTCTCTGTCTCTGCAACTAGTAAAAAGAAATAGCTTTCTTTAACCTCTTCCACATTTGAGGGCCTGGTTAAAATATTTACACCGTCGCTCCTAACTCGGAGTGACGTAAAGGCCCTTGCCTGGACTTATAGAACTCAAAAGCAAAGACTATTATATTTTTTATCGTTTGCAAATAAAAGGCTATAACTTAACTTGATTTTTCGTAATCTGTATCTTACTCTTACTCTGTTTTTATTTGACTGAATCTGTCAAATAGGCAAAAAAAATAAAAAGGTACTGTACGCAATTTCTAAAATAATTTAAATAAGGGTAATATCGACGGGTTTTAATACAATAACGATTACAAAACGTAAATGCTTTTAAACATATACAATATAATTTTTATTATCTTGACAAATAGTTTTAATTTTTGTAGAATTATTTGCTTACAATATTGGTAATTTCTTTAGTGATATTTTAATTACTTCTTAATCTTTTCTGCCTTTTTGGAGCTACACTTTGTTGAGTTATTACTTCAAAATATGTTACAAAATTATTTCAAGTAATTATCATTATGAATGACCTTGAATATTTCTTTCTGCATAAGTGACAATTGTGGATTATAGATATAATTTAAAAGTAATATGGTATTGTTGAAAATAATATGGTTTAATTGGTCTCCTAGAATGGTCATAGAAGAAAGAATGTTACACACATCATTCTACTACAACTAATTTAATTTTAATGATGTTCAGTATAAACAACCTTGATTTTATTTAAAGAATTACATTCTATAAGCTAAAAGTGAAATATAAGCTGAATGTAATTTATTTACTTAAATTGGCAGTCATAAAAGTTATTTGACTTAGTTCACAATGATATTAAATGTTATAGTCATAATAAGTTTGTTAATTATATATTTCATACGGTATAAGGTAATGAATTAATTTAAATTGATTTGATTTTTTGCATAATTTTATTATATATGTTGAAAATTTATGGTTTTCATTTGCATATTTTGAGATCTTTGATTTATATCAGTCTAAAGTTTGAGCACATATTTCTGTCTTTAGAAACTCTTTTTAAATTGATAAATTTTTCAATGTTTTAATTTTGTATTTAAAGGATTGGTGCTTTAATAATACACCATGACTCTGATCGAGGGTGTGGGGGATGAGGTGGTGCAATTTGTTATAACAGTGCTAGTAATAATCATAGGTATATTAGCATGGTGGTCAACAAATGCTCGTCCAAACAGATACCGCACCCTGCTGTTGATGCGTTCTCGAACCCATCACCCAGTCACTGTCAGTATAAGACCAAGTAAGTCTGAAGTTCAATATTAAGCATCATCATCAGCCGATAGATGTCTACTGCTGGATTTAAGCCTCCTTCAAAGATCTACACATTAATCGTTCCTGCACTGCCATTATCCAGCAGCTTCCCACAACCTTAATTCTTATTTAGGGTTTCATAACGGACTTGTACCATTTCCCACTACACTGGCCCAAAGTGGGTTAGTGGGAGCTAGAGCCATATTTGTTATATAGCAGGGTGCGCCACGAGCAGATGAGGTTGGCTAGGGTCCTGTGAGCTGTTGTTTGGGACTCCTTACACCACATATTAAGCATATAAGACAAAAGGTTATTCTTCTTTTGCATAAATGCTCTTACCTATTAGCATTTCTATTAATTTCCATTATTTGACAGTCTGCAACTAATGAGATATGAACTTTATTATAATTGTATAATGATTAAAACTTACTGTAAAACTTTTTTATATTGTAAGAAAAATGAAAGTACTATACTAAGTAAGCAATAATGCTTATACTTCTTGTATGTAGTGACTATGTGAAATTACAGATTTTCATACTATTTTGTAAACTAATATGTAATGTATTAGTAATGATATTGTAATTCAGGAAACCAAGTTTATTTTAATTAGATTTTGGGGTACAAAGATCCGTTCTGCTATAAAACAATTTATACATAAAACTATTTGTTATATTTCTCAGGGTCAAGTGTAACTAATACCCAAGCAAGCAATTCTATGCAGAATGTCATTCTTTCTGATGGTATGCGATTTTCTTCTTGTCAATGTCTAATGTATTTATTATGCATCATAACATTAGCTATTTTCAGTTACTAATATCACACTGAAAACTTATTTTACATTCAAGCAGTATATAACCTTGCTGTCTGTTTTTTTAATTACTCTTGTTTTACATTTTCTTTTAAATTTAATATCTTGGTGTTATTACATTACTATTTCTTAATGATGAAGATATTATTGTCATTTACAATCTATTTGTGTAATATATACATTAATCATGTAAGAACTAAAAACTAATAAAACAGGTGTGGGTAAGATTACAGATTTCATCTATCAGTCCTTATTCAATTTGCTAAGTTGTTTTATTAATTGTTACCTACCATTTATTTCGAGCATAATACATTGCAGATGGGTAAACTTACCAATTTTTTATTAACATTTTTTCTAAGACAAGAACTATGCTGTTAAAAGCATTAAAACATACATTATACTAGTTTTTAGTAAATATTAATAGTGGCTTATATTGAAATGTGATTTACATTTGGCCATAAGTTATTATTGTTTTCAGCAACAAGTACTCCAAGTTCTGCTATCGAAGCTCCACGAGAAAACTCCAGAGTTATACCACTACAAGAGATGGATAGTATTGTAGACGCTGATATGGCTATGCTGGACAACAATCGTCTACATTTTTATAGACGTATTGATTGTAAGTCATTCTCTTTATTAATTGCTGTATTAGTTATAACCCATTAAAAATCTGACTTTAAATTGTTAATGATACACAGTAACCTTTTTCTTTATTAACTTTATAGCAAATTATTTTATAAATAGAGATATGCATATACAAAGATTGAGAGATGTACATCATATACACCACATAATAGTCGGAGAATGATTTAGTTATTGTTTTTTTGTCTGAACTGTAGCATATCAGCTTCTAAGGACTATCAATTATGACAAACCAACAATAGTTATTTACATATAATGTTTTAAACATTTTCTCTGTGACCTTTAAAATACACAATTGAATTATACTTCTAAATAATTTGTTTTTTGTATTCATAGAAACCGAATTTGTAATTAGTCGAAATACATATAAAGCATATATAACTATATTTAGCGTAATTGCTGGTAGATCTCTGTTGCTGCAGAACCACTAAATAGGAATCATTGCAGCTTCTATTCCAGCTGCCAAACAGTAGTGTGGAAACAATATTGTGTTCCGATTTGAATTTTGCTCTAGCTGGAGTAACAAGACTTAAAATTTCAAAACGATGAGGGCAATATATTCTAGCGTTTATCACCACAAGAGCATTAGAACATGTCATGCTTGTTTCCAAGTTTCGTGAAATAAAAAACTTCTGTTTTTCGCTAGCTACTCCAAACAATGTTCAGACACCTCACATTGAGAATCAGAATGAAGAAAGTGAGATTCAAGAAGAACCTGAGCCAGCGAGCAATGCACAAATTAGAGAGATGGATAGCATTGTTAATGCTATGGAAGCTGATGTCACTGAAGGATGTGATTTCTTCAACAGATCTAATGGTAAATTTTGTCATTAATTGATGGTGTTTGCATCATTTGATAGGATTGTCTTCATTATTATTAAAGTTAACAATTTAAAAATGTTTATAAATTAATAGCAAATAGTTAACTGATGTTTTGTTTTAATTTAAATAAGGTAGTCATTTGACATTGATCTACCTGGTGTTAAATGGTGATGAAGTCTGCTATTATAAAACACACAAACTTAGTGAGAATCTATTCCTTTCTCTCCTAAAGACACATGGAGTACTTAAAACAAACATTTGTATTTAATTATTCTGAAATGAACATTAGCTAATGATATAGGTTTTAGTAATCGCCTGGATGAGTGCAATAATGAAGTTGTTAGTGTGAAGATTCGCTTTTGCTCAGCAGAGAGCATATTTCGGCTGATGATAATACAAAAATAATTATAATTTTATATGTATATCTTAGACGTAATTGTGAATGTATAAATCATTAATAATCAGCCAAAAATCTATGATGATGAAACTAACGCGACATGTACTGCTTTTTTTTTAAAGTTTAATACCATTTCAGATAATAATGCGGAGACAAATTCCACTGTGATAAATGATGATAACAACACTAGTAGAGCAGGTGCTAATTCATCATTACAACAGGACGCTGAAAATGCTTCTGTAATTAATGAGGAGAGTGAAGTAGATGGACGAAAAATTCTTATCAAGTTAAAATACCTTAATGATACATTAAAAGAGGTTGAAGGTAGTTTGGATGAGTTATTGAAGGACTTTAAATGGTAAGTAATTAGAAAATGATGATGAAGATGGATTATGTAGTTATTTATAAAATCTTTTACATTGAAGGGTGTCTACAAAAGATACTCTGCTTTAAAGGGGAACATTGGGTTCTGTAAGATTTCTATTGACTATAACCTGATCAGTGGATCGGTGTAACCACATCAGTGGTCACCCTCAGCCCATTGCAAGGATCTTGGGACTATGTTCCAAGTGCCCAACCTATTCTTTACCCCATCACCTTCATTTGTGTGAAGACCAAATGCGTATTTCTCTTCCTCCCTTGGTTTGTTTAGTGTGTGTTGAGGATCCACCACTTTCCATGTCCAAGCCGAACGTAATACTCAGTGTTCATTCATCATCGCCTTTTGCTTTGTTTTCAGGCGGCATTTCTCAACAGAACTGAACTCCGAGTGCCGAGTGCGGCTTATATTTAACGGACGAGTTCTGGTTGATGAAGCGGCTACGCTGCAGGCATGCGGGCTGCATCATCGCGCTGTCGTGCACTGCCTCGTGCATCCAAAAAGGAACAACAACCAGGTGTGACAATTTTTTTTATGTGATTAAAGATAGTTTCAATGTGTTTTATATTATTTACTGGTGGTAGGTTTCTGTTGCCGGAAACCGTCTTGATAGGTACCACCACAGCGCTTAATTCTACAGCCAAAAAGTACGGTATTCAGGATTGAAGGGCGTTGTAGCTAGTGTTATTCCTGTTGTAACGAGATTCAACATATTATGTCTTAGGCGACCAGCGCAATGTGGTGCTCTGTATACCATTCTAACTAGCTCCACCTTATTATAAACGGGCGTATCACTGATAATCAGGTGAACGTATCGCTCGTTTCGTCGTTTAAATAAATTAAAGAAAAGAATGTCTAAAATAGGTTAACTGCTAATCTCATTTTTTTTTTATTTTCGTTTCAGCCACGAACGATTCCTGAAGATGCTAACGTGTCAGCAACACACGAGCTGATTACAGATGGCGCTCAGCCTGAAAGGACGTGGGATCTCGAGAATATTCTGATGACCATTGTGTCGGTGGCCCTTACTGTGGTGTGGTTTTTCAGGTAATTTCTATCATTATTATACTGGTGGTATTACAACATTTAACGTTCATCATATATTGTTTCTTCTACTAAGTAGTGATTATTTTGTCTACAACGAACTAAAGCTTGACCTCAATTTCACCTGATGTTAAGTGATAATGAGGCCTTGATTGGTAAAGCATGCTCATCCAGAATATTCTGCCTCATTTACATTGAGAGGTGGAACTAATACAGCAATGCTGTCATGGCGCTAAATTTACAATATGAGGCACAATGTGATACTCCATCTGTTAACCTAAAGAACATTTCGTAATTGCTTACGAGGGAACTGCTCCAGGATATGAGCAGCAGTTTTTTCTATGACCTTTACTAGCATACTGAGTTCACCAACCGGCATACCAGACATTGCGGGTATGGAAATTTCCTCTATAATTTGCGAGGCCTATGTTCAGTGAGATATCAACAGGCTGTATTAATATACAATAATATATGTAGTTCTTTTGTTTTGTTTAGATGCGAGTATTCGAATATGTTTACGGCAAGTGCGAGCGTCGCTTTGTTTGGTCTAACCGTGTTCTATAGTGTAGCCATATTCGGACTTTACCTGTCCGACACATTCCACGTCGAACGGCGGAACCCAGTGCCGCGCAACTGAACACAACCTCACTAACTCATTATGAACGGCAATCTAGACAACGGCCCGAGTCGTTTTATTTAAAAAAAATACTATACCACACAACAAATATTTTTAGCCAGTCCACATGACAAACTTGTGTATTGTCTATCAAAGCATAATTTGCAAATTATAAGAAGCATATAAAAAAAATTTTGAAGATCTGAATGTTAATAAAATAAAAAAAAAAATTATGTATATTTAAAAAAAAAACTGCTACATCACTGGCAGAAAATAAAACACTTTATTCCCTTTAATGATATTTAAAATCAACTTTTTTCTTTTAATAGCTTTTCTTAGGGTTATGATAAAAATTACTTGAGTATGGCATTTTATGTGACTGTAGCAATATAAGTAAATGATGTTATTACATGCGTTGTATTCATAATTTAATAGCATCTATAATACAAATGTTTTATTTAACTTTTTTCATACGTAATTTAAAAAAAAAATTCAAAAATGTCGCAAATGGAATTATTTAAAAGGAGGTAGTGATGTTTAGGTAAAGCTTTAAGTGTGGTATATAAATTAAATTATCGTATGATATCGAAACTACTTAAAAATTTCAATTGAATATTATTTGCTATTATAATTGCTAAAAATCATGTGAACAGTTAAAACTATTATAATGTAATTTTTTATAATAAACTACTCGAGCCTCAGTAAACATTGTCTTGTCCGGTGTAATAATTATTTTATCTCTATAACCCATACGTAAGTATATATATGCTGCATCGTCATTAGGCAACATCATAAATATTTATTAAAAATGTTTCTAGAATATTGTTCGAAGGAACTTCAATCGATATAAAGATTGCTAGTTGTTTTATTATACATACACCTTAAAATTTATGCAATTAATATTACGATAACAATGAAATTAATAACAACAATAAATAATCAGGTTAATTAATAGAGAAATAAACTGCTCTTACAAGGATAGTCGATTACATTTATCCAATTATTGGTACATATAAAACCGCATGAAATGTTACACATACTTAAAATTTTCTACATACTTTATATATATATATATTTATGTATTGATTGCTTGGTTGATGATTTTTAATTAATCATACATCAGCCTACTGATTTAAACTTATTAATAGCAGTCCTCTTTAATTTTTTAAAAATAATTTGTAAATAACAATAATTTATTATGTATTATTATATTTTAGCATTATTTTATAGAAATAGGGCAACATTAAACAAAACAAAAAAATATTAATTAGCTATGCACTTTAATGGTGGCACAAAGACAAATGCATTCAAAAGCACTATCTCCAGATATCTATTGGAAATATCTGGAATATTTGATAAATGGTAACATTAAGAATTCGGTACATTATTTTTCTGTATTGAACCCTCTTATTTCAGTAGCAAATATCAAAATAAATTGTTTTGCAGTAAACGGAACTTGTATCGTAATTGCTAACGCCGTAACAAATATTGTTATTTAATTTTAAGGTTCTAAAATTATAAATAAAACTTTAATTCGCATGTTTCATATTTTTTTCCCCACTACCTTAAGACTCACTTACTGAGCGCCTATTTTTGTAGTCAAACGGTAGTGTGCAAACATTACTATGGTCTGGTTTGAAGGGTGTTGTAGCTAGTGTAATGAATGGGGTAACGAGACTCGACATTTTATGTTTCGGGCGATAATCGCAATGTCATCATCATCTTCACTACCCTATACACGTCCAGTGCTGTACATAAATAAGCCTGCCCAAAGACCTCCATATCGATTGGTCCTGCACTGCTCTGGTTCTTTGCCACTGTCATTCATAGTCAGCATGGCCTCCGCTACCGCCGGGCACCAGGGGTCATTGTTTGAAGGGCTTCATATGGAGAGACTGACCATTTCCCACCTCGCGGGCCCGAAACGGGTTGGTGGGAGTAGAGTCTTGTTTGTTGATTAGCAAGGTACACAACGAGCAGGTGAGGTTGGCTAAGGTCCCTTGAGTTCTCGAGTGGGACCGCTTACCCCAACCTCCTCGAGCGCAATATGGTGCAGAATATCCATCCCAACTAATGCCGTGTTGTTATGGGCACGAGTTTGGATGGATAAGTCTATCACCATCAAGTCATCCCGCTCGTCACTTATGTAAAAAAAAAATTAACATGTCATTTCAAAGGTATACGTATGTAAATAAATACAAAATTTGTTTCCTTTATATATTTGTTTATTTACATTTTCTTCGGTACTTAGTATTTCTCTTTCGTATGATACGCAACAAAACAGTCTCCAAGGTGTAAGGCAACGCCACAAGACTTGCACATTAAGTTTGTTATTTTTCTTTTTTGTTTTTGAAACATACATGGCAGTTTCTTCGTTTTCGTTTATTCATTTCGGAAATAAGGACTAGTTGGTGTTGCTTTATGTGACCGGAAAGTCTGTCAATCGGATAATGATGAGACGCATGCGATGTAGTGGCAACTTCCGAGTTTTGCTCAGAAGCAGGTCTTTTATCCACGAATCGCACACTTCCAATAAAAAATCGTGAAATCAGAGACTCTTCTGTTCTGTATTGAAATATTGACATGTACGGAATGCATTAAATAATGCGCAATTAAAAAGGTACAGGCAAACTTTTTTTGACCATTTTAAAGATTTTCTGTATATAGGGTAATAACTCAAATATTGGTCTGCCCGATACACTCCTTTCATGTATTTGTTATATAGTCTAATACATTTTCAGGTTTTTTTTATTGTGCATTTAGATTTTCTACATGTCCTTCGCGTGTTAATCAAAGTAGCATTATGTATTGTAGAGATCATTCGTATCGTTTTAGTTTTCGAAGCTCTCCACACCTGTGCGAGTACTTCATCTTTCCGTCGATGACAAGCTTCAAATACATTGATATTTGCGCGCTTTAATTATTTCGGAAATCCCTTATTTTGCCTTATTGTTCCACAAACTCGAATTTTCTTCTCAAGCAAATTCTCTGCAAGTTCTACACTGTTGTAATAATTATCCATATAGAGGTGATGCCACTTTCCATAGGAAGGTGTCAATAGTTCCATTATTGTTTTTGCTAAAGGCTGTCCAACGCCGTAATATATCTTGGATGAAGAAATGTATCCCGTAATCGAATCACACATCATCCGAATGAGTATGCCATATTTGGTAATTTTCGACGGATTCTAAAGTTTAAAATTCAACCGTCCACGCCACGGTATAATTTCGTTCATCAATTAAAATGTTTTGACTTAGATTAAAATTTTCTTTAAACTTTTGGGAAAAGTAATCAATTATGAATTACACTTTGAAAAGCCGGTCGGCATTATTCAGCTTATTGTTGGTGTCAGAAAAATGAAAAAATGATAATATTTGTCTGAATCGGTTGCGGGACATCGTTTTGTGAAATATCGGTGTGTCTATCAATCGGATTCGTTGATCAATAATCATCGATCCTTGCTTTTTTTACAATACCCATAAGGATAGCAAGCTCAAACCATTTTCTCAGTTCGAGTGCCGTAACTTCCACAAATTTGGCATTTTTTTTATCCTCTTTCCTTTTATCGCAATTTTGACTGTGGTACTTGTTGGATTAATTGCAAATATATTCAAATAAATCGTTCCCAATATATAATTGTGTGATATCCTCGATGCTCTGCGTATCCTTGGGAAATTTGTTTGGACCCTGAGATCCTTCAAATTCATTATTGATCTTCGGTAAATCAAACTCTGACCATTGTGCACTGTCTTCGTAAGCTTCTTCGCCTGACTCATCTGAATCAGTTGGCCGCTGTATTGTTCCCCGCATTCTTCTTGGAAGTATTTCACTATCTTCCGGCGATTCTGCTTCACTTTCACTTTTTTGATTGACAATATCTTCCCAATCGGCCAAGTCCTCCGGAACGTCAAACAAGACCATACGTGCATTCGTCGTAAAAATTTGTATGGTCTCTTTCGTCTGCCATGATAAAAGAGCACAAGAACTTTGTATAAGTTCAAAAACTTGATGACTTGTGTAACTTGTTACCGAAACAAAGCACCAGCAGAAATCAAGATACTAAAGTGCCGATCACTAAGCTGTGCTCACATCACTGTAATGTAGCCCGCTATTGAGCTATACTATGCGCACGTCACTTCTGTGGTGTTACCGGCCATTGACAAATAATTGCGCACGTCGCCACTGTGGTGTCGTTGGAAGACATATTTGTTAGCGCTCCATTGATAGTTAGTAGTAACGGGTGTCTCAGAATGATTTTCCTTTTTGAATTGACTAATACACGCCAACCGCAGATAGCAGGGGGAGGGAAGTAGACTAAAATGCTTGGCCGGCTTGTTAAGTTTAGTAGTCATGAATCGTTTCACGGGATTACAGCGCGCGTTTTATAAGAACGATTCCTACACTGTTGTTCGTCGTCTCTACAGGACACATTTTAATTTAAAAAGCTTAAGACATGTGCCAATTTAGATAAGCATTGGGTGTGTAAGTTTGAAGAGACTGGGTATACAATGCCGGACAAATCGTCTGGGCGTCAAAGGACATCAAGAACGAGCATGAACTCGAACTCGATCTCGTCCGAGTGTTATAGACGACCCACGACAGCTATTGAGATTGCGCGCAGCTTCTCTTAATTTGAACAAATCTACGGTTCATAGTATTATTTCGAAAGATTTACATTTTCACCCCTATAAAATCTGTTATTGTTCAAGAAATGAAGCCTGATGATCCTGGTAAACGATTTATTCCCGAGACATCAATTGGCCACCGAGGAGCCCTGATTTAACGCCTGCTGATTTCTTCCTATGGGGCTACCTAAAAAGCAAAGTTTACAATCCATTGCCATCCAACCTGTATGTTTTCAAGCAAAGGATCACTGAAGAATTCAACTCTATTCCAAGAGCGATGCTTCAGCGAGTTATTGAAAATTTTAGCTCCAGGTTAAATGAGTGTGAACAAATGAATGGTGCGCAAACAGTATTTAGTTTTCTTATTGTTTTACCGTCATGAATTGAAATATATTTTACTTGTATTTTAAAAGTAATGGGAAAGAGGCGTCGGATCATTTGATATAATTTGTCAATGGTACTCGACCTTTTTTCATAGAGACTGTCGTAACCGCGCAGAAAAACATTGAAGAATTTTTAGGTTTTGCTATTATTCCAAATTTATTATAAACGTCTCAATGGATTGTGTTTTAAATGATTCTAGTATTAATTGGTACATTTCGGTAGCTTATATTTATAACATGTATTACACAATGAACAGGATTGATAATTTTAGCTAGACACCTACAGATCAATTATATCAGTACTATAAAACAATTTTTTCTATTCAATTAAGAGACGAGCTGGACGTTCAACTTTTTTTTAATTAAGCGACAAGACGAGCAGCACGTTTGTCGGATGGCAAATGATAAGCCCGCCCATAACGTGGAATTAGTTGATAGTATGCACTGCCGCACATTCGCTCGTCGCCCGAAACAAGATATTAAATCTCGTTACCCAAGTAATAGCCATAACGCCCTTCAAACCGGAACACAGTAACATTTGCACACCACTGTTTATATGCTGCAATATGTGCTGCGACGGTACCTACCTAGACGACCATTAAAATATTAACCTTTTTCCTTAATCTGTACAGTTAAATGTAAAATAAAAGTTAAATGACACATTTTGTTAAATTTTATTTAATAGTAAAACTATTTCCAATTGTGTTTTCTTTGGATGAATACCTGAAAAAGATAAAAATGTTTGAGAACAATAACAATCATACAATAATATCATTACAATAATTTTTCTTTTTATTTGTGGCTCGCCGGATTGAGGTTTATTGAAAATTAAAATAACAATAACCTCACCAAGACGAGATCAATTATATTTCCAAATTATGTGATCCTATTAATAAGTTTTTTAATAAGATGTGAGAAAAATAACTTGGATAAAGTGTTCATATTTCTTCTTTACTATACCAAATAATACAAAGTAAGGGGAGGCCTATGTCCAGCAGTGGAGGTCTATCGGTCGATGATAGTACTAAACATACTGACTCACTGTCCAGAAAGACTTGACAAGATACTAAATTGGTAAAGAAAGATACACAACCAGCAATTCCAACTACCTATACTAATGTAACGGTAATTATGATAAACTACATAAATGATGCTTCTTGTTACAGGACGAGATGTCAAGTCTCATATTACTAGTATTTAGTAAAGTTAAACTAGAACATGTTAATGTACAAATTATTTGATTGACGGCAGTAATAGGTGCTGCGACAGTATCTATCAAAACAATGATCTCCACCAAGAGTCTATCATTATTATTTTAGTTTAATCCATCATTAAGCACACATGATTGTGAGACGGTGATAAATACAGGATTTTATTTTAAATCTGATTGATTACAATACCAATTACTTCTATATACATATATAGTTATTTACCCTTACCTTTGTATATGGCATGTGTACGACCACCAAAATGTTCACTGCAGAACCTGAATTGAAATATGAAATATTAATATTTATCACATATAAACAAGATGTAGATGTTATTTAAAAGAAACAGTTCAGCCATCCAAGGAAGTTAAAAATGCATGGTAATCATGGTTTGCGCATTCATTAATGCATTATCATCATTTTAAATAATATTTAGAAAATATATCAAATAAACAAAACATTTACCTTTCCTAAAAAGATTCAATCCCCATTGTAAAGTAGGCACTGAAATAATGACAATAGATATTAACAGAAGTAAAAAAAAAGTACCTAATTTTATAACAATTCATACTTACATGTATAAAATAAACAATGTGAAACTCGAATATTTAAGAAAGTAAAAGGACATATATATAAGTTTATATTTATTTCCTACCCATAACTTTGTGTAATAAAACAAAAGTACAACAAAGCCACAGGCAGGACTATATTGAAGTTTATCGCTTGCGGTGCAGTTGTAATGTGTTTCTACGGATCCAGGCAGCCTTGCGAGAGCCTCCCTTGGTCTGGGAGTATCTGTGACCCTTGCCCAGACCGCGTGAACTTCTTCCAGCTGATGTAAGACCACGCATTTCACGGTGCTTGTGCACAGCATTCACTATCCAGTTGATCTTCGGGTCCCGTCTGATTGCCTAAAAATTTACTAATTTTTATAAAGAGTCAAATATTAATGAAGTCACCTCATTTAAGTTTGTATCAGATAAAATGGTAGGTGAAGTTACATCAAAACCTTTCAGATTGGTGCATGACATAAAAGTTCATCATAAATTGTCTTCAGATGATTATTGCAGTACTTAATGTTTTGGCATTGAATTGATATTGTAGTGATGACAAATAAAAACTTTTTAAACAAAATGCATTTACAAAAATGTAACAAATCCTAACTGCTTCTTGGATTGTAAAGGAGGATATATATATTATATGTATGCATATTTTACCTTGTGCGAAGGATCAACGAGAATGACTTCATAATATTTGTATGAGGAGTCCTGCGCAACCCAGTAAGAATTGAGCACTCTCAAACCTCCACAGCGGCGACCGACACGCTCCTAGAAGAAATAATTTTTTTAATTATGATTCATTGGTGGTAGGACTCTATCGACAGAGACTAAGTAGGTACCTCCACAGTGCCCGTTTTAATATTAAACTGTAGCATGCAAACAAAATTTTGTTCCAGTTTGAAGGGTGCTACAGTTAGTGTAAAATATAAATATTGCTTAATATCTTCATAAGTTTACAAAATGGAATTTTCAATAATTTTGAATAACTCTACTTAGTAAAAGAGCTTTGACAGTCTTTTTTTAGTTAAGGAACTCAATTTGAAAGAATTTATGTGTATAAACAGTATATATCAACATCATCCAATAGAGGTCCACATCTAGACATAGGCCATCCCCAAAGATCTCCTCAGCGATTGAACCCTCTTTACTCACATTTATTTAACATTAATATAGCAACCATTTTCTAAAGCCAATTTACATCCCCACTATTGGGGCAGAGGCCTTCCGTCAATATCAGTGTAGACCTGAACTACCTACCTACTACTACTATTGGCCAACCATAATTGATGGAAATTGTTTGGGGAATTTTATTTAACCCAAATATGTATTAAAAATAGCAAATCTGAAGATGTACACATAAATTTAATTATGTATAGGCAAAAACTCAAGAAATCTGTTCAAATACAATTTACTGCTGTTTCTGTTGATAACAGAGAACAGAAAACAATAGAAAGCATAATAATGTTGGTACCATAATCATTGTTTAACAATTATTTTAAATAAATAAATTGTCACATTCAAATTAATAATTTCAAGGTATGAAATAAAATTTCACTTCAGTAATTTTATTAAAAACAATGCCACTCAAACTGCAGCAATAGTATTAATACAATGCTTGCAACTTTACAAGAAGAATATTCTAGGTTAAGGTTTATAGCTGTTGACTTTGTTTTAATTGTACAGTGCTAAGTCATTATATTAATTAATGTTAACTTCTCTTTTAATATGCCATCTAGAAACTAGTAATATCAAGAAGTAATAATATTAGTTAGCATGTTTAAATGTATCAGAATTTACCTCGGCAATAGACTGTAAGTTGCGTGTAGGCTTCAGTTGGTTGACACCATGGCTTTTAGGTTTGCCGTATGTAGCACCCTTGGGAACGGGGCGTTTGCGACCACCGCGTCGCACACGTATTCTGAAGATCACATAACCTAAAAAACAGTTCTTTAATTAGTACATAATTGTAGAAATGCATTTGTAATCACGGATAACAGTTTAATCATTTACCTTGCTTGGCACGGTATCCGAGTCTCCTAGCTTTGTCAGGCCTTGTAGGCCTAGGTGCACGATGCATACGAGTCAATTGGCGGTACTGCCATACTCTCACACGCAAAAGAAAACGCATAACATCGCTTAATTTTTTGCGGTACAATTCTTGAATATATCTGTACGCACCCATCTTGGGAAGCCTGTGGCAGACCTAGTAACAAAATCAATAATAATTGATCAGAAGTCACATCATCGGTCTGGCCACAAACAGAGCGATTTGAGACCCGCCAAGAATGACATGCTGACATTAACACAACTGTAATGAGATATACAAATATACTATTTCTGAAATAAATTAAGAATAAATATCCACCAGCTATTTTACATATAAAAATCAAATAAAATATTTAAAATATTACAAATAACTTGTAGATTTATTAGGATGAAATTAACACATACGTCACGCGTACTCCACAGGTGAGCCGGAAAAGAGTACAACAGAACTGAGGAATAGTAATTTGTTACCAGTATGCAGAAAAATAAAGTTACCTTTACAATTAATATGAAAATGCTACTAAAGTAGTAATTAAATTCATTAATTTTATTTATTAAACACCTAAATTTGCATAAAAAATTATAAATATTTTTGCAAATTTAAAGCAAGGTGCTAAAGGGCACATGATATGATGGACAAGCATAAGTTAATAATTTTAGTATGATTTAGTAATGTAGAATTTTTTGGGAACTTTAATATTACTGATTGTTATTTTGTTTTAACGACTGTGCATTAAACACTATATTTTTTAATCAAGTATAATTAATAAAAAAAAAATTAATTTACTTTCAACAACAGAGTCTATAATTTAGAGATTTTAGGTACTAACACAATACTATTTACAGGATTTTTTTTATTTCATAAAGAAATAAAAAATTTAATGTTAATGTCGGCTTCTTTTTAAATGTAATTTCATTTATCACTATTACTTATGTCGTTGAAACATGAATGAATTATGTTATTTATACGTAATATTTCTGATTCGGAACGATATCAACGGTAAGTCTCCTTGCGGCCATCTTGAAAGCGTAATTGTTGTCATGTTTACGTTGTGTGAAAGGTGGTTTTTATAATTTCTGATAAATTCTTTAGGTATAACAAACAAAAACGTATTATATTCCAAAGAAATTGCTAAAAATAATGTTATTGTAGATTATTTTCTAAAATGTGAATTATTTGAGTGGCGTTTAGTAACATTACAGAATAGGCGCCAAATTGGTGTCGTTAATGATTTTTTATGATCTTACCGTGAATTAATATAGAAATTATTCTTTTCTTGAAGTTAAAATAAATTTCATGACAATGTTTATTTCAGAACAACGTTAATGTAACAGATTGAATCCAGTGATTTACAATAATGTTTTACGCACATTTTGTGCTGGCCAAAAAAGGCCCTTTGGCCAAGATTTGGCTGGCTGCTCACTGGGATAAGAAGTTGACAAAGGCTCATGTTTTTGAGACCAACATTGAAAAATCTGTGGATGGAATACTTAAACCTAAAGTCAAAATGGCTTTACGGACTTCAGGCCATCTGTTGCTTGGAGTAGTAAGAATTTACTCTAGAAAAGCAAAGTATTTGCTTCAAGATTGCAATGAAGCGTTTGTCAAAATCAAGGTACATTTACTGTTGTTATTCTATTATTGTACACTATAACTTTATATATAATTAATAAACATTATGTCCAGAGGGTATTTGATGTGATATATATTCAAATGTTTCATCTTAATCTATTCCAGAGCAGATTTTGATTTGAGTTAGTTTTTTCAATTCACCTGGATATTAGCTACCACACTTATTTTGTAAATCTGTTGTCAAATCTATATAGATTAATTCAACTTGTTTACAAACGAAAGCCAAAGTATTCTGAGCAAGAAATGTTTAATCATTAATACCTCATTGTCAGTTAATACGTTATGAAATTGCAGTTAAATATTAACCCATTGAGTTAAAAAAACTATCGGGTTTTAATTTCCAATAAATATATACACATTAATACAATTACGCAGATACAGCTTGCATTAACTTATGACCTGTATAATTTTTATTAACATTATAGATTTTAAATACTTTTAAAATAAGATTTTCAATTGTAAACATTGTTGGTTTCTTAATAACGAAAAAAATCTCTTTGATTTATTATTTTCACAAAGTTGTGAATTTTAGGAACTGAGAAAATAAATAAATTACAAATAATATTGCTTTGTCAAATATTAATTAACATGTTTCGTGCCACATGTACCACCAGTGGTATACTCCGTCCTATTTATTCAATGCACTGTTGTTAGAAATACAACTCTGTAAACTATATTTCCACCTAAACAATGAAGCACTATATAAGATGCAGTATATAATAAAACATATAAGTTTATTTAATTGTAAATATTGTGTGATGATATATCCATCTTTAATTAAAATATCAAATAGCCTGAACGACAAGTCAGGCCGAAATAGCTTGGTACAGAACATGTTAAATAAATAAAGTTAATTTTTATAATATCCCTTGTAATTATGGCCTGATTTATTTTGAGTACACAATAACTACTTTAATAAAAATTTAATTTAAATTTTTTTGCATTTTGCAATTTACGTTTTTACAATATAATATGTAATACTAAAAATGTTTAATGTTGAAGATTGAAATCTATCAGAATATACTAAAAATAGCCACAATATTTTTAGATCTTTAAAATTAAAATAAGTTTTAAAATTTAGTGAAGTACAAAGAATATCCATAAATCACTGTTTTTAATAAATATGTAAGTTATTTTATATAAATTTGGAAAATGACTTTTTGAGGTTCTCGGTTGTTTAGCTATCGATTTATTAAAAACATTTAATAATATTAATTAAAAATTTCCAGATGGCTTTCAGGCCAGGCATGGTGGATTTACCAGAAGAACATAGAGAGGCTGCCATGAATGCTATAACATTGCCAGAAGTCTTTCATGATTTTGATACAGCTATGCCTGAGCTTAAGTAAGTTAATATGATGATATTGACAAATATTTGCCTATTTAGTAATTAAAAGTCATAGGTCCATGTGTTTTTTGTAGATGCATTAGTGTTATATTTGTGTGACTACAGTTAGCATATATTATAACTGCAAATGTGCAGCATATATTATATGGTTTGAAGTTTAAAACTTAAATGAATAATTATGAAAATTTTTTGATAAATTTTTGAAAATTATAATTAAATAAAATTAAAAAAAATATATATTTAAAAAATTTTAATAGCCTGTTAAAAAATAAAGAGTAAGATATTTTTTTTCATACAAAAAGTTTTTATAAATTTTTTATTCATATTACAATTATTATACATTTTTCAGTGAAGTGGATATTGAAGCCCAATTTTCACTCAACCAATCAAGAGCTGAAGAAATAACGATGAGAGAAGATTATGGCTCTCTAAATCTTGTCACTCATGATGATGGTTTTGGTGACATGGGTTTTGATACTGACCATCCTGATATAATGAGAGAAGCTATTGGAAATGGAGCTGCATTGGAACAGGTATATACATTATTTGTAATAGAAATTCTAATTTCAGTTATAAATTGAGAAAAACAGTATTTGAGAATAAGGTTTAAATAAAAAAAATCAATATGATTAATAAATAAAATTTTATATATTTAATTCTAAGTATAGAATCAATGACCACTTGCAGAGTAACCTACTATTTGCGGATGGGTCTTCTCTAGAGCTAGGAGGCAAGGAAGCAGGACCCAGTGCACCACGTGATGAGCCTAGACTCGAACCAGCTCCTGCACACTTGGATGATGGCTTTGGGGGAACAATTGCAGATGTACCTGACTTTGGACGTAAGTTTCAAGTTATTTCTATCAATGTTTTCCTGGTCTACTTTTTAATTTGTTCATTTTTTAGTATTTATTATTACACTCTAATTTACATGTTAAGTTTCTTAATTAAATGTTCTTTATCTTAACATGAGCCATTTTATAATAAATGTTATATCTAAGGACCATTAAGTGTTAGAGGTTTTCGTTAATCATTAATAATATTGTGAATATGGATGAGAAATATCATAATTGTTTAACTTAAAAACATTCAAATATAACAGCAAAAAATATATGCCATAAAACTATAACAAACTTTGGATGTTGACGACAAAAGCATATTGTATTTTTGAATCAATATGACATGGGGACCTTCGAAAATAGAGCGTATTATTTCCATAAAGGTCGGTGACGCAGCCGCGGCACCTCTTTTGTTGCGATTGTCCATTGATGTCAGTGATCACTTTCCACCAGATGAACTGTTCACTCATTTGTGTACCCTTCATTATATTAAAAAAAACAAAACTGCTGTATATGGGAAGCACTTCAGAATAATTATAGTGCCCATTTTGTTTTAATAATAAGTATGAATAATTTTTAACGTTTATTTAGTCCATTTAAGATATGTGAATAATATATCAATAAAATTTCCAGATGCTGGAGGATTGTTTGAAGGGGACCTTTTTGGTGACGTTACCGCGGGTAGTTCGGCAGCAGGCGCTACGGTCGGTATACCTGGTACTTCTGCCCAACCACAGTCTCTACAGGTACTTTAGGATGTATGTTATATTATACAATATTGGGTTTTCCAATATTCTTTGTTTACCCAACTCGCATGTTAGATCTTGAAATCAGTACTGGATTTGTTATTATTCATTACTGGACATTAATAAAACTGAAATTATTAATAGAATAGAAGAAGATTTAGTTACGTTTAGTAAATTCTCTCTAGGAGTAATGATAGTGTTAATAATAATAATGAATAAATTTAATATGCATTAGTCTCTGATAAAAAACATTTTTTAGGCAGAAATAGAAGCTGCTGGTGAGCGTGCAGGTGAAGCTGATGTAGCAGCTGGCGACACTCAAGACTCTGAAGATGATATGGGAGACCATTATGATGCTGGTACATCACCTCAGCACAGGTAATAGAAATTATCTAGTATATTTATATTAATTCTTTAATAATTTCATCTTTATTTTCATAATTGGTTGAATGGAATGTTTCAGTTGGGGTGGTTCTCCTCCCCACGAACCGGGAACTCCTCGCCCAATGGACACTGATGGGGCTGATCTCATGCCACCACCGGCTGTGCCAAGACCTCCATCAGTTAGACCGATGGTAAGATCTTATTTTCATTATTACTTATTCATTTAGCTCTATATACAATAAGAATTGCTCTGCTTGGTGCTTTTAACATTATCTTTTATTTCACCTTAGCGGATTAACAGATAAAATATTGCTTTTTATTTACACTAAAGGAGAATTTTATTCATTGACAAATATGTATATTTTCTTTTAATGGTGGTAGATTTCTTTTTCTGGAGACCATCTAGATAAACACCAACACAATTGCAGTTTCTGTCTCTGAAGAATTGTATGCCAACATTATTGTCTTTCGGTTTGTAGAGTGCATCAGTTAGCTATGTTGTATTCTATATTCACATAGAGATAAACACAATGTTATGCACTGTATATCATCCTGAACAGCATCACATTGTTATGGACTGGCGTAAAACTTACCTAAATGTTCTTTTTGTCACATAGAATAAAAAAAATCTAACAAAACCTGTAAGTAATAAATAAAAACATTTTTTTAAAGGAAGTGGATGGTGCTGAAATACAAAGTGCCGAGGCAGCAAGAGCCGCTACTCCCGCACCAGCGTTGGATACAACAACACTTTTAACAAACGAAGAAGAGTCTTTCGCTCTAGCACCTGTTGATGCCACAGTACTCAAAGGTGTGTTTATCACATGATTCTATAAAATGTATTTTTTTTTTTACTTCAACAATTTTTAATTGTGTTTTAACGCGGATGTTCCTGTCTCGATTCAATAGCCACATGTTGTAAAAGTTTGTTGGTAGTAAGGATTTTTCAATCCCGGCCTGAATATTGACAACTCTTATATTTTGTAAATCTGCGTGAATGTGCCTGCTTAGGCTGTTAAGAAATGATAGCTAAAATTTTCTTGGTGAATATGTTTTATCACTTACCTAGTCTTGTGTTAAACCCATTGTAAATAAATAAAAGAGGCGATTTGCTGGCAAAGATGATGAGGATAATTGCCTGATGGTAGCTGATATGATATACCTGCCTGTAATAATATGGTACTAACAGGTATGGCATACATTTCAGGATATAGTCCTTGGAATGGACTGGACCTCCATTAAGATACAAGAAGTAAGATCTCTATAGTATAATAGTTATCGCATTTATGTTTTTTTTATCACAGGCATCACAAAAACAAAACGTAAGCGCAAGCTGATTGTGGATGAAGTAAAGAACATATCAGGAGAAGAGATGAAGAATCAACTTAGTAACACATCAGACATAGTGACCACGTTGGATCTCGCACCGCCTACCCGCAGACTTATGCATTGGAAGGAAACAGGTGGTGTGGAGAAGCTTTTCTCATTACCTGCTCGGCACATACCATCGAGAATATTGTTCAAGGTAAACTAGATATTGGTTTTGATTCCATGCAACAATGATATCGCTTATAAGTGGGGCAGTGGGTAGACCATAAAAATGCGGCGAGAGCATATTTTTCAATTGTCATTTTACGAGTACATGTACATCAGGTCCAATTCTTTACTTTGTACGGATTGATAATGCTTTATGGTTTATCATACGGCTGCTTTATACGTAACCAGCACAGTGATTTTTCATTAATTGCGAACATTGTGTGTATCATTTCAGAAATATGCACGCAATATGACCCCTCGTAGTGAGGCGGATGAAGTTGAGGTGGCACGTTCGCCAGAAACGGAAACGGTGCGACGTACCGGCAGGAAACGACGTCATGAAGAGGTAACATTTTTCTTAATTGCTGCCTGCGGTAGTCTATTGCTGAACTTAAACTTTTCCCTGGAATTGCACTTTGCCCGATGTTCGGTAATATTATTGCTATGCTTTTTTTATAATTATTAAAAATCTACAAACCTACTGAGTGTTAAATATTATCATTTTTTACAATTACAAAAGTTACAATACAACACATTGAATGTGGATTTCAAAAAAAGTTGATTATATTTATATTGGTTTAAGACAGTATGGTATAGTATAGCAGGGATTTCTAAACTCTTTTTTACTGTGACGCCCTTTCAACTTTGCTTCTATGTAGCGATGCCCCATCTCTTTTTACTTTTAAAGTTCTATCCAAGTAAAAAGTTATAAAAAAAGAATTTAGTGACATTTATTAGTTTTAATAGCAATAAATTTCAGTTAAAATCTATACTAAGAAAAACAAAATTCCTCATTTAATAGCTACTGAGATGGGTGTGCTTACTTTTCTGATCATAGTTTTTATTAATGACGTTCAAGTCGTGCAGTTTGGAAAGCTCTGGTATAGTATTATTTAGTCAGTACATTATTTTAGCTTATCAAGCATAGATAAGACTTCATAATTTTTTCATTACAGTCAATACAACCTCCTGAAACACCAGCGCCAGTATCCATTGAAATGGAACCACCTACACCTGTACCACAAGAATATGAACCCTCAATTGGTAAGATATTGCTTTAATACATATTGGTTGACATGACAATGTAGTCTTCTAGACTACTCATTACCACTAAAGAATACATCACCTTGTGGGATCATTCAAAGTGGGATCACAGTTAAGCTCAAGGTTATATATTTGAAAACTATAATACATATTAATTTCTGTACCTGTAATTTCTTTGTGCTTGAGCCACATTAATATTCATTAAATCTTAATAATTTTCATTGTTATAATATTTTCAATATTACAAATAATATGTTTGTTCTGTTTTTATCTGTTGATTAGAATTTTTTTTTATATAAATATTAAAAAAAAGTCAACTTTCAATTAACAGAGACAACAGTGATCAAGCTTATTTTTTGTAAGATCATGCCTATGGTAAAACATGCTTTTAAAGCTTTTAATCTATATATATATGTATCTAATTGAATATAATTTTATAAATTGATAGTCCCCATTCAACTTAACCTTAACAACCACAATGAATTTAACAATGGCGCAATGTGTAAATATCTAACCGCACAATATTAACCCATGGTGTGGATAGCTTCGGAGCGGGTGACCGAGCCCGCGTCTCCACAAACTCCGCGAATTGATGACATGGAGGCCCCACAAACGCCCGGTACGTAGTACATATTTCCTAACACGCATTCTTTGATACTAACTAATGGTTCTACATTCCAGAATAACAATTCAGCTATATCTAGAATTTTTATTTGTGCTATGTTGTGTGATTGTATACTTGTCTGTTGCTTTTTTTTTTTCACAACATTCGAGTCAGTGATGTCACTCTTTAGTGAATGGTATATTTGATAATTTTTATATGCAAAACTGCAACAAATGATGTAGTAGTAACTTTTTAATATGAAATTAACTGCTTCCGTGGCTAACTATTTGTTTAATAAGTCCTATGGGTTGATTCAGACACCACATATGCATTTATTTTCATTAGTGGTAAGGTTTTTCGTATCCATTTTGTTGGCTCCCATCCTCATATCGTTAATCCGTCGCGTTAACAGCATTCCTATGTTGCACTCGAAGGATTTTGGGCCTGCACACCACCCAAGGTTCCATTGTCATCTAACATCATGTAAA
Organism: Ornithoptera priamus; assembly: GCA_029034505.1. Lineage (NCBI taxonomy): Eukaryota > Metazoa > Arthropoda > Insecta > Lepidoptera > Papilionidae > Ornithoptera > Ornithoptera priamus. Next base: position 2,873,176 of record JARDWD010000331.1, read on the forward strand.
ATCGAAGGCAAGTATTATGCTTTTGTAGAAAATAAAACTTTGTGTTGAAATTATTATGAGCTACCAAAGTCAAAAAGATATTTTATAATAAAAAAATAAATTTATCTTTCATAAACAGTATAAAAATGCAATTTTGTTGTTTACAGGAGGAATGTTGAGTACGTTGGGACCACCTTTGACACCTGGAGTGCTAGGACCATTAACTCCTGGTACTCTGCTCCAGGGTGGTTTAACGCCGGGCGGACTACCACACGGCGGTATGACGCCAGGTAACTATTTTTACTCTGAATAAAAGGCTCTATTTCATAAAGTAGATTCTAATCAATGTCTGCCTGCTTTGCTTTCTAAGAAGGACTAGTTATTGGATCGCTCATAATTCTCAGAATATAAACCTGTAATTTTGTATTGGAAGATGAGCGGTTGAACATCTTAATACAACAAAAATTAATAATTGTCTATTGTCCTTTACATCTGACAATAGCGAGTATTGGTATTTTTAACGACAGTGATGTATTATGTTAAAACAATTTTCAATACCCAACAAAGTATATAAAAAGAATTATTATAGCCTATCGGCACTAGTACCAGCAACACTTGTCATTTTGGCGGGCTTGATGTGACACGTATTTTTAATTATATGTCATTGGTGTTCTAAAAACTATTAATAAAATTAAGACATTTTTGTCTTAGTCACATAATTTTCGTCTTGTTATCAGGTGGACTTCCTCATGGTGGTATGACCCCAGCGGGATTACAACACGGCGAGACTCAATCTGTGGACCTAGGGCTCGTCGCCGGTGGGATGACCCCAGCTGGATTACATCACGGTGGTAAAAAATTTGTGTTTATATCAAATAAGCTACATGCTTGTTATTTCTGGAGAAGCATAAATATGATATCAGTGCTATAATATTACAACTGATTAATTTTAATTGGTATTAGCAAATGTGTATGTCACAGGTATGACCCCGGGTGGTATGACTCCTGGAGGTATGACCCCTGGAGGTATGACTCCCGGCCTGGGCTTAGAGAGCGGGATGACACCTGGCGGCCTGGTGCACGGGGGACTCACTCCAGCCGGGCTTCACCACGGAGAAATGACTCCAGGTCACAGAGATTTAATTTTATTCAATATATATTTAACTTATTATTATATAGGTTTCTACAAAACTTATATTTATGAGATTAACAAAAAATACCTTAGGTTTTATTCGTTGACTGAAGGAAATGAAAAGATACGTGAAACATTAATACATTATATACAACTACAAACATTAACCATACATCAAAACAGAAGAATTGGTCAAACGTTTCACATCGCCAATAGCGTGGATAATTGACTTATTTATGTAAATAGAAATTAATGTACTAACGAAACTTCGACGAGCATCATGTTTTGCAGTGTATGTCATCCTAGTTAGGTGACATTGTTGTAAGCTCATGTATCACCTTTTTTTTTGTTTGGGGAGGGAAATCGTAAAACACGCTACTTTTGAGGGGAAGTCAGGGTAATGTTTCTTTCTTACTCATTAAAACCCCTCTCGGTGATTTGCATGAATGCATTTGGAGAGGCTCCAAGATCACTTATAGAACGCATCGGTGCCCCTCTACACTTTGTGTTACTCCCTAGGCACCATCGTTGACCTACACGGGTTCGCTTGTAGAGTGATAAGGACCCGCAAAACTCCCAGATACTTTTAGTCGCCTTCTACGACGGGCAGAGCTTACCTTAGTCATATTATGATGGCAACATTGACAACATTATAAAAGTTAATTGACACACCCTCAATTCTCGAATTACAATAAAGTAATACGTACTAACTGGCTTCGTGGCGCAGTATCTAAGCACACCTACTAACATTTAGATTTTGGTTTGATTCTGGAGCCACATGTTGAATGCAGTTTGGATAATAGAAGGGTTACATAAAATACATATATGATGGATAAATTTTCCTTTGAAACATATGTTTAGTGATTATCGCACTACTTATGTGTCATTTTTGATTGAGATGAAGTTGATATTAATTATCAAAATACATTGTCGACTTTTATATCTTTATGTATTTATTATTGTTTTTAATTAGTAAATATTTTTCTAGGAGGCTTAGATCACGGTGGTATGACTCCGGCGGGTCTGCAACACGGTGGAATGACGCCATCAGGTAATTATTTCGTTTCTTTATCTTACGAGAAACATCAATTTCATGGACTATATTTATTTTATGTATAATTAACATTACAATCAGATGTTTATTTTATTTTATTTATTTATTTATCCTGTACACCAGTTACAAGACATGGAATACATTATATATATACATAAATGTACAATGGGCGGTCTTATTGCTCAAAAAGCGATTCCTTCCAGACAACCCATTGGAAAGGAAGACGTGAACTAAAAGCACAGATAAGATAGTGGTGCACTAAATTATTAAAAATTAAAACGCTTGGTGACAGATGCAATAGCAATAATAAATAATAATATATAGCAATAGCACAATTAGACAGAATCTACAATTTGACCTTTATGATAGTAGTTACTTAAGTGTCTTTTGAAAGAACATAGGGATTTAGCGGCACGAATATGGTTCGGTAAAGAGTTCCATAAGCGAACCGCTGTAACGGTAAAGGAGTTTTGGAAAAATAAAGAGGAATGCATGAGGGACGCCAAGGAAAAGGTTTATTGAAGAGCGAAGAGTACAACTGTGGCAATTGGAAATAAATTCGAATTGATCATTTAGGTAGGAAGGTGTTAGAGGGTTGAACAATATCTTGTATAGAACGGAGAGAATGTGAGTATTCCTGTGAAGACGGGTTGGCATTCACTTGAGTTTTTTGTGAAATTCAGTAATGTGATCGTATTTGAGTAACCGTTTATTTACTGAACCTAATGTTGTCCTGATTCTTATTTCTGGGAAGTGTATAAGCGTCTATTACCACATATGTAACATCTATTATGGTTAAAAAGAATAACTGACCTGAAATAACTGACCATCGAATTGGTTTTCTCAATCTGATCGCCAAACTCCAGTTTGAAGAAGGCACCTAATGATGATGATTATGGTTTAAAGGTTCGCAAGAGCCTTCAGGACTTACATTTTAATCGTTATGATGACCAAACGAAATGCATTTCTTCTTTTCCTTATTGGCCACTTCACTCTTACCATAGTGGTGGTGGTTATCGCGTTCTGTGGTCGTTCAAATCTTTTAGTAGATAAAATATGTGACAGATAATTCGTGCACAGGGCTACAGCATGGTATGATGCTGCAACATGGGATGGAGCAGCTGCCGATGATGCCACAGATCGGCGGTGAGCAGGTCTCCTCGTTATTATCGCGATCTGTGGCAAGCACGCAACCGTCGCAGCATGACCTACCACACACAGTACCAATGGAGCCACTACCCTTACATGGGTTAGATGAACATGGGGATTATCAGGTACTTCTTTCATTACTTTTATTAAAAGCGCCCAATTTAAGTATTAGTTACCATCCTATAGAAATCCTGTTCCCAGTAATTGTCTAGTTACAATTACTGCCGCGGAACCATAGTATGCAAACATAATATTATTAAGTTAAAAGAAAATAAAGACAAACAATATATTCCTTTTTTATTACAGACGAGTATGCAAATGACCAATCTAGGTTATGATGACCAACACCACAGTCCACCACATGATTACGATTTACCTCTCAGTGTTGAAGCCGTGAGTATATTTTTACTAAAACTAGTTATTAAGAAATAAATACAAAGACAGGTCGATTCCAGATCTACAGCTTTCTAGGATTGTACTTACTCTGGCGCAGTGAAAGAAAATAAGTCTTCGCCTCCGACACAAGAGAGCGCCAGTTTTATTTGTTTTTTTTTTTCAATTATGAAATGTCACAATCCTATCCGCCATCTTGCTTGATTCAACACTTCATTGTCTGGCTCCTAACTAAAACCTAAAGCCTCCATGTTAATAGGTATAGACTTTGCTGTTCCGCCACAGAAGCAGTTTAAAAGTGTGACAAAATAAAAGTAAAATGAAACGTTAATGATATAAATGCAGGGTGAGGAAGGATTCCGCGAAGCCGGAGAGACGGAGGAGCAGTTTTCAGAACGTGTGCTGAACCGTCGCGCTGCACAGCTGTTCGCTGCCATGCGGCCTAAACTGGAACCTGGGCACATACTCAGCTTCGCTGACCTCGCGCCTCCACACAATAACAGAAAGCAGGTACGTGATACGTATTAAGTTGCCAATGACAACATCTTCACTTCCAAAAGATGTTTCCAGTCTTAACAAGTCATATACATAAATTTTTTTTTGAGGAATGTGAAAATGCAATTGCTCTCTATCATAACCTAACTTAGTATACACTAACAACATAATTGGTTCGTCGCCATGTCACTCCCCCGAGTAAGTGACGCTCTCCTTATTCAGGTTAACAGACTTTTCAGTCAGATTTTCAAGAGAAGCTTTTAGGAAGAATATTCATATTATTCACATCCATACCATCATCCATGTGATCCGACAATCTTGTGAACGTTGCGTGAAACAGATGGACGTTGGCTGCGCAGGATCGATCGATATGGAGATCTTTGGGGGAAACCTATGGTTCAGCAGTGGACGTCTGTCGACTGTTAATGATGATTCATATTATAACTACATTGTCATTAATTTATATAATGTCAATATGTTGCATGGTGTTCGATGAAACATTGTAAAGATTGGTGATTTAGGGCAATTGGAAGAATGTAGGTCATAGTATTCTTATTTTCTTTTCCTCATATGTGGTTAGATTTAAAAAATTGTGTTTCCTCGCCTTGATACTGTAAGAAGTTTATGTAATTTTCAACAACGGAGGCCGGCCACCACTAAGATTTTACTTGGTTTTATATGAGGAAGTGGTTAAGACCACCTCAAACGAATTTTTGCTCCAGTTTTTACTTCTTTAATTAAATGGTTTTGTTAAAAAGTAAATTATGTCCTACATTGTAAGATATTGTAAATTTTGATTTCTGTTGCAGGTCGCACAAAAGTTCTACAGTTTATTAGTTTTGAAAAAGCATCAAGTGCTAAAGCTGGAACAGCACGAAACCTATGGACCTATTATCATCTCAAGAGGAGACCAATTCGATTCGGAAACTATTTAAATGTGTGTAGTGTATTTATTCTATTGACGGAGACAAGATATCAAATAGTTTTAAAAGAGGGTAACTAATATAAAAATTGAGGAGTGGATACTGATTGCACTGGAGAGTAGAGCCAAATATAATGTGTAAGTGGAGCTAATGATACGAGCTCATGGAAACTTGTAATCTAAATTATTTTTTTGTGATATGTGAAACCTTTTTGATCATCAGTTATTTTCTCTAAATTGCAAGGTATTTTTTAACTTTTATATTTTTTTAGTTTTGTTCTTATGAAAATTCATTTTGTTATAATTAATAATATACAGCTGCTATTTATATACAATTTCTTTTCAAAATTTATTATTGTAATGATATATATCATGCAAATTTTTTTTTATGGCAATGCATCAAAGTTGGACTCGCGTCTGTGTTAAATGTTGCTGTTGGAGAACGTATTTTTTTCCTGCAATCATGTATCGTTGCTGGATTTTAGTGGCAATGAGTAAGGCATACCGCTGGAACTGACGGCCGTTGAGATAGTAATGTACTCGAGATGCAGTCCGGTACCGGTCGAGGGCCCTCCGATAAGCAGTCCGACGAGATCGCGGGAAACTAGATACCCAGCACAGGAACGAACGATGTGGAAATATTTAGAGGAGGTCCATGGCCAGCAGTGAACGTTTTTCATCTGATTATTATATTTTAAACGAGCGTCATATGTTTCTGAACATTTCGAATTCTTCGGGTTTTTTACTTATTGTTTGTTTTCTTGCACTGGAGTGATGGAAATACAATCGAAAATAAAATGTTAGACCTGTGAAAGTAATAAACGTAAAAATTTTTGGTGAATGTTTAGTGATATATAAAACCATGTGTTCAGATTGTAATGCCTTTGTAACTAGGGGGATTTATTGCACGATCGACATACTCGTGTGAATGTTGCACGGTTTCTATGATCTCGTCTGATGAGCATGAATACAAGTTCGCACTTGAAAAGGTCGCCGGATGTAGTAAATTGCCTTATTTCGTTTTGCTTTAGAATAAGGAAAAATTATTGTAAACTATTTACGATTTTTCATTTTTGTTTAATAGATCCTCTAATCTAGATTATGAAGATATTGTTAAGTGTCACCATCATGATCCCGAAATTGTTTTGTATCGTGTGTCGCTGCGACAAAATTATGTTGTAATTTAGACTGATATATATATATATATATATGTATGTATAAAATTACGTCTATTTATATTCTCAAGGAAGTGTAGATCGATCAAGATAGTATGTTACGTACTGCTGGTCAAATTGACGTGAATATTAGCACATATGGCAAGTATAAAAAGCAATAACTTCGTCTCTAAGTTGTAGTCGATATAATATCGACTTAAATTCGCCATTTGTGTAAATGAGGTTTTACCAAGTTTGCAGTCAGTCCAAAATGTACATAGTCTGTAGTGATGATACCTTTCAACTGCCTCTGTAGCGTTCAATCTCAGTTTAGTTTTTTTTTCTGATGGTTGTCGAATTTTCTCGATATGGGAGTAGCCTGGATAGTTACTACCTTCATATTGTAAGACTTCCGCCACGACAGCGTCGCTTAGTTCCGAATAACATGCGAGAGCGAAGTTATTCACCATGGCTTGGATGTCTCGTAACATCACGTGAAAATGGGAAGCTATTAAGTTTTTGCTGTTTTGTGCTGTTTTTTTTTATTTTAATAAAATCATTCGCGTCAGTTTGACCTCTACGCTATGATGACTATTTACAAGCAAAATTTTGAATGTTAAGTTTTTTGTAAAATAAAACTAAGATATTTGTATATTAATAAGAAATTCATTATCATGGAACAGAGTCGATTGTTAGAAAGAATTATGTAAAAAAATTAAGGTACTTTATATATATAAAAAAATTATAATATATCTAAGAGTAGTTTGGCGGTAGTTCTTTAGTAAATAACCAAATCAAGCAAATATTTTTTTATATGTTAGTGTTTAATAGTCGTCGGTTTTTGCATTTCTTTGAGAATTTACTTTTCTTTTGTGTTTTACGCCAAAAAGAATACAGCAGGCTAGGTGTAAGGTTTTTACTGGTGGTACGTCTCTGTTCTCGGAGACTGTCCAGGTTGGCACCATTGCAGCGCTTCAACAGTAGTGCGCGAACATTACTGTTCCGATTCGGCGGGCGTTGTCCCAAGGCGACGAGCGTCATATGGTACAAAGCGTGTTGTCGTAAGTAGCACCACATTGGTATCATCTACTATCAGGTTTTTCCAGCTCGTTTCGTCGCACGAAAAGAGAGTTGTATTCGTTTTGGTTGCAATTGATCCAAATTATGAAGATGCATTGAGAATGCCCGGCAGGTTTCATAAATATACGGATATAAGAAAAACATGTAAATTGCCATTTAAATGTTTACTTCAGCCATTTTGCATGAATCTTGACACAATATCAAAGTCCTGGTGCTGAGGAATTCATTTAGACGCCTATAAAAACTTTTTTGAAATAAATTTGTTGATAATTTTTCTTTATTTTATTTAAATCTAAATCGTTTATATATATTTTTTTTGTTGTTTCTCTGTTTCTGGAGACCGTATAGATACCACTGCAGCGCCTATTTCTACCGCCAAACAGTAATGTAAACATTACTGTGTTTTGGTTAGAGCAGCGTTATTACTAGAATAATGAGACATCTTAGGAATGCCGTACACGGGTAACTGATAACTACCACGAAATGCCGTCACCAATTTATTTTATGTGGAGTCGCCGTACATTGTTGACATCGAACTGCCACGAAATAGGTGCCGTGTGGCCAGTCACACTGTTCTATAGAATTTGTATGCGATGGAATTACATGATATAATTCCCTCTCTCATCTCCTTTTCACCACCGGACGCCCAGACCTGCGGAGTATCATCATCTTTATATTGTGGATACACTGTAAATAAAGAGGTTAGATTGTTGATGATGTCAGCGCTGCAAGCCATGCGATTATTACAGCTTATCTGACACTGGGCACGTGGAACTGGTTCCACGGCCTGTTAAATAAAGAGGTTCAGGTTCTTATCATAAGGACAATAAAGGAGGAATATATCAAAACTTAACGTCATACAGGATTGTGGTCAATCGTTAATCTTATCGATTTAAAAAAGATTTTTTTTTTATTAGAAGCAGCTCAGTTAAACCTTAGTCCGAACTCGTTATAATAATAAAAAAGTAGCAGCTGCGGACCACCGGCCCCAAATTGATGGGCGCAATTATATCTCAGCTAGCACCACGTTGATATATAATAGGCAGCTCGCACATCACTTCTTTTCAGGTGAACGTTTCGCTCATTTTGCCGCTTCGTTGAATAAAAAAAAAAACTGAAGTAATCAAAATATGTAAAATGCATATCCCGTTGAAATAGGTTTTCACGAGGTGGCGCTGTGGACAAAGCAGATCAGAATCAAGTTATTGATTTGCACCACATGCGTACAAATCTTGTCCTTTTTGATTGTCGACTAAGGTAAGACCACAACACACCTGATGGTAAGAGTAGAGTGCATGTCTAGTTCTTACCATATTGTTATATTTAGTAATTATCTATATTAACGTGATAAATCCTGGTTGTCATATTTTATCAGCATGTCGATTTCATACGTCATCATAGATAACGCTGTTACTGCAAATTATCTTATTTCCATTTTAGTAAGATAATTAGACAGTTTCTTCTGTACAGTACAGCTGTATTCGAACCTGGGCTTCTATGACTAATAAACTTGGTACCGATCACAGAGAATTGACTATTATTATTGTTAAACAAGGGCAATACACTAGCATTTTCATTACTTGCAATATTAAATCAAAATTACTTTTACTGAATAGAACTTTTCTTAATAGGCTACTTCCGATTTTGCATCACCTACGATCAGGCCCCTGGTCTCATTAAATTTGTCGTTTAAATGTATAAACCTTTTTCATTTTGTATATGGTATGTTCATGAAAGATAATAAAAACATTAAAATTAATGATCATCTGATAATCCAATTTCAATTTGAAAATTATGTGCTCAATACAAAAATTATATCAGATCTGGAAACTAAAAACTTTTAATATAATGAGAAACTATTTGATTGCTGTATGTTAGCGCTTTCGTTATATTAATTAATCAAAAGTAACATTTGTAATTTTTTCAAAATTAAATGAGCCAGTACTGTTTAAATATTTAAAAGAAAAATTGAAAAGAATGCTCGGAAACATTGTTTTGTATCATTTAATCGCCCTAAAAATGTACAATACAGACGCTGACATTCCCAAACAGCATGAGTGAAGCCGATGACAATATACACGCAAAACATGCAATCACTGGCTTAAAGTATTGTCAAAGGCTTCCCAACAACTATACTGTAAGAGATTTTGCATAACATGATTTTAATAAAGTCTACAATAATCAGGAATAGGAATAATTGTAGTGTATGCCGAATGTTTTATGAACAACATTTTATTTGCAGATTTTTTATACTACATAATTAAATAAATTGCATTCCTGATGTCACACTCGTAAGAGTAACACTATTACACAGTTCTTACACCACTATGAGGGTGAGGTCTCCACATAATGATTCCACGGCCCTCCACTCCAGATATTGAACCACTGAAACCTCGCTATGTTGGATGGCAGTGGTAGTGTTCTTAAAAGTAATTGGCTTAGAAAGCAAACAGCAGCAAGAAGGCCATCATAAGACAGAAGAGACCCATAGCCTCTGACAGGGCAAATCCCAAGATGGCATATGAGAACAGCTGTTGCTTGAGGGAGGGGTTCCTGGCATAACCGATGATGAGGGAACCAAAAACTGTTCCAATACCCGCACCTGCAATACCATAAAAAATATTAGAACATATCAAGCAAATTGCAGAAGACATCATTTCACACTGCCTACTTATAATAATTTTACAATCTACTGTAATATTACACTAAGGATATAATAGGCAAACTACAAAGTCCTTCAAAATAATCTCACCAATAAAAATCTTCAATAATAAAATAATTCATATATCCATGAGTATCCAAAATTATTTACATAAATTTTCATTAGAAACTAGAAAGCAAACAGCATGAGGAATGCTATCATCAAACAAAACAGTCCCATGGCTTCGGATAATGCAAAACCAAGAATAGCGTAAGAAAATATTTGTTGTTTCAGGGAAGGATTTCGTGCATATCCAATGATTAAGCATCCAAATACCACACCAATACCAATACCTGTTGGTGATATCTGTGTTAGTAAAATAATTAAATGTTAGATCTTACTGCAATGCAGGAGTGTTATGTAAAGAAAATCAATAATGTTCCCTCCCTCAAGTTCCTGTTATGCAATCACACTAGGCCAATTATGTAAGGGATAAAAACCCAGTAAAAACTTATATTGGACAAAGTATTTACTCATTTGTTTATGAGAAATAAATTTATATTGCATAAATAAAAGTACATATGGGATTAATATTAAATTAAGACAATACAATGTAGCAAGTAAAAAACATGCATAAACTTATATGAGGCTACTAACCGGATCCCGCCACTCCTACTGTCGCTGCACCAGCACCAATAAACTTAGCAGCAGAATCAATGTCCTTCGTAACAGATGTGGTCTGGAAGGTACGGACAGCAGAGAGTTGCGCTGGTGCCGCGGGCACGATCTGTGTCTGTGATGGAACAGCAGCCAAAGGCCTCACCAATGCTGTGTTGTTGAAGATCTAAAATCAATTCGCAAATCAATAAAAATAACCTCCACATCACTAACATTGACACTGAATAATTTCTTGATATCAAAATCTCCCGGTGCAAAAAGAAAGCTTTCGCTTTATATCGTAAAATATTGTGCAGATATATAGATGATTATGTAATAATATGATTTAAGAACTACTTTGATAATCATTTCAAAAAGTGAACACCTATCGTTTTTAATAATCAATAAAAATTACTTAATTTATAAAAACCGTTTATGGTAGGTATGTTTGAGTTTTTTATATTCGTTTTCACAAATTAAAGTAATAGTAACGTATAATATGAATCAATGAAACTACTTACGGCAGACCTAGCTGCAGGAGCGATCAATCTAGCGGCGAACAGCATTTTTCTGTTTATTAGGTGTGGCGAGCGACTACTGAAAAAATGAGCGACTGATTAAGATATTAGTTATTCCTGACTGGTCCAGTATATGATATTGATCCAAATTGTCAGATTGACCGACGACTATGAACGTTACGTAATTGAAGGGACTACGTAACTGAGACCTAAGCCGATTCCAAATTATATTTTAAAGAAAGTACCGATTTCGACACCATTGTGCACATAGTATTATATGGAAAATCTTGTAAATAAATACTAGTGATGTAATTGGTAGGACACGGAAAATGGCCGATCGGCAACCCAACATACATTTTGATGTTTTCTATGACAATTACAAATTCCACAATAAAATATTAACACTATCACCCGCGGTATTATCAGATAGAACGATAGAAATAGTATTTATTCAATGATCTCTTATGATATTAACACTTTTTCACGATTAGTTTTTCGCTTCTCTTGACACTTACCAAAGAACACCGAAAAGGAGGAGACCGGCCTTTGGAATGTTCAATTTCTGAGTGGCGAACTGGAACAGAGTAAAAATCTTGTACTCCTATTGGCTGAAATGCGCATGACGCGCAGTTCCGCTTAGAGTAGCCAACTATTGATTATTTTCTGTAGGTGACAGCGGCTTTCAATACTTTTTAATTAAAAGTATTTGCTAATAACTTAAAAAAATACCAGGCTACCTTATAACAACAAAATAATAATATTTTAGCCAAATGACATGAAAAATTTTACGCATTTACAACATCGCAGAAATCTATGTATTGTTAAAATCGCATTGGTATAGTTCAGCCAATGACTAGTATATTATCCTCCACACGACATGGCCGTCTTCATGATAAACATCTGTAAATTTAATGGCTGCGGTATCACATTTCCAAGATTAGCTGATTTAATTGAACACATCGAAGACGTGCATATAGGTAATTAGTGTTTCATTATATAAATATTTATTAACATAGCTTATTTTTTTACTGAATATTATGATCCGCCCTATTGTCTTATCAATATGTCAAAGTTGTCAACATTGAAATATTTGTTTTGTAATACATTTAAATAATTGCGCGAATTAGTCTTACATATATATAATTTTTTTGTCCAGCTAATAATCGAAAGAATCTTTTATATTAACGTAAAAACTTTTAATGAATATATAGTCAATATCAATTCTTAACAATGTTTTTAATTTTGTTTTTAATGTTTAGCTATGGCCGAACTCATCTTAGAATCAGCTGAATCGATGGATAGTCAGGATTTCATAGTGGGATATACTACCAAATATTTAAGATTTAAATTTTCTATAATTTTTTACTTATACACGTATATATGTATAATCAGTAGCGTAATATATGTGACAAATATAACACGGTATCTTATTGGAAACAGCGTATTTTTTTTTTTAATTTATCGATCAATACAACCAAAAATGTATATAGTTAGGATTGAAAAAGCCACGAAGGTTTGTCAACAATGTTACGGTTAGAATCAGTCATCGAGACCATTAACTGACGCAGAGCATACACATTATAGAATATCAACATATAATAATCTATAGGAGACTAGAGCTAGGTAAGCGTAATACACTATGTTTCAGGATAATTAGGATTGAAGAAAATATGATTTTAGACTATACTTAATGTGTTAATGGGTTAGTGTATTTTTTCTGTACAGGGTAGTTGGTTTATAAGCCGAGGTATCAAGTAAGTAGTCCTTTCACCGTACGTATTTTTTGTTCGCGTCGTATATAGGCGTTCTCCAGAGACAGCCCGCGTGTATACAAGATGGTCAATTTTATTTAGTAAATTGCGGTTGAAGTATTGTTCCTACAGCCAATTATATTTAAGTTTACTGTGTACGGGCAAGACTTTGCAATGTTTAAATAACCCAAAATCATTATCCCTATACTGAGATTTAACTGTTTGAGATACTATAGTTTTTATTATTTTCAACTGCAACTTGTAAATCCTATCTAAGTAAGTTTTATGTGTGCGTCCATGTCCGCTCGTATTGGATATAACATTCAGTAAGAAAATTATAAAGCATTAATTTAATCTTGAACGGTATGCGATGTTTTAATATATTAATCTGCGCGAGAAATAGTCTTAATTTATTGCACACATAGTCAATGTGATAGATCCAATTAAGTTTGCTATCTATAGTAAGACCAAAGCAAGTGCGAGATATTACATAGTCAATAGCAAGAGTATTTATGGTCGTGGGCTATGATGTCATGAATCGAGTCCTGTGTCATATAAGGTGATTTAATTTGAAAAAGTTTAGTTTTATTTGCGTTTAAAACAAGTCCAACGTCATGACACCATTTGCCTAAATTATTAAAGTCTCCTCTAACAGCGCATAAGCCATCCCAGGATCTCGGTTATTAATTACTAAGCAAGTATCGTTGGCAAACTGATAACACGAGCTATGAGTAACATAGCTGCTCATATCATTTACGTACGATAGGAAATGTAAGAGACCTAAGATTGACCCTTGACTTGTGCCTAGAACATGATTTATGGTGTAACTATACGTATTCTTACATTTGACTTGCGATTTTGAAGATAGTTTATACACCAGTTTAGCAGACGCCCACGTATGCCACAATTTTCAAGCTTTTCCAGCAATATGGAATGGTCGAGTGTGTCAAACGCCCTAGAGAAATCAATAAATAATTCTAGGACAGTATGTTTTTTATCTAGGTATCTATTGACTTTATCCGTAAAGTCTGAGAGAAGATTAGTAATCCCTTTTCCCCTCTGGAGACTAAATTGTTTATAGTAAATTACCTCGCTTTTTCTATAACAATTATGAATTTGCACACAAATGTACTTCTCAATAATCTTATCTAAAAATGAGAGCAACGTTATTGGACAGTAGTTCATGCAGTCATCTCGCTTTCCCTTTTTAAATATATGTCGGATAGAGCCTTGCTTCAACTATCTTGATAAAGGCCCTGTTTTAAAATAGAATTTATTAAGTTAGCTATGGCAAGTGATATGTCCTCCCCTACCATTTTTAAATCAGACATCTTAATTTCGTCAAATCTAGGAGCTTTGTTAGATTTGAGACTATTATATTATTAAATTATATTTTAAGAATTTTATTGCGTGTAGCCTTTTGAAAGCGTATACTCGACTCTAAAAGCCTAGTATGTTTATCTTTTAATTTAAGAGTTTATTAAAACCGAGCCCTATTTATGTACATCTTTATTAGTAAAATATTTATTGTAAAAAAAATTGTAATTTCCAATCACTTTTAGATTATGATCCCGCAGTTATTGAACAAAAAGAAGCTTCACAACCGGCATGTATTCCTCTAAGTTACGTATTGCGATTTTTCACGGAAGCGTCAAGGCGAGAATTTCAAAGTTTACCTCCCACGAACGATGTCCGACGTCGGTTACTCTCTGCACCAAAAACGCCATCAGTACGTAGCAGCACTCCTACAGGTAATATATTTGGTTTTGTGTTTGAATTAAAGTATGGCTAAAATACCTCTGACATATACCAAGTCTGATGGTTTAGGGGGTAATTGCTACCCTCTCTGCAATTAGTGCGGGCAATGGGTAGAAAAGCGTGGTACATTGGAAAAGATGACAGGGAATGTTGGTGTTTTTTTTCATAGTCGCCTTTTACAACAGGATTACACGGTTTCACATACGAGGAACGAGATATACTCTTTACAAGTTTTAATACATTGTAAAAGGAACCTATTACAGGTATTGTACAAGATGTCGATTTAAAACTATGGCTTTTATCAAAGATACAGTCTCATCTTTAAGGGTTTAAATTCGCCATTCTTCAAATTGATATTACATAATCGTTCTGCTAGATACCACGTCTAAAGCGATAACATCATCACGATAATTTATAACCTTTGCTGTTAAACGCAGTGCACCCCAGAAATGATCTTATCGTATTTATTATGCTTTGTGGGTGAGAAGTATGCTGGTAATGTTCATCGGGCAAAGCTGCTGCCTTTTCTCGGGAATCATTGTTACCTAACTTGTTTTTTCGACACGCCGAGAGTAGTGACAATAGATATATACTTAAAAAATGCAAAAATGCAGCCGTAATGACGAAAGTGGTTAAACACGTATTAAAATGTGTGACACTCATCATGATATAATCTTTACGCTCAGATATAAACTAGGTTTAAGCGGTGAAATTATATATAAAGGTACGACTTCTACCCGTGAAAAGACTAAGAACTAATGTTTTGTTTAAAACACATTACATATCTTAGTTATATTTTTAGGAAGCGAAGTTGATGATGATGAGCTCATGAGCCCTTCGGAAGATAGCAATGACTCGTGGACGACTGTCGAAGAGTATAGCTCCGAATTTATTCTTCGATATGGAGTCAAGTACGTTACATTTATTAGCACCATGTGTGCTGAGTGTCGATCAATATTTAGAATTTTTATTATTCTTTTTTACAAGATTCATACCGTGGCCACATTCAATAAATATTATATATTTGTCTCCTCTCCGTAGCACATGGTAACGGATGCCATATTTGCTCTATATGGGATCCTTTCATCAGTTTAATTTTATAGTAAATAAAAAAAAATATTACTCTTCGTTGAAGTCGGAAATTATATTCTTTGCTAATAAAAATAGCGAACAAGTCTAAATTCGATTTTATATTATATTGCAGATTTTACTTCAATATATGTTAAGTCCATACATGGTTCTGTAATAGACAGTTATTTAGAAGTAAACATTCTGACGTTATAACAGTATTGCCGTGTTCGGGCTATACCCATATGAGGAAGAGAGAGAGATATAGTGGGCGAGTTTTTTTAGCTCATTGCTAACATAGGAATAAAAACTTCTATTTGAATTTGAGGATGAACACGACCGCCTCGTCTGGGGCTTTGGGACCCGCGGCGCAGGAGAAACCGTTCGCCTGCCCAGTGCCCGGTTGCAAGAAGCGCTACAAGAACGTGAACGGCATCAAGTATCACTCTAAAAATGGTCACAAGAAAGACGGCAAGTGAGTATCGTTTGCCTCTAATACACACGAGCAAATGTGATATTATGATTTACCAATATTATTGTATATCGATTTAATAATACAAATTTTATAAATACTAGAGGGAGTAGACTATCATTAAGTTGGTGCGTGTCAGCATAGATCGTAGCACCACTTAACACCATATGGGAACATGGTTATGATCATCAATGCAACAATAAACATTTATGATACAAAAATTCCTGTTCTATGAAAAAAAATTTAGATCATTATAATCAAATTATAAAAGAATATTCATTAGCTAAAGAACTCTTTCCACTGTTAAGATAAAAATAATTTAATTCAAAGTCGATTGTGTCAATTTGGTGTCCTTTTCAATAATTTCTACATTTACAACATACCAGTTTTACTGGTGGTAGGTCTCTTGCGGAACAGCCCTGTAGTCGCGGGCTAGTAAGAATGAGACTAAGGTAAGCCTTGCCTAGCGTAGAAGGCGACTAAAAGAGTCTGGGAGTTTCGCAGGCCTTGAGGGTGGGAGCCCTTATTGCTCAACACGTGAATCTGTGTGGGACAGTCTAGGAGGGATAAGCCCCTCCTCAGAGACGTGTTCAAAGAAAGGGTAGAGAAGCACCGGTGCGTTCTATAAGAGATCCCAGAGTCTCTCCCAATGCACTGATGCAGAGCACCGAGGGGGTTTTAGGGAGTTAAAATCTAACATAACCCTGACTTCCGTCCAGAAGCAGGGTATCTTTCGAAGATTTCTCCCCCGAAACAAAAAAAAGGTCTCTTGCGGGAGACCCTCCAAGTAGGGACCGCCCTAGGCAGAGGCAGATATATTTTCTTTAACGGAAGCTCAAGATTGGAGAGACGTATAGCGCATGCGGCGGTTTAAAAATTTAGTTTTCACTGCTTCAATTTATATATTTAATCAAATCATTTAATATTTTTCTTTGGCAAAGAAAATGTCCAGTGATGCCTAATACTGAGCAATATAAGCAAAAAATACCTGGACCCAAGAAACGGTTGACTGCTCAAGAGTATTTCTGGAAGAAATGGGTATTTTCATCTTCCTTATATCCTTCGATATTGTTGAAAACTATGGATTTGATATTCATTAATTGCTTAAAGTATAGACTATACTATTGTGGTTATATGTTTAAATATATTTTTATAGATAAGGAAAGGTATACCATATATTTATATATTTCGTTGTGGTTATTGGTTGCAGGGTAAGTCTGCCGCCATAATAGAGAATAACCGTGTTAAGTTCAGATCAACTCTTAGCTCATTTTAGATAAAAAAATAAAATATTAATTTATTAATAATAAATAAAATTACTTATAAATTATACTTATAATCACCAGTTAGCTTTTAGGATGATTTTATATTAATATTATTTATATATATTAACTAGCAATTTATATAACAGCAGTAGAAATATATTCTGGATAAATAGATGAAAGTTAGTTAATTATAGTTGTATACGAATACATAATTAACAGTCCGTAATTAGCTCTTACTAATCATTGTTGCAATTTGGAGTTTTGTTATTTTATAAGTAAATGAGTGTTTATTTCCATTTTCAGGGTAAAAAAGGCTTACAAGTGCCAATGCGGCAAAAGCTACAAGACGGCTCAAGGGCTTAAAACCCATTCCATAACTCAGCATATCACGACCAGCCAAGCCTCTACCTCATCCGCATCACCGGCCGCCCCACGCACGCCTCCAACTCCTCCGACACCGGACACGGGTCGTCTGCACGCCACAAAGATGCCAGGACTGGTTGTAACAGCTTCTCCAGCTCACAGTCGCTCTCTAAACATCATAGACGGTTTAGACGCCAATAAATTAGTTCGTATATACGACAGTATCAAAACTAAAGATATTCCATCGTTCACCATACCAAAACATAATCTAAATAACATTAATATTATAACTGCGAACCAAAATCAAGCTGTCCGCCACTCCGTTCTTCTCACGCCGAACTCTGGTCCTGTGGACAAAACGAAACACGAGCGCCCGCCGAAGGTGACGGTGAATGCTCAGCCACCGACCTCGCTCGCGCCCACTTACGATATATAGAAACGCTTTCAAAAAGCAAACAAGATCTATATAACGAATTTAAGTGATTAAAGCTAAGTCTAGTTCGAATGCAGTTCCTATTAAAATGGACAAAAATCCTTATTTATTATAGCTTATCATTTTTTATTAATTTATATATCGAAAGAGAAATGTTTTTGAACGCAATTCGCTTGGCTTCGGCGGTAGAAAATTCAAACGAAAAAAAGGCGCAATTATGGAGTGCACAAATGGTTTATTCCTTTGCACTTCAATGTAAACGCGTTAATTTGTTATCCTTGAAAGGATTGAAAGTTATTTGATTTCACTTTGAGAAGTTATTTTATGTTTGTTTTTAAATAATTTATAGTTTGCTGTGATTCTAGTAAGTTCTTTAGAGTTATTGCTATAGGAGCGTTGAATGTTTTATTTATTTCTTTGTCCAATATTAATATTAGAAGGAGTTTAATTTATTTGCATAATTGATTTATGTTTGATATACTTGAGTGTTATCGGGTGTGTACTTAGTACCTTTTTGGCAGAAAGACTATGTTTCATATTTTTAATAATATTACGTCTTATTATCATTATTTCCCTTTATCTGCGCCAATATTAATTTTTTTATCATTTCATATCATTTGGGTGATATCACATATTTTTAATTACATGTGCTAAAACAACAATTTCGTAATTAAAAATGCATAAAAAAAATTAAAAACAGCATTGCTCTTAAGTATCGGTTAGGTTAAATAATATACTCGTAAATGTGATAATATGTTATAGAAAACCAAAAAAAAAATGCTTATAAGCGTAAATATATTTGATTATATAGTGTATAGGGTTCACTTTCCTAACGTCTTTTGTTGAATTTGCGATAAAAAAAATGCGGTTGTAGAAAACTATTACTTAATTAATTATTGCAAATTATTCTCCAGTATATGCTCATTTCTGTAATTTTAAATATCGAGAGCATGATAGTAATTAAACATATGTTTAACTCTTATTGCTAGTGTAATGGAAAATAATTTACTTCTTGTCATGCCCCATGTCTGAAGATAGGCTTCTAATATTGAAAATAGTAAAGCCTCTAGTGCAAGGTGGAAAATGCCTTGTACTACATAATGTGACAAAGGTCCGATTTTTTACTTAAAATTTGAGTTAAGTTTCAGCATTAGGTAGTTGGTGTTCATATATTCAAGACATTGTGTTATGCTATGTTTTCCATTCAGTAAATATGTGAATTTGTCATGTAATAATATTGCACCGTTCTCTTAACATTTTTTTATGCTTTGTTA
The DNA here is from genome assembly GCA_029034505.1 of Ornithoptera priamus. NCBI lineage: Eukaryota > Metazoa > Arthropoda > Insecta > Lepidoptera > Papilionidae > Ornithoptera > Ornithoptera priamus. The sequence continues at coordinate 2,892,734 of JARDWD010000331.1, forward strand.
TAATTCTTACAATTCATTATTTTTTAAACAATTTAATAGCATATTCCATTATGTGTATAAATATTGTGTGGCCAACTTTGTATTGTTAGTAATATATAAAGTTGCTGAACTGTGTGGAAACTGAAAAAATCTGATTGAGGTGCTATAATGGGGGATTTGGAAAAGAGATTTGAATTAAATTAGGTTTAATATGGAATCTTCAATTATACGTGGGAACTGAATGTGCAGTTTAAAAGCAATTCAGTTTTTACTGTTTTGTGATATGATGTAGTAGTTTTATGCTGAAGCTGTAATAATGATGATTAAAAATTGAGCTAACTAAATGTGGGAGGGGAAAGTAAAAGCAGAAAGAGATTTTTGGTTGCTTTAGAAATATTTTTAGTAAAATGGATAATTCAGTGCCAACCCCACATCGCTGGGAAAAGGGCAGCAGGATAGATAATTCAAAGCCACTTCATTACTCCATTTTTGTTATGACACTGGTTTCTATATACAACTTAAAAATTCATTGTATTCTGATTTCATACTAAGAATGTATGTAATTTATTTACAATGCATACGAGCACATTTCTATTAAAGCATAAGATATGCAGTAACAATAATTCTGTACCGACCTACTATAGGAACATAATGGACAATTGTAGTGTTAATCAATTTATTGTGGAATTATAAAATGAGCAACTGTACACAAAGGTACACAAGACTCACAAAAGTTACATGTTATAATTATATGTGAATAATGTAAACAGTTTTTTTGGTCTTACTTCATTATTAATTTTGTATGGATTTTTAAAATACAGCCTACTATAACATGTATAAAAAATAAATGAAATTTTGTTTTATGTTCAATGCTAAATAAGCTCTGTAAATGAATAAATTGTTTTAACGGCCGCTTAAGCCTCTGAACAAAATCTCTCGATTTATCTAGTTTAAGGTTTATGTGGAAATATATGTGATAGTGTAAGAAAAGCTTCGAAATTTATTTTGAGCTTGTGAGTTATGATTAAATGTTTATAGTCATTACATTTAACATTAGAAGCCATTGTTTCATTTAAGACTGATTGTTGAAGATACTGTTGCGGATTTTTTGTGTAAGTAAAAAATGACAGGTACCTTAATATTAGCTCCTGCACTGGATATAACGTGATGTAATATTCCCCATGTAAATTAAAATGTAGGCAGCAAATTTTATTATAAGTTATGTTAGACATGTTTTAGTCATGATAGGTCGAATTGATTTTTAATAAAATTAATTTAAATTACTTTTATAAATATGTAGTTTTTTCGGTATTGTTGAGATCCAAAGATCTTTTTGTATGTATAATTAATAACAAAACCCCTTAATCAATGCAAGCTCCTGATCATAGAGCTTTTGTGTATAGATTTATGATGATGTCATGTCTATTGAAAAATTTTTGTATATCAATTTTTTTTTTAAAATTAAAACATTTGATTCTATTATCAAAACATAATTTTGGTATTTATTGCGATTGTCAACTAAATTAAAAAGTTATGATTTGGTGATATAATAAAAAATATTTTGTTCGGACCAAACCACACTAAGAATTATTATAATGGTTTAAGCATATTTTTTATTGAAAAAAAAAATATGTTGATGATATATCTATTATTAGATATTTTTCTGTCTCTAATTTAAATATGTACTTACTGGATGAAATGTTTCAGGAAGAGATTGAAACGTATATATATTTTCTGTATACATATTTATTTACTATACACATTTAAATTTTTAATTGAATCAGTTCATAAATGGTTGTGATGTTTTCTAACCGTAACGTTTTTTTTGTCTTAAATATTTATATCCATATACTAAACAACCTGCCAGCTTTAACGTCATAGATTACAACTTGAATGATTAATGATTAGTAGTGACATATATTTTCCCCAAATTTTTATCTTGTCTTATCATATATTTATTGAGTGTATATTTATAAATATATATCATTTCATCTCGTCAATGTGAATTTACTTGGATTTTTATTTCTCATTTATTTATTTTAATGTGAAAAATTATTATAATTAAACCCGGATTTAAAATTAGACAAAGGAGAAATCGTAAAAGACGTATTCAAAATACATGTTAGTGATATGTGTTAGTAGAACGATTTTGTATAATGTTTTCGAGTAATTTTTAATGTGCTTGCAAAGTTTTCTGTTATAGGCAATCACTAACATATGTGGAGATTTTTCAGAAAGGTTTATGTTCATCAGTGGGTTATTTTTCCTACTGATGTCATATTCACATAATTACAAGAAATCGTTAAATTGCTATATATGTGTAATGCAACCTTAAATGTGAATAAAGAATGCAGTTCTATCTAATTTGTTTGATGCTAGTTAAACATTAAAACTTGAGAGACTTCATTCTTTACAGATGTAATTGTTCATTATCTAAGAAGTTCATGTTACAAATAAAGCCAAACACGACTACGCAATTTGGATTTAATTTCTTTTACTCCTTTAAAACTATAGATAAATGTTTAACAATGAGATACATAAATTACAACAAGAAATGATTAAAAACTAGTATAGTTATAATTTGCAATACTATATAAATTTTATTTTTTGGTATTTAATTGTTCAAGTAGTGCCGATATTTTAGCGTGCTGATTTAATTCGCGTACGGGACATTTGCTTTGAACGAAGAACAGAGCACTCTTGTCCTTCTGTTCAAATGCAACTCGCGCCGCTTCCTCATAGAACCTGCAGTTGACACAATTGTTTTGTTATCAGATAGTTTACACAGGCAGACGTACAAGTTACCATCACTTGAATGGTCCAGCCCGTTTATTCATTGCATTGAAAAGGGCCACTGCTTGAGTTTTCAGTGAAGGAAAATATTTTGTGCAAACTGCCATGTTCACCATAGCAGTGGTGCACATGTGATAACTACTAACTCTCACTTAGCCGACGGGGTTGATATACGGTAAACATGGATAGCCGGAACACAAATTCTAATACAGCTTCACATTTACAGTATGATGGGGTTATAAAAAAACTATCACCAACTAAACTCAATCATGTGTTTCAGGAATTTAACCAGAGGACTTTCATGTTACAAAATAAGGGCTTAGCCACCTCACCAAATTGGCCCATTCACTTACCCAGCTTTAACATAATATTTTACTTTGATGTCATCCTGGCACTTTGGTAGATATTTGAGAGCTTCATCATTCTTATTGTATTTGAGACAGGCGTCTACGAACGGTTCATAGCCCACGGGGGATTTTTTGGATTTCGAGAAACGATCCAACTCCTCCCAGTCGTCTGTTTTAGCGAGTGTTAATATGCGGAGCCACCAATATCTGAAAAATATCGATAATATTGATAAAAAATCGCAAAAAATATAAACATGAAATTTATTAAAATTTCCTTTGTGATAATCTTGCTATTACTGTATCCCAGTTTGAAAAATGTAGCTGGTGGTTACTAGGGTAATGAGACAATGTATAATATATCTGAGGCGACAAGCACAACGTAGTTCAGTGTATATCATCCTAACTAGAGCCTGGATTTGAGCAGGCGTATAACTTACCTTTAGGATAATCGTCTCGTCGCTTGGCTAAATAAAAAAATATGATAAACGCTTCCGCCACACAGCACTTAATCACTTCCCTTGTAACTCTCTGGTTCGATTCCAAGACGACGTGTTGTGGAGTTGGTTGTTGGGCTAACGTTAGTTCGGAGCAGTGTTTTTCAAACTCGTTTAGGTAACTACCATCATGATAATGTATCTTTAACGCCAAACATTATAGTTGTGTGCTGGTTGCCAATTTATCGAGAGCTAGAGTATTTTTTGGCGAGCACATTTCACTCTCCATAAACTCATTGTAACTTAACGGATGGAATTGGCATGAAGCTAATTGTAGATAAAAAAATATATTTGTATATATTAGCTCTAATTCATAATTAAATTTTATACAGGTTGTTAGGAGACGGTTTCCGAAAACGAAGACAGACATGTACTAATGACACCTTTGATGATAGGACGGAAAAAAATCGATACTGATTAAAAAAAAATCATATTTTTAAAACGTTTTATTAGCATTATTTACGCTCCATTATGTTAGTACAGCTAAATGAAACTATAGTTTCATAAAAAATGCATTACTTTATGAAAAAAAAAACAGCAATGAAATACAAAATCAAAAATATCTGATGCTCGGATCAACGAACGCCCGGACGCGCCAAATTAAATGTTCCGTGGCCCTATGAAATAAGGTTCAAATTGAAACCAAATACATCTCGAGTTCCCGCCGCGTCCGGGCGTTCCTTGATCCGAGCATCAGCTGTTTTTGATTTATTGTTTCATTGCTGTTTTTTTTAGTAATGTATTTTTTATAAAACTATCGTTTCATTTAGCTGTACTAACATGATGGAGCGTAAATAATGCTAATAAAACGTTTTAAAAATATATATATTTTTTTATCAGGATCGATTTTTTCCGTCCTATTATCAAAGGCGTCATTAGTACTATCGTCTGTCTTTGTTTTCGGAAATCGTCTCCTAACACCCTGTGTAGCAGTGATACATAATTTTCATTACACCAAGTAAATTTTACCTCCTGTCTGGCATTTTATATTCAGAACGAAGTTTATCAGCTAACTTTATTTCTCCTTGTTCCAGCAGCTTCGTGACGGTGTCGTGTAAAGACAGCCCCACGAAGCTTTGCTCGTATGTCTCCTGCAGGCTGGATTGTTGTTTGCAAAGTTTACGACCATCTTCACATATAGACACTCCTGGAAACAAAATGTAAATGCTTATTGGAGTTCTTTATCTCGGCGTGGAGGCGGTTTGAATTAGAAGAAATCGTTATGTAGAGAAAACTCCTCGTGCGTTTTCCACGTGTGTTTCTATCTAGTTTATCACAACCTTGGGACACGTGTGAGAGCAACCTTTGTAACTTAAAATTATCTCCTTTATACAATAAGGTTAAAAGAAGCTAAGGTAAGAATTAAATGTCTCCGTGGAGCAGTAGCTAAACGTTTGTCCTGAGTAAAAGGAGTGGTTCGATCCTGGATCCACGTGTTGCGATATTAGCTACCTACTACCTTCATATATTTATAGTAAATCAGCTTACATAATAATATTCCCGTGTTTCGGTTGTCAACATGACCACTTAACACCGTGTGAAATTAAAAAAAACCAAATACTTTCACGTTCAGTAAAACAGCAAACAAATGTTAGGATATCTACACAACATCATATTGCAAAAATATTGCAGTGATCAGCAAGCACGGCTTCCTCGAAAATCAACCGTAAGACATTACCTAAATCATTTTTTCCCTTCTTGTAGCATTCCCTGGCGGATATGAGCGAGGCCTCCATGCTGCCTGGGTTGGTTTGATCGATGGCGTCCCGGATGTGCGTGGCCGCTTGTCCCATGAAGTTATCCTCTTGGACGAACACCTTGCGCAGCGCCTCTCGGTTGTGCCCCGCGCAGTACTTTACGTATAGCGCTTGCGCGAGAGGAAACCCGCGTATCGTGAGCTGAGGAACATAAAAACTTTGTTACTCATGCCAAACAAGGTTGCTTGCATTACTGATGACTACTTTCATGACTGTTTTATTAAGCAGAAATCTCGTATAACCCCTTTTTCTTTTAGCAGCAAGATATGATGACATCCATAATTCCCATAACAAAAAAAAAAATGTTTGCTTGCTGTTAAGTATTAATTATAGATGTATTACCTCAAATTCATGTTTGCCCATTTTTTCCTTGAGATGCAATAGTACTACGTAAACGAGATCGGTGTCGCCGCTGGCTGTTGCTTTCCGCAGAGCCGTGGATCCCTCCCCCAGCGTCAGCAGTAACGGAACTTGCAGTTTGCTATGTGTTTCGTACTCTAATATCTGTCATGATTGAAATTATACTTTGCAATTGTTTTAAATTAATAAGTAACTCATCTGGAACTTATCTGTCGTCCAAACTAAAGTTTTATCATAGTTAATCAACAAACAGCGTACCTCATGACCCTGCTATCGGGACTTGAAGACCGTTTCAGTCAAGATGCAAGTCTAGGTTATTTATCTACCATGCTGGCGAAGTGTTTATTTACATGGTATCAAATAATAATGAAGCCGTCGTTGGTGAAACATGCTCGCCTAAAATATTCTGGATAGCAGCGACCTGACTTTACAGCATATGGCCTCGGAATCGAACCAGAACCTCGTGTTACGGAGTATGCCTCGGCATAATGTAGGTAATTAAAACTAAGATTTTTGCGAATTTGTGTGTGCAAAATCTTCACAATACCTAATTAACCTCATCAGATATAAAGATCTCTACACTGATCAGTCCTTTGGTTTCCCACGATCTCTAAGATCATCGTCCCACTGTATGAAAGGTCATCCAATGCAACGTCTACCAGTCCTCTGGATCTATCATAATATTACTAACCTTAATTGCCAAAGCCTTCCTGCCCTTCTCCGCTGCTTTCATGGCGATCGTGGCGTACGATATGCCCGGGATATTACGCAGCTTTTCACCAATTTCGCGCGCTGCACTCTCGTTATCCAAATGTGGCTGCGTTACCTGTGTAAAAATATAATTTATTCATACAAATACCAGGAAATGTTTGAAAAAAAAAATTATCTCCAAAAATAGTTGTTATTGTCATTAAAATATTAATAGTCCAAGAGACAAGAGTAGAGTAGATTGAACCTCTGCTTACCATCCAATGAGATTGTAGTCAGGTATAAAAAAAAATCTTACTTTGTAGCAGGCCCAATGTGAAAGCACCCGTGTCTGCCCGTCTTTCAGTTGCAGGTAGGAGGCGATGTGACCGGCAAGGCAGTGCAGGCGGCGCCATATCAAACGATCGAGCAAGATACGTTCACCCAGATTTTGAACTCTATTACGTCACGTTAAGGTATCTATTTTTTGTCTACATGTAATACCTGGTGTTAGGTGACTATGAGGCTGTAGATGGCTTTCATGTTTTGGCAGTCAGAGCATAGCAATGCTGTTATGGTAAAAGCTCGACAATATAAAGATGATAAATAGCATGGCAGGTCCAAAAACCTTGCCACTACACAAATTGTACAGTTTGGTTTCAGAATCGGACCAGGGCAAGATGTTTGCGGCACTGAAGCATTTTATTAGAAAATAGATATAGATAATTTTTTTTTGGTTTAGTTTAATTTAAAGGATACTGCAAGAAGGTTAGCGGAATAGCAACCTTCGGATCTCGTATCGCATTCAGAACCCTCAGCCACCGGCATGTCTTCACATAGTGTTCCGTGAGCACAGGGTCTAGGATGAATCCCTTGCCGAATTGCGCAGCGCGTATCAGCATCTTCTGGACATCCGAGTTGAACTCGAACGCCGCCGCGTCCACGCAGTCCTGCACGGCGGTTGGGAGGTCTGGTTTTACAAGTCTTATGTATTCATCTGCTCTATGACTGCGTTTCTAAATATAAAAGAGAAATAAAAAAGTTGTTAGTGAGTTGCTGGTTATTAGTCAGTTTTTTTTTTATTTATGGTCCCCATACAATTATGATGAAAGAGGGATTGTGCCAGTTAAGGTGCAGTAATTTTCAATTCTCTATTAGGAAATTAGTACTATAGTATTGATCTTTGTTTTTTTTTTTCATTATAGTTGAATTTCTTGCGTTGTCTCTATTGTTCAAAATTGGTACAACCACAGTCTGTTTGTAAGGTGGCTATTGAAATTACTGGAGTAACAACACTGAGATTGCACCATATTGTCATTAATATGCACAATATCAACAGTTGATGTCATAAAAGTGAAAACAGGATTCATAAAATTCCACATCAAAGAGTTTATTTTATTATTAACATTCTGTCATACTTGAAATTGCTTGGAGGCTTCAACTAGATATGAACCAGGTGCAGTACTGTTGATTCTAAGTATTTTATCCACTACTGCAGGCACTTTTTGTATTAATTCATGCGTCATCTCAGATACAATTCGGACACAGTCCATTTCTGGTATGATATGGAATGGTCCATCATAGGGGTACGAGACTACTGTATCATTGAAACCATATATACACATCATATCATCCCAATGACCCACTATAGCTTGTGACCCACACCTGCAAAGATAGGAAACATTTCTATAAATCAATGTAAGTGATATGCCTAATATATTGTGCTCCTAACTTTAAGATACAAAATGTTGTCTTATTATTCTTAGTAATTGCAATAGCATCCCTCAAACCAGAACATAGCAACTACTGTTCCACAACAGAAATGGGAGCAGTTATGATCTCTCCAGTAAAGATCTAGGTAGATTGCTACTATCACCTGTGAACTTACTATAAGTTTCTAATTATTAAATTAGAGGTGCAATTTAAAATTATGAAAAAAAATAATTGTATAACAAACTCACCAAACTAATTCCTTGGGTTGTTTAATGTACCCAGTGTCTATCTCACAGTATTTATTTTTAAAGTTCGATGATCCAATCCATAGGAATCCAGAATCAGTGAACAGTGCTACATGACGGCCATTTTGTGAAGGCACTATTGATACTATCTGTGTGTAAGGGTTTTGGATCTCTGGGCGCTGAAGAAATCAATTTTTAATTTATCAAGAGAAGATTTAAAATCTACAATTTTTGTTGAATTGTTAACATGTAAATCATACACTAAAATTATTTTATAAAAATTTTTAATTTTCTTTATAGTTACCATCAGTACGGCTCTGGATTCTCCGAGCTGACACTTGTATATTTCTTTATCTCTGCAAACAAGGAACCCAATGACTGAAGAGGATCGTTGTCCAGAGCTAAATACACACCAAGAACTAATAGGTTCATTAGCTCCTGTAATAAAAAAGGTAATATTGGGAAGTTAGAGTTAGTAACTGATGTTAGAACTGTGTAAAGCTGGTGTTACTTTCAGTGACTGCCAGTACTACCCTACCGCAGCACCTATTTTTGCTGTTAAAAATATTACTGTGCTCATGATTGAATAGTGTTGTAGAAAGCACCATATTGTTAAAGAACATATTATTTGCCATCCTGTGAATGTCTTGTCTTGCCATCTTAAGTAATGTATGACCTGAACATGAATAGTGTTGTCATTATTCTACAATGGCTTTCTGCTTACTATTACCAATTAATTTAATTATCTACTTTTGGGTGATCTTTATGTGAGAGAATATTAAACAACAATTGGTAACAAATGATAAAATGTTTTAAATTATGGCAACAATACATACGTGGCAAGTCTGGCACAGATCTAATTTTGGGATCAGAAACATTGCTGACTAGAAACATTCGATTAGTTGAAGTAATCACAGCTAGTCCTATTCCATGAGGATTTGGGAATAGCTGCGCTTTGCACACCTGCAAGTATTTATATTTTAAGTCTGTATGCGTGAAGAAGTCACTAGCAGCAATTATTTCAAGAATTCTGGAGACTGTTTTTTTTCTAACAGCCAATGTATGTCCCCACTCTTGTGATGGGCCAAAAGCTCCATACGGGCCCAATGCGGTTTAGTGACTTCACACACACCTTAGAATAAATTCGAATTCATATACAGGTTTCTTCACAATGGTTTTCTTTCACCGTTTGTATTTTGCTGTTATTACTAAAGTTCACAAATGTACATAACTTAAATATTAAAGTCATCAGTACATGCCATGATTCAAACCCGCAATGGAATGAAGGCTGTACACTCTCAGCCTTAGGCAAGCGAGCTACTCTCTGGATCTGGAGACTGATCATTTTAAATTCTCATATCATTTCTATGAATGTAATAAGCTAAAATTTGTATAAATAACCTCATTTTAATAGATGGGAATGTAAATAAATGCTGGAACTAATTATTTTAAATATAATGTGGTGGTGGTGATATACTTAAATAATGTGGTAGTGCCTCATTGCCTTTACAAATATATCACATTAAATACCAAAGTAAACTTTGTGTTATAGAAAAAAAAACTAAAAAAAGTGTGTGTTAGAAAATATTTTAAGATATACAATTTTTAACTATTTAATAATTAATTAATATGTTATTCACCTTAGTATCCCTAACTTCCTGCCCTAAGTTGAATGTCTTTTGGTAGGCACCAAACATATCATATATTAAAACATCTCCACTTTCCTGAACACATAACAGTTGTTCCCCATCAGACCAGCCCATATGAATGAGTACTCCATTATTCCACTGAAAAGTTATATGTAATTTCCAAAGCATGACAATTGTACAATAAAACAATATTTGGACTTATACATATTGTTAATAAATTAAAGACTTACCAAAATTTTTGACATAATATTTCCAACACAGTTGTAAATTGTTATAACTGGTTTAGCAGTGGTGGCAATTCGCACATACTGTTTTCTATCTCTAACTACAGCAATGGGACCACCATATGGTGCACCACTAACTATCATATTTCCTAGTTCTTCATCTACAGACCATGCCATAATATAGAGGTCGAACTTTCTGTCAATAAACACAAATTTACATATCATCAGTATGATATTAATCTGTTGTTGAATCTCATTAAGTGACGTGACGTTAACAGAAGCTAGAGTTTTCCATGAAATAGAAAGGAAATATCCAAAGAAAGTTTTGTCTCCAAAAAGGGATTGCATGTATATACATGATGTAAAACTAAATTAAAATATTTTAGTGAATATCAAAACCTGCGGTCTTTTTACAAAAATATTTATTTACCTGTAGTAAGAATCTAGTTGGAACCAATCGGCTGTTAATAAGGCTGACATGATGCTAATGAAAAAACTAGTAGAAACTACTGGCTAAATGTATAATGGCAAGGATTTATTGACGCCTTATCAAAATATGTTAGCGAGATGTAAAACTATCAAGATAAGACATTTTAATTTAATTGCTTCTGTAAAACGGGTTGTCAATATTTAATTTTATTTATCAATAAAATGCATATTTAAAGGTTTATGTACAGTTTAAAACACAGCCACTAATTCAATATAAACTTAAACACTTTGTTTGGGATCATAGATAACATATATCAAGACAAACGTCAATGTCACAACATAATGTACTTCCATATAGTCGTAGTCATTATTAAGTTCAGAACCAATTGTTTTGAGAGTATTTTAATAGTTTTTATAAATAATACTAGAATCTTTAAAATTTAACTATTAGAATTATTTTGCAAATATTAATTTGTTCTCTTCTGCTCATCACAGGTCCTGTGCAGACAAATCCTCAAAGCACTGCATTGTCATGTCCATGGCCTTTTATATTTATCTAACAGAATTGTCAGAAAGAACGGTAGTATTCATTATTTTATATTTAATTTTAATATTGGTCTAAAATGATTTCCGAGTAATATAAAGTAGGAGACCAACAGCAGTTTTATCATTATTGAAAAAAAGTTAAATATGCTTGACACTTAAACTTGAAATACTGCTTTCAACTTGAACGAACTTGTATACCTACATATACATAAAACTTTTGTATATATTTATATACTCACCTCTGTTTTACGATTTCTTTTAGGAATTAAGTAAGCACTAAATACGTATCAGTATCGCAGTCGAAATACGCATTATCAGTTTTGATTTCTTGAATTCACTAATTATGTTGATGTAATAAGTGAAAAATTATTTCAAGAGAAAGGGCAATTCTTTTTGATATTAATTAAAAAAAAAATAATTTAATAATTTTCGTGATTGTATTGTCCCTTATATTCAATTTCGTTAGTGCCTTATAATAATACAAAAACACTGTGATTGAACCGTAAGTTATTATTAAGAATAGTTGAAGACAAATTATAAGAAAAAATTTTTAGAAAATATTTTCGATTTAAAAATAGATTGTTGAAGATTAACTTTCCTAGTCCTAAAACCCTTACGTTTTAAAACAAAATTAATAGCTCGCCAAATTATATGAAAACAATTAATAATATTTAGTGTTGTGAAACTGGTTAGTTTATTATCGAAATTTTTAGTAATATATTAGTAATAAAAGTATTAATTTAAAGGTATAGTTATGCAGAGTTATAGAACAAAAACAATTTTATTTGCGACTTAATTTCTTGTGCTGATTTTATCATAATACAAATTATTACAGTGATGGATTTTTATAATTAACAATTACAGTTATATAGACGTTGTATTTGTCATTGTGTATTTTGAACCTTATATTTTGTACGGTACAGTTGGTAGGTAGTTTACGAAATCACATTTTCCTCATTCACCATATCTTTTTTCTAAATATCCTTTGATAATGATTAAAGACTTATGCAAATATGTGATTAACGTATGCAATTAAAACATTGGTATGTAAACAATAAAATATATAGCTTTATTATTAAAACTTTATTTTTATTTAACGACTATCAACTGTACATCGGTGTTACCTATAATGAACGTGTGGCATGTATTCATCACCGCAATAGTACCATCGTAAGGCCACTCTGGACAGACGTTTTTGTTATTCCGCCATCGTCCTCTCACCTAGCACTCGAAGACAAAGCAAGCGAATTTGTCGCTTATATTTGTAACAAATGTTGAGTTATTAATTTTGTTTATTTATACAATGCGTTGAAAGAAACAAAGGCGTGGTATCGTATGGCGCTTTCAAATAATCAATTAAGTATAAAAGACTGGCCGTCATGCTTATATTCCTACTAACTTAATTGTAATTGCTAATATTTAATAATTTTACTATTGTAAAGTGAGTTTTACGAAATACATACATAATACTGTTTGAAATACGCGATTTATTTATAAAAACTAAAATTCACAGTGCCTATATTGGTGACCCGACTTCACCTCTAAAAAAGCCTATAAACAATTGCTGTTGTATAAGAGCAAATAGTTTAAGTAACACATGTATAGATCAGGAGTATTGTATATACCTTTAAATAAAATAAATAATTATCTTGTTCATGAACCAAGTTTAATTATTATTGAAAAGGAAGCTGTAAAGCAGTAAAAACTAAAAAGTATTTTAAGCCATATTTACGAAAAAATCTCTGTTGTCGAAAAAAGCGGGCCCTTCGGAAACGAAAGAATCACAGATGATATTTCAATTGCCACTTCAAAAATGTGATTTTGGCATTTTAACCATACTAGTACATTTAGAATAAAAGTGAAATTTTTTAGCGTAAAAATAATTTATTTCATTGAAATTAAATATTAAAATAAATACAAAGTGAAAAAAGACAAGGGTATAGTCATATAAAATTTGTAAAGAGAAAAAGTTGAAGATTTATAATATTCATCAAAGCTTATACTACGAAGGAAAGTGGTACGAACGCGGGGAGCTTTCCGTGCTGAACCTTTATTTTTAATTTACAATAGAAAAAATACTCTATATCGTTAGCAACGTTCACAACAAAAAACCTTTCGAAATATAAATACTAACAATAATACAAACAACTTAAGATGCCTCCAGCAGCTGTTTACTTAGTTTTGATTACTTTGCAGTAGCTACTATGAGCTAAGTTCCGTTGTTGTCTGAAGAAGACCGGGCACTTGGAGTTTGTTACTTTGAATTTCCTGTTATTGTATAAGTCGCAAGCTAACAGTTTCGATATTTCAAAGCGTTTTCGTTGCTCTTCTTATTTTTTACATTTAAAAACATATATAATAGGTGCCTGTAGCTAGAGATCGCCTCAAGACAGTGGTACTTAACCTTTTTTTCATGGAGGCCACAAACATGTGTTAATCATGATCTTGCAAGCACCAAAAATAATTAATAAAAAAAAAGTAATGATTTTTTAGTTATTTGCAATTGGATCAGATTTTTTTAAACAATTATAAACGGATTTTTCTAATTGAGCGTTAATTTGATAACACTCTCCTGAGAAGTGAGATGTATTTATTAATAACGTTATTTTAAGATATATTGAAAAAAAAAGCTATAATGAATAAGAAAAATTTTATTTTGATTTGTCACTTATTATTAGACTCGATATTTGATAAATCAAAAATATTGTGTTTATTTTAAATAAAGTGAAATAATAGTTTCAGTATAATGTTAATAATAATGATGAAGTCTTTTAGATTATAATATTTTCAAGTTGTGATCCTGTCTTTTTAAACTAGCATTATATCATTTTAGATGACATGAGCAATATATAACATAATTATCAAGCAATTACAATGAAGACTGCTGCAAAATTAGACTTGGATATTCAAACGTAGCCCAGTATGGTGTCTGGTGGTAATTAAGTTCCTTTATATCTCATAAATATTATATCTGCTATATATATGACATGAAAAACAACTTCTGCAGAAAATGAAAAAGGGAGGATCGCACATAATTTTGTAATTGAAATTCCTCAATGGTTGGTTGATTGTAAGCCATTTTCTCACGAGTCGTCTTGTCCGTGGACTATTAAGTAGTTGTTGGAATTTGCATCCGTAATCAGGCTATACCTCTCTCTCTCTTTGTTATGAAGTTGTCAGTGATGGAAAGATAGCGAGTACGAAAGCGTACGTACACAATAAATACTAAAATATGTCTGTGTGAGCAAGGTGTTTTGCGTTCGGTATAAGTTTAAACGCTTTTCCGTTATTTTAAGTTACATTTGGAGGTATACGCAGATCGAATTAAATATTACAATGAACTAATTCAATTTGTAACTTATTAGATAAATACATCGTATTCGATGAATTGAAAAACTGTACTGAAGCGAGTATGTTTTTTTTTAATGCGATGACTATATAAATGTAACCTCCTCCATGGCTAAGTTACGTTGAGTCCTATAGCACGATTAAGAGACCACTTGTTATGCAGTTTAATTGTAGGAAGCGTTTTTTAAGTCTCTTGTTTAGATTCCATCCTCTTATTGGAAATCTCCGAATTTAACGGCATTGCTGTATTATATGGTAACCTGAATATTCCCGGCGAGCATGTTTCACTATCCATATTGTCACATTGTCATTTATAACCCCATGAAATTGAGATTAAGTAGCCTATGGTAGATAAATAAAACAGTTATTTTTTAATTGTATATATAACATAACATACACAGAAGTAAGAAACCTAAGGCATCAAAGGAGTATATATAAAGGAATAAGTTTTGTTTTTCTTTTAACAAAGGCGTATTCCTGTAAAAAAATAATCGATTTTAAATTTATCATCATTATAGAGCAGCGCGTCAGTAACAAAGATAGCTCGTAGCTTCAATGGTTAATAAATCTTGGAAGTAAGCGGTAAAACGAGTCAGATACCTGGATAATCGTTTTGGACGGATCGTTCATTGGTAATTGTAAATAGCTGTTACAAATTATAAGATTACGGTTGTCTGCTACATTGGTTAAAGAGTTTTCGTAACATGATCGAAATCTGACATCAAATAAAAAAAAATCTTTATATGTTTTTTTGTACCTAAGAGTAAGATTGATCTCCTGATCCTTTAGTCTCGTGGACCTCTACAGGCCGACAAAATCTAATAATATTATCATTCGAAAATATACACTTCATGGTATTAACAGTTTGTTTATATTACTATTGTTCTGGTGTTACGAAAAAAAGGTGGTTAAGATTAGTAAATGGTGTTCTTTACCAAATTAAAAACTAAGTTAATATGCTATAATATTAGTACTTAACAGCATACACAGCACGACATATATTATATGTCAAATACGCCGTGCTAATATGTTATACATATGTATCATTTTGAAAAGTCTGATCATGTTTGCAAAGTAGAAAGCAGGTGCAGGCTGTCTATAGAAGTAGTTAAGATGTTATAAATTAAATTAATTTGTACTTTGCAAGTACCTATAAATATTCTGAGTTATCATTGTGTAATAAACCTAAGAAACTTGAGTAATACAAATGAAATAACATTGAAGAAGGAAATGGGGTTTTTTTCCCGTGTCACTTTTTAAATAAATCCTACGGGGCGTAAAGCGAACAATATTCTACCGAAACTTGTTCTATCAATCTTGTCATCCCTACAATGTGTGACAGTATTAATATTAAATACGTGAGCCCGCGTCGGGAACATTCGCGACTTCGCATCAATCATTGGGAAGCCAACACTTACAATACTGCGAATAGTTCGAAGCTTTTGTGAAACTGTTCCGAATGATTTGAAACAGTTAACATTAGTTTGACAAGCCCTTCAAGCCTAGGAACAAAGCGACGACGGCCAAATCCCTCCAATTCATGTAATTTTGAAGACAGATAAATCTACTTGATTATGGATCTTGTAAAGGTCCGCCTTAAGGTTATCGCAAGTTTATACTGTAGCCCTAATACTGGCTCGCCGCGTGGACAAATATTAGGTTGGGGAAAAAGTTTCTTCGCATTTTTTAAGAAAATTCAAAACATATTTTAATATACTTTATTTATATTTAACTAAAGTATGTAGGTACATTTTTGTTTGATAACTTTTTGTCATCTTGTAGGTAAGGACATGATACCATTGCTATAGAAATTTTGGGACTTCTGATCTAAATACCGCGACAAGTGGGTTTGGCAGTCCTCTCGTGATGTTAACCTGACACTGCCTAAAAAATTCTGAAGAGATCGAAACAGGTGGAAATCTGAAGGTGCAAGGTCAGGACTATACAGCGGATGCATTAACACCTTCCAGCCAAACTCTCTTAATTTTTGCTGAGTGGCTAAAAATGTGTGAGGTCTAGCGTTATCATGATGAAAAACCACACCCCTTCTGTTCATTAATTCCGGCCGCTTTCTCTCAACTTCTTGCTTTAATCTCGTCAGTTGTACGCAGTAGAGTTTAGAATCAATGGCCCTGCCTGGTGGTAACAGCTCATAATGAATAATGCCCTTCCAATCCCACCACATACATAGCACCACCTTGTTGCGAGTTAACCCGGGTTACGTCACGGTCTGTGAAGCCTGACCGGCCTTTAACCACGACCTTTTTCGCACGTTCTTGTCGTACGTGATCCATTTTTCATCACCAGTTATCACCTTCTTCAAAAATGGTTCGGTTTCATTATTACGTAATAAAGAATCACAAACGAGTACACGGTTCTATATTAGGTTTCTTTCAGTGAGCTCGTGAGTTCGTGAGGTATCCAAATATCGAGCTTTTTTGTGTACCCAGTTTTTTCCAAATGCGCCAAAACTGTTTTGTGGTCAATTCCCAGTTCTTCAGCTACGTCGTAACTACTGATATGCCGATCTTGCTCCACTTTTTCAAAAATGGCATCTATTTTACCCGTAATAGGGCAATCAGAGCGACGTGCATCTTTGACCTCAAAATTTCCGGATTGAAAATGCTTAAATCAAATTTGTGCTATTCTCACAGACACTGCACTAGCTCCATAAATATCGCAAATTTTTTTCGCGGCTTGCGTTGCATTTTTGCCTTTTTTGTAGTAAAATTTTAAAATGTATCAAAATTCTTCATTAGATTCATCTCATTTTGACAGTACGAAAACCAAATGAAGATTAAACATTTTCCTAATTGAAATTTGGAATAATGTTCTTTAAAATTTAAACTTCCAATGATAGCAAAACCAACCAGATACAATTAGTATAGCGAAAGAGATTTTATTACAAGTTCATATATACTATAATGCGAAATTCCTTTTTTCCCACCCTAATATTTATAAGCAATAATGTGGTAAATAAGGAAGATTTCTTAAAAACATTAAGTAGGTTTAATTATTAACAATACAGTTACGACACAATGAAGTAGTTGTAGTATTCATATTATAAAAATAAAATCAGTTTAAGTTATTTATGTATAAACAATAAGTAAAAAACGAGGAAACATTTCTTTTTATCTTTACGAAAGGATGTGTTTAAAAGATGAAGAAAACTCTAAATTACGCCATTTTCAAGTTATCTTACAAAATTTATGAAAGCGTGTAATAACACTACAAATATCAAAAGCTGATTGAATCCGAAACAGAATATGCCAGTAAGATGAAAAGTTCTTACTCGGAGGATTCTTTGTGCGATTTCAATGTGGAAGCAATTTGTGAGGGAGCAAAAATCCTCGACAAGTTTGCCGTCGCTTGTTATCTAACTTTGCATGAGATACGCAAATTTGGAGCGAGCTGTGGCACAGTTTTGTCGTATCAATACTGCTTAAGCTTTTTGAGGATTCTTGGTGTTATTAAATAGAACTCTATGCTTCCATTTATCAGGAAGTTTGCAAAATGTATTGATTTTATTTGAGTAATTCTTGTTCTATCATCCTTTTAAAAATCTCGTAGTGAGTTTCTTTACCTTTTCAATTTGAATATTTGTTTTAAAAACAGAAATTAGTTAACATTAAAAGCACAGATTTTGTGAGAAATAGGTATTAACTCAATTTGTTGGTGATTGAATTTTAAAGTAATTATTTTAAGTTATTGATTTATTTATTTTCTGTGGTGAATGTCCATGTTCATGATCGGTGTCCGTGAAAAGGAATATAATGCCCGCATAATTTTTTGTTGTAAGAGCATAATACAATCCAGTTTTCACATACGCCGGTGTCGAATGTTAAATCTCGTTGCAGATCTGTGCCAACAATGACAAAGGTAAGTCATGTCGCTCGCAATGAAGTAACGAAATAACTTAAAAATGTCAAAGCCTGCCGACTAGTTCTCGACCTCGCTCCCACTCTCGGAGCAACGGTACTCGTGTCTCGGCCGACGACGCCAGCGGCTGCCTCCCGGCCACTGGGGTCTGTGCCCTCCTGCCGACTGTTGTCAATACATGTATGCGCGCGCGCAACGTATTCAAAACCCGAACTTAAACCATATCGCTGTACTTTATTCTGCGTGTAGCTTTTTTATAGTGAAACGACCTCTTCGACCTCCATGCGTCGTCTGTGTTTCCGAATGGACGTGCGCTCTGTGAGATGTCGCGAATTGTGAAAAAACCAAGTTTAAACGAAGACAAAGTGATTTTTCACAGTGTTTGATCTGTCGTTTGTAAATCTATTTTTACGGACTGCGTCGGATTACACCGGAGGTAAGTTTGAATGATAATTTTGCTTCATAGTATCTTATCGATATGAATAAGCTCGAGGCTTTCGTCAAAACTCGGTCTCAAGAATAAATTTGTTTTACAAGGCGGTCATTACGATGTCTTGAGGGAGATGGGCCTGAATAAATGAATGTATTGTCTTGTTAATTAAGAAGAAATATTGTAAAACATAGCCGCAATGATTAATTTTGCGAATATGTAGCATTTTTACCGTTTAAAGTTTTACAGTTTGTACAAAATTAAGAAATATTAACAGAGGCATTTCCTGTAATCCTAAAACTAAATGTAAGAATGTCTATTTTTAGTTTACGCCAACAATATAATTTAACTTACGTTATTAGGCAAACAATATTCTAAACAGCTGCTAACAATTTCAGACCAGAACAGACTAAGCGTTGTTGCTCGCTTTGCATCATTAGAGTAAGTAAACGTGTCCTACTTTAGCGACGAGGAAAAGTCGAAACCCTTCATTATTCCACCTCGACAGAGGCAAGCATTCCTTAATGCATTTACGTTTGCGAAATCCTCAAATCCCAGCAATTTCTTAGTATTAAAATATCAGTTTAATTAATAAATTAAAATACAAACATTTTTCGTACATCTCTGGTGATAATATTATAAGATAGTTGCCGGAAGTTTTCGGTAGCAGTAGCGTAGGGCTTTATGTTAGCATGTGAACAATTATTAATGTAATGCATTATTATATCTCTTTAATGGTAATAGTGGTCAATGGAATGATGAAAGTTTATTTGTCTTCGATATGGGTATAGCAATAAATTGCAACTCTACAACTACATATTCTTTTAAATACATTCACATTTTGTGACTTCTAACTACTATTAACTAGTCTAACCATAATGAAACTCTTCAATGAACAGTTAATCACACCATACATAAAAATGAAACTATTTGTTATATTTGAATTCATACTCATATTTTTTTTAAATTGTTTTATAGCTAAAGATTTATGTTAATTTATTATAGAATTATTAAAAATATTGCGCAGGGGTAGGGAGAGCTAGTAAAAGAACTGTACATATGGTACGGCTCCTCCGCAATTCCACTAAAAACCGGCTCAGCGCCATTTTATCTGCGTCAGTGTGCGATGATATAAACCTCTACAATACGTTTTTGTGGAGGTATGAACGAAAAGATGAAAAGGTAAACTAAAATATATGACGCGTTTTTTTTAAAGCGGTATTATTCACATTTAAAAAAGCGATTCTCTTGCTTACTCGTGTAAACATTGAGGAAATAACCTCCAGAAGGAGAGCACTGACTTTATCAGCATACTATGCTCGCCAACCGGCAAACGAATGACATAAAATATTTTTGAAGTGATCATCATTGTCGTCATTGGCTTGCAGCACACACTCACATCCATGTCTGCAGCGGTTCCTTTTACTTGGAATTATTCCCTGTTTAGTAGTCTTATGATCAAGAGTAGAGTGACGGTAGAAATATTTAAACCCATATCTCACACTGAAATAAAGACCATACCAAAAAATTTCTATATAAAATTAACATGTACTGTCGATAAGTGCATCGGGGTAGGTTTAGGCTTAGTATTTTAACATAAGATTGAGTTTTCATTTATTTATTTTTAATTGGTTACTTAGATATATACATATATGTGAATGATATATATTATTTAAAGTTCGTGATTTATTAATATAAATTCAGACTAAAATTGTGTCTAACGGTACTGAATACGGAATGCGGTGCTTTATACGTCGCTCTCATTTTATTCCGAATCGTTTTTACAAAACGTGTATGTTTTTAAAGTTAAAACGTATTTTTTAATATACTTTTGTACAAGTATAAAAAAAATTTATTTAAAATGTACGTATTCATTTTCATAGTCTATTACTGAATCATTTTACTGTTTATGCACTTAGTCCATATTACTATCGCTAATTTGTACGAACTAAGTATGATCAGTCCAGTTAGGACTCGTTTAACCTTCTCGTAGATAAAACCCTCAACACTTGCTAGACAAGTTATAACATAAGAAAAAAGTCAAAGGAAATATTATTTACTATTCTCTCTATCTCTTTAATGTAAACGACAATTTTTTTATATCACTTTATGGTAAGTGATGCGCTCGTTCGTAAAAACGCGGCCCTAGTTCGGGTGATATATATTATACAATACTGCGCCTGAGACCTAAGATGTAGAGTCTCCTGTTACCCCAGTAATTGCACTAGTTACAACGCCCTTCAAAACGGGACACAGTAATGTTTGGCGGCAGAAATCGGCGCTGCGGTGATACTTACCTTCCATAGACGCTTTCCAGCATCAGAGCCACGAGTTGACAATCAATCAAAACATATTGATAATCCTAGTTATAATAACTATTGTTAAATACCTTACCATATATAGATATACCTAACATGTATCTTCTACCATTTAAATTATGATTACGTTGAGATGATTAACAGAATGCGTTATTACCAATAAGATAATTGATGATGAATATTCTGACTAAACTATTATATTAATAATTGTCTCATTAATGACGCAAACACCATTAATCCAGGAAGAATGCAGAGAAGGCTGTCCAAAAACATACCACACCTCATAGTTCCAAATTTACAAGAATTACCGCATTATTGTTCACTGTAGCGAGAGGATAGATTAATTTATTACACCTTAATTATTTTTTTTATCCTACGAAGCGACAAGACAAGCGGGATGTTCACCTGAAGATAATTACCACGCCTGCCCATAACAACTTGGCGATAGTTAGGATGGCGTACACAGCATCACATTGTGCTCGTCACCTTGAGACGTAAGATATTATGTCTCTTTACTCCAGTATTTACATTAGCTACAGCGCCCTTTAAACCGGAACATAATAATGTGTGGACACTACTGTTAGGTGGCAGAAATAAGCGCTGCAGTGGTACCTACCTATCTCCGGCAACAAAGACCTACCACCAGTAAAACACCTTAGTCTTAGTCTTCAATGTTATCAAAGTAAACCTTCAGAACCTATTCACACTTGTGTACGTTAATAGAGGCCATATCAACACTATTGAATGCTTTTGTTTGTCAAAAGATACATCATAAATTCGAACAGGTGACTTAAATTTACAAGTAAGTCTATACCCTTAACCTTTAGACTATTGGTGTCTACTCGTCGGTTACTCTTTTCTTTATAAAGAAAAAAGTATGCACTCAGAAAATGAAAGAACTACCAACGCGTGAAGACTTTTGTTTCGCAAAGAATCTCTATGACGGGGCTTTTCAATTTTTTGAGGGATATGGTAAAATAAGTTAATGAATGGCAAATTTTAATATTTCTAGAATAATGTAAGAGGATACATAAACTTATAAGAACTATTAATTTAAACTGTGTAAACGACTAATGACCACAAATGTTCTGCCATGAGTGAACGGTTTACAAGGTGAAGAACATGAATTATTACTTATATCTTCCGCCAAAGAGTAGTGTGCAAACATTACTGTGTTCCGGTTTGAAGGGTATTTTTGCTAGTATAATTACTGGAGTAAAGAGACTCAACATCTTTTGTTTCAGGCGACGAGCACAATGTGGTGCAGTGTATACCATTCTAATTAGCGCCACGTTGTTATGCGCGGGCGTATCACTTACCATCGGGTGAACGTCCCGCTCGTTTCGTCGCTTAATTGTATATAAAAAAAATAAAAACTTGTTATTTAAAAGTGCCGTACATAAAAGTAATTTTAGTATCAAATACTGCGGAACTAAATCCCCGTAGTTCCGCGTTTAATATTCGTGTTAAATGCTCGCCGTTGATAGCGTATTCTATGCACGTATTCTTTATTTCTCGTGCATTTGACACTGCACCAGCCGCATGTCTCCTGTGGCATGAAATATCCATTTAGGAATATTTATTTAAATCCGTATTCATAAGTTATACTACATATTATATATAATTTTTTTTTATACCATAACATTATGACAAAGCTCATGCGGTTATAGAAAAAGATTTGTGATTGATTCTGCGAAACGTCGAGACGAGCAAGAGATTCACCTGATGGTAAGTGATAAGTCATAACGTCATGGCGTTAGGATGATATAATCATCACATTGCGCTCGTTGCCTTAACACATAAGATATTGAGGTTTTGTTCCTTCAGGGAACAGTCTTAGTTGGAACACAGTAATGTTTGCACAGTATTATTTGGCGGCAGAAACAGTTGCGATTGTACTTACCTAGACGTTTTCCGGTAAGAGAAACCTGCTACCAGTATAGCATTGGTGTATAAATATTAAGAAAAAAATAATAATTTTAAAACCACGAACATTCACACCAAACCCACCACACAATAAAGATCATATAATCTTTGGTAAACCATGTATCTATATGTTTTGTAAATAAGGGATTATTATATTTAAAGTCAAGTCGTTACTTATAATAATTTATAAATAATGTTAAGTAAAAATTTCTCTAAGTTATTATATATGATTTACATATTTAATTGAGTAAACACGACTCATCGTTAAGTTAAATAAAAATTATCTTAAATATTTAACGACATAACTCGTTGCTGTTATTCAACGAATACCTTACAAATTGGCCTCGCTGTGATATCGTTTAGCTTTTAAGTGAAACTTTTCCTCAAATATAAGACCCGTTCTTCAACACGAAGACTCACTCGAAGGTCGCACTATGGGTATGCGTCACTCTCTTTCGAGTTATCGGAGAGAATCTGTCATTGTCGGTTTGAAATGCGGGAACGTTTTTACGGCACATGAGCATCAAGATATTTCACTATAATATATCTTAATGCTTGTAGAAAAGAAAAATGGCACCGCCTTGTATGTCACACGTCTATTTACTGTAAATGAGTAATTTCTACTGTTACTGTCATCTGAGAGACAGGTATGAAAGTGTAATGCGATAAGTTTCCACGGTTCCGGCTGATCATTTTGAAATATGTTACCGGGGTGAAGAAAGTGTTTGAAAGGTTAAGTTTTTTTTTTCGATCATTATTCTATTTTTAATGTTTGTTAAGCGTAGACATAAGTAGCCGACGTTAACGTGCGATTAAACGTGCAAAGTAAACTTCACTATCTAGGATCTACTCTATTTGCTCTAGCTATTTATCTCCTCACATGTTCATTCACAAGTTCATCCTTAAATTTGTGACTAAAAATTCTAAATGTTTACAGTTAAGTAAGAAAAATTTTATTTTTTCAATTGATGGCGTATATCGTGGCAAATAGATAAGATACTATATTTATAGTGTACAAAGTTAGTGTACCTAATAGTACTACAATGTTAAGTTTAAAATAAATAACTTTTCAGTACAAATAAGAGCAAGGAATGATTACACAGTGCATTTACTACGGAAGTGACGTGTCTCGTATTAAATAATCCAGCAGATAATATCACCTTAGCATCGCTTTGTTTAACTTAACGAGAGACTCGTTAATTTTCTGTCTGCGCAAGTTAAACATGCCGCTTTAATCATTCGTCTCGAGATTAACTGACATTCAAGATTACAGAGTTCAAAATTAAATTCAGTACAACGCTTAGAATTAATCAAATTTAATCAGACATAATTAACGAATATCCCACAGAGACGGTTTTCGGATGGTAAAAGCTATTTGCATATTGTTAGTAACGATCCTGAAAGCAATTTTGTTACGCATAACGCGAAGTTATCCCCTGAAACACTTCGAAGTTCGTTAAACAGATTGAAAGAGATTAATTCCGGAATTGAAAAGTTTCTAAGGTGTTGTTCAGAGAGGCGTAGTGTTGGCTTTCTACCGAGCAACCGTTCGTAGTTCGTATTATTACTCTATGTTAGTATTGTCGGATAATTTATCAGTTTAGACGTACGTTGATTCATTTAGGATAATTGAGGAACGGAAACGGTTTGACAAAGGACATCGATAATATAATTAAACAGATGTTTTTGCTGTTAAACTAATTTATCTGTGAAATGGACCACAATGAAATAAAATTAAGAAGATACGTTTAGGAAAGAATATATAGTTTATATATATTTTATATCCATATTTAATACTCATTTTTAAAATATATGAAACATTTTTTTTAAATATATTTTTTTAAATTTTACCTACATCAAATAGTTTCTGGTATTGATTACCTGCAATAGTTCGATTCTTTATATATATATATATATATATATGATAGATATAAGAATCGATCTATTATATATATATATATATAGTAGATAATAAGATATATATATATATATATACCTGGTTGAAGGTTTCTATATCGACTTCTACGTTAATTTCTAAATCCTTCGATTATTATTGTGATGTGATAGATATGAGATATTTTATAGAATTTAAGGTTCATTCTAGAATAGAAAAATTTGATTAATATGAATTCATAAATATATATTTACATGGCATATGACATATGCCAACAATAGTAAATCATATATGAATTGACAGTTTCATTAATTGTATATATAAGCGAGCACGCTTTAGTGATAACATTTTTACCATTAAACGTCTTTATTACAAGTTTTAAACAAATTTTTAACCTCAATAATAATAACTATGACTGCCATGCAATATTTTTGGTTTTAATTGTGGTAAATTAGAAATTGCTTATCCAACCTAGCGTACAACAGTTCTGCACAGTCAATCGGTAAATCATGCTATCATAATGTAGATAATGACGCAGTAGTTATCAAATACCTATCTATGAGCTTAGATGAAAAAAGGCGATTACACTAAGTAATTTCGGTTGCTTAATATTCTGGGTCAAATATTTACAAACTGACAAAATTGTTAGAATTTAGTCACACGATATTGACCTCAGCAATGGGTACATAAAAATAGCCGACATAATTCGAATAATAATGATGAATATATTAAATAAAAGTAAGGACAAGGAGAAAGAAGTATGTACAGCGTGTCTCGTCCTCATTATTCTGCTTCTCATATAAATGAAATATTAGGACTATATTATAGCAATAAAAAGAAAATATGAGAGTGATAGATGGCTGGTTCGGAAAAAAACTTATTACTATCTAAGGTCCACTTATGTGATCGCAGGATAATTGTACAAGTAAATAAAGATGAATTTCGGTTTAGTTATTAAAGTATTGGAGAATAAAGATATCAGAAGCCTTATTTAGAGTCTTACAAAAATCTGATGGGAGTGCTACGATTTATAAAAATTTATTATATGCATGAGATGTAACAAACACGCCACGCACTAATATATGCAAAATGAGTTAATAATTTATATATAATATGTATGTAAACCTATATATGTATATGTGTATGTATATATGTAAGCCTTTTTAATAGAACGTGTTGTATATTTTAATAAATTATTATAGGTAATAATAAAATTTGAGCGAATAGTTCAGCGGCCACTGCAATGGAAGATGTTATGATATTATTCCAACAGAACGGTAATCTTTTTTACGTCTAGAAATATTAATAGTATTTAAATTATTTACAAAAGAAAAACTCAATTAAAACCTATACTAAAATTTGTTCACAGCTACTAATCAAGAGAATGGTTGGTTTAATATCTCAACTATTTCAGGGATATCATCGCAATGAGCTAACGCCGGAGTAATTACTGTCTTTGAGAGCGCGCTGTACTCCGTCGTTGTTGATAAACTAATATCACCATAGAGCAAGGCAATTAAAACTGAATAATAAATACATTATAATTACTGTACATTAAAATTATGAGTTCTTAAAAAACACCAACATTTTATTGAATATTTATTTATTTATTCTTAAAGTTAGGTAATCTTAAGTTTAGGGTACAGAGGGCGGACTTAAAGCTATAAAAACCTTTTCTGCCAAACAACCGAGGTAAAGAAGTAATTTTTAGATATAGCTATTAAAAATTAAATTGATAAACAAATTAGAAACGTATATATCATAATATAAGTGACATGTATACATATATACACCTATACAAATATATGTGTGTGTAACACACGTACATATATAAATTAATGCTTAGGTATATACATTATATCTGTATTGTTTAATGTAGCAATAAAATCACTGCTGTAGCTCTCGGGATGATCTAATATAGTAGGTATTATAGAGGTAATTAGTCAAAATGTTCTCACTAAGGCGTTTGATAATTATATTGAGACATAGTTTTTTATTATTACACCTATATTTATAGTTATAGCACTAAGTAAATACACTTTAACATCGCTCTAAGTAAATACACTTTAACATCGTTTTAAATAAAAATGAACATTTGAATTGCAGGTCTGCTGTAACGACAGCAGATACACAATGAGAGTAATTGCTAGGTAGGGTCTTGAATGAACCCCATCTGCGTTCAAAATACACCACTTACGTATATGGCCTCAACGGACCCAGAGACCGTGCTAGGATAAGGCAAGCGGTTAGCTTCTGCACCATTGAGGTAGTAATATCTTGTTTTTGCCTAGCGTAGTATAGTTATGTGATGTCCTAAGTGTTTCACTTAACAGCAAGTGATTGTTAGCTTATAGTATAAAATGTAATGTATCGAGGTATAAAAAAGTATATCCGACATTGTTAAAGTATTTATACAAAAGTAGATAGCATTTATGACAAAGCCCTTTTACATTGTTAACTTGAAGTACACCTCAGCTTCTACAGCCGGATATTAAACTATTTTGCGCTGATCCCGGAAATTAAGTTGTCTAACGACCACATCAAATCCTGTTACGTCTTTACACGATGTGGGTCTCAATTGCGGAAAGGCATGAACCGGACGATCGCAACGCAGCATATAGTATCGTGTACGTCATATTGTGTCCCTTCGCTCCGCTATAAAAAATATTCTTGACATTTTTATAGGTCCTAAAATGAGTAACTTATCTGTTTCTAAATCAGATCAAATAAGAGTTTATAAAGTATCTATGTCATTAAGTATAGATATTTTATTGGATTAGTTGAAGCAAAATGATTGTTGCGATATTGTTCGTGTATATTTAATGTATTGGATACGTGTTTCGATTGCGAATGAATAGTTTCGTGCTGTAGTTTGTTCGTAGTTTCTTAGCGTGTTATTCGAACGTCATAACTTTGCGAATAGCCGGGCAAAAGTGTTCGTGACTGGCTTTCGTTGTAGCAACTTGCTGGATTATCTCTATTGTATTAACACAATTTGTGAAATATGACCCGAATACAGGCCCGCTGTCTTTAGGCTTGCTAATATTATGCCAATTGTTTATTTGTTCATCTGTGTATGTCCGTTTGTGGAGCTAATGTTTATTCATTGCTAACTACGCGTAAAAATTATCAAAATCATTCTATGTATGGCTTTATGTATTATTTGGGTTACTTTAATTTATTTTCCGTAATCACAAAACTTAAATTAATTGTATACTTATCTTCTTATTTGACGTGATGCGACGAGCAGGTCATGCATCGGTTAAGCAATGCTTTCTTAAAACAATGAGTTGTTAGTCATATTGCGCTCCTCGCGTTGGGATAAAAGATGTTAATTCTAGATACCCAAATAATTACACTAGCTACAGCGCTCTTTAAATTGGTATATAATAATATTGTTCATTAGTGTTTAGTGCACTTACCGCGGATGGCAGTGTGCAGCAACAGATACTTACTATATGAAACAGGTTTACCAGTAGTAAACAAAAGATTAAATAATAAACTACCCGCAGGTCTTGATACTTAAATTTGTCTGGTTTATAGAACACTTTTTTTTTATTCGACGTTCATCTGTTTAGATATTCATCTGACAGTAAGTATGCGCTTGCCTATAACAACATAACACTGATTAGGATGATATTCACCGTAACATATTGTACTTGACGCCTTGAGACATAAGATTAATTTACTCCAGTAATTTTACTAGCTACAAAGCTCTTCAAACCGCAATACAGTAATGTTGGGACTGTAATGTTTGGCGGCTACAACAGGAGCTGCAGTGGTACCTACCTAGATGATCTCCAGCAATACGGTCTGTACCAGGAGTAAAAAAGTCTGTCTAGAAACTTCTATAACTGTATCCTCGTAGCACATTATTTTCTAAATCATCATCATCATCATTTCAACCGTTGGACGTCTACGATTTGCTAAATAGAAGTTTGGAAATATCAATATTTATGTGCCTGCCATAGATACCATCATTATCACCATTAACGGACTGCCGATGTTTACTGTTGGACATAGGCCTCTTCCACGTAACGCCATTCGCCCAATTTTCAGCAATACGCATCCAGTTGCTGCTACCTTGTGGAGATCGTCGCTCTATCTGGTAGAAACTATGCCTGGTTTAAATATTATGATATATGAACCCTGTTACAAGATTAATATATTTTTTACACATAGTTTTGTTGTATTACGAAATTATTTTGTAAGAAACCTTATTCAGAACATTTGGCTAATGCTTCAATAATAATTGCACACAATTCCATTCTCGTGTATTCAGTTATCATAAAAAAAAATGTGGTAAATCTTACCTAATATGCGCACTCGTTGCTGGTTTGTACACGGCTTATTGTTGTTGTGTTAGAGAATTATATTAATGTAACACAAATTGGGTTAACTTCAGCGTTTATATAATCTTTAACACCAATAGTTAATCACACGCATCTTTTAACAATCCAATTGAATATTTTTTTAATTGTTTCGATCCGTTACTAAGATTGTATTTGATGTAGGTGAATCGTAATGTACATAATAACACGTGGACACGACCTCGATTTTTTGTGTTACATTTTCTTTGTATTTAAGAAATGTATTATTTACAATATTTCAAACCTTCATGCCTCGCTATTGTAGAATAGTGAACTAATTACAAAAACTTATTATTGGCGGCTATTGTATTTTATATAAGAGTTTTTATATATTACGGTAATGAGCAAAAAGTTAGGTCGGTTCGCTAACAAGCATATAATCCACATTACAGGATCATAATACGCTAGCGAACATTTTCTTGACAGTGTATTATGTTACCGCTACCGTGATTGCTTGTCATGATAGAAACTACAAACAAGCATACAGTCTACAAGGTCATTAACGAAGGCTATATAATTATGTAAAGACATCAAAGTATAAGATTTTCCTTTCATGTTATTTTGATAAATTAGATTATTAAATTATAGCTTTAACTATTAGTTTATAGAGCGCAGGAAAGGCAGAGATATTAGACAAAGCCTACAAAATTTTAACGGTATGTTACGATGTTCCCCTAAGTAATGTTTACATTAGAAACTGTAATAGTTAACTAAGAGGACACAATTTTAAACTATCTCCAACATTAAGAGCAAGTAACCCACGTCATTACTTTGGGAGTCATGGAATGGACTACCAGAATACGTGATTGGCGCGCCTTCGGTTAACCTTCCTAATTATTTGACGAACTTGTAACACAAGTAAAAATCAAATTCTGAATCAGCTTGTACCTGCTAGTGTGAATAAAATAAAACACTACTTTAAAAAAGTCGAAGCCATTATAGCTCATCGTCATCATCAGCCTTTATAGACGTCCACTGCTGGACATAAGCCTCTCCCAAAGATTCCCACATCCATAGGGTAGGGATTCATTTAGCAGGATTTTGGTCATTTCCCACCATGCTGTCCTAGCATAGGCCACCTCCTGTGAGCCTGCTTGTAGACCACGCTGGGTTGATGCAATGTTATTCAGGACGCCTTTATAGTTTCTTTTGTAGGCCGCTATAAATCTAGAAAAAAGGCGGTTCGATCCCCGCTGAGGATCAGTTTTTAGTGAAAGAAAACATCGCGAGGAAACCAAACATTTTCCAAGGACCCGTTTGATGAATTTTTTGATATAAAAGATTTTTATTAAGAGCATCGATTAATTGTTTTTAGATAAGTTTAATTGTCGACGACAATGACCAAAATCCTTTTCTATTGGTTACTGTGTTGTAGCAAAAAAATAATGTCGCAATCTGTGTTCAAGTTATATGTTACTGCGGGTTTGACATCCCGCCGGGACCGATCCCTTTGTTATCGACACAATCCTAATCCTTATATCTAATTCATGTTTCATTTTATTGAATCTAATAGTAGAGACTTGTGGGAATCGGAAAGCAGATTGTGCTAGCTTTGTGAAATAGCTGATATGAAAGGTTTCGTACTCACGTCCATGTATCTTAGAAAATTTGAAAAAGGTTTGTCAACGTTGAGTTTTGTTTGAATATATACTACTTATTATCATATATTAAATGTACATTATTTGACTTGATTTGGATTGCGTGAGTTAATGACGCTAGAGTTGGTTACCCTCCGTGGTGTCGATGGTAATTATCTCAGCATTAATTGCTCATAACAAGAAACCTTATGAATAGTTTATGAGGTAAACCCTTGTTTAGATGTGACTTTAACGTGTACTATACTTTACCTTTATTTCAGTTCAACTGGCGTAAGGCTTCTGTTGTTGGAGACCGTCTAGATAGCCGCAATCGCAGTGCTGATTTCTGCCGTCAAACAGCAGTGTCGTCAACATTACTGTGTTCCGGTTTAAAGGGCGCTATAGTTTGTGAAATTACTGGGGTAACGAGACTACATCAACACAACATGTCTCAAGGTGACAAGCATAATGAAGTGCTGATATCATCCTAACTAGCGCCACGTTATTATGGGCGGGAGTGTCACCATCAGTTGAACATTCCTCTTGTACCGTACCGTCACTTTGTAGAATAAAAAAAATCTTTGCAGGGAGGCAATTGAATTTTAAATATCTGAGACTGACATTGATTTCCACTTAGGAATTCTAAAAATAACTTAGATATCATTATAACTAGTTCAGAAATACATTCAATATAGTGCCAAAAACTCTTGTGTTACAATGTTAGTTCTTACCAGAAATTTATTTTAACTGCCTGAAAAAAAAAAGGTTTACTCTTTAATTTCTTTCGTACAATAAAATAACCTTTGAGTATTATTGAAAAGACCTTGATAACTCTTTTCAGAGAATTCTTTCATAAATTGAATCCCAATTGTTTATACAAACAAACGAATATAATTTAAGTAACTGTTCACAAAAATACAATAACACATTCTTTTATTTATAACATACAATTGTACATTATTATTGCGAAATTACAGTTTCAATTTTGTTTCCTTTTCCAAGTAATCTGAAACGTCTGTAGGGAATCTGACTAGACTTTAACAATCCTATATCTTCGTATATAATATACTGTTTCACGTCAGTTTTTCTGGCCGTGATATAGAATCAGACTTGAAATATTCCTTGAGAGAGACCGCAACCGTAAATAACTTTCTGTAGCCACCGTTACTATAGCAACTGCATAAATAATACGAAAAGCATATTTTTATAATCGTTAATTAGAAATAAAATGATAAAGGTTGTGATCTATGAAGTTCAAAAAATAATTAGCATATAACCATATACAAATTATTCTACGGCGAGTGGTCATGTTCCCGTGTTGATCTCCACATCGATCGGGTAGGGATTTATATTGGGGGATTTGGGCCATTTCCCACCACGCTGACCCAGTGCGGGTTGGTGTGAGCCGGAGCCTCGTTTGTTGATTAGCAGGGTACATCACGAGCAGGTGAGGTTTGCTTGGATTCCGTGAGTTGCTGTGCGGGAACGCTTACTCTCTCTGTTTAGCCTACTTAGTCTACAAATTTATTTGAAAATATTTTATAATATAAAAAGGTTGGGTTTAAATTTTTTGAGATCATCTATATCCGAAACCGTTTCATTGATAAGAAAAATTTTGCTAAAAGGTACAAGTACTATTTTCCACGAACTATTGTGCGGATTATACAAGTTTCGTATATATATATATACACGAAAATAGAGTATGCAACTAATAGCACATCCGTTTCCAAGATTCATTACTGCACTAATAGTCTTAACAAACTCTTACTTCCGCTTTTGTTCGCCGTATTCTTGTTTTAAAGAGAAAATCTATTAATGTACAAATAGTAAAGGAAGAAAGTAGTCAAAATATTAAATATGGTCAAAGTAGATAACCCATAGTAAATATAAGGTTATTACATATGAAATTGGCGATTTGTCGGGGAGGAATATAGTCTTTTTTTTTTTTGTAAAATTTATTTAATTATTTAAAGTATGCACCGTTGTTATCTATGCACTTTTGCCATCTCATAGGTAGTTCATTGAACCCTTTATTAAAAACACCATGGGGGCGAGAATCGATAAACTCTTTGAAAACGGTTTGAACTGACGCATCGGAGTTGAATTTTTTTCCTGATAAGAGATTGTCCAAATTCCGGAAAAAATGGTAATCTGTTGGGGCAAGGTCCGGGGATTACGGTAGATGTCGCAGACATTCCAATTGTAGCTCATCTAACTTAGTGGTTGTTTGTTGTGCAGTGTGTGGTGGTGGTCTTGCGTTGTCGTGAAGCAGCAGTGGCCTAGAGTGATTGACCAATCTCGATTGTTTAGCCGCTAGTTCTTCCTTCAGGGTTTGCAGTTGCTGACAATAGATATCTGCCGTAATCGTTTGGCCAGATTTTAGAAAGCTGTAGTGAACGGCACCGCCGCTAGTCCACCAAACACTCGCAAGTAACTTTTTCTGAGTCAATTTTCGTTTAGAGCAGGATTTGGCTGGGTCTCCAGGTTTCAGCCATTGCGACGTGCGCTTCCGATTATTTGACAGTATACCCCTTTCATCACAAGTAATGACTCGATTTAAAATCCCTTCATTATTGTATCGGTTGAGCAAAGTAACACAGCAGTCGACGCGTGTTTGCAAGTTCGATTCACTCAATTCATGAGGTACCCATCGTTCAAGTTTTTTTACTTTCCCGATTTGCTTCAAGTTCATTAATACAGGTTTGTCACACACTGAAGCCTGCAGCTATCTCTGAAGTGCTTTGTGATGTATCCGTTTCCACAATAACCTTTAATTCTTCATTTTCCACTTTGGTCTCCGTCCGTCTACAGGGTTGGTTCTGAAGGTCGAAAACGTTGAAACCAAAAACGTACTGTGTTTTCCTTTGCGACACCAGGGTCGTATACATCATCAATCCTTCGAGCTGTTTCTGCAGCACTGGTGCCACGGTAGAACTCATACTCGTAAATATACCGATATTTCATGTTTTCCATTGTGCAGTAATAAGCGACGCTAAAGAAAAAAATATTGAGGAAAAAACAAATGAATGTTTTCAAAATTCAAATGTACCAGCTAAATGAATTTAAAAAATTGAATTTGTAATTCTTAACCAAGCAGGAGATATTTCAGATCAAAGTGATCAGTACGACAAAACGCTAATTTCATATGTAAGGATCTAATATTTTTGGTTCAAATAATTATATAATACTCAAAAACATCGCGTTTGTAAAATAACCTTTTATGTCGAGTTTGTTTTTGTTTTGGTAGCCAAAGTAAAGTAATAAAAAAAGTTTGTTTACGTTAAACGGAGTAATTTATTGCAGGAACATTGGGAGTTTGAGTTTAGGAGGAAAATGTCAAAGTTGGTATACGACGTGTCGAAATATTTAATTTAGCTAAGCTTTTCTTGTTAAATTTGCTGAACTTTTTCTCTCGGTTGTTTGTTATATTAATTTAAAATACAAATCGAATATGTTGTTATTGTTATTATATTGCATTAACAAAAGTTTAAATAATTACTGATTAGTATTTTTCGTTTTTTGTTTAAATTCATGTTCTTATTTTGCTACAACAACCTGAAGAGACAAAGAAGTAAGAAATATAACAAAGATTGAGAAAAAAAAACTTATAAAACAGTGTTCAAAGCAACTGAATAATGGGAACATGATTTTAATACGTTTTCAGCACAATGATACAAGTGGTATTAGTTATTTTTTTCATTTATATAAATTTGTATTGTTTATATTGTTCATGGTTATTATTTATACACTATTTGAAAGCACGTAATATTAATCAAGCACTTTAGCAAAAGTGAAGCGATCGAGAAGTAGGAAAGGGAAGAAATTTAATTTATACTTAAATGTACGATGTTAAAAATTATTTATACGAAGAACCAGTAAGAGGTATTCCGTTTAGAGGCGTTCAAATACAGGGTGCAAAGGGCGTCTGACCCAAAAGGGAAGCTTTCAGGTCACGTATTGTTATGTGCCGCTTATATACATGCATTACGTCTTTTTATGCCTTCAGCGATTTTGCAAACGAACATAAAAGTAATTTTCGTGTGGATATTTTTAAATGGGTCCAGTGTGCTTTAATTTTTTTAATGTTTCTTCTTACAAGCAGGGGTGTACACTTCATGTAGGCAAACTAGTTTTTTATTTCCCAGCTTTGTAAACCTATCGAAATAAGAGTTTTTTTTTGTCAACTACAACAATAGTACAACCTCATTAGATATTGAAATTGGTTAGTTAATTTTTAATTGTAGATAAGCACAGAGATTTCAGGTACGGTGTGCATAACCTTACCGAAATCTCTGTGCAATCGCTTACTTATTAGTCACAAATTTGATACAAGTCTATACAATTTAATGATTTATGTCAAATATTCAAATGTCAAATATTATAAAACGAGAATTGTTAGACAAAAATCCTTATAAAAAGACACTGATTCCCACCAAATAAGATTCACATGTCTATTGAATATTAAATATATCAAAATTGTAATAGACAAGATAGGCGGTTATATTATCAGTTTGGGGTACTCATATCAATAAAATTAAATAAAACACCAAATTTATCACTAGGAGACTTCAAAACAAGATGAGCTAAATCTGCGATTGTATTCAATAATTAACAAAGCGGTAGGTATTTCGATTTCCAAATAAAATATTCTTACACTCCTCTGATATGCCAGCTTCTATTTGGGGAGCATGGTAGATAAATAAAATTGTGATAAGGCTCCGAGTCGCAGCAGTGGGAATTTAAGTTAAATGTGATATGACAGCTAATATATTCGTCTTTGCGTACAAGTTATATTTAAATTGTGCCCTATAAACCCTAACCACATTTTCGGACCCATAAAAGTCATGTTACATGTTATGTATTCATGTATTAAACATATATTTAATGATGGTCCAGTTCAGCTCGGCGCGTGACAAGGGTCTGTCGCCAAGGCATAAATGTCAACGATTCTGTTTTCTGTAATTATTAATACTGACAGAAATTCGTTACGGCAAATTAATAATACGTTTAGTACTTCATTGTGTTTTACAAATTGGTTTGTTTGCAATATACAAGGATATACCACATCGATGCAAAATTTAGTGTTTGTTTGTAATATCATAATAAGTGTTTATTTATACATTTATTTGTATAACCGATACTTAAATTATACTAAGCTAATTTTAAGTGAAATAATCTCCGTATGTCTTTTTGCTTTTAATAATGTCTCAAACGGTTTAACCCATTTTGAGAAACGCTTTTCTAGAAAATATGACAAGATATGACATCACATGGGCTATAACTATGTAGAAATATTAGGTTACCCATTAAAAAAAAGCAAATTAAAATGTATATTCGATGAAATTTACTTTAGGTGAAAAACATTTTAGATTTTATTTGTTCTTAATTATAATAATTTAAATATGTTTGTCGTCTACTGAGATAGGTTTCATAAGAAGACGTCACAAACCAATCAGTAGCGGAAAATTAACCTTATTTGGTTTAAGCCTTATTGTTTATTATTAACCGAAATTCTGTGTAAGAGGTTGGGAAAACTCTATAGTAAATAAACAGCTTCTTTTGCTTATAAATTTGAGTAATATGTAAATATTATATCGTATACAAACAACTAAAAAATTTATTCTCCTATATAATAAGAAATTCGTCGTCTGCTGATTTCAAGTAGTTAAGTATTAAATTTATATAATTAAGATGTATTTGCCTGTAGTTTATTATGATACAACTATACTTTAAAGCTATCCAAAATAGGCTATTATATTTATTTTAATGTATCAAGTTTGTGCCACTTCGTCTTACTTACAAAGCCGTTTCATTGCATAACTTTTCTTTATACATACCGAAAATTTATTTCGTCGAATATTGCTTAAGTTAAAGCAACGTTAAAGTAATAAATTTCTTCATATCACCGGTAATACATAATAATATCATTATTTTTATCTTACTTCAAATTACATGGAAACAGCCACATTCGCTAAGAACTGAAAAATAAAATTAATATGATGAAATACTTTTGTGGATTGTGTTAAGTTCTTTTACCTGCTATGGGCTAAACCTTGGATCCAATTTAACGTAGACTTAAGTGACATTGAAGTCGTGGATGATGAACATTTTGGGTTGTTATATTTTTAAAAGCGGTATATGGCTATATCCTTATGACGGTAGAGTTACAATATGAGGGTAGTAGCTAACCAGGCGGATTCACAAAATTTTTACAACCAACTGAACTTTACTACATATGGCCTCGGAATCGAACCACGACTCTCCATGTTACAAAGCAAGTGCTTAGCTATGGATTTACAGAGGTAGTGAAAATTGTTAGTATAAAACTAATTTTCGTTTCAGGGTTGTAATAGTCTTCTTAGTGCGGGTTAATAATTAACTCATCATTTGTAGCAAAAAGTTTTTGTAAGTTAATTCTTATAAAACATTTGATTATGGTGATCATAAAATTTACAATATTCATACATCTTATGGTTATATTTTATGAGTTATTTGTTGTGTGTGATGTTTTTTAAAAAATATCGGATCACTCCTTTCCCTCTCACTTTTCCTTTAAACAATTTTTATTTAAATATTCTGAATGATTCTTGTCTATTTTACAAAATAAGGTTGACGTTGTAAGGTTCTAAGTTACGGTTTTAATACTTGGGAGGAAAATATCCAATCTTTTTTTTTTGTTTTCATTATCCTAGTAGAAAACTACGCTTGAACAATAACAGTCAACGGAGGTCTTTGTCTGAAGACAATGGCAGAGAAATAGCGTCTTTTTAGTGTGATAGGTTCACTTTACGATTAGGGATTTGTGACGATTCTTTTATCAGAAAAAAAACCCGTATTGTCCGTGTGTATTTTAATAAACCTTACTATATTTACCATTAAAAAGATTATAAATAGTGCAGGAAAACTAATGTACGTAACATAAACTTTAAAAATCTATCAATTCTATAGTAATCTTTTAATTTTCTTTACTTTTCGTATATTTATTACATAGATTGCCGTAGTCATTATTATATCGATAGTTAAAATAAACTTAATACTAATTTTATGTTGAAAAGATTAATAATACTTTAAACAAATAGTTTCTAACTATTACTTGTCAAAAACGTAACAAAATAATTTCATAATAAATTCTCCATTTGAATGGTTGTTACATAACATTATTTAAAAGAAAAACTTAACAAATGATTTTATTCGTTAGGTCTTTCATCATCATTATTATCAGCCGGGAGAGGCCCACTTGTAAGCATATGCCTATTTTAAGGTCCTTTAATTCTTTACTTCGTTTAGAACTATTATTATCAAGGAAATGGACTATTGACTAGGGAATATAAAAAGTATGGGTCGGTACTAAATAAAAATGATTTTTAAACTTAAATTAGAAACGGTAATCAAAGATTTTCGTTACATTACCGAATGGATTCGAATTTTAGAACGTTTTTCGATAATCTTAGATAGCTTTAAGTAGACGTTATGGATAAGAGTTAGTATTTCCAAAAAAAAATATTGTTAAAATCTGGATATTATATAAAAAGTTATGGTTTAACAGATAACTTTTTATTTTCTTTACATAGT
The DNA here is from genome assembly GCA_029034505.1 of Ornithoptera priamus. Lineage (NCBI taxonomy): Eukaryota > Metazoa > Arthropoda > Insecta > Lepidoptera > Papilionidae > Ornithoptera > Ornithoptera priamus. Next base: position 2,931,271 of record JARDWD010000331.1, read on the forward strand.
TAAAATATTTACATAACCATAAGTAAATATATATAGAGCCGTATAGACATCTCCTGCAGTTGTAATTAAAGGCCGTACGTGGAGAAAAAGTGAAAGTGAACACGCTTTCCACAAGGTTTCTAAAGAAAAAAAAATACACACACCGTTCAGTTACACATTCCAATACCAAATATGATTCTTTTTATTTTCTATATTGATCGCTTACATTGCTTTGGAATACTTAAAGATTATTTAATGCGTAAAAAGTCATTTAAGTTAGTTAAAGATAGTCCCAACTACAATTAATTAAAACTACTTTCAAACCGCCATTGTGGTGCACTATGCCCTCACATAATAGACCAGGATGTCGCAAGAAAGCAGTATTTGTTACACTGACACGTAAACTGTCTTGTTGTCTGAAAACTATTCTGTTGTCTGTGTTCTAGCTGGTGAAACTATAGGAGTAACGAGACTTGAGATCTTGTGTCTCAAAATTCTTTGTGTCCTGACTGGAGCTATATTGTTATAGGAAGATATAACACTAAAAGATAAATGTCCTGCTCGTCTTATATCTTCATTGTATAAAAAAGCAAACTTTCTCTCTTCTGGCAGGCATTAATCGTTCCATCACCAGCCTAGCACCCGTAGTATTGTGAAAAGGGACACTAGTGCATTTTCCAGAAGATTCCGGGGTACATCGCAAGGCGTTGATGGTGTCACTGAGGGTTTTAATGGACAGGAATCATACATAACCTAATCTTTTCTCTAGACGTAGGACATCTCTTCAAGTTTCTCCTATGTATTACCTACTGCCTTAGCACAGCAGTTCGGTAATCCGCGGTGGGTGGCCAATGGTAGAAGAATTTGTGTTTTTTTTAACTTAATCAATTTACGTACCACATTAAGAACCAATTAAAACTATCTTAATAACAAAAGCGCTAAGGATTAAGCAATTGTAAGCTTTAGTGATAAACTAAATAAGAATTGTTTCCAAAATTTTAAGTTAAATTGGAATAGTTATGTACTATGTAATAAGAAAAAATATTGCCGTTCGTTAGTAATAAATATTGCCATGTACAACTATGGTATTAAACAGGTAATTTAAGATTACGGTTACGTATATTCCGGGAGTAAAGGGAGAAGATAATCAAAATCTGTACTATCTCACATGCCAATATCACCTGTACGCTCCGGACGGCAGCGGAAGACAATTGTACTGTGTAATTGGCTTTCTTTGTACTCCCTGTTAGACCAACTGTATAAATACTCATTCACTATAAAGTAAAACTTAGAAGGCACCAGTAACCACTGCCACTATTTATTCCCATTAGCGTTAAGGAGAAGTTTAATATCTGACGACCTACACTGGGTGTTATGTCGTCTGGTATTAAACTTGGGTGTTTCAAAATCGATCCTGATTTAAAACAAATCATATTTTTAAAACGTTTTATTAGCATTATTTACGCTCCATCATATTACTACAGCTAAATGAAACCATAGTGTCATAAAAAATGCATTACTTTACTGAAAACAAAACCAGCAATGAAAAACAAAATCAAAAACAGCTGATGCTCGGATCAACGAACCCGCGTGCCAATCTAAATGCTCCGTGGCCCTATGGAATAAGGTTCAAATTGAAACCAAATACATCTCGAGTTACCGTCGCGTCTGTGCGTTCATTGATCCGATTGTAAACAATACTAATAAAACGTTTAAAAAATATGATTTTTTTTAATCGGGATCGACTTTTTTCGTCCCATCAACAAAGGTGTCATTACTACTATCGTCTGTCTTCGTTTTCGGAAGCAGTCACCTAACACCTAGTATTTACGACTGTAACGTCAAGAAGAAGGAGAAAGTATCTTTATCATATTTAATACTAGCTGTACCTCGTCCACTTTGCTAGCACTAATGTAGAATTAGATTTGAAATTTGGACTTGAAATTTTTTCGCCCGATGGCAACTCACTGCTCCTCGGGTGCCTTCCCGTTATAACACATCTGCAATGCATTTTGGGGGTAACTATTTAAAACATCCGTTCTTAGCTGACCTATACTTGATAAAAGGAATATTGGTATCAAATTTTTAGTCTGTTACGGTTCCAGAGATATTGTATCGATTCCCTTCATAAATAGATCTCTCTTATGACATTATATATGTAAATGTACGTATATATATATATATATTTCATGACACGAACAACCAAAATGTTAAACAAATATTTTCTGGACATTGTGTGCGTATGTGGCATGTATCATTATGTGTATACATGTATTTGCAATTTGTATTTAATTATTTCACACCTAAATGCAAATTTTACTTTCTCTTCTGAATTGGCCTCTATGGCAAAAAGCTCTAATCTGTACTCTTACTTTATAGTATTAAATCTATTTTTATACAATAAAAATGGTTTTCCTTTGTTCGCCAATCACGTGAAAAAAAAGACGTACCGACCCGGGAACATGAGCATTCGACGTGGAATGATTTGTAGATGGTTATAGGCTCGTTATTTTTTGAATGTTAAACATCTTTCATCATTTTATTTCTAATTAACTTTTAAAAAAAAATTATTCGTATTATTTATGTAGTTGCTATAGTAATGGTTGCTATAGAAAGTCATTTGCGGTTACGGTTGCTCTCAAGAAATAGTTCAGACAAATTTCAAGTGTAAATTACTACGGCCAGCAAAGCGGACGGGTAACAGCTAATAAAGAATTAAATCAGTATTTTTAATGTTTTTTGAGCTCGAAATAGAGAAACATATAAATATTTAATAACATTTGAAGAATGTTGATAAGATAGGTTAATAATGTTTATTTAAGAGTAGAGCTAATTAGAACGGGAAGCGGCGAGGCGGAACGAAAGCCGCAAAGCGAAGATGTTTCCGTTTTTAGATGGATGCTGCCAGATAGAACGGAACAGAATCGAAGCGAAACACCTTTTGAATTTATTTTTTGTTGCCCGGGGATTTAGAAACACCTTCGGCCGGGAGTTGCGGTGTTTGATGACGAAGTTTTGGTGAACATCAACTTATTTATAGATTTCGTATCTTTTTACGAATTTATAAAGCGAGACAGTTTTTATTTATTAAATGAAGCGACGACACGACCAGATTTATGGGTAGGCGTATCAGTTCACCTGATGGTAAGTGATACGCCTGTCCATAAAAGCGCGGCGTTAGTTAGGATGATATATAATGTACCACATTACACTTGTTGTTTTAAACAGGATGTTTTGCTACCCTAGTAACATTACTAGCTATAGCGCCGTTCAAAAAGGAACATAGTTATATTTGCACACCATTGTTTGGCGGCAGAAATAGGCGCTGCGGTGGTGCCTATCTAGACGGTCTCCGGCAACAGAGACCTGCAACCAATAAAGTTCAGTTTGTAAAGCACGCTAAACGTCACTTATAAATTCAAATTCGATTCGCACTAGTATGAGATTCCGTTAAAAGAAAACATCGTAAAGAAACTGACTGTTTCATGTACAGCGTGTGACATTAAAGTGGTTGATAAATGGTCTCGACTCTCCTAGCGAGAGAAGTTCTGAGACCTAACAAAATGAACATTAAGAGAACTGCTTATTATATTTATAATATAACTACAACTCGACGATGAACATAAATACAACAAATAAATAACCGACGCACCAAGCATAACATGTATGGTCTCATTGCAAATAAAGTAGAGAAACGACGACGTTTTATATACGTCTAATAATATTTACTAGAGTAATATATACAAAAATAATAAATAATAATGGGAAAGTGATATCTGGGTGCTATAAATACAATCTTTGTATTCAGTAGCGCCGCAATATTGCGTGTCGGCATACTTTATGTTTCATTCCGTCACGCAAATGTCTTCAAAAGTATGTTTTAGTTTCTGATCAATTAACGAACGGCGTGACTTTGGTTACCCGTTGGTTTACCACGAAGATATTGGCGTTTTATTAAATAAACACGTTTAAACCAACGACAGAGGGACGGTTCGCAATCGCACGCATGTAACATTTTACCAAGTGGAACGCTTGTGATAGTTATTTATTAGAAACACAACTCTTGTCAAACCTTATTCCATGAGAAACTCTGTGGAGGGAAAAATTGATTTTGGATTTGAGAATTTCTTTTGTCCTAAATAATTCCATTATTTTTTTTTATAGTAAGGGTAGAGAAACGAGCGAAAAGTTCTCCTAGTGGAAAGTGAACATAAATGCTCATGGACAGTCGCAACACCAGAGTGGTCGCAGCTGCGTTGATGACCTTTAAAGCTACGCTCTTTATTTGAAGGCCCTTATGTTGTATTGGTTCGGAAATACCGCTGGTAATGGTTATACTGATTCCACAAAGCGATAGTGCATGGTAAAAAGTTGCGCTTGAAACACCCAGTGGAAGAGATCGCCAGTCATCCAGGTGGTGAGGATAGAACTTGGCATTGTGTCATGTACTGCGCTGGTGCAAAGTAACGGCTTAGTTCATAATAGTAAACAAGCGATGACCTTTACCGTAACATGGCAGAAAGTTATAGAAGAAAGAAAGAGACGTAAGATATTCATATTTATAGAAGCATGATAGACATGAAAGTTTATTTTACAAAGATAACTTATCGACAAACAATTTAGAGAATTTGCTAATTGTGCTTTTTATAGTGTGACCGGTTTCTGAACAATTGAATCTGGGTGGAGTGAAACGTAGGTGGACTAGGTGACCTTCGAAGACGATCGTGATATTCTATTTCGCGATTAGATCACAATGCGGATACCTGTCGTCCGTCAGGCAAGTGGTTAGGTGTAGTGTAAAACAAGTCTCCTATTAATATTATAATACTTGATAGTAATAAAAGCATATGAAAAGTTATTTTGAATTATAGTGAATAATGTAATCGATGATTATTTTTAAATAAATTTAAGATGAAATTTCGTATAGCTGGTCTAAAAAGTACCACACCATAGGAAAATCTATAAATTAATATTCATATCTGTTTGATTATTTATTTTCGAATCTATGTATAACAGATTTCCAGCTATATAGTGACTCGTCACTTTACCTCCGGAACTATAAGGCCTAGAGACTTGAATATTGGTGGGAATTTTAATTTTACCGAGTATAGGTTAGCTAAGAATTTCACAAAATTCTATCCCCAAAGGGAGTTGAGGGGTGCTACGGCTATGAAAGCGGGCGGACAACAACCAGTTTACATATTAATCATCGTCTTCTCAGTTGTTCACACTTGATGACGTAGTCGTGGTCATATGTTTTGTCTATGACTGTAATAGAATAATAGTACTAAAAATTCCCTTTGTCTTCCTATTCATACCATCTTAAAATTAATTCGGATCTCAAGACTTTTTAGCGATGGTAGGTCTCAATTACTGGAGACGGTACAAGTATCATCGCAGCTTCTATTTTTGCTGTCAAATAGTAGTGGGCAAACTTTACTACGTTCCGATTTGACTGTTGTTGCTAGAAAAATTACTTGATTTAGAAAACTTAATACCTTAAGCTGACGAATACAATGTGGTATGTATATCATTCTAACTAGCGCCACGTAGTTAAGGTTAGGAGTAACACTATCAGGTAATCATTCCGTTCGTTTCATCGCTTCATAGTTAAAAAAAAGCTATTGTTGCCTCTTCTAACATCTTTCCTAACGGGGTGTTTGGTTATTTCTCAAATAACTAGGAAGCTAGAACCCAGTCATTCGTGTTTGCTATCGCTGCCTGGCACGAGAGAGTTGACGTTTGCGCATGTCTAGGTATTGTTTCCGATCTCTTCTGATATCACGCTTTATAAATATATCTTTAAAGGAATTTTAGCGTCTCAAGTTCTTCGTTACTTTATGCGAGACCGTTTAATTTCAACGTTTGTGTTTAATAGCAGCAAAACCGCGAATCAGTCTTCGCATTGATTACAAATCGCTAATCGAACAAAACCGCTGGGAGTTTCTCCAGTTATATTGGAAAACTTTTGCGGAGCGTCAGCATTTTGTAAATATCTGCGGAGAATTTGGAGTAATAGAGGACAGCCAGTGAGAAGACTGTGATAATTTTAATAATTGCCAAATAAACATCGCGTTACAGTTCATTGCTTGAGAATCTTTTTTCATGTTGTGCTACCGCAGCTATTGTGCAGTCGTTTAGGAAAAGAATATTTTTGTTCATATTTTATATCGCCAGTTATTCTTGGCTTGAGATGAATTCTAAACGAAAGGGTATTGAAATCTCAAATTTAGTATTAAAAATATTGAACAGTTAATAAACTACTTTACTGTGCCTATTTGTGACGTTCTCGTAACTTTGTTCAATTGTGTTTAAACAATCATCTACGTTTTTTATAATAAGGTTATATTTTTATCAAATTTAATATTAACATGTCAAACATTTATAATTGATTAAAATTATAGATCGCACAGTTACCAAGTATAAGTACCATTACTTTTGTTTTATCTATTGATTGCAGTTTAACTTTATGACTAATTAAACTTTTTAATGCAGCTCCGATGTAACGATACAAACGGGTTGATATAACTTTATTAACCGTATCAGTAATTAACCTTAGGTTTGACAGTGCTTAAGGATATTTTAAAATAGAAGAGATACAAAATTAAATTTTATCAATGGAGAGGATCCTGTTTCTGACGGTCTATATTTACTTAGAAATACAAAGATATATCTTTATTATTTCGATTTAAATGGATATATTAGCTGATATTAAGTAAAAAATTAAGTTGCACTTGTTCATAAGAATGAGGCTCAATGAGGATGTTTACACAGCACTATATTAAGTTCATTACCTTTAGAGACAGACATTACTTTTAAGAGTAAAATATAAAACTTTCACTTGTTAATTAAGCTATTTGGTAACTACTACAGAAATAGTTTCCTATCTACAGTTTAAGTTATAAATGAACCCTGATCAGTAAATTTTGAATTTTTTTTTGTCTAATTTTAATTTTGTAAACATTGCGTTGTAAATCTTGCGTACAAGGATTTTACTATCGCACAGGTGAGAGCTATGTGACGTTCCGTCATGAAACGTAATTCTACTTTAAAGTTAAAACAACGAATGAGTGAGGAAAGCGATTACGTTCAATGATGTTGGCTCTGCAAACAGAACTTGTTAAGGCGGGTCCAATCTTACATCGGTAAACAGCGCGGTCGTTTTCGGTTTGATTGTTTGTCTGAATGGGTGGATTGGAAGTGGGAAGGGCAGAGATCGTGCACTTTTACATCATTTCACTTAAATATGAGTTGCTTTGTTTTGTTCACTAAGATTTCAAATTTAAACATCCAACAGTGAAATTGTGTATAAACATAAGAGTATGATATTGATTACAGATTTTTCAGGAGACAGGAGTTCAGGAGACTATCTATGTAGGTACCACCGCACCTTCTGTGTCTGTTACCACACAGCAATATACAAGTATTAGTGTGTTTCGGTTGGAGAGACGCTGTAAACAGTAAATTTACTTGGGTAACGAAACCTAAAACCTTATATAACAACGATGTTTCAAATCAGTAGCTTTTTTTATATCTAACAGATTAGAATAAAATTAGGATTATTATATAATCGAATATATAAACCGAAGCACTATAAATTTGCGGCTATTGTATAAGTAAAAAATTATGCAAATCTGATAAATAGAGGGAAACTTCAAATAAAAACCAGTTCACAAAACACAAAAGACACCTTAACTCTGAGTAGAAATCATATTATTCAAGAGAAAATCTCTTATCGACACGCAAATACTCTTTACAAAGAGTCTTTTAAGCAACTTATAGGTCAGAGCTTTGTTCCCGATCCACTTTCATCAAAAAAGGAAATTTTACGGGAAAGCTAACGCAACGAAAAAGTAAGGTAAGCGATTACTTTGGCCGTATAAAAAAATACTTGAAAAGGTGTAGTGCAGGCGTATTCATGAATAAGTTATTTTGAAATTACAACCTATTGAAGTTTACTCCTGTCTATTTTTAAATAAACGTTTACGTTAACAGTTTATTTTAATTAAAAATCGTTTCGCTTTAAGTTAATTCATGTATTTATAATTTTAGCAAATAAATTTTTATTGTAAAATAAATACAATGAAGAAACACAGAGTTATGACGTAAGTACATCAGACACGGTACATCAAAAAAAGTCTCGTAAGTAGATTCTGTTGGTTACTTGGTGGCTCCTGATTAATCACTACTCATGTTACAATGGATCATTTGCCAAGACATTCTGGGATTATGTTTTGCTATTTACAGCCTCATTGTCTTTTTAACATCGTGTGAATTTGAAGTTAGGTCTTAGATCATTGTAGATAAAAAAAATCTGTGTAGGAGTTGTAAGATTTTAACAATACGTTTATATCCTACGGTTATAAATATTCGGACTTTGTAACAAGATCACAGATGTAATATACATAAATATAAACCACTTTAATGCTTTACAATACAGTTACATATATATTATTATTTATGATCTATTACTAAGACAAAGAGGAAAGGACTCAACTAGTGCTGACCGGAACAGCAGCTTCTATAATATATAAGTATCAATTAACAATACATGTTTATATGTTTGGTTAGAGATTATTGATATATATATGATATTTAACACTAACAAAGCTTATTATTAGTATATGATGTATTAATATATTTCAAAACAGGATATTAATAACATTACCATAATATTTTAATCCGTGCCTCTCGTGAGTTGTGTTAATTAAATGTTATCAGCTTCAACAGGTACAAAACGAAATTATTCATTACGAAAATAATGCTGTTTGTCTAATTAAAACGAAATAATTGTTATATACCTTATACTACCATTAGCTAATATTAGTTAATGTTTATATTTTTTTATAAAGAAATACTGAAGACTTTTATTTTCCTGATGGTATGTTCATTGTGGGAGACCGTCTAGGTTGATATGATAGTAGTACCTATTTCTACCGCCGAGTTATAGTATGCAAACTAATGTTAGACCACCTTTCGAACCGGAACGTGGTAATCCATGTTCCGGTTTGAAAGACGCTGTGGCTGTTAATATCACCGTGGTATTGAGACCTTTTTTCTGTTATTTTTTCTTTTTCTAGATGAAATGATGAGACGATCGAGATAACAGTGTAGCGCTAGTTAGAATGGTATACATAGCACCACATCGTGCTAGTCGTCTTCGGGCATATGTTAAGTCCCATTACCTCAGTAATTTCACTAGGTTGCACACTACTGTTTGACGGCAGTTATAGGATATGCGATGGTACCTACCTAGACGGCAACAGAGACATAGCACCAGTTTATCGCTTCTGTTTAAATTATAAACATAAGGTGGTTTAGTATTTATCATACAAATAAACAGTGTTGTGATCAGGTGAATGTCCTGTTCGCTTCGTCGCTTAGTAGAATAAAAAATAAGTAAAAGAAATTTATGTAAAGGAGTCAAGATTTTTGTAGAACCAAATCTTTTACTAGAAACTTGTTGAGTAAGTTTTAACATTTTAAAATATCGCTTCTCCTAATGTGTATAACGATTATTTACATATACTGAATGTTCCTCCGTGATGCAGCGGCTAACCGCCTTGTAAAATTGAGGACTCTGATTCGACGCAGGTATAGATGAATTTAAGTGGTAGAGTTTTTTGCACCCACCTGGCTGAACTAATCTGTAACTATTATTAGAATTTCTGTATTCCAGTTGTCAATGTATAAGAGGGAGATAGGTCTGAGCAAGTGCGCTTCACTATCTACTATCACACTTAACAACATATCAAATTGGTGACAAGTGTTACGTTCTATTCATAATAAAAATTATCTGTCTTCTAATTTGAGAAATGATTCGACATTCCTATAAATTATTAATGACTTATTATCATGGATTTATTTAAATATAAATAATTATTAACCCGTTATGTTCTTGTAACTCGTTTCGTTAGGTAATAAATGGAAATTTTAAAACTGTCTGCATTCAAAAGATTATTTTAATAAATATTTCACTTCATCATATCTTTAGCCTGTTATTGTCTACTGTGGAAATCCTTTTCCAATCGATTGTCAGTTGTACTTTCGACTTATTTTTTGTTCTACAAAGTGACGAGATGAGCGGGACGTTCACCGGATGGTATTTTATACTCCCGCCCATAACTACGTGGTGCTAGTTAAGATATTATACACTGGATTTGAGACATAAGATGTCTTGTTACCCTAATAATTTTACTAGCTACCACGATCTTCAAACCGGAATATAGTAATGTGCAGACATTACATTACTGTTTATCGGCAGAAATAAGCGCTGCGGTGGTCCAGGTTGATATCTAGACAGTCTTTGGTAAGAGAGACCACCAGTAGACGACCAGCACTTGCTCTTGTAGGAATACTTGTTTTTATACATATTTTGAAATACATTTGGGGTTATACGTGAATAATACTTTGCTCGTTACACAAAGTGGGACACAGAATAAATCGACCCGAATTTGAATCTCAAATCACATTCCCTGTCAGTACTGCCGTTACAATGCTAGCGGAGTTATTTTTAAGGCCTATTCAGACACTCGCATCTTTATTAAAATTTATATGATATTTAGGGAGAAAGGTGACGAACCGCACTGGATGAAGTATGAACTTCTTTGAAGTCATAATGAATGCGGTGACACGTTGAAATCGTTAAGAAAGTTAAAATGTTTATTCTTTAAACGTTATAATTGTTTTGCTAAAGAATTTATTTGAGAGAAGTGTCGTACGAAAGTAAACCATAATTTTTTTCGGAACGAGGATGTTATAGCTAGTCAAATAGTATGGCTTAAGAGATTTGTAACGTTGTCTAAAGCTGAACTATACGTATATTCATCAACAATATCTTAGCATATATATATATGTGTCTTCTAGATCGATTTTCATCGTAAGTCCGTTGCCAACTCCATCCAACGATATCCAGTGATTTTCACCAGATTTTCTTTTTTACAAAACGAACAGACTTGATAAGTCGTTCACCTTATGGTAAGGAATACGACGCCCATAACGACGTGGCACTAGTTAGGATGGTATACATAGCACCACATTGTGCTCGTCTTCAAACATAAGTTGTTCCCTCGTTACCCCAGTAATTTCGCTAGTTACACCGCCTTACACAGCTATCGTTCTGTTTAGCGGTAGAAATAAGAGCTGCAGTGGTGCCTAACTAGATCGATTCAGAGAACAGAGACACACAAGTAAAGTTTGTCAGTTCATTTGGCAACTACTTAGTGGTATAGATATAAATACTAAGCAGTTATTTTGTTATAAACTTATTGCCAAGTAATTTGGTCGATAGTCTCTTCCCACACCTTCGTAAAGTTACTAAAAACAATCAAGATTTAAGTTAATGGTTTTTGAAAGATGCTTTTCTGGTATATTATAATTTGGATGGCCGTTTGATTTGTTATACAAAACTTTACGTTTTTTTTACTGTACATTCTTTGACTTTATAATAATTGTTATTTGTTATATATTGTTTATAATAGTCAGGCTATCGCAGCAGTAATAATCTTCTGTACAGGTCCGAATCTTTCGATTTAAGCGTAGTCAGTGTAGGCCGTACCAAGGTCTGGTAGTCGGACCGGTTTCGCTTGGTGTTATTGTACTTCGACCACATTTTTAAGCACAGCGATGTCGGTAGCCGTTATTATGAACGGTTATAGCAGCACGAAACATATCTAATTATATTCTTGTATCCGAGTTAAGTTAACGGTATAGAAAGATCATTAAAATTTTTCTTCGATAATGTTAATATTTATACAAAACAGGTATTTTCAAAATTATTGAACAGAACTAGAAGTAAAACGAATTAATATCGTTTTGAAGGAAAAAGGCAAAAAAAAGTCTTTTTACCTAGCTAGGAATTCGAATCATGTAAGTTGGACGTATAACTGTTAGACAACCACCGCTTCATGGGAAAACTGTTCGTGTATTCTAATGAGAAAAGTTAACATAGATATGACTAATGTTGTATACGGTACAAAATAGCCATAATCTTAGTGGACAAGCAGAACGAAGGAGACGCCGAACAGGGTCACTTGCGTGTCAGCTGTCCCCCGCACTATTTGAACAATTACTGCTATTGGTCCTAACCGGTAAGATAAACAGAGAACGAAGTTTGTTTAACTGTTGAGGAACACGCATACTACACTTCAAGCATAGTTAGCCAATCTCAACATTGTCGGAGAGAATAAAAATATCGTTGAATATTAAAATTATTTCATTGCCTTGTTAGTTGTGTATGTAAAATAACTTATAATTTATTTTCTCATTAATGTATCTTCTTTATGCCTAACAGCCAGTTGCTAGAAGCCTGAAGAGTGAAGCCTATTCACCAATTTGATCAAGTGCTGGCTGACCAATATATTTTGTGAGACTATATATAAAATTGTAACTAGTTACTACAAGAGTAATCGTTTCATGATTTCAATTTATTTTACTTGCTCGTATATATGAGTGCTGATATTCATGTAGACTTTTATATCAGTTATCATTGGTTCTTGAAAATATTATCGGAAGTATTGTTACATTGCCAACATCTTAGTTATTCTCCAAGTTTGAGTGATTGTCAAATAAATAAATAATAAATTCAATTTACCAAATGAAATAAGTCAATGACTACTCACTTGAATGATATAGGACCAATAATTTGGCGTAGTATTTATATAATTCAATGGTTTGTTGTGTTGAACAGATTGATAGGTAGTTAATTTACACCAGTCCTCTATCAAGGCCATTAGTAACGGGACAGATCCGATACGTCAGCTGTCGATGACTTTTTAAGCTCGCGCCCGCTCGCTGTTGTAAGGACAGTCTAGAAATTTCTGCGAACCAAACGGTGCAGTCCATTTTTCTAGTAATTAACAACCAACCCACCGCCTGACAGGATGTCGTGGAAACTGACTGCCCTCATGCGACCCTGTTTGATGTCGCAGGATTCCAAGTCTTTATTTTGTACACTTTTCAACTGATCTTCAAGTAACGCAACAAGTACTAAATCATTGAGGAGTTTTTTTTTTGAGATTTATGTCCGTGAAAGACATAACTCACGTACAGCTATACTGAACAGTATATTTTTTTCTAATTAGAGTTATTACGAGAAAAAATAATAGATTAAATACTAAGGATTTTGTCGAATTTCGTTATTTTGTCTACTTGCATCATGTTTATGTTCGAATGATTTGAATTACGGTTAAGTGTTTTTTGTATATATATATTATGAAGATTTTAATTTTTGATTTCACCTCGAACTAAAACATCGTCATACTATGTTTGATGGACTACCAGAGGCCATTGTAAGAAACCTGTATTCGGTAGTGGCAGTTCATCGGTTGTCGATTTTTTTGTACTTTTTCAACCATCGTCATTAGGTGCTCTCATCAAACTGAACTTTAGCGATCAGATTGAGAAAACTAATCCGGTCAATAGAGTGGCTTGAAATTTCTTTATTCTTTGTTAGAGTATTCCAAAATACTTATTTATTCTTTAACTTTTCATAGTCGAATGATGCGGTAGTTCTACGCAAGCTTATACTAGTTGTAACAGTGGTCGATTTTTATTGCTTCAATTATGATTGAAAGAATTGCCATAATATGCCAAAATTTATTTACTTAATGTATACTCTTGTATATAGAAAATGTTGAAAATGTCATACTAGTATTTGCATCAAACAAAGTTGATATTCACGATTTTAGGTTGAATTTATAATCGGTTCAGATATTTCCAATTCGTGATTTGAGCGAAACGGAAGAGAATTTAATAGTGTATATGAAAATCAAGAGTCGGATAAATGTTCAGAGTATATAATTAATAAAAAATATTACACCTATATTGCTCTATAATTATGTTCTATAATATGTTAAGAAATTAAGTTATTGATATTTATTTAGCAAAGCAAACATACGTGTAAGTGTAAGCAAGTATACGTGACAGTCCCTTGTCGTACTATTATTATGTATTCATTTTTATAGAACTATTTTAAGTATCTCATTACAAATTAATATTTTGATAAGCCTGGTGCTATCTAATAAAATTGGCATATTAGTTTGTAGCAAGCTATTTGTCACGTGAACGCTTTAAGCCAAATGAGAGTTTACCGCTGCGTCGTAATCCTAGACCCTTATAATCCGTGCCCCTTTAGTTTCAATTTGAATTGATTTGATCGTGAAAATAGTGTATGATATGATTATAGACCTTTTTTTTTATTAAAAAAATGGGTATCATGATTCTACAACCTAATGTAGGTCGCCAGTAGCCTCTGGATTCGGACAGCTTTAGACCGAGGGCTGGCCAGATCTTAGGTGAAATTTATGGCTGTTGATGCTGATTCTTTTATAAAAATATGTATATACTACAAAATATAACAAGCCAAAATAATTTATATGTATCTCTTTGTACATTATGTATATAGTAATCTCTAAAGGTTAACGAGAAAAAAATATTTTGTTATATTTTGTAATATAGTACAATATTATGTAAAGTTGAGCATACCAAAGAAAGTAATATTGAAAAGTGATTTAAAGAGAATTGATTCGAGTTTATATTTCGTTAAGAAAATACTACGCCAAAGTTAAGTGGACATTGCTTAACTCTAGCTTTAAAGTTTTAACACTGCACAAAAGTGAATTTTCGTAAAAGTAAAAGCGAACGCAGTCCGATAGGGAACCAGAAGAGATTAAAGTATTCAGGACCAGCTAGAAGTAAAACTCTGTGAATGGATTGGCTTAAACGAAAAAGTTACGACATTTACGAGCAAATCACATGCATTATCGTTTTATGTCTTTTCCTATATTAAAATAATAAGAAAATTTCTTTAAAAGAAATTTAGAAGAAGAAGAATTTTATATGGTATTATGAAAATAGTATATAGCAGAATTAATATGTATAAATATATAAGGATAAATTTATATCCCCGTATAAAATGTTTATGAATATTATCTTTAAGGTCAATGAAATGTTTATCGGCATTTGTATGCATTTAGCATCGAAAAAATCTTGTCATATTTGGTTTAAAACCTTGGCATATTGCCGTGTTCTCCTCCTACTTATAAATAGTAGCGACGATGTTGTAAAATATTTATGAATGTTAATATCACATATTTTGATATTTCAAACATTAATTTTAAAACGTATTTTTAGTGAAAATAATCTTTAGATGTTTGTGGACCTCTGACTTTTCTTTCAATAATTATCTAGTTAAACTGTAATATAATATTAAGTACCGTGTATAGGCAAGGAAGAATGTAATTTCATTTCACTTTATGGATAACTTTATCTTCTTTGTTAATGATGAACTACTGTATCTATAAAAAAAAATTGAATTAATTAATGTTTGTTATCGTAAGTGAATTGCATTTATCAACATACTAACTATTGCCCACCCTATTTGTTGGTCGTGACATCCTTGAAAGTTCTTTAGGGGAAGGAATTTTGTAATATCCCTTCTTAGCTGACCTTTAAATTGCAGAAGTAATATGTTTAACAAATTTTGAGAGTTAACGTCCAATAGTTTCGGAAATCCCGTTATGAGTCCATGAATCTTGGGATACTTTCTATAAATATGTATGTATATATAGTGTTATATATGTATATATATTTTTAAATTTATGTATATATATAGATGATGTATGGAGAGAGTACTTTCTAAAGAGGAAATTTTTGAGGAGGGTCGTTTTTTACCACGTATAAATCGTGAAATCTCGATATAAGGATTACGTTTGTAGGAATTCATTTCGATGGATAAATCATAAACAGATCATATTATCTTCATGTTAAATAAAGCAAACGTTTTTTTGCATAATTCGAAAATACCGTCTGAACTAATTATGGTAATTGTAATAGATCTGAATAATTTACTTCGTAGCAATTACAGATTTCAACGATTTACATCATTCCAAGATTGGCAAACTCTTGGCTTTCAATTTTAATTATCATTTCGTGCGGGATTCAGAAATTTGTGCAACATTAATTCCAAGGATCCCTTTATGAGTTCCCAAGGTTGATCCAGGAAAGCAAAATTCCTGAAAAACGTGCACCTGGTAGACAACGGAAGAAATAGTTTGTTTAGTTAAAAAGAGTAGCTGAGGATCGAATCGGTTTTCTCAATCTGATCGTCAAACTTCAATTTGAAGAGGGCACCCAATAATGATGATGAAGTAAGGAATAATAATTACACAATGTGCGTTATATTTAGGAAGACTTACAATGGAACCTTTTACGATTTTAATTTGTAAAATTTCTAATTGTTTTTTTTTGATTTAGCTGTATTGGTATACATATATATTTATTTATTGTTGTTAACAGATTGATCAGTTACGATTACTTTAAGATATTTTTCTCCAATTTTTCCCTGATATTATTATTCAAGCTTTTACCTTTCTCATCCTCTTTTTAATACAATTTATATCTATACTCTTTATTAATTTAGAGTTTTACTTCTAACATTATTTATATTTCTCCTATATTTTTACATTACACTTACGCTATCTTATTATCAACCATTATATACTCGCATTATATAATATTATCGTGTATATTATTTAGAAATTTTGTTCTTAAGACTATTGTAGATATAGATTTAATGCTAAGACGCATTCTCCATAAGTCAACAACGGGAGAATGTAAGGGTTTTTTATCATCACCAGCCTTTGTGAAACCAAAACGAACGTTTTTTACCTAAATCATATTCATATTTAGTTTAACTACTGACAATACATATTTGCCTACTCGCTTGCATAGGAGTAAATTACTATTGGTTTTTAAGCTTTTTTTTTTATTTAATTAAGCGACGAGGTGACCGGAACGTTCACGTGATGGTAAGTGATACGCCTGCCCATAACAACGTGGCGCTTGTCATGAGGGTATTCACAGTACGCTTTTCGTCTGAGATATAAAATGTTGAGTCTCGTGATCCTAGTAATTACAATAGCAACAGGCAGTGGATCTGGGTCCACAAGCCCAGTATCAGGTGAGCTGTAAGAGGCGCAATGGCTTGCAAGAGCTTACATCTCCAGAATTACAATAGCTACAGCGCCCTTCAAACTGGCACACAGCAGTCTTTGCAGATTGATGTTTGGCAGCAGAAATAGGCAATTACGGTGGTACCCAGCTAGACGGTCTCTAGCAATAGACACCTACCACCAGTACAGACACCTGTTAGCGGTAATAGAATTTTTACACCAGCACAAATAGATTTTTTTATCTAGTAATATATTAGTATTGAATACACATTGATACGTAATGTTTGAAGAGGTGTTCGAACGTGAAATTGGTTCTTTAAAATGATGTCCCGTTATTACGGGTTTTACTATATGCCATAAATTTTAACGGCACTGCGGTGGCATTATTAGATGCTTTAACGATAATATGTTGTAAAGTTTCTGTAATAAACGTTGACGTAATGATGTTTTATGAAATAACTTTTAAAAGTAGCGCATGAAATCTTTTCCTTAACTTCAGTTTAACAAAAGTGACTTTAAGATCAATAACAAAGTATATTTTAAGTTCAATAAAATAACCATTGTCCACAACAGTGCGGAACAAGTTAAGATGTTTATAGAGTACAACATTGACATCTTAAGATGATAGAAGTTAAGTCAATGAGAGATCATAAATTATCATGGACAATGACCCACGTCGATTTAGCCAGACAGAGCGCTCGTTATAACGGAATATTAATGTTTGTCCACAAATATTTAAAGGTAAAAATAGAAGATTTTAATGATTTCTGTCTTGATCTACCTATATAGACTCTGGATTATATTACCTGAAATCACCAGTACCTTCAATTTCTTCAACTTGACCTCCAAAAAAATTTATAATTGCACCCAACAATTTATTTTACATAAAAGTTTTCCTGCTCTGTTTTCCTTATATTTATTATAATACTGATTCTATTATATATAACACGTAAGTCCTATAGCGATATTTCTAGTATCTCCTACTGTCTTTTTTGACCATAAATTTCCCACAAAAAATGTATTATAAAACATTAATATTATATGTACAGATTGTGCAGTATTTCCAAAGGGAAATATAAATTGTACCTAAACCATTTTAAAACTCTTAACATTTAATAGCATTGCGTGTATTAAAGGTTATTTCGATCCTTAAATTTTCGATAACAGTGATTAAATAGGTTGGCGGTGTAAATAAGGGTATTAAATAAAATCATCGATAGATTTTTATTGTTATTAACTATAAGCCCTAAAAATAAAAGTTTCTCAAACACAAATAATTAAGCAAATTTGAATGGTCTGGTTAAATATGGTATATTAAAAGCCAACTTTATATTACATTTATTCGGTACATACTTTGTGTGTAGTTAACTAACAATTTTAAGTAATTAACAATCTTTCTTTTTTCCTTTTCTTTCTTTTTTTTTTCTTTGCGTATAATTTTATTACCTAACGTATTTTACTATTTAACGCGTACGAGTAACTATTCTAGGCGAAGAGATGAAATCGGAAGAGACTAATTTCCGGCATTAAATTTTCCTTTCACGAAAATTATTGAATCCTGGCTTTGCTTATACCTTCCAAAGGGTTAGAGGTGATAAAATATAAAGCAGATTGTGAAGGTTGAGGTTTACATAGGTATTATAATTCAATTATATATTCAATTTACTGCTGGTAGGTGTCTGTTGCCGGAGACCGTCTAGGTAAGAACCAGCGCAGCGCTTATTTCTGCGCGCCAAACAGTAGTGTGCAAACATTAGTGTGTTCCGGATTGAAGGGCTCTATAGCTAGTGTAATTATTGGAGTAATGAGACTTAATATCTTTTGCCTTAATGCGACGAGCACAATGTGCTGCTGTCTATACCGTCCTAACTAGCGCCACGTTGTAATGGGCAGCCGTATCACTTATCGTTTATATGGACGTCCTAGTCATCTTGACGATTCGTAATTTAAAAATAAAATTTTTAAAGAAATGTACGTAATCCTTAAATCCTTGTAAAATTTACTATTCGTACATATCTGCAAATAACGTTCATGATCTTATTGTTGTGAGAGCAACATTTTTTGTTACGAATAAAAATCTTTCTTCCTATTATTAGGTCCTTAAATATGAAATTAGCGTTTTGTCGTACTCACAACTTTGATCTGAAATATCTCCTCTTTGGTTAAGAATTTCAAATTCAAATTTATAATTTCATTTAGCTGGTACATTTGAGCTTTGAAAACAGTCATTCATTTGTTTTTTCCTCATTATTTTTTACTTTGGCGTCGCTTATTACTGCACAATGGAAAACATGAAATATCGGTATATTTACGAGTACGAGTTCTACCGTGGCACCAGTGCTGCAGGAACAGCTCGAAGAATTAATGATGTACAAGGCGCTGGTGTCGCAAAAGAAAGCAGGGTAAGGACGTAATATTATAATAACGATCGCTTATTCTTATTATCTTTAAACTAGGATGATATAACTAGGCAGGTGCGCTACCAACTACAGAAGAAATAGTGAGCGCCATCGGATGCTTCTTTTATTTTCCAAGAATTTATACCTTTCGACTCAGTTACCGTTTTTAAAAATATAGATGAGTAAAGGCACAATATCACACCGTTCCTATTTTGTTAAAAACATCACCAGTACGAAGAATTTCTTCTTATTTGCCTTTGTTCCTCAGCAGCTAGCAGCGTACTAAGTAACAAGGGTGGTAGGAGTATATCCAATCCACTAACCTGGTTAGGTACCACTTTCACAACGTCAATCTACTACTATAATTTCATTACTATGTTTTGACTGTATATGAGAGTTATTACGACTACGCTTCACCATCTACGAAATCATTGTTATTTAACACATTTTTTTTATTAAGTGACGAGAAGACTGGGACGTTTATCTTTATAATATATCATTATGTATGATACGCTTGCCCATAATAACTGTGGCTCTAGTCACATTGAGAGACGTAAGATATTAAGTGTTGTTACTACAGTAATTTTACTATGTACCTTCAAACCGGAATATAGTAATGTTTGCATACTATTACTGTAGCTTAGACTATGTGAAATATAGATCTAGTATTAGTTCATAAAATCTGACAACTTCAGAACCGCATTTTTGGACGTCAGTGTTTCTGTTTAAATACGACGTGGGTGTCTTCAAGATAAAAGTGGATATGATGTCACCAAATCAGTAAAAGTTAGTAAATTGTTACTGATTGATTTAGTATACGGTGGTAAAGTATTAACGTCGCATACCATATCATCATATAATACTAGATCATCATTAAAATAAAAAAGTACAACACTTTTTTTTATGATATTGATTTTGTTAAATTTATTATTTAATATGGAATCATTTGAACTGCACTATCGTAAATAGTCCCGCCCAACAACTCACAAGACCCTAGCCAACCTCATCTGCTCGTGGTGCACCTTGCTAATCAACAAACAAGGCTCTGAATCTCACCAACCCCTATTAGGCCAGCGTGGTAAGAACTGACCCAAATTCACCCATATGAATCCCTACCTGATGTGGGAATCTTTGGGGTAGGCCTGTAACCAGCAGTGGACGTCTATCGACTGATGATGATCTCACAGAGGATTTTTGGTTATTAAACAGTTTTTTTAACTTCGACATATGTTTAATAGAAATATAAGTAGATAAATAGAGGTGCTTTTACATTTGAATGCAGATGAACCGAACCCTCATTACGAGGTCAAATACACCATGTTTTGTGATCGCGTCGTGAATTGGAAATGGTCGTGTTACACGAGCGATGACAGGAAGTTGTACGCGATCCGAGTATGCAACGAGCGTTTGATGATCAAGCACTCATACAAGCGTAGAGTTCATTAGCATTGATACATTCCTTTCGATATAGAGTATAATGATGTAAAGTATCACGCTTTTCTCTACACCGAGTAATTTGTTTTTCATACATTCTCGCGTCCTTCAGTGTAATAATATAAAAAGCAATACAGTAGAGAATTCATAATTAGGGTGAATATGAGCAGTATTAAAATTATATTCGTCATCATCATTATCAGCCTTTGATTATGCCTGCCTGCCTCCCCCAATGTCTTCCACCAAATGCGATCCTCAGCTTACTTAGCTCGCTTACTACCTTTGACGTGTCCTAAACGGCGACTTTTTCTTCCTCCTGCTCTATTCCCAGCTATGTGTGGTCGGCACAGTTTATACTTCTCTTCCCCATCTCTCTATCAGCCGCCATATCTAAATTCATACTCTTCTTACACATGCCATATTTCACACAATCCATCCACACTTTCTTCGGTCTTCCTCTACCCTTAGAACCATCCACATTCATTCTCCTTACTTTCTTTGTTATATGTCCTGCAACCCTCGGCATAACATGTTCGTACCACGCTAGCCTCTTGCTCCTCGACTTCTCTGTCACTGGAGCAACTTTCAGACTTCCTCTAATATACTCTTTCTTAATTTTATACATCCTCGTCACACGACACATCCATCTTAACATTCGTAAAAGGCGACTAAAGAAATAAAAATCCAAGGAAAGCTCAGCATAATATTTCTGCGACAATTACTAGCATACTCTGTCAGTTGAATCATCTGTCCGATGATTACGGGTTCGCGCCCCCGCAGATCACAGCTGTTACTATTCTTCTCCCAAAAATATTTCACATAGAAACATCCTACTTTACCCGTTATTCCTGTGTCTTTCGCAACATTCCTCTCAAAAGTCTGCACTCCTCCCACATCTCCCTATCCCTACCAATACCTTACAGCCGCCAACCCGCATGCCCAGCGTGGTGACTTATAGGCAATACTCCCCAATGAACAGAAAATACAAAATTATATTAATTTTGCATAATATGTTAAATATACTGGAGGTTAATATATCATCGTCATCATCAGGCGATTGATGTCCACTGCTGAACATAGACCACCCACAAAAATTTCCAAATCTATTAATATGTTCGATTTTAATTTAAACAGGAAAAATGTAATCGGAAATGTTTTAAACCACAATTGTTAAATTAACCTTGTAGCTGGAAATGAAGTTTAATAACAGATAATTCCATAGTAAGAGTCAATATGTATTGTTATGAAGCAAATGAGGTTTTGCATGAACGTTATATTCGAGAACGGTCGTACAAGATAATATTAATACATAATTGAATATTATTATTCTTAATATATGTACTATGTATTAATCTCATCATACGTATATATTTTGAAAACATTGTTTGGTGCCATTCTTCTTCTTCAAGTTTCAAGAGGGAATATGCACTATATATCGACACAAGACGAGATAAAGGAATAAAGATGTATGGATACATATAAAGTGTCATAATATATAACATGAAGTGGATGCTGTTATTTTTACAATCGATTTATATGGTTTAATCGGAATCACAGCTCAGATTTAGTTAAAGTAAACTTTCGATTTAGTAAAATCGCGATATCACCGTCGGCCTACTTTTATTAATATTTATAAACATTGTATTAGAGACTTTCATTGTTTTTTATGATATATATGACTTTGACGATTTTTGTGACTTTTTTATACAGTGATATGAACATTATATTAACGTGATGGTAAGTGATAACTCTGTTGTAAGCAAGTAAGCATGTTTGTATAACACCACATTGCGCTTATGTTTTCGAATACTTGAGACGTTAAGTCGCGTTAACACAGTAGTTTCACTACAGCGCCCACAAAGTCGGAACACAGTAACATTACCTCGAAATACGCGGTTTCCGGCAACTGAGACGAAGCACAAGTATGATATATGATGTTTTCATAGAAATAGTCTGCGTATAATCCGTTTAATAGTTCGTATTAGAATCACTGAGAGTGATTATTACGGTATTAACGACCCGAGCCGCGAGTAAATTATCTAATACGTTTACAGTGAGATGTTAATAGAGCTGAAGTGGGTAATGACAGTTTAACGGTCCCAATTTGCAATACGCTAATAACTATTATATTAACTAACAATACAATAAAATTGATTTTAGCAACGTATAGTTTAAGAGTAAGTTATTAAAATTTTTAATAACGGTTTAAAATTTTGTTATCAATGGTTACTCACTGGTGGTAGCTCGCTGCTGTTGGAGACTGACTAGGTAGGTATTGCAACCGAAAATTACTGTGTTCCGTTTTGAAGGGTGTTATAGCTAGTGAAATTACTGGGGTAACAAGACTCAACATTTTAGATTTCAAGGTGACGAGCGCAATTTGGTGCCATATATCCTACCTAGCGTCACATTCTTATGGGCGGACATATCACTTACCATCAGCTCAACGTCTCGTCGCTTCATAATATATATAAAAAGTTTCATATATTTAGTTAATATTTTTTATTTATGGTATAAAATAGTTCGGGTCAATAAAGAGTATTTAGAAATAGTTTAATGAATTTGTTTTATTAAACGAAGGTAAAAGTCGACTTTCACCTCATGCTAAGACATACATTTACTCATAACTATGAGATGCTAGTAAGAATGCGAGTCAAGCCTTGTTACCCCAGGTTTTCAAGTTATAGGTTTAGGGTGCTACGCTTGTGATCAGGGTACTTATTAAATCACTTTTAATCAATCTTACAACAGCTTTAAAACATTTTTAATAATCTTCATATCGTCTACAAATATATTAAATAGTTCTCTGGATTCATGATGATGTCAACGCTGCAAGCCATTCGACTTTCATAGCTTATCTGACATTGGGCGCGTGGACCTGGATCCACGGCCTGTTTACAAAATGGATAGTTCTCTATTATGTATATATATTTTTTTTCTTTATACTACTAACTAGTCATAATGACCGTCATTATAGCCTAAATGTTTTGTAACATTGTCGGTTTGGTCTTCCGCGGTAATTAACGACTTGCCACGATGTTATTGCATACGTAATATACTGGTAACAGTCTTAAAAAAAGCTTCTGCCACTTTTTTTTTTAATTGTTCTAAATCGTCTTTTTGAGACGCCTACGGAAGAGTTCTCCAAAGAGGATATGAAAAGGTTTCTGCAGGGTCGGCAACACGCCCAGTGATACTTCTGGTGTTGCTGGCGATCAGAGGCTGCGGTTACAGCTCAATAACAGGCGGGCCGCAAGCCTGTTTGCCACCTAAGTTGTATAAAAAAATAAGAGTGGTGGCAGGTGTATACTTTCCCACAGGAGTAAGTATAAGAATCTATAGAAAATAACTACTAGATGTTAATGTATTACATAATAATATTTACAATCGTAGTACATATTTATATCAGCCCATTATTTTTCACTCTTCAACCACTTGATTTCCAGCGCGACTGGTTCGATATTATCTGCATCCATTAATATATTATATTAATATTTCAACTGTTTAAATATTTACTATTTAATGTTATACTATTTCCTTCTAAGTTACTCTAAAGTACTGTTTATATTAAATGATACTCTCGTGGAAGTATTTTTACTAACAAAGCGACGTAATCGCGTAACAATGTAATTAAATAGACCTATTCATTTATACACAAAATATTCCTCGCTTTCACAACTTTCTTGAGGTTACTATTTACACTTTCACTTTTTATCATCACACGGACGCAACTGGTATTAGCTAATATTGACGATCTCCAGCTGGTCTGCAGCGTAAATTGACAATGATGATGAATGAATGATTTCACACGGCAATCAAATGCCGTAATAGTGTTTACAATCAACCTCTCACTGTTTAAACGATTTCCACGGAAAAGATTCTTTAAGCTGAAAAGATTACTAAGTAGTCATTACATCAGATATATTAAGCATCCCTTTTTATATGCCAAATACTGGGACACATAGTTTTCTCTAATAAAGAGAGTCAAGGTCGTATATCCACCACGTTGACAAAGTGCGGGGAGATGACGCATGTCCAGGAAAACTGTTTATTCTTTGAAATTATTATCAGGATTTCTTATATATACCTGAATGTTAAATGATATGTATATGTTTCACTTGACAAAATTTATCTAAATAATTAAAGTTTTAGCTAATACCTCATGGATAATAAACAATGACATAATATATGTTATCAGTGGATCAGGTCTTCGTCTACGCGATTGCTTTTATCTTTTGGGCTCGTTGCTTTGAGACAAAAGATGTTAGGTCAGAAATTTCACCGGTTACGCATTTTAAAGCAGTATACAATAATGTTTGTTCACTACCGTTAACGTGCTGGAAGTGATACTACCTACCAAGGCATTATCTGGCAACGGAGATCAACCACAATAAAGTTATTAATATGTACAAAATTTTGGCTCTGTTTCTAAAATAATATTTTATCATTATTTCAGAACAAAATGTGGAGAATACTTCTGCTAGTTATGGTGACGCACAGTATGGGGCAACAGAATTGGGTTCCATGTTCTGAACTCAACGATGATCTGCGCTATTCCTGTCGCTGTAAGGTGCAAGTGGATCGGGCGCTGCAGCTCGGCATCTTGATGAACTGCGACCGAGTGGTGTTTATCGGTGATTTTCCACCTCTGCCATATGGTGCGCCCATTGTCTCGTTCAGTCAGCGCTGGGCAGGGCAGCAATCTCTTCCGACCCAGGTAAATCTAGAAGGTATAGTCTTTAAAAGAAGCAAAATAAAAATTCTGGTGTTACAGACTTAGAATTATTTTTTTTTATTCTTACACTGTATTAAAGAATAACACAATTTGAACTACGAAATGTATGTAAGTTATATAATTTGATCAATGAGTACTATTAAATGAAACTGCAATTCAATATAAATTTAAAAATGTAACGAAGTTTTCATAGTATTTTGCTATCGTAAATTTTGTTATTTGGCTCTCCCAATAATCCAATAAAAGCAATAAATTTGTTTAAAAAACATTGTCTTTTATATCATGAAAATTTAAATGTTATTTAAACAAATTTATATGAAAGATAAGAATTCAAGC
Organism: Ornithoptera priamus; assembly: GCA_029034505.1. Lineage (NCBI taxonomy): Eukaryota > Metazoa > Arthropoda > Insecta > Lepidoptera > Papilionidae > Ornithoptera > Ornithoptera priamus. The sequence continues at coordinate 2,957,106 of JARDWD010000331.1, forward strand.
TAGATGTGTTTTAATAATTTGTATATGAGAAGTATAAAGACGTTGTTTCGAATGTGTTTTCATTGATAGTCGTCATATGATAAAAATATATCAATGAAGGAACCAATTACCGTGTAATATACAAAGTTTTTACCATTCGTTTATTAAGAATAGGAAATTCATTGATAAACTAGATCTTCAATGTTTGTAATCGGCTACAATACAATTACATGTTCTATTTACATAGCGCGCACGCGATTCATGATCTGGTAGCTGCACATTGAGAAGCCGGATATGCTACCCTCCTAAAGAAATTTTCTTTTCACTGCAGTGTCTAAAACGTTAATTTGTAGCGTATATTCTCGGTTTTATTTAGATTTCGACATATATATAATACAACATCCGCCTTCGGAATACGACAATTAGTACACCGAGACAAATAAGTAATTCTCAAATATTGTAAGCTACGCACAACGATTCCTTCTACCATCATCAATGTTCGTCAACAATTTTCGAAGTCATCTTTATCTTTTTTCTTCTCTTCATGAATGGCATAATTTCAAAATACTTCCCAATTTTTCATAGTGGTCTAGTTTTGATATTTCTTTCTCTGTTGAAATGAGCAGCCTCTAAACTTGATAATTAAAAGGATTTTAAAAATATGGCATCAAATAATGAGGAGGTAAATAGGTAATTTTGTACTGAAACTTCTAGTTTTTGTAGTATCTGTTCCTAGTTCTTACTTTTATTCTTCCTGTTTTCTAGTTCTTACTTTTATTGTAGCAAATGGATAAATCTTATTAGCGTTTAACATAATGAGAAATTGATGTCAAGTTTCGGGAAGTTTTATCTACGTTGGCTTAAACTCAGTACGAAAAATTTGTTTCTAAGCGTAATAAAGTGTTAATTTAATAGCATAATTACTCTAGATAAATTGCTATACAGAGCAGTAACTGCCTGGAGTTTTTAGAGTTGGAAAATGTTGAAACTTCCATTGTGCACACGTTTTTACCAACTAAGCAAAAACTTTTTATCAGTACCGTAGCCGGTGTTTGGATCAAAACACTTAATATCGTTTGTAGCCACAGCATTTTAATCCTTGCGTTGAACCTCACATTAGTTACACAAAGATATACTTTTAACTAGGAGTCATTACTTAGGATGTGTACATTATATTTTTTAGAAACACATAGATTTTATCCCCATCTGTAATTTCACACAGTTATATTTCGTTAATCTCATATCGGAACACAATTATGATTGCACACTACTGTTTGACGCCAGAGATTATCGTAACAATGGTACCCACTTCACTGAGAGCTACTGCTCTTCAGTAATATAGATCTACCACCTGATAAAGGCAATTTAACTGAAGGTCAATCCGTGTGCTGAATAAATGTATTGGAAGCAACTTTGCTAATTGAAAAAAAAATTGCGATTAAACGCTGTAAAATAAAAATAAATAAATTGTAAGAGCATTGCAAAGCTACTCTAAAATTTCGTTGTCCCTCAGGCACTTTGCGTTAGTTTAAAACTTTAAAAGTATTTCCTTGTGCTATACCGGATTAAAAGTTAGCAATCATGCTTATGTTGAAAGTTGAGAGCTTCTTAAACTTTTAATACTGTGCATTAAATGTGGTTTGTTTGTGGCCGCAAAGACGCTTCTAGATCAACCTAATAAATCTGAATAAATATTGTAACGAAATGTGTTTAAAAAATCTAATATAATTCTTTGATATGACATTCTTACCTTATGCATATATGCAATTTAACTTTATTATCCCTCTGCTTCTGTAAAGCATAGGAGAACTACAAATTATTTAAAAATAACAACTAATGGGATAATAATAATAATAAGTAGGATAGTTAGTTTAAGATAGATTCAGAAAGGACTAATGCGGAACCCAAAAATTATCTGAATAACGATTAAATTAGTATCAAAATTTTTTTAATTATAGCTTATTCTAACATGTTTACTTGTTAGTTATAACTAACAGGAGATTTTTGTTACAAATTGTTTCACAATGTGATATACTCATAATAATAACGTCAATGTATTTAAAGTTAGGATTTTAAATATACAAGTGGTTCTGACTGTTCTTGGAAACGGTTGAAACATTAGTTCATAGCAGAGAATATGTATGTAAAAATAAAGTTTTGTTTCTTTCAGATATTTTCTTCATATGGCTTACCACTTAAAGAACTCGACTTCTCGCATAACAGTTTACGACGTCTGCCGGACCGCTTGCTCTCAGGAATCAGGGGTAACATAACAAAGTTGGCGTTGGCTGATAACTTACTTGGAGATAATTTGAATCCCATCTTTTCGACTGCGGAGTTCCATAATCTACCAGCACTGGAAGAATTGGACCTTAGCGGCAACAGTATTAGAGGTTTAGAAGAAGGCCTTTTCATAGGTTGTGATGTTCTAAAGGTATGCCAAATGTTAACGTTTGTAAAAGTTATAAATGATTTAAAGGAGTTTGGAATAAAGCCCTAAGGGTTTTACATAATTTTTAGAGTCATCGTTATATTTGAAAAAGTAGAAGTTGGCCGGTGTAAGGCTGCAACTATTCGTATATTAAAAAATAAAGATATTTTCAGACTTTGCGCCTCGACCGCAACAATATGAATTCCGTGCCATCATCCTCCCTTAACGGTCCGCAGTCATTAAAAGTTCTCTCGCTGCGGGAAAACAGAATAGGTGAGTTGGAGTGGGAATTTATTAAATGCTTCAATTTTCAATTTATTTTTTGTGCTATCTTATATTCTTTGAAAATTTTCATAGCGTTCAATACATATCTAAATCAATTTATTTTGATAAACTTTCTTTTATTAAATGTTTATCAACTTTAATATGAGATATATCTAGGTTACTTTGGTTAAATAACTAAGGGATTGAAAGCATTTCATGCATTCTTGCGTCACAAAAAGACAATAATGGAGATTTTCTGAAATTTAGAACAAACCTGTTAAATATGTTGTACGATATGATAAAAATATTGTCCTTGACAGATGTGAATGACAATTTTATTGATTTATGCTATGAAATTTAATAAATGTATTTGTATTTAACTCAAAAACTTTAATTGAAATTTGCTATTTCAGCATTAATTCGACAGGCATCTTTTATATCACAAAAGACGTTGGAAGTAATAGATCTGCACAGTAACATGATATCAACGATAGAAGGCGGCGCCTTCGTAACTTTGACAGATTTGCAAGTCCTCGATCTCGGTCGTAACAGGCTATCAAAGTTTAACAGCGACGTATTCCTGGGCATAGAAAACTTGCAAAAGTTGGATCTCTCGGAAAACTTCATAACAGATTTCCCTACCGTTGCTTTGAAATCTTTCGCCGCGCTGCGACAGCTTAACCTTTCCAGTAATATGATAACAGTGAGTAATATTAACAATATTTTAAGTTAATATTATTTATAGAAACTTGCTATAATCTTGTTCGATGATGTTACACTATCTTGCGATGAAGTAATACACATACACACATTGTTTGTAATAAACCATTGAAAACATATCAATTATAGAAGATGTCTTAGTTTCAAAGAAAATATGTTAACATAGGCTTGTGAAAATTTTGAGAAGTAATTTTTTAACAGAAGGTTTCTTTAAAATTAAGTATTTGGTAAATTAATTAATATTATATAAACGTCATATTCACCATAACAAAAATACTGTACGTTTTGACTTAGAATAAATATTAATAGGTTATGTGGTTAATTGTTTAATACCGCAAAGGATCAAAAGTATAATATGCAGGCCATTACCACGTATGCCTTAAAGTTAATACTTTAGTTTTTATTATTTGTAGTTCTAATATTTTTTTAGAAAATTGTTAAAGCATCGCATTTATGTAAATATACATATAGGTACGTAACCCGTCCGGATGGAATTATGTTCTTAAAGTAGCAAAATTTAAGCGTATCCATTAACCTTTTTGTTTACTCGACGCTTTCGTCCTACTTTCGTATTTTTAGGATGTGAAAACATTTTTTTCTTTTTTACCTTGGAGGTAGAGTTATATCTATGAATTATTGTTACAGAACATTGACAATAGCCACTTGAGCTCTTTGATATCATTACAAGTTTTAGACCTTAGCAGAAATAATCTAGTAAAACTATCACCGGGGACGTTCGTTGGACTTATTGAATTGCGGTATTTGGACGTTGGAGTAAATTCTCTTCGAACTGTAAGTAACTTTCGTGCTTTTACCAGATATTCATGGAAACTTAAATTTTATTTAAGAACGAGTTAAATATACTTAGAAACTTTTGATTGAATATTTTTTCAGTCTCTTAGCTTCAAATAATCCATGATATTATACCTTTAAATGAGAATATTGATTTTTATTAAATACTCTATCTTGTAACAATACCATGTGCTTATTTGTTATTTTCAGGTTGAAGATGATGCTTTTGATGGTTTGACGAGTTTAGAAGACGCTGCTTTTACGCGATAACAACATACTTCTCATACCTGCGACGGCATTGTCGCGGCTTCCAAACTTGGTTTCCATTCACCTAGGTTTTAACAGAGTAACGGCATTATCGAGCGATATACTGAGAGCTGTTTCTGATAGAATTAATAGTTTAATTCTTTCCCGCAATGTTATTAGAGAGCTTCCACCGGGTGCTTTTGAGCATTTTAGAATATTACGTCGCTTAGATTTATCTGGAAATCTTTTAAATTCAATATCCGCTGATGTGTTTAACGGATTAGAAGCTTCACTTGAATTTTTATCATTGAATCAAAACAGAATCCTGGGATTTACCGGAGAAGAGTTAAAGTTTGTAAATCTTTGGTATTTAGATATTTCTGATAATCAAATTTCTGAGATCCCTGTAAGCGCTTTTCAATCGATCCCCAGTTTGGTACATTTAAATATGAGTCACAACTCGCACATAAATATTCTACCTCAAAATGTGTTTGGTGAAAATCAAGCTTTAAAAGTTGTTGATTTAAGTCACGTTGGTCTTAAGGCGTTACCTGTTAATTTGTTCTTGAAAAATCCTAGTTTAGAACGTATTTATATATCACACAATCTTTTGCAAGAAGTTACAGAAAACTCATTTAAAAATCTTAGAAATCTTACTGTTCTTGATTTGTCATACAATCATATAGTGAGTATTAAAACTCCGGCTTTTATAAACGTTATGTCTATTCAGTACTTATCACTTAAAGGTAATCAGCTTAACGCATTTAAAGGAGAGTTCTTTAACACAGGTACAAGTTTAGAAATAATTGATATCTCAGACAATCAATTGAGCTACTTATTCCCTTCTTCATTTAAAATACATCCACGCCTACGCGAGATTATTTTAACAAATAATAAGTTTAATTTTTTCCCATCAGAACTCATTAGCACACTCCAATACCTAGAATTAGTTGATTTATCAGGCAACGCTTTGAAAAATGTTGACGAATTAGATTTTGCGCGTCTTCCGAAATTAAGAACGGTGCTATTAGCTAGAAATGAAATTGAGGGTGTAAGTGAAATGGCCTTCCATAATTCTTCTCAAATACAGTATTTAGACCTGTCGTCTAATAGAATTGATCGGCTAGGAGACAGGCTGTTTGAAGGTTTAATAAGATTGGAAAAATTAGACTTAGGTGGTAATTTGATTAATGAATTGCCCGAAAACATTTTTGATAGAGCACGCTTGCATATGTTAGAGTCAATAGTTCTAAATAATAACTTATTTGAACACCCACCATTAAAAGCCTTGCAGAAGCAATATTTCTTTGTATCATCTGTTGATCTATCGTTTAATCAAATAGTAGACATTCAAGCAGAAGACAGTGTAATGGTAAATATAAAAAAATTGGATCTATCTTTTAATCCACTTTCAGAGAAAACTATCAACAATATTTTAACTGAACCAAAAACAGTGAGGGATTTAAATCTGGCAGGTACAGGAATTAAAAATGTTGGACAGTTAGAAACACCTTTTCTGCATAGATTAAATTTGTCGTTCAACAACATTTCTAAGTTAACAGAAAAAACTTTTATTAGAACAACCTTATTAGAATCACTGGATCTATCATTTAATGAAATAGAAGATGTTTCACGATCGCTTGCTATTTCTTGGCCAAAACTTAAAAACCTTCAAAGACTTAACATTTCTAACAATCCAATAAAGATGATTATTGACGGAAACTTTGAAGGACTGACTTCTCTTCGTATTTTAGACATAAGAAATTTCGAAAAATGTACTAAAATAGAAAAAAATGCTTTTAGATCTTTACCCAATCTAATAGAGCTTCGTGCGTATGGTTATCCTCGACTAGGCTATTTTGATTTACAAGGTACTTTACAATATTTATTTGCTTTGGAAAAATTAGATGTGGAAGTTAAAGATACAAATATTGGAGCAGATCAGCTTTCCTCTGCTCTACATCCACGACTGGAAGTTTTGGGTATAAGAGGGGATAGACTAAAAACTGTTTCGTCTGGAGTACTAGCTGGTCTGAAGGCTCCATCAATAATAGTAAGATTTAGAAATACATCGGTTACAACCTTGCCTCCGGCATTACTTTTTCCTCTGCCAAGGTCATCTCAAATAACAATAGATGTAGCTGGTAGTCATTTGAAAACTTTGCAACCGCAGTTACTAGTAGCACTTGATGATCGGCGTGCAGATCTCTCAATGTTTGGCTTAGATACAAATCCCATTCGTTGCGATTGTAATGCCAGGGCATTGCGTAGGTGGCTTCCTAATGTTGGTATAGAAGATGTGCGATGTAATTCTCCTGATAATTTGTCTGGATTCTTGCTGGTAGAAATTGGCGACGATGAACTTTCATGTGAGACAAGAAAAAGAACAACAGGAACATCATCTAGTAGTGTAATGACAACAACATCACCACGATTAGTACATCGCACGTCTGCAGAACCTGACATCATATGGTCAGTGGCACCATCACACGATCGAGCTAAAATCCCAGGAGAACCAAAAGGAGCACCTGTGATAGCTCCGACAAGTAATGATGACAATCTTATTATAGGCATAGTTGGAGGAGTAGTTGCATTTATAGCAATTCTTATAGTTGCTATTTGCGTTGTTAGGTTAAGAATGACGACAACATCGTATAGAGGTGGTCCATTAGCTAACAGTGCAAGTGCAGGTGCAGCTCCATTGTGGGGACCAGCGTGGCCTGGTTATGCAGCAACTTTACCTCCAGCTTCGTTATCGACAGCAACCTTACCTCATAAGATACAGTCAGGTCCTGGCTCGGTGCGATATCTAGCGCCGCCTCCACCAGCGCCCTATTTTATTAGCTTGCCACCTCATGATGATAAAATATATCGATAGTATTTAATTTAAGAAATGTTAAAAATGTTACTGTTTATTAAATACATTACGATAATGTAGTATTATATAAAAATGTACATATATTTAAATAAAGATTTAAATAAGCCCAATGACATGTAAGATAAATATTGTTTGTATGTATGTGCATGAATATTTATAAGACTTCAAGAGTTTGCCACCTATATTTACGCATAAATTTATTACACTGTTAAATTTACTTACTTTACGTTTTAATTTATGAATATCTGAAGCATAAATGAAATACTTTGGCTAGTCACAAGTGACGGATCAATTACATAAAATTTAACGGCAGAATGTTCATGTTACTTTAAACTACATTACCTTATAAACTTAAAAGATAAAGTATAAGGAAGCGGAAAGTAATAAACACGGTTGAGTAATAAACATATTTTAAAGAATTGGTCAAAGACTTTTATTGTTTATGTTATTTATTTCATTGTTTTCGTCGAATACAAGCATTTGGGATGTAGGGACTCCGTTGAATGTTTAAAACAACGTGGAAGCAATTTTTCTCCAATGCTCCAATTTTTCACTAACTGCAAACGTAGGCTGGTGACGACCATCAAGCAAACAAAGGAGTTTCTAAAGTTAGTTCTGGAGAGCACCATACCTGGTAAACAGGGGAACAAATGGTATGACGACATAAAGGAGCGGACCAGGCATAAATACCATCAATTAAAAAGAATAGCTGAGGACGGAATCGGTTTTTTCCATCTAATCGCCAAACTTCAGTTTGAAGAGAGTACAACAGGGTGTTTATTTTTTCACACTACTTTGTTTAAAGAAAAAAAATGTACAATACATAACTATATCACAAGAACTTAACGACGAAGACTTTCAGGATATAGGAAAGCAAAAATGAAAAAATTCTTAATCTAAATCGAAATTAAATTAATACAGAAGCTTATTGTGACAATTCAAATTGTAGTTTTCCAGTGGTCTTTTTACATTTTTAAGATAATTGCAGGATTTTTTTGTAATGAAAATATATCATTTATTTTTCGTTAAAATACTCGACAGAAAAAATTTAAATCTTTCCACAACACGGGCTTTGTTGCTTTAGCATAAAAGGTTGTATAAAAACCGTATTTCTTTCTTTTTATACAACAATGTAAAAAATAATCCTGCTCCAAGTTTATTTTGCCTAATTGTTTCTACTGTTCTTTTACTTTTATCTTTCACTTTTGAAAATCAGCCTGGTTTGCTTTCCAATATAAAATATACATAGTTACAAAGGAATAGCAATGCATTCTCGGTGAACATGGGGTCGAATAAAAGTTCCGATTAAAAAGCTTCCGGTAGTAAGAGCAAAGGAACGATTGAAAGTTAGCCTTTTTGTGGCTGTTTGTATTATTTATTACTATCTCAAAAACAATGATATGTAAATCGAATCTTATTAAATATTGTACTTTTTGATATTAATATTTGAAATTAATGGTTAACAGTTTTTTAATAAAAAGAAATAGAATTGTGTTGATGTTTATTCTTTAAAAAATTGTTGGTTATCATTAATGATGGAAAAGTGGATATTAAGTATAATGTTATGTTGAATTTAGAATAAATTTTATTAGCTAACCAGACATAAATGTAGTGCGTTACGTTATAAAAATCAGTAATGGTTACATTTAATATGACTTTTCTAGTAAAATTAATTCAATTAATTCGAAATGAAATAGGAAACAACAACTTGCGAAGATCATGTACAAGTATCTGTGTCGATATTTTAAGTATATAAATAGATTTACCTTCGATGCATATGAAATCGGATCAAGTGCAATACACGCAGCATTGTTTTTATATTCATAATTGCAACCAATTTATATCCAACGTTGAAAACCTCTCGTCTCTCTCCCCTAAAAGAAGGTATTAGCCATATTCATCAAATTCGACTTCATCGTTATGTATTAACTCATATATCTATAAATGTTATGAAAATAAACTATTGAATTAAAGTTAGCGAGACGTACATAAAATTAAGCTTTATTTCAACATATGTTTTTGTTCTTCGAAATCGTTTCAGAATGTTAACTTAGTTTATGAAATGATCTGTTATGCAGAAATTCGTTAGGAGTTAAATTGACAATTTCTAAACTAAAAGAAATCAAAGAATGTCTTAGCATCTGTCATATATTTTATATATATAAATAACAGATAACAGTATTAAGCATAAACTTACATGGTTTATCAATTTTTTGTTAATCTTTTTTATGTTTAGTAACGTTTATCTGAAGGAAAATGAATCGTTCGTTATAACTTTAATAACACTAGTTATTTTCTGATCTAATACAAATATGTATCAGTTCAATAGTTTTAAATGAAATATGATAAGACGAGATGAAACTGATAATGAGTTGGTATAAGATCAGTTTGCGCTTGTGGGTTAAGAACAGGATGAAAATTTTTGTTGCCCCAGTCGCTTCACTAGCAACAGCTTCTTTCCAATCGGAATACCGGAACTGCATCATGAAGTGCACTTATTTTTGTCAGAAAAGTTTGCGGTGTATTGGAGAATAGTTCTTAAACAATTTACACAATGGATAATGCATGATGCATTGATGCATGCATCGGTATATCTCCGAAACTTTGTTAAAGCAACATTGTTACGTCACAAGTTAACAGGTATTAAACGTAGCGTCTATTTTTACTCCTAAGCACAAGTATATGACGTTTGTAAGTATATCACGGTGACACTATACCGATAATTATAACTTATTTCTTGAAGACACCCATATTTTATTCGGACGGCAACACTCACGCTGGCGAGCTGTTCTACTCCTCTGCTATTCTTATCAAGAATGAGGAGCTAAACTAACACTTTGTTGTGGGCAGATATCACCAACGTCCGATCCACCACATCGGTTAATTTTGTAGTACATTAAGTTTCATTTAGATCAGGCTTGCCATATTTCCCATGAAGCTTTTAGGTATATATATAATATCGATAGTTTGCCTTAATATTCCAGTGCTTCACATATTCGCAGTAGTTTCATAAAATGTTACATTTAAAACTGGGTGAGAGCCTGACCGGTTTGCGAGCAATTAACGTTCCGGACTTTGTGAGGGTTATACAACGCGGTTCAAAGCTTTGTGGCCATGTCACAATGTTTCGTTACATACGCTACAGTAATTATGTTCACTCCGTTTATTTTTTTGCAAACTAAAATTAGCACGGGGGCGAATTAATGACTGTAACAGTTATAAATAAATTGGTGACGTACTTTAGTTAAAATACATATAGTAACACGGTTATGTTTATACACTTTTCAAGCGGTATGTTACTCAGGATGTTAGGCATTTTAGTACTTAAAAATAATAATGTCAAAATGTATGACTTTTATGCGTCCAATTTTCTCAAGACCCGAGGTATTTCTTTTTCGAATGGGTGGTAGATTTTGACGTTCAATACGTGAACGATAGTTTCTGATGAAAGGAAAACATTGTCTTTAATTGTTTCTTACCTAGACAGTCTCTGATAATAGACTCGATTTCACACTATAATAAAATAAGAGTTATTTGGCGTAGAAATTTTGAAATGTTCCTGTCCCAGTTCATCTATCACACGAAAGTGTACCATCTTTTAGAGCGATAAAGTCTATGAAGCTTATACTATTTATATTTATATTATTCTTTTGTACTTCATAATCGAGCTGCTTACTGTCGATAATATATCATATCCGTTTTAAATTAAAATTTTCTAACAAACAGTTATTATTCTGATAGTACATGGATGGATAGACACATCCGGTCCTCTTTTTACATATGCAGCTGGTTCTAACCGTTCTTACGAAAATCGTCAGCTCTGAAGGTTAGCAACCGTTCCTCTGGTTATGCTATATAACCGACTTATTATCACTTAAGGTTATAAGTTAGCGGTTAGAGCTCATTATCATCATTAATCGATAGATAATCATTGCTGGACACAGGCTTTACCGTCAATCTTAAAATCGCTTCGTCTATTGTTGTCTACAACCAACTTCTCCAGATTGTCGGTTAATCAAGTGAGTGGGAAACGCTGCTTCTACTGCCACCACCATAGGATCTTACCATTGGAGTACATAGTGCTTAATAATAATACTAGAGCAAAGAAACAACATCATCGATATATTGTTTTAATATTCACAAAGCGGAGTCTATCGGTGTACACATTCACTACAGCCACGGTCTATTTACTTTGTGTTGGTGCGTCAATATTCGCTGAGAGACTTGTTGCATGTTTAACTATCGATACTAAGCTATTTATGTAATAATGTTAATAAAATTAAATTTTACAAACATCTAGTAAGTCAAGCGCGTAATACAACATATCGTACAGTATATAATATATTAAATATATATCTGACGTGTCTTTAATAATGTTAACACTTGTAATCGGCTCTTTTATATAACAAACTTTGAGATAAACGATCTGTAGATCTAACAGAAATGCGACGTTGGTTAGGATATTTAGATTGCACCAAAAGCCACTTATTATTTATAAGATACAAGATGATTTCTCACGTAGATAACATACCTAGGTTTTACTACCTACTGCGTCCTTGATATAAAACAAAGCAGTTCTAAAAAACCACTTACTGACGGAAGAAGTAGGCACTGAATAATACCTGTGTATGCTGGGAAATAGATACTTATATCCAATAAGGATTATTAATACCACCCTAAATTAAGGGCGGATTAGCGAATATCACTAGCCCACGAAAGCTCTTGTGTGCAGAACAAGTCGGTGACCTCACGTTGATTTCATTTACCGGAAGCTCAAGAACAGTGCCTTGTTGTAGTGTATAGTGCATACATCCGCACTTACAAACTCTTGTCACTGTTAAAGTAAGGTTAAATTTTTATCAAGTAATTAGTTGAAAATTAATTACAAGTACTAGTCAACACGATTCATAAATGTTCAACAATTTCTACAGTGAATAGTGTAGCTGTTAACCGACGAGCTACTCGCTGGTGCTCGTATGCAAGTGGAATTTCCAATAGGGAGCCTTGTTTTAATAGCCTTTGCCTCAGACGTGCTTTGGTTGAATGTAATGAAAATGCCTTGTTAGTGATTGTTCAATGTATCGTTTTCCGTGTAAACGAAATAATTAAAGCCTTAGTATAACTAAAAAATATATTATTTTTTATACACTTTTATATATTTGTGGCGCAGCGGATAAGCACTTGTATTGTATAATACAGGTCTCTGTTAGTTTTTGGGTCAATTAAAATTATGTGAAAATGAGACCAAATTTAGTGTAAAAAAACAATTATACCAAATTAATCCATGACTTGTTAACTCTTTGCACTTGAGAGGCGAGTTTCATTCTGCGAAGTTTAACGCGACAACTCCAAACTTTGTGTTGAGTTATGTACATGAAATTGTTAAGATATGAGAAGAATTAGAATATAAATCGTTTTTACATAAATTTGTATGTATAATGATTTAAATTACCGGTAAGTAATGCGTCAGAATCGCTACGAAACACTCGAGCTTCTATTGGTCCACGCGAAAAAGGCCACAAGTAATAATAGATAACCATTGCAGTTTTGATAGACAAACTTGAGATTTCTAGTCGGTATGGTGATATCGTTACTGAAACTTTTGTCTATATGGTGACAATCAAAATTATGTATTTCATGTTCGAAATTATGCAAGAGGATATTCGAGCCGTTCGTAATACACGGACACTCCATAATCGAGGTGCATATGGTTGTTGCATACGTCAGAAATAACTTTAATCACTCAGGCGAGTTTAGAGATACGTTGTAGAATCGCTTCAAAGCTTTGATCTGACACACCTCTTACAAAGGCTATGAAGAGAATTCGCAAAGTTGTCTGGTACTAGACTTTTGAATGTAACGATCCAAGTATATACCTGTAACAAACTATAACTAAATGCTTTGTAAGTTAGAACATTTCAGGTAAACCTTTTATCCGACTTAGATCTAGTTTGCACATAATTTTATATAATATAATAGTATATGCGTGAAAACTTTGATAGTAAAAATAATTCACAAACGAATAAAGCTATATCTTTAAAGTTTAACTTATTTAAAGCGTTCATAAATAAGGACAGGTAATTTTTTTTAAAAGTTGAGAAGTTACTCCAACTAGATACTTGATCATTAGGATAATGTTTGAAAATCTGCGGAAAATGTGAAGAACTTGTTATAGTGCAACGTAAAAATTCATTTTACCCGCGACTACGAAATAAAGTCAAAATATGCACCAAGTTGCGGGAACAGTTCGTTAAATATTCATCGACTGAGATGCTAACTTGATTGTACGCAACCGGCAAAAGGTCGAAGCCGACTTTGCGCTTGAATATTGCTTTTCAAATTAAAGTTGTTTACAGGAAAACCAAAGAAGAATAAATTTTATAGAGCCGATATCGCGTTTGCATAGTTTTAAAAATTGCACAACTTTTTAATAAACTGTGATGTATTAAATATTTGTTAGGGACGTAAAAACGGTAGAGTTATTAAATATTTCCTTCGATTCATTCGAATACTGAATTTTCTTAAGTTTATTACTATTTACTGGTGGTAGGTCTCTGTTGCCGGAGACTGTTTAGGTAGGTACCACCGCAGCGTCTATAGCAGCCGCCAAATAGTGGTGTGCAAACATTACTGTCTTCTGGTTAAAAGGGCGCTGTACTGTAATTACAGGGGTAATTAGACTTACTATCTGATGTCTCAAGGCGACGAGCAGCACGTAGGCGCAGTGTATATCATTCCAACAGGCGCCACATTGTTATGTGATTGCGTGCCACTCAGGTTAACGGTAGTCTCATCTTTCCTAAAAAAAATTATACCGTTTTACAGAACAGTTAAGGATATCAATAGATTAAAAAGATTATGAGGACATTAAATATCTAATGTGAGTTATTAGTCGTAAATCATGTGTTTATTTCTCGTGATAATATATATAGTTAAATTATAGTAAATGTTACGTAGTGCTTGTTTTCAATACGTTGTAATACACCGGATTCCTACATAACAAGGCTTCAATTTGTAATGTTATCTCTGCCGGCAGACGTGTCCAAGGGTGATCGATACAAACGCAGTAACAGCTGCTAGCTATATAACTCACTGCAAGCAATGGAGCATATATAAAGCATATAACTAGCGGATCAAGTTTCAGTTCCTTTATGGATATGAAACAAACAATTCGTGAATAATCTATGACTTAACCCTTTAAATTGATTTTTTTACGTACAAAGGGTTTATTTATACACAGTTTCTGGTGATGGTATATTACAAAGACTTCGACGATAATAAACCATTCTTGGATCGTTTTTGTAATATGACACTGTAGTTAGGAAAGTGAGATAAAAAAATACTATTAACAAAAAACCCCTTTGGAATTGAAATAGAGTTTCATTAAAAGGGAAGTGAATAATTGCGTTAGTTAAATTATTATGTATTTGAAAATAATTATACAATAGTTTACAAAAACTATCAAAAGCACAAAGGTAAAAGCATATGTTTAATAAATATATAACAGAACTCTAAACTTGAGGTCCTTTATTCTACCCATATCTAAGACAGTTTTAATTCAATTTTAATGTAGACGGAAACGTGAATATATTCGATGGTACACGTCGCTGGAGTGACACAATGTCGCTGGGTAAATTTAGTTGGATAGTGACATTCGTGTGGTTGTTATTCCTGAGCCGAATAACAAAATTATACAATCCCGCGCGTAGTTCAGGAATTACTTTTGTATTGAATATTCTATATGAAATCACTTTTAAACAAACATAGCAAGTCAGTAGAGATTTTAATTGTAATAAATACGGTAAAGCTTTTCTTTACATTATTCGACGAACCGATAAGTCTAGCGTGATGTTTATCTGATGGTAACTGATACTACCTGCCAATAACAAAGTGGAGCTAGTTAGGTGATACACACAGCACCTCATTGGGTTGGTCGCAGTAGAATAGAATAGAATAGAACATTAAGTGTCGTTACCCCAGTAATTTCACTAGTTACAGCCCTTTTCAAATAGGAACACAGTAAACTTTGTATAATGTTTTTAGGCGATAGAAATAGATGTGACCGTATTGAACTAGACGGTCTGTATTATCAGAGATCTACCACCAGATTTGTTACTGTTTGCAAATAATTTGATTGTAATTAAAATAAATTACACGTACTTCAGTTGGAAATAAGATTTTCCACAGATTTTCAATTCACATCTCGCATCTTAACGTCTACATTAATAAAATTCTGTTCTGATACTATTACAACACTGATATTTCTGAGGTTTAAAATATGTGTTTCCATCGTTTAGTTTTGTATTTATATGGAAACAATGTGTTGAAATATTCAAAAATATTTCTACGCTGCGTATTAGGTATTCCGTACGGTAGGGGAGGAATTAGGGGCGTACATTTTGCGAGAGTTTTAACAGACAGCTCTGAAGCTTTGTCACGGTATTTGTATCGCTCACTAGAATAATTAAAATTATACGTTTAGTTTATGCAAATTCAATTTGTTTTCTTTGAAACGAACAATTTATTTTCAAAAAAAGGTTTATTGATGATATAAATATATAGAAAACAAAATATTAGGCGGTAGGTTGCTATTGATAGTGATGTGATATTAATCCTCACCCGATCGATGTGGGAATTTGAGGCAGGCTGATGTCCAGTAGTGGAAGTCTATCGGCTGATGATGATGTGATGAACGACAGGTTTGAGCTGTCACATGAAATTCAGCTGCTCCTTTCTTGGAAACATTCCCTTTTATGTCAATGCGAAGGTAGAGTTATGATTGGCATATTCCAACAGGTCTCCCATGAGGTTATGAAACGTATTCATACTACTTTCACTAGTTCTGTCAGTTGTACTTTATTCTTAAGGTATTTTAATTTTGAAAAATTTGAAAAGGATTTAACTTGTTTAACATGTTTTTTTTTCTCCAAAAAATTGTGTACGTGATATTTTTTTTTAACAGTCAATTTACGTCTCTACTATTGGGGCACAGATCTACCCTCAATATGAAGGCGATGAGGTTATAGTCACCACGCGGGCCCAATGCGGATTGTTGACTTCACACACATCTTAGAATAAATTCTAATTCATGTGCAGGTTTCTTCACGATGTTTTACTTCACCGTTTATATTTCACTGTTATTAATAAAGTTCACAAATGTATATAACGTAAATATAATAGTCATCGGTACATGCCAAGATTCGAACCCGCGACTTTCGAAATAGAAGCTAAACGCGCTAACCATTAGGCCAGCGGGCTACTACGTGATATACGAGTTATTTATAGAGAATGTCGTATTAAAGTGGTTTAGATGATTATCATTACCTTTGTTGTGGTCTGTCCACAAATGTTATTGTTATTTCACCTTGTTTTCGTTGTATTCGATTGGAGCTTTATTTCAAATGTATAATGGGTCCACGCTGAGAGCTTTATTATTCTATTCGAATGTATACTCGTGATATTGATCATATTATGGTTGAATAAACAAAAAAAAAATACATTCTTATTTTCGTGAGCTCTTTGTTTGCTTATTTTTGATTACGACCACAGTATTACTGAATTGATAACAAACGGGATAATTTAAATAAGTGTTTAATAATTTATTTTTACATTTATGATCGATACGAGACGTTCATTTGATGTTAAGTGATACGCCTGTCTACAACAAACGTGCAATCAATCTACAGCATATTATACACTCCACCACATTACGCTCGTCGCCTGAGACATAAATTGTTAAGTCACATTACCCCAGTAATTACCCTAGTTACAGCGCCCTTTAACCCAGAACACAGTAATGTTTGCACTCTACTGTTTGGCGGCTGCAATAGGCGCTGCCGTGGTAACTACGTAGACGACCTTCGGCAACAGAGACCTGCCGTCAGTAAAATAACACCTATGACCTTACTAAACGGTTAAATATAAAACGTAGAAAACTGTAACTTCCTTTATGTGGAAATTCTGCGGTATCGAATACTAATGATTCCTGTTCATCCATTATCGCAAAAAGGAAATAGTAATACCGACAAAATATTAATTGCAAGCAGAAATGTTTAATAATACACGTTATTGTGTTTTCTATTCTCTAACAGAGCGGAGTTACAATGGAGAAATATTTTCAGTGTGTTTTAATGTTTGTTTGTTTTATATACGTAGGAGAGTGCGTTCAATACGATAGGTTCAGTGGTGAGAAAGTAAACGATGAACGATTGAAGGAACTGCTCCAATTTAATAGAACTATGTAAGGTCTTTCATATATCGATTTATAATTTTTTTTAATGAACATGAAAAACAAGAAATAATATCCTTGTCTTTTTACAATTTGCGATTTATATTATTTTAATAAAAAAATTAAGTATAAGGTGATGATTATTGTGCGAAAGGTGACATATTAGTAACACAGAGTTTTGGAGGACATTCTTCATCTACTCTCCTTAGCAGAGGTGTCTTGTTTCAGCAGCAGGAACATTAAATTAGCTTATCACTTTATTATCTAAGAACGAAATGTGATAGATATAATTAATAGGAATATTTCTGGTGAGAATTGATATTAAATAGAATTAAACATTTACAGTACGTGTACAATAGACATAAAACCCTGCACTCCACACGAAGGCAGACGAATCGATGGCACCTGCAATAATTACAAGTACCCATCGTTGGGTTCAGCTGGTGGACCCTATGCTAGATTGCTAAAACCTGACTATGGGGATAGTAAGTTATAATTTCATACATTTATAATATCATGTATCAAAATGACCGATCGATGTGGAGACATTTGGGGGAGGCCTATGTTCAGCAATGGACGTCTATCGGCTGATGATGATGATAGAATAAGTCTGAACAATACATAGATGATAGAAAAAAAGAGTTATTATGTTAAAGTAGTTCTTAAATAAATACAATTGACATAATAAGTTAAATAAGAGATATGATAGAAGCAAGATTGTAATCTAAAAATAATGTTATATGTACGTTTAATTTTCATAGTTTCAAAGCCCTATTAATAATATTTTATGTTCTGAACTGGTGGTTGGTCTCTGTTGCCTGAGACAGTCTAGGTCGGTACCAGTGCAGCGCCTACTGCAGCCGACAAACATTACTGTGTTCCGATTTCAAAGACGTAGCTAGTGACATTACTAGGCTAACGAGCCATATCATCTGTCTAAAGTCGACGAACGCGTTATGATGCTGTGTATATCATCCTAACTAGCGCCACGTTGTTATGGGCAAGTATATTACTTACCATCAGGTGAACGTATTGCTCTTCTCGTCGTTTAGACAAATAAAAAAAAAATTGGGTTCTATCAATACTATCAACGCCTAGTAGATTAACCCTAATTTTTTTTCCGGCTGTTGTTTTTTTGGTTTAGTATTCGAGTCTTTTATGTTTATGAAAATAAATCAAGAAAATAAGGAAACAGGACTCCATTGTACCCTTTTAACAGATGGAGAAATAAAGAAAGGCAAAAATGGAAAGCCGTTGCCGTCGCCACGGCAAGTCCGGACATCTCTACAGGGTACGGGTCGTGTTACGAACAAAATAGCGTTCACCATGGCAGCAGTGCACTTTTTACAATTCATTAACAGGGACATCAGTATCCTGTCTGATCAGCGTAAGTTTTGATAAATTCGTAATTTTTTTAAATTTTAACAAAGCGCCGAGGCGAGTGAGACATTCACCTGATAGTAAGTAATACGCTTGACCATAACAACATGATGTATATTGTACCACGTCGCCTGAGCCATGTGATGTAAGTCCCTAATCCGGAAAAGGATAACGTTTGCATACAAATGTTTGGCTGCCGAAATAGGGGCTGCTGGTGATACCTAGACGGTTTCCGGCAACAGAGACCTACCTCTAGCAATTGTAAATGTAATGGAGTACTAGTATATTGGTATTATTAAAAAATATTGTTTAATAAATAAAAGCGTCAATTATTTATTGTTGACTAATGACTGCGAGGGTTCAGCTTTGAAGTTTACTATCTTATGAAGATGTTGAATAATAACAGAAACTCGTTAAAAAAATCATGAAGTATAAACAAAGACTGGCGGAACGTACATCTAAGGGGTAATCAGGAGGTTTATACTTAGAGTTTTATGCGCGAACGAATGAGAAACTAGGAAATCAGAAGAAGAGCTAAGGTTATCGTCGATGGGGCAGTAAGCTTGTCTTGTGGCGGCGGAGTACCGGTAGACGTATCGGCTAATAGTGATGATGATGATACAGCTTTCGTAATTTATATTCAGAAGAGTAACCATACATATAATTAGGAACCATTTATTTTAGAATTGTATTTGCAGGGCATTATCTTAATAAAGGACAGGACTGTTGCCACGCAAAGCGAAAGTATCCCCGTTGCATGCCAATAGAGGTACCGGAAGATGATCCCTATCTCAAAGTAACGGATATCCGATGTTTAAATTTTTCCCGCGCAGAAACATTCCAAGATGTCGCCTGTCTCTCTAAGTCAATGTTCCCTGAACAAGTAAGTATAGTTATGTTGAGAAATTAAGTTTTAAAAGTAAAATCTTAATAACCTAGAGTTTCAATTTTGATACCAATCTTTTAAACCGAATGTTCACATTACTATTAGTTTTTTTTATAGGTTGGCTGTACGTATTTTACTGTTGTATAATATTCTTCCCAATGAAATTAAAAAAATAAATATTGTGATTTTTTTTAGCTATTTTTCCCTTCATCTAGACCCTCAAGTAAACATAATAATATTAAAAATAAATCACTTTCGTAAATCAGGCTACTAAGGGTTAATTATGTTTGCTCTATATTACTATACCACAGATTAGAAGATTATTAGTTTTATTTAATATAAACATTCCGTATGATTTTCTTTTAAATAACTCTGGTTTGAAGGGTGTTGTATGTAGTGAAATTACTGTGGTAACGAGCTTTAACATCTTATATCTCAAGGAGACGAACACAATATAGTTTAGTTTTTACCATTAAATATAGTACCACATAGCTACGGGTATGCGTATCATTTACCATCAGGTGAACATCTTGCTAGTCTCGCCACACGTAGAATAAAAAAAATATTGTCAAACGTTTTGGTTGAAATTTTACTAGATTGTAAAACGAACGTTTTTTTTTAATTATTTATAAAGAAATATATCTGTACCGGAATTAACTAATGTCTGAAGATTATTTAGTCATTGCCTCATTTTATTTATAAGATTAGTTTTTTTTTTATTCAATTAAGCAACGAGAGGAGCCGAACGTTCACCTGATGGTAAGTTATATGCTTGCCCATAACAATGTGGCGTTAGATAAGATGGTATACACAACATCACATAAGATGTTGAGACATAAGATGTTAAATCTCATTACCTCAGTAAGGGTAGAGGAAGACCGAAGAAAGTGTGGATGGATTGTGTGAAAGAAGACATGTGTAAGAAGAGTGTGAATTCAGATATGATGGCTGACAGAGGGATATGGAAGAGAAGTACATACTGTGCCGACCCCATATCGCTAGGAAAAGGGCAGGAGGAAAAACAGGAAGAGGCGCTCTTTAAACCGGAACAAAGTAATTATTGCGCACTACTGTTGGACTGCAATAGGAACTGCGGTGCAACCTACTCGCACCTAGACGATCGCAACAGACACCTACCACCAGTAGAACCCACATATCTGAAGAAAATTTTGTCCTGTCTCTAGTCATTCGATTAGTTAATAATTTATTACTATTATCACAATACAAAGGTATAATATTTAAATAATCGTGTTTTAATTTTTTTAGATTAACCTACAAACACCTGTTATTGATTTGTCGACAATCTACGGAGTCGATGAAAAATCTATGAACTTAATAAGGAGAGGCGAGAACGGTCTTCTGTTAATGGAGGAACGAAAGAACCGATACTTGCCTATGGTGAACTTAACTAAGCATTTATGCATACAGAATATGGAGAACGAAACGAACTGTTATTATTTTGGTAAGATTATTCAAACGGTAGTCAAATGTTAAAATTTTATTACGGTTAATGCAATACTTAGTTTTTTTAAACAATGGAAAATAAACTTATTCTGTCGCTGGGTACTTTCACCAGTTACAAGTATTTTTTCAAGTCCTGACAATGGTATGAATAATATTTATTTTGAATACTTTAGAGGTGACTTATGTTTAGGTTTTGTTTAAGACATATCTTCCTTTGTTATGATAGGGTTTTTGTTAAGAAACATTATAAGATTGGTATAGACTTTTGGGTTTCTAGGTTTCCCGGAAGTTGGCAATTTTGACTTAAGAACAACGGTCTTCACAATATTTTTTATGAAAGAACATAATCGTCTAGCGGCAATTTTGCACGAACTAAATCCTTGCTGGAAAGATGACCGCCTCTTCAAAATCGCCCGACAAATAAATATTGCAACTGCTACCAATATTTTTATATATGAACTTCTACCAGCTTTGTTGGGTAAGTTAAGAAAAGTAACCATACACTTCTTTACACAAAGTTGTTCCATTTCGATAAATTATTTAATTATTTAAGCCAATCAACAACTATACATAACTTACAATATTAATGACATTTTTATTATGTAAAACTCTAGTTAAAGATTAACACATTGTGGTTAACGGAATACTATTTCATCATTATCATTTCAACCTATTTTTGTCTACTTCTAGAAAATGTTTTGTATATTATTTAATTCAAACAAAAAGAAAACTAAGAGATAGAGAAGAGAAACTTTAAATTACTACCAAAAGCAAAACTTTGAATATAAAACTTTAAAATGTGTATAAAATAATAATAAAAAAAATATTTTATATGATTATGGTGATTCTTCTTTTGTGGTTGAGATACCTGATAATAAGTTGAAAATCACAGAAATAATATTTATCTGCCTCTGAAGAGTAGTGGAAAACGTGTGCATTGTAATACGGAGGTTTTTGGTTCTATTCCGTGGCCCCGTGTTAAAGGCTTTGGTTTGTGGTAGGGTTTTTCGACTTTGATCTGGCTAGAGAGATCCTGACTAAGTCTACTATCATATTATAAATCTGCCGCCGTAAAGTAACTCATAATAAGAGTGATAATATTCTTGGAGAACACATCATGGTGTTATTGTTATTTAACTTGCCCGGAAATTGATGACAAGTATGGTTATAAGTTCAAGGTATATATAAAAAAAACTTTTCAGGTCGTAGAAACATGCTTAACTATGGCGTGATATCAAATCGGAAGCGACATATTACTGCGTACGATGAATCTGCATTACCTTTAGTTTATGCAGAGTACGAGATTGCAACACGCTACTTTCATACCCTACTGGACGGACAAATAAAGTAACCACCACTGATTATATTAAATGTATTGTAAGGTTCAAGTTTAATTTGAAATTTTTCGTTTCAGGAAATACGATGAAAATTATAACTATGTTGATGAACTGTCCTATAGTGATACACTATTCAGACAAGATATCTTGGAGCAGGATAGAAATTTAGAGGAAATTAATCGTGGCACTTTTTACCAGAGTGCTGCTAAGATGGATGACATAATAGATCCGGAGGTAATGGTGACGAAAAACGAACAGAATATTCACCTGATGATAAGTGATAAACGTTGTTTATAACTATATATTGGTATTCTAGATATGTGTATTAAATCACCTTGAATTTGTTGCGTTGAGATTATGATTTCGAAATGTAGCATTTGTAAATAATTAATATCAACAGTTTGATTTAATTATATATAGATATAACGTATGTTTTTACTTAATGTTTCTATATTACAAACAAAAAAATTCGGTTTTTGGAATTAATATTAAGATTCAGACAGCCAAACAGATATTACATTTTGTTATGTACAGCATTATCTGCTAAAACATTTGTATTGTTATTATTTATTATTTAACAAAACCTACTTCTTTACTATTTTAGGTATCTGAACGTTACTTTGGTAATTTACAAAAGGCACATGATAAAGTAGCTGGAGATATTCAACGCGGCAGAGATCTAGGAATGAGGGGATACAATGAATACAGAAGTATTTGCGGTCTTAGAGCTGCCAAGACCTTTGAAGATTTCGGAGACGTTATTGACATAGAGGTAATCTTTAAGAGGTATTCCTTATTTTCTGATCAAGAAATAGGATTTTTAAATTATTCTCAAAAAAAAATACAAGGTACAAAAAAATTCAATGTTATGCATAGGTGTGCCCGTTACTATAGGTAGATACGTACGTCTTGGTCATCTCATTGCATTGTCCCATAAAAATAAGTTGAGTAAGAATTGTTTCAGAAAGTGGAAGTTCTAAAACGACTGTACGATGATGTTGACGATGTAGATTTGTTTGCCGGTATAGCAAGTGAAAATTACATTAAAAATACTTACGTCGGGCCGACATTGTTCTGCATAATTGTGCGACAACTAAACGTATATAGATATGGAGATCGATTTTGGTTCGAAAGAGGAGATCAAATACACAGTTTCAATCCGAGTAAGTTAAAGCAACATTTACATATAAATACTTAGTTAATCCGTCAATTAAAGCTTGTTTAGTGTAGAGGTTAAATAGCCTCGACATATTAAGGAGAATGTCTCATATGTTCTATGTCCCATAAGGATGGAAGAAAGCCCTACTTTACTATTAAATAGTAACAATAATCTGATTTCATTATTTCCTTTCTTATTGTGAGCCATATTCCTTAATCATAATGTTACAATAATTAAAAGAAACTTGTTAGTTCCACATTACGTTGCTAATTAAAGTGACTGACGTATTCCGATAAAAAATAATTAGGCAATTGCATTGTTGCTTGAAGTTGGAATGTCCGGTTGGAAATCGTTTTGCTAGTAGATTTATAAAAATGAAAACATTGAAAGAAGTTTACATTTTCAGATCAATTGCAAGAGATCGGGAGAACGAATTTGGCAAGGCTCGCCTGTGATAATGCTGAAGGCATTAAATATATTCAACCTCTGGCTTTCCTCAACGTGAGGTCAAGGTGGGGTACTTACATAATTTTTTTTTTAATTTTTTTTTTGATTCATCACCATCATCCGCCAATATACGTCCACTATATAAAATTTTAAATTAGATGGTAAATAAGTGTAAATAAAGGCTCTGACCCACCACACGCAAGACGAACAGTTAAAAAAAATATATACGGTCCATTGCTGGATATAGACCTCCCCCAAAACTCAGCACAACGATTGGTCCTGCGGTAATTTTTGATTATGGTAACACATTTTTTTTATTTTATAACCCGACAAGATGAGACAGATGATATGAGCAGGTTATCAATTATCTGATGGTGATCGGTAACACAGCACCACATTGTACATACCGCTTTAAGACATCAAGTCTAATTACCTCGGTAATTTCACTAGCTACAATGCTTTTGAAACCGGAAGATGGTAATGTTTAAAGACGACTAGTACTACAGTAAATTTAGATTTTTTATTAATGATAAGTGATATCCTTGTCCGCAACGCGGCGCTAGTTAGGATGATATACACAACACCAGCTTGCGCGCATCGCTTTGAGACTTAAGTGCTTAGGTTCTCGTTATCTTAGTAGCTTCAAAGCTACAGCGCCGTTCAAACCCGAACAGTAATGTTTGTACAGTACTGTATGGAGGCAGAAATAACCACTGCGATGGTGTACCTACCTGGACGGTCTCTTCAACAGAGAGCTACGACTAGCATATTTAATAATTATAGTAAATGTATCACTTATTTTTATGTATTTTATATATATAAATGATATGTGTACCTTTTATTTTAGTAATATGCCGGTTTTGTGTTCACGGATACCGGGCCCCAATTTGAAGATATGGAGCGACGAGAATTGCTACAAACAGGATGATGATACATCATATCGCCCGTCTCCAAAATATTTCACTGAGGAGTATTTATCAAAGCACAATCGTGTTTCATTCCGACCTGGTTTCACATTCACCCGATATTAGTTAACTACGTAGTTTTAAATATGAATATAACAACCTAGCTATTTAACTGATGAAATAAGTTTTAACCTAACTTAACCATATTTCAATTTTTTTAATAAAGTTTTTTCCTAATATTTTTTTTATTCAACGATTAAACGAATGGGATTATCACCTTTACTATTAGGTTTTCTTTCTGCCGCCAAAACGGTAGTGTGAAAATATTACTGTGTTCCGATTTGAAGGGGGCTGTAGCTGGTAAAATTACTAGAGTAATGACACTCAACATCATTCGTCCCAAGCGACGAACACATCAATATCATCCGGACTAGCGCTGCGCTGTTATGGGTATCACTTATCATCAGGTGAACATTCCGCTGCTTTCGTCACTTAATTGAAAAAAAAAAACAATAACAACTTGGTTTTAATTAGAATGTTATACACTGCACCACATTGCCAGTCGACTTGAGACATAGGATGTTGAGTCTCTTTACCCTAGTAATTTCACCAGCTACAGGACCCTTGAAATAGAAACAGTGATGTTTCGATTAGACATCAGAAATAAACGCTGCGGTGGTATCTACTTAGACGGTCTCCAGCAACAGAGACCTACCACCAGTAAGATATATTCTTAATAGCTAACGAAGGTTTTAAAATATAATTTAATATTCGAGACATGAATAACTACAAAATTAATTATTCGCCGTGAAAATGAATTAATTCGTGAGTTATATTAAGTAAATAGATCTCTAAAGCACGAACAAAGTTACTTGAATGCATTTGATGAAAAGTGATATTAACTTAGCTCAAGTATTCATGTTTATCTTTAAGCGGAATTCAACGTCGTTTGTGAAATACTTAGAAACTTAAGTGCTTCATTACGAAGTCTTTTTGCAGTATGTTTGCTACTTAACTGGGCTTATATCTCTCTTTTTCTCTCTCCTCCTAGTCATTATTCTATATGTAAATAATGATGATTCAATTCACTTGTAAAGTTTATGAGAATCATTTAAGTTAAATTTAAGATTTTGAAATACAAGATTATTAATGATAAGTTCATTAAGGTAATTGTTTTACTTTGTACTTCAATAAAAAAAATATTTTCATTTGTAACAGAACTTATGGCCGGACTAGGTATATACTAGCTGTTTCGCGTTCGCTATGCTAGCAGTAACACCCCCGCAACTTCTTTTGGGGAATTAATTTTGGAAAATCCATTCTTAGTTGACCTCTAAATAGCAGTATCTCTACCAAATTTTGTGTTTCTACGCGTGACCGATCGATATGGAGAACTTTGGCGGAGGTCTATGTCCAACAGTGGAGGTCTATGTCTATCGTCTGATGATGATGCTGATGATGATGATGATGATGATTCAATCAAAAGTCAAAAAAGTTCATTTTATACTACTTTGACTAATTCTGACACTAATACAAATATGCCGATACAGTGGAATGTTTCAAACGCGTTTAGGAATAGCATCACGTTTTGTGAACAACTCTAAAACTGGAACAGTTGTAGTAGACCGCGTTCAGGAAACTCAATTACATGTTACATGAATTATGTCATTGCTCAATTTTCTTGTACAGTTTCAGTGTGGTCGCTGTTGTTTGTGATCGTCAAATTTAATACCACCGCATCGCTTAGTTCTTTCGCCAATATACAGTGGTAGTCATATAATTAGAAGAATTTCTTACGAATAAAAAAAGTATAACACGTAACAGAAAATAAACTCCTACATGTGTAAGACTCATTTTGTAATTAAACGTAAAATATTTTTTATATTTTATGCATTTAAGGAGTTTTTTATTTGAGTGGCTATATTATTGCATAATTATTAATTATTGAATAAGTATATTTTTTGCGAACATTTTTACGTTGAAATTATACTTTCTTTATTCATAAGAAGTATTCTAATTATGCGACCATCACTGTATGTTATGTAGGTAACTTGATATTAATGTATGGAGGTAGGCCGTAAGAACTTTGCAATAAACCGTACTGCTGCGATCTCGGTGTTTGCTTGACGTATATGTAACAATATAGTATGCAAACAATAATCTTTCAGCTTTTAAAGTGTAGTAGTTACGAGATTTTATTCGAGCGTTACGTGGCGCTGCATAACATTCTAACTAGCACCACGTTATTATGGAGAGATGTGTTACTTATCGAGATCTGCAAAATTATTAAACGTAATAAATCAATATTTGGCAGAGATATTGTTTCTACTATTTAGAGCTCAGCTAAGAATGGATTTTACAAATTTCCTTCCCCAAAGAGAATTGCGGTGGTGTTTATAACAGGAAGGGACCCGTGATGCAGTAGATTGCCGCCGGGCGGGAATATTTCTGACAAATTATAAATCTACTTCTACATTACGGCCAGCAAAGTATCTGGGGAACATCTAGTAATAGATATACTTATGATAAATACATGGTCTGTTATAAATATAAAAGCAATCGTTTATTTAGAGCGTAATACAATTCGCAAGCCATACAACGTACGAACTCGTTTTGGCCCGTAACCATTACATTACACGGGTAAAACAAAAATAGAGCCTTCTTTAATGAGGTTCTTGAAATGTTATATGATATTTTCCAACAAGCCATACAAATTGAAAATGTTTGTTTTGGTAAACCATTATAAAATCTAAAGTTTTTTTCTTCCCAAATTGTGTTGAAAATCTTTAAATACGTTGATAAGATTCTTTTTATTTAAAGCTCTATTCACTTTCTATATTCATAAATTAGCAATACAGCAAAGTCTTTGATAATAGTTTATATTTAATTTTCCTTATCAAGTTTTATGAATAATAAATAACGGAGGTAACAACTGATTTTGTTTCCATCTAACTGTATTTGTTATTCGTTGCTGCGAGAAAGGTCTCTCGCTGGATTGAACAAGTTATTATTCATACAAGCAAACGGAATACTTTGACCGGGAACTGGTGAGTGGCACTTTTACGATCGTGCCGCGAGCTTGGAAAAATTTCCTTTACATTCAGATATGTTTTCTAACATGGACTTCGTTTTACATGACAAACGTTCAAGATTCATGGATTTTAAAAGTATTATTTACACAAGCGTAATCATCAGTCCATAAATGTCCATTGTTTTCTAAGTAAAGATCCCCACATCTATCAGTCTTAGGCTGCCCGTATCTAGTGCTTCCCGCGACCTCCATTAGATGTCAACATTGTAAGGACCTCTCAGTAAAATCTCCTTAGAACAATGTGCCTTCCTTTGCACCTTAATACACACATGTATCATTACAATGTTATCATTAACATTAAAGTAAATAGTACATAAAATCCGTAGTGTAGTGGCTAAGCGGTTGTAACACAAGTCCAAAGCCATATGTGGGTTTTTGGAAGGTTTTTTCAAACTTTCCTGATTGATTACCACCTCATATCTTTTATATGATGTCTTATACTTTTGTCATAGTATTGCCCAGAGTATTCTGAGTGTACTTCACCATCCACGGCCTTTTATTGAAAACCATATGTTTTGTTGCTCTAAATTTATATTTTTAAAAGTTAAATTGTAGTATCTAAATTAGAAGAAGATAAGTGCGAGTGAAATGGAGCGCAATACAAAAAAATTTAAATTCAAGAGGATATGGCGTCATAAAGTATTTAGGAGTTACGCTTATTTTGATTATAAATATTTTTGATGCAGACTTTCAACTTTAAGTAATGACAGAGTATATTTAATTGCAAATATTTTGTAAAAAAAAATATATAAACACTTATAATAAGAATAACTACTATCGCTTTCTTTGTTAAACAGTTTTCTTGATTTGATAATAATAGTCTTCTATTAACATTCATAGTATCGTGGACTAAATTTCGTACCAACGAGTCTATACTTAGAGAACTCGGCATCAAGTAGCGTTTATCATCTTTGGTACAGTTTCATATCCTCATATTTTTTAGTCACGTATACCGTCGAGGGGAGGTAGCTATTGAGCGACTTGGGGTTCAGGGAAAGCTTAAGGGTTCCAGGCCACAAGGTAGAACGACCATGAGATGGACTGACCAGATAAAGACGGTAGTAAATGGCTCATCTTCTTTGCCACTACGCGAATGCACCAGGAAGGTGAACCATCAGAGAGGAATGACGACGTGTTGTTAAGTTTGTGACCAACACCTAAAATGGTGACCACGACCACTCTGTCAAGGGTGATACCGACAAAGAGGAAGAAGTAGATTAACGTTCATTATACTTTAATTTTATAAGATCTAGCTTACGCTGATAAAATAACAAGATCAATAACTTAAAGTAGTCTACTATATTAAGTTTTATGATATACAAAATATATAATCGACGAACGATAACATTAATTAAATGTTCGATAAGTTATAACATCTTCTCCGTTCTTAATGGACTAACTTTGTGAATAACTTCGATTGGGTGAGATTTGATTCTGAAGAAATTCTGATAATCTGATGTCTGAATCTACTTTGAAGCCGTTTCAGCGGCTTAAAATTTCGTGGCTTGATTTTAAATCAGCTTAATATTATCATTAAAGCCGATAGAGAGCTCGTAGCGGTTGGTGATGTAGTAGTAGATGGTGACTTTTGCACTTAGTGTTTTTGTTCATAAGTTTAGTTGGGGCTTTACTTGATGATTGGAAAAGTAAAGGTAATATTACTTCATGAACTACATTTTTAAAAACAACAAACATCCATTGAGTGATTTTAAAATGCAGCTGTAGTGTATCGGCTGTCCGTTTGCATTGTTATATTGATGTGACGGGTTCCATTCCGAAGACATATAAGTAGTGGAGTATGGATCGTGGCAGGACTTTCTCTAAGTTTATTAGATATACTATCATATTGCAAATCTGCTGTTGTAATTGTTGCTGTGTTCTGGCTGTTAACTTATGAGAGAAGAAGAGCCCTTATTTTTACTTAACATTATGTGGAGATTAGGTCAAGTGTTAGTCTATAGTCGATAATATAAAGTGGTGATGTTCTTTCTTAGTTGATAGATATTATAGATACCACTGTAAGTTTTTTTTTAAACTTAATTCAATAATGTTTACTTATATTCTTATTGATTGTATATGTTTCGTGTTGTATAAGTTAATCAAGAATCAAGTAATCTTGGTTTAGTGACCCGTGAGAAATTTAATACAATTGTACTATGCGTGTGCTGTGGTGTTGAACAGTCAAATTCTCCTCTTTAACATCTCTCTCTCTCTCTCCTTATAATCATCCACACCACAAAATGAATGAATGTTTGCTTATCTTGAATTGTTAAATACTAGGTTTTCATTTATTGCTAAATAAATTGGTATAAAATAAAATTAATAATAATATTAAATAAAAAAAAATTACATTAAAAATAGGATTAAGAGGAAAAAAATGGCGTAAAATTCTGTTCCACTCTCTCCACTTTCGTATTCTAAGAGCCGGCGGCTGTATGAATAGCTGAAGCCGTCGACTTTACGGTACATTAAACCTACAAGTTCTCAAAGGCTGACTGTACTTATTCAACTTATTCCTTAATTCAAATTTAGTCCTCACCTAGATATGACCAGTGTGAGACCTTTTATGTTGATTTTATATTAAGTCACCTCTACTTTCATAAAACGTTATCATTGAAAGGCTTTATGCCCAATTGAATTTATTTGAGTGACAACCAATGTTATTGAAATTAGCATTGAAACTATATAATAAAAATTTATTCTGTTATATGCGTAATTTGATCTTTTGACCCATTTTAACAATATTTGGAAGAAATGTGGAATTAGTATTAATACAAAGATTAGATTAGTAAGAGCTCTGGTATTCCCTACCTTCCTATAAACAGTAGAAACATGGACAATCCCAGCCAGAGTGAGACAATTGATGTATTCGAGACATGGTCCTAGAGACGTATGCTAAAGATACCTTGAACTAAGAGACGCACTAATACATCGGCCCTGACTAGGGTCTGGGTAAAAACTCGTTTGTCATCATAATGCATGGAGGCGACGATTGTTTGGACAAACAGATCATCTTTGGGAATATCGAAAGCAAAAGAACACCCGGTCGTTCACCAACCGAATGGACCGATCAAGTCAAAAACTCATTATACTATAAATTTCATACCTTTTTAAAAGTGCGCTAGTCAGGAATCGTTGGACGCGGATCGTCCGCTCCAGTCAGCAACTCTAACGTCAATCACGATCCTCAGTCACGAGGGAATGACTGTATAAAGTGATGTGCAAGTTAACGAAATGTTTCGCTTAACAGTTTAAGTACTTAAAACTAGTTCTAAAGAGGGATAGACGACTTGCTGCTTTTATTGACTGGTAAATGTGGTAGCATCAAAAATTTTCTGTTTTAATCTTACTTTAAACTTTCCTATAAGTAAAAGCTATTGCTTGCATTGTTAATATAATGTATATGTATTAGAAATAGTAATAATTAGTATATTTATTTAATAAAAATACATATAATTAGACTCTTCAAGAAGTTCGAAACAGATTTACTGGCCTCACATAGAATATGGTAAAAGCTGTTGTTATTTTTTATTATACAATTAAACGAGGAGACAAGCGGGACGTTCACCTGATGGTAAGTGATACGCCCGCTCGTAACAGCAAGACGCTAGTTAGGATGATGCATATTGCTTTCGTTGCTTAAGACATAAGATGTCGAGTCTCGATACCTCAATAATTAAATTAGCTACAAATCTCGTTGGGTTTTTTCCATTCTGTCGCTAAACTGGCTGTGGGTGATATTGTAACTTCCTGATACAATTGCAGTAATGTCGACTACCTTTATAAACAATCGAAAGGTATTAATTTTACCTGCAGATAGAGGACACGTAACAAACATAAAAATCAGAGCACGTACTGCTTACGTGTCTTAAGCTGAATTACTGATTTTCATACGTTTCACCTGAGAATTTTTCGATGTCTGTTACAACACTTAAAATATTTATGAAGTAGTATATTATTATGATATTGTAAAATTTATTCTATCTGTTAAATCTAAATAAATTGATTCGGCCATAATTTCCGTTTCTCAGGATGTATTCTTAGGACTACACATTGATCGACAAACTTTGGTTTGTACCTACGATCTAGTGGTAGGTTTCTGTTGCTGGATACCGTCTAGGTAAATAGCACAGCATTTCCTATTCTTACCACCAAATAGTGTGCACTGTGTACTAGTTTGAAAGGCGTTGCAGCGAATAAAACTACAGAGGTATCGATACAAGATCTTACGTAGCAGGTGACGATAACAATGCGGTGATGTGTATCGTCATAACTACTGCCACGTTGTTACGTATCACTTACCATCAGTTATACTTCTAGCTCATCTCGACATTTCATTGATTAAAACAAAATATGAGTTCATCCGACGTCCTGTCGATAAATAATATTTTTACTATGGTTTTCACAAAAAACCTAAAATGGTAAGCTCTACTTCCATATTACTGCCGACGGACACTAAACAGCGCTTTGTAAGTGCTAGAAAAGATCTAGTCAGGCTCCTCTTACTAAAGTTCTCTCATTTAAAGAAAAAGTTTTTATAACTTAAAACATTAAAAAGAGATAATATGCGATACATTTACATAATCCTACCATTAAGCTTAAACCATAAATGGTCTTATCCTTTTTGGTAACCGTTGCCGACAATGCAGCGTCGCTTTACGGGAGGTAATGCGTTTACGGATTCACTAAGCTCTCCCTGAGGGATAATTAATTATGTCCTTATACCAGATTAATGTACACGTACCTTTGCGTTTAGCGGCGACATATATTATACGTAAAGCGAGGATACAGCTTTCCAGCCAATCTAACGCCAAGTCTGAGATATATCAAATAAAAGCGAATGTAATTTTTTTTGGGGACTAACGTAATGATCCTTTCAAACCCTAATGATTACGAAACTAAAATATCCTTGCGGTTACTTTGTACCTTGAATACAAGTGTTGTTTTTAATAATAAATGGATTCAGTTTAGCAGAAACGGCTTTACCGACAAATAGTCGTTTTGGCTATTTTAGTTCTAGAGTTTGGTTGATTTTTTTATGAGATACACCGGCCTATAACAATGTGGTGCTAGTTAGAATGTTATATACAACACCATATTGCGCTTGTTGCTTTGAGACATAAGATTTGTCTCGTTACCACGGTAATGTCACTAGCTATAGCACCGGTCAAACCAGAACATAGTAATGTTTGCACACTACTGTTTAGCGGCAGAAATACTCCCTGCGGTGTACCTACCTGAACGGTCTCCGGTATAAGAGACCTGCAATCAGTAGACCAGTAGGAAACAATATTAATGAAATTATATTTTACATCGTCATCATTATCAGCCGACAGACGTCCACCGCTGGACATAGGCCTCTTTCAAAGATCTCTACATCGATTGACCCTGCGCTGTCGGCGTCCAGCTGCTTCCCGTAACCTTCACCAACCAAATGGACCGATCAACCACCTGGGTGGGTGGAGGGCCTGCCAACATTACGACTTCCGGTACGCGGTCGCCATCCGAGGACCTTCGTCCCATCGGCTGTCAGTCCTGTTTTACATTATAAACAAAATATATTTTAAAGGATGTTTTAATGTCTAGCCCAGTTATTAATTTAGTTTGAGATGACGTACTTAATATTTCCTTGTGAGTATTACGTGTATAGTACAAACCATTTCGGTAAAATTTGTCCTCGTATAAAAGATTTCTTTGAAGGTTTCAACAGCGCAGTAAGAAACAATGCGTTAAAAAATTTAATATCAACTGAAGCTCGCCTTGTTTGCGTTGTTTCTGAAAGTCGCTTATGAAATTTCTTCTTTTCAAAGGCCAATGTTATACTATTTGTATTCAAACGTCGGTGGGTATGAGAATTGCTACTTTTATTCTTTATCATTTCAGAGGACACGGAGACACTGATATTTATTAAAGATTTCTCTTTATATCTTTAACAAAGTCACGATGAGTTAGCCACTAGTAAAGAGATTTCTCTTTTAAGTAAACTACTAAATAAACAATTAAGTAGTTGAGAAGCGTTTGAAGAAGTAATTGTTAGAGCACTTCTCTAATTATCGCTGTGGTAATATGTGGCAGTAAGAATTTGTTGTTATTTTTAATTGTAAATATTTTTTATGTCAATATTTTAGTTAGCACATACAATTATCAATATTGTCTGAAATAGCAAACTATATGAATTTTAAACTATTTACGTCTTTATATATATATAGTTTAATGTAATAAAAATATATAAGAATTAAACTGAATTGCTTCAAATGAAAAGATGAAATCCCACTGTTTACTTAAGGTCGGAAAGGAATTGAATTCAATCCTTTACTCGATGCTCCGATAAGATCCAGATCCTTTCGATATATCGTATCATCTAATAGGGGTAGTAAATTCGAGCCGCAGCGCGATCGAGACGAATGGCGGGATAAAATCCTTGCGAACAAAATACATTTTATTCTGTCGGGTGTCTCATTTCCCGCATTTTCTTTGCGGTAATATATTCATTATATTTTATTGACTTAACTCCGTTATACTTAAATAACTTAACTCAATAAGGCACACGCAACGATATGATTTTTGTCTATACGAATTTTTATTGTACAGTTGTTTATGTTTTGTTATTTAGTTGCTAAGTTTTATTAAGTTAATAGTTATACATTATTAATAAATAATCTGTATACATTAGATTTTTTTTATACAATTCAGCGACGAGATGAGCGCGACGTCCACCTGATGGTAAGTAATAAGCCCGGCCATAACAACGTGGCGCCAATTAAGAGAATAAATACCGCACCATATTGTGCTTGTCGCCCTGAGACATAAGATGTTAGTATTGTTGCCCTAGTAATTACACTAGCTGCAGCGCCCTTCAAAACGGAACACAGTTATGTATGCATACTACTGTTTGGTGGTAGAAATAGTAGCTTCGATGGTACCATGTATTATGATTGATTTAACCCACCCATAAATTATCATCATCGTCACTGGTAATTATAAATTAAAACATTAAAAATTAATATTAAGTAGAGTAATTTAAGTTAAAAATACAAGTATTTTTTTCATCAAATTATTTAGATTTTTCGACAAAGGTTTTTAAGAGTTTGGAATGGAACTAGTTGAAGGTCTACATTTCCTAGATTTTCAAGGGAAAGGGAATTGGCTTGAAAGCGGTGCGTTTAATAAACCATTAGTTTTATGGGGTCGGGTACACTGTGGTGAAGTATAAATATACTACTAGCGTTACAATGCAATGGTCAGACGAATCGCATATCGTTAAGTTAACGTGTTGCTTGTCTAGTCGTTTAGTTGAATAATAAAAACATCGTGTCGTAACAAAACTTGATTGAATCACTAAGTTAAAGCTTTACTCGTCAAACGACAGCTAACATATTGAAGGTGTCGTCAGCAGAACACAAAATATTTTATGGTTCATAAAATGCTTATTGAATTATACGGGGCCATATACACGGCGGACGTTTCTCGCTTGGATTAAATATAAAAATAAATGTGGTGTAAAAATCTATGATTTATGAGGGTATGCAATAATTAATTTTTACTGGTGGTAGGTCTCTGTCAGACCAGACACTAGTTGGACAGAGGACATTAAAAAAATCGATGGGAGCCACTGGATTCGAACAGCGCAAGATCGTGTTTTGTGGAGCACATTACAAGAGACCTATGTCCAGCATTGGATGACCATCTGTTGAAATGACGATGAAGTCTCTCTCGTCGGAGACTGTCTACATAGGTAATAATGTAGCGCCTATTTCTGTCGTGTACAAACATTACTATGTTCTGGTTTGAAAGGCGCTGTAGCTAGTGTAATTACTGTAGTAACAAAACTGATTATCGTATGTCTCAGACGTGAGCGCAATGTGATGTAGTATATATCATTCTAATTAGCACCACGTTGTTATGGGCAGACGTGCTTACTCTCATCGCTTAGTTATATAAAAAAAATAGGATCAATTGCAGAATAATTCGTCATTTTTTTAAGGTTCAGGATTATGAATAAGTTATCAACGACAAATATTTCATCAGTTATAAACTATTGCGGATAACAAAATTTTTAGAGATCTTAACCTTTTGGTCTTGGTTAAGGTACGATTTTATGTAGTGGTCAGATGCCAACCGTTGAGACAGATTCTTTATTTAGCGCTGCTAGTCCAGCTTTCACGAAACTGTAAAGTCGGGAAGAAAAGAGTTAAAGCACCGAAAATCAATTGAATGGGAGAATACGAAGCTTAAAACGCTTTAGAGCTTTATTAAAGCGATTTCAGAATCTTTACAGAATCATTCACTTTACTATTAGCGTTAAAAATGATGATGGGATTAGAGTCATGATATTTAGTACGATAATTTTTTTATGTACAACAGTGTGATGAAATAAGCAGGATATATCCTCAGCTCAGAGTCACCCAGAGAGCGATGGAAAGAGTAGTGTAGACTAAAATTCGTAATGAATCCACAATAGAACCAAGGTTAACGACACAACCTTTCGAGTGTACACATTGAAGTGGCAATGGCCTGGTCACGTCTGTTGCAGAAGTGACCACTGTTGGAGTAGACGTGTTCTAATGTGGAGACTGCGTTTAGGCAAACGTAACACGGGATGCCAACTGAACAGATGGAGCTCAGACCTGCGCAAGGCGGCTGGCAGCATATGGATGCGCACAGCTGAAGATCGTGGACTGCAGCAGACTGTTTATGATGATGATGAACATCTATACTCGAAATATAATAACTTGTAAAGATTGTCTTAAAATTTAGTTTCATCATTTAAGGCATTTACAACAAAGTCCACTAGGACTGGAAATATAATATAGTTAATACATTTAGGTATTGTTTCTCTACGGGGATTTGAATCAATGAAATTGTTTTGTCACCGTACCGCCGCTGGGTTGCGATTTTGCAATACCGAACATTGAAACGCCCCGATTGTGTTTGCATATTTGTTCTAATAGGTCTATTGTGTTTCCGCAATGAATATTTTAATCGCAATCAATAATAAAAACAAAGGTATATTAGAGACGCTATTAGATAAAAAAAACTATTTTAGCAATGTCATGTTTCATTTTTAATCTATATTTATAATGAAAATGTGTTTTCTTTGTTCGCCAATCACGTGAAAGTATCGACATGGGGACATGAGCATTCGGAATGATTTATAAATGTTTATAGGCTATTTATTTTGTGCATTTCATAGATATATCATCATTTTATTTCAAATTAACTTTTATAAACATTTTCATATCGTATTACTTACGCAGTTGCTATAGTAACGGTTGTTGTACTAAATCATTTGCGGTTGCGGTCAAGGAATATTTCTGATAAATTTAAAGTTTAATTTTATATTACAGCTATCGAAAGTGAGCGAGAAACAGCCATTAAATAAATAGTTAGGTCAATGAAGATTTAAAATTGGAACGAATTTAGTTTGTGAACGTGTTGAGCGTGTGTGTATACATGATTGTATTATTACACGTGATAATTGAGTGTGTGTGCGTAAATTACAGTAACATACGCGCATATTTATTGTGCGATCTACGGGTAGTATAATAGAATTTCTTTAAGATTTATTAATGGTTCTTATCACTCCATAAATAGTAAAGTAACTGCATTAAGTTCGGGTTTTAAGTTATATAAAATTTGACAGAGGTTACAATTTATTCGCCGGAAACCGCTTTCCTATATACCGATGACCGCATTTTACTGAAACTAACGTAAATCGTGCATTAATAATTTATTTTCTTTTTCAGTTACGATTTCAGGATATAAAACTACAGGTTCTTTATTGACGAATAGAATACAGAAGTTATTTTTTTTTTAATCAATGATCCTTATGGTATAGTTTTAATGTATAATACTTTAGTGATATATTAAACGGAAAAGTATATTCCCAAAAAGTTTGAATATATCACACGTTTGAATGTATGACTCTGGCTGGTTATAATTTATTACTAACAATTAATAATAAAAAAGTATTCGATATTCATATTGCACGCTACCACTTTTACAAGCCAAGTTTAAATATTAGATCCTCATTAAAAATCAAATCAGTGACAGGTTTAATTCAGTGCAGTTATTAAGTGTTTATGGGAATAACTAGAAAATAGATAAAAATTCAACTTATTGCGCTTTTAAGAAACAACATAACTATGAGGTATGTAAGTGTGAAAATTACATTAATGAATTTAATGACTTATTATTCTTACTTCACCAAACTAAGCAGCAGCATATACTACATGAATATTAGATTGTTAGATGAGTAGGTGTATTTACAGTAAAAAGTATAATTATAGAATATTTATATCAAGAAATAATCTTCAAATATTTTACTTTTTTAATAACTTTAATTATTAAACACGTTTTCATTTTACAGTTAAAACAACGCTCACGTATAAAAAAGATTACTCGAGATGATATAACGCTTTAATCTCAGGTTGTTAGTATTACTGCCTACCGTAAGTACAATTTATAGCTTAATATTTATAAAGCATTTAAGTTATGGTACAAGGAAATGGAATTTAGTTGCTCTACCCAAGTGAAATTAATTAGTGTTCCTTTGATAAAACTTGTATAAACAAAAAGTTTCTAGATTAATTAAGGATAATATAATATGAATATGTGTCTATATATATATATATTTATATGTGTTTTTGGCATATGTCCAGCAGTGGACGTCTGTTGGCTGATGATGATGATGATGTGTTTTTGTATGTGTATATTTGTGTATTATTATATTTATTTGATGCATCCACCTCATCATCTCTGCATCACCCAAGGTAGACTGAAAGATAATGCCAATGGTATTAATTCCACTCTTAGACGATGTGTATAAACTAAAAAAATTTGTTTATACAAAAAGATTGACTTCATATGTTGTATATTAATTTATATGTTATATAAGTTATAAAACCTTTTTATATCTGCTGTCTAGATATTTAAAATTAAAACTAAAAATTAAGTATTAAACAATACACAGTTTATACGATTTGACACTGAGGTAAGGCTAATTGAATTTTTTCTAAACGATGTTGCAAATACTGTAATTTTCTTTTATTCACCGAAGCGAGGCGACGAGTTGGACGTTCACCTGATGGCAAGTGATACGTCTGCTTATAACAACGCGACGTTAGTATGATACATAATGCGCTCTTCGCCTTGAGACATATGTTAGGTCTCGTTACCCGATTATATTACAATAGTTACAGCGCCTTTCAAACCGGAACACAATAATTTTGCACTCTACTGTTTGGCCTCTTGAATAGACGCTGCGGTAGTACCTACCTAGTCAAACTCCTGCCTACTTCAATAGTCTGATTCTCAAGTTAACTTACGGAGTATAGTAATATATGCTATTAATAATCATTAATTGAACTGGATAACTTTTTGTAAGTAAGTAAGCAGTTAATCGTAGCGCTAAGGAGGCAATCTAACTTGCTACATAATATTTGTTTCAATATGGTATTTCTTATACCAGTGTTGTCCAAAAATTAAAAAAAAATATTAAGTTCGCTCAAATGTTAGCTCATTTTAGATAATCAAAAAGGTGATGTTAGTGGTAACAATTACTTAGTGTAAAATGTGAATACTACTATGTCTACATTCTATAATGATCTCGAGAAACTGGAAATGATGCGGTGAAATTTTCGTTTAAAAAGTTGGTTCCGGTATGAAAGACGGATGTCGGTATTATTGCGATGGATGTATTCAAAAATCGGGAAGATTGCGCGGACAGACGTTCAGCGTGAGCAACATCAGCGTTTCCTTTATTACATTCCATTATGTTATCTGTCTTGGAACACAGCCACTGTAACAGGAAAAAAACAATCACAATTGTAAAAACAATTCAACAGTGTCTCTTATTTTCATATGAAATAAATTTATTTGCTAAAATGTGGTTACAAAATATAAATGTTTATAGCAGAATAGATAGCGCATATTCCACTTATTGTAAAAGAATACAAATGTTTATGTATACACTAAATTTATACAGTACTTGTACAATGATAAAACTACATGAACTAGATAAAAAAATAATATATAATAAATGTATGGGATGTTAGGGAAGTATGACGGTTAATAAGCTGCTGCAGTCGTCACTGGTGTCCCATCCAAATAAAAGCATTTTTAGTTCGTAGTCTTTTAATAATCGCTCGTGCGATACGGATTGTAACGTTATGTCTTACCGACTTGGACTCCCTGACTAGCGCCGCTCTTCCTTTCTTATCTCGGCTTGTTGTCAGAGCTGATTCCAAATTCAACTTCAGTCGTGGGGTGCGTTCGGAAATCGAACGCCGCTACAAATGTTAAGCAATTATCAATGATCAGCATCATTTAAAAAATCATCTACCGCATAGTACATTTTATTTAGGAGCCAATTTGTTAAGGTAGTTTTAAATTTATACGTAGACAATGTTTGTAATTCGTTCGGTATTATGTTGTGAGTCGTAATGGCCACGACCATTCCTACGCAACACTTTGGGTACATAAGTTTATTTGGGTAACAGATATGGCTTTGTTTTTCTTTCTGTACATAAGTGAAAATATGAAGGATATTTCTTAACAAATAGGCTTATTTCAAAAACACAATGAAGGCAGCGTCAATATATTTAATATTTGAAAAAGCCGTCTGCAGTAAACAAATGTCCTTGCGCCACAAACAGTACGAATGCCTTTAAGTGGAGAAATATTTTATTGTATAGTCATATGCAGCAATAGATTAATAATTGATTTTTTCTTGTCTATATATAATGAAAATGAATTTTATTTTTTCACCGATCACGCGAAAACTAGTAAAAGTATCAACATACGAACATGAGCATTGGACGCCAAATGATTTGTAGATAGCTATAGATTTTTTGAACGTTTTCATTGCGTATTATTTATGCGGTTGCTTATAATAACGGTTGTTACAGAAAGTAATTTGCGGTTGCGATCGCTCTCAGGGAATATTTCAGACAAATTTCAAGTCTAATTTTATATTATTATAGTCAGCAAAGCGGGCCCGGAACAGTTAGTCATGAATAAAGGTAAGAGCTATAAGCATCGTTCGAATTTAAATATTTTCATTTATGATTAACAATTAGTATTTCAATTCGAATAGTTTATGGTACTAGTTTTTTTTAATTAATTTGCCATCTTGATTTCTTCAAATGTTCATAAAGTTTTCGATTGATAAAAGTGATTATAGTTAAACATTCTCGCATTAAAAAACGTGTGCACAGTTGTTGAAAATACTTTTGTGCAATGTAATTGATCCTACACAACCGTTACTTTTGCGTTATGCAAATACTAAAGAAACGATATAAGTAATTTGAATGATATAAACATTATTAGACAAAGTAAACGCTATAGAGGTGAAGGTATCAAACTTTTAAGCGAATTCGAAACTGATACATAAACCCAATAAGAGAATATCAAATGTCGGCAATAATATAAAGTGCAGATGCCCAGTTAAGCAGTGAACCCATATAAAGTAGCTGTTTACAGGTTAAATGAAATAGTTCAAAAATACTGACTAACAACAAGCCTCAACAGACCATTCTTGGTGGCAGGTCATTATTACCGCAGAACGTCTAGATAGGTACCACTACTTGCCCTGTAGTCTCAGGCTATTAAGAATAGGACTAAAGTATTCCCTACCTGTCGTACAAGGCGACTAAAAAGAGCCCTCGGATTCGTGTGCATTGAGGGCAGGT
This sequence comes from Ornithoptera priamus, assembly GCA_029034505.1. Lineage (NCBI taxonomy): Eukaryota > Metazoa > Arthropoda > Insecta > Lepidoptera > Papilionidae > Ornithoptera > Ornithoptera priamus. The sequence continues at coordinate 2,999,004 of JARDWD010000331.1, forward strand.
ACCTTCAGAGCTCAATAAGCGAGCCTTAGGAGGACGGCAAATCCATCGTGGTCGTGTATTTGCCGTAGCAGAGTGTGGGTGCTAAAGAGAGCTTTGCCCTTCTGTGAGATGTTTTAGCTTGAGCGTAGGTGGGCACCGGTTCGTTCTGTAGGAAATCCAGGGCCCCCTCCTAATGCAGTGACGGAGACCACCGAGAAGTTTTTAGTGGGTAGAAGTCCCACATAACCTTGTCTTCCCTCAGAAGCATAATATCTTTTAAGAAATTTCCCCTACGATAAAAAAAGGTAGGTTACCACTACAGCTCCTATTTCTGCCGAATAACAGCAGTGTGCAAACACTACTAAGTGCCAGTCTATACGGTGTTGTATCTAGTGATGTTATTGGGGTAACGAGGCTGAACATGGCAAGTCTCAAGGCAACGAGCTCGATGTGGTGTTGTGTATACCGTTTCAACTAAAGCCATGTTATAATGGGCAGGCGTATCACTTATCATCAGGTGAACAAATCACTCGTATCGCCATTAAATAAAAAAAGACAAAAACTACTTTAATGTTATCACTTGAATACTTTTGATTTCATTATTTATTTTCATGTATGTAGATTTTAGACTATTAATTTATATTATTTAATATAGACGTTTGTGAACTTTAAAAACGTTTTAGTTTATTATTAAATTTTAATGTTACTGATATGCAAATAAGAAGAGATTTTTTTTTATTTTTACAAATATCGTGGTTTGATACGAACTTGAACGTTAATAACATATTTCGAGCAGCCGTTTGCTAATTAGCTCCTCTGCATGCGAATATAAATAAACAAAAACGTTTTAATATCGCGCAAGTGCAGCTTTTATACGTTGCATTTGCTTTTATAGAAGTTGTATGCAAATGGTAATGATTTCAATGTGTGTTATTATCTAAATGGATACTACTAAGCTCGGCGTTAGTTATTTTAAAGTTTACATATAACATCGCTGCTTGAAATTTTCTATGTACGTTCATAATCTATATATGTAATGAAAAAAGGTGCTTTTTGGTCGCCAATCACTTGAAAACGAGTGAGCGTATCGACATGAGAACATGACCATTCGACGCGGAATGATTTTTACATGGTTATAGGCTATTTATTGAGTAACGTGAGACCGATCGATGTGGAGATCTTTGGGAGCGGCCTGTCTCCAGCAGCGGACGTTTATCGGCTGATGATGATGATAGGCTATTTATTTTTTTAATTTCATAGATCCTTTATCATTATATTTCTAATTAACTTTTTTAAACATTTTTATATAGTATTACTTATGCGGTTGAGAAGTACATATTGTACCGACCCCAAGTAGCTGGGAAAAGGGTAAGAGAAAGAAGAAGAAGAAGATTACTTATGCGATTGCTGTAGTAACGGTTGCTATATTAAGTCATTTGTGGTTGCGGTTGCTTTCAAAGAAATATTTCCGACAGATATGAAGTTTGTGTTACAGAAGTGAATTTTATGTTACAACCAGTAAAACGAGCGCTGAACCAGCTAGTAATGAATTAAGGTAAGTTATAAGTACTGCACGAATTTAAATATTTTCGTTCATCACTAACAATTAATAACTCTTTTAGACGGCATAGTTTACGGTACTAGCTTTTTTTAATTTATTCATCATCTTGATTTCTTGAAGTAATCATAAAATTTTTGACTGATAATCATGCTTAGCTAACCTCATTTTCGAATTAAGAAAGGTAAGCGATGACACGAGCGGAACGTTCACCAGATGGTAAGTGATACGCCTGCCCATAACACCTAGTTCGAATGATATATTCTGCACGACATCGTACTCGTCGCCTGAGACTTAAGATGTTGAGTCTCGTTACCCCAGTAATTACACTAGTTATAACTCCTTTCAATCCGGAACATAGTGATGTTACACACTACTGTTTGTAGGCAGAAATAGGATCTGTGGTGGTATCTACTATCATTACTAACAAGGATAGATAAAGTAAGTTATAATCTTAACGTATTTATGTTCACTTCAAAGTCAATTTGAGCAGTAGTATAATTACGTTACGGTTCGAGTTACAATCGTAATTACTAGCGGCTGTATAACAATGTTTAATTATAAACAATTATATAGGTGTCATTATCTAGAAAGGCGTGTTAATTTCTTTGATCGCTTCGCATTACACGCAGTGTTTGATTCATTAAACACTGAGAGATCCTTAAACGTAGGTGATGGGGCGGAATTACAGTCTAACGACTTTATTCAGTGTTAATGTTAGTGGTTGTAAGATTTTCGCAATATATTAACAAAGATTAAAGAAGTAAAAGAAAATTGATGTATAGTTTGTATCTTATTCTACGAACGGATGAGATGAGCGAGACTTTCACCTGATGGTGAAAGCCCGCCCAGAACAACGTGGCGTTAATTCCATGATATATACAGTAACACATTGTGCTTGTCGCCTTGAGATATTTTCCGTCTCGTTACTCAAGTAATTTCACCATGTACTCAGTAACATTTGATGGCTACAATAGCGCAGCGGTGGTACCTACCTAACCGGTCTCGGGTAACAGAAACTTACCACCTGTGGATTTTATAGCTTTTATTTTATTATTATATCTATTTTTGTTATCACGACATATTATATATTGATATATAGGTTTTAAGTAACTACGTATAAAGTCTTTTTTCATCCATTATCCGCAGTCTTGTTCAGATGTGTCAAATTGAAATGTTTCTTGTTTTTTTCTATAATAATACAATAAACTTCAAAGAAGGTAACATAATACTTGGCAACAAAATTAACTTTGATGGTTTGTATAGAGCAAAGATTAATTTTGAACCTGTTAATGGCAGTTTGAAATGTTGTGCAGGATTGATAATTAGTTTCTTGTTGGAAAAAGAGTATCTCGAAATAAGTTTAGTTAGTGTGAATAAATGAAGAAACAAGAAAGATTGGATTCAAATTCTTAAGAGGTTCAAACCTCTTAATAATTTCAAGTAAATTTTTATTAAAATTAACGTAACAGATTTGTCGCGCCCGATTTTATTTCGTGTTAAATGTCACGCTCTGTCCTTGACATCGTTTCTATATCCTTGTGTAAAACCCTTTATTGTTAAATTATATTGAAGGTATTTTCAATACTCTAGTAAATTCATTTGGTACAGTTTTCTTCGAATTTAACCACAATAATGTTCTATAGCTTCTCAGCTGAAGTAGGGGCCGTCAGCGTACCCACTTAGAGGGTTTCCTGTAATCATCGATATTGAACGACGAAACATGGAAAGTTTATTATGGTAGATTAATTCTCTGGTATTAAAAGTTATTAATACTTGTTCTTACAAAAAATCTGTCTGAACATCAAAATTTAATTGTTTACTAAAAAAATTGTTGCGTGGCTGTTAATAAAAAATATTTATGAAAAAGATAATATAGTGGCAGGCCTTTGTTGTTGGAGACCGTCTGTGTAGGTATCACCGAAGAGCCTTTTATACTGTATTCCGATTTAAAGGGCGCTGTATCTAGTGAAATTACTGAAGTAACAAACATCTTATGTCTCAAGACAACGAGCACAGTGTGATGCTGCATGCATCATCCTAACTAGCGCAAGATTGTTGTGCGCAGGCGTAACCGTTGAACGATCGTCTCGCTCAATTCTTCGTTTCATCGTCTAAAAAGCGGCGTGTGGAGAACGTCTTTCTGAATGTCGGTTAAATTAATCACTTAGAGTACTGGTAGAGGGTCATATAACTTATGTAATAGTTTAGGATTTTTGTAAAAAGTTTTGTAAAAACTTGACTCAATGTTAAAGGGACGAGGTGCATGAGAAATATGATCTAAAGCATATGAGCATTTACTAAGTTACAGTTTAATTATTAATCAGAATAAAGATTCCGTTTTGGCTTATATAATGCTAACACCAATGGCAAAGTTTCAGAGAAATTTTCTGAAGTAAATTTCAAAAGTTTCAATATTGAGTTAACTATTTCTTCCTAACTGTCCAAAGTGTGAATACGTATGCATTATATTTAAAAAGTTATTTTGAAAATATTAAAGAATAATACGCATTTTCTTCCCACATAAAAAGAAGAATACTATATAAGGCTATTCATCATGATTATCAATCTATTGACTTCCACAGCTAGCACATAGACCTCTTCCAATGATCCCGACAACAAGCGGTCCATAGTCAGTATGGACTTCGGTATCTTCTGGCACGAAAGGCCATCGTTTGTAGGGGTTCATATAGTTCATATATATTCGGACTATTTCCCACCATGCTGGCCCAATATGGGTTAGTGGAATTCAGAGTATCATTTGTTGATTAGCAGGGTGCATCGTGAGCAGGTGAGGTTGATTGTGAATTGTTGTGCGGAACCCCTACGCCTTTAATAGAAAATTAAGTGGTAATCTATATCGTAGCCTTTGGCGCATCTTCAAATCTATCTCTGATAGTAAATACTGTCAGTTTTATTTAAATTCCCTTTAGTATCATATGTAAACATTTTCTTCAATAATAACTAATTTTTTTCCATTCTTAACTGCTGTCTTTCTTTCCCAATATATATATCATCATGAGCCTATAGACGTTCACTGCTGGATATAGGCCTCCTCAAAGATTTTCCCACATTGGATAGGGGTTGATATGAGATTATTTAGGACATTTTTCACCACGGTGGCCCAGTGCGGGTTGGTAGGAAATAATAGAAATATAGTATAGTAGAGTTTTTGTTATAATAACGAGAAAAAGTAATTATTTACTTCAAATTATAAATACTTATTAACTTATATTTTACTTCCAAATATACCCAAATATTTAATTAAAATTATAAATACCGATTTACTATCATGTTGGTATGGTATACAACGATAGCACAGTCTGTCACAATGTAAAAAACTTGATATAAATGATTGCCATTTAAGTTACAAAGCCTTAAACGTTCTGCTAAAGTTAGACAATGGGAAGTCTTTGCAAATTGAATATGAATAGACTCGTCCCATCATGGAACAGGCCATTCATGGAGGGTCTGCCTCTCAACGGAATTGATTGAATACTTCTCCAAGCAGCCAGAGAATGGAATTCGTTGCTAGCATCGGTGTTCTGACTGGATTCGAAACTAGGTTACTGTACTTGAAGCGGAATTAAAAAACATTTTTTTTTATTCTATGAAGCGACGAGACGAATGGGACGTTTACCTGATGGTAAGTGATACGCCTACCCTTATTAACGTGGCGCTAGTTATAATGCTTCAGGCTTAAGTTTGGTCACCCCAGTAATTTTACTAGCTACAACACCCTTCAAACCGGAACGCTGTAATGTGTGCATATCTACATTTAGCGGTAGGAATAGGAGCTGCGGTGGTACCTATTTAGATGATGTCCGGCAAAGGAGACCTACCACCAATAAATTTTACTACTTGACATGTATTCTTTTTTTATTGTTTTTGCTTTTAGTTTTATTTATTTTAAATTTTATATTAGATTTTTTGTATGTATGTATTTGTTATAGATATACATTTTAGAATTAATTAGCAATAAGGTTTGTTTTGGAAGTAATAGGTAATGAGTAGTAGGTAAAAGAGGGTAAATCAATTTTCTTCTGGGATGTAACGCTTTCCACACAACAGCGCATGGGATCCAAGTCAACCTCACTTCCTCGTGGTGTACACTGCTAATCAACAAAAGAGGCTCTGGCTCTGGAACCAGCGTGATAGGAAATGACCCAAATACCTCCACATGAATCCCTACCCAATTGATTTACAACATTATTGGGAGAGGCACTATGTGGTGTCTAGCAGTGGACGTCTATCGGCTAATTATAATGAAGATTTATTTTTTGTTATTAATGTTTTAAATTGTGCACTCCAAAAACACCTTATAAATAAATAAATAGATTTGTTCGTGGATTAATTATAAAAGTTATTTAAACACTTTTGTTGCTTCCATAAGTGGAAGGAAGAAGGAGATATTTGAAAATATTTATATAGTGACCACCTTAATCAAGTTGATTGATAAATTTAAAAATGAACTTGACTGAAAAATAGATCTTTTAATCTTTTTCACATAATTTATATATTAATTTACACATATACACTGAAGCTAACAAATATAATGTTAGAAATATAATATATCGGGACGTATTAAACATTGAGTTTAACCCTGAAATGAGTTCTCATCGACCAAACCTAGACAAAGGATAAGAAATAGGATAAACGGTTATAATAACGTTGTAGTTATTTTTATACTTTTTTATTTCAAGATGAACCTTGACGATGATAATACTGTGCGAAGCCAATAGAAAAAACCCTTTTATAGAACTTTCACATTTTGTTACTTATTTTTTTTTAAAATCATTTCCTTTGCGTGTTTGTGCTCGTAGCTTTTTTTCTTTTTTAATTTATATCTTTTTTCTTTCCCTAGTATTTTTTTCTGTGTGAAATTTCATATTATCTCTCACTAATATATTAGATGACATTTAATTAATACAGTTTTTATCCCTAGTAATTAACATCAAAAGAATAGCAAAAGTCTCTTAAAGAAATTGTTCGGAGAAAATAAATTAAATATGAATTGTAATTGAAAGTTCGCAAAGCCATTTTTAATACTAAGTTACACATTTCAAAGACTAAGAAATTATTATTAATAATACTTTTCGCGAAAACTTTTGCTTTGACGAGAGTTCAAAGTATTAAGTTCTTTTGTAACATAGATATTTGCACGGTGTAAATATCTTATTCATTAAATATCTATTACAGTCAGTATTTATTTATACATGCCCTTATCTATGTAAACATGTAAGTATTTTTCAAAGAACTGCTCTTATGGATCACTACCCAATCGAAGTGCGAATCTTTGGGGGAAGCCTATGTCCAACTGTGGACGTCTGTCAGCTGATGATGATTATTTTAACTAGCGCCACTTTGTTATGAGCAGGCGTATCATTTACCATCAGGTGAACATTTTGATCGTCTCGTCCGTAAAATAAAGATTAATTTTTGTTTGCAGTGATGTATTTCATTACAAAAACTGTAATGATGTATATATACGAGTAGACGGTAGTTGTGAACAAAACGTTTACATGTCGAAAATGTTTATCCATCAAAATGCTACTACGGGCGGATTAACTGCGAATTCATTCGATGCACGAAAATACAGAGTAGAGATTACAGTTCAGTGTTAAATTTAACAAATAACATTTCCAGTTGGTTTTACCGTTCGTTTTCCTGTTCCGTCACATACCGCAATTACGCTTAAAGCGATTACGCAGACAAGTTTTGTTTACAAAATTACTTAAAGCGTGTGATGTGTTAAATAATACTAAAACATTTGAATTTCAATATTAAAATAGTAAAAGAATAGTAGTGTGCATACATTACTGTGTTCCGGTTTTTAGGGTGCTGTAGCTAATGTAATTACTGCGGTAACGATAATCAAATCACATCAGAATGTGTCAGACGTCGAGCGCAAAACCACGCAGAATGGCGCAAACCACAGCATGTATTATTCTAATTACCGCCACGTTGTTATGTGCAGGCGTATCACTTACAATCAGGTGAACGATCCGGTCGACTCGTCGCTTAATTGGATAAAAAAAAATATATATTTGTTAACAATATTCTTTAACTTTTACTTTAAACGAGCAAACAACAATGATAATGAGATATTGATCTTCTATATCAAAGTCAAGCTCTCTATGTTCTTCCTGCTTGAACTCTGAGCCTACTTTCAGAAACAGTGATATCACACAATTAACAAGTACGAGACGTCGAGTATCACAGGTTTTCAAAATCTTGTTTCGAGTCGTTTTTCCTCACCGAAACCTCAGTCACAATAAGTTACCGCCACTCCTATATACAATGAAAAAATTATTTACAATACTCAGAATTTTCATTTTGGTGTTTGTGTAGAGTTGTATTAAGATAATTCCTTTTTACTTTAATCTAAGCGAATCACCAGATTATGGAAATGGTACCGAAATTTCGTAATTAATTCACTGGTGGTAGGGTCACTGTTGCCGGACATTGTCCAGTAATTGAGTATCACCGCAGCACCTATAGCACCCGTCAAATAGTAATGTGCAAACATTACTGTGTTCTGGTTTGAACGGCGATGTAGCTAGTGATATTACTGGGTTAACGAGTCTTAAAATGTTACATCTTAGGACATTGAGGAGAATGTGGTTCTGTGAATATAGTCATGTTATTATGCGCGGGCGTATCACTTATCATTAGGTGAACCTCACGCCCGTCTCGTCACTTCGTAGATTAAAGAAAAAAGTTGTATCAATCATCGGTAAAATGTTAAAGTGCTTAGTACCAATATTTGTTCTGCTGAAATTCTAAGAAAATACTTTCGTTCCCGGAAACAAGATTTACGTTACTTTTCAATAAAATACCGTCATCGATTATTTAGAAAACCGACTCTTGACAGAGATAAATTGAGGCTATCGATAGATCTCGTTCGAGCTGTGAGACTTGCTCCATAAAGTTTCTTTAAATTCCAAATGAAACCATGGAATGCTGATTACTTTAGGTTATTTTGTCTAGAATCATACAGATTTTAACTGTAATGTTACATGCGCATGCGTATCATGTATTCTTGTGGTCATTATCAGCAGGTGAATAAAAGTGCTTAATATGTCAATTTTAACCATAGTAGTTGTTACTAGCAACATATAGTTTATAAATTAACAATATATATCAGAAAGTGGTACAAGAGAGCGGAGAATCTTAGTTTTTTTTAAAGTGTTTTAATGCTCTTAGTCTTCTTGATGACCTTTACAATTTCATGTCTAAACTTGTGATCCGGAATCTGTACGCTAAAGATAAAATATACTCTTCAAACTACTAAACACACATATATAGCTACATCTAAGAACATTTATCCGTCTTATGAAAAATTTGATTGATGTTATAGGTTTTAATTTTTTCTTAAATTTGTAAGTTACATCATCTCAACCGATAGATGTCCACTGCTAGACAATGGTCTTTTTAATCTTCAACGTTTCGTCTCAGTTACATTAGTATAGTCGCGACACGACTGGTGTAGTACAGAATCTTGAGCTCAATGAGTGTTTTAGTAACTACCCTGGTTTGATCTCCATTGTTTTGTGATATGGCATTGTTAGTATTTTTACACTGTTTACAAATTTATGTACGGGTGCGCTGTGTTCATTAGGCTGTTATAACAATTGCTGGTCACCGAACATCTTGATATTGACAAAAGAACAAATATTTGTCTTATTTAAATGACCACATTTAATAATTTTAATTCCTTTCCATAGATGAAGTGTGTTCAATCACCTATGAGCTGCGATGCGAGATACATTTCGTTCTTCTTTTTAAAGTGGCCATAATTTTTCGAAGGTCGGCGACCACTTAGCCAATCTGGACTTTACATACCGCAGCTCTGAATATCTAGAGGGTTCTCCCCCAAATCACTAGTATAAGTTCTCCAGCGAGGATATTCGTCATCCATCCGCCCACACTACGCTTTTCTTGACTTGCTCTGTACAACACGTCAACTCAATATAATCTAAAATATAATTTTTTATAATATTTAAACATTGTAAAATTTCACCTGATGTATTCTTTAATAAACAATACGATAGAAGAGTAATTTAAAAAAAAACCTTAATCTAGTAATCAGTGTTATTACTGTGTAAATACAGTTAGCTGAGGTTTTTCGCGAGGGACGAACGCAATATCATTATGCAAATTTATATGAAGTAAATCTGAAAAGCAAAGTTTATTAAGCTTTATTCTATAGCCCAATTTACATGTTAATACCGAATACGTTATATTGTTAATACAAATTTACGAGTTATGTTTATAACCTTATATCGATATCTCGTTTGAAATTTATAATTAAGTAATAAAGTATCGATTTTTACAGCTTTTTATATAGAAAAACGTAATGCGAATTCGTTGATTATCGATAAATATGTTTGCAGAATTTTTATTAGAGCTTAAAAAGTATGGATTTTTATAAGTTTTAGATTACAGTACTAACTTCAACCGCCTTTGTAATTTTAATGTTTCATTGGCCATCTATTGAAAATATGTTCCATTATTTCTAGAAGAGTATACTTTTTATCAATGACAACATACAGTACAATACAAATATTTTTTCAGTACTCGACCAGTTAAAAAAATAAACATAGATAACAAGAGACAAATCTACGTTGTTCTATTAATTATGATTTTTCCGGTCAGTTAATTAAATAATATATAATTTTTAAGCATATAGTTTTTTTTAAAGTAATACATTTCGGTCACATTAATGATCAGTGATCGATAAGGTGGTGGCAGGTCTCTGTAGCGACAGACCATCTAGGTAGGCATCGCTGTAGCTCCTTCCTCTACCGCCTAACAGTAGTGTACAAACATTACTGTGTTTCGGTTTGACGGGTGTCTTATTATAGCTAGTGAAATTACTAGGATAACGAGACTTAACATCTTATATCTCTAGGCGATGAGTACGATATGGTGCAGTGTTTATCATCTTATGTAGCGTCACGTCGTTATTGGCATGTGTATCACTTATCCCTAAGTGAACGACTTGCTGGTTTCATTGTTTCTTCGAAAAAAATAATAATATATAGTCACAAAACAGTATACGTGTCAACAACTTGCCTATTTGGAACTTAGCGCTTCTTTTCTTGAAGATAGAGACAACGCCATTTAATTTGACCATCAGGTCAAGAAGTACAGATTGGCGGATTTTCATTTTATTTATTCTATGAACCAGTTTTCCTTCGATGTTTTTCTTTATTGTACCGTCAAAGTCAGTTGGAGATTGAATTTACGCCTTCTTGAGTTCTAGCTGGTAGTTCCACCGTACCTTTTATGAGGTGCCTTTTCTTACAACCGCTACAATTTTTAAAATATTCATTGAAGACTAGTAATAACTAGTAGAGAAGTTTTCCCATTTTAACTTAACAATAAGATTTTGAACTATAAATTTAAGTTATATTTACACGTTTTGTCTGATTATTCTATCATTGAAAATGAGTTTTATTTATCGTGGGGATTGATTTGGTGGTGATTTTTTTGGATTCATTAAAATGAGTTTGAGTGAAATATTTCACCAATATTCATGTTTTCATTAATTAATATAAATAGACGGGGGGTTGTATTGTATTTCGTCATTGGTAAAGGTACGGGTAATTCAATTACCGGCACCTATCGCAATGAGCTTTGCGATTCAAATGATACTATTAACACAAAATAGCCGTCGAGATAGGAATTTAAATTGCAACTTCGCTAGAGACAATGTTTACTTTCATTAATTAACTAAATAATAATAATTAACTAAATGTATTTACATTCGGGTGGGGAAAACCGTTAGATAGTAGCGGATTAAAGGCAGATATAGAGATCTTCGAAATTGGCTTATGTCCAGCAGTGGATGACCATGGATATAATTTCATTGTTACTCCTAACATCCAATGCGAAGAAAGTATGTCGACTTTTTGCTTTATTAATACTGCTGGTGGCAGGTCTCTGTTGCCGGAGACTGTCTTGTTAGGTACTACAGTAGCGCTTATTTCTATCGTCCAAACAGTAGTGTGCAAACATTACTGTGTACCGGTTTGAAGGACGCTGTAGCTGGTGTAGTCATTAGGTGAATGAGACCCAACATCTCAAGTCTCAGGCAATGAGCGTAATGTAGTGCAGTATATATCATCTTAACTACCGCCACGTTGTTATGGGCGAACGTCACTTACCATCAGGTGAACGTCACACTCATCACGTTGCTTAATTGTGTAATAAAACAAAAACAATGACTTTTATGTTTACGGGGGTGTTAAGTATTATATAGTCTCGATTATTTGGTTTTGTGTTTTAAACTATAGTTAATTTTTTTTTTCATTTTGCTATAAAAAAATTACATCAGCGTGTTTCCGATTAATTAAATTAAAGGTAACTATCTCGTAAGGTTACGGAAATAGAAAGATTGTGCAAGATTAAACACAAAATGAATCGGCCCACAGGGAAAAGCTAAAGACCCCGTAAACGCTTTACGTCCAATGGAACGACGTTGCATTATCAGCAAATGTTGGAAAAGAGAAGCTATAATCCTACCCGTTTATTAGTTCGATAACACAAAGTTACCCGGTCAAAATCCTTTGTAATTTTAGAAAATAGTTAAAAGTATAGAAATAATATTAATAAAGAATCCTATTTATGCCCGAAAATTCATACAAAAATAAGTTACTGTACCATAAAATTTGTATATAATATATATACGCTGGTAGTTGTTTACTTAGAAACACTACCAACGGTCCTCGACATTATGTAAGATACTGCACCGCAATCGTTTTTATTTTGAAATTAAACAATAAATAAGACAACAATATATTCAACATTTACCATTTACGAAAAACGATATAAATCCCATTACACAAGTGCAACTTCAATAATACATTATGCATAAACATTTAAATCAGTAGTTTTAAGGTGAACAATAATGGTCAGCTAATTGAAACAACAACAAAAAAGTTTAAAAAACAATATTTATTAAGTATTAGTAATTAGTATTGTTATTTACGAAATAGCTACTATCCATGGTCTACCAATAGTTATAATTGATATTTAGTGGAGTATTCCTTATTTTCAATAACAGCACTGCAACGCAACGATGTGGCATTGATTCAATTTCATACATTTTTCTAGGACGATTGAATTCCATGCTTCAACAAATGCTTCGTATAGTTCCATTTGACTGGTGTTACGTTTGTTTGAGACTTTCTTTTTAACAATATACCAGAGATCGGGTTTCTATCGGGTATAAATCCACAGGGGACTTTTTGCTGGTCAGTCTAAAGCGGATATACGCTGTTCGCTAAGGAAACATTTGACGCTATTGGTCGTGTGTTTAGGGTTATTGTCATGCTGAAAGATCCAGGTTACAGGCAAATGGTCGTCCGAGTAGGGAATCATTGTGTGCTCTAAGATATTTTTGTATTGCCATTGATCCATTATACCTTCAATCTTCCGAACGGGTCCAACTCCACATCCGGACAACAAACAAATACCCACAAACTTTAATGTTACCGCGACCGTGCTTGACTTAATGTATACTTCTTGTGTATTTATAATTAAACGTATTGTTTACAGGACGACTAACATAGCGTTTTCCATCGGAAGTTACTATATTTATTTTTGTTTCATGTAAAAATTTTTTTTTTCCATTCTCGTACTATCTAACTTACATATGTTTTTCGAATAATAATCGCTTCTCTCGGTTGCTTGATACGAAGCAGCACCTTTCGAGAGATTCTTCGAAACAATTTAACTTCAACCAATCTTCGGCATATCATTCTTGACGAGATGTTTCTCGGGTCATCAGGCGAAAAAACTTCAATTTTAATCTGATTGAAGTCTTCAGTTGGGTCTTTTTTAGCAACACGAACGTCTAGCGTATCTTTTCTGGGAGAGGTTTTTCTTAGCCGAGCCTTTCTAAGAACATTTTCAACAGTTTTATGTGTGCTATAATGATCAATTGCATTAAAAACATTCTTAACATAACAATTTAAATGCTGAGCTCTTCTTCTTTAAGCCCACTTATGATCTATATATAAATTAACAATTATTTGCCTAGTTGACGCATCACAACTTTTATTTTTACCCATTTTGAACAAAATAAAATTCAGATTAGATTTTGAATTGCTGCCAAAAAATAAAACAAAAAGCCAAGAAAGAAATTTTATTCTCTATTTTCAAAAAAAGAACGAGCTTTGGATGCTTTTTTAAAATGTTTATAATTATACGTCCAGGCGGCCAGTAACAGGAAATAAACTCCTACATGTATAAGACTCATTTTGTAATTAAAAGTAAGACATGTTTTATATTTTATGCATTTAATGAGTTTTTTATTTGAGTGGCTATATTATTGCATAATTATTAATTATTGAATAAGTATATTTTTTCTTATTACACACACACTGTACGCAGGGTGAAAGGTAATATATAGGTGTAAAAGATTTGGAGGTGCTGAAGTATAGCTCGTACCCTATCTATCTATGTATGGAATCCCTATCCAAAAACAATGGTTCTAATATTATTAATTTTTTAAAAAAATCTCGATTTTCTAAGAAAAAATTCGATGATTTTGTTTCTTATTTATTTCTACTCAAATTTCTTTCTTCAAATAGAAGATTTCTACCGGTGTAGAGACTCATCATGACATATCGGGAACTATAAGGTTTAAAGACTTGAAATTTGGTGGAATATTCCTTTTACCGAGTATAGGTCATTTAAGAATGGATTTTATAAAATTTCTTCCCCAAGCGGGGTTGCGAGCGTGTTACGGTCAGCAAAACAGACCAGGAACATCTATTACTTTTTATTTGTCGGTTACAAATTTTAAAGTTGCAAGTTTAAATTAAGTGAAGCTCATGGTAACGAAGACGCCGAAGTGTCGGTGTACTTGTATTTAAGGATTGTTCGAATTTTGTTAGGAAACATAAGCTTCTGCTTTAGACGTTACAAAATAGACTATGTATATACTAGATAGAGACTCAGAGTCAGAGGAAGATAAGGAAAATGTTTATTTGACGTTGAAAGTAAATCAACTTGTTAATTGTTCCATTTTAAAAAAATAAGTACGTATGTACTTTATTCGTGTACTTGTTAAAATCTTTTTTATGAAATGGCAAGGTAAAAATAAGTTTTTTGATGAGGTTTTCAACCGAAACAAAATTTCAACTCGCTTGAACGTAATGTTTTAACTAAAAACTTTTTAATGAGCTTTTTGTTCGTGTCCTGTGTGGTACAAGAGAAGAACAAGTCGAGACTGTATTTATCTGTAGTCCATTGTTAAAAATGGACAAAAAAATATTGTTCGTATATAAATCAGTGATCTGGGAAAATATTATTATCAGCTCTGTAATTTCGGGTTAGTAAGTTTAGAACTAAGCTATGTTTTGCCGTAGAAAGCGATTAGAAGGGTCTTCGTGTTCGCGAAACCCGAGAGGGATAGTAAATGGGAGGTGGTTTTGTATTTGCCTTAACATAGCGTGAGTGGACAGAAGGACTTTATTTTTCCTTCGGATGTGTTTAGCAAGAGTGCTAAAAGGGCACCGGATCATTTTGCATGAGTTTACGGAGCTACGCCTAATGCCTTCAAGGAAACTATCGAATAAGACTTTAATAGGTGAAAATCCCGAATATACACAGGCTGGTGTGAAAACGTTATTAATATCACTAATTACTGAAATAAAACCGCCTATGATGAGATTTAACTTAGTTGGAATTATTATTACTGACGTGATTGCATAACAACGATTAAATGGTATGATAATGCTAAAAAAAAAGCGACGCCAGTTAGGTTCTTAAAGAAATTGTCAAATTTTATGTAGGTTGGTCAAAAGGTTGATATCCTTTTATTCTTAATATCGATGTATACAAAAATAAATAATCGGAAACCTTCCGATTTTATGAAGCGAGCGGGCTGCGTAATACAAACAAACATGTAACAAACTGAAAAGTCGGAGCACGTTCGCTTCGCGTGTCTTATTACTTCGAATTACTGATTTCCATATGTTCTCATTTCACCAATTTTTACGTACATTTACGCATGTCGCAGGAAGCGTGGGTAGCTAAATTATATTTGCATTGTAACATGGGGACAACGCGCGAACATTAATAATACAAAGATTATTTATATACCTTCTTTTATTTATAGTATATGTTTTTAAGAAACTTATTTGATTTAAAATGAAATGTCTAATATTTTTCCCATTTATAAAATGAGAATAGTCTCACTTCGTTCTCATATTATTTGTAAAGATTTTATTTTTCTTATCCTATTATTTTAAAAATTTATATCATCGTTACTGATATACATTATGTACGTTGGTACTTATATTACTTATATTATTTATTATAAACCTAACACCTATAAGGTGGAAAAAATGTAAGTCTTATCAAGATTTATAATAAGTTATCAAAGTGCTGTATTGGTCCTTGTTCTTCTTCGATCTCATACAAATCTTATAGCTTATAATTATGTCTGTTGGTTTGTATGGCCAAACGCAGCGTATGTACTATACAGGAATTTAGTACAGGTGTAAACATAAATCATTTCGATAAAATCTAGTAAAAAACATATTTAGTATAAATCTCATACAGAGCGCGGTTGAATTTTTTCAGCCGGTGCCGTAGGGAGTCATTGGATAGGTCGTTTCAAAATATTGTGTGTAAAACCAACGCTTCGATTCAGGGATCCATCTGTAAAATATTACCCTTAAGGTTTTATTTAAAATCGTGTATATTTCTATTCCATTTCTCAAGCAAGTGAAATGGATGCTGTTGAATAATATATAAAGAATCCAAAGCAGTATACTAATGAAGTAAAAATGATAACCATCACAGCTTTATATACTGCACAGTTGCCATTACACTATTTTCATTTATAAATAATTTATTTGATAGATTATTCAAATTTAAGTAGTAGTAGTATAGACGTTAAATAAAAGCTGTAATGGTTGGTATTAGACCATGGGTAATGTTGAATTCGAGCTAAACCGTTGCATGAATAGATCCGAACAGCCTGCGTAAACTGAGACTTAATGTTCCGTAAAGTTGATGCCTTCAGCTATTCATCCGACTGCTTGCTTATGAATGTAAAGATGAAAAGAGAAAAAGTTCTGAAAATTTGTCACGAGTCAAGTCTGAAAGAAATATATAGTACAAATTATATTTAAGCCATTAATTTTCAATAGAGACACATTTCAGATGTTGTCGAAATTTTCATCGCTTTAACAAAATTATACATATTCTCTTTATAGTCCGCTGGTACCCATATTTTATTAAGAATCAAGTTAACGTAAAGTTTTTGCGATATTTTATATGACGCTATTATGAGTATTTTCATTTTTCTTTCGGACAATAAGCATCAATAATTTCAGATATAAATGAGTAATTTATACGTGAGATGAAATTCGGACCCAAAAATAAATCTACTATAAAAGAAACTTCTTTGAGCAACAGAAGTCGTAAAGTACCTCTCAAGAACTTGGTCAACGTATTCTGTATGCGATATGAATAATAACTAGTGTGACCTTTCCAAACCTTTCCCGGAGGGCCACAACAACAAACAAGTTCACGAGAAATAGCTAAAGCTGCGTTTTGGTATTGAAATATGAAATAACCCTTTCACGTGTGCTATTATAAGCCTCTTTAATATAGAAAATACTTAGATATTTAAATGAATTTGTATAATAATTATGAGAAATCTTTTCACTGTTTCTATTTTTTACCAGATCTAAAGATCGCTGTAATAAAAAATATTTCTTACAACTACTAGTGCAATGTTGTGTTCGTGTTACGTTTATATTATAAATAGACTAAGAGTAGAGTAAGAAAGAATTCCCAGCTTTATCCACTATAAAAATCTTAGCTTCTTTATCAATCTCTTTTCATTCCTTGGTAAGCTTTGCCTCTGACGCCTCTTGATAGTAACTGTATTTGATTTATGTTATTACCTGCAACATTTATTTATTGAACATTATACATTAAATTGATTGTGCAAAACGTTTAGCATTATCTTTTAGTCTTGTCTGATGCAGATTTAAAATGACGTATAAAGAGGCACGTAATAGCCCTGGAATCAAAGAGACTCTAATATATCTGGACCACATAGTCAATTAAATAATTACGTTATGACAAGTTCAAAGTTTATGTACTATAAATTAAGACAATATAATTATTTAGGTATTAGGATCCATAACAGCCAATTTACGTCCCCACTGCTGGGGCACAGGCCTATCCTCAATATAAGGGCGATGGGGCCGTAATCACCACGCAGGCCCAATGCGGATTGGTGACTTCACACACACCTTAGAATAAACTCTAATTCATGTGCAGGTTTCCTCACGATGTTTTCCTTCACCGTTTGTATTACACTGTTGTAACTAAAGTTCACAAATGTATATAACTTAAATATTAAAGTCAGTTGTACATGCCGAGATTCGAACCTGCGACCTTCGGAATGAAGGCCGCACGCTCTAACCATTAGGCCAGCGAGCTACTGTTAGGATAACAGTTATAAATATTGAGGTTAATCTGTCTAACTTTTCGCTGTACAGAATTTCATAGTTCCACGACCAGGTTGCAAAATTCATGAGATGCCCGGTAGAGTTAATGACGATGAGTTTACAGAACTCCTTAATAGTAACGAGACGTAAATTTGAAATAGTTATGTTATTATGATTTTTGGGTATAAGTTCACGATTGATATACGAGTATGATAACTTTGTTGGATTTGTGACAACAAAAGTCACTCACTTACTCACACAAAAGACAAATCTTTAATAATTTGATCTGATTGTTCGCGCTTAGGTACTGATGATCTCCGTATATTAATTTCCATGTTAAGTGATGGGGCTGTGAATGGCCGCGATGACTCTGGCCTGGTGAAGAGATGTTGCATCTCTTTGCATTGTTTATAAAATATACCAAAAGGAGTGTATCACGGAGTTGATTGGCATTATGCCATCGAAAAAAGGCTAAATTCCATCCTCATCACCTGGATGACTGGTAATAACCACGGAGCGTTTTAAGTGCAACTTTTTACCACGCACAACTACTTTGTGGAATCAGTTGTCGCTAGCTGTATTTTCGTACTAGTACGACATGGGGACCTTCAAAAAATGAGCATATTACTTCCTCAAAGGTGATACAACTGTCTGTGAACATCAATGAACACTTTCCATCGCGTAAACAGTTCGCTCTTTTGTTCTCTTTACTTATGTAAAAAAAAATCTACTGGTATTCCTGTAAAGATCTATGACACCTATTAATCTATTTAATAAGTAATTACGTTTTGTTTTCGTGTACATAGTTATTATTGTATATATACCCGTGATAACGAATAAAACATTTTCGAAAGTAAAGCATCAGCAAACCATATTTATTACTGATTAAGTCGGATAGATAAACGTAATAACTTTTCCTGTGACCTTTACTTAATCTGTGCCGAATATAGTTAATTACGGTATAGAATCAGATGAACCTAAAGCGCGAATAGTTTAATGGTTCGGGCAGGGACCGGAGTATTTATATCCGCAGATTTGAATCTGCCATTTGTCTATTTATGGGCCATTATGGCAGAAGATAAAGCTTATTGTAGAGTTCTTCAATTGTAAACATTTTTTCATCGATATTTCTGTCCCTTTCACCTGCGTATCGCGACAGAAGGTTTTTTCGTTTTAATCTATCCACTCCATCCACCTTTAATTGTAAAGATTGATTTAAGGCACGTCCTGTATATCGACTGTGACCTGATAAGCACCGAGCACTGAGCTTCAGGTCTTGTTTTATAATACGCGACAGAGTCCTAGCGGGAATCTTCATTTCCCGCGATAAGGTTTATGATTTCTAATGGGGTTTTTACGAATTCTGGTTTTAACAGCATTAACAGCCTTTCTAGTTCTTACAGCATGCGGCCGACTTGATCTTTTCTGGTCTTCTTCTGGAAAGATGATGTGTTGTTATATCTGTTGATAGTACGATATACAAACACACGGCTGATACGAAGCTTTTGAAGTGTCTGGAATATGACCGACCGCACCGGCTCCATGCCCACTTTGTGTAAGGCGGTCACTGCAATATTATTTTCTTTAACACCCCATTCTATATTGTAATTTAATAATGAACACGAAAAAATATGTGAAATGGCGTAAAATCGAAATAGTTTTTAAAATACGTGTATTATGTGTTCCAAATTCAAAATAATTAAAAAGTTGAAAACAAGAAGTTTTTATGTAACAGTATTTATGGCCAGATTAGTTACGAGTATATAGGAGTTATCGAGAGATTTATTGACTCATCACGGAATTTCTGAAACTATTAGCGTAAAAACTCAAAATTTGGTAGAGATATTGTTTTTGCCATTAAGTGTTTCAAATTCATGCCCTTTGGGGCTCTCTCACTCCATTTGGAGAGTCGCGGGTGTGTAACGGCCCGCAAAGTGGGCGCGAACATTATTTTTATAATGACAAAAGGAAATGATAAAGAAGCACTTGTGATAGCAAATCTGAGAACTATTTTGGGAAAACGAGAATTAGTTAACAGCATTATTACACTGTGGGAATTCTTTATGGAAATTGAATATTAAATAACAAATATTTATTTGAAGAAAAAAAATACTTAACACATTTTGAGCTTTACGTGAAACATGTTTTAAAGTAGCGCAGCATTTCAAATATTGGCTCACCGCGGCAATGTAATCGACCGTGGCTTGAATAAAAATGTCGCTATGATTGGCTTTTTCAATTTGCGAAAAAGAGGTCATTTGCAGATTCTTTTTGCTTCCGCATTAAATAAATTAGTAACTGAATGAAATAGTTGTAATTCAATTGCATTTTTAGATTCCGAATTAAAGTTTTATCTAATATTTCAAATAGTTTATATAAACTGTTATTTTTTATTGTAGATATTAATCCTCGTATGTCACTGTAATTCTGTCACGTGTTTTCTTTGGTATTTAACATTGTAACATATTTTTGGCGACAAAAAATCGTGCTTAGATTTATGCGGATTTGATGATACTGTAGCTACTTTTTTTTAATAGTCGAAATGAGTTAGACATTCACCAGATGGTAACTGATCCGCCAGTCTATAACACGGTGGGCACCACCACAGTTAGGATGATATACACAGCAATACATTGTAGTCGTTGCTTTGAGGCATAACACGTCTTATGTCGTTTTGCAGTAATTCCATTAGCTATAACATCCTTTAAACATGAACATATTTATCAGTACTTGAAGTTAATGATATACTTTTGACAATACTATAACATATTCCATATCATTTTTACAAAACTAGCAATCTAATGATTAACTATTAGTTAATTTAAGATGATCTAAAGAAATCTAGGGTTATTTCGATATTTTATTATGATATATCTACGAAAAACAGTTTCTCTTGTACTAAAAGTTTTTATAACCTTCACAACTGTTATTTTAATAACAGTTTGATCATCATTAATTGAGAAAAAACTTCAACTTCTGATATTAAAACTTCAAGAACGAAATTAATCTAAAATCTCTTTTATCGCTTTTGCCTAGTAAACTTTTTAAGGCACTTCAATATTCTGAAGAAATCCAGGATTATTCTTTTTCAATCTCGTAAATTAAGATCGGGACGCTTTTTAAAATTCTTCTGTCTGGGAGGAATAAGTATCTTTTGTATATATTTTTAACAAAAAGCAAGTTCAGTGTACAATATATATGTTACATTTTTGTACAGAGCTATTGTTTCATTGATTCTTTTTTTTTCATTTTTATTTAGGGCTGTGTTACAGGATCACTATTATTTATTACATAATCATGTAAATATAACTTCTGGAATAGTGTACATCTCTAAAATTCCGTTATTGTATAAATAGAATTATTATCAGCATTGATCATTTCCTAAATGTTTTTTTAATAAGCAACCGTAAAGTTATAACTTGTATAGTATTCTTGAGTTGTATATAAGGAGATATCTATAGATAACCATTGACTCATCACGAGATTTCCTAAACCATTGGAAGTAAACACTAATAATTTGAAGAGTTTACTTTCTGCCATTTAGAGGTCAGCCATGAATGTGTTTTACAAAGTTCTTTCCCCAAATGGAGTTGCGGGAGTGTTACGATCAGCAAAGTGGGAGAGTAACAGCTGGTCTATAATATACAGGTAATAAATGACTTATTTATAAATTTTTAAGATATTATTTATTTTATTATAAAAAGTAACAATAACAAGTAATTATACTGGCATTTGATGACAGAGTACGCTTTGTTATTAAATGAAAAATTTTAAAAAATACTCTATACAGTGGTCACACTTAAATAACTAGTTATAGTAATACTTTAATATTCTGTAATCTAATCTGAATTGAGAAACTTGTAATTAGATAAATGGTATTACTTTTGAAGTTGGGCCAATCTTAAAATGGAAATAATTTAAAAAGTTGCTCCATTAAGACTTGGAAGTAATAACACAGAAGTTCCTTGTAACTTTAAGTTTTGCGTTCATTATTCGTTTAATTTTGCAATTTTAAACAAATCTCTACGAAACCGCATCTCAGCTGTTGCCGTTATTAATAAACGGTTACATGAAATATTATAGAAATTACGAAGAAAACGAGCCCTAGCTCAAAGTGCTTATAATTAATTGAAAAACGTTGGAATTGAGCTTTCACCCGGCATGTTATCAGTAACGGATATTGTTAAACAGCTTTAATACTTGAAATCCGTGTATTTCAAATGTTAAAACAATAACTCACAGTTCATATTTTTAATTCCCGAAAGAATAACATTGTCTTTGTAATATTTAACAAAAAATCCATTAAGGAAGATGAATTTTCCAATAAAACGGAAGTAATTTATTGCCGCGAAAACCAACGCGTACCGGATATTTTACGGACAAACATTGACGATAAAAGTTAGCAAATAAAAAATAAATTTTTCTCGTATTCTCTAAGTTAAATATTGTACGCTTTTTTTTTATAAAAATGCAAATACTTTTGGAAAGTAAAATATGCGACCATGTTGATATTGAAACTTCTTGTCGATGAATTTTTCACCGATGAAATGAAGATTCCCGTATGTAGATTTTTTAAAGAAAAAATTTAGTTTTATAAAAAACCTAATAATACTGCAAAAAGTGAATTTATTCAGTCTTGAAACACATTTTCTTTAAAGAAGATACACTACAAAATGGTGACAACCTTAGGCACACTCGATCCTTTACCACTACTCTAAATATGTATTATGTATGTGTGGTTTTAAGCAAACTTGATTAAGAATGTCTTATTCTTTACTTTGTTAAAAGTGTACAAAAGTAACCGGAAATCTTGTACCATTGTTCAATGTTACACGAAGATCGTTTTCTAGATACTATCGCAGTGCTTATTCCTGCTGCCAAACTTTCTCTTCTTAAAGTGCCTCTTCAACTAGTGAAGGTTGGCAATCAGCGTGGCACAGTTCTTTTCTGTCAATGTAGCCAAACAGTGGTGGTAAACGTTATCGTGTCCTAGTTGAAAGATGTAATAATAAATAGCCCACGTAATACTCCCATTGTAGACCCTCAAAACTATTTATTCCAAAGAGAGAGTCCAGGTCATTTATCTAGCACTTTGATCAAGTGCGGATTGGTTGATATCACTTGTCCAAGTAAGTTACCGTTATTGGTACATTAAGATTCTTTTCTTCACTGATATCTCAAGGTCGGTGGGGATGGAACCCATGCTTCTCTGAGACGTACAACGTGTGCGATCGCCTTACAAACTAAGCTATCACGGCTGTTTTAAAGATAAAGGAGAAAGAAACTACTAGCGCAACTAAACTTAATTTAAACTTAAGACAACAAGAGATAGTTTTTGTTGTATATCATCATCAGACGATAGACGTTCATTGCTGAACATAAGCCTCTCCCAAAGATTTACACATCGATTGGGTCCGGATTCATAGGTGCGATTTGGGCCATTTGCCACCACAAAGGCCTAATCTAGAACCAGTGTCTCGTTTGTTGATTAGAAGGGTATACCACGAGCAGGTGAGGTTGAGTTAGTCCCGTAAGCTGTTGTACGGAAACCTTTACACCCCATGTGCTGTGTATAAATCTTAACTATTTATTTTACGAGCAGCGATATTAATGACCATCATTATGATGATCTCGTCACTTCGTATTGTAAGAATAAAAATACTTTACTATTTAATATTACATTGTGAGTAAGTGCCGAGACTGTCGTTCATGATTATGTGCCTGTATAAGTCTTTGTAATAGTTTGAGATGCAGCACGACAATTACTTATGAATGAAACTAGAACTGTTGTAGAACTTTAGATCCAGCGCAGAGGGTTGTACAGTGTGCATAGATAATAGATTGAAATTTACATCTACAGCAATTTCACTTACAAATTGAAGGTCCGGCCACTGTTTAATATTCACTGCCGGTTCATTGATAAATTTAAAGCGAAAGTTTTATCATTGTTTTGCTTAATCTGTTAAATATTGTATCTGGCATAAGTTTATAATTAAATTACCAAAAAGTAATTAGAGTTTATCTTATAAGTTAGGTGCTTGATTAAAACTCACTGATCTTGAACTCGTTGATCATGAACAATGGTGACTATATATCGTCATGTAAATCGATAGCGGATTCGTACTTTCTATAAAAAGTCTATCTCATAAAGTTCAAGGTTAAGAACTGGGCATATCACTTAATATTAGTTAAACGTTAGGCCAGGTCCGTTATGTAATTTTATTAATAATTAGCTGTTCTCGACTGTTGTGCTAGTCGTAAGTAGTAGTGGTAGACATCCACTGCTGGACATAGGCCTCTCCGAAACATCTCCATATCGATCGGTCCCGCGTTGCTTGCATCCAGTAGGTTTCTGTGATTCTCACCAGATCGTCGGTCTATCTTGTGGGAGGCCTCCGAACATTACGTCCATCGGTACGCGGGCGTCACTTGAGGACCTTACTGTGCCCTATCGGCCTTCAAGCAATATGTCCTGCCCACTGCTATTTAAGTCAAACAATTTTTTGAGCTATGTCGGTGCCCTTAATTATTCTGCGGATTTCTGGTTAGATCGCGCAGACAAACTCCTAGCACAGCCCTCTCCATTGCCCTTTGAGTGACTTTGAGCTAGGCTCAAAGGCTCAAAATTAGTAGCAATATCTCTACCAAATTTTGAGTCTTTGTCTAATAGTTTCGGAGATCTCGTGATAATGTATATATACATATAAAATTTCTAGTTGTTGAGTCGAGTTGGTAAATATTTTTAGAATCGTTTGGTTTTCTTTTAACTGGACAAAACCTCATCGTCCGCAGATCCAATCAATGGAAAACCATACCGCTGTGTGTACGAAAAATGATTGAAAAGAATTTTTACAATAGCAGTGTCCGAACGGAAAATTGAAAACAAAGATAGAGGCTGTCGATTTGATGCGGCTGTTCGACTTGTTGTGTATCGAACTACGTGAAGTTTTTTTTTGTTCCAATTAGAAGATACAGAAGGTACACATCAATAATTTGTCTTCTCGGTAACATCTTTAAAATACAAATAACAATTAAAATCTAAAAAATACATATTTGTAGCTAGTATATATGTATACATAAAATACATTTTACATATAACAGATCACACAGTTTAAATATAACTATACTATAAGTTAAATTACGGCAGACGTAGTGTTGGGTGGCATCTCACAAGGTGGACCGACGATCTGGTGAGAGTCGCTGGAACCCACTGGATGCGAGCAACGCGGGAGAAACCGATGAGGTGATCTTTGTGGGTGGACTATGTCCAGCAGTGGACGTCTATTGGCCGATGACGATGATGATGACTATGAGTTATATTGGTATAATGGTTATGAATGTTAATTGTTGACTATTTGTCGATATGATTTTCAGTACTTTGTTGTTTTGTAAAAATTATTCTTATAAATACTCCCAAACGATATTTACACTGAAGGTTCAACTTACGCTGAAATTCCGATCGTGTATATTTTATTCTGCACACGTTTCGCAGTATTTCGGATTTATGAATTTAAATGGGGATTATCGGATATTCCAAATTTCCAAAGGAGACATTTCTCGTTTAGCCAAGTACTAAGACAAACACGTTATATTCATGTTGATGACGTTTCTATGATTTTCACAATTTGTCTGCTTTAGATTACTTAGTCGTATTTTTAACCCTTAGTAGCCTGATTTACGAAAGTGATTTATTTTTAATATTATTATGTTTACTTGAGGGTCTAGACGAAAGGGGAAAATAGCTAAAAAAATTACAATATTTATTTTTTTAATTTCATTGGGAAGAATATTATACAACAGTAAAATACGTACAGCCAACCTATAAAAAAAACTAATAGTAATGTCAACATTCGGTTTAAAAGATTGGTATCAAAATTGAAACTCTAGGTTATTAAGGGTTAAAGCGTAAGTAGGTAAGTAACTGCCTTTATAATATACTAAATCAAATGTACTAACTATTGATAAAGGTTTTTAAACAAACATCTCTTTGAAGCTAAATTCTTAATTGTGATGAACACATATATTCAATATGATCTATAATACATTTCGAATCTCTTAAATATTGATTTTATTTACTATAAAAATGGTTTTTACATTAATACTACTACTATTCATCATCATAGTCATCAGCCGATAGATGTCCACTGATTAACTTAACCCTCTCCCAAAAATTGCCACATCGATCGGTCCAGCGTTGCTCGCATACTACTACTAATACTTATTGGTATTTAATCACTTTCAATCATTAAATCGATGAGGTCAGTGGTGGAGTAAATAATGGCTTTTAACCCTTTAAATTTTTTATAAACTCGTTTAGTCCCTTTGATATTCGATTTATTATGGTTTACTCGAAATAAATTTAAGAACCACTAACGAGTGCTCGTTAAGATAATGATTCGTAAACTCTCATCTCTTAATTTTTTTTTGAGTATAAATATTTTATTCTCAACGTTCTCAGTGAAATGATATTTTAACACAAACAACTTTAAATGTTTTTACAAGCTTATCCATTTACACACAAATGATGAATATTCGTATTGATCTAATGATTATTAGCGATGTAGTCAGTCTGGGACGCTGAAGCCTCCAAGTAGAATAAAAGATAATAAGTAGTACTGTAGTAAGTGTAGTAAAGTATAATAAGAACAACTGACATAAATTATTCTACATTTTGGTGATATACATTATACCATATTGTGCTCATCGATTTGAGAGATAAGCCTCATTACCCAAGTAATTTCACTATCTTACAACGCCTTTTAAACCAGGACACAGTTCGCACTCCTCTATTTGGCGGCAGTAACAGGAGGAACTGCAGTGGTACTTACTTAGACGGTCTCTACCGCTAGTATATGTAAGATATATAGATATGTCTATTGATCTCTAAGTTTGGTTATGTGCCTTTCTAAACGAAGGTCAGCGAGTTGGTGCTGGTAATGGTCACAGAGAAAACTTATGCTTATTTTAGATTCATTACATTATTTATTTGTCCTTAAAAGTCTTTTAAGATACGACGGGAATAGATTGGCGGGAGGGATATTCTAACTCGTCTACGCCTCAATGGAGTATAAAGATATAAAAAGTATAATAGCTTCTGCACCTGAAATCATTACTTGAACCAAAATTAATACGTTGAAGAATTATTTTAATTAGTTATTAAGATAAAAGATGTAATGAGAACCTTTGTAACGACATTATAACTTGACTGTGTGAATTCTCCTTTCTGTCTGAAAGTAAGGGTAGACCTTTGTCTATTTACATCCTCTCATTTTTAATTCATTATCGCATAACGCTCGCGTAACAAATTTCACTTATTGACTTTTTATCGTTGTAGAATTTTTTTTAAAGAAGGATATTATTTTATAATTTAAATTATTAGCTACTCTTATTATTTGATCTACGATAGGAGACAAAGATAATAAGTGTTACGCCTGACCATAACAACGTGGTGCTCGTCAGGATTATATATATTGCACCACAATTACGCTCGTCGCCTGAAACGTCGAGTCACGTCACTCTAGTAATTACACTAGCTACCACATCCATCAAACTGGACGATAGTAATGTTTCTACACTATTATTTTGTGGCAGAAATAGGAGCTGCGGTGGTACCTACATAGATGGACTGCGTAAAAAGAGACTTTCCATCAGTCATTCTAATAAACTAAAATTGTTGTTAATACCAAAAATACCTTAAAAAATATCTCGCCAGAGAGTTATTAGTTATTTTATTTATTATTTCTCTTTCTATATTATTATACATTATAACACTTTGTAATCAGTTCAATAAAATAGGAAAGAAGTACATTCGTGATGCTTATAGTATCAGATATACGTAATAAGCTAAGTGAAGTATTGCTATATGAGAAGATCTAATAGAGATCACAAAAAAAGCGAAACTTAGATATTAAGAGAGGATCTTAAATGCATAAAATTAGTAATCGCAATCTAGTATAAAAAGTATAAAGGAGGGAATAGGAATAAGATTATTTTGTTGTCCACAGAATTAACTACATGGCGAGATATAAAAAGAGCGAGTTAACGTTCATAGGTTGATTGTACGAGGAGGGATCAAAAAGTAGTAAGAATGAGATAGAATATAATGACTATTGATAACTTAATAAATTATTTTTCTACATAGTCTCAGAGTCTCTCGCTACACACCGAGTCCAGCGCTTTTCCAAGGCTTCAATCCCTATCAAAAAAAAGTTTTGTCTTGGGCTTGCAAAAAGCTTTTCACGGTATCCATCACCTCGTTATCGTCTTCGTACCTGTTTCCCCTTAAGTATTCTTTCAATTTGGGGAACAGATAAAAATCGCTAGGCGCCAGATCTGGTGAAAAAGGGGGGTGGTCAACCAATTCGAAGTCAGCCTGCTAAATGGCAGCCATCGCAACTGCCGACCTGTGCGTGGGTGCGTTGTCGTGATGAAACAGAACGCCCCTTCGAAGTTTCCCTCTCCTTTTCTTTTTGAGGTCATTCCTCAACTTGGGAATTAAAGCTGCATAATATTGGTCTGTAATAGTGCTTCCAGGCTCCAGGTAATCAATCAACATCCTTTCTGAGTCTCAAAATATTGAGGCCAAAACATTGCCAGCCGATGCCACGGCACCAAACTTCTTCGGGGTCGGTGATGATGGCCGTTTTCATTGCGAAGATTGCTGTTTTGTCTCGGGATCAAAATGATGGATCCATGTTTCGTCCATTATTACGAAACGAGACAAAAAGTTTTCATAATCTTCTTGAAACTTGTCCAACAATATCTTCGACATGTCAAGTCGATTTTGTTTCCGACTGTCGGTTAACATTCTCGGCACCCATCTTGCGGAGACTTTTCTCATATTTAAAGATTGTTTCAATATGGATTGAATACTTACATATGAAATGCCCGTTTCTTGAATTAAGTATCGGATGGTAATTCTTCGATCGCTCAATACAATTTTCTCAACTTTTGCAACATGCAACATTTTCTTGGGTGACTGACGTCTATGATGGACGTGGCGACGGCTGCAATGTTGTTCTTCCGTGCTCGTTCTCTCCACTCGAAATAAAGAAGCCCACCTTGCGACAGTGGAATACGGCGGAGTATACTCTCCTAATGTTGCCTCCAAAATCGCAATGAATCTCTTGCGTCGTTAACTTTTTTAAATAGAGCTATTTAATAACGACTCGCACTTCGTTTTTCTCCATTTCCGAGAACACGTTCCGATACGAAGCAAACAAATGACTACATACAGAAACAAAACAAATGAGAATCGAAGATTTTTTCATTATTAATATTACAAATATGTATCTGAGCTATGCTATTTTTTTTTCTTACCAAGGAGTATATATGTCGTTCTCGCTACTTTTTGATCCCTCCTCGTATATATAAAAAAGATTTTCAATTTAAACTTGAAATTAGTTGGAGCTAAACAAGAATGTTGCACTATTCTACAACTCACTCTAACTTTAAAATTAACTCGTTAAACTTGTTAAATAAAACGTAACAGACGTTATGAACGGACATGAAAAACATATCAACATTGTAAAAACTTTAAAATTGCTTTCACTAATTTAACTGGTGGTACAAATTATTTTATTCAGATTACCAGAAAGAGTGAATTTTTAGACCATGGCTAAAGAGAAGGGAAGCAGCTATGGGATAGGTCTCATGATGAACAGATATATAAAACAAGTATACACACAAATACAGTTTTTTATTAGTTAGTGCACTCGCAATGCTGAAGTTTATAGACGCTACCAGAGATAACAATGAGAAAGAAGAAGGCAGGTTTTGATGGAAATCACTAAGGTCAAAAATAAAGTAAAAATATTCATCAGCAATTGAAGATCGGGCTAAGTGGCATTCCTTGGAAGAGAACGTTTTTATGTTTAACATTGGACTGCCAGAGGGTGAAGGTTATGATAATGATACATCTTTATGTTATGATGAAATCATCAGTTTAATGTTTAATAATAATTTTGTATTTTTAATTATAGAATAGGAATATACATACAAACAGATTTGGAATAGATGTTTGGTTTTAAATAGAGGGAGAATGTCCGCTGGGGACGTTAGGATGTCCTATAAATAGATTACGTTCGACATTTACTCGATATTCCGTTCTGTTCTAGTTTTCAGGGCCTGTAAATGACAACTTTAAAAAAACAATCAATCGTCATGTTTAATAAAATTTACAATATTTTCACACTAAATTTTCTATTTGGATCTGCAATGCGGTGTTAAGTCTCGTGAGTACAGTTTATAAAGAGACTGCACTAACATTTTCTATGGAAACTTATAACTTTTATTTATGTATTGCACTGGGAACGTCCTGGTAGGTTGCCTTGTTTTATATGATAAAAACTTCACGCGATATTTTTTAACGGAAAAAGTATATAAAGCAATCGAAGGAGAATATTTTAATTAGTGTATTAAACAATAACTAATGAATGTTTTGATCCATCGTGGGTAGCCATAAAATATAAACAAGTAATTATTGTAGTCAATCGTTTGAAATTTTAGCTCAATCAGATTGCATTCCTACAAGCGTCAGTTTCATTTAGACTGTAACCACATCACACGTGAATTGCTTTAAAATTCATTACCTACATTATGCTTGTGAATTTTAAAAGAACATTAAAGTTATATAGTAAATTTCAAGAAACTTATATGTTAAATAAAGTGTATTTTTTCATTTATTTAACCAAAAGAAATGAGATCCATTTTTTTGGGCCCTGTCTATGATTTTATAAAATGAACATTTTACGGCTATGAACATTTACTTCTTTCAAGGTCAAAAAGGGACATTTTGAAAATGTCTCCAGGCAAGATCAAAGCGGAGATTTATAAAAACATCCAAAGAATGAACACACTTTAAGTAAAGTTAAGGGAGCAATTACGAAGATAACGTTTAGCTTTATTGTGTACCGTCTATCAACGTGGGCATTAAGCTATCTGAAAACGTGGAGGAAAAATTCGCCGTCAGACCATTTTCTCTCCGCATAAATGTAATCTGGATATGATTGCCTACCTTGACTACTCCATTTTAATTCTGTTTGCAAGGTATATAATATTATTACAAAAAATATTGCAATCGAATGTATTATTAGAACATTCTAGAGAAATAAAGAGAACGAAAAAGAACAAACCCAGGTATCCAGCAGCAAGTTTATATAAAATAATTATTTTATAATCAATGAGTAATAAGTAGAAATCCATATTCCTTATAAAAAGGAGTTCTCTGGAAATATTTAGAGTGTTCTTCTTTAGACTTTTCTAGAGTGGTATGACCATGTATATAACTGCCGTTCTTTTTTTTATTCGACGAAGCGACGAGACGAACCAGATGTTCACCTGATAGTAAGTGATACGCTTGCCCCCATACCAATGTGGCGTTAGTTAGGATATATGTAATGTCATATCATATGTCTCAAGTTGTTCTTATCTTGTATCGTTGTTGACATATCTTATATCTCGCCTTGAGATATAAGATGTTAACTCCCGTTACCCAAGCAATTTCACTAGTTGAAGCGCCCTTCAAACCGGAACACAGTAATTTTGCCAGCGAGATAGACACTGCGGTGGTATCTACCTACACAGTCTTCAGTACCACAGACCTACATCCAATGAGCGAATGATTCATTCTCGTTTTGAACTTCGAGGCGATAGTGCGATTCATTTATCATGGGCGATATGAGCGATATACTACTTGGCTAGTGATGTTAGACTTACGAAGATCATATTTTAGTGGACTGTTGTTGTCAAGAGCAATAAACATTTTCATCTCGAAATGTGATGTAGTTCAACCAAATCATTACTAGCGCGTAACAGTCCAGTAAAAGACTTGAGAATAGTTCAACTAAAAATAAATCTAGTTAAGTAAAAATTAATCTAGTTAAAACCTTTTAAATATAAAAATATAGATTTAAATTGTAGTTGCACTAAAATAATTTAAATCGTAATGAGAGCCTATTCTTTCATATTATGGTACATTAAACTGTAATACAAAGGTTTATGAGATTATACTACGAAATTTGTTTTGTCTGCTAAATTTTATTATTTTATGTAGGGGAACTGTTATTGAACGAAAAAACATAGTGTTACATATAAATATCAAAACTTTTGCATGATGTATGTATATTGTTAAAATTAATATGACTTCCTATTAAATATACGTGAACACGATTTAGAACGTAAAGTGCTACAATATTCGTTGCGAGCTTTTTCCGGAAGTGAAATTTTTTTCGCAAACAGTAATTATTTCCGTGATCCGATTCTATAAAATCAAAATAATATTACTAAATGATAAAAGATACTTTAACAATACAGATTTTTTCTTTAATTATTCAATAAAATTAGGGAACAAATAGAATATCGCCTGATGGTAAAGTGTTAAGCCAAGAACGTAACAATAAGCATAGCAATACTGGTGGTAGGTCTCTGTTGCCGGAGAATATCTAAATAGGTACCACTGCAGCGCCATTTTCTGCTGCCCAATAGTAGTATTAATATTACTGTGTTCCGATTTGAAGGGCGCTGTAGCTATTGTAATTACTGTGAAACACTGAACATTTTATATCTCTCGACGAGCGCAATGTGGTGCAGTATATATCATCTTAAATAGCGCTACGTTTTTATGGGCAGGTGTTTTATTTACCTTTACGTGAACCACCGTCCTTGAATAAAAAAAATGCTAGTTGGACGTGATAAATAGCACCACATTGAGCTCGTTACCTCAAGAAAATAATGTTAAGTTTTATTACCGTCGTAATTTCTTCAGTTACAACGCCCGTGAAGCTGTGATGGTTCAGTTTGTATGGCAGTCGAACACGTTATATTTTCTGAAAAGGCATCGATTCGATTCTCATTGAGTTTGACTTTCCGATAGAGGAAATCATCGTCAGAAATCTTTTGGACTATGACGATGATCTTTGTTCTTCTCCGGACTTCCTCTTTTCTGATTTGATCGCGCAGAGACACACTGAACATAGCTCTCTCCATTGCCCTTTGCGTGACAGTATTTTTATAAGGCCGATAGTAAGGGATCCGGTCTCAGATCCATATGCCAACACTGGCAACAGGCACGAGCTGAAGACTTTTGTCTTCAGAGACTGCGGTATCGAAGATGAAAAATTGCTCCGTAGTTTACCGAACGCTGCCTAGCCAAATTTGATTCGTCGATTGACTTGTTTCTGAAAGTTGGATTTATCTAGCTGGAATGTTTGTCCCAGGTGCACGTATTCGTCGAAGAGTTGCATTATAGAGCATTCGACCATTATTAGCATGGGTAAAATGTGGGTATTAGACATAATCTTTGTCTTCTTCATATTAATTTTAAAATCCACGTTTCGAGACGCTCTATAGAGGTGATCGAACATTTTGCCAAGGTCTTCCATGTTCTCAGCCATGATTACGATGTCATTAGCGAATCCAATCGACATCCTGGAATTGTTCTTCTTCTTAAAGTGCCTCTCCAACCAGTGAAAGTTAGTGATCAGTGTGGTACAATCCTTTCTACCTCTGGTTCGGTGGAACAATTCCGCCGCCTCAGATATACCAGTCCATTCCCTAATATTCGTCAAACATGACTTTTTTCTTCTCCCCTCCTTTCGTTTTCTATAAACTTTACCCATACTTACTTTTCTGGAATTGTTATATTATTATAATTTAAACTAAAAATGTGGGGATTGAGATGATGTAATTTGAGTCGACACAATTCGTTCGGAAGTAAAAGTTGAATGTATTTGGTACAATTTTGTTATTCAGTTTCGAAATCACAACCAATCAAATGTTTCCATACAATTCAATTTCCCAACAATGTCTTTTGTTTTGAATGAAAAGTATATATCGTCTCATGAATTACATGAAATATGAATATTGGTGTAAGGGGTCCCGGACAACAACTCACGGAACCCATGCTAACCACACTTGCTCATGGTACATTCTGCTAATGAACAAACGAGGATTTGGCTCCACATCAAACCCACATATGAATCTATACAAGAAACTGCTGCCAGTCGCTAGATGATGGCAGCGCAGGAACGATTGATGGGAGATGTTTAGGGGAGGCCTATGTTTAGGGGAGGTCGTATACTTATATATTATGAAAAGTATGTATATAGTTTTGACGAAACAAATTGATTTTATACGTTTACTAGCTGTTCCTCGCTCGCTTCGCTGGCTGAAATATAAAATTAGACTTGAAATTTGTCTGAAATTTCCTTGAGAGCGAACGCGCGAGCAAACGACTTTCTATACTAACCGTTACTATAGTAACCGCATGAACAGTACGAAATGAAAATGGTCTTAAAAGTCAATTAGAAATAATATAATAAAGAATCTTTGAAATTCCAAAAGTGAATAGCGTATAACTATCTACAAATAATTTTGCGTAGAATGGTTATATTCTCATGTCGATATATCCACTAGTTTTCACGTGATTGGCGAATAAACAAAACCAGTTTTTATTATATATATAGACGTTTATTTTAAAATAAATCACAGCTTAAATAAAACGAGATACGATAATGTCAATTGAGAAAATAAAAAAAGATCAAGTTGCTATACATTATACCCGCCACGTTTACACACTATTTCATTCGATGAGCATTTACAGTTCTTTATTGGTGATAAAAGGGCTAACTTAGATCTTTAAACGACCCTAAGAAGTCATCAGTCAACTGACGCACGCAGACTTTCAAACAGCCAAAGTTTTCCGTCGCAAAGCATGTATTGAATATGAAAAGAGGGTAATAAAAACTAAATGTCCCGTCTTATTTTATTTGCCGATTTTTAGAGCGAAGGTAAAGGAACAGTCTTTTAGTCTGAAAGTTAGAATATTACCAACATCATCATCAGCTGTTCCAGAAGTTCCCTGTTGGACATAGGTCTCCCCCAAAGATCTTCACATCGATCGGTCCTGTGCGACTTTCAACGTCAGCCGCATCTTTATGGCGGCAAACACTAGGAGCCATAGTTTGTAGAGGTTCATTTGGGAAGATTTGGGATATTTCCCATCGTGATTCTTACCAAGTAAAACTCCGTCGGTGGTCTGCATCAGTGCATTCGGAGAGGCTCCAGGATCTCTTATAGAACGCATCGGTGCTAGTCTCAACTTTGTGTTAAAAGGTATTTAAGGAGGATCTAAAACCCTTCCAGGCAGCGCGGGGAACTAACTACCTAGACTACTAGTCAGTCACACAATTTTTGTCTAAACAAACACTTATACAGTTTCTTAACAGTTTATATTGAACGGTTAATAACGATTAACTAATTAAATCTGAAATCTAGAGATGAATCTATAGTGTTTATAACTCTAATTATGAAATCTTATATTTAAATTTCAGTTTGAATTATTGAAAATCGTCCTGTCGCAGTCATACGTAGGAGTATGTGTTATAGATAAGTACATACAAATACAGTTTCTTGCAATACCAGCTATCCTGGTTTCCAGCCAAGACAAACATATATTTCATTTAATTTCACGAAACGTATGTCGTGTCGCTGCCGTTTTTAGGGTTCTGCAACTGAAGTCAATATAACCGTTTCTGTAAAACGTATTGAGACGTTACCTATAACATTCTTACTCGTGCTTAGAAAAGGTTTACTATGGTTAAATCGATTCAAACTCACAGTAGACATGAATATACACTTAAATTTTTACAAAACCGATTGGTTTGGAGATATTTTAGGGAGAACTTTCTATAATGGTTTTACTTACGATTCTTGTATAACTATTTGTTTTTCATTAAGATTGTTTTTTTCATTAACTTAGTATATAATATTATTTATTTTAAGATAAATCTTTCTTGGGTTTTAATATTTTTTTTTGTACAATAAGTTGGTAAACTTTTGCTAATGCTTCGGACCATGTACACTATGCAAGTTATAGCAATGAAAAGACTAAAAATAATAACAAATGTGAGGATAAGTAAAGTTTTATGGTATAATTAATGGGACAAAAGAAAGCGAAATTTTGAATATTTGTATATCAAGATACGGAACCATGACAGATATTTATGCAATACAGTCTTGATGAAATGATTTTCAGTGGGAAGCTGCAGCCAAACCTGTATTGATCTTTACTGGGCACATACAACATTGCAATTTCTGCAACACGCGCACTACGACACTATTCATACCACGGGAAGCTGTACACGACTTTACATTCACTTGGAATAAATGTTAACAGTAAAGGAAACTGGTTATGGATTTGGAAATTTTGATTTCGAATTGTTTGTTAAGTATTGTTAGCAGCTGAAACATTTAGTTATACAGTAAACGCTCTTTATTCCCGGAGTATATGTTTTATAAATATGCCGCGATAAGGGAAACCGTGAATACGGAATATACCTTTTTTATTAGTCCATTTGACGACATTTACAAAGGATATTGGGTTGGATACCTATTGGAATCTGTTTATTATTATGATGTATGTACTTATTACATCCGCAAATAAAAAAATTTTTATTCGCGAATATATGAACTGAGTAGCATTTTTTTTAATCAGCGAATAGTGAAAACGCGAATGAAAGAAGCGCGAATAAGGAGCTTTTACTGTACTGGTGGTGGAAAGGTATAGTAGACGGTTTCTGTTTCAGGGGACTATCTAGGTAGGCACTTTGTACTGGTTTGAAAGGCGATGCAGCTAGTGAAATTACTTGGGCAAGATACTTAACATCCGTTTTGTGGTGACGATCACAATCTGGTGCATCGTATAGGGCTACGTTATTATGGGCAAGCGTATTATTAACTATCTGGTAAACATAGGGGTAGCATCATTCATTGAATATAACAAAATTGCGCTGTTTGTTAAAAAAAGAAGATTAATTTTTATGCAACACAGGGGCGTAGAGAATCATCCTCAACAGCTTCCGGCAGTCCACAGCTGGACATAGGCTTCTCTCAAATAACGCTAGTTAGTCCGATTGTCGACTATACATATCCAGTTCCTGCCAGCCGTCTTGCCACCTTAAATATGTCAATATCGAATCGTGTAACCACCGAAATTGATGCTCGGTATAAACTAAAAACTATAAATAAAGTGTTTAAAAAAAACTGCATTTCCGGTATTTGTTCTTTCTAATTAACTTTATATTTAACTTACAACATAACTTACGACGTCTATATCAAAAGCTACAAACATTTCGATTAGTAAATTTATACCCTTTATCGCGAATTACCTGTTGGTGTAATGGTTTTCAACAAATCACCACTTTAACAAGCGAACGAGGGTAGGTTATACTTAAACCTTTAAACCAATAAAATGTGTAAGTAATTAACAAGGAATATTGAAGTGATGTGATGTGATGAATAATGAAGAAAAAGAAGAAGAAGAAGAAGGAAGAATTAGTTCAGCTCATATTGTATGAATGGTTAACATAATATGAATTTAATATTATTTCTATCAACTAAATACACAAATTAAGAAAATATATATATATCCAGTCTATATCATGTTTAAATGACTAACCAATACAGACTGATTAAATATATTTAAAAATACTTTGTACCTTCTTTCATGCAACGGGAGAAGTAGGATGTTGACTTTTTGATATGTGCTTTTTTATCTTGGGGGAAATCTTGAAAAGATACATTGTTTCTGGGAGAAGGTATGGTTACATGGGATTTGTACCCACTAAAATTCGGCCCGGAATCTCCAAAGGAACATAATAATCTATCTACGTTACGGCTAATTACATCCCAGGCATGTCTGCACTCCCCAGCACCCTTGGCACGCTACGAAAAATACTGGACCACTTAGTACATGTCGTCTACTCTGGTCTCGTTTAGTGGGACAATAAGGGCTCACACTTCCAAAACCTGCGAACCCGAAAACTCTTTTTTCGATTTTTACGACAAACAGAATATACCTAAGTCCTATTCTTAATAGCCCGAGACTATCAGGCAATAAAAAATCTATCTGTCTATAACAATGCAACGTTACGCAAGATTTGTACAGTACCATAAATATATGTTTATGTCTTATTAGTCTACTAATTACTCCTACTAAATCCTCCAAAGTGGTATTTAATAACGATTTCATTGGAGTGTGTAATGCTAATCAGTAACTGGTCTATCAGACATGTGAAATATATATAACAGTTGTTGGGTTTTGCTTGTGAATAATAAGAAAAGATGTCTCGCTTGGGACAGATTGTTTTAATGTAATTGTCTAATAAAAAAACTATTTCCGAACTTTCTGTTTTTACAGCATCAACACCGTTTCCATCAAGTTTTTACAAAAGAAACAATGTTTATTTGTTGTAGGACCTTTACATGATCGTGTTAAGAGTGCATATAAAGTAGAAAACATATTGAATTTGTAACACGACAATTTCTGATCCTGCACTAATCTTATTAAAAACTGATCGAATATAGCATAGAGCTAAGATAAAAGAATATAGCATAGAGTACACTACAAACATCTTAGTCAAAACTGTTAAAGTTCCCGTGAATGGGTCATTTGTTTCCGGTTAAAATATGTAAATTATGTTAATACAGCAATTTGGCGCGATCCCAAAGTGGCGTGCAATTTGTTGGTGAGGGGCTTTGGGGGGACCAATTATGTTAATACTATTGCTGTGTACTTCGCGGACATGAGATCTTATCTGGTAGCATCATCATCAGTTCTGGGTGTCGAAAAATTAACACATGGTAAAAATAATTATATTTGTAACAGCTTACTATTATATTCGTATAATATAATTTTATTCGACGAAGCGACGAAACGAGCAAGACGTTCACCTGATGATAA
Organism: Ornithoptera priamus; assembly: GCA_029034505.1. NCBI lineage: Eukaryota > Metazoa > Arthropoda > Insecta > Lepidoptera > Papilionidae > Ornithoptera > Ornithoptera priamus. The sequence goes on from JARDWD010000331.1 coordinate 3,037,768, forward strand.
GTGATAGGCTGCCCATAATAATATTAGCGATAATTAAGATGTTATTCTTTTTTAAAATGTACGTAGCGACGAGAAGAGTAAGACGTTCAGTGGCGTTATTTAGGATAATATTTGCACCACAATTTGCTTGTCGCTTTGAGACATAAGATGTCAAAACTCGTTACCCCAGTAATTACACTAGATACAGCATCCTTTAATCCGGAATACAATAATATTTGGCGGCAGAAATAGGCGCTGCGGTGACGTCCATCTAGACGGTTTCTGGCAACAGAGACCTACCACCAGTATATTTATGACACCGGGCAGTAGTGAACTAATATTAAACTGTTCCGATTTGGAAGGCTGTGGAACTGGAGATTACAGGGGTAAGAGGTAATAGAGTAAGTAGTAAAGAGTAGTAATTAAATACTCTATATCATCAGGTGATTACGCAATGTGGTGCTATGTAATCATCTTGACTAGCAATCCATTATTACAGGCAAACCAAATACCACGACATTCAAACAATAATGTAATTTTAGTTGTGATTTTTTTTGTTTAGAATATTTTTTATTAAAAACAATGTAAACATTTTTCAGTGAGCAAACTTCAACGATATCTGAATCTGAAATTTGCGTTATCATTTTTTAAAAAGGCTTTTTGGACGAGCCGTCCAGCAGCAATAATAGCAGCGATGCCTGCGTTAGTCATTACAAACCAAAAAACATTCAGCACATTTTAACACTGTCAATTTATAAAATAACTTTGAAAATACGATAACGTTATTTATGTAAAAAGTAACAGGTATTGTGAATGTATTAAGTAAATTGTAGGCAGAAAAACATGTTCTTTTATATAGTATTGTTCAATGGGTTACTTTGTAATGGGTTAACGTACTAAGCACACAAAAACTCCTTACTGCTTATGAGTACTGTATTATACACATGCATGGAACACATAACAATAATTCAGGATCTTCGTACTTTTACGAATATCATAAAGATCATAAAAATTTTGCTTTTAATTTCACATAATCTTCAGTAGATATAGTGGTCGATCAAGCTCCAGTAGACACTAGTAGTTAGAACAGCATTGCCCTCATGTCGGTGGAACTATTCTTGTGATACCCTTGGCTATTTCTATCTACCTTGGCTACTACTATCAAAGCTTTACCACTTATTTAAGGAACTGAATCAATGATCTTCTCGTTTCAAGATGATCAGTTAGCCAATGCGCCCCAGTGGCAAATATTAGTTATCGAAAATTAATTGCAGCTTCCACTACTCACAGTTACAATTGTATGAAACAATGTGTTGTATTTTTTATAACACAGTGAATATATAATTTTATAGAAATTAGATTTATTGTAAATAAAATATAAACGTATAAGTTATTAATAAAAAATAACTTGATAAATATTTTGCATATTAAATTTCCTCTTTAAACGATAACGTAAAATAAATGAATTATACCTAACAGAAATCTCGTTATAAAAGAGCTTTCGTTCCGAAGCCTCTATTAGTTTTAATTAAAATTATATATATTTTTTTTATAATATAATATTTAATAAATATACACTTGCTAACGGCAGTGCTTAGAAATGGAATAAATTCTAAATTATTTCAACTTTTCTTGCTTAAATTCGAACCATATCTTATCAGCAATCATATTGGGCTTGGATAGTTGTAGCCTTCTTCTGTGAAATGGTACGAGAAGATGATGTTAGGCGGAATCGAAAAAGGAATGATTTTGCTCGGAGACGAGTCCGTCTTAGTGAAAACGGCCTTAGTCAGTTTTTACAGATATAGTTCTCGATAAGCATAAGAACACTTGTCGATAGGTTTCCTTAACGCATTCATAGTTACTTTGACGAAGATTCTAGCTAATAAAATAAAATCAAATCTCGAGTCCGTACCCTTAGCGTGGCGTTAGAGAGACCGTAGTAGTGTTCCGAACGTAGATCTAACAATGTCTTTAAATGCTGAGCATGATCACTTAAGGGTTTTATTTTTCTTTTTTATGTGCTGCTTCAACTAGTGACGGTTGGCGATCAGCATGGTATAGTCCTTTCCGTCTCTGGTTCGGCGGAAAAATTCGGACGCCCCAGATATGATGGAGGGTAGAAGGTTTCAGTGGGTAGATATCTCTATCATCAGAATTATTATTTCACCTCAGAAGGTGGAGTAGAATATCATTCCAAAGATCACCATAAGAATTAAAATAAAATCCTAGTTGTTTAAATTCATACCCTGTTGTTCGTGTCTGTTAATATTATGATCGAAGTAAGCGCTGTCTACTGTAGAAGGAGATTAATAAGGACTTCTAGTTCAGATGATTTCAATATGGGGGCCTCCACTGGCCGCTGGGCGAGTATAAAATATGAAATAGTCTCGTATTTGTCGAAGCATAGCGAGGGTGTTGGGGAGAGACACGGTTCTTCCTGGAACCACGATTATCTGTAGTGCAGGTAAACGCCGGTGTGTTCCGTAGGGAATCGCTGAGCTTCTCGCAATGCTCTGAAGATGAGCAATGAGGAGGTTTGAGTGGATAAAAATATAAGAATATGATCCTACGTTCCCCCAGAAGCAGTGTGGTTTTTGAATATTACCATGTTAATTACTAACAAAGGTTGCCTAAATAAACCTGTATTATTATACAAGAGATACAAGAGAAACAGTAATGATTATAATTAATATCACTGTTTTTCGGTAGTAATATGAATTTTCCCTAATTGCTTGTCATGTTTTACAAGGAAAGTTTTCATATTAAAAAAATATTGTTTCATGTAGCTTATTATAGCTTTGAATTATAATGGTGAATAGGTATCATTTCGATGAACGCTTTTCAGGTACCTCAACTAATCCCGTCCCGGGGCCTGTTTTATGCAGTTCTTGCCACTCTCGCGAGGATAATCAATAGCAGGAGACTACATCGATTCATTGTCCTCCTCGGTAACTACCTAAGCCAACTATTGTAAGATGACTCATCATAATATAATTATAGCTTTTAACAGAAAGAAGCAAAGAGAAAGAAACAAAAGAGGGACGTCTCTTGGTAGTCGAATTTCTTATTGGCTTCGATGCGTTCATTACTTTTTTTCTCCATTCAGTCCGATCCTCTACTGTTCTGACAGTGGATGTGAAAGGAAGTCCCGTGAACGACTTTATCTGATCCCAAACGCGGTTATGTGATCCGCCGCATAGTATATCACCCCTCGCTTTGCCCACAACCATAATTTTATCAAATATGTGGAGGGTTCTGTGACAATATAACTAAGAATCTTCTGGTAACAAATAGCTGAAAGCGTGGCGATAGCGTTCAGGTGCTTAAGGTTCCACAATCAGTGAATCAAATATAATTTCAAAGGCATTTATTTTCTTTCTGTCCATAGCTGTTATCGATTATATATGTAAAGAACGATTAGAATTATTTTCTTTTATAATTTATAAATTTAAACCACTAATCGCTTAGTAAAATGTTGAAGGTGAATCTAATAGAAACTATTGTTATGTAGACAAATACTGGTGATAGGTATCTGTTGGATCATGTAGGTGGGTACCATCGGCCGGCGCACCCTTACTGAGGTGGAAAGGCGTGGTTCTTTCCCACGATGTGGGATTGCATGGTGTAGCCGGCGCTAGCGAGGTGGCGTAGGTGTGCAAATGCGTTACCGTAGCTCCGCCGTAAAACGATGATGGTGGAACATCGTGCGGGTTTAGTCGGTGCAAGTCCGACGTAACCTGTCTTGGGCCTTGCGAAGGCAGGTATTCGAAGGTATTTCTCCCATGTAAAAATAAAAGGTGGTTACCACCGTAGCGCGTATTGCAGCCGACAAACAGTACTGTGTAAACATTACTGTGTTCCGGTTTGTATGGCGTTAGAGTGAGTGTAATTATTGAAGTAATGAGACTCAACATCTTATGTATCGGGCGATGCGCGCAATGTGATGCACCGTATATCATCCTGACTAGCGCCACGTTGTTATGAGCAGGTGTAGCGGAACGTTCACCTTCAGGTGAATTTTCCGCTCGTCTCGTCGCTTAATTAAATTAAAAAAAACCATGTAATTAAATAACGCTAGTTAGAAATTGCTAATAATTGTAAATCGGTTTACAGTCGAGCTGGTAACGGGGTTGAGAGGCAATATAAAGGCGATGTTGATTGGTGTTGCATAAAATTATGCACTAATTTATAATAATAATTTATCAATAAAAAAATATAATATTAACTATTTTCATTGGGCATTGGGCCAGCGAGGTGGGAAATGGACTTAATCCCTCCATATGAATCCCTATCCGATCGATGTGGGAATCTTTGGGTGAGGTCTATGTCCAGTAGTTGACGTCTATCGGCGGATAATGATTTATTTCTATTGTATTTAAAGATGTCAATGAGATGGTGTTGAAATATGTCGACCATCAGGTTCATTTTTTTTAAATAACTTAGTGCCCTGACCAGCACCTGGTACACTACACCACATTGCGCAAGTCTATTGACACAAGATATTGAATCTCGTTACCCCAGTAATTACACTAGCCACAACGCCCTTCAAACCGGAACACAGTAATGATTACACACTACTGTTTGTCGGCTGCAATAGGCGCTTCGGTGGTATATACCTACACAGTCTCCGCTAACGGAAACCTACCACCAGTATGCTACTGTTAAGTTTACTATTATTACCAATAATTTGTTTAAATATTTTTTATTATATCCTGTTTTCACTGTAAATAAATATTAACATAGTTTTCATTTTGAATATATATTTTAATTTGAAGTTTTAACAAGAACTTTTCAAAGAACTCAACAGATGGCGCCACCAGAAACGCGACATATCGGGTTCTCAATTCCCATAACACAAATGCATATAAATTTCGTACATTTTTGTTTACATAGATTTGGGTCTGTAATTCATTATGAAGTATACAATTGTAAGCAACTTGTTCTCCCTAGATCTTCGTAAATACGCAAGATTCGAGGTAGTAGCATATCACGAAGTACACAACTATCCATCAACTGGATCTTTCGGGATCTTCCTAATATCAAGACTTGAGAGAGTAGCCTATCATGAAGTATACAACTAACCATCAACTGGATCTCTCTGGATCTTCGTAATACTTATTGTACTTAGTAGCTTGCTCTGTACTATGAGTTACTCTGTTCATTATTATTATAGTGCTGATATTGCTGCATCCGTTGTCATTTACCAAAGACCCCGCGCCTTCCACTTGAAGACGCCTACAAAATTTATTCCTTATGCAAATAGCTGTTACTAAAAAAGAGAGCTGATAGTATTTTAAGGCATATAAAGCTTGCTGTGCTCAGCCACCTACATAAATTAAAGCTTTTAATATCTCCTTTAACAAGTGTACTTGAAAGAAGGCGAGCGTTATTAAGAATAAAAAAGATAGAAAAACTTTACTTCACGCGAATCCGTTCAACCTCAATAAGAATTTTTAAATTGCTTTTAAGTAATTACTGGACTAATGACAGTAATGAAAACAGCTGAAATGTCTTCAATAAAACTAAGTGGGGAGGCTTTTTTTCAAGCGAATGAAGCGTCGCTTGCACGTTGATATAAATAAATTGAGAGTACAAAGGTTAATTGCATCTTCAATTTATTAATTGAGCACTATTTTCTATTTAATGTTGTTCTTCGTGTTGCGCCACTTCATGTCTGAAGGTTGACTTTTAACATAGAAAAAATTGTCAATCCTCTTGTAAAAGATGCAAAAGTACCTCGGCGGAAGTAATAACGTTATGTTGGCTACCGTTTTGAAATGAGTTTCGACCATTGCACTAAATGGATACATCATTGAAATTGTTTTTGAACGGCGTGATGATAGCTTTTATTTTTGTGGAGTAAATAAATTTCTTTATCTACCGTCTAGTTTATACTTACCATTCAGAAATAAGTAGCAGTGGTAGCATTAGGAGAAGCTTTCGCTTGTTTAGGTAGATAAAATCAAGCTGAATCATTAAGACCTTGCACTATAGTTCAACCTGTATAATATTGTCTAAATGGTCTGATGCAATTATATGGTAGTTACCTGTTACCCCCAAACTCTTTTAAAATTAAAAACATATATGTATGATTATTTCTTAATAATATATGTATTGTTTGTAAAAATTATGAACGATGACATAACATAGCAATATTTTTAATTTTTCCCTTACCTACATTTCTATTCACGTATTGAATAAGTTGGAAAGTTGAATAAAATGTCTTCTTCTTGGCAATGGCATGCATGTGTCTTGCATTATGCATGATGTTTGAGCAATATTATATTTTAAAATGCTATTCTAAAATATTGTTTTGCTCTGTTTGAAGATTTCAATGTACGATCGGAGTATTCATTATTCTACGTTGTTGAAAAATAAATGGCTGCTACATTTAAATAGTTTCTTTTGTTAAATTGAAACTTATTATAATAGGATGCTTAAATTAGTCTACTTTATACATTTTCTGTCAACTGTATAACACATCTGACAAATTCTATAAAAGCGAATAGGAGATAATTGAAAAGCTTAATTGTAATAGATTAATGTTAACACTCAATATTAAAATTTATGTATGAGACGATAAACATCGTTGATAAGACTTTGCAGTTACTTTATAATATTAAAATGTTTTATTCAAGTTCCGGTTAAAATGTTCCAAAAATTAAATGAGGTTTGTTGGACATTTAAAAAGGATATCTATAGTTTATTAATGTCTAAGATCTAAGAGATCGAATGATCATTTTATTATAACAAATAAATATTACTTAGAAATAATAAAGACATCAATTGTTTTGTTTAAATTGTTTATCATATCTAAGAAGTTACTTAAGCGAACAAAGCTGCATAGTCGCTTAATAACAAGTTTTATTATGTTACAAAAAACTACAATTTAAAGCTACAAAAGTTCGTATGCCTGGGTTGTTTTAAGGGGATGTTGTTAAAACTCCTATTAAATATTCATTCAATTTAAGTTGTATATCGAAACGTCACTTATACTTTACCTGTCGAGTTAAAGCTCCCATTTAACGTTAACAGACAAGTAAATTCACTATGATCTTCAGCTTTAACTAAGCTTTCTAAAATTTCACTCAATTAATAGTATTAGTAGGATATATAAAAAAAAGGAGAATACAATAGGATTACAGAGATGTTTAATTCTGTCTGTTGTAACCGTGAACATAATACAGATATTTTTTTTAAGTGTATCAGTAAAACAATTTTGAATAAATTCCGATCGCGTTAAGATGTAAACGGAAATGCAAAGTTATTTCATCGATGTACCTTTGATCTTATTAAAATGTTCAATGTCGCTCATTACGGTGAACGTTTCTTTTTATTCATTGCGGAAACGGAAGGAATCTCAAATTAACGACGCGGAATTAAAGTCTTTGTTTTGTGAAAACTTGACAGAAGCGCGGTAATGAGCCGCGTTTTCATTTTTTTGTCACTGAATATTTGGACAAGGGACGCAGTCTCCGAATTCCTATTCAGAAGTTCTCAATAGCAATTCACTTGTTTGAATGATTTATAACTTCTAAGTTGTTTTACGATCAATTTTTTTTTATATTCCTTCCTTTGTTATATTTAACCTACTATAATTAACCTGTTTTTTTGTTTTCGGAGGGAAAATCTGGGGGGAAGTCAGGTTTATATGAGATTCTTACTCACTAAAACCTTCTCGATGATCTGCATCAGTGCATGCGGAGAGATCCTGGATTCACCGGTGCAGAGGCGCTACACTTTGTGTTACAAGTCTCTGAGAAGGAGCTTAACCTTCCTTGACATCATCGCTGAGCGATATGCTGTCCCACGCAGGTTTACTTGTTGAGCGATAATGGCCCCCATCCTCAAAGCCCGCGAAACTCCTAGACCGTTTTAGTCGCCTTCTATGACAGGCAGAGTTTAGTCCCATTCTTACTAACTCGAGACTACAGGACTGACTATAATTAACCTAACTAATTTTAATTTACCTACTATAATGATAAAGCCCTCCATTTATTCTTCGTTATGCAATAATTATATACTTTACTAGTAATAGATATCAGTTTTTCGGTGATGGGCCGGAGACCATCTGGAAAGATACCAGCGCAGATTGTACTTCAGCCGCCGTAGAATACTATGTAACGTTACTATGTTCCGGTTGGGCTGTATATAATGAAATCGCTGTGGAAAGCGAAGAGCACAACGCGATGCTGTATATCATCTTAACTTTCACCACATTGTTATGGGCAGACGTATCTCTTACCATTAGGTGACAACGTCTTGCTCATATTGTCACAACAATATCAAGCTGCAATTGCCCATTGTTGGGCATAGCCCTCTCGTCACTTATGTGTATTATGTAATTTTTCATGAAAATACATAATATATGAATAAAAAGATATTTTTATTATGAATGAATAGATTATCAAAACATCTATATTTATGCAAGTACTATTTATTGTTAGCAAGAAAAAAATTTGTGGCTCTTAGAAAATATTGAAATTTTGTAAATTGTAATTTTTGACTTTTCCGACTCAAAAGATTTTCAACCCCTGGCAAATAAGCACTGCGTACCCTACATCCCTAAATGTATCTAAATATGAATCTATTAAGTCTATCCTGACTTGAAATTGTTAACTTTATTTTTAAGTATAGATAAGGACAGAGATTTCGGGTACAATATGCATACTCTTATCTACCCTTCTTACTCTTCTATGTGCAAGAAAGGAGCGTATGCGTGTGTGTGCGACTGTCCATAGGCGTTCGTGATCACTTTCGACCAGATGAACTGTCCGCTTGTTTGCCCACCCTTTCTAATTAAATTAACAAAAAACACCCCAGATGCATGATTAATAAACGAATCTACCTATCAAATGTAGGCGGTTGCTTTGTCTTTATTAAGACGATATACTTAAACTTTAAATTATGAAGTACCGGTATACGTAGACAAACAGATGTGCAGCATGGTAGGAAATTGAGGTCGAGTCACGCCTATAACTTTTCAAATGGGGTCACGTTGAGACTATTAATCCGGCGTCAGATGTGAAGTGCCCTCTCACGACTTAAAGACCAAATGTCACCAGCACGCGGGCTACATTCTAGCTACTCGATTAATATCTGGATATTTTAAAGTAATCCAAATTCAACTTTTTTATACAATGAACTAGTGAGACCTGATGGTGACAGTCAGGATGTTTACTATGCACCACTTCGCACTTGACTCATTGATTACCAACTGGTCTCATCTATGAAAACAATATAATCTATGAGCTAATTATCATTTTATACTGTATTTAAGTTCTAGTTAGCAGCCGTTAACTGGTGGGAATCACAATTTACTGGTGGTAGGTTTCTGTTGCCGGAGATCGTCTAGATCGGTACCACCGCAGCGCTAATATCCGCCGCCAAACAGTAGTGTGCAAATATTACTGTGTTCCAGTTTGAAGGGTACTGTAGCTTGTATAATGGCGCATTGTGTGTATTAGATATCACTTACCATCACGTGAACATGCCGCTCGTCTCGTCGCTTAATTGGATTAAAAAAGTAGTTAGTACACAACAATTAGACGGTTACAAATTTAGATCGAAACTTTGTAACGAGCACCGACTACAGCAAACAATCCTGACACCTCCAGCGAAACTACCTCCAGCTAGTTCTTCGGCCGTGGTTGCGAAGTTATGCAAATTGGTATTGGATTGGAAACGTATTCATGGTCCCCAAATGGTTTTAATTTTTGCCTTTGTCACTTTGTTTACTTTGTTGTTTTCGATTAACAAGTTTATTAAAATATTTATTGCCTTGCATGTCATTGTGAGAAACAGCGAAATTAACGCTAAAATGTAAATTATTATACCTCAATATAACGTGCTTAACTTATTTTTTTTTTACTTATTTATTAACCTCGTTATTAACTTATTGTTTAATTATTGATAATTACTAATATAAATAATATGCTTATATGATGACAGTAAAACATAAGTGTGAGAGTTTTAAACAATAATAACATAAGATTCAAACGGATGTATTGAAAAGAGCAGTTAAGCAGTTTCACTAGTGATATAATCTCTGTTACTGGATACTCTCGAATGTATTTCTTACTGTATCTTGACTTGAAGGGCGTTGTAGCTGTATTTTCTTTCTCCTAATTTCTTCTGACTCAGGTCAGAGTTGTTGTCTACTTAGATAATTATTGCTAAATAACTCAATTTTCTTATATTTACTTTTAAGTCTCTCTATTTCTAAATCTACTCCTTTTCTTCCGAACACCGGACACTCCATAATCAGGTGTATGATTTGTTTCTTCTGCAAGGGATCGCAGAGACCTTTGTCTGGAGATTTAGTGTTTATCATCGTAACACCATATTATTATGGGTAGTCGTATTATTGACCACTAGGTGAACATTTTCATTAATATATATATATATATATATATATATATATACTCTTTAAATCTTTTAACACAAGTTGCATACTCTAAGCCGTGGTTCTATTTTCTAGAACAACCCATAGGTCCTTTAAAGGTCTTTGTAGATGTCGGTAGTAATTGAAAGTCATAATTAGTTTTAACCGTTTTCGCTTAAATCAGCAATCGATGCTGTTGATCTAGAGCAGATTAAGTTTGCTTTGCTTAATTGCATTAAATATGTCTCGAGGTTACTGCGGCGTTAGTGGTGAGTAAATGAAACTAAATACGTTAGTGCTTGCAGTAGCTATATTATTAATTTAGTTATTTCTGTGACGCAAATATTTTCTTTTCATCTTTTACTCAAGACAAATAAAAGAAACTTTATTGGTTTAGAGCGTGGATTAGAGCAGATCTGCAATGTCGCCTCCGTTTTAACTAAAACAGCAGCGAATTTTTATTTACAAAAATGTATATTCTGTGCTTCGTGTCTTTACCGCCGTTGACCACGTCACCGCTTAACACCAGATGGGATCGTGGTAAAGTACTAAACTAAGCAACAAAAAAAAATTTACAATGAGGTGGAGTTGAACTTTTACAGCTTGCTTAATTCTTTAAAAGCTTTCCTCTACAGATACAGAATAACAATTTTTACATTTTAATCGGAGACCGACTAACGTCTATTCCTGCCGCTAATCAGTAATGTGCAAACATTACTGTGTTCCAGTTTGAAGGATATTAGGATAGCTAGTGTAATTACTGAGGTAATCAGAATCAACATCTTATGGTCCAAGGCAACGTATGTTTGGTGCAGTATATGTCATTCTAACACCACGTGGTTACGAGTGGGCGTATCACTTATCATTAGGTGAACATTCCGCACGTTTCGTTGCTTTCTCGAATAAAAAAAAACCCCGAGACAAGTTTGGAATTCTGTGTATTTACCAAACCAAAATTAAGTCCCTACAAAGCAAATTCTCTCTGTATGTACGCTCCGAATTTAAACTACCAAAGTTAAGCTATGAATCTCTATGCCTGTTTCCATATCATCATCATCATCATTAGGTCCCCTCTTCAAACTGAAGTTTAGCAATCAGATTGAGGAAACCAATTCGACTCTCGGCTATTCTTCTTAACAGATGGTATTTAAGGTACGTCCGCTCCTTTATGTCGTCGCACCATTTCTTCCGCTATCTACCAGGTGCACGTTTCCAGGAATTTTGTCCCACTACATACCCCACCCTCTATATTGTCCCACTTACTCGACTTATAGCTGATATTGTTTTTTTTTATTAATTTTGCTTAAGATCTTGTTGACTGTCACGAATTACTTAGTAAATTGAATATCTCGATCCTATCCTCTGTGTTTCATTTTCATCACACTTTATCTTCACCTCGCAAATGAGCACTGCATACCCTAGTTTCTTAAACGTAAGTAATATAATAATCTCTCAAGTCACCCAAAAAGTACACAACTTTGCTGAATTCGTACTGGTGAGTTTATTTTTAAGCTGATTCTGTTCACCTGATGGTGAGTGACGTACATTTGCCAATAAAAATATGATGCTATTTAGAATGATGTACACAACATTACATTGTGTTTGTCGCCTTGCGACAGGAGGTCAAGTCCCGTAGCTTCAGCTTCGGCAGAAATGGGAGCTGCGGTGTTACTTACTTAGACAGTTACCGGCAACAGAGACCTTACACTAGTTCAAGGTACAGGCGTGCTTCTTTAAGCTTCTGCTTACACGGCGCCGTGTAGTCGGCCTCTTATGCAAGGCTTCTTGTTTTTACACTTATTATTTTTAATAAAGATTATTTCCTTAATTAACCTACGTGATTAAATCTCCCTATATATATACGTATATAGCGGAATGTGTTTCTTTTTTTTGCTAATCACGTGGAAACTAGTGAACGTTTCGGCAAGGGCACATGATATAAGAAATTTAATTTTGAATTTGATAGATCCTTCATCATTTTATTTCTAATTAACTTTTATAAACATTTTCATTTGGTATTGTTTATGCGGTTGCTATAGTAACGGATGCTATAGAAAGTAATGTGCGGTGACTCTTAAGGAAAAATTTCAGGTCTAATTTTTATATAAGGGCCAGCAAAGCGGGCAGGTAACAGCTTGTGTTTATGTATATAAGCCGCAAATTTTCCTGTAAGTAAATAAGTGTTATATTAGTAATTAAAGTTACACTGTTATTGACTACGGTTTAAATTAGATAAGGATGTCTTTACATCGGAAGCCAACAATTGTAAGGATAAGTTTGACCTCCGCTCAAACTTTGTGTTTTCATTTCATTATAAGTTACAACGGCTTCAATATCCACGTCGAGTGATTTCTGCAATAACCGAGTTTGTGTGATTTATTACTTCAACATTTATATGACAAATGTATGTATGACTAACAATTCAGTTCAAATATGTTTTGAGTTATAATTGTGTAATATTTGTTTGAACATAAATATTATAACGATGAAAGTCATCCCTAACTATCTATACGAGTATATATAACAATTTAGCGCTTGTGAAGATTGATATAAACATTACCACATTGTGCTTGCTGTCGTGAGAGATAAGATGTTTTAAGTCCTGTGACACCAGTAATTTCACTAACTGCACCGTCCTTTAAACCAGAACACAGTTATATATTGCACTTTACTGGCGGCGGAAATAGGAGCTGTGGTGGTATTTGCTTGGACGGACTGCGGCAACAGAGACGTACAAGTAAGATCGTATTGGTATTATGTAAAGTATGATGAACACTAAGAGTTATTAGTTGTATGGGATTTTTTATAGTTGTTTTTTATATTTATTGGTCGGATAACGCCCACTGTTGGGCATAGACCGTGCTCCAGGATGTCTACGCTGATCGGTCTTGTACTGCCTGTATCCAGCAGTTTGTTGCGACTTTCATCAGATCATCGGTCCAACTAGTGTATAGCTTTTCATTATTTAGCTTAATTTCAAATCACGGTTATTGACAACGAGACTATGGATGGTGAAGCGTGCTCGCCTAGAATATTCCGGCTCTTATATATTTAAAGCCTGAACACAGCAATGCTGTTATTATATCGGCAGATATATAATATGAAGGCAGTAGCTAGTCAAGCGGGTTTAATAAAACTCTACCACCAACCAAAGTACACGATATTGTCCCGGAAACTACACCAAGAAGTTGTATTAATAAGAAATTGTTTATTTTGTATTCTCGAATTAATAAATTATTAAAATTTTAAATCTAATTACAGTAACGTATAAAAGGGGTCAATGAGAAAAAGTGACCTTTTAATGAGGGTTATGCCCTTACTCGGAACGTTCGAGTCTTCGGAAATATTGGTTTATGTTGAAACGATATAAATTCAAAGTATTATTAATTTTTAAGTATTATAATTACAGCATTAATATATACATATTAATTAATTCGCAAAATTGTTTGATATGCGTTTTATACTATTAATCAATGGTCAAGATTTCCTTCATATTATATTATTTCTCTTATCTTAATCTCTTATATATAAAAGAGATTTGCACCCAAGTAGAGACTTATCACGGTATCTGTGGAACCATAGGGCACTTTTTTATCGGAAGAAAATATTTTTAAAATATACTCTTATCAGGGGCGATGACAAGGATACTTGCGATTTCTACCCTCTAAAACTATTTCGTTGGTCTCCTTCAGTGCATGAAGGAGAGGCTCTGGAATCGCCTACAGAACACACCGGTGTCCCCTGCACTCTGGATAAAACATTCCACGGAAGGATAGGACTGTCCTGAGAACCCACACTTTGCTCCTGCGAATACAAGATTGTCTTGCATTTGTCGTCCAATTAAGGCTCACTTATCTAGCTCTGATGGCCCCCACCCTCAAGGCTTGCCAAGTCGGAACATCTTCTAGCCGCCTTCTACGACAGCCAGGTAATTCCTTAGTCCTGTTCTTATTAACCCAAAACTACAAGGCTTAGGAACCATAAGGCCTGGAGACTTGAAATTTGGTAGGAATATTCCTTTTACCGAGTATAGGTCAGCTTAGAACGGATTTTACAAAATACGTTTCCCAAAGGGTGTTACGAGGTGTTACGGCCAAAACGGGCGGGGAGCAGCGAATACAATATAAAATACTTGTTCACTGTACATAGATATCTTTTGAAATATTTAATTTACGCGATGTTTAAAAATTAGTATGTGATATTGCTTTTGTAAAAAAGATTAAAAAATTGTCAGTTGTAATAAAATCTTCTACACGGATATAATACTAACTATTAAAAGGAACAACTGGGATAATATCCTTTATGGTAACTGATCCGATAAACGTTTTACCCTTTTTTGTTACACTTGCCGACAATGCAGAGTCATTTAATGGGACGTAAAGCGTTTACGGAGTCACTAAGCTTCCCCGGTGGGGCAATCCTACATGTACTTAGCATTGGGGGTTGTGATTGTTGATATACCGTTATGTTTGACAGTAAATAACATAATTATAATTCACTAATATCAAGTATATAATTTTCAAGTATATATTGAATATAAATTATATTTCTTTATTTTATCAAATATAGGTCCTTACCTTATGAAATTAGCGTTTTGTCGCACTGACCATTTATCTGAAATATCTTCTCTTTGGTTATGAATTCTAAATTCAAATTTATAAATTCATTTAGCTGGTACATTTGAATTTTAAAAACAGTCATTCATTTGTGTTTTTCTCAATATTTTTTCTTTGGCGTCGCTTATTACCGCACAAACGAAAACATGAAATATCGGTATATTTACAAGTACCAGTTCTACCGTGGCACCAGTGCTGCAGAAATAGCTCGAAGGACTAATGATCTGTACGGCTCTGATGTCGCAGAAGAAAGCACAGTACGTTTTTGGTTTCAACGTTTTCGTTCTGGAAAATTCGACTTTCAGAACCAACCCTGTGAACGACCGGAGATCAGAGTGGAAAATGAAGAATTAAAGGCTATTGTGAAAGCGGATCTATCACAAAGCACTTCAGAGATAGCTTCAGGCTTCGGGATAAGTGACAAAGCTGTATTAATCAACTTGAAGTAAATCGGGAAAGTAAAAAAACTTGAACGATGGCTACCTCATGAATTGACTGAATTGAACTTGCAAACACGCGTCGACTGCTGTGTTACTTTGCTCAACCGACACAATAATGAAGGGATTTTAAATCGAATCATTACTTGTGATGAAGAATGGATACTGAACGATAATCGGAAGCGCTCGTCGCAATGGCTGAATCCTGGAGATCCAGCCTAATCCTGCCTTAAACGATAATTGACTCAGAAACAGTTATTTGTGAGTGTTTGGTGGACTAGCGGCGGTTTCGTTTACTACAGCTTTCTAAAATCTGGCCAAACGATTACGGCAGATATCTATTGTCAGCAACTGCAAACCCTGAAGGAAGGATTAGCTGCTAAACAACCGAGATTGGTCAATCACTCTAGGCCACTGCTGCTTCACGACAATGCAAGACCACCACCACACACTGCACAACAACTAACCACTAAGTTAGCTGAGCTACAATTGGAATGTCTGCGACATCCACCGTACTCCCCGGATCTTGCCCCAACAGATTACCATTTTTTCCAGAACTTGGACAACTTTTTACTAAGAAAAAAATTCAACCTCGATGCGGCAGTCCAAACCGCCTTTAAAGAGTTTATTGATTCTCGCCCCCCAAGGATTTTTTAGTAAAGGGATTAATGAACTACCTATGATATAGAAAAAGTACATAGATAACAACGGTGCATACTTTGATTAATTAAATATATTTTACAAACTTTATATTCCTTCCGTACAAAACGCGAATTTCATTTGTAAGGACATAATATAATCGTAATGTCTTCTCTCTATAAAGAAGTAGAACGACCGTCGTTGTACGTATTTCTACCGGAACTGAAACGTAACACTGTTCCGGTTTGAACAGCGCTATAGCTACGGTAATTACCGGGGTAACGACGCTTGCCAACTTACCGTCACAAAGTGGAGACGACAAGTACTACTACGTTTTAATTTCCCCAAAAACACCCCACCTTGTCAATGAATACAAAGTAATTATTAATTATATTTTTTACCTTTTCGACATAGTTATTTACATGATGTCTGATAATAAAAACGAAAATGATAGAATGTGTTCCGGTTCTCATAAGAATATACTGATGGTAGATAGTTAAGTTGGTTTAGAAAAATTTTGTCACTATCAAACCTTTGCCATGCGTGGCTTTAGAATCCAACCGATGACGTCACACTGAGACAGTTAAAATGATATATTGACTGACTAGTATTAGGTAAAATTGCTCTAAGGTCTACTAGTGGCAGCTGCGCCTTGATACAAGTGCTGGAAGACCTTTCACAAGGTGGACCGATGTTCTAGTGAAGGTAGCAGGAAAGCCTCTGGACGCGGGCAATACAAGACCGGTCTATGTAGATGTTTTTGAGTGAAGTCTATGTCCAGCCATGATCACCTATCGAATGATAATGACTATTTATTATCCATGATTCGTAGGTAGGAAGGGCAGTATGCTAATTTTAATTTAGCCATAATAATAATTATATTACCTGGAATTCTTACCTTTTTAGTTGACTTTAGCAGTAGAGTGGCGATAGGGATATTGACACCCCCGTATGTAAGAGGGGTTTCTTAGCTTTTGAAAACATTGAATAATATGGACACTCATAATTAACACAAGGAATATTAAACCATTGCAACCTTTCCCCAATATTATCTCTCCTTTCTTCTTCCTCTTTTGTATACAAATTTATGTATATATTTACTTTATATGTATATATTACATATATGCGTATATATATATACTTTGTGTTTTGGTCTTTGTGATATTACGTTTGTTTAATATTTTAATTTATTTGAATTTTATATTCTTTCCTTCAATTAGTTTTTTCATTTTAGCTTGTGGATTCTTTATCCGCGAACGCTAAGTCGGATGAAGCTGCAATACTTGTTAAAATAACTCGGAGCGCCCACTTCATCATAAAAAAATAAAACATTAAATACATAAATAACTGTTGATTTTCGTAAATTTTCCATTTACTCCACTGCTAATGAAAGCTTTCTGTAAAACTTAAATACTCTTCAACTGTAGGCTTGTTTAAATTTTTCATTTAGTAAACTCACAGCACGAGACAAGCAGGTACTTAACGAAGCCGCGAAGAATAAGGTTTATGTAAACCAGCTCGAAAATTTACAAATGCTAATTATGAATACCGTGATGATGTAGAAAAAATTAGCACACGAAACTCGACGTCGCTATGATGATAATATATTCCGTAAATACTTTTTTATGTATTATATAAAAGGTTGTCTGGAAGAGATCGCTTTTAGCGATAAGACCGCCCATTGCGCATTTATTGTTATATATATATTCTTTCTATGATGTAACATTATTTGGTGTGCAATAAAGAATTTTCTATTCTATTCTATATATAAGAAAAATAACAAAGTAAATGATATTTTCAAGAACAAGTGACATCAGTCACAGTGTAATTGATTAATGATTAAAAGCTCTTCCCTTATGAAAAAAGACCCTGAGTCATCCCTATGCGAACCTTGAGACTGTGACCTATGAAATATATCGGAATCACTTAGAGGAATTTATTGTAGCCAAATATACGTACATGTTATAATAATAATAATCATCATCGTCATCGTCATTTCGACCGATGGACGTCCATTGCTGGATATAGGTTGGCAGACCCCCTCACCAAGTCCACAGACGACATAATAATAATAATAAGTTTTTAGTAGACATATGTACTTATTACAACTTGACCGTATTTTAAATGGTGAAATTATTTGTGTTCAAGAAAGCTTTTATTTTTCTATGACCAAGTATATACCAAGACCAAGACCAAGTATAAGTTAAGAAAGCGAAACAGTTGCTTACAAAAGTGGAACTTTTAGGATTAGCGTCAAGCGATCCCCTCCCAGCAGTATCTTTGTATCGTCGAACATAAAATTGTTAAAGAAACCAGTAGTACCAGTAGTGTAATAATTATTAGATTAATGTAAATTGTTTTAAATATAACAAATTTACTAGTATTTGTTTTATAACGGAACTAAATGATGCCCGTGACAAGATTACAAACGCTATGAGGGCTTGTTGTAAACAACTTAGCTGGCACTTGATAAATAAGCGCAGGCCATCTCTTAATTTACTCCTAGTCTCATCGCTTTTTAGTATAAATAGGTATTGTTAAGTATCCAAGTCTGCTACATAATGCATCGGATGTGTTCGGAGGTTGAATTATCCGCTAAATGGCTGAGCTTCCGTTGAAGTCCTTCACGCATTCTCGCTTACTTTCCACGATAGTAATATAAAGATTTTTCTCTAAAAAACGTAATAAAGTTTCATAATCTTTACTAAATTTTTCTTTATCACAACTCCAAAAATTAGTTTACAATATTTTCAGACAAAAATTTTTTCAATTCGTTAACAAAGCTCACCTAAACTAAAAGTTCAAAGCTGCGTAAAAACTCTTTATAAATTGAACTTCCATTGCGCTGGTCGTTATGCGGTTCTTTCTGATGGAGCGATGTCAGTTTGTTCATTTCATTTTCCATGAAATTTCGCAACAAAAAAGTTTACAAAGTAATATTAAAATCCAAAAAGTACTTATATTTTCGATTGTTAATTCTCAGGCGCAGTAATGTTTTCCTTCTTTTCAACGTGCTATATCTTGAAGAAGGTTTAAACCTTGGGCGTGAGTTATATCATGATATCTTTCTACTGCTAAACTTTCCACCTGCCACTTTCCTCTCGTGATTAGCTCAAGGAGTTAATGGTTTTTGATATTTCGCATAACATATTTAAAATATTCGTATTCCCTTTCCTATATCGATGCAATAAATTCATCAGACATCGAAGATTCTATTTAGCCGTTACGGAAACTATCGTGTAAACATTTATATTACCAAAGCGACACATTAACTTTATACATTATTAATTTTTTTTATTATACGTAAATAGATATCATTCGTATAAGTTTAGATGTCATATATATATATATTCTGACTTTGACATTAACTCTCATTAGGAGTGCTAAGTTTGTGAGAAATAAGTCCAGCGAAACGAAGTACGGGTATAAGTAAAACACAACTTGTGACGAGTTTCTTTTAATTTAATATATATATTTCTTTGCTTTGTCGTACAGAAAATGTTTACTTATAAAATATCTAGGACATGTATAGTTAATGCTAGGATATATAAAGAAAAGTAAACAATGATTCTAAACTCTCTACTCCGGATTAAATAGAAACTGGTAACCTATTCGTATATTACTGAAAAATTCCACATTGTATTGATTTCGTTTAATAAACTTTTGTTTGAGTAGGTTCACTTGAAATTTTCTGGTAGAAGAAGTTAAATAGATCCTTGTTTAAATCTTAATCAAAAACACTTCGAACAGAAAAAAAAATTAAGAGGGGCTCTCTTTAGTGCCATTTATCTCGAGCCTCTCTTCGCTACAGTAAATTTCTTTTAGCTTTGAATTGAGTTTCGTAACAATATTAAATATTTGTTCAAATGCGTTAATTGTCGACACTTTGAGTTAAGGAATTTTATTAAATTTTCTTTGAAAATTGGATGATAATAAACTAGATATATATATATACATAGAATAAATATGTATTATATATGTAACGTATACATTAGTATAGTTAGATAAGTAGATGTCAAGCTTCACCGTGAATTGAACAGTGAAAATAGCATTGTTTTTCAATCTTCTGTTGATTTCCGGAATTATGGACAGGAGATGATCTTATACGGCGTGAATGAGGAATAACTTTACTTTATTGGCCAATTTGGTTGATTTCATATTAATGATTACTTTCATCCCTTATTATATAGTAATTTTGTTACATAACATATCGTAAGTTAATTAGATGTTGCTTAATATTTTATTGAAATTGTTAAATGTTATAAAAATTAGAAATAAGCTAATAATAGATTTGAAAGTAAAATGGAAATAACATTTGAATATTTGATAATGTAAATTGAACAACCATGCGATCGTATCATAGCATTTGAAAATTGGACTGCGACGAGGAATTAGCGTTTGCTGCAAATGTAATTTGGAAACTGGGCCGTGATACAGCATCCAATAGATACTAAAACTTAATTCATCATTGAATCGTCTCTAATTAATACATATAACATATTGAACATACTGATTAATAACATCATAATTATATTATATCGCCAATGAATTTTGCCCTTTTATGCCGTTTAATTTATCCTCATTTCTATAAGAATGATAATTTAAATTAAAAAGGCAAATTATTCTCATTTAAGGAGCGCTTGACCTAAGAAATATTCGCTAGTGGTAGGTCTCTGTCGCTGGAGACCGTCTAGATAAGTATAACCGCAGCTTCTATTGCAATCCTGTTCCGGTTTGAAAGGCGGTGCAGTTAGTGAAATTACTGGGGTAACGACACTCTTCATCCTGTTTCAAGAGGACGATCGCAATGCGATGCTGTGTATAATCATTTTAACAGGCGCCACGTTGCTATCTGCAGGCGTATTATTTACCATTAGGTGAACGTTTCGTTAGTCTCGTCGCTTAGTATATTTATATATATATACTTAAATATGTAAAAAAAAGAAATGATAAAAGTTCTCATCAAGGTCCCGCATAAAAACTCACGTGGCTCAAGCAAACCTCAACTGCTTATGGTGCACCCTGCTAATTAAAAAACGAAGCTCTAGCTCCCAGCAACCTGTATTGGGCCAACGTGGTGGGAAATTACCCAGTTCCACCCATATGAATCCTTACAAACGACAGTCCCTGGAAGCGAGCAGCGCAGGACCGATCAATATGGTGTTCTTTGGAGGAGGCCTATGTCCAGCAGTGGACGTGTCTCGGCCGATGATGATGGTTTCTATCTGCTTTGAGCCCTGTGGTATCAAATTACAGCTTCCACATCTTTAAACTGATTGTTACTAAATATCATGCAAAATTTAAACAAAATGTTAGTCTCTTGTCAATATAAACCGATTTGTTATTGGTTCCCTTTTATGGGCTATTTTTCAATCAGAAAAAACACAATGACAATTGGTTAAGCCGTTGGGAGCTATAAAGCCGCAGACAGATGCGAAGATACGCGCGTTAAATTTATCACACCCCTCACTTTGGCCGAGGGACTATATAAACGTAATTCAGACAAACTTTAGGGAGCAATTACTGTAACAACATTCAGCTTTATTGTGTGCCGTTTATCAGCGATAACATTTAGTGGTGTGGAAACGTTCGCGGGTAAAAATCCAGCGGCGTTACTTTCTCCCGCCGGATATCCTTGGCACGTAAAAATTTTTATAGGAAGATAAAAATAATTGAGTAGTTAACGCAAAATCTTTTACGTTTCAGCTGAGTAATAACTGTGAGGTGTTTACACCAGTTAAATGTAAACAAGTAAAGTGATTTCCGAATATTAACAAAAATCATGTCATCATCATCATCATATAAATCATATGTGTGTGAGTACATAATTTTGTTAATGAGGGAAACCAATTTCATATTCAGGGGTGTAAGGGTCCCCGCACAATAACTCACGGAATCCAAACCAGCCTTACCTGCACGCGGTGCATCCTTTTAATCAACAAACGAGGCTCTGGCTCCAACCAACCCACATTAAATTAGCGTAGTGGGAAAAGATCCAAATGTGTTGATCCAAAATCCCGTGTTAATTCTTACTCCATCGTTGTGAAAATCTTTGGGGGAAGCCTATATCCAGCAGTGGACGTCTATCGGCTGATGATGATTATCAAGATGAATTTCATATTTTACCTTTTCTTACTTTGATATTGGTGGTAGATATCTATTTCCGGAGACAATCTAGGTGGATACCGAAAGTCCTATTTGTGCCGATAGAAAGTAATGTGCGAATATTGCTTCGGTCCGGTTTGAAAAGCGCTGTAATTAAATTACTGCGGTAATGATACTACCATCAGGTGAACGTAATGCTCGTTTCGTCGCTTCGTCAAATCAAAAAAAAATATATATACATCGAATCATCCTATCCAGCTCATATAAATCATTTTACGTAATATTTTATGCTATATGCAATAATTGGTTAATATATCAGTTTGCGAATGTACTGAACAAACATTTATTTTCTCTGCTGGACATAATATATGAAATAATTAATTACTGTGTCCCAATATTAATTTTCTGTAGTCTTTTTATTATTATAATGTACGAGTATTATATTTATTGTATTTAATATACATTTCGATGAATTGTTTAATGTTTCTTACATCAGGGTTAAATCATGCCCAAAGGCGATTAACATTATTATGTAATGTTTGTATTTTGTAAATGATTTAAAGTATCACTAAATATAATTCCTATATAAAAAATATAATAACCTTTTTTATTCAATAAAGCTATGTGGGAGGTTCACCTAGTGATAAGTGATACGCCTGGTCATAATGTGGCGCTAATTAGGATGTTGTATACTGCACCATATTGCGCTCGTCATCTGAGACATGAGTGTTATTATCTCAATAATAACACCGGCTACAGCGCTATTCAAACCAGAACACATTAATGTTTAGCGGCAGAAACAGACGTTCCGGTGGTACCTATGTAGATGGTCAAACAGAGACCTACCACCAGTAAATAATAAACTAACATATGGTAGAGTTTATAGGTTAATGCTGGTGGTAATGGTCTATATACTTCTCATATTATTGCTTAGATAATATTAGAGGAAGTCTGAAAGTTGCTCCAGTGACAGAGAAATTGAGGAGCAAGAGGTTAGCGGGGTACGGGCATGTTATGCGGGGGGATGAAGGAAAAAATATAACAAAGAAAGTAATGAGAATGAACGTGGATGGTTATAGAGCTAGAGAAAGACTGAAGAGTGTGGATGGATTGTGTGAAAGATGAAATGTGTAAGAAGAGTGTAAATTCAGATATGATGGCTGATAGAGGGATGTGGAAGAGAAGTACATACTGTACCGACCCCACATAGCTGGGAAAAAGGCAGGAGGTAGATTATCGCTTAGGAAATATAGTCAAACTGTAAGACAAAATTTCACTACAGAATCTTTTTATATTCTACGAATCTCAATGAGACGAGGGGACATTCATCTAATGGTAAATTATTCGACTGTCCATAACAACCTGGCGCTAGTTAGGATGGTATATACTATACAATGTGTTCGTCGCCTTATGACGTAAGCTGTTGAGTCTCATTACTTCAGTAATTACACTAGCTACAGCGTCCTTAATACCGGAACACAGTAATATTTGCACACAAGTGTTTTACGGCAGAAATAGCCGATGCGGTGGCACTTACCTAGTCGGTTTCCGGCAACATCTTGTTGCTGGTGAAAATAATATACTTCATTACTTATAAACCATTTATAATATATTTCATTATGAAATTTTAATTATTAAAATCATCCATAAAATCATCTCTGTGGTAATTTATAAGAGGGATATGATTAATTTCTTCCTTAAAGTAAGTTGTTTATTTTCCTGCGGAAGTATAACGAGCGCGTAGCTATGATCATTTGTTTCACTCCTAACATCTCTTTGAAACGGCCGACTTTATGAGACTTTATAACGCGCTTAATAGAAACGAAAAAACAACGCTTCAACATAATGTAAGCTATATATATATATAATATTATTCTCCTTGTGTTTTATAGGACAACTTCCGGGTTATGTAGCGATAGACGTAGAGAGCAACAAATCCATGCGCGTGAAAGTGATAACCTACGCTTTGTAGTCGGTTAAAAATATAACTAATTCCCATAGATATTATTACATTTAACTGTTAGGCAATTTGTGAAAAAATTTTTATACATAGATAGGAAAACGTCTAACGGGTTTAAATTAGTTTTTTAATTACCAAATGATATTAAAAAAGCACAAAGTATCTTTAGATATTGCGTAGCAATCAAGTAAATATAGAGTAGTATTAGCACAAGATACTTGTGATACATCCTCTGTTGCTGGAGACCGTCTAGGTAGGTACAACCGCAGGGCCTATTTCTGCCGCCAAACAGTAATGTGCAAACATTGCTGTGTTCCGGTTTGAAGGGAGTTGTAGCGAGCGAGATTACTGTGGTAGCGAGACTTAATAACTTATGTCTAAAGAAGAGGAGCAGAATGTGATGCTGTGTATATCATTCTAACAAGCGTCACATTGTTATGGTAGGCGTATCATTTACCATCATTACTATCTTAAATCTTAAAAAAAAACTTCAGGAACATTAAAATGTGCAATATAAGGAACTATATTTATGTTAGTAAATTTATAGATACGCGAAGTAAATTTCTAACTTCTGCAACATGATATGATATCTCTCTCTCTCTCTCTCCTTAAGTCGGCTCCAAAATGCTGAGAGTCGTGATTGCTTTATCGATAATCTGTTCGTAATGATGTTACGCCAGTTACTTCTATTCGATGCTTTTTGTATAGTGCCATATACAGGTGTTTGAATGGTCTCCTTCACCTGATCAATGCAACGTTTTGGGCTCCATCCGGGCGGCCTCTTACCATCAATCAATTGATATGATATACACGATTAAGATTTGATGAACAGAAACGTATACATTTTTAATATAAATAAACATAGAAACTACAGCCGTATATGAAATAAATATTCTTATCCAATACATTTGAAATTTTGGTTTTGCAATCGATAACGGAATTTGAAGCAATCTTTTTTTTTTAGCAGCGCAGCAACAAAAAGCAAATTTGCACATTAAAGAGTCGTTCGGTAAAAATAAATTTTTGTTCTAATTTATTTTTATACGTAGTCCTTCGTTTTAGATCGACGTAGATCACTAGAATTTATTAAATACGACATT
Source organism: Ornithoptera priamus (assembly GCA_029034505.1). Lineage (NCBI taxonomy): Eukaryota > Metazoa > Arthropoda > Insecta > Lepidoptera > Papilionidae > Ornithoptera > Ornithoptera priamus. Next base: position 3,062,991 of record JARDWD010000331.1, read on the forward strand.
TAATGATCTACCGGTTATTTTGTAGGTTTTTTTTACCGGTATAGATGTTTCTCATAATGATGTACAATTTCATATTGTGCTTATCTTTTTAAAAGATAATATGTTAATTCTTGTAACAACTGTAATATTTTGGCGGTAAAAATATAAAGTTGCAGTGTTTAGGCGGTTTCGGGAAATAATGATCTCTCATCGGTTAAAATAGACCCCTATTAATAAAAGTTGCTGTTATTTTAGAAGATAAAATTAATATTTCTTATGTCCGTAAGCTGTTTAAATATACACAGTAACTCTTAATAGATATATTATTTATCGTAACAAAATATTCTTACACTCGAAGATGACCTGCACAGAAAAAAATTAACTCTGACACAACTATTACAAAAAGGAACCTCCACTTCGATTTCTTCAGTATTATATAAAATTCTATTTAAATTTGCTTTGAAGGGTAATAAAAAGAATAGCTCACGTAAGGTAATTTTAGGAGCGAATTTGCATGCTAATATCGCACACCATATTCTGTCATGCAAATGCATATTTATGAGGCAGGTCACCTCCAGCAATAGCGGATTATAGACCATGCATTTAGTACATACATGAGGTTATGTCATGTAAATTTATAAAACAAGTGTATTATTAACAATAATATCGTCTTAGAACTTTCTCTTTTGAGAACACGAATATTCAACATCATTAGATCAATTACTAAGAAAATTAATAAGTTTTTTTTATTCAACGAAGCGACGAGAAGAACGAGAAGTTTAGCTAATGGTAAATACGTCTATCGATAATGACGTGGTGCTATTTTTTTTTATTTTATATTTCCTGCGTATGGTGGGTCAGGGCCTTTATGTAGTTACATTTACCGTTTTTAGCTCAAACTCATCATTCTTTACATCTCATCTTTCATGCTCTGTTCTTCCTTAAAACTTCTTTTCTACGCTCATTCTGCATCCTAATTCTTCCATACCTCTCCTAAATGAAGACGTCCCAATTTCGGTTCTGAACATGAAAAGACATAAAAAAAGCACACTCTGCAGAATTCCACATTTTCTTTTTTTATCTCTTCTTTTAGTTATTTCTTATTTTATATACAATCTTATTTTACAAAATTTTTGTTTAACTTATTTATTATTTGTCCGGTATCGCACTAGCTTATATGTATTGTTTTAATTTTTATTCTTTTGTACTGTTATCCGTGGTGCTAATTAGGATGATATACTATCACGCCTTTTTTCCCCAGTAGGAGTAAGCAGGGGCGAATAAACACCCACTTTTCGCCAGATGTGGTCAGATTAGGCCCCATGTAACAGGGGGCGAGCCTGTTGCCACCTTATTGGGGCCACCACACACATACACACACAAAGATAATTTCAGTGTGCGGGTTTCCTCACGATATTTTCCTTCACCGTTAAGTACGTGGTAAAGCATCGAAAAACTGCCTAAGAGGTGTATGCCCTTGTCGGGATTAGAAATTCGTGGTGGCTCAGTGACTATGAACTCGGACATTGCAACGAGATGACGACGGTTCTGATATACACAACACCATATTGTGCTTGTCGCCTTGAGATATAACATGTTACACAAATAATTTGATCAGCTACAGGGCTCTTCAAACCGAAACATTAGCTTTAATTCAAAGTTACATTAAGCTAATATCATGATAACGAAACTTGAAAATATCGCGTGAAATTTTTTCTATGTAAGCGGTTTATGTACCATAAAATGACGCCAGCCGACACTCCGACGGCCTGCGCGCCGTGTAAATTCAAAATTTAGAGCATCATAACTTTACAGCTTTGGACATAAGTCGTATGCTCTGCGTTTTCACAAAAAAATCACCTTAAAAATGATTTTTCAAAACGACGAGGCGCACGAAATATTTAACTGATAGTAAGTAATACTCCTGCCCATAACAACATGACGCCAGTTAAGATGATATACGCAGGGGACATTGTCTTTGTCGCTTTACTTAAAACGTTTAATTATATTACCTCAGTAATTAAAAAAAAGCTACAACGCTTTTCAAACTGGAACACAGTAATATTTGGTGGATGCAATAGGCGCTGCAATGGTACGAGTACTTACTAGTATGATTTTATATTTTCTTTTTATAATCTATTTCTTTTACATTGAATATTATACTTTGTATGTTTATATATGTTATTTTGTATCAAATTATTATTACTGCTTTAATATTTTTAACGTTATAAGCCTTTCAATTCGAAAGTTTTTTTTAGTGGAATAAAACCTACCATATTTTCGATAACGGCTCGCAAACAACCTCTTTGGATCACAGTACGTTAATTAGTCCCGCATTGCTCATTTGTGGCCCGAAACGATCAAATAAAGCAAAAAAACTCTTTTTAATTAAACTCTTTTATAAAGTCTTTTTAAAATCATTAGAATCTCCCACAAAAAAAAAAATATTTCCGTGAAACCTAATTTCAGTGGGGTTATTGTTGTACTGGAGGCCGCCGTAAAATTGAATCGTACGCTTGTTTCTTCTCTCTCATTGTTACATTATTTTCCTTTTTTTTTGTTTCGTTGAAAAAAAAATTAGTAAATATATTTTTTATAATATACAGGTTTTCCCATGAGGGTTACTTTTTATACTGTTTACTTTTAATATATAATGAATCGATTTTAAAAAACCCATACTAAAATAATCGAGGTAAATAATATGTCATTCTTAAATATACATATTCATATAAATATAATATTGTTTTAGTATTTATGTTTACTACAGATTTAAAGGGGTGCACAGCAGCTCACGGAACCCAAGTCAATCTCATCTGCTTGTGGTCCTCCTTGCTAATCAACTAACGAGGGTCTGGCTCCCGCCAGACTGCATTGGGCAGGCGTGGTGAGGAGTGGCTCAAATCCCCCTACATATGACCGGCCGTAGTACGCAGCGGTACAGGAAGCAATACTGACTGTATTTGGAGATCTTTGGAGGAGGCCTTTGTGCAGCAGTGGACGTCTATCGGCTGATGATAATGATAGATTAAAAAAAAATTATGTGTTCTTTATACACGACGGGTGGGCAAATGAGCGAACAGTTCACCCGGTGGAAAGTGATCACTAATGCCCATGGACAGTCGTAATATCAAAGTGGTCGCGGCTGTTAATTACTTCACTTACTTCTACCTCTCGCCTATCCTTATTTTGACTTGAAGAAAAACAAAAGTATTTTTTTTTATTAAATTAAGCAATGAGACGAGCGGGACATTCATTCGATGTCAAGTGATACGTCCGCCTATAACAACGTGGCACTAGTTAGGAAGTTATACACTGCACGACATAGTGCTCGTCGCCTTAATATAGATGTTGAGTCTCATTAGCCCATCAGTAATTAAACTAGCTACAACACTCTTCAAACCAGAATACAGTAAGGTTTGTACAATGCTATTTGGCGGATGCAATAAGCGCTGCGGCGATACCTTTTTTTTTTTTTTTAATGAGGGGAAATGCATTTAGGCATCCCGCCGCATAACGGGCGGGTATGTGGGACTCGTCGGCGCACTGCCGGAATACCCACTAAAACCACATCGACCCCGTCCTCGGCGCTTGTGAAGGACTCCGGGATCTCTAAAAGAACGCACCAGTGTCCTCCAGCGCGGCCCATAACGGGCCAGCTATCTTCGTTTGCCTCTACGGCTCCCCCGACGAGCGGGATCTGCGCGTTCCCTGGCTCGCTCAGCATCTTCCTTTGCGAAAATTACTGTTTCGCAAAAGGAAAGGACACTGTGCCACGCTTCTCGACTTCTCGTCATCGCCGCTACTACGGCTGCCGGCGAACGGTCTTGTCCGATGTTTTGGACGAGGATCCGTCGCTCTGACTTCTAAGCAGGGCAGTGTTCGAGCGTGTGCTGCGCGAAATCCTCGGCCGCCCCACAATGATGGCATTGCGCCGACTCGTCGGTCGACTCTTAGATTCGGTAGCAGTCGGTGCATGGCACCCGCTACCTTTTGAATCCGGGGGACGAGACGATCGAAGTGCTCGACGAAGTTCCATCGGCTATCTAGCTCCAGTCCAAGGTACTTGAGGTGGTCGCCAATTTGGATACTTACGTCTCCGACACATAAAAATATATCGTAGGGTTTCTCCTTCAGTCTCAGGCGGTGAAACCACATCGCTCCGGTCTTTTGCGGTGCCACTTGCAGTCTGAGTCTCCGTATTCTGCCGATAATCATGGCAACCCCGTACTCGGCTAGACTTGCGGTCCCTGGGAAAGAGTCCCCCTCAGCCAGTATTAGCGTGTCATCTGCATAACACACCATGTTTACGCCCGGTGGAAGCACCGTCCGTAGTACCGCATCGTACCCGATGTTCCACAAGAGCGGTCCTAAAACCGACCCCTGCGGAACCCCGCGCACTACGGCCCTCTCTTGTAAGCTTCCGTATCTGCCGGGGTAACAGATGCTTCTGTTGCTGCGGCGGTACCTACTTAGACGGTTTCCGGCAACAGAGACCTACCACCAGTATGTTTTACCACCATTTGTATAATCTATTATTATTTTACAACTATAATGTAATATGTTTGTAATAAATAGGTTGAAGAATTCTTTAACATTTTAGCCGGATAACGTCTACTACAGGGCTTCTTTTAAGGATTGCCATCTAGGGGGAATTAGGCTTTAACCCTACCACGCTGGCCCAATGTGGGTTGGTCGGTGTTCAGAGCCTCGTCTGTTGTTTAGCAGCGTGCATCGCGTGCAGGTGAGCCTCCCGTAACCACCTTTCACCCCAAGTGGTATGTTTAAGTTTCAGAAATTCTGGTTAAAATAACGTCAAGTTATATGGATAACTAAAAGCAAAAAAAATACAGTAAATAGTTACTATAATTTTTTAAAACGAACAATAGAAACCTGGTGAAATAGTATTGAGTGCATAATGCATTGTCTACCGGAGGAATTTTCTGGCGCTGCTTTTTCTCTGTCTCGCAAAATGCCTTTGTCTATTACTCTCGATGGATCATTGTCTTTGAAATGAAGCGGACACTATTCCATCATTAAGCCAGCGTCCATTCAAAAGCTCGATCTAAAACCGTTTCTTTTAGGCTAGTTAAAATTTTATTAAACGTAATTTTGTGTATCATCAAGTGCTGACAAGTTACCATGACTACCACTTTGTGGAATTAGTTATCGCCAGGGGTATTTCCGTACCGAAAAGAGCGTATTATTCCCTTAAAGGTTAGCAACGAAGCCGCGACTCTTCTGGTGCTGCGACTCTGATCAATATCCACCAGGTGAACTGTTTGTACGTTTGCCCACACTTCCTATAAAAAAAAAATCTTTTGTATATATATACATATTTTAGTTGTTCCCCATCCAATTTGCTGGCCATAATATAGAATTAAACATAAAAATTTCCTGAAATATTTCTTGAGAGCAACCGCGATTGCAAAAATACTTTCTACAACGGAACGTTTACGTATTTATTTAAGTTTATTGTCTTACATCATGACCACATGTTAATTGTTGTTTTTTTAACAATTTATCGAAAAGGCAAAAGGAGGCGGCTCCGTTAATGTTGACCGGAGCAGTAATTCCGATCGGCGCTGTAAATAACTAAAAGTTGTGTTTATAAAGGTAATTAGAAATAAAATAATGAAGTATCTATAGTAATTCAAAAATAAATAGCCTGTAACCATTTACAAACCATTCTGCATCGAATGCTCATGTTCTTATATCGTTACTTACACTAGTTTTTACGTGATTGGCGAACAAAGACAACCTATTTTCATTATATACATATCTCTTAAGAAAAAGATATTGAACTTAATTACATATATATTTGTATATTTTTTTATTCGATTAAGCGACGAGACGATTGAGATGTTAATCTCGTAGTAAGTAATACGCCTGCTTATAACCACGGTAAATAGAACGATACACACTGTAGCACATTGTGATCGTCACCCTGACATAAGATATTAAGTCTAATTACCTAAAATTACTAATTTCTGTCGCTACCACGCCCTTCAAACCGGAATATTAGCACACTGCTGTTTGACGGCAGATATAGAAGCTACGATAGTGCCTATTTAGATTGTATCCGACAATAGATTTATAAATTTAATTTTAAATTGTTGCCTTTTTTTCCGTTCAACAGTACGAAGTATATGTTTTACGTTTAAAGAATATGTTATAGATTAATGAGTAATCCTGTATGCATACCGTCGAAGTTTCGTCTCGGATTCCGCCACCACATGCCTGAATATCCTATAACAGACCCTTCTAAAACGTGCCAACGTGCGTTGATTTTATCTTCGGGTTTTTGCATAGATAGGGCGCCGTCGTAGTCTTTTTGCTCCTTTTGCTATTGCTTAGAGGTATGCTTAGAATTTTAAATGTTACACAGATGCGTTTTATCTTTTACAACACGCGAACCGTATGGGAATTTGTGAAAACAATGTTTTTTTTTTGTTTGACATGCGGTGAGACGAGCGAGACCTTTACATGATGGTAAATGATACACCTGCACATAACAACGTTAGGATAATAAACACTACTGCAATGTGCTAGTCATCTTGAGTTATTAGATGTTAAGTCTTGTTACAGGGGTGTAAGGGGGTCCCAACAACTCACGAGATCCAAACCATCCTCACCTACTCGTGGTGTATCCTGCTAATTAACAAACGAGGCTTTGGCTCCCGCCAACTCGCATTGTGCCTGCGTGGTGGAATATGGCCCAAACCTTCCATATAAACTCCTACATACGACAACCTCTAGTGCCCTGCGATACCAAAGGCCATGCTGGCTGTATGTGAAGATCTTTGAGAAAGGTCTATGGCCAGCAGTGGACGTCTATAGGCTGATGAAGTCTTGTTACCCAAGTAGCTACACATATTATAACGCCACAACACACTGGTGGTAGGTCTCGGTAGGTATACCACCGCAGCGCCTATTTCTGCCGTCAAACAGTCGCGTGCGAACATCACTGTGTTCCAGTTTGAAAAGCTTTGTAGTAAGTGAAATTATTGGAGTAATGAGACTGAACATCACAGATCTCAAGGCGACGAGTACAAAGCAGTGCTGTCATCATCCTAACTAGCGCTAGGTTTAAATAGGCTAATAGCTTACCATCAGAGGAACGTCTCACTCGTCTTGTCGCTTCGTCCAACAAGAAAAAAAACACTAGTAGTATTGACACACTGGTGTTTAGCGGCGGAAGTAGGAGCTCCGATACTATCTATTTAAACAGTCTTCGGCAACAAAGACCTACCCCCAGTTACCGCCAAGTCTGTAATACTACTTTTCTTCATAGACTGTTCTGTACATAACAAACCTAATTAACCTTATAAAATTTGTATAAATATTAATATCTTCACACTGACAATATAGAAATAAATTTAAGTTTATAATGCGTTTATTTTGTCAACAATTATTATGAAATCATGAAACTTTTTTTTTCAAACTTGTAGTGATGTAAAAGATTATGAATACCACTATTATGTACAGCCCTTTAGGTATTATAAATGTTTGAATATTGCATTACAGTTATATTAAGAATTTTCGTTATATAAATATGTGTAGGCTCCTCTGAATTAAACTAGATCTTTCTATTCATTAATCACATTCAAGGACAGTTTTATCAAATCTTATGGTTAAGTCATAATTTTTTTAAATATTTATGCAAATATTAAGCACTGATGAATCGCTATAAATTTAGTGAAATGTAACTATTCGAATGTAATAAATGTTTGTTAAACAATAAATTTTGAATATTGCAATACGATTACTAGATAAGTCGTGCACAGACTAGAATAGCTAAGTGGCAGGTACATGTCGAGCTTGACCAATCCCCACAAAACGTATGTAATGTCGTTTTCTTGTGTCATTTGATAAAAGGCTTTTATTTTACGCCGCTCCATTTTATCTGAAACAAAGTTAAGTCATGTAACAAAACCATTTTTACATCTTTATATATCTCTTATACTTATCTCTTAATAAAATAAATAAAAACTTGTTTTTGTTATGGTTAAGAGTATTACCACCATCAGAAAACGTTTTGCTTCTGTGATGACTTCATCAAAAAAAAAAAATCTACCCGCGTTTATAATTTAATACAAATGTTGGTAAATTGTACCTTGGTCATCGTAGTCTATAGCATCGTGCAGTATTGTCCTTATGACAGTCACGTGTCCGGAAGTATTGTTAGCCAAATAACATGGCACCATCATCAGCAAGGTCAGTTTGATACATTGTGCAATTGTATACACATTGAATAGTAAATCAGTTTCCTGAAATGAATAAAACGTTCAGTACAATTTACACGAAATTATTTTTAGCCACAATGGGTCTTGATATCAATTTACATGGTGTTAAGTGTCAATCATCGTCATCATCATTAGGTGCTCTCTTCAAACTGAAGTTATGTATCAAGTAGACTGTAAATGGTAAGGCGTGATCACCTAGAATGCTTTAGCCACAGGGATGATATTATGGCGGCAGATTTACAAGATCATGGCATCTAGCCAGACAGCTTCGTAAAAACTGTACCACTAGCCAAATGTCATAATTTGCTGCTCCGGATTCGAACCAGAGGCCTCTGTTATCCTCCGCTACGAGAGGTTGATATTAAGAGATATTTAAAGAAAGAAAGAAGAGAAGAAGTCGTTGAAATCATTACCGCATTATTGTCATTGAATACGTAATTTAAAAACATTATTGTGTTTATTCCAGATGACAAGAACATGACGATCATCTGTAACAAAGTAGATTCATTGTTAGTTAATCTAAGATTGTTTTTTTTTTTAATTCAAGGAAGTCACGACACGAGAGGGACATTCACGTGATAGAAAGTGATGTACCTGTCTGTAACATGGTGCTCATAAGAATATTATACACTTAACAACATTGTGCTCGTCGCCTTGAGACATAAGAAGTTGCGTCCCGTAACCCCAATAATTTCACTAGCTACTATATCCGTGAAACCGGAACACGGTAATGCTTCCACATTCCTGTTTTGTAGCAGAAATAGGAGCTGGAGCGGTTTTAGATGATCTCCGGCAACAGTGCACAGGCCTACCGTCAATATGAGGGCGATAGGGCTATAGTGACCACACGGGCTGTGATTGGTGACTTCACACACACCTTAGAATAAATTCTAATTCATGTGCAGGTTTCCTCACGATGTTTTCCTTCACCGTTTGTATTTCGCTGTTGTTACTTAAGTTTACAAATGTGCATAACTTAAATATTAAAGTCATCGATACATGCCGAGCATTAGGCCAGCGAGCTATTCAATATAGTTCTAATACCAGTAAATTTGAAGAGGCTCCGTTTTTACTGACCCTGTGACGCAATAGCCAACCGTTTGCTATAGTAATAATACGAAGGTCTCTGGTTCAACTCCAAGTCAACATAACATGGACTTTCGGTTGTGATATTTTTTTTTTAAATCGCTTCGTTTGACTACCACTCTTGTATTATTATTTTGCCACTGTAACAGTATTGCTTTGTTATGACCATTAACATATTAGAGCCGCTTCATCTTCAGCCTCGTTATGTCATTCAGCATCATATTGAATTAAAGTCATAACAAAATATTTAACTGTTTAACGATTTGACATGACGAAGGTATACACAAATCTAGATGCAGGAGTTTATACGTTTATAAGTTTATAAATTGACAAAACTAGCGTAATTTTTACGTCGCTACCAAGAAGAAGGCTATCTGTCTTGGTTCCCTTCAGCAATGTAAAAAATGAAGGTATTCCACATTATAGCAAACTTCGGGCAGGTTATAGCACTGGATAAAGGAGGCTTATTATGTATTTAACGTCCGTCCATATTTTACAGAGGAAAAATTGAAAAATAGCACTCACGGGAAAGCTCATACTGGCTTTTAAGTCTTCTGATGTATTATGCAACAATTCATATGCATCGTGCAATGAGCTCAAGTCAAGTTTCAACTTATCGACGGATATTGTACTTATCTTAGTATCACGGCTCGGATCAATCGTTTCGGTTTCTTCAACATTAAAAGTTTTTGCAACATGTTTTTTTAATATGCGGATACGTACGAGGACTGTATGTAATAAAGTGCAGAAAAATAATTTTTCCACCTCATGAATAAAAATACCGAGATTTACTATATCCCATCCGTAGTATTCATCCGTGTTCATATATCTAATATCATATATATTCTCCAGTATTACAGATATAATGATAGCCACTATCCAAGCGATAGATTGTTTCTGCTGTGGGGAAACAGATTTCGTATCAAGGTTTAATCTTTTATCGAATTCTCCCAACTTAGCAAAGAATCCGCATAATTTTTTGCGCTGTAAATAAGATCCGCTTATACTGAGTAACAGTAGTTCAGTACAGTAAGTATTTCTACAAATTGTGTACTGCGCGGCATGAGAGGAGCCGAAAGCGACAAGATAAATTGTTAGAGAAAATAAAAACAGAGTGGAAAGTTGAGTCATACAAGACGTTATTGTACCACAGTTTAATAAATATACACGGTTTATTCCCAACAGTACTTCTGTACTGATTAAATACTTGAGACGTTTCGCGATGTTAGGTAAAAGAAAGTTGTTAAGTTTTATCGAATCTCTTAGAGGCATGACTTTTGCACTTCTTACACGCACCATTTTTATTTTATACTAGTTATTTTTTTGTAAGGATAATTTTCATGGTGAAACTGTTTTGATACTGTATCGATGGTAGATATGAATCAAATTAAGTTAATTGACAATTTATACTATCAATTTATCGTTATAACGTCTGTTCAATAAATAAGTAATATTTTAAACGTTTAACTTCATCAAATTAATAAAAGTTGCTTTGGTTCTTTGATAACAGGATTTTGAAATAAATTTGTAATAGCGGTTGACCTGAAGAGATTCTAGCACAGGAGGTTCGATCCGGACCGATTTTGACTTCTTGGTGAATCATCCTTAGGTCATATAATCATCATAGATATTTTTAAGAACAAGAGCTTTCGAGTACAGGAGTCATCAGCCAAATGGAACTTAGCCAGCCTGGCAGGTAACGACTTCCTCTTGTAGATAGAACGCCGAAGTACCAGTACAGTAAATACTTTGTGGTTGTGTATAGTCAATAAGCTTTTTGTGAAGTTATTAAAAATATAGCTTTAGAAATAAATTTGCTATATCCATAAAGATATTCCTTCAGGAGTATCAGAAATACGTCAGGCGCAGAGTACGGCGAGGCAAATAGAATATTGAATGTCCACGACGGTACAATGGCGGCGCATTGCTACGAGATAAGCAATTTATAGATATAAAGTTAATACGAATTCATACCGTTTTAGAATAAAATTATAAGGAATATAAATTGTTGTGTATATATATAGGAAGAGGGGTGTCTTCACGATTAATATTCCCTTCTTGATTCATAATTTATTCAAACGGTCAACGTTTACGCTTTAGAAAATCAGTAAATAAAATATAAAAGTACCTTAAAATGAATGAATGACATAGACACATTAACAAAATTATCTCGAACAGTACTACAGGTCCGTTTTTCTTGCAAGTCGAATACGACTACCCATTTTTTTTATGAAGGTTTTAGTGTTTTATTGACAACCATTGCGGCTTCATCAGACTCAGGGGTCGCAGATGTGGTATCCGCGAGCCAAAATGCGAGTACCCTAGATTCGTAATGATGTTAGCCTTGCAAGCCAATGCGACTTTTACAGCTTATCTGACACTGGGCTCGTGGACCTGGATCCACGGCCTGTTTCCAAATGTGTATTACGTGGAGTGTAGTTATCCGAGGGCGGAATTTCACAATCTGTGTTTGGTTCTTAGTTTTTCTGGAGAATCTACTCGGTCGTCGAGGGCGGGCGCGGACCCATTCCCCGACTACCTTCGCCTGTGTTAGAATCTCTGAGCTGTGAGGACCGCCCCTGTTGGCGGGTGTACTTAGTGTACGCGGTGTGTGAGTAGCTGTGGCGCCGCGTTCTGAAGCGAGGGCGACGTGATGTCGAGATTCGGCGAGTGTTAGTAGTGTCAAAAGTGTGTGTGGTGACGTGGGTGTTGTCAGTGACTGTAGGTTCATGTGTCGTGAGGGGCCCCTGAGGATGACGGAATAAGCGCATGCTGTGGTCTACGCTTTTAGGTCTTGGGATTCGAAGGCGACTTGTAGTTGGCCGCTTTAGCCACCAGAGGCTTGGGGTTAGCTGACGCCTTGGCGAAGTAGGTTTCGGAGCACTCTCTGAAGTGTTCCGTAATGGTTGGGAGTTTGAGGTCGCTGTGGAGGTCCACATTGCGCTGGTACCATTCGGCACCAGTTGCGATGAGGGTGAATCGGTTTTGGAGAATCTGCAGGGGTTTGAGGCGTGCTTCGGACGAATAAGAGAAGACTACGCTGGCGTAAGATATTATAGGTCTTACGCATACCTTGTAGAGGTGAAGTTTGTGTCTAAGAGAGAAAGCTTGCTCTTCTTGTTGAACAAGGGGTATAGCTTGAACAGCACTGGGGCCGCTTTGTTTCTCGCTTCGGAATTGTGGGCGATGAAATTGAGCCTGGCATCGAATGTGACGCCGAGGTATTTGACCGAGTCCCTCCACGGGATGGACTGGCCCAAGAGCCTAGTGTACTAGTCTGGCCGAATTTATAGCCGCGTAAGATTGCCTTCATGCGAAGGGTTGTAGGCTTTCGTTGGGTGAAGTGAATTGCCTCACTTTTTCTGGGTTCACATCGATTCGCCACTTCCGGAACTACTCGCCTAGACGAGTGGCCGCCTTTTGTAAGCGACTCGATACGACGAACTTTAAAAAATACGTTTCTTATCAATTTATTTCGTAGCATAAAAAAATTACTTGTTATTACATTCGCTGAGGAATTCGGAAAGTTTTCTACAACCATAAAAGGAGAACAAACGTTTTACGAGTATTATTGGTAGATTATTATTTAACAATAATAAAACGAAAGTTACTGATATATGTTACTATAAATATAGGATTAAATAATAATATCTAAGAGTATTTGCTTCCTTATCGCCTAGTGCAAAAAAAGGTTTTGAAATTGTAGCGATGATTTGTTTCGTTGTACGACAAATTTTTATTGGTACGATTATAAGCACCTTTATTTTTGTTGGAAAGTCTATAACAAAAACCGTAAAAATTATAATTTTTGTTATTGTATGTTTTACTCTTTTATTTCAATTCTAGCAACAACATTATTATTGATAAACAAAGAAAAATATAATACACGCAAATCTGCTTTAAATATATTTCGGCCCCATTTTTCCCTTTGTGCTTACATTCATCCAGGCCATGTAGCTGCTGAAATTTCGGCCTGTTCCCTTCACGGTACATAAAATTCTTATTGTGGGATTTTTTGGCCTGTTTGTTTTAACTACAAAAAAGAGCACGCTGTATATTTTCAGGTTGTTTTACAAAATTGACTTTTATAACACTCGAATTACGTATAATGAAAGCCCATTACAAAACATTTAACTCGATTATCTTGAATAATATATCGTATAAAAATTAATAATTTTTTCAATTTCAACAGACAGGCAATTTTTTCAGGGATATAAAAAACGATGCATAGAATGATAGCTTGTATGTTACTAGGGGTGTAATAATATATAATGGCGGTAGGTCTCTGTTGCCGGCAGCCCTGTAGTCTCGGGCTAGTAAGAATAAGACTAAGGTAAGCCCTGCCTGTCGTAGAAGGCGACTAAAAGGGTCTGGGAGTTTCGCAGGCCTTGAGGGTAGGGGCCGTTATCGCTCGACATGCGAATCTGTGTAGGATAGCCTAGGAGGGTTAATGCCCTCCTTAGAGACGTGTTCAAAGTAAGTGTAGAGAGGCACCGGTGCGTTCTATAAGAGATCCCAGACCCTCTCTGAATGCACTGATGCAGAGCACCGAGGGGGTTTTAGTGAGTAAAAATCTTACATAACCCTGACTGCCCGTCAGAAGCAGAATATCTTTCGAAGATTTCTCCCGAAACAAAAAAAAAGGTTTCTGTTGCCGGAGACCGTCTATGTAGGCACCACCACAGGTCCTATTTTGTTTTTTTTTTTTTAACTCGTTCACCGCCGGCGTATTTTAAGTCAGGGCCTTTATTTACTTTCACTTAACATCCTTATTTTTTACTACATTTATTTCTTAACTATCCTCTTTCATTCTCACCTCTTTTATCCTGTACTTATCTGGCACGCCTCTCTTTTCTATCACTCTTTATTTATTTTATCATTCATCACTCCTCTCCCAGTTTGTGAGGACCGTCGTCTTCCTGTGCTTGCTTCCGGGAAGAGCTTAAAATTAAGCATCCATCATTTTATTCGCACCAACATCAGTAGCAGCGAGAATTATCTATAAGCACATTTTGTTAATTTAATTTAGTTAGAAGTAATAGGTATTTGTGTATTTAGTATATGTTAGTTAATAGTAATAATTAGATAATAGGTGCTTAGGTTACGATGGGGTTGACATAGCCTTGATAGGCTAAAAGCCCCTAAAATAATAAAGACATAAAAAAAAGCATCCACTGTAGCATATTTCCTTCTCTGCTTCTTTATTTCCTTCACCTTCCTTTTTCTTCTTCATATCATATAATTTTGCTACGCCTATTCTTATTGTATCAACTTTTGCTTTACTCTATTATACACTTCTTTATTTATTTCTTTATTTATATTTATATATTTATTTATTTCACATTTTACAAGTATGCAAACATTAGTGTGTTCTGGTTTGAATGTCGTTATATATAGTATAATTACTAGCGTAACGAGACTCGATATCTTATATCATGTCCCAAGGTAGGTGTATCGCATACAACAACACTGTACGATCATCTAATGTCTAATGAACTACACTTAGCCTGATATTCGATTATCTCCATCTAGTAACTGTTAGCTGTGGAGCGCAGATTGTTACGACAATCTAAGATCTGTTCTGCATCGATGGTCACCACAATAGATGTGATCACATTGCTAACATGTATTTTATCAACACTGATATTAAATATAATTTATAAAACAAATGATATTTAACTCTATTGGTCTAGAAATAATGACGAGAGTTACAAATATAATTAACAATGAAACGTTTTTAAAATGTAAAAGTCGATATTAACTATTTTATGGATATAAATAAATAAACAGCAATAAAGAGGCGAAGAAGCAAAGAAATAAAAAAAAATCTTTGTATCACGTTAAATTGCATCATAGAAATTACGTAAGGCTCTACTAATAGCTTTGTACCATTTAAGTATGAGGGAATTTATCTACCGCAGTAGATTACTCAATTTTAAATTTGTTTAAATTAAGTATTTATAATTTATAACTTTGACTAACAAACGCAAATTATCAATATCTGGACAAGGAAATGGTTTCTGTAATGTAACTTTTGCCAATACATATAAATATATTGTTAATATAAACGAAATAGGAACATGCTGCTGCTCTGCTGTGTAAAATGGATACCATATTTTACGGTATAATTTAATAACATTTCAGTATGCAGTTCCTTGGTCAGAGCCTAAACAAATTTAGTGCGACTGGCTGCAACAGTTTGATATCCTTCCATTACGCCTAAGTCCCGAGTAAATTTGCATTGCTCCAATGGTACTTTGTGAGTATTTGATGTGGGATCACAGTATATGTTCGCTGGGTACACAAGCGCATACTAAATTGAATAACATTTATATAATTTAAGATAATATATCTTCAATCGTGAAATAAATATATTTACTCGTATTAATATATTTTTAGAATAATTTATAATAGAAGTCTTGTAGTGTCTTGAAGTTTGAAATAGAAGATTAGCAGGACGGTGCACTAGTTAGGATGTTATATACAGCGCCACATTATGCTCCTCGGCTTGAGACAAGATGTTGTCTCATTACTCCAGTAATTCCACTATCTAAACCATCCTGGAACATAGTAATATGCACACTAATGTTTGGCGGTGGAAAGAGGTCACAAGGATCTACTTAACCCATATCCGGCTACAGAGACCTATGACGCTTATTTTACTTGTTACCCATACTTATCCTTGGCCAATGATTCAATTTACTTATCACATATTTTACTGTCATATAACCAACTTGTACTTCCTGGTATTTTACTTGAATCGATCAACAATCAGTCGATAGACATCCATTGCTGGACATAGGTCTCCTTGAAAGATCTCCATATCGTTCGGTCCTGCGTTGCCCGCATCCCGCAGCTTTCCGCGACCTTTACACCAGATCGTCGGTTAATCTTCCAACACTATGTCTACTAATACGCGGCCACCACTTGAGAGCCTTACTTCCCCAGTGATCAATGTCACTTAAGTCTAGCAATCTTTTATGTCCGTGACCTTAATTCTGTGGATCTCGTCATTTATGATTCGATCGCGCAGACACTCTGAGCATAGCCTTCTCCATTGCCCTCAGGGTGACTTTGAGCCTTTTTATAAGGCCATATGTCAACACTGGTAACACACGAGTTGAAGACTTTTGTATTGAGCCAGTACGGTATCTGAGACTAGAAGATGCTGCGTTGCGTCCCGAACTGTGCATAGCCGAGGTAGATTCGTCGACTGACTTCTTTCAGAAAGTTGAACTTAGCTGGTCTACTTGATGAATAGTATTTCATTGTAATTTTTTCCTGTTCATGTTTATAGTATATTTTTTCATAGTAACGGTGCACATCAAAGATTTATGAATCGTAAATCAACCATTCACTCTACTTTAACTATTAATGAAGTACGTGCGTTTGATGTCACTGGAATATTAAGCATTTTGCACAAGTATACCTTTCAAGCATTATATTTATATTGTTTGGGTCCCCTGATTTCCAATTTTGTTAAATTTCTCAAAATTAAAAAAAAAAATTAAATTGAAATTCTATTTATAATGAAGTGTTAATTACTCTGGAGGTGGGTTTGTATCGCCGGAAACCTTCTGGGGTAGTTTCGAAATACCGTACCGCATATTTTATCCGTTAAATATTAGTGTGCATACATTACTGTGTTGTAGCTGGTGAAATTACTAAAGTATCGAGACTTGTGTGTTAAAGCGATGAGCACAATTTGGTGCTGTGCGAACTACCATTTACCATCAGGTGAAAGCCTCTTTCGTCTCGTCGTTGTATACAAATAAAATTAATTAATTTCGTTCAGGCGAATAATTAAAAAAATTGTGACAGTATGCGCTTTCTATTTACAATGGGTCTAATAAATCGATTTATATTAATTATAGCATATTTATGTTACTATCTTTGCACAGAATCATAAAGAGCATCTTCTAGATATACGTATATGATGTTAATCTTCGTTAGATCAATAACTTCACTTGTTATCACTTCTTTCGAAATAGAATTAAGTTACGTTTGCAAATTACTGCACAGTAGTAATTACGGTGCAATCTGTCGTAGTATCTGCGGCTGCCGTCTTCTGAAAAAGCGACTATCAATTGCTAACTGGGAGAAATTAAAAGGAAAAGCGTCAAGTGCCATGAAGTTCTAACTTAGTGGCGCAAAAAATTTACTATTCGAAGAAAGCAATAAATCAGGTCGATCTTTAGCAATAAATAAACGACTCGGGAAGAAATAGCATTATTCCTCCTTCTCCTTATAGTAAGCGATCAGCTTGTCCACAATAAAGTGACGTTAGGATGTTATACATTGCATCACATGACCATCTTGAGGCATATGATTTTAAAGTAATCTTGATGATTAAAATAGCTTTAGCTTTATTCAAAGCAGAACTTTCTCTTATACTATTGTTTGGTGGTAGAAATAAGTGCTGAGATTTTTTTTTTAAAGGATGAAACGATGAGACTAACGGGACGTTCAACTCATGGCAAGTGATACGCTTGTCCATAACAACGTGACGCTAGTTAGGATGCTATATACTGCATCATAATGCGCTTGTCGGCTGAGACTTAAGAGATTGAGTGACGTTACCCCAATAATTATTTTAGTTACAACGCCCTTTAAACTAGAACACAGTAATGTTTACATTCACCAGACGGTCTCCGCCAACAAAGGCCTACCATCAGTAAAGTATGATGCTGTATATCTGTTGTAGTGTAACAACCTTATATAGAATTTTACATAAAGAGCTGTGTATTAAATAAATTTAAATTAAAAAGTGTATGACATTTTAATGATTAATTGAAATATTTAATGAATTAATGACATAATAAATTAAAATATTGAATATTTTTTAAATTGTTAAATGATGTGTATAATAAGTTAAATATTTCAATGCTAAATTATATAATAACTTTGAATAATCAAAAAAGGTTATTCCCGCGTAATAAACTCTTTGCTTGATGTACTATCCAAATTTTCCTACAAAACGATAGGGGTGGGGTATTACGAGGGTCAGGATTAAGTTTAAATAAATGATAACATGTTTTGATGTTTACCTTGTTATGGAGAAAGTTTAATCAAGGTTCAAACTTAGGAAATGAAATATGGCACGATAAGTAAACCTTTGTATTTATTACAATAAAATTGTTGATCATGTTTTATTCATGATTATACATACATTATATGTAAATGATATATTTAAATACTTTTTAATTTTTTTACACCTATGTTTTCGATACGTTATTAATTTTTTTCGCGTATGCCAGAAATTACTACAATTAAAATAGTAATAGATACGTAGGTAACATAATACATGTACATATTATTTATATAAGGTTTCGTAGTCCAATACCAATGATACATGTAGACAGATTATCTCGTATAAAAATATATATATATTATATATTAAGGGAAACACAAAATTAAAAATAACAAAAAAAAATTATTCCAGAATAATATTAATTTGTTATTTTATATTACAATCGATATGCAATAAAAACAACCTCAATTCAAACTTCAACATTATAAAGAGACCAGTGAAGCTGGCGATAGAGGACATTGTTTTGATTTCATTAAAAGTTCTGGAGGTGACCGGGAGGCTGTGTATAATAGAAAGAGAAAACTTTTTCACTTAGATAGAGTTAGCTATAAAAATGTCAGAACAAATTAATGTGTTTTTACGCTACTTTTAATTATTGTCGTATTTATTCACTTTTTCTAGTCCTAACTTTAATTTATTCCACACTGTATCCTGCAAGCGGCAGTTTTTGTGGTTTATAATAACTTGTAAAGAAAGTTATAAAATGAGTAGGAATGTTTAAAAATCGACAAATAAACGAATTTATATATGTATAATATCTCACCGTGTTGCTTATTCAAATAAGTTTAATTATTAAAAGCAAATACTTTTTATTATAATATTTTCTACTGTCATCGTATACTAAATATCATTGTAACAAACATAAGTATTGTCTATGAATTTTTAAATTAGAAAGGTCCTAAATAAAACTGACTTCATTAAATGTAAGGTTCGAACAAAAATAAAACGTTATAGTTTGTTGTTAACTTTATACAATATTTTAGTTTAGAAAAATCAATAAGATGTATCACACAAAGAAATGTTCGAAGAAGGCGTATGAACGGACACGGAGAATTTCATTTTATGTACTATGTACTATTAATACGTTATCACTTTAAGGCTTCTAACGAGATGAATGTTAGGATGGTTTTAAATTTGCAAATTTCTAAAATATATAATTTTCGAAAATTATTAAAAATATTTTGGAAACTAATAATTATAATAGTATGTCGTGGAGAAGTAAAACTAGTCGAAGCATTCGATGCATAGCTACCACCCCACGTTACTTTCTCACGTCTCGCACTTAGCCAGATTCGATATACTAGCGAATGTTTATATTTTTTTTCCTAGTAGGAATAGGAAGACGAATAAACACCCACTTTTCGCCAGATGTGGTCAGATTAGGTCCCATGTAACAGGGGGCGAGCCTGTTGCCACTTTATTGGGGTCACTACACGCACAAAGATAATTTCAGTGTGCGGGTTTCCTCACGATGTTTACCTTCACCGTTAAGTACGTGGTAAAGCATTGAAAAACTGCCTAAGAGGTGTATGCCCCGGCCGGGATTAGAAAGTCGTGGTGGCTCAGTGACTATGAACTCGGACATCGCAACGAGATGACGAGGCTTCTGATATACATAGCACCATATTGTGCTTGTCGCCTTGAGATATAACATGTTACACAAATAATTTGATCAGAAAATTTTCTACAAATTAATTAAAAAAAAACCCGAATGTTACCTCAATTGCTAATCGGAGAACACCGTCAAGAGCTGTGAAAGATTTATTGGAAAAGTTTTGCCCAACGTCAACGATCAATAAATAGTCTGAATGTCTACTTAGAATTAATGGTTTCGGTTAACATCGTGTAGTTTACTACGAGTTTAATAGATTATACTATGTTGAGAAGATATGTATATATAAATTCCAAGTCGGTATACTAATACACAAAATATTTAATAACTTTTATTAAGCTGAGATGCTAGTATGAAATTTAAGAATCAATGATTTCATAAAGGTCTTAAATGGGTCTCTTAATTTAACTTTGGGAGACGTTTTCAGTTTTCTATTTAATCTTTCGGCCTGAAACAAATGTAAATGTCACTTTGAGCATATTTAAGTGAGACGCCGCAGTAATTAATAAGTTGAAGGAAATAACTTACCGTTAAACTTCATACATAGTTTTGTATATTAGGGTTTGTTTGTGATTAATTTGGGCTGAATTATATTTTATTATCAAACTTAATCAATCCTTTGTAGCTTCTTATTCATATGCAGCTTAAGTGTGTGTTAGTTTGTCGCCGATAGCTTATTGGTTTGTTGCGTATCAGTGCCAGTCAATGGAGTGAAGTTGGCACAGAATTCAAACAGTTCATGTGCACTGATACCATGCGTGCAATTATCATTGTTATTTGCAATTCATTATTGTTGAGCAATAACAATTAAAATTGATAATAATTAAATTTTAATGTAAAACAGCTGTTCATATACTCACATACATTTTCACTGATTTCCACAACAAAGTAATAATTATAAGATTGTTTATGAACAAAATATTCACTGATTTAATTCAATTTCCATAACAAATTATATTAGAACAGTCAATTCTGTTGACTGCTGAGCTTTTAGTAGTTATCTGTATTCCAGTAAACACCTGTCAATATCGGTTAAGCCACTCTTTGCCAGCCAAAGCCTTTTCCAAGCCATATTTTTGATACAGGTGTTATTTAAAAGGACAATATACAATTTGATTTTTATGTGTAGATTTGAAAAGGATATTGACAAAATATACTGTTCACGAAACTAGTGTAATTTATTTGAAATTGAATTGGGATAGCTTGATTTTTATTCTCTGAAGTATTAGTGACAAAAGTGCCGAGCACAAAAGATTAGTTGAAACGGAGGGTGATCATTGTGTGCTGACAATGTCCTATCGTGCGACGGCGTTACAGGGAAAATGATTAATGTGATGTCAGAAACAGGATTCCGAATTACTTTTTCCAAATGAAAGCTTGATATTTGTCTGAAACTACATCAACAATTCGAAAACAATATAATACTTAAGGATAATAAATTAAAAAAAGCTAGCAGCAAACTACAGTACACACTTCAATGAATATTGCTGGGAATCGAACTCCGGATTCGCTGGATCAATTGCTGTCAAGCAAGCTGCAAAGCATTATTATTATATTTTTAAAAAATCTTTTGAAAACTTTTAATTAGGTTACAATAGACTTAATGGCTACCAGCGTTTTCTTACAGTTACCCAATAAAGTGGGGAGATGATGTGATAGGCTACGAGCAACATTTTATCTTGTAACATAAATTAATAGTAATATACACCTACACACAAACTATATGTCAACAAATATAAATACAAATGAATACATACATGTATGTGTAAATATATGGGCATACTTAAATAAAATACACAATAGGAAACCAGTCGTATGTACCCAGGTAATATTCATTTAAACACTTCCTTATTTGGTGCTCTCCTAATCTTCAGGCAAGGAGTTCCCGAGCAGTGCTGACTGAATTGTAAGAGATTTACCGACAAAGCCAGTAAAGTGTTGCGGAATACTAATTGTTAAATTAGTAGTTGAACGGAGGTCTCTGGGTCATAGGGTCGAAAAAAAAATTTAAAATCTTTTAGGTATAAAGGACTCGTAGGATAATAATGATTTTTTATGTCTTTACGTTATGATCAGATGTATAATAAAAATAATTTAAATTTTTACACATTAAGCAAAGAACAATTATTCTGCGTATAAGTTTTTATTATATATTTTTTTTTATTTAATTAAGTTAGGATGGTTTATACTGCATCATATTGAGTTTATCGTCTAATATATAATCCATTGTGTCTTTACCCCAGTAATTACATTAGCAACAACGCCCGTCAACCCGGAACACAGTAATGTATTCTACTATTTGGCACCAGAAACAGGCGCTGCTGTGGTACCTTCCTAGATGGTCTCCGACAACAGAGACCTATAATCAATAGTTATAATTAATGTTAAGTATCTCTCCTCTAGATCTCTGGAAAGTAAACTGGTCGAATAGTTTTCTAAATGATAAATTTATTCTCTTCCGTATGAAGATCATGATATCAGCAGAAAGATGATTTGCGGTACATGTTACTACATTCTTATATGATGCTGTGCTACATTCTTGTACTTATGAGAAGATTGCGTTGCGGAACGGACTTTGTTTATCAACGATTAACTAATGCACAAATCCAATTTAATAAATTAATTTTAAGTATAGTTGAAGGGTTGTTATTTCAGGAGGTATGGTAAGAACACCACCGGCTGAACCACGTTCAAATTAATTGAATTCGTTTCGTTTCATGGAGTTAAACAGATTGCATCGCAATCAGACGTTATTGACTTAGAGAGAAACGGATTCACGGCTGTTTCATTTGATTAAAATTTATAAACGTTTTTTTTTTATCGCAACGTGAATATGGATTGTAAGAAAAAAAATTTTCTGCCTCATTTATCGATATATTTATATCTAGTTGCCCGACCGCTTCGCTGGCTGTAATATAAAATTAGATCTAGAGAGCAACTGCGGCTGCAAGTGACTTTCTATAGCAACCGTTACTATAGCAACCCCATAGATAAAACGAAATGAAAATGTTTGTATTAGTTAATTAGAACTAAAATTATGTCTAAAGAAATAAACGCCTATAATTATCTACAAATCATGCTCTTTTCCCATGTAGATACTTTCACTAGTTTTCACGTGATTGATGAACAAAGAAAACACATTTTTATTGTATATAGACATAGACAAACAATTATTTTCTTTTATCGTGCGAAGTGAGACTAATTCGCTTATCCACCATGCTGGTCGTGTGGGTCGGACTGTTCTTGGAATATGTCTATACTTACGATATTTTATTCCACTTAATCTATATTTGTATTATACAATAATTATTTTGTTTTATACGGAAACACGAATAAAGCTTAGGAATGATGTTTCGTTTAAAGATTAGGTCACAGAAAAATGACTCTTTTTTATACAATTAACCAACGAGACGAGTGGGACGTACACCTGGTGGTATATAACCTCCGTCCATAACAATGTGGGCTATTTAGGATATTATATACACGGACTACATTTAGTTCGTCGCTTCAGACTTAAGATGTTAAGTCTCCATACCCCAGTAAATACACTAGCTACAACGCTCTCCTAACCGCAACACAGTAATGTTTGCACACTACTGTTTGGCGGTAAAAACGGACGCAACGGTGGTACCTACCTAGACGATCTCCGGCAACAGAGACCTACCACCAGTGCAGAATGAATGAATATATTTACATAAGTTATTTGTAAGTAAGGTTCTGCGGTTTACATCCAACATATTTTTCTTAAGGTTTTACATGTGGTTAGTTTAACAACAAGTTTTTAACCGGAAGGTGAACTTTCCGTTTGAAATATAATTCTTTTTTTTATATACCGGCAAGTTAAGGATCTCTCGCAATATCTAAATGTATCTAATAGCGGCAGTAACTCTAACCGCAACGCAATCTAGCCAAATGATAAGGAAATTTGTTAGCGGCCAAAATTCATGATATCCACTCTTTAGATAATTTTCCTTTTTGATGGATTTTTCGTAATAAATTTTATTTTTGCTTGCAGAGGGTTGTAAAGTTTCCGTAAGTTATATTATGTATATCAATTTAAATTAGAACATACTAGTTGTTCTCCACCCGCTTTGCTGGGCGTAACACCCCCGAAACTCCCTTCAGGGAAGGAATTTTCTAAAATCTAACCTATACTCCGCAAATTGAATATGGCTACAAAATTTCAAGTGTCTAGGCTTAATGTTTGCAAAGATATCGTGATGAGTCTCTACTTAGATGAAAATCCTATAATATATATAATCTAGATAGATTAGATTCTTGGCTTCACCAAGATTCCTTAGCTCGAAGTTTTAACATATTCATATTCTTATATACTTATCGTGTATATTTCTTCATGTTATAAATGTTATCGCGATTGAATGTAGTACGAGAACATTCAAGGAATATAGAGGTAGCGATGTCCTGCGAGGTGCTCAGATATCCGGAGATGAGTTTTGAATGAGCAATGAGGAATCGGTAATAGTTAATCTGTATAGTTATGCAGATGATCATATATATGTATGTGTATATTACAAGAGACCTATGTCCAACAGTAGAGGTCCATCGGTTGAAATGATGATGATGATGATAGTAGTTTGGTGAGCGGATGATTCATTCTCGTATTGAACTTCGTAGCGATATTGCGATTTATCTACACGGCGAGACGAAGGATATACTACTTGGCTAATAAAGTTGGATTTATGAAAAGCTTGTATAACTGTGCTTCTGTTGACAGGAGGTAATGAACGTCTTCATACAGGAGTATGGTCTCATTCGACCAAATCATAATTAGTGCGTAAAAATATGTGCATTTAAACATTTGTTTTTATTTATTTGCGTTACCTTTCTTCATCTGTTTACAAGTACTTTTATTTAAAATTTTAAGTACTTCTTATTTACGAAATACTGTGTAACACATCTTTATAGTATAGTTAGTGTTATAAAAATAAAAAAATGTGTGATTTATACTGTCGCGTATAAATTTATAGAGTACGTAAGTCAGTGCCGATTTACGAGAACGTAAGCGTTATGTGAAATGAGTTATTGAACTCCGAGGGTTATAGCCATCGACGTAGTTAAATTAAGTTGTAAAACATCACAATAATTAGTACTGTATTTTAAATTGCAGTGAAAAGTGGAGTCGTACTTAAAAAATTAGTTTTCCTTTTTTTTTTCATGTGAAAAGGAATAACATTTGACTCCATCTTCGCACGGTATTAAGTGATGAGGTCGTAGATGGTGAATCAAACTTGTCCAATATATTCGGCCTTTTATATGTTGACAACCGAAACATAATGATACTTTGTTTTTATGGTACGGTCCGTCTCATGACACCGTTTGCTTTCTTATTTCTTTCACTTAACTTCACTCTATTCTGGACATCGCTTTCTAAGGAATCTCAGCTTTTCATATTATCACAACAATTAACCATTGTGACTTCTGCCTTACTCTCCGCCGTTTTAATACGTATGTATTCAGGTGATGTTATTGCTGTTGTGTCGGCAATATGTATAATAATACACAATGAAGGTAGTTAAGCAAGCCGGTTAGAAAAACCTCTGTCGCCAAACAAAGTCTACAAATAATGGCACTAAAATCTAACAGGCTACCGTGAGACAGATGGGTTAGCCAATGTACCCTGATAGCAGTTAGATTCTATTAACTTTCAAACTGATTGTTTTTCTTGTTTTCTTTCGGTGTGGCAGAGTTTAGTTGCCGAATAGTTAGGAGTGTATCATCAAGCCTACGAAAAACCTACTCTACTTGCTAACTTCCAATAATCCAAAGTTGTAGCTTATCAAACCGCATCTCCAGCTAGTGCAGTTTTCACATAATTTTGTCATAGGTGCAAAGGCCAGTGGTTCCTATCGAATTCTTAAATTTAAAATTTTCGATATAGCAAGCACTTTAATCATAAGTGTAGTAAACATTGCACGGCATGAAAAAAATATTTGTGGGCGATTTACATCGTTTTTCTAGATAGCGTTTTGGGATAAAACTAATTTATTTCCGAATGAGATCATTTATATTCCCGGATAAGAATATCGGAAGCAGGAAAGAAATTCGGTAATGGAATACATAAAAACACTGCCTTTTTTACGCATAAAAGTATAGGAAGTATGAAAACTCATATTTTATGCATTATTTATGCTTAATGAACGTCTTAGGCTTACAAAAATCAGAGAGTAATTTACATTCAGAGATAATGCGTACATAACGATTTTTTTTATTACAAATTAAGTCTGATAGTTATAACTAGAATTAAAATAAAAATCTAACCTGCAGTAACAGATCGTAAAAGTATTGTATATTAGCGATCATTTGATCATTTGATTGATACTTAGTAATGATTTTTTTTATTTATGCAAATATACTATTTTGTATAACTACACTCACCTAGTGTTTTTTTATTGTTTGAGGGGGAAATCTTTGAATGATACTCTGCTTCTGGTGGTTATTCTTTCGGTGATCTACATCAGTGCATTCGGAGAGGCCCCGGGATCTTTTACGTAACGCACCAATGCCCCTATACACTTTGCATAAGTGTGTCTCAAAGAAAAGGCCAAACCCTCCTGGACATTATCGCTGAGCTACGACAGTATGCATTCGCTGTCCCACGCGGGTTCGCTTACTAAGTAACAAGGGCCCCCGACCCACAAGGCCTGCGAAACCCGTAAACTTACAGGTTTCGGGTAGTGGTACATGTTTCTACCACCAAACAGTAATGTTTAAACATTACTGCGTTACGATTTTAAGGGCGCTTTAGGTTTAGGCCAATTACTGGGGTAGCTAGACTCGACATCTTATGTCTGAGGTGAGGAGCGCAATATGGTCTAGTATATATCACCTTAAATAACGCCATGTCGTAATGACCGGGCGCATCACCATTAGGTGAACGACTCGCTGCCTCATCGCTTAATTTAATAAAAAATCGAGACTATTAGTCGTCTTCGACAGGTAGAGTTTACCTTAGCCCTATTCTTGCAAACAGGGTTGATCGACTGACTATTCTAACAGTCAGTCAATTTCACTGCACTAATTTTTTAATGATTGTTTTGCAAACGCATATTAGTATAATATATTTTATTGTTTACATACAAAAGTTTCGATATAACTCTACATAATATTAATAAGTTCAAATTTAACTGGAATATCGATTCACCTCAAACGAATTGGGAAGAGAATAGAATTTCGTTCGAACGGCGTCCATTTCATGACGTGTCTGAATAGTGTGCAGAGATAAAATGTTCCACCTGTCAACTAAGATATTCCATGTTTCGGCGGAAACGCGCACAATGGGCTCCAAGGGAGACCGTTAACAACAATATTCAGCGAGAAAGCTTTCGAACATATAACGTGGAAATAAAATGGTATTGGTTACCGTAACACTCGTTACTTTTCTTAAAACTTTTCAATATTAAATAATGGTTATAGGTCCTAGACCTAGGAACTGCTGGATGTGCAGTGGCTCCCACGTGATAGACCTGTTCAGTTGAAGAAAAAACGTTGTGGTTAGTTTAATTTGTGAAATAAATCTTGTACCTTTTCAGTTATTTTTAACTTTTCAGGGAATAAACAAAAGTACACGACCAGTATATTTATGTTTATATATAATAATTATTTCTATACATTTCCCATTATTCACATCTCGTAAGCAGTATAAGCCTTTCTGGTGATGAGTTTCTGTTGTTGGAGACCGTCTAGGTACGTAATACCGCAACGCCGTACCGTTCTACATTACCGTGTTCCCGTTTGTAAGGAGTTGTAGCTAGTGTAATTACCGGGGTAACGAGACCCACTCTTATGTATCAAGGCTTCTGTTTTTCCGTCACTTCCATTACTTTGTGCTATTTATTTATACATCAAATGTTTTTTTTACTAACTTGTATTAACTACTAATAAAGGACCGAACTATTAAAGGAAGAGTGGAAGATATATCTTATATTTCATATTTATGATATTGATTTATTATTAAAAAAAATATGAGACCTAACTACGAGAAGTATTTTAGTACGAAGATCGAAGTACCTAAGTAAACATTGTACTCCGTCTATGCTGAGCGTAATGGCCCAATTCCCTGGCAACATTCGCAGCGCAATGAGCTCTTTGCGATTCAAATGATACTATTAATACGGAATTGCCATAACAGGTATCTGAATTGCAAATGCAAGTACAACAAACAAAGTATTATTGTGTGAAAGGTTAGCTGAATTGAAACTATTCGCAAATAATAATTGCTTTTGCGCGCGATGTAAAAGTATTGCACTTTTGTCAGTGTATTCTTGGTTATACTCCGCTTTTGAAAGTTTTTTTTTTAAATCGACCAGGTTAGCACTTGACCACAATCCAACCTGATATTAAATGGTCATGTGGTCTTTAGCGATAAAGCGCACTAACCTAGTAACAACTACTCACCCTTTTCTTGAAGACACCTAAGTAGAATTTGGATAGGAACAGCAACGCAAGCAAGCCGTTCCATTCCTTTGCTGTTTTTATGAACAAAGAGGAGCTGAACTCCTTTGTTCGCATACTGAGGATGTCCACAACATATGGATGGTGATTCGTGCGTCTAGCTGTCCGGCTGTGAAAAAAGGAGGGTGGAATTATTTTGTGTAATTACATCGCACACTCTCTAAAATGTAACCCATAGAACACTGCGAAATTGGCTACACGACTCCTGCGTTCAAGACTATCAAGCCTAGTTATGACAAGTTCTGGATTATGAACAAGCTATTTAGCCCTCCTACTTCTTTACTATTTCTTTTGCGGATTTTTGTGCAGTGCTTATTTTTTAAACTGTCTGTTAGGTTTGTATTGGATGAAACTATATGGTATTGGACAGGCGTTGGATGAATTCCTGCTAAACTTGAGCTTCCGGTAAAAGAAAACGTCTTTAGGAAACAAACACGATCGGAAAATAACTACTTTCGAGAAAATCCTACAATTCTCACTTGGCCGTGTTAGTAATTGGCGTTGATTTCCTTCTTGTGATTGAAGGCCGGCCCGGGTCCCAATAGTGGCAACATTAAGTCAATTTCAGTCTTCACTTTTGTGTCAAGAAAAATAAATAGTGCTAAGTTATTACTTTGTATTTTCACTAGAGAATTTTTCATTTCGATTTCATATTTAAATTTTTTTATAGTCACCGCCTTTAACATTTAAAAAATACTCTGTACTTTTCTCTGAAGTTTTCATAAAAAACAAGACGGAGTGTAGTTCGCGTCTTTGTAGGGGTGTAATGAAACAGATATTTTTTACTATGAAACTGAAACTGTTTCTTTCATCATTTATACGTGAAGAATAGAATGAATATAAAAGATTTGTCCATACCTTTAAATTTTCCAGTTGAATAATATGCAGGAATGTTTCATTATATACATATAAATAAATTGATTATATTGAAGCTTGATTTTGTTTAGACAGAAACTTTGCGAAGTGAACTCATTTTCATTAAACCCAAGAGTTAATGATTATCGAATGAAATGAAAATAATAAAATATTCAGAACAACGTCCTCAGAAGCAGTTTTCGAGAAAATAAAACTGGAACGAAACATTGTTAACAACATGTTATTATGATAACGAGCTCTCATTAGCAGCATTTAGTGTTGTTAAAAAAGTGACTACTTGAACTTGTTGTCGCCGCTCTCTTTCGAGCCTTGGTATAGTATTTTTTGTGCGGTAGAGTTAAGATTTAGCACAGAACTAATTGTACCTTTTTTAATACTTACTATTATGCCTAATCAACTGTGCTTACCTCTATAAACTATACTTTCTTACCTACTTGCACAATTTAGTATACGATAGTTTTTGAGGTGTAGAATAAAATTTATACTTCTAGAGTTCTCACAGATATCTGAAAATCATTAAGTTTAAGTTTTTCTCATTTTCAAGTCTGAGGCCAAGCCAAGTATATTACAAAAATAATATCAACATCCTCATTGACCGATAGACTGCTAGACTTAGGCCTCTCCGAAAGATCTCCAGATCGATCGGTCCCGCGTTGCTCGCATCCAGTGCCTTCTCGCAATTCTCACCAGATCGTCGGTCTAGCGGTATATGATAAAGAATATAATTTTGAATATTTCTATATAAAAGTATATATGTATTATGGTTTGCTAGTTTAATTAACTATTCAATAAATACAAGATAACGTGGGATAACCATGAAGTTAAAATATTACTTAGAATCTTATCAAGTCTAAAACTCAACGACTTTGTTAAAGTTTAATAGTTTGAAGGGACGGATCGCAAAGTTCATGAGTCGCCTGAAAGATATTACAGCGAAGTTTTCAGAACAGCACACTGCCGAATGGGCTTGGAAAATTTTGGAAGCGTTCATATCTGAGTTTATCTGCGTTTAAGAAAGTAAAACACTATTTAGTAATATTAATAACATGATTCATTTTAATGAATGTGGACGGTTATAAGGGTAGAGGAAGACCGAAGAAAGTGTGGATGGATTGTATGAAAGTCGACATGTGTAAGAAGAGTGTGAACTTAGATATGACGGCTGATAGAGGAATGTGGAAGAGTACATACTGTGCCGACCCCACATAACTAGAAAAAGGGCAGGAGAGGAAGAAGAAAAATAAGATGATTGATTTTGTTTCGGAAAGACACTCGGATTAATTAGGTTATTTGATCTTAATGTGAGTAATAAAAGAATATTGGAAGCTTTTAAAAAATATCTCGATTTTACTATTATTTAAACAGTTAATATTTTTCTTACCTTTTATTTAAATTAAGTAATATAGCATTAAAAATTATATATAAATAAGTATTAAGCTTATTGCCTGTATTTAGTATCAAAATAATAAGCCGATAGCTTACTGTTCATTTCTTAATATATTATTTAAAAGAATCATGTTATGCTAGTTACTTCTCTTTATGTTATCTAAAATAAAGCGAAATGTGGACTTTAGTAAAAGATAATAAATCACCACATTAACGAATATTTAAATTTGTCGCAGTTCGTACTAGAAATAATTGTACTCATAGCTCGAAGCTTTGGAATTTAAAATCTTTAATGAATGTGGGTTTTGGCTGGGGTTCAAGTCAAACTGGAATCCCTGATATGGGAATGGAATATGCTATGCAACGTGGTAAGAAGCAGCATTCTTGCTATTCAATCATTAACATTTCTTTTCCAATATAAGTTATTTTCATTGATCTATGGAAATTTTTACAGTCACTTGTTACTGTTGAGGTAACAATTCGTATATATAAATATATACTGTATTCGTATAGTATGTATATATATTATATACTTGAAACGATTTTTTCTTTCTCGTGCCGTTTTCCCAGCTATCGTGGGATCGTTGTCTTGAAACAATTGAATTTAAAAAAATAAATCGTAGTTAGTACATAGCCCCTTCAAAGCTTGGCTTAATGGCACAAAGTAAAATATTACTGTGAGTAGACACTATAGTTAATAACTTATTATAAAGTAGAACGTAGATATTCGAAAAATTCTTTGAAATAATGAAAAGGTCACGAATCAATTTGATTTCGTATATAAAAGAATGTCTAACACAGAATAATTTTCTTAGAAAAGCCTACTTGCTGTTAAGAAAAAGCAATATAATTTTTTTTTTTCATTTAAAAACGAATACTCGATGTTTGGTTTACCGTAGATATGTGAACAGAAGATAATATATGTAGAGTTTTCGTCTACCATAGATTTGGACGTAGGTGAATGTGTTTGTATTAATGAAAGCTAGGGTAGAAAGAAAAGAAAAAGAAAAGTAGTGGACAGATCTTCTTATTCATATGTAGCTTAAGTGTCAGTAGTCAGTTTATCGCTGATAGCTTATTAGTTTGTTGCGTACCAGTGGCAGCCAATGGAGTGAAGTGGCCGCGGTATTCAAACAGTTCATATACGTATCAGTATGGTATGCATTGTAATTGCATGCATGGTATCAACCATGCGTGCAATTATGATTGTTAAATTCAATTTCTATTATAATGAAATTTGATAATAATTAAAAGATTTTAATGTAACTACAAAAGCAGTCAATTCTGTTGATTGCTGGGTTTTAATAGTATATAATAAGATATTTGACAAGCTTGATGAAAATAGAGAACGCTGAAGGTAGAGGATTTTTTCCTAACAATGTATCTGTGTCTTTAACTTAATAAAGTTATGCGGAAGTTGTGCGAATCTTGAGAATATCAAAAATAGCTTCGTTGTTATTTGTAAGCGATTTTCTCAGTTGAAATCACCGATTTACATTATAAAGAGTCTTAGTTTTTAATTTAATTACTTAACTAGTAATGCCATTGTATATAATTACAAGTTTTAACCGCATTTAGTTTCATAGTCAATAATCTATATATTTGGTTCGACCTTAATATTCAGAACATTCTTTGTTAAATAGCTTTACTTTGATGGTCTAGAATGCCAGCATATCTACATATCCAGTGTTATAAAATGCACATTATTCTAAGCGTACTTTTCAGTTTGAAAGTATACCAGTCCTTATTTACAAGTACATCTGTGAAACTGCACTCTGGATAAACACAAAGCAAACAACGCACGCTAAACTACCCGCCAGCTATGCTTTGAAATGCTTTGCTCCATATTCACCTCTACACTGTTCACACAGACCACATTGTTGATGGAATTTCGGTGCAACATCTTTTCAACACAAAACTATCATTGCAGTAATTTTTTTTTTCATTTATTCAACTATATATTATATACGTTTACTTTTTCTACGAATGATAGGAATTGTTCATATTCGTTATAACTCATTTAATTTGGTTTATCAATGGACAGGTCTTTGCTACCGCCAGTCTCGAAGTCTTGGGCTAGTAAGAATAGAACTAAGTATAAGACTAGATCCTGCCTGTGGTAGAAGGCAACTAAGAGGGTTTAGAAGATTCGCGGACCTTGAAGGTGGGGGCCCATATTGATCAACAAGCGAACTTGCGTCGGACAACTCAGAGATGTGTAACAGAAAGTGTAGAGCGGCACCGGTGTATTTTAGAATAGTTCTCGGAGCCTCTCCGAATACACTGATGCAGAACACCGAGGGGTTTTTAGTGAGTAAGAATCTCATATAATCCTGATTTCTCCCCAAAAGCAGGGTATCTTTCTAAGATTTCCACCCCGAAACCGAAACCAGGTGTTTGCTGCCGTAGACCGTATGGGTACCATTGCAGTTACTATTTCTGTCGCCAAATAGTAGTGTGTAAATATTAATATGATTGCCAATTTGATAAGCGTTGAAGCTATTGAAATTAATAGAACGGACTGGTGCCTTTCTGCAATTTACATTAGCACGTCTGAAAGAAAAGGCCAAACCCTCCTGGTCACCGTCGTTGAGCTACGGCTGGCCCACGCGGGTTTGCTTATTAACTGATAAGGGCACCCACCGACAAGGGATGCGAAACCCGTAGACTCACAGATGATGCTATCCATTACAGCCGCCAAACAGCAATAGGCAATGTGAAAACATTACTGTGTTCTGGTTTGACGGGCGCTCTAGCTTGTGTAATTACTGGGGTAAGCGAGACTCGATATCTTGTGTGTTAGGCGAGGAGCTCAATATGGTGCAGTGTATAACATCCTAACTAGCGCCATTATGTGCAGGTGTATCATTTAACATTAAGTAAATATCTCGCTCGTGTAGTCACTTTGCTATAATTGTTTTGTTCTATGTTAAATATTATCTTTTAACTTTTTTTATCGTACGCGACTTTAATAGAAAACCATCGGATCTTTAAAGAATGTGCCAGAAAAAGTAATTGCTTGCGATTGCCAAAAACGAATAAGTGCAAAGTTATGTAATGTAAGCGAGATAATTTTCCATAGTTTTCGAAGGTTTTTTTTATTACTACATCTGTCCTAAATCCTAGTTGGAAATACTATTTGTGGCGCAGTGTATATATATACGACACTACGCTAGAATAATTACACTGTGTTATTGTAGTACAAGTATTTAAACCAATATAACCTATTGTTATCATATTCCTTATGGACCGGATGGAATAAGATTTAATTAAGGTAATTTCATATTAATATGGGTAGCACATATATCTGCATTATTAGAAATAATCTGGGTACATACAGTAGAAATACCAATAAGTTGAAAACATCGGAGTTCCGGTTTCCGGGGTAACGCGAGCTGAGATCTTAGGTTTCAAAGCAATGAGCACAATATAGTGTAGTGTAAATATTCTAACCAGTGCTTTATTGTTATGGTCATTAGTATCTCTCACGTGATGAACATGTCTCGCTTGTCTCTTCCTTATGAATATACGGTATTAGTTACTTTCTTTATATTAATTTGTCAGTAATTTAGTTATTAATTAATTTAAATTAATTCATCTACTTTTAATATAAATTTTGATTTAAGTCCAAATTTCCAAACTTTGGCAGAAAACTAAAACTTTTTAAAGAAGAAATTGTAAAAGTTAGTTTCTTAAAAATAAAATAAAGTGAACCCTTAATAAAATATGTTATTTTCCGTTCATACTGAAAATATAAAAAACTAAGCGTTTCTTATTTTATTTTTATTTCTGTTATCTGTTGTAACAAGTTGTGCTTGGAAACATATGACCTTGTATAGTAAGGTACTTTTTCACTTGAGTAGGCTTGTCCTATGAAGGAAATTATTATCAGCTCAAACGAACTGTGAATTGTGTTCTCTTAGATTTATATGGAGGAAAGTGGAGTGATTTGGAAATTTTTCTTCTTATTTAAGATATATTTAGGGTCTTTGTAAGATACTTTTTATCATCTATAAACATCTGCTTCTAAATGTATACTTTTCATATAGTTTGCCACTTCGATTGACTGGCGTTGCCTGTATCCAAATGTTATCATACATAAAAATTGAGGCACTGATATATATATATATATATATATATATATATATATATATATATATATATATATGTATATGTATATATGTATATGGAAACATATTAAGTATAATTGGTGATAGTTATTTCATTAACTGTCATGTCTAGAGCACAATTGTCATATCGTGTTTTAATAGTAGAACTTTGACGACGGATATGGTCTAGGGCCTCTATTTCGTGGTCTCATAACAAATATAGTTATAAACAATTCAAATGTTAAGCATAGTGGAGTTCCTCTGTATAGTTTGTTTATGTTTAAAGTAGCGGAGCAGAAAAGTTAACGTTATAATAAAAATTTCATGTACCGTGAAGAGAACACAGCCGTCTACTTTCACGCAATTTGCATTATCTATGGAAAATATTGTAAGGACGTAAAAAAAAATATTTCATAATATTTGTAAAGATATCTAGTAAATATATTATAATAAATTCATACAAAAAGCCAAGTAACTTTAAAACTATTTATAATATTACTTTCACATAAAAGTCTAGATGTTTCATTTGTTCATAAAAAAGAATCGATGGTAATTTTTTTGATGCGACAAGGGAATGAGATACAGCAAGACATTCGTTACTCTTAAACTCATTCAATAACAATGGAATGGGGTGAGAGGGTAGGTGTGACAATTGTGAGACTTTAAACTACATTCTTCAAATTATTGCCCTCAAATTACTCTCTGCATTTTATCTTATTTTTACCATCAGATGAACGTCTTGCTGGTTTCATCGCTTCGTTGAATAAAATATGGTAACAAACGTTTAAGTTTCTTTATATCATTATTATATAATCTGTAAATAGTTCAGTGAAGCTGTAATTATTCGGTCCGTAAGGTGTTCGTGCGTCTCAAGGGGATGCGACGTCGTTGCCCAATAAGCTTGAGTATCTACTGGAAAACGTCTTAAGGAAACGGAGGTGTTAGTATGAACAGCTTTCGTGGACATATGACATCCTGCAACCAGAGTTTGGACGGCGTGGTTTAACCTCGTGTATCAGCAGTGATGTTAAAAGGACTGTGGTTGTTTAACAATAAATAATATGTGAACTATGCAGTTTTAGGTGCCTACCGACATCTTTCTTTATATCTCGTTTTCGTCTTTTCTTTTATCTCCCCACCAGTGTTTAAAATCAGAACTTACACCTGATATTTACTACAGTATGTAGCCTATCTTTCCGCTTACATGAACACACCCTGCACTTCACCCTTTACGGAATTAATACCGGCGTCTCATTTGACACGCTATAAATATATCCTTATGATGAACATTTATCAAGTTGACAACCGAAATCTGATCTTCATTGTGTATTTTTTCAACGAAGCAACGAGTCGAGCAAGATATTCACCTGATGGTAAATCATACGCTTGCCCATAGTAATGTGGCGCTAGATAGGACACATGTTGACACGCTGTATCACATTGCGCTAAACACCTTCAGACATATGTCGTTTAGTCTCGTTACCTCAGTAATTTTATTACCTACAGCGCCCATCAAAATGGAACGCAGTAGTATTTGCTCATTGCTGTTTGGCTACAGAAATAGGTGCTGCATTGGTACCTAACCAGACAATCTCCGGCAACAGACCCACCACCAGCATATTCTCAAACGACACAAGATCTAAATTAATAAATATATTAGTTGCATTAAACAGATTTTGCGTTTTATTTCTTTGTGTTATAAATTTTAAATCTGAAACGGATATTAGGTAATATGAATCAATTTTCATCCCTAATATCAGCCCTAAAGGCGCACTTAGTTATCTGCAGAGTATAAAACATCTACGTCGCTTAAGCTATTCATTTTACCCCTAAATTTTTATCTACATTGTAGTCACGATGAAACCTGTATCTAGATATTTTAATACCCTTAACTTTTGCATGCACTTGATCGAATATTAAGGGTTTATGATGAATTACGAATAAATTTATATTTATATTAATACGTTATAATAAAAGTCTTGTAATTAATTTCAGCTATTGTACGTATAAAATACCTATATAAACTTTGGACTAGTTTGACGGGAATAAGATTACTTTTTTTTTAACTACCGTTATGTGAGGCCGGGGCCTGTCCTTTCTTTTATGTGTTTCTTTATTTTATCATCGTGTTCCTACCCTATCCTTCGCTCTTTTCTTTCTTTCCTCTTTCTATTATACCTTTCCTCTTACAAATTTAATTTCTCTTTTCACTCTCCATCCTATTTCTTTCTTACCTTTCTCTTATATAAGGAAAACATACACGGCTTTATTTCTACAAGTTTAAGTTCTTATCTCTAACATTTTTTGCTTATTTCTATTACATTTTTTTTTAACTTTTCTTACTTCTATTTTATTTTCTTACAATTTCTGTTTTTCATGTCGTTCTCTCTTTCTTTTTTGCATTTATTACTTTACTTCTTATTCATATGTTTTATATTGTATTTTCTCCTTATCATCTTACACTATTTACATTCTTTCCTGTGTTTTATTACTCTCCATTATTTTCCTTATAACGGTCCTGCAAGATTTTAGGAATGTGAGCCGACGGTAGGAAACCTATCAGGGAGGCAATGCTGCCTGCGCTTATGGTCTTCTCCAACACGGTCTCATATGCGTAGCGCTCTTTTCTGTGTAAGGGACGACTCGTGATCAAGTGCACCACGGTCTGGTCCACCGCCGGATCACAAAGACACGAAGGATTCTCCTTGAGCTTAAATTTGTGAAGGTACTACTAGAATCCCCTGTGCCCCGGAACATCTGGGCCAGTTCTCAGCCTTAGCTATTGCTTAATGAATGAAACAGGACACCCCTCGTATACCGGTCTCCTCTTACTCTTCAGGGCCGCATCGTTGGTCAGCTTGTCCGCCCTTTCATTGCCCTTCGTCCCCACGTGCGCTTTCACTCAGTATAATCTTACATCCGACTCTTTCTCTCTCGTTCTCTTTTACTCTTAACGCTAAGTGATGGAGGATGTCAGGTGTTGCGACCGTTTCTAGGGCGGACAGTGAGTCGCTTAAAACAGCACATGACTGGAGCGGACCGCTGGCCGCGAACTCTGTCGCTTCTACTAAGAATATGATTACTTTACTGATGGTTGCTCTCTGTTGCCGGAGACCGTCTAGGTGGGTACCACTGCATCACCTATTGCAGCCGCCAAACAGCAGGGTACAAATATTACTGTGCTCAGGTCTGATGGTTAGAAGTTTAGCTAGTAAAATTACTGGAGCAAGGAGGTTTAATATCTTACGTCTCAAGGCGACTAGTGCAATGTGATGCAATGTATAACGTTCCGCTCGTTTTGTAGCTTAATTATATAAAAAAAAACTTGAAAGTGATATTTTCTGAGAAAATACTATCATAATGTGATTACGACGCCTTTTTATATTATAATGATGTTTTTGTTTAGAGTTATCTCGTATTTCAAACAACAATTGTAGAAAGCTAGAAAGGACGTTGACAGCTTTTAATGATCTTACACTTGCGCGTCACTAACACATTTTTAATGGCTTATTTGTTATTTACAAGGTGATAAAACGAATGGGATGTTCACGTGATGGTCAGTGATACGCCTGCCCATAACAACGTGGCGCTAGTTAGTATGTTATACACTCCATTACATTGTGTTCGTCGCCTGAGACACAAGATGTTAAGTCTCGCTACCCCAGTAATTACACTAGCAACAGCGCCCTTTAAACCGGAACGCAGTAATATTTACACACTGCTCTTTGACAGCAGAAATAGGAACTGCGGTAGTAGCTACCTGGACGGACTTCAGCAATAGAGATTTATTTTTGTTGGTTACGGGGGAAATCTTCAAAAGATATCCTACTTCTGGGAGGAAGTTAGGGTTATGTAAGATTCTTACTCTCTAAAACCCCCTCGGTGGTTTGTATCAGAGAATTCGTAGACGCTCCGAGATCTCTTATAAAACGCACCGGTGCCCCTCTATACTTTGTGTTAACACGTCTCTGAGGAGGACCCTAACCCTCCTAGGCACCATCGCTGAGCCATACTGTGTTCCACGCAGGATCGCTTTTTGAGCGATTAGGGCCCCCACCCTCAAAAACTCCTAGGCCATTTTAGTGGCCTTCTACGACAAGCAGGGCTTACCTTAATCCTATTCTTGCTAGCCCGAGACTACAGGGCTGAACAACAGAGACCTACCAGCAATTAATTTTTATGACATTAGGAAGAGTCGAAAATTTGTTCGAAGAATTATAAAAAAAATTGTATTCTTTCTATAGATAAATCGCTTATAATTTTAAGACATTATAATATACAAATTATTCTTTATTCTAAATTAAAAAAAAAACTCATTGTGCGCGTATTCTCTGTCAACAAGTCAAAAATCTGAAATGAAGTGGGTTGTTAAGAAAAGATTCCCGAAGCAATCTCTTCGCAATATCGCGCGTGAGCGCTCAGAGCCTTGTATAAATTAAGAATATATTATGAGCCTACCGCTCTCAGGTATAACTAGATTTTTATTAGAAAATCTACAGGGGAGACATCGTTCCTTATTGACTTATATTTCTCTATCAACTCAGCTTCGATGTTCAGAATTAAATTCAATCATTTTCGAGAATATTAAGTTGTAAAGAAATTGTCTTTTCTTTCATCAGCGAAGCGACGAGGCGGGTAGGAGCTTGACTTGATTGTAAATTATATTTTTTTACTGGGATATATACAGAACTTGAGAAGACTACCATTAGGTAGAGTTCTCTATTATCCGCATCCGCCTACTTCCTGCCGGTTTTACATAATTTAATTTCAAATGTATTCTTGAATTATTGTGATACATTTTCTATCTATTCTTATAAAAAAGTAGCCCGCTGGCCTAATGATTAAAGAGTGCGGCCTTCATTCCGCAGGTCGCGGGTTCGAATCGCAGCATGTGCCAATAGCTTTAATATTTAAGTTATGTACATTCGTGAACTTTAGTAACAACAGCGAAATACAAACGGTGAAGAAAAACATCGTGAGGAAACTTGCACATGAATTAGAATTTATTCTAAGCTGTGTGTGAAGTCACCAATCCGCATTGGGCTAGCGCGGTAACTATGGCCCTCGTCCTCAAATTGAGGGTAGGCGTGTGCCCCAACAATAGGGACGTAAATTGGCTGTTGAAAAAATATATGAAAAAATGCTTAATGATTTAAGTAATTAAAGATTTTTCGAGTATTAAATTAATTGGTCAATTGTTTTACGGCTATGTATTGTATAAAAAAATTGCAGCTGTGATCATCATCATCAGTATCACTATCATGTCTGTATCACCAAATCATATATATATAT
Source organism: Ornithoptera priamus (assembly GCA_029034505.1). NCBI lineage: Eukaryota > Metazoa > Arthropoda > Insecta > Lepidoptera > Papilionidae > Ornithoptera > Ornithoptera priamus. The sequence goes on from JARDWD010000331.1 coordinate 3,103,137, forward strand.
ATATATATATATACTTCAGCTATGATACTGTTTCAATAAAAAGACGAATGTTTAATGTACTTTATGAAATAGTAATAATTAAATATTAAGGAAGGCTTTAAAGCCAGCTGAATTTAGCAGACTTTGTGCTTAGTGCTAGCTTTATTTGTTCAAAAGTCATTAACAGGTCAATTTATGCACTAAATCAGATATTTTATACTCACCCTTGATATTTCAACGTTCAGAGAAATATGCTTCAAAAGTGTATTTTTTACAATACGCAAACAAACCAAAGGTTTCATATAGTTTTTATTGCAGCGCCTGTTTATTCCGCCACACAGTACTACACTTCGACGAATAAAAAAAAATTAAGATTGGGCAAAGAAACAATTTGAGTAAAAAGTTGGTTTGTGATATTATTTTAATATTAATATAATAATATTACAAACATAGTGTCCATATTTATATAACAGGAAGTGGGCTGCGATGGTATGATCAAGTAAAAAGAAGGCAGCTTAACTACGTTGGCAACTTGGCACTGTAGTTCTCGTTCACTGGTCGATAAACCACAAGTAGACTCAAATTAAGGAGAAAAATATAGCGTCAAGAAACATGTGTGAATGTCAAGTGATTGACGATGTCGAGGCGAAAGAAGAAATATAACCAAAGCTGATCCCACCACCATATGTGATAACGGTTGGGAGAGTGACGGTTCATATTTATTTATTTGTTTATATTGTAGTGAAAAACGGGTTTTTTTCTTGCTAGACTTTGTCCCATCTTGACTTGGGTTCCGCTCTCCTGGTCAGTCTTCTAAATCTATCTCTATTTTGTGTCATAGCTTCTGTCAATTTGTTATTCTTTAGATCTTTATTGATCATCGTGAACGAAGTTGTCGGGGGTTCCCCCTTCCTCGAAAGTAGTGAAAGCACGGATAACAACGGTTTTTGTTTGAGTTAACTTAATGTTGTTTTAAGTAATCGTAACGTGTTTGTGTATAATCCTTACGTAATTATACGGTTCTAACATCGAATAAGTAAGAAAATCGTTTACATTCAGTGCGGGGTATGTCAACAGAACTTGTGAAGGAGGACCTCAATCTTGCTTCAACAAACAGGTCGGATTTGGGTACCATTGTTTAGGCTGAACGGGAATCAACAATCAAAGACAAATTCATTACTTTTCACTTTGGGTCTTATTTTATCTTTATTACCCTTTAATTTAAAAAAAAACTTAAAATATTATTAAAGAAATAGATCTCGAAATATTATTACACAGAACTTTGTTCAAACAATTGCGTATCCTTTTAAAGTTGAAATCTACGCTTTTCATGTCTGAAGTTAAAATTGCCTACGAAAATAAACGGTTGAAAAGTATTGCTTCAAGAGGTTTGCTCGGTGACTTCCTCTGAGGTGTTTTTTTTTTTTGCACGAGCCTTTCATAATTTATTTACGGTCCAGGGATCTTAGAATTTTCTGTTCAAAAATTTATTCGTTGACGTGTCAACACTATAATCTATAGCTCAGGCGTGATGCAAAGCTGTTTTAAAATAACGTTTTAGGTTTCACAAATTTTATTTCTATTCGTTCAATTTAACAAATAATCTAAAAAATATACAGTAATGCAAAGCTTGTCTATTTGTTAGTCATAAGAAATTAAACATTTTAAAATATTTCGGTTAATACTTAACTATTCAAAGTTTAAACTTTTCATATAGTTCTTTTCTATATTTTCCTTGCAATGAACTCTTATGTATAAGGTTCATTGTTCCAAGGACAGATAGATTCTTTTTATAGAAATAATTATCGTTATAACTACGTAAGACTAAAATTTTATGCTGCCATAGTAACCTTGCTGATTTACGCAGTATTAAAGGAAATGGGGTCTAAGGGGTTCCGCTCAGCAATTCACGGGACCGAAGCCAACCTCACCTGCTTGTAGTGCACCCTATTAACGAAAAAATGAAGCTCTGGCTCCCATCAAGTCGCATTGGGTCGGTGTAGTGGGAAATGGCCTTTATCGCCCCTCTATGAAAACCTACAAGCGATGGCCTCTGGTACCCGGCGGTACCGAAAGCCTTGCTGACTGCGTTGACCGACAATCTGGTAAAGGTCACGGGAATCCTTTGGATGCGAGCAGCGTAGGACCAATGTGGAGGTCTTTGAGTCAGGCCTATGTCCAGCAGTGCACGTCTATCGGCTGATGATGATAATTCGAAATGTTTATACGGCAGTTATGACTAAATTTTTATCATCACTGCCACACATTTCCTTCTCCATTTTGTTTAATGTTTACTTACATAATAATACTTACACAATATGTTGACTTAGTTGCGTGGTAATTTATGTAAGGTCAATCAAATTTTCAGAGGGCAATTAACAAGAACTCAGTCAGCCTCTGACTAATTGCACCTATTTGTTACTCAACCATTTCCCCTATCAGTAATTAGCCAAAACCGCTACAGGAATACCATACCGAGTTGATAGTGGCAACGGGGAATCGCTTTGTGACATTTAATATATGTATTATTTTATATTATAAACATTTTTATTATATTTAGTAATGAAATAACAAAATGTAACTATCCTTAAAATGAGAACTGAGAAAGATTTATTTACTTTTTTATTCATAATTTATGAAAGATTTATTGAACCATACAAAATAAAGGTTATAATTGATGTACTTAATGCCTGGTAAACGTTGAAGCTTTGGCAATACAGATATAGAGCGATGGCAGTAATGGTAAGATGATTAAACGACTAGATAATAAAACTGCTTATAAACAATAAATCAAAACAAAAAAAATAATTAGTATTTAGAAATAATAAGTAAAGTTTTACAAACAATAATTTGTTTTCTCTTTGAACCGTTGAAAAATGTTCTAAGGCACTAAGTTTGGTAGATATTACTTAACTCGATTAAAAAATGACCACCGTGTTGATTGTGATACCTACACGTGTAATGTGTATCATTATACTCACTATATTTATATATAAGTTACGAGTATAATGAAAATGAAATTTCATGTTTTATTAAAAACGATATGCACAGTTTTGCGCTGCCTCTCTTGTTTGGCTCAGTTAACTAAATGGAGTTTCACGTACGAATTAATTTAATTATACATGATGGATATACTAAATGAAAATTTATGTACCCGTTTCCTTTCGTTGTTTGTTATTATGACGTACGGCATATACTTCGAGTATACAGAACAATGATATTCATCATCATCATTTCAACCGACGGACGTCCGCTGCTAGACATAGGTTTCTTGTCATGAGTTCGACGCCCTTGCGCTGTTTGAATCCAGTGGCTCCTAACGACTTATGTTATTATTAGTTTTTACTTATGTTTTAGTTAGTACAGTAATATTACATGCATATATTTCTTATTAGTCCTAACTTGGTATTTAATCAGGTGAACATTATCAAAAGTGTTTAAACAATTGTTGTCTATTAATGTGTAGAAACTAGTGCATCTATTTGGAGGAGTCAGTATTTAAAAATTCTTTAAAATATGGTAAAAAGATATTATTTAATCATGCCAACATTCCTTGGAAAGAGGTAGAACTAAGAAGGAATGAGAAGACGAGAAATAATATAACTTACTAGTGCCCTTGCCTGCTTTCATATGAAATGGAATTTAGAGGTGACATTTCAAGGTACCAAGAAATTAGAAACAATTGTGGTTTATTGGATAAATAAAATAAGGCAGACCACAAAAGAATTTGGGTAGTTACATAATTAATGATCTTGGGGCAAAGTGGATGGGAGTCATATATTTATATATTTTTTTATTATTGGGATCACAGAACCGATAAGGTTACAGTACTGTATAATGGCAAAGTGAATACATTATGCATGCGCTTAGAAAAATGGAAACCTTGATATGAAAACGATATCCTTAAATTTTTTGCTTTAAATAGTACATATAATTGTTTTTTATTTATTTTATATTTAAACAATTTTAGTTAAATTAAATTTCTCACTGTTCTGTGTACTATAACAATACGTTTACTGTCCGTGTGGTATTACTTTTGACTTCTATTTGTCCGACAATACGCGGATACCCTGCGCTATATATATATAAAATGCGCTTTAAAGAGCACTTTTTATAGAGGTCTATGTAATAGCTATTTATTTACATATTTATGTACTATTTATTTACACATTAACTGTATGTGTATTAATTTATTTGTCTATTTTTTTATTCTATTTCACACTTTTTACTACCCATATAGGATTACTCAGTGATTAACATAACCTGGTATAAAACTCAATGTGAGTTAAGTTTGCCTCTACTTTTCTATTTCCCTGTCATCATTTTCAATCTTTGCTTAACTGATGAACATAAAATAGAAAATAATATATTCGATGGTGGTATAAATTTTCTATATTTTGAACTTACATAAAATTTTTCCTTTGAAGAAGAATAAACAGGGTTCTCAAAGAATATGTTCAGAGTATAATAATGTGTCCTATTTCGCGTCATAGTACGACAGTAGAATGTACTCGTTTGTCGTGTATCGGCGGAAGCGATACAATCACCTGGGGAAGATAACGCTGCAAATTGAAAACTGTTTGAGATACGACTCGGCATGTAAAACGATATAGTATCACGAGTTACTAGAAAGATCAATCCAATGTTATGTTACAATATACAACAAAATTCTAACTCTATTTTCCAATAGCATTTGATTAACTTATCAAATTAATTTAAAGCACTTAACATATCGACTGTAGAAATTAACAAAGTTGTATCTGACAAACTGTTACTTATCAGGGTGGCTGAAAAAACTTTTAAACAAGAATTAAATTGGTATATACTTATATTATATTATATCGAAATGTGTAGTGCTATAGTTTTGCATATTTAAAAGATTAAAATATAAGAAAGTACTTTAATTAATAAGACTTGTAAAAAAAAAGCACATGCGACGTTTTTACCTGTATGGTCACCAAGCTTCTGTGTCGGAAGTGGAAGATCCTACGCTGTTAATCGGAGTTTTATTGGTCGAACGTATCGGAAATGGGACTTTCTTCTCTGTTAATCGGACTGTAACTTCTAGATTGTGTCGGATAAGGTAAATAATACAATTTTAACTGGATTTTACATTCTTAATCATGTCGGAACAATCGTATTGTAATAATAGTTATTCACCAAAAAAATTTGTTTACGAAAGCTAAAAGAAAAAAACAACGAATAGAATAATCCGATAAATTGTTTAATAGCTTGTATAAAAATAACTTGTCCTGCAACGTGCGCCTATCGGATAACTTCATAAGGTTAAGAACTCGTAAGTCGGTCAGAGTACGGAACCCTGTTATTTGGTACATCAAAATAGAAATAAGAAAATAGAAATAATAATACTGCCCTAGCTCAGATATATATTAGTAATATTAATAAAGAAAAATCTTCGATTCTCTTTGGTGTTTTTTGTATGTAGTCATTGGTTTGCTTCGTGTCGGAACGTGTTCTCGGAAATGGAGAAAAACTAAGTGCGAGCCGTTATTAAATACATCTGTTTAAAAATGTTAACGACGCAAGAGATTCATTGCGATTTGGAGGCAACATTAGGAGAGTCCGCTCAGCCGTACTCCACTGTCGCAAGGTGGGCTTCTTAATTTAGAGTGGGGATAACGATCACGGAAGACAAACATTATTGCGGACGTCCATCACACATTCTTCGGTCTTCCTCTACCCTTATAACTTTCCTGGTTCATTCTCATTACTTTATTTGTTACATGTCCCTCATCCCTCCGCATAACATGCTTCGTGCCACGCTAACCTCTTGCTCTTCAATTTTTCTCTCCCTGGAGCAACAAATACATATCAAGAATTAATCATTTATTTATATTTTATATTGAATGTTATAAAACTAATTGGTTTATATAAGACTTACAATTTCATTCGCGGATCACCAAGTTATAATACAAATTAGAGATGTATTCATTCAATCATTAACACTTATTATATAAGCGAATCGTGTTTTCTTTCTTCATATTACTTTGTGTAATTTTTTTTATACACAGTATTGATAAAACTTAACTAAATATTAATTTTTAGTAACTGTAACATTCTTAAGGGTTTTTTAATTAAAACTCTGTATAGTATTAATATTAAACAAAGCGGTCACCAATGCTGGATGTTATGCTAAAAGTTATATTTCTGTTAATTAAACAGCTGTTACCAAATAATTTAAACTAATTGACTTAACCATAGTTATTGTTAGGTTCCGGGTTAGGGGATAATGTAGTGTTTAGACGGTTGTCTGATTTTTTCAAAATCTGGTCTGGTAGTATTTTGTTACCAGATACCGTTTAAGTACCACTACAGCTCCTCTTTCTGCAGACAAACGGTAGTATGCAAATATTAATGTGTTCCAATTTAAAGTGCGTAATAGGTATTAAAATTACCGGGGTAACAATATTTAATAAGATATGTCTCCAGATGACAAGCATAATGTGTTGCAGGGTGTATGATTGTAACTAATTCAGCATTATTTTGGGTATGTGTATTACTTATAATAATAATAAACAGTTCATTTAATCATCCCATTGCTGAGACTCCAGTGTCTCTGGCCCTGGCCTTCTCTGGCAAGGAAAGAGTCAATTCAATTTATCCAATAGTCAGCGGGCCAAGTGCAGGTTTGTGGATGTCGCATTCGCAAGAACGTAGCCGTTCTTGGAACATGTCGGTTTCCTCACGAAGTTTTCCTTCACCGGTGTATCATCGGGGAAAAGTCTCACTCATCTCCTATAAAAAAAACCATCGTCATATTGTAAAGCTGCTGCTTTAAGAACCTTTTTGTGTTCCAGTCGTTACCATATTATAGCCAGAAGCGACCACGCTTCACCAACTACAACCTAGTTTTCGTCACATGAAATTGAATTCAAGTCCCACTGTTGATAAAAAAGGACTGTAGTAAGAACTGCTTTTGAGTGTTAAAGCTCGCAGTGTATTCCTCTGCAGGAACGGATTTGTGCTGCGAACCGTTTACGGCGATTAAATTGAACCGTAGCTGCGACATTCGGGCGGGTTGCATCCTGAATGTAAAACAAAAAAAAATGCATCACTATCTTTCTAAACGTCAAATGTATGTTGAAACTGTATATATATATATATGCGAATAGTATTTTTAATTATAATCGGGTATTGATCTTAACTTGATGTTATATGATAATGAAGTCGAAGATGATAAAGCGTTTTCCCCGAAAATACTCTTGATGTTAACAACCAGAACCAGTATAAGTTCGAAAAGACCTTACTGCTATCCAAACTCTGTTACATTATCATCATCATTCCTCTGTAGTTAACTCCTGGCTTAAGAAACCCTATCACATGTAACATGAGGATTGAAGGGAGTTGTAGCTAGTGAAATTATTGGGGAAACGAGATTTAACATACTGTCTCATATCGACGAGCGCAATGTGGTGCAGCGTATATCACTTTAACTAAGTTAAGCTATTATGACTAAGCGTATCACTTACCATCATGTGAACGTACAGCTGGTCCCGACGCTTTGTTGAATAAAAAAAGCCTTAGTTCTTTTTGAAAGGCATATAATGATTCCATTCCCCACCATTGATGAAACTAAGAAACGATTGACAATTGATGTGGTTGTCGTTGTTGTTGTGGTGTGTTGGGCTATTTAAAATGTAGTCTAAAACTGTTGACCCTCGTGTTTATAGCATGATTGTTTAATAAAGTTTGACATTTTCAAATAATCATATTTCAACGCACAGTGTTGTCACAACAATGAAAGTTACCTATTCTGTTATTCTATTTTTATATTGGCTCCATTACAGTTGGACGGAGTAAAAATGTTTGAGAGGACTTTATCTCAAAAATCATAGCATTTTCACGGCAATTATAGCGCTGTAATTGGCGTGAGTTCAGCTTACATCGATGTACTTGCCAATTCGAAGAGCTATTTTTCGATGAATAGTCTTTTGATGGTACGTTATATAAATAACAATGGTGGAACCGTCTAGGTAGGTACCACCGCAGCGTTTATATCTGCATGTTAAACAGTACTCTGCAAACATTACTGTGTTCATTTTGTATATGTTTTGCCATGGAGAGAGCTATGCTTGGCATTTCTCTAAGGGACAAAATTCGAAACGAAGAAATTCGACGGACAACTAAAGTTGTCGACGTAGCTCTGAAAATCTGCAAGCTGAAGTGGCAATGGGCCGGCCATATCTTTCGTGTTAGTGACGGCCGATGGGAGGGGAAAGTCTTGGAGTAGAGGCCGCGGACAGGTCGCAGAAGTGTTTGACGCCCTCCTTCCAGATGGACCGACGACATCATCAGAGCGGAAGAATGTGATGCAGTATATATCATCCTGACTAGCGCCATGTTGTAATGAGCAGGGGTATTACTTACCATCAGGTGAACGTCACGCTCGTCTAGTCGCTTAATTTGATTAAAAAAAAATATATGGTAATAATTTAAAAATCTTTTGCTATATAATGTTTTGTTTGGCACCTTTTATTAATACAAATTATTTAATACGCCAAGATAAAAGTAAGTTACAATTACATACAATACATAAATAAAATTATTTTTCAAATTGTTCTGGATTCTAAAGTTTTTTTTTATTCTACGAAGAGATGAGATAAGCAAAACATTCATCATCATCAGCCGATAAACATCCACTGCTGGACAAAGGCCTTCCCCAAAGATCCTCACATCGATCCAGCGCTGCTTGCATCCAGTGGTTTCTCGCGATCTTTAATCGTTTGTAGGGGTGCGTATGGGGGGATTTGGCCCATTTCCCACCACGCTGGCACTATACGGGTTGGTGTGAACAAGAGCTTCGTTTGTTGATTAGCAGGATGCACCACGAGCAGTTGAGGTTGGCTTTGATCGTGTGAGTTGTTGTGCGAGCTCCTTACCCACAAAACCCCCAGCAAAACGTTCACCTGTAAGTAAGTGATACGCTTGCCCATAAAAACGTGACGCTAGTTAGTATGTTATAGACAGAACCACATTGTACTCATCGCCTTGAGACATTAGATATTGAGTCTCGTTATCCAAGTAATTACAATAGCTACAGCGCCTTTCAAACCGGAATACAGTAATATTTGCACAGTACTGTTTGGCGGCTGCAATAGGTGTTGCGGTGGTACCTACGTATGGTGTCCGGTAACAGAGATCAAGCACTAGTAAAATTCGAGTAATGTCCTACAGAAATAAGAAGTAGTAACGTGTTTGCTGTATTTCTTCGCTAGCCTTGTAACACGACATCCCTGATTCGATTCGGATGATAGAGATCATTTCGTACAAGCATTGATTACAATCAACCGCTTAATTGTTAATTAGCATCATGTGAAATTGATGTTAATTATTAGCCTAATATAGATAAAAAAAAACAATTTTGAACGATACTGAATTATTCGTTAACAAAGCATGTAATAGTTGCGTTTTCAAATTTGCAAGCGGAAGAAGCCATTTTATAAAGTTTTTTAATGCATACTGCATCAAGTCATACGATAGTTATACTGATGAAAATCCGGTGCACACTGCGGATTACATTGTTGTAGGAAGCGAGTAAGTCCGTAACGGATCCCTCTACTTTCAGTTCATGCAGAATTTAATAATATAGCAATGAGATGGTGAAGGCATTTCGAAATTTCATATTAAGTAAGTAAACAAAGGAAAAAAAAACAATAAGATAGTTATCATGTTTTACATATTTCTGTATTTTCGTACAACTTCGTCTATATAGGTACCACCGCAGCTCTTATTTCTGTCGTAAAACAGTACTGTGTAAAGTTCACTATGTTTCGGTTTGAAAGGCGTTGTAGCCAGTGAAATTACTGAGGTACCGAGGCTGAATATCTTGCTCAAGGATACGAGTGCAACGTGGTGGAGCCACGTTGTCATGGATATGCTTGTTATTAACCACCCTGTTAAAACCCCGCTCGTTTCGTCGCTTTGTATTTTATTTTGATATTGATGAGGAGAGGGCGAGAAGAAATCTTGGAAAAAATCTGTCTGCCAAGGAAGTCAAGGTTATGTAGTCGTCCTCAATTAATGGAAAAGCCCAGCAGATCCATCTCATCTGCACTCTCTCTAGTTTTATATTGTTGTTGCTGTAGCCTACTTGAAGCATTTTACATTACCCAGCAGTTACTACCACGATGTCCGAAGACTAAGTCAAGACTTCATCAGAGTCCTTGTAACGTTTTAAAAACCGCTAGTCCTACCGCTATAAACTACAAAGGCCTCTTAAATAAAAAAAAAGTACTATACAACAGAACAGTTATTGTGATAAAGACAAACATCAAAAATTGCTATATTTGTATAGATCAATAGCGAAATAATATTAAAATTAAATTAGTTATGACAATCAGTCTTCTGAAGGCTTCGAACATCACTGGTTCTAAGTCTTCAAAGAATAAAGAGGATAGAAAAAAGAGAGTAATGTTTCGACTATTTTGTTAAGCGTGTAAACAGAGCACGTAAAAAACAATCTCTCTTTAGTCAACAAAGTCGATTTATAGCCGAATGGTTTGATTCCGATTCGTCCGATCAAAAGTACTGCAAAACAAATATTTTTTGAAAAACAAACTGTACTTTCTACATGAAAGAGGTTTCAGAAAATTCAGAAATAAGTCGATAGGTTTTTTTTTAAATATACTCATATATACAATTACATATATACATACAATTGTTCTGTATACGACATTCTTATACACATATTTATCTTTGATGATGATGCTGTTTGCACTAATATTACCTTCGAGGCACAGCCAGATAAACTTATAACATGGGTTTATCTTCAGTTTGATTCCAAGTGTAATTAGTTGTCAAGGAGTAATGGCACCAGTCTGTCTGGTGATATAGGCCTGCTGTGTTCCAACGTATTAATGGGAACTGGTGTATTCTTTGCGAGGACACTATCTTTTTTGTCCTCACTGTCACCGTTCTCAACTTTACTGTACATGCTTTTGGTAAAAAACATTGAGTGTTCTGGAAAAATTATTATTTCTCAGTCTTTATTAAGGAGAGCTAGGATTTCCTGATAGCACTTCGACCTCATTGGATGTATTGTGTAAACCTTTAATGCATTCTTCAGATTCTTCTTTCTTGTCTAAATTTTGGCACAGTGTTGGCGGATGAGCTGATATATAATTTGATTATACTATCCGTTCGAAGTCTACAGCGCTTTTTATACCGTTTTATAAAAGCACAGTTATAGCATATTATTAGAACTAGTTTTAGGTTGAAAGTTTGAGCAAATAATTTAACTTTTCTTGGAAGAAAAATGATTTTATTCATCAAGGCGAGAAGGATACTGGTGTGCATGTAAACAGCACAGCACTAGATTGTTCAAAGCGTATTAGATTCTAAGAAAAACATGTCCCAAGTATACTTACCAAGTTACTAAGTATACATGTTTAGCTGCACTTACCGTGCGCTTGAACTTGTCTACGGAAAAACTTCAACCGTTCTTTAAAGTTTTATCACCAAGTTCAACGTTAAACGTGTTAAAATGTTTAGTTATATTAGATAAACGTTTAATTGGAGACTCGGTTAAACGAGCCTGTCTTCTTCATCTAACGGTTATTGTATTGTAAGTCGTACAACCTATTAAGCGGAGCACCGTATCTGGTTTGTAATTGGCAATTTCTCGAGAATCGTTTATAGTACAATTTAGGTAAGAGCCATCGATTCCCTTTCGTATTCAACAAAATCTTAAAGCGGACGCTTCGATAATTTGGCTCTTTGTGAGGGTTAAAACAGTGTTTGACTTAATGTGCAAAATCACCTTGAATCTAGCCGTTCTATAGTCTATTAGCTGGATGCGGGCTGCGCAGGACTGTCGGCTGATAATGACGATGATATTGTGTCTATATAAAAATGGAATGCAAAACTTTATATTCTTAGGATCGATCACCATAAATCGTCCTACTTTTTTAAATATAATTTCCTACTTGTCTAAATAATATATTTGTTATCTTTGCTATTGCCTCTAACTGCTGTTACAGATTATAGTCTTGAGTATCTACAATTCAACAAATCATTATACAAATTATTGATATCTGAAAAAAATATGTTTGTGAGATATAGTTAATGTACATAAAAATAATATAAAAAATTTGAGAACCTAAAAATTTGTGTGTTTATGTATGTTTTCATGAAAAAGGTTTGCTTGTTATTCATATTGTTAATACAGGGGAAAGACGTCAAAGAATTTATCATAAAATCTATTATGAATTAGCTTTTTTTTCACTATATGTGCAAACTATATGGATATTCATTAACTCTAACAAATTCACGTGGGGGCTATTAATCCAGCAACAGATGTTATATCTCGTAACATCCCAAAGACCAGATGTTACCAATATGTCGATAAAATTTCGTTATATGTGACCAATAAAAATATTCAAAACGAGTAGACAATTTAAATTAATTTAAATGATATTAAAAGCGTTTAATAATTAGGCAAAAGTAATTACAAACATGTACAAAACTAAACTAAGTTATTCAAAAATGCCTAAAGATGAATATTGATAAGTCGAAGAAAAAGAGACAAGTATCTGACGGAGTGAGTTAAACAATGTTCTTAATGTTATAATGAAAAATTCTCTAACTATCAAATAGTTTCCGATTTAATCCCTTTAAATGGATTATAGTGGTTTTAAATGTTGAATCCACAGGAGGTTTGACCGCATTATTCCATTATCCTTCGTCCAACTCTGATCCCGATGAATCATTATCTTTTAAATGAAGCTGACCCTATCCGTAGTATCGCTGAGTTCATGGAAGCGATAAAAGTTTCTCGTGACAGCTGTTTCCTATCCCTAAATTTCTCCTCGATGCTAATGTTTCGTCTTTGGGGTTCTAAGCTTAGTAATGTTCAGATTTCCATATTGATACCTAAGAGGTTTCTCTGTTCTAGTGACATAATTGGATAACTTAATCTCAAGAAAGACGAAATACAAAGCTTCGTATTTACACAAATTACTATTAACATACGTTTAGGCGTAAATTTTATACGTGAGGACTTATTGTTAATAAATTGGATAATTCGATATATAATCTTATAACTTAAAGCATCGAGTTAATTGTGGTGATGTGAAGATATTATTGTAAATAATTCACGCTGCATGCAGCTTGTAACATCCAGTAAACATCTTGTATACCTAAGCCGTTTTGTAAAGATTAAAGTAAGACAATTTTTTTATATTTACAAAACAGAAACAAAAAAAAAATTACTTAATTTGTTCTATAGTTCAATTGACATATTATTAGTCAACACTTTGTCTCAATTTACCACATTTTTTTATTAAAGGCAGCACCGATACGACGCGGCTTGCCAACTTAGGTTAGTATAAAAACAAAATTCAGTATGAGTTTAAAATAGTCGAATCTTGTACTTGCGGCGGTTAATAAAAAGAAAAAATTGGTTGTTACTAATAGATATAGATGTGACAAATAACAGAGAGGTGAACCGTGAGACTTATAACCAACAGTATAAAAGTTATGATGCTCTAAATTTTGAATTTACACGACGCGCAGGCCGTCGGGGTGTCGGCCGGCGACATTTTATGGTACATAAACCGCTTACGTAGACACGAAGCCGGTACTGTAAAGAGAATCATTTTGGTTCCATTCTAACAACATTTGACTATACAAACGTACGGAAAATATTAACGGACCTTTTCAGACGTTAATTACACACTACAGCGATTTTTTTACTATAACAGCAGCGAAGCTTGTAGATAACTCTGTAGTTCTTCCTCATGTTATCCCTGCTCGTCTTACTATAATTATATATAGGAAATGAATAAAGAAATATTATTTTTTTTGTAATATATATTTTTATATATTATTTTCCTCATAATTGTTGTTATTGGTACATGGTAAACCTACACAAAATATTATGTATTTCCTTTACCAAGGTTTGCTAGAAAGAAGACTTTATACTTTTAGTAGTTTTTATCTATATTTTCGTGTATGTGAATATCAAGAAATAAATAAACATGTACACCAGACATAAAAAAGTTTATGAACAAATAAATTCAAGTATAAACTAGAGAAAAATAAATACAGAATATAAGATGTGGCGTTTATTATATAAAAAACACTTTAATTCAAATTTTATTACTTAAAAAGAAATGGTAGGTGCTAATAAATATTTTCATACAACTTAATCCCGCGGTAACAGACATTGATAACGGCTATCAAGGTATATAAATCAATACGGATGTCAAATAGGGTAGTTACTAAAATTTTGGATTTGGGAATATAAGCCGAATTACGTCGTGTTATGAATTATGTTTCGGATGTAAATCCTCATTTGGCTTATAGTGTTCGAGCGAAACTACGTGATGAGCTTTTGTATGTAATAGGAATTAATGAGCCTTACACGTAAGTTTACTAATCAACGTTGTTTAACTAATACTCTGGCAGTCAGTCACAGTTTCGTAAACAAACAGTTAACTATACATACACATATAACTGAAAATTTCAAATAATCATCAGTTGCTTTTCATACAATCGAATGGATTGATTACTTAATACATATTCCAAAAAAATAAAGCTTTCTTCTGTCTATACTCTTTTAATAAATTAATGATCATTAAAAAGTGAGCTGTTAAACAACTCTGTGAAAAGTAATGATAAGTCTAGGTAAGTAGTATACGAGTATATAAATAACGTTAAAAGAAATTATTGTTATAAACATATTTTTCGGTCCACCGATCTAGTGAAAATCGCGGAAACCCTCTGGATGACCGTGACTGATCCATGTGAGCATCTTAAGGATAGAATACCTATGTCCAGCAGGGGACGTCTATCGGCTGATGATGATGATGATATTTTTTTTATACGACGAAGCAATGAGACAAGTGACAGATTCAACTGATAGTAAGTGATACTGTTTCTCTGCGTAATCAAATCAGAAATGTGGAGATCCGCCGAAGAATTAAGGTCGCCGACATAGCTCAAAAGATTATCCTAGTAATTTCACTAGTTACAGCGCCTTTCAAACAAGAACACAGTAACCTTTGCACTCTACTGTTTTTAGAGACAAGAGCTGCAGTGGTATTTATCTAAAGGTCTTCGACAACAGAATCCTACCACTAGGAATATATAAGTTTATATACAATAATATTATATCTTATATAAGTTCCATTATATATTAGTAAGATAATTTATTACTCCGAAATAAATCGTAGCCTATTGCTAAAGGATCCTTTTTA
Source organism: Ornithoptera priamus (assembly GCA_029034505.1). NCBI lineage: Eukaryota > Metazoa > Arthropoda > Insecta > Lepidoptera > Papilionidae > Ornithoptera > Ornithoptera priamus. The sequence goes on from JARDWD010000331.1 coordinate 3,118,334, forward strand.
ATGTTATTTCCTGCCGATCGTTGCTATGAGGCGACCGGAAGTAGGCACCGATATTGTTATAAGGAAACATGGTATACATATTGGTTTCGATGTGTAATATGGGACTATGTAGGTAAAATAAGAAACGAAGTATGTACGTATAAATTTTATGCTTTTGAATTTCACTATCACTTCCTTTTATTAATTTAGAGTAATATATAATTAATCTGAAGTAATAGTATTACAAAGAAGAATTGCGGAATTATTAGGATCAAAGCTTGCGAGGCTTCAAAGCTGTATTGATTATTTATAACTTAATTAAGTTTTCCCACATAATCAAGTTATTAATATCTTATTAGAAAAAAAATATTTTATCAATTTTATCCATATTTAAGGATAAAGAAAATATGGTAAATTATTTGAAAAATTTTGGACTTTTTTGAATTTCTTTATTCATCTCAAGTTTTCTTTAACGTCAGTTTTATGGTTTATAAAAATAATCATGCGATTTCAATCGCTTCTTTTATGTATACAGAAATTAATTAACAAATCTCATTACTTTAGTTAATTAGGACATAAAGTCAGAAAAGAAAAAGAAATTTGGGTTAAGGTCAATTGGAAATTAGCGTGATATCTCTCAAGTTTATTGCGTCGTCCGCCTGGAATGAAATTTAGGAATGAAATGAACTGCCGCTGCGACGTCCCTGTTATACGTCTTCTGAACAGGAAATAAATTACCTTTTTGTGCAGACCGATATTGGAGGTGATAATTCTTCTAGATTTTATTTAATTAATTATCTAAAGTGTAGGAAGCTTTCATTTATGAACTATAATTGTTTGATGATCTTCCAGCGTTATATCTCAGTTAATCTTTACGTCATTCTAGTAGTATATTTATCGTGTTGAAGGACGTCTAGAGTATTTTTTTTGCCGCGTTACTTATTTGTCTTTAAATTTAAATTATATATTTTCAATTTTTTGAGGAGATGTTGCTATAGTACCTATTTCTTAAGTACATTCACGTAATGCTAATACTAAACTTGTCACTCTCCAATGTTTGAGAAAGAGTTTTCGCGAAAAGATGTCATAACTTTTTTTGTTTATGAAATTATAACAGTTAGATGCCGACAAAATGAGATAGCGGTTAGGATGTTTACACGTTGTCCTCGTATGTTAAGTATTGTTACCGCAGTAATTTGAACATCTAAAGCGCCGTTCAAATTTGTGGGAATATTTGCTACAGTAGTACTTATCCAGACAGTCTCTACCAATGGAGACGTACAGCCTTCGTTCAACGAGTATCTAGGTTTAAACTAGAAATAGAATACAGTAGCATAAGTTTTTTTTTTATGTACAGCTTTTTTAATATTCATTCTGCTAGGGTTTACAGCCTCTTCTCACAAGAAAAAATGTCAATAAATTTTTAGATCATCATAAAATTTTGTTAAATAAACCGTAAGCCATTTTGAAGACAAAATTTATAAGCGAGTAACTTAATTATAAGATAACAATAGTTTTTTACTTTAGAAACGTTCACCTGATGGTAAGTGACACGCCCGCTCATAACAATGTAGTGCTGGTTAGGATGACATATAATGCGCCACATTGTGCTCGTCGCATTCAGACATAACACGTTATGTTTCATTACCCTGGTACTTTCAGTAGCTGCAACACTCTTCAAACAGGAACACAGTAATGTTTGCACACTGCTGGTAGTCGGTGGCAATAGGAGCAGCGGTGATATCTACCGAGACGGTCTCCGGCAACAGAGATCTTTTTTATTTTTTATTTTATTTTATCACGGAAAATCTTGTAAGAGAAGGTTCTGAAGGGAAGATAAGGTTATATGAGATTTTTACCCATTAAGACCCCTTCGGTGATAATTTTTATTTCGGAAGGTCCCGGGATCGCCTACGGAATGCACCCCGGCACTACGTCTAAAGCACATCCCAGGAAGAGCTGTAGCTCTCCTCGGCACCCTTACTTTTAGTACGAAAACCACTAAACCACTGCATACTTATCCAGGTCCGCTTAGTGAGTAGTGGGAGCTCTTACCTTCAGAGCCGAAAAAAACATTTAGTCGCATTTTTGGACAGGCAGGGCTTAATCCTATTCTTAATAGCCCGACCACAGGGCAACCGGCAACAGAGATCTACCACCAGTAAATATTCCCCTTTTTGTTTCTTTTATACTATCATTATAATAAAATACGTTTTATTTAATGGTTATATAACGAATTACGATTCGTCATATAAAAAGCATCTCCGTGATGCGTAATAAGAAATAAATGGGATAATGTTTGATTATTCATTACATGAGAGTGTCGGTGACGGTGACATATTGTCCCTGATAGCGCTCTTCGCTGTTTTAGCAGATGTTTGAAAACATTATTCATATAAGCGTTGACATGTTGAGGCCATTTGTAATGCTGGATATAATGACGCGTGTTACTCGTAATTTATGTTGCTTCGGCACTAAATGAGCATAAATTCGCTGGCTTTAATTAATTGTTAACTGTTGTTATAAACTTTCTATCCGAAGAAATGGCAATAGCATTTCTATATACTCCAGTTGATGATACATCTATTGACTTGTGGAATTAGACTTATTGTTACTTGGTACCTTACATTAGTTTCCTTTTTAAAATGTAATACGATTCATCATCAGCCGATAGACATCCACTACTGGATATAGACCTCACCCAAAGATCTCCATATAGTCAGCATGACCTCCGGTATCGTCGGCACTAGAGGTTATCGTATATGGGGGGATTTAAGCCATTTCCCAATGCGGGTTAGCGGAAGTTAGAGCCTCGTTGTTTGATTAGCAGGATGCACCACGTGCAGGTGAGATTGGACCCTCTACAACCCCTAATACGATTAGATAACAATAAGTTATCTAGTAACCGTTAAAGAATACTATATAAGAATAATAGGTTTATTTTTCCATACGATAAATAATTATCTTCGATACATTCTTTACATACTATGTAGTGAAGAGACGAGGAGATGTTCACCTGATGGTAAATGATATGCTCGCCCATAACTACATCAAAAGTCGTAAAAAAATTAGCAAATAGATATTTGGCCGTAGGTTTAGTAATATTTTTTCATGACACCCAATTGACGTCCCCACTGCTGGGGCACAGGCCTACCCTCAATATGAGGGTGATGGGGCCATATGGAGTAATATTTTTATTCTTAGTTAAATGTTAGAATTATAGTTGTTAGTGAAAATATTTTTTTTTTCTCAGTTTGTGTAATTTGTTTATACCTAAACAAATAATTTATTTATTTATAACCGTGAGGCGCTAGTTAAAGGTTTATATACACTACACCACATTGTGCTCGTCGCTTTACGACTTAATGTGTTAAGGCTCGTTGCCCCAATAATTTCAGTATCTGCAACGCCCTTCAAACCGTAACACAGTAATGTTTGCACAGTACTATTCGGAGGCAGAAATACTAGATCTAGTCGGTCTCCGGCTGAGACCTATCAACAGTGGTGAAGATGGTACGAATCAATATGTAGAGTAAACACTATGTTTACTTCTCTTACTTTTTCTTATATTTAGATAATTCGAATGGCGATTGCACTGAAAATACTCTCAAAAGTAATATCTAGATTTCAAAAATATCAGGGATGAAATATTCGCTATAGAAATATTTCACAATTGAAATATATACAGTTTCATTTCTTCCTTGAACTCTTAGATATTAATATACGTAGACAATCTTGTTTGATATAATACGACATAGATATTATGGAAGCAGTACGGATGTCCGGATAATGATTTCCTCCCAAAAACGGTTAACTTAATGCTCTCAATGGTACAACATGTAAACGAGTGTTTATTTTATGTTACGTAATCCTAGTGAACATACGATTATTTGGGTCTCTAGGGACGGACCCCACATTCTTAGCAGTATCCATTACAAGTTATTACTATACAATATGTGTTTCTATTTTTATTTATATATTTATTCTTATTTACATCACAACTAAACGTATGTTTTTTTTATTTGGCGAATCGATGAGCTGAACGTTCACCTGATGGTGAGTGACACGCCCGCGTATAATAACCTGGCGCTAGTTAGGATGATATACATTGCATACATTATAGATTATATTTATATTACTTATTTCAATATCTTTTATCTCCCAATGCTTAAACGCAAAAAATATCTTCCTAACATTAAGTCTGGTCTTGCGCATCTTTAAATTATCTTCATTTTACTGATGGTCAGCCTCTGTTGCCGGAGACTGCGTGGGTAGGTACCACCGCATCGCATATTTCTGCCGATAAATAGTAGTGTGCAAACTTTACTGTGTTCCAGTTTGAAGGGCGTTGTAGCTAGTGAAATTATTGAATGTGTATCATCCTAACTGGCGCTACGTTGTTATGGACAGGTATATCATTTATTATCAGGTGAAACTTTTGCTTATCTTGTAGCTTCGTAGAATAAAAAAAAGGGAAAATATCTCACTTTTTTATTCCATGTCTTTGGTTGCTTGCTTTGCTTATATCCGATTAAATATGTATCGAATTAGTTAACACTTTGATATCTCAAGTTCGTATAATTTTAGACCATAAAAGAATGCTGTAAATTAATATCGTCATCGCCATCAGCCGATGGAAGTCCACTGCTTGTTATAGGCCTCGCCCAAACATTCCCCACATAAATCGGTCCTGCTCTGTCAGCATACAGCAGATTTCTGCGACCTTCTTGGTACCTGGGGCCGTCATTTGTAAGAATTCATGGGTGGGGGCAGTGTAGGCTATTTCCAACCACGCTAGCCCGATGCGGGTTGCGAGAGATTCGTTTGTTGATTAGCAGGGTGCACCACAAGCAGATGAGGTTAGCTTGGGTCTTGTGAGCTGTTGTGCGGGACTCATTACACTGTGAATTAATATAAAGGTAAAAATTATAAATTTTCCAAATGTACGAATTATTATAAGTTTTTTCTATAATAGAGACGAGCAAAGTCGTGTAATAGTTAATTTTAGTTAATAATTACTAGAAATTTTGAAAGAAAAAGTAACGAGTTTTAACATTTTTCAAAGTTATCTTATTAGAAAAAGTTAAGTAACGAAGTTTTCTATTATCTCAATTTAAAGAGATATACTTAATTACATTTTAACCAAAAGTTTCATGATTAAGATAAAACTAGCCTAGCTTTGATTATGTACCAGTTTTCTATGCGCGTGATTATTATTCTTCCAAAAGCTTAGCAAGTAGTAAATGAAGCCTATTTTTTTTATAAATATTACCAATCCTCTATTTACATCTATCATTACAATACCTACATTCTATAGGAAACTAACATTTTATTTGTTTAAACATACACTAGTTTTATTATAATAATTTCTTCGTACAACGTTTATCCTTTTCTTCTTTTAGTAGGCATAAGTATTTATTAATAAATATGCAGAAAAATCTAATAAATTAAAAATATAACCAAAGTCCATCTTAAGCCGTTTATTATTCATGTCGGTTCCGGAAGTTTGTCATACAGCAGCTTAGTTAATAATGCATGCAGTGTACAGTGTGCAAGTAATCATTGACGCTTCCACTTTCGGAGAGCTTTAAAAGCTTTCAAAATTAAAATGTTTAAGTTAAGTCAAAAAGTACGTAATTTTAAAAATGAGTTGACTACTTGAGTTGTTACATAGAATTTGGCTTTTTTTTCTCTCCGAAGAATTGATATAGACTATATCAATACTGATATATTGATTTAAACTTATAATTGCCTTTCGAAAAGGATTAGCACCGCTATATATCACGTCCGGAAGTCCTGACACCTAGTCCTACTATTACCATATGAATTTGTGGATAATAATTAATTTATTATTGGGTCATGAATAATTATTGAACTTTGAAATAGAATAAGGCCAAGGTAAAAGAATTGGTAGGAGGTAAAAGAAAGTTCTGTAAGTCGTTTTCAACTTTTTAATGTGAATGCTTCAGAATCATATAAAACTTATATTAAATAATAAAATAACCCGTATTATAAATGCATAAGCAAAACTTATTCTAAAATAGTATTGTTGTATGAATTATAATGTTTTGTAGAGGAATAGTTTATCCAGCGAGGACGTCACGGCGCTCAGTAATATAGCACGTGAAGCACGTTGGATAAATTATAAATGTCCTTCTTGTATGTAAAATATTACACTGTTACTACTTTATTCTTATAATAATATATTGTAATACCTTCTCTCGAAATTCTACGTGAGAAAATGAAGATAGAGGCGTTATCTTTGTAACAGCGACAAACTAACTACAAGTTTATCTGTTGTGGCCAGGAATCAACTGCATACTGTTTCCTTGCGGCGTATTCCGCAATGCAGTTGAGCATTTTAATATAAATTCTTGACTTCTATTATTATTAATATTAATGAAACATTGTATTATAAATTCTTATAAAATTATAATACATGCAAAGAATTTCGTAAATTCAGTTTTATCTATAAAGCAACACGTATCGACATAATCCTTGTGAATGATTGCAGCTTGGCGACGTAACTAAAACACTATGACAGTACAAAGGGAAAGCGATAGGGGACGCGCATGAAAGGGAGGTTTCATAAGTGCATTTTTGGATTCCACTGCCTGTGGGCGAGGGATGCAAGGGTTCATTGTCAAGATGGACTACTCATTAACGAAAGCCTTGTTCAGTTGGGAAAAGCGAAAGTCTCTCTTTGTGGATATCTGTGTAAGCCTTTCGGTAGCGTTTCCGTATTTTTTTCTTTGCTGTGCTGATAATCCAGCCTAGCAACACAAAATCTTTTATACCTACGTTTGTATAAATATACAGATAATATTACTTGCTACATTTAGTTATTCGCCTGCTTATACAATAAAGCATGACCTTACCCAATTAAAGCGCTGTCCAAACTGGAATACAGTAAGGTTTATACAGTACTGTTTAGAGAGAAAAATTATTATAGCTTAAATAAATAAAGTTCAAGTAACTGCACCTTAGGACTTAAATAAGACCATTCAAATATTTTATGACACACTTTTAACGTTATATTCTAAAACGTATTGGAAACTTTTATAGATACTATTGAAATATTTTAGCGTGCAAAGTTAACGTGTTTAGTAACGCTGTATTAAATTAAGATAATTTGATATGAGAAAAAGCTCTAGCCGTATCGTCAAACTCATAGCTTGTAAGCGAAGCCAATTTTAATATGCAAATTTATTTCACGTGCGCCCGAAACACGGAGCTCGTACTGTTTTAATAAATCACATATATCATACATAAAATTTACCCATTCAAAACTCCAACCGTAACATTAAATATTTGTTTTACTCAAACAACATATATATGTTATTAAAATTATTTTACAACAGTTATGGTACATAGTTTCTACTGATATAAAGAGAATAACTTCTTTGTAATACAATCTGTATTTTATTCAGATTGATCACTGATGTTTTTGTCTCTGGAGTCCTCCTCCTACTTCTGCCACTAAAAAGTACTGTGCAAACATTATTGTGCTGGGAATTGAAAGGCGTTCTATCTGGTAAAATTACTGGAGTAATTGAACTTAACATTTTACGAGTAAGTCCTGAGGTACCGAGCACAATGTAATGCTGTGTATCATCGTCACAATGTGGTGTTATGTAGCAATGTCATTTACCATCAGATGAACGTCTCATTCGTATCGTAACTTTGTCGAATAAAAGAGTATATTAGCCATAAGCGAGTTGTGTGCAAATCTTACTATGTTCCGGTTTCAAAGTGTTGTAGGTAGTGTAATTACTGGGGTGTAGTGTCGTCTTATATCCCATAGAGACGATTGCTATGCGCTGCATTGTAAACACCCCTAATAGTACATTGTTAGCAGCTATACTTCCCATTAGAGCTGCCATTTTCATGGCTTAATTAAATCATCCCTTAGAACTGCTCCACAATTTCATTTTTTGGTAGATGACTACAGTCATCGTCGTAACACCGTTGTAGTCGTAGCGCATTAATTACTGGCCGAGCAGTAGAGTGCTAACTTTATTGTACTTCAGTTTTTAGCACATCATCATCATCATCAACTGATAGACGTCCACTGCTAGACATAGGCATTCCCCGAAGAATCCCACATCGATCGGGTAGGGATTCATATGGGTGGATTTGCGCCATTCTTACCACGCTGGCCTAATGCGGGTTGATACGAGCCAGAGCATCGATTATTGACTATCAGCGTGCACCTCAAGCGGATGAGGTTGGCTTAAGTCCCGTGAGCCGTTGTGCGGGATCCCATACACCCGCAGTTTTTAGCATGTTATAGCTAATTAAATTATAGGAGTAAAAGGAGACACTATCGTATCTGACGGCGACTAAGCGATGTGTCCAACATATCCACTATCCATATTCATTAAACAGCCGAAGATTTTTCTAGTACGTATTGATGTAATAATAAAAAAAAAACCTTTAAAATATAATAATAAACATTAAATTGAATAACTCGTGCTAACTTAAACAGGCGTAGTTACTATTATGTCCGTTTCCGATACATATTCTCAACACAGACACAATTGCAAAGCAAACATCTGCAGCGCGTGGCCGGCGGTAAATCAGATTTGAAAGCGGCTGCATGCAAATGCAATGCTTTGTCACATTCACGAAATACGAACGCAGTATTACAACCTGCCTCTACTCTGCTTTCGATGTGTCGTAAAAGACGACTAAATAGCACACAATTTTAAGATAACGTTAGCAGATTTCTGGTAACCATTGACAGCTTACAGCGCACCTGAATTCGTATGCCAGGCGAGGCAAGTACGACAAGAGGTTGAGAGTTTTATAATGATTACTGTTTTTTTTATTCAATGAAGCGACGAGATGAGCGGGACGTTCATTTGATGGTAAGCGATACGCTTGACCATTACAATATGACGCTAATTAGAATGTTATACACAGCACCACATTGTACTCTTCGCCTTGAGACAATATTGAGTCTCATTACCTCTGTAATTATACTAGCTGCAGCGCCGTTCAAACCGGAATACAGTCATATTTCTGTTTGGCGGCTGCAATAGATGCTGCGATGGTATCTACTTATACGGTCTCTGGCAACAGAGACCTGTCACCAGTAAACAGAGACCTACCACTAGTAAAATATATTTTCTTTAGTTTAATTTACTTTTTGGGTGATTGGGGTTAAATAATTTTTAATATATAAAAGTATTGTACTTAGAACGATGAAGATGGCTCTTATTATGACGGATAAATATATTTTGTTACTTATGACTAGACGTAGTTATTTTTATCTTGTATTTATGTCAATATCACCAAGGAGGTAAGAAACCTCTTTTGAAAATTAAACAATGTGTAAACTGTGGTATCTTTCGTATATATAGAAACATCTTTAAATTTACGGGAATAAGAAACTACCTGCTAATGTAATAAAAACATTTATTATAAAACAGTCTTTATGCCAAATAACTTGTTTTAACTTACTGTTTAATTATTTTTTTAATAGTTAATGTTGTTTTGAATAAAACTGATCTAAATCATTGTATCAGTAACTTACACAGTAATGTTATTAGTTTTTCATATACTATGAATAAGTATAAAGTTCCGCAGAAAATAGATTCTTTTTCTGTGTAACATTTAAATAAACACCTGGAGCAAGAGTATCAAATGTATCCTAAAATTTCCACTTTGTCTTTCTGGGGTCACCACCTAAGCAAATTCAATTCAATACATCCTGCAACAGTTTGTTATCTTTCCATTACGTCTAAGTCCCAAGTAAATTTGCTTTAGTCCAATAGGAGTTTTGTGAGTATTTGAAAAGCGATCAGAGGAGATGTTATTTAACGGATGTCTCTTAGGAAAATAAACGTAAATGTTAACGACAAATTTATTTTTTTAAAACAATACTTGTTTACTAAAAAAAAATTGACAAACATAGTAAAATAAACCTCACTAAGTTTCTGAGTGAGGGACTCGTGAATTTAACGTATGTGGGTATATGATGATTAAGTGATTTATTTAAAATATCTTGAAAAAAAAAAAACAAGTTCTAATTTCAAGTATATTTAATCGTAAACAGTAACATATTATTATATTAAGTAACTTGTAATAATAGGTTTTTATATATGCGGACAGAATGTGACATTTAACTTTGCAAACTCTTTTCTAGCAAATCATCCCAATGTCTCAGTGAAACCTTTAACCAGTACATCCTCTTCCGTTCTCATAGACATTGCAGACCATCGAGCTAATGCACCGACTCAAAGACATTTTTATAAGGTACAAGATCGGGACTGAAGAAATTTGACGTAGAACTAAAGGTGTCAATATAACTCTCAAAATTTGAAAGCTTGAAGTGGTAGGAGATAGGCTGTCTGTCGTTGTTAGTGACGTTCGAAGGGGGCGGAAAGTTCGGGAGTGAAGGCCAGGGACGGGACGCAGAGGTTAAGGATGCACTCTTTTTAGATGGACCAACGATATGCATTATGAGAGGTCAGAGTGAGTTTTTATATTACATAGCCAGTTCAATAACGATCCCACTTTATGGAAAGCGGAGATGTAATCTAGATTATTAAGCGCATTAGTCAAAAGGAAGCTTGTTCACTCTTCTCTTAAAGACTCCTACGTCAATCTGGACACAAACACTATAACATAGGGTAGATGTAATAGCCTGAAGATCGCATTTGGTGGAAGACATTGGGAAACGTATAGGCGTTCATAATAGATATAGATCAAACAGTGGATCAATAAAGGCTAATTATGGTCTGTTACTAGAAGTACTAACCTCGGCAACTGCAATATAAAATATTGGTGATAGATTCTTACCACTGTAGCTTCTATATCTGCCGTCAAACAGTAACGTGTCATCATTACCGTGTTCCGGATTGAAGGGCGCTGTAGGTATCAATATTGCCGGGATAATGATACTTAACATCTTATATCACAAAGCGGCGAACTCAGTGTGGTGCAATGATAACTAGCGCCATGTTATTATGCGCAGGCGTATCACTTACTATTACGTGAAGGTTCTGCTTGTTTTGTCATTGAATAAAAAAAACGGAAAACTGACTAAACTAGGTTATCATTCAAAGCAGAAATTGAACAAATTTGGAGCGTGAAAATTAAATAGGAATATCTATCTAGATAGCCTAACGCTTACCGTAATTAGGTACGTACTAAACTGGTTTCAGATATTTACACTAAGGTCTGGTGAAAGATTTTAATTGAATGACCTAAAACTTTTTTTTTACTATTACGCCTTTTTTCCCAGTAGGAGTAGGCAGAGATGAATAAACACCCACTTTTCTCCAGATGTGGTCAGATTAGGTCCCATGTAACAGGGGGCGAGCCTGTTGCCACATTATTGGGGCTACCACACACACACACAAAGATAATTTCAGTGTGCGGATTTCCTCACGATGTTTTCCTTCACCGTTAAGTACGTGGTAATTGTAACAATGACCTAAAATTAAGTACCAAAAAATCTGTCTCTTTAATCATAAAAAAAAATTTAAGCTATTTAAAATAACAAATATGAAACGCTTTCAGTTATTTTAAGACTTACAAAGATTTATTTCATACATGTTTGATAAATAAATTCGGTTGAAAATATTAAATGAATTTTTTTTTTCATTAAATAAAGCGATGAGATGTACGGGACGTTCACGTGATGGTAAGTGATACGCCCGCCCATAAAAAAGCGCTTATTAGAATAATATTCACTGCACTACATTGCGCTCATCGCCTTGAAATGAAAGATATTAAATTAAACGTCGTTACTCCAGCAATTTCACTTGCTTTAGCACACTTCAAACCGGAACATAGTAATGTTTGCACACTATTATTTGGCGGAATAAATAGGAGAAGCGGTTACTTATACGGATACGGATATGGACACTTACTTAGACGGTCTCTGGCAACAGAGAACTTGCACCAGTAAATATGGATTCTGTATATTTTTAAGATAAAGAAGAAAATGTAGTTTATATTCATTTTGTTTATTCCTAGTGGTATTTTCATCAGCTTTGACCCAGTGATGTACGTGTTCCGGAATCTCAAAACAGTTTTCTACTCATAGTTAGTAGAGGAATAGATATGAAGTAAATAAGTACTTCATATTTGGACCCCGTATTAATTTATATGTTACATTATTTAAGTTAAGTTTATTTATTAAATTAAGTTAAGGTTCCTCGTTCTTCCATTTCAATCAATGATGAATTCGTACATGACTTTTAACAGAATTTTGATATAAAGTGAAGGTGAGGAAATCGAAGTGTAAGGGGTCCCGCACAACAACTCATGAGAACCAAGTCAATTTCACCTACCCGTGATGCATCCTGCTAATCAACAAACGAGGCTTTGAACTTTGAAGAGTCTGGTGGGAAATGTCACTAATCCCTCCATATGAATCTTTACAAACGGTGAAGGTTGCGAGAAGCCGGTGTGGAGAACTTCGGGGAAGGCCTATCTATGTCCAGCAGTGACGTCTATCGGCTGATGATGAGGAAATCGGAAAGTCTAGTTATTTAACTACTAGTAGGTAATATGTTTTATATGTTTAAAGTTTTCGTTTTAGGGAGAAAATAACATTTCTTCAGCTATTTTGTATATTTAAGTACCACATGATAACTTAACACAAAATCATACGTAACACCTTATTATTCTGAATCCTGAAAAGTTGCTTGTAACTTTTTTTAATCAATTTTTTTTTTGTATTACCAAAGCAACGAAATAAGTGGGAAATTCACCTGATGGTAAGCGATACGCCCGCCCATAACAACGTGCCCCTTCTTAGAACGTTGCACACGACACCAAATTGCGCTCGTCGCCTTGAGACATAAGATGTTGAGTCTCGTTACCCTGGTAATATCACTAACTACACCGCCTTTCAAATCGGAACACAGTAATGTTTTCACAGTACTCTTTGACGGCAGAAATAGGCGCTGCTGGTACCTACCTAGGCGGTTTCAGGCAAGGGAGACCTACCATCACTATATTCGGTCAAGCATCGAAAATAGTTCACTTACCTAATAGTAAACTATACGCTCGCCCATATCAATGTAGCACAAGTTAGTATGTACACTGGCAGCATATTGTATTCCTCGCTTGGGACTACAAGATCTAAAGTTACTTTGGGTCAGAAGTATTACTTGCTGTGACGTCCTTCAAATCAGAACACAGTAACGTACACACAATACTTTCAATTGTATCTTATGGTTTGTTTCTTGGCATGATAATAAAACAAGATATATTTATCATCATATAGTTGTATAATTAAGTGTGCACAATTAACAAGTAGCTATATTTATTATATATTTTTGTTTTAATATCTTACATTAACAATATTATTTTTATCGTTTATATTAAGTATCGGTTACATTAATGTCAATGTGAATATAAAAAGGATCTAACGCGAGAACAAATTTGAGGAGAAACTTAGATGTTAATAATAAATAATTTGTCCTGTTTGTTTATAATATTTTGATTAATTATGATTGATCAATTATATAATGAAATGTATTACAGATTTCATCTTTTAAAGTTTTTGAACCTAGTAGTTTTTGAATATATTGCAAGCAGATAAAGAAAGAGTATGTAAGTGTGAATAAGTTATTCGAAGTGATTTTTTCTGGATGTGTATTTTTTTTACGATGAATCAACGAAATGAATGACACATTCACCTGATGGTAAGATACACTTGCCAATAACAAGGTGAAGCTAGTTACGATGACACAGTACTGCATTTCACTCGCCGCCTTAAGATATGAGATGTTAAGTCTCTTTACTCAGTTATTTATTTACAACGCCCTTTAAACCGGGACACAGTAATGTTAGCACATTGATGTTTGTCGGCAGGAATAGACGCTGTAGTGGTATCTACATGGACAGTCTTCAGCAATGTAGACTTACCATCAATTAAGACTTTGATTAGATTAACAATATTGCAAGTTTTTATCAACAGTTTCTAATGTTAATGTCGACGTATGCATACAGTTAAAAAATACAATATTCAATATTGTTTTTATATAAATGCTATTAAGGTAATATTTACAAGTGTAAGAAACAAGTTCTATATGTTTAATGTCCATAAGTAAAGAACAGATCTACCGTCTATCCTTACTGTCTACATACAATCTGGAAGCACACAGAAATATGGATAAACAATTTAATATACTGTTACAATCGAAGTTTGTTATCATTGTACAAATGTATCAATTTCAATATAAATGTACAGTTGTGAAATATCTATCAATATAAACATGATAACGGAGTAGCATAGAACATTGATGACAGAGAAAAAACTAAATATAAATACTAGTATACAATACAAATAAAAATAGCAAAATTTCACATACTCATTATAGATGGTGTTCAAATACAAAATTAATAGATATCTACGTATATAATGCAAATGGGTCTTTTTTTCGTCAATCACGTGAAAACTAGTGAACGTATCAGCATGGGAATATGACCAATCGACGCGGAATGATTTGTAGGTCATAAGCTGTCAATTTATTGAATTTCATAGATTCTTTATCATTTTCTTTCTTATTAACTTTTATAAACATTTTTATTACGTATTATTTACGCACGTTGCTATAGTAACGGTTGCTATAGAAAGTCATTTGCGATTGCTCTCAAGAAATATTTCATACAAATTTCAAATTTAATTTTACTTTACGGCCAGCAAAGCAGAGGAGCCAGGGAACATATAGTTTATATATATATATATATATATATATATATATAAGAGATTCGTTACATATTGCTACAAAAAAAAATATTTAAAATGTGGAATGGTCATTTTTAGGCTTAAGTTATTTTTCCATTTTATTATTTTATTGCACCTTTGTACTTAGCAGTAAGTATGTTCTTCGAAAAAGAGGTTGTAAATTAAGGGATTAAAGAAAGGTCCCAAATGGTTAACTACAACCATTTAGTTATGTCTGTGTGCGTGGGAACGTAGGTATGAATTTGTTTCGTGGCAAATCTGTATGTTACGAGTACCGAGAGTGAAAGAAAAAGAAGTATGACCGATGCGGGTTGAGGAAACCCAGGTAGAGATGTAAGACAACTATGTAACGACAAGAGGCAGTTCCGAACTAACTTCGATGTAAGACAGACCTCTGTCTCTTGATCTAATATGTCCATTTGAAATAAACACACTTATATTTAAACCGACCCGTGATTTCCTTAATATTCAATAATATTAATACTTGTATCATAACATCCGATACTACATTTGGGGGCTCGTCCGAGATCACGGAAATCGGAAAATTAATAAGTGTGTGAAAAGACGTGTCGGTAGTGTGTGAAAGTTCGTGTCAGTGCGTGAGTCAGTAAACCATGGAAGGTATAATTGACCAGGTTGCAAGAGGTATTGCCGTGGCGGATTTGGAAGATGACCAACTTCCGCGACTGAGAGTCCCAGAGCTCAGAGAGGAGCTCAGGCGTCGGAACCTCCGAGCGACAGGTCGTAAACCAGAGTTGTTGGTGAGACTAAGAGCTGCACTGTTGGTGGAACGTGATCATGTAGCCGACAATGACGAGGAAAATATTGCAGACCTTGTAGACGAAGAAGAAGACGACTGTGAAGACGCCCGAGCTGTCAATGCTGAGGAACTCGCAGGGAGAAGGAACAATGACGTACGTGTTCGAGAACCTGTGAATGATGGCCGAGAAAACGACAACGACGACGACGATGATCGCGCAAACATTACGATTGCCAATCATAATCCAGTGATTCGAAGACGTAATGAATCACGAGTATTACTAACCTTTAAAGACGTTGAAGGTTCGTTAGAGAAATTCAGTGGAGACGATCACACAAATGTCCAGCAGTGGTTGGATGATTTTGAAGAAATGGCGGAGCTTTGCGATTGGAACGAGATCCAGAAGATTGCATACGCCAAAAGGCTATTAGACGGATCAGCCAAAATGTTCGTTAAGTACGAAAAGTGCGCGAAGACGTGGAGGAAGCTGAAAGAATCCTTGAAAGAGGAGTTCGAGGAAGCTGTTGATAGTCTGAAAATTCATCGAGACTTGAGCAAAAGGAAGAAGAAGAGTGAGGAAACATTGCAGCAATACGCATATAAAATGTTGCAGATTGCATCACCGGCGAAACTGAAAGTACAAGATGTGATACAATACATAATAGAAGGTATTCCTGATGACGCCGTAAATAAGGCTATGTTATATGGAGCTAAGGATTTTAGACAGCTTAAAGAGAAATTCGGACAGTACGAAAAAATGAAGCAGGAGATATCTAAATCCAAAGCACGACCACCGGAGAAGAAGGTGGAGAAGACAGGACGACCACAGAGCCACAATCAAGAGAAAAGGGGAAGTCCAGGAAACGCAGTTTCAACTACAGGAAAGAAGACGAGTACGAAGTGCTACAACTGCGGCGGAGAAGACCACGTGAGTGCGATGTGTCCCGAAAAAGGAAAAGGGAAAAAGTGTTTCAAGTGTGGGGAATTTGGGCATATAGCCTCCGAGTGTCCGCCAAAGTCGAAGGAAGTGTATTTAGTGTCGCGTCCTACTAAAGAAAAATACCAGAAGGAAGTTACTATTAAAGACAGTAAGATTTTAGCATTAGTAGACACCGGGAGCGATTTAACATTAATGAGTATGAGTGAGTATAAAAATCTAGGATCACCACCTTTGTGTGACAAACAGGTATGCTTTGAAGGTTTGGGATCTGATGCTAATGAGACGCTAGGTACATTTACCGCCAACATGATGGCAGAAAATTATGAGTTTTGTGTAGATTTTCATGTTGTACCCGACTCAATACTTAGACGTTCGGTTATATTGGGCACTGACTTTTTGGACCAGGTAGAACTTAGAGTCAGACGGGGCACAGTGACTTTTTTTAAAATAGACGATGACGAAAGTAGCAACGATGGGAGAAATCCGTACATTTATAAAATAAACATTGTAGACGAGATGAAAGAACTTGATTTATCGCACGTTAAAGAGGAGCGTTATCGGGAAGAAATCAAAAAGATTATTTCAAATTATAAGCCGGAAATTACGCGTGACGTGGGTATACGCGCAAAAATAATCTTGACATCAGATAAGCCAGTAGTATCGCGACCGCGTCGATTGGCTCCTTCAGAGCGAAAAGAAGTAAATGACTTAATGAGTGTATGGTTGGAAGAGGGTATTATTCGCCCCTCTACTTCGGAATATGCAAGTCCGATTGTTTTAATTAAAAAGAAAGACGGCACTACGAGAATTTGTGTAGATTATCGGAAGATAAACGCTATGATGTTAAGACCACTTTCTCCATTACCACTAATCGAGGACTCAATAGATGTTTTAGCCGAGGATGAGTGGTTTACATTAATAGATTTGAAAAACGGTTTTTTTCATGTCTGGATGGACGAAAGTAGTATCAAGTATACAGCTTTCGTAACACCCGACGGTCAGTATGAATTTGTGAGACTACCGTTTGGTTTATGCATTGGTCCAACGGTATTCCAAAGTTATATTAATTACCTTTTTAGAGATTTAATACGTGACGAAATTGTAGTCGTGTATATGGATGATATTATTATTAAAGCTAAAACACCTGAAGAGCATTTGAGAAGAGTAAAATTAGTCATTGAAAACGCGGCTAAGTATGGGTTAATCATAAAGTGGGAGAAATGTCAATTTTTCAAGACAACTGTCGATTATTTAGGGTATGTAATAAGCCGGGGTACTGTTCGCCCTTCAGAGGCAAAAACATTAGCTGTACGAGATTTTCCCCGACCTACGACGGTAAAAACTGTTCAAAGTTTCTTGGGCCTAACAGGGTATTTTCGTAAATTTATACCTGAGTATTCACTCATTGCCCGACCATTGACTGACCTACTGAAGAAAGACGTTAAATTTGTATTTGGTATGAAAGAGATAGAAGCTTTTGAGAAATTAAAGGCTGCATTAGTGTGTGAGCCTGTTTTAAAATTGTATCGTTTTGGCGCAGAGACCGAGTTGCACACAGATGCATCTCGTTTAGGGTATGGTATGATATTAATGCAGAAAGATTGTAATGATGGTAAATTTCACCCTGTTTATTATGCGAGTGGCAAAACGACGGACGCTGAATCTAGATATAGTAGCTATGAATTAGAAGTATTGGCTATTGTAAAAGCGCTAGAGAAATTTAGAGTGTATCTGATTAACATAGCTTTTAAGATTGTGACTGATTGTCAAGCTTTTACTGCTACTGTAAGTAAAGAAAAAGTATGTTTGCGAGTTGCGAGATGGGTAATTTTGCTTGCAGATTTTAATTATACAATAGAGCATAGACCAGGTAAAAATATGCCGCATGTCGATGCGCTTAGTAGACATTCGTTACCAGAAGTATTGTATGTTTGTGAAAATGACGATAGTTTGATTGCGCGATTGAGAAGTGCGCAAGACAAAGATGATTGTCTTAGGCAAATTATAGACGCCGCATCGCGCAATGAAGCAAACGGATATTTATTAAGAAACAACTTATTGTACAAAAAAATAGATGGAGAAACATTAGTAGTTGTACCGAAGAGTATGGAGGTACAGGTAATCAAAAGAGCCCACGAGCGAGGACACTTTGGTATTACCAAAACCGAAGCCATTGTGAAAAGGGACTTCTGGTTTAAAGAGATGCGTCCGAAGGTTGAGCAGGTAGTTACAAACTGTATTGACTGTATATTAGCCGAGAGAAAACAAGGCAAACAAGAGGGATTATTGCATCCTATTTGTAAAGGTGATACTCCACTCGACACTTACCACATTGACCACGTTGGGCCAATGACTAACACTCCTAAGAAATACAAACACATATTTGTAGTTGTGGATGCTTTTAGCAAATTTGTGTGGTTGTATCCAACTAAATCGACTGACACCGCTGAAGTGCTTCATCGAATGCGCAGTCAGTCTAGTATTTTTGGGAATCCTCGAAGAATCATCTCTGACCGAGGGACAGCTTTCACATCAAGAGATTTTCAGGAATACTGTGAAAGTGAGAAGATCGAACATTCATTAATAGTAACCGGTGTTCCAAGAGGAAACGGACAAGTCGAAAGAGTTAATCGAACTCTTATTCCGCTTCTCACAAAAATGGCTGCTCCAACGCCGGAAAACTGGTATAAACACGTGGACAGTGTGCAAAAGTATCTCAACGCAACACCAAGTCGCAGTACCGGACAAGCACCCTGCCAGTTGTTATTTGGGGTTAATATGCGGCTCAAGGACGACTGGAATTTAAAAGAACTGCTAGAAAAAGAGTGGACCATGCAGTTCGAAGAAGACCGAAAGGAACTCCGGGAAAAAGCAAGAGAAAAGATCCAAAAAACCCAAGAGGAAAATCGCCGAGTGTTCAATAAACATCGTAAACAAGCGCATGTTTATGAGGAAGGTGATTTGGTAGCTATTCAGAGGACGCAGTTTGGGCCAGGTTTGAAGCTTAAAGGAAAGTTTTTGGGTCCCTATCGCATTACCAAATTGCTCAGAGGAGATCGCTACGTCGTTGAGAAGGTAGGCGAACACGAAGGGCCTCAACATACATCCACAGCAGCCGACCACATGAAGCCTTGGGGAATGTGTTCGGAGGAAAGTTATAAAACAACAGATGTAACAACGGACGATGACAATTGAGGGCAATTGTCGATGCAGGATGGCCGAATGTGGAATGGTCATTTTTAGGCTTAAGTTATTTTTCCATTTTATTATTTTATTGCACCTTTGTACTTAGCAGTAAGTATGTTCTTCGAAAAAGAGGTTGTAAATTAAGGGATTAAAGAAAGGTCCCAAATGGTTAACTACAACCATTTAGTTATGTCTGTGTGCGTGGGAACGTAGGTATGAATTTGTTTCGTGGCAAATCTGTATGTTACGAGTACCGAGAGTGAAAGAAAAAGAAGTATGACCGATGCGGGTTGAGGAAACCCAGGTAGAGATGTAAGACAACTATGTAACGACAAGAGGCAGTTCCGAACTAACTTCGATGTAAGACAGACCTCTGTCTCTTGATCTAATATGTCCATTTGAAATAAACACACTTATATTTAAACCGACCCGTGATTTCCTTAATATTCAATAATATTAATACTTGTATCATAACATCCGATACTACATATATATATATATATATTTATATTTAAACAAAACTGAATGTTTACAGACAGATGCATTGTATGTTTATTTTTAGCGCTTATCTTAAAACATAATAATATTAATACTAAAAAAATAAGAACAAATCTTTATATTTCTACATATTAAACGATTATTTAAGTAATATTTTATAACAATTCCAGATCGTAAATATGTTTTTAATGTTTGTTTATTATTTACGTGCGTACAAAACTAACTCATAAAATTGCCGTTTATATCTTTTTTGTTAATAATCTTTGATATAAATATTAACTGTAGGTTTTTCAAAAAAACTGTAGGCATTATAAATAAATAAGTTAATGTAATTTTTACATATGGTAGAGGAAATGGATATATGTTATGGTACTATTTACAAAATGTATCTAACAATGTTAATCGACGTATCCAACGTTGCTACTTTACCAATTTTTATTGTCAGTTGAAGACAATCCATATACGAACCTCCAGCTTCCGACCCTCAGTTGGACTTCCATTCTTAGCTACGTTTAGTGGTCCTTCGTGTTAAGTACTTTGTTGCGGATATGTCTTGTTAATATACTTTATACACAGATATAATACAATTGTCGCAGTAGCAACGGCCGTTCATATTGTTGTACACGATCCTTCGAAACACTTGAGACCCGGCTCGCAGGTCCCTCGGAAACCACCACAGTCCTCACCTAGTGTTCTTGCACATACTTTGCAGCATCTGACAACAGATATTAAGTTCATTATTAACACTTTAAAACTATGCTACGAAGGGGAACTTAATGTCTTAATAGGGTAAGATATTATAATAATAACTGGAATCTAGGAAATTATATTTTACAAATATATGTTAAGAAACACGTCCACGGTTAATATAAAAATATTTTTTTTTATTCTACAAAGCAACAAGAGGAGCGGGATGTTCACCTAATCGTAAGTGATAAGCCCGCCCTTAAGAACGTAGCGCTACTTAGGATACTATCCACAGTATCACATTGCGCTTATCTCCTTGAGGCATAAGATGTTGAGTCTCGTTACTTCAGTAATTTTATTAAGTACTGCGCTCTTCAAACCGGAACGCAGTAATTAAATATTTGGCGGCAGAAATAGGAGCTGCAGCGGAACCTACCTACACGGTCTCCGACAACAGGAACCTGCCACCATCTCCAAAATGAGTGTCTTAGTTTATTCAGCTTAGTATTTGTTATTAAATATATTGTTCACTTTCTTCAACCTACCTGCAAGGATCCCAAACAACTATGCCAAGCCCCGGACATCCGCTTGGCTCAAGCGCCTCGCACTCCCTCGGGTTGCAGACGCAATCCCATCCTCGCACCGCGCTCACAACTACCGCCACGGCGACCATCGCCAGCCAACCTCTACCTTTGTGCATGCTGCCCTTTACATTACACTGGAGACGTTTACATAAGAGCTATATTATACTCTACTTTCCGGCGCATCGCTTCACCACATCCCTTCAAACTCAACTTCAAATCGACGATCTGAAACAAACAATGAAGTTAATCCCAGGTAGTACAAGTACATGGTTGAGGGAGTCTTATAAAAAACTTTTTTAAATAAATGTCTTTGTTTTCATTCTTGTTTGCTTTGGGAAATTTTAATAGTAATGAATGAAGAAAATAGGGGAAGTAGTCTATGACAAAATATTACAAAGTAACTCCCAATATTTATAATAAACAGATATTCATTACTTTCAGGACACAGTAATAATTAAAATCGAACTACATCATTTATGCTTCTTATAGCTTACTAGCTTTTCCCCGCCTACGTTGCTGGGCCTAGTATAAAATTAGATTTGAAATTTGACAGAAATATTTCCGCCCAGCGGCAATTTGCCGTTCCCTCCCCGGTACTAACACCCTCCTAAATATTTTTTAGTAAAACCAAAAAAAAAAAATTGGAAGTAATTTTGTTCTATTTTTAGGTGACCTCTAAACGACATAAGCATTATCTCTATCAAATTTTTAGTCTTTATATCTAATAGTTTCTGAGACGTTATGAACCAATGAATCTCTGCAAATCTCCTATATATTAATTAATATATAAGAGATATAAAAAATTACTGTAATTTATTTCAAAATTCATGTCAATATAAAGATAAGTTATATTTATTCGTATAAAATTTAAATTGAAATGTACCGAAATGGTACACCCGCGCATTGTTAATCCATTATTTTTGCAGCTTTCATCCTAAGCATATGGTTAAATTATACAAAAGTGAGTGGAAACCATATTCATAAATATTCATTGCTGAAGTGGGACTAAGTTAACAAAAACTTGAATACGTTTTGAATATCACTTGAATTTGTGTAAGTCCGAAATTAATTCTATACTAGATCTTTAAATCCGTACCTTAATTTTTGTGGATATTTTAACCATTTTTAACAAATCGGTGTGTTTTCTGTTATCATATAATTGTATCGATTTATAATTCGGTTTAAAGAATAAAATACCTAGTATGTTTTATTTATTTGTTCAATAATTTTCACTACTTACAGGTCATTTTAAACTTATTTGTTCACTACGCTTACGGGCAGACCTACCATTAGTATTATTCAAATTAAATTGACCTGCTCTCAACATACGTCCGGTTAGCGGTGAATTTATTAGTATAAGATATAAAGTTCTGTAGAAAAAAATAATATTTATATTATCACGCCTTTTTTCCCATCAAGAGTAAGTAGAGGCGAATAAACACCCACTTTTCGCCTGATGTGGCCAGATTGGGTCCCATGTAACAGGGGGCGAGCCTGTTGCCACTTTATTGGGGCCACCACACACACAAAGATAATTTCAGTGCGCGGGTTTCCTCACGATGTTTTCCTTCACCGTTTATATTTCCCTGTTTTTAAGTTCACAAATGTACATAACTTAAATATTGAGTCATCGGTGCATGCCCAAATTCGAACCCGCAGTCTTCGGAATGAAAGCCGCACGCGCTAACCATTAGAGCAGCGCGATATTATACTAAAAATTTAATAATATATCAAATCATTCGCAAATTCCCTATAGTCCTTGTTAAGCGCTGCTCACTACTTCGATAGACAGTTAAGTTTGATGTAGTGACTCTGACCTCCGTAATATTTGCAGGCGATTATCCATGTAATGCTTTTGGCAAATCGCTGATAGGGAAACTTGGTCCATTATAAATGGGCACAGTTAGTTACCGTTTACGGTTCCGTTAATTGGCCTTTGTAAACCGAGGTGAAATTTGCTGGTATTAAATTTATGATCTAGTTTATAATTGATGGCAATTTGCTCCAGGGCAGACGCGCCCTTGTTAATCTAATATTGGGGTTTTATTTCAATTCCAATTCCACGTATTTATTTTTGGTGTATTTTCTTTAAAACTGTAATTTGTCTATTTAATAACAAATTAATATTTCGTTTACTGAATACTGATCTTCTTAATTTTGAGTGTGGCTGATGATTAATTATACCCTCGACGTAAGTATAAAGTGAAAGGTGATTAGGAACGAAATAATTTTAAAAATAAGTCCAGTATCTTTTTAAAAGCGATACCTGCTAAGAATAATTATATTTTTTATTGATGTTATATTTTACGTATTATCTATACTATATGTAGAACGAGAAGCTACGGAGTCAACTTTCACATTTGTTCACAAGAGCTTGAAATAGCTACGGAAAGTGAATATACCCCTATAAACTTATATATCCAGATATTTCTAAACCAAAACCAAACGTTATTAGATTATAGTGAAAATTATTTACCTAACAAAATCAACAAACGTAACTTAGTAGTGTACATATATTACGGCCGAACCAAGTTCTAATTAAACAGGTTACTTGTACAAATAAATATAACGTAAGTGATTAAAGGAACATTTTAATAACTGTTTTGAATGTTTTAGGATATTTATACCAAATAATCAAAATGTGGAGTATAAAGATTGGTTTAAATACTTTATTATTACTGATTTTGCTACAATTCGCCATCAGAAAGCACTGCAATATATTATGCGGTATATCATTCTATCAATATACCTCACAATAGTTATTAAGTACACAAAGGTACAATAAATAAATCAAAAACAGCGAAGTTTAAGACTACGGATTCAGCTCACTTTCCTTTCATGAATATCTAAAGGCAATCTAAATATTTGGCAAGTTAAGCGCACATAAAGGTCACAAAGAGCCCGTTAATAATAAATATTACGTATAATCGCGTACACGTTGGCTTGTGAAGACCTTTGGTTACGCACTGGCCGCCTTTTCACTGAAGCATATCCACGTAAATAAACTCTTGCGTACAAACACACGCACGGACACACAAACACAAACACACACACGGGCGCGTTTATTAAGTATTCATTCAAACCTCGTTGGATTACGTTTCATGTTATCAACTTATGAATATAAAATTGAGCAGCTTACTCGAAAGATCATGAGTTGTACTGTTAGTATCATTGGGGGCGGTAAATATAATAACATCCCTGTATATTGTTCACTGGTGGTAGGTCTTTGTTGCCGGAGACCGTCTGGATAGGTACCACCCCTGCTCCTGTTTCTGCCGCCAAATATAACTGTGTTCCATATTGAGGGTAGTTAGTAAAGTTACTGGGGTAATGAGACTTCACATCCTATGTTTCAAGGTGACGAGCACAATAGGGTGAAGTGTATAATATCCTAACTTGCGCCACGTTATAGGCGGCTGTGTCTCTTACTTTCAGATGAACGTCCGGTAATCTAGTCGCCTCATTGACTAAAAAAAAATTCACGGAAGAATAGTGTAATGTTACCGCTTGTATGGTATAGTCTTACCGTTTAGCTTGACGGACCCTGCTTCGATTCCAGGTGTCACATTTTGTCAGAAAAATTTGGTAGTTTTGGATCCACCAACATAACCTTCATTACCTTCATATTTGAGACGAAGTATTCTGTTTGAGAACGTTTCCTCTTCTACATCCTCATTGTTACTTGAAAGATTGTGAAATTGAGATCAAAAGATAAATCATTGTATATGAAAGACAAAAAAAAGTATCGGTGCTTGCTTTACTGGTAGCAGGTCTCTGTTGTCGGATAACGTTTAGGTAGGTACTACCGCAGCTCTTATTTTTGCTTTTGAACAGTAATGTGCAAACCTTACTGTGTTTCAGTATGAACGGCGCTGCAGTTAGTGGAATTTCGTTAGAGTAACGAGACTGAGAATCTCTTATGTCTCACTGCAAGGAGCGCAATGTGATGCTATGACTACTAAACTTGCCGTCTACATTAGCGTTTTTATTGTAGCATCTCAATACTGAAGGTCTTTAATCCTTGGTGATAACCTGGTTCTTGTGATGTTATGTCAGATATTTATGTTTGTCATCCTACAAGGTGAAAGCTTTTGTAACAGTCTTATTACGTATTCACACACAAAGTCGATGATCCAAAAGGTCAAAGGAGCTAATATAACTTAATAACTTTATTTCGTGTCATTAACGGTGCTTATTAACAAGAATACTCGTCAAATTCTAAAATTTTTGAGGATTTAAGCTGCTTTCTAATGATAATTAATGATTATAGAAGTGATATGAAACGTTTAATAGGAAATATTAGATTTTATTACAAATCATTCCATTAATGAATGATGATGATATTTCGCTCGATTATTCCATTAGATCTCATACCTTTTAAAATCATCATAGGTCTACTGGTGGAGATCGATTAGATAAGTACCATCGCAGATATTATTTCTACAGCTAACAACAATGAGACTCAATATCTTACGTCTCAGCTCGTGGAGCACAATATGATGCTGTGTATGACATCCTCTCTAACGCCATATTGTTGTGGGAAAAGCAAATAACTTACCTTCAAGGTAAAGCTTGGCTTCATCGCATAATAAAAGAAGTTATTCTATATACATTATAATCAGGATATATTTTGCAAGCAACCCGCGATCAAGATTTCAATGTTATAATTGATTACTAAAAATTTTTTTTTTATTTCATAAACAATATGATGCTGCGGAGGACCTACCACCACTACTTATTAGCGGTAAGAATAATCATTACTATTCGTTATACTTAAAGGGCCTGAAGAGAGATATAGCACCAAAGAATTATCAGAGCAGATTCTTTTAGATGTTGATATAGATAATACATAAATAAATATGATTTATCATTCATATCATTATAACAATTGGCGTTGTCAACACTATGTACCATAGTTTTGTCCGTAAGCATTAAGTACCTATAAATAAATAAATTAGTAAATGTTACTTAGTAAAAAAAAGGAGTAGAACAATCCATTAATTAGTAGAGCCTTAACGAATAGCTTTTTTTTGTTTGGTTCCTGTGTACGGCTGTTTTTACATAAATCAAGTTTAAAGTTCGTTAAACTACTGTTCACAGTATTGAGCTGATTGGATAACAGTTACAAAGAGTGCATCCTTGTTTAGTTTTTTTTTTGTTGAAATGGATAACGAATATTGATTGCTTGTTTGTAGCTTTTGAAATAGTTTTGATTTGTAAAATATTTCCTTTTGTAGATTCAAAGAGTCCACTAAAATGATTAAGTACAAGCAAAGTGTTGCGCTCTTGTAAACCAGGCACATTTACTACTTTATGACTGCAATTACTTTTTGTTGTTTTCTTTTTAAAAACCCAATTTAATAATAATTTGTTGCTTACTCTAACCTATTTTATCCATAAACAGTAAGTATAATTGGTGAATACTGAGTCTATTTCTTAACAATCATGTACTAAGATTTCTTGTTTAAATACGTTGTATATTATAGTAAATGTAATAATATACGATTAATTGTAGAATTGATAAATAAAAAAAATATATTTTAATGACTAAACATTTTAATAATATTTTATTAAGTTACGTATGTGGTTGTAGGTAGGTGTACCTTTGGTTTGTTACTGAAGAGCGCAACTAATTAAAAATGCAGTTAATACGAAAAAACAAATTGATACTTGTAGTTGCACAAACTATTGGAGAATCAAACTCTTAAAATAAAAAAAAATAACAGCCTATTTCGATTAATTAACCGCTGATTGAACTATAGTTTATTTTAAGAATCGTAATTGTATATACTACCTTAAGCCACTGAGTTCAGAAAGCCGGAGAAAACCTAAATTATTGGATATTTACAATTATAATAGGAAAAAGAATAAGTGCTATTATGCCCTTAATAAAAATCTATATATAAGACTAAGAAACAATGACAATATAGTTTTCAGTAAATCGTTTAATTTCGTATATAGAAAATATATAAGGGATAATCGTAATGAAAAAAAATTACTGGTAAGGGAATTTATATGATAATAATTATGGCAAAAGTTGATTTGTAATTTTATAATTATAACAAACTTATTATAATATTAATAAGAAATATATATGTTACCCATTTAAAATAGACTAAGTTTATATCAATCAAATTTATAGATATTTTAAATATTGCTTGCTCCATTCAAGTAAAATATATAACCGCTCCTGTATCTTATCACATATCCTACTTATTTCTTAATAAATGAATAAAATCAATAATAAAATTAAAACCAAATCGCTGATAAAAAAAATATTTAAAGCTTGGAAATTATAAAGAAACAATAGTTCAGTTCATTACTTTAGTTAAAACTTAAACTTTAATGTATTTACTTATCTTCATATGAGGTATGTCAATACTTCTAAACTAAACAAAGTAAATATTACATCCCCTAGAAAAGTAAAGTTTAAAGCGATAACTCTCTCCTTTTAACTTTACGTAAGCCGAAGGCGGGGAAGCGCTTGCATTATTTAAACAAGCCGTCCTTTATGTTTAATTAATGATTTTTTAAACTTTTTTTTTACTGTAACACACGATTTCTAAACTAATCACGAAACAATGATTTTGTATTAGTGATTAAAATTAATTAATGTTTAATTACCTTGGAGTGTATGGCAACATTTCTTCAGTACATCAGTTGGTTCACAAAACAAACAGCACTTAGAACGTTATATAATGGTCTCGTTCGCGATTAAATACGTTGATTTTATTCGTGAACCGGCGGCACGTCCATCCACTGGCGCGGTCAGCGGCACACTGTTACAGTTTCGCATCACACCGCCGCTCGCCGCTCGTCGTTCGCCGCTCGCCGCTTACCGCTTGCCGCTCGCCGCTCGCCGCTTACCGCCCGCCGTCGAACTCGCGACTCCCGTGCGAAATGCGCAAGTCATGCGGCGTTAACTTATCCACCCTTCTAAAATTCCAACTGCCGCTTGTTATTTGTTTTATCTGTGAGCTTCAGTCAGTGTTTCCGTTCAGGTATCACCATGCTGGAGTCTTTAAAACTATACAGGCTCCTTAGTGCCTTTTTTCACCTTTTTAAATTAATTAGCCCTTTACCGCCATGATACCAAGCAGTATTAAGTAGTAATGGTCTGTGGTGATATTTTTATTTATCGAAGAGACGAGACGAGCGGGATGTTCACCTAATGGTACATGACCCGCCAGCCCATAACAATGTGGCGCCAATTAGGATGTTGAACGTAACACATTCCGCTTGTCGCCCTGAGATAGGATGGTAAGTCTCCCAGTAATTTCACTAGCTAGAACTCCTTTCACAGCGGAAGACAGTAATATTTTCACATTACTGCTTAGGGGTAGAAATAGGCGCTGCAGTGGTACCTAACTAGACGGTCACCGGTAACAGAGACCTAACATCAGTAAATTATATTGATATTTTTGAAATTCCTTCTAGTATCCATTGGAAATGACATCGTAGAGAATTTAATTTTATTCTATAAGGTTATGAGAAAGTCAAGAGAGCTCTGGTTTTTCTAAGCTCCGCTATCTTACTAGCGGGATGGGAAAACTTCATTTCCCGCGGGCCTCTAAGAAAATGACGAGCTCTTAAATGTTTTACGTATTAAATAACTTTAATAAATATTGTTTCGCACGCACATAGATTTCATTGTATTGATACAATTCATAAGATAGATAAGATTTTTTTTTAAAAAAAAGATGTATTATGAATCACACTTTGTGTCATAGGGGATTGTCTCGCTTTTTAAAGAAAATTTTATTGTTAATTATTTGTTTCAGTTAAAAAAATACAAGTTTGTTAAATAAATAATTAATTTCTTTTAAAGTTTACTTTTTGTATTTAAATCTAGATATTTTTTAAAAAAAATTTCAGCGAAAACGATTTTTGTTACAAAATAAATTTTAGTCGACTCAAAAAAGACTATTGTTGCGTTAAATGCTTGTAAAAAGCTATACAGAGATCCGTGCCTAATATCTTTCTTCGAGATAAGATAGAAGCAATAACACTATTTTGTTTATGTTGACGACGGTCTGCACCCCACGGGATCACAGAGATCGACAAAGGCGCAGTGGCTTACAAGTAGTATCGGGTTGGCTGCCCACCAGACTACTCGGAGCTGTCATATTGCCCTTAAGGACTTGAGAGTCTCGTGCGAGAGGTTCAAAGTTATTCTGATGAGGGATCTACGGTTTATTGGCTGCCGGCGTAATGTGTGAAACTCATACAAAATACTCATGGGGACGATCCTTACTCCGCTCGTAATAGCGCGATATAACAAAGATGGACTGCTTTACCCAAATATATTTCGTGTCCAAAATTTAACGTATGTTGTCGGAAAGAATTCTGTATAATTAATCGAAGAAAACTTTTTATTACTTTTTTAATGTAACTCTGATTTCCATATTTCTTTTTTTTTTATTGACCAGTTTTTAACTCAAATTTGTACACATATATAACTAACTACCCGTTTTTTGCCCGCTTTGGTAGCCGTAATACCCTTGCAACTCTCCGGAGGAAATTTTGTAAAATCCATTCTTAGCTGATCCTTAAATGACAAAAACAATATATATTTCAAAATTTTAATCTTTAGGTCTAATAGTTTCCGAGATCACACGATGAGTCAATGAATCGCTTGATATCTTCTATGTATATGTATATATACATAGCAGATACCCAGACCATATACCTCATATACCGTGGCCCGCAAAGCCTCTAGATTTAACACTTTGCGATTATTAATTATGGGATCGCATAAAATCTTTAGTGTACACAACACCAATTAACTCGTTGGAAGATTTAAATTCACGCATCATCTTCGTTGCTGACAAAGTAAGAGAACTGCTCATAGGGCGAGTCACTCGATCTGACTTAAGAAAAAGGCTACGTGCACGTGTCAGGAACCGTGGCTGTCAGTTAGAGCAAAAGAGCGTTTTTTTTTTCTAAATTTTATAAACTTAATTGCTTTATTATTCATTTAATTTAATAGAACAATGATTAAACAATAATTAAAACTTATTTAGAAATAAGTAAGAAATAAGATCATTGAATTTTTTCCTAGAAAATCGAGAATTTTTAGAAAAATATTTAAAAAATTAATAACTTCAGAACTATTGTTTTTGGGTGGGGTATTCCATGCATAGATAGATAGTATACAAGCCATACTTTAGCCCCTTCAGATCTTTTACACGTATTACCTTTCTCCCTACATATATATATATTGCCCGCGACCGCCATCTTCCTTCTCTCTGTTCTCTAACATTTTTAAAGTAAAAAACTACCACGAAGTTCGTCTTGAATACAAAAAAAAAATCAATAAAAAATGAAGTGGTGGTAGGTCTGTGTTGCCGAAAAATATCAAGATACCACCGCAGTGCCTATTTCTGCCGCCAAACATTACTGTGTACAAGCTTGAAGGGCACATGTCTCAGGTGAGGACCGCAATATGGTGCAGGGTATAACATTGAAAGCGCCACATTGTTATGGGCCAACGTATCACATACCATCAGCTAAACGTCCTGCTCGTCTCGGGGGTTAATTAAATAACAAAACTCAATATCACTGAATTATAAAACTACTTATAAACATTAAATCCTTTTCCTTCTATGTATAAACGGCACAGAAAGATTTCCGTCTTTAATAAAGGAATTTGATACAATGACATTTATATATTTTAACGAAAGGAATAAATATTAAATCGGAGAAGGAGGAGGAAATACCGTAATATTTTTAACAACACGAGGATACAAGTCGATGTTTCCGAGAAAAAAAGCTGCAGGGTTATTAGGAGAGAGATTTAATATCAGAAAAAATAATACTTACAAAGCTTTCTTTAAACATCGTGGAAGAAATAAAGAGACTAACGACTTTGATGTTATAGATACAGTCGCTTATAACAATGAAAGCGTCGTGCAAAGTAGTATCTTGTTTACCGTCACCACATTTTTGTGGTTGATGATGCATCAATTCACATCTGCTAGACTTGTGTCATCGTCATCACCCGATAGACGTCTACAGCTTCATATAGGCTTCCTTCAAAGTTTATCACATCGAGCGGTCTTGCGCTGCCCACGGTCATTATCGGGTCATCTTGTGGAGGGTCTCTTAATACTACATCTACCTGTATACGGCCGCTACTACAGAACCTCACTGTAACATCGATCGCCAGTTCTTCGAGCAATATGCCCTGCCCACTGACACAAATCTAGTAATCTTCTGGGCTATAACTATGACCTTAGTTCTTCTGCTGATCTCTTCATTTCTGAGTATTTTTCGATCGCGGAGAGAAACTCAGAGCATAGCCATCATTGCCATTTGGATATCTTGGAGTCTTTTTATAACGCACAATGATTAGGCTTAGATTTCGATTATACTTGTGTACAACGAATTGAGAAAGATGCAATTGAAGTAAAGGTATAAAAGAAAGGCAAAGTACAATAAGCCTTAAACAATGTATGTAGTAAAGAATATTTAACAGGTTTCTGTTTAATGGTAACATTTTCCTACATAAACGTCGACGTAATGATGAGATATTACGGACGATATTCGTTATTGTCTTATATTATTGCGCTCTTGCTTAAAACAATAGTGGAACAACACCGCAACATTGTTATTTAAGTCCTATTAAAACAGAGAGCCGTTAGTTTAAGTATTCACTGCCATTAGTGAGAATTATATGAGATAATTCATATAAATGTTGCCTGTGAAGTTTTAAACGTGGCGTACTTATAGCTTGGGTACAGAATTTCGTATCTTATGTGCCCTGTCTATAAATTACTTAGACAGTTCTTGTTAGAGAAGTCCAAAAGGATGTACCCAGTAGTGAGAATAAGAGATAGCTTTTGATTTTTTCTATATTATATTACAAAAGTACTCAACATTTACCTATACAATAATTATTACTTTTGTTCAATAAAGCGTCCGGTGGAGAAAAAATTTCATGTGATTTTGAAATTTTATTACATTTCATATAATATTATAATATGACAATGGTTAAGATGTTTACATTATATCTAAGTGGTGCTAATTGTTACGTGAATGTTCACCACCATGATCTATTCATCGGTTTGATGCATTTTTAAATGTTAACTATAAACAAATGATTTCAATAGGTAAATTTATGGGCAGAAATAATTCCACAGGCCGTGGTGAACCCGGGTCCACGAACCCAGTATCAGATGAACTGTAACAGTTAATATAACGCTCAAGATCATGAGAGAACAGAGAAATAATTCAACTTTATAGTGTCGTTCATTGCAAACAAAACTACTCTATAACACTTACATGTTTTGGACACTTTCCAACCTTAAAACTGTTGTTGCCCTGATTTCTGACTGGAAATATTGAACATTGAATACATTAAATACTTTTTCGAATACTGAAACACTGTTAAAAAAATATAATCCCCGTTTAAACTGTGTCATGACAAGTTAATTAATATTGTGGTATCACAAAGGCTGTATCCTCCTTTGGTTCTACTTAATTGACTGTTTGCTGTAGACGCTGGAACAAAAGAACTCATTGATTTTATCTTATAAAGTAGAGAAATATTGAATATCATTATTTGTATTATATAGTTAATAAAACGACAACCGTTAACAGTAATACATTCATAAGTTTTAAGGGCATGTTAAAATAACTGTTTCATGTATTTAAAAAATAGTACGTAAATGAAGTATATAAATATATCTATTTTCATTACAAGTAATATTGTGGATAGATTGATTATTCTCTTGAATTAATTTATTATCGAAATAATCCTTCATGTTGTAATTATCATTATCATCTCAACCAGAGGATACTCACTACTATACGCTGTAATATATCTCTACGTATATATAAAGAAAATAAGTTTTGTTTGTTCGCCAATCACGTCAAAACTAGTGAACGATTTGTAGATTCATAGATCCTTCATCATTTTATTTCTAATAAAATTTTACAAACATTTCCATTTCGTATTATTTATGCACGTTGCTATAGTAACGGTTATTATAGAAAGTAATCTGCGGATATGATTGATTATTTTTTATTCAAGGAAGCAACGAGGCGAACGGAACGTTCACTGGTGGTAAGTAATACACCTGCCTATTACAACGTGGCACTAGTAGGATGTTATACACTTCACCTCATTGCGGTCGTAGCCTTGAGACAAAAAATGTTAAGTCTCGATACCTTAGTAATTTCATTAGCTACAGCGCCATTCAAACCGGAACACAGTAATGTTTGCATACTACTGTTTGGCGGTAAAAATAGGCACTGCGGTGGTACCTTACTAGACGATCTCTTACAACAGAAACCTACCACCAGTAAGGAAATTGAAAGTCTAATTTTATATTACGACCAACAAAACGAGCCGGGGGAACAGCTAATAATTACTCTAAGTTACTTATTGTCTTACAAAGTTAAAATAAACTATGAATGTTTTTTTATTTAAAGTATATAGTAGTAGTTTATTACTACTAGTAGTTTACTATTTTAAAGTATATATTATTCCTATAGAGATTAAAGATCGATGAGGAGATTTTTGAAGGAGACCTATGTACAGCCGTGGACGTCTATCCGATGATGATAACAATTAGTCAAAATCAAAATTATTAATGATTACATAACATAATTACGTAGGTGTGTAATATGAAACCTTGACCGTTAAATTATCTGCGGGATATAATTGGTTCATTAACGGCTATTCAAAGGCGAATATGAAGCAAACAATGGTTAATCCGCCATGGAATATTTGCCGATAATTTCAATTAGGTCGTGCAAAACGCTCATCACCCGCCCATAATCCCGCCGCACTCGCTATTGTTTGTTAATGTTCTTTGTTTTCATTTACATTTACTTCATATACCCACGAGCTATCACCTCCATTGATATTTTTATCAACTCATTAACGCATGAATTGTCGGTTCGATTCTCAATCAGCTAAATACTTCACAACTCTTTGATATGAATTTCATACAAGATTACCTTTCAATTCATGTAAATCTTCACTCTCTTGTAAAAGTATATGAATAATTCCTATATTTTATATATATATTTAAGCAGTAGTCGCAGTAAGTCTTTGTATTATCTGTGTACCAAGATACAGTACAACATTTAGAAGTCATTTTTACACACTATAATTTTCTAGGGTAGCGTTCGATAAAGCCTTCAGTTATTAAATACTTAATTACTTAAAATAATCGATCAGTCGATAATAATGAAAACTAAAATTGTTTATAAAATATGTTAAAACAGAATGGATATAAATAATGTGCAAATAGTATCAATGTACACATGAGCGCAGCTCTCATATCGATTATATCAAAGCCGTCATATCCCTTGTAGGGAACATGTCGTTGCACAATGGGATGAATATTGCTATTCGTCGTTACAGATATTTTACATGTTATTGTTGTTTTTTTTTTTATAAAATCCTCATGAGGATTCCTCAAGACATTTAGGCACTTCAAAACATTACAACAGGCATTCCAAAAACCTTTAAACTTATCTATTCCGAAATTCTTGTCCGTTGTTAGAAAGTACAATTTTTGCTATTCTTTATTATAATATATATATGTATATGGTTAATTGCTTATAAAGTATTTTCGTCTTTGTTAAGGAGTAATGCATTGTTTCATTATAAATTAGCAATATTAAGTCAGTGTAAACAAAAACATATTTATACAGAGGCTTTAGTAAACATTGAAAGGGAGTTTCATCGGACCTTCATTATGATAAAGTAACGGAAAACGGTATTCGGACGACGACTGCCGCACTCGGTATTAATATTAGGTTTGGGTTTATTGAATCCTACGTGATCTCTTTTGGCGGTCTGCTGATATAGAACATCAAAAGGGTTCTCACGTAGAAGATAAAATAGAAATCTTTAACCCGATTGCTTAATTTATACGATCGATAGGAATAAAGTAAAAGTACAAGGTCGTATACGAAAAACGATCAATGATTGACATTGTTAAGGGATAAGACAACTTTTATATGTATTTGCAATTGCACGCAAGTTGCTTGGACGATTGAACTAATAGATTTGTTTTGTTTAATAAGAAACATATTAACAAACTCTATTTAAAAATTTCTATAATTTTGTTAAAATATGCTTTTTAATTGATTTAGAAGCTGCGAATTAATATCTGATATATAATCGGACCTGTTAGTACGTTTTGTATCTAATTATATATTCAATTCTTTTAACTTATAACATTGATACCAATTGCATGAATATGCCATTTTAAATATAAAGCACAAAAAGAAAGTATTGATGATGTCGTTGTTTCGTGGCATAAAAACATATTATCGAATATGACTTTATGTAATAAAAAGATGTATCTTAATTTTTTGTGTGTATATATCAGAGAAAATCGTTTGAAGATGAATAGAGAAGGTGGTACGACGCAGTGCACAGCGACACGTCGAAGCTGTCGCATAAGCCGTAGTGTAATTGACGCGGACGACTTCGTACTCGCAATTTAGCAACGTCTCGCTGCATTTTGTGGCGAGGCTTTACGTGTTACACTGCAATACATATTGAAATATACATTTATGAATCCAGATAACATAACGTTGCAACATATAAAAATAGTTAAATGCAATAATTTTTGAAATTTTGCTAGTGGTAGGTCTCTGTTGCCGGAAAACGTCTATGTATTATCGAAAATGCTATATCTGCTGTCAAACATTACTGTGCAAAAATTACTGTTTATAAAACGTTGTAAATAATGAAATTACTGTGATAACGAGTTATATCTGATGTCTTAAGGCACCAAACACTATGTGGTGTTGCGTCCATCCTAAGCATAACGTTTTTAAAAGCGGAAGTATTACTTGCTATCAGATGAATGTCTCGCTCGTCTCATTGTTTCCTGCAATAAAAAAAAAACTTAGTTTTATTACTAATAAATATCTATTAATAATAAATAATTGTAAATGTGTAGTAGTCCTCCGTGGGAGACTTAGAGTATGACTCTTTCAACTTAACCATCGACGCTTCTGTATATATATACACATATATATGTATATTTATTTCAAATTTTATAGATTCGTGAGCCTTCAGTTTGATAACGTTGTAACAGTCGTAATTATGACTATCAGATCGAACAGCGACTGAAAAATAGGTTCCATGCATGGAAAAAGAGTAGGATTCTAAGGAAGGTCGTTTTCCGAATGTCAAGCATATCTTTGTTTAGCAGTCGATATTAAATAGGCGGAAACGGTGATGATAACGATATAGTATTTAAGATACAATTATGTTTGATAGCATTGAAATCAAAAATAGTTGATAACATATACTGTGAAAAAACTTATTATAATACCCAATAAAATAATTTGAACACTTTCTGAAATACTTTGTCTCTTTGGCACCGTAACTCCTAAGCACTATACACGGATTTGGTCTAGTTTCTTTAAATGCGACTCAATTGTGAGACTCGCGGTAAAATCGGTTTATCCGTTTCAAAATCACAGCTGTTCTCCATATTCCGACGAAAGTATTTCACAGTTTCACAAGGAGTAAAGGAAATAAACAATACATACAATTTTTTTTAACTATTCATATGAAAACTATGTGAAAATAAAGGAACGGAACATATTTCCAGTTGCGCAAGATTCCATAGAATCACAAACATAGAAGTGTTTGCAAGACACTCGGAGCTCCATTCCATTTCCTTTAACGTGCGGCTGGATACTTCAACAAATAAAATTTCTGTCTGCACATACATTCAGACAGTGTTCAGAGCCATGTGGCACTGTTTATGTTCCTGTATAAACTTTACTCACTCAGGATACACTTTATTTTAACTTCATCGAGTAAAAACCATATTTATAGCGTTATCGTTTATTTAAGGATTTCCTTTTCTAACTGTAGTGTTTATTATAATAACATCGTACGAATGTAAATAAGTAGTCTACAATTATTAGTAGCAAAAGTCATTGATACAAACTTATTGAACTTTTATATTTATTCATTAAAAATATATATATTTATATTTAATTAATTTAATAATATAAACATACTGTTTGAATATTTCTTTGTGTATAAAACGGAAGATTAAAGAGTGGAGATCCAAAGGACTCGGTGTGTTTTATGCAAAGTATGAGATACTTCTGTAAAACAGTAGACGTCCATCGCATGAGATGATGTTGATGGGGTATACAGATGACGAAGATGATAATTACGTAATATTAAATACCTAGATCAGTATGCTATACAGACACAATACCCTGTACTCGAGTTGTATAAGGAGCGCTCGACTCTCGATCTAGGTAAATATTGGTGCAGCTCCCCCCACAACAATCATCGGTTATAACCCTTGCGATATAATTATCTTATATTTTAAATGCAGATAATGTAAAGTAAATGTTTAATGGTATTTATTTCCCTCCAGCGCCGGGGTGATTATGTCTGATTATACTCCCGCAAATGATAATGCGCTAGTTAAATTGATGTACAATGCAGATATTTATTGTCACAAAGCAACGTATACAACATATACGTTGCTTTGTGACAATAAATATCTTCTAAATACACTTATAATCACACTAGATACAACCTCCTTGGAACCGTAACAATGTTAGGATATTACTAGTCTGCAGATATAGCTAGAACGTATATACGCAACAAAGGCATATCACCTGTAAACTGTTAATTTTAGACTATACATAATACTTTCTTTTTAGTAGAAATAGAATGCGTAAAATTGTTGTATTTGCAACATACAAAATATATGTTATCTAAGTAACAACTTAACAAGCTTTATATAAATGATATAATCAAAATCTGAAAGCTCATTCTACGACAGTCATGCTTAAAATGTTTTGTGGGGGTCTTACGTGGTTTCCGGTATAATGCGGGCGTATTCTTCACAAGTTTGAATATTATTTAGCAGTCTTTTGTTTCTACCTTTGTGAGCAACGAGACACTGGATTAAGAAGACAATGGCTCCTTCATTATCTTTTTCAGCATTTCACTTATCTTTCCTTTGTGTTATAAGCATGCGTCTGTTTATGGTATTATAACTACACGGTTTTTTGGAACTATCATATAAAATGTACAAAGCAAAGAATTCATTATGTTAATACTCAGAATATATAGAAGCAGTTGAGATTTTTTCAAAGTAGACACCGAACGAACAGTTCACGTGATGGAAAGTGATTCACTGATGCTCATGAATAGTCGCAACGTCTGAGAGGTTGCGTTTGCGTCGATGACTCTTCAAGGTAGTGGTAGGCTCTTTTCTTGAAGCTCCCCATTTTGTATTCATAATTCTCTTTAAAAAAAATAAAGGTCATACAAGTGTCAAAGCAATATGAACAAGATAATTGATGGGAAAAATATGAATAATGGAAATAATTGCTATGTTTAAATACAAAATTCAACTACATCATTGTTTAACATAAGGAGATTTAGTCCAAAGTCATTCATGTAAAATCCAACGGTGGTCAATGTTTTCAGTGGAATAAAAGGTATCTTAGCTATTGATGTTATTCAGACCTGTGGTCCTTAGATATTAAAATCCCTGCCTGACATATAAGCCTACAAGAGGCTTTCGGTTTGCGGGTGTTGATCGCCTACTAAGCGAATCCCGGGCAGACGGTAAACACGAAGTGGGCTCGTGTTTGCTGTAGCAAAATGAGGGCTATGATCCTCTCTAGGATGTGCTCAAGTATAGTGTGGTAGGGTACTGATACTTTCTGTAGGATTTCTTAGAGCATTTCATTTATCTTTCACCTTATGAGATGACGGCGTATCTTTCGAAAATTTCTTTCCTTTCACTCCATATACAAAAGAATTAAATTTATATTTTTGTTTATTTATTGAGATTCAACTTATAAATTAATATGATACATGTATAGATAATACAATTAATAACTTGATAATGTTATTGAATGAGATAAGGTAACGTTCAACTATAATAAATGTAACTTAATAATCCAGTACGTCGCCCATCTCTTCATCGGAAATATTTTTGACACTGTAAATAAAATATATAAGGGTCAATTAATTTTTTTTTATGTACGATTTAGGATGAAAAGTAACGTAAACAAGCAAAGGTCAACTGATATACTAAATTCTCTATATCTTCTGTAAATCTTGTTGGTTTATTTAGTTGAAAATTAGTATCCGTAATAATGTGATTTGTCAGAGAGAGTAGAGAACTGCATACTTCAGTAATTTAATTAGCTACAGTAACACTTAGCATGGAATATAGTAATACATTACTGTTTACTGATATTCTGTTAATTTTAATTTTCGATACAGACTTCAGGAAGACGTGGCTATCCTAATACTTATTGCTCTTTGCTCACTATCTACTCACATCTGATACGGTTGTTTGCTGTGTGGCATTAGCGACAGCGCTGTCTGAGATGATCTCTTCTCCAATGTCTCGCTAGTCCTCATATTTTTATTTAGCATATAATCTGTACCAATAAAAAACAATATGACTTGAATGATGTTTCGACTTATATAAAACAACAAGTGAAATATTTCTTTTTTCTCGAAACTTGAAAAGAATCTTTCCTTAGTTTAAGTTTCAAATTTGATATGATTATATGATGGATGATCTGTAATTCTTTTATTATTATGATATTTTATTAGAAAAAAAAATGTCGAGCTCATAAATAATTAATAAACGTTTAAATTTTATATCTAACTGGGGCGCGTAGCTTACTCATTAAAGGAGGGTACCGGCGCGTGAACTGTTAGGTCTCTCAACTGCGAGTAAACCTTCATATGAATTTGAGGTATATATGCCTACCTATATATCTAGAAATCATTCGGGTAACAACGTTTATAGCGTGGTTACATCAGGTCGGTATGAATGAATACCTCATGTGTTATTGAAATATAACAGTAATCGTATATGTCAATAGCCGGAACATATCATTGTTGTTATGGCGTGAGATATGCAAAGTACTGATTAAAAAAAAATATATACAAATTCATATGGCCAAAATTTGAACGACAGACAACTTCAGTGCTTCAAATATTTTTCGAAGAACTCACTTTTAAATGCATTTCCAGTCCTTTTCTTGTACTCTTGGAAGGCTCTAGGTATGATACCAGAATATAGCTGCACTGGCGTACGATAAAAATCTGAAATAATATTAGAGTCGTATTATTACCACACCTTTTACATTTACCAAAATCACCTACAACTTGTAAAAAAAAAGATTTGTACATATATATATTTCTCTTTTTTTTCTATTTTGTACTTTTAACAATTCATATAGGGTTACTTTTTTCATAAAAGTCAAATGGTAGAAAACCTAATGTAAAATCATTGTTTGTCTTTGTTTTCTTTATATGGACAAAACAATAAAATAAAAAAAAACTTGGATAATAGTTTATCAAACCTAACGTAAGGCCATTATAAAAGAGTCGGTTGAGGTTATCTGAGTATCTAAAATCACTTCCGGCCACTTCTAAATTTATAGAATAAAGCGTTCAGCTTGTTGGTGTCTACTGTTGCATGTGGCCCTGTACAATTAATAGCCGTACTTGCCACGTGGCTGGCACGCTTGGCATGCGAGTTGGCGTGCGCAATATATTGGTAACGGTGACAGGAAAATTGCCCTTTTCCTTAAACCAATCCCTCCTTAGTCTCCTTTAACGACACGCCGACGCTCAAATGGCCATAGAAACAATCTTTGTATACAATGTTTAATAAATATTTTTAACGGCTATTACGAAGAACAAAATGTTATATTTACTTTTCCTCAGTAATATGAAAAAGGATAAGATATATTATATAAAAGATCTCACGTCTATAATTTGTCATATAACAATTTAGACTCACAAAGCATCTTTTCTGGTAAAGGCTCCTCGGGTAAGTTATCTTCTGTACGGGCGCGAAGGTAATCTGGAAAACAAAAAAAAAACTTGAAGCGAACGCAAATAAAAATGTTATCTCAATAAAGGAAAATTTAAATATTATATTTCCAATCATTATAGTAAGATAATATAACGTTTAGATATCCGTAATAATAATTATGAAAGGGCCAGTAACTCTTCCAAAATCTTCTGGGTCAACAATGGTCTTCAAAGATGAAACCTAAATTGGTATATGTAGACCTCCGGCGAAGCTCCCTTAAGATTGAAAATTCATCATCATGATCATCAGCTGATAGAAGTCCACTGCTGGACATAAGCCTCACTCAAAGATCCCTACATCGATCGATGCTGCGCTGCCTCGCATGCCTGAACACCAGGGGCCGTCGTTTGTGGGGTTTATATTGGGGTATTAGAGCGATTTCCCACCACGCTGGCGCAATGCGGGTTGGTGGGAAGTAGAGCCTCGTTTATTGATGAGCAGGGTGCACCACGAACAGATGATTTTGGCTTGGATCATGTGAATTGTTGTGCGGGACCTCTTACCCCAGTAATTGAAAATTGAATGAGATTGAAAATTATTAATGTATAATACAAAATGTAAATATTTAAATATAGATATATAGCTATGTGTGTGCGTGTGTGTGTATATGTATATATATATACATGTTAAATGGCCTTTACCTTTATAGAAATTAAAACCGTCTTTTGCCAAATGCGAACATTTGGA
Source organism: Ornithoptera priamus (assembly GCA_029034505.1). Taxonomy (NCBI): domain Eukaryota; kingdom Metazoa; phylum Arthropoda; class Insecta; order Lepidoptera; family Papilionidae; genus Ornithoptera; species Ornithoptera priamus. The sequence goes on from JARDWD010000331.1 coordinate 3,160,236, forward strand.
TGAAGGTAACGCAAACACGAACACAGTTAGTAACGTTAAAAATAATTGCCGCATTTTAACTTTGAATCGCCGTTAGATGTTATTACCACGTAAACATAACTGGGGGTCCAAAATGTTTTGTAGGCGGGCGAGTGAGAAAATAAACTGAGGGGAAATGGAACCCGCTCTATTTATATACCGTATTCCTTTCAACCTATGTTACGGTTTATATGTTGGTGTACCAAGTCGTAGACGCAAGTTCGATTTCAGATCAAAACAAGGACAGATCAGTAAAAAACATATATATATATATATATATAGAAATAAAATACTATTTAAGGTCTTGTAAAGGACACAGCATAATTTTTGTTTAATATATGTTCATGAGTTGTTGTACAACTCACGAGATCCATGCCAACCTCAACTGCTCGTGGTGCACCCTGCTAAACAACAAAGGCCCTGAGTGCTACCAACCCGCATTGGACCTATGTGGTGAGAGATGGCTTTAAACCACCCATTTGAATCTCTACCTGACAGATGTAGTAATCTTTGTGGGAGGTCTATGGTGCACTGGACCTCTATCGCCTGATGACGTTATATTCATTCATTTTTATCTAGTTCAATTTTTTTTGGACATTTGAATATTTTATATACCTTAAGCGTAATAATGTAATGGCGGGTATATACATAATACATTTTTAGATTTGTCTAGATGAACGGGATGTTTACTTAAAGATAAGTCAGGTTATATACACTGCAGGATATTGTGCTCATCACCATATGATACAGGATATTAAATGTCTTTATCACAGTAATTTCACTAGTGGCTGAACGGTGAATCCGGGTCTGCGGGTCCAATACCAGATGACCTGTCCAAGTCAAAAAATCACTAAAAAACGATATAACTCGTCAGAAGATATATATTATTTCAGTAGCTATAACGCACTTGAAACTAGATACAGCAATTATTGTTTGCACACTACTTTGCAGTCGGAAACAGGCGCTGGAATTGTATCTATTTCTCAGTAGTATGTGTAGTGGTACGATCCCAATAACTTTGAGCCTAGGTGTTGCTTTAGCATTTGGCCCTGTAATCTCGCGCTAGTAAGAATAGGGCTAAGGTAAGCTCTGCCTGTCGTAGCAGGCGACTAAAATGGTTTTCGAGTTCATGGTCTTTAAAAGTAAGGACCGTCATTGTCCACTAAGCGCGAGATCAATAAGTACAAGATGGTCTAGTTCTTATCGTACCAAAGCGAGGATGTCGAAGAGGGTTACAGCTCCCACCGGGGTGAGGTTTAGGCGTAGTACCGGGTAGCACCAGTGCGTTCTGTAGGAGATCCTCTGGATCGACCGCACTAAATATGACCACCGATGGAGTTTTAGTAGGTAAAAACCACACAAATTTGTGTTCCCTCCAGAAGCAGGATATGTTTTTAGAAGATTACCCCCCTGGATAACAAACAAAAAGAAGTGCTTTAGCAACTCTAATATTAAATTTATTTAGCAATTGTTCTACTTGTTTATTTCAAATAGTTAAATGTTAAGTTAAATAAATTTAAATAAGTTACGTGAAGCTACTTTTATTTGAATAGTAGCCTCTTTTTAAAATAAATCGGATCTGAGTATGACGTCGCAGCGGGTGGCTATCCGTTTCCCCGACTCGACCTTTTGTAAGTGGCATCTATATTAATCGCATAATCGTGGTGGATCATACCACCACGCTGAGCCGGGCTCGTGGGGAATGGAGCTATTCACCAGAAGAAATCATTAACAATGCCTTTTCTTCTGAAGTTATACTTTATTTTCATCCGTGTAATTTCAAGTTGAACAAATCAATTTTTTTTATTCCATAGCTGACGTAAGTGACGATATGAACAGGACGTTCATCTGATGGAAAGTGATACTCCTGCCCATAATAATTTATGTTGATGCGGCGTAAATTATTTTGATATATACTGTATTACATTGCGCTCGTCACCTGACACATAAGATGTCGAGTCTCGTTAACCCAATAATCACACTAGCTACAGCGCCTTTCAAACCGGAACACAGTAATGTTTGTACTACTATTTAGCGGCATAAATAGGCGCTGCGATGATATCTACCTAGATGGTTTCCAGCAACAGAGACCTAGCACCAGTATTCGACATAATTGTTTAATTTTCTTTATATTATGTGTGAAAAAAATATATAACTGATAGTATGTAACATTGCAGTGTTCTGGATTGAAGGGCGCTGCAGACAGTGTCATTACTGGGGTGAAGACACTCAATATATCTCAGGCGATGTGCACAATGTGGTGCAGTGTATATCGTCCAACCCGTCGCCAGGTTGTTATGGGCAGGCGTATCACTTACAATAACGTGAACGTTCCATTCGTCTCGTGGCTTAATTGAATAAAAAAAATCTTTCTATAATATAATTTGGTTACGAGTGCAGTGAGAGAGTTTATAATGTTCGAGACCATATAAATCGTTTCGGTCTTGTCTAGAGATCATAACTCGTCAAAGACGCGGACTGTAATGGTCCTCGTTGAATTTACAACATATTGCCCCGGCTGGTTTTATTACACGCCGAGATAATTTAAACGTACTGCGGCTGCTGGCAGTGTAATAATTTGAGGTAAGTATACTCAAGTTCCTCGGGACACATTTCATTCTACGTAATGATGTTGTTCTGTTTCTAAATTTATTGTTCACGATTTATATCTACAGTTTCTGTGTTAAATTCATACAATACGTATAAAATGGAGCATTGCTTATATCTGTATACCTGTAAATATCGGTTTTGTTTGTATGCCAATCACGTGAAAATTAGTGAACGTATCGATATGTGAACATGAGCATTCGTCGCGGAATATTTTTGTTCCTAATTAACTTATATAAACATTTTAATTTCTTATTATTTATACGGTTGCTATAGTAACGGTTGATATAGACAGTCATTAGCAGTTGCGGTTGCTCTCAAGGAATATTTCAGACTAATGTTAAGTTTAATTTTATATTACAGCAGGCAAAATGGGCAGAGAACAGCTAGAGTATATAGTATATTGGTACAAAAATAATAAGTATATAAGCCTACTATTATATATATATACATGTATATATACATGTGTGTGTCCCTATGCTGATACGCGACACGGTATTTATATTTTTAATTTCATAAATGTTCTCATCATTTTCTAATTAACTTTCATAAACATTTTAATTTCGTATTATTTATGCGGTTGCTATAGTAACGGTTGCTGTAGAAAGTCATTTGCAGAGAACAGCTGATACTTTATACAGCGTATATTTCACTAAATAAAATTACTTAACTAGTGACGTATATTATGTGATTACGTCTTGAAAGAGACCAAGTACTCAAAGAGTTTTTGGCACCATCCTATTTCTGCCGCCAGACAGTAGTGTGCGAAAATTACAGTATTCCGATTTGAAAGACGTTGTAGCTAGAAAAATTTGTGGTGTAAAGAGACTTAACATCGTATGTCTTTAAACGAAAAGTGCAACATTGTGCTGTATGTATATATCATTCTTACTATCGCCACGTTTTAATGAGCTGGCGTGTCATTAACCATCAGGTGAACGTCTTACTCGTCTCGTCGCTTCGATGAATTAACAAGACTTTATGTATGTGCATGATATGCAAGTTATACCTTTTCAATTGCAACATAGAAGTTTTGATACCTTTGTTATGTAATTGAAATTGTTTAATCGTTGCTTAAATTATTGAAAACATTTGAACAAATTAAACTTTTCATGGTCTTAAGTTATCTACTACGTTTCGCTACACTTCACTGGTAGTAAGTGTCTGTCGCTGGAGAGCGTCTAAGTAAATACCATGACAGCGCTTGTTTCTGTCAAACAGCAGTGAATATACATTACTGCGTTCCGATTTGAAGGAAGTCGTAGGTGGTGAAATTACTGCGGTAACGAGACATTATTTCTCAAGACGACGACTGCAATGTGGTATATAAAGCTTAGCTAGACACTTATGGGTAGGCGAATCACTTATCATCACGTGGAACGTCTCGCAAGAAATGTCACGAACATAGTGTAATCCATTTCATTCCATCATCATCATCATAATTAACAGCTGGTAGAGGTTTACTACTGCATACATACACTGCATTTGGTAATAATTTGAATTATTGGACTTTTCGATTAAGATAAGATAGTATATTAACACTTCTGATGTAAGAAGATATCCTCATTCGATCAAGAGAACAATGGAAATTATGTGTTTTACTTAAACACTATGTTAAATAACTTGATTTTAGTGAACATACTTAACCGAATGAATTAATCGAGTTAAGTAATAAAATATTTATAAATAGTTGCAGATTTTTTTAAACGCTTCACACGGTTATTGCAGGTAACTGTTTCATCTCCGACATTTCTGTATTCGTATAAGAGAATCTTACTCCCGAGATTAGCATATCTCTGCAATTGACGAGGAATAAACTTTGCATTTGATTTAATTAATTTTATGCTTCCTTAGTTGGAAGACGGAATCCGGTCTCCAACGTCTGCGTAGAAATTATCCGGCCATGAGTTTTGTAAAGCTTCCGTAGATAATTTATTTCTATACTTTAAATATCCCTCTTTAATGCTCATTTGGAGTAAAATTAGAAACGTGCAAATGGCAACAGAGATCTACCAGCAGTAGATGCTGGAGACCGGCTAGATAGCTACCACTGCAGCTCCTTTTTCTGCCGCCAAATAGTACTGTGCAAACTATTACTATGAGCAAAGCTATTGAAATCACTTGGGTCACGAGATTGAACATCTTGCAAAATGACTAGTACAATATGGAGCAGTGTATATCATCCTCACAAACGCCATATTGGTTTGGGCAGGCGTATCACTTACCACAAGGTGAATGTTTCGATCGCCTCATCTTCTTGTTATGACATAGTTATATATACTTACTCCTCTCGCGCAGAGACCCAAAGTGAGTCTTGACCTCCAAAACAAGAGATCGCCAGCGTTGTTGCCCTACACTGCCTCTTGCCAGTCCACTGCTTGAAGCTCGCGTAGGTCATGCTCTACAGTAACCTTCCAGCGGTATCCGGGTCGGCCGACGGGTCGGCGCCCAAGCGGAGAACCGAGAAACGCGTTTTTGACTCTACGATCGTCTCCCATCCTTAGGTAGTGGCCCATCCAGCGAAGTCTGTGGGCTTTGGCTTCACCTATGATGATCGCTTCATCAACCAGCCTCCCGATTTCGATATTGCGTCGGACTCGCCACCTACCGTCCTCTCTCTGGTTCGTGCCATAGATCCTACGCATAATTTTCCTTTCAGTAATCAAGAACCGCTCCTCTTCTTTAGGCGTTGGTGTCCCGGTCTGGCAACCGTACATCAGGATCGGTCTTATGACCGTGCTGTACATACGAATAGAGTTATATATAGACTACTATATTGTGCTTCAGGTTTGAAGGCTTTTACTATCGAACTTCGACACTGATCGATTTGTTGAGTCATTAAATTATGCTAATACGGGTGGCAGGTCTTTGTTCTCGGAGAAAATCATTCATCTCAAGGCGAAAAGCTCAATTATTAGTATTGCTCGGCAATTATTTTGTATTGCTCGATTATTTAATTCTTAACTCATTATTTATTATATATCATCATCATCATCATCATTAGACGACAGACGTCCACTGCTGGACATCGACTTACCCTAGAAATCTCCACATCCATAATATACTTATAGATAAACGAAAATAGACTAACTTTAACAACAATATTTTTTTGTTTTAGTAAAGACAAAGTTTATAACGTTACTCTGTACTGGTATAAAATTTTAAAATTCACTCTGCATCCTACAATTTAATTTGCATGCGATTTCCTTAGATCATCAATTTCACCAAGCTTGTGGGCGACACTTCACATATTTCCTAGAGTACCCTTATTCTGACCCAATAAATATTAATTTCAGGTAAAGCTTTATGCACTAAGCTAAACCTAATTTCTAACAAACTGCTCTCATAACGAACTAAACAAGAAAATTTCAAACTAGTTTTATGCGAAGACTGCGTCTAAATTAATTTCTTTTATCGTGCATTCTTTCTACATTGAAAATAATATGTATAAACATAAAAATATGTTTTTTTAATATAATAATATACCCCCATCCGATGATAAGTGATACGCTTGTCCATAACATTGTTGTGCTAGTTAGGATTTTTATACAACAGTTGTCGCTTCGAATCTTAAGAATGTAGCTCTCTTTACTCCGATGATTTCACTATATGCAACGCAATTTAAACTGGAATGAATTATGATTGTACTTTGCGTACCATTACTTTTCTGCTAAAAAGAATCTTAACAGTATCTGAGCAAGTCAAGTTTTTCAACTAATCGACTGGTTGCTAATAAAGAAATAGTGTTTTGAAGTTAACATCAAAAGCTGTTGACAGCTCAGCAGTAGATTTATTTGTAACAGCTTCCAAAACCGCCTTAAACAAGTCATTGACAATCAAAATTTTTTAACTGCTAGACGGTAATTTCATAATAGGGGTAAGAAAGTACCAGTCCGTATCGCGGCTTCATAAAGGTCTCAGTGTCGTAACCATGGTTATGTGTGAAAACGTTCCTGTAGTTTCAGCTAAAGGCATTGAATGAAAAACTGTGAGGTTTTAACTGGTAAGAGTCCGTTAGAACTCTTCTGTTGCCCCCACAGTAGTAGAGTACCCAATGAAGGAATTCCCCACGGAATGAAAAAGGAAGGCAATTTTGTTGCGAGTGAAAACTTAACATTATCATATAACTGATAACATTTAGAAAATATTTGTTGCAACATTTATTTTAAGCAGTAAAAAAAACTCATTATCGCTTTGTAGCAGTAATTAATATTTGCGCTAGTCGTCTGGCCGTTTGCCAACAAGAACGCAGCCACGATAAATCATAAGCTTTGCCAAGATATTTCTTACTACTGTGCTAACTTCCAGGACCAAACAAGTTTATAAATAAGCGGGGGTGTAAAGGAACAATTAACCATTATTTATTTTATGTACCCCTCTTTACATAAAGGTTAACTCTTTCGAAACTATATTAGAACATTTAAAAGTAACATGTTAAATTATTTATAAGTACAATTTTGTTATTGATTATTATTGTCTTCTACTTCGCCTATCGAATGAATGAAACTACAAGATGCTGTATAAATATTTCTAATGAATTTATAATAACTTTTTTGTGGAGAGATCTAAGTATTCGTTTATGCCGGTATTGGAAGAGAGTAACGCGTCGTCTGCATTCATCATTCGTTCGACGTACATTCAAACATTTATTCACCAATCCACGGAGGAACCGCAAGAGTGGAGTACACAACACATACGCATGCGCAACCGTTACTGTAATACACAAGTGTTCTTCTAATTTAAATTATCCAATTTTGCAAGTTTTATTTTTGCGATTGCTTTACGCTATTATAGTATTTCTATTTATTTTCTTATAATGAATGAAATCGAAAAAAACATTAGAGTATTTAATTTTGAACTGAATATTTTTATTATGAAACTCTAGACATATATTTAGATTATATAATATGCAGTTAGAAGTTTAAAAGAGTACTTTATGTTAATTAAAATAAATATAAAATAGAAAGCAACGATATGATTGTTAATAATTTAATGGCAAAAATTATTTAGGCATTAATTTTTTTTTTATAAAAGAGTTACCGTTTCCGAAATGAAAATGTTATTAGGAAAATGTCTAGAGCCTGAGTAAATTACCCCGGGAGTATCATTATGCAAAGAAAGAGGCAAATGAAGTCGAGTGAAATTTGTGTAAGGCCCATGAGACAGTTCAAGTTTTATTGGCAGCCACCTTTATTCGACTAAGTTAAACAACTTTAAATATATAAAAGATTTACTTAGGATTTTTTATCGCAGAGATTTTGTTTTCATTTAGTCCATTAAGTGCAGTTTTATATCAGTGTCCTTTATTATCTGTCTTTATTTAACTTGTAAATGTAAACATTTTGTTTACACAAGGGTTTGCTTTAAATAGTATAGATTTCGATAGTTCAGATGCCATTCAAATCTGTGTAAATTATTTTGATCCGATTTAACAAAACCTTTAGCAGTACAAAAACATTAGAACGCTAGTCATATATTAAATAATAATAAAGTAGTTAAATAAATTTTGTAAACAATACAATATACCGAGCTCGAGCATATATACCACTGTAAACCCCTCGCGAAATGAAGAGTACAGCTAAAGTTTCAACTAAGTGGTGAACTTTGGGAAAGGGTTAATTCTACGAAGTGATAAGTACACCCGATAGTATATGATACGCCTGCACATAACGTCGCACTAGTTAGGGTGATTATAAATAAGTACAGCGCCCTTTAAGTCGAAACATATCAATGTTTGGCGGCAGAATTACAAGCTACGGTGGTTTCTACCTAGACGGTATTCAGCAACAAAGACCTACTACTACTGGTTTGACAACCTACAAACAAGATGTATAGTCATAGTAATATTTCAAAGAAACAAGTAGTATCACTCAATTAATTAAACTTCTTGGATATGATGTGGATTTATATTACAAAAATAACAATAGGCAGGGATAGCAAAAATGAAAGAGCTATTATTACGTTCAGGCGGAAAATCCATTTGGATGATGTAAGATGAATGTCGGGATGAGCTTCTTTATATCAACAATAACGTGCTTGTGATAAGCATTTGCGTCTGTAAACCACAATTCTGTTTTATATGCAATAAAACGAGATAAAAACCTTTTGGGTTACGAGTTCACGGATTTAGTTGTCACCGTGTAATAAAAGTAAGGAATGTCTGTTTAAATATTTTGATATTTGCTATAGAATTTTTAATACGTAAAATTTCTTCTATTTCCAGTGGGGCTACGCTTCTGCTATTGCAGCTGACCAAGGGCCACAGTAATCAATCATCTACTCGTTACTTTAATGATTTAACCTGATCATCCACGTTGATATGTATGTAGGGAAATATAACCACCGTAATGGCTTCGAGCTCAGCTATGTGCTGCAGTAAAGATTGCGGCGCTGATTTTCATCTGGGGCTAGTCAAGTAACGGGCGTAACATCGTGAAAAACAGATTATAAATAAGCTATCACGACCTTCAGCATTCAAGTACCGACTTAGAGGAAGAGACCAATGATTGACCACAGAAATAGACACAACAGTTGTACAATAACTAAAAAAAACATTACTGCGAAAGCAAAGAAGTGAGAGAGAGAAAAATTAAAAAGTTTAAACATTGAAAAGTAACAAACTCCTTTAAGATCGTCAGCCTACACTTCATCAACACAGGGGAATGAAACAATTTCCTTTCGTATGAAGGTGAAAGCTGTTCAAAACTTCATAGCCGGGTCTCAAGTATCGTTCAACGAAGATCGAAGTTTTCAACGAAAGTTCTAGCAATTTGTATTTCGGATACTTGTATATGAGCCGTTCTCATGAAACTTGTTCTGACAGTTTCTCCTTCGTTAAATTCCGCTTTACACTTACAAATAATTAAATTTTCGAAAGGATTCTCTCAAGTAACTTCAACCACAATTTTTTTTTATCATTTTTTATCTTATATTCTAGGACATACAGATACGTAAAGATTTAACGAATCGGTTCAACCGTTTCGTCACTACCGATAACTATTGAATCGGTATTTAAACGGGAACCTATACAATTTTTTTTTAATAATTTCTCACAATGGGCGGCAACAAAATGCCAACGATTATAATATCCGTGTCAAAAAAATATAACGTGTTTGAAGTAAAATAAATAACATAATAAACAAACATTTACTAATACATTCGAAGGTTATTTACGAACACTGTTTCATAAATACCTGATGATGACTATTCTCTTACGGCAGTTTCGAAAAGGAAGTAATAGCTATTGATTTCTTGATATCTTCTAAAAAATATAGCTTCTACTAAAATTGAGGTAAAAGGTTCTTGTTTAAATAAAATATCGTTTTTTTATCGTTCCTGTATCATTCATTCTTATCTTTCACTCCTGCACTTCTTACACACCGCTTTTCTTCTAACAGCCTGTATCTCAATTCCTTCTTCCATTCCTCTCTGAGCTCTGAGCGAATACTGTCTTTTACGCGTGTTTTCTATCTCAAAAAAGATCCAAAACACTTGAAAAACATTTTCTGCATCTATTCTTAAATATTTATTCTCTTTTACTTTCTTATTTAATAAACACAATATTGTTAAAGTAAAATGTTTGATTACAACGATGCAAATATTGGAGATTGTCCATATGCTATCATTGTGAATAGTGCTATGGATTGAGGCCAGTTGGATCTTTATATATTTCACGAGATGAGCGATACATTCACCTGGCGGTAAGCTATACAACATCTCTCAACAATGTGTCGCTAGTATATTAATTATAGTATACCATACCATAACGTGCTCATTGCCTTAAGATAAACGATGTCTTGTTACTCCAGTATGTGACATTATCTAAAACATCTTCCAAATCGGAACATAGTAATGTTCAGTCACGCTAGCAACCTAGACCGTCTCCGGCAAGAGATAAGAAGCAATTTTTAACCCCTAGTTCCTTATAAGAAAGAACTTGCTGGCCCCAGTGCTCCAGTCCGAAATACGAGATGAGTTTGTCCAAGAAAATAGTCAATAGACGGTTACTAGCTTAGTGTACTTTCTACCCTGTAGTCTCGAGTTTTAAAAAAGGTTTTCGATTATGTCAGCTTGGAAAATGGCGGTCTTCATTGCATACTTAGCGGGCCCGAGGTGGTCAACAAAGAAGAGATGTTATCACCCATGGTGAACTAAGACAGACATATAATACAAGAACAAGGCCAAATTTTCAAGACTAAACGAAAAAATTAAAATTTCGTAAAAATTATGAGTTAAAATGATATCATAACTTGAACACATGTTTTCTTCTAGAAACAAAATATTTATTATATTATAAGACTGAATATAGCAAGACCAAGACCAAGATCGAAGAGGCAACACCTACACCAATGCCAATATCGTCTAAGTCTTTATGGCATCGCAGGAATTCTGTTGAAGCTTTTTATTACTTTGTATTTACCACCTGTTTGAATAATGTAATTTGAAGAATTATTTATTAATATTAGGTTCTTGCATATGAAATTAGCGTTTTGTACGGGAGGAATATAAAGTCAATTTTATTAATCAAAGTATGCACTGGTGTTATCTATGCACTTTTGCCATCGTATAGGTAGTTCATTGATCCCTTTATTAAAAAAAACTATAGGGGCGAGAATCAATAAACTCTTTGGAGGTGGTTTGGGCTGCCGCGTCAGAGTTGAATTATTTTCCTCGTAACAAGTTGTCCAAATTCCAAAAAAAATTGAAATCTGTTGGGGCAAGGTCCGGAGAGTACGGTGAAAGTCGCAGACATTCCAATCGTAGCTCAGCTAACTTAGTGGTTGTTTGTTGTGCAGTGTGTGGTGGTGGTCTTGCGTTGTCGTGAAGCAGCAGTGGCCTAGAACAATTGACCAATGTCGGTTGTTTAGCAGCTAGTTCTTCCTTCAGGGTTTGCAGTTGCTGATAATAGATATCTGCCGTAATCGTTTGGCCAGATTTTAGAAAGCTGTAGTGAACGGCACCGCCGCTAGTCCACCAAACACTCGCAAGTAATTTTTTCTGAGTCATTTTTCGTTTAGGGCAGGATTTGGCTAGGTCTCCAGGGACCAGCCATTGCGACGAGCGCTTCCAATTATCGTACAGTATCCACTTTTCATCACAAGTAATGATTCGATTTAAAATCCCTTCATTATTGTGTCGGTTGAGCAAAGTAACACGGCAGTCGACGCGTGTTTGCAAGTTCGATTCACTCAATTCATGAGGTACCCATCGTTCAAGTTTTTTTACTTTCTTGATTTGCTTCAAGTGGATTAATACAGTTTTGTCACTTACCCCGAAGCCTGCAGCTATCTCTGAAGTGCTTTGTGATGGATCCGCTTCCACAATAGCCTTTATTTCTTCATTTTCCACTTTGATCTCCGGCCGTCCACGGGTTTGGTCTTGAAGGCCGAAATTTCCAGAACGAAAACGTTGAAACCAAAAACGGACCGTGCTTTCTTTTACGACAGCAGCGCCGTCATCAACATCATTAATCCTTCGAGCTGTTTCTGCAACACTGGTGCCACGGTAGAACTCGTACTTGTAAATATACTGATATTTCATGTTTTACGTTGTGCGGTAATAAGCGACGCCAAAGAAAAAAGTAATGAAGAAAAACCATATGAATGACTGTTTTCAAAACTGTTTTCAAAAATGTACCAGCTAAATGAATTTATAAATTTGAATTTGGAATTCTTAACCAAAGAGAGAGATATTTCAGTATCAAAGTGGTCAGTACGACAAAACGCTAATTTCAGTATGTAAAGAACCTAATACATGGACATCAATTAGTATGGAACGCCGCGGGTAAGATATAGTGATAAATCTGAAGCAGTTTGTATTGAAACAGACTCAACAAACGCCCGCCGCTATTGCTATAGCGCTCACGTAGTTAGAAATTGAACGTTGTACGTGAGCCAATTAATTTGACGATGTCAATTTGCGGCTGCGAGCACAAACGGAGTACACCATGAACCCAGTATATTGTGTCAATTCATATATCCTAAACTTTGATTTATCGAGTGCCATGTCGTGATCGCGCGTGCAAAACCGCACAACAGCAGTTTGTAGACACCGCATCTACATATTTAGAATTCTATACCAACATGTAAAAACTGAATAACTGGATCACTAACTCAACCTTGAAACAGCATCTTTGATAAATATACTAAGAAGTTGTTTATATTTTGTGTAGTCACTTACACGGTTTTGAACTAGCAAATTATAATACTAATAATATATCGATTATAGCCCACAAGGTAAAAAAATACACAGTAAAAAGAATGAAATAATATAAAACTAAATATTATCCTTGGATCATGTGGGAAAGGAACCCACTCAGGTAATGTTGCAGCCTATAAAGACCGCAACTTTGATTTTCAGAAGGACCAAATAAATTAAAAAAAGAAACGGTATCAGCTTCAAAAGCATACAAATACAATGACTCATAAACAATTTTCTACAAAAAATGTAATCATAACTAAAATACAAATATCACTATTGCTGTATTTACTTATAGCAATAAAAAAGATAAACACAGATATTACAAAAAAATAAAGACAATTGTTGATAAAAAGTTCCAATAATAGCAGAATAAAAGTAGGAGAAGAAAAAGAAAAACACATAACATACATGTATAATTCAATCCGTCAGTGACGCGGCGCATGCGCGGTATTGTTCTGAAAAAGACAACGAGTTTAATTACATAAACTACATATATTACATAAAACTGTTATACTTTTAGCAGATACGAAGGCTTAAAATAAAGTACATTATTTTTTATATAAATTAATGCAAAATAAAAAGAAACAAAATTAGACTACTTTTCATAAAAAAAATTATAATTATCTAAAATTATATTTAGTAGTTAGAAGTTCAATAGCTAAGTGTAAGAACTGGTGGTAGGTTTCTGTTACCAGAGACCGTCTAGGTGGTTACTACCGAAGCTCATGCAGCCAAGTATGCAAACTTACTATGATCCGAATTAAAGGGCTTTGTATCTAATGAAATTACTGAAGATGGGATTGAACATTTGACGTCTAAAGACGACGTGCACAATGTGATGCTGTGTATATCAGCGGCTCACGCTTATCCGTAACACGGAGTCTCCTGGTATGCTGACCCACAGGTTGTGATCTTCACAATTTTGAATGGTTCTGTTTTACACTGCGACCTATCCGTATTATACTTATTATATTATTCTTCTTCTTCTATCTTCGCCTTTTCCCAGTTATTTGGGTTCGGCCTTCCTCGTCCTAAGTTTCCAGATAGCACGACGATACTTATTATATTATAACTAACAATATTATAACAAAGGTAATTTAGAGCTATTGTTCTTTGATAATTACATCTGATCAAGAGAGAGTCTCGAGAACTCAGATAATAATCGCCAGTTGACTCCACTCTTCATATTCCAAATATTTCAAGCTCTACAACGAATAAATAAGACGTAAAGCGCGTTTATAAAGCTTATTTCACGTTAAATATTTGAGTCCTTAATACAAAAGACCATAGGACCATTTTCTCATTGTTTGTTAGTTTAATTGCGAACATTACTGAAGAGTAGACTATTATTAAATCTACGCCGTTAAGTAAATAGCTGGCGAAATAGCTAAACGGCGATAAATTGCTTTCAATCTTGTATAAAGCTATATTAATTTAATTCATAAAGATACAAACTAATTGATTTGTCTATTAGTTCTTCTTCTTCTTAAAGTGCCTCTCCAACTAGTGAAGGTTAGCGATCATCTTTCTGTCTCTCGTTCGGCGGAACAATTCGGGCGCCCCAGATATGCCAGTCCATTCCCTGACATTCGTCTACCATGACTTTTTCCTTCACCCCACCTTTCGTTTTCCAGAAACTTTCTATTAGTTAGGGGAAGCTAGATAAATAGATATTGAAAATAAGATTATACAATAATCAATAAGTTTATCAAATGGCTGGGGATAGAAAAATTTATCAAAGTATTTAAGCGAATTATGCTTAAGATATTTCAGGCTAGTAAAAGAACGACTAAGGTAAACCCTGATGATAAGCGCAAGAAGAAGAATACTAAAAGACTCTTTTGGGTCTCAGCCTTTATGATTGGTAGCTCTTGTAGCTCGATACGCAACACTGAATGGTGTAATGAGAAATGGTCGAAATGGTACGGTCAGCCTGACCCTTCCTTCGGACGTGTCCAGCTAAGGACATCATCAAAGGGATTTTAATGGGTGAAAATCCTACATAACTGACTTCCCTAAATACCAAGATGTTATCTAAAGGTCTCTCCGTGATAAAAGGTAATTCTACGAAATGTGCTTTACGTATTTTACCGCTTTCGATTTTCATTTGTTTTTACAAATACCGTTTTATACCCTTTACCACAAAAGGGATGGAGCTAAGCAATTTATATCTCCTCATGATCGGCCTCAATGTTAGTTTTAACGTGTACACATTTACACAAAGGTTTCTACGATATTTGGAAGATATTAGTTCACCGTTACAAATAATGTGTTTTTAAATGGCGATGAACAGGAAGATTTAAATATGATATGTATGAAATATCATTATATAATTTTTTTGACTACATTGTTTTTCTTAAATAGCCGGTCATCTTTGGTGATAAGAAAAATTATTAATGATGTTTTTTTTTTTGACGAACCGAAGAGAACGAGGCGTCCACCTGATAGTAAGCTATACTCGCGCTATTTAAGATGGTATACACAACACTCACACACAACTCGTCGTCTAGACATTACATCTAAGTCTCGTTACCATAGTAATTTCACAAGTTACAACTCCCTTCAAGCTGGAATGCAGTAATGTTAGCACATTGCAAATATGAGCTGCGGTGGTATTTACATAGACGTATTCTAGCAATAAAAGACCTTTTATTTCCTTTTCTTTTTTTTTGTTGTTTTTGGGAGAAATCTTAGAAAAATAATCTGCTTCTGGGGGAGAAGTCAGGGTTATTTGAGATTCTTACTCACTATAACCAGGGGCTTTCACTGAAGGCGGTGGTCTGCATCGGCGCATTCGTAGAGGCTCCGGGATCTCTTATAGAACGCACCGGTGCCCCTCTACACTTTCTGTTACACGAGTGTGAGGAGGAGGTTAACCCTTCAAGGCACTGTCACGAGAAACAACGACCTACCAGTGCATTTGATATTTGTGTTCGTTTCAATAGATTATTGTGTACGAGAATAAATATTAAATCGTGTATTGATCTTAGAATAGGAGAAATAAACGAAAATTGTTTTAAGCGACGCGGAAAAGTTGTATCGATTTATTCTTTATAGACACCGAGTAACGGTAAATTGAATTTAGGGATGACCACAGACGTCTTAGATAATATCTGCGAAACGGAAGTTCAATACAGTAGAGTATTCAATTGGGAATTCGTATTAAATGTTAAATATTTACTATTAGTTGTAATAAACACGTTTAACTATGTTTATTAGGTTAAGATGCGTGCAATAACATTTATAGACAAGTATTTATTTATAGATAATTGCAAATATCCGATTATGAAGTAAATCATCAAACATTGTCGTTCACCAGATCGTCGCTCCACCTACATTCAACATAGCCTCCGGTATCACTGGGCACTCAAGGCCGTCGTCTGTAGGGGTTCATATGGTGGAATTTGGGCCATTTCCCACCACGCTGTTTAATACGAGTTGGTTAGAGCCAGAGCAACGATTGTCGACTAGCTAGGTGCACCAAGAGCAGGTGAGGTTGGCTTGGGTCCCGTAGGTCGTGAGGATATGGATGCGAGGGTGTACGACCGCAAACCCGCCATTCGCCAGAGCGATGGGAGTGAGCCAAAAGTACTTAAGACGGCTCAACGGTAGGAAAGAAGTAGAGCTTTTGGAGCGTGGTATGCTAAGCTTTCAGATGAGAGGTATGCGCTCAAACGCGTTGTGGGGGTGATCCTGCCGGTTTTTAATGCCTGGATGCAACGACGCAGAGGAACTCTCACCTACAGACTTACATAGATACTTACCGGGCACGGGTGTATCGGCGATTATCTGTGTAAGATTGGATGAGAAGCGACAGCGAATTGCTTTCAATGTGGACGAAGAGAGCAAGATTCCGCATCGCACACGCTCGGGGTTTGCTCGGCGTGGGAACCGGAGCGGGGAATCCTAATAAATCGCATCGGACGGAACCTCTCTTTCCCAGCAATCGTATCGGCGATAATGGGAGGAGACAGTGCATAGACAACCGTAGCGCCATTTTGTGAAACTGTTGAGCGTGATCGAGAGAGGACAGATCCCGCTCGGAGACGAAGCCGTCGTGGCGTTACGGCACTCAACACGTCGCACCGGTGAATAGTGTTCCCCACCATAAATGGGGCCTTTGGGGTCGTTGGCGGTCAGAATGGGGGTTCTTATCGCCTTGTAAATAACCCTGAGGAGGACAGTGGCTGGACGTGATCTCCGGTCATTGAATTAGTACTTGCGAGGCTGATAGGGTCTGCATGAAACGGACTCCGGGACGGGCTATCCCAGAATAGCGCTAGCGAGGCCGCGGTTCTGTTCCGAACGGAGATCCCGTGACATCTCCAAACGCCGAAGGTGACCACCGAAGGGATTTTAGTGGATAAAATCTTCACATCTCTGATTTCCTCCGAGAAAGCAAAGTACCTTTTCGAAGAATCAAGAAAAAAAAAGGGTCCCGTAGATCGTTATGTGGGACGGGACCTCTTACACCGCTTTACCCTTATAATGTAAATATTTTTGGCTAATATTAAACTAAAGTTTTAAAATACACTTAGGAACTATAGAAATCAAAATAAAAAACCTAAACGGTCACCAACGTATCCACGCCCCTTTGGTGTTGCAACTATCCATAGGCATCACTTTCCACCAGGTGAACTGTCCCCTCGTTTACCCACCTTTGCTATAAAAAAAAAATTAGACATGTGTGTGGTATGGAGAGGAGATGACATGAAACTTGTATGATGAAATATAAAGTACATGTAAGAATAAAAAAATTGAGATAATAAGAACGCGGCCTCTGTCTGAGGCAAAGAAAAAAAACTTGTAATGACTTCTGTAAGCATTTGACTATAAGCATTAATTATAATAAATCTCTAATTAAATTCTAGTATTTTTCATTACAGATAATGAAATATCGTAATAACTGTACAATAAGTACATATATACTTAATATTATATTATCTAAGACGTTGCGAAAAACTTGTTACATCTCTCGAATCAATCTCTTCACGTCTTGCATTGGTAGAAATTTATGCCGAAAGTGATATCGTAATTTTTATTACCTAAATCTGATTTGATAAAAAAAAATTACATACGACGTTAAAACACGTTATACCTAACGTTTTATTACGGTGGGAAAGATATTAAAAAAGTAATTCGCATTCATATATTCAGCAACCATTTCTCGTAGATGGAATAAATTACACAGCCAAGATATAAAACAGACGCAACAAATTCAGGTAACTGAAAGAGTAACTTTTTTGTTTTCTGAAAAACAATATATCCTTGAAAATAAGAAATGAATTTTAAGTTTTAAATATATTTAAAACAAAAATTTTATAAATTTTCTCATCATCATTTTCAGTAGATGCCCTCTTCAAATTGAAGTTTGACGATCAGATTGAGAAAAGCAATTCGATCCTCAGCTGTTGTTTTTAACTGATGGTATTTAAACCCGGTCCACTCCTTTATATCGTCAAACCATTTCTTGCGCTGTCTACCAGATGCATGTTTTCCAGGAATTTTGCTCTCCAAGATCAATCTTGGGAACTCATAAAGGGATCCTCTTTGAATGTGTCCGAAAAATGCAATCTTTCGTTACATAACGGTTGTCATCAGTCTGCGTTTGCAGTTAGCTCTCTCGAGGACTTGTGCATTGGAGACAAACTGCGCCCACATCATCTTCAACATTCGACGGAGTCCCCACATCTCAAGTGCTTGTATTCAACAAGAACATTCCTTTTTTAAAGTCCACGTCTCACAACCATATAAGGAATCGGACCAACGTTTTCTTTCCATTGGACATTTTCTATCCATTTCATTTGTATTACCTACGTATATTCTAAACCTAACCTTTTGTTCATGTTTAAACTTGTAACAAGAAATTTGACAAAAATGTGCGCTTCCTATCAAGTTTAAGGTCTAGCTAGGGATGTGACAGGAGGATAAGGAAAAGGTTCTCAATGACAATTTTTTTTATTTATTCGACAAAGAGCCGAGACGAGCGAGATGTATATGTAATGGTAAGTGAAACGCCTACCTATAACGAAATGGTGCTAAGAAAAACGATATACATCAAACTGTGCTCGTCTCTTTGAGCCATAAGAGACGACACTAATTTCACTAGCTACAACACTCTTCAAACCGGAACATAGTAATGTCCACGCACTACTGTTTGGTTGCTATTAGTTGCGTTGGTATCTAGCTAGACGGTCTCCGGTAACAGAGACCTACCTACTATATTTTTTGAGGAGAACTCCTGCGTCGGATACTCTTCTGCTGTCGGAGCAACAGAAGAATTATGCCGAAGTCTTACCGACTAAAACCCCACGGTTGCTCAGCCAGAGCTTTTGGCCGGAAACTATAGTGTACGCTTTCGTACACAACCGTTGTTACCTACTGTACGTACATATTAATTGTTATCTGTGCAATTCGAAATTGGTTTACTATGCGAATTTGTAAAAATATAGGTATAGGAAAATAGCAAATGATCGATCTATTGGTCCTATTGATTTCTATTAAATTTAGGATTATTTTTTTCATTTCCTTTTCGTCATCGGTTGAATTTTTGTTAGACATAACAGAGGTTTACTACAGAGTTAGTACTTTTATCGCCGTATTCCGACTCGTGATTGCCATCGCGTTAAATTGGCGCTGCGAATAGTCGACATTTAACTGTGTCACTCGAAGCTTAAATCGAATCCGTGACCACATTTCACTTTAAAATTTACATCATGCCTTGTTTGTCCACAGGATATTGTAGTTATGTGTAATGCGTTCACAGATATCAAACATCTTTGGGAGCTTATGGCAGGGTATTACTTAGACGTAAGAAATATCTATAAATAGGCTACTTAATGTTTTCAACGCTGATACTCGAAATTGTTTCTCAGAAGGTTCTCAACCAATTGACATTTAAGGCTAGCAATTGTCTCTGATATATAAAAATAATATATAAACTTATATTATTTTTAGCGACAAAGATTTGTTCTTGACAGCACTTTTTACGAGTATGTGTATACTGTGAGTATTTAGATAATTACGATGTTTGTTGCTTTATTCAAAGTAGGTTACAGAATATTATTCTTTTCATCATACTCCTCAAAACTTACTTGTTAACCCTATGTTTTCTGTTTTCTAGCTAAACTAACGAATAGGTAATAACAGGTACAATTTCAACATCCATCTCACAAGAATGGTTGTAAGATGATCAATATAAATTTAAATAATACCGGCGCCACTGTCTTATGACCGATTATAATAACTCGTAGGATACCTAGGCAAGTAATGCAACGTTTAAAGTTAAAATTTTATCAAAATACTTATAAATACTTTTGAATTTAATTAACTCAATGGGTCCCTATAGAAGACAAAGATCATAACGCTGAGCTCAGACAAGTGATACGCGTCCCCTGACCCAAGTTGAGCCAAACGAGTTTTGGCAAAACTTTATTATATGTTTAAAAACAAAGACAAATATTTCAATTTTAATACAAATATGAAATGTAAAATACTTTGGAGAACGTTAAACTCCTTACAAAATTGGATCCATTGTATAAATTGTTTTTTAACACAGAACGTTTTCTTAATCTCTTCTCAATCAGATTACGCTGTAAAATCCAAGTTTCATTAAAGTACTTAGAAGTAACTTTAGTTATTTTAAATTTGTATAGATAAAATGAATAACAATTTACTTACTATTAGTAAAATGAACAGTATGTATTCAGTCCTTACGGTAATGCCTATTACATTAAAAAGTGGCATACAAAATAGAAGACGGTGTCAGTTTATAACTAACCTCGCCTAAACTACTAAAAAGAACTGTAGTTAATAGTAAATTAAGCGACGCACCGAAGCCTACGTAATAATCCCGTGTCCTATACAAGCAACTGCAAGATTAATTGGTGGAAGGCAAAGTGGGACGCGTAAAGGCTGTAACTACAACGAATCGCTCTGAATGTTTAACTACGGCGGAAATCCCGTGTGTTTCCGCTTAACTAACAATTCGCAATTTGTTTTCAGTTGCAATTCGTTCATACGTGCTACAGTTACTAAAAATAAAGATCGTTTTATTAGAAAGATTTTCTTACAATGAATTTTTACGTACAACGATTCCCTCAAAGCAACAAATGTTTTTTTGTATTATAACGGCAACGTTTAATTTTCTGGTTTCAAGTATTGAATTCGGATGAAAAATAATTAATTATTCCATAACAGTATCAAATTAATTAATCCGATGCTGCTATTTTATTTTTATTTCACTAAGCGATATAACAGGTCTGATATTCACCTGAAGGTAAGTGATACGGTTACCTACAACGATATGACGCTAGTTAGGATGATATACGCAGCCACACATTGTGCTCATCGCCCAAAGGCATAAGACGTTAAACCCTACAACGCCCTTCAAACTGGAACACAGTAATGTCTGCAAACTAGTATGACGGCGGAAGTACATACGAGTTGCAGTGGTACTTAATCAATTTCCGACAATAGAGACCTACCACTAGTTAAGTAATGATAATAATTTTAAGGTACCAAACTGATGAGTGGAAGTAATAGTTTTACGATATGAATGAGAAAACCTGGCTTGAATCTTAATAGATGAAACGTGTAGCTGAAGACCGGAACAGGTTTCTTCATTGGACCGCCAAAACGTTTTAAGTAAACATAATGATGAAGGTAGGGTTGAAATAATATTACCACTACCCACATTTCAACTACAACACAAGTTGCTTAGCCGCTGTGTCGTGATGCAAATCTTTTAAGATTTTAATAATAATAAAAACATTGTCTATTTCATATTTATGTTCGGATATAACTCCTTAGAACCATTATTTTTTAGTGCACAGTTTTCGAAATTTTATCCTTACAGATTGGTTATCCTTAACGTGTATTGCTTGGGCTCTCATAAAAGTATGAAACCGTTCAATGTCTCACTCGATCCGTCTAGACGGTACAATTTCTGTTATAACAAAACTGCTAACAAGCTTTTTGATGATTAAAAAGTTTCGCACGAGGATCTTGTTTCTGTAAAATATCACAACTGAGGTTTTCAGACTTGGAAGACAACTTCTATTCTTTTTATTTTATCTTTGCTGTTTCATTTCGAACATTTTAAAAAACATCCATTCTCTTCGTCCACAAGATAATGCTTTCAAATAATCCTTTTTGCCGCTTTGTTATGTTCAGAACAGAAAATGACTCTATTTCCTTTTACTTTTATACTCGAAGTACAGCAACGAAGAAGACGCCACGTTTTACCTGGTCTTGTTAAAAGTTGATCATGAAGTTAAGTTACAAACAGTGCAAGTTAACAGTTTGAATTCGGAGTTATCTTATTTAATTGATAATCTGGTACTAGTTGACGAATTTGTGATTTTTAGACCTAGCTGCACCATCTGCAGAATCGCATCTATAGATGACTTCCGCTGGCAATAAACTCATCCTAAATTATCTACTATATAGCAAATAAACGTATTCATGAAGTAATACAGTGCTAGGAATATTTTCTTCGTCATTCGTGAAAATGTTTAGTGTCTTCGTGGCACAGTGGCGAAGCAATTGTAACACAGGAATCTTTGGTTAGATTCGAGAATATTTAAGGCTTCAAGGACATCTGTGCAACCATATAATTTTCGCATCGATACATCGCAACAAATCGCTTATTCCTATATTTCCTATATTTTTTTTTGTTTACATTACCACACTGTTCTCAAGGGTACTCGATCTTTTGTAGAATAGTGACATTTAAACACAGTACACACTCCTCTTTATTTTAAGTACGCTTTTAGCTTGCTGATAATAAAAGAAAATTACACGCTTAACAGTGCACACTGTATTTATGGTGTAACTAGAATGAGTGTAGAATACTCTTTTATTTCCGCTCCAACATTTTCTTCCTTGTAATATCTAAAATTATTAGTTCTCGAGCCACGTTGTTCGTTGAACATCTCAAACAGTTATTAATTTTATAAAAAGAACTTACTAAACCTAAATATGACGGGATTATCGTTTATTTATATAGTAACCATTTAGCTCAGCTTACACTTTACTATCCATATTAGTTTAAGATAATCAAAAACTGGATAATTAATATCTTACTTGTCAAGATACCTAATGTTTTAAACACCATGTGTCTACATACTTCATTACATATCAAAATATAACCTTTCAAAATTATAACTAAATATTGTTATGCATACACCGTATGTTGAAATTTAAAGGAGCTTACTGTAGTATACTTAAACGCTACCTAATTTAAGTAGCGACTAAGTATACTTACATTGTTCCTTCCGTTATAAATACACGTGAATCATAATATCAGATTACATGGTCCTTTATGTTTTTATTTACTTATTCTTTATAATTTAACCTGTCAAAAATTGGGTTACAAAGTTGCTTTACATCGAAACAGTGTTCTCATTTAGTCAATACAGGTCTGTATTTACTTACACGCAACTTACAAGTAAATGTAGTAAAGCTGCGTGTAAGTAAATACAGTAACGTGGCAAGCTTATACTAACTAATATAGTAATCTTTTTAGCAATTGAAATTCGACTTTTCGTTACTAATATTAGAGAACAATAAATTGCATGATTGTAAAAAGAGACTGTTTTTTTTCGTAGAAGTGACGAGATAAACGGGACGTTCACCTGATGGTACGTGATACGCTTGCCCGTAAAAACGTGGTAGGATGACATACATTGCACCACTTGGTGTTCATCGCCTCAAAACAACATGTTGAGTCTGGATATTTATATGTATTTGCTACACTTATATATAATGCACATATTTTTATATTATATATTTCATAAATATATGAATAAAGGATATACGAACTAAGATAAAATATTACGGAAGGTTTTAGTTCAAATGTCTAAATACTAACTCCGTTCAAGACAGTTACATGGTGATATTGGAAAAACAATCTAATCTGTTACACTTAAATATCACAATTGCACAAAAAAAAAAAAACTTTCGTGCTAACAATGAAAGAAAGAAGAAATGAAATACTCTTCTAAATAAAGCTCGCCCCGGGTAAACATTAGTTCAGTCTTTTATCTTTTAATTGCAGTTTCGTAAGATCGTTTACCGAGTAACTTGAACCCCTGGCATTAATTGTGCAGGTACGTCTTGGTGGAGAAGGAAATTCACTTGTTTTCCTTAGTATACATATTTTAAGCTCTAACTGCATTATAAGTCTGTTTGTGACTTAGCCATTTATTTTCTATGTATGCGAGAGAGCCTCGGAAAATCGAAACAATTGTTACAAATGGATTTACTGTGCGAACCTTACTCATAGCCTGTAAAGATTTTTTTTCATCAGCAATTGTATTACTCCCTTAATTTCACGCGACGTTAAGTGACAATGAGGTCGTGGAAGATGGACAGCGATTATCTACAGAATCTGGGCTCAGATGTGTTGACAGCTGAAAAACAACAATGTTGTTATGGCAACACATTATAGAAGGGTAGTAACTGGAATCTGATTCTATTCGAACTCCACTATCCTTGGACCCACAATCGAACTGTAACATCTACACTCTACTTTCTGTAATTAAGTTTATGAATAAGACTCCGACAGCCAAGTAATAGTGATAGGAAAAACTCTTAATTTTACATCGTCGCCTCAATTATATATCTAAGGCTGGAGCTGTGTAAAAGCCTTAATTAGAAACTCATTAACCGCCACTAGTTAAGTCTTACTAGTTGCGATCTAATCGTGTAAAGATGGAATCACCAACTCACGCTATAGATGAGGAAAATTAAATGGTAACAGACCTTACGTTCCTTTCAAATTTACATTTCCTAAAGAAAATGTACGATAGTGGAGAGCGAGAGGCTGTAATAATGATGTTGCATTAATATAGACTCATTCTATCTTTAAAATATTGTTTACTTTAGGAATATGGTATCCTAATATTATTTACTTCTACCATTATCATATGAAGATGAAAACTTATTAAAGATTATATTTTCTCTAATTTGATACCATGGCATCTAATAAACGGATGCAAGGTATCTAAAACGCTTTGCATAATTAATTACATTAACTAAAATGCTAATGAAATATTCCGAGGGGCAGAAATTGGAGGGATAGAAGGGTATTAATGGGTGTTTTGTTGAAAATTTTTTTACTATAAGCGAGCTGTGAACGAACGCGCTAGTCCACACCCCCTCCGTCCGCTCGACCCTCGTCAAAGCTCTTCTGATAACCAGTAGCCTGTGCCTTTAATAAAAGTAGTTATTAATATTTTAACTATAATACATAATAATGTATGTGTATTCGTTTTAAATTTTTGAGCATGTGAATAATTTATTAGCGGATATAACATAAATAATAATCTAATAATAGACGTCCACTGCTGGACATAGGCCTCCTCCAAAGATCTACACATACAGTCAGCACGGACTCCGGTATCACTGGGCACTAGGGGCTGTCGTATGTAGGGGTTCATATAGGGGGATTTGGGCCATTTCTCGCTGAGCTAGCCCAACGCGGGTTGGTGGGAGTCAGAGCCTCACATGTTGATTGGCAGGGTGCACCACGAGTAGGAGAGGTTAACTTGGGTACCGTGAGTTATAGTGCAGATAAGCAAATGCTGATAATGATAAAGATGATGATGAATAATATAAATGACATTAAGTTTTTCCGTGTACAAGCTGTGTCTACTTAAACTTAAGATGCACAATACTCTATATAAGATTTTTATTTTAATAGTAACTAATTATTTGGTTATTTTTATAGAGAACTCATAATAAATAAATATGTTTATATCATTTTCCTAATATTCAGAGTTTTATATGGATACATCATCACTATCACATCGATCTATCCTGCGCTGCCCGCATCCAGTTGCTTCCCGCGACCTGCACCAGATTATCGGACCACCTAATAGCCTGCCACCACATCGTCTTCTCATCCCATCGGCTGTCAGTCCTTCGAGCGCTGTGTCCTGCCCATTGCCAGTAGAGATTAGTAATCTTTTAGACTATGTTGGTGACCTTAGTTCTTCTACGGATTTTCTCATTTCTGTTTTTTTTTGTATAACTATAAATAAGTAAGTAATGTTTTATTTTTACTTTTCTCTTTTATGTTTTACAATAATTTCATATAAGTAATATATGAAAGGCTTAAATTTGGTATTAATTCTTTCGGATCATCACTATACAGCATCGTAATCTTTACATATTATTCTTTTACATTTGTTGTGTTTTCAAATATAAATTCTTTTCGACAAGTCTCAGCAAACGTTATTAAATCCAGTGCAGCAATTAGTGTAACACCAAGTGTTTTATTTAATTATAATTTACAGCGTGTTTAGACAAGAATGTGCTCGTTATTCCTGAGAACATTCAACAGCTACTAGACATAATTATACTTCGCAATTTTAAATGTTACAACCTTTTCTTTATACTACAAAGCACCGAGATAAATGTGACGATCAGGTATAAATGTTACACCGGTCCACAACAACGTGGTGATAGATGGAATGATATACACAGCACCACATTGTACCCGTCGCTGTGAGACGTAAGATGTTAAATCTCATTACCGTAGTAATTTCTCTACCTACAACGCCTTTCAATTTGGAACACAGTAATGTTTGCTTTGTACACTACTAGTAGGCGCTAGAAGCAAGAGTTGCGGGAGTACCTTAGTATAAGAATTTTTAAAAAAACTAAATAACTACTATAGGAGTGTAACGGGCCCGACACAACAACTTACTAGACCCAAGTCAACAAAAAGCAGGTGAGCTGCTCGTAATACGCCCTGATTATCAACAAACGAGGCTCTGTATTCCATTAACCCGCATTGGACCAGCGTGGTGCGAAATGGCCCAAATCCCCCGATATAAACTGCTACAAGTGGAGATCTGTGAGGGAGGCCTATGTTCAGCAGTGGATGTTTATCGGTTGATGATGATGATAATGATGAAATAATTACTATAACCTCAAAAAGTATGTCTGTTAATAAACAATAGTGTGGATGGCCATCATCTTATACAAATTTTTAATGCAAAATTTTATCTCCGTCAAAACGTTTTCCTCTCATTACTTTGCAAAAAGGCTTTTACTACAAAACTCTTATAATGAGAAAAAGAGACCATCGCAAATTACTGTAATAACAGTTATTGTGGGTTTTCTAATTTATCTTTCACAATTGCGACATTCAGAAAACGAAAAGAGATTTTATACAATTGAGAGTTGTTCAGAGTTAAAACGAACAGCCAAAGCTCTTATCTATTAAATGCAGTCTTGTAACATTGTCTATTGTAGTAAAAGCGAAAATAAAAACATTTCAGAGTAATTACTCAATATTTATAGAGACTTTAAACATACTCTTCATATTGAAGGTATTATAAACTAATATATTTTCCACGAACAGAAAATTTATATTCAATTTATTACATTTGTATGAATTGATATTCAATGGAGCCTTTGATTGTTATAAATTTATTATAAACACACACGAGGTTTATGATAGATATTAATAGCCAAAATATATTATGTCTATTATATAAAAAATATAATTTTAATACTTATTCACAAACTTTAATCATGGTATCAAACTTTTTATATATATATATATAGATCTATGATATATTCATGATATAAAACATTTACGACATTGACATCTCACTGACAATCAATGAACCTGTTGTGTGAGAAAAGGGTTAAAATACCCTCACTGTTACTTAACAATGGCGTATCTTAAACAGTAACAAAGGATAGAATATTTCTTATAAAAAAAAAACAGTAACTTGAACCTGCTGATACCAATTGTGTAAGTAAACTGGTTTATATATATAGCAAAGCAAAGTGAATATGCTAAATTTATTCAAGAGAAGACTAGGTTCATTTGTGGTCCTCAAAAGAAGACGATAATTTTTTTTTTCAAGGAAGTGAAAAAAAGGAACAGGATGTTCACCTTATGGTAAATGGTACGCCTGCCCATAACAACATGGCGCTAATTAGGATGATATGATATACACAGACAAGTTGAGTCTCGTTACACCAGTAATTACATTAGCTATAACGCGCTTCAAACCGGAACACAGTAATGTATGCACATTATTGTTTGGCTACTTTTGGTACTTACCCAGACGGCCTGCAGCAATAGAGACCTACCACCATTGATTTGACCTTGAATTGAACTTATTCAAACCCTACGTGGCCTCGTTAAGTTGTACGGTAATGGAATCTAAATTCACAATTACATTGCTTCTAAGACAAAAACAGTGTTTTCATGTTTCGTGAAAGTTACACAGTAATGGTTAAAATTCGAATTGAATGCAGAACTTTGGTTCACCATTTGCAATTCATGCGGTTCCGCCGGAAATCGCAAGTTTGTACCAACTGCGGTCAGATAACGGCGGTGTGAAAATAATCGAACAAACTAATACTCGCTAATTGTTCAACTTGAATTGAATTTGTTTTACCTACAACGGAAGTATGTGTTATTCCACCATTGAAACTTTTCTTTATATTCCATGTTTTCTGTACAATCTATGTCTTATTACCCCGTCACCAGCTACAGCGCCTTTCAAACCAGAATATGATAATATTTATATACTATTGTTTGTCGGCTGTAATAGACGCTGCGTTGGTTTCTACCCAGACGGTTTCCGGCAACAGAGACTTACCACCAGTCTCTAATTTGTTTCAAATATTTAATACCACAGCTATTTCATATTTTTTGGAGGTAGATGAGGGGTGTAAGGGATTCCGTTCAGCATCTTACGGAGCTCAAGTTAACCTTACTAGCACGCGATACACCCTGCTAAACAACAGACGAGGCTCTGATTACACATCGACCCGCACTGGGCCAGCGTGGTGATATTAAAGCCTAACTCCCTGAATGAGGAACCTTGACGGAGGCTTATGCCCATTAGTATCCACAATCCGGCTACTAAGACGATAGTTACAAAATCGCAAAGATGACTGCTAACCTATAGTAAAGGAGAAGGACTTAAAAAGGAAACGTTTAATAAAGTTTTACATACAGACTACATCATACACAAAAAAAAAAAAAAAATTCAATTATGCGATGAGATGAATTGGACAGTCACTCAATGGCAAGTGATACGCTTGTCCATAATATAGACTGTAAGAAGTTACAAGTTAAGATAATATACACTGCAGCACATTGCGCTCGTCGTCTGAGACATAAGATGTAACCTTACCCCAGTAATTACACTAACTACAGCGACCTTCAAACCGGAATACAGTAATGTATATACACTACTGTTTGGTGGTAGAAATAAGATTTGCGATAGTACGTAGACGGCCTCCGGCAACAGAGACCTCTCAATCCCAAAAAGTCAAAATACAACAAAATCCAACCAAATCAATAAAGTCCAGTCCTTTAATCTACAAAGATAATGTAAGCTTTTTATTTTTGCTTATTGTCCTTAAAGAATCCTAGAAGAATGAAGTTTGCGAGTAAGTCATTCTGTTTTATTTCGAAGCTTATCCCGCGTTCAAATTTAACATGGTAATGTACCAATTTACATTTGAAGCCTGTAGAAAATTTGTAACTCCGGAACGGGACTACAATGGCGACAGAAGAAAGAGGCTTCTTTTGTGATTGTTTAGTACGTGTACTTAAGAAATATGAGTCACAAAAATTATGTTTATTTTGCGCATTTTAATTTTCGTATCATTAATGTTTTAATTAAACTAACTTTTCTATTTTATATTTGCTTCATCATCATCGTCAGCCGGCCGACGTCCCTCAAAGATTTTCACATCGATCGAGTAGGAATTTGGGCCATTTCTCACCACACTGGCCTAATTTGGTAGGAGCCAGAGCCTCGTTTGTTGATTAGCACTACGAGCAGGTGAGGTTGGCTTGAATATCGTGGGTTGTGCGGAACCCCTTACAACCCATATTGTCTACTTCAAGTTATCGATAGATCTCTATTTCCGAGGACTGTGTATGTAGGTACCATAGCAACACCTATTTCTGCTGTCAAATAATATAGTGCAAACATTACTGTGTTCAGGCTTAAAGGGTGCCGTGGCTAGTGTAATTGGGGTATCGTGAGTCGGCATCTTATGTATCAAAAGGGACGAGCACAACGTGTTGCAGTGCATCATTTGTTATGGGCAAGTATACACTTAACATTCGGGGAACGTCACGCTCGTCTGGTGATTTCGTTGAATAAAAAAAAAATATCGCTTGTTGTATTTATGGATATACAGCTATCAAAATCTCCAAACTAACATTACGGACATAAACTATTATAAAAAAAGGTTCTACGGCGCGTAGTTTCTCATTTGACCTAATGTTTACGACAGTATATATCGTTTATGATGTAAAGGCTACAAAAAGGGATCGAAAAGGCTGATGTGCTTGGAATGGTCCTGAAGGATAATATATTAGAGTATAGAATAAATTATATTATTATATTGCATTAATAACTAATAGCATTAATCTTTTATACGAACCCAAAAACAGATGTAATTTTTTCCGCTGATGTTTAACGACTTTAAACATCTATGCGTCGAAAGAGTTTTTTGTTTTTCATTTATATATATTTATTATGTTTACCTTATCATTGAGTGGCACTAATTTAAACTACACAATAACAAGGAAGAAAGAAGAATGTCACGTGACAGGAAACCTAATTGTAGGTTTAGCAAGAAATGTAGCCGCTCCGTTGTTAATGAGCAACTCGTTGAATTGAGGGCATCGTGACTAGTTTGTGAAAAGATCTTAATATAAGAGGGAATTGGAATTACTTTTCAAACATTTATTTCATCGCTTTAAAATTCTATTTAATTATTATCCTCTCTATTTAAAAATATATGTATAAATGTCTAAGGAAAATGTTTCAAAAATATTTCAAACTTGGATGAAAATTATAATAGAACTTCTCTACCAATGATCTACATACTTGGCGGTGAATTATTAACAATAAATTTAAATTTTTGTAACAAAGGCAACTTGACAAAATTTAGTGTGACCTTAGATTAGCTGGGTCGCTAATCTAAGGTCTGCTATTCTTTCTATGCAATTATTCCGTACGTAGGTCCTCCCTTTAGAAATACCTTTATACGGAGGAAAAGATTACATCGTACTTGTACCGATTAATCCCTACGATGTTCTATACTGTCTGCTTTACGCTTGCAGCTTCTGTCCAAAACTATCTCATTTAATTGAACCATCATTTGAACCACCTGCTAGTCATTGAATATTTTAATGCGAAAAATAACAACTGACATGTGTGATTATAATCTTGTCTTTTAAGATACCTCTAAACAACAGAAAAATTCTTCCAGACTCATGACGCACCCGAAGTTATCGGATTTACATTTATATTACTCCAAGGCTTAAGTAGATCCTTTTTAGTCAGTGGAAGACTGTCTATCTGCGTGAAATATGCAAATAAAACAAATTTCGTATTCTCCTAAACTCAAATATACTTTCACAGGCCATTTAGAATCTTTTTAGTAACTCGGTGTATACGTTTCTTGAATTGTATAAAAAATACGACATTTATAAATTATGTAACACTAATGAACAATAAATCAACTTGTTTCTTCGGGGTGTAGTGATTGTCTAAAATCTTCAAACATCTATAAAAAGTGGTAGCTGTAATTTTAATTATCCGTTCATTATATTTAATTAATACTGATTTTTTTTTTAATTTTTTCTTTGAGAATAAAAATATTTTCAAAAAATCCACCAACTATTATATTAGCCGATAACCAAAAGTTTTATCTGAATAATAGTCTTGGGCTAGCTGTAGCGCAAGTCACATCCGTGCTGGTTTCCAATGAGCTACCTTTTTAACCTCGTTCGTTGTGAACCTGACGATACAACAGTATTTTAGATATCTGTTGCTAAGCTATTTATCAAACATGTATTCTGGATCCCAAATTTTTTGGGTACATATATGCAATTAGTTTTTTTTTTATAATTTGTCAGTAGGGGGCATTTCAAAATATGTACAGATCGTTATAAAATTTTCCAACGTATGTACACCTTTCCGCTGTATACAGTTCCACTGTATATACCTGGAATATTGAAAAATATCTATTTACCTAACATACAAAAATAAACCGCTAATCTTGATTCAACATACTGCGCTAGATTTACGTTTGTATTCAATCTAATAATAATGCTCTGTGCAATATAAAACAGGCCTGACTGAAATTAATTGCCCTATCTACGTATGAATGAATGGCTGCCGTATTCCCACCCACATCACTGTCACATTTGCGTCTATTAACGTAATCTAATAGAGCCACAAAGATTCCATTAGCACACATTAATACACATGGTCTAACATTGAATTCAGGTGAAAGTTCTCTACTTTCACTCTCTCATGTTTGGTATGTCATTTCATTTTGGGCTAGACCCAAAAAAAGATGGCTGTTCGAGAGACCAACACGACAAAGAAATCGAGGAGTTGGTAGACGAGCTGAACAACATTGGAGAAGTTAAAGCATGATTGGCCTATCGATTAGTTCAGATAGGAGGAGATAGTGCGGGACAGGTAACGTTGGTGTTGAAATGTTAGTGGCCGAGTCTCATTTTGGTCTGCTGCTCCAAAGTAATAAGTTGAAGCTGCATCTGAATTTAGATTTCCACAATCAAAATTAGACTTCTCAAACTCTACATAGCTCAGAAGATTTTCTACTCTTTTTTTAACTTGCCTCTTAATCGTTTTCCGACCCGCCGGGGGTACGTAGGAGGTACATTCTTGCCCTTATCTTAGGTACGTTTGGATTTTCCTTATTTTAGTTACTAATATTTAAAATCCTCTCGCATAGCAGTTGGGGAGATATAGAATATAGAATTTCTAATAAATTTTGAATGTCGATTCTTTACAGGGATTTTCGGGACATTCGACGATGAAATTGTTAAATTGGAAGATCTACTTTATTGTTATAGACTTATAGAGTAGAATAGCAGGGATGTTCTAATTCGCCTCTCACATGGGATGCACATAATCTCTTTAATAAACAGTTAATTAACAATTTAACTAGACAAACATATTATTTACAGTATTGAGTAACTATTTAGATTACGAATTGACATTGTCGCTCCCTTTCTGAAATAGCAATCCGTTCAAATTTACGTAAGGGTTGTATTACTTCCCGACACGCTAGTTTCGGACTACCCAAGGGACGGAAGGATATTGAGATTTAAAATTTAAAAGCTTCGAACACAACTCCATTTTTTACTCAATCACGAATGTTTTTCAAATAAAGACGTATAAAAAAATATATAAATATATATTTTTTTAGTTGTAAACAGGTATTATCGATAAATGAATCTTTGGTCCTACTTCGTTATCAAGAAGCTGTTTATTTCTTTAAGAAAAATCATAAGGAAAGATGATTACCAACACATGGGACATATAAGTAGGAAGAAAGAAAGAGGTTCTAATGCAGGGGTCAAAGAATTTTGCATTAGATATTAAGAATTTAGATCTTTGCGTCAATTACTAACACTTTACAATAACATCGATTTAGTAAAATGGGTGTTGCTCCTACAATAAAATTTTGCGGATCATAAAATTTTAACTTCATTGTGATAATTCAGTTCCATTGAATATCATCGGGTTGGTGGGATTCACCAACGCGCATTGGACCAGCGTGATGGGAAATGACCCAAATCCCACTCTCGCCCCCATAAAAACCCTTACAAACAGCGGCTCCCAGTGCCCGGCGATGCGGGCAATTCAGGACCGATCGATATGGGAATCCTTAGGGGAGGCCTTTGTCCAGCAGCGGATGTCTATCGGCTGATGATGATGAATATCGATGATACACCAGCCGACTTAGAAAGGATTTTATATGTACAACTATGCAACTAGCGTACGAATGGTCACTTTCCGGTGTGCCATCACAAATTCTTCGACTTTCTAGATGTTATCCTCAGAGAAAGAGGTGGATGGCCGTCTTTCGCTTGGCCCAGCGTGAAACTGCGCAATATGGTGGAACAGAGTCTTCTAACGTTTGTAACAAGTCAGTATTTTTTTTATATAATTAAGCGACGAGACGAGCTGGATGCTCGCCTGAAGGTAAGTGATACTCCCGAAAACACCAACATGACCCTAGTTAAGATGGTATGCACTGCACCACACTCCGCTCATTGTTGTACTTCTATAGTAAATCATTTTTGAAACATAAGTACTTTTTTAATGCTCTCACTTAGTGTTTCTCTATTTTTGTGTTACGACTCCAACTGTTCATTAATGAACACACCTGTTCCTGTATATAAAATGTTCCTACAGGGATATAGTAGAGGTATAGAGACTATAAAAAAAAATTGATTATTCTTATAAACACTCCATAATCATTACTTTTTGATCAACTCTTTTAGTTTGGTATATGATGACGATATACCAAGCTAAATAATAATTTTAATATTAGTCAGTTACACATATGTTTTAACTGTAAACTTATATTTTTTCTGACTTACAAAAGCCAAAGGGTGTATTACAATATCAAGAATGAAAGAAAGCACATAACGATCGGAGCTTTTGTGAATGTAATAATTTATCAACGCAACGAACCCCTATTGCTGTTGTCTTTACATTGTCGAGAGAGCGATACTGTACAGAAAATTTATTGCTCAATATTTTAACTCATAGAAAATGCCGTTATGTTATCGTTAAACTGGTTATAGATTTATCGATACCCATTTTCCTGAATATACACTTCTATATTGTACATCAGATCGTCCGACGTGTTAACACTCTGTTGTTGTGTACCGGAGGTCGATACCATCGAAATTTTCAAGTGACCCATTTTAATCCCGAAAAGTAAGAAAAGTGCAATATTTACATATAAATTAATAACGAAAATATCTCTGATCCCAATATCTCTTTCAACATATTTGATGACTGATCTGCGACTCTGTCTTATTACCGTCAAACTGTAATCTCTTAACATCTCTGTGTTATAGTTTAAGGGTGTAGATATGGAAAGTACGTATTAATTTAAACTAGTAAATAATACATACTCCAAAAACTCTTAGTCATAAAAATATATTTATATACAACCTTAAAATATCCGAATATTATTATTAATATTAACCAACTTAAACAGAAAAGGATTGATGAACACTAGTACGACTCCTTCTCTGTGATTTATTCTCCACTTTGCTCCTTTGGTCTAGTCTAAATCGGATCAAGAGAGTATTAATTAACGCATGCTTTTAGTATAAATTCCAATTAAAAAACAAACACACTAAAACCTAGCTTAATGGACCATAACACTTTCAACATCTTTGTTCATGTAACAGTTATATATTTAAAGTAACGTTTATATATTCATTTAAAATAAAAAATCAACAAACATCAGCAGGGTTGAAAGAGGCAATGGTGGCATTACTTTATAATGGTATCTCTTTAGTTCTCTCTCTCTCTCTCTCTGCGATATCTGGCCACTCATGTCCTGTTCCCTACCAAAGCCCTGTCTTTATTCTGAAGATGTTTGAGCGCTTGAAAGTCACATTGATTCTTACAGCTCATCTGATAATGACCTCGTGGACTCCGATCCACAGCCTGTTGCAAAGATCTGTGACTTTTACATAAACAACAACTTGGACTAGTGTGTGTACAAACTTTACTTTTTTAATCTAGTCGAAGCACTTTTCCTTCTCGATCCGTTGAACGCAACGTTTCTCTTCCTGCTGTAGTCATAAAATGGCCAAAACAGGAACAATAAACTGGTTTTAGTTGAGTCGGAATAAGCACATGTTTATTGCTGAGTCGCCGTAAAGCTAACGGCAACATTTTATTGGCTCACGCCGACGTGGCTTTGTTTGTACCGAGAGAACGCATAAATTTCTGTAGGAAACAATTAATTTCCTTAACCACTCGGTTCTCATTCCTAGTACTAACCAACCCCCAACTTCATTTTATTGTTACCATATTATAATTTTAAAGGAAGACCTGCCGACCTGCTGCCTGCCTGTTTTTAAAAAGAAATAATTTCATATAAAAATTTAGCAAACTTCCTTCCTTATTTTCATACTTTAAGATGTTTATTGCTGATGGTGATGATGTCGTAAGTACAATTTTTTTCTGCACAAGATTCTCTGTCCTTGCCTATATCTTCGATTACCAAGTACAGACTTATATACGAAAGGCAATTTGTAATAATCAAGACAAGTTGTGAGCAAGGTTCATAAAACGATGATTTTTTTTATGTAATTGAGCGACGAGATGAACGGGACGTTCACCTAATGATAAGTGATACGTCCGCACATAACAACGTAGCTCTAGTTAGAATGGTATGGGCTGCACCACATTGCGCTCGTCGTCTGAGACATGAGACGTTAATACATGATGATAATTACACTAGCTGCTGCGGCCTTTAAACCGGAAATCACTACTGTGAATGAAAAAAACTAAGTTATTTCAAACAAAAAGTTTGTCAATTTCTTTATTAGATGATGTGAATCAAATACTAATACTGCGTACTACTCGTACTTTCTTTTCTTATTCCTGAGCTTTAGAGTAAAATATACAAGTAAGCAATAACATCATCCACTTCCAATAATACACCGTAAGATGTAGACCACACCCTAAGAATCACATTATCCCATTTCCCGATCCTTGGGTATGAGCATACAAATACAGCCAACCAACTTTTGAATTTCATCCTCGATACATATCTTTAGAAGGAATTGTTATCAAAGCACAAAATAGTTAATATTATTGTTTCGAATGTGAAAATATAAGTTGTGATGCTTAACATTACAAGTTATACCTTTGTATATGTATGTAATAAAATGTTACGAGTGAAATTAAGGCATTTCAACGGAATATATGACAAGGGTCGCGCAAATAGAATCGGACGGTCGACCGGGGGCTTCACGACTAACACCTATATGTTTTGTTTTTGACATTAATATGTTGTAACACCAATTTAAAGTCCTCTCACTCACGATATGTCGGAATGTATCATATAGAAGTATTATAAATTGTCACAATAACTTACTTTCAACATACATTTAGTTATTCGTTATCAATAACCTATCAGATGGTAGTAACAGGTATTATTACGCTTACACAACGCTGACGTCCTTTGTGTAAACTTAGGTGCAGCCTATGTCCCTATGTTGTGACCTATTTCTGCCATCAAGCAATACCATATTCCGATTTGATATCTTGTCTCAAGGCGATGAACTCAATATTGATGATGTTTATTAATCTAACCAACGCCACATAATTATGGGCCGACAGCCTGCACAATTTACCAAGAAAATTAAAAAAAGACGATATTTTTAAAGTAAATATTAACACCACGTATTATTTATATATTATTTAGCATATGGTCAAATAGCTCGCTGATCTAATGGTTAGAGCGTGCGACCTTCATTCCGCAGATCGCAGTTTCGAATCTCAGCATGTACAAAACTTTAATATTTAAGTTATGTACATTTGTGAACTTTAGTAACAACAGGGAAATACAAACGGTGAAGAAAAACATCGTGAAGAAACACCTGCATATGAAGTAGAGTTTATTCTAAGGTGTGTGTGAAGTCACCAATCCGCATTGAGCCTGCATGGTGACGCCAGGCCTGTGCCCCAACAGTGGGGACGTTAATTGGCTATTATGGATATAGTCAAATTACAAGAAATCTATGCCCAGCAATGGACGTCCATCGGTTGAAAAGAATGAATGAATATGCTCAAAAAGCATTCTCTCTTAGACCTTGTGAGTGAGAGAGAAAATGGAGAACATGTTTACGTAAAACAAAATATTGCAGAAAAATATTCTATGTAATAAATGGAAACATAAAATGCATTTGAAAAGGAGTGTTGCCTTTATAATGAAGAAAATGCTGCTAATTTCTCGCCTCACACTGAAGTTAACTGAAGTTAAACACTCCGCTAACGAATTACAACACGTCGTCGCAACACGTCGCTCATTTAAAGTTAAAAGGCACTTTTCACTAATTACAGACTACTACCTTTTTTAAATAGTAATTCTTTCATAAGATAAGGTTATAGGAAATTCAGCAAAAATTTTAAGAAAATTATTCATTAAAATGTTTCCATCGTCCATATAAAATTCTCTTGTGAACATTCACATCAGCAACTTGCATAGTTTGATAAAGGGTGACTTTATGTTAGCTGTTGCATAACTTTATGTTATGTTATTTGTACAGAATTGAAAAAAATTAAGACGTTCATTATATTTGCAAGGAAACAATGAAATTAAACAGAAACGGAAGTAGTGTTATTAATAATCCACAACTTAAAGTAGAATTTCTTTGTTAAAAGTGACAAACGCTCTTGAAGACATAATCGGAAAAGGTCGGACTTTGTGGTCAGTTGGAACCATATTCGGCAGTAGACTACCTCTGACTGATGATGATGATGACGATAATAAGTTGTCTATGTACATAACTTAAGTGGATGAATGAAAACCTTATAAGCAAGTGTCAAAATATTTTTTTTTACAAAGGTAAGTGTTTTTTTCAACATTCTTTTATATGGAAATGGTATAATAAT
The DNA here is from genome assembly GCA_029034505.1 of Ornithoptera priamus. Taxonomy (NCBI): domain Eukaryota; kingdom Metazoa; phylum Arthropoda; class Insecta; order Lepidoptera; family Papilionidae; genus Ornithoptera; species Ornithoptera priamus. The sequence continues at coordinate 3,198,536 of JARDWD010000331.1, forward strand.
AAATGTAAGATATGATGAGCTAAAAATAAAAAAAAACTTAATTTAATGACTCATAAGAGTATATATGTAAAATATTTTTTTAATGGAGGATTCTAAAAAGAATATTCCTACCAAAATTCAAGTCTCTAGGTCTAATGGATCCAAAGATATCGTGATGAGTCTCTACATAAGTGGAAATCTCTTACACATATATGTTGCATGTGAAACAATTTTACATAAGGAATACTTAGAATAATTAAACACGATAAAAAAAAACGTAATTCTTTTCACGAGAGGGTAATGGAGACGGGAAAGGTCTTTACGCTTCTTAAATTCGGCTCAGCTTACTTGACGTTCCCCCGTTTTTTTTTTATAACTTAGCTAAACGAGTTTCATTATCGGAATAAAAAGCCTTACGTCTTTAGAACAGCAAAAAATACTGCGAGAACATATTCTTATATGAACTATTAAAATTTTATTACTTATTTTTATTAATAACATAAGTATTTATTAGTTAGAAGTTTAACCTGTGATTTAACCGTACAGTTAATAGTTACAATATTAATTATTGTAGATTGGTTTAAACAAGCTGGAGATAAGTTTGTTTTTTCAGCAACCTTCTTAGCGAGTATTTCTGACACCATGTGCATGTTATTATAAAAGGACACTATACTAAGATAAATTGCTAGGATATCATCACTACATTTTACGCATCATAGGATGAGTGCTTTAATGTAATAATTCTAACATGTAACTATCAAACAAATACATTTTTAAAACTCTTTCCGAACATATCTATCAAACTAGTGGATGAAAGTATACCTATATCTGCCGATAATATTTCATGATATAGTTACTTTAATTATTTTTACCCCTCACATTTTGAAACAGGAAGTAACGCAGTGAATATTGCAATGGAAATATAAATTGTGAACACTATATACGTCGTACATAATCAAAATTTCCATCTAACTTTTGCTTGCGATATATGTATATATACTATCTGCGGTATCATACTGACATCATTCTTTTTTAAATGTTTATATAATTACTTTGTTAAATATAACATTTATATACTTACTGGTGTACTTATATATACTTACTACGTGTACTTAAATTTACTGATAGCAGGTCTCCGTTACCGGAAACTGTCCAGGTAGCTACCACTGCAGCGCCTATTTCTGTCGTCAAACAATTATGTGGAAACATCACTGTGTTCCGGCTTGAATGGCGCTGTACTTAGTGAAATTAATGGCGTAAAGAGACTTAAGACTTTACGTTTCATGGCGACAAGCGCAATGTTTTGTTATGTTTATTACCTTAACTATCGTCACATAGTTATAGTAAATGTGTCACTTACTATCAGATGAACGTCTTACTCGTTTCGTCGCTTCGTCATATAAAAAAAATTACATGATAAGGAAGTTAAAAATCAATTTGTTATTACAGCAGTTAAATAAACTGCAGTTGTAATCTGCTTTTTAAAAACATAAATTCACCTTGACAGATAAATCATATTATGACACGAGGTTTTAGTAAATGTGAAACAACTTATAAAGTTTTTCTTAACGTCTTCAGAAAACGCCAATACCAGAAATCACGTGTTTTAAGTCTTACGTCTGTTGAAATGCTCAGACATTTCTTATTACCGGCGTGTCAAAAATACACTTCAATCCTCCTTGTAACGTGTCGATAAGCTGCTAAAACGAAACACAAGAAAAAAAATATTTTCTTTAATGTCATACCCTCTAACTCTGTAAAGATTATCACATACAAAAAAAAACATTATAGAAAGCTATATTTAAATTTTTGATACTGATAACACAAGTACCTAATAATTAAATATAAAGATGATTCAAAAATAAAATATTTCCAAGAAGCGAGACAGATCCACTTCTTATTTCTTTAGTAACGTCAGTTAATCGTACATATCAGTAACTACTTCATTATTTATTTGCATAAATAGTTTATTAGGTGTCAGAATGAAAATCTTCAATCCACAGGCAACAGTTTACGAAAATCTAAAATTCATTACTCATCACACACCTTTTCAAGTGGAGGTTTTTACAGGAAGTCTATTTCTAGCATTGGATTAGTATCAGCTAACGATAACGATACACAGTCACGTTTAATAATATTAAAAAGAAAATAAAACTACGTATGACGGCAACAGATTCTTGTTTTATATGAAATTTATAATATTTCAATACAAACCTCTGAGGGTTCTTATCAAAATACACACACTACTACATCAAAGAAAACACAGCACAGGTCGCTTAACACGTAGCCCGCATTCAATAAATTGATATTGTGTCCGAAGACCACTCAATATGATATGTTTGGGATACCAAGAACTAAATCGAATCACAACACCGTCTACCAAGATAACATAATATGTTATACCAACTTACATACATCCACTACTACTGTAAAAGGTTTATTTCATATATGTGTTTGCAAAAATAAAAGAAAAAATTGAAATGTCGTTTATTTCAGATGAGTCAGATACAAAATCAAATCGATTTTGTTTATAGAATATTATTACTTGACTAAAAATTATCGCTTGAAGTCACTGAACTCATACAGCGCAATCATCATCAGCCAATAGACCTCCACTACTGGATGTAGGCCTCCTCCAAAGATCTCCACGTCCATCAATCCCCAGTTAGCATGGCCTCCGATATCGCCGAGCACTAGAAGCCATCGATTGTAGGGGTACAAATGAGAGTATTTAGGCCATTTCCCATCATGCAGGCTTAATACGAGTTAGTGGGATTCAGAGTCTCCTTTGTTGTTTAGTACTGTGCATCACAAGCAGGTGAAGTTGCCTTTGATCCGTGAGTAGCTGTGTGAGACCCCTTACGTCCTGAAACAACGCAATAGTCGGTTAAAATCGAAAGCAAAATAGTTCTTAAGCAACTTAAGTTCAGCAGTGGATATTTATTTTATTATAAGGAGCATCACAAGCGTGAGATTCGCCTGATGGTAAGTGATAAGCCTGCCCGTAACAGCTTCCCGCTAGTTACCAATATACATATACATTGCACCACACTGTGCTCGTCGCATTGACACATAAGACGTAATCTCGTTACCCCAGTTATTACACTGGCTATTGCGCCTTTTAAACCGGTACATCTTAATGTTTGCATACTACTTATTTGTCGGCAGAAATAGGCATCCAATAGCCCATAACAACGTGGCACTCGTTAGGATGGTATACACTGCACCACAGTGCGCTCATTGCCTTGTGTCAAAGGTTGTTGTTTCGTTCCATAGTCTTTTCACTAGCTACAACTCCTTTCAAACCGAAACACAGTATTGTTTCCACACTACCCTTTGACAGCAGAAATAGACACTCCAGTGATACCTACCTAGACAGTCTCCGGCAATAGAGATCTACGACCACTGTAGTGTCCGTCAATTGAGACAATGATGAATAACTTAACAAATAAAGCAATAATTAAGCATTCGCCAAAGGTTTTCCGCAAAATTGCACTATCTATAATTTATACTAGAGAATGTTTCATAATCCTATTATATATAGCTTGTATTTGTACTAAACTTTTTTCTTACTTTAATGTACATACTACACACCCCAAAATGGGGTAAATAAACACATAAACTTTACTGCTCTGTTAATAAAACAAGAACCCTCCGCAAGATGCATGATAAGTTCATCACGCTTTGTGTTGGGACAATACAAACCGCATATAAAATAAAAGCTCAACGAAATGTTTCGTATTTCACTTTCTAAGAATTTCATAAATTTGTATAAAATTATTTATACTTCTATAGAAAATACTTCTTCAAGCTTCTCGACAATACCAACTTGATCAAATTAACCTACCCCCTTGAGAATAACGATGACACAAATACAAGTGAAACAAAATAAGAAGAGATTTATAAAGAGAGTTTTCATAACTTTAACGCATGATTCTTTGTATTAAAAGTCTCCTTAATTCAGAGTTATATTAAAAAAAAATCTATAAATGCGATAAGAGTTAATAGGTGTAAGAAAAACAACCATTTTTACTTTTAGAGAAGATCCAATATCAGATGATTTTCCGTAATAATGCCGTACAGACAGATTTCAATGCGACTTTCATTAGCAGATAGCTGCAATTGAAATTGCTTAATTGAACCCACTTTTGTTCTTTTTGCACAATAACGGTTTTACGGGAAAAAATTAAAAAAAAATATTATGTTCACTTTCAATTGAATTTATGTAATATTAGATTTGCCTCGGCACCAATAAAATCGATCACATACTAATAACAAAAAGACATAGATCATCTGTTATAGATAAATCAATATATACAAGGTGGCACAAAAATAACGTTCCGATGTTTTTTGGTTGTAGTTTAAAAAAAAAAATGAAAAACTTTGATTCTTCTTGTGGATTATTTTTATTTGATCTTTTAATTTTTTTACATCAAGGCAAAATTTATAGCATTTTCTGATAGGAGGATTACTTTTGCGCCACCCTGTAGTACTAGTAAAAGCCCGGCAGTCGACAGAATTGACTGTTGTTCTAGATATTATGAACTTTAAATTGAATTAAATCAGTGAATATTTTCTTAATAAACAATTTTATAATTATTACTAATATTTGTGGAAATCATTGAAAATATATGTATGTATATGAACAGCTGTATTACATTGAAATCTTCTAATTATTATCATATTTAATTGTTATGGAAATTGAATTCAACAATGATAATTGCACGGATGGTACATGGACTATTTGAATTCTGTGCCAACTTTATTCCATTGACTGACACTGTTACCCAACAAACCAATAACCTATCGGCGACAAACTGACACACACTTAAGCTGCATATTAACACAATATACGTTTTAAGTTAGACAAAGCTGTAGATAGACGTTTAAGTAACATCAAAGAAGAATGTGATTTCGCTGTCGATGTTTCCGAGACAAATTTTACCAGACAAGAATAAAGTTGCTTTATAAACTAAAATATCTGACGAAGAACGAAAACTTTGTCTTAAATTTATGATGGTAGCGATTCCGTGTATTTTCCAGTATAATTACTTAAACAATCTTACATAAATTCGAAACGACGATGACAAACATAACTCTTTAAATAAGCTAAAGCAAACTCGGAACTTATGAAACTACTATCTTGTTAAATATTTTGAAAATATTTTACAAGTTTTTTCACGAACCTTCTGTACCAGCACGATTTTTTGATTACTTATAAATTGTTTAAATAACACGTACATTTAAATTATTAAAAGACAGTCAAAAACCTTATGTTTAGTTATGCTGCATGATAATTAGGCGACAGTAAAACAAATTATCACGTTAAGACATAACATAGTAAATTTCGTTAAATCAATTATTTAATTAGCTACAGCTGTTAGATTTGAACACAAAAACGATTTTTTTTTCTCTTTATTAACAGGGCTTCATCGCTAATGCGATGATGTCGCCCTCATAGTAAATACAAATATAATATATGTATAATTAATCACAAATACGCCTAAGAGCTATTTTATAAAGAAGTTTGGCTTCATCTGACATTGATTTAGTCAGGATTGAATTAACTCTACCAATTTCAAGCAAAACATTAGAATCGAAAGCATCTCTATAAGCTTGATTTTTCGTACATTCTGTGAGGATGTGATAAACATCATCGATTCTGTTGCAGTTAGAGCACATCGGTGAAGACACCCTGCGCATTAAATAGGCAAACTTATTACACGGCACATGGCCGGCGCGCAGTCTCAACGAGATTATAGTGTTTTGTCGACTTAGTGCACAATTGGTAACCATGGCGAACGTAAAGGGTGTGGCTGGATTGTTCTATACCATATTCCTTTCTCTCTAGATCTTAAGTCAAAGTGTTCACTCCAGCTTGTGTAACAAAATAATTTTACTGTCTTAATATATTCACTAAAAGGGGGTAATATATCAATATACAAAAACGTTGAATACTACAGTCAATGGCAGTAAAAGCAGCAAAACAGCTTATAAGCTGTAACCGTTTCCGGAAACAGATATTTGGGATCATTATTAAAGAATGTAACACAGATAGTATAGGGACTCTCGTAGCTTCTTTTGAAAGTCTAAGAATTTAAAAATCAGATAAATTCACAGCAGTAAATTGTTCTCTTCTATTTAAGATAGATCATAATAGTATTAGTCTAGTAATTTTACTACAGCCCCTTCCAAATCAGAACTCAGTAAGATTTATAACAATGAATAAGTTAGAAGCATAACGTACCTTTAAACCATTTCTCAAGCAACTTATTTCATCTCTAATTCGCAATAAAATTACTTATTAAAAAAAAATTCCTAAAGCTCAAAGATATCAAGATTTTGTTAAGAAGGCAGGAAGTAATTTAGGTACGAGAAGAAGTAATTTTTTATCTTTACACTTTAAACTTTGTGTTAAATTAGGTTAATGGAGTATTAGCCTATGCTCCGAAGAAAACTTCGAACAATGGAAATGTTTAAATTACAAACGAAACATTTTTCGGACATTGTAAAGCTAATTAAATAGCTTTCATTTTGATGCTTGATACAGAAATATTTTAACATTGAAAATATTATTAAATAATAAAAAAATTTAAGCCGTTTTTTAAGCTTTTTTACTGTTTATTGATTCATTTACTAGCTCAGCAGTTATCTGCAGACAATCAAAGTTTAAATTGTTTCAATTCGAGTTACATGTATTTATTTTTAATATTACTTAATATCAATAAGAATATTGTTATCTATAGTAAGACAACAGTATTGCTTTATGAAGATATAATAAAACAATACATTATTCTGGGTATAGAATAGAAGATTGGGCAATAAGGGGTTAGTCAGCCAATTTGTGGATATTCTCATGAGCTTTGGATGATCGTACGCCACAAGATTATTTATGTATGTAATGTTTACTGACGCAATGCCGTCTTTTAACCAAAATGTGATGAGTATTTTATAGTTTTAATTCAAATATTATGTTTTAAAATTAACAATAAAAATACAATAAAGAAAACAAAAACTTTGAAGTCCCCTTCATAATAAATTCGCCTTTCTGTCACTTGACTGTGACAGCCGTTGAATTTACATAGAAATTAAAAAGTCTCCGCTCAGTGTTGTGCATAAAAAGAGGAACACTTACAACAGTGTGACAACAAAACTTAATAAATTTCATGCTGCTTTTACTGCTTACGATACTAGGTATTATGTAGCTTTTCTTTATTTTACGAAGCAACAAGACGAACCAGACGTTTACCTCATGGTAATTAATATGCCTGCCCATAATGACCTCGCTCTAGTTAGGATGATATACATAGCAATACATTGTCCTCTACATCTTGAGATATAAGATGTTATCTCGTTACCTCAGTAATTTCACTAGTAACTACGCCTTTCAAACCGATACACAGTAAAGTTTGCAGACTAGCGTTTGGCGGCAGAAATATAGCTTCAGTGGTACCTACCTAGATAGTCTTTGACAATAGAAAGCTACAATTAGTCATGAATAAAATTTATCTAAATTCGAGTTCATTTGTAGCATATTTACTTAAAAAGTTAAGTGAAAGCTAAAAATATATAACGACAGTTTCCCAAGCTTGATTTTACATATTACTATTTTATCTTTAGAGTTTTTAAATTAACTTATTTTTTAATCATCAATAGGCTATTAGTTTGATTCTAATTTCTGGTGGTGGTAATAGACCATACTGCCAAATATAATAAAACGATCTCGCCTTAATACCATGGAATAGGTACAACACATATTGTACCAATGAAACACAGCAATGCTTTTATATCGGCAAAATTACTATATGAGTGTAAATAAAGGACATTTCTAATAGAGAACTAACATAAAAATAAATTTTTGATAAAATGAGTTACAAAATAATTTTGGTACAATAATCTCAGATCAACAGTGTTTTTATATTACCTTCACTAATTGCAATTTCATCAGCATTCAACAAAACTACACGAATCATCACTCCAATTGAAGCCCTCCAATACAATTTGACCAGCTGTTCTCGGACCTCTACATTTCGTAAAATCCGTTCTTATGTGATCTAAACACGGTAAAAGGAATATTCCTATCAAATTTCAAGACTCTAGACCTTATGGTTCCAGAGATAGCATGATTTGTCTCTACGTAGATGGAAATTCATTTTTTGATCATCACTAAAAACATAACCTCAAAGTTTAAATTTAAGATACAACTTTGATATATAGTTATACGCTTCGTTATCAATAGCCAAATAAGCATTTGTATTATCCCTATGTAAACATGTAATTACATACACACACACACATATACTTGTACCTGTGTATGTGTGTGTGTGTGTATGTAATTTGTGTTGTCGCTAATGTGTCGTAAATTTCTAGAAACAAAGGCTCTCTTTATCTTTATTCATTTTCATCAGCGGATAGACGTCCACTGCTGGAGATAAGCCACCCCCTAAGATTTCTACATCGATCTATCGATTATCTTAATTATCCCTGTGTTTGTAAATATTTACATTATTCTCGTCGGCGTTTATAATATATATCGACACTTTTCCTTCATCTCATTAAAACAAAAAATGCATAGTACATTTTCCTAGTTTTCACTTGATTACACCATTTACCTTGTTAATTGAATTCTGCTTCTCGTCAGAGCGATTTTTTTTTTAAAGTAGCATGAATAATTAAAACATAATGGCGGCACTGTTATTCAAATTAAAATGTAACTGTCTCCCAATGTTTCTATTAGGAGTTATTATGGAAACCGCGCCGTGTATCGCCGCCGTTTATAACCTCAATGTTACGACTAAATTAGTAACAAAACATGATATTCAGATTCCAATTACTCATAACACCATTTCTACTTAACGACCAATATTATCATTAATTAGTTAATTACCATTTCTTTGTTTCTAATCAACGAACCGACGAAACGAATGGTACATTAACCTGATGTTAGATACGCTCGGCCATAACAATTCGGCGCAAGTGAGACAGTGCAGCACATTATGCTCGTCGCTTTAGGACCTAAGATTTTATCTCTTCACCCTATTTACGCTAGCTACAACACCCTCCAAACCGGTACACATTAAGGTTTGCACACCACTGTTTGTCGGATACTTAATGCATTGTATAATTCATATACATAGAGTTTTTTTACTTCTTTATAGCCGCACATTAAATAACAACTAGTATATTTTCTTCGGTTTATAATTAACAAAGATGTTTTTTTTTAACTAAACTTAAAAAAAAACTTTATTCACAAATCGTTATGCTAATTAAAATGGTATACTACATCTATAATTCTGTTGACCTGTATCTTTTAAGCTTTTCTCTCATTATCTTTTCTTTATCTCTTAACAACGCCGAGAGTCTATCTTAACAAAAAGAAGGAAGAAGAAGATATCTACTTAAAAACAAACTGTCGGATGTGCTCATTATTAATAATCAAATATTTAAACCGTGAACCCTTTTAGGGAACCCATTTTATGATTTAATCGGATTACGCGGTAAACAACAAGAAACAATAGATTAGTGGGCGGGGGTTAAACCTGATGATATACTTTTATTATCGTTATACAATTAAGGTAAATACATCACTAGTGGTAAGCGCGTCTCTGTTGCCGGAGATAGTCTAAGTAGGTACCACCGCAGAACCTATTTCTGCTGTGTACCGGATTGAAAGACCCTGTAGCTAATATAATTGCCGGGATAACGAGACTCAACTGTGATTCAAAGCGACGACTGCAATGTCGTGCAGTATACATCATCTCAACTAGCGCCATATCGTTCTGGGCGAGCGTATCACTTACCATTGAGTGATGGTCCCGTCCGTCTCGTCGCTTAATTGAATATAAAATAAGGCGAGTGCTGCAATGGTAGGAAAATACAAAAGGAAATAGAGGTCGCTTGTTATTACTTTAAGTGTTGCTAATAGCTTATATGTATGTAAACGTAAATATATCAATACCAAACAATAACATACAACGATAATCACTAAATCTTTGTTTAATAATTTAAATCAAATATTACATTAAATCCCATTATCCGTTCTAAGGAGGCAGAGAATATAAGAGCAAAGCTGTTTAATTATCTCAGTAAGTAAACAATGCTTTGTTCGAAAGTTCTCTTAGTTATAATTTTCGTACGATAATGCTTAAATTTACTGCTGAGCAGTAGTGTGAAAATATTATCATCTTTCAGACTGAAATGCGCTATAATTAGTGTAATTAGTTATCTAGGATATGAAATGTTAATTTACATATCATGGTAATAACTATAGTGCTCTCGAAATCAACGATAAAGTCTATCTTAAGACATATTAAACTAGATACAAACTAGACATAGAAACTACATACATATACAATGAAATATTTTTTTTTTGTATTATTTTGTATAAATGAATTATTTCATTTTAATATTACTTTCATCCTTCTCACATTAACAAGTTATTAGCAAGCGTTAACATATTTTTTTTGTAAAACTTACAATTAATTTAAAAAAGAACATTAGTTTAATTCTTCTATACGCATTACGTATTGAATTTTATATATATAGAAATAGACAAAACCGGATACCGGAAGACGAAGCGTTGACAGGCCCACTACTAGGTGGTCCGATGATCTTGTGAAGGTTGCAAGAAGCAGCTGGATGCGGACAGCGCAGGATCGATCGGTGGAGGCCATGTCCAGCAGTGGACGTCTATCGGCTGATGATAATAATAATAATATATAGAAATATCTTTCAGCGACTTGTTTAAATCAAATCTGTTTATACACTACATTATATTATTATTATATTTATATACAGGCCGTTTTTTATTGAGAAGGCATTCGTATCTCTTACTCTCATCGGAACTTGTCAGTCATCCCGATTCTGTGTTACATTACAAGAACATATAAACAGTTTTAAAAATCAAGTAAAAAAATAAAAGAAATTTGATGGAAATCATTGATTTTCTGGAAATAAATAATGTTTAAACGTGAACTAGAACTCGGAGCTTCTCCGTGGCGTGAATAGATGTATCGTGTTGCTTGCTCTGGTCACAAGGGAGACGTCTCCGTGTTTTCAAATGTTTAAATGAACCTCCATTTGTACAGTCACTACGTGTTCATTAAGCTGAGCAAAAAACTATGCTATACTGAAAATATTATATAAAATTTCGTAAATAAAGTAATTCTAACGACTGCTGCAACTGATAACAAAAATTTTAACGTCTTATTAAATAATTCACAAATGTTTGATGACACTTGTAAACCTCCTTTTTTTGGCAAAGTAAAAAAGTACTTATAGTTCATGATTTGGTGCTTACATTACATCACTAAACTTGTCACAACTTTACCCAAGTTGTATAAAATGAAAGCAAAGGCCTCGCGCCAACTGATAGTAGTTTGATATTTCTTTATAATTTGTTTTAGTCTGGAAATAGGATACTCTGTGAACCTATCCGTGTTTATTTAAAGTTCTACTTTAAACTACTTTATGTACATGGTTAGAAATGCATGGAAATTACATTATAATATGTACTTATAACAAAAAAAGCTTTCAAGTTCTATATAGAATGAAATAAAACACTAGTGTTCATACATTATTTTAAGAAAATCATTTTTATATTATTCTCCTTGTTGAGGTCTGTATACAGAATAAATGGTAGAATGTAAGAATTTTCTATTCATCAGTAAAAGATTGATTAATAGGAAAATAACTTGTGATTTACTTAAATGCAAATATTCTGCGCTTAAAGTAAAAGCTTGTTTGATCTGGACCAATAAAATGTAGCTTTTGTAACCTTTACGAGGACTGCGCAGTAAACTTGTACTTGCTTTAGTTAAACTTATTCTACTTTATTATACCAATTTCAAGCATTTGATGTTCAACCTAAAAGAAACATATTCGCGTCCTTTATACCGTAATATAAGAAATGTTGTTTATGTTGACTATTTAATATAAATGAAACAAGGAATTAAATGGGAAAATATTATACAAAATTTTAACAAATATCTAAAATAATAAGTTATACTGAAAAACAATTTTTTTGTTATAATTTTATTGGAACATTAATTAAGATTTTTCTGAAGAATTTTTCTTAAATATTACAAATAATTAAAATTTTTATACTCCTACAAAATCTGGCTAATACTTAATGTACTTTAAAAAGGGTATTTTTGATTAAACTTTACAATAGATACAAATGTATAATTATCGAGTAATTTCATGAAGGAAAGAGTTTATTTAATGAAAGTTAATATAGCCAAGAACAGGTTCATACTTCACAGTTTTATGACTTTCTTTCACAAATAGTAGTAAAGCTCATCTCCCTCCCACACTGACTTGCCGTACTGATTCAGTATGAAATAGCGGATGGACCATGATGTGAACAAGGTTGTTTCCTCTCGAGTTTCCCTTCACCGGAATTTCAATCTCAGTCGAGATCGATCCGACTTATTTTCGAGTCGTACAGTGCGACGTTCCAACCGCATTCACAACGGAACACACGTCACTCCATTCGAAATTCGATTTCCTTACTTTACTGTCTCGTAATGTACAACTTATTTTATTGAATTTATTATAATATAAATATAAATAACATTGTTTACTTTAACACGTCTATAATTTATTGTAAATTATTTCAAGTAATGTTTTAAGGCTGCTATGTTTTATTTATAACCACACACGTATAAAGAAAAGCAAACCTAACTTAAATTAAAAAACGCATGGATAGGAATAACTTGAAACTCTTCACTCTTTTACTCAATTTAAAGATCAATTATGTTATTTTTCTAATGGTGTTAATATTAAAACACTCATAGATAATCTAATATTATTTATTAAGGTTAATATATATAAAAGAATACTTTTGAAACAAGAAGTAAATGATAGCATTTGTATGTGTAATCTGTTGCGTGTTTGTATGTATTACAGTTGTAATTGCGCTCCAGTTGTGTAAGATGTTTGATATCGGAATACACCGCACAACACAAAGGAACACTTGACTTGTCAAAGGCACACCTTTCATATCAGATTGTACAACTAATTGAATATTCCAGTGAACGATTCCGAAGCATTATGTTGGAGATATATGAATATTGGTCGCTGACTTTAGAATATCTCTAGTCGTTTACTTCGAAGTTATTATATTAGACTATTTTGAAAGCGAATTTGTTTCCGACGCGTTAAATAGATTTAATGCTCACTCTCACTTGGCCAGTGTAATGGATAAATAGCCTTGACTCTCTCCTTGTTAAGTCCCTGAGCCTCAAGTGGGGAACTTTTAATAGCCTATTTAATATTAATAAACGTACCAATATTTTTCAGCAATGATGAAAAGCTTGTACGTTTACTTTCTCATTTATTTTCTTTTTGTAAGTTTTGTTTAGACTATCGTTTACTGTTTCTCTCCTCCTTATATACTCTTGTCCTATTTTCGGTGTTGTAAACACCATCAACTAATAAACGTCCACAGCTGGACACAGGCCTATCCCAAAGATCCCCACATCGATAGGTCCTGCTCCGCTCGCATCACCAGGCACCAGGGGCCGTCGTTTGTAGGATTTCATATGGGAGGGCTCGGCAGGTTGGTGGGTGCCAGAGCCTCGTTTCATGATTAGCGGGGTGCACCACGAGTAGATGAGGTTGACTTGGGTTCCGTCAGTTGTTGTGCGGGATCTCTTACGCCCATGTTACATATTATTGTAAAGAAATATTAAATAGCCATGTATGAATTATTCAAAACGGAACCTCGGAACTGTTCGTGTATTCATACCTGACAACGTTATCAACTTTACATAGCTCGTTAGCGCTTTCTTTGACTTTGGTGAACGCAAACGCTATTTCATTTGAGAGCAATTCAAAACTTTCTTGCAAATGTATTCATTCACATGGCAAAGAGCATTAACCAACTTTAGAAAGCACAAAAGTAAAGTTAAACAGTGAATAGAAGAAGTAATTTTAAATTATCAAACGACGGATGCGGGTATTTTCGGAATAATACAAAAAATTTACTTTCTTAAACAGGTCCCTGGAGAGAAATTTTATTTGGCAGATTTCGATAATATTTCTACTATTAAAATCAAGAATTAACTCACTAAGTTGACAAAAATTATAATGAAATATCTATCCTCTGGTGAATGTCTCCTCGCTTCGTTGTATTAAAACAAATGGCAGGACGAATAACTTACAATGAGATGAACATCATTCTTCTTTAGTGTATTAATCTCGTAATGAATACTTATCGTAGAAACAAATACAAGTACTTAATTATCATTTGCTTAAACGTCTAACGGATGTTGATATTAATGGCGACAATTTATTACGTCTGTCTTTATTTCAACATTTAACTGAGCAACAGTATTATCTATGATATATAACGAATACGTTTTATGCAAGTCCATTATCGATCAATACATTTTGTATTATATAACAACTTAGGACCAAAGTTTGATGTTTCATAAATAATTATTATCATACATGAAAGTCATAATTAAGTTATGGCGATTATTAAGAAAGTAAAGCTTGCTTGAATAAAGGTATTTAAACAAATTGTAAATATAACTTACTGGTGGTAGGTTCCCTTTGTCAACTACCCTGTAGTCTATCTATTAAGAATAAGAGTTAAGTAAGCCCTGCCGGTCGTAGAATGGGACTAAAAGGGTTTTTGGGTTCTCTGACCAAGTGAGTCCGGGGGTGTGAGATGAAATCGAGGTTTTAATGTACTTGTCGTTGCATAAAGCGGGTGCCGACGAGGGTTCTGGTCATCCCTGAGATATGTTTAAGCTTAGTGCAACAGCTTAAGCTTAAAGGATTCCCGCACAACAACTCACGGTATGTAAGTCAACCTCAACTGCTCGTGGTGCATCTTGGTAATCAACAAACGAGGCTCTGGCTCTCAACAACCCGCATTGGAATAAAGTGGTGGGAAACGGCCTAATCCCCCCTTATGAATCTCTACTCGTTGGAGTGGGAATCTTTGAGGGAGGCCTATGTCCAAAAGTGGATGTCTGTACGCTGATGATGATGTAGTGCAAGAGTTCGGTGCGTTCTGTAACATATCCAAAGGCCTCCCAATAGGCGGTAAGAGCGACAACCGATGGGGTTTTAGTAGATACAAATTAAAATCCGTATAACCTTGTTTTCTCTCTAAAAGCTGGGTATCTTGTAGAAGTTTCCCTTTCTCTAACCCATTGCTCGTCCTTATGCGACATGAGACGTTGTTTCGTTATCGTTACCTCACTAATTTTATTAGCTACAACACCGTTCAGACTAGATCACAGTAATGTTTGCACAGTATTCTTTGGCGTCGGAAATAAGAGCTGCGATGGTAACTACCTAGATGGTCTCCGGCAGCAGAGATCTAATACTGGTATAGTATATCATATGAAGCTCAGGATCATATTGCCATTGGAAACATTATTTAAAAAAAATTATTAATAAATTGTGAAAGTGTAATTTGTAGTTTATTTAATAAATAAACCATGCCCGGAAAGATTAGCGAAACGTCCCCAATAAACAAGCTGCGAGCGGAGGATAATCCGTACGCCCCTTCAAGCTTACGTAAATTGGCTGACTAATCTACGCTTTACTCTGGCTTCGGCATAATGCAACAAATATTTCTTTATCCACTTTAAATTATTTCTCTTTAAGCGAATTTCTTTATACAACAACCACAAACCTCTTCGTACGTCTCTTATGTTTAGGCTTCCATCTCTCAGAGATATCCTCACACACATAAAAATACATTATAACTTCTTTATATAAACACATAAGTAACATAACAAAAATATCTCATGCTGCTCTCGATGTTGGTTTACTCAGAATTACGGGTTTTTAGATAGACACAATCTGTTATCTGTTAATGTTAACATACGTTTAGTTATTTACTCCTCTTGCGCAGCGATCCAAAGTGAGTCTCGGCCTCCGACACAAGAGAGCGCTAGCGTTATCTGTCGCACTGCCTCTTGCCGGACCACTGATTGAAGCTCGCTGAGCTTCAAAGGTCAGCAAAAAGGTCGGCAACTAATTCAAGTTCCAATCGTCTCCCATCCTTAGCAAGTAGCCCATCCACCAAAGTCTTTGTATTTTGTCTTCTCCAACATACGTTTAACTAATTTAAATTTTTTTTTTTTTAAATTTTCTCTTGATATTATATTTTCTGCTGAACACAGCACGACTCTTACAGTCACAAATGCAGATTTTAACGGCGACAGGTATATTATAGCTTATCTTCTCTAGTCTAGGTAGGTAACACCGCTGCATCTATTCCTGCCGCCAGACAAAACTGTGCAAACATAACTACGTGCCGATTTGACGGACGTTGTAACTAGTAAAATTACTGGAATAACGAGGACATAAGATTTCAAATATCAAGGCTACGAATAGAATGTGGTGCTGTGTACGACGTTCTCACTCTACGTTACTATGGGAATTATCATACTTAATATCGAGAGAAAATTTTCCTCATCTCGTCACTTCTTGAAATAAAAAATAATTGTTATAAAATCAAGAGCATAATTTAGACAATTAACTAATTATGTTCTTTGCAAAGGGTACACAATATACGAGTACATATAATAACAGCTAATAATTTAACAGCAAAGGAGTTAGGTATGTTACTATTACTATCTCAGTAAAGCTCTTAAGCTAGTAAGATTCTTAGGATCTACACTTAATACTATGGAAATAAACTAAATATTTTTTATAAGCCACATTGTCTTAAGTGGCAGTGGGCAGGGCACATTGCCCGAAGGACCGACGGCCGGTGAAGCAGTAAGATCCTCGACTGGCGCCCGCATACCGGTAGACGTAGTGTTAGGAGGTCTAGATGATCGACGAGAATCGCAGAAATCCACAGGTTGCGAGCAATGATTGACTGATCGATGTGCACATCTTTGGGGAGGCCTATATCCAGCAGTAGACGTCTATCGGCTGATGATGATCAAGATAACATTGTCTGATAAAAAAGGAAAGTAGACAACATAAAAAAATAACTACAACGAACGCAATTAGCAACGAAAATGTTCTACATATAGCTTGGAGCATTCAGTCTAATCTAATGTAGATTAGTGTGGAACCACTAATTAGCACTGTCTACCAGTTTAACGGCTAACAGTAACACTGCTTTAGATAAGAACGTCGTTAACGTTCAGTTTAGGCAAAAGAGGATAATATCTTAACACTGGCATTTACCCTTCTATATATTAAACATGTAAGTTCAAGCATGTAACATAGAAACACCCTATATTATTTACATTGTGAAGAAACGAGAGATGATTCTAATGATGAGAAGCAAAATGGAGTTGTGTATGCTTCAAGTGCACTATACAGTAATGTTATAATTTATTTATACTCCATAATCTTTGCCTGAAGAATAGGATGCTTCAATCGTTCCTATGTACTACAGTTTCCGCTTAGTAAAGTAAAATGGACTATTTATAATACATTCGAAGCGAAAGTATCGAAAAAGATAAAAAATATATATATTAATAAAATATAACCCATTTCCGTCTTTTAAGGAAGTAAACACTAAAGAGGTTCACATACTTCCCTTACAATGATATACTGGTAGTAGAGCTCTGTTGCTGGAGATCGTCTACACAAGTACCACTACAGCGCCTAATTCTACCGCCAAACATTAATGTTGAAACATTAGTGAATTCCGGTTTAAAAGGCGCTGTAGCTAGTGTAATTACTTGTGTAACGAGACTTGACATCTTACGTCTCAAAGTGAAAAGCACAATGTGTTGCAATGTATAACATCCTAACTAGCGCCACATTGTTATGGGTAAGCCGTATCACTATTAGAAGAATGTCTTGCTCGTCTCGTCAAACAAAAAAAATGTGTAGTTAGCAATTAATAAATAAAAAAACGATAATATAAAAGACAAAAACAACTAAATTTTTTGTCTACTAAAGAAAGCCTCTGTTTGCTTTGTCAATACTTTAAAATTACGAACTCTAGAATTTTTTTTAAATCTTACACACATATACACAACTTGCTGTTACCTCAATCATTCTTCTTATGAGTTCTCTTCTAACAAAAAGATTTTGTAAAAAAAAATACCTGATGATAGCGTATAGAAAATCGGCAGCTATTTATCAAGTAAAAAAAGTTGCAATAATTATATATTTCATTAAATTCTCTTTTCTTTACAAACAGTACGAACGGTATAACGATAAAAAAAATCGCTATTAAAAAAATCCAAAGAAATTTCCTCAAAATTATTTATCTATCATACCATTTAGAGTTTAAATTTATTCTATGAGTCTCAGAGGAAAAATAAAAAAAAGGTTATGACGTCGCCGATAGCTGGAAGAAGTCCCTCGTCTTCGTTTGATAACTTTTATAAAGTGTATTTAGCAAAGCCTTCGGGTCGCGGTTTTTATATTTTCAAATAAAACAAAAAAAATTTTTTTATAGATTACTTAACGGCATTGGTTACTGAACACCTAACGATAACAATGAGAAAATATTTTTATTAACATTACATTAGTAAAAAAAAAAAACATACAAATCTAGAACATATGTAGAATTTAATATTAAAATTTTCTCTTACTTTACTTTTAACTTATCTCTCTTAGAATTTTTTAGATAGCTGAACTCCATAGCTGCTTTTTAACGAAGCTCCCTTACTCTATTTTGAGAACCATATAAATATTTTTTTTTAAACCACCCCATTATCGACAACGATTGACAATCTGTGACCATTCCCATATAGTTGTTCCAGCGGTCATTGATCCCTGCCTCAATGTCACTACATCATTTGGAATTGAGGTTAAATCTCATTCTAGATAAAGATAATTGTTTTCGTAAATATACCAAAAAATCGTTTAATAATAATTATAAAAACATTACCTTTGTAATAAAATAAAAAGTTTCTTCTCAGACCTCATCCGTTTCCTAACTGGATTACAGTTTTCTTGCTAATTAGCTTATATTTTTTTCCCTTGACAAAAGCAATTTGTCGAGAGAAGTAATTGCGGAACAACTTTATTCAGCTACGAATTATTTGCGAAAGAATTTTTTTTTTCAACACAAAATTAAATAAAAATTTCTTTACCAACACCTCTCGTTATTTTTCTTCATGAATAATAATTAATTAATTAAAATTCACTGATTATTTTATATGCGCATTTATTGTTGGTATGTCTCTGTTGCCTGAGACCGCCGAGGTAGGATCACAACAGCTCCTATTTCTGCCGCCAAACAGTAGTGTGCAAACATTACTGTATTCCGGTTTGAAAGATGCTGTAGACAGTATAATTACTTGGTTAACGAGACTTAACATCTTATGCCTCAAGACGACGAGCATGTGGTACTTTGTATATCACCCTAACTAGCGTCACATTGTTATGATCAGGTGTGTTAATTACCATCAATTAAGCGTCACACTCGTCTCGGTGCTTCGTTTTATATTTTTTTTATATAATTATATTATTTCAATCAAGTTTAATAAATATAGTTCACGGATATGTACAAAATATTTTCTAAAAACTAAAATAGAGCGATCTATTATAGCAACTGTATACTGAACCGGTAAAACTTAAATATTCCGCAAAATTATAAAAACAGATATTTCCTATTGAACAATAATGTTATAGTAATATAATATAAGTTATTTAAAACTCTCAATTCGTTTACAAAATACAAGAATACTCTGAAAGCTTTATTAGGAAAGATGAAAAACAACGAAATTTAGTGAACAAATTATCATCATTGATTTGTTTGGAGACTGGGATAAAGTCTAATTTAAAACTTAATACTTCTACATTATTGATGATTATATTTATGTTTAAATTGTAGGAAGATCCGGGTTCGATGAGTTAACTAACTTACAAGCACTGAAAGTTTAAGCGAAATACGTCACGTCGTTTACGCTTATCTCCTAAGCTGAAGCTTACAACTTAGTAAACTATTAGAATCATCTAAACATACACACTTAACTATGTATACCATCGCGTAAATTTTGACAAAACTTTGTTGTAAAATATTCATTAGTTAAATTTTTTTTTACTCGTACAAATTAGTGTTGTAAAACAGTGGAATAATATATAGTACATATGTAAGTACCGTGTGTGCAATAATCATTTAAAAAAATTAAGACATTAAAAGTAGCTGCTGATCGATCCAAATAATAAACTGTTTACTATAGTAAAAAATAACAGACTTTCATCTGTTTTTACTCAAAAAAAAATTATATCATCGATTAAAGCGAATAAAAAGAAAATTCAAGATCAGTTTGGTAGGCACCGTAACATGGTACATTAAGTCCGGAAATGGCCTCGGATAAATTTGTTATTTGTTACAATTCGATCCCTCGAAAAGAAAATGTTATTGCAGACCCGATCCACTTCACAAACATCTAAAATTTACAAAAGATGTACCGGTTCGTTTGTGTAAGTAGATACATATACTTTATGATATAAAATTAATGATTACATTGTGAATTACGACATACAGCTTATCGGTAACTACTTGTTCTAGAAAAATACCCTTGGTTACCTTTTTAAATTCCTACAAATATCACATATAGTTTGAAGCTAATTATAGCAATTTCGAAGTATCATTAAGTTTGGAGCAGGCTGGCTCTCAGCATGCGACAAGTTGCCTCGCATGCAAGCAGCTTCAGTTCGTACCACTCTGATCCCTAGTGACGACTAAAACTTCAATTTCAAGTACTAATTAACGTGCAGTTCATGAGGAAAACTTAATGTATATATAAGCTATATAACTTGGGATCTAGTATCGGTGAAGAAGCCTATCCACATCTACACAGGTTGTCTAACTCATCATTAACTGAAGTTTTCTATGAACAATCAAAACCTAGGTATATACTATAGTAAAATCTTAGGCTTATTTCAATATGTAAACATAAATACTTGCTATTTTTATATGAAATCCAATGTGAATAAAATTACTTAATTTAAAAAAAAAATTGTGATATACCTACAAACTAGTGAACAAATAAAAATCTTGTATCTATAATTTGCTATCCGTGTCCTTACGTCATGTTCCTAAATCATCTAGAAACATTAATATTCTATATAATATTTTAGGGCATATAAAAAGATATTCTGCAATAATATAAACAAATTGCAACCATAACAATAAAAAGTGCGAGATATAAATAACTTTGAAGAAATAATAAGCCCGTACCTCTATCAATCACCGCCAGTACCGACATCAAAATTATAATAGATATTGATGACTGAGGCTTCTGAATTTCTATTTGATTCTTCTCGCCTTGAGGCCGAAATCAAAACTGATGGAATATTATTCAGCATAATAATATACATAAAATTATCTATTATATTCCATTATGCAACAAATATATTCTTTATTTGGAGCACAGTACGTATAGTGTTAAATGAATATCAAACTATTTAACTTATACTAAAATGTACATGTAGAAATTAAAAAAAAAAAATTATTTAACCACTCGGAAGGACTTATGAAACAGTAATAACCTTGAGCAAATGTTGATAATTATCAAATGTCAAAACAAATTTTGGCTATATTGTAATCAACGTTATTACAATGATCTACTTTTAAAGATTTATACATCGAGGCACGCGACCACCTCCAGTTGATTGGATCGTGTTTGCGGGGGCAATACAATTAAGTTTATTGCTTTTTATTACCACCAGTTACTCCAGGTATGCTCCAGGGATCCTGTGTAGGTGTCATACTGACTAAATTTCCATGTAATGCTAATTGATCTTTAGAGTAAACTGGTCTGATTTACATTGTAAGCGAAAAACATTCCAAATGAAGTCTGTCGATCATTAAGAGGATTTCTAAAAAAACTATTATATATTTACTAAAATATATATCCAGTTAAATAGCTATTACATATATTCTTATCTGTATCTTTATATTAATAGTTATAGATACATAAATAGTTCTTGATGTTGATTAAAAAGCAATCAAATTGAATGCGATTACCTTATCAAAGTACACTCTAACTTTTTGCCAATAGATCTATTACAAGGCTTAAAATTTTTTTTTATAACTTTCACTTTAAAAACAAAAGCTAGAAGTCTTGCGGCATGTTGGGGAGTTGCTCCATTTTCCTGTTCCAGTTATTTAAGGGAAGACAATTGAAAACAAATTTTAACTAAATAAAAGTACTCTTACCATTTTCACAATGAAAACTCTCGGAGATACAGATTATTATGCGGCTACTCTTATATTCTTTATCCATCTGCACTGGGCTACAAATTGACTTAAATTTCATATGGTATTAATTGACAATAGGATGTGGATGGTGAATCTTGCTCACTTCGCAGACACTGGCTCTCATATCTTGACAACAAAACCACAGCAATACTATTATGTTAGCAGATTTACAATATGTGGGTAATAACTAGCAAAGTTAGTAGAAAAACACAAGAACCAACAAAACTCCAAACTACGTGGCGCCGAAGTCTAACCAGACGCCTCCATGTAAATCAAGTTGTTAACCCCTACACCAAGTTAAAATATAGTAACTTGTAATAAAGGTTATACATTGAGACTTTTTACCATCGTTATCATCAGCAGATAGACTTTAGGCACATATCTATCTTTTCCATCATCCTTCCTATAAACTTCTTAATAAATGTATCGTATAAAGACTTTTTACTACAACTCATTATTCTATCAATAGCTGCATATTATTATCGGAATTTACTTTCAATGAGCATAATATAGGTATTATTTATCTAAATACTGGGTGTTAGGAGACCGTTTCCGAAAACAAAGACAGACGATAGTACTAATGACGGCTTTGATGATGGAACGGAAAAAAATCGATCTTGATTAAAAATTTAATCATACATTATAACGTTTTATTAGCATTATTTACGCTCCATCATGTTAGTGCAGCTAAATGTAACTATACTTTCATAAAAAATACATTACTTTACTATAAAAAAAAACAGTGATGAAACACAAAATCAAAAACAGCTGATGCTCGGATCAAAGAACGCCCGTGCGCGCCAATCTAAATGCTCCGTGGTCCTATGGATAAGGTTCAAATTGAAACCAAATACATCTCGAGTTACCGCTGCGCCCGGGCGTTAGTTGATCCGAGCATCAGCTGTTTTCGATTTTGTGTTTCATTGCTGGTTTTTTTTAGTAATGCATTTTTAAGAAACTATCATGACGGACATGATGGAGCGTAAGTAATGCTAATAAAACATTTTAAAAAAATATTTTTTTTTAATCAGAATAGATCTTTTTGCCCTCCCATTATCAAAGGTGTTATTAGTACTATCGTCTGTCTTCGTTTTCGGAAGCAGTCTCCTAACATCCTGTATAGGTATTACTTTGTTTCTTTACCATATTTTAAAAAATGTATAATAACTAAAAGGCAACACAATCGAAGATAAAAAGAAATATACTCTCATACACTTGTATAAGTTATTTTTAAAGCACACATTGTTTAAATAATTTTGCATATATAACTTAAATAATACAAAGTTTCAGCATACAGTTTTCCATAGCCAGATGCAGCATCAAAGTAACCGGTAAACAAAGATAAATTAATTTACTGCTTTATAAAACACAAACTCCGAGAGATTTTATTTCGCATACATTCTGCATATCAAGCATAATAAACTTATCGCGCATCTCGCGGAGGAACTCGAAATGTTACTTTGTTTTGCTACATTTTAGTTGTTGTTTATTTATAAATCTCGGGAGGATTTAATTCGCAATCCATGTTTACATTTTTATTTAAATTAATCCTGAAATATTGTTATCAGAGAAGCTGTAAGCTCGGAGAACTGCCGGGGGAGTTAATTCTCTGGGGACTATTAAAAGATAACGCGCGTGCACAAATTAAAACGCAAACTAATTACAATAAGAGATCTTCTTAACTTTATTATATAATTACACGTAAATAAAGAAATTAAAATTATATTTAATAATACTGATTTCGCTTGACAAAAAAGTCTCTTAACAAATCTGTATGTATGTCTTAGGAATCAAATACTACTGTATAGGCAGATATAATGCTAGATGACCTCTCATACTCTTTAGTTATGTTGTTCAAAATCGATTATTTTTATACGTATTCATTACAAAAAAAAAAAAGTGTGATACTACGAATATACCTTGATATATACTCTGTATCAATAAATACTATATATAGTATGTACTATATATAAAGTACATTCACATATAATCTGAACAGGAGCATATCTCCACTTCTTTAACACTGTAAAATAAACAGTTCTCAACATAGTACTACTTTTTTTTTAATTCGTTTACTGTAAAAGCTCTGTCTCCCGATGACATGAATGTTTCAAGAATGCAAACTTTTAAAACACTAGTCAGAAGATTTTTTTTCCCTTTTTTGGGGCTTTTCTCCCTTAAGGACGTCAGCTTCATAGTGAGGAAGTTATTAGACAAACAAGAGCACCACAAAAATAGAACGCTAATATACGAATATCTCACGCGTATTACAGTGTTTATATGCTTATGTATGTCTGTATGTATTTTGTATATATCACACATTTCAAAATTAATAAAAAATCTGTTTACAGCTGCTATATAAGATTTTTTTATTCTTCTGGTGTGGAGTAGTAGCGATTTTTTTATTCGCTGAAGTAACAACAAGAGTGAAATACGTTCACGCAGCAAGTTAGGATGTTATGCACAGTACGTTGAACTTGTCACTTTGACACATGACCTTGTGTCGTTACCCCATTATTTTCACTAGCTGCAAAGTCCTTCACATCGGAACACAGTAATATTTAAACATTGCTCTTTAGCGGTATAAATAGAAGCTGCGGTGGTACTAGACGGTCTCTAACAACAAAGACTGATAGCTCTTTATAGGATTGTTGCTCTTAGTAGAGTGTGAACATGTTATGCTTCTAGACATTCAAGTGTACCATTTGTAACCGTCATGGCGTGTACAAAAGTTTTAAAAACAAATAATAATACGTTTATATATTACGAAGACAATATAAACGTGTGTAATATAAAGCCTATTCTATAACGCTCATACTGAACAAACAGAAAGTTAAATGCGCAAGTTTAAACGATTCACAGTTTAGTTAAGTTGTAAAGCCTTAGCTAAAGAGATAAGGGGAACAGCGTCACGTACATCGCTTTACATGTTTGCGAATTGGTTAACTAAACGCATAGCTTAATAACTTACAATATTAAACTGTACATAAGATTTGTTTAATGGCCGCCATAAGTAAAAACTAGACTTAAATTTGACATGATTTTAACTGACAGTGATGACAATATTTAATTACTTAAATATATTAACAGGAAACCTGAAAACAGTAGTATACAACTGTTACATTATTTGTAAATTTTTATTTATTTATTTATTCATAACGTAGAATTTTAAGCTAAGGTTATAGAGAGCGGAGGCAGTGTCAATGCAATAAAAATATTTTTTGCCTAAGGGTTTAAGTGAACACAATGAATAATTTTTAGTAATATAATCAAAAAATTATATACAGCCTAATTAATGTTTCCTCCGCTTAACACTTTCTATTATAAGGCAAGAAAGGGATTTATTCACCACGCTGGCCAAAAGCAAGTTGGCGGATATCACATATCTAAAGCTGTCATTATTGGAACATCTCAGTGGTCCTCATGCTACTTTAAAACCCACACCTCTCCAAGATATTTAGCGAGTTCGATTATCTTAAGAACTATCAAAGCTTCATATCAATATTTTTGATTATGAAAAAATTACTAAATATGCCGAACTAAAAAAAGAAGTCACAAGAATTTGGAAAATTTAACAAAGTATATATTGTACCGTTGGACCTAATGAGATAACATCTTATATCTCAAGGCGTTAAGCACAGTGTTATGTATATCAACTCAACAAGCGTAACATACCTATAGGTATGCGTATTAATTACCATCAGGTGAAAGTCTTGCTCGTCTCGTAGAATTAAAAACCTTACATAATGAATTCTTAAAACACTTGCGCAACTTAATTACATCTTTTACAAATGTAACGTTAATAAGATATATGAGTAAGTAATTGAAAATTTTCAGTTTAATATTCATTACGTCGTATATTAATTTATTTGCATCTTTATTACTTTAAAGTTTTAAGCAAATCCCTTTTTACTCCTTTGATACATGTATATCTGCATGAAATATGCAAATAAAACAAATTTCGCCATCTCGTAAACTCCTAACCGAATGGGTATGTGAAAGGAGAATGTACGTACTTTGATAAACCCATTTCACTTTCAGAAACTTCCTTGTGTGTGTAATCAAAATTATTACCATTTTAATATCACGTTATGATATTGTAGCGGGACGTTAATATTTTCAACTTCTTCCGTAACCGATTGCATGGAAACACAGAGTTCTCTGTTTCGATTCCACCATGTGACAATGATGATAGTTTTTCTCTCCCATTTTAATCATCACAAAAATTATATTTTTGGGTTACAAAAAAATATACTTTTCGCTTATTAGGAATAACTATGTATGATAATAAAACGAAGAAACAGCTATGGCTATAGAGCATACAAAAAATTATAAGTGATGTGAAAATTATTAAACACTCATTATAATGTTCACATCCCAGAGATAATTTACAACACATAATAATAAACCTTTAAACGCAAAAAAAAATTTCTTTTCTGCAAAATTGATAACTACAATTTCATCATAAAATTTATACACTACATAATAATAATAATAATTAAGTTAATGATAACTTAAATTGCATAATATAAATTCTACCTCAAGTCGCTTGTATAAGGCAAGATGTATTTTATGACTCACATTCATTTCTACATTTCGAAATAAAACTCAAGTACAGTCTAATTTGCATATAAAGCACCACCAAGAAAGGAACATTGCTTTAGAAGGATTTTATTTACAAGGAATTCAGTATTCAAGAGGATTTAATTATTTTTTATATCTTTTTATGGGTTGTGTATTCATAAAGAAAGCTTATGGAGAGAAAACTTATTTCTCATTATAAAAAGACAATTACAACAACAACAAACAAAAACAAAAAATTGTTGCGCTTATTTGTTATTAATGAAATGAATATTAACAATAATTGTATAACAGCTTAGATCAATTTATATAAGAATTCTAACATAACGTATTGTAACGTAATCCTAAGTCATCACTTAGAAGATAGAAGTTGAAGATATAAATAGACGAAATTAAGTTAAAGCTTTCTTGTCTAGGTTTCGTGGATTAGATTTATTTTAGAAGACAACCTTGGCCTATATAAATAATGTAAAGGTCTTTGCCATTTTTGAGCTTTTATAAAAAAAATAATTTAATTCACAAAAAGGTCTTTGAACATTTCATTATCTTGAGGAATGCTTTTAATTAAATTAGTTCAATGTTAAAAATAACTAGTAGAAGTTTTCTTTAAGAATAGATTTATCTTTTAAATGACTGTACATTGTATTTCTTAATTCACTCAAATCAGCTATCCATGCAAACCACTTCAATTACCCCTCTTCAATTAACTTTTATTCAATGTATAGAGGATTGAGGATAGGTAGAAATTGAAGATATAAAAACCAGATCTAGAATTAAGGTGTTGTTAAGAGCCAAACTAGATAGCCTTAATGTTCGGAAGTGGTAGCTAGTCTCTCTGAGTTCTACCAAATGCATTTCGGTGAATATGGTTAGGAATGCCATGATTTAATACTACCATCACTTTTTTATTTTTGGACATACAGACAAACCGCTTACATTCATCCCTCCATTGTCAATACTCCAATCTAATGGCCTTTGTTGTAATCAACAAAGTATTTGATATTGTAAATAGCGAAGCATTGAAAACATCCTACCAACATTAGTTTTTCCATTAAATTATGCGAAAACGAAAATTAAATAGATTTCATCTGGAACAGATCTCCTTACCATCTAGAGTACATCCCCGCTTACCTTCAGGTGGGATTCATATCAAGCATTGGTTTATATCTTACGTGTTGATATATGGAACAGAGACGTGGCACCTTAGTAAGGGCATTATAAAAAGGATCAAAGTAACCCAAAGGGCAATGAAGCGCGATCTGCTCGGAGTTTCTCTTCGCGATCGAATCAGAAATGTGACGATCCGCAGAACTAAGGTCACCGGCAAGGCCCAAACGATTGATAGACTTAAGTGACAGTGGGCAGAGCACATTACTCGAAGGACTGAAGGCGGATAGGACAATAAGGTTCTCAAGAGACGGCCGCGTTTCGGTAAACGTAGTATTTGGAAGCCCCCCACAAGATGGACCGACAATCTGGTGAGAGGCGCGGAAAGCCACTGGATGCGGGCAACGCGGAATCGATCGATGTGGAAATCTTTGTGAGAGGTCTATGACCAGCAGTGGACGTCTATCGGCTGATAAAGATGATGATGATTGTTTTATATAATATAAAAAGAATCCTTTACTTACGTCACCACCCCATGTTTGAACTACCGTTTGTAACTAACGAACACAGTAATTCAAATTGAAATTCAAAACGGCAATCCAAATACGTTAACAAATTAGCACAGCAGCAGACGCGTTTCCGGAGCAAAACCTCGGGATTCGTGCATTGGGTAATTAGATTGGATTGTATTTTAAATTCAAATAAAAATAGCGTTAAATAGAAAATCTTAGCTGTAACTTAGGCACTTCATTAACATGAAATTTCTTTAATATTCAAAGCTTGTTGGTCAAAGAAAAGTTGTGGAAATAAAATAAATTAAAAAATATGTTACGGTTTGAAAACAGGTAACTGATTGGATGCTGCTAAGTTTTTGTGTAAGGTTTACTTCTAGATATGCGCTGATTTAAACCTAAAGATAAGAGATAAAATAAATAAAAAGTTATTAAAGTTAGAAATATATTAGAGTTCTTCAATTATCAAGGTAGCGCAGCAGCTAGGCACATACTTTCTAATATAGGTCTTTTATTCGATTCCATTACCTATAGTAAATTATGGACTGATAAAGGATATTTTCAAACCCTTTCAGCTCTGTCACTCTTATTGTAATTCTGTCATATCAGATCTATTGCCCCGTGTCGACATACGAGGACCAAACTCGGAAATGTTCGTTGAAGTGTTAACGGATGAATTCCACGCCATCGTGCTCAAAGAAGCAGCTTCCATAACACAACGTCTGCAAGGTATCACCAATAGCATCCTAATGATGGTAGGCTCCTAGACCCGATTTTCCAATTAAGAACCGTTGGACTAATATTCTTTAAGGAAAAACATTATGAAAAATAAAAAAATATGTACATATTAAGTAAATTAACTAACATTACTAACATGGTATTTATACACTATATTGTTACTAACTCTTATTTATCTTATATGGACTTTCTGGTCTGCAATATAGATTATTTTATTTCAGGTATTCTAAGCGAACACACTTCACCATCTCTGACCTCATTGTTACTTAACATCTAACGAATTTAAGATAAAGTATTAACGCTTACTATTAGAAATATTTAATATACGAAAATAAATATTACTTAATATAGCTTTAAACCGTTAAATCCCCATATTGTTAATTCTCGAAGGTCGAACTCTGGAAGTCCGAAAGCTCAGCATCCGAAACGGCAGTGATAGTAGGTAGTTTGTTTTGAGTTCTTTAATCTTGTCGAAAGAAATTTTCAATACTTGGAAAGTGCCTACCCATAACAACATAGCGATAGTTATGATTAATATACAAAGCACCGGATATTCCTTGTTGTTTTTAGATATAAGATATCGAACACTCGCTACTCCAATCATTTCACTAGCTACAACCCCACTAAAGCCGCAACACAGTAATGTTTGCATACTAATGCTTGGCAGCTGCAATAGGAGTAGCGGTGGCACCAACTGGATAGTATCCGATAATCAAACATCAGAGAATATAATTGAAAACATTTACTTACATAACTCCATTCCATTGAATACATTCTGTTATTATTATTTTTTATTCTATGAAACGCCCAGACGAGGGGACATCTCAAAAGACTGGATCATTTTCATTAATCAATATTCCAAACCTCCAACCACCACGACTTCAGTTAAGGCTTACAATCATCATTTGATAATTATGATAAACGTTTTTCAGTCATAAGTATTTTTTTTAATTCTGCGAAGACGAGACGAGGGGAACGTTCACCTGATGGTAAGTGATATGTCCGCCCATAACAACATGACGCTATTTGAGATGATATACACAGAATAATATTGTGCTTATCGCCTTGAGACATAAGATGTAATACAATGGTACCTACATACAAGGTTTCCGGCAACGGAGACCTATCCACCAGTAGATGTATATTTTTCTTTAATTCGATGAAGCGACGAAACCAGTGGGACGTTCACCCGATAGTAAGTGATATGCCCGCCCATAACAATATGACGCTATTTGGGATGATATACACAGGATAATATTGTGTTCGTCGCCGTGAGACATAAGATGTGATGTGGTTATACCTTAAATGGTCTTCGACAGAGATCTACCGCCGGTAGATGTATAAGTATGAACTGATATTAATAACAACGTTTAATAAATATGATTAAGTTCGCGTATGTATCGGAAGATACTCATTGCCGTATAAATTCACACTCGCAATAGACATCATCAAATTGAGTGGCTCACGTGCGCCGTATCAATTTGCGGAACGTGAGGCGAGTGGCAATCTCTGCGCCGCGCTTACTGCCTTATCTGTTCCGTATAATAAATTAATTAAAAGATAAAACTTTATTCAGTTAAATTTATTTTTAGTGATGTAACATTTTCATTTTTCACTAATCGTCACATTTATCATAGACTACTTAAGGTAGTGTAGCTGATCAGTAGAGAATGCGTAATGTGAGGCAACGTTGCTTTACCGTCAAAAGATATATATATAGATCTTAAGCGATAATACCAATAATGGTGTAAACAGTAGCGGTACACTGAGATGACCGATAACCTCTTCATTGCTTCTTAATAAGAGTTAAGAAGCTATAATAACTAAACAACAAACGTTCAATTAAAAAATAACTAAATTAAGTAACTAATTAAATAAAAAAACACTCAACAGGAAACCTTCAGTTAAAAAATAATTAAAATAAATAAGATTATTGGTGGTAGGTCTTTTTCGCTGGAGACCGTCAGGGTTTTTACTAACACAGCACCTGTTTCTGCCGACAAACAGTAATATGCAAATGTTAGTGTTTTCCGGGTTAAAGGGCGTTGTAGCTAGTGAAATCACTGAAGTAACCAAACTGAATATCCTATGCTTAAAGGCGGAAGCACAATGTGGTGCGGGCGTATCACTTACCATCAGATGAACGTGTCTCTTGTGTTGTCGCCTGTGGAATAATACAAAAAAACTCTTATTGGTATCTATTGTCTGAACTGAGATATAAGTTTAATTACTAACCCCTATCTTTACTGGAAGGAGGTCTTCTTTGTTGGAATGTCTAAGAACGAATTCTTTATCTACATTTTTATACTGCTGTTCATGGTCCTCCTCCAAGGATCTCCATAAGGTTTAACGCTGTCAGCTTGTAATAATTTCCCATACTCTTATTTATTCAAGGAAGTGATCACTTTATATTAAGGGTTTATCCCTGTGCATAACAACGTGGCGCTAATTAGGATGTTATATACTGGACCACCACCACCATATTGTGCTCATCGCCTTGAGACAAAATGTTGAATCTCGTTCGCATAGTAATTACATTAGCTATAAAGCTATAATTATATAACAACCTTCACCAGATCGTAGGTCTACATTGAGGCCATCGAATAAATTTATCTTATTTTAAAAAAAAGATTGGTATATACATATAAATAATATTAGATACGTAACGTTTTTATAA
Source organism: Ornithoptera priamus (assembly GCA_029034505.1). Lineage (NCBI taxonomy): Eukaryota > Metazoa > Arthropoda > Insecta > Lepidoptera > Papilionidae > Ornithoptera > Ornithoptera priamus. The sequence goes on from JARDWD010000331.1 coordinate 3,230,289, forward strand.
CTTGTGTGTTATAACTTTAGCTTTAGAATTTTTTCTAGACCAATTGAAGTTCTGATAAGTCTGTAATTGAAAATGTCTAGTAAGTAATTACATAGTTAAACTGTTCGAGAGGAATTGCGTATTAAAGAAAATAAGGTAGAAATATTAAAACCTACATCTGCTGTCATGCACATGATCAGCATCTAGATTAGAGCTTCATTAGAGAAAACATCGATTCCCAGCAATAAAGCAAAGAATTAACTTACTAATATTTACAATTAGTTGTTACTGATTTATTTCTTAGTGATTTTTGTAAAGTTTGATTATTTCTATTTATTATCATCTTTTTTTATTCAATTAAGCGATAAAACAAGCATGTCGTTCACCTGATGGTAAGTGTTACGCCCGCCGAGAACAACGCGGCGCCATTCAAGATGACATACAGATCACTACATTGCTCTCGTCGTTTGAAATATAAGATGTTGAGTATCGTTACCCCAGTAACTTCAACCTTCTCTAGCTACAGCGCCCTTCACACCGGAACACAGTAATGTTTGCACAGTACTGCTTGGTGACAGAAATAGGCCTTGCGGTGATACCTACCTAGATGGTCTCCGGCAATAGAGACCTGCCAACAGTAAATCATTGCATCATTGATAAATATAATTTTTTTTATTCATATCTATTACTTCTTTCTTCAATCATTAATATTAAAAACAGTTATTAAATATTTTAACCTTTTTTAATTAATAATTTATGAATAACTTAACTTATCTATATATTCATATGTTTATAGCAGTTAATATATATTTGTCCGACTCATTTTACCAATTTTTAGTGATAATCTATTTAACTATTGGAAGTTTACTAAATCATAACAACCCCTAAGATACCAATAACTTTTCAGAGATATCTTTTAATGTTAGAGATTTTTTTGAATTTTTTTTGTATTATTAAATATAAGAGAACGAGTAATGTTTTCACAAAATAATTTTCACTTTATATTTAAATAGAAACTATTTTCACAATGAGTACACGTTTACCTGATCACCAGGAAGCCAACGGCTGCAATTTATCGGCCGAAGAGAAGCTGACTTTGAGCTTGGGGATTGCATAAATTCCAGCGCCAGCCAATTAATTTTCTTTACAAAAGCAAAGGGTGTATTTCTTAGTAACATTGTGACGTATTATAATATTTAAAAAATAAAAATATTTTTTTTTTAATAAATTACAACACAGTGTTTTTTCTTATACGTAAATATAATTTATAAAAAATAAAGAAAGCGTGATAAAATTTTTGTATTTATTGCAAATTGTAAAGGAAGGAGGAAGGGACAATCGCCTTTTTGTTAAATATACTTAAACTGGCATGGCGCATCGCTTTACGTAGTGTTTTGTAACGAGAAGCTCATAGGTTCGATTCCGGAAACGCACGTGATGAAGTTCGGGTGATGGTTTTTAGAACCCTGTCGAGCTGTCACCCTCACAGTGCTAACTTACCGCTAAAACAGCTGTCTTAAAGAATTCTGGATGAAACACGGCTACTTCCATTGACGATTCCATTCTATCCAAAAGCCATAAACATATATATATATACATTTAAATGATTTTAGAACTTTTAGCATTGTATCCTGTATAAATATGATTATTAGTAAATATAAATATTAAAAAAATATTCAAGAAAATAAACCTTTACACAATGTTTTCATCATTATGTTACATCGTTACAAAACTTAATTTTAAGACTATTACTTATACAAATAAAGACTATCGTTACTGTTATATACCTAAAATTAGCACAAACTAAGACTAAGTAACTAAGTAATAGGAATACAAACATTAGTCTTAATTTTCTTGATATGCGGTGAAATACATGTAAGTAGTAACGATATATTCCATTTGTAATAATGGACTTTCTGTGTTCACTTAAGCAGTCCTGTCGTGAGGAGAGAAATGATTTACGATCATTTTTTTACCCACTTCTTTCTAAGATCATAACAAAGAATATATACGTAATTAAATAACATTTAAAATGTACAAAAAAAATAAAACTATTAAAGTTTTTGTTTCATCAGACTAAAACGTAATCTTATAAAGAGAGAGTTTTACGCAAAGATTTTTCTACTATTACACATAATTGGTCTTAAATAATTCATAGCGTTATGAAAAGTGCTAAAAGGAATTATTTTACTCGATTACGTAAAGTAAGAGCTTATTATTTATATGAAATATGTAATGAAGTAAATTAAATTCGATCTTGAAATGGTTATTACTTCCAGATGGAGCTCTTGGCTCTTATCTAATGGCGGATTGTAGCTTTTTTACAAAAGGCTGTTTCAATTTTTTCATTACATCTTCTTTTATATTCTCATCTAAATCGAAAACCAGTGTATTTTTAGGTTGGTAAAAAGATTACTTTATATCTATCTTTTTATTAATTAAAGTTAAAAGACAATTTGTTTTTAGTTAAGGAGAGTCAGTCAGAGATCGTAACTGTAATAGAAATAAAGTGTAATCAATAAGGATTCATGAATATTACTTTATTGCTGAAAATATTATATAATGTTATTGTTATCTTTAATAATTGAATAATGTAATAATTTATGGTGTACCATAAATTATTTATTACATTATTGCCATGTATGCCATGTATGGCACATAGAATAGGTTAGACTACGATCTATTCTTTACATTGCCAATTATGATGCTACGTTAAATATTCGTTTCTGATACATGTTAAAATCGATACGATACTTCTTATTAATGTAAATCAATCAATATTTCGTAAAGGAAAATAAAAATGTATTCTTAAACCAACCTTTTCAAAATGGTGCATATTTTAGAAGGCTAGCACTTGCATCTTATGCTTACTCTATAAATATATTCAAAACTAATTGGCCTACATTCAGCTACCAGCGCAGATGTAAATTGTGTATATCTTTAAAAGATTTTATTTTATGTTTGATATTCATCAAAAGAAGTCTTAGTTTTTCTACTACTGAACCCGTTCCTTGTTTTTTACTGAGATATTCTAGTAGTAACTCTTGCGAGTACATGAACCGGGGAAATGTGAGTATAAAATTTAATCTTTTATCAGTTACATATTGAACTTTCAAACCTGTACAAATATTTTTTTATTTATACTTACCAAATTTCTTTATGAACAGATTCCTGAATAAGTATCATTCATCCTTTGTTTTGATAGTATTTGAAAATTCGAATGAACGGAGCACTTTTGTGTGTACTGAATAAAACCGCAACGTGTATTAACTCCAATAATGTTTTATTTATTTAAAACTGTACAGGAATGTATGGATAATCCGATTTGACTAGTATTTGAAAAACTCCAATAAAAAAAAAACTTAAATGTCCAACGGAATCACAAAAAGTATTAACATTTGTTTTCTTCTCCATTTTAAATATTGAAGTATCGGTAAAATTCTTCTATAGTTTAATAAATGAATACGGAAGTTACAATTCTTAGTAAGAGCTAGTAAAATGATGCTTAAAAATCGCTTCTAGTTCTTTTAATCTGTTCAATGTAAAGAATAAAAAACAAACAAGTTGAGTTAACGATTGCACGAGGTCTGAATGGGAGATCTAGACTTTCAAAATAAACTTTATTGCAGCATTGCAGCTACGAGGTAAATTAATAAAACCACCAACTTATTTCATTCACTATAAACACGGTGTTAGTTCAAAAAGAAAGGCAACATCCTTCTTGGCTTTAAAGGATTCCTTTATATTACAAAAGCAATTTTGAAAGTTTGATAAATACTCATCTGACAGTATTTTTATGAAAACATTTACAATATATATATAGCCACTTTTTCAGGCAGAATGCACTCACCGTCCCTTTACACCAACCTATCATAAAAGGCGACTAATAAAGAATAATTTAACGAAAGTACTACAGATTTGCTGACACTGCGCTCATAAATCTACTTTTTTTTATTGTATAAAACGATGAGACAAGTGGGTCCATCTGATGGTAAACCATACGCTTTCCTCTAAAAACGTGGCGCTAGTTAAATTTATATACAGATCACCACTTTGTATTCGTCGTCTTGAGACTTAATCTGTTAAGTCTCTTTACCCCAGTAATTTAACTAGTTACAACTGCCTTCAAACCTGAAAACATAATGTTTGCAGACCAGGATTTGAGAGCCCGAATAAGAGCTGCCATACCTGACGGTCTCCGGCAACACAGACTTACCATCGGTAAACTTATTAGGTTTAATAATATTTTAAGTAAATGACGGCTGTTGAGGTAATTATATGTTAACTTTAATTAAGAAATTAAGTGATTATAAAATGTTATAAAAGGAAGAGGTTATCTTTCAATCATCTCAGTTTACAGCTAGTTTCTTCCTATTTATTAAATAGCTTTAGTTTGTTTGTTGTTTGTATTGTGTGCGCAACTAAACATAGTACAACCTAGATGAAACCTATTACATATTTTTTACCGATCAGTTACACAACACTACTTTCAGTCTATAGTTTGAAATCGGCTAAACTGAAATAGAACCATACTGAATAAATAAATAACCATCAGCATACTTAAATAACTGCAACAACCACATTGCACACGTTTAATCATTTACTAATATATATATAGATGATTTATAAAAAAAGGAGCATTGGTTTATTGTCCTGCCTTTAAATAATTTGTTTTAATACAATACACAATGCTATTAGGCTTTGTTTGGAGAACCCAAAAGCAATTTGGCTTGGCTCATACAAAACAAGTAAATAAGTTCCAGAACGTACACATTAATTAAATTAAGGGTGAAAATTGTTTATTGTTTCTAACAATCTGTAAGCTTTTAGCACTGATTTATTATTAGTATTATTAGTATTATTAAAATGCTACGGGATTAGAAATCTCTGATAAGGTAATAAATATGTTATAATGTTTTTGTACAATACAGTGATTTTATCATATACTCATATGTATATATACCTGATTTGTAGCTACCCTGAAAGACTATACACAGAGTAGCTACACATTCATACATATTTAATTTAAATTTCTATTCATAGTCTAGTAAATCTACACCATTGCTGACGCCTTCATTATGAAATTTCGGTTTTAATATAATATAAAGTTTAACCGAGTAATGTTACTTTAACTGGACTAACGTAAGAACATTTGCTCGTATTGCTTGACCTTTAGGAGGTCTAGCTTGGGCGGGACCAGTTTCCCTTTATGTTAGAACATTAGTTGTTAACTGATCTTGTTAATGGTGAACCCGACTGCTACAGTTTAAAACTGTTAATTAGGCCACCGACCCAGTTTAATGGTAGTTTAGTTACAGAGACTACAATGTCCGTATATCCTAACAAGATCAATTTGAGGAATGCAAAGATCTACAATTTTTTTAAAGAAATTTACTACATTAGTAGGTATCTAGGTAGGTACCACCGCAACGCTTATTTCTACCACTAAACAGTAATGTGCAAACATTACTGCGTTCCGACTTGAAGAGCGTTGTAGCTAATGAAATTACTGGGATAATGAGACTCAACATCTTGTGTCTCAAAGCGACGAGTGCAATATGATGCAGTGTATACTTGTTACACTATGCCTGTTTCTCTTTTAAATTTTTATTGTTAACTTTCTCTGAAGCATAGTTTATTAACTTTATTTTCAATTTTTAAACACAAATTTATATGTTACTCATGCTGTGTTCATCTTTTATCAGATACAATGAGAATATACATTTACACTTATGTCAGTTTTAAATTGTAGTCTCGCTTGATGATCCAAAATAAATAGATAAATTAAATAGTGCCACGGTGTTATGGACATGCGTATCACTTAACATCGGGTGAACGTCCTGCTCGTCTCGTCGCTTCGTTGAGTAAAAAAAATATTTTCTCATTGGTAGAGCCACATTAACTATTATATAATCAAGTTGTACTTTGAAACGTATCTAATAAGCAAGTACTTAGCTTTTATATTAGATATCTCTTTCATATTATAAAAATGAAGTATTATCATTTAAGACAGATATATACGTTTATTTAAAAAAATACATACAAATACGCGAAAGATACAGCTAGCAGTTTATATAGTGAAGGTATTAAATATTTTAAAGGGACATAAAATAAAGTTTTCCGGGAGAAATATATTTACTAGTATCACATCGCGGTTTCAAGTTGAATATGCTGAAATATTTATATTTTCCATATCAAGAGCGATAACTTTAATATTAAATAAACCCACTAATAATATTGCATTTGTAGAAAATTTCCAACCATAAATGCGGCGCACAGTAAATATTACAAAGGAGCACTCCTAAAAGCTTTACGTTTCTCTTTGAACATATCGTTAAAATCAAACGTGGGAGAACCTTTCAACTTTAAATATTCAAGCGACAACATTCACGGCAAAATATTCAAACACACATAATGATTGAACACCAATAAGTATATTAAAATACGTACATTTCAAATACTTAAGTGTAAAGTATGATTATAAATGTCATACATACCTTTCAAAATTACTTGAAAAGGCGTTTTCACTTTGACATCACAAATTCAATATTCGACACTATTTTTACTTGATAAAAATAAATTTATGTTTGCTTGTATGATTCTAGCTTTATTTTAATACTAGCTGTCCTATCCTGCGCTGCTCTGTTCGGTCCTGTCCGGTCCTGTTCGATTCTGTCATATTCTGGTACAATACAGTATGTACTAGACCATGAATATATATACTAGCTGTTCCATACTTACTAAGCTGTAGGTGTACATGTTTATAAAAAATTCTATAAACAATGGCACGTAATCTAAATCTATATATATATATTTTCTTTGTTCGTCCATCACGTGAAAACTAGTGAACGTATCGACAAGAGAACATGAGCATTTGACTCGAAGTGATGTACTGATCGGATGAGGTCAACTTTAATAAACTTTTTCATTTCATATTGTTTATGGAGTTGCTGTGGTAACGGTTGCTATAGACAGTCATTTGCGATTGCGGTTGCTCTTAAGCAATATTTCAGACAAATTTGCAGTCTTTTTTTTATTACGTCCAGCAATGCGGGCTGGGAACAGCTAGTATATAATATATATTTTCTTCAACGTAGCGGCGTAATCAGCGAGACGTTTACCTGATGGTAAGTGAAGATGATAATATACTTGCCTATAACAACATGGCGCTAGCTAGGATGTTATACGTTGGAGCACGTTAAGTTCTCTTTACCGCAGTAATTACACTAGTTACTGCACGATTTAAACTGGAACATAGTAATGTTCGCACAGTACTGTTTGACGGCAGATATAGGAGCTGTGGTGGTACCTACCCAGGCTGTCTCCTGCAATAGAGACCTACCATCAGTAAACATACATTTTAAATACACATACACCTTATATAGCTCTAATTCGAAACATTTGGGAATTTAATTAAACGTTGTAATTAATAGTAATTACACAAAGTAGAAACCGCCTTTCATTACTTCGCGAAGTCGAGTGTAAAATGGGATTTACTGCAAAAGACTAGCGATAATGTAGTGCGAAATTAAACTTTATTTTATATTAATATCAATTCCGCAAGATTAAGGAAGCTGAGTTGATTAGATAGTTTATTTAACGTATAAACAATAAAGGAAAAGGTTATGAATCCTTTTATTTTAACAAGGTATACATTATTTCTTCTCTTCTACTCGATGTACATGAATAACAAATATTTAGTGAAAACTAATACAATATGTTTAATTATGAATAATAGTAATTAAACTATACATATTGTATTACTGAAATAACCCGGATTTACATATTTAAATCATAGAGGTGAGGTCCTTTGGCCGGAGGATAATAATGATTTTATAGAAAATCTTTACTTTTATATATTTACCTGCAACCTGCGGCAAATAAAGCTTTTGTTACTTAATAAAAAAATATATATTTTCGTTCCACAATCTTTTCTGGAGATTTTTTTTAACATGTACCATAAACACCTTTCTTCGAAGTCACTGAAAGTGACTTGAGAAATCGTTTTTAAAAAAAATGTGCAGTCAAAGCTTTGCGATCGAAAACATGTCTTCATTTTGTCCCTGAATTTAATTCCGGGTAACTTTTAAAGTAGAAAATACATTTCAAACAACTCCCGGAACCGGATGTTATCAAGGAATAAAGGAAACGTAGTAATGAAAGATTCTCGACGAGGACCGCGATGTAATTGCGGATTACCAACTCCATGACCTGATAAATTTATATTTTATGTTTTACACCATTTGTAGAATAAACATTTTACATAATTTTTAAAGGGTTAAAAAATATTTACTTTAATATAAATAAATTCGTTATTAAACATAATTATAATATAATATACATATTATTGTATATATTTGTACCTCCTCAATCCTCGTTTTTACCATCAGTGAGTCATATGGGGGGATTTGGGCCATTTCCCACACTCTCCCAATACGGGTTCGTGGGAGCCAGAGCCTTGTTTGTTGAATAGCAGGATGCACCACGAACAGGTGAGGTTGACTTAAGTTCCGTGATTTATTGTGCGAGATCCCTTACACCCCCACCCTTATATATCATATATTATGTTAGCTTAGTTTATATTTATAAAATATTGGTATAATTTTCATTACGAAATAAGAAATTAAATATTTATTTATATATAGTAGATGTTTTCAAGGGATTCTAAATAGATATATTTTTTCTATATTTACAGTTAAACAGTACCGTGTTAACTTTTAATTTAGTATGTAAATATTCTAGCTTAAGTTGCACTGTCGCAAATGAAATTACGCTGGTGCAACGTACCCACAAATTTCTCCAGGCGACAAGCGACCCTTAATAAACCCCTTTACAAGTGTTTATAATTTTAAATAACACTTGTTAGAATATACTCTCAATAATGCATAGAAATGAAAAAAACTATTTTATCATGACTTATAACCATTTCTTTCGATTTTTCCAATCCTGAGAGATGATTTTTTTATCAGCTCGACGGAAAAGCAACTCTTTTTGGAAAGAAAGAATAATCTAAATCATATATAGAATCATTATAAATTAACTAATCTTAAATAAATCTTTCGTACTTGAGTTTATCGTACTTAAGTATTTTTTCATTCAATTAAGCAACGAGACGAGCCGGACATTCACCCGATGGTAAATAATACGCCCGTCCATAATAACGTAGCGCTAGTTAGGATGATATATACTGCACAATGTTAAGGAGTGTAAGAGGTACCGCTCAACATCATCTGCACGCGGTGTACCCTACTGACTATCCACCAACCCGCACTCGGTCTGCTTGGTGGGTTACGGCCCAAATCCCCTCAATGAACTCCAACATACGATGTGGAGATCATTGTGGGAGGCCTATGTCCAGCAATGGACGTCTGTCGGCTGCTAATGATATTAAGCTCGTCGTCTGAGACTTTACCCAAGTAATTACACTAGCTACAACTCTCTTCAGAGTTAGAGACCTACCACCAATGAAGTTTTTAGGTCACTAGCTTTATTGACCTTTCCAAAACAAGACAGTGTCGTGAAAATCAGACCGTTCGGTCTATTATGTTACATATTAAGTTTAATATAAGCTAATTCATCCGTTAAGTAAATAGAATTGAGATCCTACTTTTTATAGCTGGTTAATAAACGTGCAAAGGTTAAGTAAATATCTTAAAATTTCATAATTTTACCGTAATTAAATAAATTATCTTTAAATTTCGTCCACAGACCGATCTGTTGTGTGTTTGAATTTGTTTACTCTATTGTACTGCAAACAATATGAAAATTTAATGAATTGAGGGAGGAATGATATTTTCATTTATTCTTTGAAACCACACCGTGAAAAATTTAAATGTAAGTATATTTATTTCAATACAATTTAAATTTTATTCACAGAAAGTATTTTAATGGCTATTTCTATTTCTGTTAGAATTATTTTATTTCATATTCACAATTTCTGTAATATTGAGAATTTTCATTAGATTTATCAGAAAGTGTTATATGTCGTTTCTTCATTTAAAAAAATGTTACTTTTTTATCTATGATGGACTATCATCGTCATCATCAGTCAATAAACGTCCACTGTTGGACATAGGCCTCACCCAAAGCTCATCGATCGGTCCTGCACTACCTGCATCCAATGGCTTCTCCCGACTTTCACAGTCAGCATGACCTTCAACACCGCCGAGCATTAGGGGCCATCGTTTGTAGGTGTTCATATGGCTTGGGTTCCGTGAGTTGTTGTGCGGGACCCCTTACATGATGGGCGGTTAAATGGGAGGTTTTACATGAATGAATGAATGAAGTATACTTGTCTAGAATAATCTAGCTCTTACATGTTGCCAGATGGAATACAAGACTTCTTTTTGGTCTCTATGCTCGAAACCTTCTAAATATATACCACCGCAGCTCCTATATCTGCGGTCAGACAGTGGCGTGCAAACATTTTATATTCCGGTATGGAGTGAAATTACTAGGGTAACAAGGCTTAACTTCTTATGTCTCAATGCGCTGGGGCAATATGGTGCAGTGTATGTCATCCTAACTAGCGCCATGTTCTTATGGTTAAGAGTACCACGTAAACGTTTTCTTCGTCTAGTCGCTTCTTCGATTAAAAAAAAAATAGTCAGGCAAGGTTTGAAAAAATCCTATCACCGTAAATACCCGACAAAATGTAACAGAAATAGCATTATTACAATAATAAGAGCATTAACTATTTAATAAATTGCTTAAAAAATTCTTCATCATCAACCGACACACGTCCACTACTGGACATAGGCATCCCCAAAAAATCTCCACATCGATCGATCCTGGACACATCGCTGGAAGGACTGACAGGCGATGAGGCGCGCAGTGTTGGCAACTCCCCTACAAGGTGGTCCGACGATCTGATGACGATCACTAGAAGCAGCTGGATGCGTGCAGCACAGCATTGATCGATGCGAAAATATTTTTATTACTTATATTAAAGTTTGTGTAAATTATTTATAGCATTATATTGTCAACAAAACCGTTGACAAGGGTCGAAAGGATTAAACGGGAAAGAGTTGAGGTCCATAATGTCTGTCGTATAGCATAGCTATTCACAGGCGACGTTCTTGAAACAAAATGTCTATTTATTTTGCACCTTCACTGCTTTTTATTTTAATATAACTATTTTATATTCTATATGAAATTCAGCAGTTTCATGCTGTTATAACTAGTGGGGCCATATATAATGTTACATAAAAACTTCTTGTTTTCAACTTTTCACTGGTTTTGAATTTGGAACACGTACATTATTTTAAAAACTGCTTTGGATTTAACGTCATTTGACATATTTTTCCGTGTTTATTATCAAATTAGAATATGGAATGTGGTGTTAAAAAAAAAGGATTGCAGTGATCGCCTTGCACAAAATGGATATGAAGCCGGTCGGTCATATTCCAGACGCTTCGAAAGCTTGGTATCAGCCGTGTGTTCGTATATCGTACTATCAACAGATACAACAACACTTCCTCTGTCGGAGACTAGAAAAGGTCGGGGCGGCCGCGTGCTGTTAGAATTACAAAGGCAGTTAATGCTATTAAAGCCAGAATTCGTGAAACCCCGTTAGAAAGCAAACCAAAACATCTTCGAGAAATGAAGATTCCCGCTAGTTCTGTCGCGTATTGTAAAACAAGACTTGAAGCTTAGTGCTCGGTGCTTATCATCGATATACAGGACGTTCCCAAAATCAGTTTTTACAATTAAAGATCGACGAATTTGATCAATTAAAACGAACATACCTTCTGTCGCGTTACGCTGCTGAAAGGTACAGAAATATCCTCTTTACCGATGAAAAAATTTTCACGATTGAAGAACACTACAATAAGCGAAATGATAAAGTGTACGCCCACAGCTCTAAAGAAGCTGCTCAAGTGGTCGGAAAGGTACAACGTGGTCATGATCCTGTGTCAGGGATGGTTTGGTGGGATGTGTCTTATCAAAGAGTCACAAAACATGTTGTGAAACCTCTCAGCAATACACTTTTTAAATATATACCGTGGACTTTTTAGCAGGACTCTGTACCTGGTCACAAGACACAAACTACCCAAGCCTGGTTTGAAACCAACGTTCCGGACTTGCCCTCATCTAGCCCAGACCTCAACCCTTTAGACTTCAAATTATAGTTAGTTTTAGAGGACATGGCCTGCTCTAAACGACACGGCGACTTTAGATCTCTTAAAAAGTCTTTGGAGCAAGAAGTGGCGGTGGTGGAAATTTGCTTTGGAAACAGTACGTAAATCCATGGATTCGTAGCCAAACATATTAAAGGCCTGTATAAAAGCCAAAGGTGGTCAATTCGAATAGAATATTTTTTGCTGAAACTAATAAATATGAAGTACAATATTTAATAATATTACATTACTCCATTTAAAAAAAAATGCATGTTCATTTGTAACAGAACTTATGACCGTACTAGGTATATTAATTCACTAAATACTCCATAGGTTCCAAGTTCCAATCCTGGTCAGAATTAAAACAATAATACGTAGAACTAAAGGTAGATTTTGTTTTGATTTACATATAAGGTGCCGGAAGGAGAATCTGCTGAATTTTATTACTTCTTATTTTACTTTCTGCAAAGAAATTAAAATAAGTTACGTAATTTTGAGTTTAATATGAAAAGAGAAAATACAAAAGAATTATGAAGTTCCAGAAGGAAATGGAGTATGATAACGTCGGAGTTAATAATTAATATTTGAGGAAAATTTAACAAAAAAAGTATACATAATTTCTTTTCCTTTTGCATGTTTAATTTCTTACTTAACTTAGATCTTTTATTCAATATAATACATAAACAGCTTTCAAGCATTCAACCAGCCATTTCATACCAAGTAACATGTTTTATTTACCTCGTATTTCGATGATTAAGTTATATTGCAAAGTTATTGTTTCCGACAGAGGAGAAGATTCCATAGGTTCAAATTTAAAATGTTTATATAAATACTTTCCATCGCCAATCTGTAAAATTTTTAGACTCCATAAAGAAATTTAATGAATTCTGTATTATGTTAAAAACGTTTTTTTTTATTTAATTAAGCTACGAGACTCGCGGGACGTTCCTCTAATGATAAATGATACAGCACCACAATGTGCTCATCGGCTGAGACGTAAGACATTCTCAATACCCCAGTAACTACACTAGCTACAACTCTCTTCAATCCGGAACACAGTAATGTATGCACACTATTGACTGGCGGCAGAAATAGGCGCTGTGGTGGTACCTACATACACAGCCACCGGAACCAGAGATCTATCTACCAGTAGATCGCAATAGTAATAGAAATCAAAATCGGTCTTTCAAAAACATACTTGTTCACATCAAGTGAGATGAACAACATATTTTTTTAAGATATTATAATTTCTGTTGTTTAATTATAAATTCGAAAACCATTGTTTAAGATTTTTAATATTAAACGTGTTTAACTATTTAAATATAATAATGAATACTTAATATTCTTATTTGATAATAACAATCATAAATTAATAATAATCATCGCGCGCTGCTCAAAATGTAATAATGTTAATTTTATCACAAGCTTAAATTAACTTTATGAATGTTTGTGGAGCTCCAAATTTACCCTGTTTACTATGCTAACGAGCCGAGTCTTCTCCCCAACGAACCGAAACAATTGTATAAACAAAAGCTAGTTGCTACCTGAATAATCTACATAAAAAAAACCATAATCATACCTTACTTAAACTTCAAGTACCTTGGGACAGAGGCTGTTGATTCCTGATCGCCTGAGAAAAACCTGTGTTATTGGACAACGTATATATACATAGAAAAAAAAAGCTATTAATAGCTGTCATTTAATGCGTGTGCAGCTTGACTTGCACTCTTGTACTCTGCTGCTGCAGAGAATTATGATGAACGAACATCTGATGTTGAAAATTCTTTTGGGTGTAATCGCACCCTCGGCCTTTCACTTCACCTTCTAATGCTTAATCATATATTTATTTATCATGTAAAAAGTGGACAAATCTTGAAGAATGATGTTCATATTCTTGAATATGTCCTTATGTCTGCATCCTTGCGGATACAGTGCTTGCCCGGTGCTGTAGACTCAATACAACCAAAGACGTCAGCTTTACTTATTTTCCATTCCTGAAATATATTACTTGGCCAATTGCGACCAGAATTGTTGTCAATCTTGTTATACTACATGGCATTAGTTGACCCTCTCCAGAAAATACGTGAGTGAGGTTAACACGATTTCTTTTCTTTCCATGATCGATTCTGAGCCGACATGTTGTGGACTTTGTTGTTGATGTTTCTTCGTATCCTCTTCATTAGCTACTCCCTCATATTGTAAATCTGCCACTATAACATCATTGCTATATTACGTCTATAAATACATCCGACTGTTATTCGGTGCTGCTAACAATTCCGTTTACTGCTTCATCGGACTCGAGGTTTACGGATCCGGAAGCCGCAGGAATGATAGAAAAATAATTTTAGGTCTCGTCCTGCATTGATTACAATCATACTATAATTCATGCACATCTCTAACAATATTATACGTCTATGAAAATAAGAAGGTTAAAGTATTTCAAGAAAGTGCGAGTATACTTAACCGTCATTGTTTTCAATATCTCTTAACATTTATTAGGTATTTTCCCGAACGCGGCAGAAACATATCAATTAATAAGGAAGGTCCGGCCAACTGGGCAGTTAACCCAGATATTCACTGGCCACGGCGGATTCTCCCAATACTTGAACCGTTTGAAGTGTCGGGAGACCACGTCGTGCAAATGTGATGACGCCGCGGAGGAAATGATTCCTCATTCGCTGACGGAGTTTCCTATACATAGATGCTTGAGGTATGATTTTCAGCAGGCTTAATAATAGATACAGCTAGTCTACACGAGATAATAAAAAATAAATTAGAAGTAACTTAATAAATTATTGCTTAAAAATATGTAAAGTAGTAAACAATAGAAATAAGACAATGTAAATATTACTTTATACAAATGGACACAATAATATTCCGTGCATTTCTGTGATAACCTCCTTCAAACAGGAGCACAGTAATCTTTGGACACTACAGTTCGCTACGGTTGCACCTAGCTATACGGTCTCCAACAATAGAGACATGGCCAGTGACACGTAACCATGAAAGTCGAACTCTTTAACATGATCTGATTCAATATGTTTTATTTAATCATATCAACTTGAACTTCATTGCATTAACTTGAAGAAATAAGTGTTCTCTGTAGAACGAGACAAGGTTTTAGTTGTTGAAATTTATATACTAGTACATGAAAGTCACTTCGAGTCACTTGGCAAGTCTGGAACGTGTTCTATTAAACTCCGGAGGTGGAATAATATATCGAAGGTAACGTATAGCCAGTAAACGACACAGACTCCGTACGAGAATCTTGAAAGTTGTTTTATTGCAGCTTAGTTTTCGGGATAATATTTTTATAAGAAAACCTTTGCTCACACAATCTCTATTTCCTTTACAACATGAATCTACTCTATTTTATAACAATGTGGTATACTTCTATCACAACTGGTTAAGTTTTAATAGTAGTGAAATAAATTTGTAATACAAACTGTTATATTTTTAGAAATACTATTTACTAACCTACTTTACTTTACTTCATAATATTTTTTGTCTAAATTTGTAATCGAGAATATTATATAATAGTATTCCGATTGGGTGCTCTCTTAACATATTACAAAGAGTTTTTTACTTTTTAAGAAAAGCTTAAAGTAATTCAATTTTATAGAAAGCTTTGCACTCCGTCAGCATATTGTATGTCTATAAATAAAATTTTTTTTTTATTTTATTTTATTGCAAAGGAATGCATCTAATGCGGCTGAAGAAATGTTTTAACTAGTTTTTATCTTACCATCACCTATTTATATTAGCCAGTATTACTAATTAAGATAATAAATGTGATGTTATATGCAATGACATTAATTTCACATATTTTTTTTTAATAGTTGTGACTTAAACATGTTATCAAGCGGCATTTGACAGGGATCGAACAAGTGTTTAAAGATCACTTAGAAGTTATGTACTCGATTAAAAATTATTTTCAATAAACCTCGCCCGGTTACCCAGGTTTACAGGTGATATTATTATATGTTTAACACCAGCTTTCATATATTTACTACAACATCAGATAATATAAAAATATTTCAAATTTATGATAAGAAAAAGGAAAAATTTAAATAATGTAACAAACTAATATTACAATACAATAGATTACAAGGCCATTACAAATCCCCGAAATTTCTTATATATCATCATCATCATCATCAACCGATAGACATATTGGACATAGGCTTCTCCCAAAGATATGTATATATATATATATTATTTGGAATTTTATTGTGTTTTTATATAAAATACAGCAATAAGGGATTCTCAATTTTTTTCTCAAACTTAACTAAACATTCTCAACTTTGAAGGTATTTCTTTAAGCGGCATATAATTTAAATGTTAAGTAAACAAATTACTAAAGAAATGAATAAATGAACTATTGAATGTATTACAACATTCATTAGACATTAGACAAGTAAACATGATAATTATAATATAATTAGGGGTACTGTATACTTCAAAGGATATTTCTACGTTAACACTAATAGATATTTCTCCATCCATCCATGTCTCCATCTTTCCCATTAGTCCTTTGCTAATAATGTAATGTTTTGTATACAGATTGGACAGCAGAGTTTTGTGACAAAAAGAAATAACGTAAAACAATATTATTATCATAATAATCTTATTCTTACAATGTATAAATATATTTATTTCGTTATAATGCTGAAGGCTATTACTTAGGTTGTTATGAAATAGATGTCTTTATAAAACGAGAAAGAATTCGTTTTATATAATTTGCAGTAGCTATTCCTCTTTTGTAGTTGATTTATAAACTTAAATAAAAAAAATATTTTAACAGGATTGTAACATTAAATGAAGATGAGAACCTTCTTTAAGGAGCTCCGCAAGACAGATAAATCAAGACAAGACAGACACAACTCAATTTTACAATTAATCAATTGTTTCTAAAATATTTGCATTTAATAATAATAATTTTTTTAATAATGAAACAAAGTTTAATTATTACAGCAATAGCAATATAATTGATCTGAAAACTTTATTGAATTTCACGGAATATTTAAATTTTTATTAAATAATTTAATGTGTGACTGTTTCTGTTTTCTCTTAAGTCTAAATATTACTAATATACAATAACATAGATCACACATTATTATCTGAAAAAATTATGAATAAAAAATTATTTATTATTACATTGAATAGCTGTATACTAAATTAACCTACTTTTTATTTTACTATTTAAAAGGTAGATATTCAATTAAAACAAAAACTGAACAAATTATATATTAACAAATGTGGACCTCTAACTCGTATGTGTATACTTTACATATATATATGTATGTTTATAAAAAGACAATTAAATTTAAAAAGGTTTCAATTTTACAAGTACAATGAAAAGAAAACCAAAAAAAAAGAATAAAACCTTCGCAAGTTAGTACACCAGTTTGGTCTTTTATGTTTTGTAAGACTAATTGTTGTTTGGTAAGACTGTTTACCGAGTTACTCGAGCTCCGGACATTAATTGCATGCGTCATAGTTGAACACTAATCTTCTTGTTTCCTTAAATATACGTACTTTTTAATGTTTTCCATCCAAGTTTTAAACAGTTTACTAGTGTTAATTAAGAAGTTAGAAGCCGAAACCCAGCGCTGATGGGAAGTACCGCTCCAGTCAGCAATAGCTGAACCGCCTCCTTTTGCTATTGTTATCCTTGATTAATATAAAATTATATGTTATGTTAGAGGCAGAAAAGTAATTTTCGTTTTTTTTAATACACTTAACATTTCAGTGATCATATCAAGAAAATAAAATTAGATATTTAATTTTTTTTCATTATAACTTATTGGTTCATTCTTTCAAATTACTCTCTCGACTCTGACTATGTAACATCGCACGGTTTATATAAACGGCAATTTTAAAAGAAAAAAAAACAGGATAAAGTGGCTATTTAAGCTTAGTGGCTAACCGTTAAAGGTAACACGGAGATATTTTGGTTCGATACCGGGGGCAAGTTTTATGAAGTTTATTTGGTAAGGTTTATCCAAAAGTCTATCTAGGTACCATTCTCATATTTTAAATATCTCGCTATAACAATACACCATTTTCCGGCTGATAACTTATGAAAGCCACGAACACTAAAACCTTTACACCATAGGAAATTGAGGTTAAGTCTTAGCTGTTCAATCGATAACTTAGACACATTATTGTACAAGAAAGTTTATAACGAGTTACTTATAAGCAAGAATTTAGATTATGTTATAATTTTATGGTATGCCCGTACCATAGATGTTGGCACAGAACATTTATATTGTGAAATGGAAAATTATAATTTCTTAACGCGTCCCACCAAACTTCCGAAAAATTTTACAAGGACAGAAGCGTAGCAAGTTCCCTGCATAATTTACCCACACAACGTAACGTAAATAAGCGACACGACAACGAATCACAGGCCCTTTGTGTTTGTTTTACGTCCGAAATGTGATTATAACTGCTACACGTGAAATGTAAAATTTAGATAATA
Organism: Ornithoptera priamus; assembly: GCA_029034505.1. Lineage (NCBI taxonomy): Eukaryota > Metazoa > Arthropoda > Insecta > Lepidoptera > Papilionidae > Ornithoptera > Ornithoptera priamus. The sequence continues at coordinate 3,248,871 of JARDWD010000331.1, forward strand.
AAGTAACAGGTAAAGATTCTCAAAGTTTTTTTATTCGACGAAGCAACGAGACAAGCGCGACGTTTGTCTCGTAGTGAGAAATACATTTGTCCATAATGTGGCGCTAGTTAGAATAGGTAGCTAGGAGGACACGGGACCACAATGTGCTCATCGTCTTACGACGTAAGATGTCGTCTCGTTGACCCAATAAAATTCCACCAACTACAACACCTGGTGGTAAATGTGACACTTCAACTCATTTCAATCCGGAACACAGTAATATTTGCATATTCCTATTTGGCAGAAGAAATAAGATCTGCGGTGGTATTCATCTAGACGGTCTCCAGCTACATAGATCTATTTCAAGTCCCAAGACAGAAGACTATAAACAAAGAGAACGCTTTAGTGATATCTATAAAAAACACTACAACGTTTATTTTTTCCATCAAATATCAATTATTTCTGTGTTTCCGACCCCTCTAGAAGAGGTTTTTGAATATTCTACAGTAGTTCAAAGCTAACCGTGTGATAAAAGCGATGAAGAGGAATAAAAATCCAAGAAAATAACTAACAGTTTTCTTTACCATTTTTATTAATACCACACTGCACACAACTACCATTTACTAACAGTAGGTCTCTGTTTCCGGAACCCGTCTAGGTAGCTTCTGTGTACTGTGCAAACATTACTGTGTTCCGGCTTAAAAGACTGTAAAGCTAATGCTACACCAGGTGACTGTCTCGCCGCGCCATAAAATAAAAAAAACATAATGAATATAACTATCGTCTTGGAAAAGAGTACGATGTATACATAATGAAGAACAGACTCTGATTCAGTTGGAGTAGGATGTGTCAAAAAATGTGACAGACACTTCAGGTTTAATTTAACCTTAAGTGTCTCTGTTATTGTAACGGTGTCAAATTTCACACTTACAATATAAAAATCATCAGCCAGGTTTAGCTGATTGAAAAAAAAAATGCTTATTAATTTCACTTTGAAACGCTTAATCTCCTCTCGTTTCTCATCTCGCCAAGGTAAAGAAAAATCGTACCTAAGCTGGGAAAAGCCTGAGTCATCAATATCTATTATAATTCTGATGCCGGTCCAGGGAAGATTGATAGACGTTGAGGCTTATTATTCTTTTAATTTCACTTAACTTTTACGTGTTTTTTTTTATAACCAAACTTTGTACATTATAAACACCAATCATTTATTTATATATCAAACGTTGGACAATGTTTTCGTTTTTGAGATTAGACAAATTATGGAAATAAGATCATTTTATAGTTTAAAATTACTGCTACATGAGATCTTAGATTCAAGAAAACGTAGAACCGATTATAATTTTAATCAGATAACTGTTTCATGTTGAGAAGGTCAATCTTAGATCCTAGATGTAATTCAAAGTATACTTTTCATCAGCTTCAGGGTTATATTTAACGAGTACTAAATTTTATCGGCGTTTTATATTTATATTAAATTATGGAATAGTGTCTGTCTGTATACTAAAATGTGATCATTGTATACTACAATTGTGAAGGTTTGATACACATTAATAATAGCAATGTTATAAACGATCTGTTATTTAACACAAACATTTATTTACATGGATTGATTGTACCATTAATACACCTGGTGCTGTCTCTGTGTACCGTCAAAAATCAACATTTTCCGCGCAAGGTACGACATTTATTTCATATATGTGTAAAGAACACACATACGGAGAATGATACTCGGATTTTGTCCCTGCCTTCAAGTAATATAAATGTAAATTCGATATAACAAAGCGCCGGCACGTGTTTCAAAGTACACACTCCAATCTTATTACTTACCAAATCTAGAATACACGTATTTGCCATTTGTTCATCTAAAGAGATACGACTGTTTTGGCAATTAAAATCTAATCAAAAGTGATATCATATACAACAAATACTTCAAAGAACTTTGAAAGAGCTTTGTTAGATATTAAAATTAAAGGTTTCTACGAAAGCTTTTAATAGGAACTCGAAGATCTTTAAATAGAAAGTTGAAGCGATAACGATGATTCACAGAGTTGACTTATCCGATCAGCATGTATTAACTATTATAAATGGAGCTAATGTCTTTGTATAATAAACTTTATTTCCGTATGTTGATGTTGCCATTAAAACTTATTTACTTGTGATATAAACTGTGAGAACCATGAAACAATCGAAAGGAAATAAACTAAGGTCTTTCTAGTGAAGCTATTGCAGGTTAATAGTCTTCGTTTCTTGAGTATTTAAAAATATAACATTTTATTAAAGATTTTAATAAGAAACATATATATTTCATAATAATCATAATCATCATTATTATAAAATCTAAAATGGTTTTTTGTCGAAAATTGTGGAAAACAAAAATAAAAGCTTTACTCTAAAGCTGTTACACTGTCGTATTTTGTGAGTAACTTTGTGCGCTGGAGAAACTCGTTTCTATTTTATATTCTTAATGTTTGGCAAAGTTAAACTTCCGCTTTTAAAATGGCGCATTAATAATTGTAAAATTTACAAACTGTTGGCTAACAACGAAGTTTTCAGTTGGAGTAATACAGCTCGATAAGGAACGGACGTGATTTCATATTTTGGTGGGAGTTGACCCACAGTATAACAGTATTTAACTATTTCAGCTAGACAGATATTATTCAGTAATACAGTTCAAAGCCTTTGCTATAGCCGACAAAGGTAACAGTCACAAAACGCTGTCAGTATCCTTTACTATTATTTAGTTCTGAAACTTTGTGTAAGGCGATACGGTAGTCATTAATTATATATCATAAATAGCGATTACATTAACAATGTATTAGCTAGTTTCTTATTTAATAATAAAAGTATACATACAACAAACATAAGTAGTATATATACAATTTTTACGCTATAGCAATAGTTATATAGTTCATAACGAAACGAGGTTCTTAAAGAAAACTATATTTATTAATCATTCTTAAGATCTTTACGTATTTAATATGAAGAATTTAAAAAAAAATACTTCCCGAATATCAATTAATCTTAAACCGCGTTGCGTTTTGTGAAAATTATTACATAATTTTAAGTATCAAGTTTTTCAAAAACATATATAAAGTACCCTCTGAAACACTAGTGAAGTTTAAATTTAAAAAGATATCATAGAGAATGAGAATATTTACAATATGGTTTATTATAATTAAAATATAAATTAAGAAAGACATATTACTTCTTAATTTGTATGGCAATAACACTATAGATGTGGTAACCGAGATCAACACTAATACTCTCCTATTCGATATATAGCAATGCCGTTATGGCTGCAGATTTACTATATGAAGATAGTAGTCATCTTATTATCAACCAAGCTCACCAACATGTGGCTGCAGAATTAAAACAGGGCCTGGAATACTGCGAGTGAAGCGGTTACTTACTATCACACTGAGGTAGTAAGGAGTAGTAGTTTTATAGGTATTATTTTCCACTACACCTACAACATTTATTATTTATAGTAGTAGTTCCCGAGTATTAAAACGTTTCTATGACAATATCCCTGAAATATGTTTGAAATCTTTGAATTTCAAATCATCAAAATAATGTATATGTTGTGTTCATATATACATACATATATTTAAAACACATTACAAACTTTCGTTAATCAGTGTATGGAACTTTTTGTCTTAAAATCATGTTCCTAATATCATACAAGTGTAAAAGTATTAAAACTATTAACATACATAATAATTAGAGGGAGAAAAATCGCTTTTGTTACTAGTAAAACTGTAGTCGCAATTTATTTTGTTTAAGAACTTAATCAAAAATTAATAAATATCAAATTGAACAAATATCTGACTCAACTGAGTAAAACATAAACACTTAAATTCTGTTATTGTTGCAACTTTTAATCAGACGTCAAGTGCTTTATCGAAATTCAATAAAGTTTTAATTGAAAGTGAACGTAATAAATTGGTAAGACATTCGTAGAAATGAAATTAGTTCTGAATATCGAAAACATTCTGTGCTTCGTGGCTTTCTTTATTGTTATAAATTTACAACTGCTAACTTGCCAATGGTCTAGGAATAACAGTGGTAAGATTAATAATATACATTGCTAACGGTAGCTCTCTATTGCCGGACACCGTATAAGTAAGGCACCACCGCAGCTTTAATTTCTACTGCCAAACATTAGTGTGCAAGCTTTACAGTGTCCAGGTTTGAAAGGAGTTGTAGCTAATAAAGTTACAGGGATAAAAGCTTAACATAAGTCATAAAGCGAATAGCACAATGTGATATTTTCTTGTATACATTACGCTCGTCTCGCGACATATGTATATTATACTCAGCTTCTTTCAACAACATTAACGTATTGTTATCTTAGTAGTTTTATTAGATACAGCTCGCTATAAACCGGAACATTACAATCGTTGTAAAAAAAGACGTTGGAGAATAGGAGAAATAGGGCTTTGACCCTATTTTTCCTTTTCTCGTAGAAATTCTCCGTACCAGTAGTCTGACATGATTGGGTTATATCGCCTCAAAGACGGCAAAGGCAGTAGCAAAAATCCTATATAGAACGAAAAAGTATACGGTGGGAGAAATATATGCGCGTTTCTAACATTCTAAGTTATCCATTCTAATAAACTTAACCACGACTTTTTGAATTTTCAAGGATTTAATCCTTTAATCAAAGTTAAACTTGTAACCACTATAAAAACTGTTTAATATAACAAAATAAAGATATCCCTCTGCAACGGCTCCTCAAATATTTCCTTTAATAAATATTCCATTTCTTGTAAATTATCCGCCACTCGCTTTCAGGAACTTTTTATGTAAAGCATGACGAATACGATCATCCCCTACAAGGCGAGCACCACCACGACGAGCACGGCCATCACTCGCATCCGGAGCATAAACACCCAAAACCGGACGAACCTAAAGGAACTGAAAACATCACTTCTCTGGAAGATCACTATACATTCGTGGCACTGATTGAGTAACTTTATTTTTTTTACTTTTAAGGTTACCACTAGTAGTATGTTCTGTCCAGGTAGGACTCCACCACTCCACAGGTAGGTTATGTCTACCGCAACTCCTATTTCTGTCGGAGTTATCCAGTTATCCGAACATATAACATACGAAGTTAATCAATAATGGAGATGGTGATGGTAGGTTTTATGATGCATGTTAGGTTTACTGGTGGTAGGTCTCTATTACCGGAAACCGTCTAGGTAGGTACCACCGCAGCGCTCTATTTCTATCGCCAAACATCAGTATGCAAACATTATTTTGTTCTGGTGTAGAGGTTATTGTAGCACCACGTTGTATGGTGGATGTATCACTTACCATCAGAACATCACAAGTCAAACTGATATTCTTTCAATAAATACAGTTTTATCAGTTATTATATATATATATATATATATAAATAAAAAACCTATATATATATATATAAAGATATTCACAGAAATACTTACAGTAAAGTTAGATGAAAAATATTTTCTTCACACCCAAATGTTAAAAAGTGAAATGCAAACACTGTGCAGCTAATATATATATATAGGGATGTAAGGGATTCCGCACAACATCTTACGGAGTTCACCCTGCCAAATAACAAACGAGGATCTGACTACCCACCAACCCGCACTGGGCCAGCGTGGTAGGTTACAGCCCAATTCCCATCAATGAACTCTACGATGTGAAGATCTTTGGCGGAAGCCTATGTCCATCAGTGGTCGTACAGACGTCAGCTGACAGCAGCGGATGATGATATATATATATGAAGATGCAAATTATATGTTTGTTTATAGAATAATGTTTACCGATGGATCATCAAGAAATTGCACGGGGGCTATTATTCATGACAACGTAGTACTTACTGCCGCTCACTGCTTGTGAGTATTGCCTTATTTTAAATCTTATAATTATATCCAATCAATATATAAAACTCTGCCGTAACGATTATAACAAAACTTCTTTTTATTTTAAAAAAAACTCTTACCCTTTTACACAAGGTACTCGCATTCAATTTGAAAGGATGTTTCTTTAATTTTATTCCAACTTCTAACTAGTACATGAATTCTGTTGCCGGAGACGCTCTTGGTCGGAGATCGCATAAAGTGGCTGTACGTATGAAAATTTCGCTGAGCCACAGAAAAATATAGAGTATACTTATCTTCTTATATTTTAAGAAGCATGGAAACATGATACAATTCATAACAATACGTTTATTATGGTTTACTAACAGCTTTCATATTATAATAACCATTAATAGTTTCGTTACATTAAAGGGTAAATACTATGTGCTCGTAGATTTTATTTTTAACTTAAAATATGATATCGGAGCTTCGTAAAATCAAAATCATTAGCATCTGTTACTGTAGCCATTAATGTGGGCAAACATTACTGTAATATTACCAGGGTAACTAGATTTATCATTTTATGTCTCATAGTGACGTATGCAAGATGTTGTAGTGCGTGTAATTTTAACCAGCGCCGTATTGTTTTGTGCACTTATTATGAGGTGAATACCTTACTAGTCTCGTCGCTTCGTAAAATGAAAAAAAAACAAGTTTTGATCTACACATTACATTCTTATAAGTGCTGATTAAAAATTATCATTTCATTCCAACAGTGAGATAAAACATACGAAATCGGTACAACCAGAGCTGACCGGATCATTTGTTATTATAGGATCTAAACAAATGTTCGATTCTGGTTATGAACAGTACTTACCAATAGAACGAGTTCTCCTTCATCCTGATTATAAAGAGTGGTCTGCTGATTTAGCACTAGTGTATACATTCTCGGGAATGATGTCGGACAAGCCGGGAAACATTATACCATTGGCGGATGGAAATTCTTTCACATCGGTCCATTCAAATGTTACTGTAATAAATTGGAACCAGAAGCTAAAGTACAAAGTAAGTATTATTTGTTATCATAAATATGAAGAAAACAAGTACATTAAAATATATTACGTTAAGTTTGAAGTTTACATTTTTCCATGGAGTATACTATGATGATATTAGTAATAGATAAGTAGTAGATGTGAACTTCTGATGTACATAAAGTTGGCTGTTAATTTCTGAATGATTTTCTGTTTAAATTATTTATATCGAAACAAAGTAATATTGAAAGAATGTAATAAAGGCACAGCCTTGTTTTCATAATTCCTAATACCTTACCAATAATTTACAGACGGTATCTAGAACTTTTTCTACTCCATCGTCACAGTCCGGACAGAGTGGTAGTTGTAATAAACCGTTTCACTAGACATCTTCACTACTTAACTGCTGTTTCTTCACTTATCAGTTCTCCACCTAGATCTTATAGATATTAATAAATAGTTAATATATATTTATATCTTTATGTACAGGCAGTAACTACAACCACCACGAAAGCTTACCATAGCGACAGTTGCTCGGACTCATCAGAAGACGGTGAGGTAAATGTTAAACGAAAATCTAACATGACACACTTTAACTTATTCATAACTTTAACAAGTTATTGAATTCAACAGTTATTTGTATTTTGATTATTTTACGTATACGCTAATAATTATTACCTGTACGTTGTTATCATTATCACAATTCATGTCAATCCTGGCAGTAATTAATTACAAAGAAGCAGAAAACTCCCCTAAAAATCTGCAAAGCGGTTGCACGCAAAAAAATCTAAAAAACTCAAATTTATAAAATATATGTTTTAGCGGAAGTACCGTGTAAAATGTATGGAATACAAATCTGAGTTTAACTTATGTAACTTTTTTATATTGGTTCATCTAATTTGTTGTAATTTTTTAGTCTGTGTTTAACCAATTTATTTATGATAAATAGCAGGTACGCTACTACCGTCACAAAGGAACACACCCCCGCATGACGCAAAGGATATACGTTTCTACTGAAGAAGATATATCGGTGGGTATACTTAGATAACACTGTAGAGTCATATATTTACCTATAGACAACAGGACGACAGCCGTCTCATACTTATGACAGGTTTCTATATTTATGTTTTCTATAAAAAAAAGTATACATCATGCTGTAATAATGAACTCAACTAGTTTTTTTTGTTTCAGTCTCATTCAAGTAAAGCAGATAACGTATGTTTATTTATAATACAAACGTATTATATTACAAAATATTAAACAATTAACATAACGAATGTTTTAAAATAGCAGATGATTATTATAGGCTGTAACCAGTTAATATGTTATTAATGAATAAATTATATTACGCTTATTAAGTCAATATTCCAATAACCAAGGTTACAATTGTATGGGTATATTTATTATAAAATACGTTTCCGACAGTCGTCTGGGTAAACATTACCGAAGCTGCTGTTTCCACCACCAAGCGAAAATATACAAACAATACTGTTTCGGACAGTTCTATTTGGATCTACCACATTGACCCAACGTCTATTTGCTTTGTTATATGGAGGTTACTGGTTCGATTCGAAGACTGCGTGTTATGTAATTTACATGGTTGAAAAGTTTCCGCACCCACCTGATTAACTATCACTGTTAAAATACAATCTGCTCCATAGGGCAAGTATCATCAAGTTTTATCCCATTGTCAATCAAAAAAGCTAGTGAAATTATTAAGGTTATGAACCGTACTACCATCGTCTTGTACGAAGGCAACGAGGTCAATGTGATAGTGGTATCAGAACTTCGCTATATAGATAAGAGCGCATCTTTTTTATAAATAATAACTACAATACTAAATGTATACTACAACCAGAGTAAAATGTGGACGATCTCCGTAAGCTCCGACTTTGGTAGAATAATAACTACAAACATTTTACAGCCACAAAGCACGTTATTGAAAGAGGACTATTCAATATTTGAAGCGGAAGTATGCAGGCAGATGATACTGAAAATGAGACTACATTTCGGTAAAATTTTAAAATAACTGCTTTATCTTCAATCATAATCACATTGAATATGAGTTGGTGTTTTTTTTCAGTAGACGAATCAAAGATTGTTTGTTACACGACACTGAAACCAAATAAAATCCAGGTGAGGGTAAATTTGAAACGATTTTCTACTTAGAATATACATAATTAAATGTTTTACAAGGTTAATGAACTTGTTAAATAAAAGAGACGGTTTCTGAAATTCATTATACAGTGAAATTTCTTAGATAAAGAAACATAAGATCTTATGTCTCTTAACATAGAGAGCGATGAGAGACAGGATTGGATCAGCGTGGTGGGAAATAGCCCAAGTCCTCTCATATCTGATATGGGAACTGATCGATATGGGAAATTTTTAGGGAAGCTGTTCAGCTGTAGACATCTATAGATTGATAATGAATACAGGCATATGATTCATTTAACATCAAAATCTTTGACTGAGACCAACAGTGGACGTCTATCGACTGATGATGATGGTGTTTTTAAAATCCTCAATAACTGTTACAAGCCACCTAAGTGTATCACTAATATATTTTATCACAGTTCCTAAATTGTATTCTGTTATATCATATTAACTTTGTATGTTTGTTTGATCGTTTTTATCTTGATTTCTGTTGTCTATTCTAAGTAGTAAATAGTTAAATTTAAACATTATTCTACTTTAATGCATTCACGATCTAAGCTCTTTTGTCACTGAAATCCCCTGAAAATTAGTGCTGCAGTTTTTTCCTGCAGCGTGTAGGCATACTTGTATCTGTTGATACGTTTTTCTTCCTTTCTACAAATTATTTTATATACAACTTGCGAAAAAAACATAAATTTCACCTCTATTTTTATATTCCTTTAAATGCCAAACATAATTTATGACTGATATACTATAATAAGATTATATATGTCAAGTTAGTTCAATTACAAAGTAAGGTTTTAGATGATCTTCAGATAGTTAAATAAGCAGTAGTTTTTCGAGTTGCCTAGCCTAAAAATATTAACTGAATAACATATCATCTTTTCTCTTACGTTTACGTACGTATTAAAGTTTGTGTTTTAATATGATTGAGGGGAATGTATATTCCAACGTTTCCCAGGGCAACTACGGAGCGCTCTCAATACATCGGAACCATCTAGTTGCAGTGGCCGCCGGTGAAATATCAAATGACATAGAACACATAATCATCGGCACGAAAATAAGCTGCTATTGTCCTTGGATCGGAGAAAATCTACCGTAAGCTATAATATTAAAAAAAAATTGTAATGTTTTTACAATCGATACGTTTGAATTCGCCGTATTTTGTTGTTGCACTAAAATATTATATATTACAACTTACCTAAATAAATGTCGCAAAAAATCTACTAAAAAAAATTGCATGACTGTTCATAGAGTTGTTTAAAAAAAATTATAAATACCAAGCCGCATTGGGCCAGCGTGGTGCGAAATGGCCCAAATCTCCCCATATGAATCCCTACCCAATGGTTGTGGGAATCTTTGGGTAAACTCTATATCCAGCTGTAGACGTCTATCGGTTGGTGATGATGATGACCACATTGGATATATGATTTATAATATTACGTATATTAATTTTACAAACATTTCATTTACAGGGGAGGAGGGACTGAGTTCAATTGTTGCTCAAACTGTTGTGAAAAAAAGCTTTCCGATTTGAACACTGAAAAATATTTTTAACATTAACAATAAAATATATTTAAATGTGCTTTATTTTCATCTTCATAAAGGAAGAAGACAATTATCCTAACATATAATACACGAAATTAATCAATAATAGTGAATGAACATGATGATGGTAGGTTTAATGTTGGATATTAGGTTTACTGGTTAGAGACCTACTTCTGTTGCTGGAGATGGTCTAGTAGATACCTAACAGTGTTCCGATTTGAAGGGTGTTGTAGCTAATAAAATTAATGAGGTATTGAGACTCAACATCTAATGTCTGAGGCGACGACCACAATGTGGTGCAGTATCCTAACTAGCGCCACGTTGTTACGGGCAGGCGTAACATATCATATCAGGTAAACATCCTGCTCATCTCGTAGCTTAATTGTATAAAAAAAAATTAGGAAATAACTTTTAAAATACTGTAACGAAATAGATACCATTTTGTACAAGAAATATCAAGTTCTTTAGCAAATTGCATATCTCTGTAGTTCTCGTGAAGGAATTGAAGTAAATATTGTAAAATAGCAGAGGAACATTCTTTTGTAGTCGGAATATAACGCTACTTACTTAAAGAGGTTGTTAATTTGACTAACTTCATAGTCAAGTATTTTTTTATTTTAAATGATATATTTCCTTTTAAAAAAAGGCTGCATGCTGCCTATTATACAAAATAATTTACTTCAAATGTAAAATGTGTTTACTGTATTTAATAAGTCGAAGAGTTAAAACATTTTTCTCATCATCATTATCAGCCTTTGTTTTTCCACTGCTGGACCTTCCCCAATGATGGTACATTTTTCTAGTACAGTTAAGTTCTAAATAAAGCCTAAAATCTACTATAGTATCGTTTTGGGTTCATGAGCTGCTTAAATTGTACAACACTGAAACGAGGAAATTTTTAAGCTCCCAAGAACTAAGTTCCGTTCACGAAGCCATTCCCGTTACTTAACAGCGCCACTAGTTTCATCTTTAGCAGCATCTAAGTACGTTGGCAACATTTTTAATGGAACCTTCGATTGCTAATAGAGATATGAGAATGGTAATCGAATTGCAGCTATCTCAGTACTACAGTTGATTATAAAAAAAAACTTTTATAAAGCGAAGATGTGATCAAAGTTTCTTGGCGCGATCGAATTAGATATAAGTCGTTCCGCAGAAGAACTAAGGGTAACTAGTATGGCCCAAAAGATTGCTAGACTTAAGTGGCAGTGGGCACATTGCTCGAAGGACAGCCGACCGATGGGGCAGTAAGGTAACAGTTAGTTTAGAAATAGCTTATACAGAAATAGGATCCAACAATGACACAAATTAAAAAATGAAATGAACCCAAATGAAAAATTCAATGAGAGAACTAAGTATGACCCATATACGCCACTGTAAGAAATCCATAACCAAATACCACGGAGCGAGTGAACAGAGAGCTGGGCAGGCTGTTCAGAATTCTTTGTCGCACTAGACAAAAAGATTGGGCACTAATATTACCGAAAGTAAAGGAATTGTAAATAACTCGTTACGTGATAGTACAGGGTTTACACCTTGTAAGATATTATAAGGTGAAAAAAACGAAAAGACTTATGATAATTAAATTTTTCAAAATAAAAGGAAACTTCACGTAGATCAAGTAAGAGGCGCGGTACGAAAGAATTTAAACCAATCTAGCATAGTTAGGCGAACTAAGTTCGATAAAAGAAATAGGACTGATTAAATTCCACATAGGAGACTTGTTAAAAGTCCGTAGATCGACTAGATCTGACGCTGAAAATAAAGTTATGAGTAAATTTAACTTGGCTTACGAAGGGCCTTATGTTATAGCAGCCATACCGTTTGATAATGTATATACTTTGACAGATCCTCAAACTGAAGTGATTAGAGGAAACTTTAATGCCATACATTTATTAAGTGAGTGGCGGCCGCGTACCGGTCAACGTAGACCTAGCAAGCCTCCCACAAGGTTGACCGACGATCTGCACCTACCTAGACGGTCTCCAGCAACAGAGAACTGCCACTAGTAAACTAAAAACCAACAGTAACCAGTAGTAAGAAGTGTTCATTTATCAAATTCACAAACTTAGTAGTAGCTACAACTATAACATAAATGTTCTCACGCTTTTTAGCGATATAAATACTACGAGTAAATACGGCGGTACTAACCTTATACTGTTGGTAGATCTCTCAGTCCTCTAGTCTCGGGCTAGTAAGAATAGGACTAAGGTAAGCCTTGCCTGTCGTAGAAGGCGACTAAAAGGGTCTAGGAGTTTAGCGGGCTTTTACGATGGGAGCCTTTATCGCTAAACAAGCAAACCTACGTGGGACAGCGTATGGCTCAGCGATGGTGCCTAGGAGGGTTAGGCTCCTCCCCAGAGACGTGTTAACGCAGAGTATAGAGAGGCATCAGTTCGTTCTACAAGTGTTCCCGGAGCCTCTCCGAATGGAATGATGCAGACCACCGAGGGAGCTTTAATGAGTAAGAATCTCAAATAACCCTTACTTCTCCCCAGAAGAAGAGTATCTGTCGAAGATTTCTAACTTCCCCTCTTCTTCCCAAATCAAAAAATTACTGTGTTCCGGTTTTAAAGGCGCTGTAGCAAGTGAAATTACTGGGGTAACGAAACTTAACATTCTACGTATCAATGCGACAGCCGGAATATGGTGCAGTATCATTCCAACTACCGCCACGTTGTAATAGGCAGGCGTATCACTTACTATCAGGTGTACGTTCCGCTCGTCTTGGCTCCGTTTTTTTATTAATAATGAAACACTCGTTGAATAGTAAAATATATCGAAATTTAACCTGAATAATTTTAATTCCTGAACAGAAAATAGTACGATTTTTAATTGCGTTTGGATGTTCATTGAATTTTCTACGTTTTGCATTGAATACGGGAACACAATACACTCGGTAATTCGTCCGAATTGAAAACCGTCCTAGTTTCATGTGTTTCTTTTTTTTTTACTTTTTCAATTGCAAATGAATACAAATGCAGCACTATTTTTACTGTATTTGGAAATTTTGTAATTATTCAAATGAAATTTTAATATATCTATATAATGAAAATGGATTTCCTTTCTTCCCCAATCACTTGAAACCTAGGGAACGTATCGACGCTGGAATTTGACCATTCCACGTGGAATAATTTGTAGTTGGTTATAGGCTGTTTGTTCTTTTGAATTTCATAGACCTTTTATAAACATATTCACTTCGTATTATATATGCGGTTGCTATAGTAACGGTTGCTATAGAAAATCGGTTGCAGTAGCTGTCAAGGAATATTTCAGACAAATTTTAAGCCTGATTATATAAATATATATTAGTAAATAAGAGCGTGCTATTAATGAACAAAAAACTGCTATAAACGAATTAATGAATTAAAATCAATATTCTAATACATTTTTTGTTAAGTAAATAACTTGTTACAACTTTAACTACCCTTTCATGTGTGTTAAAGTATTCAATGTAAGCACACTTTGCCATTTACCATTACACTATTACATACTGTTATGGAAGTTATTGACTATTATCGATATAAAAAGTAAAATGAATGAGGTAGTTGATGTTTTTTGGTAATCTCTGAGAATAGAAACTTTGTAAACGTAAAGTCGAATAACATCGGTACTTATGGGTCGAGCTTGCCTAGAGTAACACCGAGGTCACATATTCGATTCCCGGACCATCTCATTGGGTTTTTTCCCACATTGCTCTGTTTCGACTATTAAAACATAATATTATCTACAACATCATCGTCACTTAATATATAAAATGCAATCATGTATTAGTTTATTGTGGAACAAAAAGAGGGGATAGCGAAAGTAACAAAAACATCCCGGCTAGTCTCAGCAACAGTACTTTTCCCAGACGAAGAGAATGAAAGCTGAAATGATTAAATAAATTAATTGAATGAAGTCAAAATATTAAAAGGAAAGAAAGGTTATCAAAATAAACTTCATTTTGATAAACTTTCTTTTACCAAAAGCTTTCTATAACAGCTTAATACATGGCTGGCTCTACTAAAAGATACTGTTCGAGGTCTCTATTGCCGGAGACCGTCAAAGTAGTTACCAACGGCGCTTCTATTTCTGTCGTCTAATAGTACTGTGCAAATGTTCCTGTATTCCGGTTTTAAGGGCGCTGTAGTTAGTAAAATTACTGGGGTAATGTGATTTAACATCTTATGTCGTAAGGCGACGAGCTTAACGTGGTCTAATGTATAACATCCTAACTAGCTGCACGTTGTTATGAGCAGGCGTAACACTTGACATTAGGTGTACGTCCCGTTTGCCTCGTCGCTTAATTGAATAAAAAAAAAACTTTGTATTAATAGAAACGTTGATATATTCATTTATCATCAGTAGTGAAACATTAAACTAAAATATGAATTTTTATATTCGTTTCAACGTTTTGCGTAAATTATGAATTTACTTTTGTGCTACGCGCATCCACATTTTAAATAATCTTTCGAAAATAATTATGACCTAAAACACAAGGGTGCTCGGTGCAACCTTTTTTTTTAAAACAAAAAAAAACATTTCTTTTATAAAGCTTTTTCAGAAAATGCAGCAGCACTTTTCTATAAGGCGATACCCAGTGCTGATTACAAAAACTTTAATGACGCTGACGTTTTTCTCCTATATAAAAAAAAAACATGAAATTCAAACAGCAAATTTTAAACTGAAATAAATATTAAAACAGCAAATGTACAATTTTGTGAATTGAGAATTTTTATCAGTTTTTACATACGAGCGGGTAGTTCACCTGATGGTAAACGATACGCCTGCCCATAACAACGCAGCGCTAGTTAGGATGATATACACAACATCACATTGTCCTTGTCGCTTTGAGACATAAGATGTGTAATTGTGTAAATCTAGTGTTAGATCTTTGTTGCCGGGACCGTCTAGACAGGTAGCATCGCAGAGCCTATTTCTGAACTGATGCGCAATAAGGTTTGCTCAATTCTTGACGTCCTCCAGCAATAAAGACCACTAGAATATGTAGAGGACATGAATACAGAAATATTGTAACATGTATTCTCCAGCAGTAGATGACGAGAATTTAATAAAATATCCATCAAAACTTAAGTAGACACCGACTCATGATTTCATATACTTACTCGAATATTACACATTTAATAAAGCAGCGGATAAGATAGCTTCTTATTAGAACACACAATTTTTCTTATATCTAATATCATCTTTTTAAAATAACTGCCAGAGCTATCATCAAAAAAAATATTATCCATTAACCATTGTCCAGGATTTTTTTTAAAAAAATTTTCATTGACCACATATTACCGGAAGACGTGGTGGCTCTGTGGGACGGTCGTACGCGCTTTACATCTCGACTGTGTATGAGTTTGAACCCCAATTACTTCGAGCTTCTGGCGAAATATAACATCGTGAAGAAACCGACATGTTCTGAGAACAACATTTCGTGGACTGGGCAGCATGGTGGAAATATGGCCTTGACTTTATCTCCTTTTGAGAGAAGACTTCGCATCCCAGTAATGGGCACATGAAGTTTGTTATATATTACACTTTTTGGTGTTTGTTATATATTCGGTTTCGGTTTAAAGAACTTTATATCTTATTAAGACATCTGTCGCTGCCATGAGAACAACAAATAGAGTAAATAAGAAGGTTCCGGTAGACAAGAAATTATAAGATACTGTTGGTTTATGCTGAGACAAATCCACTGCATATTTTTGTTACGGCGGTGGTCCAAGTTCAAATAGTAGAATAGTTAATTTAATTTTTTTTTTTTTGCATTTATGTATATATAATCGAAAAGTTTATTTTTACGTACACTTTGCTATTAGAGTTAGTTGCTCTATTGTAACCAACAAACAAATGGAGTAGAAAATGTTTTCGAATACCACGTCCTAGGTGTAAAATAGAATCAGCGCGACAGAAATGGCGCGTTACTTTCAGTTAAGGAAACAGTTACTGTGTCCGCATCCATTTGTTTTCAAAGTTAAGGGAAGTTCTTAAATTGGGGAACAGTGAAAATATACGAATCGTAAGTATAGTTTGCAAGCTTAATGAATTATGTTTCGTTGTATTATTTTGTTATGAATACAGCTGTAGTTGTATACGCGTCGTAAATGCTTCACAAGTGCCATGGTTGTGAAAGAGCAATATACATTTATGAAAGACTTTGTGTTTGCATTAATCTAATAATATGACTCGCCCTGATATATTCTAGGTTATATTTCATTTTTGTTTTTTCTCTATGAACGATTCCACCTGAAGTTAAGCAACGATGACGCCGTTGGCGGGGATGATGAGGTAGGATGATAAACACAGCACCACATAGTGCTCGTCACCTTGAGGCATAACATGTTAAGTTTCGATACCTCAATTATTTAATTAGCTGTAGCGTTTTTCAAACCGGAACACAGTAATGCTACTGTGCTACCTATCTTGACGATCTTCGGGTAATGAGTTTTAATGTTGTTTTCTATACTTTTTTCATGAAGTAATTTTGTGGTGCATGTAGAACTAGCCTATATAGCTAACCAAGATTTTTCAATCAATTAATCATCACCCAACAGATGTCAAATGCTGGATATAGCCCTCGCTTAAAGATTTCCTATCGATCGGTTCTGCGCTGCCTGCACCCAGCGCGGCCTCCGATACCACCAGAGAGCAACGGCCATCGTTTGTAGGTGTTCATATGGAGGAATTTGGATCATTTACCACCATGCTAGCCCAATGCGGGTTGGTGGGATCCAGAGCCTCGTTTGTCGATTAGCAGTAAGCACCACGAGTAGGCGAGGTTGGGTCCAGTCCCGCGAGTTGTTGTGCGGGACCCCTAACATCGGAAGACTTTTATGTGTAAACAATTGTAGACTAGTCTTTATAATAAAAAAGCGCCTAAAACCGATAGAGGCGAGGTTGAGCATAGCTGGTCTAATGTGTAATCATAGACTATCGCTTATCAAGAACAATGAGGTTCTGGTAAAATTTATACAGACATTTCAACGCGCTCGCATTATCAGATTGTCTCATCATATTAAAAATGTATCATTATTTAAATTGCACAATTTATCATAATTATTTTAAAAAAGGATTGTAGAATGGGTACCATAGAAATAAAAAAAAAATCTTATTATATCAATAAAATAGTTTTTAAAGAACTATGTCATAAAATTATCAAATCGACCACATATAGAGTTTAATGCTTATATGTGTTGTAATAATAGAGTTTATTATAAACCTTATTACTTAACAATTTAATAAAAATCAGAAAAACATCGTAAATATAAAAAATTATGTGCCAAGGTCTTATATCTAACTTATTACGAATGGGAAAAGCCGCCATTAATATTTATGTTTTAGGGTCACTTCTTCTATTGTTCTCGTCCCATAAATGATACCTTCAAAAAGGAGCAATCCGAAGAATACTACTTATCAACCAAACTCCTCGTGAGATTTTATTTATGTTTAAGTATATATTAAGTAAATATGTAATTGAACGTAAATAAAATGTCACAACACTCTAAGCAGTATATTACTGAGAATTAGTTTTCTTAACTCTATCTCACTTTTGCAGGTTCTCAAGTGACAATGAGTCCATGGATTATGAAGCGTTCTCACCTAGATAATGACTCTCATATTTTGCAAGATGGAACAACAGCGATACTGTTATATCCACTTATTTATAATACGAAAGTAGATAGTAGGTAACAAGGCCGGTCAAGTTGAAATAACCTCTACCAGTAAATAAATTCCACATGATATAAGCTACGAATTCGAACCAGAGAACTTCGAGTTACAAGACAGGCGCTTAGCCACTGCTCCACTGAGACATGCTGTGTAACACAATTAAAAAGGCAAAAAAAAGTCTGTTTACATTTGCAACTGTAAAGGCAGTGTCTGAATTAATCTATATAATTACACGTTTAGAAATGAACACAAAATCTTTTAACGTATATTACTATTGTAAATGGCTTACTTCTTGTCTATATAAAATGATATATATAATTAACTTCAGAGATCTAAATTACAGATCCAATATTATGAGATGATTTAACACATTTGTTAATAAAATGCTAAAGGAATATATAATGTTTACATAGATTGTAATTTAGTTATTTCTAGACCACAGAATTATAACTTAAGGTGAGCTACATTTGCGGTATTTATTGTAAATAATATATACAAATATATAAATTTACTAAGACGTTATTAAAAACAATAATACAATTTTCTAGCAGTCAACAAGAGTCCTGCTCTTACCTTTATAGACAGAAAATAATTACAGAAACAAATACATAAATCCATAAACAATAAACGTATTTTTATTTCTTTACAATATTCTCAAAGAATAATACATTGTTTTTTTTATATGTTAATTTTTTTGTGCTTTTTTTGACCTTTCTAATCTTCCATTTTAGTTATCTGTGTAATAATACTGGGTGTATACTAAGATAAAAAAAGGACTACAAGAAATTTTCAGTACAAATAATAAATGGTAAAGGAACTTATGTAGTAAATAGACATGCCTTATAATAAAAAAAAATAAACCTAGTTTCTGTTATCTTTTCGGACTTGCCTGGTGTATGTACTTCCTTAATCTAAAAATAAATCTTAGCTAATAATTATACTTTTAGTCCTTATTTAAAAAAAATATATAAGATATTTAAAAAAAGTAAATTATCTTTTTGAACAAAAAAATACGAATAGAAAATTGTAAAATAATGTGAAAAATATTTAATTTAGACATAAATGAGTATTGCTTAATGACTACTAAGTTAATATTACAATAATCTACAGGTAATATTATATTGTTACGTTAAAACTAGTATTGTCAGCTGTTATTCTCCCGCTGCTTCCGTAGCGACCCGTACAAAGGCAACATTGCTACAACTTGGTGTTGCCATGTTCAATTTTTTTATATACTTTACGTACACAGGAGCCATTTAATAAAATCGAAAATAAGACGTTTGGACGAAATATTGAAAGCACATAATTCCATACGATCCTGATTGATGCAATAAATACTAAAGCATCCAGTTATAAATAAACCCAGTTACATAATATCGGCTCATTTGTATATGTTTTAACAAAATATGTATACAATTTTAAACAATACCTATAGGAAAGAATATGTGATTTCATAAATATGAAAAAAAAAATTATTACATAGTCCCTAATGGACAGCGTTGAGTATATAGATCATTTTACTTTTCGACTTTATCCATACATCCCACACAATAACTAACAGCTCATTGCAGGGACCTGAAGGTCTCCCATAAGGAGAGAATCAAAGCCTTTTACCCACTAAAGAGCTAAAACAATTTCAATAACATTTTGTTATTTGATTTGTAACAAAATCTTAATTTCGGTGTAATAACAAAAAATATATTTTAATGACAGTAAATTTATAATACTTTGTGCAAAATTGTTCATAAGTCTTGCGTTATTGAAAACTGCTATATATATATATATATATACGTACACATAATGTAACAATTCAATACTTATATATTCTCACAGCTCCCATTAAGGCTACATGAACACATACTTTAAAACATGGACTTCCGCAAAAGTTTATACATCACAAACCAACGATAGGTACGAACTGCAGATTTTCATTTATATAATTTAATACATTCTAAGATTACATAAATGAATGTAATGTATTTAATTTTTAAAAAAGGCAAAGGTGTCGTCAGTACAAAAAATATTAATTTATTACTGGTGGTGGATCTGTTACCACAGACATATAGGTACTAACGAGAGGTCCATTGCTGCCCCCAAGCAGTAATGTGCAAACATTACTGTGTATCGGTTTGAAAGGCGCTTCAGCTATTGAAAGCACTGATCTAACAAGATTTAATTTATTACTATTACCTCTTCTCCTTTATATGGGAGACAATGAGCTGAGTGTGAGCTGGAACTAGGAAGATAACTGAATAAGAAAGTTATTGCCTCTCTGATGAATGAATAGCTATAGCCGACACAATAAAAAGATATCAAACAAATTAAAAGTAGGGAATTAAATAGTGATATTAGAATGAGCTGTAGACAAGGAAACAACATGGAAATGTAAAGTACAAGTGTAAAAATAAAACAAAGTAGAAATAAGTAAAAATTGTAAAGTAAATATAAAGAAGAAAATAAAAAGTACGTTTTCATGAATTTCAGGTTCCTTTTCAGAGAACAAAAATTAAGTATTTGCGGCAGTCTTCAATTGCGAGAGGTATAAAAGAAAAATGGAATGTGAAATGAAAGTAGGAAACGAGAACTGAGTATGAAAGATAAAATAGTAAGAATGAGATAAATTAGAATATAAGAACTGATGGCAAATGAAACAGTAAATAAAGGCCCTGACCCAAAACACGCAAGGTGGTTATACAAAAAAAAATATGTCTTACTATTCAAGGTCAATGATGTACAAATACAATGATGGACGGACGTATCACTTAACATCAGGTTATCGTCCTGCTCGTATCGTCGCTTGAAAAAAAAATGCAGTTCGTATAATTCGCTTTTCTCGCTCCTAGATATTAAATTTGTGCGATTATTAAAATTGTACAATTATATATATATATAATAACAACCGTAAATCTTCTAAGTGCCAACAATTTTTAAAGTCTTGAAAGTGGGGCGGAAATAGGTGAAGTGTTCGTAGTTCGTAGGGAGGAGCCAAAGGGAGAGAGAAGATGAAGTGAGATCTTTGATAGTAATAACAATAATACTATACAATATATATTAGTATAAGCGCATTTTAAACAACTATTCATATAATACATATCCTATCACATCAACAGTGTGTGGATCACGATGAGGAACTATTAAGAAAAAATGTCAAATAAAAATAGTAAAATAAAAAATGACTGGCACACATTTAGACCTAAACATTTCTAATTTCGTATTCTGTGGAATATATTACAAAAATTAATAGCTACACAGGATTATCTACCTTTTTAGACCGGTCAAAGAAAATCACCAGGATCATAATTACAGCAACAAAGTAACATTTATGAAGCTACTCATCCACACACTGACTATTAACAATTTGTGAGGAACTTGAACATCAATTCCATTTATATTTACAATCAACTACTTTCATTAATAAATAGTTGACTGTTTTATTGTTATAATTGGGAAAACGAATGATAATGACGAATATTTTGATTACAAGCCTAAACTTCTCGAAAATCATACAGTTGAGACATCTTTTTACGTCACAGTCGACTAAACCCACTTATTAAGTAATGTTGATAGCCACCTAAGTATATAATAATGTATATATTATGATAAGTATATGATCGATTCTTCAATGGAAAGCACTATCTAGACACTTTCATGAAGTTTTTTTTGTTTATGTTAAGAATCTTAAAAAAAATATATTCAAGTTGCTTTCACCCGAGAATGCATCAAACCATATATAACTAATAAAAAGAAATCAATTATAATCGTTACGGATATACGCGGATCATATGATTGTTTTACGTATCGATTAATCGATAATCAATTCGAAACTCGATTTTTCACATAACTCCTGCGTAAAGTAGCCGATAGGGGTCGCTGCTGCGTCGCCGCGCAGGTCACACGGCAGCAGGAGAGGCCGAATGTCAGTGCCATTTAGATTTCTGCGCGAAAATGTCCGCCCGCAGATTCTGAGCGAAACAGATACCCAATATCTGCGAAACAGAAAATATATGGCCAAAATAAGAAAACACTGATTAGGCTTCAGACTAATGCGCTTCACCATCAGAGACTGTATTTACGCTAATCATCAAGTGGAGTCATGGTCGCGCCCTAGTCAATACGATCATATGAAATATCATCTTTATTATTGACAAAACTAATTATTCAAGTATTATCCAAAGTCTACCCTTAAGTTTAAGAACTACTTTAAAGAAGAGGATTTTTTTACCAACGCAATAGCTAAGTAGAAAATTTGATTAATAAGAAATTCTAAATAATAAAAAAAATCAATTTGTTAAATCTAGCTAGTTAAAAACACAGTAAACCAAATGTCTAGAAAGTCTATGGTAAGAGTATCTACACAAAAATATTTTTAATATTATATTTAATATATAATTACAATTTCTACTTAAAACTCTACGTAAAAGCAAAAAAATCTATTTTAGCAATATATTACTATACAGTTTAAAGTTATACTTATCAAATAGATTAGAATTACTTAATGTGATTAACTAATACTAACTCCGTGTGGTTCCTTTCTCAACTATTTGCGGAATTAAATTTGCGAATGAGTGAAAAAAAGTGCTACTACATAACAGAACTTACTTGTGCAAAAGCAGTACAAACAGCGGAAGTGGCTACAATCAACAGGTTGCGGTCAAACCACTCCTCCGCGGCCTCTAAGCAGCCTTTGTCATTTATTATTTTAGCAATGTCAAAACTCTAAAACAAAACAGACACAACAAATACAAACAACAAAAACTACATCCGTTTCCTGCGTATTCCATACCTTAAAATGGAAAAAAAAATACAACGATTTTATGCGCCATACCAATTGACATTATGATTAGTGCGCCTGGCCAAAGCAGCGCTAGATGGGACACTAAAGCTACTTCACATAATCGCCTTTAGACAAAACTTTTATAGTTGGTTATATAATAAAATCCCATACGCCAATAATATCACTAACTATAAACCAATTTATCATTAGACCATCATTCCTACTAGAAAACAGTAATCATTGATGGCGACAGAAATAGGCGTTATGGTTGTAACTATCTAGACAATGTTAGATCTGTCACCACTCTTCATTGTCATTACAAATTTATATGAACACAAAAGCGATGATAGCATCACATATATTCTCATGTTAGTATGTACAGATTAACATCATTTTAGTATTTGTTGAAATAACCTAACGCATTTATAATTAACTGAATAACAATAGTTCCAAATCAATATTTACTCTAAACACTTGGTACTAACCAAAGCACAACAGTAACAGCTCTATTACTACAATGGTGCTTCCACAATGTGCCAAATACCTTGCCTACCAGATAAATGATAATAAAAAAAAATTATGTTTTGACAAATATCATACTGATATAATAAGCACGTTTAAACAGTGGCTGCGTCTACTAACAATGCTGTGCAAATTATTTAGAACCTTGAGCGCAAGTGGTCCGACCACTGCCGCGGCGACGGAGGCGTAGTGCCGGTACAGCCACTCCTCGCCCGCCGTCAGGCAGCCGCGCTCGTTAATCACGTGCTCGCTGATTTGCTACATTTATATATCCGCAACGTAATTCATGAAAATAATTTATCGATAATAGATCGCTGTTGCCGGACTTTGTACGTACCACCACAGCTCCTATTTCTTCCGCATTACATTACTGTGGTGCGGTTTGTATGAGTAGCTAGTGAAATTACTAAGGAAACAAGAGTTAACATCTATATCAGTGAGACGAGTACAGTATGATGCATTGTTTACTATCGTAACTAGCGCCACGATGTTGTGGACAAAAGTATTACATACCATCAGGCAAATATCCCGGACATCTTGTCCTAAGTCGAATAAAAAAAAAGCATTAAACGGGAGAAAATATTAAAACTGACCCGGCGCCTAACCGCATGTCTAGCAACGCGAAGGTCACTGCTTCGATCCAAGGCCCAAACACTGGAATTTGGATGACTATACAATTATTTTAATTACACTTTGGTAGCTACTACCTCTAAAACTGTCACCATAACACCATTGATGTTTCGTGGGTCTCAACGTACAAGAGCCAAAGTATTCTGGGTGAGTAAGCTTCACCACCCATGGCACCATTGTCACTTAACACCGTGTGAAATTGAGATCATGTGTATGGCGGTTAAGCCCATTGAAAATAAAAAAAAGTTGTGTATGTATGTACGTAACATACCGGACAAAGGACTGTACCACGCTGATCGCCAACCTTCACTAGTTGGAGAAGCACTTTAAGAAGAACATACTCTCTACTGAGAAGACCTAACAAAGAAATTGATGTGGATTGTTCATTTTTCATTCTACTTTTATCACATTTAAAATTATTTTAGATACCGTTAAATATAAAAATCTAACTTCATAATATTAAAGTATCAAGTGGTAGGATACTTACGTAAGTAGGTTTCCTGACGTCATATCCACACTGTTTATTTTTAATAATAATATCTTGAGGTTTGCTGCGACAGCAACTGAAAGGCACACCGCAGGCCTCGCGGGAGCCGACAGCACCACTTGAACAGTTGAAATAAGCATTTCGATCCCAATCTCGAGGGCCTTCAACACCACAACATTGCAACTATAACAATAAAAAAAATTATACGCAATTGGATCCACTTAACATTATTTTTACGTGATAATGTGATAAGCAATAATTAGTCATCTTAATGTTTTCACTGCTAAGTCTTGAATCCTTCTGCCATAAGAAGAGAGCCAAATGCAAGAAGATGAATGTCACATGTCCTTAAAAGCATGTAATGTTAATACAAGTTGGAATATACCGGTTTCCTCTTAACATTTTCTTTCATTGGAAACTGAAACTAAATGGGGATTGTATCCATGCTTCATCAAAATGAAATGATAATAATGAAACTAAAAGCATCAAGAGTAAACCGGCATATCAATGTGTGTGTATATCCATTTTACAAATTGAGCTAACACTGCATAATAATTTCAACACACAATGACCACAACATACTTTGAATAAAAACCTTTTTTAAATCATTAGTTTATGCATTTACTAATTCGATCCTTAAATTAATTAGTTCATTGCATCAGTAAAATGCAATTTCACTTTAATGGTGTGACAAGATAAATTCAGATATTGCAGCTGATAGAAAGATGTGGAAGAGAAGTACATGCTGTGCCAACCCCACATAGCTGGGATAAAAGGCAGGAAGAAGATGAGACAAGATAAGCAGAATCTTTAACTAACAGCAAGTGATACCTATGCCCATAACAATATGGTCCATTTGATAATATTAAATATCCTAACCCTAGAAAATTCAACAGCTACAACACTCACAATGGCATGTAATACGAATGGCACATAATATACAACAGTCATTGGAGCGGCAGTGGTATCTATTTAGACAATTTTGAAGAAAATGAAGTTTTCAGCTATCTAGAGTTAAATAATGTCTTACCCATTCTCCCTGTATCCAATCAATTAGATTTTGCTGATCAGGATCTTCTCTATAATGTATAATAAATGATTGGAAACCACTTGTAGCTTGTTGCTTTATCTGAAAAAATATGTGTAACTAATTAATGCCAGTAATAATGTTGTTTGAAGTTTAATCACAAAAAATATTGTGTATCCCATTATTATTTAATGAAGCAACAAGGCAAACACTATTTTTACTTTAAATTGAATGATACATATACCCATTATAATATAACACAGGTTCAGATGATTACAACTATTAGCATAGAAATAGATTTTGTGATAAGACCTATCTTATTGACACTCTCCAACTACATAGTCTTGCCATCATATAAAGTAATTGTTGTTGCACTAGAAGCAACAATAAAATTTAATAAATATCTAAATTAATTATGTGTTATAGATAAAAACAGTTAGTTTGAATTAAGCTTTTAATTAATTATTTGATAATTATAGCACCATTACATTTATAAAAGTTAATAACCAACACAAATTATACTAATTATGTAAAAATTTATTTAAAATAATTTTACCCAATCTTTGAAGACAAAAAATAATATTCCAGTTGTCATTTCAGCTAACAACAACAGTGCTAAAAATACTGCATACTGAAAAAGATCAAATTAATATTTGTACAGACAAATCATCACAAATTAAATACAATGTTTTGCATTTAAATTCCCTATTTATTCTTCTAATAAAGATGGTTATCTATTAACTCTCAGAGAAATACAGTAAAACAAGATATAGTTAAATAAACTAATTGATTATAAATGTCTCGCTGGTATAGACTTTGCTTAACTTGTAACTGTGTGCAAAAAACTTAGACTGTACTAATGTTATGTTAACTAAACTTCTTAATGTTATGTTTACCATCATTCTATATAAATAAATGCAGTCTACTTACACATGCTAAAAGGCAGGTGTTCTCACGTAAAGCACCAACACATCCAGTAAAACCAATAATAAATGTTATTGTGCCTGTAAATAAATGATATATACATAATAATTAGTATACATGATAACAGGTTGATCATCTTGTCTACGCAAGATATAAAAGACCTTGACTTTCCAAAAAACTCCACTCACACAAATTTAAATAAAATATTAAAAATGTAGTTTACACTTACCTACACATATCAAAATAAATACTGGATCCAAAGCTATATTAGTTAATCTTGAAAGATTATTAAAAGTGTCTTTTTCCATCCATGCCCAGATCCCTACTGCCAATACTATAAGACCAACAAACTGCAAAAATAAAAAAAAGTTATTATTGAAATAAGGAAGTTGACAATAAATCAAAAAGAAAAATTAAAAACGAAAAAAAATCTAAATATTATAATTATTAGTCGTTAAACGCTACAAGCAAAGAATCGTAACATACTTAATACACTCTTGAACTACAAAGAGAGAACAAAAGAATCTTGCACTTGCAAAATACTAGTCACTTTCGAGATTACTATTTTTATAACGAGTTTGATGATAAGAACGAAAAAATAATAGCTATTAATAAGTAAATACTAAGCATAAACAGTAACAATAAAATTTCATTACAGCAAGTCCTTGAATCACGAACCTGAGCCCATGGTCGTCCTAGTTATAACTTAACACATTTAACGCACCATACATAATATACCGTTAACAAAAATAATCATTAACTTACCCAGAATAATACATTAACGCCAAAAATAACATATTTCAAACAACAGCTGACTTCGCTGGTGTCACGTCGATATTTTCTTATTCCAGGCATTTTTATACATACTAAGCATTAACTTTTCAAAATTGAACAAAACTAACAAAGAGTTACTACATTTGTTGTACTTTGATTTGGGACAAATTATTTGTGAACATTAAAAACAAGTAGGCCAAAAACCTATGCACACAAATATACTGTCACTAAGACCAACAACCTACTAGGTATGTACTTTGTAATACAGTACATAATCGATTATCGGCATAATACCACGTCGAATCGATTACTGTAATTAAAATTGATTAGCAAAACCTTTTTAAAAAATAACATTTATTGAAATAATCAATTACCAAATCTTTATCAATATATGTAATTTAATTGTGAACAATAAATGATTGACAAGGTCACAAATCCAATTCAAATGTGTTCCATAATGAATAAAAATTATATAAGAAAATTTATATCAACAGGAGATAAAAAAAATTTTTTCCCCGGACATATAAAAGAAAGCGAACCTGACACACTTCACTAACACTAGAATAATTCAACACTAAGAATAATTTAATATTCCTTGCACTCTAATCAAACATCAATAATGTTGTCTCTATATTTTTTCTGAAACGATATTAACATACTCTGACAAAATTGTTTGAAGCCACTCGCCATTTTGTTAAGCTATAAATAAAAATCATAGAGCGGCATTAACGAGTGGCAAGTTTTATATTTTTTTTTATTTCTACAAATCTTTGTGCTTGTGTACTGTAAATTCTTTTCCACCGGTTAATTTTTCTGCATTTCATTCATCGTCGCATGATCACAGTGATATTTTTTGTTAATGCCTATATATGTTAACAAAGTAATTGTATCGAAATTAAAATAAATTTAATTAATAAAATTACGTCGGAAACGATTGTAATTATTTTTTTGAATAACATTTTCCTGTTAATTAATTTAACATTCGGGACTCATATTTTGCCTTTTTATTTACTTGCAAATCGCATTCAATTATTTATAAAAAAATATATGAAATTTATGTGTTTAACCAAGAATAAGAAACAAGATTAGCAGCCATCTTTTAATGTGCTGCATTAAAAAAAAATCCCAAACTCAGCAAATAAAAGCAATTTTAGGATAATTATTATGTTATAAAGAAAATTCGTCTGAAACAGTTGTTTGTCTTTCCTTCAACGTCATCCAATTGCAATTCTAAGTAACTATGAACATGTGCAATTTAATAAGTAGTATTTTCAATAAAAACAACCAAATTTGTGAAGTCTAATCAGTTTCGACCAGTAACTGTTTTTATAATAATTTTGTCCGTGCCTTAAATATTCAGCATGTTTTGATGACAATTTTAAAATCATATCACAACGGTAAATACTTATTTATTTACTTATTTACTTAAATATGAGTAACATTAATCATTGTAAAAAGTATTGTGGGAATTTATTTCATTGTATTAAGTAGCAACAGGTTTTTATAATTATTTAATTAAAATCACTGAATCCGCATCGTTAAATTGGATATGTTAGTATAAAACAAGCAAGTTTGTTACAGGCTCTTTTATTGATATATTAAATATAATCCTTTCTGTCTGTGCGTTTTGCCAATATTTATCTTAATTACAGACTAAGTTTGTTAGTTAAAAAACTTAATATCCATTCATATATGGTTAAAATTTTCAAAAGTAATCGTAAATAACAAAAAAATTAGAAAAATTGCAAAAAATCATATTTAAACAAAAGTTCCTCCCTCGTTATATTTAAATCTTTTCTTACTACACACGACGTACATAATTTAATTAATCGAAAGTGATGTAAATTAAACTAAATTATAAAACGCTTTTATTTATAAAATAACAAACTAATCGTGGCACATTTCCCCTCCAGCAGTATTCTGACGAATCCAATCAATGAAATAACTAACTTTGGTATAAATTCCTGAAACAGTAAAATAATAAGTGACATGATAAAGTTGAATGTTTTTTTTTAATTATTCAATAATTTTTTTGATGTTTGAAAATCTATTAGTTCTTGACCACGTCATTAAATCCAATCTATTTTGACTTTGCTTTAAAGTTTTTACTTTATTACAAAAAAATTATTATATTTATTAAAAAATTAAAAAAAAAATTTCTTAATATATGCTTGATATGAAGGTATTGTAATCAACAACGTTGATTTTATTAAAATAGTTACCCTATTGCATTATTTTGCAACTAACCTGGATATCTAGGATCAGCGCATCCAATTCCCCATGAAACAACACCTATAAGGTTAAAAATAAATAAGTATCATTATTTTAAAATTATTTGACTTTTCCTAAAGAATAATAATATTTTAAAATTGAAGCAAAACTTTATGGATATATATAAATCTCTGTCGCAAACATCCTTTTTACTTCATAATCAATATCTTTTGTCACTAAATACAATATTTTAAAATATTACTTAATCCAAAAAACAATAAATTGGAAATTGTCTTATTTAAAATAGCCATACAAGATATTAATAAAAATTACAAGCCAAGTGGCCGTTGTTACTACTACAATACAAAAAAAACATATTATTAGGTCATTACATATGAAATTGGCGTTTTGTATGGGAGGAATATAAAGTAATATTTTTTTTGTAAAATATATTTAATTAATGAAAGTATGCACCGTTGTTATCTATTTTTGCCATCTCATAGATAGTCCATTGATTCCTTTACTAAAAAAATCGTAGGGGCGAGAATCAATAAAGTCTTTGAAGGCGATTTGAACTGCCGCATCGGAGTTGAATTTTTTTCCTTGTAAGAAGCTGTCCAATTTCCGGAAAACATGGTAATCTGTTTGGGCAAGGATCGGGAAGTACGGTTGATGTCGCAAACATTCCAATTGTAACTTAGTGGTTGTTTGTTGTGCAGTGTGTTGTGGTCTTGCGTTGTCGTGAAGGAGCAGTGGTGGCCTAGAGCTATTGACCAATCTCGGTTGTTCAGCAGCTATTTCTTCCTTCATGGTTTGCAGTTGCTGACAATAGATATGTGCCGTAATCGTTTGGCTAGATTTTAGAAAGCTGTAGTGAACGACACCAGCGCTAGTCCATCAAACACTTACAAATAACTATTTCTGAGTCAATATTCGTTTAGGGTAAGATTTGGCGACGAGCGCTTCCAATTATCGTATTGTATCCACTGTTCATCACAAGTAACGATTTGATTCAAAATTCCTTCATTATTTTGTCGGTTGAGCAAAGTAACACAGCAGTCGACGCGTGTTTGCAAGTTCGATTCACTCAATTCATGGGGTACCCATCGTTAATGTTTTTTTACTTTCCCGATTTGCTTCAATTGGATTAATACAGTGTTGTCACTTACCCCGAAGCCTGCATCTATCTCTGAAGTGCTTTGTGATGGATCCACTTCCACAATAGCCTCTAATTGTTCATTTTCCAGTTTGGTCTTCGGCCGTCCACGGGGTTGGTTCTGAAGGTCGAAATTTTCAGAACCAAAATGTTGAAACCAAAAACGTACCTCGTTGTCTTTTGCGACACCAGCGTCGTATACATCATTAATCCTTCGAGCTGTTTCTGCAGCACTGGTGCCACGGTAGAACTCATACTTGTCAATATACTGATGTTTCATGTTTTCCATTGTGCGGTAATAAGCGACGCCAAAAAAAAAATAATGAGGGAAAAAACAAATGAATGACTGTTTTCAAAACTCAAATGTACCAGCTAAATGAATTTATAAATTGGAATTCTTAACCAAAGTGGAGATATATTAGATCAGAGTGGTCAGTACGACAAAATGCTAATTTTATATGTAAGGACCTATTATTTATAATAACGTTACATAATTTTACCAGCTTGCACATATTTTCCTTTTGGATCGAAAATTAGAAGTGGCCCCCCACTGTCACCCTAAAACAAATAACATAAAAATTAACGAATGACTAATTTATACCGTATTGCAACTTGTCTTGTAAAAATGTACTAGTAGGTCAACGTCTACACAATTACGCTACTTAAACTTAAAACCCTATTCATAAAATGTGATTGATTCTTCTTGAACTTGAATTAAATATTAGTCACTGCTGTGTTCTTATCGCTAAATATGTATTTATCCACGTTTAGTAATTACATTAAACAACGGCATAAATACTTTTTATCTACCTGGCAACCATCCTTCCCTTTTGAAAAAGCACACATCATCATCGGTTTAAGATGGTCTGCTAGTTTGGAGGCCATGCATTCTTCATCTGATAATATTTTTAATGTGGCTTTTAAAAGAACTTTCGATGACGTTTTGTCAACACCGATACGTCCCCAACCGACAATCGTGCCGACGTAACTACCGAAATTTTGATCTGCCAAAAAGTAAATGTAATGTAATAGAAAATTCATACTTAAATTTTTCTTTAATAAATATATGAAAAATATTAACATAATATGGACATCAGAACACTTTAAATCTGCTATCATTATATTAGCAGAAAATATCTTCCATACAAACGGGACGTTTTTTTTTTGTTTATAAGTAAGTTTTTAGGAGAGACGATAACCACAATCAAATAAATTTGGATGACGTAGCTCTGTTGATTAGTAAACTGAAGTGAAAATAAACGGGTCACATATTGCAAATGTCTAATATCCCAGTTTGTGGAACACTTGTTGGCGTAAAATGGGACGATTGCCCACCAGGTGAACCAGATGATCTAGTAAAGATCACGGGATATCATTAGATCTACTTAGCGTCAAAGCAGTGGCTCTAGAGTACTTTACTTAATGTTCAACAGCGGACATTAATAAGCTATATAATGAGAAAGAAAACATTTTGTACGGATACCCGATATTTATATTCCATTAGTAATAAAACCTACTTGCCTGGATTTGGCAAACATATCGGAACAATTGTGTCTCCGAAATAAACAGGTGTATTCAATGTTGCTATAGCAATATCATTTTCATCTCGTAAAGCTGTAGAATAGAAGTTCTCGTGGATAACAACATGCGATATATTACGTTTTTCTACACCTGAGAGATCGTCCATGTTATCAAGGCCAAGAAGAACTGTCATATCATTTATATTGTCCCTGAAATTTTGCATAACCTGAGAAATATTTCGTATTCATACCATACTCATTTACATTTCCGCCGCATTGATTAAATAAACAATTCATGTTTTTCTGTTTCTTTGTTCTTATTATAAGCATTACAGGTAACAAATTTAATATAAATTTGGTAGTCATTTTAGTGAATTTAGTGTAAAAACAATGAATTTTGTTTAAAATTGTACATGCATTTTAGATAATAGAAACAGAACTTACTTTTTATTATTCGTTTATAAACTGTACACAACTTTATATGTGCAACCATAATGTTTTTTAATAATATTAAATTTAACTGTTTTTGGTTTATGAATAAATAAAAACACATAATGTAAACTAGAAAGACATACCATTTAAAGCAATGCCCCGCACTGAGCACGTGTTTCGTTGTGATCAATGCTCCACCGCAATGCATACGGCCGTTATTCATTATTGCAACTGTCCAAGGATATGAATGTGGTTCTGCTCTTCTGCCACCAACTATTCTCATAGAGAGCACTGTATCTGATGGTTTGCCACATTCTGTATGCATTTGCCAAAAATATAGCAAAATTAAAGACAGGGTAAGTTAATTATGATGAGATTAAATGAAAAAAACATTGCGCTAATAGTAGGATGCAATATATAACGAGACAATTTAAACTTTGAAGACAATAGTAGTCGTCGATAGTAGATTTCTGTTGCTGGATATAGTTTAGGTTACAAATAATAGTGCCAAACATTATGTTCCGGGTTGAAAGGCGTTGTAGCTAATGAAATGACTGGAGTAACGAGACAACATATTATGTCTCAACGCACACGAGCACATAGAGGTTCATTGGTTATTATGGCAACTAGTGACACATTGTTATGGGTAAATTCATCTATACCATCAAGTGAATACGTTAAAATCCTACTCGTCGCGTCGCTTTATCGAATAAAAATATTACCCGTATACTATCCTCCCCATTTGAACCCCTACAAACGACAGTCCTTAGCGTCCATCGATGTGGGCAGCGCGAGACTGATCGAAGTGAGGATCCTTGGAGGAGGCGTATGTCCAATAGTGCACTTCTATCATCTGATGATGATACTATCCCCCTAACCTAAAATAACTACGTAAGAAAAAATTCATCTAAATCAATATAAGACGAGAACTTTATTTCGACACAGCGATATCTGCACGTCGTTTAAGTTTTATATTGTAATACACATAAGAATTGATTCTCGTAAGTTTATTTACCATTGAAACAGGTTTCTATGTAAAATTTCTAATACATTTATATTTTTCTTATCAGCTGATTTCCGGACAATTTCATGTTGTATTTATATTTAATACCAACGAAGAAATGTCTACGAGAATTTAACTTACCGCAATCTAATCCCCGTATCATGTGTACCTAAAATAGAAAAAGAATGCTTGCTGTTCAGCTGTTATTAATTGAGTGTATAGCAATACGTTTGTTGCAAACGATTTGTAGTACGTACCTGAATAAGGATGGCATAAAATTTTAATATCGAGGACATTATTTGTTTCAAACCAAAAAAATAAGCACTCACTGTAATACACTGTCACCGCACTACTTTCTGCTTACGCCACTTGAGGCTTATTTACGATTTACACGCCTTTGCACCGGAGAAATTATGCACGCGATAATGTCCTTGTAAATTTAACACGCCATAAATTGTAAATTCACACAGTAACATTAAAATCTCTTATATTAAATTATCCATCTTATTTGTAAATATTATTACAATCTATTACCCAATTATAAGTACATTAATTAATAAAAACATGAAAAACAATTTGAAGTCGCATATACCGAACATAGGAACGTAATTGGATAACAAAAGAAAGTTATTTGTTTATAATAATAAAACGTGAAATAAATTTCTAGAAAAACATATTTTGCAATTAATAAACGAAATATTTTTGTTTAAACAACAAATATTTTTGTGTATGGTTTATTTTTATAATTATATAAAGAAATACCTACATAATGAAATATAGCTAGTTGTAAGTAATTTATCTAATTCATATACATATATTCCATTATTGTCTAAAGCTTTAATTACATATGTGACTATTTTCTAGGTTATCTACAGTAAGTTCCACCTGCTGTTTGTTGTTTAATCCATGGTAAGTACTTTGAAACGATTGTGTATACACCTGCAATACAAGAAAAAATATCCGCATATTAAATATTCCGATGTATTTATAAGTTCAGCCTATGTCCACTGCTGAACAATTATTTATTATGAGTGTAGATGATGTGTACCTGGATAACCCGGCATAGCGCAGTCTATACCCCACGATACTATACCTGAAAGATATAATATTAGTACACAAATATAACCTTTCACTATTACACTTAAGAATAATCCATAATATACAAGTACTTACCGACTTGATACCACTTAGTGTTACGAGTGGACGAATGAGTCGAAAACAAGGGTCCTCCACTGTCTCCCTAAAAAAATTAATTAATCACTATTTTAAATGGTTTCCTATTGATAAAAATTGTTTTATCATTAAAATTTGATACATAGCTCTCTATAAGTTTGTACAAAGAATCATAGAAATATCAAAGCGGAAGCATTGTATTATAATGAAAAGGATTTTTTAATAAAATCTTATCGATATATTGGAATGCCCGTTAGATTGAATGCTGCAATATATATATATGTATAAACATAATCGGAGAGATTACATGACTCACCGCTCTATTGTTTCTAGTACCAAGGTAACCTTTGGAAATCTAGCCAATAAAGGTATTAGTTGTCAAGAACTTGCTATAAATATATAACAAGTTAATTTGAACACCAGAAACCTAATCATCACATTTTCACACAGCATGAAATTTCGCAGTTGTTTTCGTAACAGATCCTAGATTCTATTCGAAATATATAGCGGAGTTCAGATGATGAAGAAGTTACTGCATACCCACTTAACTATTTTTCATCCGATTTGTCAACATTTGAGAACTAAGAAAAAGGCACCATTTATCATCTTTAGCCTCATCAGTCAATAAAAAAATAAAAAATATGTACATTTATAGTATTTACCTCCTTCAGATGTTATTGTCATTGTATAAATAGATTTTAAATACTTTACTTTTTCTATATCAAAGTCAACTTTGTTAAAATAGGTCGCACAGAAAGATTGTACTACCTACGGCGAACTAGATGACGGTAGATCATCTTCACTAATATATTTTTATAAATAATTCTATTTAAATGAATACTAGTTATCCTTGAATTATATTAAACATTTACCTGACACGCATCTTTTCCAAGATTGTAAGCACACATCATCCCGTCGGGAACAAGGTTATCTTTATAAATAGAAGATTTTGTGCACTCTACAGCGTCTACTTTCTTAACTTTAGTTTCTTGCAAGTATCTTGAAGAAGTCAACGCCCCTTGCCTGGTTTTTCCCCATCCAGCGACAGTTAGCGCAATATCGTCAAAATTCATACCTTTATAAAAAAAAAAAAAAACTAAATTTGAGCTTTAATAACTAACATTGTTTTTTTTTTATTTATTTCTATTATAGACCGGTCATTTAATATAACTTGTCTCAATAAAACTTCACAACCATTTTTAGTTTATAACTGAACATAATAATTACTTTGAAATAACATTGTAGTAATCAAATCGATGCAAATAAAAAAAAACATACAAGCTAATATGATATGGGAAGTATACATACCTAAGCTAAGAATAGGTAAACTCTATACCTGCGAGAAGTTTCTGACCTTGGTGTTTAAAGTGTTATTTATATAGAAATATAGGGTATAGATATAGTTTTTTTTTTAATTGATTTCATCTGTCCCTTATTATAACCGCACAAAAGCTGGCCGTTAGTAAGTGCATTTGAGCATTTTTTAAAACGCAACGAACGTATAATTACCTTCAGTCGGCAAGCATATCGGCTGCACCTTATCGGAGAATTTTAATCGATTGTTCAGTGTCAATACAGCAATATCGTTAATATCTCTAACAGCGTTTGATTTGAAATCAGGATGCTTTTCGCCATTTACAATTCGGTACACGGAGAACGTGGAGCTTAGGCGATCATGCATTCCCACATTGACAGTTAGATCTCGAAAATGTACTCTGAGGATGGAATTTATTATTTGCAAGTGATTGCTGACAGGCTCAATAGTCCTTTGCTATTGAATTTAATTATAATGACTAAATCCTATTTCAACATCAGTTTCTACCATAGACCTGAGTGGTTTTTGCATTACTAACAAACCTGTGACAGACTTAAGGTGTTTATTTTCGAATAAAAAAAATAATTTACAGAACAACGAACATAACTTAATTTCTATTAATGACGTTAGAAATTTTTTATGTAAAACTACTTCATACTACATTTATAAAATTCTAAAAGAGCAATAAAAATCATATTGCCAAGCATCAGGCAGGATCTTTCACACCGATAATTTTGACATCATTGCTTTTCATTATCGATCCTATCGAAAAATTATTATTCTTTAAATTTTATACGCAATAGAAAAAAATTAAATTAAGGACTTACCCAAAGGTAATACAATGTCCTGCAGTTAGAATATGGAGATCAGTTATGATAGCACCACCGCAGTGCAACTTCTGACCGAGCATTAGAGACACCAACCAGGGGTACTGGTGAGGTTGTACGGCAGAGCCGCCTACTATGCGCCGGTTTTTGCCAGCAATACCGCACTCTGAAAAAGGTAAACAAAATATTGTTTCTCTTGTACTTCGGACCTGATTCCACACCATAATAAAAACTTAATTAAAACTATAATTAAAATTTATTTTAAGGGAATCCAAAAGTACCATAGGTTATTAATATTCTTGCGATTACCCGAGTAAAAAGGATTTATACAAGTACCATCCCACTTAAACTAGTAAAAATTAGAATGTTTTAACTACCAAGATTTAGATGGTTAATCACAAAAAAAAATAACAGAAAAAAATGTCCTAATTTTTCCAATGATTTTTTGAAACTATAAATTTTTTTAATATATAAACAAAAAAATATATTCACCTCTACATGATGTTAGTTTTTAAAAGAATACAAATATTTTTTTTAAACAATGAAGTGAATAAACAACTTTCTTACCGCAAGAATCGTCAATTATTTCGCCTAGGATCTAAAAATATAAACAGTTTTAAAATCTTCAATAAAGCTTAAATAAAGCAGTGTATTAATTAAAATGAATAATTACAGATTTAACGATGATATAAAGTATAACCAAGGTCTGTTTCATTTTATTGGGATTTATATTCAGATGTTGAAACGTAATATTAAAACCATCGTTGGCGACATGAAGGTGCCATTTCTTTATTAATGCACGTGCATGCACTGCGTTTAATTAAAACTGAAATTTGATTTCCAAGCTCACTCGCGCATAATTTATGTCGCCAATTTACCTTCACAGCAGTTGTAAAACATGTTTTTTTTCTATCTACAATGATCTAATATTTCATCTTAAATTCGCACGATGGAATCGAATGCTCTAGCTCAGCCGAAATACAGCAATAAGAGTTAACAGTTTAGCTAATGATAATTAA
Organism: Ornithoptera priamus; assembly: GCA_029034505.1. NCBI lineage: Eukaryota > Metazoa > Arthropoda > Insecta > Lepidoptera > Papilionidae > Ornithoptera > Ornithoptera priamus. The sequence goes on from JARDWD010000331.1 coordinate 3,286,876, forward strand.
TTAAAAAAAATTACTATTTACACATTTGTCTGGCTCATTGTTTTCCTCACCCTGAGCTACCAGTAATATGAGGTTAGAAAAGTCGTATCGTGACTTTAGTGATCCTAGATTCCAATTAAGCACAGTGGGGCAATTTTGATTAATTGATCACAGTTGTTTTACTCTTAAGATTTAACTGACGAAATTGACAGCTTTTCATGAATAACGTTGTTATTAAACAATAAAAATGTAAAAATAGTATTTCTATTCGTTATTATTTTGTACACAACAAATGTATGAATAAATATATAGAAAAATTAATGACAAAAGAAAATCTCCAAAAAGAAATAGCTATTAATGTGTATGTATTTTTTTCATAGAATTTTTATTTATTATCTGCTTTGTTGTTCAAAACTACAATTGAAAATAATAATTGACACGTACGAGAGGCATTCAATTAAAAGCAAGAATGGGTAAATTGCCGCTAACTTTTAATTAATGTTATCTTATTTTTCGATGTACTAGCCTCTTGGCTTAATAAACTTGAAATATCTTTTTACTGAGACTAATACTTTTCTCTTTAAATACTCCTGATCATGTGTACCTAAAAAATCGCGCACTGTAAGGAATACTGATCCATCATCTCCGAATTATCGTTTTCTGAGAAATTCCTTCAACCTTGCAAATAGACAGAAATCACTGGGGCAAAGTCGGTGAATCTGGTATTCTGAAGCTGTATGCTTTATGCTCAAATGCCAAATGCTATATGCTCAAGTATTTTGAAGCTAGCATGTCTAATTGCAGACGTTATCCCGATTGAATAAAATTTTTTGTAGTTTGTCTCGTCGTTTACATTCAAGCACAGCCATATCAAGACCTAATCAGACCTTTAATAATCAAATAACTAGTAAATATTTTTCTTTTAATAGAATATAAGGAAACAAGTAAGATGTCTAATTCTAAACTAATTTCATTTCAATGTTTTTACTTTTGCTATAGGACATAGAGTTTCAAAGCGACAGAGTATCATCTTTTTATATCACTTTCATTTCCAAGAGGTCGACACATCGTTAACAACTATGTAGATATGTTCTTAGAGTCAACATAGCTGAATACCATCCCGCAGCCCTTTTCTTGTTCTCAAACAATAGTGTGAAAAATAGGAAATAATTACATTGTAAAAATTCAATCGAGAAATCCAGCAGATAAATGACAGATTTTGCATCAAACTTGACACCGATAAAAAAAGCACAATAAAGAAATTCGATGGATAGTTTGATATTCTGTACTGCTAATCAGTAGGTCGATTAAATTGGTACTGCTCACTAACGCAACTCGCGCATAATTAAATTTATCGCTGTGGTCCAACCTCTGGGTCATGAACCATGTTGCACAATGGATTACACCACAATTAAATTTCTTAATTACAATTAAAGTAATTTCTATTTATAAGCTCTTCTCATTCTTACACGAAACAGTATCTGAAAAACACTGAACAAGAGACCATCATGGAAGAATTAAGTCCTGTAAAATGTAGAGACCATATAAATAACAACAAAATAGATTCAGTTATTTCAAATGCTTACGTATCCGCTAGAGTTATAGGTACAGATTACACATATAAACATAAAATTGTGTGGAAAAATGCTATAGGTTTTTTATTTTTACATTTATTTGCATTGTGGGGTTTTTGGATACTGATCACAGGAGATGCACAATTAAAAACAGCGTTATGGGGTAAGAATAACGGTCCCTTATTTTGTAATCTATGATACTTATTGTTTTAATTGCACGAATTTGGTTCTATTTAAATGTTTACTTTGTTAACAGTTATATTTCTCCTTTTTATAAGTACTGAAGGAGTTACAATTGGTGCTCACAGGCTCTACGCTCACAAATCATTTACAGCGACGCCACTTTTGCGAGCAATTTTGATATTTTTGCAAACATTAGCTGGTCAGGTAATGTTAAATTTCCTCAACTTCGAAATTTTTTTATGTCATATACGCGTATCATCAAATAAGATCATATTTTTTTATTTAAAGAATTACTTAACCTGATGATGATAGATACATACATAATTATAATAGATGCCCTTCATACAGAATTCCATGTACATTTGGTGCAGAGACCATCGTCTCCACCATCGATACTCTGACACGGATGCCGATCCTCACAATGCCAAGCGTGGCTTTTTCTTCAGCCACGTTGGATGGTTGATGTCGAGAAAGCATCCTTATGTTATTGAACTGGGGAAAAGAATTGATATGAGCGACCTCGAAGCTGACTGGATGGTGATGTTTCAAAAAAAGTGAGGACTTATTTCCTTTATTTAGTTAAACTAAGTACTAGTTGCTTGATTTACTATTTTCAAATACATTATTTTTTATAGTATTAGAAGTGAAATGAAGTAAAGTATGAGTACAGTACTATAAATGAAATTATTAAGAAATTTTCGATTATGTTTTATAATTTCTTAACAGTTTATGTTTTTTCTATAAATCTGAAGTAAAATATGAATATTATATTACCATCAAATATAATTAAAATAAAAAAATACTGTTACTAATATTTTAGGTACTATTACCCACTCTATATAGTAATAGCGTTGGTAATACCTGTTTGGGTACCGATTTACTATTTCGGAGAATCTTTTGGGAATTCCCTTTTGACTAGTTACTTCTTTCGATACCTCTTTCAAGTTAATGGGACATGGCTAGTAAATAGTTTTGCGCATCTTTATGGTACAAGACCCTACGACAAGTAAGTCATTATTTAAATGATCTCTTTTAAATGATAAATGTTAAGAAGGTTTCTAAAATAAAACAAGTAAGATAGTTCATGACATCATCATCATTTCGGAATATTGTTGGAAAGTTCCTCTTTTATAGAGGCGCATATTTGGTCATAAACGTTTATAGGATAAAATATTAAGTAAATATCGTGTGATAAATAAATACACTTAGAATTATCATTGGAAACCTTTTTATTTTAAGATAAGCATAGCGTTATTTTTATTCTACTCTATCGTAAAATTTTTATCTAGATTAGTTGAAAAATTAAGAATTCACCACTTTAGTAAAATTTTAAAATTATATAATAAGAGTTGCTTTCAGGAATTTACAGCCCGTAGAATCCTGGTTTGTTTCCTGGCTGAGCTTAGGAGAAGGCTGGCATAACTATCATCACGCATTTCCTTGGGATTATAAAGCAGCGGAGCTCACTATGCATTTTAACCAATCCGCATCTTTTATAAGGATGTTTGAGAAACTGGGCCTGGCGTCGAACTTAAAGAGCGCGTCTCCTGAAATGGTAAGCTTTCTAATATTAATGACTTAAAAATTTCAAATAATTCACGATTTCCAGATCTATTATGATCACAAAATGATGATTTAATTACCGATCATTAAAATGTTTTCTCATGAACATAGTCTTCTTCAATAGATAACCAGAAAAACGAATATTGACAATAGACATAAAATACAATATTTCTCGTATATTGTAAAAAAATTATAAAAAGCGACGGGAACACCATAATGTTAATTGTATACATTATAACACATACAGTGACTACTTGAACTTTGATCGGTTGTGTTATTAAGGCGAAGGTTAAAATTAATACCTCAATAAAAATTGCTTAATTATACAGATAAAAAATCACAGACAAAATACCTTTACCTTATTTTACAATAAAATCGACTATATCTTATTTTTCGTATCAAATTACTTACGCGTACCTACATAGCATACAATTAACTCAAATACTTTTTCTATGTATTATATTAACTGCTAATAATTTCTACGAGTATATCCATACAAATAATTCGTCGCTAGTCATTTGATTAATATATTTGCTATTTTATAATAATTTTAATTCCTTAAAAAGAAACATTCATTGACCCTTAATAATCTATTGTTTTATAATTACTTTAATTAATAAAATCGCGTAACAATTAAGATAATATGTTAATCTGGCTGATTATACCTTTAGCATATCAATAAATCTAAGTTAACAGACGTGCTAGTAAAGAGAAAATCATTATTGTCTTTTTTAATAAAATCCTTTTAATTTCAGGTTGCAAAGAGAATAACCCGAACTGGCGACGGCACACATTACGCACTCGGTAACGACGAAGCTAAGTTAAAAGTCAAAGCAATTGGTCCATTACATCCCCTAAATCCAAGTTTCACCACGTTAGACGCACCGGAAGCTCACCTTCTAGATCGCGGTCTGCCACTGTTCCACGAATTAGATATTTTAAACTTTACCTCTCATGTCGTAGATCGTAATCCAAGCAAGGCGTAAAAAAGTTTATAAAAGATTCGAAATATTTTTACTATATATAAAATAATATAAAAATTTTGTTACAATTTTTCTTTTATGAAAATTTCATCATCATCATCATTGACCTCCAAATTTTATTGTTCAATATAGGCCTATACATATTCCTTACTCTGAATGCGGCGTTCTGCTTTCCGCATCCACTTCCGAACGTTCCTATGGGGTCGTCAGTACATTTTGAGGCAAGGCCCCACAAAATGACACCTGGTTCGCGGCTTCCACTCCAAGACTTTACATCCTCGTCCTTGTGTCGTTGCTAATACGACAGATGAGGCAGGACCATTGTGAATTCAGCGTACACATTTTGAAGACTATGCAGACAACTTTTGTTCTCAGTCGAATTTTTACATCTGGTCACAACCCTATTCTTCGCATTTCAAATTAATGACTGAATTTAATTAGAATTATAGTTTATTTTTCGTTCGATAACTTAAACTAACTTGCTCTGGAAGTTAATATAATTAGTAAAATTATAGAATATAGTTAAACCTATCAAGCTGTAGTCTTTACAGGGTAGATTTTAAAAGTTATTTGGGGCACTAAAATCTGTTCCAAAGTTAATGAATCTTTACGCCTGACCTTGAAACTATCCACAGCACTAATTTTATATGCACATTATAAATTTTTTTGAGATAGCAACGATAATAAGAACGAAAAAATATTTACACAGTCTCGCCATGCCATAGAGACAGTAAAATTATTATTTATTAAATAACAATTACATTCCCTTACGAACCGAATCAAGAATTACAACAAGGAGTATTGATTACAAAACCAATACGTACGTCATGTATCCTCGTCAAACTTGGCTGTCACGAAGTATAGTAAGAAAAAGATCACTGAAAAACTACGTATAAGAATTGTAAACTTACTACTACAAACACAAAGATAATTGTACGTAAGTTTTTAAAATATTCAAATAATATGTGTGCTGTAAACATTAATCTAAACATTCCCATCGAGAATTCCCATACGTTTCATTTATAAACATTGTAACTCTAGTTCGGAACAGACGACTGCAGATATTAAACAAAAGATCATGATGGAAAAGCTTACTTCCGTGAGATACAGCGAATCAACAGGAAATAATAAAATGGATATATTAAATAAAATTTCTCATGTATCGTCCAAAGTTACTACAGATTACAAATATAAACATAAGGTTGTATGGATAAAAGTTATTTTCTTTTTATGTTTACATTTGTTGGCGTTATGGGGCTTTTGCATAGCGATTACAGGAAGTGCACACGTTAAAACAACCTTGTGGGGTAAGAATACAGATTCTTCATTTTATTACATATATAGAGTAATATCATATTGTGACAAATTCTGACCAATCCGAATTCCATTAAATTTTTATCTTTACATTGTTCACAGCAATTTTTCTAATGTTTTTAAGTGGTGAAGGTATTACAATTGGTGCCCACAGACTCTATGCCCACAGATCTTTTACGGCAACTCCGGTTTTGCGAGCCATTTTGATATGTCTTCAAACATTAGCTGGACAAGTAAAGTAAAATTTTCACTATGTTAACTTAAAAATTTATTTATTATTTATATAGGTCACTTTAATTTTATTTACAGACCATAGTAAATTTATTTGTTACGATAAAACTTCCTAATATTAAATCCTTTATGAGAACCGATTTTTGAAAAAGATATTCATGCTTGTTAAAAAACTGATGATCCTTTCGTCAATGAGTATTCAATGATCGCAGACATTTAAAATTTCTGAAATCTTACTTTTAATTCACACAGAATTCTATGTACGTTTGGTGTAGAGACCATCGTCTCCATCATCGATACTCTGACACGGATGCCGATCCTCACAATGCCAAGCGTGGCTTTTTCTTCAGCCACGTTGGATGGTTGATGTCGAGGAAGCATCCTTATGTTATTGAACTGGGGAAAAAAATTGATATGAGCGACCTCGAAGCTGATTGGATGGTGATGTTCCAAAGAAAGTAAGTTTATTTACTTTTTCAAGGCCTATTCGCACCAAGTTTTATTTATTTTAGCGAAAAAAAATATAATTTTAAGGTATGTTTGCCTGAAGCAACGTAGGGACAACTACTATTTCGATTTCTACTGATTTTAAATCTTGTTTTTTTTTAATGTTTTATTAGTTTTCCATTTGTTTAATTAGTGATCCATTCATTTTAGATATCATTTAAGTTACTACATCATCATCATTTGATCCACTGCTGGACACACGTCTCTTGTAATGTATTCCACAAAGAAAGTCACTACGGCTCTAACATTATTATTACTTTCTTCTCTGTACGTGACATGATAATTTTAATTAATTTATGTTTGTATATTGTTTTTTCACCTTAATTACTATTTACTTTGATTAAACATCAAAGTTAACAATGCTATAGGTAAACTTAAAGTTATTTTTTTTAAACTTCTTTGCAAAACCTTTAACTAATGCATACAAAGTATAAGCTTATCTATCTTCATCCCTCATGGTCTTTAATTTTAAAAAAGTAACCATGTGATAATTAAAATTTTGAGTTATACATTTTTGTTACGAATACAAGTGAAATTTAATTTTTAACCTTACGGTGTCAATCGATGTACAGATTTTTGAAGACGGCCCAGTACTTACTACTAATATTAAAACTTTCCCTTTTATCAATAAGCTATAGTTTTTTTTTAATAAAAAAAAAATATTTAATGTACATGTTAGACAATATCCATTAATAGCATCCATAGGTTTTAATGATGATGATCCATTAATACTTCAAAAAATTAACACTGACCAATGTTTCAGGTATTTTCTTCAACTTTATGTACCAATAGCAATAGTATTACCTGTTTGGGTTCCGATACATTACTTCGGTGAATCTTTCCGGAATTCACTTTTAATATGTTACTTCCTGAGATATATTTTAACATTAAATTTTACATGGCTAGTAAATAGTGTTGCTCATCTTTACGGGACCAGGCCTTATGACAAGTAAGCTTTTGTTTTAAAATTGGATTAATGATAGACTGAAAATTAATTTATGATACCTATAAGTTCTTAGTATAGTATTATTTTTTAATTCTACGAGAGGTTCAAGATGTGCACCTGATGGTAAGTAGCCTACATATCACAATGTGACACTAGTTCTACGCTCCTAATTATAACTAGATATAATAATTTAAAAATATATTTATCCTACTCGAAATTTTCTAATCATACTACTTAAAGGTTTTAATATAGGGCAATATTTAAAATGGCGTTATAAGTGGCCTTAATAGGAATGATTTATAGGTTCTACTTTCAGTAATACATATTAGATCTATCTTTTAAAACTAAGTATGTTACCATTTGGATTCAACATGACTTCACGTAAATGAAAAAACATTGTGTAAGTTTTTTGCGATTTGTTATTTATAAACTTCTAAAAAATTATAGGAACCGAAACCCAGTAGAATCCTGGTGTGTGTCCTTTCTGAGCTTGGGAGAGGGCTGGCATAACTATCACCACACGTTTCCTTGGGATTATAAAGCGGCGGAGCTCACCATGCACTTCAATATATCTGCGACTATCATAAGGATGTTGGAGAAGTTGGGCCTAGCTTATAACTTGAAGAGTGCCTCGCCCGAAATAGTAAGCCGATCTTTTGAACTAAACATTGTATATGTTTTTATTAAATCATGTGCATGTGTTACTACGTGCATTGCTGATAGTTTTTAAATATTATTTAATTCTACAAAAATACCAGTCCAATCAATTTAGTTGTTATATGTTTATGAGAAACTAAGATCTTATGATAAACATTAAATTTACTTGTGACGTACAGTGGATGATTAATGTTAAAAATAATACTATGCATACAATTTATAGTAACTTTTTGGGAGAAAACTTATAATTACTAGAAATAACAATTAAGTTTTACAAATCATCATTGTAGATGTATATGCCTATGTTACTTTAATTTTGTTTGATTTAGGTTAAAAAGACGGAAACTATTTTAGAATTACAATAAGTAAATCGGTATGAAATAATAATTAACCATTAATCACTTCACGTTTACTGTCCTTAATGAATATTGAATTTTATTCACATCCATTAATTAACTCATAACATTCTTCTGTTAATGTATAGGTTATTATATTATATTATAACCAATTCATTTAAAACATTATTATATTCAATTATTTTTGAGAAGTTTAGTTAATTTTGTTGTAGTCATCCTAGTCTTTTATGTTAATTCCGATATTTATCAATGTGTGAAACAAACAATGTTAAAAACACAATGATTTTTTTATAGTAACAAGAAGAAAAAGATTTTAATGATTTTTTATGGTGGGAAACCACCTTTAGATTTATGACGTCAATAGCCTCTGAATATACGTTTAAACGGCATTGATAACTACCTTTTTTTTAATAACAAATTCGAATTTTAGGTGTCCAAGAGAATTATTAGGACTGGCGACGGTACACATTACGCTCTAGGTAACGAAGAAGCGAAATCAAAAGTCAAAGCAATCGGTCCATTGCATCCCATGAATCCAACGTACAACAGTATACATACACCGGAAACGCACCTCACAGAGCGAGATTGTTCTACTGTTTTCAATGTTGTCTCTGATGTGATCAATCTTAATACGAATACAGCTTAAATTACTTTTGATTACTAATTTACTTACTTTTTTAATTTAGTATTAACATTTAAAAATTGTTATAAGATAGGTAATACGATATTATATTTGATAAATTTACATGTATAAAATAAAACTAATATCTGATTAAAACACCACAATCTTCATATAAATTCGTAAGATCTACGAGTGAACAATTTCCTCTATAACGCAAAAATATTAGTAGACTTATATCGAAAAAATACAAGAGAATTGTTTAAGCAATTATTTATTAAATATTCAGTTGATATGATCATAATATAAATAAATTGATTTTTGTAAAAAAAAGTGTTTAATAAGATCTGCGACTATATTTTGTTCCTAAGTTTTTAAGTAGGATAAATAAAAAAATAATTTGTCTCAATCCGAACAAAAACAGCCTCGGCGAGCATTATGCTTGATCCAATACAGATACTTGGTGACTCTGGTGTACACACCGGGGTAACCAGCGCGAGCGCATCCAATGCCCCATGACACTACACCTGGGAAGCAAAGAAGAGTATATACCGGAAACGTACGTATTATTTCATTTACCAACAACAGATAAATGCTCTATCAACTATATTTAGTGGTTCTTAGATTTAGTGCTTCAAAACAAAAATTGCAGTTTCCTTAATTATTACAATGCTAGCTAAAAACTCTGTAATAACATGTTATCATAATATTTAGAAATAAAGACAAAAAATTAAATAAATCATACCTGGGAATTTGTTTTATTATTTCTCTTAGGTCATCACATAACAATAGTCTAAAGTATATTTATTTAAATGGTAATTACATTAGTTGTAAGTTAATCTATTTGATCTTACCCAGTAATTCATACCGCTTATCTCCTCTTTCAGCGGATAAAGGACCTCCGCTGTCACCCTGTGTTATAAAAAAAAATTAGTCTATACACTATACACTCGCTACGAACTATGTTGGTCTTCTCTGTTTACTTAAAATTTTTAAAAGCATTGAGCGTCATGATTCTGCATAAACATCCTGAATGGCGCCATATCATATTACACACTATCAGCTAAATGTTCTACGCGTCTTGACATTTTTATATAGAATAGAATAAAATAGATTTTTTTTTAATTTTAATACATAAAAACTAATATATATGTATTAAATATTTTTTGCTGTAGTACAATACACGGAAACACCTATACCTGACAAGTATCTTTTCGCCCTTGCTCCGGATATCCCGCACACAGCATGCTATCAGTGATCATTGTCGTCTCGTATTTTGTGTTTTTACATTCCTCGTTGCTTAATACTGGAAGTTCAACGTCGAGTAGATAACAGGAATGATTTTTCTGTTCGCCTATGGAACCCCATCCTGCAGCTATAGCCTTTACACCTACATAAGTGTTACCTGTGAAATCATAGTAATCGTTCTATTCGTCTTAAGCCGATCTCGTCTAAACCAACCTGTCAAAAAGGTTGATACAGCATCTATTGCTGTTGTCTGATTAAAAAATATTTTTTTCTATTTTATATTTACTAAACTATTCTATTAACAAAAGTAATAGCAAAAGCATTTACTTTGAAAGGAGATGAATGCAAAATAGCAAACAACTTCGCAAAAAAATTCCTGGATAATATGCACCACCTCGAAACACACTGTAAATCTAAACTCTTAAACCCATTACAATTCACAGAACATGCTGACAAATCTATACGATACAGACCAGCTGCTCATGAAAATTTTCAAATATATTACCCAAAATAGGTAAATATATTAGCCAAAGTTTATAATATTAAACTACAAACACTTAAAATAATAATAGGTAAAAATACTAAAGAGAAGTTTAAAAAGAACTGTAAAGACTTATTTAAGTACTGCAAAATCCTTCCCATACATGAAACAGTACTACACTACTCAAAACTAAAAGAAAATAGACATGTACTAAATATATTACCTGCTACTAAACGTACTCAGCACACGAGACGTAAACGATATAAGACAAATCTGTGAAAGATCTAACAACATTCACGGGGAACGACAAACATGCAAGATGTTACCCGAAATATATAACAAGTTACCTGCCCACTGGCAGGAAGCTTTGAAACAAAAATTCCCTAATAGGAAACTAATGGCTTATCTCTTAGATAAGGAAAACAGTGACAAAAAAATCATATTTTAAAATAATATATGCGCACGCATGTGTTCGTGTGTAATGTAGATGAATATAAGAAATAATAAAAACTACCCAACAAAATAATGATGTACGAATAGTTTGTACGATATTATATCTGTTGTTGATTTCGGTTTGTTATCTAAATTTGGTTGGGTGGTAAGTAATAGGCTAGTATTAAATACGGAAATGATTGTAACACAAAGATGTGCTGCGCTGAAAAAACCGAGTTGAATTGTAGAATTTACAAATATATAAAGGCATAATAACCCTTATTAGCATATGTACAATTACATAATATGGTTTAATTAATAAAAAATTATTCGTTATAGTAGTTTTTTTATTGTTTTATTAATTAGCAACTAACCAACTTTACTGCGTAATTATTACTATAATGAGCTTAACACTTATTCTGGCAATAATTTTATCGACCAACGATATTACTTTATAGTGGTGGCAGGTCTCTATTGCCAGAGATCGTCTGGGTAGTTCCTACCGCAGCCCTTATTTCTGTTGCCAAACAGTATTGTACAAACATTACTGTGTTTCGGTTTGACTGTCCTCCATAGTGAAATTACTATGGTACCGAGATTTAACATTTTATGTCTCAAGGCGATGAGCACAGTATGGTGCAGTGTATACCATCCCAACTATGGATAGACGTATCACTGACCATCATGAGAACTTCTCGCTTGTCTCGTCGCTTCGACAGATAAAAAAAAACATAATACATAATGCTGCCAAAGGTAATACCCAGCCTTAAACGATATACGACGAAAATAAAAAAATAGAGTATAATTGGGCATGTAGGTTATTCATTAGCAATTATTCAGATACAATCAATTTATCAGCGCAAAGAAGATTAAATTTAATGATCTACAGTAGCATGTTTAATTAAACGGTAAAGATTCTGTTCCTTTATAAATTGAGTATCGAGATAAAGTATTCGACCCCACTTTATCAACTCACCGTCGTTATGTGGCAGGCAGACAGGTTTAATGGTGTCCGTGATTGTGAGTCGGTCCGATAGCCTTAAAAGTGCTATATCGTCTCTGAATGTGACGTATGTGAAGTTGTGCGCAATAACCTCAACCACGTATCGGGTCTGGGGCCGATGGGTTTCATTGCAACGGTTGTGTTCACCCAATGTCACTTTGATCATGAACCACATTAACCTGAAACAAAAAAAGTAAAAACGATCCCATAATTATTTTCTTTTTAATGACCTGACACTAACACTTGATTTCAATTTAAGGGAATGTTTAATGACAATGATGTTGATGATGGTGACGCGTGTGCGCCCATCAATTGGACTCTTATATGATGCAGCAGATTAACAATTTATGAGTAGAAGGTAACCAAGCGTTTTTAGAAAAAGCTTTCCTACTATCCTATTATATCGACCGGAAATCAAACGGAGATAGTTACCAATAATTACTATGCATATCTTTTAGGTTTAAACCTGACCGACGTCACAGACTAAAATAAAACCAAAAACTGTACACTAAATATTTTGTAGTTATCCAATGTTTCATTAAGAGCTGTATATAAACGATATCGCTTTTAAAAACATTTAAGTTCAGAAGTTATTAGTTTTGAATTTTTTTTATGTACACAAAACAATAATAACGTTACTATGGACTTTGATTTTTTCTTATTCCTATGTATACAGCTAAATTATATCTTCATTAATTATCATATACTGATGTCCGCTGTTGAACAAAGAGCTCCCTAATTTTTAATTAGTATATAGATGATACAAGAAAAAAGCTGTTGCCCCTTTTCTTGTAATTGTTACCTCTTACTGGCCCTTTTACGACATGGTCATTCTAACTTATCTTTCATACATGTAATGCTTATTTATGTCCCAATATGAATATTCATTTTGTGATTTATTTGCAACTTATTTAGAAATAAATGCAGTAATTATTAACAAATGGTCTCTTCACGTGAGTGTTACCCTTTGACGCAGTGCGCTGCGGTGAGGACGTATCTATCATTGATGACCATCCCCCCGCAGTAGAACTTATTGAAGTAAGTGAGACGAGCCACCCACGGGAACTCGTTGACGTTCGCCTCTTCACCGCCAACAATACGGGACGCTTCGTTTCGTTCACCGCAGCCTAGATTAAGAATACTAACTTAATAAATATATTAAAACTAAGAAACCTTTTACACCCGAAGCCATACACTTGTTTTTTATTAAAAAAAAAAAAAAAAAAGCAAACACTTAATAGAAAATTAAACTCATACAACCTCAGTTACGAATTGGACCTGAATTTCTATTTATTGGAAATTAAGGCCAGAATTAAAACTCCAATATGTACTTTAATTAATAACCAATTTATCTTCTTCCCAATTAATCTTAAATCCTAATTAAATATGTTTGGTCTTGTTTATTTTATTACATTATATAATATGTATATACTTACGACAGTTGCATCCATATCTTTCATCGTACGAGTCGTCTTCGGTTGCCCTTGCAAACTCCTCTCCTTTTACCTTTTTATAAAAACATTTTTTTTTGAAAACCAGTTCACAACATACCTGACCTCGGGGGCTAAATAAATTAAAACTTGAACTTCACATTTGCATTGTATGAATTTTATTCGTTTTAGAAATAACTTGACAAGAATAAAATAAAACACATTTGCAATGCACAGGACATGTATATATTATTTTCGTACCCAAATAATGGTGACATTAAATGCTTTTTAGCATAACATATTAATATCCTGTTAATACAATGTAATGTATATATAAATTTTCGAAATAAACTTAGAAACATTACGTACATTAGAATTAATATAACTTGTATAGTTATTAGGTAAAGTATAATACTTACCACATAAAGATACGAAATCGCACATAGAACAATTAAAACGTTTACGTTGTTGCACATTTTGAATATTTTACATAACAATTAGTCACAATTCGAGAACTTTCTCATAGAGCTAACTGCACAGCCTAGTGTTCTAAAACGCGATACCGATGTGCGGCTCAACGGGAACCTGAGAACAGGAATGAGGACGATGCACCCGCAGTTCCATACCTTCACAACGTCGTAGGCTTTTATTACTTATCTAGTAACTATCAAGCCACTTGACAAGCTCTACCATTTATGATACATATGCAAAATATGATCGAAATTACAGCATGCACTATGTAAATTGTTATATCAATTTCATATTAAGTACTGACGCCACACGATTGTTAAAAATGTATATAATTGAATATATCTTATTTGACGCAGGGTGCCTTGACATCCTTATAATTATTAATTCTGTAATATTCAATAATTTTGAAATTATCACCTCCATATAATAATTTAATAAAATATAGGTCTTCTTTCCGTTTATGAACAACGACGAGCGGTTTAATATTTCAGAGTCGATATTACCATCCAAATATTATGGGGGGTCTTCAATGGAAGAGTGAATAGACTGTTACTAGACTGTTCTACTATCGCAGACTACATCCATACTTGAATAAGAGATGTCATATCCAGCACTATTGTAACAAAAGAAAACAAACATAATTATTTATTTAATTTAATACTTCAATCAGGTAATCCCCAATAAACAAGAGGTATCCTTAAAAGGATATAGAATTTAAACGCACAGATTTGTAACCATATCATTAAATAAACGTTTATAATAAAGCGAGACGATTTTTAATTTTTTTGCTCAATTTAATGTTTAACAAGCGACGTATAAACGATTCAATTGATCCATCGTGAGAAATTTGCAACAAACCATTAAGCAGATTTAAGTAAAGCATTTATTATGAAGTGTTAGTGTTCTTTCAATATGCGCAGTAACACGCCTCTTGGGTGTTGTCTCTAATCCAATCCAAATATTTATTGACTCTCGTATAAACTCCTGGGAAGCCTTTCCTCGCACATCCGTAACCCCACGATACTATACCTGTAAAAAAAACATGCATGTTATAGTTTCAAAAAGATCCACCATTGAGATTAAACCATTTAATTGTTTTAGTGATGACTGGCTGTAGATATTGTAGTCTGCTTTCCTAGAATACTATTCAATGAAGCGACGAGATGAGCAGGACGTTCGTCTGATGATAAATGAAACACCTGCCCATAATAACGTGGCGCTCGCTAAGACCGTCTACACTGCACCACGTTGCGTTCCTCACCTTTAGACATAAAATGTTAAGGCTCGTTTCCTCTGTAATTTTATTACATACAACTCCATTAATACTGGAACACAGTAATGTTTGCACACTACTCTTTTCCGGCAGAAGTAAGAGCTGTGATGGTACCTACCAGACGGTCTCCAACAACAAAGACCAGTACCAGTCGAGAGTGACAATGTTGTTATGGCGTTTAATTTATCATTTCAAGGTAGTGACCTAGCAGGTGTGTAATATTCTTACCACTGTACAAGTTCTTATTTTTTTGGGTGAGGCCTATGTTCAGCAGTGAACGTCAACTGATGATGATAAATCTAACGATGCACCTTTGTATAACAAAGAAAATTAAAATCCAATAATTTATTGATTCTAATATAAAAAAAACCGTTTTCATTATATTAAAAAAGAGACAATGTGTTTTAATAATTTGTTATTATTGTTATAACTACTATAGTTTTTTCTCAAAGCTCTTTGTTTTATCATAAGCATAGTAACACTAATTATCGTGTAATGAGTCATGTATTATCTACAAATATATTGTTGTATTCATGTAAAAAACAACAAAAATAAACTTTTTTGCTTATAGTATGTTATTGTTTTCAAAATTATTTTATTTACACTGTTTATATGTTATATGTTATGACATAGGAGTATTGTTCTATGTGAACTTGAATACGATTTTTCTTTTATTTCTTTAGAAACTAACAAAATATGAAATGTTTAGGTTTTAATGAGTAATAATTGTGTAACAGTGCTTTTTTATTAATTATGGTCGAGTTGAAACGAATTAACATATAATAAAGGAAATCATACAAATGTTATTAAAACTTTAGATATTCAAAAACCATTTTGTTGTGAAATGTCAAATGCGAATTCTTCAAACTACGCTTGAGGTTTTCTATGACTGACCAACCCTTATATGGCAAGAAGATAACATTCAATTAAATGAAGGACAAAGTATTTTATGTTTATACGATCAATCATTGTTTTTATTGCTTTGTCTTTTCAACAGTAACATTTAAATTAACATCGCCTATGTATAGAATTATAACTTAAAATTTTCTATTAAGTACGACACAGGTCTCTTTACTTGTGGAGTTTTTATTCAACTACTATATTTTTCAGTCGTGTCAGGTGATTACAAGACCATCTAACAACAGGTGAGTACGGGACATTAACATATAGCATAAAAAAAAATTGCTTCAACAACGGTAAATAATACCATCAGATTCACTTACCTATTAATTCATAAGCGTGTTCTTCATTCTCAGCAACCAATGGACCACCGCTGTCGCCCTAATAGAAATAACATTCACATTATAATAATAGCATGGATGAAAACAAAACGGGTATTAAACGTATCTCAGGAAAATCTCTCTCATTGTCATGATATTTATTCATTATTAATCAAGACATTGTATTTAAAGCTAATTAAATATGTCTGTCGTAAGTGATTGTGCAGAGACAATGGAATGAATACGTTTAGTAATTGTAAAAGAAAAAAAGCCATTCTGCACGCTCCCTTTCGTAACAGACGACTATGTACACTTTTTCATTAGTGTTCGCCTAATCAAGGCCATTACTTAATAGACCTTTTTAAACTGGAATATCTATCGTACTTGCCATGCTGGAGAAGCAGTTTGCGAGGGTAGTATACTGATGAGGTTAAAATAATAAGATTGGTTTAAAATTTAGAGGTTACAACTATTCAACGAATATAATCGGTTCAGTCTAACAAATACAACAATAAAAATTCGTAATTTCTAACAAACCGTTTCCGGAATCAATTTCATACCCCTTGACATTCTATGGTAAACATTTAAATGTTACGATGAATAAATCAAAAGTATTAAACGTTCAATAATATCGACGCGTCAATTACATTTTAGTATCAGATATGGATGCGAATTATATACCACGTGTATTAATTCGCTATAAACGTAAGAAAAAACTTCATGGGCTTCAGAACACTATTATTCGCACAAATAACCGTGAAGAAATAACTGCCGTAACGTTTAAACTTAAAACTTTGTTCAAGTGGTAGGATGAGAGGGCAGTTCCTCCAATAGCAAGTGATCTACTACCCACAATTAAGTAGCGCTAACTAGAATGACATATACAGCATCACATTGTGCTCTTCGCTTAAGATATAAGATATTCAGTTTCGTTACCCCAGTTTCTAACTACAATGTCCTTAGAACTGGAAAAAAGTCATTTTTGCACTTTACTATTTGACGGTAAAAATAGGAGCCTACCACCAGTCTAATTTTAGTAATAAAGTAAATTTCCATAATTTATATAAGATAATATTTTAAATAAGAAAAGCTTATAAGGAATTAAGTAAATATAGGAGAAACCTTATAGGATTATAAGGATGGCTTAAAATATTCCTCGACAATTATTTAAAGAACAGAAGAAAAGAAGAGCTGGAAGATATTATTGAATTCATAATAAATAAATTATTGAAATATTTTAAATAAATTAGATAATAAGGTCATAGTAACTGATCACTAGTGTAACTTATTTTTGAATGTAGCTTACAGTACAAGCGTCCTTATGCGCAGTGGCAGGAAATCCGGCGCACATCATAACATCCCTGATTTTGGACTCATTATAGTTGGTATTGCGGCACTCCTCGTTGCTGAGGACTGGCAGCTGCGCCTCCAAAAGTGTGCAGGACCAATTGCCGGTTTCAGCCATAGCACCCCACCCCGCAACCGTTGCTAATGTACCATGATATAGATTATCTGCAAAGTAAACATACAACTTTTGCTTTTAAGTCTTTGAGATTTAGAAAATTTATTGCAGATATATACGTTTAAATATTATTTAGAATTACAAAACATTATCTGTCTTCCTCACTACATCTATAAGTCCCACGCCATAATGCTAAACAATTCAATGTTTTAAAGTGTTTATTCAGTTTATGAATATACCTTGTGAATATAATATATATTTAAGATCATTGTTATCTAAAGTATCCACTGGAAAACAACAATCATAAATAATGTGTGAAAAAACCATAAAAGTTATTCCTTAACAGTGTGAAATGAATTTAAAGTGCACGTCAGTGTACACTGTACAGTTTATATAACTTAATTTAAAATTTTATGCTTCATGTGAAATAAATTTAGGGTCTAATTTTAAGGCCTGTTTTACTGCCATGATATCTTCATCTAATTCACGGTGTTTTACCTCAATAAAAATGTTAACGCTATCATTTTATAGATTGCACAAAACTCTGTGTCATGAATTTTATTACAAGTTTTTGAACTTTTTAATGCACTCTGCCTTCGTATATTATTTTATAAGTATTTTATGGAAAAATAGATAGTGGAACTTTGTCATTAATATAGGCAGAAAAACAGTACCTTGATCTACAGCCAAAGGGAAATATTTAAACCACAATTAGTCAGGCTAGTAACTTTCGAACATAAATTTAATTGCTCTGGCATTGAGTAAACACTTGCTATTGTTAGATATAACACTAACTGTTCCCCGCCGCCTTTCCTGATCGTAATATACAATTAGATTTGAAATTGAGACTTAAAATTTATCAGAAATATTGCCGCCCGACGGCAACTCGCTGCCCCTAGAGTCCCTTCGCGTTATCAGCACCCCCGTAATTCTATTTGGGGAAGAAACTTTGTAAAAATTTATTCTTAGCTGACTTCTAGATGACAGAAGCAATATCTCTACCAAATTCGAGTCTTTATATTTAATAGTTTCTGAGACCTCATGACGGTCAATGAATGTCTGTGTAACTCCCAATGGATAAAGAAGGACAAAGAAAAGTAATGAATTACCAGTAACAGTAGGCAAGCAAACTGGTCTGACCGCGTGCGTATAGGTCACGGGTTCGTTTAAAAGTAGTAAGGAGACATCATTCGTTAGATCCGTCAAAGTAAAGTTGTGGACAACCATCTTCAAGATGTATCGCGTCTCGGCCCGTGTCTTGTACAGACAGCGATCATGTTCTCCAAATGTTATCCGAAACATGAACCACATAAAACTGAAAAAAAAAATCGGTTTTAATAATGTACGTGTCAAACAAATAAACACTGGAACTGTCTACCGGCCTGAATTTGAAAAACTGGTGTATAGTAACTGAAGACCAAAAATCGTTAAAAAAAAATTTATAGCATTAGTATCAATTTAATGCCTAAAACGATTTATATTCGCTTTTCTAAACTTGTATTTAGTATTATTATTATTTTTACATAAAAGGTTTAACTCGCTGGCCTAATGGTTAAAGCATGCGGCCTTCTTTCCGAAGGTCGCGGATTCGAATCTCGGCATGTACTGATGACTAATATTTAAGTTATGTACATTTGTAAACTTTAGTAACAACAGCGAAACATAAACGGTTAAAGAAAACATAGTGAGGAAACCAGCACGTGACTTTATTCTGAGGTGTGTATGAGGTCACCAATCCCCATTGGGCCCGCGTGGTGACTATAGTCCATCGCACTCATATTGAGCGTAAGCCTGTGCCTCAACAGTGGGGACGTAAATTGGCTGTTATGGTATGGTTATGGTAAAAGGTTTATTGATAGTAGTCTCTGTTGCCGAGGACCGTCATTACTATGTTCCAGTTCAAAGAGCGTTGTGACTAATAAAATTACTGGGATAACGAGACAAAATCTTATGTGTCGTGACGACAAGCACAACGTAGACTAATGTGTATTATCCTAATAAGCGCCTCGTTGTTGTGGGCAACCGTATCACTTACTATCTAGTGAATATCTAAATGGTCTCATCACGTCGTCTAGTAAAAAGAAAATTGTGAACAATTTAAAGTAAAAAGACTCCGTATACATTCTGATTTCTTCAAATTTGTTTTATTTCTATTAATAACATTAGCTTAGGTTTATAACTTTGTGGAGTGTTTAACTTTGTAGTTAAATTGAAAGCTTAGAATTAAACATAAAGTGAATATAAAAAAAAATACCCCTTAACGCAATGAGCCGCTGAAATCACATATCTGTCGTTGATAAGGGAACCACCACAACCAAAAGCTCTATAGTAGATCAGACGGACAATCCATGGAAAAGCGTTGACATTAGATCCAGAGCCGCCAACTACCCTCGGTTCTTCATTACGTTCTCCACAACCTACATATAACAAATCTAGTTCACAACTAATATTACTTACATAATATTATTTGAATGGTTGATGACATTTACAACATTCTAAGTCGCTTTAACTTTGCTGTTATACCTAAGGTATCAAGGCAGAAGCCAATAATAAAACACTGAATATTTTTCAAACTGATTCAAACAAATACTTTATAAATAATCCTTTTAGAAATTTTACTAAGAAAACTAATAAAAATGGTACCACATGAAAATCATATAGCAGCATAGTATATAGCAATAAACATCTAAGAATACTTTTAGATACAAACTAATGACGACAGTAATTTGGTGATAATGCAATAGGAAATTCATTAATATAAAGATGTGCATACTGCTAAATAATATTTTATAAACTGAAAAACTTGCTTAATATTTTATGAAACATGAAATTACTTAATCTAATGATAACTAAAATTTTATTTTCAAATAATACTTATAATCAAGCTTGTCAAACTAATCAAATAAACATTTTAATCATTAGTATGCTAAATACTACTATTATAATATTCTCACATAATATATAGAAAATGTAACATGGGATCAGTCTCAGAACTCTTTTAGTGCAGCATCTTAAAGTACTATTCTTATTTTTTTAATATAAACATTACATAAACTTACCGCAATCCATACACGGTGGTAATTGTTGTCTCTTAGATATTGAATCTGACGCAACTTGTGTTGAATCCAAGTCTAATTTTGCCTAAAAGTTAATTTTTCTTATTATTATATCACCATTAAATACATAGGCATACATTCGTTACTTATTAACTATAAACTACAATTAAGTAAAATAATATCAAATAAGTTAAAGTATTATTAAATAAAGACGAATGTTTATTCTTTTTCCTAAGACATAAATGATCTTTGAAGTTTCATAGCAATCGGAATAATTACTAAAAAGCACATATCTAAAAATGTGCTGAATATATTAGAAACAAGAAGATAGTTTAAGGACATATGTTAATAAGATTCTCTTCATCGTGACCTATGTGAACGCTTAAATCATTTGTTAAATATTTATTCAATGAATTCGCAGTCTATTATTTACTTTCCAATACGTTTATTTACCAAAGTTTTAGCGCGAGTAAGAACCATTTTAAAATTCAATTGGGACCTATGATGTAGAGTATATATAGGAAACATAATTCTACAAAGAAATAGTATGTAACAAAGTTGTCTTACCTTACTCAATGCTTCACCATATTTGATAGAAACGCACAAAAAATAAATAAAACAACACAGCACGGTATTCATCTTCATTAAGAAAATACAAACGTTTATTCCTGCCTTACAATGAACGTATTTATTATTAATGCGGTGTCTCAGTGTTCCTAATATACACAAACTAATACCGTCGATTTCGATATGCTTATGAAGTTTGGGCACCCTAATGTGTAGCACTTATACTTCGATAAAAAAGAAACCATTGGAACAGGTTGGGAGAACGAAAAATTTATCACCAATCCAGTATTTCATGAAAACTATATCGAATACGCGGACGACAGATGAAACGATCGAATTGTTTATACATATAATTCAAAAGCTACTTGTGAAAAGCACCGTTTTAAGCGTCTATTGGATCGGTATGGGCAGTGTATTTGGCAACGACCTCACTGGTCAGTGACCTACCTGCCATAATCACTAATATGATTCTTACTTTCTAACATATAAGGACGAAATCGACTTCATATCATTATCTACCAAACGATCCTCGCGCCTTTAATTAAGTAGCAATTTATACTTGTCAATAATACCTAATGATCTAAAAAGTTTTTAGTAATTTAATCAATCCATAAAATGATATATCAAAGTGATCGAGTTCATTATTCATTTTATTACTTCTTTACGATAAAAAATTATTCTTGTTTATTGAATAATAGTAATAGCGGAATAACATGTTTTATGATATACTTCTATTAATTATGCTTTCTCTCTATAATTGTAATTATTTTTAAAATGTTTAGCGTTATACAAAACGGGAGTATTTTAAAAATAAGTAATAACACATTCAAGTTAAAGTACTTTATTGATATAATTCAATACAATGAACATAAATATTCCCAAATATACTTAATCTTAATTAATATGGCATATTCCGACACTGAGAAAATAGTAACTTTCATTTTTAAAACTGATATTTTTGGTACAGTAGGTACAAAAGTTATTTTGAGATTAAACATCGAAATAAATAATTGTTTACAAGTACCTTTAATTTAAATATCACATTAAAAAAATTATATTAACAATATATATATCCTATATATTCATATGTTATAAGTGTTAAATGCTTATGAGAATTATTCGCTTATAGGTATTTCATTGCTTTTGGTTGAGCAGGCTTACATACTCAACTCGAGCAATAGCAGGCGTCTTGAGTGTTCTCCTTGATCCAGTCTATGTAGTTGGTGACGCGCGTGTAGACCCCTGGGTACCCCACCCTGGCACACCCGTTGCCCCACGATACCACACCTGCAAATAGGTAAATCGCAACGGACGATCAACTTAGCACAGTTATTTCAAATATTGACCGGAACATTAATCCTTATCTCCGAATTATAAATTTGCACAATCCGGTTTCGTGAGTCAGATGTTTTCGTTATGTTTGCGTTTTTGGTATTTTCTTTGAATCTTTACTGCTTTACTCATTAGCACAAATATGACAATGTACATATATCTCTATTGATATTACAAGTGTGATTGATATTTGCAAAGCTTTTGCCTTTTTAAACTCTTATTTATAACAATTATTTGCTATAAGTATTAAAATTTATAGTTTGCGTATTAATCTACTATATGTAAGTATTTGATAAATAAATTTCTATAATATTTATGCTGATATAAAATCATATGTTATTACTTAATAATGTAGACATTTTTCTTTCAGAAAACTTTCAGAGTAAAATTAACTAAAAGATAGCTCTGTTGAATTTGAACTTATTCGTATGTTTTTTAGATCATTATATAAATGAATACATAAAGAATAAATAAATAATAATTTAGTGTTATTATCAAAATATTATAGATTCGATTCCCATATTGTAAAAGTAATGAACTATATAATTTTAGTAATGAGTTTATATGAATTTTGCCGTTGACGAAGCTGCGATAGCTCGGTTTGTTAAATCCATTTTCTAAGTTCATATTCAGTATCATTCATATGTACAAAAAAACATTATGAAGAAATCTACATCCAATTTTATCCATCCACCAAAACGCACTTGACAAGCATATTTTTTACGTACTAATGATTTCATAACCTGGTTATAAGAATATGATTTGTTGAAGTACTCAGAAAAAACAGTCATGCGTTATCTTGTCTGTATACTGCAATTAACTCAGCTCTTCTCACAAATATTCATCAATACAATATTATATTAATATTAATTACCTATTAACTCATAGCGTTTGTCATGCTTTCTGTCCGTGACGAGCGGGCCGCCGCTGTCACCCTGAAAAACGTTAGAAAGTAAACAAAATATTTTCATCTCATTTCGTATTCTAAGCGATAGTTGAATGCAGCACGAATACTAAAACTTCCTTGTAATTAGCAATTAATTGTACACATGGATGCGTTGATGCATGTACAATCTGAAAGTACAAGGTTAACATATTTAAGTCATCAGAATATTAGGAAATGAGCGAAATTTTCGAAAAAAGCCTTTTAGCATAAAGACGTGATATGACTAAAAGATTTTCTGACTAACAATTGTGATTGTGCGAGGATTCACGATTAGAGTCCAATTGTCTACCTATATCGTCGATTTCCTTTTCAAAATGTTAGTAATCTTTCAGACATTGAAATATGATGTTATCTTATATAAGATATTGCACTCCCATACAAATTCATATGTAAAGAAATCTGAATTCTGCACCGATTAAAAATACATTAGCCTTCATTTTTAAAACCAATATTATCTTTAATTAGTTTCGATGTTTTAAAATTTTGTACATTATTTAAAAATGCTGTCTTTATTGAAAATGTTAGTAAACCTTCATTGTTATAAATCAATTTGGATCACTAATATAATATTTGAAAAATTATTCTCAATGCGTTTATAATATAGAAATCCTAAATTAGTCATTGTTGTACCTGGCAAGAGTCCTTTTGTCCTGTCTTCGGATAACCGGCGCACAGCATGTTGTCTGTTATCATTGAAGGCGTGTATTTCGTTTTACGGCATTCTTCATTACTAAGGACGGGAACTTCCACTTCTTGTAAGGTACACGAAACCTTCCCTTCCTCGCTTAAAGTACCCCAACCCGACGCCACCGCCTTCACTCCAACATACAGTTTAGCTAATAGTAAATATAAAAAATTACTTTAAATACCACATCCTAACTATTTACTTAAAAATTCAAATGCTTCGACTTTCAAGGGATAGTAAAATTTATAACAAAACAAAAACTGCATCGTCTTTGATTCACTTTTCAGTTCACTTTAACCCAATTACATTAATTTGCAAAGGGCGTATAAATGTTTACGAAATTATTTCTTTTTCTGAATATCCTACACCATTTTCTTCTAATAACAAGAATGTTAATATTACAATACCCATTTTTTTTGATAAACCATTTCAACATTTATCTAACTGTGAACATTTGAATAATTTATACAGCAAAAATATTCAATTCGGAGTAATTCATTCATTTGTCTGGACTTCATAACAGGTAAATAAACAATATTAAGTTTCGTCCATTTTGTTTCCTTCATTCTATGGTCATTTGCATTTATTTTTTCTTTTATGTGTCGAATTCGATCGTTACGTTTTTTATATAACAAACTAATTTAATGTACAAGATATAATGTAAAAAAAAATATTTTGAATGCTAAATCTTGCTGTCCTCTAATAATAATGCATAAATTTAAAAATTCGTGGTTAAAATTGTTATACAACATTTTCACACTACAGTTATTTTATGTATTTAATTATAACCTCATGGTGGTGCAGTATATTAACTTCAGTTACATATATATACAGAGAGAGGAGACTAGCTATTTCCGCCATCTTCGCTGACTGTAATATAAAATTAGATTTGAAATTTTTCAGAAGTATTATATCTCGGCGGCAACCTCGTCGACCACCAGGCCCTATTATTAAAACCTTGGAAACTCCTTTGGAAGAAAAAATTTTGTAAAATCCAATCTTAGCTAACCTCTTTTTTTTATCAATTAAGCGACAAAACGAGTGGGACGTTCCTCTGACGATAAGTGATACGCCTGCCCATAACAAGTTCGTATGTTATATACTGCACCGTATTCCGATCGGAGCTTAAGACAAGATGTTGGGTCTTATTACGCCATTTAATCCGGAACATAGTAATATTTGCACACTAATTTTTGATGGCAGAAATGGTATCTACTTAGACATTCTTTGTCAACAGAGACCTACCAGCGACCTCTAAATGGAAGAAACAATATCTCTACCAAATTTTCAGTCTATATATATATATATATACGTACGTTATTTGTAAATTATAAAAATGTTAAGCACTGTCAGAATAAACTTTAAAATTCTTATTAAATAATATTAAAAAAAACTCTCTTTCCGCTTGTAAAATAGTTTTCCTTGATAGTAAAATAACTAATAATATAGGATTAACATTTGAAAGTGGTTGGACGTCTTACAACAGTTAAAAAAATTCAAACAAAAGATCTCTTTTTCTCACACAAATCTTAGTATTTTCAATAGATTTTTGACGAATTGTTCATGTTTAAGGACGATGATAGAAGTCAAATATTGTTTACTTAAATTAAAGGACAAAAGCATGTAACGAAACTTAAAATATATAGTTACATATCGTTCCTTTATTTCGTTTTCAAGATTAGTATAATGGTATGCTAATTAAATAAAATATCTTATATGATCGCTAATCAATACATTTCTAATTTTTCAGTAAATTTTTTTGATTAATTTAACACTTTGATGTTATTACCTAGTGAATCTATTTGCATGTATTAGGTTCAAGAATTTTAAGTGTTGAGAATTGCAAGTGTGTAAGCTAATCACGAGTTAGAGTGAAATCTTTAAAAGTTTATCGAATCTGCTTTCGTTTGTCCGAATGACTTGCAAATTTCAACATACTTACAGAGATCAAAGTATAACTTTTATTTTTCCCATTGTTCAGTGCAGTTCAATAGTTTGTCTAATAAAACAGAATTAAATTGTAGAAATTAATGTTTATAGAAGCAGTTGCAAGTAGGTACCACTGCGGTTGCGTACTGTAGGAGATCCCGGAGCCCCTTCTAAAGCACTGAAGGAAACCACCAATGGGGTTTCAGTGGGTAGAAATCCCACACAATCTTGTCTTCTCCCCAGAAGCATGGTATGCTTTAAGGAGATTTGCCTCTCAATAATAAAAAAGGTATCATTGCAATGCTGCAAACATAAAACTATTATCTTTATAAATTAATATTGATGGTACGTAATTTTTTTGTTTATAATTAAGTATCTAATTGAGTACTTAGTTATGACCTGATGGTAAGGGATATGTTGGTCTTCTTGTTCGTAACTTTGTGGTGCCTGTTATGACACAACAGCCCAACATTACGGGTAGGTAAAATATGCACAACATCATTGGCACTATTATCTACCAGAAACAGTTGACATTTTTTTTATTTTTAATCTAGCTATAATTATATAGAAAATAAACAATAATTATTTCACCATGCAAATACCTGTAACTTTTTAATTTACGGTGGTACGGTGGTATTTTGAATGTAAATGCAGAATTTGTTCTAGGTATTCTAACTAACAATACAATGTTCTGTAATATAAACATATATACCAACTGACAGATCTTTATAGCAAACATTCGTATACACAAATAGTCGGCAACTTGTTAGGCGCGGAATCACCAAGAGATTTATTGAATAGTTTTTTTTAAAAGTGTATTAAATATAAAAACTTATTATAAAGGAAATATATATCCGAATCCAAATCGATTTTTACTCATCATATTTCATCATAATATCATTTAAAAAAAATCTACTAGGTATACTGTATTGATTGAAATTTAATTCAAATTCTTTCAAATAAATTATAATAATATACGATTAGCTGTATATATACATCATTGGTAGAAACCCCAAAATAAACATATTAATATTTATTTGATTGTGTTGCATACAACACAATACGATCAATCTACATAGATATATAGTCTACTAGATATCCCCCGCTCGCTTTGATGGTCGTAATATAAAATTAGACTTCAAATTTGTCTGTAATATTCCCTGAAAGCGACCGCAACCTCAAATGAATTTCATTAACCACCCTTACTATAGCAACCGCAAATACAACACGTAATGAAAATGTTTATAAAAGTGAATTAACAAAAGAATTAGAAGTCAAATGATGAAGAATCTATGAAATTCAAAAACTAAGAACTAAACTAGCCTAACAACCTATCATTCCGCGTCGAATGATCATGACCATTCGGGTCATGTTTCTATGTTGATACCTTCACTAGTTTTCACGTGATCGGCAAACGAACAACGCATTTTCATTATATATACATAGTTTTTTTTCTTACGTAAGTATTTAACTCAGGGATACCTGATCCGCTAGTGCTCAGTCCGATGAAGCCGCTGTAGTTACCATTACAACTGCCGGCGCAAACTTACCTAAATTAGTTAGTTCTAAAATTTCTTTAGTTAACTATTATTTATTTCCTACCATCAATGCCTGTGTGGGTGATGACTATCTGTGAGATGTATCTTCTTACCTAATAGATTGGCCACCAAAATATACTGTAAAATGTATTGAAGCTAAAATATGTAGACGTCAGCTTTACCACGATAACTTACTTTTATCAGTCGGTAAACAGATAGGTTTGATAGCATCAGACATGGGTACTCTTTCGTTTAGCCTGAGAAGGGCAATGTCGTTATCGAAGTTGGCGAGACTGAATTTGTTCGCGATGACCCGAATCACGAATCTCGTCTCGGGACGGACCGTCGCATTGCATCGGTTATGCTCGCCGAATGTCACCTTTATCATAAACCACATGAATCTGAAAACAAAACATTATAAACATTAATTCAAAGCGTCGGATAATAAAAAGAAACGAAAATGTATTATAATTATAAACAAACAAAATAAACTAAGATTAAAAAGGTATCTCGAATTAGATTCAAAACTCATACCTAAGCTCTTTAAATGCTCCTGAAATATTTTAATTCTATTGCTCTACATTATTAATATTAAATAGAAAAATCTTTAGCTGATTATTATTATATTATTATTTTTTTAGTTTTATATCCAAGAGCGGTGTTGAATGGTTTAATAATAGCTTGTACTTTAACACCGTTTGGTTCCAGGCACAAATGTTTAGATAGAAACTTTTCAAAACCACCTGAACAACTATCAGCTCAAATAGTCTTATTGTTAATCTGCCGCATATTTCAGTACTGTTATTATTAACATATCAGATCTCGAGTATAGTGGGCGAACACCCTGTACACAATGTTCGCATTCATTGTCACTTAACATCACTTAAAATTTAATTGTTAACCCACAATAAATAATAAATAATCCAATAAATACTAGGCTGTTAAAATATTTATGAAATAAACTTTAAAAATAAAAAAAATGATATGTATTAAATTCAGCATACCTAAACATGAACCTAAGCACTTCAGATAAGTTTATTATGACATTTTACACATTATTAATAAGTTATGTTTTTTTTAATAATTTTACTAATCTAGCAACACAATACTTAAACTTAAGCAGATATCATAACTTTTTTCCCGAAAGAGACATAATATTAAAAAGGTGCTGGTATCTATCATTAACCCCCACACAGTCCCCTTTATGGTTTGACCTCATAAAGGAGTGGAACGAGTTTAGATACCATCAGCTAAAAAGAATAGCTGAGGAGCGAATTGGTTTTCTCAATCTGATCGGAAAACTTCAGTTTGAAGAGGACACCTAATGATGATGATCTATCACTAACAATGTGTTTATACTTAGGACCAAACTTAGGACTCTGCTATCACACTGCGTGCTATAGAGTCTTTGGGCGCGGTCGATGGATGCCATGAAAGTTA
This sequence comes from Ornithoptera priamus, assembly GCA_029034505.1. Lineage (NCBI taxonomy): Eukaryota > Metazoa > Arthropoda > Insecta > Lepidoptera > Papilionidae > Ornithoptera > Ornithoptera priamus. Next base: position 3,316,301 of record JARDWD010000331.1, read on the forward strand.
AAGGTTAATTGGTTAATTTGTTGTTGCTCAACAATAACAGTCACGATGACATTAAGCGACGCACAAGTTTGTATTGAGCGAAAGTGACACAGTATTTTTTGTCGCTCTGTAGACATGCATATTATTAATGACCCCTCATTTACGCTTTCACTTACTGTATTTTTTTTTGCGTCTTATTTTTATTCAACCGAAAACCGTTTTTCCTTGTAACTTAACGATTCACGTTATTTAGATTCGTCGCAATTCTAAGAACCGATAAAGCCTCGTTTAATAATTTATAAGCAGGTAAATTAGACAATCAACCCAAAGACACAAAGTGTCGAACATAAAGGTTCCACTAACGCACGAAATGTATATTTGTCGAGGATAATGAACTTTTAAGTTCGGAGCTCGCTCCTTGGGCCGGTTTAAAGGTGAACGCACTGATACTACTGATTGGAATTTAAAAGATCGCACTAAGAACTTCTTATGGGCATTTTGGCCAATTCTCCGGTTATCGGACTCGTTTTCCAATGATGTACGGTTTCATTGGACATTAAAATTCATATGCATTTGTGGCTTAATCAAAATAATATATAAAAGTATATTGTTCTTTTTTTATGATGGCAATTTGTATGATTTACAAATTTCCAATAACTTCACAACAGGTCTGATATTTAATATGAAGCAATCAAATGGGTAAACAAAAACATTGTCCGACCTTATACGTTGACCGTTTGGCATTAACACAATTTGTTGACATTCATTATAGTTTGATCAATTTGTTTACACCACAATAGGTCTTAATTATCATCTAATATACATATTAATCGATAATACACTGTACCACAAAAATTTTTCCATTCTTTCATATTCGCTCCATAATGTACCAATCATAGAACAACTCAATTAATTTCTAGAGAATATTCCTAGTTAATAAATTGCTTATAACAAATTTCCTTATAGAATATCAGTAATATTTGAAAATAACAGTAGTAATAAGAAAGTAAACAAGGCAACGGTGTGTTGTCGGCGAACAAACGTGCTCTTAAAGTTATGTACAAATACTTGAAAACCTATCCTCATACTAAAACGTTCACGCTTCTGTATTGATTTAAGTAACTTGAAAATTTGCCAAACGCGGACAATAGAAAACATTTCTGTGCAAATAGTTTACTCGCTTCTTGAGCAGTTTATACGTTTGTCTTCTTATCCTTAAAAATAATAGGTATCTATTTACTAATAACGTTATTATTAACGATCATCGTTAACTACCTTAATATTTTACATGACTTTTAGTAATAATTTGTGTTGATTCTTTTACTGGCTAAAGCTTTTACCGAGTTTTTGGTCTACTTGATAGCCGATAGAAAGGTATCATTCGTTTCTTGCTAAATTGAAAACTTCAAAGATAATTACCCTTTCACGCAATGTGCAGCAGAGACGACGTATCGATCGTTGATAAGCATACCGCCGCAGTAAAAGCGCTTGATGTAAATCAATTTGGCCATCCAGGGAAATTCCTCGTTGCTGGCTTCTGTCCCGCCTACTATACGGGACACCTCATTTCTCTCCCCACATTCTGGAAAAAAATATAATTAATATTTAGCAAAACTTCATCGTTATAATCCTGATAAAGGTGTTGATATGATTCAATAATTTGATGACATGTGTTACGTATGATAAGTTATTGAGTATAGTCAGTCCACTTTTTGGAAGACCCCTACGAGGTAGACCGACGATCTGGTAAACGTCGTAAGAAACCTCTGGAAAAGAATTTTGTTCAGCAGTATACGTCTATAGGCGATGATGCGATGATAATGATAATGATGATTGTGATACACAAATTACCATAATCATTTTAAATAATTATAAATGAAATTCCAGTACACATAATAGACCCGTTGAATGATAGAAAACAGTTAACTAGTGTTAGAGGTTAAGTATCAAATCTTTTAATAATTCAAAAGATAAACGCTTCAGCTAACTGGTATAAGCCACCAGTTTTTTTTTTAATAAATTATGGTGGTAACATTTGTTAAATTAAAGCTCGTATTAAAAATTTCGATAAAATACAAAGAGGTTCGTGTACTTAATCGTTTGTAATATAGATAATTGGTACTTCATAATCATAAATCTATACTTTATCAGAAAACCCATTTTTTGTTTTAAAAAGTACCACTTCACAAAGACCCTTGAATCTTGACAGCTCTTCGTATGTCAAGATTTCTGCTAAAATGGGATTAAATTTATTATCTTTGTAAATTCCTCTTACCAATCTTTTAAAGTGGTTAAGTGCTGTCATATAAATGCACGTCTTTAAAAGCCATAAAACTTTGATAAACGTTGGTTTAATTAAGGTTGTTTATTCTTTTATAAACGCCAAAATACTCGTCACTTGAGGGAAAATAAAACAAAAACACAATGTAATGAAAAATTTTACACAAAAGGACCTAAAATTTAAAAAAACTTTACAGCTTTTAGAGTGGTTTATATTATTTTTATTGAAAAAATCTATTTATGTTATGCTTGAGTAGTTTAACTTAGGTTGGATATTCTTACAATGATAATACACTGGCCTAGTAATATAGTAACAAATAATTAATATTTGAAGGTAAATTTCAAAAGCAAGCGGTTTTTTTAACTTTAAGGTTCAGAAGCTTTGTTACTTAAGGTCAAAAATATGAAAATTGTTATTATACGCAGTCGTTAATGACCTCCAAAACAATTTAATCAATCAACATAAAAACTAGTTAAAGTAAAGTAGTATTTATCATAGAAACATTATTTACGATATCCCCTTTGTTGTGCTCTAGCAGCATATCTTCTTCTCTACCATTCGTTCAAGTTATAAAAATAGCTTTTTTTTTAATACTACGAAACGAGGAGGCGAGCGAGACGTTCACCTGATAGTAAGTGATACGCCTGCCCATAAGAACATGGCGCTAGTGGGAATGGTATACATGGCACTAATTTGTTTAACTTATTTAACAATAAATTCAGACACTTATTTTAATTTAGCCAAAACTTATTATGTATATATGCAATTTATCTTAGAATTTCTTAGAGTTAAACTCCAAATTTTTAACTCTCTTCCTTCTCAGTTAAAAAAAGAAATGATTAGAAAATTTACACCGCAGTCTAATTATTATTCCGCCAAATTCAATACGTCCATTTTAAATTATTCACATTCAAAATGAGAACAAACGGTACACCTGTTAAGTGGTACGAACCGTTTAAAAAAAAATTACGCCTTTAACGATATCTCTTATAACATTTGTTACATGAAGAATAATAATGAACGTTTATTGAAACGTATGCCTATTTTTTAAGTAACTTTCCATTACATTAAATATATATATATCCCTGAGGTTTTTCGTTACTAAGAAATGTTAAAAAGTATCATCTGTGTGTTACTTTCCATTTAAATGACAGCCTCCAAGAAATCTTACAAGGCCTGACTCTTCTTGTTATTTGCCTATTAATTTACTTTTATGTCTGTTTCTTATCTTTCTGTTTAATTAAGCAACTAGACGGGCAAGACTTTCAATATATGGTTATATATCTGCGCCTAACAATGTGATAGCGGTTAGAACATTGCAGCCTACATGAGCCTTTCATCGGTCGTATATTCTACCTTGACGGCGTCTGACAATAGACCAGATAGAATAGATAGAATGTCATTACCAATTACCACCAACTCAATGTTTTTGTTAAAACAGCTTAATATTTATTTTAGGCCAAAAGTCTAATGCAGTATTTCTCAACTTTTTTTGTGCCATGCCCCACCTTAGCCTTTCTATAACTCTTATGCCCCTTATGTAGTATACGTAATTTTTAATATTAACAAATTTTAATTATTCACTTAAGAAACTTAAATGATAGGTTTTAGGAAGAAATCACTAAGAACTTGTTAATGAAGCGTAATACCAACGTATTTTCAAAACATGTAATTAAAGACTGAAATTCAAATTACAAATGATTTTAATAAAGATTTTTCTATAGTAATTAAACTAGGGTTAAACTCGTGTCGAATCCTTTTTCGAATTGCCCCCTGTAGGGCGTGGGCCCTGCGTTGGGAAACACTGCTTTAATGGACGATATTTTAAAATAAATTACTCTTTAATTGGAAACCGCCGAGCAAGCGCGCAAAGCAAGCAAGGTGACTCATGATGACTCCAGGTAAAATTTTACATTATTAATTTCAAATCATTTACATCAAATTGAATTAATGTCACTAATTATGAGAAAAATAATTTTAAATTGATGAAGTTTGTTGATAAAAATTCCTTAGATTATTACATACGTCGCACAAACCGTTCTATCAAATAAAGATCAGTGAACCAATTCAAGGAAAAAGTTCAAAAGAAACGCGATTTTTTTTGTTACTGCATAAGAAAACTACGCTTTTTAAAAAATGGTCCAAGATTTCTTATACTTTTCTAGAGAAAAGAAAAATTGATTTTTCATCACTTAATTTCTGTTCAAACTCAGTATTATTTTCAATATCTTAGTTTCATTTATTACTTTATCAAAGACGGTTACTAATAAAGACAACATTTCATTTATTTCTTTTAAAAGTATTATTACATTCGTACGAATAAAGGTCTGAGTAATATTCTCTGCCTTAAGACAAAGACCAAAACATTTTGATCAAATTTGTTTACTCTCCGAAAGGTTATTAGAAGAGTGGATAATATTTTGAAAACTAACCTTTGTCAAGGACAAACACGATGACACATTAGTCACTATAAATACAGATACAACAACAAACAAATCAATTTGCTGGCAAATCTGCATTCTTGTTTTTAAAATAAAACTTTAAAACAAGCAAAACTTCCACAAGGTAGTAAACAAGGCAACATTAGTGTCTAGGGATGAAGTACAATGAAGATTTAGAGTAAAATGATTGTTTTCATCTTTATTGCGATGGTCGTCTTTACAGATGACACAATTTAGATGTGTGCATGATGCTGTCTCAATAGAGCCTAAGGTAATATCCCATGCTTGCAATTTAATCTGGTTTCTATATACATACAGCTCGTACAAAGCAATGCTATTCCCAAACCCACATGTTGCCAAGGAATCAAATCACCAGCCACCATGTTACAACGTTGGAAACGGTTAAATTATAATAATTACCAATCTTTTCACATGAGACGTAATAAAAAAGTTAGTGGCAATACTTTAAATGGGCTTGGTGGTCACTTAATAAAGCGTATATGTGTGTGTGTGTATCTGAAGTTTTTTTATATCAATAATGATGAGTCATATAATAGCATATGAAATATCTACAGGTACGGTCGTATCAGTACACGAAGTACACGAAATCTGAATCAGAGAAGAATAAAAGATATTTTTAGAAACAAATGAAAATATCCTTTAACCAATATTTTCTCATAGTAAGTAATATAAAAAGTATTTGAAAAACTGAATCTATATATGAAACTTTTAAAAACAGTCTCTTCCATTTTGATCTAGAGATGCGTATGGAGAGTTCTCCGCGTGCGTTGCCGCAGGCGAAGCTGGTGCTCTAAAAATGAGGCCATTACATAGTATTATTATTGATTGTATTAGAAAAAAGAACACCGTGTGGCTATTTTAATCAGGTTGTAAGACAAGTCGTACTGGATTAAGTGGTACCTGCGCGTACCACTGTTTTTTCACTAATATTAAATTTTATTTCCTTTTTTCCAATCGCAATATCAACACATACAAGGTGACCTAATGCTTTGAATATCGTTATATAAATGAAAAAATAAAACTTCTGCAATACATGGTGTAGCGCAATTCTTTACTTTATAACAGTATAAATAAAATTTACTTTCAAGTGTAGTAAACCTTGTTTACTACACAAGCTTTTTTCCAAATAGCGGTTCTTACAATTTACAAAATATGTTTAAAGTATAAATTTTTAACAGCAACGCAGTTTAATTACGTGTATTTGTGATTTCTTCTATGAAAAAAAAATAATTTGTACACAAAAAAAATGTTTTGTAGTAAAATATATATTTTGTTCCCTGTAAAACAAAAATGACTCAATTTAGACACTAATCATGACATATACTTACTACATGTACAAGATGTTTTGAGTTGATTCCTATCCATAATAGGTGGCCGGTTACCCCACACTCCGCCAAAGAAGTTCTTAGCAAATACTCCTCTTCCATCGCGCAATGCATCCTCCTAGATTCAAAAAGTTTTAAAACAATTTAAAACATGCTTATATGTTAATAAGTATTGATTCCGATTATTGTTAATAAAAATAATAACGAAATTGAATATCCGTTGCGATACTTGAATACGTAAAAAATTTAAATTAGACTCGATGTAAAAGAGAAAATATGTTGAATAAAAGTAATTTGTCACAAACCTCTGAATAAGTGAAAGTTATAACCACTGCCACTACGATTAGAGAGCACTTCCACATCCTGGTATCGTACCGTGTACTGTCTTTAAATAATAAACTTAGTACGAAGAAAAAAAACCAAAATTCAAATCAGATATTCGCGCACGGCTGGCGCATCGTCTTCTGCTCTTGGACTTGTCGCGCGCACTCACAAACGGACACACACTGAGATGCGCCCGACCCGCAGCCATGTTCTCGCGCACAAACGTGATTTGCTTACGACAACACCACTACTACTACAGCATATACAATCACCACTAAATAACTTTGTGGGCAAAGCGAACAACCAATTGTTTATGTCCCCTACAGTATTAACAGTTTATCTACGATGATCGAATCTCAATCACAGCAACAAAGTAACTTAGTAAACATAATGGTTATTTCAATAATCTATCTCACACGCATGTAACAAAATGAACAATATTTGTAGGTACATACTAAGGATACGCATTACGAACTCTTCCTGTCATTTAAGAAGTAACCGCTTACCTTCAAACCCAAAAGCCCCAAGTTCGATTTCGCAGCTACATTTAAAGTTAGAATGTTGATGGAGTTTTTTCGAACTCAACTACGGCTCTAATATTGTATATCATCATAATAGAAACGCTGTATTTCGTCTGTCAATATATCAAAGAGACATTCTTGGTAAGAACCGCTCATAAAGTTATGTTATTTTATCACTGAGTTTGATATAAAACTAATGTCTAGTGTCTAGGAAATAAGTTATATTTCCAATAAAAGTAACTGGGAGAATATCGTCACAAAGATTTTAGGATTTCGCAATTTCTTTCAAATGTTTAATAATACAACATTTTTAAGAATAAAATAATAAATACAACCTCCATTTATTTTGATTATCAATTAGAACATATAAGATCAACCTTTGAAAAGAAAAATAGCAAATAGTAATAATCGTGTTTCTTACGCTTTGATAATTACAGGCGCAATTAAAAATTACTCTCCTGTTGTAGCGTTAGTACACACGGCTTTACGACATTTTTAACTTAACTTTCTTCTGAAGATGTTGTGCGCTTGAAAGTCATATTGACTATTACAGCTCATCTAATACTGCGCCTGGACCCGGATCCGCGAATGTCAGTATTCTTGATATGAACAATAACTACTGGTGATATGTCTCTGTTACCGGAGACCGTCTAAGTAGGTACCACCGCAACGACTATTTCTGCCCCCAAACAGTATTGTACAAACATCACTGTTCTCCGCTTTGAAAGACACTGTAGCTATTGAAATTATTGCAGTAACCGGATTTAACATCTCTCAATGCGACAAGAACAATATGGTGCAGGGTATATCATCCTAACTAGCTTCAGATTGTTATGGGCAGGTGTCTCACTTACGATCAGGTGAACGTCTCACTAATTTTATCGCTTCGTCGAATTAATAAAAGATCCAATTAGATTTTAGAATATCGATAACATTAATAGTAGGAACATATGTATAGCTGTAATTTGGGCAGTCCAAGCTAAAATTAAAATAAAAAATGGTCGCGGAAAGCAGGTGGATGCAGACAGCACAAGATCGATCGATTTGGAGATTTTTGGGGGAGGCCTACGTCCAGCAGTGGACGTCTGTCGGCTGACGATGACGATAAATAACAAAATTTCTCAAAACAATTTATTTAAGCACGAATATTTACATTAAAAATATTCCATAAATAAACATTTAACAATATAGCTTATATAACATATTATAAAATCAACAATTTGTAAATAAATTAGAAAATATAATAAACTTGAAGAAATCACAGTTACAGCCTACAGAGCGACAATTCTTAGCATAATTAATAAATAAGTGATAACTTAAAATATGATACAGAAACAGACGACCAACAACTACATTAAATTCATTATATTATTTATAGTCTAAAAAAACATATTTATATATTTATTGTCCATGGGAATACAAGAAAGTTTACAGATGATAAAATATTATAACGATTTCGTTTAAATTGTTTTTTATTAATTTTAAAACTATTTACATTCGTTGAACGCTTAGGTATTTGTCTACAGTGTTATTATATTCTAATGGTAATCTGCACCACCGGCCCAATCTTATGAATTACACTTAAATAGCAAACATACTAATTACACTATCTACTATCTTATTCAATTATTACTTAAAAATACAATAATCTACCTATGTACATAATTATAAATCAAAATTCATTATAATCGAGAATCGGTTCGTAATGTCATTTTTCTTAATATAAACTTTGTTTAATAATAAAAACATAATAATTCTTTGTTTCAAATCTTTACATAGAGAGAAATGGAGGTATCACTCATGGTAAGCATTTTCTGTTATCTTGCTTTTTAATATATTACAATAAAATACATTAAAAAAAAGCACATTAAAGTAGAAGTTATTTACTGTTCTTAAAAAAATATATGATGCCTAAACAATTCCAGTATTATTCATCTTACTAGCTGTAATTATTTAAAGCGGTTTTAAGGAATCCGGTGAAATGTGACAATTAGTTGCTTTTACCAACAGTGAGTACTTACGAGCAAAGGAGATTTTTTTTCTATACGATAGTTACAAAATCTTAATTCACATATTATTAAATAAAACCATATACTCTATAACCTTGCTTACTAAAGCGATATTTTCATTACTTCACTTCAGAGGGTTGACGATAATTATTTTTTTCATACGAGCTTAGTATGACTGGGGTAATTTCGAAGTCACTTTTACTAGTAAGAGGAATACAAATGTGCTCAAAGAATTATGATGACAATTTGAATCGTGAGTAAAATTCCAAAATCATCAAAATTAAAACTTATTCTAATAGAAGAAAAATCGTATAAAATATATTAAAAAATCATGAATAATGAAAATCTATGACACTGTGATTTGAAATTTACTTCACATATTATTTTGATATCCTATGCTCATCTACTTTATTTGATTAATATTTAATACTATCTTAATTTCATAGAGTTATCTATTTACACTGTCTTTCTGCTTAAAAATCCCGAAATAAAAAAGTTATACACTATTTATTATACACATCTTGTTTGGTATGTCAACTTGTAACTGTAAATAGATTTATTTCATTGTAAAACTAATATTTTTTGAAATAACACATTTACATAATTAACAAATTTATATTCCTATTATTATAAAAGATGTTTCGTTTAGGATTTATTAAGGAAAATATTATAGCAATCAAATAAAAAAATAAATAAATGTAAATTATGATACAAAGAATGTTATAGGACCTTTAATTTGCGCATACGCAGGAGTCGCCGAGATTGGCGCGTAGCCAGGATAAGTACCGCGTGATCCTGGTGTACACTCCTGGATACCCCGGGCGTCCGCAACCTACACCCCACGACACAATACCTGAAACACATAAACCGACAGTTATAACATTAAAAAAATTACATAGTACAGAATACATTTGTTAAGTTGTTCACACAACATTAATTTGTGTTCATCATCTTAGGACTATTATGTCTTATTTCTTTTTTTATTTAACAAAACGACGAGACGATCTGGACGTTCACTAAATGGTAAGTGATACGCCTGCTCATAGCAACGTGGCGTTAGTTAGGATAATATACCCTTCACCACATTGCGCTCGTCACCTTAAAGCATTGGATGTTAAGTTTCCTTACCTCAGTAATTTTACTAACTACAACCCCTTTCAATCCGTAACATAGTTGTTTGCATACTACTGTTTAGCGGCATAAATGGGCGCTGATGTGGTACCTACCTAGGCGGTCTCCACCAACAGAGTCTTACTACCAATAAAAAGTATACTCCAGAACAGTGATGTAGTAGCAACAATGTCAGAATGAAGATAATAGATGACAAGATTCACTAGCGTTTTATATTCAAACACTGCTAAAATTTACTAATATTTTCATTATAGAGAAACCAAACTATTTACTGGTAGTAAGATTCCTAGCTGACACGTTCAAAACACAAGCTCATGACAACATTTCAAGTCTATATACCTTATGGTTCCAATGACATCGTGACGAGTCTCTACATAGGTGGAAATATATCTTGCTTACCAACAATCTGATATTTTTCGCCTTGCTGGATGAGTAATGGCCCACCGCTGTCTCCTTGGCAGGAGTCGGTGGAGGCCCGACCAGCGCATAGCATGTTGCCTGTTATTCTAGACGCTCTGTACTTCAATCCTCGGCACTGAGTTAAAGACAAAATGGGTACGCGAACTTCCTGCACTATAGCTGGCAACTGCCCACCTTCGGAAGTACGTCCCCAACCCACAACAACACCTTCTTTACCCGCTGGCTCCGTTCCTGCATAGCCAAGTTTTTTAATATTACAATTTTAATGTTATTATTGATAATTTTTTTTTTCTACAATGACAAAAATATTTTAGGCTTCTAATTTTTTAACAATGTAAAATTTTTTCGAGATCGATTAATATTTTAGGGTATTTCTTAGTAGTTGCAACGGGGTGTCTCTTACTAATTACGTGACTGTTGCTTTTCTCTTGCAAGAAATATTTACAATATATATCAAATAAAATGAAGAAAATATTGCTCACCTACGGGCGGTAAGCATACAGGCTTAATAATCGTAGAGAAGGTGACTGGCTTCCTCAGTTTGAGGAGTGCGATGTCGTTGTTGTACGAGTCAGCGTCGAAGCTGCGGTGACGGACGATCACATTGACCGCCCGCATGATGGCAGCACTCTCGCTCGTACTTGTTTGGTCATGGTCGCCAAGTATTACACGGATTTTAGACCGCTTGAGTCTGAAATGTAAAAAGTTTAAGTAAAATTTAAGCTATTTCCTCGCTTCAATAATTTTTTTTCTATTAAAATGAATTTCCTGTCATTAACGCCTACGAATCACGAAATTTTATTCGCCTTTTATAACACGTTTGTTCACGAATAGATTGAATAGTGAAGTTAGCCTTTATCTATTAATGGTTTTTTGCTATATACTTGTTATACAATTACTTCTAATGGTTGAGTAGTAAAACTTAACACTTACGCACTTACGGATAATACGTAGCAAAACCTCCATATAAAATACATAGTAAATAACTACCAATCCATAAACTTTTATGAGGTTCTAATTTACAACTCGCACCCAGTAATGGAAACTAATAATAAATAAGTAAAATTATAACTGCTAACAGGACGCTGTAGTGGACGTATATCGGCTGATAATGATGATGATGATAACTGCTAACAATCACTATATTAGGCTTCAGTAGTTAATAGTAATAGATAAAGTATGGTTAAGTTAGTAAAGATATTCTTATTCATCTGCTACGAGTAACCAATAACGAAGATTAAATTTTACTGATAGCATGTTTCTGTTGCAATACTCTCAAGGAGGTGAGGTGACAATCATAGTGGAGGATAAGGTGTATAACATCCTAACCCTCAAGTTGTTAGAGACAGGCATCTCCCATATCAACAAGTGAAAATCTTATTTCGTGTTTTCATCAAATAAAACAAAAAAATAAGGTTATAATGGTAAAGCAAACAGTAAGAGCTCTACATTTATATAACATTACCGGATACGAAATTTCGCATAGAACTGCACACTAAAGTTTAATTACAATCTGAGCTAAATTATAAACAATTATATTTTCGTTTATAAAGCTACATTCAATATAGCATGTGTATTATTAACCACTTTAAAGGCTTGTTTCTCGTAACCAGTTCAAGAACAATATTATTACAAGTTATATCACTACGTATATTCCGGAAAGAATTACTTTCACAAACCGTTAAACAGTTAATACGATTTAAATTAAAAAAAGTGCGATATCGCGTGACAGGTAAACGTATGAAATAAATATTATTATATAAATACGTTGGATAATCGTCTCAAATCGACCTGAACAACGTAACAGTGTTTTTTATACTTTTTATAACAAGTAAATTACTGCTCTACTACTGTGTAAACTGTGTGTTTTTCAAAACTACATTTTCATAACTTCGGATGGTTCATGATTTTAGTGAATCAGCCTGGTTCATCATCATCATCAACCGTAGACGTCCAGTGTTGGACATAGGCCTCTCTCTATGATATGTTTGTTAGAGTTCATTGAGAGGAATTGGGCCTTAGCGCACTACAGTGGTCCATTGTGAGTTGGTGGATGGTCAGAGCCTCGTTTGTTATTCAGTAGGGTGCACCGCGTGCAGGTGAGATTGACTTGAGCTCCGTGAGATGTTGAGCGGAATCCGTCTGGCTAACTACTACATTTTTATTAGTTAAGGTCCAAACAATAAATCAAAAACTATAGGAAAACCATATAAAATAAGAGTTGCCTTACTGTTGATAATGGAGAATAATAATGAAGTTTTTAGTACCGTTGATTAATATATAAACTTAGTATTTTCATAAAAAAATATATCATTCGTTGTTTGTGTACATTTTATACAAATCGTACTTATTTTTTTTCTTAGTACTTATATATCTCGGCTCTAGTAAATTAGCGTAGAATTCACCAAATTGTGGGCATTATGTTAGTTTACAGGTGGTAGATCTCTGTTGCCGGAGACCGTCTATGCCTATTTCTGTTACCAAACAGTAGTGTGCAAATATTACTGTGTTTCGGTTTGAAGGGAAATTACTGGTGTAACGAGACTCAATGTCTTAAGAGCACAATATGGTGCTTGTAGCCTGGAGACAGACACTTGCCATCAAGTAAACAGTCCGCTCGTATAGTCGCTTCCTTGAATAAAAAAAGTGTTGATATTTACATATATACTTACTTCCTGACACAATGAGCAGCAGTGAGTACATATTCCTTTGTCAGCAATGATGCTCCACAATGAAACTGGCCATCGTAAACAATTCTCGCCATCCAAGGATATCGATTAGCGCTTGCCGGTGTTCCTCCAACGATTCGATTCTCCTGATTCGATCCATTACATTCTATAATATAATAAATGCAAATGATTTGATTTAGCTGCCATTATAACTTATAAACAGGAAATAAAAAGTTATCATAAACAACAAAAAGTTTGTATATGTTACTAAAAAGATTACATACAATATCTCAAATCCTAATATTACTAAAATCTAACATATAACAGAATTATAAAATATGATAAATATATATTTTATCAGCATAGCATATTTTATATGCTGAAAATATATTAAATAATAATATATAATTTAATAAATAACAAACACTGTTTTATTATTCTTTGATGCAGTAACTGAAATAAACAGACTTTGCATCCAATGTCTTACACACTTGATTGTTATGTGCAAGTGTATCACTTACTCTGGAGTGAACGACCTGCTTTTCTCAACGCTTCGCTGAATAAAACAAAATTAACTCTTTGGGTTATCATTAATCATTATCATAAGGTCTAGAGATTATATATTATTACTAATCGTTTAAAAAAGAGTAAATAAGTGAAGCTAAATGTGTTTCATTCCGCAAGTGAAACGCGGACATATTGCTAGTTCTCAACGAGAATGTGACTCCTATCGATGTCAAAGCAGGTAGTATTATGATGTACTTTACACTTAAGTGAACAAGGTCTGCAACAGGAAAACAATCTATTCCACTTTCACCGTCGATTTAACAACTCTGCCAACTATTAAGAACTATTAAAACATTTATACTTAACTTGAACTTGTAAACAGTCAAAATCGTAGTGTTATTTAATGGTAAGGTTTATATATAATATAGCATAATAAATTATGGTGTGTTAATATATTATATAAAAAAGAATTCTTATCGAAATGTTTACAAAGTATTATAGCGGAAGTTGTAAAGACATAAAATCATTTTTTAATAATTGAAAGTATGCTTCATAATTGATAAAGCGATAGAGAAAACGGAAGAGTTTAGAAAATGTGCATTATAAAATATTTAGAAGCTTATGAGCAATATTTGTTATACATATACAAAAATAAATTAATATCAATTACAATTATATTATACTGAATTAAACAAACGATAAAAAAAAACATCAAAAGAAGCATTAAGAAAAATAATATAATAACCTCAAACACAAATATTACATGTATACATAAAAATAAATATCTTTACTGCAATACTGTAGAAATGTGAACTTACCCATCTTTCTAGGAAGTGGGTTGGCTCTGCCGCACTCTAAAACGTGAACGTGAATTGTGATTTAACACGTGTACACTTGAATTACTGTGAAATTTACTAAACTACAGCTAAAGACCTTACAGAATTATACTTTAACAATTTGATACAGAGGTATTTTCAGTGCCACTTCGACTACACAAAAAGGTTAAGCGTTTCGCATTTCAAATATACAATAAGCATATCACAAAAGGCATACTTTTAAATACTTAATTTAAAGTAATGTAACAACGAATATAAAGTGTTTAATTTTTACAAAAAATAAAAAAAAATTGACGAACTGATCATACCTTTATCATGTTTTCCTTTGGAAAACGTAAAGATATTGGAATTGCTGCATCATCGTGGTTTAGTTAAAAAACTTGTATTTACGATTGTATTGTATTAGTCCAGTTGTATTATTATAAGTTATCAACCTTTTGTATTCATATTAGAAGAAAATATCATTTCAATGAGTTTTAAATCTAATTTAAAAACTTTGTTTTTTAAAATTACCACCATCTTCTGTTTATCTACATTATATAATGCAAGAGATCCTACTAAAAGACATGAAACTTTACAATTGGGTCCAGTTAATACTTACCACATGAGCAGTCCTTAGTTTGAATGTCATCCTCGTCATCTTCGACGCTTTGCTCTTCAAGTAATGGTACTTCTAATCCAAAGATCGCATCGAAGAGAAAGCGCGACGATCTGTTCTGGTGTGATACCTGGAATTATTAGAAGAGTTATAAAATAATTAAGTAACTAACCGTTTAGTTTTACGATTTTTTAATAAACATTTATATATTACCTAAACACGCCTAAAATAAATTGGTAACATTAATCGAACCGTTAGTTGTTACCTTGACCATAATACATTGAACATGATGCATGAATAAAATAAACGATATTTTTAACTATCACGAAATATTAGATATCGAAGACCTCGATAAAATTAAAATGTAGATTGCAGCCAAGGTATTCAAAAATATTTGAAAACTGTCGCATAAAGAGATTACGGGTGTAATCATTTTTGACCATCAGATCGTCAAGGTAGTATTCAAAATGATTTTCGATCGATAAACATAAACAAAGGACATTGGATGACACCTGTCGCCCTTTGACCACACACCGTGCATGAATGTCCAGAATAGTTTACGATGGTATAACTATAATTAGTTAATCACGTTAGACCAGATTATCCAAATGGTGAGTTACGAAAACCATAAGGTCATTACATAAAACAAAGTTAACCAATTACACATTTTCCGTTAAACATTACGTAACATTTGTTTACCATTTAAAATTAACAACCGTTTAACTTTCGCGGTTACGCGTTATGGTGTTTAGCGCCATGCGCAGACGAGTCGTTAGGGTCGTTACAATAAACATTTTTTACTTTTCCTCCACAAAAAAAAATATTTTCTGTTAACTCTACTCGTTTTACAATCAATATAATAAAATGTTATAGTTTTTGTTATATTTTATTACTATAAATTTATAAAACTTAATCGTAGCTTAATAAATAAAAAGAAAAATCTCCAAAGGATGGTAGTATAGATTGTGAGTTAGCCAGCTCATCGTTTACGTAATGAATGCAAATTTAATTGGTTAAAACTTTCCCATCTTTATATGTAATGTTTTTTCTCTTTTTCTATACTAGTTCTTATGGTTCATCTAACTCTTTATATTATCATACTCTGAAATGTGAAGTTTCCAGAATATTGCATCGTACATAGCAAAAAGGATTATTAATACCATCATATAATATAAACAAATTCTACTTCCTTTATGTTGTTTGATTGAGTAGTGAAATACCTCTTTGGCATTAAGTCCACCTTTAGCTTAAAGTTGAAATAAAGTGAAACGTAAAGACTAAAGAAATACATAACAGTGTATCAGGTTATGTCTATAAAAATATTTTGGGTATTTAATTGCATACATATATTTTTTCATGGAAAATTAAGCATATGTCCGATTTCTCTATTCTTTGAAAAGGTTGAGCGCTAGGTAATAATTTTGTCTCTTACTGCTGATACTAGGCTCGAGGACCCGGGTCCTTTTTTGTCCGATTTACTAAAGTTGTCGTACTTTATACCAAAATAAAGTCCTTTTATTATTTAATCGGAACTTCATCATAGCAAGGTTAGGGTATTAATAAATAACAAAACTTATATTGTTTACCTTACTTTAAGAGAAAAATGTGAATAAATAACCAATTATTAAAAATTTACTCTAGTTAAATGTTATTGGAATTACTACATGCCTCGTTAGCCAATAATTTAATTAGGAATAAAGCGAATAAGATGTATCTTGTCCACTGAATAATTTGACTACGTGAACAAATGTGTGACAAACACGCTTTCCCTTGGGTGCAGCCAACTCACGTAACTGGTTGTGACGAAACCGATCATATGCTTGACTCCAATATACGTATTCGGCGCTATTAAATAACGTATTATGAAATAACAATAAAGGAGGCTAAGGTTGCATATACACTTTAGCGAGAAACCTTTCAATAAAAAATAGAAAAAAAATACGTTAGAAAGTGTCCATGAAAAAAACATTATCGTTAACATTCAGAGCCGATATTTATATAAAGGAAAATAGACACTAGAGATATCTCGGAGATGGATACTTTACATAAGCAATTCCAAACAAATACCTTTCCTTACAAGAACTGGACATCAAACAACGTCTCATTCTTACCACATAGTCACATATTCTCAGTTTCTTCGGACATGGCGTACACCGTAAAGGCTAAAAAGGAACGACTTGTGATAGAGGGTAACAAACTTAGTTAAAACTACACAATTATGATCTACGCCACCAATGCGCAAAAAAAGCTGCAAGGCGCGATAAATGGCCACCGATTGTAAAGTTTGCCAGTGGTACTAACAGGACGACCACAACCACTCCGTCAAGAGTGTATCAAAAAACAATAATTTACGCTATTCGAGATGTTATACACTGCACCACACTGCATTCGTCGCCTGGGACATAAGATATTGAGTCTCATAACCCTGGTAATTATACTAGCTACAGCGCCATTTAAACCGGCCGCCGTATAAACCAATTTAGAAATTATCGTTTTAAAGGATACGAAAACGTTTAAAAAAATAACCTGATAACATTGTTCTAGTCAATGTCGAACCGTTAAATACAAATTTATATCGAGGTTGGCAATAATAAAAAAATAAAACAAAAAATCCTTCATTTAAAGAACTCATCCGAATTTGAAACGTTGTTCCGTGACCTAGTTGGTAAACAATTGGTTTCGACACCAACAATCACTTTATTTTTATAGAACGATTGAAGTTCAATATCGGGTCAAGGGAGTTGAATAACAATGAAAATAACCCGTTATTTGAATCGAGCTACTTTCTACAGTATATAAACATTTCATGACATTCATCATCATCATCAGCCGATAAATATCATATATTTTTATTCATGACATAAGGACACAGTTATATACTAATGGTAGGTCTGTCGGCGGAGATCTTTAGATAGTTACCATCGCAGAGCCTATTTCAACACGTGCAAACATGGCTGTGTTCCGGTTTGAAGGATAACTAATGTAATTACTAGAGTAACGAGATACATGTCTTAGGCGATGAGTGCAATGTGATGTAGTATATATTATCCTGACTAGCGCCACGTTGTTATGGGCTGAACGTCGCGCTCGTCTCGTCGCTTAATAGAATAATGAAAAAAAAATTAACAACTATCAAATTGCTTATTTCAATTGATATCAGTATAGGTGACAGAAGTGAAAAACATAGAGAAGATGACAATGACAGTTCGTTTATTTCAAAAGAAAATTTTAACGAAGTTAACTATTTGAATTTTTATGACATAAAGCATCAACGGTATGTAAACGGGATATACCATGACTATATTAAATATACAAATCAAAATATACTACATTATGTCCTTTTATTTTACCACCGTAGCACCTGTTTCCTTTCAAACAGTAGTGCGCAAACATTATAGTATTCCAACCTGCATAACGTTATAGCTAGTCAAATTAACGTGATATAACTTCTTAGCTTTTTAAGTTACTAGCAGGATATGATGAAATGTAAACTAATCAGCACATTTATTATTTTTATTTAAATATAGACCCATTACACAAAAATATACATAAAAATGAAATTTTGGTACAACGGAAAAGAGAAAAAATCTTAATTATAGAATCGAATAAGTTATGTATATGTATCCTTACTGTAAGTAACAGTAGTGTGCAAACATTACTAAGTTTCGGTTTAAAGGGTGCTGTAGCTAGTAAAATTTCTGTGGTAAGGAGACTTAGCATCTTGTGTTACAAAGCGACAAGCACAATGTGATGCCGATTATATCATCCTAACTAACTACACGTTGTTATGGGCAGGCGTCTCACTTAGCATCAGATAATCGTGTCGCTTCCCGTTGCCGCGTAGAAAAAAACAGTTCAGTTGTTTTATGTATAAAAAAAACAATCAAAGGAACAATTGATAATATATAAAGCAAAAATTTTCATCGTTGGCGAACCTTCAACACTGACAGGTAAAGCTATCACCTAAACACCCGGAAATATTTATTTAAAAAAATTTAAACGCGATACGTTACGCTTCACTAGATCATTTCCCCGCGGCCGCCACTACCAAACCTCTAAATTTGTAAGGTCAATAAGTAAACTACTTTCCAAAGTATAATTGCGTCGGCGCCTTTCACGAAGTAATTGTTGTGGCACTCTCGTTTTTGTTGTCCGTTGTAGTTTATCAAACGTAAGAAAGAAACTCAAGTACAGGCAGACCAGCAGGGAGTTGCGAATATGTTTATCAAACGCTTTCACTAAGGATAGATATTATAAACTCAGCGATTATATGTAATAACAAATAACAATATTTACCTCATCATTGTAGCATAAAAAAAATCAATGTTTAATTGTTTTTCTGATAATCTACATATATATATACATATATCCAAAGATACATTTATTTTTTCATCACAAGATTTACGAAACTATTGGACGTAGACTCCAAATTTAGTACAAATATTGCTTCTGGTATTTAGAGGTCATCTAAACATGAATTTTACAAAATTCTTTTCCCAAAAGAAAGTTGTGGGGGTATTAAAAGAGGGACAGGAGGCAATGGACGAGTTGGCGGCGGGTGAGAATGTTCCTAACAAATTTCAACTTAACAACAACTCACTGGACCGAAGTCAACCTCACTAAGGAAACTACGTGGTGGGAAATGGTCCAAACCTCCTCCTAAGGACCACTAAAAACGACTGCCCGTTGTACCTGGCGATGCGCCTAGCGCAGGACCGATCGATGTGGAGATCTTTAGGTAGGCCTATGTCCAGCTGTGGACATCTATCGGCTGATGATTATGATGAATGAGTTTTTATATCTCAACATAATACCAATGATTTAGAGACAATATTATTAATTTTTGTCTACCATCGGAAATATAATAGTTTGACAATTTAAATTGCTTACACTGTTAACAGTCCTTATATTTTATGAAGACTTTATGTACCTTTGTTAAACTATTACCGTATATCGATATAGTATTTACTGTATTGTGTTAGAAGACAACAAATATAAGACGTCAGAAGTTTTTTTTAATCTTTTTTATGGGGGGGGGGGCTTTTATCCTTTCGAGATAGTCAGCCCCATTGGCTCAAAAAAAGACAACACAACAAAAAAAAATTAGGGTACTAATACTGTGGTTACAAAATATCAAACAAATCTTGAGCAGCCCCAGACTTTGGTTCACACAAAACCATGTGTAAGGCGCCTAAGTCCAGAGTATTGATATTATATTTACATATCAAATCCTCTCTTTTGCTCTGATATTTTAGACACTCCATCAGCAAGTGTTGGACATCCTCACGTCAGAAGTTCAATTAGTAATACATCATATATTTTTTTATTAATAGTTATTGAATGCAATGAAAGGCAATTGATTATACGGCGTAAGCAAATTGGCACAATCTTGCATGTTCCGTTCCACACAACTGACGCTATGTCCATAAAACGTCGGAACCGGATATAAGTATTACGTAAATACGAAAAACCGATTCACTTGTGTGTCAATTAAATGCAGTAGTGACGTATCACATACACTCGAGCATTTCGCAACTTGATTTATCATTCAACAATTATTGATTTTGCAATAGATAATACAAGTACTATTTAGTAATATCCATATATTTTTTTAAACAACCAAACGTCGAAACGAGCGCGGCGCTCACGTTATTTTAAGTGATACGTCTAGAATTCGCAATAAGGCGTAGTTACGATATTTTCACAAAATCACGTATCTCTTGTAGCACGTATGATGTTAAGAATCTGTACTTAAATTTATACAGTAATGTAGGCATTCTACTGCTTAGCAATAGTATAGACACTGCTTTAACCTAGTAAACATATAACCTTTAAATATTGTTATGTATGATGAATGGTAGAAGTATCTTTCAAAACTCGCCATCTTTGGTACCATGGTCTTAATGTAATTCTGTTCCCATAACAACATTGCTCTGTTGGAACTGTCAACATTTCAGAACCAGACTACTCTGAACAAACAAACTCAACATTCATACCAACTAGGCGACTTAAAACACGATATGAAATTGAGATCGTCTCTGTCATTGTAAGTAATTTTATGTTCTTTTTTTTTGGGGTTTTATCCCTTATGGATATGTCGGCTCGAAATTATTGTAAATAAATATATATACTTAATACACTAGATTTGGACATGTGGAAAAAGTTACAAACATCACACAGTGAACTTTAAATTTAAAGTTACGAAATCATAAAGTAGATAAACAAAAATAGAGCAATTTAGACTGTGTTCAAGTTACGTAAAAATGTTCGTAACAGACGAAAGTAGTGTGCATATCCGCCTAATATGCAATTATGATATTTTCCGTATCATTATTTTTCGATTTGTACCGTTATTATAGCTTCCACAATAACTTTGCTTAAATCAAATTAAATAAATCATCTTTCATATCTCTAGCGGAAGAAAGTTACAAGGCATCATAAATTGATATTTATCTACCACGTATAAATAATTTTGCCTTTTAGCTCGCAAAGCTTTGCGATAAGCAATTTTCTTTTAAAGTGATAATATATCATCTTCCATAATTCACCACATCCTTTATTAATATTCTAAAATTCTAAGTATAGTAGTATTTACACAAAACTCGTAAACTTTAATTTAATCCTTTCAAAGTATAAAATTTACTAGTATGTTATATCACAAATACACAAAAACTTGATTACTTGCTAATACATAATAAATTAAAAAAAAAATCAATTGGAATCAAACTGGAAATTTATTTGTTTTAGACCATATATTATATTTTGATGCAATTAACAGTAAAATCGATACAATTTGATCATTACTGTTTTAGATTAATTAGAAATGCATACTGGCACATTAAATGTTTAATATAGTCATTAAATAACAACTCTTTATTTGCTGAAAAAACTGATCCAATGTAATCCTTATTCCGCTGAAAATTCTACGTAATTATATATTTTAAACATGCTTTTGTTTTCTATCATAGTAGAGCTGCCAATGTCTATTCACACAAAGAATATTAAAAGTCAGTTTAATAGAGTGTTTTTCAAATAATGCATAAAATATAAAGAGTAACACAAATATTAATCGAGATATATTATTATCTCAAATATGCTATTTTATTCAACATTTTACTATAAACTTTCACGAAATATAAACATTATTAAAGTGTTTCTTATGCAGCAAAAACTCACGACGAGTTAATAGTTCGAATAGGTATGAAAAACATGTAATGCACTAATGAGTTCGCGCGGTTGTTGTCTCAATGTGAACTTGCACTTAGAACATACACAATGTCTGCAGAAGCGAAGGTATTTACGGAAAGTAAAAGTACCAACTCCAAGTCAATGCACCAATGTGACGTAAACATTAGCAACGCGCATTAAAAGGATGCAAACTTGAAATATAATTTACGATCGATCGTATACATATTAATGATTTTAATAAATACTTACATGATTGTCGTTAGAAGAGATATCAGCTGTGTTAATTTCTCTGCCTTGGATGGAATGAACAATGAGGAGCACGTCAAGTATAGCCACTATCCTCCACTGGCACATTGTTGCAGAGCCGATGTCAAGATCGCGTTGTCAGTGTTGCTTGCAGCCACTATTTATTTGCACGTCATCCCGGGCACGTCGCGGTCACTGGCAAATTCGGCGACAGCGACTCAATGGCATTATTTCGCAAACGAATCGCAGGCCGACTGTCGGCCGCGGCCGCGCGGAATCCGCTGAGTGCCGCACCGGGGTCTTCGTCCACCACCACGTACTTTCTCCTCGAACCAAAAACCTCGTGTGCAGATCCCTCCAGCCCCACCACCACCCGGCCCCTCGCAACACTTACGTCTACATCCATTCATTACTACTTGGACAATGTTCTGAGTAAGTCGAAATTGTTTCAGGACTATTTATTTATTCATTTACTTAGCTATTTATTAAATCTATAATCAACCATAGACTATTACATTCACTAAAATATACAATGAATTTCAACAATAAGTCTTAGTAGATGATTGTTAATAAAGAAGAGACACCATTCACTAAATATACTCACTATTTATGGATAAGATAGGTTATGGTACACAACAAAAGGTTACTGCAAACAATATCGTATACAATACAAGTCACTATCATACCGTCTGACAAACGTTCATTACAAAGATGCTAAAGTTGTTTATATCTAAACAACTTAGGATTTTAATTAAAAACAACCAAAAAGAAACTGGTTTTTCAACAAAATTAAGATTTATTATCGATATAAGAATAACACATGAAATATTAACAACACAATTATGAAGTTTGTTGAACAGGGTTTCAAAAAACATGTATATATGCAAGTTGCATGTATTGTCAAGATAAATCAGACGTCGCAGCGCATTTATTGTATACTAATTAATATTTTATCACCCTAGTTAATAATCAATTATAATTTAAGCGGGTATCAACAACAATTCTTTCAGTAGAGTAATTTATACGAGATTTCTCAAAATTTTGTACATTTACTTCTGTTGGTAATGATTTTATTTTCTTCTGCAAATTTTAACTCGTTAAACAAAGCAGGGGTTATCACTTTACGTACGTATATCTACATAGACCTCCGTTTATGTCTTCAGTCTCGATGGTGACTCGATCAAGAATCTATATTTAAGAAAAACGGTGCAACCGTTTTAAGAATACAAGAATTTCTTACGTCTGTCGTTAGTATATTAATTTTTATTATATAAAAGTTAGTTGCTAAAGATAATCTAAAACCATACTTTAAAACAGATAATGTTTTTGCACTAAATTAATATATATTAATATATACAATAATAAATAAACGAATTTTAATCAAATTCAAGACATCCTTCAACGATGCGTAAGCGTTTCGAAAGACTAATTTAAAAAGCATTTTCAATTCAAATTATGTATTAATAAATTATGGTAAATTTACATTACTTTAACCAGTCTACAATATATATCACACGGAACCGAGAAACAAAATAGCAAAAACCTAGTATTTTTTAGCTAGTGTTTAGAGTGATTTTCACCAATAATTTTAAACCCTTTAACTAACATCAGTTATAAAAAATACTCTATTCAGAGATTGACTAATATTCAAAACAAATTCTTAAAAAAGAAACTAACCTAGGATCTAAACAATATAAAAGAGTCCTATTGTACGCAGTTATTAAATAATATTACATTGATTTTATGTTATCGCATACTACATATTTCAATTTCCTGAACGCACTTAATACTCTATATTGATGATAGTCTCTGTTCTGCTGGTGACTATATGTAGGTACCAACACAGCGTCAATTTCTGCCACCAAAGAGTACTGTGTTCTGTCTTGAAGGGAGTTTACTAGTTAAATTACAAGAGCAAAGAGGCTTAACATTCTGTGTCATAAAGCAACGAACACAATAAGGTGGTACATCATGCTAACTAGAGCCACGTCATTATGATAAGGCGTGTCGCTTACCATCGTGTTATCGTTCCGCTTCTCTCATCGTTCCGTAGAATAAAAAAATAAATGCAACACAAGATAAACATTAAGGACCTACAACAGGCGCCCAAATCTTGTGGCGCTGGATTTTCCATACTGATAAAATGAAAGTGAAATCATGAGTCTCGGCGCACCGTTTCCGCGACAGGCAGCAGGCGGCCCCGACCGACACGTAATCGTGAACGTTTATTACCGACCTTTCCATAAGAACGGGCTGCCATTTTATATTTTACATTTACTTTGTGTAATCAAATACATTAATTTATAAAAATTTATTAGTAATTCTATAAAAATATCGTATAAATAGTTTAAATAGAAAATATTCAAATTTATAAAGTTAAAAACATAACATAGCGAAAATAAAAAGAACACAAAAATGTGTGTCTAAAATATTCAAAACTATGAAAATATTTAATATACAAAAAACAAACTGTATTCTATAACTAAAATACGAAAATTCTATGGAAAAGTTTAAGTTTAAAAGATAAGAAAAAGTCAAAGTCCACTAGGTAGGTGTTCGCGGAATGCTCTAGAGACATAATAAGAAAGTGTTCGTGTATTGACCGGCTCGTATGTATGAACAGACTACGGAGGTACATACACACAATATGAATACAAGGGACGGTCGAGAGATGACCGTCCGCACATGTACGTGTCGTGTGTGAAAATATGGTCCGTGGAAACTGATCAAAATATTGATTGAGGGTTGTTACTAACCTACAATAAATACTAAAAGGATGTATAGGGATAGTACGGGATCAAATAGGGTTCGAATCCCGGAACAATACGAAAGTGCATATTTGATCGTCTTATGATAAAAAATATGATAGTATGTGAAGGTCTTTATTAATAAGATTTATTAGGTATACGAATTCGAAACTGTGAAAATTGGTGCATGACGAATTTAACGATTAAAATCGAATTGGCGTAGAAGGTGATTAAAGTAGATACCGGCCGGGTGTAGTTGATGATTATTAAAGTAACTAGACGATTATACTCTGGTTCGGAAAGTGTTAGATAACACTTCGGTGATATCGATATACTCAAAACCCTGTATTAGAGTTTCCACTCTATGATGCATGGGTGCTCGGCGTCTTAGTGGTTTGTCACTTGTCACACGTCTTGTTTAATAACATTTGTTTATTCCGAAGTCGACACGGAACTGTATCGATGCGTTATGAAAGATCGGAAACAGATGCGGGCTGCTTCGATGCTTATCAAATATTGATATTGCGTCTTGCTGTAATGTAGCGCTTGCACTGTTACTCAGCTAATGCATGTTACTACTTTAGTTGACTTTTGTAAGATATTGATGTCTGCCGTGAAGTCTTGTGCCTTCGCGATGATGGGCCCATGAAGGTCAATTGCATGTCTGTAGCTGGTCAGTGATACAACGTGTTCGAAAGCCATTCGCTTAAATGTTGCCTTTGAAGGTTGCGCCTCGCGTTATGGTTATTTCAAGTCGGGTCCCTTAATGTCGGGGATGAATACTGCCTGCCCGCCTTATTTTATAAATTATGCTAATGAAGGCCAATGTAGATTCCCATTTATGTATATGTAATATATGTTGCGAGTTGTCGATGGGCGAGCAAAACTTGTTCAACAGAATGGAAGGAGAATAAAGAAGGAAAATTGAATATTGTAAATAAATAATGCAGGAACGAAGCCCAGGCCCAAAAATGCCCGGAGAATGCTAGTAAAAAAAAGAACAAATCTTTATTAAAACATTTTATTCATGACTGCCTGATGGGTTATAATAATACTATTTATTGGCTATATCCACTACCGTGGTTAGCAAGGCTATGCATTTACTTCATGCGTATTTGTACGAGGTGAGAGTACGATCTCTCAAGCCTGCGATGTAATCGGATTGCCATCCCATGAGATGAGTTATGAGCTCTCGAATGCACTCCGCGGGTTACGCATTGCGACCCGTCCTTTCTACGTAGTTGGTGGTGGTGCCAATTATAATACTTTTCATTACGGCTGCAAATTAACAACGAAAAGTACATGCTTAGTAAGAAGTATAAAATATGTAACATAAAATATAAAAACTTACCAAATTAACTAATTACATAAAAGTTTTTTGCTCGAGTAAAACCTTATATAAACCCTCTTCGCGCGAACCTCTCATACTTAAACTTTTTATTTCCATTGTTTTAACGAATAAGGTTTATTATTATATATTTCTAGATTAATTACAATGATTTTATCTAAATTGCAAATACCAAAACTTTTTTGGAAATGTGTTGCAAGTTTGAAACATTTATATCAATTAAGAACAGAAAAGTAAATAATTTTCATGTGTATGTAACAGACCGTGTTACAGAATAGTGGTGGAACCATAGTTTTCAAAGTTCTTCTTCTTCTTCTTAAAGTGCCTCTCTAACTAGTAATGGTTGGCGATCAGTGTGGTATAATCCTTTCAGTCTATGGTTCGGCGGAACATTTCGGACGCCTAAGATATGCCAGTCCATTCCCTGATATTCCTCAACCGTGACTTTTTCCTTCTCCCCACCTTTCGTTTTCCATAAACTTTACCCATTATATTTAACTGCAGAAGATCATATCGTTGATGACGGAATACAAGGCCAAGGTAGGAGATTTTACGTTCCTTAACCGTAACCATAAGGTTACGCTTTTGGCCAGTTCGTTGAAGGATACCGTTATTAGTCACTCTCTGAGTCCAGCTAATAGACAACATATATAGTAATTAAGCTGGTGAATATTAAATGTTGGATTTTTAAGTAAATACATACAACTGTGAGTATTTTTGGAAAAATTGATTAATACAATCAAATTATGCTCCGTTCGTCTCAATATACTTTTCCCCCCACGAGGTTTGAAAGTTTTCATGCCTATCTTAATTAAAATCTGATCTAAGAATCAATAAATTTTGATGTCTTATCTTTCAAACTGTTCTTATTTTTATAGTTTAGACCGAAAAAAACTGTTTGAAATGTTTAAAAAAGTTAATGTTGGTGAGAAATTCGATAAATATGCTGCAAAAATGGCTTCCGATGATATCGGGATGGACTATAAGCAGACGTTCAACCGATTCAGCATATATCGCTCGGTGATTCCCTGCGATACCCGCTTGTTTATTTTTATACCTTTCCAATTTCAGAAACGTCATTCAACATCGGTGGTAAGTCAATGTTGACGTAGACCGTCTAGGCAGGTTCCACTGCAGCACTTATTTCTGCCGCCAAACAGTAATGTGCTCACATTACTGTGTTCCGATTTGAAAGGCGTTTTAGCTAGTGAAATAACTGGTGTATTGAGACACATCTTATGTCTCAGGCGACGAGTGTAACGTGGTGCAGTGCTTGATATACTAACTAGCGCCACGCTGTTATGAGCGGGCGTATCACTTATATGAACGTCCCGCTTGTCTCGTCGCTTGTGTAAAAAAAACATTGTTACATGATTAACTTTCTACCTACTATCAAAATCCCTCTTGGGTAGTTGAATTTACTTTCTCCGCTGCCTTCAAATCATTATTTTTCTAAACCTTTTTAGATCTCTTACGCGAATCATTTAGTGATTAAAAAATCAGTAGACCAAAATTTTTAAAACTGCACTATTCATTCAAATATACTCTCATATTTCTTATTAAAAAAATCAGTTATTGACAAGCAATAACAGGTAGACAAACTTTTCGCATGTAACAAAATTAGACATATCATACACCCTTATTTAATATAATAAATAATTCTTTTTAAGGGACACCACCACCTAGCCTCGCAAAGTTTGTTTAGTGTTTGACGAAAAACGAAACAAAAGTTGCACCAGAGTTAACTAATATTGTATCACATAAAGGTTAGACAGCCACTACCACAATTACCTTTTATATTATCCTTTGAGTTTTAGCCATATTTTTAAGTTTAAAGATACTAACCAATATTCAAACGAAAATATCTTTTATATTAGTGACGAGAAGAGCGAAACGACCTGATGACAACTGATACGCCCTCCCATAATAATAGGACACTAATTAGGATGTTTACTCACATTACGCCCATCGCCTTAAGACATAAAATGCAGTCTCGTTACCAGAGTAATTTCACTATCTCAGCGCATTTCAAAACGGAAGTTATGTTAGCAGTATTTTGGCGGCAAAAATAAGCGCTGCGGTGATACCTACCTAGACGGTCTTCAGCAAATCCACCACCAGTAAATTTTCAATTGTATCCTTATAATGCACTCTCTTTAGAATCGCTCAATTTTACTCGTGCCAGTGACCCGCGTGGAGAGTTCATCGCGCAATGTAAGTGAACATCAGTGGCATTGATAGTGTTAAAAAATCCGATCAGTTTCACAATTCCCTATACTTTTTATTGGTTTCTTTATAAGATTTTCATCGTTTTCAATAGAAAGAATACCACAAGTTATCTAATTAATACCACAGTTTCCAGGTACTTAATACTTATACGACTGTTATAAATAATGCTTTAAAAACTGAACGCCCATAAAGCAATCTATTTCATAATGGATATTAGGTATGTATTGGTGGACTTGTCAGAAATAAGAAATAAAACATCTCTTTATGGAAATCATTTATTTAAAAAATTAATGTGTGTATGAAAATAAAACTTACCTGTTGTAAAAAGTAACTCGACAAATCGACAGTCTCCGTTAGCTCCGAAACCGCCATGAAAATGAAATTAAAATTAATTAGAAAACGAAAATGATCATCGTTATAATATCGTTTTGGAAGATTGCAAACGAAAGCAATTAATTTTATCGAAACTAAAATACAGAATAAAAAGGAATATTATACAGATAATAAATCTGTTTTGATGATTACGAAATTTGTTTTTGGTTATCTGCACATTGTTTAAAAATTTCATCAATATTCATTGGTTAATCTAAAGAAAAATTGAAAAAATTTAGGACAAGAAACAAAAATCCATGAACCCAGAGATCCTTCCTTCCCAACCCCCTGGACAGTTTTAAAACCAACGAGTCTTATCTATGTGCATTTTTTTTTATGTTACTTAATAATTTCTTTCACCTATCTTACTAGTGTTGTGTTACTGACCATAAAGTTTAGGGCGGCAGTAGATCCCCCCCTTTGCATGAATGTGCGAAAAATGTAGAAATTAGGGAGTGAAGACGCCTAATGGAACAGATGACTGTAACTACCAACACTACCACGACTACTTTGTCTAGACCTAACCATTGAGAACATTAGTGTTTTGTGTTACGAGTCAGTATTGTAACACGTCATTTATAGTAGCCTGTTATCTTCATAGGTTATCTATTTTAAAAATTTTTGTTCTATTTCTATTCCAAATTTGGTATTTATGCGAAAAGCTAAAGCGTTAATAAAACAAAACAGCTTGTAATGTAACTCCGTTTCATTTTATAAAAAAAAAATTATATCTATCTAGATGGATTTAGTGACATGTAAGAGTAGGTAATGTTTTTCTTTTTTTACTAATAGTGACCGTTGTTGAAAGTAAGTATTGTTTAAATTTATATCTACCATCATCATTAATTATGCCATAGCGACATCTCGTTACTTAAGATTTATAAACGCTTTTTCAATCTACTGATGCCTCTGATCAGACCTTTGCACTTTAACTCTATGCTAGACCTCCAACATTTTCTACTAAACGTGAAATCACAAGAACGACATTTAAAATAAGCTACAATCTTTAAAAATAGTTTTTTGGCAACATACAAAGTGTATATCCTTATAATAATAATTGAAAAAGCAAATCACTTAGCTCCTATCGATCACTTTCCTAAGTGATTAATTTCTTGTTCAACCGCGACTGGATATTTTTTTGTTTATTTTCTGCATATAAGATAAAACTGATATAGAGACTAAATTAACTTACCAAATCATCTTATGAAATTGAACATACATACATAAATATATATCACGCCTCGTTCCCAATGGGGTAGGCAGAGATCACCTCTCTCGCTTCCTCCACTTTCATTAGCATCTTCATGCATTGCTCGTCGGTTGCGAGTACTCTTGACCCGATCTTTCTTTAGGACATCTTCGACTTGATCGAAATATGTCCTTCTAGGTGGAACTGCACAGATTTGTCCAATCATTCTTACCTTGTATACCTGTTTCGTTAATCTTCTTTCAACATGACCGAACAACTATCTAAGCATACCTTTCTCTATCTTTCATCACTACATATTCAGCCACGCCGAACCCCGCTCCTTAATTACACTGTTCCTCACTTTATCCATCAGATTCACTCCAGTCATACTTCTCAAGCTTCTCATCTACAGCATTAATCCTACTTTCATATTTCTTCTGCCATTCCCAACATTCACTACCATACATCAGTGTGGGGATCAACACGCCTCTATGCACAGCCAGTCGTGCTCTTTGTGATACGTTCTGGCTGTTCATAAAGTTTATGAGGTGCCCCATTCACTTGATTCCCTTTCAAAACTCTTCTTTCAATATCACCATCACACTTGCCATCTCTCATACACTGTGAACCCAGAAATACAAATCCTTTCATTTGATCCGCTTTTTGTCTCTGACCAACTAAATATCATAGTTATAGATATTGAAGGACAAATAATGAACAAAAAATTAAAGAAATGAACAATTTATAAAAATAAAATATTTATGACACGTACTCTTCTTAGCCTTGGTCAACTTTCAAATCCCCCCTCTTAATTCATAAATAAACTATACAATATTTTAGAATAACGCAAGGTAGAGGATAACAAGGGCCAATGTTGAAAATTTAACGCGCACAAATTAGAAATTTAATTTCAAGAGAATATATCTACCATGATTGTAAAATTGACTTAGCAGTCAGATAACAAAATATATTTGACTGGGGACTGTGACTAAAGAGAGACCTTAATGCAATTTTTTAAAACAACTTATCTATATACCATTAATATTCTGCAACTTGTCCAAAAAGTAGTGATAAATCATATATTAATATTCTGTGTAGCAACACCAAGATTTAAGTATTAGGTTTTTGGAAAAGGGGAAACGTTTTAAACAAGGACGCAAACAGAGTACAGACAGTAAACAGAGTACCCCACGCGTCTACCTGGCGATACAAAAAAAAATTAGGACCAAACAAAATGAGTAGCCATAAAAATAGGGTAATATTTACGAAATAAAGACCAATAATTCCAAGAAAGGATTTAGTTGAATTTTTTTAATGCCTTTGTTTTAATTTCTCCAGTGACTCCATTATAGTATTTATTCTCTGATGTTTAGACGCTTGGTAATCATTTTGACTCTTACAGCCCGTCTGATACTGGGGCTCGTGGACTCGGGTCCACAGCCTGTTGCAATTATGCTGCTTTCGTTCGGACGTCTTTTATTGTTCATATTCTACTCTGCTTTCTCTAATATTTTTTGCTTTACTTAATTGTTTTTCACCTAGACTGTAGTAATTTTGCGTACATATAAATGGGATAACATATATTAGAGATGAATAGAGACCCCTTTTTAAACTAAAATACCGAGTTTCATAGAAAACTATCAAATCGATCGAAGGATGTATTTCAAAGAAAGACTGATTTTGGCAAAAAAAATCAAAGCCTTCCGCGTTACCACGAAAAAATGCCAGATTACAAAATGTTACTATCGTCTTTTTACAGTGGGTACATATGGGTACGTTGTTTTAACGTCAAACGTTTATCTTCAAATATTATTCGACAAAACTATTTTTTAACTACAAGAAAGACTCACTGGGTATTCAAATTAATTCTAAGCTCTACAAAAGTAAATAACTCTACTAATGTTGCATTTTGGTAAACGTATGTTTTCATCCCATTTAGAGCACAGACTATATGGAGCCGTAAACGCGTTTTTAATAACATCCAACCCTTCCGAAGTTTTGTTATGAATTCCGTTTTAGAATACACCCTACTATGGAAATAATAATTCGACAATAATGATACTGCTACACACTTAAGATCAATGCATAACATAGTAGCAATCTAATTTTAGAAAGGGCATTAAATAAGTAAGACCAGCGATACTCAACCAGCGAGCAGCATGTGGCCCGCCGAACACAATTGGAGTTGGCCCAAGTGATGTTACTTTATTTTAAACCTTTAAATCTACTATATTTTAAACATCTGAAAAAAGCACGAAAACTTCAGAAAAAATCCATTACATAATGTTGTTTTGCGGCTCGCGACACCATGCCTAACGGGTCTTCTGGGGTCTATGAATAAACGTCGAATACCACCGAATTAGATATTAATATTTGATTCTTGTACATATTGCTTTAAACAGATATACTTGACACCTAACCTAAAATTAATAATGTGCTGGCCAGTTTTGTAGAAACTAAATGAAAATCCGGCAGTTATACTTCATTTACAGAAAACAACATACAGTAACAGTACTTTCTTAACCGCCCTTATATATAAGGAAATTTCTAGGCTTAAGAAAATACTCTTCACAATTTTCAACCAAACAGGAATTTTTAAGTTTAATAATATATTGCACCTAGACAAATTTAACCCTTTGCACTCGTATGTCCCCGTACTGGGGACATCTGTCGTACCGCCGTTGCACTCGTATACAAGGGACATCGCATCTCAACAGTTATATCAAATTTTATCTAATGTATATATATATATATATCTGTCATCAAGTGGATAAATTAGCGGCGAGGTCTATTTAGCCTGGTTTATATAAACAAAACATCGCTCAAAAGACATTCTGCCTTTGACCCCGATACCCGATACATATAACCCCAAATAAACCAACAAAATGGGGAATCTGGATATGTGTTGGCAGATGCTAATACTCGATATATATCTTCTATTTTGACTTACTACAAAACTTGGACATCCGAAAATTTTGTAAGACCTAACCTTCCTTTATGTTCACGAGTTGGCTGGAAATTTACTAGAAGGCAATCCTGCTAGTAAATAATACCATATATTTACTGACAGATATTTTACAAGGCCTGCCACTTGCACGAGAACTTCTGAAACTAAACGTGTACTTAACCGGAACTATCTTCATTACTAGGAAATGCGTACCAGACTCTGTAAAAAGACCGTAGTTTTCCGAGGATAATACATTTGCCTGCAGATCGGGCAACACTATTATTTGGCCTGGAAAGATAAAAGGGTGATCACTGCACTTAGTACTTGGGTATGTATCGGGTATCAGCCAATAAATAGAATACGTGGAGGAAATTTGCAGAAAGTGAACAAACCTACCATTATTAACTACAAACATAAAGGGGGGCTTTGGTAAAGTTGACTACTACTACTCTGCATCATACTGCTTTTTGCAAAAATTGTACAAATAGAGGCGGAAATAATTTTTTTAGGGACTTGAGTCATGCATATTTGTTATACAAAATCGACCAACATCACTAAAATAAGCATACCATGATGCACTTAAAATTTATTGGGCAATTGGTTGATGAGCTTATAGGAAATTATAGACAATCCTCCAAACTTCCTAGTAGATCTTCAACTGATAAGTAAGAGCGATTAAACGGTAAAATGTACGTATTGCGACAGGGGAGCAAAAAGCAGTTTGGTGTGCGCCGACAGAAGTGGCATGTGGAAGACGGCAAAGTAGTTGTATGTGCAGTACATGTACTCAAAAGCCAGGACTACATATCGGGTACTGCTGCGAGCGATATCATACCTCTGCAAATTTAACAAATTGTAATTGTTTTCTTTATGTATGTTTGTGCTTTTTATTGTTTCTCGTGTGTAGTTTTTGTTGTTTTTATATTCTTCAATTAGTTTTGTTAGTTATTTATTACTAGTTATAGAAAACAAAAATCTTTGCCTAAACTGTGATAATTTAACCAAAACATTTTTCTATTCGAAGTATTTCCAAGTAGATTTGATATGGTGGAGGTGCATTACGTTCCGCCCCAAAATATTGTTTATGTAATTACATTTGTTAGATTTTTATTGTGTAAATATAGCTTAGTATACTTAGTAGTTTCAATAAATTACTTAGACACATTAAAAAATAAAATATGGGGCTATATTCCATTCCTAGGTTAAGGGGTATATGTGTATTCAGGGGATATATTGTGAAATTTCTGGTCTAAGGATGGTGACCCTTCTAGTTCATTGGAACACATTTTCATACAAAAAAATTCATCCTCATCGAACATGAAAATTAAATTCAGAGTTATTTGCTAACTTTCTAAAGCATAATTACGAGTGCAAAGGGTTAAGACTTAAATAGACATTTCGACTTTATCAATAGAAAAGATGAATGAACATCATTGAGAATTTAGAAAATAATATACAAGATAGTTTCGTTCCTTTTTAGAACAAAGTAACGAAACATTACAAATTCTAACCAATGTAAGAATTTATGTATTTTAACACTGGTAGAAATGTGACAAAAACATTTCCTACAACAAAATCATTATTGTAATTACATTGCGACTTCTTTTTATTGAAATAAAATGCTTTTGAAACAAATACACTACATGTATTTAAATTTACAATAATAATATCTACAAGTTTCGTATTCGAAATTAGTGAAGAAAATTATCTATTTACTACCAATGATTCATCCTATAAAACTAGTAAATAACGACGCACACTAGAGGTTTCACATTAATAACAATGTGTGTACCTCCTCTTTGTGAAGTATACTCATCTCAAACAAACTGTTTTATGTAACAGGTCAAAACTACTTAACATAGTCCAATTTCTGTTACATTTATATTTCTGTCACGAAAATATCAACAAATTGTTCTTCAGACAGACCACTGTGAAATTGTAGAATATTATTCCTAACAGGTTTAACACTCATACAATTGATCATCTCTTATCACAAACTAATCTTTTGAGTCATACTTCAATGCAGTAATTCTTCTGCATCTGATAAAAACATGCAGCTTTTAACAGAAAAAAAAAAAGGAATATGTACAGTTCTAAAGAAACAACCCTACAGCTTTTGTATTAAATTTTTATTTATACATTTAATTATCCTAGAAGTCCATTATAAACCTAAAATTTGAAATAAAAGCTATTTGAGAACTTAATACTGAGAAAAGTCAGGAAAATTATAATCATTCATTTTTCTAAATGTTAAATGTCACCTCTCTCACAAACCTAGCTTCTATTTTATGGGACTTGTTACATAATAATCCTATATTGTACTTAATTTTATCCGTATAAAATGTTTTTCACAATCTATGTAGATCCTTAAAAATATGTCACGGTAAGTACCTAAAAGTACTACAATAAATAGAAGACCAACTTACATATCAGTACATATTTTTAAATAATCTAAGCATATTTCTCTATAAGATAGAAAAGAGCTCCAAACTACATTTAATTTGTTTCCTGACGGCTTCTCCTAGGTGGTCTCGAGAAGACCAGAGTTGTAACTAGTGCTCCGGAGCGTACTGCCTACACTAGCACGGTATACTCTGCTCTACTAGTGTACTTAGCACGAAACCTAGAGATTGAAAAAAGCTTATCAGTTATATACCAAGAAAAATACAATAGAAGGATCTTCATAACATTAGTCAACTATCAATGAACAATCTGTTACTTCCTATCTTCAATTAATGCTATTTAGTAGTGTCGACCTATAAACATTACCCAATTAGCAACCTACAAAAAGGCTGTAGTGAGTCTAGAAAATGTTTGTAGTTTCTTGATTTATATGATGTAAATGAAAATAAATAATTGTATACATACATAAATTAGAATCTTCCGCCTCTTCCTTGTCCGCCACCATAATTTCCACTTCCATAGCCTCCTCCACCACCACCTTGGTTCATATTATATGGAGCTGCTCTGTTGTTGCTGTACTGTTGATTTCTTGTAGGACCACCACTGTAACCTTGTTGGCCATAGTTACCAAATTCTTGATTGCCTCCCCATCCACCACCTCCTCTTTGGTTTCCACCTCCATACCCACCACTTCCTTGGCTACCACCCCATCCACCCTGGTTATTATCCCAGGGGTTTGAATTGCTCCATCCTCCTCCTTGGTTGTTACCATAGCCACCTCCTAATTTACATACAACATATTAATGTTCATTTCAAAAGTATTTTTTTAATGTTCAATGAAATCATAAAATACTTACCAGAATTACCCCAGTTATCATTTCTTCTCTGTCCCTGTCTACCACCTCCACCTCTTTGGTCAGATCCATCCTTTGGGAGAGCTTTTTTAACATCCAATTGCTTTCCATTAATTTTGTGTGGTGCATTCACTATTATAAAATAAAGATGATTCATATAACATATCAAACATTTTCAATAAAATAAATTATTTAATGAAATAATGTATGTGTATATTGACTTGCGTACCAGATCTAACCAATATAATAGCAGCCCAGTATAGCTTAAATCAATAATTTAATATCCACAGTCAGAGGAAGCCAAAATTGGACATAACATTTCCATTTTGGGGCAAAACTGTGGAAAATTTATTTAATTATATTTCATACTTACAACAAACTTTATCAACTGGGTCATAGTCATCAAATTCGACGAACCCGAAGCCACGCTTCTTGCCCGTTGCCTTATCTGTGACAATGCTTACATTTTGTACATTCCCGTAATTTGAGAAATATTCTCGTAATTGGTCTTCTGTGTGATCGTCTTTAATGCCACCAATGAAAAGTTTGCGTACAGTAGCGCCCGCCTCGGGATTTTTTATATCTTGTCTGGCGACAGCGCGCTTGGTTTCAACAACTCTACAAAACATCCAATCAAATTGAAATAAGATCACAGATTTAATAACTACTTAGTTTAAAAAGTTGATATTTTAATTAAAAAGATTAATGTCGACCCCACAGAAAATGTCACGTGTAAAACACAAGTGACATTCACCAAGCAGTGTCATTTAATTTATGCAGTTTAAAACGATATGAACGCAATGATTAAGCTTTCATATAGCTGGACTGCATAAAGAATGCTGCTACATTAATTTAACATAATATTAATTATATGAAACTCACCGTGTATCAATAGTATGTGGTCTATTATTTTGGGCATCATCAACCATGTGAGCTTTAGAATATGTAATGAAACCAAAACCACGAGATCTTTTAGTCTTAGGGTCTTTCATAACAACAACGTCTACAATTTCACCCCATTTTTCAAAATGTGCCTTTAATGATTCGTCTGTAGTCCTATAATTAAGTCCTCCAATAAAGATTTTACGATGAACCTCAGGCTCTTCCTGAAATGTAGGGCGTACATTACAACTATCAACAAAATGGCGGCCGTATGGCGTGGTTTAACGTAACACATTTTATATCCATATTTCGTTTTAAAACGACTTATAAGTAATTATTACAATCATAACATCTAATCTTAGTAATAGCGTGAAAATTATTATAAAAACAGCAAATTTTTGTATAATTTTAGACACTCGTGTAAAGGTAAAATCAAGAGAAATTTACTTACAAAACCATCATCACCATTTTGCTGCGGCCTCATCTTTCTAATTATTTATATATTTAAATTAAAATAAAAGTTCAATGAACAGACAATTTAACTTTTTAACGCAAACTAAAACGGTCACACTACGGACACAACCGTTGCAGACCGACGCCACGCCAAAAAGAATTATAGCACATCGACACTACTTAACGGTGCGCACAAAGAGTAGCAACCAAAGTGTTTACAGCAGAAATGTTAGATT
This sequence comes from Ornithoptera priamus, assembly GCA_029034505.1. Classification (NCBI taxonomy): domain Eukaryota; kingdom Metazoa; phylum Arthropoda; class Insecta; order Lepidoptera; family Papilionidae; genus Ornithoptera; species Ornithoptera priamus. The sequence continues at coordinate 3,354,457 of JARDWD010000331.1, forward strand.
TTTTACTGCCAACCCCATAGGAAATGATAATATAATAATGAATTCAATAGTCAAAATTATATATTAAGAAATGATTTATAAAATTGATTAAAAATTCCAGTTTATTTTATTTTACTTCTTCATTAAAATCTCAATTTTTTTATACCGCGTGGAAAAATGTGTTGTACGTTTTATTCTATTATAATATTTATAAATTGCATACTATTTTATTCAAATATTAATAATTATGTTTGTATTAAATAATAAAAGCTGCATGTTTGGAAAAATTAATCTATTTTTGTATTTAAAAGTTATTTTCTCAATTACTTGAATCTTTTTTTTTTAAGTATTTATGGCCTGGTAACGAAACCTTTAAGCCAAGACTCACTTGACAACTTCTACTCAGTCATAGACACGTGTAATGTCATAAAAATTGAGATTAAAATGGTTAAACATATTTTTGCCTATGGTAGTTAATTCAAATAGCCTACATATACGTATACTTAATGACAAAATTGGGTTATTGCTGTTGATAGCATATTAAATATAGATTTTATTATTTCAGAGTAGCTCAATCTGTTTTTCGTGTAGAAAATTTTATACTTTTGTTATTTGAAATACATTTATTTCATTAAAGTCAATATGAAACACAGTGGTGATGGTGATGATGAATATGTAAGTTAATACACATATAATGCAATCACTTTTAAGATTTTTATCCCATTTGTTTGTTATTTTTTTATTTGTTTTAATGTTAAATTTTTACGTTTTTGTTTTTATTTGTTACTGGTATGTATTCGTTAACATTTACAATCGATACAAATAAAGTGTACCTTTATATGTAATTTAATTATATTCCAGGAAGAACCTGAGCATTTGAGAAAGTTATTTATTGGAGGTTTAGATTACCGCACTTCTGATAATTCCTTAAAAGAATTTTATGAACAATGGGGAGATATTGTGGATGTTATTGTCATGAAGGACCCTCAGACAAAACGCTCCAGAGGATTTGGTTTCATAACTTATTCTCGAGCTCATATGGTGGATGATGCACAGAATAATAGGCCACACAAAATTGATGGACGGTAAATATAGATTTTTATAATCATTTCGTAATTTTGGCTTTAGGTAAAATATTTCTTGAATCTCTTATGTATATTATATGTTAAACTTGTTTTAAACTAAGAGAATGAAAGTAGGTAGAAATTATGATTGGCAATTTTATGTATTGAATATATGATTAAATACCCGAGTAGGTGCTATTTTATTAGCAGCTAAATAGCTGTTTTCTGAAGTGACATTATGTGAATATTTTTAGAGTACCCACTTAGTAGATAGTATTTGTTAATAACACATACAAGTCAAATGCCCACAAATATTATGTCACATAAGTATATAATACATATTTCCTTCAGCGATATAATTAATTTGCTGAGTCTATCAAATTGTGTTGTATCTAAGATTGACTGCTGTACATCTCATCGTAAGTGATACACAAAAGTGTGGTGCCAGTTAGGATGTTGTACACTGCACCACATCATGCTTGTTGCCTGAAACAAAATGTTGAGTTTCATTACCTCATTAATAACACTAGTTACAACACCCTTCCAACTGGGACACCTACTATTTAGTGCCAGATAGGCACTGCTGTGGTACCCACCTAGCTTCGGGCAACAGACACCACTGTCTATAAAAGTACTATATATATATAATTCACAAATATAATACAATACATTTAAATAGTCATAGATATGTGTATACTGTTGCTTGCTGGCTATAATGTAAAGTTATGTGGTAATCAACTCGTACTATTTATTTTAGAGTTGTTGAACCTAAACGTGCTGTACCTAGAGAAGAAATAAAACGACCTGATGCAAGTGCAACAGTGAAAAAGTTGTTTGTAGGTAACCTAAAACAAGATATAGAAGAGAGTGACTTAAGAGACTATTTCTCATCATATGGTAATATAACCTCAGTGAGTGTAGTAACTGATAAAGATACAGGAAAGAAAAGAGGATTTGGTTTTATCGAATTTGATGATTATGATCCAGTTGATAGAATATGCTGTAAGTAACTTATTAATAAATATTATATCCTAATGTAGTAAAATAGTGGTGTAGCAATCATTTATTGTAAAATTAAATTATATAAGAATATGACATCATCTCTCCCAGTCCGATATTGAAGAAACCATAAAAAATTAACTAAATGTAAACAATTTTGTGAAAATGAAAGAAAATATTAATTCAATTAAAAATGATAATTATTTGAAACCTGCGTGTTTTGTAATGTATCAAAGATGTAAAATATTATAAATATTTTCTCTAATTATTAAAAAATTATAGACATTCAGTAGCTTTTTTATGGTTTCTTCAATTTATGACAGAAAAAGATAGTTACATTATTATATAGTTTCAGTTTACAATAAATGATCATTTTTCATATAATAATGCTATTGAAAGATATTAATGAACCAAAAAAGTCAATAAAGAATTAGATTTTTTTTATTGACATATAGAGATATATGTATTTAAATATTAAATAAATTCTTAAAGGAGCTTACTAAAGACGAATAGAGGGTCCAAATGCATTGCTTGCAGTTGTTTCAATGTACCAATGTTACTGAGTTAAATTATAATCACTTTATACTGGTGGTAGGTCTGTTGCTAGAGACTGTCTAGGAAAGTACCACTGCAACACCCATATCTGCCGCCAAACACTAGTGTGCAAACAATACTGAGATCTGATTTGAAGGGCACTGTAGCTAGTGTAATTACTGGGGTATAGAGACTCAACATCTTATGTCTGAAAGCGAGGAATGAAACAGTGCGTAACATTCTAGACAGAGCCACGTTGTTATGGACAGGCATGTCACATAACATCAAGTAAATGTCCCGCTCGTTTCGTCGCTTCATAGATTAAAAAAAAATTGTCTTAAGTATTTTACTTGAATATATTTTTGTAGTAGGGGTGAGGTAATATAATTTTATATATATTATTTTCTGAATTAAATACTGTGCATTGTTTTAATTCTGTAAATCTGTCAACATTTATTTCCATACATTTTATTTAATGTCAAACATATTTCACAAACCAACAGTGCAACAAGAACATATAATTAACGGTCGCCAACTTGATGTTAAAAAAGCACTCTCTAAGTCGGAAATGTCAGCTGGTGGGGGTGGCGGAAATTTCGGCGGTGGTGGTGGTGGCAACCGTCGTAGCAGAGGTAGCGGCCGCAGTGGCCGTAACAACAATAGTCGACGAGGCAGTTGGAATAATCGTCAAGACTGGGGTGTGTATATTTTGGATATTTTTTTATAATAATCTAACAAAATTTGTTTCGTAGAAAAACAAATCTTTTTAGTTTGGTGTTTAGGATTACATGTTACCTATACATGTTCAATTCTGCATCTAAATTTACACATTCATCTTCTTCCTCCTGCCCTTTTCCCATTCTATGTGGGGTCGGCGCATTTATGTACTTCTCTTCCACATCTATCAGCCGCCATACCTAAATTCACACTCTTCTTACACATGTCATCTTTCACACGATCTATCCACACTTTCTTCAGTCTTCATCTACCCTTATAACCATCCACAGTTATTCTCATTATTTTCTTTGTTATATGTCCTTCATCCCTCTGCACAACATGCCCATACCATGCTAACCTCTTGCTCCTCAACTTCTCTGTCACTGGCGCAACTTTCAGGCTTCCTCTAATATACTCATTCTTAATTTTATCCATCCTTGTCACACATCCATCTTAACATTCTCATCTCGGCCACATGTAAGCTCCTTTCATCCGAACCCTTGGTGACCCAACACTCAGATCCATACAATACGACAGGTGTAACGATCGACTTGTAGATCTGTCCCTTAAGTTTGAGGGGCATTTGGGGATCACAAGTCATTCCAGTGACCTGTGGCCATTTCATCCAACCTGCATTTATTCGACTTCTCACATCTCGATCCATTTACACACATTCATATAATATTTATTCTATTTATAAATTTTATGTTACTTTTCAAACTATTTTTACTGTTCCAGATGGTGCCTATAACTCTGGTTATGGAGAAGGAAGTGGTTGGGGTAATGAAAGCCCTTGGGAATCAAATAAATCTCAAGAAGATTGGGACAATCAAGGTTATGGTGATCAACAATGGTCACAGGATAGTTTTGGGGGTGGTTATCAACAGAGCTACAGTGGAGGACCTGTGAGATCCAACTACAATGCACAAAGACAACAGCCTTACAATACAGGTAAACAATTAATAAATAAAAAATAATCATAACAATAATGTACTAGTTGTTCCTCCACCACCTTTTTCTGGCCATAATGTAAAATAAGGCTTGAAATCTGACTTTAATATATCTTGAGAGCAACAGCAACCGCAAATGACTTGCCAAGCAACCATTAATATAGCAACCGCATAAATAATATGAAATGAAAATGTTAATAAAAAAGATTATGAAGGGTCTATGAAATTAAAAAAAAATTGCCTATAATCATCTACAAATCATCCTGCATCAAATGGTCATATTCCGATGTTGATAGTTTCACTAGTTTTCATGTGATTGGCATACAAAGAAAACACTTTTCATTACTTCTTTATATATCAGAGGTTTTTTAAATAATTTACAAAACTATATATATTACTGTTTTTAATATCTTTGTTAATAGGAAACGGTGGAAACGATCAGAACTACAGTACTATGGGTCCAACAACTGGTGGAAGTCAACGCCGGTACTAAACCAGTCTGGTATTGTCTTGTGAGTATCATTTTTAAATATATTGTTATTTAAACAATTCCATACATTAAAATATATCTCAAAATTAAATATAATCAATTATTTCCTTTACAGAGATTATACATAAAACTTGTTTAGCAAAATTTACTTACGTAATTTTAAAAAAAAATCCTTTACGATTTGGATTTTTGTATGTCTATTTGAATTTTTACTTTTTATCTTTTTTAATGCATCCATGAATAACAATAAAAAATACCAATCTACACCACTTTAACTGATAAAGAGCTTTGTCTCTTTCTTTATTTAAGCTGTTATTTTCTCTTTTCTTTATCAGACCCTGGGTTTCTTTCTAGAGCTTGGACTATCCACCTTGGGTTCTCCTTTCACAGAACCTAATTTCCTCTTCCTTTAAGATGTTACCTACGCCGTTGAGGTCCTCATCAATGTCCAAAGCAAGGTTAAGAGCATCGGACCAATATTTGTGTTCTAATTGGAAGCTTTGAGATCCAGTATGACATGTTGGTGTTCGATTCCAGTATTAAATTAATAATCACAGTGATATCTCTGAATATATACCTTTAGTCCAACAAAATTAAATCAATCTCATTTTTGGTTTCATTGTCGGGAGTTTGCCAAGTCCACTTCCTTTGGGGCTCCTTCTGAAACTATGAGTTTCTCAGCAAAAGCCCGTCTATTTCAAGGAAGTTGACCAACATCTATCCCACGTAATTCTTGCTAGCAAACCCATGTGAACTCAAAATCAATTCAACAGCTGTGCCTATGTGGGTAGGCATTAAAATCCCCCATCACAACATTTTAGTGGGTCTTGTGATATTATGTAAGGCCCTAGTTATATTGTCGTACATTCCTTCGACATCATCGTCTGAATGTGTCGACAAGAATATTTCTGAAACAATATGCTACCCGTTCCAACGCACCTCTCTCGTAACATTACCGCGATCGTGATAAGGGTAGAGGCAACCGGGAACTGGGGGCAACGTACGTTTGGCACTCGCCATGGGAGGTTTACTCATAATTGCCACGCTAGGTTGGCAGGTTAGCGATCGCAGGGTCGGTCATCTCGCACAAGTACCGGTGGTTGATTTCTGTTGCCGGAGACCGTGTAAATAAATACCACCGCAACGCCTAATTCTACTGACAAACAGTAGTTTGCTATTTTCGGTTGGAAGGGCGCTGTAGCATGTGTAATTAATCAACATATTAAGTCTCCGGCGACAAGGGTATACATTATCATAACTATCGCCATATTATTATGGACAAGCGTATGACTTACCATCAGGTGAACATTACGTTGGTGTATCTGAGTATGACTAATAAATGCTGAGAAGATTCAGCTCCATACTGAAATAATGTCCTGATAGTATGAAAGTGTTCCCATGGCTATTACAAAGGGCTTTGAGAGAGACATCTAGTTGTAGCCGGTAAAAATCTGGCATAACTCTTCTGTGGTTACCACAGCGGAGTAATATCTTTTGTAAGGTTTTTACAAAATAAAAAAACGTAAGGAAAAGGTTCCAAATCAACACTGGATAATATACAATTAAAATCAATAAAGAATTTTTTTTTAGCTATACAACTTACAAGTATATTTCTAATGCTTAGGTGTGAAGTTGCGCATAGTTGAAGCTAGGCAGGCAGATGGTAGAGTAGACAAGAGTAGGCAGCCATCATCTAGATATTGAGGCACAAGCGGACTAGGACAGGACTACATTATAGAGTTATTTTAAATTTATTAACCCATCGCTTAAGGTTTTCCCATGAAGGTACTGTGCAAGCATAAATACAAAAACTTACTCTATGCACTATTGATGTGGTATTTAATATAGTGTCACATTTTTACTGCCAAATTTTTAATTAGGCTTATTGAAGATTTTAAATGTTTTAGAATATAATTACTGGTGGTGGTAGGTCTCTGTTGCAAGACCATTTAAGTATGTACTACCTACAGCTCCTATTCTTGACCACATGTATTTCGGTTTTAAGGGCACTGTAGCTAGTGAAATTACTTGGAGTAACATGACTTAACATCTTAAGTCTCAAACGACGAAAATTGTATTATGTATTGTTCAACCATTGGATGAACGCTTTGCTCATCTCATTGCTTTGTGGAAAAAAGAAATTGTTTATAAGAATGATGTTTTAGTTCTTGTTTTATTAAATAATAATATTTTTTTATCTAAACTGGTTTAAAACATTCCAACTTTATTGAAGTATTTCTCTACTTCTTCAAGTGTTTGTTATAAAATATATTTAAAACTATAACCATAGAGAATATAGAGTATACATATGTATAGAATATTTTAGTAGAAGTTAAGTATACTGTCCTCTTACATAATGTACAATGAAATAAGATATTTGTTTTTTTTTGTCTATATGTTCCTTGTCTAAACTTTTAATAGTGACAATACATTTTAAAATTATAATTAATTGTTAGAGTCGAAGTGGTTATTATTTTTAGTTTATATCAAAATTTTGAAATGTTTATATTTTATTAGTTACTAATGTGTGCAGTATCAAATAAAATGACCACTGTTTTCCATGGACTCTTCTACGCGCTGGACAAGTCTACGTTCGTGGAAAAGGTCATGGTAAGTTGACCTTGCTGAATAAATATATTGAAAATTTTTTCGGTTTTTTATTTTACTTATTACAAGCCGATTATTTTAAAAATGAAAACACTGATTACACATAAGCACTTTTTTTTTCTTAGATAATTGGAAAGACACGAGACTTAAGTCCGTACACCAAATAAGATGTCACGTTAGTTACTAATCTATCACTTTGTCTCTAGTCAAAGTATTGTAATTTTTGCATATCTAAATAGTTTATAGTACGTTAGCAGATGATAGGAGTAGATGAAAGCTTCCAGAAAAATTACACTTACTTTTTAGGTTTGTTAGTCAAAAGTTATCAGATTTTTGTAATTTATCCTAAATAAATGTTAAATTACTTTTATCTCTGTCAAAATAAAAATAATATAAGAGCACCAGAACATTTATAAAGTATATAACATACATTTTGGAAGAAAAAGTAAACATTTCGCTTGTTTTACACGATTTCCTACTTTACAATATATCGCTACATTCTATAGTATCTTTCACTAATGTGACTTTTATATCGATAAATCACAATGATACAGATAAAAAAGTATAATATTTGTTAGAATTATGTAAAACAATCTGTTGTACATATTGAATAAGTCTATCACTTGTTTAATGTTTGTTGCGGATGTAATGGTAGACAGGGGCATGGCGGTGGCTGTCCGTAAGACGAGGTGAGTATAGATGGGAAAAAACCAGATGCTGCTGCGAGTTGCCTGAAAGTTAGAAAATGTTAGCACCAGAGTCAGCTTAAGTCTAAATAGTTTTCTATAATACAAGGAAGTACTTATTTTAAATATGTATAACTTCCGATCGAGGTAGAGATTCTTGAGGCCTATACCCAGCAGTGGGCGCTATTTCGCTGATAAATATGTACAAAACATTATGACTTCGTTCAAACTATGATTACTCAATTAATAAGGCGAGCCACGCGCCGGAGGTCTCGAAGAGGCGCCGTTTTCTTACCGTTGCTGAGCTTAAAGTTCCGATGAATGAAAATGTCCAGAGGGACCTGATAAGTTCCAAGAACCAAATTTTTCCTGTTTATGTGACCCTGATTATACGTGAAAAAAGGCCCGGTTAGAAGTTATGGAAACATTGAGCTGGTTATTTATATAACTTCAATTGCGAAGTTACTTTTAATGTCTAGTCATTGATGGTGAACAATATCTTTACCCTGTTTGATTTTCATGGTTTTATAAAGCGATAATGAGAACTATAATGTAGAATATTGAGGCAAGACTAAATCTACTAGAATCCAAAATATTACCTGTATTGTTGGTCTAATTGAGCTTTCTCTATTCGTTTGTCTTTCGCTCTTCGATTTTGAAACCATATTTTAACTTGAGTTTCGCTAAGTGATAGTGCTGATGCCAGCTCACATCTGTATTAAAGATAAATCAAAACATATCTTAAAGAACCAAAAACAAATCGTTACCTACATTGGCTATATAAAGTTTATTATTTATTTTTCAATGAGGTAATTTCAAATAAAATATCCGCAGGTTAAATGTATATCCTGTACAATTTATATTAATTATTAACAGTGAGCATAAAGACTTATCTCCACTGTTACGAGTTTATAAACATGTAAATATTATTTCTTGCAATTTTTTTGTTATTTACTTCTTTTGCGTCATAAAAAACGTAGGTTGAAATATATGAATAACGAAGACGGTTCAAAGTAAATTCGAAATTTTATGAAAATAAATTACCTTCGTGCTCTTGCTACGTATTCGCCTCTAGCATATTCCAATTCCAAGCGAAGCGTTTGATGTGCTGAGAAGGTAGTCCTTTGACGTCGAGGTCTGCTCTCTTTACGTCTTCTTCGAGCCACTAAACAGAGTTTTAATAAAGGTTAAACCGAAACGATCGAATTGCTTATAAATATCTTAAATACTTATGCAATGCGTTTAACTGTTGTAATTGTGTAGATTCAGGGCAGTGGTTCATTACATTGTTAACCTTTTTTAAAAACTAAAAATATAAAATTTATTTGTTAGTAAGTCAAATTATAAGTAATAATGTTAGACCATTGGAATATTTAGTATATTAATTAAAAATTATGTGAGAATATTTCATCGCTATCCTTATAAAAATACTTCGGAAAAAATGGTTATCCGTAATATTTGTTAAATAATAGATTGGAAGGAATTAAAGTTTCTTTTTTTTGTAATTAAGCGGACGAAAGGAGTCCTATGGATTCTTAAAGGGTTAGAAGGTGTCGAATAGTGATTGCGGCATGAGAAAAATGTGCTTGTAAGAGCTCCGAATCCGCGCCATATTGCTGCGGAAGTGAGGAAACCTTTTGCCAGCCGAGGGTGAATCACGATCATTATAATCGTTCATAACTTCGTTATTCGATACCTGGATATCGCTTCACTGTTCCTATGAATATAAAATCCAACGTAGGCCATCTGTTATGATTTGTGGCTATAGGAAGTCGGTTCCGATTTTTTTTTCACTAACATAAAATAAGCCATCGCACTTTCTTCTATTTAAAATGTGTAAATTCCATATAATCGAAAGTCGATAAATTACTAGGGAATTATTATTTCTTACTGTATCTTCACCATGTAATAATAAAAATATAAAAGAAATACAGATTATTTTATTGACATGAGGAAAGTGGGAAAAGCTAAAATCATTTACAGTATGCGTAATATATTTTATTTTAAGTTTATACAAAGAAAACGTCTGACGATACAAATATTTATTTATTTATTTAACTTTATACACCTCGTGTAAAGGCGGACTTAATGCTATTGGCATTATCTTCCAGTCTACCTTGGGTAAGGCAGAGATGATGAGGTATGTGCATCAAATAAATACAATATAATATATAATACACGAATATACATATATATATATATAGATGCACACACATGATATTAACTAAGTATTAAAAATGATTACAAGGAAGACTCAGTCCTAATGTCATTAAGAAGAATTTCCCCGTACTTTCTGCTTAAAAGTATACCGATACCTATAGAAATGAACGTAAAATACGCTATTTAGTTTAAAACGAAGTTTCATAGATTTCGGTAAATTGACTGAGGTAACTTAATAAATAACATGATTGAAGCACTGCATCAGAGGAACCCGATGTCCTGTCAATTTACAATCTTCTTGCGGTTCATTGAATTTGTTGATAAAAATAACTCTTCCGCGGTTAGCGCATAATGGACATGGATATTATTTCCCACTAAAAAAATACTCGCCATTTGCGGTTGTATAGAGGATAATGGTGAAAGATTAACTAATTTTACGGTTTTAGTTTATTAATTTGGGGTTTAGTAATACAGTACAGTTAACTATCGTGGAACTCTGCTTAGATACAAAAATAACGCTCCCGATGTTATAACTTCTGTACTTACGTTTAAATGAATGTGTAAATATAAGAAAACATTATATCCAAACAAAGTACTATTTTGTGTAATATTTGGGTGGATAATAAAGACCCTGACAACGAAAATTCATTAGAATTTTTTTTTTCGAAAAAATAAGTCTTATTTGTATACCATCAGAAATAATTCATTATGGACCTTCTACTAAAGACTAATCTATATACTTCGTCTAGAATATTCGGTGTGGGAGCAAAAAATTTACTCTTTTTAAAAATAAACTTAGTTAAAATTTCATTGTAAATATAATAGTAATATAATAGATCTATCGATTTATTCTTAATAACAACCAGACTTAGAATCTCTAGTTTTGACTTAGACAAAGTTTACATAATACTAGAAACCGGTATAGTGGAGAGATCATGTAAACGATATTAAGGGATGTTCCCACATTATGGCGAGAACGCATTTAAACATAAATTACAACTGTTCGTCAACAATATGATTAGATTAAGTGTTTCAACATATTAAGTGTATATATAATGTTTAAAAACAGTTTGTGTTTAATGTTTTAAAAAAATATATATATATAATTTTTGAAAAAGCTACGTAAGCAAAGTGATTACAACTTGAACTAAGTGATTTGAAACAAAGCGGAATGATTAAAGTAGAAAGGTATGTGAAGATGTATCACATGTTATACTTTCTTGTCATAAAATATGCATGGCACGATCGTGGTATTATAATTTTTTTTTACCATCTTCAATAATCTACCTAAATAGATATTGAGTTTCTTTTTATTCGACTATGTTTTTTTTTATTAAAACCCTCACTTGAATATCTGTACCATTGAGATAAAAGCAATTCTATTAAACAATAAAGACTTATTGTTTACCTTATTTTTATCAAATAACAGAAACATGTTTTTATGACAAGCTCGCATGATTCTTTTCATTAGAAATGACGAACGCGTGCGAGTTTACTCTTACCCATTCCGTTGTCTCGAGTAACGCTTTATTGTACAAACATTCCCATTTGTCTAATGATTGCTGTAGAGATTCAATTGGAGTGAATACTACGAAAAAAGAAGAAAAAAGAAATCCGTATTGTAATATAATAAAGACATTAAACAAACACGCATATGTCATTACTACGAGTATAATTACTCGAATGATCTTACGGAAAATGAGAACGTTCTGTATTAATTTAATTGTATAAAAATGTAATTCTTCCCATACGCCTATTAGTATACAGTCTAGTATTAAAATGTTACCTTTTTTTTATTCTACGAAGCGACGAGACAAGCGTGACGTTCACCTGACAGTAAATGATACGTCTGCCCATAACGATATGGCGCTAGTTAGGATGGTATACACAGCACCACATTGTGCTTGTCGCTTTAAAACATGAGATGTTAAGTCTTGTTACCCCAGCAATTACTCTAGCTACAGCACCCTTCAAACTGGAACACAGCAATGCTTGCACACTGTTTGACGGTGGACAGGAGCTGCGGTAGTACCTTTCTTTTTGTTTTACGTGGGCGAAATGCCTCTGCATGCCTGCCCTCGCGGTGGCAAATACGGGTTATGTGAAGCTTGTACCCACTAAAACCCCCACGATGTTCCATCTTCCTTGCTTTACGGCGGAGCCACGGAAACCATTCATACCTAGACGGCAATAAAGACCTACTACCAGTATAACATGCTACCGTATGAAGAGCGCTGTAACTAATGAAATAACTAGGACAACGAGACAACATCTTATTCTTCGCAGCCAAGAAAATAATGTGTTACAGAGTTCATCATCTGAATGAGCGTCACCTTTTTATGGACAGGTTCTTAACTTTAGTTGAATTTAAGAATAAGTTAAAGATACAGATATTTTCGTAGCAGAAATATTGCTGGAAACATTATTTTATAATAAGGGTTAAGATACCTTGATTTATAATAAGAAACGTTGAACGGTACCCAAACTATTTAAAAGGAGACAGGACTCCACCTAAGATCTTAGTGATAGATGATAGACAAATTATTATACTTCATCATAGTATTCGCGTAACTGTTAATAATATAAAGATATTTGCTCAAATCCTTGCTACTGTGTATCAGACAATCTATGCCAGTCCACAATCGCTAATTTATTCTCCGAAGCGACCAAACGAGCGGCACGTTTACCTGATATTAAGTGATACGCTCGCACATAACAAAGTGGCGCTAGGTAGATCATATATACAGCATCACATTGTGAGGCATACGATGTTAGATGTCCTCAATAATTAGACTAGCTACAACGCCCTTCAAACCGGAAAATAGTAATCTTAGCACACTACTGTTAGGCAGCAGAAATAAGCGCTGAGATGGTAACTACCTAGCCGGTCTCTGGCAATAGAAACCTACCACCGGTACATATTAAATACTGAGTAATTATCGATAAAAGTATACAAAAGATATTTTTATCTATGACTTCAGAAATGCTCCCAAGTCGCTTCGAGTATATATTTTAACAAAGTGATCCAAGTTTGATGATATTTCTTGATCGCAAAATTTGTTCTAGTAATTATTTCATAAAGCTTTTCAATCTTTAGAGGAAATCATTCAAGAGAAGATTCTTTTTATTTAATAATTTTTATTAAAACTGTGTCTTGCTTCTTTTCCCAAGGTTTCCCTTTGTTCTATCAAAAGTTTTGTAGAAATCTATGATCTTAGATATTATACATTTAATAAAAACTAAAATCGAATTTCGCGTATGAAAAAGTAGCAAGTTAATACGTTAGCTAATTTAACAAGATGACAAAAAGGGTGGGCGGGACGTTGCGGTGGGAGACGTCAGCTGTGGTAACCCCGCTGCATATGTAATTGGTTAACAATGAGGGTATTATCTGACAAAGTGTTGTCACATTGAATCGTCATACGCTCGATAAGCTTGAACGTGATTGTTATATTAGTGGCGATTTGGAAAGGATTTACACTCAAAACTGATGTGATTATTTTGTTAGTCGTTTTTGTATTATAGTTCATTTAATTATTTATTAAAATTTGCAGTTCTAATATAAAAACAAGTGTTTATTAGTATTCGTACTGTTTTAACACACTACACAATTTCATTCATTATTATTATCATTTATAACTGAAGAGTTTAATATTTGTATAAAAAAAATATTTGTGGTATATAATGGTACAATTAATTTTTAATTGCAGAAAAGTATATGAAGTGTTGCGATATCACAAAAAAAAATTAAAGTTGATGTTAAAATAAAAACCTTCTATGTTTTTACTATCCCCTTTCAATTCATTATGTTATTTTAGATTGAAAAACGCGATTGTGTTTAATAATCATTGCTAACAATAGAGCTACAAATATATTGGGGTTCCTACCCCTTAATATTCATTAGCAAAGATCCCCTAATTACAACTCCAGTCGAGCGTCTGTCCAGTTGAACCCGAGATTAGAGATCTACACCTGACTTGCTTGCGTTTGCGTTTTGTTTTCAATAGCTTGCCAAGAGAAATTGATATTGTGTAGGATGCCTGCTTCAACGGACTTCCATTGAAACCAATAATCTTACAAATATAAAAATCTGTATAAAATATTGGCTCTTTGAATGGAAGAAGAAATTAAAATTGCTTTCGTGATGGTTTGTATTTTACAATCTAAGTTCTGAAAAGATCAAGGATTAGTGAATAAATTAAATCTAGACACTTATTTTAGGTATATGTTGTTTTAGATATTAATGTTATATTTTGTAAAAGTAAATAGGTAGTTCAATGGCAATCTACATATATATGAAACAATCTCAAGTACATTTCATTCAATCACCTTTGTGGCATGTAATATTATTGATTAGATTTTAGATTAAACTGAAGAAATAGTCTTTATTAATTGTACGCAGAAAAGGTCCTTCATTATCCACATGGTACAGTGTCTATGTACCACCGTCATAATAGCACAGCAGAGGGCAAGTGTTCTGACCGAGTACGGTTCAGTTTCTTTGGCCACGCTGCTACTTAAGAACGTGAAATAGAGGTTAAGCCATAACCATAACCGCCAATTTACGTCCCCACTGCTCGGGCACAGGCCTACCCTCAATATGAGGGCGATGGGGCCATAGTCACCACGCGGGCCCAATGCGGATTGGTGACTTGACACACACCTTAGAATAAATTCTAAGTCATGTGCAGATTTCCTCACGATGTTTTCCTTCACCGTTTGTATTTCGCTGTTGACTAAAGTTCACAAATGTACATAAGTTAAATATTAAAGTCATTGGTACATGCCCAGATTCGAACCCGCGACTTTCGGAATGAAAGCCGCACGCTCTAATCATTAGGCCAGCGAGCTACGAAGTTAAGCGTTAGTCCATAATTGTTTTTTTAGAAACGAGATAAATAATTTCGTCTACGTATAATAAAATTGTTACAATAGGTAGTTTAATTGGTTTAATACGTTGTAAAACGATGACGACAAAAATTGCGGCTAATGTAGATCGAAATGTTGTTTCCAGCAGAATGCACGCGGATCGGCCGCGGCGCACGTGTTCTCTCCCACAGACAACAAAATCCGGTCTCGAATTTATTATTTTCGATACAATTAGCCATGTTTCAAATATACATCAGCTATTGTAATTTTATACGTATGTACCCTGGATCAAATTTTCTGTTTGTTTACTGATTAATTATAACACAATATATATATAGGCTGTAAATAAACGAGCGTAGTTAACGAGAAATTGCTGGACACGGGCAAGTTGTCATTGCTAGTAGGTTTCTGTTGCTGGAGACCATCTAGGTAAGTATCAATGCAGTTCCCATTTCTGTTGTGAAATAGTAGTCAGCAAACGTTACTTTGTCTCGGTTTGAAGGGCGTTGTAGCTAATGAAATTACGGGGCAAAAGAGACTTAACAAGTCTTATCTTAAGGGGACTAGCACAATGTGGTGTTTTGTATATCACCTTGACATTCGCCATAAAGTGAACTGTCTCGGTCATCTCATCATTACGTAGAATAAATAAAAAATAAGTGCAGGACCAACAGGTATGGAAATCTTTGGAAAAGGCTTTTGTCTATCAGTTGACGACCATCTGTTAATAATCTTGATGATTGTACTATTACACGTCGTCTTGGTTGCTTCACTCTTTCTAAAGTGGTGCATACCCTGAGTTTAATCAAATTAGCACTACCCGCCGCGCTATGCGTACTCACTATTTGTTCAAAAATTATTACTTAGTTACTATTTTTTTTTATATTTTTCTTATATTGTAGAGTTATAATATTAAATCTTTTATGCTCATATAATACTAATTAACTGACGTTTCTAACAACTTAACACATAATTGACTCAAGTTGTTACGGTTCTTAGTACCTCAATTTCATCGTGATATTGTATATCCATTAGCCTCAAAGAAGTCCGTACCTAATTTTTAGTTGTAGGTAAATTTTTTAACTTGTATTGTATTAAAATGAATGAATTATTATATTAAAGTAAACGGAATTTGGCTATTAAAAGAAATAAGTAATTGCGGAAAATGGAACTTAGAATTTAGAATGTCATTAATTTTGTCAGCTTTCCTTGGCTCATTCCTAATTTTCGTTATTCAGTTTCACGGGCTGTTGTTTCGTAATAGTTATAAGAGTTGAACAATGGAGAGATTTTATTGCAGAGTTTGCGAGAACAGTGAGCGCAATTTTCGCGAGAGAGCGGCTCTGAATGGACCACGGCTCGACGCCATAGCTGGGCACCGAGACGTGGTGTCTTAATCGCATCATCACGGCTCCTCTGCCTCTCCCGGCATCGCATCTACCTTCCGCATATTAAAACACGAAACATCATTTTCAAACGACGCGACAAACCATTATCATTTCATTTTTATGGCACAAAACATAGCGACGGAAGAATAATTTTCGCATTAATCATACTATTACAAGTTTCCTTTTTTTAGAATGTCTGTTTTTACTAATAATAGTTGACTCGTTTATAATAATCAATTTTATAGAAAACTTTAAGTGCATTACCGTTATAAATGCTGCTGTTAAATAACTTGTTACTTAATAAATAATAAACATGATCTTCAATAACCGATACGATTGTATCAGAATTGTTTCTTGATAGCTAACTTTGTCCGAAATAAAAATTATTGTAATATCCTCTAAAGATTTTATTATTGTGGTAAATTTTTAATGGCGAAAACTGTCTCGGTACTGTTACTGAAGTAACGAGATTTCATATTTTATTCAACCCGACGACCACAGTTTGATGCACAGTAAATATCCTAACTATAGTTTATAAAGTATTGCTTGATACCTGAGACGTACTACCCCTACCACAATTAGAGCAAGTGCGCAATAGAGTTGCTGACGCTCTTGATATCGGACGAGCTACAGTGTCTCGAATTAGCAAAGAAGAGTAGGGAGAATCATCAATGGAGATAGCAGCCAAAGATGAGGGAGATAAAATATTATCGACTCCTAATAAAAAAAGGAAGAGAGTTTCGCCAATCACCGAAATTGACGACTTTGACGTTGCTACAAATAATGAATTATTAATCTACGGTACTGCTCCAGTGATGAATCTGAATTTGACTTTGACATTGATATCGGCTGTAAACCTTTAAACGATAAAATTTTTAAATACCTTCCAATTCATCTTTCATTTTCATTCCTCTTTCTTTTAATGTCGTTAAAATGTAATTTTTTAAATAAACTCATTTCGATATGAATATCTATAAAATACGAAAGACGTCCCATACCTATTACATCTCATTCTGACAAACGTCTCAGGTATCAAGCAATATTTTATGAACTGTAGTATGCTAATATTTACATATACACACATGACACACGCATTCGTCAAAAATTCTTGATGATTTTGAGAAAAATTGTCAAACTTGAATTATAATTTTGGTTAACGACAAAAAAAAAACTAAATGCTACGGAGAAATGAAATATCCGATCGTGTTTCATAACATCGGTTCAAAGTAAAAGTAGAATTTCTTATAAAAATTCAGATAAAAGCTGTACAGTGGTTTGTAAAGAATTTTCATAAAGGAACGTCCGGCAAACAGTTGAACGGGGATTAGGTGGCTATCGTTCTCCCGAGCAGTGGGCTTATCGGAACCATCTCTCCATTATATTCAAATATTTTTCTAGTGATATTTTATTTTCATAAGCAGACCCCGTCGAGTAACCGTTATATATTTTCTGGACGCTTTTCTTTGATCAATGTGTTTTATGTCGGATTATATCTAAAACTGTTTATTCCGTTCATAAAATTCTACGTAAACCTCGGTTTGTTAAAAGTTTTGTTTTGTTATCCCTTTTAAATAGAAAACATACAATAATTTTAATTAATGAAAATAATATTTATGAAATACATTGTTTTATTTCTTTATTATTTTGTTTTGTATTTGTTTCTTGCATGGTGGGAGGACTCTGTTGCCAGAGACTAAGTAGGTAAAGCCGCAGCGCCTATTTCTTGCACCAAACACTACAGTGCAAACATTACTGTGTTCCGATTTAATGGGAGCTGTAGCTAGTGAAATTACCGAAGTCATGAGACAACATATTACGTCTGAAGGCGACGAGCGCAATGTGGTGCTATCTATCCATCCTAACTAGCGCCACGTTATGTGTTGGCGTATCGCTTAGCAGCAGGTGAACGTCCCCTTAGTGTTATCGCTTCTTTGAAAAAAAAATCTACATAGATAAATAGAGAAAGAACCTAATGGCTGAAACTTTTGAAATTCAATGTAAATAATGACAGTTTTAAAAATTGGTTTCTTGTAAATAAATACTACAAAAGTAGGAGCGATAGAGTAAATGTGAAAAAAAGAACGGATATAAATGATGTAATTTTAGACAATAATTTACACCTCCGTCTAAAATCTTATAGATGCACCTATTTTTGAATCGCCTCGAGATATAATAGTCCCCCCAACGTGTTCCGGCCTTATCGTGGTGGAGGGGCTTAGTAACCGTGGCACAGACATACGGTGAAGCGAAGAGGAACCCGACCGGCTTGCGGTGAAGGGCTGGCCCGCGGCGGCCGCTCCAGGTTAGAGCACCGGTTGGATAACTGGAGCTCACCGGAGCGGCCGGGGACTGCAGAGGCGGCTTCATTCTGCCTTTTGTGGCCAGGCTACAGGGGCGGTTTTATACTGCTCTTTGCAGCCAGGCTACAGGGGCGGTTTTATACTGCCCTCTGCAGCCGAGGTGGAGTGGCAGAGGAAGTACCCTCTGCGACTAACACTGGGTGGCGGCCGTCCTAACATCGGATCCGCCCTAGGTAGCCGGGAGAGTTTTCTTTCTTGGCTCCCATGGCCTCTGGGCGACGGGTTCGGAGGAATCTCTTGCCCGCGCGACAAGAGGAGACCGAGGAGGGGGCGCGCTGCATGTTCCGGCATGCCCTAACGGAGGTGGAAAGGGAGGGTTCAACCCTCTCTCCCGAGTTGAGGCTGCGCAAGCGGCCAGCGCCGGCGGGGTCGCGGATGGTGCGAAAGCGTTTCCGTAACCCCGCCATCAGGCGACGAGTTGGAACATCATAGGAGTTTTAGTCGAGATATAATAATGTTTTTCTTCTTAATAGATTAGGTCTAGTTACTTTAATAGTTCTGATAACGAAATATACATGTGCTACATGCTACAATAAAACTTACTAAGGTAAGGTGATATATACAGATAATAATCTTATATCAGGAGATGATCCGATCTAAGGTTAAGTTCCTACTTCCTAGTAAAGTATCCTCCTTATGGATCTAACTCATTCTATTACTTAGATGTATGAATTTATCTAAGTAGTCTGACTTAGATAAATATATTTACGATATACAGGCAAATATTAGCGTTTTAAAACTATAGATCTAAAATCTGCATTTTTATGTATATTCGTATAGTCTGCGAATCACAAAAGTCTTCTGCTGTGTTATATGTTCCACAGTTTGTAGTTACAAAAGCAACAGATAAGTTGAACATAATATAATGCGGGCGCAAATGATGTACATTATTTACGAAAAAAAATATGTAGTGCTTTATTTTAGAACTAACCAGAGTACACAAATACTCAATTATATTGAAGATATACACCTCACACCTTCACATATAATTGAAAATATGCTATAGTTTAAACAGAGTTGAAAAATTGAGAGTTATTAAACATTAACAATAATATGATGCGAAATGATTTTATTTCTAATTAACTTTTATAAATATTTTCATTGCCTATTCTTTCTGCGGTTGCTATAGTAACAGTTGCTATGGAAAATCATTTGCAGCCGCGATTCCACTCAAGGAAATTTCAAAAAAATTTCAAGTCTAATTGTTAATTACGGCTAGCAAAGCGGGCAGGAAAAACTAGCATGTATACATACCCAGAGAGAAACCATGTACTATAAATAATAATTTTAGCTACGCTTTTAAAAAAAATATATATTCTATATAAATATATCTATAATATAATCATCTATCATTAATTATTTTGGTCATATGGTGTACTATGTAGATTTAAATTTCTTTCGGTCTAAGTATGATTCGTTACAATGTGTAACTATAATATGTAAAAGGTTTATTTCTCTATATGAACATTGTTAGATGTATTTAAATTTACTTTTGAACCTTTTTTTTCTTATGAAAATGTTTTAAAATTATAATTTGTTAAATTAGGTTTCTTATTTGATAAAAATTATAAAAACTTTTAGGTCAACGTAAAATTTTCCACTTCAATTACTATAAAATCGCTCCGTCCCTTAATTACAAGTGAACTGAGCAACGAGAAAATGCATTCTGCGTCACTTCATTAATATATAATGTACTTCATTAAGAGAAGAATGAGGGGTAGATTAATAATATACAATCTGTACTGCATGAAATAGTATCGCCAATTATCACCAGGATTTGATTAGAAAAATATTAATTATGAAGGTTAAGTATTATAAAATACATGTTGAAGATCTCTTACTGAATTAAATGTAAAATAAACATTAAACAATTACTAAGCTACTTACGGAATGCAGCTAAACCAGCACCAAAAGCTAATTGTTGGTGAGGCAGTAACATTGGTCGAGGACACAGCGGCAGTGGCGGGGATGGATTCCAAATTTGGGGAATCCGATTTGTAACCGTCTCTTTTTCTTCTATTTCCACGTCAGAACAAGAATCACTTTCAGATTCTTTTTTATCCTGATCTGTTAGTTTTTCTACTGTCGGTTGTTGTGGATTTTCTAGATGACCGTATAAACGCGCGAAAAATTTTCTCGGCGACGACGGCCGTGGCGTTTTAACCGTAGTATCTTTTTCCATAGAGTATTTACTATTTTCTTCGTTCATCGTATTTATTATATTTACAAAATCTATTTTAAATAATTTAGTAAGATATTCGATAACTTTATGTTACATTAACTGTGAATCAATTTTTTTTAATGAAATATAAACTATTGATAATAATTGAGAAAAAATATCAAGATTAATTATATTAGTCGAATATTTTTTGAATTTATTAACTAATCAGAGCTTCAAACACGTGTTGTACTGATCCTTTGAGCACGTGGATTGCGATCGACGCGTCAGGTGCGCCCGACATCCCCCGGGATCTCCCGCCACGCCCATCATCCCTAACGCAGATTGGAATAGTGGAAAGAGGCGTAAGTAGCCAATGGGAACGCTTAATATAACCCCATCCAACTCTGAGGGCGGGTTTAAGAGTTATATTCTAGAAAATTTTATACGTTGTTTGAAATCTGAGTAATAAGTAGCTGTTATTGTTTCACGTTGTTGGACGTATCGATAAAATATAATAAACATTTGTTAAAAAAAAAACTAAAAAATTTAGTCATTTTTTTTATACAATTACCTTGTTGCAATAACAACGTTGCACTAGTTAGGATGATATAGATACATGTATTGAGATCTCATTGCTCCAGAAAATACACTAGGTACAACGTCCTTCAAACCGAAACATATTTGCATACTACTGTTTGGCGGGTGCAATAGACGCTGCGGTAGTACCTACCTACCTAGACAGTCTCAGGAAACAGAGAACCTACCACCAGTAAATACAGTCAGTATATACCGTCATATAGAAAATTATGAAGATCCCTTATTGCAGATTGGTACCACCGCAAATTCTAATTAAACACTAGTGTCCTTAAATTATTCTAAATTCCAGATTAAAGAAAGTTGTAGATAGTGCAAAGTGAATCAATAAGGTTATTCGTAAATTTAAACTTAATGCCAAACAAATGTTAATTGAATAAAATGTTGGGCGAGAAACCATCTTACCTTGTTTATGACAGGTGCATTTACCACTAGGTAAATATCTTATCGCTATGTCATAAAAACTGTTCATAACTTTTTAATGTCAGAATGTATAAGACGTAATGATAACATACAGGTTTTTGTCTGTAATGTCAAAAAGCAGGAATGTCAAATTAGATTATTTTAATAATATTTTATTATTGCATAAAATGCATAAAAAAGGTGCACTGTTAACAGCTGTATGTGTTTTCTTATTATTTACTTTAAATTGTACTTTTCCGCTTCAAAGACAAGCATCGTCCTCTAAAGTTATTTACAAAAATCGTAAGTTAATTATAATTATCTACAGTTTGGTTTAGAAAACATATTTCAGAATATGTATCAAGATGTATTTGAGTAGTTTCCTTTTATGGGGTGCTGTTTTACTATATTTCGGGTATTAAATAACTGTATTATTTTAGAATCTAAATTAAAATCGCAACCAGTACATTAATTTATATTTCCTATCACCTGAGCCCCTTTATATAAAGTAACAGTTTAATTTAAAAAATATTGTGTAGAATAATATTATATTGTGTAAATAATTATTTTTTATTTACTTAGAAACTATAAAATACTGTGGCACTATGGATCACAAATCGAATAGTGCTAAAAATGTGCCTTTAGATTTGGAAGACTTTTTAACGAAAATTAGAAACACAACTTATAATGAAAATGGCACTTCTTATGGATTTCCCAATAAAAATTTATTAAACGAGGAAGATCTTCGCCATTACGAACAATTAGTAATTATGAAGAAATATCCTTTCTTAGACATAAAAGAATTGGAAATGAAATACAGTCCAACACTGCACAAAGACACGAGACAAAGTATAAAATTTCTATCTCGAGTAAACATTGCCCCTGAACCAAGCATTTGCGAGCCAGTGGACGATTCAATCAACGTAGAAATTATTAATAGAGGATTATCCGGGTTTGCTATTCCAACTCAAATAGTAAAGCATATGAGGACAATGCAAAAAAAAATAAAAGATGATTTAGAACACAAAAGGTTAAGTCCTGAAAAGGTGGACACCGGTAATAAAACCCCTGACCGACAAATATTAAAACAGCTGAGGAATGACTTAAGCATGTTTATAGACAGTCGAAAACGGTATTAAATTAAATATTATTAAAACATTAAACAGATTAATTTAACAAAGTAATAAGCTTAAAAATGTTAAAAAATTAAAAAAAATCTGGTCCCAGGTGAATTTACAATAAATGAGTCTATAAACCAAAAGTAGACAATAAAAAATAGATTTTAAAACTCTTGCTTTATCTAAGCCTTTGCGTTACATTGCTAAAAGTTCTACATAGTTGTCGTAGTAACATAATCACACTTGTAAGATGACTTTTAAATACCTTTTTACATTTATCGATGAATTATAAAGTTGTATGTTGCCTTTTTTTACTATTATTTAATTATGAATATAGTGTTAATAATATGTTAATTTATCAGCATCATCGTGATGTAAACATGACTGGCTGCATCAGTGGAATAGAATATAGTTTTTTTGAGAAGTTATTACTCAGAAAAATATTTCTATGTATTTAACATAAACTAATCTAGCATTGGAACAGTTTTTACTTCCGCGAAATATTTTTCCACTTTTCGTACTTTCATTACATCATATCTTTTATTCTTTGATAATAAAAACCTTATTGGACGCAGCAAATTGAGAACTACTCCTGAAATTGGTTCATGTGGTTATCATGTGTTGGTAGAAGCTAAACAGTTGCGCAAACTGAACGAATCTTCTAAAGTCAGTGACTTCTATCACATTTACAACAACGAGTTGGTAATTATACAAGCAAACCTTTTACTAGTTACATGATAAATTTGCAAAATTAATATATTTACTAAATTTAGTGATGATTATGCATGATTACCGGTTATTATATATAATCATTGGATTAACCACATTTACTGTAAGTTGTATATTTTTATGATAAAATTAATTGATGTCGTGCACATTTTGTAGAATCATATTTTTTAAAAAAGAATTTATAAGTAGAGAGAGAAAGAGTTTATATGTAATTGCTAAATTCTTATTAGGTTTTAGGTTCTACAATACACATAATTTCTTTTCAATACACATAACGTCTTTCTTTTAATGTTTTTGTTTTCCTGTAAGTAATCCATTTGTCTTTAGTGACTATAAATAAAATTTGTTCTACATAATAACAATACATTTTGCATTTTTTTTTAATTTTCTTAAACTTATGCATATTAAGAGTTGAACATTACATCGGAAACTAAATTTACACTCTATATTTTAGGCGATTGGGTGATCCCATTATTAAATACATTACACGTCATCCTACAGAAAAATATTTATCTCGCAGATCTGTTATCGGTGAGTTAATATTGTCAATTTCTCAAAATGGTTGACAAAAAAACCAGCGGCGCAAACTTCATCAAAAAACTTCTAGAAAACAACAATCATTTTAATAACTTCCGAAGATACTTTACGAAAAGAGACGTATATTTACTTCTGACTGTTCATAATCAAGATAACATCACATAAATTATATTTTGTTTTACTAGACTCAAAAATAAATGAAATAATTTTACTACTTAATAAAGTTAAGACACACAATAAATTAAAAATTATTATTAAAATACTGAATCGAGAAGCTTGATAGTAGTCAGATAATATATTTATAACATGAAACAAAAAATAGCAATTAGACATATATTACAAGACGTAAAAATATTTAAAACATGTACTTAGTGTAAATATATCGGACTATTTTATTAAATAGAGTTTCTACAAAACGTAAATATTTTCAAGTTTATTGTATAACTAACTATTCCCGCTTGCTTTGTTGACTGTAACATCACCGCAACTTCTTTTGAGGAAGGAATTTAGCAAAAACCATTCTTAGCTAACCTGTTAAAATTTTGTGCCTTTACGTTTAACAGCTTTGGACATTTTATGATGAGTCTATGAATTTCTTTAGCTTTATCTATGTAGATATAGCAGTGTAAGTATATATAACAGATAAAGCTGATTTTTAACGTCTTGCAACAACCGGAAATCAAACATGTCTTTTTTATTCAACGAAGAGACGAAACGAGCGAGAAGTCACTTGATAGTAAATGACACATCTGCTCAAACCAACGTAGCGCTAGTTAGGATGTTATACACTGCACCACACTGCGCTCGTCGCATTGAGACATAAGATGTTTAGTCTCGTTACTCTAGTAATTTCATTAGTTACAGCGCCTTTTTAAACGGAAAAATAATATGTTTGCACAATATTTTTTGGCGGCAGAAAAATGCACTGTGCTGGTACCTACCTAGAAATTATATATTATGTATATATATATATATATTATATGTAACATCTTTGAACAAAAAGAATCGAATTCGAATTAAAGCTCAGGCTTGTCTTTATATTTTAAACATGGACATAACGTATAATCTCGGTTTCGACACCAATAATCGTTTTTAATACTTCTTTATTTCATTTCTTCACAAATTACTCAGTGAAATTTTATGCAATAGATTATTTTTAAACATATACGATATTTAGTTTTGATTCTAATAATTTATGGAATATGCACATCCTGGCTGTATGAGCTATAATTATTTGCCGCAATTCATTTCATATGAAAAAAATATTCATGTGGTTGACGTTATGTGTGCGTATTATAGTGTTAATTTATACATAATGTTATCATGATATTGTATTTGTACTTGTAGATAAAAAGCAATAACAAAATGAAACTATAAACTGCCCCATTTCTTTTTAAGAATTTCTTTTGTACTTTACTTTAATAATTGATATAAATATTTGTTAAAATAATCTTAAATTAAACGTTATAAACGTTTTTACAAACAATAGTTTTAATTGACATATATTTTTGCTAACGCAGTAATTGTAAAGGTATTCCTATCTTTTTAATCAATAAATTTTTAATATATTCTTTTACCAATAGGCTTTTCTTTTGCTATTTAAAAAAAGATTACTAAGATCCTATGTTATAGAATAAAAGTTACATTTACAACATATTATAGGTTTAACAATTTGTTTTATTTTTAGACAATTACTAATGGAGTTACAGTGCAAAGTTCAGAACTATGATTGGGGCAAAGTAGGCCACGATAGCAAAGTTGCCAAATTATTATCTAGCAATGACCCAAATATTCAAATAGAACTAAATAAACCCTATGCTGAATTATGGATGGGAACTCACCCAAATGGTCCTTCTCTTATCATAGAAAGAAACATACTTCTCTCAGAGTATTTAAAAGATAATGTTGATGCTATTGGACCAGTAGTAAGGAAAAACTTTGGTGTGACTGTTCCTTTTCTTCTAAAAATATTATCGATTAAAAAAGCTCTATCAATACAAGCACATCCCAATAAGGTAATTTTGGAGAATTAATAATTTCGTGTTTGTAATTTTTTTGAATGAAATTTGAATTTACTTTAAATAAAAAAAATTTTCAGGAACATGCAGAACAGCTACATGCCAAATTACCAGACATGTATAAAGACCCAAATCATAAACCGGAGCTTGCTATAGCTTTAACACCATTTGAGGCACTCTGTGGTTTTAGGCCCATATCAGAAATAAAAAATTTTGTTCAAAGTTAGTGTTGAAAGATGTAGACCAGTACTAAGATTATGTTATAGTTGTAGATTTCTGTGCTCTTTAGACAATTGATTATACTGCTATCCTTAGAGATGTAATATCATTTTGTTACTGACATGTGAAATTTAATTAGTATAAACTTTTAAAGCAACCAACCATTGTTAAAATGTAATATTTTTATAAAGATATTTATTTGTTTTTTGAATAACAGCTTTTTTTATTATAGAAAAGATAGTCATTTTTGATTTTTTTTTTTATTATGGTTCTATCTGTTAAGTTTTGTTTACTAATTGTTTTTTTTTAAATAACAATTAAAACTATTTTCAGAAATACCTGAGCTATGTGAAATTTTATCCAAAGATAGTGTTGATGCTTTATTCAACAATAAACATGAAGATACGCTAGCATTAAAACAAGTGTTTGAATCATTGATGTCTTGTGGGAAAAGTGTCGTGGCTAAGAGCCTAGAGGATTTTTTTAAAAGATTGAACGCAACAGGTACTATAATTAAACAATTATACATTTAAAATTTAAGGGCCTATCTTCTTCTTCTTTCTCATAACCTCATGACTGAGGGATATGACTATGGTGCGTTGCCCTGGCCACCATTTCTTTCCAACAGCTTATCTACAATTCCACTATATATTAGGTGCTAATATGGGCTATAGTAGCAAAACACACTAACCAATTAACAACATTTATCATCATCATTATCATCCCTCTTCAAGCTGAAGACAACAACTTA
Source organism: Ornithoptera priamus (assembly GCA_029034505.1). Classification (NCBI taxonomy): domain Eukaryota; kingdom Metazoa; phylum Arthropoda; class Insecta; order Lepidoptera; family Papilionidae; genus Ornithoptera; species Ornithoptera priamus. The sequence continues at coordinate 3,381,789 of JARDWD010000331.1, forward strand.
TATACCCTCTCTTTTGTTGAAGTCACTATATTGACTGATATTGTATTTGGAAGGAAATACTGATGCCAGGTAGACTCTGTGCTGCTTTGTGCACTGCAATGGTACAAAATGACAAGTGAATAGATGTAGCTGTCTTCAGCTCTCACATATAATTTTTTTAACCAGAAACATTAAAAATAACTGGAACACAATTGGTAAAAATTTGTTTTATTAAACAAGACTTAGTTATATAAAGATGAGAATACTTACTTGGCCTGATTTTACCTTTACAGTAATCACTAATTCTAGTCATGTTGGCTCAATGGGTATGAACTCGGACATCACAATCAGATAACGAGGGTTCTTATCCCAGCCGGGGCGTGCACCTCTTAGGCAGTTTAATGCCTAATGTGCATATTGTTACAATTACCACATACTTAATGGTGAAGGAAAACATTGTGAAGTGAGGAAACCTGCACTCTGAAATTATCTTTGTGTGTGTGGTGACCCCAATAAAGTGGCAACAGGCTTACCCTCTGTTACATAGGACCTAATCTGACCACATCTGGTGAAAAGTGGGTGTTTATTAGCCTCTGCCTATTCCTAGTGGGAAAAAGGCATTATATTATGTTATAATTTATTCATAAATATTTAAGCTATTAAATCTACTTTAAAGACACACAAAAATAGTTACTGGTTTTTTATGTATACAATTAAAATAATTTTTGTCAGTTTTAATAAATATATTTTAGTATTTATCATCATCTGCCTATATGTAGGCACTGCTAGATGTAGGCCTTCCCTAACACTTTTCACTAAAAAATTTTTAATATTCATTGTGTATGTTTAACCTTATAAATCCTTGCAACTATTATATAAACAATACTGTTTTAGTGCTATTGTTAGTTTATTATTGTTTAACCATATTTAAGTCCGTAATAATTTATATCTGTTTTCAGATGTGTCCTGTAAATCGGAACTGCTATTTAACACATTACAAAAGCTTCATTCTGAGTTTCCGGGGGATGTAGGCTGCTATGCACCATACTTTATGAACCTAATGCAACTGCAGCCAGGACAGGCTATATTTCTCAAACCCAATTTGCCACATGCTTATTTAAGTGGAGGTAAGGAAAATTTTTGGGATTTTTTTGGAGGTCACATAGATTATGGGCTCCTTGAACTACATCTTAATTTCAATGGTAAAATTATTATTATAATTGATAATATTAAATTATTTTACCTAAATAAAACATTTAGTGTTATATTTTTATCAATTGTGGAGAACTTGATGGTCTGACGTTGATAAAGACTGCTTGATAACACAAGTATTTTTTTTTTACTTTAAATACTACTAGTATTGTCTACTATTTTAGCATACTCTAGTTTCAAATTCAATATAACGATTTAATCCAATTAAATGTATATAATTATATGTTGTTATTACCATTGTAGCAGAAATTATTGATTAGGTCATCATCACAATATATGATTTTTTTTGTCCACAGATTGTGTTGAGTGTATGGCATGTTCAGATAATGTAGTACGAGCCGGCTTAACCCCAAAGCACATTGATTTGCCTACCCTCATTAATATGTTAGACTATAAAAGCTATACTGCTAGTGATTTGTTATTTCATCCAAACATCGAAGATGAGAATAGCTGCATTTGGCGACCTCCTGTTCCTGATTTTGCAGTTGTCAAGATAAGGGTAAGTAACATATATAATTCTCTCTCTTGAATATTGCCCAACTAAATATATAGATCCTTTTAAAAGATCTTGTATCCATGAGCCATAATAAAAAATAACATTTTAATGTCTGTATAAAAATATATACAGATATTAAAATATATATATAATGCTGTATAAATATATCTGTATTAAAAATAATAAAAGACAATGTGCATAAAATGTTTTGGCAAAATCAAATGACGATTTTTATATAACATTGTTCATTCAATTTAATGTTGCAAGGCATTCAAATGTTATAACAGGTCGAATGCGGGAACTCTTACAACACAATTATCCGACCAAGTCCCAGCCTCATTATCTTCGTATCTGGTGAGGGAGAGGTTTGTGATACAGAACCATTGCGAGTTAGACCCGGATCGGTATTGTTTCTGAAAGCGAGTAGACAATTGACTATCACACCAACAGTAAACTATTTGGAAGCATTTCAAGCCATCTGCAATGTATAAAAGTTAGGAGTATTCACTGTCATTATTAACACCATCCTAACGCAACGATCAAGTGTTTGTGTTGTAACATGGAAGTCCCTCATTTAATTCTAGGGCCACAGGTTATGGAGTTTTTCTTACTGGTCTAGGACTTTTTGAATTAGGCTATAATATACTACTAATCTAATAACCGTGTTCTGGCAGTCAGTATGTTATCAGAACCATAGTAGAGTATTCTGGGCGAGAATACTTCAACATTTGTGGCCTTATTGACTCTTACATTATATAAAGTTAAGTCAAGCCTATCGTAGATAAAAAAATATTATTGACTTGTTACTACAGCAAATCTTTAAGTACTTTATCGCAGTATTTCTACAAGGTTCTACTAGTTAAGTGCAAATTTGCAACATTTTTAAGTATTTACAGAAATTTATTGTGACAATATGTACACAATTTACTTGCAAGCAGCCTCACTCTGTCAAAGGTCTCACTTTTACATAACATTGTTATATTTGTGTTTTATGTAAGATCACAACAAATAAAATAAAACACAATACAAATGAGATTTTCTACTGTTACTGTGAAAAAATTATTATTTGTGGTGCTCATAGTTCCACATTGAACTACCATTTATATTGTATATACATTATACAGTAATATATATATACATGTTCCTACAGTATATATTGTTATACAATTATGAAAGTATTATTGATTATATTTGTATTTAAGAAGGTTTAAAAAGAAGTAAAAGAAACAATTTGGAAATTGATTATAAAGTACCAACCACTAGTGTACGACAGATACTTTATAAATATCTGTTATGGCGCTTTGGTATTTATTGAGGATTAAATAGATTTATTTGTAGGTATTAAAATTGCACAGTAACTTCTCTGCCTACTCTGTAACAGTGTTCTAAGTATTTGTGGCAACACTATCGATGGAGTTCAAATGGTGGTAAGGTTATTTAAAACAGCTTTGTGAAGCATCTAGTATAACCACCATCTTCAATATTAGGGAGCCATATCATTATTGTTGTGTTTCAGTAATCACACACAAACCTTATCATATACACATGGACGCCAGAGTACTCTGAGCAAGCATATTTTATTGTAATTAACCATTTTTAACTTCTTTATAACTTAACATTATGTGAAATTCAGGATGTTATTCCATTAAAGAAAAAACATCATAGATCCAAAAAGAAGGTAAAAACCGGCATTCTCCATATTTTTTTCTATGTTATTATTTTTAGTAGTTTTATGTAAAGCATGAGTACGTCAATTTTAATTAAAAAAAACATGTTAATCAATACGTACTAAACTTTTTATTTAGATGTATTAAAATATTTGCTATGAAATTTTTGTTCCTATATTTACTTTTATTAAATGTGTTACGAATTAATGATGATTTATTTTATTAAAATCCGTGTTAAATATGTATTATGTACTGTCCAATTATAATAATAAAAGATTTATGACAGCTCCTAGTTCTACTGCCAAACAGTAAGTGTGCAAACATTACTGCTTTATTATTGTGTGAAAATATTACAGTAATTAGGCTTAACATCTTGTGTACCATGGCGACCAGCACAATGTGCTGTAATGCATCTTCTCCCGTCCTAGCGTGACTGAGTAGAGAACGCCTAAGTACGGCTCCTCTAACACCACGTTTGGGGGTTCCGATAATGTTTCTAATTTTCTAATTACGATATTCATTAAACACAATTTGACAGCTTTTAATCAGATATCGATTTTTGTTATTGGATTATAAAATAATGAGGTGTAAGGAGTTTCGCACAAAAATTTACGGGACCCAAGCCAATCTCACCTGCTCAGGTGCATCCTGCTAATCAATAAACCAGATTCTGACATCCACCAGCGGTGTGGGAAATAGTGCAAATCCCTCCATAAGAATCCCTCGATTAATGTGGGAATCTTTGGGGGTGGCCTATATCCAGCTGTGAACTTCTATCGGCTGATGATGATTACAAAATATGTTAATTGTATTATACTATATCCTTTTATTTATAGGTTATATAATTTTTTTATACAATTAAGTTACGAGACGAGCGGGTCGTTCCTCTGATAGTAAGTGATACGCCCGCCCATAACGTGGCGCTAGTTAGGATTTTGTATACTATATCACATTACGCTTGTCGCCCGAGACTTGAGATGTTGAGGATCATTACCCCAATAATTACACTACCTACAACGCCCTTCAAACCGAAATACAGTAACGTTTGCAAACTATTGTTTGGTGGGTGTAATGATCACTGCGTTGTTACCCACCCAGATCGTCTCCGGCAACACAGACCTCATCGTCATCGTTAGCCCATAGACGTCCACTGCTGGACATCCCCCAAAGATTCCCACACGATTCGGTATGGGTCAGGGCCATTTCCCACCATGCTGGCCCAATGCAGGTTGGTGGGAGCGAGAGCCTCGTTTATTTATTAGCAGGATGCACCACGGGCAAGTAAGATTGGCATGTATCCCATGAGCTGTTGTGTGGGAACCCTTACATCCCTTCATCCCCAAAAGAGACCTACCACTAGCAATGTCTACGACCTCAAATCGAACACTCAGTCTTTTTTTTAAATTTAACCTACTGTTAAAAAATTAAAATATTTCTGAAAAAAATTCGAAGTACAATTGAAATTAACTTGTCGACGTAATGTGTTTGATATTATCATGTAAGTAGCGTCAGATAATAAATGGTTTAGTTTGGTGCTTTTGTCTTTGCACGAATTTTCATATCTGTTCAACAATGTCTTCATCGTGGTAAAATTCATTGTAATACTTTAGTTGGCTTAATTCTTTCTGTATGAAGTAATAATTTATTTTCCACTCGAAAAACTTTAGAAATAGAAAGTGTATTAGAATGTGAATTAAAATGTTAACAAGTGTCATCTAGAAGACTTCACTGTGTTTTACTAATGATAGATATATAAAAAAGCTTAACGAATTAGGTTTTAACAGCGTTTATTACATTTTTATCCTAGTTATGCCAGGTAAATACAACAGAATCTTATATATTTTAGTAAAATTTTTATAAGTTAAGCCTTCATAAGGTACTCCTGTAGTCTAAGACTAGTAAGAATAGGATTAAGGCAAGCCTTGCGTGTCATAGGAGGCGACTAAAAGGATCTAGGAGTTTCGCGGGCCTTAAGGGTGGGGACCCTTATCGCTCAATAAGCGAACCTACGTGGCACAGCGTATGGCTCAGCGATGGTGCCTAGGAGGGTTAGGCTCTTCCAGTTTAGAGGGGCACCGATGCGTTCTATAAGAGATCCAGGAGTCTCTCCGAATGCACTGATGCAGACCATCGAGGGGATTTTAGTGAGTAAGAATCTCACATAACCCTAACTTCCTCCAGAAGCAGGGTATGTTTCGAAGATTTTCTCTTCCCCAACAAACAAAAAAAAGGCGTTCATAATGCATCAGGCGTTACCACGATTCTGACGATTTACATTTAATAATTAATAAATTATACTGCTATAAAACGATTTGCCCTACTTCAGCAATATTACCAACGGTTTATGACATTACCAGCGTACAGTTTAAAGGTAAGTAAGTATTGGAATTTTGTTGTGTTTAAAGTTTTGAAATAATGATCTTTAACGGGTTTCGGAGTGATTATTGCGACATTTAAACTTGAATGCTGTGGGACCGTAATAAGTCCAGTAATGTTGTCATATAGATTTTTACATTGGATCAAGATAGCGATATATCCGTTTCAAATCTGAGCTGGTGTCCGTGATACGGTATAACGAGTTCAGACATTTTATATGTAATTAAAGTTTAGAAAAATTATTAATAATAACAAAAAACATAAATAAAAACGATGACTTTTTTAATAACAGTTTACATACAGTAGCCAATATTTGACTAAAACTGGATTTAAAATTTTGTAAACACCAAAGTATTGCAAATAATTTTTATAGAATTCTTGCAATGGATTTTCTAGATAAATGATTGGGTGGGATAAGTAATACTTGAATAAAGTAATTTGCGGAAAAAATTACAATTGAGTCCATTGATCCGCCCCAACAAATTCGTAACTATTTAAGTGCAACAATAGATCGGTTAGGCGTGAAATTATTTTCACTGTTACCGGTTTTGTTGCAAAATGTACACAGAAGTTCAGCAAGATTTTTATGGGTAATGGTTAAACGCTTGTTTTCTATCACGGAGGTCTTAGTCGATGCGAAGACCACATAATGGCAGAGCAGCATTTGGATTATAGTTTTATTCAATTAAGTGATGAGACAGGCGGGACGTTCATTTAATGATAAGTGATACTCCTGTCTATAGGCGCTAGTTAGAATGATATACAGTAAAAGCTCCTTATCCGCGCTTCTTTCATTGGCGTTTTCACTATTCGCTGATTAAATATACTCCCCAATTCCTATATTCATATATTCTTTATTCGCGGATGTAATAAGTACATACATAATAATAAAAAGATTCCAATAGGTATCCAACCCAATATCAATTGTAAATGCCGTCAAATGGACTAATGAAAAAAGTATATTCCGTATTCATGGTTTCTGTTATCGCGACATATTTATGGAACATCTACCCCGCGAATAAAGGGCTTTTACTGTTTACTGTACCACATTGCGCTCGTAGTCTGAGATGTAATATTTTGTGTCTCCTTACCCCCAGTAAACTAGCTACAACACCCTTCAAACCGGAACACAGTAATGTTTGTACACTACTATTTGGCGGCAGATATAGTAGCTGCGGTGGTACCTACCTATCTGATTTCCGGTAACAAAGACCTGCCACCGATTAAGACCTACCGCCAGTAAAGTATAGTAACGATTTATTACATGAACACATACCATCCTTATTATCAGTAGAGACAAGCACGCTTCACAATTTTAACATATAAATAAAATTCTTGGTTTTATCAATATTATTATATTATGCATGTATATATAATTTAAGTTCCCACACCAATATTTCGGTTATTTTCAATATTTTCCATCCAAAGGTTGTTTGGAAGAGATCGCTTTTAGCGATAAGACGGCCCATTGAGCATTCATTGTTATATATATTCTTTCTATGATGTAACATTATTTGGTGTGCAATAAAGAATTTTCTATTCTATTCTATAAATTATTCAAAATATATTTCTATTTGGTTTCATCAGTTTTAATAGAAAATATTTTAATTTAAGAGAAACATTTTCCTTGTACTAACATCATTATCATCTTTAGCATCATTCGTCCAGTCCTGGAAACTTGTCTTCTCCAAAATTTTCGCATGCAGCTTTTCCTGGCCGTTCTTATGAAGTCGTCCGTGCATCTGGTGGGTGGGTGCCTATAATAATAATAAAAATATACACATCAATGAACGAATAAATGTCCTGCTCCTCTCGTCGCTTCGTAAAATATAAAATATTATAAAGTCTGTAAACCTTTTTGAATTAGCTTTAGGGCAAGTATCCATTCACGATTTCTGCTTATCGTGGCTCACAATCTGCCCATTTGTCAGTCGACACGTGAAGTTGCGGTTTTTCGCTGACAAAGTGTATTATGAAACAAGTAGGGCTTTATGTCCGCTTTTAAAATTGTCTTTGTACTTTGGTTTGAATGTAACAGCAAGGTCACTTACTCTATTGTTTGTTAGAGATGTTCGATAACCATGTAATTATTCAAAACTCAAGACTTAGTTCATTATAAACGCTCTACAAAAATATGAAATTAGCAGTTATTTGTATATATTTAACATTAAATAACATCTTTACTAAATGTTTAAAAGTCTTTAGTTACTTATCGAAACGAGGGTTGATGTCAGGCAGGCGGCCGGTCGTAAAAAGTTTAGCCAAAACTATTTACAACATGTTCGGTAATGAAGAACATGTTGTGCCGACCCTACATAAAGTGGGACCAGGGCAGGAGAAAGAAGAAGAGTTACTTATCGAATACATATGTATAAATTTATTAACGTTTGTTTTTTTCATAAATAAAATAGGGGATGGTATTCATTATCGTATAAACTCAAATTTCCATGAGCAAATATACCAAATAATTTAGTAAATTTTCTGGTACTTATGTAACAATGTATAAATCATTATAAAGTTATCACACTGTCTTTACAAGTCATTAAAAATTTGAAATATGATATGAAATGAAACGTAGGCGGCATTAGAAATCGTGATGTCGTTCTGGAAATTTTGTGTTATTTAGTGAACTTGCATAATTTATTACATATGATTTTGTTTTCATACTATAATTTTACGAAAGGAGAATCATGAGTAATATTTTAAGTATTTATCAACATACAGACAGTTGTTTTTAAGTTTTAAATATTTAGCTAACATAAATAACATTAATTTACTTGCCATGAGAATTTAAGGTATAAATCATAATTACATGGCCAAGGGAATATACAAACTTTAATAATCTATTCCAATAATCTAATAAATGAAGCTTTTATTAACTATGTGGATTTTTAATAGCTTTAGGAAACATTTTATATATAATATATATATGATGTTACATGTTAGTGTGTAATTTTTTAAATTAAATACTATTGGCAATAATTTCGTTGTAAACAAATTAACATTTTCGATAGATTCATAATATATTAATAATGTAATCAATGGATTACATGATTATATCGGAATCGCAATATCGACTTTGTTATAAATTATTAGTATTTTGGGAGCAGATCCTCTGATAGTACTAAAAAAATAATTTTAAAAACACTTTATGTTCAAGTCAGTTCAATCTCCGATTGTGAACAGGATCGTAACAGAATCGAGGAAGATGGTTTTGAGCATACTACTGATACTTAGAATGTTATGCCTATTTAAAAAATATTACATTGTTTATGTTAATTTTTGTTTAGGCCTTTTAATCTGATACTATTGTGTTCTCGTGGTTTAGCTATTTAATAGAAGTTAACACTGTACATTTGGTTTAACAGTACTACATCAGTGTAGCAGCGAACATTATTAATGTTGTGGCACGTTTTGGTCAATTAACTAGTGCCGTCCAGGTTGCCTTCGGCGTAGATTGGTTTGCGCCACGGCTGTCGATCGTGACCCAAGCTTATTATGAAAGGTGCACCAAATCCTTAGGCGCGCCCACAAACATACGCGTTACATTCCAACATAAGATCTAAGATATGGTGCGGTTTTTTATCGTTGTATTATATTACAAATTTGCGCCTATTAAAGAAACATGAAAAGGGGAAAAAAATCTATAAAGAGTAAGGCCTGTAAGCACCAATATACATTACTGAGCGCTATTTGATGTAAAATATATTTAGAATATAATGAACTTTTCTAAAAATATTTTGCCTAACTCTATAAGGTTTGGCCTAGTGTCTTAAACATGAATACAATATCATTTTCGTACGAGCAAATTGTTGGAATATCACTATCGCCATTTTACCCACAATGTGTCATAAAAGGCGACTAACGAAGGTATAATTTCACAGCAACAGCTGCCCTTGTGACAGATAACATCTTACTGTGGTGGCCAATCTGCATGCCAAGCGTAATGAGTACAGCCAATATCCCTACCGCTCAGCGTACACCAATGAGTAAACGTGATGATAAATATTACATAATAACTACCTTTTTATTAAATTAGTCAATCATAATAGAAATTGACAAAAGTATTTCAGAAATCATTTTTATACACACATTATACAAGATGAGCGGGACGTTCACGTGATGGTAAGTGATACGCCTGCCCCACATTGCGCTAGTCGCCTTAGTTATGGCATGTAAAGTCTCGTTACCCCAGTAATTTTACTAGCTACAGCGCCCTTCAAACCAAAATACAGTAATGTTTGCACAGTACCTAGACGGTCTCCGGTAAGAGACACCAACCATCAGTAAGATCTTTCTGTTCCCTTTCAACCTGCTGAGCTACTTTTTTTATTCATGCGAATATTAAGTACGCAAGTCTTAGCAAACATAAGGTTGATTTAAAATTAAAATGAACGTGTTCTCGAACAGAGTACGTAAGAGTACATACTTTCGATTGGGAACTAACAAGAGCTGAATCTCGTAAGTGGAACAAGGCTAGGTACTGATGATAATCTCCGAACTTCAATGCTCATACATTTCTATCATTTAATTATATGTTGCTATAACAATGTTACGTAAATGCAAGCTATGTGTAAAGCATGTGCGAACTACGATCAACATCGACTTGATAATCGTCGTTGAAGCTTACGATAAACTTAAAAAACACACTTAATAGTACTTAACTTTATTTAATTTCTTCTAAAATCATATAAATGAAATTATTATGTGAAGGGATAAATTGAAAATATAATTTTAGTAAGGTATGCTTAAAACAAATTAAACCAAAAAAATCTTTTGTTTCTTATTTTTTTTTATACTACCACGCCTTTTTTCCCAGTAGGAGTAGTCAGAGGCGAATAAACACCCACTTTTCGCCAGATAGGTCCCATGTAACACGAGGCGAGCCTGTCGCCACTTTATTGGGGCCACCACCACACTCACACAAGGATAATTTCAGTGTGCGGGTTTCCTCACGATGTTTTCCTTCACCTTTAAGTACGTGGTAATTGTAACAATTTGCACATTAGGCATTGAAAAACTGCCTAAGAGGTGCATACCCCGGCCGGGATTAGAACCCTCGTCATCTGATTGCGATGTCCGAGTTCATAGCCATTGAGCCACCACAACCAGACACAGCTCAAATTGAATCGATGTTTATATAAAAAACATATAAACAATTTTCATCTGTTTTCATGACATTGAAACAATCCCGTTGTTTAGAAATGTATAATTCCAACTATTAATTGAAATGAGACAGCTAATTTTCTATTCATATATATGTATATATAACGAAAATGGGTTTCCATTGTTCGCCAATCACGTGAAAACCAGTGAACGTATCAACATAGGAACATCACCATTCCATGCGAAATAATTTGTAGATGGTAATAAACTATTTATTTTTTGAATTTCATAGGTCTTTCATTATTTTATTTCTAATAAACTTTTATAAACATTTTCATTCCGTATTATTTATGCGGTTACTATAGTAACGGTTGTTATAGAAAGACATTTGCGGTTGCGGTTACTCTCAGGAATATTTTATAAAAATTTCAAGGGTAATTTTATTTTACGGCCCACAAAGATGGCGGGAAACAGCTAACATACACATATATATATTAGCTGTTTCCCGCCATATGCACATTATATATATATATATATATATATATATATTTGTTAATTGCGCATTGATGCAACAAAATAACATTCTTTATTAGTAGTATTAATTCTACGGTATAATTTATACGGCACAGTTTATATTTCGCATAATTCTAATCGTTAGTGTTGCGCGGTGCCCCGTCGCGTCTGACCTTCGCAATCACATGACTGAAGCTTCGCTGATCCACTTTTCATACCCAACGCTAGCGTTCGTGATGTTGTTAGATTGTTAATGGCATCTTCACGCATTGTTAAATTATCTGCTCACCATCCACTACTCCCTAACGACCGTATTAAACGCACACGGTTTAGAAAGATACTTTTATACAAAGTTTTAATTAATATTATTGCTATTAAAATAACAGAAAATTGAAACAATTAGAGATGTCAAACTGAAGTAGATGTAGATATAGTGTTCGTCATTATTACTCACGATTGTGACAGTTCACTTCCTAGCGGTTTAAAATAAGGTTTACACAATTTCACACCACACCAACTGACCACAAAGTATTTCATTTGCTCCGGTACTGTTCCGTTGCGAAATGCAAATAAAACATTTAAACCGCTTCACTAAGAAATTATTTTGCTTCCACAAATTTAATATATTATATCATTTTATATTATTAACTCTTCCATTTTTTCTGCTGAATCCTCAAAACTAGGTCGAAAAAGAGACTTGAAAATTATTGTCTCTTTTCTATGATCAGAGCAATATTAATGATTAAAGAGGACATTAATTTTTTTTTGTAATTTTGTGCTATGTAATCAATTTGTTGTAACTATGTATTAAAGATGTTTGTTGTAGTCGATAGCGTATTTAAGGTCAGCCTACTTTTAAGTTGACCTTAAATATGTTGGTCCAACTGATACATAACTCGTTTCATGAAATACCGATATGGGTAATTCTAATTTGATCATGCGATTTATAAACAACGCACTAACGAGGTACCAACGTTAATATTATATTATACGTAAGGATATATCTGCGCTATTTTCATTGTTAATATCAGATTTTGATTGTTAAAACGTTAAAACATCAAAAAACATCAGGATGCGTAATAAACAGACACTATTCAATATTTAAATCAAAATTTTATTTTTATTCTATTATAATTAACATGCTATTCATTATAATATAAAATTATATTGTTCACAAATAAATTGTAAAGCTTTAGTGTTTTTATTGCTGTATAAGGTTTCCTTATCACTAATACTAATTGATTTTTTAAAGGTACATTATACAACAACAATATCAAAAACTACTCTGAAGGAAATGAAATTGACAACTTGACGAAGTAGATTTTTTTTCTATTTATTTGCTCATTTTAAAAATACGTTTAGCAAATTGCACAGTTAAATTCGTGTGGTGATATATTGAAGGAAAATCTTAGTTTTGTCTGATAATATAAAGTCTACAACGGATCAGCGTTACATATAGATTCCAGCAACATATATATAGTAGACATAGGTATGCCAGGTTGAATAAACGCAATCGGAACTACGTATATTATTGACCGCGAGCAAGTATCTATACTATCTTACGAAATCCGATATCGCGATTGAGTAGCCCTACCTTTAAATCGACTACATAGGAAATTCATTGACTTTTTATCCATTAAGTCTATACTTAAAAACTTTCTAATAAAAGTTAAGTTATTTCAAAATAGTCTGAAACAGTAGTAGGAATATATAAATTGTTGAATAATAAGCACATCCCAAAATTAAATAGTAACATGGAATTAATAAAGTAATCACAAAGATAGATTTTCAGTAGGTAATTTAACTTCGCTACCATTTTGTTCAGAGTATATTTACGATATTCTATAGGATTTTTATATAATTTTATGAATTTATATTATAAGATTTTTATCACTTGAAAATATAAACTTATCTTTTAATCTAGATATAGAGTGCTAGAATGTTCGGTGATTTTGACAAATTACTTTTACTTGCAGTAATAATTTTTATTTTGCATAAAGTAGTAAATCTTTTTATAATATATCAATATAATTAGTTGCTTGTTTAAGTTGATAATATTTAGAGTGGTGCTATACATCACTTACTATCTAGTGTTATAACACAATATATAAACGATTTAAGAAATTTATGTTCAATATCACTAATCCAAAACAGCGCATATTTGCATCTTGTAGCTCTCCATCAGATGTTGCAATAGCATGAGGACTTTTTTCTTTAACGAAGCGTCGAGACTAGAGAGACGATTACTTAAAGTGATAAAGTCTTATGGGTAGTCACCCATAACAACGTGGTGATAGTAGAATGATGCACTGCACCACGTTGTCATTTTAATACATAAGATGTTAAGTCTTGTTATCCTAATAATTTTACTAGAGACAACGCCGTTCAAACTAGAATTACCTTAATGTTTCCAAAGTACTGTTTGGCGGCAAAAATAACAACTGCGATGGTACCTAGACAGTGTTCAGCAAATGGAATCGATTTTGCCAGTATATCTGTTTTAATGTTCAACTGTTTAAACGATCCATTTATAGAATATTAATTAGTTATAGTAATAAGTAGACAACGAAAGTAAAACGTCTTCGCAGTACAAAATACGAATTCATTAAAAATTCGAAACAGTTTTAGTTGCCAAAACTTTTGTTTCTAAAAAGACGACGAGAATATTAGTATAATGGTGCCAATTATTAGTATTCACAACACAAAAATTATAAAAAGGTTTTGAAAAGTAAAAAGAAGGTCAATAGCATATCAAATGGATACAAATTGAGCAAGGTATAATTCGTAAACATGTAAATATTTCACGTTGCGAATGTCTCAGAATCATTCGGAAAGTTTAACTTGTATATCTTCGTAGTCTATCTTAATAAAAAATTCATATACGTAAATTAGTTCTATATTTTTATTGCGATAAAGCGGCTAAGAAAAGCTGGATGTTCACCTGATGGTATGTGATATACCGAACTCATTACAATATGGCACTAGTTTAGATGATATTCACTGCATCATATTGTGCTCGTCGCCTCGACACGAGATGTTTAGTAGAGTTACCCTGGTAATTTCAAAATCTCAACCGCCTTTCAAACCATAACACGGAAATATTTGCAGAAAACTGGTTGGTTGGAGAAATATGCGCTGCGTTGGTACCTAGACAGTATCCGGCAGCAGAGGTTCACCGATGGAATTACGTCTATTGAAAGATGCATGATTTTTTTATATTCATTCGATTTAATAAGAGTTGAAACGAAAATAAGTTACTTTTTATACGAATTGTTTTATTTTAACACGATTATGATATATCTAAATTTTTTTGTAATTTCATAGAGCAAAGAGCGCGAGATTTTTCAAACCGTGCACCAAACGTTTAAATTAGACTTAGGAAATCTTTAAGACTCAGTAAATTTTCTCTCGCTGTTTACTTAATATTGTTTACACGTAATTATTTTTTAAAACCAATTTTTCGGAACGTATCTATGGTGAAGAAAGAAGATATAGCCTAGTTAATATATATAGTTAAGATTTATTGCATTTACAATGTTATTACCATATTGCCGTACAGTACAGTACTGCAATTACCGTATTCATAGCATTTATTATATTAAATTTATTAAAATAATATTCATGTAATTGCAGCAAATATATGATTAATATGGTAATGATACCCCAGTTTTATGCATATTTATATAGCTATGTTATCATGATATTTTGTATGATTTTTCGTTTAAAACATGTAGTACATAAATTAAAGCTAGAGATGGAACTGTTTACTGATCATTTATTGATTGTTACAGTGATATTAAATTAAGTTCTGTTTTTAGCTCATTCGTGTTAATTGTAATAACATGTAAGTATAAGTAAATGTAACATATGTAAGTATATGGTGCTGTATACTGAGTACTAACTATTGTTGTGGTTAAAAACGCCAATTGCTTAATAATTACTTCTCTGCCCTATTATATTGATAACTGTTGTCAGTGAAATTTAAATTTTAAACGCCTTTAAATTTTGGAATCGATTAACAATGAAATAGATCAGGTATTACAGATTCGCTTGGATCTATTATTGGACGATTTACGGCAATCAGTTTGGGTAAGAATTTATCTAAGTTGTGAAATGTTGCAGTGAACAAATCAGCTCGTGAAACCGGCAGCTCCGTTATGCAAGATGCGCTGTCATCCGCACCAATTCTTTTGTTGATTTCCATTTTAAATTGTTGTTTACAGACGCAGTACATTATTACCTCTCTCACATTGATGTCCGAAACGTCGAAAACAAGACACTATATAGAAGTTTAAATCTACAATTGTTTGATGTTCTATTTACAATATATACATACTTATAATATTTTTGTATATACCATACATATCAAATTATCAACTTCAAATGTTATAAACTTG
Source organism: Ornithoptera priamus (assembly GCA_029034505.1). Classification (NCBI taxonomy): domain Eukaryota; kingdom Metazoa; phylum Arthropoda; class Insecta; order Lepidoptera; family Papilionidae; genus Ornithoptera; species Ornithoptera priamus. The sequence goes on from JARDWD010000331.1 coordinate 3,397,535, forward strand.
CTTAAGAAAACTTGTTGAATATTTTAAATCAATATATTTATGATAAATATAATTTTTTATAAGAAGGTTATTGCAAGTATTAGCTGATTGGCATTACACACATTTCAAAGAAACCATTTGTATAGAATATTATTTAATTTCATATAAACAAATAATACAATTACTGGACTGGACGTACCAAACAATTTCTTTCCTTAGATAAGTATATATCCAATATTACAAATTTATTACCACAGTAAACGGATAATAACCTTAAAATTACTTGAAGTAAAATTGCCTTAATCATTTACACAGAAACGTAACAGTAAAGTGACAGGTGCTGTAGAGAACTTAAATTTAACGAGTCTTAAGTAGTTATTACCAAACCTTTACCACATACTATTACAATGAGTTAGATACATATCTACTAGCTGAAGAAGCCGGAGTGTATCTTGGCCTCTGTTGAAAAGATGTTTGCTTTGAGGCCAATGCGTTACCATCGCATATAATAATAATAGCTTCTTAACACATATCTTTGCGAATGGGGTGTATTAAGCGCAATAGATACATATTATTACAGACCTGAATCTATTCTTGGTACATTTAGCTTTATATTTTAATCTCTTTCTTGATAAATAAAGATCACTGCGGTGTCTAATGTGATACTCCTACCACAGTCGATTTCCTCGCCACGAGTTGGCTGCAAAATATGTTTCGGTCTTAATGTTACTTATAGGTAATCAAAAAATCAAAGAAATTTTAAAATGTTTACATGTTACCACCATCATGTAAAATTTACACTAACAGTTATTAAATAATAATTCTTTTATCTCTTCTCACATAAAACGAAAGCGGTCTTTCGTCGATCAAAGATTTTGTACCGATTTATAAATATGGTTCAATGTTATCTAAACTCTTTGAATGGTAGTTAATAGTAATTGATCACAAAACCATTTACTTTCTTTTGGTCAAAGAAGGTCAATGTCGGCGGCTGTCGTATATGCCCACAAGCAACGACGCCCGCAGACATATTAAGCTTTAAAAAAACTAGGCCAGCCGCGCCCGAAAATAAAAACACATTTAGAAGTTTCTCGGCGTATTTAACAAGCTATTAACTAATAACATTGATTAATACTTTTAAATCTCCAATATTACTATTTTACTTTAAATTAAATAATCATCAATTAATCATAATGTTTATTGTTTGAATTAATAAAATTATACCCTATTTAGTTTCTATACAGGAGCTGACTTATACAAAAGGTTGTTTTAAAAATTAATACAATTGATGCCTTTGTTCCTTTATCTGAAGATTGTAATTTTTGTTTAAAATGTACACAAACTGTGTATATCTTTAATATATCACCAAGTGTTAAAAATGTCTACGTGTTATATTTCTTGTCTTTACAAAGACCTGATATACTTTTTATTCTTTAATAAACTGACCTGATATACTTTTTATTCTTTTTTTTAGTATATCAGGTCTTTAACGTAAAAACTTGTACTTCAAGAAACGTTTAATTACATATGACAAGCCGACAAGCACAAATAGCAACCCTTATATTCCTTACTATCATCAGATTAGGAAAACGTATCATCAGGAGAATGTAATCTTGTAGTTAAAAATTAAAAAAAAACTTTGATGATTTTACTTCAGACATTTGCAGAGAATTCGGGTTGTTTGTGTTTATTGCTCTGACATTAATTACTTTATTTATGATAACATACGATTATAACAAATTAATCGGTCTCGTTGAAGTACCGGGTGGCGACGTTACGTGCCCAATATCCTGGGGCGGATTACGAAACAGATAATACAAATCGAAGCTTAACGACCTAATGAGAGCCGACCTCGAACTACATTGGTGGCTTGTTCGTGCGAGCTGTTTGAATTGAAATTGCGCACACGGGTTCTTGACGAAGGCTGCTCAGATGATCGGCTTCCAGTAATTCACATCACGCCTTCATAAATTCACTCGCGTAACAAGTTTCTTTGCAATTAATTATATTATTAGTAACTCATAAACCTAACTAAAATTAAATAAAAATCGAAAATAAAGTTTTCATGACATCGCCTTTAGATGAGACACATTTCTAAAGTCAATTTTTTGTCTTTTTTTTATTAAACGAAACGCCGAGACGAGTAACAACATTTGCCAGATGGAAAGTGAAACGCCTGCCCATAACACCATGGCGCTAGGAGATATTATACACTGCACCAGATTGTACTCGTTGCCTTAAGACATAAGGTTCTCTCGATACCTTAGTAATTTCATTAGGTACCTTCTAAACGGAACTCAGTAATGTTTTTATATTACTGTTTGGCGGTATAAATAGGCCCTGCGATGGTACCTACCTAGACGGTCTCTGGCAACACAAACTTACTACCAGTATAACATGAAGTGTGAAAATATTCTTCAGTAAGCATAAATTTTACCGTTTTGCTATACTTTTCAAACGATAATAATAAATAAAATCATCCTTTACAGTAATGAAAACAATTTCAAAGAATCATTTTAGACTACAGTGCTTGAATTACATACTTTTTAGGTTGAATGACAAACTGCTGAACAAGTAATTTTCAACAGTTTGCGCGGCGCAGTGACTACCCGCTTGCCTTGTAACACGGAGATCCTGATTCTATTTCAAGGCCACTGTTATTGTAAAGAATGGATGGTGCTGGAAGATTATGAAGTCCAAGCCAAAGAGTCCATTATAGATAAATGGTTAAAAAAATGATTCTATCAATCTGTTGACGAGCATCCTTTTGATCATACATCATTCATGAAGAAACAACATGAAAAAGGGCGACCTCTTAAATATATTGTTGATAAAGATGTCATTATTAATGTTTACAATAATAACATCATATCATTGACTTGCATGAAAATAAGAATGTATGTAAGAGCCATATAGATTCTTTGATATTTTTAATGTGTTGAATCGATATATTTTAATATTATAAAATAATGTATATTAAGTTTACTACTTATTAAACTTATTACTTTATCTAAAATTGGGAATGTTATTTACTGCACAACGACCTCCGTGATCGATCTTAAGTCGAAAAACCATAAAGATTTTACATTTTTTTTATTTTAAAAACGTAGCCAAACTGTGTTTAAAGTATACGATCCGTCAGAGAATTAAACAGACCAGAAATCATTGTGATCTTGAAATTCCTTTTAAGACTAAGGTTGCAAAATCCGAAAGATGCCGCTAATTAATTTAAAGAAAAATCATCTCAAGATGAGGTAAATTTTTTTTTAATTCTTCATGCAATCAACAGAGGTGGGCACATTGCAAAAATTGGTGGGCAAATTTTTCATAATTTTGACATAATTCTTTGTATTAAACATCTGTATGAATACTTTGATGTATTATATTTTATCTACTGTCATTAATTGAATGAAGGTCGTGGAATAAGAGTATGTTAAACATAGCGACAAAATACTTAACAAGAACTTGCCTCTCCGTTCATCTATTCATAAACTTTTTTTTACATTGTTCGACATTTGTATAGATCGCGTATTTGTCGTTGTCTTGACAATGATCGACATTTTCCCACGCGCTCTTTCATAATACCGTATACGGCTCACACATGGACCTGAGCAATTCACTTAATTGCTGAGGACGAGAAATATCACATTCTTGTAACTGTATAAGATGCGTTGGATGTTTTAATTAAAGATTGTACAAGATCAATGATTAGATTTTATAGATACTCCAATAAGTAAATTTATAATGTTTTTACTTGGAGTAAAGTATTGTGTAGGTGGAAAGGAAGTTCCAACCTGCCTGGCAAGCTTCCACCTTCATATTGTAAATGTGTCGCCATGGCATAGCTGTATTCCAGCTTTTAAATACGGAAGAAAAGCTATTCTGCTCGAATACATGCATGGCCTTGTCGTCATTTAACACAATTTATTAGATATTAAAAGGGTGCCATATAGTTAAAATTATTAATGTCATTTATAATTTTTTTAATAAAAATGTTTACTTTATTACCTTGTCATAAGAGTAAAGTAAAAATAGATTTTTATTAAAAACAAATAAATGAAAGTTTTGTTATTTAATTGTACTTTCGCAAACTTGCAACATCATTCCCAATTAAAATCCTGCGAGTTTGCTTTGTACGTAGTTCAAACGTAACTGTAAACCATTATTTAAATTTACCAATTACAATTTTTATTGCATAAATGTAACACTTCTAATAAATCATCAAAAATGAATTTTATTTATTATAATTACTTGTTCTTGATAAACCACTTTATATTGTTTTAACAAACATAATAAATGTGCGGCTTTACGCTCCAAAAAATATACAAACATCAAACACTAATTAACCTTCTCTAACTAACATAGTTTGTTTTTTATATAGGAAGGAAAAAAAAACGCGAACACGTTGGCAATGAATATGTTTTAAATGATATTTATTTACCTTTATTCATAATAAATAAACATTTTATAAAAAATAGCATTCTTATCTTAAAACAGTAACTGAGACCTATTTTTGGAGGTGACCCCGCCGATACGCGGATTAGAGAGGGCAAAGCACGTGATGAGCTTGTGAAAGGCATATTTCGCATACATAATGGTGAAATCTTTAATACAGACCATTTAATATCATATGGTCATCATAGAAATATTTTGCATAATAAATCAATATTTATTACATCTAACGTAAAAATAAACTATATTTTGGTGCGTAAATGCGAAGTTGAGAATATGCATTATTATATTTTTATTTCATAAATATTTATAATTTAGGACAACTTGTAGATTTTGTTAATAGTTTAAGAAAACAATTACAAATGTAGGACAAAACATTTTTAACTTTAACACACATTTAATTCTAATATTTTAATAGTGCAATCTATTCAAAAATAAGTTTCTTAAGACAGTCGTTGGTAGCAATGCACATTTTTATAAATTTTTAATATTTTTTTATAATCTCGTCTTCAAAGTAAATTTAATATCTTTAGTGTGACTTTCCATTTTACTATGGATTTCAAAGAAATGAAACAATGTAAAATAAACATGTAACAAAAATTTTGGAATTTAAATACCTAATGATTTTTCTTATACATAAACATTTAATTAAATATATATCTACATATATATTTGTTTAAATGTATTTAAATTATTAGTCTACATAATAAATAAAAGTATTTAAAAATTGTTAAAAGTTTTGTAATGAGATCGAAGCAAAACGTGTTCTAGATATTTTACAGACTGTAATCAGAAAACAAAGGAATAGAAGTGGAACATTCCTTACGAAATTTTTGAGTAATCCAAAGAAACCGGAACATTATTATTAATAAAATATTTTATGCTACTGTAAATGGAAACCTTCCATTATCTAATATTACGCAATCTTGTTATGTCAATCATTATAAAGGAAGTGAAAAACGACAGTGTTTGATAATCAATTTCAACGTCGTACATCAAATTTGGCAACCGTTCCAAGAATCGCTTCACTGCTTTATTTTGAACGCCCGACAGTCGCTTGGGATGTAACGTACATTAAAAAAACCTTCGCAGTTGCATCTGCTGTTGCGAAAAAAACGAGAGTTGCATGCCGCATTTTTTATTTGATTAAAATAAACAGCAATTTTGTGGCGCGCCGCCGTTTGCATAACACGGGTACTGGGCGAATACTCCGCTCGAGTTATTTTAATACAAAGCAATCCTTAGAATATGATAATATGAAGGTTACATCTCTTATTAAAAAGTTAAAGAGTAGCTAGAAACTGGAACAGTTTTATCAATCACGATGATAATGATCTTTAAATCATATAAATTGCACCACATTATGCGCGTCGCTTTGAAAATAAGTTCACTCTCGTTACTCTAGTAATACACTAGCTACAACGCCTTTCAAACCGGAACGCAGTAATATTTACACACTAATGTTTGGAGGCAGAAAGAGGTGCTGTGGTGGTACCTGTATAGATTATAGCCGGCAACAGAGACCTACCAATGTACAGTTATAGTTAAACAAAAATATTATTTTTTTTACCTTAATTAGTAATGTCGTCCCTTATATATACTATTTTTAAATTGAGTTGACTGCCAAAGCTTTTTCAGGACGATAAACCATCAAATATTTCTTAACATGTTTCAATAACATTAACAGAAATTAAGCATGCTATATTGAATACTCCGCTGTTCAGTATATTGTTACATAATTGTTAAACCGACTTAAAATTATACGGTTTTAAAAGAACTTAGTCTGGTGGCGGTAATATTAGATCCTTAAATATGAAATTGGCGTTTTGTATGGGAAGAATATAAAGTCATTTTTTTTTGTAAAATATATTTAATTAATCAAAGTATGCACCGTTGTCAATTATCTATGGTACTTTTGCCATCTCATAGGTAGTTCATTGATCCCTTTACTAAAAAAAACGCGAGAATTAATAAATTCTTTGAAGGCGGTTTGGTCTGCCGCATAGGAGTTGATTTTTTTTTTTCCTTGTAGGTAATTGTCTAAATTCCGGAAAAAATGGTAATCTGTTGGGGCAAGGTCCGGGGAGTACGGTAGATGTCGCAGACATTCCAATTGTAGCTCAGCTAGCTTAGTGGTTGTTTAATGTGCAGTGTGTGGTCTTGCGGTGTCATGAAGCAACAGTGGCCTAGAGCGATTGACCAATCTCGATTGTTTAGCAGCTAGTTCTTCCTTCATGCTTTGTAGTTGCTGACAATAGATATCTGCCGTAATTTTTTGGCCAGATTTTAGAAAGCTGTGGTGAACGACACCAGCGCTAGTCCACCAAACACCCACAAGTAACTTTTCCTGAGTAAATTTTCATTTAGGCCAGGATTTGGCTGGGTCTCTAGGTTTCAGCCATTGCGACGAGCGCTTCCGATTATCGTACAGTATTTACTTTTCATCACAAGTAATGATTCGATTTAAAATCCCTTCATTATTATGTCGGTTGAGCAAAGTAACACAGCAGTCTGCGCGTGTTCGCAAGTTCGATACACTCAATTCATGAGGTATCCATCGTTCAAGTTTTTACTTTCCCGATTTGTTTCAAATGGATTAATACAGTTTTGTCACTTACCCCGAAGCCTGCAGCTATATCTGAAATGCTTTGTGATAGATCCGCTTCCACAGTAGTCTTTAATCCTTCATTTTCCACTTTGGTCTCCGGCCGTCCACGGGGTTAGTCCTGAAGGTCGAAATTTCCAGAACGAAAACGTTGAAACCAAAAACATACCGTGCTTTCTTCTGCGACACCAGCGCCTTACACATCATTAATTCTTCGAGCTGTTTCTGCAGCACTGCTGCCACGGTAGAACTCGTACTCGAAAACATACCGATGTTTCATGTTTTCCATTGTGTAATAAGCAACGTCAAAGAAAAAAATAATGAGGAAAAAACAAATGAATGACTGTTTTCAAAACTCAAATGTACCAGCTAAATGAATTTATAAACTTAAATTTGGAATTCTTAACAAAAGAGGTGATATTTCAGATTAAAGTGGTCAGTATGACAAAACGCTAATTTCATTTTGAAGGATCTAATACTTAGTTAATTTCTTTTACGTCTACCCAATTTGTAATAATTTATAAAAATGTTTTAGAATCCACAAATTAATGATGTCCAGATCAGTACTTGCAGTGATTACAGTGCGGTAGATTTATTTATTAATTTTACTGTCACTGTACAAAACATAAAAAAAAATTTCAAAAATTTGACTTATATCATTCTATGTCAATTAAAATAACCCTGAGTCTTATAACCACTTGAAGAGCTTAATGGAATGCCTAATAAAGGCCAAAACATAATACACGGTGGATGAGGGAGCATCACGTGGTAAAACTTTCATGTCGTAGGCTTCGATGCGGTCCGCAGTCTAAACCATCTCAGTACAAGCGCCGACGCACCACAGTCTGCACGCTTATGCAACTACAATATTTTATTTAGAAAAATAATGACTTTAAATAATAATTCATAGAATTAAATTTTTGTGCTTAGTGCTCATTGTGATATAGTGGTCTGCAAGTGAACTGTGAGGTGGTGCCGGTTTTACAATGTTTAAAAGGTATATTATTAATTAAATTTTTTATTTATAAAATCTTTATAATTTATTTTAAATTAAAATAAATGATTTGCATATTTTAATATTAAAACAATAAATATACAGAAATTCGTTGATGTCTTTTGTAGCGACATTACAGCGCTACGAATGTCTACAATCGACAGCGTAGCTATGAACTAACAAATATCTCTTAAATACGCTTACAATGATTTTTAAATTGTTACTGAAAATAATACTTATAGGATTTGTTCAGATAAATCGAAAAATCAATATGAAATCGACTCACTTTATACATAATGTTTATATACTTAAGCATTCATTACTCTTTTTATAAAGGGATATGAGTTGTACCATTAAAAAATATTTACATGTTTAATATAGATGAAAAAATTCTTATGCGCGTGTGGGGTAAATTTAGTATAAAGTTACATGTATTAGTAGTATTCAGCAATACATATCAATTAACATTTGTGCAATGTATCTACTCCTACGTCTCGTTTCTATGACGTGGGTAGACGCAGGCGGTGTTCAATTAGAAGACAATTGTTCATAATTTTTAAGTTATGCTTACCGTTGTACTTTAATGGAAAATTGCAGGAAAATATATTGTTTACTTTTACTAATTAATTCAACAACTTTTACCATTTAACTGTTCCCGAAATTATTTAAAATAATATTCCAAAATGCAGTTTAAAAATTATGCATAGTATGTATTAAGGGATTTAAAAAAAATAACATTTTTGCTATATATTCACGAAAAATAAATAATCGTTTTAGCATTTTAACTGATAATTGTATAATTAGTTGATTATGATTACTGAACCAATACTAGTTACGCAATAATAAAATAGAACAACCCCCATCAAATTCGTATGAAAGATTGTTTCTACATTTTATATAGAAACATACTGTTTTTAAATTCACGATTTAAAAATTTACGATTAAAGAATTTAAAGAGCGATGTAGCTAGTGAAATTACTTGGGAAAATTGAGCAATAAAAAATGTCTCAAGGCGACGAGCGCAATGTGATGAACATATATCATCACAGCTAGAGCCATTTTGTCACGGGATGACGTGTCTCTTACCATCATGTGAACGTTATTTTCTTCTCATCGCTTCATACTTTAGTTATTATGAATAACAAATTTGTTCTATTACGAAGCTAAATGTAATACAGCTAATGTTAGGTTTACTATCTACCTGTCGGTTAGTTTTTTTTACGAAAAGAATTTGTAGAAAAGTTTAACAATTATTTTAAAAGATTGTATGTATAAACAACTTTAATTAAATCTTACTTTACGAGTTAATCGTTTTGTTTATCTGAAACTCCATTGTTAACTGAGCTATCCTTTAAAGTTACTTTCACTGTTACATAAACAATAAAACTGCATCAACAATATCCCTAACGGAGGCTGCTTTTTCAGTAAGACCACTCCGATTTAAAAGTTTGATTATAATCATTTATATAGCTTGACTTAAAGTTCTTTATATTTTCTTTGAATTCATATTAATAATTTTAATATCTTTTCAATACAATTTAATAAAAATGTGTACAACCTTTCAAAATATTAATAAAAATTCGAATGTGAAAAATACCGGCGCATACAATGTGGTAGCTGAATTGGATAATCATGCATATTTAAATGCTTCAAACATGAAAAAAATATCTTGTTTATCAATGGAAACCGATATCTTACCAAAACTAAAAAATTCGGCAAAATGTAAATTTTTATTAAAAAATTTAGGCAGTACATTTTTAAGAATTCCTGATATAAGCGTTACATAAATCTTTATATATGCAATTTTAAACATATAGGTAATAAACTTAATCCTTTTATAATGTGAATAACCTGTAGAAAATTCATTAAAATTGTGATCAACTTAACTCAGTTTTACACAATTTTGTTTTAGAATAAATAGGTGTACATCTAAAGAGGAAACCCAATAGCTTCGACACATTACCTACTTTTATGTAATGTATAATAAATAATTACAAGCTATCGTACCAGTTAAATGAAATTAAATTGCGGAATTTTGCAACTTATTTATATTGCTCGTTACCAATATGAGAACCCACTTTAGACCGCAGTAAACTTAGGATATTAACTACCTTTGTGTAATATACGATGTTGTTTAATGCTATGTATTACGTTAATAATTTTCAATGTAAGGTTGAAAACTCAGTCCACTTAATTAAAATTATTTTGAATTAGTTTGACTAAAATGTACGACTACGTCTTAGACGATAAATGTTTGAGGAACCTAAAATGTTCAGGACGTTCTTGAAAAAAACTGACACCTACCGATAACAATATGGCGTCAGTTAGAATGTTTATACAACATCACATTGTGCTCGTCTTCGTTGACATATCTTCTTCTTTCTTCTTTGTCGTAGCCTCATGTCTGATTGCCGTGATTATGGTGCGTTGCCCTGGCCACCATTTCTTTCCAGACCATTTCTGTCTTGCGCCATTTGGATGGATGATTGTAGGGTAGCTCCCGTAGCGTCCTGAGTTGTGCGTGTCCATCTTGTAGGATAGCGCCGATCTCGCTATCTTTCCTTCCACACAACCAGTAATAATCAGTCTTTCCAGACTGTTCGGGTCACGCCTGACCGTGTGTCTGAAGAATTTTATCGAAGAAAAAAAAGAAAACCGTTGACATATATAATGTTACTATAATAATTTCTTTATGATGTAGATAAATACGATCCGATGTCGCTGAAATCCGATCATAATAATGTTTGCATACTACTGTTTTGCGGCAAATACGCAATGGTGCGCACATGTATTTTGCTAGTAAATAATATGACTTCAAGTATATTATAATAATAACTCTTATTATATAACTATTTGTTAATATTGATAGCAATTATACACGGTCTTAGCGTGAACGTTAAATCGGATTGCTTCGCAGATTATTTGATTTAAATTAAACACGGTGCTGTATCACGCAATCGTAGAGATGCAACGAAACAACATTGGATTATTGGAGCAATAGTCACAGCAATTAACAATTACGCAAGCAACATCAAATTAACATCATTCCTTTGTATTGCTTAATATGTTACAGAACATTTGATGTAATAATAAATTTAGACATAGACAACCTATTGCAGCAGATCTTAAAACAGTTAAATATATTAATTAGTGACAATAACAAACAATAATCTATCATTTTTAAGGACTTTCTATCTACTAGGTTACCATCTCCACATGTTTTTTTTTTGCCCTTAAATGATTAAGTACACGCTAAGAGTATAAGGACTTTAACCGTGATAACTTTAAAGACAATTTGGTCTTTAAAGAATTCGTGTCAATAATGCTACATAAAATCCAAGTACAATATTTAAGTTCTTAAGGAAAAACTAGTCCGCCAGTACCTTCGTAATCTACGGCAAAAAGCCTTAAATATTTTAAAACGTTCAAATACCCGGTCAATAGTTATGAGTATTTTACGTGGTGTAATCTACAACGAACTCTTTCGGCGGCACTACATTAAGTTTGATAGTTATAAAAATCACTAAATTTTTTATTTTAAATAAAAATTTTAAAAATGTAAAGATTATTATATTATTTTAGATTTTTATACCTATATATACCTAATAGAATAGATTATTTTATTCAAAGAATTGAGACTGCAAGTTATCGGTCAGACAACGTACGAGCACATACAAAAAAATGGTCTTATGGCTACCGTAAGTTAATATTATACTTTAAAGTATAAATATTTTTCTTCACAGCGATATCATCAGCTTCAAGTGAATATTACTAACAGTGAAAGGACAAAAAATATTAAACGATGGCATTTACTTAAACGAGGTCGCCGAGTGCCCACTCAATAGCTCCTCACCTAACGGAAATCAATAAATATTTATATCAAATAAATGTACTAAGAGTATTCATTACGGACTTCCTGTAATACCTACTTTTAAAATAATCAAACCGTGATATAACCGTTAAATTGAAAATCAGTGGTACAAACTGTAACTCGTTTACCTTATTCTATATTTGTTAATAAATAATATATTTATTATTAACGTTTATGTTAATACATTACGGATTACGGATTTATGATGTTGTTGAGATGTCGCGTTTTTATTTACATGTTAAGCACAAATATTTATGGGCGCTAGATATATTATATGTATTATTTTTCAAAGAAACTTAGGTATATGTTTGTAAAGAGATTTTTAATATAAGTAATTTATTGTTTGTGTTACATCCATGTATAGAACGAATGTAATAAATATTAACATATAATAGTAAAGGTTATTGGCTAAATATTTTAAAGGCCTTTAAAAATATTTCACTTAACAATAACTGTATATATCTCATCTTGAGTACAGTAAGAGGCGATAAACTATATACGGATAATACATTTTAAAGCCTTGCCGAAGAATTATAAGTAATCAACTTACAATTTAATACGATGACAGTTTGAGTGATGGTTCAAGTAACCAATAGAACTCACTGCAAAAACCTTTCACTGATTAAAGAAATTTTTTAGTTCCTGTAACTGGTCTCGTTGTCGTATTTACGATTTACCAAGTTAACTTTAGTTGATTCGTTGAAGAAAGAGTAGTATATATCTCGAAGAAATATTGACGGTATACTAAGAAATATTATTCTAACTACAAATATCGTTATCGGTTTTAATATCTGTATAAATTTTGCATAATAATGTAGTGCAGTTTATAATACGATATTTGTAAAGACATAATTTTATTTAAGTTCTATTAATATATATTATAACAGAAGTAGGGGTCCATCATCATATTCAAATCTCTCCGTTAACACAAAATATACAAAAATAACGGATATGGTAACATAAATAAGTTGACTGTTGATAGCAACAAAGAAAACATTATGACTAAAATAGAATCAACGTCAATGGCAATGAGTGATTGTTGTAATTAAAGCGTAATTTCATGCATATAAATATTATTTTTATCGTATAAGTTATTTGTCAATCGTCAAAATATGCGACAAGTGCATTATGAGAGACAAGTTTACGAAGATTTTCATTTCATTTGGCCTACATTTGGTGATTGTACAGTACGCTGTATCTAATTACGTGGTTTCATACTATATTAATATTTATTCGTGACAATATTCTTAGTTACTTATCGGTACAATATACTACTCTTAATATGTACCGTACTAGGTAAAATCGGTCACTGAATAAATTGTCTATTTATCTATAAACTTTTTACAATTTTAGTATATTTTTTTTCTACACTACATTGATTCTTTATCTATACTACCCAAATGATCTTCAAAAGGGAAGGTCACAAGTTCCTGACGTTAATGTCACTTTATTGGATCTTTGGTGTCTACATTAAAGTAACTACGGTGCAATTATAGTAAAATTATTGAGTTTTTTAAAGCATAACTATAAAAGGTCGATTGCAAGTTGATATTTCATGTTTTTTATCTTTAATTAAGTTATCATTGCTCGTATCTAGCTAAATTATTGGGTGTAAAAATGCCCTTATGTAGTGAATGCGAAAATACATGTTCAGAATTAACCACTACTATTTTTCTTCCTGTGGATAATTTTTTTAATTATATATAGAAAATAAGTTGTGTTCTTATATAGAATAAGGAAAAAAAAATGTGTAACCATCGAAGCTGGAACCATCTTTTAATGAATAGCTAGTTAATAAATGTATTTAATTATTTTTAATTAATTTAACATAATATTATTTATTGCAGAGCGCTTGTAATAGCGCTATGGGGCGCTTACGCCGCCGCACTCGCTCCACTCGCCATCCCTGCTGATGATGACTGCGCGCTCTACCTGACTGGTCCTGGACGCTCGTCCGCTTACGACTACAGCCTAAATCTACTAAAAGGAAACTTGTAAGTATTATTGCATCAGTTTTAAATAAACCCGTGAACGGAACGACTAGCTGCTTGCCAGAAGTCCCTTCTTCGATTCTTTGGCAACAAAGTTGGATAAGTAAAGACTGTAGTTTTTGAATGCACCCGACTAGCTACCAAGTTATTGTGAATCTTCCGACATAATAGACATTGTTATATTGCGACTAAGTCCCACATTTGAGAACAAGAGAATTTTTTGCAAATACACTTAACTTTGTTATCACATAACATAAGGTGAAACTGAAGTCCAGTATTAACTCTGTGAAAAATAAAACTATCTGCATTCCTTTAATGCAGGTCCGATGGGACAATAAATAACTTCATTCTCTATAGAAAATTTTTCATATATAACGTAACCTTTTAATATTGAAATTGTGTTACGTAATCCTCTCGATAAGCAGTTTTTGAAGTTGCGGTGAAGGAAGATATCGTGAGAAAACTTACAGGTTCCGAAAACTTGGTTTCGTGAACATGTAACATCCACCAACCGCATTGGACTAACGTGGTGGAAAATGGTTTCACACTTTGTGAAGAACAAACCGACTAACAGTAATGAGCACAATGAGGAAGCTATTTATTTATTTTTATAATAGCTGCCACATAATTATTTCTGCGGCGTTTAAGAAAACTAAGTTATAAAGTTAGTAACTAATTAATCTCCAAACTATACACGTAACATTGGCTTTAATTTAAAAATGCATGCGCCGTACGGAAACGAATGCAAATAGTGACAGATGTTCATAATTAAGAAACAGCACCTGCGCACTACGGGATTAATTTATTTCATTCAAATATAAAATTAAGTGTTTATTCGAAATCAACATATGAAATGAAAGAATTATTTCTAAATATTTCCTCTGTTATCTCATTCAAAAGATTACCACAAAATGTTCCAGAAAGTTTCGCCTCATTTCCTATTTTTTCCTCAGAAGGTTTATATAAAAGCAAATCAGTTTAAAAGATTTTCCTTTAACAGACATTGTTACAGTTCCGCTCAAAATGGATCAAAAATAGACATGATAACACAATTCCGACTTCGATACTCGGATTTCTATCAATAGACGAAAAATAAATTGGTAAATCTAATGTTAAAAAGTACTTCATTTCTTTAACGCTATCATATAAAAGCCACTATCACATTGCCTCATAGCGAAGCAAACTTGACACAGTCTCGTGGCACACTTCACCGTTTCTCTTCTTTGTTAAACGATATTTAGTTTCAATGTTTTGTTTTTGTCTGCGCATGTCCGACTCCAAAAAAAGAGATTTCACTTGACGTAATTCTACCTAGAGTTCGTAACAGTTATTTTGACATGTAAACGTCCACACGAAATTACGTAAACTAACAACTTATTTCATTCGTTAACATGAATGTAAACAACGAAATCTTCAACGACGCTTCAATAGTAGAAGCCCTTCACTTTTCGTCACATGTTTTTCTGTTACATATTACATTTTATATATGTGTACATGTTTTTTTAACCTAATGGAAATTTAAATTAAACTCATCTTTATTGCTAGGTCATAACCATAGCTAATTTATCGCTAACAACTAAATTTCATTGGAAACCGAACTTAAACTATCCATTATTATGCGCGGTTGTTTCGCTGGGATCTGTTATCGAACTACCCCATAGCAAAAAAATTTTAGTGATATAAATTAAAAAAAGGATTAATAGACTCCAATATAACAGCTACATTACACTAGTAAATATTTTAAATAAAGCAAATATTATATTTAAAATCATGACGTTCACACTACATACAGGTAACTCGTAACATAGTGAATATTATTTGAAGTAGTTAGCCTCTTAAAAGGAAACCTAATCGTATAATCATCATTGTCGTATAAAAGTTTATATATATTGTATTATATTAAAATTCTTAACAATTTTGGTTTGCTGAATAGACGTGCCATATTTGTTTGTAACTTATATAATCTAAAGATTTCATATACCACAGGAAGCTGTAGATGTTTTGGTGATTTTTTTTATGAATATACATTTTTGTACAATTATTCCGATAGTACATGAAGAAATTTACTATTAAACATTTTTAGTAAAGGTTGTACGTTAAAATGTAAAATGTAAAAGTTAAAATTGTAATAACCATAAACTATTCGTATATAGTACAGCGCATCCCGTCGATCACGAACTGACCCGACACCATGACGTAACCACCACTGCCACAAGTAATATCCACCCTTCATCAGTGCTAGCATCTCGCACGCATTATATTAGGCAACGTACCGAACTGGTCCATCGCGTTCACTTTCAAATCCTTTCGCTTAATCTTACTAAACCGCTTAACTAATGCTCTACAGAAGTCCATCCACAATAACATTTACGTAAACTTTTTCCTTCCATAAAAATTTGTTTCAAATATTACTTTTCACTGTAAAATATATACTTAAAATCAATAAAACATTTTCGAGGCTAATATGGATCGATAATTTATTAAACTTTATTACTACAATTTTATAGGTAGTAAATAACCCTTTAAGGTTATCTAGTACTCTTCTATTGCTTTCCGTGTCTCGTACATACGACGCAGATATTTAGTACGGTGAGGTGCTTAGCTAACGGCCTGACCCTGTCAGATATCGTTTGTCCAATGCCCACAGTGACTATTAGTCCCAGTACGGTTGTACTAAGTCATAATACATCTCCAACGTAATCTGAAGTACCGCTATCTTCTTAGGTTAACGGGAACGTCCACTTTTGTTGGCATATTGTAGAAATTCACACAACAAATCTAGCCGAGATACGAGGTACGTCCACTTTCTATCGGCTCGGACACGCCCTGACTCGTATTTTACACACATTATTAATTCTGGTTTAAGTATATTTCCTACTTGGTAATAATTATGAATGATTCTCATACATGTTTCAAATAGAAATAAAACTCACGACGGCAATTATCGGTTGCTTAGTCACATAAAAATAATCAGTATTTTACACAGAAAAGTCTGCAAATCCAAATGCTTAGTTAAACAAATTCTTAAAAAAATTATAGTATAATGTGATTTTTCTTCCAATATTATTATATTTATATTCACAGTGGTATGAAAACATTGAGCAATTTAAGTACAAATTTTGCTTTGTATCATAAATAAATATATATAGAAAGGTTTTTAGCTTATAAACTAAATTTTATAGTAATATTGCTACTGGTAATAACATATACAAATCAATTAGAATTATTTGCATTTCTTTCTAAACATTTGGCGACATAGATCAAAGAAAAATATAGTTATAAAGATATGTATCATGTCTAGACAGTCACAGACTGGAAAGGAAATAATCAAACGACATCTTACTTCGAGGTAAAGAAAAATACAGACACTCCTTAAAAAGAAGGAATGTTTTAAGTTTCCTTATTAAGAGAATAAATTAGATTTGATTTGAAGTAATGAAATAAAATTCTTTCCGGACTACTTCCTTATTGACAGTCAGTTGAGTTCAGTCATATGTATATCGCAACCATCTTATTTATATAAAGGTTATCATTTTTTTTGTATGTCTATGTAAATTAAGTTTGAACATAAATGTAAGTTTATAAAGAAAGCATAACAAACACACAATCATTTCAGTCAGAACTATGTTTGTGTTTTAATTAAATATAATTTATGTAGAATTTTCAAATATATTAGATAACAACGAATCACAATATGGTTCAGGTACATTTTAATAAACAACGAATACCCTTTCACAAATACCTATCATCATCTAAGTAATTAATAATATATGTTAAAATATTCAAGTCATGACCACCACTATCGCAGTAAGAGTTTTCGTAAAATCCGAATGCATTTGTTAATACTTCACGCTTTTAAAATGTAAATAACTTCGGTGTCAAAGTTCATTAACATTTATCGACCTGGTTTTGTAAAAAGTATACATACGAGTATTCAAAAACAAATGTAAAGTAAGCGCTGCAGCTTATAACTTGCTTACCAACATGCGTCCTCTATTTTTATCAGAAAATATGTTAATTCGCTTTATTGTGTATAAAACATTAATAATAAATTTAATCTACTACAATTTTATATAAAAGGAGTCGCAACTTTGCACGTTACCGTACCTTCAGCTAGCTCTAAAGAAATTATTTATCTAAATGAAATTCCGATTAGACTCCAAGAAGTACATTTAATTTGATTGTTTCAGCGGCTACGAAGGCCAACACACCTGCATTACTTACGACGCTATCAACCAGGCGTACCTTGATGCGAGGAACAGGATCCGTAAGTTATAACAACGAGTTATTTTTAATGAGCGTATGTTCTCTCTTACATAATCATTAATATACATCTAAGATACTTGTAAATGTTTGATCTTTATGAATGTGTGCTCAGAAAACGTGTATGTAAAAGCGTCTTAATTCAATGTTAAATATTTCAATTTCAATAACCATATTTTAACTTAACAAATACATACGTTCACGTACAAAGTTGCTACACCAATATGAGAAATAACGACTATTATTCAGTAAATCAAAACATCCGAGTCTGTGAAATTGTGTACAAAACATCAGATGTTTTACCAACATCGTCGAGATGAGCTGTCTTCCTAAAATAAACTTGATTATTACAAATGACAGTAACACCGCGAACCATCTTCTTTCATAGAGATTTATCTTAATAGTTATTATTGAAACTTAAATAATTTGTTTCAACTAATATTTTAAAGAATTGAAAATGATATATAGATATTCATTTTATTAAAACTAATTTATATGTTTTTTGTAATTGAGTATAATTTTCTTACAGTTGTGTCCCAGCCAAAAGATAACTGGAAAGCAGAGGATTTCGCAAGCATCGGCGAACTAGTCCTCGACATCTCAATACAGTTGGCGAGAACGTAAGTCAATCTTTGCATTAAAATAGTAACAAATATGAAGCTGTTAAGATTAACGATAAATACAAATTTCATGCGATATTTCCAGAAATTATTCGATGAATATCGTCAACGTCGGAATATGTAATATTTCAAAACGAAACTTGATTAATATTTTATATATATATATATATAAACGTGCAATGCAAAAATCGTGAAAACGTTTAAATGTCAAGATTTAAGTTATACCTTTATATAGTGTACGAACAAAAAGATCACGGTCACGGAATCGAATCCGATACCGCACTTCAACACGATACTTAGGCACGGCAGTAATTATAGATAGAGCTTAACAAAGGATGACTTATTGAATTCCTCATTCTTGTTACAGTATATGAATGAGTTAAAATTTTGACCAGTCATTACCGGGCCGACCTTCGTTCAATGCTCTCTTCATCCTGGTTTAGATTAATGACACGCAGTATATAGTTACAAGGTTGGCTTCTATAGAGACCACGTACCAACTCTATTCTTCTCTCTTTATCTATTTAAAAAGATTGGCCTAATCAGGGTTATACATGTAACAATTCTTTTTTTTATTCAATTACGCAATGAGTTTAGCGGGAC
Organism: Ornithoptera priamus; assembly: GCA_029034505.1. Classification (NCBI taxonomy): domain Eukaryota; kingdom Metazoa; phylum Arthropoda; class Insecta; order Lepidoptera; family Papilionidae; genus Ornithoptera; species Ornithoptera priamus. Next base: position 3,416,913 of record JARDWD010000331.1, read on the forward strand.
GTTCACCTGATGGTAAGTGATACGCTTGCCCATAACATTCTTGAACAAAATATTACTAAAGGTAAATAACTTAAAATACCGTTGTGTTTACTTTAATTATAATTTTTATATAAATTAAATTATTAATTTCAGAGATTTCTATTTTATTATATTTTTGTAGATTTTTTTAATACCTTTTGTTTATTTTTTTATGAACATGACTACGTTATTCTAATACGAAATATACGTAAATTATAGATCGTTACACCAAGAAGCTGTAACATGACCTTTAACTAAACAGTGAGAGGCACCAATTGGTAAATGTCATGTTATTAACTCTTACGTTAAACGGAAGTATGGAATGTATCATAAGGATTATAAAACCGGAATTAAAAACATACATTTATATTAACCACGTTCAGAACAAATATTATGTTGCAGAATTTATATTAATATAGTTATAATAGCAAGTCGATCTAGCGAAATTTTTCAAACTTCAAATAATTTTTGCTGTACTCTACTTTTACTCATTCATTGAAAATTACATAGATCAGTATCAAAATTAAAATAAGACTATAATTCCAATTAATTGAAATATTTCGCACCGTTGCGAGCCAAAATTATATGGTAGTAAATTGGCGCTCAGTAAGCATCGACAGTAAGTTATTAGGTAAAAGATATTTACAGACTTAACTCGTCATTTAGTAACAGTGCGTACTTTCTACGTTAAATATAAAGTCGAAGTTTACAAGGTTATATACATAAGTTATGGTGATTGTGATACTTAAATGATTTCAACGCATGTCGCAAATGATTCTTGAGTGTTGATGCAAAGCACGATAACGTCTGTTAACCAAACGAGAGAAGTTAATTGTGGTAACTAATGTGTTTATGGCACTGAGCTTATCGTTGCATATCATCAAGAAGGTCGAAATCGTACGAAATCTCATACTCACATGATTGACGATCTAGTTCTACATACTTCATATCTTTTTTTGATTACGTGATATACGCTACTATCTACCTGCCTGTATATTGGATAATTATTGATATGGTCCATTGTTTTACAGTAATGTGAAGGTCAAAACCATTAAATTTGGCACAAACAGACAAGAATCACTTATATTGTTTTATTGATAACGATTTTTAAACGTCGTTCGGTTCTTTGTTCGGTTGTTACGCTATGCTTCACATGAACAGCATATAAATATTGAAATTATTATGATTAATAATGTAAACGAAAAGATTACTTAATGCCTATTAATAATAATTAACCCGATTTACGCTTTTAAACTATGAATGATACTGGAGTCGTGTAAATTTTGAAAACTTCTTAGAGAAATTAATAAAATACAAAATATGATGCTTATGGTGCATTAAATATTATTTTGTGTTGTATTAACAACTCGACAGTTTCTCAAGACTACGTAATTTTTAAAGATCAACTAGTTTTTTATATGAAGGGGTTGTGACCTTTTTTGCTTTAATTTCTTTTAAAGAAACATAAAACATTATGACCAAATATTGTTATTCGGTCAATGCTACAACACGCAATATAATTATGTTAATGACTTAATATATGTGCTCTCCTTTTATTTACGTACAAAACGTATTAAAATTCTTATGCCAACTTTTTTATTAATATTAATTATCTTCTGAATAAATATTAAAGAGATGTTCATAGTAATTTGTTATTACAAGATACAACGTAAGATTGTAGATGTTACGTTGTTTAACATAACTAATTTTATTTATCATAAATCTAATATTTACCATACCAATTAAATTTCTTAGTATACGAATAAATATATAATCTATGTTATTTTTATTAGTAAGAATTAAATATAACCTAAATTTAAGGATATTGTATTTACTGCCTTGAAAAGTTTTATAGTCCACTAATGTATACTGAAAAGAAATTTAACTGTGTTAAATTAGTAGATCAATTATAGATTAATTTTTCCATAATATACCTATAACATATTTTTCAGGCTCTATGAAACCTTGAACTAAATTTTATTTTTATCATTGACCTCAATAACGTTTATATATGAACCAAAAATTTCTATGTTAAAAATAAATGTTCTGTAACTAATTGCATAGTTAAATGATATTATAACGATGTGTTTTTTTTTGTTGTATACTAAATCACACGTCCATTTGTTAAATAAATTTTATATCTCTACATATTTGTTTCTTGAATAATTAACACCAATAAAGATATGCAAACAATTAGTCTTATAAGCAATGTGGAAGCATTTCTCTCTATAACTTAGTGAATGTATTGTTAAGTTTTAAAAGATTACTTATGTATTTTTAACTCCGCAATAGGTTATCACACTTCAAATAAGATTCGCCGTACGTTTATCTCGTAACATACACAAAAACTATCCTTTATAATACTGTACGATTATAATTATTTCTCTAGATATGGGCTGACATATGAGGAGATAGAGAAAGGACTGCCTCTGATAGATACATCACGAACACTTATAAGGGAAGTGTGCCCTCCTGTATTCTCTCACGTTGAATGTCGCGCTGGAAAGTATAGACGATTAGATGGCCTTTGCAACAATCTCCAACATCCTACGTGGGGAGCTACAATGGCTCCATTCCAAAGGTAAGGTCACAATAAGAAATTACTAGCGATATTACAACTTCAATTTAATTCGACAAACTCTCATTGCTATTACATTTTTGCCCTTATTTTAAATAATTTAAGAGTATAGTCTACGTTTAAATTTTATAAACATTGCTATGTTCTCAAGTATTTTTAAAGAGTAAGCTGCCGATTTTTTATTAAACTTAAAAAAACTACATCATATAATTCATAAACTCTACTAAAAATTTTGAATATATGTATTAGTGGAGCTTTGTGCTTTTTACATACATATTATATTAACTATTAAATTATTTACAACCTTATCATATACATTATACTAACAAATATACATTGTATTAAACATTAGAAAGGGAAATAAAGAAAAGTAACTATTATTTTATATATATATATATAACTACATATTACTGTTAAGACAAAGAAATATGCTATTATACATTTTTGGTATTAAATATCGCTTAGTTCTCTGTTCATAAAATGAATTGTCTAAAAAGCAGAATAATCCAAAGACAAAAAATTTTCAACAGATTAATTGGGCCATTATTCTCGGATGGCATAAACGCACCTCGAATTTCGCACTCTGGCCACGATCTTCCACTCTCCCGGGTCGTGTCGCGCACTATGCACCCTGATGACGGTTTCCATGACCATGCCGGAACAGTCATGGTCATTGCTTGGGGACAGTTTATGGACCACGATTTCACACTCACTGGAACGCCACTTGGTAAGTGGGTAATTACAATTTTATTATGGTTATAGATCTTCACCTAGACTTCTTCTTGTTTATGCCTTGAGTCTTCGGATCTGAAGATTGACTGTTAACTCTGAAAATATAGACCTCTTGCGCGAGATGGAAAAGTTCCTCGTCACATATGACACCTGTCCACTAACCAAGATTTCCTCCGTCATGTTTTTCGTTGTGTCCTGCCATCATGATTGCTGCAAGAAGCTGTATCGATCTCGTCTCTTAGATTCATTATATATTTGAATACGAATACGTCAGTTACAAAATCAATTTAACTTATTTTTTTGATTTACTCTGAATGTATACCTAATTAGTGATATTTTTAATTATTAATTTAATTACTTCATAAATAAGTGTATAACCTATTCTAGATCCTGTCCATCGTAACGACCCTGAGGAATGTTGCAAACGCCCACCCCATCTGAAACATCCGTATTGTAATGAAATCAGAATCCCAGAAGACGACTACTTCTACCGTCTTTTCGGCGTCAAGTGCATGGACTTTGTGCGTGGTTTCCCCTCACCAAGACCCGGCTGCCGCCTAGGTAAGCAAGTTTATGTTATATATTGACTGATAACATTTTACATTATATCAATTTCTATATTTTTAGCGTCTTAATAAAGAATTTTTTTACTATCTTTTTAATAAACACCAGCCTAGAACAAAAAATTTGCTCAGTCTAAATTAAAAATACGATACAAATTAATGTATCAGATTTAAGTTAAAGTAGGAAGTAGTAACTCGTGATAACAAAGAAGCTGCATAATTTGGCGACGGTCGTCGAATGACATATTTATTATATTTATACGTTATGTTATCGCCCAAGGTATTAAAAACAATAAAGTACAATACAATTGTTATATGTACTTCGTATGACAGCCACCTTGTTAAATTGCTAAAAATTGGGTTCATTGCCTCGTCTCGACAACAATCGGTTTGTTACGGTCAATTGAGGAATATCAAAAGACAAATAAAACACATCTAAAATCAATGTTTACTTACATTTCTTTGGATAAATGTCACAAAATATTCTAACATATTTCAAGAGACGTGAAAAGACCTGACAAAATAAAAAAATTGCAATAGCATATTCAAGTATATCCTGAATATTTAGTATCTGTGTAATTGATAGATGAAATTTCATTAAAATTATTATTACGGCACGGCTTGTTCAAAATTATAATTTCCTTTTACATCGTTTAAAACGATGAGTTATTGAGTTATTTGTGCTTTCTATAACCTCTTTCACCTTCTGTGATTTCCGTATAAATTATGGTAACGTTTAGAAAGAGACTGTAATTTTTTGTGTTATCCAATCGACCGCGGTGAGACATTATATCGTGTGACCAGATTATCTTCCACCTAGGGTTGCCAATTAATCCCGGATCAAAATTGTAATCTTTTACCAAAACATACGTCAAAACTTCAGTTTTTACCAATGCTATCTAAATGTACGGTTTTTTTATTATTTGTACGTAATATCATTTTAATATTCAACAGTAAATGTTCTGCGATTTATATGGAAATTCTTTAAATTTTGTAGCGCATTTGAAGGAAATAAGGTGATGAGATTATTACTAGTATATTGTGTTTGTGCCAACCTTAACTTCCAGCATCGTCTGCCACAGTGAGAGGCGAAAGTTAATCCGTTACGTGTAGCCGGTGCTCCCAGGTTGCGCAATGTAGTTCGGAATATTGGTGCTCGCGAGGGTACGCGGATCACTCGTAAACAACTTGACTATACACCTCTCTCTTTATGTTATTGTGGTATTTTTCCGATGCAACCGAATATCTCCGATGCGCCATCATTTCTTCATACTTGTAAACATTTTTTATTATAAGTATAATAAAGATACTTTTACCAATTCTTAAGGAAACGAAGAATTTGTATGGTATTATACTAATAAGCGTAATTGAAAATTAAATTAAATCTTTGTTACACAAGATTTTTGTATACGACCATGCCATCCCACACAAATATATGTATTACGAGGTCAATACTGTTTAGAAATAGAACGTCAAGTGTTTTTGATTAGAACCACCTAAAGTTTTAGATAAAAATGTTTATAATATTTGTTACAATAACGTCACATCGCGTTTATACCGCTAAACATATTCAGTAGATAGAAATTTAAAAGCGGAGTGTCTTTAAAAAATGTACCCTTGAAATATATTTCGAAGTGGCGAGCACAATGCTGTGTTATAAAAGCAAACCTAAGTACCGCATTGCTATGGGCACAGTATATCACTTATCGTGAAGTAAATGCTTATGTCTTACTCGTTGTTTATCATAATTGTTCATGTAATAGATATTTTAAATATAGTTAACTTCTCAATTGCAATTATATAAATTCCGTGAGAAATTAAACGGGTAATAACGAGTGATGTAAAATGAAATTTTTGAACCCGGCCAAATATTACCTCACAGCATAGATGTCATCGGATTGTGTATATCGTGGATAAATCACGAAACAATGAAAGAGAAGGAGCGAAATATTTATAAAAAACCACACATTTTAATATGTGAAATTAATTTAAATGTTAATTTAAAACAGTTCAATAGCAAAGTATGAATTATAATTAATTAATGTTTGTATCTAATCGTTTGCGACAACCGGTCATTGGCATGTAACATATCTAAAACATATCTTTCACCTATGCAAATGGAATAAATAACACTTGTGTAAATAAAATTAAGAAACCTTTAACTAAGAAGATTATTAGGTTAACATGACTTACAGCAATGTATTACAATATACTTGTAACTAAGACTATTAAAATTCCTTCATTAATGTTTAAATATTTATACTACATGTAAAGCAGTGCGTTATTAGAGAGTACATTTGAACTTTTTGCTTGTTAACACCTTGCAAGGCGCTAATAGATCAGATTGTGTGTCATCGTCTATATAGAATTTAGTAGTTTCAAATACCTTCAAATAACAAATTAACCAATAGTCACAAATAACTATATCCGCGACTTTATTTTCATGTCTGACTTTATTAAAACAAGTAACAAGACGAATAGGAGGTAGATCTGGTGATGATACTGATGAGAATAGTTGTCGCTACATATTACATAGTTATGTATGACTCTCATATATCGACTTAATATATAATAAACCAATTTAAATTCAAATCGCAATATGCTAAAGGCTCGAATAAAATGCATGCACTGCGCTAATAGAGCGGCATTAGACCGTTTAAAATTAATTGCGTCACTTGGGGCTACAGACCTTTTACGCTAAATTGAATAGATTAAGTCACACTATCATTCGTACATTAGAAATACGCGATTAAGGGTTATAAATGACTTTATTTTAGTGAATTTTGTAACTAAAATTTTAGCTCAAAACCTATCACATGCCTAAATAATGCAACCTATTTCCGATATTGATAACGATCGTTTTGAACGAATACATTTTTTATTAATGTTTTAATTTCTATTTTATGAAAATATCGATTTAGGTGTAACTACGTGTTTATACTGTTTGTATAAAATCAAAAGATGTGAAATGAGCTTAGATAACTCATATATTATCCAAACACTATAACGAAAACATTTATAATGTTTAATTTTTGCATTGTTCTGTTGCAATGTTTTTATTTAAATCATTTTGTAGTTATTTATAGTATTATCGTAAAAAAATCGATGTGAATAGTACATTGAATTATTCACTTTGTATACAAACTGTAAAAACTCCGATGTCGATATCACAATGTAATCTATTTTTTACGTCTCTTAGGTTCAAGAAATCCGTTCAACACGCTGACTGGATCTATCGACGGAAACACCGTATATGGTGTGACCGACAAGTTCTCCAGGTACCGACTAGATATTTGAATTTAGATTTAGCCTTATTCAGTAATTCGCAAATAAATTAGCTATTAAGCTTACACAGTTCCTTGCGCCTTTCGTTTCTCAAACAATTTTTATGAGTATTTATAACCACTTTCTATATTACAGAACGTTGTTTAACTGATTAAATAACTATAAAAATTTATCAATCAATGAAAAGCAAGAAGACATAAAATTTAAAAATAACTTTTTTTCGTAGTAAACTTATCATAAACCATAGAGATTTAATTTCGATTTAAATATGAGACTCTTAAAGCATTTAACGGTTAATATGGGGTAAATATTACTACGTTACTACATATAATAATTTTTTTACAGGAAGTTACGTACGGGCTATGGTGGATTATTGCGAATGAATCCTGTGTTTAAAGAGTATGGTCTTAAAGATCTGCTCCCGCTGAAACTTGACATTCCAGACGAGGGTTGTACTCGTCCCAACAAAAATATGTATTGCTTTGAAGCTGGTAAATATAAAAAATGTTTTATATCATGTATAAAGTAAAACTTTCCAAAATATAAGATGGGAAGGCCAAAAATCTAGTTGAAACAGATGATTCTGCGTATTTCTATATGCCGACCAAGAAATTTCTGTACTTCTATTCGTTATTCGCAAAAAAATAAAAATTGTAGTGTCTACATCTGGCTTTAAGCTATTTATCAGTGAATATTTAACAGACACCTGTATTATGAACCGTTACGCGCTTAGATAAATAAACAGAACTTAAAATTTATTACAATTTTAGGTGAAATCCGTGTAAATGAACAATTAGTGTTAACTGTTATGCATACCTTAATGGCACGCGAACACAATCGAGTCGCCGAAGCTCTTGCGGCCGTAAACGCACACTGGGATGATGAAATGCTCTTCCAAGAAGCAAGGAGGATCAATATCGCTGAAATTCAACACATCACATATAACGAGTTCCTTCCTATTCTACTAGGGAAAGACGTTATGGAAAAATTCGGACTGGTGCTAGAAAAACAGGTAAAACTTTTTGTTCAAATTATTAGCGAAAAGTATTAGGTTTTAGTGATTGTTGTTAACTTAAAGTATAACATAATGAGTTTTTATCGTAATTGTACTAAAAGCGTTATAAAAAAAAATCACTTACAGGGTTATTGGAATGGATACGATCCGGAAGTAAACCCGGATGTGCTCGCGTCTTTTGCAGCTGCCGCGTACCGTTTTGGACATTCTCTTTTACCAACAGCTGTAGAAAGATGGTCCAAGGCGCACAAATTTATCGGTAGGTTTTTAAACTTCAAAAAGGCTTTTCAAAATCAAGATACTGTTAAATAACAGTAATATATTTTACTATCATCTTAAGTATAAAATGTTATCTTTCAGCATCAAAAAGATTGTCTGATCTTATTCGGAGACCTTACGACTTGTATAGAGCGGGAGTTCTCGACGAATATGTGATGGGCTTAATGAATCAAGTAGCACAAGCTATGGATGATTCTATCACACAAGAAGTAACAAATCACCTCTTCAAAAAAGTGGGTGCACGCTTTGGAATGGATTTAGTTTCACTTAACATGCAAAGAGGTCGTGAATTCGGTATTCCCGGTTATATGGAATTCAGGAAGTTCTGCGGATTATCCGGCGCCGAATCTTTCGGAGATTTGTATGGTTCTATGCCAAATGAAACTGTACGAAAATATGAAACTATATTCGAACATCCGGTTGATGTGGATCTGTGGTCTGGTGGCGTATCTGAACGCCCTCTCCCGGGTTCAATGTTGGGACCAACTTTTGCTTGCATAATCGCAACACAATTCTCTTATTCGAGGCGCGGTGACAGGTTTTGGTACGATCACTATTTCTAATTAAAATAATTTTAACACACATTACTTGTTGTGCACCCCTTTATTTTATTCATATTATTTTAGGTTCGAGCTGCCTAACCAACCTTCATCTTTTACACCCGAACAACTAGCAGAAATAAGAAAATCGCGACTTGCCCGTATCATTTGCGATAACACTGATATTATCGATACAGTTCAACTTTATCCCATGGTCTTACCTGATCACGAGCTGTAAGTCCTTTTTTGCTTCACTTAATTTAGAAAGATATTAATGGTAAGTTACTTATTTTAATATTTAATTTACAGGAATCCTCGTGTACCATGCAGAAGCGGTATTATACCGCAAATGGACTTTAGCAAATGGGCGGATCCCCTTCCGTTCCACGGTGCGGCAAAGCAATTTGTGAGTAGCTTCACGTATAACCCATTTTTGGGCAAGAAGTAGAGACACAAGCACTAACTATTTATTAAAAACTGTAGTCAGTAGTTTGTAGAAGTAGATAAGCGTATTGAAATAAATAGATACATTTAGAGATGTTTTTCCCTAGAAATTCTTTTCACAAATCTTGAATTTCTTTGAAAGTTGTATTGATTGCTTAGAAAGTGTATATTTAATATACCAAACTTGAAAAATACTGTTTTTTTGCATGGAAAATGACATATATATTTCAATAGAGTATTGTTTTTAATTATTTTCGACATTTGTGGAAAATTAATAACTAATAACTGCCCAATAATGTAAAAAATAGAACTTATGGTATATGGTATGCATGGTATGGCATTATTGTGCAGTCATTAAATTATGTTATTATAGGCTAGTTCTAAGAGATATTTCTGTACAAAATGTATGTAGAAAATAGTTAAGGAGATCACTGGTTGTTTGCCATATTCACGTAGATACCTATGCTGTATTATGTAATAATAACGACTTTATAAATTTAAACCGAATTTTCTTATGGGTTCTAAAGTTAAAATTAATATTTAACATTAAAGAGAAGAGCATCTATATTCATAAAAAAAATATAACATTTTCTTATTAAAATAGACGTTTGAAGTACCAATGGGTGTTCGTTTATGTAATAACATTTACACAAAATCACAAAATTATGATATAAGATTGTAATGTTAATAGTATTTTGATCTACGTTATTTAGATAAAGTTAGATATATTTAGTTATTGCCTACATTAGTGTATTTTAATGCTGTAGACTTAGATACTAAGTTGAACATTCGCACACAAATTGTAGTTTAATGAATAAGCACGTCAATAAATCTGTTGGTTTTTATTTATTTTCTAGAACATGTTACGTATTGTATCATTAACCTTAGTTATAAATGTACGATTTTGTAAATAAACATACAAAAATTCAGAAATAAATAATAAGTAATAAATATTGTTTCATTGAATGTCGTCACCTCGATAAAAATGCCTTTATACACTTTGAATAAATTAACATTTTACTTTCATATGTTCACAGGTAACGGATGCTATTATTTTGTTAAACGAAAAACAAAATAACACTATAGAAAAGGCATTAAAAGATACCAAACGAGATCAAAATAAAAAAAAGAATGATATTGTTAATATTAATTGTAGCAATTTTATTTTACCTATCAAAGAACGAGACAGCGAAAAAAATGAAGATAATACTGACTGTTTTGGGAATTCTACAGAAAATGTTATTGAAAATAGTAAAGAGCCATGTATTCAAAAATTAGATAATACAAAACAGACTACTAATAATTTGCTAAAATATATTTATAAGAAAAATGACAAAGTAACGAATAATCAAAAATCTAACGGACATTTTAAGAACAAACTGAAAAGAAAGAAAAGATCATCATTGGATACTCTAGATACCGTTTCCAAAAACAACGTTTTACCTGTTATGATCGATTATGTTACATCACATCAAACAAAAGATAAAAAAAAATTATTCTTACCTGTAACAGTAACTGGAAAAACTGTACAGAGTTCCAATTTAGCAGACTTCAATATAGAGACCATACACAGTAATGACATAAAACCTGCTGAAGTAGAAAATAAAAAGATCACTGAAATAAAATATCACGGTCCAACAACAAACAATGTTTCATTCCCTTCAGAATCAATAGAAACTAATACCCGGGAATTTAGCGGCGACAAAGATCACGAACGTCTCAAAAATCAAGAACACGAAGACATTTCAAGTAGTTCAGAAGAATTACGCGGAGAAATTACATCGAAGTCATCGGAATATGACAAAGAAAGCGGAGAAAAAGACAACAGTAAAATTTCAAATCCTGTTGAAAGTAAAGAATACTCCAGTATAGAATCACATTCGTTTAATAATTCTCCTTTAAAAAACAGCGATGAAAACAGTAAATCAGAAGATGATGAATCTATTGAACACAAATATCAAAGTACTTCAAATATCAATAAAAAACCTCTTCATTTATCATCACATGAAGTATTAGACGATGTTAGTAGCAAAAGTAATGAGGAAGACATTTTCCAAAAAAAAACTCATGACAAATATTCTGAAAATAAAGCTATAAACTCTTCAGCGAATTCAAGAACAGATCATAATGACAGTAATGAGAGTAAAACTGCAGAAAACGAAGAAAGTTACGAGGATTCACATTCCCAAGAAGATATCAATAAAATTCAAAAGGAAAAACAGACGCACATTAATGACGCGGAAGTCAAACCAGTAGTGGAACTTAATAATGAAAGTAGCGAGTCTAGCGAAGAAAATCTACAAGAAACTAATAATTTACAAATTAATAAACATGGCAAGTTGGTAACATATTCAAGAGATGACGTAATTAAAACAGATAAAGACAAAATCTCTGCAAACAATGAAGATATAGAAAAAATTGACGTCAAACAACAATTTGAAAGAATTCCATTAGACTATAACCATGCAAATAAACGTAAAGACAACAAAAATAATATCAGTGAAACAAATATTCCCGTAACGGAACAAAAAGGTTCAGACGAAGATAAAGAAGGTACTTTAGATACATTGTTACCAACAAATCCAAATTATGATGATAAATTAAATACAAAATTCCACGATCTAACTATAAAACTTCCTGATATAAAATTACCAGATGATATTTTATCATTCGCTTATAAGGGTCCATATTATGATGACACAAAAAAAGATAAAAATGCAAGCAAACAAAAATTTTACTACGACTATAATGACGACGATTCACACGAAAAGAACGAAGAACTAAAGAGTGAAGACGATTTCCATGAATTTTATAAACGCAGTAATGGATTTACTAATGATGATAATAATGAAAAGCAAAAGAGCAGAGAAGATAATAATGAAGATTTGTATGAAAAGTTCGTACGTGAGCGGTTTGGGAAAAAATCTTTTAAGGAAAGATCTGAAAAATTACAAGCTCAAGCACATAATTCACCGAAATCGAAACTTCATAAAACTTTCAAAGATATCCTTAAAAGGACTAAAGATGTGCAAAAAGAAGCCGAAAGAAACGGAGATCCCAATAGTAATTACATGTGGACACTCGAATACGGCGAAACACTTTAAAAATGTTTCAAATATATTTGTATGTAGTATAATGAAATTATTAATTTATACTATTTATTTTCATTTATCTTTTACATTTAAGACAATAGAAAACATCTTATTTTCAAGTTTATAATTTTTGACGGAATGAATATCAATGGCACACACCACTAAAATTCAATTAAACCATAATAAATTAGCTGAAATCTAAATAATCAAGTCAATTACTACAATCCATTGGATAAAAAGATCGGTTGGAGTATAAAGTCAAAGTAATAAAGAAAATAAAAAAAAACAATACTATAATCTTCTTTCTACTGCTCTTTTCCCAGCTATGTGGGGTCGGCACAGTAACAAAACAATACTATAATCGATTTCGTGAATAACTAACCTGTAATAATAATTATACACCAATTACACAAACGAAGAAAACATTGTTTAAACAAAAATGTACAATGTGAAGTGTTATTTCTCAAAAAGCAATCTCTGTCAGAGAACCATTAGGAAAAGAAGACATAAACTGAACACAAAGTACAACAGTAGTGCACTGAATTGTGGTGAAACTATATTTGAGGTTTATGTCAGGCAGAGGACTGCCGCGAGCTGTTGACGATTATAACGATGAAAGCATTTCATGACAAATTAAACAATAAAAAGTAATTTAGAATTTAAATTAGTTATATCTTTTAAAAGAAAATTGTGTTTTGGAAGATGGAAATACACACCTTCGTAGCCACCACGGGTTTGTTTATTAATTAACATAAAACTAAAAATTCTGAATTGCGAGAATTTTAAATATTGAAAAAGATTCATGAAAAATAATTAAGTTAGAAATTTAAGATTATCTAAAAAAAGAAAAGATAGAAGTACAACCGTAAGTTTTCGAGGCATTTCAGAAATTGGCCTTATGTTCTTTTCTACTTTGCCGTACCAGTTAGAGAAAAAAGAAAAATTAAAAATATAACCTACAAATTGAAAAAGCATATATCCGTGATCGATTCATCTTAAATAAAATAAAAATATTTAAGTGATATCTATACCTTAATTGCTTACATTTTCATAAAAATGGCAGAAGAAATACAGAAGAAGATGCAAAAAGAATTAGAAGCATTTGCCGGACTACAAAAAGAATTTCATAAGGCAGTAGCGCAAAAACAACAATTAGAAAGTCAATTAAATGAAAATAAAGCTGTAAAAGAAGAACTCATGTTGCTTAAAAAAGACAGCGAAGTGTTTAAACTCATCGGTCCAGTGTTAGTTAAGCAAGAATTGGATGAAGCACGCCAAAACGTTGCAAAACGAATGGAATATATTAGTAAGGAGATTAAAAGAGCTGATGTGCGTATATCAGCTCTAGAAAACAAACAAGAAGCAGTTCAAAGTAACCTTAATAAACTTAAAAGCGAACTGGCAAGTTGTAAATAAATCAGATCTACTTATCATCACTAACACTGCTTATATTGTACTAATTATATAATATAATTTTGGTTTATTCATTCGAAGTCATTTAATTTAAACAATGGATCCTTATTTTACACTAAAATCTGATACTGAACAGAATTTAAATGATATAGTAAATTAATAAAATGGATATAAACACATGATCCTTTAAATAATTACTGCTAAAATTTAATTTCTTCCAATACTAAAAGTATTCCAACAAGAAAAAAACAGTGTTTTTATTGCAATAGATAATTATATCAAGTGAATAATGTTTTTTTTTTTCACAAGTTCTTCAAGGTGTATAAAAATACCTAGTGCAACTATAAATTGCACAGCAAATGATTGGAAAGGTTCAAAATGTTTTGTATATCTATTTATATTGATACCTAAAAATGTACTGATTAGTAAAAAATATTTAATTTCTCAATTAAATAGTATTGATGACAATGGTCTTTGTTTTTACGAAATTACTATACAGAAAACAAATATGAAAATTTGTTATTTAATATTTTTTAAAAGAATTAAGCATATTTACCTGTTGATAATATATATATTGTCAACAGGTAAATATGCTTAATTCATATGTCCATGACTTATGAAATTTAAATTCTTTACACAAGCAGTCCTTTTTGTATTGTGTATACCAGATGTATAATAAGATAATTTGGAAAACTGTGGCACTTTATAGTATTAGTACATTATGGTCTATGTATTTGTCACATCCCAAGGATAAATGAATGTGACTTTGTTAAATACTTTGTGGAGAAAAAAGGTTAAATGAAAAACTAGATTGTTTCTTATGTTTATTATAAAATTTTACATAATAGAATTCTACTTTTATTAATGGCACAATATTTGTACCATAAAAAACTTATCACCACTCATTATCACTCACAAATATTTGACAATTATCTATAGTCAATACAATGTGTATATAAAGTCAAAAATAACTTAATAACTAGAATAAATGCCATACAAAATTAAATGTACTTGTTTAACCTGCATATATTTATTTGTCTAAAAGTCTAGCCTCAAAATAGACAAATTCTCTGTTTTAAGGTTGTAATAACATCCCATAAAAAAGATCTTAATATAAAGTTAACATTATACATTGCTCACTAGTTTATAAATAAAGTCTCCTATAAATTTCATATACAAAATATATTTTTTTTATAATTCTGTCAAATATATTGTAATATCATTTTGGCCCCATTATAAGTTTAGAATGTAAGCTATATATTGTAATTGAAAATACATTAATCCATTTTTTAAAAAACTTATAAATAGACAGCCCTTCTATTGTTCCCACACCTCATGGCATTCTCTCGTATATAGGCAGAGCCATTAATCCACTATTCTAGTCAAGTATGGAAAACAAGACAAATTTGAATCTTACCACTTAATACATTTTGTATAATTATATCATACTATATATTTTTAATCAAAAACAGACATACATACCAACTAAGAAATCATGGTGTAAATATGAACATTTACTTAATTCTACTTTGAACACAAGGCACACTGCAGAAAGGCATTTCTTGTTTAACAACAAACCTTCCACTAAGAAGGCTTTTTCCACACATCCTTCCTGAACAAATGAAGCAGTCAGCATGCCAATGCATAGAGCTCCATGATACTCCTTGTTGCTCGGGCCCTATCACCCCACTACAAGCGCGGCAACGTTCCGCGTAATATTGGTCATAACAGGACAAACAAATTGGCAGGCCTGTTTTATCATCGGGGACATACTTTTTGCCCCCTAATGGTGCATCACAATGGTAGCAGCAAAAATGTTGTACATGGAAGGCCCTGCCCTCAGCTGCAGTATATGGTCTTGTAAATATCAATTCATCGCAACCAGCACAACGAGGTATTTCTAACACATTAGCTAAATCCCTGGCACAATAAATTTCGCCCTTGTAGAAGAAATAAACAAGGTCTGCCAAAAGTTCTCCACATTTGCAACAAGTGAAGCACTGAGGATGCCAAATAGCTTCCTGTCCAGCTCTTTCTGCCTTAACTGCTACTTCTCCAGCAAACATAGGTTTATGGCAACGTTGGCATGGCACTCCTTCATTGTACAACTTTCTATTAAATTCCAATTCAGCAGGACTTAAAGACATGTCAGCAAACTGAGTAAGTATTGGATCAATTTGCTCTACATAGTTGGTGATAGGCTGTGCAATGCTTTGTATAGCATTTTCAGGTAAACTATTTTCTTTTTCAGCATTCCAATCAACAAGTGTAGTACTATGTGATAATGCACCTGGATATGTATTATAGTTAGGCATAGGGGGAGGAGGAAGGTGTTCTTCAGAATGTGTTCTTCCATATTCACCACGTAGGGGTGCAGTTTGTTGCGGTTCAACTTGATTTATAGGTTTGGATGAAGTTGAGTATTGGGAATGTATCTTTGTAGAACATATGGTTCCACTCAGTTCTGGAGTAACAGGCTCATGTTTCCAACTCCAGATCTCTCCATTGGGAGCAAAAATAGTGCCTTTCTGTATCCTACTTTCGAGTACCTTGCTGGTGCCCATTACATTATTATTCCCTGCAGGCCATAAATCTGCCATTACTTGACCACCTAGAGCTGTACTTACAAATTCATCTGTCTCATCTCTAAACTGAGGGTTCTTGTTATACTCATCACGGAATTGTTTAATTGGTTGCAAGTAAACATCATTGGATATTGGTATACTTAAATCATTCAAATTTTTGAGTAGTTTATCATAAACAGGGCCATGTTCCACTGCACTCTTGATTCTATCAGATTCTATATGCATAACATTCAGTTTGTCTTTAATGATTCTGCTGAGGATGGGACTTGATTTATAATCTGGCAGGTTAGCAGCACTGCTAACCACATTTCCCTGTGTATCCAATACAAGTTTTTTGTCCGATGCATTCTTTGGTACAATGTTGTATTTAACTCCTCTGGAAACATTGGATATTTTCAGTGGTAGTGCATATGATTTCGTAGCACATTGAGACTTACTGTTTTCCACAGAGTATAGGTCACCATTTTGCAAAGGTCCCACTCGGACAACATTACCCATACCCACAACATGGTCTTTGATGCGTGTAATGTATTCCTGTAAAAATATAACATTTATAGATAATACATAAATAAAATATATTATTAAGGAGAACATCATTCAATATACCTATGGAATTAAGGATTAAGTCATAAATAATACTTTTCCTAATAGCTATGTTTTATGATAATTAACAGTTCTCTTATTGTTGTTCCCATTGCTAGGTCTCAATTCTTCCCTCGCAAAGAGAGAGGAGTCTAGACCATTTACCGGCAGGGTAGCTTAGTGCAGAATGCCACATATTTATGAAAGCTACTAACTGCCACTAAAACTAAACCAGAGCCTCTTATCCGAATCATGCCTTACAAATTGAGCACACATACAAGACTTAAAAATATTCAAAAGGAGCAGTAAGAAATTTTAAAAAATAGTGCCTTTATTAATAATTTCAATGAAACTACAAACAAAACAAATACTAACTGTGTGCTCTGACTTTTCTTGATCAGTAGCATGATGGCGCGCAGCTGGAGCCACGTCGTGAGGAGGCAATTGTGTTCTAAGTTGAGCGCGTCGTTTTCGCGCTGCAGCGGATCCCGATACAGGCGCCAAAGGACCCAAACAGGACATATAATCGGACACCTGTCAAAAAAAACGAATTCGAATATCCTATTTAATTTCTTCAGTCAATTTTTGGGCATGATTATTTCAATCAATTGTTGTCGTCTATTGAACAATAGAACTGCATGAAATGATTTTCTGCAATTTTTACCATGTTATCAGTCCACTGCAAGAGACTGTCCCATACTGCAAAAGCCAATTTCTTATTATTGTTTACAAGCATTCATAAAAGACCTCCCTTTCCATTCCCTAAATGCATCTAAAGAATCATCTATAATAACAGTAAAAAAAAATATATACAAATTGATTCTTTAAAAAATTAAATGATCACTCTATCAATATCTTTTTTATTTATAATAAATAATTGTGTTTAACTTCTGCATTCACATAATTTTCTATTTAACAATGCTATTATACCTTTTATTTCATCCAAAACATGTGAGATGATGAATTTTTAATCACATAATTAAAAAAAGTATACAGGTAATACCCTATATGTTTCCGTGAATAAATACTCTTTAGTGTTTATTACGCACCATAGTTACATCCCTCAGTCATGAGGTTATGACAAAGAAGAAGAAGTGTATATTCAATGTCTCATCGTTTCTACACATAAACACATCATATGTGATACATCAAACCCAGTCACCTTTGCAATGCTAGTGTGAATTGTATAAGACTATTGGGGAGACCTAATTGATAATGATTCTTATTATCATCATCATCACCAGCATATAGATGTCCACAGCCAGACATAGACATCCCCTAATAATCTCCACCTTTTGTTAGAGTCCACTGAAGAGAATTGGGCCTTAGCTCCACCACTCTGGGCCAGTGTGGGTTGGTCAGTGGTCAGAGCCTCATCTGTTGTTTAGCAGTATTTACTGTGTGCAGGTGACTGGGGTCTGTAAGACCTTGGGCGAAACCCCCTACACCATATATACATTGTAATGATACATATATATTAATGAAATTATATCTTCTCTAAATTTGGCACTGTTACAAAGTACCTACTTTAAAGTATTCAATAATTTTGGTCTGCCTTTTTGATATTAACATTTTCTTAATAACATAAACAAAAAAAAGATTTTAAAAGAAATGTGATTAAAATAAGATAAAATCTATGCTTAATATAATTACCAAATCTGTGGATGCATTTGGAGGCACCCAGTCCAATTTTACAGGTTTATCCGTCACACCGCGAATTTTAATTAAAGGCACTGTAAAGAAATATTCAACTTTTATTTTAAAAAATAATAAAGTTCCTTGAAAAATTACTTAGATTTAACATTTATTTTATTTAACTATCACTAATAAAACTAAAGCATCAAATGTCATACTTGATTAGATTATAGTTGAATCATTCAATTCATATTATTTGAGTGCTTACCACTTTCAAGTTTTTTAAAATATGATTTAAAATAAAATGTAAATTAGATGCTAGTAGTTTTTATGAACTGTCATGCTCCATACCAGCATTACCATAAAACTACAATATATTATAAGTGCTTTGTTCCAGCGATTATACATATTAAGGCCCGAATATTTTGAGTATGCTCAATCAACTTCATTTAACTTGGCCTTGGTTATCATACACATCACGAAAAATTCATTGTTAAAAAAAATTTGGAGTAACTTACATGATGCTTTTTTAGGTCTAGCAGTTCCAAGAAGCTCAAATTGTGCCCAACCTGACAGATCATCATCTTGAACATCATGTACATCTTTACTACAATGACATGCACGGCACACTTTACGCCAAAAATGTAGGTCTAAACCTGGACAAACTGGACCTGCGAAGAGAAGTAACAAAAAAATACTCGATCAATTTAGCATCTAAGCCAACATCTGACCAAAATCCTAGTTTAAATACATGAAATTCTAGAATATCACTTTCGCTTCCATATAAACCTCCTTAAATCATTAATTCATCTGACAAATAAAGCTGACATCTTAGGTTAATTATTTAAAATTTAATTTATATGTCCGGTACTTTACGCCCCATCCACAATTACACAATATTTTTTTTTACTGTGATCTTTTGTGTTTGTTAGTTTTAACTTTAAAAATTACGCGTTTATTAGACTCATTTTATATAATTCCATAACATTACGTAAGTAATAGTAATTATTATCTTACAAAAAATACTCCAAACTAAACTTACCACATGAATTACAAGGCGCGCCGGCGCCGCTATCGTGACCAAGCCGGGCTTTACTTAATTTTTCGCGTTGACTCTCAAGCTTAGACAACCAAGCCGGAGCCTCTGTAGTCTCCACACACGAATCACTCATCTGAAGATTTCAACAATACCATTCAAATTAATAACTACGACAATAAAAAGTATATATACTATAGCGTTATCACTTTTATTATACTCTAGGTTCTTACTTTTCAATTCTCTGTAGACCAAGCAGTTCACCAATTAATAATACATAAAACATAAAATCAAATAATGTGTTAAAACGAAAAACAAAAATAACTATATGTTGTATTATACTTAAAACAGTAAATAAAACAAAAAAATAAATTGATGAATGAAACGGATGGAATGAATCAGAATCATAGATTAGATAGTAGGGATGGACAGAATTTACGTAACCAGGTTTTAAAACCAGGTATTTGCTTTCAAGTACGCGCACCAGGTGCCTGAGCGAAATCATTTCAAGTAGAGTTTTTTGATAGACACGATGCACCCGATTAGGAGACATAATGCGTGGATGATTTGTTCCTGCGTTAGACATTGCGCACATTTTACTACACTTGCGCTATATAATGTTAAGATAACGTGTAAACGTACGCCGCTGAGTTTAATATTTGTATTTCAATGAAAACATATTTATATTCTAAGAAATAACTCGAAACTTTGCAAGCTTGAATTGTGAAAAAAATCTTTACGCATTTAGTAATTATGTTACCGCATTAGTTTAAATAAAAACCTTTTCTAAAAAGTTTTTTTTCTACGCTTGAACGGTTATGTTGTTTTATCTTATCGAATACCAGATGTTTTATAATCACGGTCTCCAATTTAATAATTAAATTCCAAACATCAATTCTTGTATTTAAAAAAATTAATAAGTAAAACTGTGAAAAAATTAATACTTATTATTATAATAAAAGAACATAAACTTATAAGTTTAAATCATTACTTATTTTTTTTATTTATTGTTGATTTTAAACGTGATTAAAATTTCTTCATCAATATATTGGATTCATAAATGAATCAGGCGATAAGAAAGCTTTGAACTAATTTGAACCCTGGTTTTTAAAATACTTTCGTGACATCCTGGTGTTGCAAGTATGACTTGAGCTAACGCAACAAAGTCTTGAGCCTTAGAGAGATTTACTACAAAATCGAATTTTGAACCAGTATGAATAAAGGTTATAATCATACTCAAAAAAATCGTATCCAAGTCTTAAAAAGTATTTCCATTTTGTAAAATTGATTTTGCTCTTTACACTATTTAAATAAGATTAAATTCTCAGTTTGATTTTGTAAGTATTTTAAAAAGTTGGTCTAGCCTTGGTTTTTTAAATACTTATGTGTGTACTGGGCACGACAGTACATAGCACGAATAAGCTGCAGGTATTTCCCACGTATTCCTTTTATTTTCAGAGCCCACCACAGGTCCTCCCGCAGAACCTTCTCGTATGCCTTTTCGACATCCACGAACACCATGTGCAGGTTTTTATGTGCACGTCTGTATTTTTCGCACAGTTGGCGAAGAGCCGAAATGGCATCCGTAGTCCCCCGCGCAAGCATAAAACCAAATTGGTTCCAGGCTACCTCACTCTCCTCTCTCAGTTTTCCCGCTAAGATTCTTTACCACACTTTCATACTTTGCGACATGAGCTTTACTCCTCTAAAGTTGTTACAGAGCTGTACATCACCCTTGTTTTTAAAGATGGGTATCAGTGAACTGCTACACCACTTACCAGGGATCGCCTCTTCTTGTAACAACTTGTTGAAGAATAAAGTCAGCCACATCCATCCATCCGACTTTAACAACTTCCATACCTCCACTGGTATTCCATACGGCCCAATAGCCTTTCCATTCTTCATACCTTGCACTGGTTTCTTACTCCATCCATAGTAATTTTCCTCACCATACGCATCCTCCTTGTATACTTCTCTATTATTTTCTTTCAAATTTTTCTCATTTTCTTCCACACCTTGCTATTTCTTAAATGCATTCTTCTTTTCTTTCAAGGCCTTTTGCACTTCTTCACTTCACCACCAAGTTTCTCTGACAATTTTTCCTTTACCTTTCGTTTCTTCTAGCACAATTTTTGGTATTCCTCTAATGCACCAAGCCAACATTCATTTACTGTAATTCCAGTCAAATTTTTCAGTTCTATCATCCTGTCCACCACCTGCTTTCGAAATTCTTTTGCATATTCGCCTTTATCTAACATATACCATTTAATCTTAGGAGGAGGTTTGGGTCTACTGTTATTTAGCCGAATTCTAATTTTAGTTTCTAGTATCATTAGCCTGTGTTGACTAACTAGATTTTCTCGAGGTACGACTTTACAGTATTTGGCTGATCCAATTCTAGTTCTTCTTAGAAGAATGTAATCGATTTGTGTTTTGCGGCTACCGCTTGTGTACCTAATCGCGTGTTCATCATTTTTTTTTTAAAATGTGTTCACAATAGCCAGGTCAAAAGTAACAGCCGCTTGGAGCAAGGCTTCACCATCACTATTTCTGGTTCCAAACCCCTATCCTCCGTGTACTTTTTCATATCCTGCACTCATTCTTCCCACATACCCATTAAAATCTTTCCCCACATACAATTCCTCATTTTCTGGAACATCCATCACTAAGGAATCTAAGTTTTTCCAAAAATTCTATTTCATACTATCATCACATCCAGATTGAGGTGTATATGCACTTACTACATTTAAAATACACCTTCCTTTTATTATATTTACCACAATCAATCATTCATTCTTTTAACTTTCGTCACACAATTTTTCAGTTCACTATCTAGCACAATCTCCACTCCATTGCTCTTACCATCGCTCCCACAGTAGTAAAATTTATATCCTTCTCCAATTTTTCGAGCTTTCAATCGTTTCCACTTCGTCTCTTGTAAACAAGCCACATTTATTCTTCTTCTCTTACGTACATCTGCTAACTCTCTTCCCCTTCCAGTCATTAAATCCTGGACTTGCGTCTTACGTTACACCTGTCCTTGATGCGACAACCCCAGTCCACTTCTCAGATAAGCCGAGACTCTCTTCTGCGCGTCGCCTACAAGCGACGTCCTAACTCGGTCGCAATCATCATGTTTGTTGTAGTCCATACTGCAAAAGTTTTAGCTCGAGTTTTTACAGCCGGCCGCCTGCCTGATACCAACCCTCCTCGGGAATTATTACTGGTGGAATATCCGTCACCTTACGGCTAGGAGAATAAAAAAATGTACAGGCCCCTTATGGTCGCGCATTGCGCATCAGTATTAATAAATTTCCATAGAGTATTGCTGCATCATCCGCGACTTCCGTTAGCTCATAAGACATCTACGGGATGAGATGGAGCTGCCCTAATCTTAAGCCGGGAGCAGCACAGCCTTGCCAAAAGAAATATAACATGTATGATGAAAATATTCAAAATCGTATATGTTCTTAACATAATACAGACTACGCATAGAAAAGTTTTATGTTCATGTATGGACTGTTTGATGCATTTTATGAATGCTAATTTTACCAAAAAAAAATATTATTCATTATATACTATATTTACTAATAAATGTACATATTTAACTATTTACTTTTAAAACATTGCTTTTCCCACGGTGTTATCTAAAAAAAATAATATTAGCAATGGGTTTTGACTCAACAAAAGTATTAAAACTTTTTATCTTTATTATAATCTATTGCGTTTACTACTAATATATGTTATCTATGGACATTAAAATATACCATCCATCATTCAATGCGTTTTTTCAATATTGTGGTCTGAATTTGGTTTATAATTTGTAATCTGTTTGATAAAAACATTTACAGAATATAGTCAATTAACTCATTCATTTTAAATTGCAGGGATTAAATTTAAAAGACCTTAGTTCAAGGTAATGCAAACTGTTTCTAGTGTATTTAAGATTTCCTGTGACTCATAGGTTGGTCTTTATTTATCAATATTTTTTAAATTTTAGATGTCATCTGGAAGGCCTATTAAGTGTGTGGTTGTTGGAGACGGTACGGTCGGAAAGACTTGCATGTTAATTTCATACACAACGGACAGTTTTCCGGGCGAATATGTTCCTACAGTGTAAGCAAAGATTTTATCTTATAGGATACTAATTACAAAAATTAGAGAATAATTATTTATAATATACATACTTTGGAACTCAGTATAAACAATTATTTTATTACAGTTTATTTAATTTTTTTTAGATTCGATAATTATTCCGCACCCATGGTGGTTGATGGTGTAGCTGTTTCATTAGGTCTTTGGGATACAGCAGGACAAGAGGACTATGACAGATTAAGGCCTTTAAGCTATCCACAAACAGATGTCTTCCTTATATGTTTTAGCGTAACGAGGTAATCATGAAAAGAAACATTTCATATTCTAGTTTATTAAACAATATATTGCAGCCTGCTTCTTTCAGTGGGTTGTCTGGAAGAGATTGCTTTCAAAGCAATAAGACCATCCATTGTACAATTTTGTTTGATTAATGCATTCTTTATTTGTGTAATTAGTATACAATAAGGAATAAATAGAGATTTCTAATAAATAGTACAATGTGGACTTTATCACTTTAAAGTAAATGTATTAATTTTACAGTCCCTCATCATATGAAAATGTAACTTCAAAATGGTACCCAGAAATCAAACATCATTGTCCTGATGCACCAATTATTTTAGTTGGTAAGTTAATATATTTTTTTCATTTACTTTATTGTTATGTTTCACAAATGATAGAATAATTATTCCCATTACAATGATAATATAACAAAAGACTTGTGTATTTTTGTTTACATTTAGAATTTTTAGAAACTTAATGTGAGATGGGAATGTATGTTTAGAAATTAAAAATAGTCTTAAAATATACAATGCAATAGTGATTAATTAAATGACAATATAAGTTTCTCTTAATAATCCAATTTTTTTACTGCTGTATTTTTATTAGATTAATAATTAATAATAAAATAAAATGTATAGAGTGAAAATGAACTAATCACAAAGAATGTTGAATAATTATCATGTTATGGCTATAAGATAGTTAATGTAGCTTTAAATGTCTATTGTCTACAAAAGAGTAAATCACATTTCTATATTACTTACACATTTAAATCAGTTTATTTCAATGTATTAACATATTTATTTTTTACTAGGAACAAAAATTGACTTAAGAGATGATAGAGAGACTTTAAGCTTGCTCTCAGAGCAGGGAATGTCTCCTTTAAAACGAGAACAAGGTCAGAAGTTAGCTAACAAAATCAGGGCTGTCAAATATATGGAGTGTTCAGCCTTAACACAACGTGGGTTAAAGCAGGTGAGCCATTCAATAATACATATATTGGTGTCTTCATAATTGACAGCATTAATCATTAAATGAAGGGTTTTTACAATTTTACAACTTAGCATATGTTAAGTTTGTGTGTGTATCACAAAACAAGAATATTTGAATCTAAATCTTAATTAAATTAATGAGATATAAACAAATAGTTTTCAGATCCATCAATTGTTATTATCTGACATCATAGTAGGTCTACCAATACTGTGTTTTGTGGAGCAGAATTACACATACACCACTTTTAGTCCCACAAATATGTTTTGCTTTAATCACCACACTTTGCAAAAGGGTTGGTGATTATAGTGTATTGTGTTTGCAAATTTAAACAAATCTTGTGACTATCTTTTTGAAATTTTGTTTTTTTTTGCAATATTTATCTCTTGGATATATAATTTATTTTTGATGTTCCTTTATATAATATATATTACCTTTTGAGTAAGAATTTTTTTTTTAGATGTTTAAACTAAAGATTATTTTGATAATGGACAGTAATAGCCTAAAGTGATAATAATTATGATGTGAAGAATTAATTTATATTTCATTTGCAATACTTTATTGTAATAATAACATATTTCAGGTATTTGATGAAGCAGTGCGTGCGGTATTAAGACCAGAACCACAAAAGAGACATCAGAGGAAGTGTTTAATCATGTAAATATCTTAACCGCGACTAAAATATTACGAATGAGAATTAACATTATGAGTCTCGACGACAACAGTAATAATATGTTTCTATACCAGGATGATCTTGCAACCATTACAAAAATTATAATGAAAAACAAAAGTTTTATCACATGTCTATATAGCTATATTTTATATTTTGTTTAAACTACAACTGTGGCCCAGTGGCCCTGGTTCAATTCCAGGATGCAGGAGTTCGATTGATAGTAGGGTTCGCACCCACCTGGCTATTAACCTCGTAAATTTGCCGCATAAACATAACAGCTTTGTTGTGTTTCGATTGTCGTCATATAAGATCCTGAATATTCCAGGCGAGCAAGCTTCACCATCCACAGCCTTATTGTCACTTAACACCAATTGACTTGAGGTGTTAGCCTATAGAAAAATAAACAAATATTTATTTATATTACTATGACATAACTGCGTGCCATAATTTCCATTTTCGATGCATTTTAGTTTTATAGAGACAAATCTACATCACAATAAGATTGTTTTTTATATATATATATATATAGCGTGTGTGCTTTTAGTATATTGTAAACAAATGGAGAATACCAAAGATTTATGTATAGATGTAAGTTTTCAATTTAAAAAAACAATGTCCTCGCGGTTGGAAACAAATTGTTACTGTTCGATAGAACTGATTATTAATATTTTTTTAATATGCAAACGAACCTCAAGTAACTCGACATTTTGATATTTAATATTATTGCGCATATTGTGAGTGACGACTGACTGTAGAAGCTAGTTAATTGTGTATTAACATACTCATTTCTTATTATTTGCGTGAGAAAAGCGTTTTTATAAGCATATTATTATTTTTAAAGTATTTGTTAATCAATCTACAAATTATATTCAACGAAAAGTAAAAAAATATTATTTTATAAATTTTACTTTGTATCAAAAACAATAAATACGTTAAAGAAGAATAGAGAGCCCATAAATTTGGTGTTATGACTGGTTTTTTTATGAATTTATTTTTTTAAAGTGACCTTAAACAATTTTTTAAACTTTTGTTTATATCTCTTTTGTGTATTTTTAAATCAAATAGGTAAGTGATTTATCACAATTTCATTTGATATTAGGTAAACAGCACTACCCTATTTTTTTTCAATGACATCCATGTTGTATTTGTGCTTTTGCTATTCTTATCAGAAACTTATTAGTGATTTTGATTTTTTTCTTCCCTTTCATATATTATCATACAGAATCTTACAAGTATAAAGCCTCTTTAAATCCTTTCTTTTTCTGTCATTTATTCCATTCTCGCCTCTAAGTCTGTAAGATTGATATGAAGACTATTTGGAAAATTAGACAATGGCTGAAAACTGCACACATGATAATCATACTGTTTAGGTATCAAATTTTATTCTACGCCGGCTTCAGGGTCATGTTCTGAAAACAATGAGAAAGTTTGATTTTTAAACATCTAATATATACTGAAAGCCAGTGATAATGTACGTGGGCACTTATTACAATATGCAAGTAAACTAAGCCCGATCTGTTAGTGTTAGATAATAGCTTACAATTGAATGATAATAATTTGCATGTCACGTTTTAGATCCGACATGTGCCCAGTAGCGATGCGTATCGAGACTGGCAAGTGTTTATTATTTTTGGTAACAGTTTTTATTTATAACATTTGTCTACATTACCTTAAGTTAATTGTTTTGCACAAGACGATTCTGCAGTCGGCAATTTGCCAATGCGTATTGTATTATTGTTTTTGTAACATCATTATAATAGAAATAATAAGCAGGGGAGATGTTCGAAAAGATACTCTGCCTTCTACAGCGAAGATAGAGTTAAGTGGAGATCTTTTGTCACTGAAACCCCCTCGGTGTTCATCTTCAGCTTTTGGAGGGATCTCCTTTGGGATCATTACCGCAGCATTAAATTTAAATGTTAACTATCCATTATAATGTTGTAAGACGAGAAAATTAAGGACAATAAAACGTACGCAGTGGAATATTCTGAGGAATTGTGGAAATACATATGTTGCCGACAGTTTTATTTTGATATATGTACGTTTAAGATATTTTAAGTGTTTTAGGAGTCTATGAGCCTTATTATCGGATGTATGATTAGATAAGTTAACGGCGACAGCTCAAGCATCTACTAGTATGGATTACTTTATATTTTTTTTTATCAATGCGGAAGTATTCTTGTATAATAGTGATTTCAGTTGTATTGTATTGTCTCTAAATAGACATGTGATGAAATCGTGTGTTTGATAGTGATTTATTAGGTCAAAATATTTTTGTATTTGAAAAAACATAGCTTAAGGGGTAAACAAAGCATTTAGTGTGATCTGATTTACATCGCGTCGATTTTTCGTATAAATATTTTATAGACTGCTTGATTTACCGTATAATGTGTATATAACTATTCTATTATTTATATAAAAATGCGCAATTTAAAATAAAACTTGTGTAATAATTCTACTTGCACTTCATAAATTATTAAAATAAAAATCTTTCGTATTATTTATCTCCTACATTATTATTCTAATAAAATCAGGTTTTTGTGTGGGATATTTTATTTCTTATATTACACATACATGACATTAAAACAATGGGCTAACGTTTAAATACATCTATATTAAGCATTACAAATATTTTAGTCCCTAATAGAAACGATAAAAACCTTAAACTTTTTACATTCTTAATATAAAAAAAACTCTTAAACGCATTAAAAATAGCAAGACATGTATAAGACCTTATCCTCAATTGCTTTGTTTCTGGCTATAAAGAATAGGATTCAGGTAAGCCCTATCTGTTGTAGAAGGCGACTAAGAGGGTTTTCAGGTTCGTAGGCTTTTAAGGTAGGGGACCTCATTGTCCACTAAGCGAGCCCGGTATGAACAAGTACGAGGTGGTCTAGTTCTTATCTTGCCAAAGCGAGGGTGTAGAGGAGGCCTACATCCTTCTCTAAGATATGGTTTAAGCGTAATGCCGACAGGCTCCGGTGCATTCGGTAGGAGATTCCAGGGCCTTCCGCAACGCAATGAAGAATGACCACCCAGGGTTTTTAGTGAATAAAAATCCCACATAACTTTGTCTTCTCTCCAAAAGTAAGGTATCTTTTTAGATTCCCCCCCCCCTCCACGATAACAAAAAAGAAATTTGAGATTGATTATTTCCATCAATGAGATAACAGTAAACAATCTGTTTTTGTTAGTTTCTTGGCAGACCAAAGATTTTACCATCAGATTAAATACATTAAAAAGCGAACACATATATATATTAGTATGAAAATATTAAATATGTATACAATGTAACAAAGTAGGCGATATCTAAATATAAAGGAAACATTTCATAAACCGTGAGCGGTACTTAATTTCTAAATTCTTATTATCATCGAGGGTTCTTTGTACACTTTGGCTTTGCCAAAATTAATTCGAAGCATTTGTATAAGATCAATTTTAACAGTTTTATTGAAGCAAAAGTAAAAAAAATTACTGGGTTTGTTATTGGGTGATCAACAGATAAAGGTGTTTTTTACTTAAAAAAAATGGATAGATAAATAATCAGCCATCTTAATGTTTCCACAACCGGGACTATGCTTTCTCTTTATTCTTGGAAATTGTCGGTTTCCTTCCGATATTTTCTACAAGTAAAGCTCAGCGAGAATCGAATCCACTCCTCTTTGAGATGTATAGTGAATCTGATCGCCTTACAAACTGAGCTATTACGACTTCTTCAGGAAACGGACTAATTGTAAATGCCACTAGCGATCATTTATTATAACTAGCAGATTTTTTTTGCCAAGAATGGTTTGAAGTCAACTTCATTAGGAAACAAAGTTTAATGAAATTATTTGGTTATCTCAATAAACCTCACGAATGTCGAAACTAAATAGATTTTCAAATAACTTACAACCATTAATATTTTATTGATGGTACGTTGTAATAGGTATGATACAGACACCGACGCCAATTCAGTTGACTCATGCGCCGGCGCACTAATAAACGTATTCCACATACCAAATAGTTACACAGCTCCTAAAGTTAACAGGACAATTGGCATTATGTGCAAAGTGCTCAGTTAACGCCTCTAAAAATAGGATCATAGCCGAGCGAAACATACAGAAAAACAGGTGGATTAAAATACGAGTATCAAGCCAAGCGCGTCTTGTAATAAAAATACATTTTGTAATTCCAAGGAGCTCTACACAATTATGCATACCTATGACAAAACAACTTTTTTTTAACCATCGTGTTACTTATTTATACGTTTACGTATTTTTTAATTGTTTATAAATGCTTTAACTTTTCATACATTTTATAGTAAAGAATAGTTCTTAACAATACATCGTTACTCTTAAAATTTATTGTTACAAACTTCATCCGTTTTTGCTTCTTCATATTCATACTGAACATATTCTATTAAAACAAAATAAACTACAAAATAATATCTTAATTACAAAGGACTTTACAATAAACAGTCCAAAAGGTTTACTTTACAAATAATAAATGCAACAGATTAGGAAAATATAAAGGTAATCTGGCGTCTTAAGAGACCTGCATATGATCAAGAAACATGGAAAAAAAAAAGAATTATAATTAATGTAAAATATACTGATATTGTAATATAACAGGAGATTAAAATTACATAATCAGAATTATTGCCACAAAACTTTCAATTCCAATTAATAATCAATTTAAGTTAATAAGAAAAAGGACGTGAAAAGGTTTCGGCAGGGTCGGCAACACGCCCAGTGATACCTCTGGTGTTACTGGGGGGTCATAGGCTGCGGTTGCCGCTGAACATCAGCCGGGTCGCAAGCCTGCTTGCCACCTAAGTGGTATATAAAAAAAAGAGAGTACATCAATAAAACATCACAGAAAACGGATTTTAGATGCGTATAAAGAACAAAAATGAATACAAAGTTACTAAATAAAAAAACATTGTAATATTATAATTGTTTGCAATGTGAACTACATTTAGGATTTGGCCACCGATTAATTAATAACAATGGCGATATAATATTAACAATTACAAACCACGAAATATTTTTAAGAAATGCATCATTTATGAATTCACACCCAATTATTGATAAACTGGTTTAAAGTCGATGAATTATCGCAAATTACATATATGTACATCAAGTTCATATATTTATACCAACATAAAACACTAACATTAACATTTTCTTTTTCTTTTGCAACAGTTATTGGTTATAAATAGATTTAAGAGATCTTTAATTGATACAGACATTGATTATCATCAAAATATATAAATATTATCAACTATGAACAGAATACTGGTATAATAATTACTACAAATTATTCTTAACCTATTAAATTTTGATTAAGCAAATGTTTTAGAAAGGCTACATTAAACAAAACCTTAAAAGATTTTTTTTTATAGATATTGATAACAGGTTTTTTTATCCTACACATATAAACATGTATTTTATTGTAATTATTTCTTGATCTTTAAGACAAGCGATAAATATCTTATTTAAACATTCTTTAAAGAAGCTTAAGGGCCCCCTATAATTGGTAGGCTATCGTTTTCCTGATATCACATAGCTCTATATGGACCTTGTGATTTTAAATACTGAATGACCAGTGATGGCCCAGAAGACACTATCTCAGGTGGGATAGCAGTCAGAGGACAATTTTCAATACTCATTATTTGCAAGTTTACACATAAAGCTAATTCAAAGGGCAAGTTACATAAATAAGGATTATCATTCATATACAGTGTTACTAAATTTTCAAGAGTACCAATTTCTTCTGGTAAATACTGCAAATTATTTTCACCTACACTTAAATATGTCAGGTTGATCAAGTGACCAATAGTGCGAGGCAATGATGTTAATTGGTTGGATTGAACTACTAATTTCTGCAGTTCATGCAAATATCCTATTTCATTAGGAAGAACTTCAATTTTATTTTCTTCTACATCTAAAACTCTCAGTTTCCTTAAGTTGCTTATACAAGGTGGAACACGTTTTAGCAAATTATTAGATAATATTAATACCTCTAGATTCTGTAAACATTGAATATCATCAGGTATTTTAACCAATTGATTAGTGCCTAAATTAAGTTCAACCATGTTAATCCAGGTTCCTAAGTCCAGGGGAAAAGCAGTGAGTAAGTTCTCCTTCATGTTCAGTTTTGTTAGGTTTTTAGCTCTAGAAAAAATACCATATGGTATTTTATCAATTTGGTTGTGCTCTAGATTTAAAGAATATGTGTTTGTAAATTGAGCAGGACCTCCTGAGGGATAACTCATAAAACAATTCCTGGAGAGAGTAATACTAGTCAATTCAATTAGACTTGATAGGAGTCCTTCAGGAAGCTGAGAGATAGAATTGCCCTCTACATTAAATTCATCCATACGAATACAATTACTCAAACTTGCAGGAATAGCAGTTAGTCTATTGTAACGAAGACCAATACGAGTCAATGACTGCAAATTCCCTATAGTCTCAGGAATATCCAATAAGTCATTATGTTGCAAATCTAAAGTGGATAAATTAATACAAAAACCAATTTCTTCTGGTAAATGTTCTAAATGGTTGTGTGAAACATCAAATGTTACCAAGTTTACCAATTTTCCAATTCCAGATGATAATTCTTTTATCTTATTTTCTCTCAAACTGAGCATAGTCAGATTTGTAAGATTGGCAATACCATCACCAACTACTCTAATTCTATTGAATCTAAGAAACAATGTAGTCAGAGAAGTTAATGCATAAACAACTTCTGGTATGTCATTTAATTTATTGTGTCGTAAATCTAATACCTTAAGACCTTTTAAATTAGCAAGGGAGTCTGGTAAGCTTGTCAATGAATTTTCATTCAATGCCAGAGTCTGTAGATTTGATAAACATCCAAATTCTGCAGGCAGGGCAACTAATTTATTCCCATACAGATAAAATTCTTCCAAATGTGTAAGGTCTCTTACATTAGGGGGTAAAGACGTGATACTTGATTTACTGAGATCAAGTCGCTTTACACCCTCTTCACGACATCTTATAAATTCCTTGATAACATCTAAATCTGCTTGGATGGGTTTGTTCTTTTTAGTAGTTGGTTTAGGTTTGTTTGATTCAGGATGTTTCACAGTTACTACTTTTGGACGTGCTCCTTCAGCATTTGTCAAGGAGGCGGTTGACAGTTTTTTTTCTCTCATACTATGATATTTCTCTCTTTGGCTAACAGTGCCGATGGAGTCTAAGGCTTCTGAATTTTCTCTCGATGAATTATCGAGATTCATTCCGGTAACGTTTTAAAAGTCGTTAAAGCTTCTTCTTTAATTTTTTATTTTAATCTACTAACGCTTCAAAACTCTTGTAGCATTATTAATATTTATCCCAATAAACAATCAATACCACACACTCGATAATTTTTAATTTTGTTAACGTGGATTACAACAAAATCAATTTTAAGATCTATAAGCACAGGGAATTTATCAAAGTATAACACTGTCTACAAGGAAAAGTTAAGCAAGAAAATACGTCGTTCTAAAAATAATAAAAATGCAACGCATTCTTCTCTGCTTTAAAAAATTACAATATGAGATGACAGAGGAACAGATAAAATGATATACTAACTTAACATTTAGAATTACACAGACTATACTAAATATATTTTATCAATATTAAGACGTATTTTAAGTTTAAGAATTTTTTTTTCGAAATAAATATTTTTTTTATGCCTTTTCTGTAACTTGTAAATGTTTCAATACAATGTAAGGTAAAACTATGATTAAAATTTTTGATATATCATGTTAGGTGATGCATACTCTTTTTATATTATATATTAGATAAGTAATACTAAATTGATTCGAAAAAATATTCAATTGTATTTGAGACTTAACTATTTCACGGATGAATGTATTACTTACTTATTTAAACTTTTCTACATACAATAGTTACTTTGTTCGATGAAAGACTTTAGGGGTCCTTGTTCGCGGTTTATATATATCTATAGTACAGAAAGTTATTCGCATCATGGCTTAATACTGTAATCCATTTTTTTTTTTTATGTCTTCAATTATACAAATGCTCGATTGATCTTCAGAAAAATTACCTATTGACAAAAATAAAAAAAATTCCATATAAAATATAATCTTTTAAATAAAAAAATCAACTTAAATTTCATGAAAAAACTAGAATTTTCTTAATTTACAGAAGCGTTGTATGTTACACAAACAAAATATCGAAATAAAAAGATCGTATTATATCATCTTGACTTTTCTGTGTAAAAGAGTAGTATAAAATAGTATTCATATTTTTAAAAGTATTGCTACTCGAATACATTTGCATGGGAATCAGATATACAAACTTGGAGGAAAATACCTGGTTTTAAAACCTGTTCGAGTAAAGACGTAAATGTGACACTGACAAAATTCGACATCAACATAATTTTGTTGTGGCATTTTCATTACTGAAAAAGATTAAATATAAAATTATCGTTTGATATTTATATAGAAAAGATTAATCACAGTAAAAATGGATAAAAGCAAGGAAAAAGAAGAGCAGAGTATCATGGATAAATCCATGAGATCTGTATTTGGTATGTTATAAAACATTACTATTTTGTATTTAAAACTACTTTCTGATATTTTAATTATAATAATACATTTTCTGTTATTTCAGTGGGTAATATTCCATACGAAGCTACAGAAGAAAAGCTTAAAGATATATTCAGTGAAGTGGGGCCTGTCTTGTCTTTTAAATTAGTATTTGATAGAGAGACTGGAAAGCCAAAAGGTTATGGATTTTGTGAATATAAAGATCAAGAAACGGCACTTAGCGCCATGAGAAATTTAAACGGATATGAAATCGGTGGCAGATCTCTTAGAGTTGATAATGCTTGTACTGAAAAATCAAGGATGGAAATGCAGGCTTTAATGCAAGGCCCTCAGGTATAACATACATTTTAATCACAAAGTTGAAATTATTAACATTGTAGTATTTTGTTATAGATTTTTGTATTTTATTTTGATATGTGCGTTGCTGTATATTAGATTGTTGGATATAAAAAAGCAAATGTGGAAAAGAAAAAAATTAATTACTTTTTAAATGGATAGTATTTTTGCAAAATGGAAGAGTTCTGATTATCTTTGTACATGTACATGCAAATTATCCAAACTCCTGCATTAGAGGGCAGGAACACTCTTGTATATTTTCTGGTACTACAGTGGACACCTGTAGGTTATGGTTACTGCTTACAATCAGGAAGGCATTATGGCTGTTTCTTACCATAGTGATGTACAAAAAACATTAATTCCTTTATGTTATATATATGTTCATTAAGTTATTCTTATAAGTACTAATATTTTTTTTGTGGTATTTGTTTCATATTGTAGATGTTTACCTATTTGTTATTATTATGTCTTAGCTATATACAATCTTTACCACACCCTGCGTTAATTGAGAATTAATATCACTTTGGTATAAAATCTTCCTCTTGTAACAAAGTTTTAAGATATAAATCAATTAATTTATACTAACATATCTTTAATTAAATCTAACATTTATTATTGTAATTAATTCTTAATAAAATTTTTAGGCTTTCAGAATATATAGTAATTTTTGTATTTATTTTTCAAGTCTGACAAAACTTGACAAACTTAACAATTTTTGTGATAATTATAGGTTGAGAATCCATATGGAGATCCAGTTGAACCTGAGAAAGCACCAGAGGCTATCAGTAAAGCAGTGGCTACTTTGCCTCCAGAGCAAATGTTTGAACTTATGAAACAAATGAAGCTTTGTGTTCAAGTATGAATTGAATGTTTTCCCTTTGTTATGGTTTTAGTTTATATTAATGGAAGATCAACATTTTAATTTATCATTTTGTTATTGGCTATCAGCCAATATTGTTGGAGCTAATGTAAAACAGAACACTACAATTGGAATAAGGAATTTTCATCCAAAGCTGTTATAAATTAAATACATGTTATATTACATTTTCAGAACAATCCTTCAGAAGCTAGAAACATGCTGCTTCAAAATCCTCAATTAGCCTATGCTCTGCTCCAGGCGCAAGTAATTATGAGGATTGTTGATCCTGCTACAGCTGTGGTAATTTTTTTAAAGTACTTTTAAAATGAGAGCTTGTAAAGTTATATTTGCCGTACTTGAC
Organism: Ornithoptera priamus; assembly: GCA_029034505.1. Lineage (NCBI taxonomy): Eukaryota > Metazoa > Arthropoda > Insecta > Lepidoptera > Papilionidae > Ornithoptera > Ornithoptera priamus. The sequence goes on from JARDWD010000331.1 coordinate 3,452,865, forward strand.
CATTAACATGTTAAGTAATAATAATAATCAATTAAGCAAATAAAATGTTTAAAAAAATAGGCAGATAGTTACATTGTTGCATTATTGAAATCACAATATGGTCATTACTTTGATATATTATGTTACTTCAATTCATCAATAATTTAATGAAAATTCTATGCCAACATCGTCCATTGCATATTGACTAAGTATTTGCCTTATAAAGCAGATTTTAATTGTTATAATAATTTATATTACATATATTCCAGAGCATGCTTCACCCCAGCAACCCTGTACCACCAGTTTTACAGCTTGGTGAAAAGCCTGCTTTGACAAATAATTACATTACTTCAAATCAGCAGCAAGGTAATAAGATTATTAATAAATTATCAGGATCATTCAATTATATATAGTTGGTTTGGTTGGTAGTGAATATCTATCAGCTGATAATAATTATTTATTTCAATTATAGCAGAATTTTTCATTAGCTGTCTTCAGCATATTGTTAATCAGGCATCATAATAACATTGCTCAGTTCTACTTTTCAATATTATAAGATAAATATATAAAGGTATACATTCTATAACACAATAACATTTTTGTAATATGGTTTTCAGCACAACCACCTCTGTTAAATAATCCAGTACCACCACCACCAAGTCAGTTCGTCCGTAAGTACCATATTACAAACTCTCTTTCATACTACAAATGTATAATGATTAATTTTATTAAAAAAATTGAATTTTTCACACAGCCATATCTCTATATTACATCGTTATTAGATCAAGATGACATCTATCACTTCAGCCACCTAATGGGTACTGTAAAGTCGAAAAGATATATTGGTTTTATTTTTTCACTACAGCTCGAACAACAATGGCGGACGTGGATCTGCGCAGCACCCGAGCTGCTGTACCTCCACTGTTGGACCAGGACATGCGCAGCCTCCCACCGGTACCACATCCGGTGCCACCGCCATTGCCGCAGGACAAGTACACACAAATTTATTTAAAGAATTTACTATCAATCTGGGACAGAAGAAAAAAATACATCTTGTTAACATCCAGTGCTTTTGTATCTGCACAGAAAAATCTACGTACCTTTTACTCATTATTATATGTAAAGGCCAGTAAACCATTCGCCGACTTTGACCTTGACATCTAATGTTGTTGATGTTATAGCTCAGTCTGTTGGACGATCACACGAGCTGTACGTCTCATAAAGTTGCGGAGTCGATTTCCATTACGCATGAGCTTCCCTCGAACGAAAATATCGTAGGGAAATGGCATGGTCCAAAAACAATGCTTTTTGTAAACATGTGTCATGCATCTAACCTCACTTGCCTGGAGTGGTGGAGAAATGACCTTGACTCGCTCCTTGTGAGAGAAGATGCAGAATACTAGTAGTAGAAACATTCAGAAACCTGTTTCTTGGTCATGAATTTATTAAATAAACTTGCTTTTATTAAATATTGTTAATACTTAAAAAAAAACTACTCCACTTTCTAAGTGTAAGTATTACATTTATTTTGCGTAAAATGCTTATTGCCCAAAAATGTAATAAAAACATTTTTTTCTCCAAGTTTACCTGTTACTGTGGAAAACCGTGAAGTGTAAGTCACTTGATTCCTGTTATTCATTTCACTTATGTACCTGTATCTTTGTGTACTCAATGATTTAGTCGATCCTCTGATACTATTTTCAATAATTTCTTTTATTGTCGGCTGTTTCTTTTGTCTTTGCTAATATTAGTTTTTTTTTAGTTGCACTTTTCTATTTACGAAAAAACAATGTTAATGCTACAAGGTGTATATCTTCTAATGAGTCCTTCGAATTGACGAAAGAAAAAAAAAATACTATTTATCATCTTAACTAATCAACTTCCATGTTTCAATGATATTTACATTCTCTTAGTAAATATTTTTTTGTCCACAGACAAAATGTAAATTAACCATGTTAATAAAAGCATTAATGTAGGACATTAACAAAAATTAATAATTAGAACCAAAACTTATTATACCTTTTAATTTTATAATTATTACTCCTAGTTATTATGGTTTTTTTTCTATACAAAGGGTTATTGGACCTCCCTTCCAATTATTTTTAAGTAACGATGCTTAGCACATACTATCGCCAACCAAATTCCATCTCTTGGCCCTCCCATTGAACCAAGGACATCAGTGTTATAAAGCAAATTCTCATTTCCTTAGGCGACAGATAAGTTTTTTAACTTCTTTAACTTGTATAATAATATTTTCAGTATGTTTCCTCGAGATCCCCGTCTTGTGAATACTCAAAGTTTCAATACAGATCCGCGGGTGCGGCCTAACGATCCGCGCACTCAGCCCAAGATGCCTCCTCGTAAGTTATTTAAAAATTATTCTTTATTACATAATAAATATAAATAAACGGCTCTCTTAATAATGGTAGTGTTAGCCCTTTGAAAATACACAAAAAAATTATACTTCTTTATAATTAATAAAATCTCCATGATTTTAACTGTTATATTTACCTCCTAGTACAATTATCATATATTGATATATTGTCATTAAATATAATTGGCGTTTTTCTTTATTGTATATATTGTACTTATAATAGATGTTTATTTTTAAAGTTATTTTGCATAATTTTAGAACAAATGCCGCCTGGAATGCCGAGCGTAGCACAAGCCAGAACTATTCAAGGCATACCATCTGGTGCTTCAGATCAGGAAAAGGTTCGTTATTACGGTTTTTATTCAGATCCTAATGTATTAATATATACTACTGACACACAAAAAATAAATATTACTTTTGTGAACAGTACATTTGTTTGTTAACAGACGATTTGGGGAGAAAAACTCTTTTTTTTTAATAACTTGTCGCCTATTGATTTACATATCATCATGCATAAATTTTACTCTAATAATATTATTACGACGTAAATCAAAATATGGGAAAAAAGGAAAAAATAAAATTTTCATATCGATTTCTATATATATTTCACACTTTGTGGATGTTATATATTTATGAAATATTATTCATTTCTTTGCAGGCTGCCTTAATAATGCAGGTATTGCAATTGTCGGACGAACAGATCGCTTTGTTACCGCCTGAACAACGCGCCAGTATACTTATGTTAAAAGAACAGATAGCGAAGAGTACACAGCAACGCTAATATTAAAATCAAAAGGATAGAACGACCATATTAAATAAATAAGATTAAAATTATGATTTCTTTTTATTTTTAATTTGTTATGGTGTTAACGCTAAAAATCTATATGACCCCAATTACCTGGAAAAATAAAATATTGTTTTTGATATCAAAGAGAGATTAAAAATGAAACAATTATTATAGAAGTAAAGTAAAAATACATTAAGTAGATATTCTTTACCAATAGATATATTAGAAAGGATTGTCTGTATATAAATGCTTTCGGAGAGCGATTATGATTAATTCTCTTTAAAAATTAACTTGCTACTGTTCCTTGTGGGACTTTTTAATATTGCCTTCCTGATCAATCACTTAAATGTCTGATGAGGTGTCGGTTTCCGAAACAATCCCTAAGAAAATTATTTTATAACAATATATTACACACCTACAAAGCTTTCTAATAATTTTTTAAGTTTCAATGATTTTTAATGTTGTTTACAATTGCTACAACTGATTCACATTTGTGGACTAAATAACCAATAGTCTTGCCAAAGAAGCAAAATTAAAAAAAACATAAATAAGCACGTTTGACAGTGACATATTTTATTCGTTTTCATACGATGTACGCGCGGTACTGTTTAATTTTTCACTTCCGTCAAGAAAGGCGCGTTTAGTTCAATTTTGATTTGTCACTGTGCTCTCCCACATGTAACTTTGATCCGCGGAGCATAATTTTGCTAAATAATTTTGGCAGTAATTTGTGTTTATTTCTGGATTTAGCTGCTAATTTATAAGGTAATAATTTGAATAATAACTTAATTAAATGTTTTTTTTTTATTAAGTTATATCTTAGACCGCTAATGATAATATTAAATTATATGATATCTATAAATTGTTATTGAATTCAAACGTTTGAGCTTGTTATTAGAGAAACTTAGGCAATAAAATTATTGTATTAGTGTTCTTGAAATTGTTAAAAAGTTTATGGTTTTAACATTTATAGTACGAAGTAGATATTAACAATATGATCTATTAAAAACGATTTAACTCTGTTAAACATAAAAGACCATTCTTGTTGGCTGTATTTAATACAAAGTTATTGTTTTTTACATGCTTAGAAATGTTAATGACAGTAATTAATTTATCAGATAATATATACAGGACCATAAATATAGCGGAATGTAAGAAATTTTACCTGCATTCCTCAAAAACCTCATTATTTTTTCATTTAAAACTGAAAATGCTCTTCGTTTCTATTAGTTTTATATGGCCTGCAGATTATAAAAGTTACCATAATCATTTGAGAGTTGTTTACCTTTGTTGCAAAGCATCTGTTAAGGTTGTACATTTTTTCTTATAAAAATACTGCCTACGAAATGGATCCGGTTTTTTAAAGTCACTTCTACAATGTTCCATGTATCTACATACAACAATACTGAACGTAGGTAATAATAAAATTACGTGGAATGTTAACGATCAATTGCTAAGCAAGCAAAATGTTCAAGTATTTCTCATTACAGTAGGTTAGGTGGCCGTCCTTCGTTTCATAATAATGATACGTATAATCTTTGATGTATGACCTGTAAATTGCTGACTTTAGGTTTTTAGCGATAGAATTTATTTAATATTATAATGCGCGCTCATTAATACAAACAAATTTTTTGTTAATGTTACGTATAATGCAACGTAACACGATCGTGGGACTGTTTAATAACTGCTTCACAAAACGGATGTTATGATCTAAACGTTTCAATCAATCAATACGTTTGTTTCACAAGCCAAAGTACTACAAAATCTTTGCTGTATAAACCACGTTGCAACTGTCTGTGTTCAAATGAAATCAATTCCATATTTTACGGTCGCAAACTTAGTATTCGCTTTGCCATCCTGTGATATCTAAAGTGATTTCAAGTTACTGTTTTGTATGGTAAGTCACTGTAACTAAGTAATGTAATTACTTATGTATTCGTAGCCATTACTTATCAATAAACTGTGCTTATCAAATAATTTATATTTTGAATTCGATAACCATCCTTTCCATAGAGTATTTTACAAAAGTACGGGCAAACAGGAAAATGACGCGATAAGGAAAATTACAAATTTGAGCATATTTATTAGTACATAAGTTCCGATTTAATAAAATTGCCTGAAACTTGAATGTGCTGTTTATAAACGAGAGAGACTAGTATATTTAATTTCTTTTTGTTTATACATTTTGTGAATATTAGGTTGTAATAAAATAGTGTATCGCCTAGAGATAGATTGTATCGATATGAGACGATGAAAATGGGTAAACTGACTATAAAGCAGAGGTTGCCAATATTACTGGTGGTAGGTCTCTGTTGCCGGAGACCGTCTAGGTACCACCGCAACGCCTGTTTCTGCCGCCAAACACTAGTGTGCAAACATTACTGTGTTCCAGTTTGAAAAGCGCTGTAGCTATTGTAATTACTGGGGTAACGAGACTCCAACATCTTATGTCTCAAGGCGACGAGCGCAATATGGTGCAGTGTATACCATTATAACTTGTTGTTATAAGCAGGCGTATCAGTTATCATCCCGCTCGTCTCGTTGCTTAATGAAAAATAAAAAAAAATGGTGGTCCACAGAAAAATTTGAAATATACTTACTACAAATCATGTCTAGTTATGTTATAAGATGCATTGAAATAATTGTTTATTTTATTGTGATTTATTATTATAGTTATCATGCAGTAACAATTTATAATTTTATTTACAAGGTATATTTATGTGTTCTTAGACTACATTTTTTTTATAAATATATTTAACATTTCGAAATTTTTATTAGTGGTCCTTGGGATTGTACTGGTACGTTACATCAAAAACTTTGGTAACCGCTGCTTTAAAGTAACGCTTCTTAAAATACCCCCTTTATTAATATAAACGGGTAGTCACATAAATTATACCTACTAGAGGGGATGAAAAAATAGTGAGAATCATATAGAATATAATGACCATTGATAACTTAATAATTTATTTTTCTACATAGTCTCCGAGTCTCTCTGCACACCGAGTGCAGCGCTTTTCCAAGGCATCAATCCCTTTCAAAAAAAATTTTTTTCTTGGTCCTGTGAAAAGCTCTCCACGGCATCTATCACCTCGTTATCATCTTTGTACCAGTTTCCCCTTAGGTATTCTTCCAATTTGGGTAACAGATAAAAATCCCTAGGCGCTAGATCTGGTGAATAAGGGGAGTGGTCAAACAATTCGAAGCCAGCTTGCTGAATGGCAGCCATCGCAACTACCGACCTGTGCGCGGGTGCGTTGTCGTGATGAAACAGCACGCCCCTTTCGAAGTTTGCCTCTCCTTTTCTCTTTGATGGTATTCCTCAACTTGGGAATTAAAGCTGCATAATACTGGCCTGTAACAGTGATTCCACGCTCCAGGTAATCAATCAACAATATCCCTTCTGAGTCCCAAAATATTGAGGCTATAACCTTGCCAGCCGATGCCATGGCACAAGACTTCATCGGGGTCGGTGATGATGGCCGTATTCCATTGCGAAGATTGCTGTTTTGTCTCGGAATCGAAATGATGGACCCATGTTTGGTCTATTGTTACGATACGAGACAAAAAGTTTTCAGAATCTTCTTGAAACTTGTCCAACAATATCTTCGAAATGTCAAGTCGATTTTGTTTCTGTCGGTTAACTTTCTCGACACCCATCTTGCGGAGACTTTTCTCATATTCAAATATTGTTTCAATATGGATTGAATACTTTCATATGAAATGCCCGTTTCTTGAATTAAGTATCGGATGGTAAGTCTTCGATCGCTCAATACAATTTTCTCGACTTTCGAAACATTTTCTTGGGTGAATGACGTCGATGGACGGCCGCAATGATGTTCGTCTTCCGTATTCTTTCTCCCTACTCGAAATTGAGAAGCCCACCTTGCGACAGTGGAATACGGCGGAGCAGACACTCCTAATGTTGCCTCCAAATCGTAATGGATATTTTGCGTCGTTAACTTTTTTAAACAGAGGTATTCAATAACGACTCGCACTTCGTTTTTCTCATTTTCGAGAACACGTTCCGACACGAAGCAAACAAATGACTACATACAGAAAAAAACCAAAAAAAATCGAAGTTTTTTTTCTTTATTAATATTACTAATATATATCTGAGCTATGGCAGTATTTATTTTTTTCTTACCAAGAAGTATATCTGTCGTTCTCATTACTTTTTGATCCCTCTTCGTATGCTAGATTAATTTTTAGTTACGAGTAAAATAGATTTTATCATTTAAATGGACACGCATGTATTTTTTAAATGTATTCATATTAAATATCACTCGTTAAATGGTACGGTTAGTGTAAATACCATTTATTAAAATTTCAGTAAAATTTTCCTTATTAAGAGGTTTTCTTATTTCAGAATAATTGAATACGATAAGAATGAAGTGGATATTATATACGACGTCGTTATATCTCCTCTGTTTGCAAAGCGAATCAAAATCTTGGTCTTCCGATGAATACATACAGAAACATCTCGATGAGGATAAGGCAAATGATTTATTTACTCGAATCTCGAAACACCGCAAGAGTGTCTCGGTCCCCCCTGATCACAACAAATTGATTGAGATGGCTCGATATGTTATGCACAATTGTGGTAAAGTATTAATAATTATTATTGATCCTTTTTTTTAACCATTATAAAATACGTTTTATAGAGTTATTATTACTATTGTTATTTTTTTATAACTATCTATTAAAAATATTATTTAACATAGGGCTGTCATAAAACTTGATGTTAAAGCTTTTTTCTTAACTATGACCGTAAATAACATATTTTATTCGTGGTGGATGTCTATTTCCGGAGACAGTCTATGCATCATTGCAGCGTGTATTTTTACTGACTAACAGTAATATGCAAATCTTAGTGTGTCCGGTTTAAATGTTGTTGTAGTTAATGAAGTTATTGGTGAAAAACAGTTAATATTTTGTGTCAAAGTGTAGAAAGCAATTGTGTTGCTATGGATATGATCCTATGTATAACCAGCTTTCTTGTGAGGAAATGAAGATCCCGTTCGTCTTGTTCAATGAATAGTATCAAAGCTATATTTCTTTGCAGATTGGGCATCCATTGCTACACTATCCACACAACCGGCGATTCAAGGTTTTCCCTTCAATAATGTGAAGTCGGTAGTGGACGGCTCTCTGGCTAATTCTACCGGTATGCCGTACTTCTACATGTCCCCGTTGGACTTCACAGCACGAGATCTATCGGTGAGAACCATCAATATCCTAATCGTTTAAAAAACGCTCAACGCTGAATATTTGTCCTCAATGATCACCACATTGATCAGTCCACTATTATCTTTATTCTTATACACTTAGTTCATCTCCGATAAGTCATCGATAGCTTCTCAAACTTAGTTAAACTTATTCTAATATATAGTGTATTTTATATTACTTGTGAGGATCTGAAATACGACCAGGCAAAGTAAAAGTTAATTATCAACAGAAAAACACACGTGCTACGGTCCTCGTCTCTCTAGAGGAAACAAAATATTGCGAGAGCCAGAACTGGGACCCTGAAGATCCTCGCTGCACCAGACTAATGCTGTCGGGAAAAATGAAGAAGGTAACTATTACTGATATTAAATCCCTGTTGCCGGTGACCGTATTGAACCCAAAGCAACTCCTCTTTCTGCCGCCAGACTGTGTACCGGTTAGAAGGACGTTGAATCTAGTGAATGTTAGTGGATATCGTACTTCTCGTAGTAACTTAAATACATTTTATAGTCACATTACCATCTTCTGTATCAAGGCGATTAGCACTATGTGGTATAGTGTGTATTATCCTAATTAGCACCATGTTGTTATGGGCAGGCATATCACTTCCCGTTTAATCTTTTAAACGCACTTGCCACAATATGAGTGGTCGTTAATAAATACTTTTAAATAATGCATGTTAAACAATTGCAATAGTACATGTATACTTTCTTTTTTTTTTAATACATGTAAGCGATGAGACGAGCGGGACGTTCACCTGATGGTAAGTGATACGCTCGCTGATAACAGCGTGGATCTAGCTAGTATGGTAAACACAGCATCACATTGCGCTCGTCGCCAGAGACTTAGACGTTAATTTTCATTACCCCAATAATTATAATACCTACAACACCCTCCAAATTATCATTATCTATATATTTTTATCATTTTCCTTTTCTTATATTTTTTTTTAAATAACACTATCTGTGTTTTATGTACATAAAGTGCAGCATTTAAAATTTATGATAACATAATTCAGATTTGATAATTAAGTAGCTTCTTATGATATGAGTGATAAAGCGAAGTCAAGAACGTTGCGATGCGGCGAGTATAATGTTAGTGTGCAAAGATTAGCTTGTTCTGGTTCGGAGGGTGTTGTAGCTAGTGAAATTACTGAAGCAACGAGACAACTTATTTATTTGCGCAATAGCGCAATGTGGTGCTGTACACCATCCTAAGTAAACCAAGTGTATAGGTTACCATCAGTTGAACGCTCTGCTCGTTTCATTGCTTCAATACAAAAATTAATCATAATTACTTACAATTAGTTCTTCAATATGAAAATTCTTAGCAACAAATAGTAAATTATCAGCTCCTGATTAAGGTGTTCTCTCCCCCTATTCAATATTGTCACATCTTCCGCCTCTCCTCATTTAGCAAAATTATCTATTTACATACACATATATCTATTATTATAATTTTTCATCTCGAGCCCTGACTAATTGGTGGTAGTTTTCTGTTGCCGGAAACCGTCTAAGTAGCTAACCCTGTAGCGCCTATTTCTGGCACCAAACACCGGTGTGTAATTACTGTGTTTTGGTTTGAAAAGCGTTGTGGTTAGTGTAATTACTGAGGTAACGAGACATCATATTTTCTGTCAAGGCAACGAGCTCAATGTGATGCAGTGTATATCATCCTAACTAGCGCCACGTTGTTATGAACTGACGTGTTACTTATCATTGGTGAACGTCTGATGAAGCTGTAAGATTTGTTAACAGCATCAACATCATTTGGGAAAAAAAACATTGAGCTGATCAGACTAAACAGTCTTTATAGCAAATTTATGAACTTGATATTTTTGTATAGAGGTTATCTTTATAAATGCACTTTTCACCTATAAACAGCATTCGGTTATTATTTATTACAGTTTTTTCATAATTAATAACAAATAAAGACCTCGGCAGATAAAGATGTATCCACAGAGTAGATAAACTAGTTATCAGTAAGGTATTTACGTTTCGCAATCTTTATATGAGTTACTTCACGTCGCTCTTATCGGAGTATTAGTCGTGGCCTGGCTGATGATAATATAATGAATCGTTCTTATAAGCTATCTATTATCTAATTATAATAAGTCCACACTGTCACGATAAAAAAATCCTAACAGTGCAATGTTATTAATCGATAGCATGTAAGATATTATTGATTCAACTTGTATATAGTAATAACTACGAAGACGTCTTCTACTCGTGCATGTTGACATCCGGAACCGAGACGTGGCTCCTTACTATCGGCCTTATACAACGGCTCAGTCACGCAAAGAGCAATGAAGAGGGCTATGCTTGGAGTCTGCGTGTTCGAATCAGAAATGTGGAGATCCGCAGAACTAAGGTCACTGACATAACCTAAAAGATCGCTATACTTAAGTGGCATTGGGCAGGATAATTTGCTCGAAGGATCGATGGCCGATGGGGCAGTGAAGTCAGTGGACCGACGATGTGGTGAGCACCGCGGAACTGAACAATGTAGAGATCTTTGAGGAGGTTTATGTCCAGCAGTGGACGTCTATCTGATGATAACAATAGTAATAACTCAAGTTTGTTTTTTTTCCATTAATATGTATATTTCACATTATTTTTGATACAAATAAAAAGAATTATAATCAATGAAGAAGGAAAATGATGATATATATGATTTTGTATCTATTATCGCTATTAATCAGATTTAATACTTTCTTTATAATCCTGTTATCATTACTATAGAGACCGTCTAGATAGATGCAACCGTAGCTCCTATTTCTGCCCTCAAAACAGTAGTGTGCAAACAATGTGTTCCGGTTTGGAGGGCGTTGTACCTAATGAAATTACTTGGGTACCGATACTTAAAGCTTATATTTCAAGGCGGCGAGCACAATGCGATCCTGTTCATACCATACTATCTTGCGCTGTATTACTATCGGATAGTGTTACTTACCATCAGGTGAACGTCTTGCTCGTCTCGTCGAATTAAAAAAAAAACTAGTTTTTAACTGCCTCTAGTGCAATAGGTAAAAGCTACCCTAACCTATCTTGGTTGGGGATAGGTCTGGCTATCATTGCTGTATTCCAGTTGTCAAGAAGTGACAGTGTTCTCGACAAGTACACATGAACACAATATGAAATTGGGATTACCATGTCAAATGCTGGTGAAATAGATACGAATAGATGAATATATATGAGTCGATTGACACGGCTTTATGTATTTATTTCCGTTTCAGGTCAAAGAGGGCACTCCGGAGTACACCTTTGCCAAAGCCGCGCTGTTCGAAAGACACCCGGCCATGGCTCATTTCCCGGCTGGTATGTTTATTATTATACTTTTAGATATAATAAATTTACATAGCGACTTTGTTTTACGGCGACGCGTGCAATCTGCTCTTCATTTGGCATCATCCATTATGAGAGGAATGTTGTGTATAGTTTTTATGCATAACACATATATAATGGCGGACAGTCCATATGTTCAACGATAATATCTAAAAATCAAAACATTACATTTCACTTCGAGAAAATTGACCATATCTTATGATGTCATTGAAGTAGTTTTATTTACGATTTAATATTTACTCTACAAGGTCATTCGAGTTTATTTGTTTTTGTTGTGTGACTAAGCGACAAGACGAGCAGATTGTTTATCTGTTATATGTATAAGTTATTAAGTGCAATTACCCTCGGTAATTTTACTTAGTTCTAGCCTCTTTAAAATCGAAATACAATAATTTCAACAGCCAAATTAGGTACCCAGTGTTGGGGCACAGGCCTGCTCTCAATATGCGGATTGGTGACTACACACACCTTAGAATAAATTCTAATTCATGTGCAGGTTTCCTCACGATGTTTTACTTCACCGTTTGTATTTCGCTGTTGTTACTAAAGTCCACAAATGTGCATAACTTAAATATTAAAGTCATCGGTACATGCCAAGATTCGAACCCGCGACCTTCGGAATGAAGGCCGCACGCTCTAACCATTAGGCCGGCGAGCTACAAATACAGAAATGCTTGTATGTTATTGTTCGAGTCTCCGGCAAAACTTGCCATCAGTGGTTCTTTAAACTTCACTGACATATGCAAGGGACGTCGGTTGATCGAGATGACGGTGATGAAAATGAAAAAATGCAGATTTAGAGCATTTTTGAATTTTGAACAAATATGATAAAGAGACCACTTACTTTTAATTTATAATTTCACTGCTATCAAAGTTACGTTGATATCCAAGTTACCACTGGTTCACAAACCTAACTATTAAAATTCCTGCCAAGACACCAACGGTTTTATGTGGAACCTGCGTCAGGTTTTAATTAAATTTTTATTTATACTTAGTGATTCTAGTTTTTGTCTAAATAATACCTTTGTTTTATAGATCACGATTGGTTCGTGGCTAAAATGAAAATAGCTCAAATTGCTATGGTGGATTGGTTCGGCGGCGCCAAATACATCCCCGTGAAAGATTACTTGGCGTACAACTACACCGGAAACGAGATGATGCACTACTACAAACGGATACACCTGTAGCGGGCGACAAAGGAAGGGCGTTTGGTTCCATTGCACCATAAAATCCAATATAACCAAATTCATTGTTATAATTAACAAAAGCGTATTGTGATGCAAATGTTTGCTTTGTATAGATATTTACTTACATTTATAAAGTTTTATTAAACGAAAATATTTTATTAATATGTAGTTTATTTTTTAAATAATGTCTTCAAACGACGAGTACAATGTCACGAGGGTGTAACGTATATCATTCTTACTAGCACCACATTGGCGGGACGGTCACCTGATGTGGAGACACGGCCGCCCATAACAATGTGGCGCCAGTTAGGTTATTAACAGTTAACGGATAATTCTAATAATTTCACAAGATACAGCGCTGATAACTGAACACAATAATTCAATAAAGTTCTTACATATTCTAGAAAACAATAATGATAAAAGTGCTAAAAGAAGTTCGAAAAGTAAACATTAGGTCCTTACATATGAAATTAGTGTTTTGTCGTAATTAGTGTTATTGACCACTGTCGATCTGAAATATCTCCTGTTTGGTTAAGAATTACAATTTCTAATGTATAAATTCATTTAGCTGGTACATTTGAGTTTGGAAAACAGTCATTCATTTGTTTTTTCCTCTTTATTATTTTGTTTGGCGTCGTTTATTAGCGCACAATGGAAAACATGAAATATCGGTATATTTGCAAGTACGAATTCTACCTTGCCACCAGTGCTGCAGAAACATCTCGAAGGATTAATGATGTGTACGACGCTGGTGTCGCAAAAGAAAGCACGGTACGTTGTCCTTTACTACAGCTTTCTAAAATCTGGTCAAACGATTACGCCAGGTATCTATTGTAAATAACTGCAATCCATGAAGGAAGAACTAGCTGCTAAACAACCGAGATTGACCAATCGCTCTGGGCCACTGCTGCTTCACGACAACCCAAGACCACACACTGCATAACAAACAACCACTAAGTTAGATGAGCTACGATTGGAATGTGTGCGACATCCGCCGTACTCCCCGAACCTTGTCCTAATAGATTACCATTTTTTCCGGAATTTGGACAACTTCTTACAAGGAAAAAATTTAACTCCTATGCGGCAGTCCAAACCGCCTTCAAAGAATTTATTGATTCTCGCCCATATGGTGTTTTTAGTAAAAGGATTAATGAACTACCTATGAGATGGCAAAAGTGCATAGATAACAACGGTGCATACTTTGATTAATTAAGTATATTTTACAAAAAAAAATTGACTTTATATTCCTCCCGTACAAAACGCCAACTTCATATGCAAGGACCTATTATATTAAATAATTATAATGAGATAAGTATGAAGAAAATGGTAATTGTCAATTAAGCGCAGTTAAAATTTAAATTATGTAAATATTTCAGGAAGACAAATTTACGTTGTATACTATTATAATATACAACCTTCATTTTGCTAGATGCACTTGGAACATGTTAATATCCTAACAATGTTTTCCTTCGAACCCAAGAGACGACACTTTACAAACTGGACTATTACAGCTTCGTGATGTACACAATAATGATTAATATTAATCTCATAGGTACATTGCTTCATTATATTGAAAATGACATTGGTTAAAATACCTTTGGAGCTCTATCTACGGGTTCATTATACATGACCCAGAAAATAAACTATGATAATACTAAAAATAATTTTCTTTTTATAGACAAAAAAATTATCATCAAAGTTTCAAACATAATTAAAAAGAACATTAATAATGTAAATGTTTTAAACACAACCACTATGATATCGGAATAACTGACCAATTAAAAATAAAAATTTTTGTTTCGCAAAATGGTATCATCATTAACAATCGATAGCCGTCTACTACTGGATATAGGCCTCCCTCAATGATCTTCGCATCGAAAAGGTATACGAATGATTTTTTTTTATCAAATCTTTATTCTTTTTACCTTTTCAAAAGGAAGAGTTCGGCGGTCAGTTGATATATTTTTTTTTTGCCATAAATTTTCAACTTAACTAATACATAATACATAAATATCACACAAACTTTTATTACTAGCTCGATAGTGTTTATCGCAACATAATACAGTTCAATGATTTAAAAATCTGTTTAAGACGGCTAAATGAAGTGAGTATATTCTAAACGTCCGCCATTTTGGCATGTTAAGTATGTCGTCATTACGCAAGTGTGACGTTTCAGCAATGCAAAATCCATGCACTACCGCAAACTTCTAAATTTCCTCAGTTTAAATGGACTTTTATTTCATTTGCTCTTTAAATGGAGTTACTTTATATGTATTCAATTTAGAATAATTTAATGACTCCCCTTTTCTAAAAAATTTATTTTATGCCAAAAGATTTGAATTAATAAAATTTTGAAAAGAAACATTTCATTTCCTTTGCCCTATTGTATGAGTCCTTATATTCTTCGTGTGTACTATGTTTACTTAGCAAAAACAAAAACCGTTTATATGTATATATAAGTAAATTAAATTGATTCTTTGTATTAAAGAGAATGTATGTTGTTATGCATATTGTAACGTTTCCTTAAAACATCGTTTAAAATTCATACGCATGATTTAATTACGGTTGATCGCTTACTCAACACGCGGAAGGTTTATATTTATAAAAGGTAGTGCTGCTGTTTTGAGATAACTTTGAAAAAAAAGGCTTAAAAGCAAATATATTACATTTACCTTATTAAATACATTTTGCTTTTTAATAAAAGATGGTAGGCATCTTTTATTGTACGGTACACTAATATGTTTATTAACCAAGCATGTATTAAAAACGTTGTTTTAATTATGCGACATAATTGTGATAATGGCTAAAAATTTTATTAATATTGAAATTAAATATTAAAATAAAACATATTTTTTAAGAAACATTCACAACACAAGAAACAACCTAGAACCGATTTTTTATATGATGAAGCGATGAGACGAACAAGGGACATTCACTTGATAATTAGTGAACGTCCTTAAACTCGCTCGTTAAGATGGTATATAATGCACCACATTCAAAAATATATACCTTTACGCTACTACAGGAAAATATAAGTTTATTTACGCAGTTACTTATAATAATAATTTGGGAAATGTAATTTTAAGTAAATAATTTCTTTAAACACGAGAATTCAATTCATTTAAAACAACTTCCGACTTTGGGGATCACTTTTTTTACGAATTTCTTTCTTTTATTCTGTAGAAGACGAAGGTCCTAAAAAAGTAGCACTTTTATAAATAAGCATTTGATTTATACCAAATCCACCTAGGTTTGATTTGGGGTACAATCAGAATATTTTTCAAATAAATATATAAAATTATTTTACAATATTGTAGAGGTTATAATCAGTCCTGTATACTCGGACTAATAAGAATAACAGCTGCTCGTCGAAAAAGTGACTAAAAGTCGTAGTCGGGTTCGTGGACTACGAGTAAACACCAAAAAGTATCGCTCACTAAATGCGAAGCGGTTGCTCAGGACCCTTGCTTTTCCTCGGAGAGTGCTAATCCTAAATGCGGAGAAGTGTGCAATCAGTGCGCTAACGTCCAACACGACGTACATAACCCTGGCTTCCCCTGAATCAAGGTATCTTTTGAAAATTTTCAAGGTGTTTATAATAATTGCACTTTTCCATTACAGTGCACACAAGAAGCCACCGGCGGTGAAATGTTTGTGCTGTTGTTGTGGGCGTGGCTTACGAGTGCATTTACAGGACCTTCATTGTCCCTCTTGACTTCCACAGGCATGGCCATTACCTTAAAAAGTCACATTGAATACAAATGGATCTCAATTTTATTATTTAACATGTTGGTATAAGAATCTATTCAAGTAAAAAAAATTACAATAGACTTTTTTTATTCAACGAATGAACAGGATGTTCACTAGATGTTAACTAAATGGTTAATTGATATAAGGGTGCTAGTATACTAAACATTGCACCACATAGCTATTAAGACTTTAAGAGACAACATGTTAAGTCTTTAAACAGATTTCAAACACAGAAGACTGTAATATGTCCACCATCGTTTGGTGGCAGAAATACGAACTGCTGTGTATCATAGCCATCTTGTGCAACAATTTTTCCACCAGCAAAACATTAATACTTACATTTTCAGCATACAATTCAGCTGCAGTTGCTGTAGGTAACGTATTAAAATGGCTGATATCTTGCTTTTCAACAGAGCTGCTGACATTCTCAGACAATTTCAAATTAACAGATGCCATTTCTAAAATATTTGTTGAATGCAATGAAGTAGCTGTAAAGTTTAAATTTCCAATTGGTCGGTTGTAAATTTTATTATTGCCCATATATTCTGATATTGCTATATTTTCAAGCCACTTTTCATGTAAGCTGTATAAATTTCTGTATGTACAAAGCATCATATCCCTGGCTCGGCATCTTTCATCTAATAATTGCTTTATTGCTTGCTGTAACTTGATCATTTTCTCCGTAAATAGCTTTTTACAATTAGCAAGTTCTTCCACCATTAAACTGTGGAGAAAACATAAATGTATTCGGTTTGAAATGTTTAAACTAAAAACTACATTATACTACTAAGCTCTACCTGCTAGCTAGAAATTTACTCCGCCATACCTCACATTGTCCAGCTAGCCATTCAGTTTGTTCCTGCGAATATATGTTACATTTACATAATGCAAAGATTAGTTTATAAACATGTGTTCAATTATTTATTATTATAAGTTTCATGCTTAAGTTTCTTGCATAATTTAACTTACTAAATGGGTTTGTTTTCTCACAGATTGACAATATGAATGCAGTCATATTGTCTCAATCTGTTATCATAACAGTATTACTGTATACCAGCTGTCAATAAAAATTACTAATCCATAGTGATATTGTCACTTAATACCGTGTGGCTCATCGAAGTAAAAAATACTTGAATAAAAAGAATGGGTTAATTTTTAATTAAAGTAAAAGCACTATTTAACTATGTGTTGAAAATATTAATATGTATTAAAATAAATTTTCTTTATTTTATATTTAATATTAAATTACCTGATGAGTAGAAAGGTGTTGAGCAGAGTTGAGCAAAGCATTCGCTAGATGTTTTTTATCTTCATTCAATGATTGCACCTGTGTTTCAAGATCTTCTCCCATTGATGCTACCAGCATGGTTTTTAGTTCTTTATTAACCTGAAAGTATATTGTACACAGTATATTAAAAAATGATATATTTTATGAAAAAAATTTAAAGTATATATATACAGTTTGGGATCATAATTGAAGTTTTACATTATAAATAAACAATTTCAGTATCACTAATTTTACTAAAATCAAATAAATTGTGAGGGATATAGTAAAAGTCTAATGTAATCACTGATTTTTAAAAAGCCTTGTGTTCAAACATCAAACATTTTTCGATTCCATGATGTGAATATATAAAGAAGATATTCACCATGGTAAGCAATATGTGTGACATTAGTAAATAATTATGATGTGTTCTCATCACCATATTACAATTTACAACAAATCTTTCTTGGTAAGAAATTTCAAGAATTAATTGAAAAAAATTACCAACCTGAACTTGTTGCTTTAATTGTTCTTTTAAAGACTCATTTTCCTGTAATGACTCCTCAAGTTTTTTCTCTAGATCATTGTGTATTTCTTCCTTCTCATCCGTTATAGATTTATCACTTATAGATGCTAACTTTAATCTTGGTTTAAACTCATTTAGATTAGTATCCATTTGGGACATTTGGGAGATTAATGTGTTAATATCCATGTTATTTCTGGACCTTTTTGTAT
The DNA here is from genome assembly GCA_029034505.1 of Ornithoptera priamus. NCBI lineage: Eukaryota > Metazoa > Arthropoda > Insecta > Lepidoptera > Papilionidae > Ornithoptera > Ornithoptera priamus. Next base: position 3,471,511 of record JARDWD010000331.1, read on the forward strand.
TTTTGGAAGTAGCTTGAGAGGTAATAGGTTTAACTGCACCAGGGTATGGCTCATAAGGAACAAATTTTGGATTTTTGGAGTATACATGAGAACTTCTCTTTTCTGATGTGATAATTTTGGTAGGATAAACTTGTATTAGGCGACCAGGCAAGAGGGAATCAGAGTTATTGGTCGAATTGTTAGGTTTCACATCTACTTTAGATTTACTTTCTGTAGTGAAATCGACCGATTCCATGCCATCGCCTGCGGTTCTTGCTTTGCTTAACATTTCTGGAATGATAAGCATAGTTACATAAAAACAACAAAAAAGATAAGAAGTAGTAGTTTTGCTCTACGTAATGTTTATTGTGAAAATTAACATAAATAAAAAATATATCAGTCGTAATACCTGTCCGAAGAGAATGATATTTTTCCATCTTTTGACGATGTTAAATATCAATAAAGCTTAACAAAACTTTAATATTGCCAATTGCGGATATCACAAAATATTTACGATCACTTAACAGGAAAGTTAAACAAATCAGAACGAAGTTTCAAGCAAAGTGACATTGACATGTATGACAAAAATTAAAGTTGAACATCATAGACGATAAAATCACGTTTTCTGTTATTATTTGACTATGTCTGAAATTATTATTGTTCTGAGATTATTATATTTTATTTATACCCGCGAGGTATAAATTTCAATTTATATATCTATGTAATATGAGCAGGACACACCGAAGGACTAATGAGAAATAAGGCAGCAAGGTCCTCGAATGGCGACCGCGTACCGGCAGACGCAGTGTTGGCAGACCTACCATGGCGCACTACGTTTGTTCGATGACAAAATGAATGTGATACAAGCCAAAATCGTCGTTTTAGGCTGTCAAGGTCCAATGATACCTTCAAACTTTTATGTAAGTCGCACCAATTGATTTGGCTCTCCATTTATTTTAAAGAGGTGAAGACTAGAGTAAAGCAACTGCGGCGAGGACGGGGTGGGCCCGGCGGACTAGGTCAAACTGGCGGTTTTATTTAGAGGCTTTTTGGGAGTCTGTAGATTGATATAAAGTAAAGTAAATATAGTGAAAATAAAGTAATGTAATAAAATAAAAAATGTGGAATACAGAGATATTGTGACATGTATGTTGTATTTCGAGAACTTGTTTAGTGTAGTGTTTTTTATGAAGGCTTGGTTAGCTACTGACCTCATATTTTATATCTGCTCCTATTAGAGCATTGTTATTTACGCGTGGGAGGTCTCTGTTGTCTATATTTAAACTGTCTAGGTAGGTACCACCGTAGCGCTTATTTCTGCCGCCATACAGTAGTTAGCAAATGTTACTGTGTTCCGCTAAGAAAGGGCGATCTAGTTAGTGCAAGTATTGGGGGTAATGAAATTCATTATCTTATGTCTCAGGCGCTGAGCACAATATGGTGCAATATATATTATCCTAACTACCGCCACATTGTTCTGGTGTTATGGGTCCTGAAGTTTTAATTTGACACACTCGCGAGTTAGCTTCATTAATGTATATTTACTGGTTGTCTGGATGAAATCGCAGTGAGCGATAAGATCGCCTTTTGCTGCCTTTGTTGTACTTTTTTTCACACTTTCGTGGTGCGGAAATAAAGAATATATAAATAAACGTTCCGCTCGTCTCGTCGCTTAATTAAATAAACAAAATATATGCCGGGTAATTCACAGTATAGTTTTTATTTAACACTATGAAATTGACGTTATTGTTGACATAAAAAATTTTTACATGTGGCAATTAAATTAATGAACAAGTTCCTGTTGTTTCTATCGTTGTATAAAAAATTGTATAAGTATTTTGATAAGTGATTGTGTTATAATTAATTTGTCATCATTCAAAACAAGGCATTTTTAATGAGATACATAAATTAATAACTCGTGTATTATTGTCATCACGATATTTCTTAGTATACTATTTGATGTAAATTTAAGCTTGCGAGTTGATTTAGGCGCGACTATGAGTGATCAAGTTCCCATTAACAGTAATTGAGAAAAAAGGACTGAAGGGTAAAATATATATATAATAATAATAATAAAATAACCTTGTTTACAATATGCCTAACATAAATCATAGCCATTGAGTTGCTTTAAAAAGTAAAGTAAACTAGCAGAATAAACAAGACTCAGTATATATCAGATAAAAAATCAGAGGTAATATTCTCTATTCAAAGGGATATCTAAAGAACAGATACAAAATTATTTTTAATAGAAATAGAATAAGAAAACACACAATATTTTAACTTTTGTACCCACATTATTTATTTTAATAAATAAAAATTATTGCAAAAGTCCATGTCTACTGTTATGCTTTCAATGTTGACTCTAATTCACCATTAGCTAGCATCTCCTTAATTATATCTAATCCACCAATTAGTTCCCCTTTTACATATAATTGGGGATATGTTGGCCAATCTGAGTATTCTTTTAGACCTTGACGAACTTCTTCATCAGACAGTATATCAAATGTATCATATTGTACCCTGAAAACATAATTTCATAATTTAGATAGATTTTAGGTAGTAATTGTTAAGAGAATAATCACCTGCTTTATCACTAAAATCAAAGAAGTTGACAAAAACATTAAAAATTATCAATTATACACTTGGGCACATTGATTATTAATTGTAGTAACCATAACTGTAGTGAGTTAATAAAATAATATGAATATGACAAATTACCCAGTTATATAAAGAGCTAAGAATGGTTATACATACCCAGTGTCATTAATAATTTGTATAAGAGTTCTGCTGAATCCACACCTAGGTGTCTCTCTATTGCCTTTCATAAATATCATCACATTATGTCTGTTTATAAGTGATTTAAGTCTTTCTTCCAAAGGTTGTTTAGCAATATTAGTGGCAGAAAGAGATTTGACAAAACTATGACTTTTAACTTTAGAAGTGATTTGGGAAATATCTGCCCCATCTACTCTGTCCACTTGTGCTCCATTTTTAAAAAATATTACTGTAGGAACAGAATCAATCTGTAAAAGTTAATAATAATATTCATTATGTGCACATATATGTAATAGTTTATATATAATAGTAACTATATTGTAATTTTCAATATTTATTAACCATTTACCAGCACCTTTACATAAAAATATATAATTTTGTATTTCACTGATGTATATTGAATTAGTTGATCTGCAATGATCACTGTTGGTAGAAGATCGCTAACACCACTTTTTAAAATTATCAATTTATAATTACTGTAAATTAAATAATTTCTATAAGATTGTGGTAGGTAAAAAGTTAGAAAAATAAAGATATGCACAGTTTTCTTTTTGAAATCATTACATTATTTTTTTTATATTTGTAATGAAAATCCAAAAACTTCACATTAAATATTTCTAACAAGTATTATATATTTTTTATACTTTCAAATTAATCTATAATTAAATCACTTATCATCAGGTCTTTCAATGTCTTACTTGTCTCACTTCATTGTATAAATAAAATATATGATAAAATACCTTATACTTAAGTGATATTTCTGATAGATTTTCAGCATTGCAGACTCCAAATTTACTGCCACTTGATTTAATTTCAGGAAGAACAGAAAGTTCTTCAAGAACTGCTGTTATTTGAGGGCACTGTTCTGCCCAATCTGTAGCAAAATGTACGACCGCCAATTGTGGAGTGCTACGAAAATAAAAACCAGATGGTTACTCTCCATAATGGAGCAAAAAATAAAAAAGTACCAAGTACAACAACTAAATGTATAAGCTGAATTAGGTATTTTCTCTTTTAAACATTTAGTTGTTTAAAAGAAGTTATGCAAACTAATCAGGCATTTTAAATGTATTTTAATAAATGTAATGGAAACGTATACTTTTTTATTTTTAAGATCTGTAAATGTCATTTTATATAGTCCTTTAAACGAAACAGTCTATACCATAAAAAACAAATAAAAGTACGTACCTAATAAAATCTGCAAAATTGTCGATAGAGTCCAAGTTACTTACAGACATTGTGTAATGAGGTTAAACTTATTTTATTATTCAATCAGCTATGTCTGTAAAAAGAAATTTTTGTTTATTTATTTTTATTTATTCCATTCAGAAATCAGATTTTATAACATCTAATTACAATTTTCAAACACCGTAGTAATAACTTCACGTTCACTAATTCTCCATTCATGTCAGAATGACAAACAGAGGAACAAATAGACTGTTTAAAATTTGTTCATTTGAATTGCTACTCGATAATTGATGGATAATTTTTAAAATGTTTGTTTCGATCTGTGCCACGAAAATTCTAGATGTAATGTATGATTGTAATGATTTTTTTGTTGTGGGAGCAGCAATTTATTATATTTAATAAACTTATTACTATTATTTTTAACAAAAATAATCCTTTTATTTAAATAATATCATCTTTTGTTATTGTCAATATTTTTACGAAAAAAATAAAACATAGATAAATATCAAGTATAATTATTTCTTATTTTTTTATTATCGATGAAAGTTGATACCTACTTCTTTTAATTCTTAGATGATCATCTTTCGGATTCTTTACTGAGACTTTATACTACATAATTGACGTAGACTTGGAATATATGAATTGATAAATAATTTACATTTACAGGCCTTTTTTTTTCGTCGGCCCTCGCGAGGGCAAAGACAAGTTATGTCGGACTTGCACCGAATAAAACTCCCATAATGTTTTACCTTCATCGCTTTATGACAGGGCTGGGAGCGGTTTTGCACATCTCTGCGACCCCACTACCGCCGGCAGCACCATGCAGCCCTCGCTTTGGAAGGGAGAAACCCCGCTTTTCATATCTGTAAGCGCGCGCCGAAACATACAGTGCGTTGTTTTCTCGGCCTCTTACGGTCACTTGTGCAATGCCTACTCACGAAACCGTTACTTAAAGGCCATTGGAGCCAAGACCGAAAACTCTCTCGACTCCCTGCGGCGGATCTGATTTTGAGTTCCACCGCCAACTGTTATACGGCTGCGGAGGATAGAGAGAGCGGTGAAACGCAATACCACACTCTTCTCCCTCCGTGACTTCGCTTCGGCTGCTTCAGGTACAAATTTGCCCCCGTAGCTTAGCGGCACTCATCCGATGTCAGCTCATGGAGTTCACCTGGAGCGGCCATGTCGGACCGGCTGGGTGATCAAGCCATAGCTACTGAGACCCACTGCCACGTCAAGGCGGGAACCTGTTCGGGGGCTATTTGTAGGCCTAGTGTAACATAATGAATTATTATGTTGAACGTTTGTTTTTGTAAATTAAAAAGGTTAATTATTTCAGGTTTCTACAGTATTTTGTTGTTCAATTTGATTGAATTGAAATTGATTTCCTGTAGTTAAGTAGCCAATTTCGTAACATTTTATGTTCAGGTGTAAAATGCCAGTGTTCGTATTAGGTACTCTTTTTTAATAAAAAAAAAGAATAAATTCACTGTTTTTATTTTCCATGAATACGTTTCATATGAAAATTTTGTATTTATTAATGGTAACACTTTCATTTACACAGTACATTGTTGTTATAATAGTTATTTGAGGTTATAATTATGCGCTAAAAATAGAATTAATTAGTTAAATTATTTTATTGTTCTGAGACTGTTGAAATAAACAAATTAATTTAATATGGCATCATCTTCAACGGCTGCGTCTCCGGGCATGCATCAGATAGATTTATCCAAATTAAACTTGCACCAGTTGGCCCAACTTAAACAACAAATGGATCAAGTAACTCACTCAGTTATTTTTTTTTTATTTTCATGTTTATATTTTAAAATAATGGTTTTTGTTTCAGGAATTAAATGTGTTTCAAGATTCGTTACAAACTCTTAAAATGGCTCAGGGAAAATTCGTAGAGTCTGGTGAAAGTGTAGCGAAAATATCATCAAACACTAAAGGACGAACCATTTTAGTCCCTCTAACTGGATCTATGTATGTCCCTGGTACACTTGTGGACACAGATAAGTTTTTAATTGATGTTGGAACTGGTTACTACGTACAAAAGGTTAGTGTAGTGTAGTGTTAGTACCCTTGTAAGTTAATTACTTCTCTCTTTACAAGTTATTAATTATCATAAAGTAAAACCTACTTCTTTGAAAATATTTTACCTGAAGCACAATTTCATTATTTCCAAAGACTGTCTGTGAGGCAATTTTTAATATTTTGCTGATCAGTGATGAGTTAACCGATCATTATGTTATCTTTTATTACATTATCTTTTTCAATTTATGATACCCAGGGCAATATAGAATGTTGCAAAAACTTGGTGTATCATGTTTTGGTTATAAAGCAAACGAACAAAAAATTATTTTTCTTAGTATTTTGGGTTTATTGTAACTTTTGTCTGAGTGTTTATTTATTGTATAAAGTAATTTATTGGAGTTTATTTAGAACCATTTACTTCCATATTCAATTACAAAACAATGGTCAGTGACATGACATAGTATGTATGTAAAATTCCCAGTCCACAATTTTAACACAATTTCTATTGTATCAGAAATGTCTATGGAGGTAGTTTATAATAAAATTGTAGATAATTTACTTAGCAATTGAATATTTCTTAATTTTTTATTCCAGGATATGGAAGGTACTAAAGATTATTTTAAACGTAAAGTTGAATTTGTAACTGAACAGATGCGAAAAATCCAAGTTCTTGGTGTAGAAAAGTCAAAAGTAAGGGAAGCCATATGTATTATGATGGAAATGAAAATACAGGCCCAAGGTCAAGCACAGAAGGCTGCAACTTAATAACAATTATTAGGCTCAAACTCATTAACTTGCTTTTTATTCAAATTCTCATTATTTATTTGTTTAGTTCACTTCATTAAATTACTTCTATTAAAAAAAAATTTTAATCGAATAAAATATGCATCTATGTAACTTTTATTTCTCTTGATTTAAATCTGGACTGATTTTAATCATAATAATGAACTCTGTATTGTAAAGCATTTAGTTTATGTGAAGAGTATTGTGAACTGCTTATTTAATAAAACTTATGATCACAAATTATATATACTACTTAAAAAGCAATTTTGTTTAAATAAATAAAAATTATTTAATAAATGTATTTCATTGATAATATTATAATACTTGTCATATTATTATTTAATTGTAATAAATTGATTTGTAATAATAGTGTGTAGTGTTTTTTGGAATATATAGTCAACTGATAGATCTCCCCTGTTGGATGTCCATCGTTTAAGATTATAGTCTTAATAAGGTTAGTGCAAATCTTCTTAGAGTGATTATTCAGTACTGGAGTTGGACATCAGATTTGTGAATTTGTGTCTATCTTAAAACATGGAATATTGTTCCATGCTGGTAGTACTGGTTTATCACTGCAGAAAATTAATTTAATAATATATTGATGATGGTAAAATTTTCTAAGCATAAATTTTTCATTAGTTTGAAATTAAATTGTTATAAGTACAATCACAATACTGACATCAGTGGCTGAGAAGATAATGATGTCGGTATTTCAAGATTTTATGTATAATTTTAAATCCTTTGTAATATTTTCTTAATTGGTTACATTCATGTTTCTCTTTTTCATAGATGTGTATTTGTTATTTTAAATGGTTTAAAGAACACAATATTCACACATAATCATTTTCGTGTGGTGCAGTGCATTTATAATATTCGAACTTGTATCAGGTAAACGTTTTGCACAATTTTTGGCTTCGTTGAAAAAAAAAAATATGAAACAGACAACAAATTGTAAATATCATTAATATTTTTTAAAAAAACTATTTAAGTTAGATACTTTTAGGTCTTTCTTCTAGCAAATACTACATTAAATCGCATTGACAAAAATTTTTCTCTAAACAGTAGCGTGTAAACATGTTTAATTCAAAAATATGCAAAGCAAAGCTCAATTTGACATTATTTTATCACAACAGGATATGCGCAATATTAAGGCACGACTATTATTTACTGGTGGTAAATCGCTGTCGGGAACCGTTTAGGTTGGAGCCACCGCAGCGCCTATATCTGCCGTCGAGCAGTAGTGTGCAAACATTACTGTTTCGGTTTGAAGGGCGTTGTAGTTAGTGTAATTACTGGGCTAACGAGACTCGACATTTCATGTATCGGGCTACGAGCGCATTGTGATGGGAGTGCATGCTATCCTAACTAGCCTTACGTTGTCATGGGCGGGCGTATCACTTATGATGAATGTGAAGCTCGTCTCGTCGCTTAGTTGAATAATAAAAAAACCTTTTACATTCAAATTCCGGGTAGATCACATTCAGATTGGTCTTTATGGCCAGAGACTGTCTAGTCAGCTACCACTGTAGCGCTTGTTTCTGCTGCCAAACTGATGTGTGCAATTATAACTGTTTTGCTTTGCAAGGCTCCGCTAGTGTAGTGTAACGAAACTTGAAATATAAGTTTCAAGACGCCGAGCAAAATTAAGGGCAGGTTATGTCATCTTAAGTAGCGTCATATTATGGGTGGGCGTTTCACATTATCTGATGAACATCTAGCTCATCTTGTCGCTTCATCCAATAAAAAAAGCATATTACGTTACTTTACTGGAAATAGTTCTCTGTTGCCGGATATAGCCTAGGTAGGTACCACTGCAGCTCCTATTTATTTCGCCAAACAGTAGTGTGTGAACATTAGTGTGTTCTGGATTGAAGGAAGTTGTAGCTAGTGAAATTACTGGGGTAACAAGATTGAATATTCTGCTTCAAGGCGACGAGCGTAATGTGGTGATGTATATACTACCTTAACTAGCGCCACATCACTTATCATCAAACTAACGTCTCGCTCATCTCGTCGCGTCGTTGAAAAATAAAACTTTCCAATATGAAAACATTGTCTTCATTTTGTAATATTGTAAAAAAGAGTATTAACTTTGACTCAATAGAGAAATAAAGGATTTAAGAAATATATCTTTATTCTTTTAATTATGTTTGTACGCTCATTGGAAATATGTCATAATAAAAATCTCTTGCGACACCAAATTGTTTATTTTTAATAGGCCAAAATGTTGCACTGGTATCTACATTACAGTCGCTTATTATTCTATCTTACTATTATTTATCTACAAATATGTCTCATAGTCACAAAACAATATTAACTAAATAAGGCAACGACTATCTCTTAATTTCGTAAACAATTTATATTAATATGCTTTTAAAGTAAATTTAATGTTTACATAATTTTTATTGAACACTTGAAAGTCCGAAGAGGATACAACCAAAATAAATATTACCACAGACAATACTATTTGCAGATCCGTACAGCAATAGACGTTTAGGCTGTTATAATAAGCTTTTGAAGGTTATTACTGAAATTCTATACAATTGTTTCATGCATATTAAATAATAATAAACTGTTCTTGTTCTTTATAAATATATACAATGTAATAATCTTAACCAGAATCAGTATTTATAGGTAGGTGTCTATTCAATAACAGCACCTTAGTAATAATCAAGTAAGTATCAATATTGATTTGATTAAAGATAATTTATTTAAATTAAATGCTAGGATTTCATTTCTATGTACATTTTATTACAACTTTTCTTATATAATAATAGAAAGTAACAGTAGAATTTAGTAAACCGGTACAAAGATATAGGAATTGGAAATTTATCGACCAAGTTCGTTTTGCCTTTGGCGCAACTAAGTACTTTCAAAAAACCTTTACCCCTTATTAATAAACCGCATGTTTAAACAATTTTTAAGCATTATACAAACAGATCACTCGCCTGTTCGGCGAAATCCTTGTCTCAAATGGTGTAATATTCAGGTGCAAAGTCGTTAGCAAGATTGCTCAAGAAATGGAAATCTGATGATGAGTTAGAGTTTTCTCCAGTTGCTGGAGTACCGTGTGTGGCTTCGTAGAACTGCTGGAAGGAGCCATATCCATCTGCACATTCACCGCTTGTAGGGTACGCTTCGGTCGGTGCAGATGGTTGTGTTCCACCCGGTCCGTACCCAGTAGGAATCACAGCGGCCTGCTGGCTATAACTACTTGCGTCATTCCATCTTCCGTATTCATTAGACGCATTCTTTTGACTATCTCCTCCATAATAAGCATGTGCATGGTCATGTTGTCCACTTTCATGATAATGGTAGCCGTAGTGACTGTTTGGATATGCCATGTGTTCTCCGGAATAACCCTGTGGCTGCTCGTACCCATGATGACCGTATGCTGCTTGTTCCTTGCTATAAGGAGTATAACTGTAGTTTTGATAAACTTCATGGGCATAAGCTTGTCTGACTCCATTGCTCGTTCGAGTTGATGTTGATCCCTCTTGAGTTCGCGTGTGCGATTGAGTTCGGGTGTAAGTGTGTTGTTCAACACCTTGAAGGCCGGGCGCATATGGATCGAAAGTCCTGTTACTCTGTGGATATTGAGCAAGTTTTCCAAACTGTTTGGAATCCATGCGATAATCTGCATGGGGTCCGAACTGGCCAGCTGGAACATTGCCTCGTATAACATATGGTGGCATTGCGTTGGGAACTGCTTGTGTATGTGGAGCCCCTGGTGGCACGTTAGGCGGCGAAGGTCGTGGATAATGTCCAAGCGGGCTTTGATGTATACTAGAAGGAGTACCAGGTGTAGATGAGGGCGTTAAGCTTACCGATGAAAATTTACCGTTGTCTGGCAATCCGGTAACCGCTATCAGTCCATCTTTTGATGAGGATGGGGATACTTTACAACCTGTTGCATCTAATGAAGGAGAACGTTTTCTTGACTCCTGTTTTATTCTTTTTGCCAAGTTTCTAGGTACTGGAGCTAGCGTTGCCGTTGTATGAGCGTCCCGCGAGTCCTCTTCAGCTAACTTGTCAAGAGACGATGATGAAGCTACGCTTGAAGCTCCGTCACTAGCAAAGCTGTTATTATTTGTTGCGCTGGGAGTGTTATTATTCCTTGTTCGGGAGGTAAGCTCCGGTAAATCTTCGGCAGGCGAACATAAAGCACCCGGTGGCAATTCACAGCCTTGACAACTTTTCTTCCCCGAAAGTGGACCGTCATCATCAAGGAATTTATCTCGAGCTTTTGAGCTTTTTCCACCTTCAGAAGTAGTAGAATCCTTGTCGTCTCCATCTTCACTTTTGCTTAATGTTTGTCTTTTATGTTTCATTCGCCTGTTTTGAAACCAAACTTTCACCTGTAACAATAGTTATATTAAAAACGTAAGTTTTCATTTATTTCTTTAAGAGATTGTAATCTTTACGTGGATTAGGTGGATGATTAGCTTATTTACATAGAAACGAGAGTAAATAGTAACAATTTTAAAGCCTTTTTTATATTTTTCCCAATAGAATTGATATCAAATTTATTTTTCGCAAAATAGGTACTAAGTTAAAATTTTAATAAGAAAAAATGTTTTATAGGGCCAGTTCTGTGTCGGTGGTCAGTTATATAAAAGGCTTTGAAGGTATCAAAGTGGATGTGTATAAAGGCATGATCATATTTAATCGTGAATTCATAATTCATATACACGATAGGCTTGTTAAAGAGAAATAAAAATATTGTGCTATCAAGTTTCAGAGAGCGGCTTAGTGGTCTGGTCCGGTGCTATAATTATCTACTTGTATCTTTCTTCAACCGTTTCAGAGCAAGCAAGGTAATATTTTTACGGGACCTGTTTTAAAGATACCTATATTGTGAAGATTAATAGAACTGCTGGATTTTAATAACTTAATAATAAATATACTAGCTTATATTTCATTTTACCTGTCTCTCAGTGAGATCAAGTGAAGCAGCTATCTCGATACGTCTAGGTCGACAAAGGTACTTGTTGAAATGAAATTCTTTTTCTAGTTCCAATAGCTGCGTATTTGTGTAAGCTGTACGTAGTCTCCGCGGCAATCCGTTTTCTGTAAAAAAAGTAATAAATGTTGTAATTATAGTAACAAAACTACTTAAGTAATTTTGTTTTTCTCATGTGATAAGACGAGCACGACGTTCATTTGACAATAAGTGATACACCTGCCTATGACATGTTAGACGCCAGTTGGGATGATATGCACTGCACTCCATTGTCTTTATTGATTTAGGATATAACATGGTAACTTTATTACCTACAACGCCCTTCAAACCAGAACACAGTAATGTTTGCATATTAATCTTGGCGGGAGAAATCAAAAGTGCGGTGGTACCGGTCTAGGCGGTCTCTAGCAACGGAAATGGTCATTGGTATAGGCATAGTGAAACAATGCGGTTAATTTTTTCACAATCAAGGACACATCTTTATTCCCTAATATTTCTGCAGACCTTTTTTAGGAGTAAATGTATCATTGCTAATGAAAACTAACAGGCATTTCCTCTATGTACATAAATATTCATTCATATATTGCAGTCCAAATAAAATACCAATTTAAATTTTATGCATAATACGCTTCCTGGAAAGTTTAAATAACAGGGTAAGTTGGTGCTCGCGGGTGCGCTTTCCTTTAATGTAATAACTTGATCGCATGTCAGAGCACCGCCCTTGACGCCATTGTGTCGAAACAGTACTTTTTATTTTACCACAAATACGAATTGGAATTAGAATTACAAAAGGGCGGCGAATAATAGGGGGGCTAACGTTTGCGTGACGGGTACATGTAATTCGTATGTATTCGCATAATTAGTGAGTTTGTTGTGCGTTGTACTAGAAGGTATTAAGGGGTAAATTGCTTTGACTGGGTTGTTACTCTAACTTTGTTAGATCGACGGGGATGATAGTTGATTGACGTAATTCGTCTGGTTCGTATTCGCTATTGGCCAGGAGCTGCTGTCAATCAAACTAACTGCGAGTCTTGGTGCCATTTGGTTGCACTTCTATAATCGATAACCGCCATTCTATAGCAACATACGACATCACGCGAATACTATATGCAGTATTTCTGGTTCTAACAACTTCCCAATACCAATACCCAATGGAATTATTTGAAACGAATCGGTAACAATATATCTGTTTTGGTTCCTAAAACATAAACTGTATGAATCTGAGTTTTGATCTAAAAGTAAGTTTGCGACAATTAATTGATATAAGAATTCAATGATAGTAATTAATATTCACAGTTCTCATATCTATTAGTAGTTAAGTTATATATCTAAATGGACATATAATTTGTTTATTGTAATACCAAGCAGCAAAATTTTACTTTTCACATGTTATAATAAATTTTATATCTACTTGAATAGTTAACGCTATACACAAGATAACTGCTTTAAATTCTCATCAGTTAACTGGAGTTTAAACTAGAAAGCCCTTGGTCTGCTAATTCAAAACACAAGTTGCGTAAGTACAGTTAATAACGGAAGTGAATGTATTATTGTTAGTGAATATATATGTTATTATTAATATACCCACGCATAGAAATTTAATAGTTTTAACTTACCAGCACAACTCCTACATGGAAGCTAAGTTTTAAATGGCGTCATTTTGAAAATCATTTACACTTATTGGGTCATTAATTGCAACACAATTAGTTTATAAAAATAGGAGCCACTAAAGTAGTCGTATTATTAACAGTATTGTTAGATAATAATAATAAATATCTAGAAAATGTAAGTTAATTTCTTGTTTTTGCTTTCGCGTATCGTACTAGGTACTAGCGGTGATTATGCAAGCTGGAGAGGTGCCGCGTATAATGTTCGCATTATCTCGATATACCGTCCTTATGCATCACTGAACAACACTATCTTTGTTAGGGTTGTCGGTGTTGTAAAAGAAATCGTGAAAAAAATCAGTAAAATAGTTTTCTTTGAAATATTGTTCTGGAAATGTATTTCATCAGTATAAATATTGAAAGACATAATAAGTGCAGATTTTTTATTTATTCAACGAATAAAGAAAAAATTAAAGATGAAGTTAATTACAAAGTGGTGCTAGTTATCATACTGACGATAATACTATACCACATTTTGTTCGAAGCTCCACATAAATCTTCGTATTTTGAAATTGTTGATGTTAAGTATTCATTATATTGCGATCCACCATTTTTTAAGGAAGATTTTCTTTATTGTCAATGTTAGATGTGTCTTAGAAATGTTTATATTTTTAATTTATTGATTGCTTCACCTTTGTCATAATAAAGCAGATTTACATAACTGTCCATCGGTTTTTTTATTCCTTTTTTACTTGAAGCTGTGGCTAATTTTCGTACTTGTATCTTATATTTCAATTAAAGTAGTTGTATAGTTCCTATATCCATACATTCAAATTGAATATGTATGTTTTAAAGAATTAATAATGTTTCTATACCTCGCAATCTACTTCAGAAAATATCTTTATCGTTTCCTAAAAGGGTCTCGCGAGGCTTTAAAATATTAGTACAAACCCTTGTTCAGATATAAAACAAGTGGGGTAATAAATGGTTGTAGAGTCGTGTGTGCTTGTTTAACCCTCTAGCGGGCCGGCGGACAACTCCCGGTCTGAGGGTAAGCAGCAGCGAAGATTTACTGCGGATTAGGGTCACTTACATCGGTCAAGTCAAGAGTCGCCTTGTCCGCACTCCATTTGATAATATCGCAGTAATCCACGACTGTTTTCAATTAAATACCTTACCATAAATGTTGTTTTATAACAAACCGTATTTAAATTTTGTGCAAAATTTTGGAAAAAGGTAAGACAGTACTTAAATACATTTATAATATTTAATTCTGTTTGTCTTATCTATACGATTTCAATAACTATGTGCTAAAGTATTGTATAGATATTTTTTACATAAAAATTTTGTGAAAATGCAAGACTGTAAAAAAGCAGAAAATTTTTATCAAACGTTTAGTAGAAATTTATGTAAATAGTTGGAGCGTGAAGCTGCAATAGTTTAGTTTGTAAAGTGGCCGTACGCGGTGATACGTCTCGAAGAGATGCAAGTATGATCCCTACTGAGTTCTGGTTTCGATGAAGAAAATCTTCGTGAGGGTACCTGAGATATTCTAAGAACAATAGCTTACGTAGTCATGTGACGTCCAGCAATTACTTTTCGCGATAGTGGTATATTAATGGCTCCGAATTCTCTCAGTGGGAATGTTATGAGGGATGTTTAGTATTATTATATGATTATGTATTTATAAAATCGTGAAATTTATACCAGTTATCGTTACTTAACTTTCGAGAGTAGTGAAATTCGTGTATCGGATAGAAGCGTAGTTGTAAACAATTTGCGAAGGACGTGTGCAAAATGAGCCCCCGGGGTAAGTTTGAATAATTAATCAACAGCCGGTAAAGGATTAATGCGGTGGCCAGTTGGCGGTTGGATGCCATTAGAGAACGTTCGATGCCCCTCACTAAATGCTGCGGTCACATTATTTGTGTCGGGCCGCCAAGGTAACGAAGGGCGCTTAGGAAACTGTTTAATTAATTTCCTCATATTCTTTGATTTTTATAATGCCTTCAAGTAAGAATTCTCCCATACCGTTAAAGTAATGCCTCACTCGACACGCTGATTTTACCGTAACAAACCGCCAAACATTTATTTTGAATGTTGCCGCTGCAACAGAAAAGTTATCAAAAGGGGAGTTTTTCGGGAAGAAATATTACGCTATGAGGTGTGAAAGGCATAAATGTAAAAATTCAATATTTCAACAGCAAACTCGGTAAATTTTTCCGCCGTTTTTACAGTTACAATGTCGTTTAGGATGGTTGATATAAGAGTAATGGTGTGTAATAGTTTTATCGAAACCTACATAGTGTTTTTATAAACAGTATATCTATATGTTTAATTTTTAATAGAGTAGATAATTGTTATGGTATTTATTCTACAACTTGTTTGCGCAATGAGATATTCGTAATATTTAATAAAATTGTGTTATTGCATTGTTTGTATGAAAGACATATGTTATCTAGACTATTAGCAATAAATTTTATTTGGCAAATGAATTGGTAACTGCTTTTTCATTGATTTTTCTGATTCATGATCTGTTGATTTTGATTCATGATTTTTCAATACAGAAAATTAATACTCAACATAAGTAGCAGTTGAGTATTCACAATAAATCAAGAAATCTTCAAGAATCTAACACTACTAAAAATGTTTTACAAGACCGTATCGAACTATATGTAGTTATAAATAGTAGATCTTTGAAAACACTTCAATCGATCATAAAAAGACAGATTTGTATTTTTCCGATTAAGCGTATTAGGGGCCTATTTGACATTGTCACATCAATTATAAGCATGGATTACTGAAGACAGATCTGAGACGGTTCAATTTGGGAACGGGTGGTTGTGTTGCTTCGATTGTCGGAGGGGAGACGTTATCAGGAAGTGACTTTGTACCGAGCTATCGGAAAACCACTTAGATATCCTCATAATAAATCTAATCCTTATTGCCAACTATCAGTTTTAAAGTAAAAAAACGACAGTAAATTTCACGACATACAGAATTACCTTTTGTCACTCTTTTGTTGTATTTCTTCAAATTTGATATCGTTTTTAAAATTGTTATCGGTTTAAATTTATTCTGATATTTTGTGTTCTTCTTGAATAAACGTTTAAAATGTGGAGTATGATTAATTGACTCATAATTTTTTTAACTATTTGGAGCATAGTCATATTCGAAAGCTACTACTACTTATCGTCAAAAATTTGCGTCTTGGTGGTATCGCAGCAGTCTCTGTAAAGAGATGTCTACTACATCGGAACCGATAAGTAAAGTAAATTATAAATTAACATTAAAATGTATGATATATCTATATGAAGAAATTAATATATGTAGTTCAAAAGTTATATGCATTAAATATTTTTTAATGCATTTCCATGTAAAATGTTTTTTATAAATACCTTGTGATCATCTAAGTAAGGTAAAACGGGCGGTGGTAATACTAATAAGCGTTTTCTATCAGCGGAAAGGTGTGAAGTTTAAGCAGGTGTAAATTATAACTATATATACACAAAGTCTAATAAATATACCTATACATACATAAATAGTTTAAACATTGTGCTGAATAAAAAATAAATGAGAATGTTCGTTTTCTGGCTTCAGTAAATGCTTTTAAAAATTATGGCAACGACCTTTTCGATCTTTATTAGGGAGTCGATAATAAAGCCTCTACTCCTTAGAATATGCAAAGCACTTTAAGACTGGTGGTATTTAATTGCCCTTGAAAGGGGCGACAAAAAATAAACGGCCAAGGATATAAATAACGGTGCACTTTTCATAATCGCAATTGTCGCCGGGAGAATATTTAGTGCGCAGTAAAAGCGGCACGGTTTAGGGTTACCACACTCCAAGTTATACCAAAAAGATTTGGAGACATCTCATAAGAATTTCATCATTAGTGACAGGTTTCAATTACCGGAGAGCACCTGGATAGGTACCAGTGCAGACCCTGTTTTTGTGTCCAAATAGTAGTATGAACATGTTACAGAGTACTATTTGAAGGGCGTTGTAGCTAGTAATATTACTAGGGCAACGAGACAAGAATTTATGTCTCTTAACTTGCGCTAATATAGGCACACGTATTATATACCATCAGATGAACGTATAGCTGATCTCATAGTATCGTTATATAAGTTTAACAAATTATATCATGAAGTAAAAAAAGCCTTTGTTAGTAAATGCAATAACCTTGAAAGATTGTAACTTATTAAAGAAAATAAATATTAAAAAAAGTTAAAACGTTCTGGTATAATCTCATTGTTAATTGTTGTTTTCATACATTTGTTTACTTTATGTATTATATTTAAGATTTTTCTGAGCTATAACAAATTGAACTACTTTTTTTTTGGTTATGAAGAGATACTAGAGTGTTCAAATTTGTGTGCAAATCACTGTCGTTAGAAAATGGTTCCCCTAGTCATTGTGCGATCCCACGAGAGCAGAAGCGCGGGGAAGGTTAATAGTTGGGGGGTGAGAGGCCGTGGCATGAAGACGTCTGGACGAAAACTCGCCGTTTACGAGATACCTTCTATTCATTAGTTACGGAATGTTCATTAGTAACAGGTAGAGAAAGATGTTTTCATCTACGTGTTACTATTGATTTATATTATCTATTTATATACTTTAGTATCATTGGAGACAACTGAGATAATTATGGAAAGAAAATATCTAAATAATAGTTTCACTGAGAATACGTTAAATTTAAATAAAAAAGTATCGATCTATTGTTAGTAGAATGAACCAGCACAAGTTGTAAAAAATACTCAATGATCAATTAAAAAAAAATGAGTGAATTGTAGTTATTTTATTAGTAGAGCTTTGTAAACTTTAAATTCCTGTTATTAATTATCTCCTAGTGCATTACCATGAACTTTGACGAGATCATTTTCGTAATTTCAGTTAAAAAAAAAATACAGTCACACACACACATTTAACATTTTGAACAGGTATTTAAAATAAATCATATTTACAAAAGTTGTTTTTTGTGTAATTAACAACTGTAGGTATTTACTGATGTAATATTTAATAATTTCTTTATTTCATATAGCAATACTAAAGTCGTATATCATAATTTGTACATTTATTGCGAGATAATAAAACTGTTATTTTTCTTTTTATGTTTTAGATAACAATTGATGTCAAAGCTAAATTGTATTCATACAGCTTAAAACAAAGAATGGCGATTATAGGAAGCCGAAACCCACAAAGAAGCGAAGGAGGCCCGGCGTTGGGAAATAAATTTTATTTATCAAATAAAAAGGATGGCGCGGTCGTTTTTCACCGCGCTGGGGACATTATCGCTTCTTTTAATTATTATCCCGCCGATATTTTATACCACGTTCACTATCACCTTCTTCACTTAACGCTACAGCCGGATTTGCTTAGGAAACTGCTTTGTTTATGTTATTTTATTGAATTTTGTTATAGTCGTATGAAGTACAAGTTGTTGAATAGCTTCATAATTATATAAATACGCGCGTAAACTTTGTATACTTTATAATAAGTAATTCAATGTAAATCCTGCGCAGCAGACGAACCAGTGCTAAATCCTCAAAGTAATTAATATACTAATTAACATAGCCTCTCATGTTTGTGTATTAATGTTAGTCCATAAAATTATACTTAAAGTAATACATGTTATAGTATATGTTTTTAATACATTAAAAAAGTTTTTTTTTTTCATATCGATACCAAAGTTATATTTAATTAAAACACTGATGTTTAAACTATAAAAATATTACGAACAAAAATTTAGAATACATATAAATATGTCTGTACGTATAGCATAGACCGGCATTTAATTTAGCCGTGGGGTGGTGCGCCCTAGCCACGCGGCCTCAAGGAAATGAAGGAAAAAAGCGGCGGAAGATGTACTGCCCTCCCGCGTCCTCCCCTCACCCGTCTGTTGGTTGCTTGTGGCTTTTTAAATGGAAATTTATTGTAAAACACTCCGTCAATTCGCTTCCAAGAACCGCGTTTAACAATTTTTACCTAGTGAGCTTCGGCATGATTGTCCACTTAATTCTTTTGTTTTCCCAACGAACTTTACCCGTATTGTTCAGAGAAAGTCCATTTACAAAACTTTATATAATATTATACCTATTCCTTATTTATAAACGAAAATACAACAGTATAAAAACCGCCTTACGTGAAATGAGAAATGAAAATACTACTTATTGATGCGAGGCGGAAATACGGTATGGAATGTGCAATACAAAGTATTACTATAAAATAACTTCGACAAAAATGAGTTTCATACTTGGATTAGAAATCCTAGAATAAGTATTAATATTAAATCTTTTTTATTATACATTTAACAAAGAAAGTAATGAGAATGAATGTGGATGGTTATAAGGGTAGAGGAAGACCGAAGAAAGTGTGGATGGATTGTGTGAAAGATGTCATGTGTAAGAAGAGTGTGAATTTAGATATGGCGTCTGATAGAAAGATGTGGAAGAGAAGTACATACTGTGCTGACCCCACATAGCTGGGAAAATGGCAGGAGGAAGAAGAAAATCAAATCTTATTCATCTTTTTCAAGCATTTATTAAAGAAGACATTCTTTTGTTTGTTATAACCTACTAAATTCATATGAAAAAAAATACAGACTTTGTCAAATTTTGTAAAACGTGTAAACTTTATTACAATCACAATCTCATATTTATTCTTGAATCTCCAAGATCATTTGTAGAACGAAGAGGATATAACTGTCGTATGTGATGACATAACAGTATTTATAACTGAAAAGGGTTTTAATACCGTTTCCACGCTTAAAGCTTAGCTCAGATAGTCTCATCTTCTTCTTACGTATTGTAAAGAAAGTTAGACGTTTATAAAAGCATCGTCTATTTGAATAAGTAATTAAATATTTTAATACGAATTCAAATTATTATGAAGTTAAAACAAGTAGGCTAAGTGAACTCTTTAAATTTGTTCGGCGCGGCGAGTTCATAAAATTCACTCAAAGTGGAAATCTGGCATTCCCCACAATTGAAAGCCGCGAGGGAACGCCGCCCAGATAGGGCACTTACTGTAAAAGTTAAAGCTAATTGCCCTTAAGACATATTTTTAATTTCATTGCCCATTCCTCCTTTCTAAGCATTTGTCGGAGTTCACTAACTCGCTGTTGCAGTCCGATAGGGTAGCTTGTAATTGCTGTTTTTAAGAGATAAGGTCACACTTTTGAATGTCAAACATATTTTATGTTCGTTGGTATTTACTTTATAGCTCTATTAAAAGTATCTTTAGAAGCGATTTGTTTTTCAAAATAAATTCTTTCTCTAATCTTAATTAATAGTAATAAAACATTAATGAGAGTTTGGAACTTTATATATAAATCATATTTTGATGTTTTATAAAATTTGTTTTTCGTCTATCGTTTTCGCGTTTAGATGCCTATTTACTCGTCTACGAGAAATCCTGGTATAAGCGTACAAAGTTCACAAAATGAAGGATATGTATGATAATTTTTGATATAAGATGAATTGTAGTTAAAATTATTAGCAACATTTTATAAAACTACGACGATGTTCCTAATTTGTTTGTATTAATAAAGCTTTCAAGGGGAAATTAAAATGACTAAACAATGACCGTTATACGCTCAGGGGAATAAGAGTAAGTCATTCTAGGATGCAGTTGGTGTACAAAAAAGAGATTTTCTAAAGTTGAGTAAATCTTTTAAGAAGCAATGCAGATGTTGCAGCATAAGCTTCATGCTACATAACAGCAGTCAGTAGCCGCTACCACTATTATGATTATTTCTTTTCATTCATTCTGTCATTTCGTTTTCATATACAAATCATTCTTCATTTGAATTTCGGCTCAGGACTACTCGTTTTTTTTCCTGCCGCTGACCTGGCCACCGCGGGGTTGCCACAATGACTAATGTTATTATAATGGTTTATTTTTCTTTAACATTCTTATCACTATTGTAGTTAGGCTGGCCATGAGCGGACGATAATAAATGTTGTTACTTTTTTTTCTGTAACTTTGGGTAACTTATTTGTCTTTTTTTATATTCCGTCCTCTTTATAAGAACCTCAGGTTTTTTTAACATTTAACTCCTACGGAACGTTGATCAGTATCAAACTAGCCATTTTTAATTACTTTCACGTTAATATTTAGAATATTGACTCAAAATATTGCCCCCCCAGATGTTTCTTTTAATCATTTGGAATTTTTAAAAATCTTTACTAATATTTCAATAAAATTGATTAAAATGCACTCCACTAAGTATTAATTAGGTTTAGAAGGCCTATTACTCTACTTATACGGCTTAAAGTTTTTAGAAGAAGAAATGTACATAAAATACTGTCCGGCGGGCTCGATGGCTTTTTTGTTGGCTTACTGTTGAAATCCGCTGTCAATAGATGTCGTTGGCTGTCGTAATAAATAGCTTGGACCGTTAGGAGTTGCTACGAAAGTAGAATGAGCAATAATCGTTTTGGATTATTTTCTTCATAGTTTAAAGTTTTAGCGTCCTGTCACAAATATTAATAAAAATAATATTAAATATATGATTAAATTGATTTTAATTTTTGCAAAAATGTGCTAAACTAATAACATTAACTACCGCAAAAATACAACTAAATCAGTTTCTACATTTCCAGCAAGGGAAATGAACTATACACTAGAACAGTATTTTTTTTAGTATAAAGAATTTTCTTTACTGCGGAATAAATTTTGTGATAGTACCGAATATTAATGAGTATTGGACACTCAAGATAATGTAATGATCAGGAATACGTATTAATAACATAAGTTAACTTTGTTTAGCTGTAGACCACGTTCATCGATTCTATCGGCAACTTATTTGTGAAATAAAAAAATCTGACATAGGAAGCGGGTGACAAATATAGAAACAATTGTGATGCCAATCGGCAACAGTATGGCAGGTTTATATTTATCCCGACGTTGGGCCGAAGATAGAACGCTGAATGTAGGGACGTATCCGCCAGAGTTGTGTTGTCGGACGCGATGATGACGGACGCGGGCGACAAACGCGACCGCCCCGTCACTCAGGACGGTACACCATGTGAACATGAAACCGGTTCCTACACACTGATCTTATAAGAAATATAAGAAACACTGCTGACATTTACCGATTTTTTTTTCATCCGATAGAATGACGAGACTGCCACGGCGTTCATCTTGTAAGTGATACTCATAAAAATATGGCGTTAGTTAGGTTGATAAACGTTGCTTTACATTGGGGTCCACGTTTTGAGACACAAGATGTTATATACTCCGGTAATTTCGCTAGTTA
The DNA here is from genome assembly GCA_029034505.1 of Ornithoptera priamus. Classification (NCBI taxonomy): domain Eukaryota; kingdom Metazoa; phylum Arthropoda; class Insecta; order Lepidoptera; family Papilionidae; genus Ornithoptera; species Ornithoptera priamus. The sequence goes on from JARDWD010000331.1 coordinate 3,494,102, forward strand.
AAACACTGTTCACAACGGAACACAGTAATGTTTAAATACTACAATTTGGCGCTTTGGTGTCTACCTAGACTGTCATTGGCAATAAAGACCTACCACCAGTAATACTATTGCTTGGCGCCAGTATAAGTCGCTGCGGTGGTGCCTACTAGTAGTTAAATAGTTTTCGGCAGAAGAGAGTTACCATCAATACTGCAATATTTAATATTTTAGACATGAATTGTACTGATTTTTTCAGAACGGTAAATACTGAAATCAATGGATCGATCACCTCCAAAATTAATACGTAATTGTATTGAATAAATGGAAAACATCAACACTTCCTAGTTGTCTTCAAATTATTAAAAAACTCATCGTAGTAACTATATCGTGTGTTTTATAATAGAGCTGCAATAATAGCGTCAAATAATTCATGAATATAGAAAATTAAACATTTATAATAATCAAACGATCATTTAGAATAATTTACGTACGTAACACATGTTAGTATAGTCTGCTAAAGCACATTGTCTATCTCTAAGTTTATAATGGACAAACTTATCGAACTACGAGGAGCCGGACAACATTTAAAGTGGCAATCATAACACGCTCAGATAACAATAAGTTAGGCCATCACAAAGTTGCTTAGGGCCGGGCTTCATTAAGCGGACAATGCACGCTGACGTACGTCCGAACTCTGGCCGTTACATGCAAGTGTTGCCTATACAGTGGACTCCAAGGGGCCAACTTTGCTCTTGAATATTCTGCTCGCGCTTCGTTCACTTGTTTATGGACATTCCCGCGGCAATTTCCCGGGTTTTGTGGCCTCGCAAACTTTTGTCCGCATGTCCCGTTTACTGTCGCCCGATAAGATTTACCGCCTCACGCCGAAGTACGGAAATTTTACTGGTGAAGTTCTTAGTGTGAACTTTTGTATCCGTTAGTTTTATAAAAAGATTTTTTCTATTATTTTTATCTTTTGCTGTTTTAAAATTAAGAAATTTTCTTTTAACATTGTTCTTTTTTTTAATCTGCGAAGCAACAACACGAGCAGGACGTTCAACTGATGGTAAGTGATACGCCAGGCCATAACAACATGGTCCTAGTTAGAATGGTATACATAATACCACACTGTGCTTGTCGCATCGAGACATAAGATGTTAAGTTTCGTTATCCCAGTAATTACACTAACTACATACACTATACAGCTGCAAACCGGAACACAGTAATGTTTGCACATTACTATTTGGCGGTAGAAAGAGGCGCTGCGGTGGTACCTACTTAGACGGTTTCCGGCAACAGAGACTTACCACCAGTAATGTTTTGGTGTATATCTCTAGTGAAAGCAAGTGCTTCCAAGAGAAACTTTAAATTCTTTTATACGTTTCATATACAAATATATCGTATAAATGAAGAGTTATCTCAATATTAGTGTTTCTGTCGAAGCAGACCTGTCTTTTAAAATAGAGTGATTAGGCTTTTTGAATAGTGTTCTTCATCATGTCGACGATATCCGTTTATTTTCAATTAAGATAGTAGCCAAGCTACAACCTACATTGAACTCTAAAAAAATTGGGTAAAGCAGAGATTACTTATTATTTTTATATTATGTTATTATTATTTCGGCTGTAGAGATAAAAAAATATACATTTTAATATATTACATATTTATTAAGTTGTAGTAGGCACAACTTTAACTAAATATTTACAGTTTACGGTAACGTTTACTCAAAAGATGAAAGCTTAAATATATTAGGAAGGACAATATTTGCTAAGTAAATTCTACTCTGTGAATAGGGGAACAAACCGGCGTTAGTTGCCCATAACATTGTCCCTGTACTGACAAAAGGGAGCTTACTGCAAGTCACTCATATCGATATCGGCTGCTACTCGTTGGGGCATCGTTGGTTTTGTTCTTACAGTTTACGCGTAAGTTAGGAGTTTGAATAGCTGTCATATCTTTATTTTATGCGTTACAAGTTTTTATTGTTTTCGTAAGATTAAATTATTTTCTGTAGTGATTATTTCAAAATAGCACATTACTGAACCAGCACCAGAAAAACATGAAAGCGAAACCTACATTCAGGTTATAAAATTTTGATAAGCGTAAGTGAAATACAGCTCTCTCTAGTTCCTACATTCGTTAACATATTACGTTTTAGAAAATTTATTTTTAAAACTATTAATCAAAAAATATCTAGACATAGATCGAAATTTGAAAAATTAAACAATATTTTAAGATTAAAAATTGTGGATTTATCATTAGACCAGGTTATAAACATTTTAATTGTACGGTAACAGAAACGAGCATAACGATAGATAACAGATAAGATCTCTATGTCAAGAGTACCCTAAATTACTAGTAATAAATTGGAAGTAAACACTTTCATCGCAGATTTTATAGTTGGATAATAAATATCAAATCTACTGTTAAACGTAGGTATAAGATGCAAAGGTATTTAGACTTTCACCGCGATCTCGATATTTGTGGAGTAATGATCTATCGTAAGAAAGCCAACGGTGAGCCGAGTGTTAGATATTATAGGTTTTTTGTTGTGTAGTAGTTAGCAGCGGGAAATCCAGGTGTGCGCAATGAAATGATAGTTGGCTAAGGAAGAATGCTTCCCGGGAAAAGCGAATCGCAATCGTTCGGGCGACTGTGCAATTTATGTAAAGAAGTGCCGGTGCGGCGGTGACGCCCTCAGTGCGGGGACGAGCCCGTTACATTTGCATCGCGGTACGGTCAGATTAAACGTTATCTATATTTGGAATTATTGGAATAATTATTTGTATTGGAATTTAGGCTTTCGACTAATAAACACAGATTCCAATGAAATTTATAACTTACACTGGCATAGATATTTTAACTTAAGGATCTATGAAGTCAGTGTTTCTTTTAATGTAGCAATACGCACTTAATATAATTTTTAATGCATAAATTTATATAATTAATTCAAGGAAGTATTTACTCATAACTTCTTACGCTCAAATTTTTTCCAAGGAAATAATGTGCTAATTAACATGTTGCTTTCAAATATCAAACAGTTATCTGTGAATATAAAAGTACTTTGATTTGATTTGTTATAGATTAACTTATATTATCTTTTGTTTCTAGCTTTTTTGGTGGTTTAAGTTCAAAGACGACAACAACCACGACGAATTGTCTCAACTTTTAGATACAGAATCTAAGAGTAGAGGCAATAATGATCTAGTTATTTCTTACAGAGATAATCCAACTGAAAGTCGAATAGTACAATTTTCATTCGGTGTACGCAAAAATACTACGTATTTATCGGCGTAATGTGAATATTATACATTTATACACAATAAACTCGGTAACGGGCACTAAATCGTTATTTGCTTACCGTACGAACCGCAGTGAGTTTGCAACTACCGCCCCAGTATTGCCATGCAACATTTCTCTGTTCGCAAGTAAAAAAAAAAATAATCGAAAATCGTTTCGCTTGATTATATTCTGCTTCAACCGTACGATATAAACAATCAGCAGCTGTACAATTGACTTAGGCTAATATTTATCTTTTTAAAACCCTTTTTGGTTAATGAAAATAAAAAATTTGTAAATTATTACATGACGTTAAAATAATCTTAAAGGAATTTTGATCCTTTGTTCTATTCAAAAAGATCTACGGACTTACTAATTATGTTCTAGATCAAAATTAGAAAATTCTTAAATCATTGACAATAATGTTTAAAGAGAGATTAAAAAGAGTAAGGGTAATTTGAAGGGTGTTATAGCTAGTGTAATTACCGGGGTAACGAGACTCAATATCTTACTTCTTAGACGACGAACGCAATGTGGCGCGTATATATCATCAGGTGAACGTCCCGCTTGTCTTGACGGTGAAGTTTTAAATGTTTAATAAAATGATAAAATAACTCTTAAGTTTTAAACTTAAGCATACCTTATGTGTGGGTGCGTATTAGTACTGAAATGATTTTTAAAAATCCTAGTAGCAAATTAAAAATAATTCTTGTAATTAATGCCGTCCATATTTTCATTTTATGACCTGTGTCTGCGACTGCCGGCTTTTAATTTTGCTCAGTGAACGACTTCGATTTTCCTGCAGTTTAAAAAAGTAACTTATCAGTTAAAAAGAACAGGATGGAGCTATCTCAGTCAGTGTGCGAGAGGAGGGACAACAGATTGCAAAGAGGGAACGAAAATAAAACTGGGGAGGAAAGTTAAGCGTCCGTGACTTTTCAAGATTTTTTCAGCGTTTATTTTTTTTAAACTTTATGCTCCGTGCCATTTTGTAGCGACTATATAGGAGCAAACGTTTACCAATTTGTCATTTTATTCTTTCCATTTGTTTATTTTGTTTGTGATTGTGATCTATTTTTACGGGTAACAAGTCTTTGTTGCCGGAGACCGTCTAGGTCTTACTAACACCGCAGCCCTTATATTTAGTACATAAGGGAGGAACAGTTGTGTACATATATTACTATGTGCTGTTTTTTAAAGATTTGTTGCTAATGAAATTGCTTGAAAAAATAAGATCGCGTGTTTTTTACTAGATAAAGCGACGAGACGAGTGAGACGTTCACCTGATGGTAAGTGATAAGAATGTCCATAAAAACGTACAGCTAATTAGCACAATAGTCAATGTACTGACTTGTTACCTTGAGATGTAAGATGTTTATTCTCGTTACCCCTGTTAATTTCACTAGCTTCACCCCTACCATATCTAAATACAGTAATATGCGTACACTACTGTTTGCCAGCAGAAATAGCCGCTGCGGTGCTATCTACCTAGAAGGTTTCCGGCAACAAAGACCCACAGACAGTACAGTATCTTTTGTAGCGACGAGCTCAATGTAGAGCAGAATATACTATCCTAACTAGTGCTACATTGGCTTATGTATATCACTTGTCATCGTGTGAACCTTTTGCTATTTTTTTCGCCTTGAACACCAAAGTAATACAACAAAGAAAAAATTAATGAAAGTGTTTTAGAAAGCAAAAACGGTTAAGAATTTTCTTTTTTCCGACATACACAAACATACTCTCAGTATATAAAGATTTCTTGTAAACTTGTTTATGTCGTTAAATATTATATAGTATAGTATTATTATAATATTATTCAGCGTATATATATATGCGTTGAAAGGTTTATTTAGTAATATTGTAAACTATATGTTTAAATACGTAATACAATAGAAACTATTAACAAAGTAACAAAACATTTCTTGTTATGACTTTGACAATGGATATTTCATTTCTCTAATTATTAAGAGACCAAATAGTTTTTGGTTTTCATTAATTTAAAAAGCGTGTAAGATATTTTTATATGAAATTTGTATTAGAACAAACCCTTCGAGGAACAACATCGAAAGCAAACTTCCGAACCGTCTAATTACATCGGATCGGACGAAGGTAAATAGTAAGAAGGCGCTTTTCGATCATCCATCACCGATAGAGAGCCGGCTCTTTGTGGCCACCGACCAATTACCGGCATGAAAATTAAATTCACGAAATCTAATTAACAACAAATTGTTTTATTTATTATGATGCGTGGAGGTCATTTGTTCCTGTCGCGCCGGCGCCCGGGGCGGGTCCCCGCGATGCCCATCAAAAGCTTTGCTCTCGATACAACATATTTTTTTGGATCAGTGTTAAACACTTTAGTAAGACATTATTATTGCGCAACATTGTTCAGCGTTGACCTTGTAACGTTATTACACAATTAAGATAATTCATTAGTAATTTAGCACGTCTTTATTATTGTCAAGGATTTTAAAGTTGCGATTGTTCATCAAGATGTTAAATTATAAAAAAATAACTGATACATAATCCGGAGCTGGTGTCTCGCTTATTATCAATCGAATGTCCTGTTCGTCTTGTAACCTCATCATCATTATTTCGACGTATAAAATGTCCATTGTATACGCTTCCTTATGAAGAGATTGCTGTACCTGTCGCGCTTATCATGCGAGTTGGTAAGTAGAGTATGCTGGTACTTATCACAAAGAGAGCTGATGTACTTATTTTTGAAATATTTTTTTTGTCGAGTTTTACGCCTCTTTGTGGTTTCGGTGGCAAAGAGAAAGAGGCGTTTTTGTCGTATTATAAAAAAGTTCATTATTTATATTGTAAAATACAAAATATTATATTTCTAGACGTATCCTCATGTCGTATGAGTTTCAATGCGTCCGCGTGACGTATGTAGTGCGGGCCACTGTGGCCCCATTTGTTACGTTCGTGAAATGGCCGTATTACGACTCGCCGACAGCGAACACAAAGAGAAACATTTTATTGTCGAGATTGCCTACAAATGGATCGCGAATACTCCTCATTCGGCCCCGACTCACAAGCACATATATCTTTCTTATGATCACACAGCATAATTTCATTTAACCGCTTGTTATATCAATATAAACATCTATTACTGTAATATAATAAGTCATCTCTTCTTACGAACATAAGTAAGTTAGAATTACATGTTTAATAAAATAAAATTTTATGAATCAAATTTTTTTACTCGCGTTACAAATGAATTTGTTCCCGAACCGTGTGAAGGCTAAGGTGATAGATTTCTGATGTCATAATCATCACTTAGTATCCACTCCTTTTCAATTATTATTTGCAGTCCGGTATATGTAGAATAAGCTCACTCAGGATATCAGTCCTCACATTTCTCTCGTGATTTTGGGCGCTTTAAATCACTCGAAATGGCGGGTTAATAATAATTAAATAAAGTAGCGCGACAAAATATGTAAAATTTAGTTTTACTACATTTGTAACATTTGGGTTAATGTAAGAATTATGAATCCCGTTTATAAACAGATTTCTTTATATAATTGTAAATTTTGTTGTAATAAGCGAAACGGTGTTCAAAGAGTTAAAATACTGCGCTTGAGATACGTTGCCGCCTGCCTCGCTATCCATCATCCCGAAACCCCCGAGGTCAGCGAGCGGGCGACGGAATCGCCTATAGATGCGCCGTAAGCCACTGACCTCTTCATCAAGATAAATTTGGTATTTTTTTTTTATCATTACTATTTAGTAATATTTATATATTTATTTATTTTACAAAGGCAAATAAACGAATAAATAAAAAATAAACATTGATTACAAAATGGTTAACAGATGAGCTTAACGCGTATTAAATTTTCTAACAGTTAAAGCTTCGTGAAGAAGTAAGCCTAATTGGTTAATTATAAGTAGAAATAGAAAAAAAGCACATATAATACAATATATATAAAAACTGTCATGTAAACATATATATAATATTCTCAATATAAAATTTTTAAATAATATCTTAGACAAAATAGGATACCGTAGTAAGTTTGGTTTATTAATAAATAAATATTGTTAATTAATAACCATATCTAAATTGTTGTTAACTATTTCGTTTAGTTAATAATTTTAAGAGCTATTTAAATGTTTTGATTTATGTTTCTTTGGTTATTTTGTCTACATATTTCATGGCTGCAAAGAAGTAATTTGTCCATTTGTTGATTGATTATAATTTGCGACGTTAAGTGAAAATGTTATGTAATGGCAAGCCATTGGCAAAAATTTACACCATATAATAAATAATGCATTATTATAGGTACAGATCAAAAATTAAAGATATTTTATTATATGTGGATAAAGAGTTTAATCACTATTCTTTTTTTTTGAGACAACAATTTAATTATATATTACATAAGAAGCAAATTTTGTATTTCTCCTTTACTCAGTAAAGCCCGTTAGGCGAACCGTGCAATGACCTAATTCGGCATGAAATTATTCTAAGATTGAAACAGTGGCCGGGGTCCGATGTCGTATCCGCGGCCTGCTCCAGACAGTTCATTTTTAATAATAAATGAGACGAAATCAAGACATGACGAATAAATGAATCCAGAACTTGACGAATAAATGAATATGGAATATGATAAATGGAAGGCCGGCATCCCTCGCGAAGATTTTTTCTTTGGCTACGGCCGAACGGAAGACGCTGGCTTTTTCCTTTTGTAGCGGGACAAGTTAAGCGTTTTTTTTGGACGAGCCTGACTGTCGGTGTGATATTTATCATTTTATATAAAACTTGAATCATTACGCTCCTTCGATTTCGGTCTCTGAGCGTTTAATCTAATTGTTGGCTCTATTATTTCTGATGATAAATCAGACATAGTTTTTTGTGCTTGTAGTTTCTGTATTGGTATGGCATGCTTTAAATGTATAGCTTTAACTATTAAAAGTCGAACACTGTTTTGATATTTAATGTTTTGGCATTATTTATTCAGAATTTACTTTATCTAAACCTTAACGAGGGAGATATTTTTTAATATTATACACGCTCCGTAAAACTTACGCGTGATGCAAACGAGCTCGGTGTGGAAGTGCCGATTTAATCCAGCCCGCGTAAGCCGCGACTGCACTAGTCACCGCCACGTGGTTCTATGATAAAGTGCCCAAGCAGATTATGTAAATTCTAAACTTCTCTCTTTCTCTTTTTTCCTTGCACCACTCTCTGTAAGTGCCTCTCGTTCTATGCAATATTTTCACCCCACCGATGGTCGCGCGACTGATGGATGATGCGTTATTCCAATAACGTTTTTGAATAAAGCATTATACGAGTATGTGCAGCATTTTTCAGTATTTTTTTTATTCGACTTGTGACGAGACGACTCGGACGTTCACCTGATGGTGAATGATACGCTCGTCTGTAAGACACTTTCTTAATTAGGGTGATACCCACTACAGTATTTTGTCCCCGTCGCTATGAGACATAAAATGTTACGTCACATCACCCTAGTAATTTCACTACTTAAAGTACCCTTGTCATTACAACAGACACCAGATAGCGCCGAAACTGATCACAATTATGTGTGTACGATAATACTTGGGGGCAGAAACAGGAATGCAGTGGTTATCTAGATTGTTTCTTGTAACAGAGACCTAACACTAGTATAATCGATTAAATGATAATCCAGTGTTAATAAATAGAAACTTCGTCGAATAAACACATAGAAATATTGTGAAATATTTTAAGTATAAAAAATTATCATGTAATCGTGTGAATCGTTACCAAGTCATCACTGAAATTTGTTTCGATTCCAGCTTAATGGAATGCAGTTATACTTCTAGCTATGCTCGTTATTATACCAAAAATAGCTCACTAATCAACAAGTAAAATAAATACTTTAAAATTGGTAATGACTGGTATTTCGTGCTCAAATTTTGAAAAACTGTGATAAGTTAAGATAAATTTTAACATTGAAGTACCTAACCTGTATTTTAAGTTTCTAATATACATATATTTTAAGCTTATAACCTGTGTGTATAATATATGTTTTAGTATTACTTACCTTATTTGCTGTAGTTAAATATCTTTCCAAAATAATTTAAAAATTAACTTAGACAATGCAATAAAATAAATGTAAATACTTTTTTTTCCGAAACCGAAATACAATTTTTTTTAATATTTTCACAAATTAAGGTTGACAGTAAATATTTTAAAATAAGTGTTTGTTTAGAATTTTTTATACATGTAATCATATTATGTTTAATTATATGTGGATCCTGAACTATAGATATTGATATAGTACGTTTTGTATCATAGGGTCCAAATTATACATTATAATTTCATACATATGTACAATACAAAGAAAAATAACCATATAAGTATAAAGAAAACCCTAACTTTGAAAACATATATTCAAATGTAATAATTTAATTTGATGTTTAATTTATATCTGTGATTTCAAAATAAGTCTTTTTTGTAACATACTTCGTTATATTTACCAGTAGTATCGAAGTAGAAACTAAGTAACTACAATAAAATAAATAAGACCCATTATTTTATATATGTGTAAATGTAATAAGTAAAGATTATTCCATCAAGTTGCTAATAAGCCACTTGTAAAGTGTTATTATATAGTATTGCAATGTGCAGGTTTTACCTTCGTACTTGAGGTTCTACGTAATAACTGTATTTTCTTGTGAACGGAAATTTTATAGCTGTCCCATTATAACTGTACGTAGAGGTAATCTTATACGATACGAAAACCATTTGTACAAAAGTATAAATGTAAAAAAAACGTCTTTTCTCATTTAGTGCGATATAAGACAAAGTTTGATATGATTCCGGCAATATAATTATTTTCCTACGTATGTAAAAATATGAAAACAGTTTTATATTACATAGAGGTTTTATTTATTAGATTAGATTGGAATTTTTTTAAAAGTCATTAAAAACACTTAAATTTAAACATCTTCGTAATACTCAAGAGTATTTTGTAATAACGTAAGTTAAATTTATTATAGATTGATGTATATGTTTTAAACAAGATATTCACCTAGCCATATCTATTTATTTCGATTTAGAAAAAAAGGGTATCAATGTCCTAAATATATTAAGCTTAACTTAAAAACATTTGAAATATTAATGTTTTTTAAACATATAAGGGAATACTCTATATTTCTATTAACCATTTAGATATTTAGAAGACAAGTGAATTGTGTATTGCTATCACCATAAAACCTAATATTAACGCATTTACACATCACTGTTATGTCATACTGAATGGAAAGCTTTTTTTTTTGTAATTTTTGTACCGGTGTCCGTTGTGTAATTCAATCATCGACTATTGACATCAAAGCCTGGCGCTTTGCCAGTCACATGCCAGAGAGATCCACTTGTGATCTGTACGATTTGAAAACAATTTATTGTTTTAAATCAGTTGTACTATCCCGATATTTATGTAATTTGATAAATGAGGTGTATTCGTTCAAAATATTTTAATGTTTATAAATTACGATATAAAATATGGTGTATATAAAGTTAGTATAAAAATATAATATGAATAAAGAACACGTAGACTTATTCCGTCAAGAATATTTCTAAAGCGCCAACGTCTATGGATATTTGTAATACATATTGCAGAGATCAATTCATAGTAATCAGAAGACGTTTTATATAATATACTTTTTATTTCAAAGAATCTGTCATATGTGGTACAGATATTTACATAAAACAGTTTCCATAACTTGTCTTCGATGATCAATCATCCAGGTATCGCGTAATATAAACATTTATCCTATTTTCCAAAAGGCAAAACTAAAAAAAATAAAGAGCAGTATAACAAGTAATTTTATAACTAGGTTATGTAGGTTTTGTGACCTCTTATTTTGTTTACTGATATCACTAATTTCTGCTACTATTTCATAAATTGAATTAATAATACTAACTATGCAGTTGTTTCGTGTTTATGGTTACTAAGTTTGGTCGTTGTCCTCATGTTATCAGTATGTTTACGTCCCATGTTTAATTTCCAGTAGACAAAGTACTGCTTTTGGTGTTGTATTCGAATCTTTGTTAGCTATTTGCAAAATTTAAATAACAATTATTTCGCTTACACGTGCTGAACAGAAGCTCGGCTCGTGTCCATTGAGATTTGACACAGGTTCCGTGAGTCAGCGGTTTACACGACCGCCGACTTTTGCTCTTAACATATGCACACCCAAACGTGACTTGCAGTACCCTGACAGGCATTTCTAATTGGTCCTGAAGACAATTCAATACCGCTGAGCATACTCCTCCTATCGCTTATCTACATACCTCTTTATTTTTTGAAACCACAATACGGGCGAAGCAAGTAAAGTAATTAATAATTATTTTTTATGCATTATTAAGATAAAATGTCTAAAAGTTTTCTTCTAAATATTTTCTTTATCAGCTTCTTTAGGTAATTCTCGTAACCCTAATTGCGGTAATGAATATTTCAAAGGCATTAGGCAGTTATATAAAAAAAAACATGTTCCTGAATATAGTGTCGTGTTTTTAAAAATTTAAATATCTTCTATAAAATCACTTTATCCAAATTAACCGCAAGGTAGACGAGACCGCACATCAAAAAAAATAGTGCACGTCGAAATAATGACTAAAAAAAACAACGAAGCGCTCTTAAAGCGGGTTGTATGTGTGAGTGTGTTGTAGGAGTGTGGGTAGGCAGCCTGCTAAACGCAATATAAAGTGTGGTTGTGGTGGTAGCATGTGTAGATAGGTATAGATAGGCAGCGCCTCGCCCCGCGCGGTCATTAGTACCGCGGACCCCGCGCGCCCGCTGCGGAGAAAGTATGATTTTACTCCTATAAAGCCGTATTTCTACTCCATACAGGAATTCGAATACGCATGAAAGTTCCCGGGTTCCGAGAAAGGAGATGTGGTGCTTGTACATAATTTCCGAGTTGAAACAATTCAATACGGTAGGCGTACGTTAATTTTCTCCACGGCGGTACGCGGAGTTTGAGACGCTTTAATAATTTTGCCGTTCACTGAAAAACGTTATAGCTCTTAAACTTAAAGCTACATTTACAAATTTAAGTTATGCTTGTTCGTGACCTAAGTGTTATCTTGAATTTTATATCAATATTATATGTCTAATTTGGTCGGTTTGTTTGTAAGGAAAATACTACCTCAACGTACGCTGCCCCAGCTGAGCAATTAAGGTTCACCACGTGGACGAGGGGAATAACCGCCGTTACAAAAACGACGTCCGTGACTAAGGAAATATACATTTTTTTAATATTTACTTACATTTATTATGTATTATTGTTAGGTATTGTAATGTTACGTAATGAAGCAAAATTATCTGAGCAAAGTGACTGTTTATCTATAGTAGTTATGGAGGAGGATAAAAACACAAAAATTATGTTTATCTAAAAATTATTTAAATTACATAAAGTTGTATTATCTGTTTTTCAATATTATTTTGTATAATAGCTAGGGAAAAATAGAAATCTTTTGAAGTGAAATTGTTATAAACATTAAAGACTTTTTAATAGTATTGTTAATTTATATTGTGATCATTCAATTGAAGTTTTAATTCTAACTCTCAAGATCGATTGGTTAAAACAAATAATTAGACAATAGCTCTCGACAAATAAAGGTTTTTTCAATATGTTAAATATTTTTATGGGTGCTGATGAATATTTGGGTTTCTGCATAAAACAGGTGGCTTCCCACTTCACCTCTTGAGGTGGGTTAATGTATGATCTGTAAGAAATGCAAGTTAAGCAAAGGCGTAAAGCGCGGGAGTTTACACCGCGACGGCGGCGTCAGCGTCGGGGGGTCGTTGCCATATCGATTTTCGATTTACTCCCGCAGGAGCATAAGTGGGTCAAGTGCTGGCCAACAAGATCACCACATACTGCTTTTGTTTTGAAGGTATGCGGAACTGTTCCTGGAAACTCTACATAAGAAAAATCATTAACGGATATTTTTATCTCCTTTATACAGCAAAGAATAGATTGGAGGAACATGATATGATTTATGGTTACACATAACTTTTCATGGTTGAAGACTCATATTTTTTATAGACAATGTAATGAGACAATAGTAAACATTAGCGTTACTAAAATATACTTAAGAACAGTGATTAATTAAGTTTCGGCATTGAAAAATAGCAGGGATGCTTAAATAGATTCTGCACGTTTTTCCTCTGTTGCGAGAAATGAAAATGATAAATAAGGAGTGAATTCACGCGCATAAAACTTTATAGATTAGAATCACGTGTCTGCCAAAATAGAAATTATTGATACTGAAATGAGGTATTTCAAGTTTTCATTAGGGTGCGATCGAAGCAGTTAGAGCCCTTTTATTATCTGCTCGCCTCTAAATTGTCGAAAAGAAACCTTCCCTCCTACTCCGGAAAAAAGGGGAACCGGGGACAAAAACCGTGTACTCAACTAAGCTATGCCGATGGCGCAACGTTATTTAAAAAATCGAAGACGATAAGATTCTGAATGTTTTTATTTTTCTTTCTGCAATGAGAAGAATTTATGACTTTTCCAAAATGCGCCGCTGGAAGTTTGCTGTTCGAAGCCTTGATAAGTTGTTTTTATTTCGCCCCTTGGAACAGTTAGGACGATTTTGGACTCTGTAATGTGAAATTCGATTTTCAGTAATGGTCAACTGATAAGCAAATGTCCTCATTATCGAATTTAGTTAAGTTTGTTTCGTTCGTTTGCCATTTGACTGAAAAAACCCTGGCCGTGATTTGATGATACGTTAGTTTTATCAGTAAACGAAATATATTAAAATATGTACATTTAAAAGCATATCTGAAACGTAACCTTTAAGGAATTTTTATTATTTTGTAAAAAAATTTATTATAATATAGATATATAATTCTGCCTTTTTCCCATTTTCATATTAAATTATCGTTTTTTCATTATTTATTTCCGTATTTCTTAACCATAACGTGGTGTATAGAATATAATCTGATTAAAATATTTATGTACATGATTTAGATAAAAACATGGTTTAATTTCATTCAGTTAATTTAAATATGGGACAAGAGGATATAATCAGATAGATTTCGTCAAGTTATACATTAAAGCGGCGGCCGGGGGTGAATCCGGGCAAATACACAGATACTCCCCCACGTCGCTGATAAAGAACTGGGGTATTAAACGATTACAAATGCTTCGCGGTTCAATAAACAGCCCGCGGTGTGAGCTGGCGTTTTAGATGAATTAGATATTTGTATACTGAGAATTGAAGAAAACAATTACATTACAAAAGCCTCAAATTATACTCAAGGAAGCTTTTATATTAAAAGAATATTAATTTATCTATCATTAGTAGAAGAGTCTTTAAATCTGCGCCTATCTTTCTCATATTTGTTCTTAGGCTATTTTTCTAATTTTGCAGATCCGATTTCTTGTCTTAAATTGTTTAAATGATAGAAAAGTATTACTGTTCGAATTTATTATACACAAGTACCACGTGAAGAAAGGTGAGGAACTACTGATAAGAAGAAGAACCTTCATTCGGCCTTATTTATGTAGCCCTACATCCGATCGGGAGCTCTCTGAAAGAGGCCGGCGACATTTGCGTGCACTCACTTACTCGTATCTACCCTCGTGCCCAACATTTATTTCCGTACGATATTCCTGTCGTTTGATTGTAGAGTACCCCACCTTATTCAGAACAAGTTGAACTTGCAACTTCCCGGAACGAGATCGCGAGTTCCGATTGCTGTTTAAATTTAAGATTCCTTAATCTGTGAATTATGATAAACACAACAAATGTGTTGCAGAAGTTAAAATTGAAAACTAAACTCGAATCGACGAATTACTCAAAGAAAAAAAAAAATTATAGAAATTCGTAAATGACTTTTACCCACAATAATTGTGGTGGTAAGGTTTTACTTAATAACTTAAATTTCAAATGTCACCTATTAATTTAAAAGTTGTATTCGATACTTTTAAAATATATGTCTACTTGTCAAAGTGATAATAACTCTATGTTAATCTTTACTGCTGTAAAAGAAACTTCAAGATTTTCCACGAACTGCGTGTAAAAAAAAATTAATATCTTAAGTGTGTGTTTACTACAAACAGAAGGTGGTATCGTAGCCCCCCGCGGCCTTAGACGATTTTTAAACTTCCGTGTTGCCATAGATAAGCAAATACGGGGACGCGTATGATGGATATTAAGGGCGCACCTTACATCATTTCGGTTATTACGAGCGGGGTGGTTTAAGACGCGCTCCTTATAACTAGACATAACACCCCTCCTCCCTTAATATGCTAAAATCAAATTAGTTTCAAAGCGAAGTGATTCCCTCACGGCAATCGATCGCCCACTCTCGATATTATGGTTACTTCCCCGTTTCGTTTTGTTTGATTTGGACCGTGTACGTTTTAAACTTTCTATAGTTAATTGTAAATAAAATGTTAAAGTGAGCAAAGTTAGTTATATTAAAACATACGTAAGTTCCAAAATTCTAATGATTTTTTTCTATGCTTAGCTAATAACTCGACCATCGGTGATTACAAAAGTTCAATAAATATTTTTTTCAGAAAAAAAAAAATAAAAAATTCGTTTTTTATTAATTCTACAAAATTTTTGATTTAAATACAATCATTCGTTTGAAAAAATATCACTTAACTATATATATATTCTTTCTGTTAACTATAAACTATTCGATGTTTATAAAAGTTTAAAAAGCTTTCAAATACATAAAAGCTCCCATACATTGTCTTATAATAGCTAGTATGAGAGATGTATGATTACATAATGTTAATTTATGAAGTATTTAAAATATTTGCTCTTTCAATACTCGTAATGCTGCTTGTGCGAAACTAGAATGTATGTTCTAAATATATATATATATATATATGATACGTGAATTACATAGTGCATATACGAGATACTATTACTTCGCCCAGTTAGACCAACTGAGACTGGTTTGAAAGGGCCAATTTCCTGCGAAATTCTTGCAAGCGTTTATCGGGCCGGGGATCGGGGATGTCGGCGGTGAGTCGTGGCTTTCATTGGCACGGAGTCTTCGCAAATTAACACCCTCATGACGAGCCCAACAAGCCTTCCTAGACGTGTATATTTGTTAACGGCATACTTGAAGTTTGGACTTTGCTAACAGCTTTACGCTATTGACACGTATATTAAAATCAACAATGTTGACACTACATAATGGATTTTAAAATAACTTACTTATTCCATTTTATTTATTTATTCGACAAAGTGAGGAAACGATCGAAATCATTGATCACTTGATGGTAAGTGATATTTTTAGCCATAACGTGGCGCTAGTTAGTATGGAAGACACTGCATCACAGCACTCATGGCCTTGGGCCATAAGTTGATAAGTTTCGCTACCCTAGTAATTTCCCTACTTACAACGCCCTTTAAACAGTAATGTTTGGCAGCATAAAAAGGAACTGCGATACGTACCTAGATGATCTCCGGCAACAGAGACATACCACCAGTTAAAACTTCAATTTCATCTATTGGCTATAATGATGCTTGTGTTTGACAAACTCACATTTAATATTTTTTTGTCATTCAAACCATAAATTATAGCTATTTTAATTGAAAACATGGATTTCCTTAAATTTTTTGTTAATGTACTTATAATGCTGTCTTTTAATCAGGTCGCAAATGAGGATTTATAGCGAAAAAAAAGGTTTGTTTAACTTACAAAAATCTATTATAAATAACGTTTGTAAAATGTATCGTGTATATAAGCAGTAAATGAACAAGTTAGTATATTTAATAATATAATTATGAAACAATATCTCGGTAAAAAGCATTAGAATACATTTTAGCAACAATACCACGGAGATACGTCTAAGAGCCCCTAGAGAGATGTAGTTGTTTATGCAGCCGGGCCCCGGCCGACAGTCGCGGCTAAACGCTGCGTTGACGGTGACTAATGACGGATGCACTAATAGTTGTGTCGCATTCGCCACCGTCGCCCGGCCATATATCATGCGAGGGAAATGGGGAGGAAACCTTACCATCACTCTCCGACGATAAGAAGATTTGTAACACACAGCGGTTTTCTACTTATTGTTCTAATAAGTAAAGTTGCTTTCGGATAATGGTCTGAATACTGTTTCGATCTTTTTGGTCTAATAGTTATTGATTGATTTGAAAAACCAAGCGAACTCTCTTTGTTATCGAAAGACAGGAAGTATATAACAAAATTAAACTTTATCGCGTATTTTAATTATTGAGTATTCCGACGTATCCAGTGCTTAGCAGTTGCTTTGGTTAGGGGAGGATTGAGGTGACAGACGTTTCGATGTTATAGTCATCACGGAGTACCTGCAGCTTTTCATTTATGGTTTACCATCCGTTCTACGCAGAATGAGCTCTCTGTGTTTCGAAATATAAGTAATCATTAAAATGTGTACATTCCTGTTTTTTTTTTTGTAATAATCTCTTATAGAATATTTTTAAAATTTTATTGCATACTTGTTATATTAGCTAATGTATTTTATAAAATAATAAATCAGTGATATGGATGTAATAGATTAAAAAAAAAATTTGAAGGATTTTGACGTCAAAGACAACAGTTTCCAATACTATGATTTTTTATATTTATAATTAATTGTAGTTATGTGTTATTTGTTAGATTTCGATTTTTTATTAAATGCTTTAATAATTAATAGGTGTTGGTTTTCAATTGAACAGCGTTATTGACATTTTTTTAAAGGTGCCAATTTGTGCCATCATTAACTGTCACACGTCGGATAAACGGCGAAAGCGGGGCGGAGAAGGAGCCCGGGGGTTGGTGGTGTGGTGGCGCCCCACCGCGCTACGCCGTAACACCGCTACGGCTCAAGATTAATACATCGTAGAGGCCGTGTTAGTGGTGCTACAATTTGTCTCTATAAATGTTTACTCAGCGAGTGGTTGCGACCGCGCTGGGCGATTAGCTTCGCTAAATTTATTGTTTAATTTCAAAGGAGTTATTAATAACGTGGGAAATGATTAAACGGATTTCGCGGCCTAGCTTTAAGATGTTCGCCTTTGATTTATAATCTACGGCTTAATATGCTTCCGTGGCTTAGTCAGACGAAGTATGTGTTTGAAAATTTAATGATGTTACATTGCTATAATAAATTTTTACTACAATTGATGTGCGAATGTTATATATGAAAATTTACATTAGAGCGCAGTGCTCTTTCGATTACTTCGAAAAAGAATTGACTTTTCATACTTTGTTAAATATTTTTAGGTTCCTTAAGAACAGAGATACCCGTGTTATATAAAAAATATTATTATTATTTTTGTATCTTATCTCTAATGATGTATAATACATAAGGGTTATTGATATACATTAATCCTTTAAATATCATAGATTCATATCTTAGTTGTTCATATCATGAAAACGAACTTTTTAATAAAACTGATAGATTTTTCTCCGATAGGCTTGTAGCACGAAATAGACTAATACATATACATAAAATTTCCACAAATATAACTAAAATTGGATTAGGATATGTTTAAAGTTTAATTTTATCAATAAACATTTGTGGAGAATTTAGAAACTTAATTACGGACGATGAGCCTCATGTCCGGAAACCGGACAACACGATACGTCGCAAATCGCACCCTCGTCTCACACAATCTTCTGTACGTCGACTTTGTATAACTCTTGTTTAACATTATTAAACAGCTTAGTTCAAGCAAATAACACCGTACAAGCGTTTTATTAAGATTTATATTACTTTCCGTTGAGAATGCAGTAGGGACATTTAGAATTTGCACGTCTATCCGAAGATGTTGGGGTTTACCGAATATCGACCCCAAGTTGAGAGACGTATTGTTGAGAATATTATGTATGGTCGGACAATACTTGCGGTGTTGTTGCGGTATGGGTGTTTTATGTGTGTAAGATGATGCTTGTTTGGCGAGCTCTCACTGATATGATAAATCAGTTTACAACTACTCAACAGCTCACTTGAGATTCGTGGGAGGGTTGTAAAATTTCATAGATATGAGAAATATGTTAAAAATTGTTACAGAATACTCTTATCACTTATATAATACACTTAAATAAAACATGATAGAAATGTAATACATAAAACTTAATTGTCAAATATTTCTTTAACACATACATTTTGATTAATTTGGACCCACGGCTGTCTTCCGTCCTCTTTTTTCTGTTTAGTTAATAAAATTGTGATTATGAAAAAAGGAAAATGGGCAATATATATTTAAAAATTAAAAATGAATGTAATAATATTTTTTTTTAATATTACTGTAGTAACTTATATCAGTTTATATTATTTTCTTTCTTTCTTTCGACTGTCGGTACATCCGACTGTTGAAGAGCTTGTACGAATCCGCCACCATGTCAATCTGTATACAGAACCAGGCTATGAGACCTAACCAATTGCAGCGAGTTGTGCGCCAAGGAGATGTAATCTCTCCTGAGTCTTTTACCGCTGCAATGGAGGACGTCTTTAAGCTTTTGGATTGGAACGGCTTTGGCATCAACATCAATGGCGAGTACATCACTTACCTGCGATTTACCGATGATATAGTCGTCATGGCGGAGACTTTAGAAGACTTAAATGCAATGCTCCGTGACCTCAGCAGAGTCTCGAGGCTGCAGGAGCAATGGGCGGGTCACATAGGTTGTAGAACCGATGGACGTTGGGGTTTTAAAGTGCTGGAAGTGTGACTCCGCACCGGAAAGCACAGTGTTGGCAGACCATCCACTGGGTTGACAGAAGACATAAAAAAATCGCTGGGAGCCACTGGATTCAAACAGCGCAAGATCGTGTTTTGTGGAACTCATTACAAGAGACTTATGTCCAGCAATAGATGTCCATCGGTTGAAATGATGATAATTATTTTTTTATCTTAGAAATAATCGTATGTATTAATTGTAGACGTCATAGTGTAGAAATTTGAATTTTTCATTAAATAAATAAAAGATAAAAGGGGAGCTGTAACTGTACGTATACCGGTTTAAAGTTCATCTCTATGGCGTCTATTGAAATTCATTAAACCATTAGAGGTTTCAAAAACCGTAGGCACAATAGCCTCAGCGGCCGCCCACGCTGTTCCTTCTCACTGCGACCTTGTAATAGGATTACGGTGAGCAACGCAGGTACTGCCTCTAATTGCTGTAAAAATCATGCCGACAATGAAGAGGACAAAGAGCGGCGCCCAGCGGCTACCCTCGGCGAAAGTGATTTATTGATTGCTGGCCTGTTCTTTACGCCGGCTTAGACGGATTAAGTTTTGTTTGTTTGTTTGTTAGCTGCGGCGGCTTCCGTTTACTTTGAATGAATACCAGTGTTAGATATGCTGATTTGTATGTCATCAATATTTGTATAATATAATCTCTCTATAATATAATACTCATTTTAATTTATATGTGTCATATTAAAATACACTATATCTATTGTCTTAACATAAATAAAACAATTTTTATAATTAACCACTTGAAAACACAAGTGAGGCTTTCACCATATGGTAAGTAATACCCTGTAACAACGTGGCTAGTTAGGATAACATACACTGAACCACAGTGCTCGTTGTCTTGATACATAAGATATTAATTGTCGTTACCCCAGTAATTTCACTTCGTCTTTCAAATTGAAACACGAAAATGTTTGCATAATACTATTTGGCGGCAGAAACAGGACCTGCGGTGGTACCTACTTAAATTTTCTCTGCCAACAGAAATCCACCACACAAACAGTAAAATACTAAATAATTACATCATTAAATGTTAGTATTAATTATTTTATTTATATTCCATAATCATATTTACAGCAAGAGGTACTAACGATCATTTTTATCCCAAATCGTGTTTTTAAAAATTTTAAATATCTAATAACAAGGATAATATATTTCGTACTATCAAAAAACACACAGGAGTCGACACGTTTGAAATTAACCTACAGAAGTTGGGCGTTCAGAATCACCGATAAAGGGGCACGGGACGCCAGTTGTCGCCTGCATTGATTTATGCCCCGGGGATGATGTAGCGGCGCGAAGGCGAAAGTGTTGCCAGCGGCCGGCGTAAATCATAACCGGCAATGTATTGACAGCCAATGAATACCGTCATTATACGAGGAAATATTGTAATTCCGTATTTGCTACTGGGACACTCGTTTATTTAGTTGCCATGCTTAACATAAAATGCTAAATAATTACTTATAGAGAATTAATATATTTTTGTTGTTGTTCTTGGTATTTTATAATCTGTAAACAATTTTCTTTAATCTGTGAACATATAATTTTTGTCATTGTTACCAATTTTAATAGAACGATCTAAGTATAATTCTTGTAATGTTTTTGTTTATGCCGATAATATTACAAAATTTTTATTATAATGTTATATATAATTTAAGTTTTTGTTTGAGACGGTATGATTTACATATGGAAATCCAGTTTAAGGATATTTCATAATATTGTGAAAAAAAAAGTTACATAATGATATCGTATCTTTAAGATTAATTAAGAATGTCCTATTTAATTAATTTAAATGTGGGCATGATGCATTTAATGAAACTTGACCTGAAGAATGATAAGTAAAAATAATCTCTAATATAAACTATTACTATACTATAAGTTATAATTTTTTAAAAATATTGATGTTTAATTAAACTATTTTCTGTAAATTATAGATTTGCCTTAATTAAGTTTAATACATAATATTTTAGACAAATTTTCAATCGTTATATATTTTTTACATTCTAGGAATATACAATTTTAAATGTAGTGGACCGGGGCTAACAGCACATAATTTGGGAGAGGCAAGTTATGAGTGGAGACAGAGATTCCGCCCGGGGACCATCGATGTAACCTCAAATTTACGGTCATTTTTCACATAAATCAAAGAGAACCCGCCGAAAGATTTATTGCTATCTATGGTCAAGTTAGTATAGACAAAGTTTCAACTACCTGGGCTATATCACCACGGTTTTTTTGCTATTGCCACTCTTATTCACCTTCGAAAACCATTTGAAAGAGAGTAAAAGTGTAAACAAGGTTTTTTTTTTAATAAAAAAACCCGTTTCCTTATATTATGCATTTATTTTAAAATGTATCTTAGTAATTTAATAATATTTATCAAACTATTTGTCAATAAGAAATACAGAATTTATAATAGTTTTGTTATAAAGATAAATAAAATATTTTGTCTTAGTATTATCTGTGGTAATGAAAATTTTGTAGAAATATGTCATAATGTTTATTATTGAAATGCATTCTTATGTTATACTTATTGTGACATATAATATCCTAAAAATACTTTTATAATGCATACAGTCAAATATTTTTTAATGTTACTTACGACATCTCTTAGTCTATAAACATTGTCGGTTTAAAATATTGATCTTACAAATGGTAAAAGCACAAAAAACTATTATTTTAATGACAAAATAAATTATCGCTTGTAATTAATACAGTTTCATCAGATCTTTTTAATGCGTACTACAAAACAACAGTGTTTTAGCAAAATGGACAATACATTAAATAGTATTATTAAATGACATTGTAGACACTGTTCAGTTTGTTCGTGTTTAAATTGATCGCCGATATTTAATAAGGATCATTCATAAACAAAGGCATAGAATGACAAAATTCCCAAGCCATCATCATTACCTGTAATGGCACCGAATTATAGTAAATATTTCAGTTGTTTAGTTACAGACCGCGATATAAATGATGGCTCACGCGATTTCCTCTCCTATTATTTACAAGGTAAATACTTTATTTTATTCAAGATTCATTTTGTTAAGCAACGCAAGGTATTTTCGTATATATTTTGAGTAAAAGTTTTGGTTTAACCTTAGGTACGAAAATGTGTTCTGCAATAAGATTAAATTTATTAGCTGCTTTATGGTAAAATACATAATTTTTTTCAGTTTTATTTTGATAACTACTTTCTTAAAATTCCTCCTGTTGTTTCAGTTATGAGCATAGGTTAAAGTAAAACACCGAAAATTTAAATAAAATATGCAGTCGGCACTTATTTAATGAAAGTTTGATTAAAGTTATAAAAAAGAGAAGAGGAAAGACACACCAAAACTTTGTTGAATGAAAATTTTGGATGTTACCGTAGAATTTGGTGAACACGTATAATAGTTTTTCGTAGAGAAGGGTACTTTGTTATCTAGTTGTTGTAACTCGTGACCAGATAATGCTGAAGCTTTTCATCTGTACAATTCAATCAGTTTGAATGGCGATAATTAATATACACAAACCATAAATTTTGATTTTATTCTAAGAGGCGATGAGAGGAGGAAGGGGTTCGCGCTAGTTAAGATGATATACTATGCACCACAATATATTTATCGCCTTGAGACATAAGATAATAAAGCTCCTTACTCCAGTAATTCCAATTGCTAACAACGCCCTTTAGATCGGAACACAGTAATGTTTGCGTATCATTGTTTGGCGGCTGAAATAGGAACTGCAGTGCTACCTACCTAGACGATCTCTGGCAACAGACACCTTTTATTTACGCCTTCGCATACTTGCCTTCGCGAGAGCAAAGACAAGTTATGTCGGGCTTGCATCAACTAAAACCCCACGATGTTTGACTATCGTCGCTTTACGGCGGGACCACGGGAACACTTCTGTGAACACACCCGCGCCGGCTACAACGAGGACCTTCACCTCGGGCGGAGGGTCCCTCCCCATTTCCACCTCTGTGAGGGTGTGCCGGAACATATAGGATGCCTTCCTCTCGGCCTCTTATCTTCAAGTGAGCAACGGATCTCCTCGAATCCGTAATTCTGAGGCCTCGGAAACGAAGACAGAAAACTCTTTCGATTTTCTGTGGTGTATCTAGTCCTGGGATCCGCTGCAACCGCTATACGGCTGCGGAGGACAGCAGTAAAGTGCAATACTGATACTCCTCTCCTTCCGTGAATCCACCACGGTTATTAAGAACAGTGCAAGTCTGCCTCTGCAGCCCATCAGCACGCATCCGCGGTGAGCTCACGGAGTTCACTTGGAGCTCTTATTTCGAGCCGGCCCTACGCCTCGTGCCGGTCAGGTAGATTTCTTTCAGCTTAACCGTGGGTGACCAAATCACTGCTACTAAGCCCCACCGCCACGACAAGGTGGCAATAAACACCTACTATTAATGACGAATATAGACAGAGAGTCAGGACAGTGTTTGCGAGGTTTAACTATTTAATTCATACTTCTTACATTATCAACGTATTCCCAGTAAAGTGTTTCATTAGATTCTCGTGTCGTGCATTTTCGAAAAAAGTTAATATACTTTGATCATTTCGCAACGGTGCTCGCAATTTTAATAGCAATAAGGAACTTTATAAAAGGAGAGTTCATATCACACGTCAGTCAAGCGCGCCTGAACAAATTGAGACGGTGTAAAAATAATACGGTATTGTATTAAAGATGAATCGAAATGATCGATCGAGGTAGGGCGTTCATTTTAATTTCGATTCCTCGAGATAGGGCCCGGAGGCGTGGTCGGGCGAACAATTTATTTCATGTCCCTAGATACCCACCTCCAGTGTGCCGCGGTAGACGCGAATAGTTTTTATGTGGAGATTGAACTCGTGCTAGTGACAGTTTTTAAGACACAGAGATGAATTCTGTGCACCATTGTAAAGCAGTTTTCTAGTTTCTAATTTTCATGTCATATAACGTGTAAATTTAAAAAAAAAGTAAATGTCGGTTTAAATTGAGTACTACCACTGAACGTACTGTTTGTTAATGGATAGTGTCTGAATTCAAAGAAAGTCATAGCTTGTAGAATGATTACAAAACAGATAGGTTGATTGAAATGCATTCAATAAAGAATCATCATTATCATCAGCGGTTAGACGTTCACTGCTGGACATAGGCCTCTCCCAAAGGGCTTCACATTGATCATTTCCGCGATGCCCACATCCAGCGAAAACACAACAATAAAAAAGACGTTAAAATAAATAATGCAATCATAAAAATAATATGTAGATCTATTATGTATATTATAAAATAAATCATTTTTGATAAATTCGATCTTGAAGTAGACATAGTTATTGTTGTATGGAGTTATAATGAATTTTTTATTGTTAATAATAGATGTAACTATTCTAGCGTATGTTTAAGCTCTACTTCGATTCATCTTTTTAAGATGAACAAGGAGAGATATGTTATTTTCTTATATTTTTAACACGTTAATTCATCGTAGAAATTAAAGGTAATTATAAAGGTAAAATAAATATCGAAAGTTTAATTATTGGAATAGTTATCATAATTATATCATGAATAAAATCATATTGTGAATAATTTTCTTTGGTGTTACTAATTTCCGTGAAAATTCTCCGAGAATTTGTTATAAAGTAGGTATACTTATAATAATAGATATCACTTGGTGTTTTTAAATAATTAAAAATATGCTAGGTTTTACACACTTTATCAGCATAATTACACGATAGAGACGTTTCAACCATTGACTCGGCGCCATGTGTATTTTAGTCACTATGACATAAAAAAATAAAAAATATCATCATCCAAAATGTTTGTATTATAGTAGGTTATTAACAGAGTTTATACTTAGATTTCTCATAAAGGGTGCTGGTGGTGATATTTAGAAGAGTATTGAAAGGTTCTATGTAGTGTCCACGTGATGGTCGCAGTGAATTATTTAGTTAATACTGACTAACGCTTAATTATTATGGGCTACCTAATTTTTCTAGATGCTTTCTCATATTAACACTAAACGAATGCTTATGTTTCTTAATCGTTAATATACTCGTATCTATTTCTAAACAATTATACAATGCCGGTGTAGAGGAACTAAAACAACAACCGGATACCACTCGGTTCGTTCGGAAGCGTAAGAGATACGTTGTCACTTAAGGGAATCAGTCACAACTTCGTAAATCCAATATCTAAGTTTAGAGCGGGCACAAAAGCGCTGTACCGGGGCTGCATAGAGGCGTGCGGCTCGATAGCGCTGACAGTGACGGATTACCCCCGGTAGCGGTTCACGGTCGTGCACCAGCCATGCCAGCCCACGTTTATTGAGTTCGCGAAAGATACATCGGAACAGGAATGCGAACCGCTGCGATTCCACGCCATAGCAAAATTTAATGCTATTTCATAATACAAAGCGATTCGCGTTTACAAATCCAAATAATTTATATATATACCAAAGTATTTTTTTTAAAATAACATTCTTTAATAAATTTATATTTATTTAATATGAAGCATTTCAATTTTGGATACGTGCAAGTCGGTTTTCAGTTTCCCTTTCATAACATTACTAAATGATTAAAGCTGTGCTTAGTTTTCATTCGACTTTTATATTACATGTGAACTGTTATATACTTTTCTGTGTAGGCAAATTAAATTCGAATATCACATCTTGTTTTTAAGTAGGTATCTCTCAATTTGTAAATAATAAAAGTGGTAGTGGACAGTAGGCCGAGATAATCCGATGCTCGCTGCTCTCAGTCGGCGCGGCCCCCTGCGGTGCGCGCCGGGGGGCCGCTTCTGTACTCCGCCTCGTAATTGTTATTAAATAACAAAACATCTTCTACAACACGCTTTGTAAAATTTAATTGTATATAATGTTGGAGATTAAATAAAGATACAAGTGTTGATCTTTCTAATAATGTTCTTAACACAAGTACTTTGTAAACCGACCAATATGTCTGTATGTAACTGCAGTAAGATTTGAAATATATAAACTTTATCAAATTTTGTTGTGGATGTATTAAAATGTTTCATTGTTTAAAACTAGAAATGAAAAATATCAGGATTGGGAAGAATTAATAAAAAAATTACGAAACAACTTATTTAAAACATATACCTTAGTGCAAAAATTAGGAATGGAATAACGGAGAAGTCATTGTGGTCAGAACTGCCAAATCAACAACAAGGTCAGATAAGTTATATCTTTAAGATAAAAAAATTAAATCGTTATCAAAAATGTTTAGTTTGTGTATAAGTTCGTACATAAAGTACGATGAAGTATTTGATGATTTCCAATATTTGTTTTTACAGGAACGCAGAACTTTCCCATCAAGCTATTCATGCTGTAATAAGAGATTTTTTTTATAGTTTATACTGACAACAATTTCTCGATTTTATGGGAGTAAATCTAGAGCATGATGTATTGGCATTAGCGCACCAGGTGAGGTCACGTTCTCACAAGCGGGCGACGGATGATGATGGATCATACAGCCGCCTCTTTGTTCTCCACTCCGCGTTTTGTCCCGTCGACAAATTTGGGGTCACTACTTCTTTTATGCGATATTATGACGTTTGATTGTGCGAAAAAATTGAGGAACAATGTCAATGCTTTTTATACACTGAAATAATTCATGTATAAAGGACTACGTTCAGATTCAATTATAATGTGCTGGTGCTTGTGGCAACTGCATAGAATAATCATAAAAATCCATAAAAAAGTTGTTAGTCACTAACACCAAGCGGTATCAAAGAATGGTAGATTTTTTTTATTTAAAATATTGCTTAATGATTTTTTACTCTTCGTTCGGTATATATATTATAAACATT
Organism: Ornithoptera priamus; assembly: GCA_029034505.1. Lineage (NCBI taxonomy): Eukaryota > Metazoa > Arthropoda > Insecta > Lepidoptera > Papilionidae > Ornithoptera > Ornithoptera priamus. Next base: position 3,521,853 of record JARDWD010000331.1, read on the forward strand.
AGAAAATTTGTCAGTGTAATTATATTACTCTTAATTATAGCATACTTAGTAGTATCCGTATATGTATGAGACTAAAAGCTACGTCATCCGTGTTCTAAAATATTCTCACTTATAATTTGTGTTTATAGTGCATGACAAATATCCGTTCCGTTACACGGCGTGCTGGCAGCAGGTCGGTGGCTTCAGCTACACCACCACCACGCCGGCGCACCACTCCCACCGCACACTCACGGACACGAGACGTCGTCGCCGCGCGCAATTCAATATATTTCGGAGTAATTTGATGTTCATTAAAGAAACTCTGGGACCGTGAACCAGAACACAATGGTTGAATGACCATTTGTTGTTGCCGTTGAAAGGCACAATAATAATTCCGTCGCTGTTATTCACGCGGCAGTTAGGCGCACTTACGAAACCAAGTCGTTTCGTGCGGGTCTAGCTGCTTTCTTACGGGTCAGCGCTAAGTGATGGCGGACTCATTTAAATACTTCCTTAACTGTCACAAGCGAATGATTCTTCGGAATTATTGTGAAAAGTAAAGTTAATAAGTTAAGCACTGACCTTGTTGGCTGCTCTTTCTCGTAGTTTTCTTCTCTTTCATCCATGGATATTCAGGAACATTGAGCCCGCCGCCTGGAGAAGGTAGGTCGGGACCGTAGCCGGGTGGCGTGTGTTGAGGACTTAGTTCTCCACCTCCCAATTGAGGAAGCGCGGTCATAAACTCTGCCATTGAAGGTTGGCTGTTTATGAAGCCAGTTTCAGTGCAGGTGTCGAGCATCGGATGGGGTGCCCCGGCTGCTGTCACCGCTGCGAGCCAGAAATCCGTTCCCGCCGTGTTCCATCCGCGCATGTTCTGCCCCTGGCGCCGGTCCCATCGGCGGTGTGTTCCTCGTCTTCACCGCGAACTCCTCTTCCATTTCATCACGTACCCCCATACCAACTCTTGGCTGTTTCCCCCTGATGGGGAACTCTTCGCATTTTATCTTGCGCACTAAGGAGTTACTGTCGAGCGGCAGAGCGGTGGTGTTGCATATCTCTTGCATTTCTGCCACTGTCAACCACTATCCACAGCGCGATCATTCACGTGTCGTCATTGATTTCCGTTTCCCCGCATGTGCTAACATTTTCGCTCGTAAGCTTAAACGGCAACTTGTTTAGTAGTTTGTCGCGTTTACGTACAATCCAAGACCATGGACCATGATATCTGTAAAAAGAAAGAAATCTGAATGTTGGAGTTTATCTTTTTACATCTCAAAATATAGCCACAGTTGAAGAGTACTGTCAATTTATCTTATTGACTTGTGAGGAGTGACAAATCTATGCTTATTCAATACATGAATCTCCGGCGATAATTATCATAACATAAAAGAACAAGTTAAATTTTTCAATATCATTTAATTAATCATTTTTTTTATTATAATACATGAACGAATATGTTTATCTTAGGTTATTATGTCCCAGTTTAATAGGCGTGTAGCTAGTAAAATTACTAGAGCTACGAGACTCAATATTTTGTATTTCATAGCGACGAGCACAATGTGGTGTAGTGTTTATCATTCTTACTAGTGTCATATTGTTATGAGGAAGCTCAGGAATATTCAATAGATTATTAGTTACTTAGGGCCTATTGTCGCTCCATCGATAACCTAGATAAAGTTATAGTTGTGGCCATGATGGAGGAGGAAAGACCATGCGGCCGATCACCTAGTCCCTGGTTTGATTAGGTAAACTTGCTCACGGGACTCTCTTACATCGGCTGTCAGAAAAATTTGAAAACCAGGATGAAGGAACTACAGTGCAGACATTATTAGTAATGAAGAATACGAACATGAAAAGGAATGTTCAGCTAGTTTGATGGTATAAAATAAATTCGACCACTTCTTTGTTACTCTCCCTGTACTATAGGGAGATTTGAAGATAGTGCCTATTTTTATTACAAATAAAATTATGAATGTTCATAAATTTATGTAAATGAAATGAATTTGTATTTAACACAGCGTCAAATTGTGATAGAGGCCAAATTAAATGTAACAGGAGGCCGTCTCGTGGTTATTTCGCAATTATCTACGGACATTCGACATTACCGCGGTTTTGTGTCGAATAATTCGAGCCCGGGGCCGTGATGAGACCGCGAATAATGAGCGCTCCGAAATGTTTATTATAATTCAGCGGCCATCATGAAGTGTGGCCCACGTAATACGGGCTCAACAATAAAGTTATTAAAATTGTCATGAACTGAACTGAATATCGCATACAGGCAGATGTAATGAAATTGTATTTTTTTTTATTTAATTAAGCGACGAGACGAGCTGGACGTTAATGTGATGGTAAGTGATACGCCTGCCCGGAACAACGTGGTGCTAGGATGACATATAATGCACCATATTGCGCTCGCCGCCTAAGAGATATTCAATCCCGTTACACTAGGTACAGTGCACTTCGTACCGAAACACAGTAGTGTTTGCATACTACTGTTCCTCGGTTGCAATAGATGCTGCGGTGGTATCAGCCTAGACGATCTCCGGCATCAAGACTTATAAAGTAGTAAATAAATCAGGAAGTGAGAACCAATTATAATTTAAAATAAATAATAATTATTAATAGTTTCCAATGCTTAATTCAATGTAAAGTTTGCAAAAATAGAGCAACCGGATATGTAGACATTATAAATTTATGCGAATACATAAATATGCAAAATTTTTTCCATTACATAAGACAAAAACTTTTCTTATTCAATGACGCGACGAGATGAGCTGAACGTTCACCTAGTGGTAAGTGACATAACAACGTGGTGCTAGTTAGGATGTTATCACTGCACCTCATTGCGCTCATCGAATTGTTTTGTTACTGCAGTAATTTCACTAGCTACTTCCAATCCGGAATACAGTAATGTTTCCACATTACTGTTGGGCGGCAGAAACAGGATCTGTGGTGGTACCCATTTAGACAGTACCACCGCAGGTATTTACTTATTTGTATTATATTTATACTTATATCCGGTTTTAAATCTATCTCTATTAATATGAGCGTTTAGGTGGAACTCCAGCTTCCCGCTCCGCTTGAATGTCAATTAAAATTCAAACCGCGTTCGAAATACGATTTTTTGGAGTGGTATTTGCGGCGCGCCCGGAGGTATGGCAGGATCGCGCCTTTTTGTTTTATTTATCCTTTTTTTTTCCGAAGCGGGCCAGCCGGCGGTTAAACCAATTTTAATGCGTGCGGGTTGCTGTGTGCTCTGAATTAAAATTTACTGTACGTCACCCGCGCGACGACGGACAATGAAATGTAATTTCCTTTTTGATAAATTAATGCTGTCACCGACTCGCGTGCGCACTTTTTGTTGTCTCAGTACACTAACTATATACTATTTGTAATTACAGCGCCATCGCCGATATTGAGTAGGTAAACGAAGTAGCTAAACCATAAAAAAAGAGCATTACTTTCATTAATATTTAACTATTTTGCGCTCCTGATACGTACATATGTTTCTACTACTAAGACTCGGGGTCTTCTCTCATAAATCAAAGCCATTTTATCCACCACGATGAAGAAGAGGTTGGCGGATATTATATATCCATGAAAGATGTTGTTCTTGGAATGTGTCGGTATGTTTTCCTTCACCGGAAACTGAAGCTCACTGAGAATCAAACCCGTGTTTCTTCGAGACGTATAATGCATTCGACCGTCTAACAAACTTGGTGCACAAACAGATCGCAATATTAAAAAAAAATAGGACTAAATTCAAAGCAATACTGTTTGTTCACATCTTGAGAAAAAAATTCAATGAAACAGCTCTTGAAATATTAGTTGAATTCGTACATTTTGAATTATCCTTTACAACCTATTTACGTCCCCACTATTGGGGCACAGGTTTACCCTCAATATGAGGAGGATGGGGCCACAGTCATGACGTGGGCCGAATGCGGATTGGTGATTTCACATACCTCAGAATAAATTCTAATTCATGTGTAGGTTTTCTCACTATGTTTTCCTTCACCGTTTGTATTTCGTTGTTGTTACTAAAGTTGACAAATGTACATAACTTAAATTTTAAGTCATCGGTACATGCCAAGGATTCGAATCCGCGACCTTCGGAATGAAAGCCACACGCTCTAACCATTAGGCCAGCGAGCTACCTTGAATTATTCATTTCAAGTAAAAGAATTTCCAATCAATTCTTCCATTCTCAACGTATACTGGATGCAAGAGTATAGAAAATTTAAATTTTTCTCGGTGACTTCCTGCTTCCCTCGTTGTATTTTGGGGTCTCGCAGGTTTTACGGTGCGTCTCACATTTACCGTTTACCCCGCCGGGGAGTGCCGTTTTAAAAACGCATAAAACCACGAGCGTGGACTACTTATGAATTTGTTTATGGCGCTATTTTGAAGTAACGACTACGTTGCAGTCACAGTTTAAAGCTCAGGAATAACAATTTCCTTAATTTAATATCCCTATAGTATTATTGAAATAGCGTACATTTCTTTTTTATACCGACCGCCACAAATTTGGATCTTTACATAGGAACAATTCGTGTTCATAGACTAAATATAAAGTTCAATATAATTGCAATTTTAAAAATGTATATACGCGAATTGGAGTGTCATGTATGGACCATAATAAGGTTTTTCTTATACGCTAACAGGAAAACTCTTGCTGCTTATTTTTATTTTGTTCCTAGTGCTCACTAGAAGTTTCTATTATTAGCTAAATGGACACGTTTTACTCACTGCTTGTTGCTCTAGACTACTTTATTTATATTTAATACTAAACAAAAAAATTATGACTTAGATTAGCACTTTATAGAGCTTAGCTGTAACATTGATAATGTTTTTGTATTGTGTAATTTTGTAAATAATTGGTAAGTTTATTTCGCTAAATATTATTATTATCAATTTTAGGAAGTAGATAAATAGATCTAAAATGATTTAATCTATGAATGGTCACTAAAATATGTTCAACAGTTAATATAAGAACTATTTTGGTGTGTCAACGATTATCGAAGTATATAGCAGAACATCTGCGTGCCGGGAGTGGGCCGCGGCTGAAACTAGTGGTTAGGGTCCAATTTGCCGACCATAACGATTTCCTCTTCGGGGAATAGAATGGCGTGCGTCCGGATGCCGCCCACAGCACTGCGTCCACACGGACGGACCTACACGCTATGCAACTACATTGTATAACATCGTACCTACTTTTATAGCTAATAATAGGAATGTTCGTGACATAATGGTTATAATAAGTACTGAATACTGTGTAACACATTCTACATATGTGAACAATGAACTCCTGGAATAGTGACGCCACTCGCTTATATACAAGTTTATCGTCGAAAGACTTTAATGAAAAAATTTTGTCCTTACTACGGTTTATACACTAAAACGTTTTGACTAGGTGAACATTAAATTGATGATTAACGATATTTTAATCCATAAAAATTAGGCGATAGCTAATATGTTGAAATACAAACACTTTGTACTTGTTGCCTTCAAAAATTGTTGTCTTTATAACATAATTATTTTATCTACAGCTCCTTTAAAACCGTAACATAGTGTATGCACACCAATATTGCCGAAGTAATGAGAAATAAACTCACATCTGGTGTTAAATATGTAGAGATGGGCGGGACGTTCATTTGATGGTAAGTGTTATGCTGCCCATAACAACATGGCGTTAATTAGGATGTTATATACTGCACCACATTGCGTTCGTCGCTTGAGATATAAGATATTGTCTCGTTATCCTAATAATTACACTAGCTACAACGCCTTTCAAACCGAAACAAAGTTATATTTGGCGGCAGAAATAGGCGCTGCCAGGTACCAACCTTGCGGTACCTAGGCGGTCTCCAACAACGGAGACCTAACACCTACTAAATGTTAACATGCTTTAATAATTGAAGTCATAGGTTTGCGTCAAAATCGGGAAAAATTAAGGATATTAATGTCTGGCAAACGCAATTTTTCGTTCAGTACAAAAAAAAGTGACTGTTAATAACTTTACATGTTAAAGTTTGAGTATACACCTACACTTTTATTATTTTTACGCACAAATCAAAAAGCCATTTGTCATTATTTCCATAAATGCAGTCATTGTATATTATTGTAATAGTGCAATTGCGGAGGAAGAGTCTTCTTGATATAATCTGTGCCACAGTCTTCCTATCTTGTTGAACATAATTAATGACTAACGCAATGCTGACATACATTATAAATATTATTGACTTCACTTTCAAAATAATTCATATATCAAAATAAAAGTATATCTTCATACATTAGGCTAAATATACGGACATATCGATAATGGTACATTTACGATAGGTTTTTATCAAATTTATCCATCTAGATCAGGTGTGATACACACGAAATAAATATAGAATAGTGTTGTTCCTAAGTAGGACTACTTACGAATGATGTCCATCATTTTTGTAAAGACCACTCACACTATAACGTGTGCCTAATAAGTATACAAGGTGACAAGAACAGGAGCAAAAAAGGATTGAAGAGAAAATCTGAGAAGGTGCGGCGGCAGCACCATTAGAAATTGCGTCTTACGGACATATTTATGCCTCACAATTAACTTTCTACACCGAGTCAACTAACATGAAGTTATTTCACCTACAAGATTAAGGCTCGAGTTTTAATGGAAGTCGCTAAAAGGTTTTATGACTTTCTAATCAAATGTCAAACAATAATTTTAGAAATAGCAGGTTAAACAGTGCAGTATATTAAAACTGTTTAGTCATTAAGAATGATAAAAACACTTTGGTAATTTTATAATCTTGTCAATTTGATACAGCTTGATCAGTGATTAAATATCGAGCCTTAACTGTTTTTAAGTTGTTTGAGATAAAACGTCACACATGCAAAAATATAGTAAAGATAAACAAAGAATGCTTTATTTTACAACAATATGTTATTTACGAATAGCTTATAGGACGTATAGGAACGAGATCAACAGAATATTGACCTAATTGTTTGATACTCTTTATCTATAACAAAGCCTGGATTTGTCTATAAAGTCTTAAAGCAAGGAAGATGATAAATCATGAGCTCAGTAATTTTCTTTTTTTAAAATGGGATAACCGAAATAATTATCGAATACCGTTTGTGTAAGAAAAAGTGCTTTAGTCTAAATCGGCAGATTTATATTAACAAACGCTATAACATACCGGAGTGGAATCACGCACCTGCTACTGTTACTATTACGGGCATTTGATTAATAATAAAAACTAATCTCGGCAAACATTTGTTTAGTTATTTACATATCAAATATAACATCGAAATGTAATGTAAATGTGTCAAATATTAAGATTGTTAGTGACAAAGTGTTAAGGTCGTGTTGAGCGGAACTTATACGTCATAATTCGGCTCGTAAACGTCGAGGGTCCACCAGGCGTACGCGTGATACTTGATGGATCGCACAAGGAGCTTATTGCCTTAGAAACTAGTGGTTGCAATGATTTCGATAAGCAAAATATGAATTATTAAAGAAGAAAGATTAATTTTAGAATAAGAGTTTAGTTAGAATATGAAGTGTTTACAGATTATATGTAAGGAAAAATATTTATTACACTTTTACGTATCTGTTAAAAAGTAACATTTTAACAGAATAGTTAGTGGAAGTTATTCAGTTATTAAATATTCTTTACCTATGCGGTTTTTATATAAAACATATATTTTGGTTAAATAATAAAATAGTTTGGAAAACAACACAGAAAATTTATTTATATTTTGTCTATTCTGGCGTCCATCTCCTACCACAAGCATAGTATCAAAAGAATAACAGTCATAATTTTTAAAAGAAGCATTACCTATTTGTACTTTTGAAGTAAATCTCTAAAAATTATACAATGGATCTTAATATTTACACGAGATCATACCCCATACACCTATGTAATTTCTACTATAAATCTCATGGTCTATGAACCCTTTGGATGTTTTTTGATATTTCTTCTTTGTTTTCAGTTTCACTGTCACTTATATAAGTTTTGTCAAATATTTTCAATTTAAACAAATATTTTCTGTGTGCTTTATAATTATTCCAACATATAAAATAATACTTGTTGGTGTATTATATGACACCACTGTACATTTGTTGGTTCTCTTTTAATTATTTTAAATTTCATAACGTTGTATGTTAAGAAAGAGATTTCGAACTGACCAAATGAGAGCAAGTTAAAGGAATGATTCATTATGTATCTATATTATAAAATATAATAATAATTCTGTATTAGTAAATTTCTTTGCAGGTTTTTTTCAATTTATTGCGTATTCACACTACACACTCACTAACATTCCCGTTGTGACGTTAATGTAACTATAAATTCAGAGCATGTGCCTCCGTTGGGGAGTTGCTGTATGTTTTCCTTATTTATTACGTGTTGGCTGTGGAGTCTCTATACGACTGTGCAGCGTAACATTAAGATGATGCAGAGGCATGAAATGTGTTACCAAAAAGATTTCTATAAAACAGGAGTTTCTAAACCTTGTTATTCACATCTATAATAATTTTATTTCTGTGCGACACTGCGTTTATCAATGGTTTTAGTAGCTCACAGATGAGTGATTCGTTTTGTTTCTAGGTTTTATCTGAAAAGAAACTAGATTTGGAAAATTTGTAGTCGTATAAAGGCGTCATAAGATTACTATACACTTTACTCGCTTACTAATAAACTAATATTCTCTAGTTAGGATGATATACATAGCTTTACATAGTGAACATAAGTAAATTATTACCGATACATTAGTGATTTTATTAATTGCAGCGCCCTTTAAACCAAAACACAGATAATGTTTGCACGTTACTGTTTGCAGACAGAAATAGGTGCTATGGTGGAACCCACCTAGACGATATCCGGCAATAAACAGCTACCCCCAGTAAAAATATAATTATGTAAATTATCACAAGCAAAACAATAATTTAAAGGAAAAGGAGTGAAAGCTGAAGTCCTCAGTAGCCACAATTGTATTTTTGCCTAGACGACCTTTGGCAGTAGCGACCACAACACCACCAACCACAAACTTTTGATGATCAATTAATAGTTGGTGAATATGTTTGAAAAAATTGGGTTTTTCAACTATTAAAAGTTAGACTGAATAAATAGGAAATCGTTATCGGGACAAACTAGCTTTCCTTGCTTCCATTTTAATGTAATATATGGAGATAAAAAAATAGTACAATCTTTGACTTCAAGGTATGTTATATTTATCTGTATTATAATCAAAGTTTTTATAGTATATTTTTCTAATATTAAAATAGAAAGCAACAGATTTGTTGCTTATTATTTATTAAAATAATACTTCAGAGGTATTTCACATATATTTGTTTAAAACTACATAAATCGAAGATACAGTTTTAAAATATAACTGCAGAAAATATATTGCGTTGTGTTTCCAGTTTATATCCTTGTTGTTTTTTATATTACGAAGCGACGAGTAGAGCGGAACGTTCACCTGATGGTAAGTGGATGGAGATGGTTAGGATATTACACACTGCACCACATTGTGCTCGTCGCCTTGAGACATAAGATGTTGTCTCGTTACCCCAGTAATTTCACTAGCTAGAACAACCCGCATACCGGAACACTGTAATTTTGCATAGTACTATTTAGCGGCGGAAATACGCACTGTGGTGGTACCTAGACAGTCTCCGGCAACTGAGACCTACCACCAGTAGCATTTATTGCAATTATCGTAAGTTTATGTTAACATGAAGCGGAAATTCATTAACTAACATGTTATCACTAAAACAAAATCAATTTATGATGTTCCTGACAAATTTAAGGTTGTCAACGGCATTCTGAATAAAATCAGGCATAATTGTATACCCCTAACTTAATCGTGTATTATATAGGTATATCTGTATTTCTTGAAGTATCGGTGCATGTAAATTATTCATGTTGTGTGATGTATATAGTGTACGGAGACGAAGCGACGGTGGGCGTGTCCCGACCAACCTAAACCGCCCAGCGACGGAGGCGGGACGCCTAGTGGAACTACCTAGAAGCATCACGAAACCTGTATATTTTTGTACAGGCTTAAAATTTATATCAGAAAAACATAATTATAAGAAATACATACCTAAACGAAATATTAAGTAAAAGGTTAAATTAAGTATTTACAATTTTACAAAACCTTTTTTTGTTAGAACTTGAAGGCAAAGATTTTGATTTCTTTTCGAAGTTATTATTTTTGACATTATTTCCTATTAATCTGTTAATCGTTTATTAACTTTGTACTTATTTAGATATAGAATATATGAGGATACAAATATGATGAAAAAGCCGTAACATAAGTATAAAGTTTTATGTCAAAATTTCGACAATTTCAAGTACATACACATGATTGCATTTACTGTCTTCTGATATCATCAACATCTTACTATATAACGAAATCTCTTGAAATGCTTTTCCTTTAAAAACATTTTTAATGGTCTAAGTTTCTATTTTATATAGACCAAAAGGTATAAGTATTACTGAATTCTTTCGTGTTATTGTTTCAGAAAGTTAATTATTGTATACGTTTCAGGTATTATAAAAACTACTTATGTTGATGTAAATGATTACAAATTTCTATTTTCGAAAACAATAAGACTGTTTTGGAATTTAAAAAAAGTTATTTATATCAAATGTCCAAGCTTTAGGATCTCTACTTTAGTTATCTACTAGTCTATAGAATTATTAATCAAATGTATTTTCAATGCTTATAGATATCTAAGTAATTCAGGTGATAAAAACTACCTGGGCGTAATAAGAATTTAATAGAACGAGATATATTATTATAAAATATTATAAAAGTAAAACGGTTTGAGAAAACTGGACAAATTTGTAAAATCAGTAACTCTAAAACTAAGACGTAATATTAAAATAATCTAAGACCTGAACCTGTATGCCCTGTCCAGTAACAACACAAAGTTTTATAATAGTCACATTTATTTCCTTTAAGTTATTAATTTATTTACACACTACTAACATTTTGTAATGTTTTCATCGATTTTGTTTTGTGTAACTATTATTACGTATCAACAATATATTGCAATGTAATAATTATATTAATATGTAAACTATTTAAATTACTAATAAATTATTTTTAATACTTTTGTAAGTATGCGTTATTGCATAAACAACATTTGCTTTTATAAAACCTTTATACTTTCTGCCTGTCGTTTTATGCTATATATACATTCATATATATATCACACATCGCCTCTTGCATTTATCAATTACAAGGCTGTATGAAATTCCCAGGACAAAGCAGTTAATTACTTACATTATATTATTACGTTGTCCAATTTAATCACTTGCAGTCTGAAATAACTTTATTTAAGTCATTATCAACGATCACAACACTTCACTTGAAACACTGAACATAAGCGTTATTAATTAATATTAACTATATCTATATGTTTACACTGTTCGATTTGGCTCAATCGTATATCGGCGCACTTCTCAGTAAGGTCAGCAAAAAATATATATCAATATTTGTTATCAGTGCTTCTATCGGAATGTCAGTATAGCGTGGCGACTGTCAACTGTCTACTAAACGAGTCGTCACTGCTCTCTTGCCGCCATGCCCATTTTCGTACATGGTCGAGTAGCAAAATATATTAAATACAATTTTCCAACAGTCGAAACAATATCTTATTACCTTAAAGCTAAGGTATAAATTATACTACAGCCTAAACTATACTTAAAGCTTTAAATTAAAGCTTTAATATCTTTCCAAACGTTGTCCATCTCTGTCACGCTCGTTGTATTCATCAACTTGTTGTCTTCTTTTTTGAAATTTGAATATAAAAAAATATTATTTTTACCTTTTGATTATTTTTTAAAAAAAACTAATAAGAATGGCGATTTTCGATGTTTTTGGAAAAAAAAAATTATAAATAGTAATTAAATGTATAGGAACAAACTTGTTTCAGAAATGCGCAAGGTGCGCGTCACACATCGCCGTCTCCCTTCCTCTGATGTTTCTTGTTTGTTGGACGTAGTGTGATTGGGCCAATGGCGTTTACGGTTCGACCCACCTTACATAGAATAAACTACAGCTGAATTATATGCTCTATCACCTGCGAATAAAGTTTAACTCTTTAGCATTTAATGCGAAGTTACCGGCGTTTGTCACGCAAGAGTACTAATTTTAAAACCGAGCGTAGGCGGAGCTCTTGAAGCTTTTACATTGGAAAACAAAATGTCTTTTAAGAAGGTCAGTTTTAAGAAAGTTAAGCCTTTTATGTACACAGGATTTAAGCTTAGAGCCCGTAGCGACATAGAACCTTTTGCGTTCGGTACGTTCGCGTTAGTTTCTTCGAAATAAAGAAAAAAGTTTAGTAACCGGCTTGTCGGTATTTTTCTTTTGTTGTTTGAATTTTGTTTTCTGAACGGGACATCGCATGAGAAATGCAACAATATGGCGGCGCATATTTCTCTTTAGGTATTGAAATTATTTACGATTTTGAAAGTCATGTTTTTCAAAGAAAATTGTATAACCCATTACAATTTATATAGTAAAGTTATTATATTTTCCTGTACTATAATTTTGTCATAATAGTTATTTTTTTTATTCATCAAAATACCTTTTTATTTGTTAAAGAAACTAAATTGCCTACAAAAGGTAAAATTATATTTTAACTCGATTTTGTTTTATAGATCCATAATAATTGTGATATTTGTTTATTCAAATATTTGTTATAAAATAATGAAGATGTTGCTTTTTGAATTTTTTTGTTGGGAAGTTGTTTAGTGCGCGGTTATCAGGCGTCGTCTGAGCGTCGATGTGAACTCATTAGCGCTGTCGGTCAAGGCCTCGAGGTCGCAATGGTGGGTGGTCGATTTAATTACAGCCTACAACGGCTCGACGATTCTTTTCTTCTGTGTATTACAGAAACAGGACATTTTGAAATACAAACAAATTTCATATAAATTCGTGATAAATGCAATATATTTTTGGTACAAATGAATAAAGCTTTACCCTAAGTACTTAGAGGTTTTTACTTAATACTAATGAAAATCCTGTTTTTGATACCATACGTAACGTAAGATGCTGAACGCTAATGTGTTCTGTTAAATATTCAAACGAAATAAATTTTGTTTAACAGTTCTTCAATTTTCTCAATTCAAATGTGAGTCAAAGTTTTTGGGCACATTATTTTCTTAGATTTTTTTGATACTACGAAGCGACAAGACTTTCACCTGATGGTAAGTGATACACCCTCCGTACCAATGTGGCGCTTGTTAGGATATTATACATAGGACACACATTGCGCTCGTCGCCTTGAATCTTAAGATATTGAGTCCTGTTTCTCTAGTAATTTCACTAGTAACTTTAAATCTTAGCACAGTAGTGTTTGCCCAATACTGTTTTACGGTACCTACTTAGACGGGCTCCGCCAACAGAGACCGTTTAGGAACCACCAGTTTTGTTGGAGCAGCTTCAATATTTATATTACAACTACAACATTCCGCATACTAACAATTATGTTTTACAATTTTTAGGCAAATTTGTTAACGCATTTCATTTTTATATGAATTTGTTAGATAAATAACTAATCGTCGATAATATACGATTTCCTCCGAAAAAAGTAAATGCTAAAAATAATTCCTACAAGTCCATAGTGAATCTAAAGGATTATTTTTATAGGTATTGTTCTATTTTTCTATTATTGGCATTAAAAACAATGTGTTAATGTAATATGTAAACAATTTTGTTAAAATTCCTGACCGAGTGGCACGACGGATCTGCGCAAGGATAAGCAATTTGTCAGCTTGTCTTAATCTGACCGTCAAATGTCCGTCGAGGTCTTAATACCAGAAGTGGGTCAAGGCATCACCTTGTTCAATGTATTTGTGAGATAATTCTCTTACGTATTTCAGGTAACGAGATATTACTCGGATATATTAGATATAATAGATGTAATATTAATTTATTGGACGGACAGAAATTCAATAACTTACAAAACTTTTAAAAGTTAAGTATTTGGTGATATTAGATCATTTTACACTATAATGTTTTTTGACTACCTTTAGATACATATAGTTATGTTTGCTACAAAAAATTTATTGAAATATTTTATATGAATTGATTGTCTGTTTATTAAACACCAAGGAAAAATGTCTTTTTGAGAAGTCCAGTACAAATAAATGTTTAAGAGGCGCGGAAGTATTTTTTGAGAATAGTTTTTTTCAGCATTAACTTGAATTTTTCTTTGTTTTTGGTAAGTCTCATAACTGTCTTTTTTCAATTTAAATGCGTTTAATGAGGAAGGTGTTTACAGAAGAGCAACAGCCCATACACGTGCCCAAATTTCGTACAAAAATTAATAATTTCCGTTAAACTTACTAATTGTATTCGTGTGATTTTCTAACATAATGTTTGTAGATTTGCCGCTCTATTTTCAACAGGCGTGAAAATAAAAGACTGTCAAAATACTGGAAAAGAAATTTGTAGTGTTTTTTTCAACAGACTTGCGGAATAACAACAGTTAAATATAAAATAAAAAATTTGTGCTAAAAGAAAAAATAAAAGTTTTTGTAGCAAAAAGTTTTATTTTAATAGCACATGTAGAACTTTTTTCAGCTTTGTAAGGAACAGTTTCAATTTCATATTAACAAAAGGAAAATGTCTGTTAAAAAACATTACTCATTTTATTGTAGGTATAATAGAATAGTTATAGTGGATATGTTAACACTAACTGAACTGACAGTTTTATGGTGAATTAGACTTAAATTTCTAGAGCGTTACCATTTTTTATTAAAGATTGAGGTATTCATATTTAGAAACAGTGGATACAGAGTAGTCATCATCATCATCATCATCAGCCGATAGGCATCTACTGCTGGACATAAGTCTTACCCTAATGATACCTACCTTGATCGAGTAGGGATTCATATGGTGGAATTTGGACCATCTTCGCACCACGCTGGGCCAATGCGGGTTAGTGGGAGCCAGAGACTCGTTTGTTGATTAGCAGGGTGCACCACGAGCAGGTGAGGTTGGCTTGGATACCATGAGTTGTTGAGCGGGAATGCAGTATGAACACTTACACCCGTGCAGTAGTATTGCAGTTTTATTTTAAATATACCTAAATTTTAATGAAACCTACTTTTTTGTCTTAGAATTTATTAAAACACTTCTAAGTTAGAAAGCTTAAAATGTTCTCTTTTCCGTATTGCATTTTTATCTCCGGGCTTACTATTTTGTTAAATATTCATCAGACAGTTGAAAGGAATAATTAAATGATCTTAAAAACTTATTTAAGTATTCTACAGTGAGGCGGTCTTTAGCCATCAGCTATTCAAAGAGCGTTTCAGCCATTAGCTATTTCAAAATAAAAAAAAAAATAATGTAAAGTTTTATGCATACAATAAGGATTTGTATTACATTGTGAATTGTATACACAACTGTATGATATGTTTTGATGTGACTGGGCTTAACAGATTTGTAACATGTTTCAGAGAATGAAAAGATGGTAATTCCCTGTTAGGATTCAATACATTACTTAATATCATTGTAGCCTGAAACATCGAATAGTAATATTCTTAGTGTATTTATTTTTTATTCAACTGAACGATAAAAGGAGAACAGAACATCTATCTGATGGTTAGTTATCAGCCTGTCTATTGAGAATATGGCGCTACTTAGTATATATATTATTTCGGAGCTTTGAAACACATAAAATGTCCTATTATTCTTATAATTTCACAAGCTGCAGCGTCCTTCCTACTATACCACAGTAACATTACTAGATAGCGGCGGAAGTAACCGCTCCAGTAGTAGTATTATTTTAGCAGATAATATCCGATAATAGAGGCCTTTTATAAGTCAAAACCTCCCGTTTGATCCTAGAAACCAGTGTCTACCTTTGTAACCAAACCGTATAAACGAATATTTTAGTATCATAGCACATACCCCGAATTATTTTAGTGTTCTGCTTTGTGTTATGAAATAATATTATCACATAATACCTGTTAAAGACATCTCTATTTTAGTCTTCATGCTCATGCTATGTATCTAGTATAAAAAATACTTTACACTAAAACACTGCTTTTTGATCAATTCTAAGAAGCGATGAGACGATCAGGACATTCACCTGGTGGTAAGCGATACGTCTGCCCATAACAACGTGGCGCTAGTTGGAATGATGTACACAGCATCACATTGTGCTCGTTTCCTTGAGATATAAGATGTGAAGTCTGTACTGTCTGTAGTCAGTACTATAATTTCAATATCTACAACCCCCTTCAAACCTAAAGACAGTAGTCTTTGTACACGACTCTTTGGGGGTAGAAATTGGTGCTGTGATGGTAATTATCTAGGCGGTTACCAGCAATAGAGACCAACCTACGGTACCTAGTACAGTGAAAAAATAAAATGAATAACGTTATTATCTCATTGACTTGTCAATCCATAGGGGCTGTATAAAAATTCAGGGTATTCCAACATGAAAAAAATGATAGTCTGTCGAGTGATAAGGTATAATTTAGCGTCATATTACGCGACATATGTGCCAAAGGGTTCGGGCTCGTTAATGTCAAATGCTCATGTGTAAGCGGAATAAACTGTTGTTGTTCGTTTTTTTTTAATAATATGGTACCAGTTTTTGTACATGACAGTATATATCTCTCTCTCTAGGATCGTTCCCCCATATTTGAGGATCGTAGTCAGTGGTGGGGTTGCTGTCTGGAGCGGATGACCTGCTTCCATCGGTTCCTGTCCAGCGCATCTCTTACGACTGTATATATATACTATAAGTCGTAAACTTTAAAAAGCTTAAATAATTTGAATACAGTCAAAGATTTTTGACATACCTAATTGTATAAACTACAATAATTGTTGGAATAAGTAGGCAAGGACTTAATTCTGACTATCTGACAAATGTTTTCTTATCAACCCAGTGATTCTTTGCAGCATTTTTAAAATTGATATTTGTATAGAAAATTATTGCCTAGACTCCTCGACTTTCATATTTGCGAGTTACGGAACACCGCAATGCTGTTGTGATGGAAGATTTGCAATGAGAGTAGTAGTTAAACAAGCGGATGCAAGAAAACTTTATCGCCATCCAAATTCTGCTACTTATTTGGTGGAGTAACTAATGAAAATGCTATTAAAAGCCCAATTTAGATCAAACAGGCGACTAGTGCAGTTTTATTTTGTAAAGACCTCTTTATTGATACCACATCATTATGGACAAAGATATCGCTTACCATCAGGCAAACGAACTACTCGATCTATGGCCTTTTTGAATAAAAACACATTTTTTGTTCATTTATTTTGATTTCCTCTAATCAGTTATGAGTAAATTAAATACTACGTATCTATTAGATTTCTGAACGTCCGTCGGTGAGGTTCCTTAATGAGGTACAGTTTCCTGTAGATTTGGTCGCCCACCTGCCTGCGCGTACCTGCCACTGACGCCTCTATCCGCACCTCAACTTGAATTAATTACGCGAATTGATTAATACTCACTTCGACTCAGCAAAAACTTAATTAAATCCACGAATTTCGGCGATGCCTGATTATGTATATAAGAAACGTTCAGTAATACGTAATATTGAGTGAAATATCTAATTAATCGTGTAATAACATAAAGTATAAAAAAATAAGTAATTAAACCTAAACAAGAATATAATTTTCCGTAAAATATCATTGTTTTATATTTTTATATAGCTGCTGTTTATGTATGCATTATTTACATTCATGTATATATAAGTATTATCTATATTATATATTGTTATGAGAACTGCTCTCAAAATTTTATTGTTATCCAGGGTTCACTGGTGGAGAATACTATCTAGCCATTAAGTCCGTCCTCTATACTAAATTTTTTTTAAAACATTGTTACATCATTATTTCATCTTTTTGATGTTCACTGACAGAATACAGGCATCCCCAATTGGTTACCATGTTATACATGTGGGTTGGCAAGTTCAGCAGATTTATAGGAAAGCTGGAGACCTTCTTTGGAGAGTAACATTTTAGTTGCTTTTTAAAATACGTCCAGATTCGTGTGCTAGTGGGAATATGTTTAAAATATAAACGTAGAAATTATTGTCTAATAGCACACACAGCACAGGCTTTTTTTTATTTATTTTTGTATACAATGTTCATTTTAATGTACATGAGCAATAAATTCGTTTATTTAGTCTCCTTTCCAGAGCGGTTCGGTTCACTGCATCTCTGCTGATGCACTCGACTACTTTTTGTGCCGTCGCGGGCACCACTCACCCGCTTATTTGCGATCATTAATCATTATTTCGGCCCAGCGCTGGACCGGCGCGCGCTTTGCCTTTTTGAGAAAATAACCCTTTTTTTTTTGTATTTCGTGTAATACGGTCGGTTTGCAAACGCCACGGATCCTCGGAGCGTGGCGATTTACGCTCATTATGAATTATGTATCCGTACTTTAGCACTAAGGATACATTATGTTAGCGAGATCAATTTCAACGATGACGTGAGGTGAAAACATTTAAGTCAAATACACAGTAATTATTAATTTTATATTCTGTGTATTTGAATCTAGGACATTCTGTATACGTATTTATATATATTTTGATATATGTATAAGGCATTTTTAATGATATTTTCGGACTACAAACTATGAAGTTAATCATTATTAACGTCTATATATTTCTGTCTACTATTTACTCACACTCAAATTAGATTTTGAAAGATATGTTTGCAGAATTAATACTATTTAAAAAAAAACCATTAACAAGAAAAATTAATGACGAGATAAATAAAGAAGCTGTAATTGCATAGATATAACAAAATGAAGTTAATTTATTTGTTATCTATGTTTTTCACAACAAGTGTTTGCTTGTGGTGGTACAAGATTGGTATCAACTTTGTCGGCTCGCACTCTTGGGGGAGCTTTTATTCTACAATTACGAAAGATAAAATTTATAGTGAACATGTAATGTTAGCAATTTCACTACCACTTGCAGTCATTAACTCTTCTCTTGTCCAGAGTTTCGATTGTAATTATATGGTGTGGTTGAAGGCAGGGTTATCTAAAATCGTTTAGTTCTGCAAGGGTGGTCAATTTGGAAACATCGAACAGCTATGATATTTTATAATTCTAAACGTTCATGGAAAACTGTTGATAGAATACTAAAAACTATACTAAACAATTATTACATATTTAATTTTTAGTTTAGTTTGGTAGTGAAATTTTGATATATTTAACTAATGTTGAAAACTGCAGGTACAATTAACTGATAGAAGAACTGGCGGAAGGAACCGTCAAAATAAGTATCTGTGGACCTATTTCTACCATGGGACTGTAGTGTGGTTTAAAGGACGTCGTATCTGGTGAGTAACAGGACTTAATGTCTTATGTCTCAAACCGTCGAGTATAATGAAGTTGTATATAACATTTATCCAGTGCGACATTTTATGGCAACGCATATAACTTCTGTATATATGAAAGTACTACTCGCTTCGTCGAATAAACGTTAAGTAAGGTAGCTTTAAAAATGCCGTCGTTTTGTTAAGCTATATCCGGTATCCTAGATAGATGGTATAGCCACAAGATGTATATTTATACTGATGTTGTTCTATCCTATAACCAAAACGCATTTATTTGTCTTGAAAAATGTTTTATGAGAGCTTGACTTTACATATTGGTGTATAAACTTAGGTATGTTAAATCATATAGATTTATATATTGTAACAAAATATAACTTTCTTTCACAAAGTTAACATTTTACTGTTTTTCATGAGTACATTTTAGTAATGTTTACGAATTGGTATTGGTGTTTGTTTCTTTAATAAGGCATATTGTCATGTTAGTTATCTTTGGTTTTATTATAACATCTATAAAGAATCATAGTGCAATCAAAGTAAAAATATAATATTAACTAATTCATACACCGTTTTGTCATCATCTCAATCTTTTTTCAGTTGAGTACAGTTACAGTAACTGCTTTTATTTCTATGATAGAAGTTTCTACAGCTATTACTAAAGACTATCAGAGTGCACCGTGTTCACTGTCACTTTAATCAAATCTCCCAACCACAGGCCTACTGGAAGAAAACCCATATTGTTATATTTTCATTGTAATTTCAGTGTGCATGAACAAATAAATAAAATTCATTAGATATCATTTCATTGTTATTTTGTTATATCATGATGATGAGCTTCTATATCACTTGCATTTTTTACAAGTAGACACAGTTTTTTATAAGGAGTTGGATCACATTCGCGGTATTACGAGTTAGAACATTCGCGCAATGCGCGGGGCGGCGCGATAGGTAACAGATGCGCTGCATTGCCGCCGTGCCAACTCCTGCTGGCGCACAGGGCTGGACTCACAGTTTTATGATTATTAGTTTTATATATTAGATTATTAATTTAACTTTTTTGTTTCAGAATAAACACATGCAATAGAAATTAAACGAAACAATAGAAGAAAATGATCTGATCATGATAATTTGTCAATGTGTTATAGAACTAAATTTAAGTTGTGTTGATGTAAAAAATTGTTAAAAAAGTTATATAAAATAATTTTAGTCAATAATATTGATTTTATATTTTATGGGAGTGGGAGTCTAAAGTCTTATTTCATTCGTATTCTAGGAAAGGCGTAGTAGATATTGATTATTTCATCATCATCAGCCTGCGACAGTCCAAAAATGTGTTTTAACCTGATCTTTTGACTACTACTATTTAGTTGCTGCCAGCCGCCTTCGGCAGATCATGAGTTGACCCCAACTATGTTTGCTTAAGTACCTTCTCCACATTAAAAAACGTTACTTAACCGGTGGACGCTTCTATGTAAAACATGATCAGACCATTCCTATTGTAGTTTTCATTATCGGATTTCATAACTACATAGCTACATAGTTCGTGTTAAATATTTATTAATTTAAATATTTAAGTATTTAGGAAAATTAAATATTATTTGACAATTTAGTTCAGCCCCTGTACGAAATAAGAGGGAAGCACCGATGACAAAATACAAATTTTATTTTATTAAATTCAAAAAATCCTCCAATGATTGATAGGAGGGCGCCGTTCCAGCCGTCGCGGGGTGACGGGGCGCGCCACCTCCACCAGCATAACTCTTGCTACTCAATAAAAAAGGATCATTGATTCTGCCTTGTACTCCTTTACTCTAAAAGTGTACAAAATAAACTTTTATTTATCCTTATTTGTATGCATAGTTCTTATTTAGTACAACAAAACGCCAAGATCAGTAGACAGTTAAGTTAGGTTTTAGAATTCTCGCCTGTCTGTCTACTACCCTTTGCTGCCATAATATAATAATGACTTCTATGTACCGATAAGGGACAGAGTATTCTAGTCTAGCATTCTTTACTATCCAAGCTTCCATTGTCAATTTAAACCGTGTGAAATTTATGTCTGGTGGTAGCCCCCTGCAGATGAAAAAGCTAGTTAGAATATTAATCCTACACTAAGTTCTTCGATCGGGGTTGTTATTCACTGTTGACCTGGTATCCGATGAGGCAAAGTATTAAAAGGCTGTAAGTGCGTCTACATCATAATGCTGAATAAGTATCCTTACATGAACAGGCCTTGGACCCGAGTCCACGAGCCCAGTGTCAGATGAGCTGTAAGAGTTAAAATGATTACCAAACGCTAAGATCAACAGAGATTAGACATCCTTACATACTATGGTAAATCATTACATAAAAATATTGTTTAAATGCTCAATGGGCCCAATGGTGATAAGGGTTTCCGCACAACTACTTACGGGATCCAAGTCAACCTCAACTGTTCGTGGTGCGCCCTGATTATGAACAAACGAGGCTCTGTCTCCCACCAACTGGCATTGGGCCAGCGTCTTGGGAAGTGGTCTAAATCCTCCCAAATGAATCTCTACCTGATCGTGTGGGAATCTTTAGAGGAGGCCTATGTCCAGCAGCGGAAGTCAATGGGCTGACGATGAATGAATGAGCAATGGTCATTGATGGGCATCGTCGATTCGACAGCGGTGTAGACTTATATTTTGTTTAAATAACAATAACTACAGAAGTAACTGTAATCAATTTAATATAGGTTTAACATGAGGACATTAAAAAAAGGGTTTAAACATAATGATAATTGTAATATTAAAAAGGTCCGCAATCCAAACGGGCGTAAACAATAAAGCATTGTCCGGGGAGGCTGGTGAGAGGTTTATTGCGGGCTCGCTGACCGCGCCAAGATATATCAGCGACAAGTGCCTGCGACTTGTTTACAAGAACGCGACATAATGCGCCCCGCATACAATATTGCTTCGCGCCACTTTGGACTAGTGCATAGCCCCTTTATTTAATTTCCATTCATTATCAGCCGACGGACGTCCATTGCTGGACATAGGCCTCTCCCAAAGATCACCACATCGTTCAATGAGAGGAATTCGGCCGTAAACTCACCACGCTGGCCCAGTGCGGGTTGGTGAATGGTCAAAGCCTCGTCTGTTATTCAGCAGGGTGCACCGCGCGCTGGTGAGGTTGACTTAGGCTCCGTAAGATGTTGGGCGGAACCCCTTACACCCCTTATTCTTATTATTTACTTCGTTCAATAATTTTATTCGCTTGTATATTATTTGTTATTAAACTATGCACGAGACAAACAAGATCTCCGCTTGATGTTAACTGGTACGTTGGCTCATAAAAATGTGGTGGTAGCTAGGATGTTTTACACTACATCCATTGCCTGTACCGATTCTAGACATTAAGTCCTTTTGCCCCAATAATTAATTAATAGAAAAAGCGTAAAACACTCCACTACTTTTTGTACACATTGACGATTTTTTTACACAATTAAGCGACGAGGTTGACGGCACGTTCATCTGATGGTAAGTGATACGCCTGGCCATAACATCGTGGCGCTAGATAAAATAATATA
Organism: Ornithoptera priamus; assembly: GCA_029034505.1. NCBI lineage: Eukaryota > Metazoa > Arthropoda > Insecta > Lepidoptera > Papilionidae > Ornithoptera > Ornithoptera priamus. Next base: position 3,544,708 of record JARDWD010000331.1, read on the forward strand.
CACTATACCACATCACGCTCTTCGATTGAGATATAAGATGTTGTGTCTCGATGTCCGAGTAATAACACTTGCTACAGCGCCCTTTAATCCAGAATACAGTAATGTTTGCCCAGTACTGTTTCGTGGCAGAAATAGGCGCCGCAGTGGTACCTATCTAGACGGTCTCCGGCAACAGAGACCTACCACCAGTAATTTTTTTTTACTATTTTTAACTTATTTGCATAGTAATGTGATGGCTTCCTTTATGTAACTATTATCTTTGATTTGAATTCGAATAGTAAATATTATTGAATACAATGATTTTGTAAAAAACTAAATAGACTGTTTTTAAAATTCTAGAGGAAAGAGTCCAAAGCTAATAGTTGACCAATTGTAAATGTCATTAAGTGACAATGGGACCCAAAATGGTCAAGCACGTTCGTCCAGGATACTCTAGCTGTCATATGTTTACAACCGAAAAGAAGTAACTGCTTTATGTACCTTAATAAGAAATAATATATATATGTCCTAAAGAAAGGCCGGATCAAGAGTACTTGCAACCGACGAGCATGCATGAAGACGCTCATGAAAGTGGTGGAAGCGGGAGAGATGTGCCAGGATCGTAGCAAGCGGAGAGAGGTTAGTTACAACTTACCGACCCCAAATATTCTCGTTCAAATACAACTTCAATAGTAGACTGTTATGTTATTAAGTTAATGCAATTTAACACATTAATATTTAACACTTATTAAAGTTAAAAAAATAAATGGCGGTAACAAGTGGAAAGCAACAATACACCTCCAGCGGGTCCGGGGCAGCGTTAGCTCTCCGCTAGGGGATGCTTTACGCAGTTAATTTAAAATTCTCATTCGTATAAATAAGGAGGGTAGCGTTTGCGTTTTATAGCTTACGAGGTGCGAATGCAGCTTCTGCGGTCCACGTCCTATTTTAATATCGTTAATTAGGTATTACGGGCGCTTTATGGCTGTTGACATCTTTCCCAAACGCTTTGTAGCTTCTGCTAATATTTTAGAACTACACCTACAACCATTATAAAGTACTGAGGTTGTTTTATAGTATTGTCAAACTTTAAAGTAATATTTATATTAAAGAAAGCAAAGAATATTAATATATATGGTGTATACAAAGAATTTGTTTAATTTAACAATCATGTTATATATATAAAAGCAAAGTTTTAAATAAAAGTATATGAGTACTGTATGTAAAAAGTATTCAGCAATTTTATATTAAAGTTAAATAGTATTACGATAAATACCGGTGATGGTAATGATGATAGATTTCTGTTGTCAGAGATCGTTAGTATCGATCTGCAGAAATCTATCACCGCCTCTATTTCTGTCACCTTTTTTTTTTCGGGTAGAAATCTTCCAAAGATACCCTGCTTCTGGAGGGAAGTCAGGGTTATACGAGATTTTTACTCACTAAAACCCCTTCGGTGCTCTGTATCAGTGCATTCGGAGAGGCTCCGGGATGCACCGGTGTCTCTCTACACTTTCTTTGAACAGGTCTCTGAGGAGGGACTTAACCCTCTTAGGCTGTCCCTTGTTGAGCGATAAGGGCTCCCACCTTCAAGGCCTGCGAAGCTCCCAGACGCTTTTAGTCGCCTTCTACGGCAGGCAGGGCTTACCTTAGTCTTATTCTTACTAGCCCCAGACTACGGGGCTCTATTTCTGCCACCTAACAGTCATTATAGCTAGTAAACTTATCGGAGTAACCAGAGTTTAACATCTTATATCTTTAAGAGACGACGTGGTGCAGTATATATCATCGAACTAGTGCCTCGTCTTTCTAAGGCGACAAAACAATTACCATCAGGCGTATGTACCTCATTTTCCTAACTTTGCTGGATAATATCACGCGTAAAAAGTAGTTGAGAATAGATAGTAGACTAGTGAGAAACTTAGACGTTGACAATGCTGTTATTACTTCGAAACGCTCAATGTCTTAAGTGATAAGAAAATAGTCGATGTTCTAAGTGGAAAAATATACGAAGATAGTGACAAACAAAGGTGGAGTAACCAAATGGAGCGAAACTTTCTTACTAATTAATTTAATCCCTTTGAGCCCCACCCCATTAGCCTAATTGAACTGCGGTGTACATGTCAATTCTTTAGTCCTATTTAAATAAGAACTACAATCGACTTCCGACCTTGTGCATTTCCGTTTTAGTTTAATTTTACCTTGTTTTCTTCGTTAGCTGCAGATTTTACGTTTGTTATTAACATGAGGAGCGCACTTTATTCCGCTTTTGCATAAGTGGTATGGTGGAAATGACTTAGCATCTTCTTAGAGGAATTTGTGAGATATTATCTAAAAATGTATGAAATGTTTCTCATAATGTATAATAGATATTTACTTATTTCCATATTGAATTATAACAGACTGAATTAAATACTTTTTCAACCACTAGTTCTACGCTAGTTTTACGCTTTTTCCTGTTCCGTACAAAGTGGAACAAATTTGTTTCCTCTAAAACTTTTATTTTGGATTTACAATGCTAGTAAGTACTAGTAGATAGGAATTCTTTATGGATTTATTTTATGTAAAAAATTATATGCTAAGGTCGACCCGTTGCAAAGGCGGATATAGCCTAGAGGTATTACTTAACACTATAACAAGGCAATGAGTTGAAACTTAATGACAAAGTCTAAATATACTATTAATATAGTCAGGTATTATAACAGTTGTATTAGAAATGTACAATCTAATAGGAATAGTATCATCTTATATTTTATGGTTAATGGGAAAACTAGTGTTAATTTACCAGTTAATGGGATTATTGTATGTAGTCCTTTATAAGTTTTATATTAATACTAACAACTATTGGATTTTATTAATAGATAATGTTCATTTTTACTTTTGAACTAGACGAACATATTCGGCAAGTCTTTGTTGTTGGAGACCGTCTAGGTTACCACCGCAATTCCTGTTTTCGTCGCCAAACAGTAGTGTGCAAACATTGTGTTCCTAATTGATGGGAGTTGTAGCTAGTTAAATTACTGGGTAACTACAGATTTAACATCTTATGTATTAAAGTGATGAGTACAATATGGTGCAGTGTATATCATCCTAATTAGCGGCACGTTGTTATGAGCGTATCACTTACTATCGAGTGAATGTTTGCTTGTCTCGTCGCTTGGTTGTATAAGAAAAATCTCCGAAGAAGTTATAAAATGGCAGTTCATAAATATAAAATGAAAAAGGTACTCACACAGCTGTATTAGGTAATGCAGTAAGATCGTAGAATGTTGTAAATTAAGTCTATAAATTTAAAAAATCCAAATCTAGCGTCCTAAATGTTATTTAGAGGTCACGATTATTCAATTTCTTTACGTAGCTTAATTGTAATCGTTTCTCTAAATGAAATGTAACGAAATTAAATTTTGTTAAAGCGTCAACCGCCATTAGTAAACTTTTGTTTTGACGGCGGCGAACTGAAACGCGGGGCATAGCGAACTCCCGTGAAATGGGGTAAAACTAATTCCGCCGTGGGCTGGCGAGCTCGCCATGTGTCAGTCTCCGGTTCTATTCCCGGGGGGGTCACCGCTGTGTCTCTAATGTCACGCCTATTACTACCCGATATATCTTCAGCTGACGTTAATATTTTATTCTCTGCGCATTCCCTTTGATTTGTCCACTCAGGAAATTTCGACACTTCATAGTCCTTTAATATATTTGTTGATTTTTTTTTATTAAGCCCCTATTTGACAAAATCCGGTGTATCATCTGCAAACTAACATGATTTATATCTTCAGATATATAACGTGCAATTACACAAATTAGATATATTAAGAAATCTAAAGAATACCGTCAATTTAAAGGATGTAAGGGTTCCGCACAACAACTCACGAGATCCTAGCCAACCTGCTCGTGGCACACCTTGTTCATCAACAATTGAGGCTCTGGCTCTCACCATCCCGCATTGGGCCAGAGTGGTAGGAAATGGCCTAAATCCCCTCATATGAAACCTTACTAACGAAGGTCGCTAGAAACTGCTGGATCCGGGTGGCGCAAAACCGATCAATGTGAAGATCTTTAGAGGAGGTCATTTATCCAGTAGTGGACGTCTATCGACTGATGATGATGAAACATTTAAAATATTTTACAATTTTAATAATAAGAATAACTCCCATAATGAAACAGATTTAATACATCGATCGATTTAGTCTGGTATAAAACCATGTAAGGTCATCTTTTCCAAGTGGATTTTTTATTTTTTGTTGTCTTGATTCTTGTAAGTAGATTTTTTCCTGGCTCTGCCTAATATTTAGTTTGTTCAGAGCTTTATTTTTCTTATCCTTATACTTACATCTTTTATATATTATGTATGTGTATTGTATACATATGTATATATAAAGTAATATTTATTTTCTATTAGCAAGTGTAAGTAATTTTAGGTAAATGCTATTATAAGGTAACTTCAATTCCGTATTTATTTTCTTCAGGAAATTAATTATTTCAACTATTTTTGGTGCCAGGTAATAAAATTACTGTAGTAATGAGGATATATATTTCTAAACCATGAGCGTGGCACGGTGACCCGTGAATATTCTTCTTCATCATCATCAGCCGATAGAGGTCCACGTTTTTGTTCTGAGTGAACGTGATACCTTTTGTGATATTTTTATTTAAAAACATTAAAGGGGTACTTTAACAGATTTCAATTTAATATACAAATTACGTCTTACTTAATTTTTAAATATAACCTTTTTATACTCTATCCTTTTCTGCAAAACCCTTACAAGCTCTACTGGACAATCTTATTAAGTATCCCGACTATCTCACGTCAGTACCCGCGCGGCCCGGTCATCCTTTATTCAAATAAACCCTATTTTTATGGAAAACTTGCCCTTTCCGCATCAATATCAATTTCCGAGCGATTGTTGCAGAAATAAAGGGATGACCCCTAAGGGAGCGCTGGCGCGGAGAGGTCTTACTAAACCATATTAGAAGGTCCTCTATGAGGCGAGTATTTACGGTCTCAATTTCGATGAAATATTGTCGACTTGCTACTGAAATTGTGGATTAGATATTAGTAATTCCATTAATAAATAATATTCCATCTGATTCTTTAAAATTTTTAATACTCTACTACGTTATGTAAATTGTTCACTTTTTTATATAAATAACAAAACATAACTGTTCTTGTTTGTATTAATTGATATACTGGACATTATCAGACATGTATGTAAGCTGCTTGTCTTATAAACGAATGAAAATTTAAATATTTAAAGCTGTTTGTGATACATATTTTTAAATTATATGTAAAGAAGGAACTAATGTATAAAAAACAAGGTAGGCCCGGTGACGGGCGGATTGACTTCCACTTCACCCGAAGCGACGGACCTCTGCACTATGATTACGGGCGATTACGCCGTCACCGATCCCGCATTCGGTCCCCACTTAATATAATAAGCCTCGCTGAATCCAGGATCTCGAAATGGTCGCTATTACATGTCTGGTACCATTTATAATCAGTACGTTACGTTGTCTGGAGGTACAGAGCCGTACCGCCCTAGGGTGGCACCGTAATCGCGCCATTATCTGTAATTTTCCACTATGAATCTTTACTTGCTATGGCTAGATTCTAGCTTACATAAAACTGTTCTGAATGTTACTGATCAATATATTCCTTTGTGAATACTTATTTTTATTAACACTTATTCTTAAAGATGAGTAATTTTTTTTAACTGTTTCAAGCAACAACATTATTTCCCTTGTAAACATTTCGCATTTTTATTAATGACTTTATGTATATGCAAGAAGTGTATAAACAATTTTATTTTCATTTGATATCTCTGAACCTGATAAAGTATAAAATGATCCTCCTGATGGACTGTAATTGGTTTTTTCGTAATGTTAACTAAAATAGAAGATATGAAATAGTAACAGGCAGGTGTATGCGTGAATATATCGAGCGGGGTATTGCATGAACATTTAAAACAAAAACAGGTTGTAGTTGAAACGGAGCCGTGGTGAGCATTTGATCCGCCCACAGCGGCTGCGCGAGCTTCGCGTTCCTTTTTTTCCCCCTACAAACCTTAATAAACTTTTTCCCGTTGGGCGTGAGGAAATTATAGTGGGTATTCTTTTTTATTCACAAATGAAATAAAATTTATAGCAGGTGGTAATCTATTATGTAATCGATATATCGTAAATATGTATTGGCGATTGATTGTTCTGATTGGTTGTTTCGATAGAGCTTCGGTTACTGGTTTTTATTGATTTTGTTGGTTGATTAAAGTTTATGTATAAATATGGCTTGCTTATTGGTGAATAATATATTTTGGTTGGTAGTGGCCTGTGTAAATTCGGCGGTATCCCCGAACGCGATCTCGCGTGACTGGGAGGCGTGGTGTGCGTTTACAATTAAAATATTGTGTGGTGCGTTCGTACGGTTAAAGCGAAAAATACCTTCGCCTCGTGCCGTAATCGGGATTCGATCAAAGCCTTACATTTATTCTTTATTATGAAATAGTTCGTGGGTTCACAAATCATCTTTACTTAAATGTAATGTTCACTAAAAAAACTACGAGGTATGGATTAAGTATAAGTACGAAACGATAAATAAATATTAGTTATTAACTTAAGAATTATTTGTATTTAAAATGGTATGAATAAGAAAGTTAAGTATCGTTGGGAAATAAGGTTAGTTTGTAACCTAAGAAAACTGCAAATAAGTCCTTAATGTCAAAATACTAAGGAAGAGTTCTTTCCGGTGGAAAATATATCAAAATTATACCGATTATAATTTACTTCGTGTTGTATTTTAGCTTCTTGCAATTTTTTTTAAATGTTTGTAAGATTTTCAAATAACATTGTCCTACTATATACATAAAAAATAATTTTTTTGAACACCATCGTTTGAGTCGAGCGTGTAACAAAATAAATTATAATGCATATAAAAACATTCATGGACAAATTATGAGAGATGTGTTCACATGTTAATGCGGTTATTAGTATAAGGACAACACTGTGTTACATTAACCACTTGGTTGGTTAACATGCGCATGCGCGTCCGTTACAGGACATCAAAGGTGTCCGACGGCTAGTTAATTTTGTTAGAAACAAATTAATGACGTCATTAGTAGACGTCGTGGAGCAAATGCCGGCAGTGACAAAATATTGATCCGTTTTGTTGATGTCACGCTCCTCAATTTCAAATGATTTTTTTTTATTTTACTCTCCATTTTCTCGTTTATATTTTTCAAATAATTTCACTGTTTGTTGACGCTGGTGTTTGAAATTTAACATTATACTCGCACTATTTTTCTTACTGTGGCATCATTCGCCGTTTGATGGGTAAAGCAGTTCAGGAATATCAGCCAATCGGTTCCTCCATGTTATCAAAATTAAAAATTTTTATTATGGTGTTTTATTTATTGATGGTTCAAAAATTATATTCAATGAATACTATGTTGTCGTACTTATTTTATATGATTATATTTCATTACAATACTTATTAACAATCGTTTGTACACTACTATCGTCTGCACAATTAATTATTGTTTCTATAATAATAACATAGTAAATAAGTAATGTTTTAGAAAAGGTATGAAACCTGTGTAGGTTATAAAAATCGAATTAAATGTAACAGTAGTAATAAAAACACTAACTATCGGACATAGGAATTAGTATAGCAGCTGGCGCTAACATTATCAGTAGTTTCTATGAAATTCTAACAAGAAATTTTATTGTATTTGGCTAAATAATAACAATAAGGAAATAGTGCGTTTAATACATAGAAAATATACACCGGATAAAAAGTTACATTTTATATAAACACAAAAACAAATACTCTTACAATATTTTAAAAAAATTACATTATATAAGTGTCCGAGTTTCATTGTCACTTTAGTCGACGTCACATTAATATCTTCTTGTTATTTGTTATAAATTATAATTATAGCACAGGTGCCGGTTTTGCAAACCACCCTACTTGGAGAAAAAAAAAACACAGGTGAATGGTGGTTTTTATAAACGTTCGACATCTATCAGAAGCTGATTATCTTATTAATAGACTCTGTGTTATGAAGCAAAATACTGTAGCTAAAAAACTATGTATTTTTAGTTAAAGTGACTTTGACCCCAATTTCACATAATTGTTAGATGACATCGAGCAGGATGAAGCGAAGTGGTGAATGTGGAAATAAACCACAAGGTAAGCTGTTAAATGCAGCTCCGTGAAGACTAAATTTTAGTGCATATTCATTTACAACTACTGTCACAAAATTAACGTACTGAGGTCCAATATTCATGGATTATATTAGTTTTTTTTTAGTCTGATAAATTTTACCTATTCGATCAGAAAATTTATGAAAAACTGGTTGCTGGTTTCTGTTTTCTTCTTTAACGTTAATTATCTCGTGCAGCAGAATGAAACATTTTTAAATTCCTTCCATCCAAATGAAATCTTCGTTTTTTACTTCATTAATTTGTCTTGACTTAGATATCTATATAATCTATACACATAAAAGATTTGCAGAGATTCATTGACCCGTCACGAGATTTCGGAAATTATTAGACGTAAAGACTTGAAACTTCAGCTAAAAAAGTCAGCTAAGAGTGAATTTTACAAATATTCTTTCCCAAATGGAGTTGCGGGCGAGAAGGTGGAGTAGGCGGGTTCTTTTTCTATTTTACAACCAGCATAGCGAGCAGGGAACAGCTAGTATTATATATAAAAAACGTGTGAGTTGTTGATGTAAAACTTGAATCTTTGTAACAAATATTTCGATTTTATAGCCTGTGGCCATGCAGCGGTTTGAGAGGCGATGACGTATGGCTGTCATCAATACATGTCGCGGCTCACGAGCATTAACCCTATCCTAATGAAGTTGAACTGTATTTAATAGAATTAAACGTACCACAATAATATGAAATAACCTTCTAATTATTGTTACGTGGTTTCGTCATAAACTCTATTTTTATTTTTATCATATCGATGTAACTGTACGTTATAATTATCTCTCTTTTAATCAGTCATTCGGTGCATATTAAATGATGCTACATTAGAAAAAGAAAATGTGAGTTTAAAATAGTGTCTCTTCTCCTTATGGTACCTCTCCGACTTGCAGAGGTGTTTAAAATAGTGTTCTAAGTCGCGAATTCCGAACGAAACAAGATATAGGTAAATTAAGTAAGTCACTCAAAGTAAAGTCTTCTTCTTTTTACTTCATTAATCGATAGACGTCCACTGCTGGACATTGGTCTCCCCCAAAGATCTCCACATGATTGAGTAGGGATTCATATGGAAGGATATGGACCATTTCCCACCACGCTGGCCCAATGTGGATTAATGGAAGCCAGAGCCCCGTTTGTTGATTAGCAGGGTGCACCACAAGCGGGTAATGTTGGCTTGGATCTCGTGAGTTGTTGTGCGGGAACCCTTACATCCCCACCCAAAGTAAAGTCTATTGTTCGTAAATATATAGCCACACTGTCGCCAATGATTACGGTAACAGGTATTTGGTCGGCGATTGGTAGAAATACTATAATAGATAGGACAGAGTTTTTGAAATGTATGAATTCGTTCGCATACGGCACAGTATATGTTGCTATGAATATAATTTTATAAGGTCAAAATTGTATGAATGTTATTCAGTAAAACTTAACATTTGGTATACCGAATCTATCATTTTGCAATAATTATATTTAATGTGCAATAATTAGAAAATGTAAAAAATCTAAAAAGTGTATCCATAGAAAGTCGAAAATGCAGTAGGATGGCATGACACGGTATGTGTACGCTTGTAAGAAAGATATCTGCGTGTTTCTTAAGGATTACGATATATATTCGTATTCAAATAAATGTATTTCATAGTCATGTGTACAAGCATTACGTTTATCTGGCAACACCGCGGGTTTACAAAGACGCGCTCAACTGGGATAACGCGGGCTTTGTGTGTCGGCGCCTTTGATTTCTTTCTACGACTTCACCAAATAATCCTTATATTCAGTGACTATAATACAATCTTGCAAAGGGATACATATCATATGTTATTTACTGTAGCCTTTATCATGTATTACTTGTTTCATCGATTTTTGTTAATGAAAATTTAAAATGTTTATTTCTTTAAGATACCGTGTTAAGATATGACATCTCGAACTATAAATATGACTCGTCTAATGGAGATAAAGATATGATAATAATGCTAAGTTCCGGTTTTCAGAGCGACGTAACTAGAGTAATAATGGTATAAACGAATGACAAGACGTATAATGCTGTCTCCGGGATAAGGACGTTGCGGTGATGAACGGGAAAGTCATTAACAGTTTCGTATTGGTGTCATCGAAATTTGTCATCACGTTATCGTTTTGTTAATGTCTTCTTTTATTTTTTAAAAGCAAGCAGTATGGTCAATGAGTTATAGAAATGTTCGATTTTAAAAATCCATTATATGTGAAACATAATGTGAAAACCGTTAAGTCCGTTTCATCACTCGAGCGGCGGTGAGTACGATTGTTGGTAATACCGGCGGTCGGTGGTCAAAGCGAGGCGTGACCTCGAGGCGTGGGAACGCGGCGCCGCCCGACAGTGTAAAACCCGGCCTTCCCTCCACTTCCCCTCACTAGACCTCCCCCAAATGACCGCACAGCATGCTTAGGTCACGAGCAGAATTCGTAAAGCATTTTTGTTACAACATTAGAATAAATGCATCATAACTTAAAAATCAAATACCTTCATATTTCTTTATTTTAATACGTAATGTAAAATATTTTTTTATATAATAATATTAAAAATGTATCAGAACTTGTAAGAAAGTTAAAATAATAGTTCATAATATACTACAAAAGAGTATTTAGTTATTTTTCCCGCTCTTTTTCAACTTAAATGTCGATGATCATGTAAAATGGGTATACTTAAGTTATTATCTAGAGAATAATTAAAATTAAAATAAGCAATTGATGTATGTAGAATCTCTAAAGAAAATAGCAAAGTAGTATGGATAGAAATGTGATGATCGCTTCCTGTTATCATTACGCATGTATATAGATGTACCAATCAGTCAAAACTAACTAGTTACAAAGAAAACACGAACAAAGTCATCTTTATTAATTCTAATACCTTTCTAATTCATTACAAGTGAGAAAATGAAGGAATATTTTTAAAAAGTTTAAGCAAAGTTTTAGATGAAAGGATTAGAAAAGTCCTGGCCTACGTTAGTGGCAACTAGTCTTAAAAAAATTTCGAAATAATTGGATATTGTATTTTAATGAATGACAGGACACCAATCTATTGCTTTTTATTTGTATAAGTTACACTTAAAACTGAGAACGAAATTTTCCGTGCCGACAAGGTGACTAGGCCAAAAGCGAGAAAAATAACACTTCCCCGCCTTCCTTCCAGTCCCAATTCACGCAAAAGCTTTAAGCGATTCAAATCGGAGATTTCAGGACGATACCCGATTGTATTATTCCGGTTTCCTAACCAAAAATCCAATTGTGTTGGATCCCTTTCCCGAAAATTCGGACTCCCACTGAGATTGCGCGAATCGTGCCCAAGTTGTATGAATAACCGCGAATAATACGTTGTCATTCACCTTTATTATCTCACAATGATGGCGTGCTTTTGCGATAAATATCTCCGATGACAATCGGGGTAACAAGCGCTGTGCTATCATTGCTGATGGTTATTTTAAATAAAATAATATACCGCAACAAAACAACTCGGTTTTCGTTTAATTTATACGTCTCTGTCCCTCTCTAGTAATAGTTTTTCCATATGTGATAGAAAAGGACAAAGTTTCAGATAAAAACGCACGGATTGACCTCAGAACACAAATAATGTCATTTTAGATAATAATGTAAATTGCAATAACTCCTTTTGTCATATGTATGTTATGAGATAATCTATGAAATATTAGTTAAATGATACATATATGAAGTTATTATTATAATTACATACATGTAGCATGTGATTATATCTATATATGATTTATTATAACAATAAGGATTTAATAAAAAAGTATAGTTTTGTTTTTGTAATATATAAAGCTGAACTTTGAGAATTCAGTTAAATTCCCTAATATATCTATAATGACCTGATGATTCCGGAAGTCTTTTCGAAGTTGAAGATGTCACCAAAGCAAAACGCTTTTTATCCTTATGTATTATACACAGATGATTAACTCCTTATTGTATATAAATATAACGTATCCATTTTGTGACAGGTTTATAATAAAATTTTTACCACGAAAAAGATGGTAAAACAATTACAGAAAGATGTTTATACTCGTTTTCTTTATTTTAACTGCCCTTTTGAGTATGAGTAATAAAAGTAATAGTTGAAGAAAATACAAGTAATAATTATGAAATTATGTGATTACTATATAGTACTCGAATAGAGAGAGTAAGATGTCGCAGCGCTTTAAAGGAACATTGGCACAATTAGTATCATCGAAGCTAATGTTAGAAGTACTGGTTTATAATAAACCCTTTGGTTTTCCATAATATAGTAAATAGTAATTTTTGCCGTTATTGGTATTCCTAAACTTAGCAACAAATTAGTGAATGTGTAATACATTAAATATAATATAATATCCACTTAGAAAACTTTTCAGTGCTTGTGGTATTTCCATTCGATGTGATTGCAAGCAAACCGTTAATTTATTGTTATTTTAATGTATTTTAAGTTGTATGCACTATATGAGACAAAGTAGTTCTTTCTGAAGATTAACTAATATAGTCACACAATAATTTCTCCACGTGGATAGCGAAAGTAATAAAAAAAACGCTCCATTCTTCCCTTGTCCCCTGTTCATCGCGTGTTCGCTCGCGGCGCCCCATCCTCATTGTTTTAATTTCACCCGGATCACTAATTGCTGGGGAAGACGCATTTTAGATTTCCCCGCAAACGTTTTTAACAACCACCTCATTGCATTTTAAAAGAAAGGATTATAATTTCTTTTTACCCTTTTCCTAGTGGGCGTGGGTTTTCTTTATTAATTCGGGAAGACGCTCGTGCGCCCAGGGCTCACCATAGTCTTGCTTTATTTATTTTCTAAAAAGTTGAAAAACTTAATTAATGGTTTTTTAGATGAAGTTTATTGTTTTGTTTCTACTTTAAGTAAATAATACTTATTATGTTAAAAGATTATACGCTGCTCATAGACTTTCTGATTACATAACATGGCTAATGTCATTTAAACATTTAGACTATAATTGTAGTTTTACAAGAAGTTGTATTTCTATTAAAAACTATGTAGTTGCTCTGTAAATAAAATAAACTAACAAGCTAATTATTCTTTGTTAGATCTAAGTTTTTGTATTAATTTTTTACACAATTCATAACTTTAGAGATTTTTTTTGGTTCGTTGTTCTATTAATTTTAGTATAACATTAGATCGTGTCTTATTATTAATATTATATATGTATCTATTAATGATCTATAAAATTCTCAACGTCAATGTTTCCTACTGCTGCCATCTATTGCCGATGCAATGAAACAGTGTGCAGTTAGATGTAAAGGACTACGCTGTTTTAACTTCTTACTGAGTTATAACAATGAACATTTAACTAATAATTAATAGTATGTTAGGTGATAATTGACCATGATTGTACGTTTCGTTATATGCTGTTAAGAAGTTAATACATGCTGTAGTTAGTGATATAATGTGCTAATTATATTTGGCATGTTGTATCTTAGCCAATGGGGGTATACGGTGTAGTAAACATCCTAATAAGCGCCACAGTGATCCGTAAAACGTCCACTTAGTATTTAGTAGCTAGTATTTAATTGATTTTTTCACGTTTACTTTTAGATGATCTTTGACAACAGAGATCATTTAATAAAGGTTTTGTTGATTTTATTGTGTTTATTTAATTAATTCCCATAGTTCAAGTGCTTTTCCATGGTAATGAGTGAGCTAAAATGACATAACCAGACCTCACAGTTATCACGGACTAACAACAGATTTTTCAATTATTGTTTACAGTCTGATATACTTAGAATGAGATCAAGAATCAGTTACCATATCTTCGTGATCACATTGTACATTGCTGAAGGTACTGCTCGCACTGCAGTGGTTTTGTTGCGTTCTTTACTATTTCTTACCATTTAATCTGGTCCCCTGCTTTTCTGACAGCCTATGCAGAAAGAATCTCATGAGGGACTTTAACTGATTAGACAAGCAGCTAGTTAATCGATTGCGTGCTCTTTGTTTCTCCACCTTGTCACATCTATGATTGTATCTATGTAGTTGAAGGGTGCGGTGGAAAACATGACAAGAGTAACCATCCTATAGTAAAAAAATACTCGAGAGCATGGTGTTAATGCTCAGTGATTTTAAGATATTTGTCTTTTCAGTGGCCCACGATATACGAAGCATCTTTCTATAATACCACGCCTCAAAAGCATGTCTTTTTTCTGTTTATCGCGATTATCGTCCATGCTTTGGAGCGATTCAGGACGATTGAGAAGAGTTCTAACGAATCTCTTCTTGGTGTTGTTGAGAGCCTTTCCGCTTTGTCAAATTAACAATTCACGTTCATTTTCCTAATCATCTTAAAGGTCTTAAATATTTTGCCTATGCAATTTATAAATATTTTTATTGATACTATTCTAAACACAGTTGTACGGTGGTATTTCGTACAGAGTTCTGGCAGCATGTAAACATTATCTTTAATCGGAGCGGCTGCGAGCCGGCGAGGTGCGCGGTGTTTTTGTGTCCAAATGGCGAAATAATGACCGCCATACATGGCCGCCACAACGCTTGGGGATTTACCTCCCTGCATGCTAATACTGACCATGAATATTTATGAAACTCTTTCTGAACAAAAAACAATTACCACTGCGCTATCTCTTTGTGTATATGTTTAATATAACTAATTATATCTTATATATATAAACAAAATTAGTTTCCTTTCTTCGCCAATGGCGTAAAGACATAGTAAACGTATCGTCATGGGAAAATGACTAGTCCACGTGAAATAATTTGTAGATGATCCTTCATAATTTTATTTATAATTAACTTTTATAAACATTTTAATTTAGTATTATTTATGCGGTTGGTCTCAAAGAATATTTCAGTCAGATTTCAAGTCTAATTTTATATTACAGTACTTGTAGTTATAGTATATGTAGAATGTAGGTGCATATGATATTTACTTTGATATAACATATTCGTGTCGATTAGTGAAATTTCTATAAATACCTGACAGTGGTATTCATGTCAAATTTATAAGGTTTCTTAATTGTTGAGTACACATGGGTAAGTATATTAAGTTATTTAATAAAACCTGATTTAAAAATTTCATGTCTAAGTAACCTCATTTTACGTTGATCGGACTGTAATCAACAATTAAAAACCTGTAGGTGCTGCGTCTAAACTATAATATCATCTCAATCCTCTCGTCGCCATTGATTCTATAAAACTTTCTAAACATATAAAATTATAAGTAATAAATCGATCTAAGTAGTAAATAGCGAAAATCTTCATAAGTACGAGATTTGAACAAATAAATCTGTTGTGATGTTGAACTTCTCAATAATGTATAAGTATATTACAAGTTATTTTGGTTACATTTGAGAATGTGTATATTTATATGAAAATATACAATTTTAATTGAAAATTGCGACTTAAAATATTCCACATTATCATCTAAATTCAACCATAACTCACAGAAAGTGATTATTAGAAATTTTCTGTATCAGAATCTAAACGCAGTTTAGTCGAAATATCTATATCACAACTAATTTAAGTATTATTAGTTTGTGCATATGTATAAAATGAAATAATGAAAAGTGTGTGTCGGCACTAGTTTATGATATAACTTATTTGAATGGAGTTGTAAATGATTAAGAAGTTTTCGTTCAAGAAATCCATTTAGCCGTCAGCTAATTGAGACGTTGATAATTATTTCTATCTGCCAGCCGCCTGTCGAATTTGATTAGAATTTAATAACATCACTGTGATGTGTTTCTTAGTACATGAAACTGATTTATACAGTACAACTGTTATTAATTAATGTATTTATTAGCAATAAATGTGAAAATTATTATTATCTCCACGCATTAAACATTTGTAAGGTTTTAAGATTCGTTCATTATGATCGACAAAAACTAACCTAAATTAAGAAGAGTTTAACATAATTTGTTTTTATTTCATCTAGTGCATCAATTAAGTAATTTCTAATGGCATATAAACTTTAATTGTAACATAAATTTCAAAATTATTGGACAATGGAAAACAGAATTCATATTTAGGTTAATGGCAGAGGACTTTAGGATAAAAACTTAGTTTCCTACTACTTAACGTTTGTAGTTATTTTAAAACTTAACAAGATTCAAGTTAGAATGGTTACCTTTCAATGTATTGAAATAGATGATTTTATAAAAATCTTACTTATTTAATTTGTTATTGCTAATATTTGAAACAAATATAATAATCTCATAGATGTACTTTTGTAGATTTACAGTAATAGTGTGCTAATTAGGATGTGCTGTTTGATAATCTTCATTAATATAGATATGATTAGAGGAGTGTACAATGTCAAACATATGATTCTCTATACTTTTAAATCGTGTTTCTGACAGTTTTTATTTAGTTTCGAATCATGTATCATTTAGAGGAGAGGAATGTATGAGCAAGTGAACTATCTCACAATAAAACAGATCAGGGCTGGTATCGTCAAGGATTTAAATTTAAATTGCACCGTCTATATCCAACGAGTGTCACTGCAGTCTCGAGCTTGATAGATTGCCGATTGTGTAGCGGATACGGGCGAGGGGTATTGTTTGTTCGCGGCCTTACACGTTGATTAACTTACGATTGTTTGACCTATGTACGTTTGCATTCATCAATATATACGAATGATTACCGATATAGACACACAGCTTATAACAAGATCTCCGCAAGTAACGAAAATGAATATATAGTGAATAGCAAAACAGCAATCTATAAACAGCTGGACGATTTAAACTAATACAAACTTCTTTATATAACATATATTAATATATCTTTATATATGTGTGTAGCATTTATTGGACTGTATTATAAATCTCAAATTAGAAAAATACATATAAAAAAGAATTAATCAAAACTTTGTTTTATACAAATCATAACGGAAGAACTTCTGTGAAGTCTGAATTAGGTACTGTATGTCAGGAAACATTGAATGTTCATATTATTAGCATTAAACTCGTATTATGTTGTATATTATTGATAAAGAAATTATTCAATGACTGGTAGGGTCTTTCAATTGCATCTATTGTTAGAAGGCGATGGTTGTGAGGTGAAGTTTCTGTTCTTAATGTTAATACTATTAAAAAGCTCCGATGCGGCATATATTATATACTTGAAAATATATAATATTTGTAGCAGCTTCATGTCTGATACATGAGAATGCACTGCTAGAATTATAAACAAGGTAAATAATTGCTGCATAAATTTATTTAAAACTATCTATGTTTTCAGAGCGTGTTTTTGGAAACCTAGAAGATAAAGAAAAGCAAAGGATTTGGAAGCTTAGGTTAAGAGATTAGCGCTAATGGAGCGGAGAGGGAAATAAAAATTAATGTGTGTGTATATTATTGAAATAAAATACCGGTGAATATTTCTCCATGGCAGCACTGTGGACATTAGAATTACAAATGAGGCCTGACTGTGCAGGTCGCGGCGTGACGGCGTAGCATTGCGAGAGCGTTGCTAAACAGATGATTCAAGGATAATACCGCCTTGAACATAATAAAGCGTCCGATTCGGAGTAACCGCGCTCCGGCTTCTGCATCATTGTGAACGGTTCAGTGTGCACCATATATATTAGACATCGTGTACATAATTCAGATAAAGTTCATACTTATTTTGTTTATTCCGTCGCAGCGTCGAGACGAACAAGACGTTCATCCGATAGTAAGTAAAAAATCTGTCTATAACAACCTGGCTCTAATTAGGACGATATACAAGGCACAATATTGTGCTCGTCGCCTTGATACAAAAGATGTTAAGTCTCATTATCCCAGTACCTTCGAAAGCTATCACGCCTTTCAAATCGGTACACAGTAATGTTTGGCGGTAGGAATAGGAGCTGCGGTGAAACCTATTTACACCATATCGTGCAACAAAGAATTACCATCAGTAAAAGTATCCTTTCCTTTTTATTAAACTATAGTGCCAATGCATTGACATCATAATTAAGGACTCCGTCCTAATATTTATATTAACAGCCATAACCATAAAACTGAACGCGATATCAATGATATTATAAGTATAATGAAGCGCACGATCACTTTTATCATTTGTTTTATCTATCATTGTTTCAAAGACAATAATTGGATGAGATTAGTACTAGAATTCTATAAGTAAAGGATTAATATAAAGAGGAATACTCTAAATTTGAACCTGTAGTTTTAGCATTATCAATCGTTTATTGTAGTATCCTATTTGCAGTAGAGTATTTTTATATGTGCTTGTATC
Organism: Ornithoptera priamus; assembly: GCA_029034505.1. Lineage (NCBI taxonomy): Eukaryota > Metazoa > Arthropoda > Insecta > Lepidoptera > Papilionidae > Ornithoptera > Ornithoptera priamus. Next base: position 3,563,124 of record JARDWD010000331.1, read on the forward strand.
GGGGATGTCTCTGCTTCATTTCCAAAACCACATGTAATGGAGTTTCATTGAAATTAAAGGTTTCTATCTCGCTAGGTCCTTTTCATATAGTGCAACCGCCGCTGTCAAATAGTTTCAACAACTTTTCTATTCCAAGTTACCCACGCTTTATCATTTTTTATCTCGCTGACTTTTACAAGCGAAATTGAGAATATTTTTTAGTTTTATCTTATTACAATACTTTTCGAATATGCATACTAGTAAATAAGTTCTAACAATAAACAAACAATACAAAGCAATACTAAGAAAAAATAATAACGTAAATTTAAGAGAAATAACATTCACGGCGAGACGCGAGCTGACATACGAAAATATTAAAGGAAACTTTAGTTACATTTTATAGGAAGTTTCCTTTATCCGACGAATAAATCGAAAGTGGGTGGGAGAAGTTATCCGACGGATGTAGAAATCTGCTGTTTTATTCATGAAAAAAAAAATATAGAAGGGAAACATAAAGGTCTATGCTAAAACTGGCTGCGCTTCCGATGTTGTTGCAATTTTCAACTAGCACACTTTTTGTTATAATTTGAATCGAGCTCCATTTGTAGGAGCCGCCGAAGTTAATTCAAGTAACCGCTCGATGTAAAACAAACGATCAATCAAAATCAAGAGAACAAGAACGGAGAACTGAACAAGTGAAGTTCGTGACAAATCCTCACGCGCGGTATCCATTAAATAATGCAAATTTGTTGTAATCCCCACTCGGCGGAACATCTCGAAGCCGCTCGGAGTGAAATATTTAATTTTCATAAAGTTTACATTAGAGGAACAAGCCGCTTCGAGTGGGGAGCGCGAAGTTAAGCCACTGTACAAACGTTTTTCGCAACGTCTATATGCCGGCTTACAACTATTAATATCAGACGAAAATTTTAGATTAATGAAAGCATTGGTTAATTGAAACATTATTCCCTCTCAGGGTGTAACACAGGTAAATGAATCCTTTTTTAATAACAAATACTATGTATTCAATTTCAATCATTCGTGGTCTATTGTACATTTTTAGTTTTGTAAGTTTACATTCATAATAATACAATATAGCAAGTGTATATTAGTAACAAGTATGTGTTTATACATAAATAAAATAATTACATCATTAATTATTGATTGGAAATGGTCATTCGCAATGTAAACGAAACAACCCGGCACCCCTATCGGGCATTGTCTATACGCGCGTCAGATCGACACGAGCCCGACAGCAAATTTGCATATCACCGATATTATATCGTCGCGCGAAAAACGTATCCCTTACGCCTGTATTCACATGAATGACGCGTGATGCTGCCGACCTTCCCTGACGTCATCCATCATTCGACATGGCGCCTGCACCTAGACTCGTGACAGCCGCGTGGCACGCGGGGGTGTACACCCACAATTAATTCAATAATAATCCTTATAACTCTAACAATAAAGTATATAATCTATTGTCGAACAACGCGTAAGGTGGCACTCCACCTCCCCGCGAGCTAGGGAGGATCCCTGTCAAACGCTGGCGAAGAGTTTGACAGACGCGGGGCGCGGAGTATTTGACATGAAGGGGCTTGTTTGATACGGGGGCGAGACGGCGGGAAGGGGGGTTAAATTCTGCCCGGTCATGAATAGGCCATGGGCTTGCTGTATTTATAAAGATTGTTAGCCGAACATTGGCGAAGTAAACTGTTTAAATAAACTTTCAACGACGTACCGGCAAAATGTTTATTTAACGTTAACGAAAGTTAACGTATAGAAACTTTCATTACTCGTTATTTTGACCACAAACTACTTAAGATGAAATTAATACGTAAAACAAATACAGTTTGTTATAATGAAATACCCTTTTACACGTTCGTTATCTTTCAAGCTCAAACAGGAAATAACAAAAGCGGCGGAGGACTTTATCAACGACAATTTAATTCAAGCAACCGCGAGAAAACCCTCGAGCATCTTGTTAGGGGGAATAAAATCCATAAAAGACACGGCAGTGGCTGTATGAAACTTGGAGCCACCGTGGAGTACAAAATTTGATTATTCCGCGAGGTTGGCCTATCGCCAGCGTTCGACTATTTATCATGAGCTCTCCTCGCCCGACGTTTTACAAGGATACTAATCATCGATACGGGAACTCCACAGAGCCGTTGACACTGATACCACTTTGTATTTTCTGTATTTGTACTCTTCAACTATATGTTTTTACACTTAATACTGTTTCCCCTGTTAAAAAAATCCGAATAATAATGCCAAGAAAACATCGATTTCGTGACCGTATCATTCGAAACAAATGTTTATTTCATACATAAACGTTAAGTTTGAATAATAATTAACTGTCCTTTATTGTCTAACTGTATAATGAATAGATCTATAAAATGATGATTAACATTAAATATTGAATTTATTTGGTATTATGATCTCGATGTGATATGTCTAACTTAAAATTGTAGTATGAAGTTAAACCAATAGCTTCATAGCTTTACCGTTATGGACAATCGATATTTATTACGAAAACGGTTATCAGTTAAAAAAAATCAGAGATATGATCATTCTTAGAAGTATACAGAGTTTTATTTAGTTTATAGCATTTCAAGTTATGTACTTATGAATATTTTACATATAGCAATTTTAGTAAAGGGAAAATTAGTTCATGCATTATTCTGGATTTTTACCGTTTCATTGGCAGGACATTTTCATTACTTAATAGCAGTTAGTTTTAATACATTACATGCACGATTTAAAAAAATAATAGATTACAACAGTAAAATGAACCCCTTAAGCTGCACAGAGTCGTGGGGTCGCTTCTGTCGCTCTATGATTTATGGTCTGCGAGATTTCGCCGTGGGCCTGTTTCCTTTAGCCGCGACGCGGTATTGTGGTCCCGGTAGCTTCGACAGCCGATGATTTGGTCTTATAATCAATTTATGCATCTTAATATGCAATTGAGACGTAACTTAAAACACTTAAGTGGGGCCTGATAATCTTTGAAGAAATATTGATACTGATTGCGTGATTCTTTATTATTTAACAAACAATGGTATAGTTAATAATTATAACCAATAGCGTTTTGAAATATTTATAGTGGTGTAATATTATTAAATGGTAATAATAAGTAATTATAAAATATATATAATTTATATATAACTAATACATATTAGAAGCCAACATGTACCAATAAAGGCAGTTTGTTTGGGAATGTGATATCCTCCAACCCGCACTTAGCCAGTGTATTGGATAAATGGTCTAGACTCTGTCTTTGTGACTAGGTCTTGAGTCCTAGCAGTAGGAATATTAAGTACGCTGTTTATTGACTTTATTAGTAATAACCGGCTCCGTGGCGCAGTGCCTAAATACTTATCTCATCACGGTGGTATAACTTCCATTCCAAGTTTCGTTGGTGGTACAGTTTTACCCAAACTGCTAGCTACCATCCTCATATTGCTAATTTTTCATCATAACAGGTTTGTTGTGTTCCTGCTGTCAACACATGAGTTCCAGTATTTTTGACGAGCATGATTCACCTACCACGACACATTGTCAATTTATACCATTTGAAATGGTCAACTATTAACTGAACCTGGATAAAAAAATAAGAAAGCATCTGGATTGTTAAGTTTTATCAAAGGTTTTTCATTCATATCGTACTTACTGCAATGTTATACACTTTGATTTCCTTTTTGTACATAATAATTTTCAGACCTATGCAATGCTGAAATTTATTTGTATCTCACACTTTCGCTTATGACACATGCAAATTACAGTGCAAAGAATTTTTCATCAGGTACAATTATCGTTATAGTAATGACTCTACCATCCATTGTAAATTACGAAAATCTTTTAAACGCAATAATATGGCTTTGTGTCAACTTTTTGAATCATTCTACTTATGAATTTTATTCAAAAACCAAATACAGTACTGTATATAAAAGATAAAAAATCAAGGCTTTTAAAAAACAATCGAAAACTAAAATTTCTTAGCTATTTGATATGATTTTTGTAACTAAAGTTTTAACTAGTTTTTTTTTCAATATTTTTTGTACTGAAGCAGAGATCTGTACCTCGTTTTTTGCTTCAGTAGTTACATATATACTTTAGCCTCTGTATAAGTATAAAATTGGTAATTTATTCTTATACAGCGAAGAGACGAGACGAGCGGGATGAGCCTGATGGTAAGTGATACGCCTGCCAAAATGAAAGTGGCGCAAGTTTTGTTGCTATATACAGCACCACATTGTTCTCGTCGTCTTGAGACATAGGATGTTAAATCTTATAACCCCCGTAATTTCACTAGCAGCAGCGCCCTTTAAACCGGAACACATTAACGTTTGCATATTACTGTTTCGCGGTAGAAAGAGGCGCTGCTGCTTACCTAGACCGTCTCCGGTAAGGGAGACCTACCTCCAGTGTAATGTGTATGACACATGCAATAATAACTTCCCTTAGTAAATAATTACTTGCGAAGAATTAATTATAGTTATCGTTATAATAATGAGTCGATTAGTCGTTGTAAATTACACAATTTAGTTTAAACCCCAATTTGATCACTGACCTAAACCTTTTTAATTACGTACAATAGGTAACTTTTAAAGTTAACATTCGTCATTATAATGTTATGATTTTTTATATTGTAATTACGACTAACTATTCTACAATATCACTTAATTAGAATTGATTATTAATAACTTTAAAATGATCAACATTTTCAAAGACATTGTCATATAGGGTTACCTATTGCTCTCAAGAAATATCGTAATAGCAGCTTATCCGGTTTACTGGCCAATGTTCGTCATTTGAAATAATTGCAGTAATAATGTGTTTTTTATTCAACTAATCAACCTGTTACAACAAGTACATTAATGGGAGAACAACGTATAAACTGTTCGTTGAAAGTACAATATCTTTTTTTTAACTATTTTTGCTGTTGAGCTCGTTCGTAAGTTTTGTTGTAGCAGCTTACCGGAGTACCTTCATACATATGAAGCTATAAAATTTTTGTGCAAACCCATAACATAAAATTAATTCATATAAGAATTCTCTTAAATAAGAAGTCTTTTCAAATACTGTAGTTTATCGTTTTTAATTGCAACACATAACTTCGTGATATTATCATATAAAAGCTACAGTACATATGTCTGTATGTCTTTTTGTATTAATGCGAATAAGTAGTAGGTAGAGTAACGGAGTTACTAGTAACTCTGTTACTATTGAGCTAGCTCCATTCTTGGGGAAAAAGGAAGAGTTTATTGTTTAAGCTACTCTTTAATATATGTGTCGGTAAATAAGGTTTAAGTTTTTTAATGGTATTTGAAAGTATATATATATAAACTCGTGGTGCGAAAACGATTCGCACTCGCTCTGCATCTGCACATAAACTTTATAGAGACGCTGTTTTTTTTTGGGGGTTGAATTTAATAAAACAAAAGACAACAGCATGTTGACACGACACCCGCCCCGAAGCTGCCGATCGCGTCTGTCAAATAATGATACTCATTTGTCAAACGCAATCGCGGCACCGCACTTTGCCAACAAGGCTCTTTATTACGCGATCAAATATACTGAAACGCGGGGGAACCATCATTTTACTTATATAAAATCTGTGTACGTCTGAAACTAGACGTCAGTCTATTCTATGAAACAGTAATGTTTTTTTTATATGAAAGAGCAAACGAGCATACAGTTCACCTAGTGGAAAGTGATCACTGACGCTCATGGACAGTCCCAACACCAAAGGGGTCGTGGCTGCGTTGCCGATCTTTAAGGGAAAATAATATGCTTTTTCCTTGGAGGCTTCTGTGATATTGGTTCGAAATCCAAGATATTGAATAAATATTAAGAATTTTTAAACTGCATCAGAAGCGTGGCAACTAACCGCATGCCTTGTAATATAAAGGCCTTTACCATTATTATATTGTAAGTTTGCAACCATAACTACATACAGATGATAGCCAGAGGATTCCGGATACTTCTTTATCCGCTCAATCGCTACATGACATCATGTGTATTTGAGAGAAAATTTAGGTCCACTGTAGAAAAAAGAAGCGACTATATGAAAGTATCTTGTTTTATACTAGGATTCTTATATAATTATGAGAACGATCACAGATTATGTTCACCATCATTTCTTTTCACACATATAGCGAATCATACTATTGTTGGCGATAAATTGGAACAGTCATTTACTTCGTCGCTAAGTATGCACCTATTAAAAAGCTGGCACTTTCTCTCCAATAAATATTTTTTTATTCTACGAAGTTACAAGACGAGAGGGACATTCATCTGATGGTAAGTGATACATCTTTGCATTGTAATAGGGCGCCAGTTAGAATGGTATACACAACACAACATTGTGCTCATTGAAACAAGATATTAAGTCTCGTTAACCTAGTTATTACACTAGATATAGCTGCCTTTAAACCGGAACACAGTAATGTTTGCACGCTACTATTTGATGGTAGAAATAGGCGCTGCGTTGATACTTAACTTATCGGAGATGAACAACATAGATCTGCCACTACTAGTAGTAAAAATGGTGAAATGCGCGATTTTCTAAGTTCGCAAAGATTCCTCAATTTTAAATTTCTCTTTTACTGATATTCAAATTTTGCGCTTCATCAGCCGATAGGCGTCCACAGCTGGACAACTACTTTGCAAACTGCGCTTACGAATTCATATTTATATTTAACTTCGACTTAAACTTAAGTCGCTTGATTAACTATCAGGTTTAATCATAATTAAAAGGGTGCTGATAGCGGGACCATTCTGAAGTAGTCTACAAGAAAAATAGTTACCGTAATACTATGAATATTTCCAGTCATGTAAACCATATCAGAATCCTGTCTTCGTGTATAAATAGGGAGCAGGAAACAAGTGTTTCAAGCGAGTCCTCGAGTCGCTCGTCGATCCCGTCATTTCTTTTATATTTTTTCATCAATGTCACATGTGACGCCGGAATGTCATTTTCATACGACGCCGAAAAAAAAAATGTTTATTAAGACTCCGGGGTGCCGCGATATTACAATTTTCCACTAGTGATATATGAAAAGTGATTTTTTACGAGAAAATAACAAGGTGTATACGGGAACGGGATTAATTCGCGCGCGTGCGTGTATACTGCGTTTTATTAAAAACTTGTAATTTGTCTATGATTTAATACCGACAGTGGGGAAAAAACTGAATATAAAATATATTTCGCTCTGTCATATTACTAAGCCTTTTTGCGTTTGAATGATTCTAACATGAGTATATTAAAAAAAATTCTTTACTTGCTAACGCACACAAGACATTATACTGTACAAGTAATGAATGCAAAAATATTGTATTACCTTTTAAAAATATAGCTTTTTTATATCAATAAATTAAGATTTAAGAGTAGCCAGTTCATTAAGGAAGTATATTGGTGTAATAAGTGAAAAAAGCGTTGTGGTCTTGTCATCTTAACCGACGGATGCCCATTGTTCGATATAGGTCTCTTGTAAGGTATTTCACAAGATACGGTTTTGAATATAACTAACCACTAGGTTACTTCCACCAACCAGCTTTGGACCAGTGTGGTGGGAATTTCCCTAATCCCCCTAAATGAACCCCTGGTGTCAGGCGATGTGGGCAGCGTAGAACCGATCGACGTGGGATTTATGCGGGGGCCTATGTTCAGCAGTGGACGTTTATCGGCTGATGATGATGATACCACTAGAATCAATGTTTGGCTCATTAGTTAGTTGTTTAAAAGTTAAACAATCAGTATAACTTAAATTAATATTGGTAATATTTTAATTTATGTAATGTGTAGTAGAGTAACAGTTAACTTCTGCCGTCACGGAGTAGATATAAGTATGGCGTACGAACTACGCTACGTAAAAAGCTACACATGGTGCGGAATAAGTTAGTAACAATATGGTTAATAAGAAGTATGCTGCAGATAATATTGCGTTTCGGCGGCGACGAGCGACGGGCGGCGAGCGACGAGTGACGAACATCGGGCGACGCTGTGGAGGCGCGACGGCAAGAGCGTGGCAGATGCGCCACCGGTTGTGATTGTCTTGCCGCGATGATTGATGATCTCCCGCCGGCGCGCAGGGCTGCCGAACGCAACAAAATAAATATAACGAAATACAGATGAAGTTTTAAACTCATTCGCATCAAATATGATAGCATTTATTAGTACAGACATTCACTCTGATTTCTTACAACTCTTTGTGGGGAAGGGGTTATAAAATCCCCATAAAAACTGTGTTCTTGGCGTGTAGTCAATGGCGACTAAGAGGTGAATAATTACAGAAAAATTTCAGCAGCTTCGCCTATGATCGGTGATGGTTAGTACTCCTTTTTTGCCTATGTACCGTATTGGTTATTAACAGGCTAAAATGATGATTACGACGGTAAAGCAATTAACAAGTACATAATGTTAAATATCGAACTGTGAAATAGAAATAAATAGTTTGTTCACGGGAAGACAAAGACATAAGTAGGCAAAAAAAAAAATGGCAGAAATATAAATTAAAATCGATATTCATTTTTGATTATAATACAAAAATATTACGCCATCTATGTTCTCCGGTAACATAACATCGAAATAAAAAAAATTACCATTTGTTTATAACAAAAATTGTAAACAACCTCATTAGAGTGGAGAAGACGTAAACAAAAAACCGACAAACACTTTTGTTGTCTTTACCTATTGACAAAAGATGCTGACCTGACAAAACATATTAGGAATAGTAAACAAAGTAATTAAACTACTGTTGCTTTTGTTATCTTAGATAAGTACTTGTTGTGTTGTATGCTTTCAAAATTGTTTAGTTAAATAGAGTAGTAAGATTGTAGGGATAATCCCCATTGTAAAGTTTGATTGACAGTTCCTTTACTTCTCTCCCTTTTATTCAAACATTTAACTCCGCCTACTACAAAATATCGTAGGTACGTAAAATTATTATTAATACTAAACATAGCTCCTGGTTTCCGAGAGAAAAATCATGCGTAGGATCTTCGGCCCGATCCAGAGATAGGACTGTAGGCGGCGGGCCCGACGCAATATCGAAATCGAGAGGCTGGTTGGTGAACCGAACATCATGGAGAAAGCCAATGTCCACAGACTTCGCTGGATGGGGCACTTGCTAAGGATGGGAGACGATCGTAGAGTCAAAAAAGCGCTTCTCGGTATTCCAATTTGGCGCCCACCTGTCGGCCGACTCAGATATCCTTAGAAGGATGCCGTAGAGCACAACCTACGCGAGCTTTAAGCAGTGGACTAGCAAGAGGCAGCGCGAGAGAAATATTGCTGGTGCTCTCTAATGTTGGACGCCAAGATTCACTTTGGGTCGCTGCGCCAGAGGAGTAAGTAAGAATACAAAGCATTAACAGCAAATTCATTTTATATTAAGATTTATTAAAAAAAAAATTATTACTTCTCTTCTGATTCGTTACGTGATCTTTACTTTAAATAATATCATCTTAAATTAATCATTAACGAATAATTAAGAAGATTATAGCAATACTATGATTGTTACTATTTTAGTCAATATAATAGAAAATATACTTTTGTAAGTGGCAACCCTAACTTACTATTCAACTCACGTTTATTCAATATAAGCAAACTGAAGCATAGGCCACGGTAAAAGTTCTTTGCCGAAATATTCTACATTCGTCAACAGTTGCTCCGGCAATGATTTCTGTATATTTATGAGCTCTTTATATTGCCGAAGTAAGTAGCATCTTTCGGAAATAAAACGATTTTTAAGTTTGTTATACTTGTTCATGAATTATTAAAAAAAATTGTTATTGTTCCTCTCATTCATATTATGGATTTAGTATTAGCTCTGTGTAAATTGTTTGTTGTTGTTTTAGTGTTTCCTGGCTGTTCCCCGCGCCTGCATTGTTAGCCGTAACACCTCCGCAATTCCTTTTGGAAAATAAATTTTGAAAACCCGGTTTTTACCTATACTCGTTAAAAGTAATATTCCTACCAAATTTCAAGTCTAAACCTCGTGGTTCCAGAGAAATCATGATGTCGTCTATATAGGTGGAAATCTGTTATATATGTATGGATTACAGGTTTTACGTTAATATGGTGATAATAAAAGGTTTATCATAATATATATAGCTATGTTATATAAAACATAGAAGAGATATGACTAATTATGCAGAGTCATTCGTTATTTAAAGAAACTGTGTAGCAAATATTGTTTTAGAAAAGCGTTGTTTAAACCTTTACATTAGAATAACTTTATTTGTTAAGAAACTATTTAAAAATATAACTATAAGTAGATTTGTGCAAGAAATTGATAAAAAAGCTATCAAAGAAAATTATGTATTACATGTTTCTTTCCTGCATAGTAAGTAAAATAGGTGTTAAAGCAAATAAAGCTTTACTTTTAATAACTAGATTTTTGTTGGTAATTATTTGTAAAATCCCAATAATTTCGACTCATTTGAATCAAACATACTAAACATTTAAGTTACGGATAATGTAAATGTTATGTATATAAATCGAAGTATATTCGCTCTTTGTAGGATAATTATATTGGAAAAAGAAACCTAGGAAAACCTATTGCGCCATCTGTATATTGCCTTAAAAACTACGATGTACGGATTAATATTATCACGTAGATAAGTAATAACGTACATTATGGTACGGACATGGGTCTCTGAAACTTTTTTAGGTTGCCCGATTTATATAAATAATATAATGAGATTTATCTATATATTCCTTTAAAAAAATATTTTTAAAATAAATTCAAATGTTTCCGTTACGGGTTTTTCGCTGTACTGGAGTAAAACAAATGTATTACTGTTAAAAAATTTCCCGACTGTTTTCGGGAGGCTTTACAGTACAACCTACAAATACAAGATGGCGCTGAAATATAATCCTGTTAAGCATTGTACAAAAACCATTACCTATACATAAGGTGTACAGGAAACATATATACAATTTTTTACCTCTAAATTTTGAATACGATTAATCGATAAAACATATCGACTTTGTTTAGCAAATGTAAAAGAATGCAAAATACTTAAAGTTCTTGTTTGTTTTCGTATTTTTCATACTGCAGCAGAATAGTAATTAACAATATTCTATAAGTTAAATATAACAAATATATATATATATATATATTGTTATATTTATATATATATTATTCTTTAAAAGTATTCTACAAACAGTTTAATAAAATTAATTTCGTCTTTTTGCTAGCCAGATACCTAGTTTATTGCTGTGTTTTGGTGTTTAACATATTAAGGCCAGAGTAGTTTCAAGGAGACCCGTTGGCGCTTAAGATAAGATAAATCTGAGATCAAGTAGTTTATTAACGATGAAATAAAAATATTAAGGAATTTTAATTTAAATAATAAAAATCAGTTTTTCAATCAAGTAAGGACCAGCCCTAAGTTATGGTCTCATCAACTTATGATGTTTAAATGTTCATTAGAATAATGATTAAAAGCACTATAAACTGAAAGTTTGCAGCATTGTGTTTTTAGTGCTGTAAAGCTCCTTTCGGAAGTTGGGAGCTCTCTTTTTGGTTGTACATAAAGGTAAGTTATATTTTAAAACAATAAAAATGATAGTAATAAATTTTTATTTGTTCTATGTATTAAGTAAAAAATATAGAGCTAAATTAAGACTCGAATTATTAAACAAAATATATGTCACTAAAATTTTATATATTACATAGAAATTAAAGGGGACTTTTTGTTAGAAATCACTGTTACAAAATCATAGTAATTCTCTAATGTATTTTTATTCCACCAAAAAAACGCATAGAGTTAAACCTAACTATGTATATTATATAACTATAAATTTAAAATGAATGTCTTATGAAATTCATTGTTATGGAAGATCTTTATGTTATATTAACAATAATAAAAATTTTGAACTCTTATTAATGATGTCGCCATTGGTCCGAATATTCATAAACAACCTAATTAAGTTGTTTAATCACTGAGCTTTCTTTTACATGTTCGTTAATCACTTGTGCATAGAATGAGGAGTATAAATTCGTACCCCAATTAGCGAAACAACTATTCACAATTTGACTTTCGTGTTGAACGTTTCATTTGTTGTCAATCTTTAATTGTAACAACCATGTCTTTGACGACGACAGTTGATAGTCAGGCGTCACCTCTGACGTCACGGCTGTACGGTCCCAGTCCTACAAGTTCCAGTGGAACCCAGTGGAAGCAAGATGCTGATAATGGTGCAGTACTACCAACAGGGGTAATTGTGATGTGTTATTTTATTATATTTTTTACACCTAAGTACTAGGTTTTTGTTATCGGAGATGATTTAGGTAGTTACGCTAAAACTAGTGAATTACATAAGTGCATTATATTACAGTCCTAAATACTGCCATATTTTTATGGCCATACTATTTTTGTCCCCAAAGATAGTCGAATAAAGAAAATTTATTCAATGTTAAGTAGCTTAAACAAATCTGCAAAAATACTGTATTTTCAGAACTGTATTTGTAATTAATAATTTCTATTTCAGACTCCGCTATGGAATGAAGTTCAACCGTACAAAGTAGTTCCGATGTCCAACTTCACCGATCCCAATGGTTTTATGAATTCGAAGATGAACGTCGTAAGCTCAACCTGCAATTACAATCCGATGTTCAACAATTCGACCTATTTACTACCTTCCTGTGAACGAGAGGTCCCAAACATTCACAACGGGTTCTGCGGAAGCACCTTAATTATGCCTCCGACAAATTGCATGATGAATACTCCTAACAATTTAGCACCTTGTCGCAAAATGGGTTCCGGTGTTGCATCCAACAGTAATAACTGGGTAGCCCATGGGAACACCGAGAGATTTACACGACCTGCTTGGGCTCCTGTGAAATCTTCAGGCGGTGTAAAGAAACACAAACGTGTCAGAACTGCTTTCACGAGCCAACAGATGATGGAGCTTGAACAGGAATACGCGCGCACTAGATACCTTGATCGCACGCGCCGTATCGAACTTGCTGATGCTCTTCATCTCAATGAACGTACGATAAAGATTTGGTTTCAGAATAGACGGATGAAGGAGAAGAAAGACAGAGCGGAGAGCTACGATGATCCTGAGGAACCAAGTACCACAGATTCATCACCTGATTTGATGAACAAACCCCTGCCAACTCACACGCAAGGAGTATTAATACATTGCAATGCGCCTAACGGTGTGTTCAATCAGGGCAATTACTATACTGAACAATATCCAGCAACTTCTAACGCCAATATTCCTCAGATGAACATGATGCAAGGGACTAGTCAATCAGCAATGAACTACCCAACGTTCATTTTAGATAACAGTATGCAGTTGCAGGAAGATTTTATATCGGGGCCATCGACTCAACTGAAAATTGAAAAATTTGAACCCTGCAATAGTACAACTCCTCAGAATTCAATACATGACTCGCCATTGCATTCAGATACTTCGGCTCTTGATTCTGGTAGGAGCGATATCAACAACGATCAAAACTGGGATTTATCTTGGATTCGAAGCATGAACTTTGAAGAAGACGTTTAGAGTTGTATATAATACAATAGAAGTTGTATGTATATTGTACATAGATAATACTTTAGTTTTGTACATTATTTTATAAATGTGTATATAGTTAAGATAAATTAAAAAAAATAAAAAGTATTTATAAATCACTTAAGTATTAATAGTTATTATTTTATCTGAGTTGTCATCAATTTACTTAATAAATAAGAAGATTCGCAGTTGGTTTCGATGAAGGTAAAAATTCATTGTTTTCTGCTTGGTAATCGTATTATAAACGCTTTATAAGAAAAAAAAGTTCATTAAATCTGAGAGCTATTTACATAATAAAGGTTTTTTTTTAAAGTTTAAGGGTTGAATAAAGTAGGTTCAAGCGTATTTATCCTTATTGCAATAAATGATAGCGGTAGGTTGATTTGAGCAATTTGAAAATGCTATAGACAAATCTGTTAAAGTAGTATTATATTATAATATTATTTATCTCCTGCTGGATAGAAGGAGATTTTTGATGAATTAAGTTAAGAAGCTTTAAATTATGAAAACTCTCAGGCGCAATTTCGAAAACTGCGAGCTTAACTCTTTGAGTTACTATATTTAATTTTGCAGCTTTTAAATATCAATTCCAATGAGACATTAAATAAAGTAGTTCATGCATTAAATAATTATTAAAAAAATATATATATTTATTGTGACGCGCGTAGTTTCATCTGATGGTAAGTGATACTCCTGCTCGTAATAACGTGGCGCTAATTAGGACGGTATACACAGCACTTCATTGCGCTCGTCGCCTTGAGATATCGGATGTTAAGTCTCGTTACCCCAGTAATTAATTTCACTGGTTACAACTCCCTACAATCCGAAACACAGTAATGTTTGCTCACTACCGTTTGACGGCAGAAATAGGTGTAGTGGTACCTATCTAGATGGTCGCTGGCAACAGGGACCTACCACCACTAAATAAACAGTAGTGCGGGTATTATTATATATAAAAACTCTTCCTAATTGTTATTAGTAATTACATACTTCCACCTCCTGTTCTTCTACCAGCTATTTGGGGTCAGGACAATATGTACATCTGTTCCATATCTCTCTATCAGCCGTCATATCTGCATTCACACTCTTCTTACACATATCATTTTTTTCACAACCCATCCACACTTTCTTCGGTCTTCCTCCACTCTTATAACCACCTACATTCATTTTCATTACTTTCTTTGTTAAAGTAATTACATACTATTAGATAACAATATTAAAATAGAACTTTTTTAAATTTTTTAAATGAGTTACTATAATATTCATTACAAGTATATACTGCGTTAAACCTTTGGATAAATTTTCTTTATATTTACATTCACTTCATCAGCCAATTGACATCTACAGCTGAATCTAGGCCTCTTCCAATATGGGAGGATCTGGGCTTTTCCCCGCCACGCTGGCCCAATGCGAGTTGATGGGAGCCAGAGCCTCGATTGTTGATTAGTAGGGTGCATATGAGTGCGTTTCACTGTGTAAGGCATCGTCTGTGTAATAAAAATATCAGGTTAAGGAAACAGTTACAAGATATAACATATGTTGGTCACTATTAAATTCTGGCAATCATTATATTATTATCAGAGAGCGAGACAGAGATAGATATAGTTTCCAATTCGATTAATAGTAACAGTGTCTACTACTTCAGTGTCAAGTAGTAGCGTGCAGTGATAACAGTAGTATGAAGGCATCAGCTAATAACTAATGCAACCATATTGTCGTAGTACATATAATTATAGATTTTTTCACATAGTATATGACAGACGTACTATTTACTATCAAGTGAACATTCTAGACGATTTCTTTTTTAAAAAACCTAGTGTTCTTCTTCTTTAATCTTGTAATTGTAACTATGTATCATATGTGTATATAATGTTACATTGTAAGTCTTATTCGGGTGATTTAATAAGAATTTAGATTTTTTTTTAATATTTTACTGTTATAGTGTTTATAGATTTATATTGCTCACAAGAGACACCAGGTATTTGTTTATTTACTAGAACCAAAACATAGAAACCACACCCGGCAACCTCATCTATGAGCGTCATAACTAACTTATAATATATTAATTCATAATTTTAAAGATATGTATGTACAAATAATAAAACTATGTTTAAGTTATCTCCCGTATCATTGTTCTATTAAAGAAAAAGTTTAAAGTAGGTAAATATAAAATATAAATATTTTGAAGAGTTTACTATATATATATATATGATATTAAGTATCCTTATAAAGTTTTCGGAAGAATTATATTATATTTAAAATCCTCGTTATGGACTCTTATACAAAACATATATTTACATAACTCGAGTTAACTAATTATAATAAAAAAACAATCAATGTACCTCTCAGTTGTACAGTCGCGAATAAATATTAAAGCATGTAAACTCCAAAACAAAGAGATGATATCCTTGATCTGGTTAAAGCTTACGCAGGACTAGCAGGTAACGATAGAGCTGATCACCTTGCTAAAGAGGCAGTACTAAAACTACAGATTAAGCCAAAATATGACCTGTGTCCGATTTCATTCATCAAACGTCAAATCTGTATAGATACGTTGACCGAATGGAACCAGTGCTATAAAGAAGGTAAAACGGCCAATACTATTAAGCGCTTTCTTTCGGATGCAACTGAGGCATATGCACTCATGAGAGAAATAAAAATGGACAAGTTACTCATCATGTCATGGTAGATTTTTCGATTACTTGTTTCGCTTCAAGTGCAAATATAGTCGAGCATGTCTCTGCGATTATTTACAAGAAGAAATAATCATACACCTGATTGTGAAGTGCCCGGTGTTCGGATAGCAACGAATGGAATTAGAAATAGAGTTAGAATGAGAAATATATAAAAGCAAATTTAGTTATATAATTAGAAACAAGTTTTTAGAATTGTTTAAATACGTTATATAACTGCAAATAGCAATAAGTAATTAAAAAGAAAATCGGCTCTTTGAGTAATTCCGTTTTGTATTCGCAACTGATTATAACGAAAAATTATGGTGATTCTAAATAAGCGTAATTTTTTTTTTAATAAATGCAATAATTGTTTATATATACAAGTAGTCTGACCTGTGTCAGAAGAAATTTAAACAAAAAAATTATCAAAAACTGTTCAGTCTTATTGCCTTTTAACATAGAGCGAAATTAGTATCAAGAGTTAGGCCCGACTGTGAATGATATAAAGATATGGTATAAAAAAAATATTAAGCAGGGTTCTTAACTGATTTCTAATTAAAGATTATGTATGGAATGGAATGTTAATTTAATATTATGATATTTTACTATAATATTTAATAAGTAATAACATATATAACTCATTAATTGCACTAATTAAAGCAAATATACGTAACGAGTTTCATAAAGAGATCAATATTTAATTAAGTATTTGATAGTGCTTAATGATAATGACAAATTATAATTATGTTCACAATGATTAGTTAATAACATAGTTTGAGTAATTTTGTAGGTGATTAATTAATGCTCTCCGAATGACTGTATATATAACACTTAATTATTTTTCTTTTCTTAGTCAAGTGTCACGTTGTACCATGTCATCACGCTTTGTACTAACATCGATTTTGTGAAAACGATTTTATGATCAGTGATTATCGAATAATGTTATGATATGTATTATATATACGAATAACATAATTGTAATAACTTATTCTGTGGAATTTCATTGAATTTAAATGGATATTCGTAAACTATTAAATCAGTCTTTCAAAACGGAGTTTCAGAAATGTGTAAGTAAAATTTCATTAATTTTAACGTTATTAAAAAAAATTTTTTCGGTCCCCGTGTCATAGATACAGAGAAAAAAACTCAAGCATTTCAATCAATTGTGTAAAACATAGGTATATACATTTTTTTTGTAATTTTTTTTTGTTAAATAATTTTCAGGATGAAATTAGACAAAACAATAATAGAAAAGAAAAGAGGTTTCGAAGTGCTTTTACAACGGATCAAATAAAATATTTAGAAATGCAATTTAAAAGATCACGGTACATTGGTATCGTTAGCCGAAAGGAAATCGCGAAGACTTTAAATATATCAGAGAGAGCAATCAAAATTTGGTTTCAAAATAGAAGGATGAAGGAAAAAAATGATACTAACAAAGAATACAATAATTACGATCATACCGGATCTCGTAACGTAATATTCGATGATCCACCAATAGACTCGGATGTATTGCAAACAAATAACGATCCATGCTTACATTCCACACTACCGCAAACAAAACCACAGACAAGTTCAGCTGATAACTTTATGAAGAACAATTACAAACCAGTTCCTAACGAGGCAACAAACAACACAGATATAGAAAAGGATGGTGATGATGTAATAACATCACCTTATTTTCAAAGTAAAAACATTAGTACTACCACTGGAGAATTCTCAATAGAGTTGTTAAAGAAATATAAAAATCATTTACATGAGCCTATTATAAAGTCGGCAATAAATGTAAATGTACAATCGAGAAGAAAAGAGGTTGGCAAGTGTATATCCAAAGAAACAACTGAAGTAGGTCGAGAAGTTTGTCAAAGTTCAGTACCTATTGTAAAGTCTTCTGCATCCGTGCAGAACCAGTCAAGAAGAACATGTGCACAGATGCCCGCAGGATATGTCCCGTTGTTCCAGCAGAACCACTACCAACCATCAGCTTGTTTGTCAGCAGGAAATATTGTATGGAAACCGTTAGATACACCGCCGATGGCAGGTTTCGTGCCCGTGAGAGACTTTGCCATAGTGCCACATTCACAGGCTGTACCATATCCAGTTCCGCAAAAACAGAATAATGTACAGAGAAGTAAATGTTTGTGCAATTGTCACATGCTACATTTACCACACCAACCAACAGCATCCGGTTTTACGCAAGAAAATCAAATACCTCGACCCCAATACCTCATAGCAGTACCCATTCATAAAAGCTCTCTTCAGTTTGCTTCACCGCTTTATAAACAATGTTAATATATTTTTTTTAATTTTAAGTTATTGTTGATCATTAAAGTTTTTTGTTTTTTTGTTTTTATGAAGTGTTAAAAAATGTAAAAAAACGTATTGTGATTATATTATTTTATTAAATTCTCATGTATTCATAAATATTCTATTTTATTTAAGACAATATAAAAATTAAACGTTTCGATATAGTTATGTAACACGAATAAATAAAATTTTGAAACACAAAAGAGGTATACAAACAGACAAAAGTGAGCAAAGTAACTTAAAAAAAAAGAATAAGAAATATGAAACAGTACCTAAACATTGTTCATTAGTTTTGAGATTAAAACCAAATTATATATTTATGTATATTTTTAACATGATTTCTTATTACTTATATACTTACACCTAATTACAAAATTCACAGGGAAAGAGTATAAAATAATTATTATTATAAATAATATGAACTATACACAATAACATAAATATAGTATATCTATTTTAATAAATATTTACTTACAAGCAATATTATATTAATGTAACATATATTTAGCCATATCACTGAAAACCACTGCAACAATTTGTCTATGTTACAAAATAAAGTCAACTAAATAAAATAATACAAATCTTAAACTGTTTTAATAAATATTAAATTAAATAATAACAAATTAAGTCAATTTTATAAATAAATTAATTAAATTATAAATAACTTAAGTTTAATGTGTCTCCCGGCCAAGTTTGAGGTTCACTGTTGTATTCATGGTATTGGTAGTTTGGTTCCTGATCGAAATTATATTCATTAGGCTTGTATGGATAATATTGTGTTGGATAAGTGTTAGTATCGTTACAGAATGAAGATTGCACAGATGAAGTATTATTAAAATATGGCTGGTTAATTTGAAGATCACCTGCTGAATAATAATTTTGTGTTATACCATTCGGTATTTGATGATATGTCATCGTGTTATCCATATTAAAGTTTGTATGCTCATCGAAATTTTTTCTTTTAAAATTTTCCGATTCCGTCTGCGGTAAAGGTGACATGGAGTCGGAGTAGCTCTCACATGATGAGTTGCTTGAATCCGACGACTCCTTCTTCTCCTTCATTCGCCTGTTTTGAAACCATATCTTGATGCAATTATCGGCGATGCCAAGTACATTGGCCAGTTCCTGACGACGCTCTCTGTCGAGGTACTTCGAACCGGTATAGGTTTTTTCTAATAATTTCAGCTGTTGAGATGAAAACGACGTGCGATTTCTTTTCTTTTTCTTTATTGTCTTTGTAACGGCAGGTGCTGTAACGTATTAAAGCTATGAAATAAAATTTGATAATTTCGTACAAGCTTAATACATACTGCTGTTGTACGGTTTAAAGGGCGTTATATGAAATAAAATTACTGTGTAAGTAAGACTTAAAATGATATATTTCTTGCGGTTACGATCATTTGTATAAAATCACATATGATCAAGTAAATACACTGTTCGGCGTACATCATAGTAATGTAGAATAGAATATAAATAACGGCGCCCAGTTCTGCTCCTATTTAATATTTACAACACTTACTGTATGTATTATGTATTAAGTATATGTATTATATACTTGCATGTATTGTTAAATCAAGTATTATTATTACGATAAATAATATCTGGACATATGGATTAAATGACCGAAGCTATATATCCGTGTGACCACATAAAGTTAATCACGTTAAAAAAAACTAACAGTATAGGAAAAAATTTTAATTACCATTTAACTTTTGTTGTTGTTGTTTACACGGCCATACATTGGTAAACGGTCTATTCTCCCAATAGTCGATCTGTAAATAAGGTAAAAAGAAATGATTGATTTTGAACAAAATATTCGTAGTACCTGAAACTAAAACGTGTGTACCCGCTTTAGTATATTTATTTATTTATCTTTTAATGTACACCAGTTACAAGATATGGAATACATTATATGTATATATGTAAATGTACAAATATACGTAAATGTACAATGGGCGGTCTTATAGCTCAAAAAGCAATTTCTTCCAGACCACCCATTGGATAGGAGGACGAGGAATAAAAGCAAAGAAAAGATAGTGGTGCATTAAATAATTAAAAACTACAACTCTTGACGAAAGATCAAGCAATAGCACAATTAGACAGAATTTATAATTTAAACTTTATGATAGTAGTTACTTAAGTGTCTTTTGAAAGAAAATAGGGATTTGGCGGTACGACTATGGTGCGGTAAAAAGTTTCATAAGCGTAGCGCTGTAACGGAAAAGGAGTTTTGGAAAAATTAAGAGGAATGCACGGGAACGCGAAAGAAAAGGTTTATTGAAGAGCGAAGAGTACGACTGTGGCAATTGGAAATAAATTAGAATTGATTATTTAGGTAGGAAGGTGTTACATGCTTGAATATCTTGTATAAAATAGATAGAATGTAAGTATTCCTGTGAAGACGGTTTGACAGCTTAAGTCTTTACTGTGTTACCATACAGTGTGTAATTCCTGTCGGAAATAAATAACTAAAAAAACACTAGAAATTGACAAAGTTAATAATATTTACACAAACTATACACTTCTACAAATTTTAATAATAAGGTATATAAAAAAAATCTCTACCTTTTTTATTAATACAAGAATGAAACACATATTCTTTTGTCATATCTTGTACATTAGAGATTTTTTTTTAATCAATTAAGGGACGAGACGAGTGGGATCACATCTGATGGTAAGTGATACGCCTGCCATAACTATACACATAGTACAAGAACATAGCGCTAGTTAGGATAGTATATACTGCAACAGACTGCGCTCGTCGCTTGAGACAATGTTTAGTTTTGCTACAGCACCTTTTGAACTGGAATACAGTAATGTTTGCACACTACTGTTTGGCAGGAATAGGCGCTGCCGTGGTACTCACCTAGACGGTCTTCGGCAACAGAGACCCACCACCAGTGCATATAGTTTAGGAATCATATAAAATTAGTTATAGATTTATTGTGGACTCTCAATCGAAAGGTTTGATAGAGGAAGGTAGTTAGCTGTAGCTGCGCATGTGTATATTCTTGATAGTTTATTAGTTAGACTATGAAAGTTTAATAATATATATTAACCCTTAAATGTTCTATGGAACATATCTTCAGACAAGAAGCGACATTTATAAATAAAAAAAAATCTGCAATGTCAGAAACGATACATAATAATACAGAAAAAATATACATAATAATTTCAATCGATGTGATTATAAAATAATTAGATCCTATTTACTAATGTCATAGTTATTTTCGTATACGATAATGTGTAACCTGTAATGACTGTAAATTAGTTCGTAGTTAAATTAATGAAATAATGTAATATCAATTATTCTTACCTCATTTATGTTACTTAATGGAGTCAAAGTGGTCATTAATACGTTATGAAACATCACGAAATATTATAATTACTGTTATATTAATTATTTCAATAACACAGTAACAACGACGCACGAGCGAGCGCGATAATATAAAAACAAAATGGAGTCTACACGGCGATTGATCCATAAAGAGTACTATTAATCTACCCTCGTTAATATATAATTAATATAAAGTTTTTTTTTTCTTACGTACCATTTTATTGTATGTATTTGAAAATAATAAATAATCGTGTTATTGATAAAAAGGACATAATCCTATTTATCAATAGCGCAATTGTTTATTATTACTGGTGGTAGGTCTCTATTGCCGGAAACCGTCCGAATAGCATAAAAGTATAAAAAAAAAACAATAATATTTGCACACTACAGTTTGGCGGCAGAAATAGGCGCTGCGGTGGTACTCATCTAGTCGGTATCCGGCAAGAGAGACCTATCATCAGTAAACTGAACATGGTTTTCTTGAGATTACAACCTTTAATTTTAGATAATACGTATGGAGAGGAATTTGGACATGTGCTAATCACTTCTCTTCTCTAGGCATGTCCTGTTTTCTTGTGACCTTTACCTGTTAATATTGTGCGCGCCATCTCACCTGTCAAGTGTGGCGAGGTTACTACCAAAATCGGAAAGCTTATTATTCGATCTCTTTCGTTATATGATGATCAATATAAAGTCATTCGTTATTAAGTATTTTAGTGACATAAAAGATATATATACATAAATATTTTTATATGTATAATAGCTGTTCTCCACCTGATTTGCTGGCTGTAATATAAAATTAAACTTGAAATTTCTCTGAAATATCCCTTAACAGCTACCGCAAATGACTTTCTATAGCAACCGTTGTTATAGCAACCGTATAAATAATACAAAATAAAAATGTTGATAAAATTTAATCAGAAATATATTGATGAAGGATCTATGAAATTCAAAAAATAAATAGCCTATATAATTCCATTACAAATCCATCCGCGTTGAATAGGTCATGTTCTCATCTGGATACGTTCACTAGTTTTCACGTGATTGACTAACAAAGAAAAACCATTTTCATTATTTATATATAGCTATAAATATAAATATATTTATGTATATAATTAAATATACATATAATAGAAAAATCGTAAACAAAGCTTTGTCTTCATTTCTCCTTATTTATTACAATTGCTGTTTTATAAGTATATGTACTTATGTCTAAACAGGATTAAACAGGTATTATAAGTATCATTACTTTATGGTAATAATAAACACTTCTAAGTTTATTATTAAGAAACTATTTTACTTGTAAGTTTCTTAAAAATATTAAAGTAAACACGATCATTAAAATAATCCTTTACTAATTAGTTAAGCATGGACTGTAAATTAAAAAAAATAGTGGCGGGCTGGGGAAGGGGTGTTTTACGCTAATGAGCTTATTTTACAGGTATAAAAGGGTTAGGTTTACAATAATCTCCATCACTATTGCCCAGTACATCTTGGTGAAATGTTTCAGTGTCCTCGGCAGGGTGGCTTTGAAATGGAAACCACAATGAATAATTGTATAATATATTATAGTTCCTCGTTGAATTCAAATACAACCGGAAATTGGGATTCAAGATGTTTTAATGTTAGTGTTTTTTTTTTTTTATATTTTTAAATTTGAGTTGAGTCAACAAGAAAATTTTAGATAAATATTCATAATTTTTTTTTTCTTTCAGGATAGATACACAGAATCCTGTTCTAATAACTCTGAGTTTTTAACGTCATCACAACGAAGGGGTCAAATTATTAATAATAATCATACAGGGCATTTTTATCAGGTAAGATAACTTTGTGGTTTAATGTTAATATTATTTTAGCTTTACTGCTTTATAAATAAATTAATAAGAGTATTTATTTTAGGGGTATAAATCAATGAAAGTACCAGAAAACGCATCATGCGTAGATCTTCTTGACAATATAAAGAAAAATCGTGCTCGTTATACAAGTAAGTTATTTTCATCTACTTATGAATAGTCGCATTCGTGTAAGCTTGTGATATTATAAATTTTGACTAAAATCATAATGAAGACTAGATTTTAAAATATAAAAAAACATGAAATAGTTAAATTTGTTTGGCGGTAGATCGGTTTCCAACTATTATACATACGTACTAAGTTATATTTACAACTCAAGACTTGACGGACTTTTAAGCCACACTAAGTCCATAGGTGATGAGTTCGCCAATTTGGTTATATGTATAACTTTTTTATGTATTGATATATTGTTTTCAACAGGACCTCGTATACAACAACTTGTTACAAAGCGGAAAAGAAGAACGGTGTTTAATACGGAACAGATATTGACATTAGAGAAGATATTCAATAAAAAACCTTATGTCAGTAGAGAAGAGAGACAGGAATTGAAAGAAAGGTTAAACGTAAGTGATCGGGTGATAAAAGTATGGTTTCAAAACCGGCGACGACTGTCGGGACAAAAGGAAACGGATATGTCAATGTATACAGATTCATCAGAAGAGGAGATTGAGCGTAATTTTAATTTAGATTACGTTCAGTCTAGAATTAACAAACCTGACGAATTTGGATATGTGACATTGGATGATAAAGCTATGCAGCAATTAATGACTGCCGTCAATTCGATCTTAAGGGATGTCGACTTAGATCTACATTGTATGGAAGATATAAATAAACCCTCCAGTAATGCTTTGAACTATGAGCCTATTTCACCAGTAAGCGTTCATGATGATGACGACGACATTGCATGTTTATCGGATTGGAAGCCACACGCGCCTGAAGACTCCTTAAGACGATTATTCGATGTCCAAAGTTTGATGTCTCGACAGCTCTCATAGAAGTGTCGCTAATAAGTGTTTTGAATTTGATATTTAACTGGGGGTAGATATCTCCTGCCAGAGACCATCTAGGTGGGTACCACCGCAGCGTCTTTTCCTGCGGCCCAACAGTACTGCGCAAACGTTACTGTGTTCCGTTTTGAAGGGCGTTATGGCTAGTGTAATTACTGGGGTAACGGGGCTAAGCTTTTTGTCTCAGCCGATGAACGAATGTATAACATCATAACTAGCACCACGTTGTTATGGGTGGTTATCACTTACTATGAGGTGAACGTCCCGCTCGAATAGTCGCATAATTGTATAAAAAAAATTGCAATAATACCTTTATTGTGCGAAGCGGTGTTAGTTATTAGATTGGTATACATATATTTTATTGTTATAAATTCTTATGCTTTGTATAAGTTTTAATATAATTTGATAAAACCGATATTAATTAGTTTATATTTCTTTAAGAATAGTCTAATTTTCATTTATCAATGATTAAAATACTTTAACTAAGTTTAAATTGTTATTTATGTCTTAATTACACTACTTCTACGATACTACTGTACATTAAGATTTTTGTTAAATTATTTTTGATGTTTCTTGTATATACATGTATATATATATATATATATATATTACAGTAATATCGATAGATTGTTTTACAATAAAATAAACAATAAAACATTTAAAATTTATTTAATTTAAATTTTCCATACATATTACACAAAGCTTGAAAAAGTTAGTGAAGTACATAAGTAGTTTGCCCCCAAACATTAACTTAATATTATATTAAATAATTAAATATTTTATTAATTGTATTATTATTTAACAAACAGTGTTTACTAGTTATTTATATGTACACGACAAAAGGTTTGTTGTATGTAAATATCACAAAGAAATATATGAGGAGTATTTGCTATTGGTTGCAGTACTAGTGGGGTTTTGACTATTCGCATCGGATGTTGCCAAGTAAGCGAAATATGACTCCTGAGTGAACGGCATGTTTGTTGTCCTGGCCTGCAAGGTGTCTTCGTAAGTCGGGGTTACCGTAGTAGGAATCGGTGAGTTAAATGTGTAAGTGTCAGTCGTAGGCGGATGTATTACTACACCACTAGACAAAGCATTGTAGTATGACGAGCCGCTGGGATAACGCGTCATGTCTTCGTTTAACTTCAAGTTAACTCCGTTTGGCACATAACTGTCCGACGGTAAGGACGATAGTGCATTCGGATTCGGTTGCAATGAATCATCGTTAGCGTAACGATAAACCTCAGACATCGGTGAGTAAGCGGCCCTACTCGTGCCGGGGCAGTAGTACGATGAATACGACAAGTTCGGCGTATACGAAGGCAATTCGATCGTGTTTTGAGGGCCTTTAATTTCTGTTTTCAAAGAATTCATTGAAGAGAAGTCTGAGGGTCTTGATAAAGTGTCATTGGAGCCAACGTATATCTTATGGTGACTTGCGTGACTGTCTGTCAACAATCTTCTATGACGATCGTGTCCTCCACAACTTCTACCGTGGCTCATTCTATGGTCTTGACTAGGTGATATTTCTTTGGAACTCGAGGGACTGTTGTCGTCTACCGAAGATGATGGTTTGTTATGCTTGTTGTCCTTCTTATATTTCATTCTTCTGTTTTGAAACCATATTTTTATTTGGCGTTCTGAGAGTTGGAGATAATTGGCGAGCTCGATACGCCGCGGTCGGCACAGGTAACGATTTTGATGAAACTCATTTTCCAATTCCACTAACTGTGAACTCGTGTAGGCTGTACGCGCCCGCTTCGTGAATCCTTTTTGATAAGATGAATCTGAAGACATTTCTGAAACATTACGCTAAATATTATATGTTCACATTGGAACAGTTAAAGTAAGAACATAATATTTCAATCATACCGTTAGTCAAAGATGAAGCAGTGGTGATGGCGGAATTATTTAGCGTTGATGGAGATTTACTCCAACCCTAAAATAAAACGTAATGTTATAAAAAAAAAAGAATTATTACACAACCGACTTATACAATATCTAAAAACACAATGAGTTTACTGAAGAATATTTTTTAATTACGTCTATCAATAACCGAATTAAATGATCATTAGAGATCCGGTTATTTTGTGGTAAATCACATTTTTGACAATAGTTTCAAAGATATTGTTAATATGCGACTTTAATACCTATCTTAATATAGATAAGTTATAAATTTCTGCAGCATTTTTACCTGGTTGGGAAAACTGGATTCGTGTAAATTATTTACGTCCCGTATAGTGTCTTTTACAACATCGTTGTCTAAACTGCCTTTATGGTGACATCCTATAGGTTCATTAGGTAAAAAATTTCTATCGTAAGTAACTTGACTTTGGATTTGAACGTTAGGAGTCACAAATAAGTTATCACTATGGTTCATACAATCATCGGAGTTCATTTCTTCAGTCCCTGAGCCATAATTATTATGTGAGCTGTTACTGACGTTTTCGTAGTTTGGTATTTGATAATCGTATCTTGGCTCAAAATCTTCTTGTATGTTAGGACCACTGTACGATTGATGTAGTCCGAGGATATCATGTATACTAAAACCAGTAGAGTCCCTCGAGTTATAGTCTTGTGAGAAAGTATTAGACATAACATTCAATACTTCTGATTTGCAATCATTGAACACATTTTCTTGGGTATTGTAGTTGACTCCATCGGACAAGATATCTTCGACCCCGTGCGAAGTAAGTGTGCTTACTTTGTAGTCGTTTTTCTCACTTTCGTCAATTCCTAGATTATGATTGTACTGTGGAGCGATCGTAGTAGAAAATTCCGATGAAGTAGAGCCCACTGATTCATCCGATTGTAAGCTCGGTGGTGATGGAGTGCAAGACGACATTTTTTAACACAAAGCTATAATGTTCACTTTACTTTTCAAATGTCCATAATAATATGATTGATGCACAAATACTATGCACTAAAGCGACCGTACCGTTAAAGATTTGTTTACTAAATGCTTTTTCTTCACCTGAATGTCGTTAATTTGGTAATGACTTTGTGCTTGAGTGTGCTGCATTGTGATAGGCTCGACTTGTTTGTGTGCGACCGATAAGGCGGACATACCGGGTCTCCGATAATAAACGAACACAAGATAAAAGTTTAAAATATATCTCAATAGCTAAAAGGCCTGTCACAACTTGTACAAAACTAGATATTTGGGTCTCGGTTACCGATCCTATTCGTATACGATTTGTAGTTAATCATGATTTACTCGTTGTACAATCACAGCTTTGGTTAAAACTTATCATGCAATTGTTATCGTAATACTTAGTATAAGATTTGATTGTTCCAAACGGGGAAGAACTGTGACTGTTGTAAATATCTTTTTTAACAGCTTAAAGCTTACTTATTACTTGGAGTTAATAAGGAGATTAACGCTTAAAGATTTCTATTTTCCAACAGAACCACTTAAGAATTATATTGAGTTTACTCACACCTTAACTTACGTATATCTTAATTCAAAATTGACACTAAATATGGTAATGATCCGGAAATATAAATACTTTCATTATATAACGTAACCTGGATATGGAACTGATCATACTATATGGGCTTGTAGGTCATAACTTTAACTTTTAATTCTCTGGAAAAATTTTCAAAAATCTCAAAGCACTAGATAAAATTAGTTATCTAGAAACACTCCTTATTAATAATCATTTATTAAAATAATTTAAAACACAATATTTTGTACATAAGCGAATATTAATACTCTACATCTTAGAATTTAGGTTGATACGTATTTTAAAAAGTAGGTAGCGATATGACAAAACCACAATTTGTTACGTAGACGATTCGAAGGTAATATAGGTCCCTTACCTACAAGCTGATACAAAAGTCGTTAAGATAATGATAAGTTTGTACTTTAATAAATTCAACAAATTTTTAATAAACACTATTGGACAATGTCGTTCTAAGATATGGTCTTGATTATAAAATAGATAGTCTACTTGTTTAACTCATCATCATCATATAAACCTCCACTGCTGAACTTAGGCCTCTCTCAATGATCTCCATTTGTAGGGGTTCATTTGGAGGTTTGTTGCCATTTCCCACCACGCTGGCTCAAAAGGGATTGGTTTGAACCAAAGCTTCGTTTGTTGAATAGCAGAGTTGCACCAAGAGCAAGCGAGGTTGGCTTGGTTCCCGTGAGTTGTTGTGCGGGTCCGATTACATGCCTTGGTTGAATCTCTATAACAATATTTATTGGAATTTGGCGAATAGTTACAGTTAAGTTAGAGTAGTTACAAAATTGGTGTTATTGCTATATTAGTAAACTTTGTGTGATGGTAGTATTGATATTATAGCTATAGTAGTTAAACTTGCCAAATGTTGTACTGTCGGGTTATTTCGTTCGTAAATATTTATTTCAAACTAGCTCGATGGAAAGATGTAGTCTGTGAATGCCTAAAATACTAATGAATGTATAAAAACTAAGACGTTTGTAACAAAAAACAAAACAGAACAATAGAAAAAAAAATTATAGATTAAAGTTAGTTACGTGTACTTAAAAACTTACTTGCTAAGATTAAGCTTTTGTTAACACATCCACGAATTTCTAAGTATTTATGATTTCTATCAGGAAAATAAGTCCCATAGTTTTGATATGGGTATTTGTGGAGTCGTGTAATTGGATAAACTTGAAAAAAATTATATATTAATATATGTATGTATACATATGTCTAGCTCGCTGGCTTAATGGTTAGAGCGTGCGGCCTTTATTCCGAACGTCGCGGGTTCGTATCTTGGCATGTACCGATGACTTTAATATTTAAATTACATACATTTATGAATTTTAGTAACGCCAGTGAAATACAAACGGTGAAGAAAAACTTTGTGAGGACACCTGCACATGAATTAGAATTTATTCTAAGGTATGTGTGTGAAGTCGCCAATCCGCATTGGGCCCGCGTGGTGACTATGACCTATCGCGCTCCTATTGAGGGCAAGCCTGTGCCCCAACAGTGGGGACGTAAATTTGCTATTGAAACATGTCTGTCTGTCTTTAACCTCACGGTTTCTGAACGTACCCACGATTTTATGACATATAGTTTTTAGTTTATACCAGATTTAAAACAACTTAAAGTGTTGTAAATAAAGGTGATTGTAACAAAAAGTTTTCAAACAACTCAACAGATGGCGCCACCATGAATATTAGATCACGCTTATCGTTTATCATAGCGGAAATCCTTCCAAGGATCGCACAACTTTGTGAACATTACAGTAGGCCGATTAGGCCGATGATGATGATGATGATGATGGTGATGATGATGATGATGATGATGACGACGACGACGATGACGACGACGAGGACGACGACGATCGACACCTGCGCCGTCCTGTAGGTTCTCTAAAACCGATTCACTCGCATATCAACCGGTGCCGAATAGTACCATCGCAATGTGGATCTCCACAACGATCTCAAACTCCCGACTATTACGGAGCACTTCAGAGATTGCTCCGAAACCTACTTCGCTAAGGCGTCATCTCAACCCAACCCGCTGGTGGCTAAATTGGCCAACAATGAGCCGTTCTCGAATCCTAAGATTAAAAAGCGTAGACCACGCAAGCGCTAATACCGCCATCCTCAGGGGTCCCTCACACCACACACGAACCCACAGTCACCCACAACAAACACTTCGGACACTACCAACATGCTCCGAATCTCGACATCACGCCGCCCACGCTTCAGAATGCGGCGCCACAGCTACAAACACACCGCGTACACCAAGTATACCCGTGAACAGAGGCGTTCCTCACTGCCCAGAGATTCCAACACAGGCGAAGGTAGTCGGGGAACAGGGCTGCGACCGCCTTCGACAACCGAGTAGGTTTTTGTTGCCGCATACCGTCTAGTAGGGTCCTACCGCAGCTTCTATTTCTACCACCAAACAGTAGTGTGCAAGCATCTGTGATCCAGTTTGACAGGCGCTGTAGTTAGTGTAACTACTGTCTATCAAGACTCTACACCGGTCCCGCCGGGTAGGTTCCTCTTCGCTTCACCATGGGCGACCCAGCCACGGTTACTAAGGCTTTCCGCAACGACAAGGCGGAAGCCTGTTGGGGGGTGGTCTATATGTTGTTGTGAATGTTGTTGAATTTTGTCAGCTCTTGTTTTTAATCATAACTTTTTTTCATTTTAGTAATGTTTTTTTTTTATTTGCGCACAATATTAGTTTTTTTCCGCTTCGATTCTCTTTGTATTGATGATTCCGAGTCAGCTGCGAACTGATGCATCCCGGGTCCATTGTCGCGTTTTGATTAATGCGTTTGCACCGTGAGAGTTTGATGGGTTTGCGGCTTATTTTTATTGCCTTGCCCGATGTTGAATAAAACTTGATTTGACTCTGGAAGCACATGATTTAGGGGTTTGTGAAATATGTAAAAAATTATGTTACTTAAAAATTTTTGTTGTAAATTTTGCGATTTATTAAATAATTAAATACTGTTATTTTTAAATTTGAACAGAAACAAACCGCGATATCGATAGCTATATATATTAGTTTTAAAATGATAAATAAACTTCGCAGTCTCCGTACCATTTAAGAAAGAATTTATGTAGCACAGTAAACATGTGTAAAATTTTGTATATATATAAATATAAGACGGTTTTCACAAGTTACAAATATAATAGCTTAAATGATTTAGTATATCTAGGAATGTTAATATAAAATCTATTTGAAGTTACGTCATTAAAGTTTACGTGTAGTGGTATTAAACAAATATCATGAGAGTTTTCGGAAAAGTTTATTTTCGATAAGTGTATAAATACGTAGCAAAAATAATGGGGAGAGAAATATTGAATATGACGTCAGCAAAATAATTTAAAAGACCATCGCAACAGTTATTCCAATAAATTTCACTTCTTCTGGACAAAAGCAAACTAGATGGTTCGAAGTCCCTAAGCTCATAACGTCAAAGCGATGATATATTGCGATTTGTTCAAAGGGGGACCCTTTTTTGTTCTCAGCCTAATGGTTTCACTTTAATCGACTGTTCCGAGATAGCGTAATGTGATCGTTAGTGAGTGGGACCGAGAGGGAGGATAAAGTGCATCTGTTCCTGCCAACAGTGAAAAGTGGTTCAGATATAGTAGTGGAGACGGTAGGTCACTGTCAGCAGTTTGTTGTGAGCGGTTAGTTGGTGATGTTTAGTGTTCACTATACTTTAATATACGTTTGTGAAATTCATTTATATACCTAAATTTTTTTAAATTCATATTTAAAAATATGTAGAGAATGAATTGATATTTGTGCCAACAATAATATAGATAGTGAGTTTTATTTGAAATATGTTTAATTTAATTAGTAATATGAAATCGCGCCATCTTGTTGAAACATAGAAATTGCTAATATTCAAATTATGAGAAGCGAAATAATAAACCGGAAACTCGAAAGGCTCTACAGGAAGATTTCCACTACTTGTTAATACGAAATTTCGTTAAAAGATGGCGCCGCCAATTATTGTTATATGTTTATTTATTTATTGTTTTAACTACCACCGTAACGATAACGTAAGTGTTATTTTATATTTAATTAATTTAATATTAATGGATCATAATGATGATAAAAGTAACGCCATCTCGTGCGGTTAACAGTTTATTGTTTTGCATATATAGTTATAGTAATATAATATTACTCTATTGGATTTTCATCATAACGGAAGCGATTTTTCAATTTAAACATTTTTATATTTTTTATTTAAAATATTATATCATATGGATTCCTGCTTTTAAAGATGGTTGAAAACGATGACATTTAACCATCGGTTCACACGATATTTGAAAAGAAATAATAAACAAGATACAAGAAAATGATAATTAATTTTAATAGTTGATTTGTTCCTGCGACTATAGTTTTGCAAGGTATAGTTTACACTACAATCTATAAACACATTATGTTATATATATATATCATTACGAGTAAATCGCTATCGTTATGTGATAACCTTTTAATTTGTAATTCGTAAGTTTTTTGTTTTACGCAGAAATGTTCTATTTTACTTCCTTAAGTCATCATCATTATGAGAGTCAATGTTAAGTGTAAGTCAATGTTTTGTAGTAAATGAGACGGGAAAGTGCTGTATACTTAAAAACTATGTATCACTTTTCGCCCGACCTTTTTACGTCATCGTACGTCTAGACGTAGGGCGTACTTTCATGTCAGTTATCACATTCGCTATTTATTTTAAGAAAAGTCTTTATCGTTCATTGTGGGGTTATTAATATGTTGAAATACCATTTTTTATCTGCTTTTTCTCGGTGATAGGTTTCCGTTCCACAGCAATGCCAATTTCTGCTCTCAAGTTTATCAGTATGAAAGGTGCTGTAGCCAGAATAATAACAAGATTAACAATATTTAAATTTTATAGACATGAGCATAATATAGTAGTGTGTGAACATCCTTATGCGTGGTCTTGTTTAGTTCAAAAAAAGACAGTGAATCGTAATAATAAATTTCATGCGATATTTTCATTCTATCCTTTTTTAGTAGGATCTTTATTAATTTTGAATTTTACTTCCCAACATTAACATTCAAAATGTTTTAACCATTTGTTTCTGTAAATATGTGTTATTGAATAAAATTCACTTCATAAAGAATACTTAATCATAGGAGCACTCACAATGTGCTCACGGTGTGAGCGGATATGGCTCGTTGATTTTTTCTAACGACCTATGGTAATGCATAAGGAAAAAGCTTTAGAGATATTTAACCTTATATTTTCTAAGTGTATAATATGAAAATAAGGAAGAAGTTACTATAAAGAATATGCCCATTTCATTATCTTCTATATATACATATGTATCAATTAACATGTTATATTTAAGAAAACTTTTAGCCTATTACAGATAAAAAAACAATTTCATTCGTCTAATTGACGAGACATTTATTTGATGGTAAATACATGATAAGCCTGCCTATAACAAGGAGGCGCTTCTTAGGATGATGGACACTGCAGCACATTATGATCTCTTTGAGATGACTATTGAAATTTTATTAGGAACAACGCTGTTTTTATCGAAACGGAGTAATAATTGCATATTACCACCCAGACGTTTTCATTATAGCCATTTAAATAATATGTATTAAATTCACCAACAAAACAATTTGGTTATCATCATCATCAGTGGATAGAGGTTCACTGCTGGACATAGGCAATTTATTGGAATTTGTATGAACTAATTCTCAATTATTTACTTGCGTATCTGATAAAAGCAAAAGTATTACAATGGTTGCTCCGCAAAATCAGTGTATATTATTACAGAAATTCATTTTCACCCTACCGAAAGTTGAACCACAAAAGCTTCAAGCAGTTTGCAAAGAGAGTGAATAATAACGCAAAGTCCGAATGTCGCGAGCTGTTAAAGAAATTAATATCCGGGTTGCGAATTTGCAACATTTAAATTGTTCCCGTGTAGTTGTGTGCCAAAACTTGCTGTGAAACTTGGAATTGGTGAAACTTGCTCCTGCCGTTCTCTTACATTCCCAGTAATAGCTATTCTCATGGTTGTATCACACAGACCGGAAATGTACAACTTTATATGGAATTTATATTACATTTGAACAATTCTAACATATGTCATAGTTCATATTTACGGTGGTTTATAGCAACCTACATTGATACGGTTTTTAGTGTTGTAAACGTTCATAAAAGAACATTTGACTTAACGAAAGGATTCATCTAAAACAATGTATTGTAGTTCCTAGTAAGGCTATTAACACTGCATCACGTTTTTCCACGTGACACCACGTTACTATATAATATCTATAGTTACAGTACCATGCAATTAAGAACACACAATACTGTTTGGTGCTAGAAATAGCAACATAATCAGACTATCTCTGGAATCAGATACTTTTTTACCAGTACAGAAGTAGTGAAAGTACTAAAATACTCCTCATTTTCTTTGTCGGGTATTTCTATATAATATTAAAATTTTTATATATGTAATAATATTACAGTATTTGCTAATTGGATGCATGTAGCGGAAGATAGTACTGAGTACAGTTTTTTAGAAGTCTATTTATACGAACAGTCTGCGGCGGTCTCATGATGATAAGAATGTGAAATAATTTTTGAAGATCAAACGAATATAACAGTAAGTAATTTTTTTATTTAATTATGGTAATGTATATGAACACATGTCAAGTACACACAAAATAGCGGCCAAGTTTTAAGACTTGAAAGCCATGGATGGCTATCTATGGCTTTCAATTCTTCCTTGTGTGAAGGTTTTCCAAAACCAGATTCTATTAATTACATTCTGTAATAGGCTTTCTGATAAAAATTCTCAGTGATAAAATTTTTGCAGATATATAAACTTTACAGTTTTAAGCTAGGACTACAAAAAAATTATAATGAATATATGCGGATAAGTTACAATGGTGTTAAATTTTATGAAAGTAATCGTTTACTTCCAGGGAGTTTGAAACAAATTGCACTTCCGTCGCTTTCATACGTTCATCATTCACAAAAGCTATCACGTCTAACATTATTGCAGTCATCGTTTGTACGTTACACGGTTTACGTATTCACTCATCGTTTCAGTTTGAATCCGTTTCAGATGTTACAGCGTTTGCACGTTGCGTTCCTAACAAAAGTATCTATTGTATTAAAAACGTTACAAAGTTCGCCTGCGGGCAGATGCTGCGAATGTTCCTGTTAAAGCTACAATTCTGAACTCGTGCCAGAAGTTGATACCCGGGCCGTATCGACTTTTATTACTGTATCGTGATATTGCGACCCCGTTCATGCAACTGAGCTAAATGTCGCATCGAATTCTGTAATAGCGTTTTATCATTATGGTTCTTATAATTATGCTGATTTAATCATTACTAAATTTATCAAGAATTTTATTTTTTTGCTTGTAACATCCTGAAATTTTTAAAAGTGTAACAAATTTTTGTACTTATTTAAGCACAGAGTATCTTAGCTCATAAAATATTGTATACTGTATTAATAATTTTGTTTTATTCGCAAACCGGTAGCTATTTATATAAGGTCTATCTACCCCAAGCGTAATGATCCAGTTCATCGCCCTCGGCCGGTGACAATTATCAGAGGGGCTCGTCCCTTTGCCTTTCTGTGATCTGGCTTGTTTGTCTAGCTTTTATAAAATGACCGCTTTATGTTAAAATTTAACATTGTTATTTACGTAACTATAGAGCTCAACTTTAACTGGCTGATGTTTTGGGAATTGTTAATTGCGCGTCATTATATTATAACGTGTATGATAAACTGACAGAATGTTTGTATGGCAAATACTTTACTGTAACTAATATTGGTTCCAAGTTTAAATATCCTATTAAAAGCTAGGAATTTTAACTATAAAACTTGATTAATAGTTCTAAAATTATAAATTATTCTTTCATACGTCAAAAGACAATTCTTTTTATAAGCAAATATATAAATAACACCCAAAGTATATGATATTATAACATTGATTGAATTTTCGAATCTTTTTAAAATATTTTTTTTATATTGCTCGTGATCTCGATTTCATTTGATGTTAAGTGAAAATCGTAAATATTGTGACTTTCATATATTCAATTTAAAAACAGTGTTTGCTTAATGGAAGAGATTTACAGTATCGTGGATGCAAAAAATTTTAACCACCACGTATATCCTTAATATGTGTATAAAAAACTAATGATTCAACCACTAGTATAATATTTTCGTATTAAAATATAATTTACCTTTAAATACATAATAGTGATATGGCAAAATATAATTTTCTTTTTAAAATATAACTGCACAGTGTTCGCTTCGATAGTGTCGAGTCGACGATTCAATATTTTTATGAAATCCTTTTCCAGACTTCGAAGCGTTCGCAACGGAAAGCAATAAATTACTTTCTTGTATTAATATCATTTATTTATGATGTTGGTATCTCTGTTTAAAAATAGTACAGGACGTGAAAATACATTTTATTACTTAGAATCACGCCTTTGTTTAAAAAAAACTATCATTAAATAACCTAAGAATGTTTAGTTCATTAAAATTAATTTCTAAACTGAAGTATAAAGATTTTGGTTACTATGCGTTTGATAATGAATATACTAATATTTGCTAGTTAAGTGAAGAATTGATTAGTATCGATTTTAGAGCAAGACGGTCTAAAATTAAGTAAAACTACGTGAAATGTACCTCAATAAGATTGGTAAAGCATATCATATATGTATATGTGTGTGTGTGTGTAATAGTCTATTGTATTAGTCTGATACTACCTGAAAGCTGTCACGTTGCTATAAATTCATCAGACGTAATCACCGTACACGGTAATTATAGTGAGGAAACATTTTCTTAATGTGACGTATTGCGATATAACGGAAATAGTTATTTATTACACAAAATGTTGCCTCAAACACTGTCTTTCTCTATCAATTAAACAAAATTAATAAACATATAAATGGTATAATTTGTATCTTGACAAGAAAAGGGTACATGTTTAAGATCACATTGGGTAAATTTACTTACCGTAAATATGGTATACAGATAGGAATGGGATAAGAATGTCTTCGTTCGTACTTGAAAGACCAATAAATAGGTAGGTAATAGCAACCGGATGAAAATCCGATACGGATATTACTCCACTGCAGAAGTAGTAAAAGAATTACACCAGACTCCTGCATTCTGCAATGCCTCGTTTCGTTCGGTGTTACGTCAGAGCTATAGAATTACGTCCAAACACTGTCGTAGTGTAAATAACAATTTCCAATATTTTATCATATAAAATTATTAATATTGAATTTACATATCGGTGAATAAAATTTGTCTTTTCATGTATAATAATTGTCTGTTTAAATTATCAATATCGCTCAAATGTTATTTTTTGGTTCTCTAGTTTCAAAAGAAATAAGGTCTTAACCAATGTAATAGTTAGCTTAACAATATATATAAACCTTCGGACTTTGCAAAATGCCTCCGTGTAGTTTTATTTATAAGCTGTTTTGTATTTCAAAAACATTAAATATATTTATAATAGTAATAAACCATACAAACAGCGTAAATAGCGAATAAATTCTACTGCAATGTGTAAAATTAATTACAACAGTAGCGACCTTTAGCTCCGCTAGCATAAATGTGAATAAACAATCTCGCTTAATCTTCTCATGTCTACATCTGAAATAAATGAAACGGACCTCGCAAATATGTCCCGGATCCTAAACACATAAATGGGGATCATAGCGGGCGCTGTTTTAAAAGGAAAAATTTAATTGAATTTTCATGTTCCCAAAAATATAGAAACATGGTTTGAGGGGTTTGCATTATCGCTTATATTCATGTGAAAAAGCAACGAATCCTGAGGGAATACTGTTTTGTTGCCAGTTTTACACTGGCATTCCTTTTTATGGCC
This sequence comes from Ornithoptera priamus, assembly GCA_029034505.1. Taxonomy (NCBI): domain Eukaryota; kingdom Metazoa; phylum Arthropoda; class Insecta; order Lepidoptera; family Papilionidae; genus Ornithoptera; species Ornithoptera priamus. Next base: position 3,601,179 of record JARDWD010000331.1, read on the forward strand.
GCGTAAATTTGGATTGTTCCGATATAGCGTTATATTAAAATATGTTTGAATTTATAACGTTTTGTTGTGCTATTCAGATTTTATAATCAAATATACTTATAACATTTATACAGTTTAAAATATGATATCTAGAAACATTAAAAGACAGTATATTGTAATCAAATAAGATCAAGTAATGTAAATTTATTACGATATATAATTTATATTATTACGATATATACGATTCATCATTGAATAAAGATGTATAACGGGTAATATAATATAACTCAATTATTAACTATTTATAGCAACCTAATCTGGATTTTTTTTTGGATATCAAAACAACATGACGTACAGGAAAATTACGTGGTTATAAACCCTAAGGCTGGCCACAAGAAGGTTGATCTATCAAAGGTGTTTGCATTACCCATCGCTAGTCGCCTTTAGAAGAAAGATATTATGTCCCGCTACCATAGCTATTTTATCAGCTACAGCGCCCTTTAAATTGTGAGCTTATAAAATTTATACACTACTGCTCTTCATTAGAAATAGGCGCTGTTGTATACCAAACGTAAACTATCTCCAGCATCATAAAACTACTAATTAACAACTTTATTTGGAATAGTAACCAGGTTATAACTAACAGTTTATCAGTTTTAAAGTTAATGTCAACGTGTTTCTCTTCCATTTGTGAAATAATAAATATTAGTTTATAAGAAGAGGTTAAGGAAGAAGGAAGACCTAATTACGACTTTATTAAACGCCCACACACATTTTTTGTCTCGTAAAATGTAAAGGATCGTTCTCACAACATCTGAAATGCTAATTTACATAAAAACCAACCTTCATACTCATTTTGTTGAAATAATTTCATTAAAACGTAAAATGACAGGCAAATAAAAGCCTTTTTTTTCAGCCTTGGTGTACACGTGACGCCCGGAGCGAAAATGGTACGGTCCAAAATGGCGGGTGAAAGATCAATATGAAGTACCGAAAGGTGAACCTATCTCTTTCTAACGCGCACAATTTAATCGTCCGTCTCTTTCGGGCGTTACGGCCTGTCACAGCTACAATACGTCGTATGATAGGACAGATTTCCATTGCGAATTTTCTCTGAATCTTTGGAATTATAAATCTTTTAGAGTTCGCTGTCGCGACATGTTTGTAATGCGATTAGCGATTTGTGGTGAATATGATTACTTTGGGTGTTGGAGATAACGCACTAAAATGAAAATTTGTCCATAAAATTTATTTTATTCACTGCTCATCAATACATTAAAAAAAAACTAATCTTTCTACGTCGATAGTATTTGCAAATGATTAATTATATCTATGTATACGTAATAAGTCAATGTTTCAATTTCAGAAGTTCGAGGCAGCGCAGTAATAAATGTTAAAACAAAACTCTTCAAGTGAATTTGTTTTCAACGATCAAGCCGTCCGAGAATTATGTATCGGTAAGTTTCTCCAACACATTCTATATTTTTACTTCTCAGATTCTTTAACATAAAGTCGGTGCAAAGAAAATATAAAAAAATTGTTTTGACAAAATAATAATAATAGAAAAATATTCTTTCTGATTTTCTCACCCTTCTTAGAGTTAATAACCAAATTTGTGGTTCGGACATGGAAGCTTTGGATTTCGGATAAGAAAGAAATATAACAATTGGATCATTCTATATAAAGTTATGCCATATAGATAGAGATAGATATAAACAAAATATAAATATACATATACGTATTGAGGATGATTCGTCGTCGGTTAATAAATTATAAGACCAGAGATCAATTTAAAGTTTGGTATTTTACATACGTAATACATAAATAGATTTCATTGAAGAGCGTTTCTCAGATGGCAGGCAATAAATGTAGAACATAAAATATATCGGTAGTCTACTAGTGCTTGTTCGTCTAGACATTTGTTTTTAAAATTAATGCATTACGTAATATTACTTTTTTCTATACTTTTCTTTACGGCTATAATAAGATAATGTGAACGGGTTTTGTTTACCGAAGACCAGTTAGTCGCGTACCACCACCGAGTATCTCCTGCAGATAATCTATAGTTTGTAGATATTACTGTTTCACTATCTAGGCAGTTGTTGACGAAAATGTAATATACAATTATCAATGAGCGATGTCAGGTTCTGTGTAATCATACTAATCAGCGATATATTGTTATTAATAAGTTACGTGTTATTGTTAAAGGCCTGTATGTGAACTAATATCATCATACTTCTTTAAACAAAAAAATCCTCAGAGCATATAAATTAAAAAATCTTTAATAATTAGGACGTCAACTATGTCAATCGTCAGCATTATATGCAATTAAAAAAATGGTCTAAATCTATGTGAATGTGGATCTAGTAACATCTACTTTAGAATACGCAATGTAGATTGGAAAGGAGAGCAGCAAATGCTGTACAGACATTGAAGTATTGTCAGGAAAATTCTTTTTTATAACGATTCAACAAGTGTTTACGTTTACGAAATTTTAATACGAATAATAAAGATAATTTTATGTTCATTGTGTGATATGCGATTTTAGTCATAGCAGTTTTATATCACTATTAAAACTTTACATTAGCTTGCTGGGTCGCCGCGAAAGCCGGGCGAGGGCGAGCGTGTTAGTACTCGATTTATCGTCCGCTCCCAACTACCCCGACGTCTGATTTTTAGATCCCAACCGTGTAATTGATGGCAGGGTTTAAATCGAAATTGATTGGTTTTAATATTTAAAAATAAAACTTTACCGAGCGTGAAAGCTTTATTGATTCTGAAAAAGAGAAAGGGTCGATACGATATATGTTCAGAAAACTCATTTTAGACGTATTACAAACGAAGTTCCTTTTCGTTTTAGATATACTTACAACATTTCTGCGTTCAATAAATAATGTAAATGTATGGAGAACTATAACCTACTGAATTCTCACCATACAAATATAAAGGGTTTTAAAATTCTCAAAGGCAAAGTCATCGTGATGGCAACCAAACATCATCCAATAATGAACGTAGCTTATGTCAAGTAATTAGAGAATTGATAATTTAATATGTTTTCACCAAGTTCATTGCGGAGTAATGGCTAATATTTTTTACTGTTATATCTAGAAAATGCCATTTATCATATTATGAAACCTAATCATGAAACCATAAATCAAACATCAATAAATGATGAGCATAGGAATTTTTAAAAAGACGTTTTTGTAGAAAAACAAAATTCTTCCCTTTCGTCATTCCGAGCAGACGGAACGCTTAACAAAAGCTCTTCAAATCCCGACGAGGGAGTAAAAACAAGGAATCCGAGGTTAACGCTTATTAAACTTATCTATCATGCTTTCGTCAATCTCATTTCGACTTTAACGCGTTTCAATTTAGTTTAATTTCCCATAACGCCCGTTGAAGTTTACGTTATTTGTAATGAGACAGCTTCACCCCGGGTGGAGGTAAAAAACTGAATAATTCGTATACATATCTCGCGACATGGTAGGCGTCTTGGGAGCGGCAACAATATCCCATTTGGACCAAACGCCAGGCACCGCCATAAAAATACGATATTCGACGGAACGTATATGCGGTGTCGTGATTGTGAGACATGGAGATTTGTGCAAACGACTAAACACTCCAATTTCCGTTTTTATTTAATTAAATGACAAGACGAGCGAAATGTTCACCTGGTGGTAATTGATACGCCTACCCATAACAACGTCGGCCCTGTAGTTTAGGCCTAGTAAGAATATGACTAAGGTAAGCCCTGCCTGTCCTAGAAGGAAATTAAAAGGGTCTAGGAGTTTCCCGGGCCTTGAGGGTGATGTCCCTTATCGGACAACAAGCGAACTTGCATGGAACAGCATATGGCTCAACGATGGTGCCGGGGAGAGTTAAGCTCCTCCTCAGAGACGTGTAAGAGAAAGAATAGAGAGGCACCGGTGCGTTCCATAAGAGATTCCAGAGCCTCCGAAAGTACTGATGCAGACCACCGAAGGGATTCCAGTGAGTAAGAATTTCACATAACCCTAAATTCCACCCAGAAACAGAGTATCATCCGAAGATTTTCCCCTGAAACAAAAAAAAAAACCATAACTACGTGGCGCTAGTCAGGATGATATACACTATACAATATTGCACTCGTCGCATTCAGACACGATAACTCTTGTTACCCCAGTAAATTCACTAGATACAGCGCCCTTTAAACTGGAACACAGTAATGCTTGTACACAGCTGTTTGGAGTAAAATATACGCTGCGGTGGTACTTAATTAGACGGTCTCTGACAACAGAAACTTACCACAAGTGTGTTACTTACAAGTGTTAATAAAGACGCGAAATGACTTGAAATTTTCCATATATCAGATTTTAAAAATAACTTGATATTTCGTTCTATCATCTACTAAAACTTCAAAATAAATAAATTTCCTTTAATTACAGAAGAAGCAAATAATCCTATTTGAAATTGTTGAATATTTACTTTGAAAAAAAAAACCTCAGTTCTCAGCACTCTATTGTTGCTAGACAATAATGCGGAGTTATCTATTTTCTAAAAACGTTATGTAGCAATATTAAAGGATGGGATTATCACAAAAGTTTGCGAGGGTCGCGGGTAGATAAAAGGGGTGGCGAGTAAAGTGGGCCAATATCGTTGAAGGTGGCGACAGATCCCTTACCCGGGCTGGCATTTCCGATACCCTTTGAGCTTGGACAAGGCGCACATGACGTTCATTTAATTTATTATTCTCTTGAGGCGAACGTAATATAAAATTACCTATTTTTTCTGCTTATAATATAAATTTTAATGAATTACTTAGTTTTATATATATATATATAATGATTTTATTTCATATATTTTTAAGACTTGATACATATATTTAAAAAACAATATATTAATATTTAAACCTAGTAAAGTTTTACTGTATTATACACCTCCTTTATTGTAAAATGTTACGTCGCGTTACTGCAGCGCACCAACCGCGGTGACAGTAAACTTCACTAACTTATCCATCATTAAACCGGAAAATAAGTAATACTGGGTGTTAGGAGACCGCTTCCGAAAACAAAGACAGACGATAGTACTAATGACGCCTTGATGATGGGACGGAAAAAAATTATCCTGATTAAAAAAAAACTTATTTTTGAAACGTTTTATTAGCATTACTCTCCATCATGTTAGTACATCTAAATGAAACGATAGTTTCATAGAAAGTACATTATTTTACTAAAAAAAATCAGCAATGAAACACAAAACCAAAAACAGCGTTCTTTGATCCGAACACCAGCTGTTTTTGATTTTGTGTTGCATTGCTGGTTTTTTTTCAGTAATGTATTATTCATGAAATTATCGTTTCATTTCGCTGTACTAACATGATGGAGCGTAAACAATGTTAATAAAACGAAATATGCAAAATTTTTTTTTTTAATCAGGATAGATTTTATTTCCGCCGCATCATCAAAGGTGTCATTAGTACTATCGTCTGTTTTCGTTTTCGGAAGCGGTCGCCCCTAACACCCAGTATAACATTATTATTTTGCGTTGGTATCTACCATGACGAATTCCAGCTTCACGAAGAAGGAATTTTTTGTAAAATTAACAAATACTATCAAAGTTATACAAGCAATATTTCGTACACCATGTTATACATGGGGTACGAAAAGTATAATATGTAATTCACTAAATATATACTCGTATTACCTAATTGCTTGAATTATTAAATTTTTGTTATATAATATATAAGAGCTGGTAACAGACTAACAGATACCATAAATTTATAACTCTAAATATTGGTAAATACTGTTTTCAAACTATGTCAGTTTGTCGATAGCAGTATGAATAGACTTAAATCCCGGTCTTGTGTTATTTACATGAGAATTGGAAGAGGTTTATAGGGGGAGCGATCCCGATGCTATGTTTGAGTAAATTTTGAAAGGGTGGCGTGGCCGCGGTGCACCCCCTACCCAATGGCTGCCATTTTTGACCCTCCTACTCGTGATAGTTTAATTTCTTTAACAACAAATATTTATAAATTATTTTCTTACTAATAATATATTGTCAAAACGTAAAAGAAGAACATTTATGTCACTATATGTATGTTATTTATTGGATTATAATATGATGAGAGGTTTAAGGTAGTCATGACAATAATGTATGTCAGTCAAGAAAATATTTCTACTTGCGACTACTTAAAACTTATTTGTTTTTTAATTTTTAATACTACTGTATATCGTTTTTATTCTAAATTACTATTATTCTAATTACTCTTATTATTATACTCTAAGATTTGCTTTAATATTTTGGCATTTAACAGACATCAAGACGGAAATAATTTTGTTTCAGAGAAGTACATAAATGATGAGAGAAATAACGGGCACAGTATTAAAAGTAACTATTTGATTATATTTTATTTATTACATTTTTGCTTTAATATATTTATTATATATTTTTTTATTCAATTAAGCGACGAGACAAGCGGGACGTTCGCGTGATGGTAAGTAATCGGCCGCCTATAACAACGTGATGTTAGTTATGATGGATATATTGCACCATATTGCGCCTTTTGTCTGAGACATAAGATGTTGAGTCTCGTTACTCTAGTAATTACACTAGCTACAACACGCTTGAAATCGAAACACAGTAATGTGTGCACGATACTGTTTGGCGGCAGAAATAGGCGCTGCGGTGGTACCTACGTACACGTTCTCCGGGAGAGACATACCAACAGTAAAACTTAACTATATTAGCTTGTTTTACAGTAGTAACAATTATTACCACACGATAATAAAACAGCAATTGTTTCAAAGGTCGGTAACAAAGAGAACTACTGCCTGGATTCGCTTCTATCAAACACCTCTGTTTTCCCGCTATTATGGTCTACAAATGGCTGCCGTATAATTATTATCGCGTTGATTTATAGCGAAAGTACTGTTCGCAGAATATAAACGTTACCATTACACGTCTGCAGTATAACAATAATGGTTTCTTAAATATTTTTTTTTTAGAAACGAGATGTTTATCTGATGGTAAGTGATACGACTGCTTATAAGAATATAGCGCTAGTCAGGATGATATACATTGAAAACCACATTGCGTTCGACGCCTGAGACGTAATCGTTCCCCTAGTAATAACACTAGCTACAATGCCCTTCAAACCGGAACACAGTATGTTTGCACAGTACTGGCGGTAGAACTAGGATAGACCAGTAAAATATATGTTGCTAGTTAGTTTGTTATAAAGAATTATAAGCTCTGGCTCCCACCAACCCGCACTGGGCCGGCGTGCTAGAAAATGAAATAAATCCCTCCATATGAACCCCTTCAAATGTGGATCTTTGGGGAGAGGCCTATGTCCAGTGGACGTCTATGCACTGATGATGAAAGAATTATAGGAGCTTTGTATATCATTTTCACGACTACTTTTTTGATTCGTTGTTTAGTTGTTACAATATTAACATGAATGTGTCAATGTAATAATACAAAATTATTACTTTTTCTAGTATTATTATGTAACACAAGTAAATTTTTCATAATACGGTAGATAGCTTATCTAACGTTATAAAAAACAAATATTTGTCTTATAGTTCTATATAAATATATTAATTTTTATTAATAATACAAACGTAGGAACGAAACAAAACATAAATAAACCGGATATATTATTTTATTTTAACCAAACCTTCGTTTTTTTTGTGGTAGTATAGTCAATAGATGAAAACGTTTTTTCGCTGAAATGATGTCTACACATTCAGAATTTTTTTTTACATTTAAAGTTTTTTCATCTTTTTTTATATGTATCTCTAGCACAAGCTTTGTTACTGCAGAATGAACGTCTGCAGTAGGAAAGTAACAGAGTTGTATAAAGATTTATTTTGGGCCGCGGACCTTGGGTCCACGAGCCCAGTATGAAATGACTTTGTATAGTAAATTGCCAGTATACATGATGAGGTCTCTGATGAGAGAATAAACAAAGATCTATGCAAATTTTCTTTGAATAGAGGTACCTGTACTTTTCGAAACGAAAAACAATCTACTCGATTCGCTTCGTACAAAAACTATTCGCCTAATGGATTTTGGTATGATTGTGGGTTTTTTTTTTGCGAACGGTGCCTGATGGTTGGCTGTGCACTATTTCTGCATCAATTTAATGACGTTATAAATTCCGAGTTAAATTTGGTCTGCACTGGCTTTACGAGGCGCGTGGTGGGAGTACTATGGCAGTTTTTATTCACGAGCTTAATTAACGAATGGACAAAAGCTCGTTCCTATCTAAATGCCATTGTCTCAACGATTATTACTTTAAAATAAAAAGTTTTATTATTATTTGTACTACAATTTTCCGCAGATTAATTATTTGCTGTCTAAAAAAAAGATGTTTTTTTTTAATTGTCATAAACATAGCAATTACTTTAAGGGTCACTTATTTAAAAAGGCTTATTATTACCTTGCATACCTTTATATGAAAATAGAATTTTTTTCTTAATAAACCATTTATTTATAAAAAAATATGTACTTAATTGATTATTTAATATATTTTTAAAGGCCGGTCAAGGAGTTATCGTTATAAATTGTATATAAATACACTATATAAGTGCAGTGTTTCCTATAAAACTACCTGAAACTGAATATAGACGATTAGAAGATTTATTTCAACCGTAACTTAACGGTGTCGTTAGTTACATGTTACCGAAGTAATAGCCTGGGTACGGTTAACCGATGAAATATGTATAATGGGATAGTGGCTTTACTGGAAGGTACAGAATCAATACGTTTATTAAGGGTAAATGTATACGTAACAGAAGGTATATGAAATTAAGTATTCTTGAATTTATAATGAATAAAATCTCTTAAAGCTTATATGCCTATCTAAAATATTTTTAACAGTATTTTAAAAATCTATCGTTAGGCAGTGAAAATAAATTTTTGATAATCATGCAGAAAAATTCTTTTGCCTCTTGTCTACTTTCGTCACGCCCAAATCAAGTAATTGATCTCCTCTGAAGTTTATTTAAGATATTTATGTTAAGTAGAAGAAAAATTTTCATATACTGTGATACAACATAAATATATATATTCAGTATAGATAAATACATTGTCTTCCTTAAGTTAATGGTACATTAATAAAGATGCCCGACTTGTAAGTTTTAACTCAATACATATGTAATAAATGCGAACACCTAGCGACAAGATGATATCTCTTGATGGTAAATAAGACGTCTGCCCATAACAAAGTGGCACAAGTTATAATGTATATACTGAGCCAAATTGCGCTCGTCATCTGAAACATAAGATTTGTTACTCCAGTAATTATACTAGGTAAAGTGCCCTTCAAACCGGAACATAGTAATCTTTGCATACTACTCTTTGGCGGTAGAATTAGGAACTGCGGTGGTACCCTACCTAGATGGTCGCCGGCAATAGAGACCTACCACCAGTGAGACCGAGTTTGACATCATACCTTCGACTTATTAAAAAAAATATGATCTGAAATTTAATTAAAAACGGAAATTAGTCTACAAGATAGTATATAATCTAGACAATAATTTCCATTATGTATATACTCTGGCTAAAGGTAGACGTCCATCGGGTAAGATGATAACTACTTCTACTATGCTAGAGTAGATATACTAATACTATCGTAAAAAATAACGAAGCGACAAGACATATCAGATGTTCACCTAAAAATAAGTAATACGATTGCTAATATAATTTTCGCGTTAATATTTGGGGGCAGAAATAAGAGCTGCAGTATCCAATTGATCTCCGGCAGACTAGTACCAATTATTAAAAGATATGTATTGGAAGACAGTAATAAACGTTAAATCTGGTTTCACACAGAATATCAGTTCCTTGTGGCGAAGTGCATAGTTACCGCACTTTATGTAAAATTAATACAAGACCGGCTACAGGAACGACTTCCATCGACTACGGAGACACCATTTGTAATTCTAGCTGGAGTATTATTCTGGCACCAAAGAGATTTTTCTTATATTCACAATAGATTTTTCGTTAATTGTTACTATTAATGCTAACATTATTAATTTACCCTTTTTACAGCTTCAGTATTGCTAATATCCAATTTTTCTTCTTTACAATATTAGTGTACGCTCATTGACTTCTTTAAATTATACATAATTTCTTCTAGGTGTGAAGAATGCGATATCTGTCTTTGTAGAGGTAAGGTTGGATTATGAAGGACTAGCATAGAATAAAGCTACCGCACTTTCCCGTCGTCATCAGTTAACAGCAAGGCCGGATTCCGGATTCGTTACCCTTGATTCCGATGAAGCTGTAAAAGTCGTTGAGTAGACTAACATTGTAAGTATTAAAATCTTTCGAAAAAAGAAATCTTCCTCATCCGTATACAGTGTTCTTATTCGAACTTTTATCGCCAATTTTCAAATTCTTCAATATCCATAATTGATTTCTAAAGCGAATCTAGATTGAATTATTTAGGAAAAGGCTTTGCCATTGTGTATATCCCAAGGTTACTAAGAGCCTTTCGTCACGACTGGAAATTCAACAAATAGATCTGATCGTGAAAGCCATTTACAATAGACATGTGATATTTAATGCTCAGTTCAGGGCGTGGTCATCATCCATATTCTAACAAAACTTCTAGAATAAGGCTACGCGACGCTTGGAACACTACCAACAAACTGCCTCCGGGTGTAATTAACATGTTAATAATAAAACTGACAATCCCCCCTCTTACTACTACTTGTATGTTTGTATGTAAAATTTTACGTACAGAAACTTAGGTGTTAGAACAACTATTTAATTTAAATTACAATTGAATCGATTTAATAATATTACATACATTAATAATGATGTTTTTAGTAAGCTATATGTTGTACAGCAGCTCGAAAATATTGAGGTCAAAAACTTTTTATACATAAATTACCTATGTTAGTAATAATTATTACTAATAAATAATTGGTTTGTACTAACAGGCTAGACATCGAAATTCCCTTTGATGTCTACTTTATAAAATTTTTAGATTAAAATAAAGATAAGAAGTAGTAATATGAATAAGGGATGACATATCCTTTAAAGGTCAATGGTCATAAAACTCAAATTAAAAAAAAAACTATTTAAGGGTTAATTGTTAAAATTTAATATGAATTTCATTACTGTTAGGAATAAAATACCTGCTAAAGTTCTCATTTCCTTCTAGCTTTCAGTTAAAATGAATAGTACATTGAAAACATAATATGTATCATCATAACAGACTGGTTCCAATCGATGTCGTCATTTTAACTTGTTCTTAACATATACGTATATGTATATGTATGTGAATGTGTACAGTGGAAGCCTTTGTCTCGTACGCTGCCGATATTACTATCTATTCAGCGTTGGATTAGAGAACGTGGGTCCCGGAGCCAAGTAATACATTACATTGGCCGTATACCAGCGAGCACCACGTTTGTGTTCAATTAATAGGATTTCACGGAGCGAAACTATGTTTGAATTTCACTGTATTTGCTCAGCCGGACATTGCTTCAGTTAAATATTGCCTCTCCTTAATAGAGTATTTTACTTTGCTCCTTTTAGTTTCACTGTGTCCGTTGGAAAAATATTTTCTTTCTTAATAAGCACTCTGTATTTGACTGCTTTCATTGAAACGTCTCCTAAAAAAGGCAAAGTGGCATGCTTATGGAAAAACTTATTTAATTGAATAATTTTTTTTATTCACTGTCAAGGTTTTTTAATCAGACAGAGTGAAGTGACAAGCGAGACAACCTGATGGTAAGTGATGCGCCCTCCCGTAACAACGTGGCTAGTTAGGAAAATATATACTGCAACACAGCGCTTGTCGTTTTGAGACTAGGTATGTTAAATTTATTACCGTAGTAATATCATTAGCTGTTACTAGTAATGTTTGCACAATATTGTTTGTTTGCAGAAATAGGAGCAGCGGTGGTACCTAACTTGGCGGACCTGTAACCAGAGTTAATGTTCATAATTTCAGTTAATACTATTACGAGTATAATCATCAGCTGATGGTCGTCCACCGCTGACATACACCTCCGCCAAAGATCTTCACACCGATAGTTTCTAATTATATAGTATTTCTACGCAATATGCAGTACTAGTAATTTTTTCTCCTTTACTCTTATATTTCTGATTGATCGCAATATTAGCAGTTTTTTTAGTAATAGGGTTCTGATGCAGATTAAAGTGAACTAACTTAGATGCTTATAAATGACAGACGATTATTAATCATTTGCTGTCAATTTCGGTCTTTGAGCACTGAAGTTGGTATTGTTAGATTATAAGGAAGATAGGTTACAAAATCCTTGAGAAGTTAAAGTCGATGGATATGATTCAGATACCTTTGTTTGCCTAAGTTTTGTGCCCAGGTTTCCTTTGTTCTGTAAAATTTGTTAGTGAGCCTGTTTGAATAAAGATTAAAATCTTTACAAATTGAGAAAGGGGACTTAGTTTGAGTTTTAAAATGAAAATAATATTTCTAAATTTGTATTACTTTACATATTTGTATATTATAGAAAATTTACAAACAGAGCAGTCCATGTCAGATAAATTAACTGTCTATTCTTTTAAGATAATATACACTAGCGTTTGACTATGATCTAACCTGACAATGTCTTTTATGTTATCGCGGTCTAGTCTAAAATAGTCTATTCTACTCCTCTCTTTTTAAAAAGACTCCAATCTCAATTGATCATCTTGGTAGAAACGTTAACGGGTACATACTATTTGTTCTATGTAGGGAGAGGAGAAAGCATCTTTATAAATCGAACCTTCGCGAAGTTTACTTTTTAATGTTGTTTTTTTAATGTTCAGGACTCAAAAGATACACCAATCAGATTTGAAAGCGAGTTTACCAGTGAACACGAACAACATTTTTTTTAAAAGGGAACTGCTCTCTTACTCCATAACTGAATAGAATCTTATTCGTGGCTTGTTTCTCGACGTCTTTATTATTAGCCATTTCATTGCTCAATTCTGGGACAGGAGAAGAGTTTGTTCTTCACCTATTTTCAAGTAAAATATTCTTTAAAACCACCCCTTACCCATACCCGTACCATTTATACTGCTATAGCATGTGATAGAGCATCTCTACCGAAGGCGTAGAGAAGGACACTGTGTCGTTTTATAATAGTTTCCGATGTAGTTTTCTTACGAAAAAAATAATTGTTACACAATTTTTTTTTAAATAAAAATATTGATTAAAAACTTAACTAATATTTACATACTTTCTTATGTGTACATAGCAATGGTAATTTATTATTTTCATCTAACATTCACGAGGATTCTGTATTTTGTTCACAGTGTCCTGTGTATTGCTTTACTTGGAAGATTCACATTGAAGTTTACAACAGTTAAAATATGGTTTATCTCAAATGGTGATACTTATGGTAAGTTTAATAAATAGCATTCTTATCGATAGGTATTCTGTTATTAAAACAACAAATCAGGTATTGTAAAGTGGATGGAAATTAATTGTTAACAACCAAGTATCGTCACAAAACTAAAATAATAGTTGTTATGTTGGGTAACATTTAACTTTTGATCAATAATTAGAGTATATTTATTTTTCTTCATCAAAAAGGAAGACTTGAAAAGAAGATTTTTGGCACCATCTGGCTTTTTGCGCTATTTTACAACTTAAAGTTTTTGTTAATAAATATACGATGTGCCGAGTTCTTATCGTTTTGGCATTCGACCACTATATCATTTTGGTCTGTTGGCTACTTATGATGTTCTCCGTTATCTTTAGATACCTCTCTCGACCTCACGGGATTTATCGGGCCGTTTTGAACGTGCGACCACCGGTTAATCCTGACGATACGTTGTTATGAGTGACTGCTACATAATGAATTTACGTCGGCAAGACGTGCGCCGTGCGTGTAGCGCCGGGCGCTTACATTAATCCTTGGGGATAACGTCGAGGTTATCTCATGATACGAACAACGCTCAGTAAATTCCATACATATTTCTCTTTCATATTGGCCGAAGTATTACATTTTATTGATTATACTATTTAAAGTACTTTTGCTTCGTATCTTGCTACAGTATATTTGGACAGAAATTATTAGAATTTTTTTAAGGATTTATCTTATGATATGATCTATAGCGTTAATATTTTTGATACGGAATTAATTATATTAAATCTGTACCGGAATGTAGACTAAGTAAAGGAAGTATAATTGTCTAGTGATAGTAAACAAAAGAATTGGATACATTTTCCTTGAAAACATCATGCTTCGCAGATAATGTAATGAGGGTAAATTCAATTATCTGGCGCTCTTTTGTTTTTTGGTAGTACAGCCAAGTAGGGGTTTGATAAAAGCCCTGATGGAGATTGCACATTCGTTGCGCACTGTACATTGCTGATTTGTCCTGTAGAGCGTGGTTCCGACATAACAGGGCCCTCCTCTTCATCCCCCGTCTCGGTGGCGGTGGGAAAGAGCCGGCGAGGTCTATTCAAATATCCCCTGTCTGTTCACACCCCTCCCCACCCGCCAGCGCCTCGCAGTCTCGTTCATATTTCGTGCTCCTATTTTGCGCAGCATCCCCGGGTATCGAAATGCACTCGGCAGACTTCGTACAATCTTATGTAACATACAAACTGTAGTATTTTCAACTTTATGCTGTAGCGTTAAGGTCCGTTTTCCTTAGATGAGCGGTTGTTCAGATACGTTTTTAAGCAATGGAATAATGTTGCCTCCCGAAGCTCGGTGTAGGGGTAGAGATTCAGTACAAGTAGCGTGTAGGGGCGCGGCTCGCCGCAAAGTTAGACGCGACTGAGCTGTAGCCGATAACAACACCTCGTGTCGATGGCTACAAGATTTTTAAATTCAAATGAAATTTTTGAAAAGGCCAACTAACCTACGAACTGCAGCATGAAAAAGGTTGGTATAGTTTATATTACATAGCACCTAAAGACGAACAGAGCAACTGAAAAGTTTTCTTTATAATTCGATTGCGTCAAACGCTCCCTCCGGCGATTCCTACCCTCGCCATTTAACTGCTTGACGGGCGCAAGTGCTGTTGACTTGTTGTTTCAATTTTGTTTCGATTCGTTTACAACTTGTGTCCGTTTTATAAAAAAAATGTTTAGATTTATTTTTCTATATTTTTTACTTATATTTATGATGTTTTGTTTTCAGATGACACTTGAGACCAGATCAGCAGCATTGGATAGGTAAAGTATAACACTATGAATTGTTATTCTCTTCCCGTATTTAATTATTATTGCGAATTTCTTTTACTTATTTTTCGTAGACTTTTTTAATTATAAACCGTTAACTAATTAATTTATTTTTAATTTTTTCTATATTATTTTTGTTTTTTCCCTCAAATTGTTAATTTTTTGTGAATTTAATGAATTTCCCTATATCTTTTAAATTACCCTTCTTTGTTCCCATTCATTATTACCAAAATGCGTTAAGACCGTTCGAAAGAAGATCTCAACTTTTCTCATTATTCTTCCTGGGGCTGATCTCTTAAACGCAAAAGTTAATCTCTGGAGTTTATAAATTACGGCTATCGTACTTTCTTTTTATGATCAAGGTAATTTAAAAATGGACGTCATGTCGTTTCTTTGTAATAAATTTGTACTTGGTTTTATTACGTTTTATTAACTATGTTTTTAAAATATAAAAGCAATAGAATTGTTTAAAAACTAGATTAATAAAAAAAAACGCAATTTGCTGAAAAATAGTACATTCATAAATCATTAAAATAAATTTTTTGTTTATCTCTTTTTTAATTAAAAGAGAATTTTTATTCTTTTCGGCAACCGGAAGATATTTTACATTGAGATTTAACAATTTTTAACTCATTACTGAATAATAATATATCAAAAAGCCGTCGGTAATTTGTAAGAAAAAATTTAAACTTTTTTAAAGATTTGTATAATTGAAAGAAGTATTATAAGTATACTCTAACAAAATAAATTATATTTTAATAGAAAATATAAGTATATTTCATTATAATTACATAAATCAATTAAAAGCTCAAAACTAGTTAAAACAATAATTTCAGTTAAAATTATAAAAAAAAAATATCAGAAATTTGACGGTTAAAACTACCGACAGTTAAATTTTTACTGATGTGAATAATAATTCCTTTTCTTATCGACGTTACAGTTATTTTTTTAATATATTGCTCTACGCAACAAACAATAATTATAAAATATTTACGTGTGGTTGTACATACAAATGAGACAAAAAAATATATTACAAAATATACCTTCTTTGCTCTCAACAATTTATTATATTCAAAATATTTATATAATATATAATCATATATAAATATCTCTTATCATCTTTAACTGTTAAACAGATAAAATAAGAATGGAATTTTCTACGGTGCCATGTATCATCACACCTATAATACATAAAGCTTTATTTAGTATAAAAAGAAACAGAACAATTAAATATATATAAGTTCAAACTATATGTTAGTAGATTTGGTACTTACATGACATACAATTAAGATGGAAAATGTTCAAGTTTAATAAATATATAGTCTCAAAATCTAGCGAAAGTAATTAATAAAAAGATGAGTAACTTTGGCTATACAAAGTTAAATACTCAAAACTAGTTATAACAACTTTATTCATATTACTCTAAATAATTATTAGGATTAATAGTTCTATTTGTATCTACAGTGATTATCTAAAAATCCTTTTTAATAAGTTATTATAGGATAAAAATTTAACGAATCCTTGGGTCTCGTAACTTTTCTTTATGATGATGAGACGGCAGTTTTGTAAGTCATTCATTATATTAGACCGTTGGAGAAACGCGAAATTAATTCTCTGCATCTGTACATTCATCCCTCTTCCGCTTCTAAGACAACCAACAATTCTCCGAGGGCCACTGATATAGCTGAACCAATTTACTATATGAGCGTAAATGCGCCTCCGAGAATACCTTTGTTTATTGCAGCAATGAGGTCGGAATGATTTGTTAGTCGAATAGGTACGCGACTTATATCAATTAAAAGCAACGTATATGTTATTAATAAACATATAAATTGTATAGTAATATGTTATAAAAAATCGAAATTGAAACCAGTTTTCTTAAAAAAATGTTTGTTTAGAAAATTATCAATATTTGAATTGAGATATATCAATATTGATGAATTAGGAAATAGTATAGTCCGTCTACCAGTTTCTAAAAAGTTTACTCTGCATTGTAGTAGTAAAAAAAACTTATCGATACGTACAATGTACGTAAAAAGTAGGCGTTATATCTATTACTATAATATTAATAAAATTAATATAAGAATTCGTAAATATTTATAAGTAATTTTCTACCTTTTCTGAAACAACGTCCAAAACGTTATAACCTAAGTTTATAGCCGGCTTCGAAATGAGTTAAAATTTTATCTCCTCGAGGACGTAAAATTTGAGTCAGACAACATTAGCGACCCAACTACGAAAATGAAAATGAATAACTAATGAGCGATCCGAGGAAAGACCTGAACTTTTATTACACTCCTGCTTTAAGATGTATTTTATCTTAGATCAATTCGTAAACACAATAATACCTAACTTTTAAATTGAATACAGCAGTAAGAAGTTCGCGTTTAATTATCTTGAGTTTGATTTAACTCTAAGTTTCCGTGGACAATAAGATAAATGTTTGAATTCATTAATCTAAAACAAATAAATTTTGTTAACACTTTTACCTATATAAACATTTTGAGGAAAAAATCTATATATCATATACTAATAGTTTGAGAATAACTTAGAGTACCAGATATATATATTTACAACAAAGGTAAAGTGTATTTTTACTCTAATATTAGAGTAGGTGGCCGATGAAAAGCAAAAATTTCTTCTTAAAATCATCATTCAAGCAGATATGCTTTTTTTCTTAAGAATAAATTATTTACATTAATCAAAATTATATACTTTAGCGTTTCTAAAAGATATTTCTTATCATTTCATACAAAAGACAAAATTACATTTTTGTATGTGACATAGAAATATGTAATTTTACTTGTTAGTATTTTTTAGTTAATTAGACCTAGTTGATAATAGCATAATGTATTAATATTTAAACTATAATAATAACACTATCTATCTATCTATGCGTATATGTTGTTACTATTATTATAATGTAGTTTTAGTCAATTATTGAGTTACCACCTACTACAGCATCTCACCTCACCGAAAGATAGCTGGTAGAGAATGGCTACAAGCATTAAGCTCGCCTTTTGTATACCTTGCTGTACAATAAAGAGTAATTAAGAAACCACTACATTTTGAGAAAAAAAAACTGTAGTGAACAATAATTCTACATTTTATCTAAATAGTTTCGTAATGGTCTAGTATTCTACGTTGTACAAATAATTACAGCAATTTCGAAAGCTACGTTTAATCTTTAAGCTGCCGTATATTCAAGATAAACGTTTTTATTCCAACAGTATAATCTTTTGAGTAATTGTGTTCTTAATCTAAGGATTAAGGGGATTGGGGTGTATAATCGTGTACAGAAATTGTCCTTGCTTGCGGGTCGCGTAATCTAATACGTATGCTAATTTATGTTAGCTCTGGAATTATAGATCTCGCCCCCGGCGCGAAGTTACGATCCACGTACCGCGCGACGCAGCATCGCGCGGCCGCCATCTTGCCGTCTGATTCTATGCACGAACGCGGTTTAAAACGTAACGATTAAATACAAAACTCTTGTATATACCGCTGCCATTTTTAAATTTTATTTAAAACTAAAGCCACTAGTATATAAAATAGCCTTATATTTTTAATTTTTACTTAATTGTTTTCTGTAATGATTATTTAATATAATTATATAGAAAATGACAGTAATAATAAATGCATTAATAGGCATTTACAATTACAATATTGCAAACAATTACACAATTACAATATTTATAAGCATTTATATTATATTTTGATAAATAATACAGAAGAAGTCCTGTGGACATACTTCCGGTTGATTATTATATAAGCGCTGATATTTTTAGTACTAGCTAATTAAAACAAACGTCTTATAAGACAATTGTTCGGTTATAAGTAAATATAAGTACTTATGAGTATATTTCAATTAAGATTAAATCAGGCACTTACCTTAAATCTAGATAAAATACATTTTATACATTTTCTTTTACAAATTTTAATATACGTATATCGACGTATGACATATTTCTTTTGTCCACAGCCTTTTTATGAATTTTATCATACAAAATATCTTATTATATACCTAAATATGTTATAACTTAGAAGTTAAACAATAAATTGCGTTAGTCATTTAATAAAATCAAATCAGATCCTTTTTTAGATCCACATTTTAAGTCTTGGTCATAACGTAGTATATACGTATAAGAGATATATTAAATATTTATATATCTCTTATACGTAATATATAAAAATTAAAAGGCTGGATATTGTCTCAATTCTAATAAGAATAATGAAAACGCTTCTCAAGTTATCAATTGCGGTTGGACTCAATTCCATATATATTACTTTTCTCTCTCCCCGGCAACAAAGCGGGTAATATATGATATGCAAATGCAATTTCTTTTAACAGCTCCGCCAGCGTTATATAAAGCTAGTTTCTTTAGTCTAGATATCTTAGTGGTGGCATTCTGTACCTATTTACAAATTGTTACAAAAGCCATGTAACGTTCGTTATTTTAAATAAGTTTTAAAGCTGTTTTTAACATATCGTATACTTTATGTATTTAAAAGTAATATTATCGTAATTAAATAGTTTTTTTTTAATATGTAGAAAGTTTTAATGTGCTATTCGTTAAATATATATAAAATATCACTAGTTATATAAACGTTAGTTCCATGATTGGCACATTTAGAAATTTTGATATTTAATAAGAATACAACCAAAAATGCATAACATGTGTTTTTCTGCATATAAAGGTACGAGTTTTTTTTTAAATAAGCGATTTCGGACTGAAACTGAGCAAAAAGTTCAGGAGATCGTTACAAGAAAACTGTTATAAGGTAAACGTCGGTCAGTTGATATGATGATCAAGTTATTTTTTTCATAAGCCTCGTTCAAATGTTTAATGCTTGAAACTCTTAATGATACAATTAAAACTATTGCAGTGCAACTTAATGCTGCACCTAATGCGCATAGTTTAACACGGCACGCTCGTTCTGCAGATACAAACTGCAGTTAAGAGCTAAATTAAGTAGAAGCAATTGTCTGAACTGTGTTTGTTATGTGCATCGTACAAACTGCATTACTGCGGTACACTTGCTCGCAGAACTGCAATTAAGTGGAACTTGTGCGATTTATTGCTCCGCTTGTATAAATTAAACTTTGTTATTCAACATTTAAACCGACCTTTAAAAATTAGCGTATTATACTATTATACGTTATTGTAATAACAATACAGTTGTTATTCCAAAAATATTTTCCTACTCTATATTTTATTGTAGGTACTGTTACAACAACTTTAACTAGGAAGTCTAGTATTATAGTATATGGTATTAAAGAGATTATCAATAAGTTTTGGTTCATACATTTTTAAAAACAATAAATTAATTTGATTTTTATTTCTAGGACTTAAATTAGTTAGTTCTTTTTAATTTCAACATAATCTGAACTAACTATTGATTTCTTTGCTGACTGTAAGATAATGAGATAGGAATTCATTGCTGAAATCAAGCCGTGAAATTCTTTGTTATAAAATATTACTCCTTCCGTTTTCCAAATATTGGTTTTAATTTTAATGAGGACTTTGGTTCGAAACAATTTTCTATAATTTTTTTAGTGAAATACAATTTTGATATTATTATAGTAAGTTTAAAATATTTTTTTATTATTATAATGCCCACAGAAAATCTCAAATTTATTTAAAATTGTTTCCCTGTAGACCTTTTCATAATAATCTTTTTTTTTTGCTATAAACAATGTCTAAAGTAATGTATTTTTTACTCGTAGATATGTGTTTATTACATGAGAATGAAGTCAAAATTTGCTCAGCAACAAATGTTAAGTAGAAGAAAATTTTATTAGATATGAAATCTAAATTCTAATAAGGCCTGTGGTGTGTAAAATCTTTATGTCGACCTAAACAATACAAACACAGTCGTAACCAGGAAAAGGATAACAAGGTCTAAGTTTACGACACTACCACGTACTGCACGTGTCGCGTAAAACGAACAAAAATCTTTATGTGTACTAAAACATCCCGTTGGAAATGCGCAAGGGCCAATAATGTGACACCCCCATCCCATCCCCGTCGGATGCCGCCATATTGATCGGTTGTAATATGCAGAGTATGTTGGCAAATATAAATCTCGCAGAGCTGGAGCGAGGCCAAGCCGTACGTGTATAGCTGACAGTAATAGCCATAGACAACACACTGTCCCGTTTGGCAAACATAATATTACTTGGGAATCGATATTTAAAACTTTATGTATAAACAGCTAATGTTCACCGTTTGCCAATAACTTGAACTTAACGACCGAATCGCTGGATAATCGTAGCCAGAAGCTGAACATTTTGGACAAGACTAAAGTCATATCTAGTGACATAATCATCCTCAGTACAGTAACCGTGGAGAATGCGGTAATTGAAGAAGTGAAAGACTGCGTCTACCTCGGATAGGTTATAGACCTTGGCCGGGGTAACTTCAATGAGATCGATTGAAAACCCGTCATCAAGGATCGCTTTAAATCTTAATCATAAGAAAAATTTATTTAGAATATGGAAACCAAGTCGTCTTTAAATGATTTTTTTTTCTTTATTGTAAACCCTTACAGCGAGGTATATAAAAGGTGGGCTTAATGCCTCTTGGCATTCTCTACCAGCCAACCTTCGGTGAGGTGAGATGTCGTGGTAGCTGATGATTTTCGGATTTAAACTATCTTTGTAATAGTAACATCATTCTATATAGTTTTCATAATACATCATTAATATTTCTAAAAGTAATTGATAATTCAACATAGTAAATAATATTTAGAATTTCTTTTATTATTATTATCAAAATTTGCGCAAGATTTATTATATATAAAAATATATATTAATATAACTCTCCGAAATGGTCCAGGCGATCTAGAGACAGCAATTTTTCATTATTTATCTGTACAGCTGGTACTCGTTTGATGAATTTATAAACCAAAAATTAAACTAGAGCTTAAATAACATAAAACTAAAAGTTTGTACGTTAGCTACGAAAATTTTAATCACCGAATTATACGTGGATTACGTCTAAAGAATGTGTCCGAAGTTATCTCCGCAGGGGTATGGTTAAGATGAAAGTTTTCGCAAATGGGCACAAGTTTAATGTACATACGATTTATGAACAAAGCTCCGGGCAAGTATTAGAGGTAATGGAACATATAAAACTTGTTATAATAATATTTAAAGTTTAACATACCTCTATTACCATAACGATAACGATGTTCATATTATGTTGTTTAATACAGCGTATATACATTTATTATTTTTTAAAAAAAATACAGGCGATAGGATTTTTTAGACTATTGCTTTCCTGCTATAGATTACTGCTTTCTATCAAGTTATCATAGACGTTTGACTATATAACAAAAACATGAATGAAATTGATGTTAATATCTCGCTAGAGGACCTCCGTAATATTTCCACGCTCGCAATAAGTAAATCTCTAGACGCAAAACTCATATTTCATCTCGTTATTGGAAAAAGTTTCATATATTTATTATCCGGCATCGGAACATTTTTTAATTTCACTCAGAGGCGTATTTCGTTTCGAAACGTTATTAAACTCTTTAGGAACTTTATAAAATACGATGTTTTCCGCCGGAAACGGAAACATATTGCTTTCACTTAAAACATACGACGGGGCGAAGGCAGAGTTGTGTTTGTTTCAGTCGGAATATTGAAATGTAACATTTGGCGTTGAATGTTTCAGGAGAGCAACGCAGTGGGAAAACAACCTTACGAGATATATACTGAAGAAGAAAATTATGTAGGTAAGATTTATTATTCTTTTTTTTAGCCTTGTTAATACTACATGACGTGATACTTTACTTATATTTAGACACGGTTTTAGGACATTTATATTTCATAACATAGAAAGTTTACTTGTATATAGTAAAATAGACACTTCTCAATTTCATCCACAAATCGAAACAATTTAAAATAAACTCAAGTATTTCTATATTTCATCTTAAATGAGTTTATTGCACATGTTTGCCATTTGAATTTAGTTATACAAAACTAAAAAGTATAAACATATTTGAATATTAAAGTTTTCATACGAAGTGTTCCAATCCTATATTATTTCTAGAGATGTATTAAGACGTTTAGATGTATTACACAAAAAAAGAGAAATATTCCGTCCCATCCTTTAGCGCTCCGTTTGAGCGGAATGAGATATCGTTGTTCTTATTACCCGTAATATTTCAAGGGGAGCTCAAATAGAGACTAGGATAGAATCCTCTCGTGTTAGCCCTTTAAAGAATTGCGGCGAAAACTTCTTACATACGTCGCGAGGAGATCCATCACTGACACTGAGATTGCCGATCCCGGTAAATTTTGTGATATTACTGAAATTCACTTGAAATAAATCAATTTAAACTTACTTATATAATAAGGATTATAGAAATAACATTTGAAATTTAATGAACATGAGACACATATTTCTTAAAAAAAAAAAATCTAATATGTAGTAGATAAATGAACTTGATTATTCTCTTAGACAAAATATCTTTACAGGAGTAAGTTTACTTGGAGCATAAATCGTTACTTATGAGATATATATATATATATATTATTTATTTCTCTATGTATATTCTGAAATAATGTTATATCAGCGCGCAGATTCCATTCAGAGCGATATCTCGATAGTAAATTACGTCGACATAGAACAGCTCTAAAATTATTCTTGTAGAGAGGAGCTTGTTTGCTCGGCGGCGTGCAAGATTAATGATGGCAGGAGGACACTACACAGAGACTGGGTTGGGCGAGAAGGGGATGAGGGTAACGTAGATTTTACTTCAATCCCCCAGCAGCAGCAAAGCGACATTTCTGTTTCTACTAATTGTTTCTAGATTTACGTAACTTACCTATTCAGGATTTATAAATTAGATTAACAATTGGTTCAGAGGTAATGAGATGGTATAATTTTTTTTTTTTATTTAAGAAAACTTTCATCGTTCTCTATAATATTGAAAAATTTATTTAACATAGTCAAAGGTTTTTCTAAAAAAAAACAGAAACGGATAACTTAAAACCGTTTAGTAGAAAGTGTTAATGCTCTCTTAGTATGATTGAATACAAGCTTTGAATTACGTTATATGTTGTCTTATATGTACATATAATGAGAATGAGTTTACTTTGTCCGCCAATCACGTAAAAACTAGTGAACGTATCGATATGGGAGCATGACCATTCGACGCGGAATGATTTGTAGATAATTACAGGCTATTCACTTTTGAAATTTCATAGACTGTTCTACATTTTATTTCTAATTAGCTTTCATAAGCATTTTCGTTTACGTATTATTTACGCGGTTGCTATAGTAACGGTTGGTTATAGAAATAGATTTGCGGCTGCGGTAGCTCTTAAAGAATATTTCAGAATAATTTCAATTCTAATTTTATGTTACGGCCAGGAAAGCTAGTTTAATATAATTAAGTTATTTATTCGATGGATGTAAGTTTGCGGATGCCAGTGATGGATGTTCAGATTTAATAGATCGCTGGTCCCTTGAAATTAGTTCGCGAGCTGGGAACTGAATCTCAATCGCTCGCGAGTACGTCAATCGTTGGAAATTGATGAGTCAGTCGATCGGGCGAACTTGTACAAAGGCCTCGCGGGGAAACAATGGCCGCTCGTCTTTCAGCGCCCTACCCTCATGCAATTAAGTGAACCTTTTTGTTAGGGAGCGCTTTTCTCTACTACATTATCGGTACACAATGGCCGCGATGATTTGCGGGAAAATCCTGAGATTATTTATTTTTTGTGCGATTTCTCAGTTGTCTCGGCATGATTCATTTGATTTGGGATTCCGCCTTTATGTTTGAATGTCAGAACGAACGACGAAGCGTTTTATCACCACATTTACTAACAATAGTGGTACAGCTATCTCATTGTGGATCCTATATATAACTTTATAAGGATTGCTGAAACATTAATCATATATACATTAGGAAATTTTACTTTTGTTGATAGTAAGTCTCCGTTATTGTGTACAAATCATTACAGTGTTTCGCTTTGAAGGACGCTGTAGCGAGAGAAACTACTGGAGTAAAGAGACAATTTCTTATGTCTCAAGGCGACGAACAAAATGTGATGACAGCATCACAGTTAGGATTATATATACAAGTATGTAATCCTAACGAGCTCCCCATTATTATGGGCAGGATATACTTACTATCAGGTGAACCCTTTTCTCGTTTAATCCCTTTATTGAATAAAAAAAAACATGCAATCTTTGGATACAAACGGGAACAAACTGCATCTTAATAATTCGTACAAAATTTAGTTTTTTTTTAATACTTTGTTTATTTATTATTTGCATATATAAGAAAGTATATATCAAATATTTGGATACAGTGTTTTTTAGGTAAATCATTAAAATTTAAATTCAGGTATCTGTGGATATCACCGTGGTACTGATTACATTCTTAGCACAGCAGCACGTCCATGGATCCAAATGAATGTTTATTAATCAAAACTGTCTATTTCAAAGTTGCAGGCCAGGTTCTACCTTATAAAATTCCTCACGTCTGAAGCTAAGCTGATTAAGAAGAAAGAAGAATTTTATGGCACATTCGTGATCTACCCTGTAGATCCGGGCTTTTGTAGTTTGTAGTCATCAGAAGCTCGTCTCTACAGGTATCTCACGGCTGGAAGACCTCGCTACTAAATCAAAACCACAAGAAAGAAAATATATAAGAGGAGATTTTTATAGATTATAAGTTTGTTGATTTTATGTTGGCAGTTATATTGTTGGACGATGTAGCCGATGAAGAAGCTTCCTTAGATAAGTTGCAACGGACTAAGTTTTTCTGGGAACAACCTCACATAGTTCTGATATCCCAGAAAGTAAGGTGTTCGAAGATTTCATTCTTCCCCAGTCAAGTTCAGGAGGTAAATGGTATTATTAACAAAAATATCTTACCCACTACGTATACCATTTATTACAATATATAACATAGTATAATCAAATAGATTGTTTCTTTCATGTTCAATCAAAATCAAATCAAATCAAAATGTTTTTTTTATATATATATACTGTGATTAGAGGAATGTTACAAAACCAACTTTAATGAAATATGTTTAAACAAACATATAATTACAAAAAGTTTATTAACTGTATTACTATGTAAAGATTTTGTGCAGATCATGGAGTAGTTAATCAACAGCATCATGTTTTAGGATCTAATTCCCCAGCAGTGGCCGCTCTTCGGTTGAGACGATGATGAAGGGTATACAGGAGTAATGTCTAATGTATTATTTAATAAACGAATCGTCTTAAGTATTCGTTTGCCAATTCGGAATAGCGATCAGTAAATTTTATCTACATTTTCATATCAGTTTCTGAGGACAGAAAGCTGATGGCAAGTCCTCATGATGGAAGAACTTCATCAGAAATATATATGTAAATTAAAATACTTTATATTTCTAAGTATTTAAAAAGTGCTGCAAGATACTCTTGATGCTTATTAAATATTATACAATATCTATCAGTTGTGTTACTTAACTCCTTTTTTTAAAAAAAGTTATCAAAAACAGTCATAACTTTTAGAAATCTTGCTTTTCATTATTATTTGGGTAATAAGTAATGTTGTTTAACATAAAGTTGTTAAGAATATATTCTACTTTATTTGTAGAAAGATAAATAAAAAGACTGAAAAAAAGAGAAACGTTTGGAAATGTTAGGGTGTTGGGGTCCAAGTATGATTAAACTTTTACGAGATTTATCAAAGAAACTAAAGGAAGATACTCGAGACTTCAGAACCGGAACTACATGGCACAAAGGATATGCCTCGCCATCCAGCGCGGCAATGCCATTACTTTGCTGGACACTCTACCAGACGAGGATGACCTGGACTTTTCTTTTATAGTTAGCACGTACAAGATTATTTTATTCTAAGTCATATTTAGTATTTCCTATGATTTAATATTATTGAAAAATACGAAAAAATAATATACTACCCTAACATGCATGTATAAGTATTTTGTAATACAAAAAACTATGGAAATTTAACAGGTTTTTTTTTACCAATTTTGTTCAGAACTATATTTGTTAAATAAATGTTAACACTAACTTTTTTCTAGATATATAATCTATATTGTCATTTTCTAGAATGTGTAAAGTTTAGAAAAAAATTATTATATGTAGTGAATTAAGAAAATTAAAGTCATAAATATTTAAAGACTTACCTTTATTTTTAACTTTAATGCGAAAAGTTAAATAAAGACCAAACCGGAAACTACTGAAGATATTTATCCTCTTTCTAAGTACTTGTCGTACTTACACAATAAATATTATTTTAAATTAAATATTTATATATACACAATAACTGGTGTTAACTGGTTGCTGTTATTGACTAGGTGAACGGGGAACCGGATATAAGCCAAACAACTTATTTGGGCCATACGACGGTTAAGTTATATTTTTATATGTTGTAATACGAATAAATAATATAATATCATATGATTTGCTGTATTATTTAATTTTAGTATTTATAGATGACAACACACTGTGGTGTAGTGCATACCATCTTAACTAGCGTCATGTTGTCATGGGCGTACCACTTACCATCAGGTGAATGTGCCGCTCGTCTCGTCGCTTAATTACATAATGAATTAAGTTCAAATATTTGTACAATACTATATTGTCTTATATGCTAAACTTGATAGATATACATTCATACATACATTCTCTATTAACAAGACAAATAATTAGATATTAGTATACATATAAGTAGGGGACCGATCGATGTGGAGATCTCTGGATGAGGCCTATGTCCAGCAGGGGACGTTATCCGCGGATGATGATGATGATACATATAAGTTATCACCGTCATCCGTTTGTAAATTAATAGGCGTGAATAACAAGAAAACCTCTATAGTAAACGAGGACAAACAAAAATTTAATTGATTATGTCTATATCTTATATATATACTTTTTGTATTCAACAAAGCAACGAAACAAGCGAGACTTACAGCTGATGGTCAGCAAGTAATATTTTATTTATATATAACGAAACATAGTAACTTATATCTCAGAGCGACGAGCACAAAGTGGTGCAATGTCAAAAAATTATTTAATGTTTATATTTCCCTACCTACAACTTCCTTTAACGCGGAACAGAGTAATGTTAACACCCTAATGTTTAGCGTCAGACATAGGAGCACCAGTACCTATCTATACGGTCTCCAACAATAGCTACCTACCACGAACAAATTAAACTTACCTTATATATGTACAATCATGCATATGTACATTTAGATTACACGTAAGCGGAACTTTGTGTAATACCGGAATCGAGAAGTAGAGTGGAAGCAGGAGTAAGAGAAGATACACACCAATATATTACAACAATACAGATTAAAACTATTTAGCAAAAACGTATTGTTTATTATTTTCAAACTTATAAAAATGAGGGGCTACCTGAATAAACCGCGTAAGAAACAATTACTATACAAATTTTAATTTACAACTTACTTAAACGAATCCTTATTAAAAAAGAAAACAACAAACCTTTACTATTAATTTAATTAAATTTAAAACTTAGTATTCTAATATTGAGTAATCAATAATATTAAATAATATCTAAGTTTAATTATTTTTCTGTGATTCAGGGAAGATGTAATTCTTTCGTGAGTAGAGGTTAGGAAACAACGTTGTACTATACACTTTACTACAAAGTAAGATAATTTTGTACATAGTGATTTGAAATCCCTGACAAGTGTTGTAATTATCAGTTATATAGAAAATTTAACATATACACAATAACTAAAGCGTTTAATTTTATATAAAATTTTCAGAAAGTGTTATAATTTTGTTTGTAAACAAGACCATGCATTCCATCATAAATTTTGTCTGCAGGCAACAAGATTATTCTACGTTTTGATGTAATAAAGTGTGACCAGAACTTTATTGTTATCTATGACTTAATTTTAAAATATGAAAGTAAATTATTTTCATAGACAAAATTTAATAGTAATAAATTTGTCTTCATTAAACTATATTTAAAGGAAAATAATAACTTTTATTTTGTACACAATGGTATTGCTTACCAATGAAAAATTAAAATAAATTTTGTTTGCTACTTGGCGTTAGATGGCGCTAAATATAATGAAGTCTGTTGAAATTTCTGTTTTCATTATAGAAATAATAGAGAGCGTGTAATCTGCATATTGTTAAATTACTATTAAAAAAACATGCTAAATGTTAATTTAAAAACCATAAAGATTTATAAACTTTTTGTTTTTACATTTTTAATAAATATTTATATAATATTTTTTGCTTCCGGTACGAACGATTTTATTATTACCAATTTTACAGATTGTAACACATGAAAAATTTTATTTTGTATCTGTATTCTCAATTATCGACTTGGAGTGAATAGAGGGTGCTTTTAAGAGAGCTCTCAATAAACTGTCCACCTTAAGCTTACACATATAAAATAAATCACCTGGGCCATGTGGACCGCCCATTTGGAGTTGGCTTATCGAACATTGATTAATAGCTTATGACAGAGATATTTTTGATACTTACCTAAAATTGTTTCTAATCTGAACCTACACCGGTACACAATCGCGAACGAAATGTAATGAGCTGATGGAGAATTGATACTGGCGTATTAGAAATGGTTAGCTCGATCTGATACATAAATGATTTTAATGTGGGAATACTTATTGTTCATTATAAATCAACTAGAGTCGAATCAAGCTGTAATCTTATTAAACTATTTACATTAAACGTTTAAATGGCGAAGATTGATATGCTTGCTGGATGTAAAGAGAAAAACATAAAGTTGTTAAATCTTTGTATGCACAAAAGTAAAAGAAATAGTTAATTTAGTTATTTTTTTATAACAAAAAGCATCGAAACCAACATGATGTCTACATAAAGGTAAGGTAAGGTACATGCTTTGGCCGTAACGCAGTGTTACCTTAGGGTAACTATAATGTATAATGTATCTTAATAACCAAAAGTAAATAGTTTTTCTCCCTAATGTCGCCGCAGAAAATGCATCGTACGATAAACGGAAATATTCGTAAACTATTACTTAAGTAGTACGATGTTTTATTTACTCCAAGTAATCGCTTGTAGCAATTACTCCGATACTATTGCTTTAATTGCATTTTTACATAGTAGTCAACCAAAATTACATTCGTCTCTCAACAGATAAAGGATAGATTTTATTGTTTGCGTATTCAGTTTAGTTAATCCGGAAACGGTAATGTGTGCGAACTATGTTTGGCCGTAAAAACAGGCGCTACGTACTCTGCAGTAATAAAAGAGTTATTCAAAAGTTCAAGAAATAAAAAAATCAAATATGTCTCGATTGAATAATAATATTAAATAAATAGCTTCAAACAACATGCTAAGGAAAACTAAACCGTTTATCAGGAAAACAGCTGATAGTCTTCCAATCCTGAAACAGGTTTGATTTAATGCTATGAACTAGTTTTGATTGAAATAATATTTATTAAAAAAAAATCTAAATTAGGGTTAACTCTTCTAAGATATCTTAGATACAAACAAATACATTATATGCTAATATAACAAAAATAATTTGAAGAAATATTTTTTTTTTTAAATGTCACATCTCTATATGATATCTTTAAGAGTAACATTAAAAGTGTCTCCACGGTAGCCGATAGGCAGTCATCAGATATGATAAAGTGTTATTAATATCACACTTCGACTTTCCCTGTTTACAACAGTCTTAACACAGTGTGATTGTTATTGTGCTGCAGTAGTGGTAGCATTAGTATTCCGGTTTTAATGGCGCTGTAGATAATTCAAATGTTTCTAAGTAGATCGTCACTTACCACCAGGTGACCGTCTTGCCTGTAATATAAAACGTTAAAAGAAAAAAAAAAGTGTAATAAATGTTGTATTAGAGAGTAAGGAAAGTGATGCATTGCTAAACGGCTGTGAATCTTCAGTCCAAAACGATGCATGGATGATGGAGTAGAATGAAAGGTATGTTTAAAAAACGGCAAATGATAGAGGTAAATAGTATGTAAGAGGAACAGTGAGAATGTTAGGGGAGATGATAGAAAAAATAAAAAGAAAAGAAACAGCTCA
Source organism: Ornithoptera priamus (assembly GCA_029034505.1). NCBI lineage: Eukaryota > Metazoa > Arthropoda > Insecta > Lepidoptera > Papilionidae > Ornithoptera > Ornithoptera priamus. Next base: position 3,632,367 of record JARDWD010000331.1, read on the forward strand.
ATCCCAACAAGCTGGGGGAACAATTTTTTTAAAAAAAGGATGTGCTCCGTTTCACAGCTTTGCTGAATCTAATAAATCCTAAATTTACAAATGATTACTAAAGGCGGTGGGTAATATTCTCTTGGAGACTAGGTAAGCACATCCTTAATCTCTAGTTTTGCTACCTAACAGTAGATAGTTTCATTTTGAAGGGTATTGTAGCTAGTGCAATTACTACATGGATGGGGTAGTTTGTTACACTTGAAGCACCATAGAATAAAGAAAATGTTTTCAAGACTGTACCACTTTTACAAGAATGTTCCATAAAGGTAATAATGAGTACAAAATAAGTTAATTTTCTTATAAAAGAAAAACTACTGTGGCTTCTGAGGACTTCAGTTTTTAACTCCTTTTCCTTTAAATTACTCCTTTGCTTGCGATAATTTAAATAATTATATATTTACTGATGGTAGGTCTGTTGCGACTCTGGTACCACCGCAGCCTCTATTTCTGCCGCGAAACAGTAGCGTGCAAACATTACTGTGTTCCGGTTTGAAGGGCGCTGTAGCTACTGTAATTACTGAGGTAACAAGACTCAACGTCATATGTCTCTAGCGACGAGCGCAACGTGGTGCAGTGCATACCATATTAACTAACGCCACGTTGTCATGGGCGGGCGTATCATTTACCATCAGATAAACGTGCCGCTCGTCTCGTTGCTTAAAAAAATAAACAGAAACTTCATTATAAGGTTTAAAAGTTTATAGATTTAAATTAAAAAAAACAAATTTATTACACAGTACTATGTAGGTCATTAAACAATCTTTGGAAATATTGTACCGTTTGAAACAATCTGGGTCCTTATTAACGATAACCCCGCGACGCTGGTGAAAATTTGCAACTCTTAAATTTGTCTGATTGATGTTCTTCATTTATCACTCCCCTCGTTTGCGTCTCCCGATCGCGCGTACATATAAAACTTTTAAATGGGTCACAAGGTCCCGGTTTGATTGCTTCCAGCCACTTTATGTTTGAGTAATTAAAATTCCTCAATCGATATTCGAGAAGATTAACAGATACATCACAGTCGGAATTTTTGTGGTACAGTTTGTTAATCAATAAAATTGTAGGCGTCGCGAACATAGTCTATGAATTTCCACTTTTCAGTTTTACCACCAGTTAAACCATGTGTTGGCTGGGTAACCTACTAAAAATTATTACATCATTATCATTAGTCTATAGACGCTGTTCATGGACTTCCATCAAAAATTTTCACTGAACTCGCTGCTTATATCTAGCGGAGAGAAATAAAGAGATCCGTAGAAAAACTAATGTCACCGACAGAGCTTTAACGATCGCTGATATATGAAGCAGTTCCAAGAGTGATGGAAAACTGTCCAAAAATTTTATAAGGCACTATCGTATGTAAATTGTGTTGATTATGGATGATGGTAAGTTTTAATTGTCGATAATAACATAGATGCTGCTGCCAAACGAAAATGTAAAACTTATATTGTTACTGATGCTGTAGCCTATGACTAAGATAATATAAAACTGGACAAAACCATGGTATTGACAATGTTTAAGATGTTAAGGAAAGTGTCGTTAATTGGGATGGTTTGTAAAGTTTACACTTTTTAGAGTATTGCATGAAATCGAAAAGATTATATACAAGTTAGAACGACAGTACCAAGATGAAAATAAAATGCTCTCTGAATCTCCGGCCGGTAATTTTAAATTTTGATTCTTCTTCGTGTTTCCTGGAGCCCTCGTCAAAATATTGACGGCAGATCGCGTTACGGTATTATGGGTGAGCTCGACAGGCGATGTTATCTGACGACGATTGGAGGTGAGCGTTCGGCGTAAACTTACAGGAACTGATCCCTGTGATATATCAATAACGTAACGTCTAAGATACTGTGAGAGGTGTAATTAATTTCATCTGCGCTACGTACTATCACATGCTCTAAAATGTGATCATAAAGATCATTAATCGAAAACATTTAGACTATAGTAATGAAATAGGTATAACTTGAAAAAATTGTCTTTGCTCTGAATTAAAAAAAAAACTAATGGAATATTTTCTTTAATTAGAAATAAGTTTTCAAGGTTTTTGGAGAATCCGTTGAAGGTAAAAGTAAATAAATTTTTGGCTTATGGAAGTTAATAGAATAGCGTACGGAAGAAGGGACATTCGGCCATACGGCCTGCTGCCTGCTGCCTGCCACCAATGTCATTAATTTTGATTTTTTCCTACTTAAAACGTTTCTTTACAAACCTGCATCAGTTCATGTATGTTTATAACCCTGGGAAGTACAGCTGGCAATTATTAAAAGTAAACATCTCATAGATATATTACGCTGTTTTAATTTTATAACTGTTTAGTTATAAAATCATATAATATTTAATTCTTCCATACAAATGACAGACACTTATATAAATAATATTAACTTTGTTATGAACCGTAATAAATATTTTTAAGTTTAAGTTAAACCTTATAATATCAGCTAGGTACCAGTAAAACCAATATCTATATCAGTCTTGTCGTTGTAGTAATTACTCGAAACAAACAGGTTGAAAAAAAAACTATCAAGTGAATCTGTGAAGTACCATAATTTTCCAAGAATCAATTCACCAGCAGACGACTGGATGACGAGCAACACATTAATAGCGTTAGATGGACAATTAGGAAGTAGGTAGTCGGCAGCAACTTAAGACAAAACAGTATGGAAATCTTTGAAGGACTTTTACATCCAGCAGTGGATTTTTATCAGCTGACGATGATGATCATGTTGAAGAAATAACATTGTGGATAATCTTTCATGTAACCATACAAGGTGTTTAAAAAAGGAATCTCCATGTAGTAATTGATGCCGCCGACCGTACACAACACACAATAATTATCCGTCCTCTAGTTCCGTGCAATGTCGCGTACTCTGGTATCGAAAAACTTTTAATTTAGCCAAGTCTCCTTTGTAAGTCTTTTAAAAAGCTTCAAGTATTGTATGCATTTAACAAGGAGCCGCGGTGACAGTTATTAATGGATTCCCTACTATTTTTCTCGAATGGCCCGAAGGATCGGCTTAGGTACCTACCGGTCTTTGTTCGTCTCGGTTATACTGAACGAACTTTGTTCGTAACACTTTGACGCTTCTGAAAATGTAATTTAACTCAAATAATATAAGCCGAATGTTATAATATTATCATTGTAAAACTAATATCGTATATAAAATCGTTTCAATAAATATTTCATATAATTAAATATCATCTTCATAAACCTATGTATAATACTAGAAAACGTTATGATCTATTTATTTATAATTATGTGTTGAAATTTCATTATGAAGTTATTGCGCTATTTCCACATGTCTGTACTTCTATATGTAAAAAGAGTTGGATGTGGCGATAATTAATTCCTTCAACGATATTAGGAATTATTAAATGGCAAACTCTAACGTTACAGTGATTAGATAGATTATTTCCCTTTACACGAAAACCGAGGTAATTAATAACGATAACATATTTACAAGCATTCATATATACTGCGTTATGGATGCATAATATATGAGTTTGAAATATATGATGGTATTGTTTGTGAAAAATCTTAACACATGCTGGGCGGTCTCTTAGAAGCTGCCCTTGCACAATCCTCAATTATCAACAGAATTTCAATCATTGTCTACGGTTAAGAGCGAGCGGTATTTTTCCCAATACCCAGCCGCTTTCGCCACATCATTATTCATCTTGAGCTTCGCGCGGAGCGAAGCTTTTTGCGGCCGCACTCCGCCGATGCAGTTTTGCTACTGACTCGATTTTTAAATTGTCGTTTGTTTCAAAATTTAGATTTCATGAACATATGTATATATATATAATCAGAAACAAATCTTATACTAAAAATATTCGTAATTCTAAATTATTTCATTATTCTAGTTTAACTGGGCAAACTTATAGTCAACCTTTATTTATTCTATTTACAATACAAATTAAAACATTTGCTATCAAAATCAATCCAACTGAATTAACTTCCGCCAAGAATTTGCTTTGCATGGTAAAGTTATATACAACAATGGACTGCTACAGGCTTTTTCTTGATGATGAGGATGAAGCTGCTATTATAATAAATATAAGTTTAAATTTTATATAGTGGTGGTTGTTTTTTTTGCCGGAGACCATGTAGGTAGGTACCACCGCATCGGCTATCGCAACCGATAAACAGTTGTGTGCAAACATTACTGTGTTCCGGTTTGAATGGCGTTATAGCTGGCGAAATTACTGAGGAGATAAGAATTAACATTTGGGTCTCAAGGCGACGAGCACAATGTGGGGTTGTGTATACCATTCTAACTAGCGCCACGTTGTTATGGCGTATTACCTTACCACACTGATACTGAGTACACCTATCAAGTGAACGTCCCGCTCGACTCATTGCTTAATTGAATTAAAAAAAGTACATGCATAGATAATCTACGTATTCTTGGTAAGCCGGAAAAAGCTTAGGTAGGTACTACCGCCTAGTAGACTGAGAATATTACTGTTCTATTATAATTAGATGGATGCTGTAGCTGGTGAAAATACCAGTATACCGAAACTCAGCATCATATATTATATGGGGATGTAAGAAGTTCCACTCAACATTTTACGGAGTCCGAGTCAACCTCACTTGCAGTGCATTCTGCTAAATAACAAATGAGGCTCTCACCACCCATCAACCCGCACTTGGCCATCGTGGTGAGCTACAGCTAGATTGCTCTCAAAGAACTCTGTAGAGATCTTTGGGAGCTCTGTCTAACAGTGGTTGTCTATAGGCTCATGATAACGATATTATGTCAACGGGAAGAGAGCAATGACCTCAAATTGCACTTAGACTTTATTGGATCTTTTGTAAGTTAACATCTTAACCAGCACTCAATATTGCGGACAAGAGTATTTTTAACTATCTAATGATGGTCATGCCCGTCTAATTCGGTTGAATAAAAAAATTGCAATAATAACCGTTAGATATTAAATTTATGTTATAAAATGCGTTTGAATGAATAAAAGTTTTTATGTGAGCTTTAAGTAAACACTGAATGTTATTATTCTCTGAGGAGTAAGCATTTAACCGGTAGCGCTAGAACGTCATTCAGTCGTCTCCGAAGCGGTCAATTGTTAGGCGCTAGATACAAGAGCGGCGCGCACCGAACGCCCCGGGGACCGATCTATCAAAACGTCCAACACCGATGCTCCAAGCGATCCCCTTAGAAAACTTCACTCTTATTTGAAAAGCGTTTGTTTCGTAATAAGAATATCAGAGCGAGTCAAAACATTTACGGTGATTCGGTGCAATTTTCCGGGCGATCGATCAGTACGTTTGTCAGATGGTTAGAAAGTTGTTACGTATGGGAGACGCGTGAAATGGGCGATTTGTGTATCGCATTGTCATCTCTATTAGAACGGCTTTAAACAAACACAACGGTTGTGTAAATATAGTTTCCGATGTTAATACTCGACTAGTCATCACAATTTAACATAGAATTAAAGCAAACCTCTTTTTTTTCATGTTCTGCAATATACAACGACAAACTTACAACTGTGTTCCGGTTTGAAGGGCATTGTAGCTAGTGTAGGAAGTAAAGAGACTCAACATCTTATAACCCAGGTAACGAGCGCAATGTGTTGCAGTGAATATCATCCTAACTACTGCCACATTGTTATGGGCAGGTGGTACGTACTTACTACAAGTAAAACAGACAAAAACTAAAATGGTTATTGAGAGAAGTTTAAAAACTTGAGAATTACGATTTATATATGTAACAAAAAAAATATATAAACTAATGTACTTCTATTCATAATAAGGTTCACGATCAAAGGTTTAGTTAATATAGTATTATATAAATCTGTTTCTCTTAGTGTATATGCACATTTATTTTGCGCTAAATCTAAAAACTGAGATGTATCTTACAGAAAGCAATGATGACCACAATGAAAAAGATTCTTTAGGTAGAAAGGAAAGTATAAGTGATAGAATCGACAAACGTACACAAAAAAAAATACTCTCTGGATGTCGTCCGTCGTCCCTGAGGGATTATTCGCGGGATGGAGTGCAAAGAGTGACTGAGGGGTGGAGATAAAGGGGAATGTTTATTCGAACTCAGAGATGTCTCCCGTTAACTCCGTATATAACATAAATTATGCATTGGAATGTAAATGCGTCGAAACCCCTGTCGTTTTGTCGCCCCCCTTCCATTATTGGTCTACTGCGCATTATCTACGTTTATCTATAGATAGCACTTTTATTTAGGTACAGAATTACTTACAGGCTTTATAGTCAAAGTTAGCATTTTAATAAATACATTCGTAATTCTATTGTTAAGTGATTTAAGCAAAATCTTAATGACATAGATTTATATGAATTTCTTTTTCAACAATAGTATTTTCGTCTCATCTTTCAATTAAAATTCTAATATATTTAAATTTGTCTGCTGTATAACAATTTAAATATAATAATTAAACTGAAGTAGGAAGGTTTAGTGGTATATATAGACAAACAGATGTTTTAAACAAATATATATCACAAATAACAACGGAAATAACTTATTGCGATACTGGTGATAATTCTCGTATTCTTTGTTGATGACACCTCCAATCCTCTACCCAATAACCTACAATATATTAGTGATTATAAATAGTTATTAAATTACTAGAATGTTACTCATTATTAATATTCGCTCCATACATTCAGAGCGACCACCCAGTTTCTTCTGAGATTCTCAGGAAATCGCGTCCAGTACCAACGTAAGGGCACAAGAGGAAAAAATTGTACCGCGACGCCAGCGCCGCTGCACTGTCGAGACTCCTCTGATTAATGAAAGCTTTGCTCACTCAACCGGAAAACAGCACAAGAGTCTCGTAAACCTTCAAACTATATTAGTACTTATTATTAATGTCATAAGGTATAAATTACTTTGAGTATACTTAAAAAGATACTACGTTTCATAATAACATTATCAAGAATACCAAACGTTTCCCCTCAACGCTGTAACATTTGACGTTTTTGTGCGACATACGTATATACGAAATGGCGAAATATGGATTTATTTGCTTTAATGAAAATATAATAATAGTATTTAATTAGTATATTACGGTTATACGATAATAACATATTATTTTAAAATCACTGACACCTAACAGATTTGGGTTGTAACGAAATCATATTTCCTATTAGTCTCTTTAGAAATATCTCTGTGGTGTAATCGTATTATAGTTATGTTTAAATTAATAATGTTAACGTTAGTATAAAATCTTTTTATTTTTGGTAATGTTTTTGTGTTGTTTAATAGTTACCTTCCACCAATTTTTTTTATTTTCAAATGTAGTACAGTGTTTAAATAGCTTATTTCCTTTTCGGTCTATTTCATTTACTTTATTATCTTCACTGGTGATAGGTCTCTGTTGCCGGAGACCGTTTAGGTCTGCAGTGCTTATTTCTGCCGCCAAACAATTGTGTTCCGGTTTGAAGGGCATTGTAGCTAGCGTAGGAAGTAAAGAGATTCAACATCTTATAACCCAGGTATCGAGCGCAATGTGTTGCAGTGTATATCATCCTAACTAGTGCCACATTGTTATGGGCAGGTGGTACGTACTTACTACAAGTAAACGTCCTGCTCGTCTAATTATTACGCTAGCTTAATTCTATAATAAAAAAATAATATAATAATAATAAACCGATCATTTTAACCCACGATAGATATATTGTATGTATTGAAGAGAAAAAAAAGCGTTATTTTGACCTCGTTAGTGAGTTATTATAGTTCGCAGTTAATGTTTTAATATTGTTTGGGGTAAATATATTATAATCAAGTGCAAAAAATTATTATAGAATAGTCTACACAGAAACTATGAAGAAGCGCTGATACATGTAATAAGAAGGCGAAACCCCAACGTGTACCAGTCTTCGGTTGACGTCATTTGATCGGGTGGGGAGGGGTGGTAAGTTGGAAATGGAAGAGGGGAGTGGTGTCAGCTGTCAAAAGTCTGACATACGATGACGTTCCACGTCAGAAACTTGCGCATGGCTTCGTAGAGCTTTCTACAATATTACAGAAGTATCAGTTTGCTAAGCTTAACTCTTATGAATGTATTTAACAGAAATATTTCTAATATAAATTTTACATACTCATGTATTGTAAATATCTGAACACATAATTGTATAAGTAATATTAAGTTATGAAAGATTCATTACAGTTTAAATCTAGATATATAGTGTTAAAGCATTTTTGAGTAATAATTCATTGCAAGCTTTTAAATAGGTGCTTAATTTAGGTACTTTGTAAATATTAGTGCACACACAGAATTGTAAGGTGCTAAAGCTAGTGTAACTACTAAGCTAGGGTGACTGTGATCATAATATCAAGGTAAAGACAAGATAGGAGAGGTAAAACATTTTAGTTGCAAAATATGGCTAGACCTAGTGAAAAACTTTAATCGAATGAACCTGTTTATTACTTTTATGTTATAAACAATATGATATTTACGAATGATAAATGTAACAATATCAGAATACTCTTATCCATATGTAGTTAATTTATGTAATGCCATAAATTTAACATGAGACCCAGCCCTCAACATGGGAGGGGCAACACATTGCAAAAAATGTCGGCATTCAGCCCTACAAAGATAGAAAATACACCGAACCCGCCATTACAGAAAATTGGCTATGCGATCCCCTTCACGATGTATTATCAAAAATTATATATAAACTCGTCGAAGTTTTTTTTATCTTAATGCTGAGGTAGAAATGTGAAATTTATAATTTTACTTACAACTAAAATTTCAAACTAACAGTCATATTTAACTTCTTTTAAATGCATGTAAACAAAATGTTTGAACCAAAAAGAATTTAATTACTCAAAAGGACAATTCTACGATGATAACTTGCAAGTGGATCGACTTAATCCAAAGTTGAGTTTTATAGCAAAACAAGAAACAAATAATATGAACAAGGCAACTAAATAGGTTTTTCCTTAACATTGCATTGATTAAAAGTTTTATGAGCCTTGAAATCCGCGTTGCAATTTGATACGAATAACATATAAACGTAAGGTGTAAATTCGCTAAAACTGCAAAACGCGAAGTTTGATAAAGGGCCTGTCGTATTGTTCATTAAACTTGGATTAAGTTTGCGCAGGATGGAACGAGCTGGCAGGCAGTTAGCGTCACGAGGAAGCAGCAGGATGAGGGCACAAGAAACTTTATCAAAGAAAGTTGTTCGCGATAGCAATGTCTTCATTGAATGACTTTGATTTAAATAGCTTGAGACGTTAGAGGAAAATTGGATTGGCCTCTTAACAATTAAAAATTATTGTAATATTAACTTAATATAACACAACCTGCATTAATACTATATACCCAATAGCCAAGATAGGATATTCTACAAGTGCTTCGTGGTAATTATATTACAATAAGAAAAGGGGTTTAAAAGGTATAAAATGATCGTATAACTAAACATTGTTATAATATATACACCACCTTGCACTTGGTCGGTGTGATGAACAAACAACCTCGACTCTTTACTTTATAAAAGAAGGCCTGGAGTCCCAGTAGTAATAATAATGTTCCCAACGTTGAGAGGGCAGTTTATGACGACGATGATGATAGTACATAAAAGAAGAAAATTTTCTCGATTTAATTATAAAATTGATTTAGCTCCTCTGAAAGTGATAACGCCTTCTGTGGCAGAGTAGCTTATCGACTTCTTTTTAAGACAATGATCTGGTTCGATTCCCCATTTTAGTGTGGTGGAGTTTGGATTAAAGAAATGTTTATCGAATCTGCTCTGCTAGCTTCCAATCTTATATCGTACACTTCATTTCTGTGTGTATATGCAGTTTTCAAACTTATAATTGATATTAAAAGCGTTCTTCGGTATTAGGAGTTACAAAGAAGCTTAGACAAAATAATGAATTAACCATTTTTCAGTTTTAAAAAATATTAAATTTTCAGATCGAAATCGAATGTACAAATTGGTAAAGGTCATCATCATCATTTCGATTGGCATTTATTACAATAAATTATTCACCACAATGATCTTCGTTTCTTAATGACGTAAGTCTCGGTGATGGTGTCCCAGTAAACCTTAAATACTAATCGGTGCAGGATCAATTATTTAATAAAACGATGCATGTTTTGAGTGTATATATATTTTTAATGTTTTTTTAAGAAAGTTTTGGCAGATTTACAAGCCTTTAAAAACATTACAAATCATACTTTAGTTCAGTTTCATGATACAGACCGCTTCGGTACAATCTAAGATCTACGTATGTTTACCTATTGATCGGACGCCCATTGATCGGATGTTCCCACCTTTTGTGCTTGCAGCCGGTTGGAAGCCGACGCGATGACGTTGCACAAAATCCAGATGACCGTGATAGTAGCATTGTGATCATCTAATTCAATAAAATCACCGGACATTTTTGTTTATTTGCCGGTACCCTTGTCGGGGCTCCTTAGTGTTGTATTAGCAGCTTAAGCCTCATGATAGGTAAGAGCGTGACTGGGCTTTGTTCTCATTGCTTAGTTAGCTAGTTCTCTCCGGGGATGTTGGCTTTGTCAAAGGGATTATTGGTAATGTCATGTTTTATTATTGTCATACGAGTTCTTATTGTTTTTAAATCAGTTTGTCATATTACTCTATTCCCTTTGTGACGAACGTACTTCCTGCCGCAACTTTATCCTCTGAGTTTCTAAAATATAAATAAGAGGTAACAACTTTCCTATGAGTCGTACTCACCGATAACTATAGCAAGCGGAACCAGTACGGCAATTATCACCAATTAGGGAGGTCTATGGTCGGCGGTGGACATCAACAGACTGAAATGATGATAATTAAAACTTTATGGTTGTCAACGTAACAGAGTAAACAATTAATTTGAAAGATCTCATAAAGTCAGGTGTGTATTGTACTAAATTTCAAATAAATTAATAAAATTATTGAATATACACATTATAACGATAATTTACAAATTTAGGAACTTAGATATATGACAAAATCTACGGAAATTACGTATTAAATATTTAAACCGGTAAGCCCCGACAAACCGAGTCCATGTTCATTCGATATTATTATTGAAACGGCTCTTTAATCTTATACGCAATAAGTTCGCGTCGAACTTTATTCTCTTCTTCGTGAACGGAAAAGCTCTTAAGAGCGATAAGGATACCCGCAGTTGTTCTGGAGTTGTTGGAATCCTACAAAGATGTTATTTTCTCTATCGCACTTACGTGGTAATAATTGAGGGGAAAAGAGACAGCATATTTCTAATAGAACGACTTTAAAGATGGCGTAACAGCGAATTTGAGTTTTATTGTATGTGAATAGAGTTAAAATTACATTGACCATTGTTTTAAAAGATGTAGTAGAGCAGCTCCGCCTTAAAAATGGAAGGTGGTATGTAAAAATTGATGAACACGTATAGCCAGTCGTTACAGTGACAGACTGCGCTGGCGTGTTGGGCAGTGTATATTGTCTCAAAATGTTGGGACTTTGCGCGCCTTTGCCTCCATTGTTTATTATCAAAAAGTGATAAATCAAATGACTCTGCAATAATATCTTGTAAATACAAAAATTTGTGAACTGTTTGCGTAAAGTCATCTGAATTTAATGTTATGTGACCGTGATTATTAAAGTGAACTTTAAAAGACTTGTAAGTGATTATAATTTGTGTATTTTAAACACAATATTTATTGTGTAAACATGAAAATAATTGTAGATGTTGTAATAACAAGATTTCTGGAGTTTGTTTAACTGGTTATCAACTCTTTCTAAAGCAAGATTTAACAAAGAGTTAAAAGAGTGTATCAAAGCTGTTTTGAAGAAAATTAGATAATTCAATTCTCGAGAGATTCTGTTCATTACTTTATCCTCTAACATTAAATTAAAGTTTAAATCGATGATAGAGCTAAATATAGAACTTTGATACATAATAAAATAAAACAACCCAACTGAATAGGTTCTTAAAAACGTTTTTTTTATATATTATTAGTCAAAGTTCTGTAGTATAAAAGGACTAAGGCAATCAAGTATACTATTTTAAATATACGTGAGTAAAAAAGCGAATTTTCCAGGGGATATTTTCAAAGAAAATGCTTCTAACCGACATATGAATGTCGGCCATATTAGCGGGCGTGTTGGTAACAAGGTGATGCAACGTCTGGACTACGTCCACGATGAGTTCTTTTCTCATGAACGGTGGATACCAGCCGCAGCCGGACCCAAAGTTTCCACCCTCCGAAGAGTACAGCCAAGCGGACTACATCCCGCCAGGGGAATACTACCAACATCAACACCTTCAATATGGTTACCAACATCAATATGCGCCCGTTCAAATCGGAACGGGCTACGGATATGGCGGTTACTATCATCCTTTACCCCAGCATCCACCAGTCGCGCCTCCACCGCGACCTCCTGAGCCTTCCCATCCTTCTGACGCTGAACATGGCTACGTATCCCACGGTACGGATGCAGCTCCAGGATTGGCGGAGCTCGGCTTACGCCTAGAAAGACATATAGAAGAGGCAGCGCCAGCTGGCCGAAAGTTACACGCACTTGGTCGTGAAGGTTCACCAGTGTCAGAAATGGATGATGAAAGGCTCCTATTGGATAGCCCGCCAGTAGAAGACGACGACTCTTCCATTTGTTCAGATAATACCGACAGAGTTATTTACCCGTGGATGAAAAAGATACACGTCGCCGGTGCTTGTAAGTATATTTGTTTTGTTTTATATATAGACAATTGTAGAGCACTATCACAAGAAAATATTTTTGTAATAAAAGCCAAAGATATAAATGGCTACATCATGGTAATTTAACAGAGGGAAAGGTTTTAACTGTATCTGTTAAAATATTACCGGCCTTTTAACTTAATAACGTGGACAATATTGATCTCGTAGTAAAATCTATCTTTTCACTAATTATGACATGGATTATTAAATAAATGTCAGTCATATATATCGTTCAACACCTGAAAAGACAGTCTGAAATTTTTCTAGCATGTGCGTGATAATTATGTAGGCATTATAATTGTCTTTAACATAGAATGTGGTAGAGCAGTTGAAATCTTAAAGTTGCTTAATGTTAAATAAGTAAAAGGTGATTCACAACAAAAATTCAGGTTTTTTTATTTATGCTTTTGTATCAGTTAAGTAATATCTGTACCCGAAACTAGACTTTAAGATTCATCACCAACCTAAACGACATTTGACAATAAATAGGCTCTTCCGCTATATCTGATCCTTAATATTTTTGAGATATATCTTTAAGATTTCTTCGTAATATTCTTTATAACTAGCAAACGCTTTGAAAAGTTTTAGCTGTTGTTTCTTTAGAGTTTAAGTTTTCTTTTGTATTTTGTATGAAAGGAAACTTTTATTACTATGGTTTGTTAAATTATTATTATACTTGCTCCCTGTACTTTAATCGGTTTATAATTTAACCGTGGTATAAACCCTAGTTTATTATTTATGTTTTGTACCTAACAATCGTAACGCCCGTTATACGCCCTCCAATCGCACGCGAACACATATCTAGGGAACTGAGGGATGTAGAAAAATTTATAGAATAATGGTACATACTCTTTTTATAACTGCAAGAAAAGTACGGTTAGGTATTAAATTTGAATCATTTTAATAACATCAAATTTTACGGATTTTATGGCATTTATTTAAATGTTTTATTTATTTTATCATCTCAAGCTTTCGACCGGTTTGCAGCAACCATAGTCAAATGAGGACTGAGATAACAGATGTCTCGACGTTATAGTCATCACAAAGTACATATAACTGTTTAATTATTGTTTCTAGTTATCAATCTAGATGTAATGAACTCACTGTGCCTTGAAGTCTTCTAATGGTATGCTTGGTGTATGATTTTAATTTTAATTTTAATTGTAATAGGATCACAAGCAATTATTCCTCGACCATCTTTTCTTTTGAAATTAAGATGTTTTTCATGTCAGCTATATGTTCCTTCTCACGGGTTTTTACTGATCTCCTTATCTTACATAATGAATAGAGAGGGATAGTAAACTAAATAAAATAATGAAATAAAATCCGAAGGTTTAATTTTTTTTTAATGTGTAATATTCGTGTTTATAGAAACGTGTACGACCAAAATCAAGTTAAACCGTGATGTATGAATATGCCTAACCAATAATATTAAATATTTTTTTATAAGCAACTACTATAAAGCATACACATTGCATCTACACCATATTGTACTTACATAATTAATACTAATTAATCTATTTATATTTACATTCTAATATAACATTCCAATGACCGTGTAAGAACTATCGTGATTTACACAAATAACAAGAACTTCTGGATCGGATCATTTATTTAAATTTCAAACATTTTGATAAACTGAATAGGCATCTAAATTTGTACAGACGATCCTTCATTTGAGTTTAAGATTACTGAAAATATACGAACACCACCCTTAAATTGTTACTTCAATCCTATTCTGTGAATGATCTCACCTCTGTGATATAAGGACTTAGTCACTCCTACGTCTATTTGTAGGTTTAGTTGTGAGATAGACACGTCAATAAGAATGCTGCAATATTAAATATTAGCGGCTTAGATAGAATATCAAAAAATCGGAGAGTATTTTTCTAAAGTCTTCATTGAAACACTTAAAATTAAATTACAATAACCGGACTTAATGCTTAAGAAGTACGGATGTATGATGCGAAGATAAGTAGAAAAATTTTAAACTTGTATCGGAAATAAATGTTGTAATTGTAAATATACTATACATATATATATATATAAATTTAGATATACATACATATTGCAATGTGTCTCTAATAATATATGTATGTAATTTGTGTATTGCAATATAATAAAATATCATTGTGATAAAATAGATCTATTTTGTATTAGACAAAACTAAAATTGCTGGTGGTAAGTCTCTGTTGCTGGAGATCATCTAATTATATACTATACTTTGAAAAAAATATTTACCTAAAATTATAGCTACTAAATTTAAGTAGTCCTTACTAATTTTAAGAATTTTGATAGAAAGTAATAATTTTTTTATTAATACACGACTTTACAGGATGTTATTAGACATATGGCAAATTAGTTATAATGTTTGATCATGTAATAATCATTACTGCATTGAATGACACGTATAACTTCAATTAATAGAACATTATCATCATCATCTCAGCTGATGTACTTCGACTACTGGATATAGATCAATAGAATAATATAAACCGAATTTAATATGCATATCCTACACAGACACAGATCAGTGATATCATTGAAAGGGGGCAATTTAAACACGATAATAATAAGAAAGTATTTTGTAAAAAAAAAAGGTTTCTTCGGTATGTGATTAATACGATAACATTAACATTTCTTTAGCACTTGATCCGCCATTGTGCGTACTGAATAAGTACCCGTCAAAACAGGCCTCGTGTTTGCGTCTTTTAAGCCGTAAAAATTAACAAATTGCCTTCAATCAATAACCCAATATTTACGGATACTCCAGATCCTTTATGGATGTCCTTTGATGTGTTGTGAAGTTTTACTAATGGGGTGCTATTACTAAGACCCTGCGGAGACGCCGTTGCTTTTGTTATGCGACAATGGGCCCAACACTCATGTTAATGAGTGTCATTTATTTTAATAGACTTTAAATAGATATTTGCGGTAAGGAATCCGACCTCGAGATTATTGATTTTGAATGGCTGTGAAGTCGGATCTCGTAGTAGTTTTTGCACGATTCATTAGCATGAATTGTGTGTTTAAATATCCATATTCAGTTTTTGTAGTCAGTTATATACCTTTGTTTCTAATCTAGTTTAGTTGCAGACTTGTTTCTAAAATTCAAGGCTATAATCTCCGTGTATCAAGCCAAACTATCGATCTTTTTGACTAAGATACATACTTACATAAAAAAAAATACTTTATTATTCTTATTAAACAAATGTATTTTCTTCGGCATATTAATAAAAAAGTTTTTTTTTTTATAAAAGAGCATTTCTGTTTCATAGTTTTTTGAAAGAGTAACTTTATGGAACTATCTCTTGACTGTTTGAAAGACACCGCTACTGTTCGAAGTTCTACTTCGGCATCTTCACTCTTCAAGTATCCGTTGACAATAGCAGACATCTAAGAACCTGTGTCAACCCAAGACCAAAGAAAGTAGACCTCATCACGCGCTAATCCTATCATTCTAAGGGGTCTCGCACGCCATGCACAACTTCAATAACACCAGCAGCGTACATTACACTGCGTCAGATCCTACAAACACATACCTCATCGCTATAATACGCTATTCTCGTTTCCGAGCGCTGCATCCCAACAGCTCAGATACTGCGTCCACTATACCACAGTCCAAGGTAGTAAATTCATCAGCTGCATTACAACTACAACAACCCGATAAATAACCGTACAAATCCGCCGCCGGTTAAATACGTTAGAAGTAAAGTCATGAGCTGTATAAGCCAATCACAAAGATTAACAGCTTTAAACATCATCAGAGAACAGACTGTTCGATAGTTCAGTTAATGCCTTAATTAAAGACATTAAATAGATTTTAGTATTTTTCTATACTTATAAACAATTAACGTCTAATCAATATTTGTTATAAACATTTTAGTTAAGAAATCTCTTTTTTAGAAGCTGTGGTGTAATAGCTCACAACAATTGTAAATCTATGACTATGAACCTACAATCTAAGTTTTTTAAACTATTTAGTCATTTTTATGTTACTAGTTCACTTTGGTAGATGAGTAATGATATGTCGTGATGAAGGTGACGACTAATTTGTCTTTAGTAACGAGTAGAAGTTTTTTTTTTTAATTATCATATATCAAAAATATTTTACGATTATTGGGGCTCCTTGAATTTGATTAAGTTTATATGAAACAGAATCACAAGCAGGATTTTATAAGTATAAATTAAAAAATAGATATTTGTAGGTTATAAAATTATAACCTAAAAACCTTATACTTACACACCAACTCAAACTTAAACTTAACACTTGATTAGCATCCCTTAGTTTGAGTAAAATTAAACAAATATTTATTTCTTTTATAAAGATGATTAATGTTTATTTCTCTATGTTGTATACTAGGTAGCTATAGTGGCACAAGGCTGACCTAAGAACTAAATTCCATGCCAGGCGACCTTAGGCTCGTGTTTATAATAAGCCGAACAATGTGGATAATTTACCTATATTTAGGGGTCTATTGACAACGCTGTCAACGGCACAAGACTAATATCGCTTATTAAATGACACAATAACTTTAATGCGGCCTCTTCAGAAACCAAACAATAATAGGTACTACGGTTAATAGCTTTTTTACTGTACACGCAAGTTACCATGCTTTTTAATATATAAACATGTATACACTTAACAGTTAACATTGTCACTTAATGACGGATAAGAATTCAAAGCATATACCGACTTACAAAATTAAGTTTTTTCTATTACTGTTTTTATATTATCTTTGACAATTAATTCGATTTGCCTGATACAGTTTTAATTTGTGGAACGTATAGGAATTGAAAATATAAATAAAGCTGTTCTAGCTTGTGGATACTGGAATCTACGAGCTGGTAATCTGATGAAGCCGCAATAGTTGTCAAAAAACTAGAAACGCAAACTTCATCAAAAAAATATATATGTAAGAAATAAGCTGTAATATAACGTTATATTTGAAATTTTTCTAAAATATTCTTCGAGAACATCCTCAACTCCGAATGACTTCTATAAAAACTACGTTACTATAGCAACCGCATAAATGATAGGAAATGAATATTTAATGGTAATTAAAAATAAAATGATGAAGGATCTATGAAATTAAAATAATAAATAGCCTTTACCTGTCTAGAAATTTTTCTGCGTTACTTACTTAAGTTCCAATGTCGATAAGTTAACTAGTTTTCACGTGGTTGGTCAACAAAAATATGATTTTCATTAAGTATATATATATATATATATATATATATATTTGTTATTACAGTATAATGAGCAAAATCGTATTTGTACTGGATAATAATTGTTTCTCATACTAATAACTGTGGGAATTGTTTCCGTTTTATTTAATAAATATAAAATTTTCAATGATAATAATTTTCAAAACTGTTATATGATGTAGCTTTTTTATATCTTATTACTGAACTTAGACCAATGAAAAATCTTAATTTTTTTTTGTTACTTTATCTTTGTGATCTAATAATATTGGGAGAGGTAATAAGAAAATAGATGAGTACGTAATGCCTTTGCTTCTGATTTTTGTTTAGCGTTTCTGGGAGATATTTCAAAATAAAAAAAAGATGTTAGAAACAATTTGATTAAAAGAAAAGAAAAGTTTTATATTTCATCTATATATATACACATATATGGTTAAAATGGTTTGAAAATATATCGTCGCAATTTAAAATCGTAGTGAATCGGGAGGCTTATCGATGCGTGTCAGTGAGCGAGTATTTTTCAATTCCACATAATAGTGGAACAGGGAGGAGATCCATCGGCAGCGCGTCGTAATGAGGCGGGACCACCAGGCCGGGCTGATAGCGCATGCGTTGCCAGATGGGCCCGAGATTAACAGATCGCTTGTGAGACCACACGTTGGCCGCAGGTAGTCCGTAATTCAATTCAGATTGTCATCGTCGCGATGACGTGATAGCTGAGCTAACGAAGCGAGGATGGACCGCCGCGCCGGTAGCGGTACATTGGATGCGTAACGATACCGCCGATACTTTACTATTGATATTACTTCTCGGTGACATAGTTTTAATAATACACATAATTTACTAAAACGCATAATTCTTTTTATATTCACCGAAGCGACAAGACGGTCAAGACATTCACCTGATCATGAATAACTTGGCGCTAGTTATAATGATAAACACAGCATCAAATTGCGCTCGTCGCCTTGAGATGTGTGATGTTAAGTTTTCTCACCCAAGTAAATTCGCTGCAACTGTCTACAATCCGGAACAGAGTAATGAGTGTAAAGTACTGCTTGATAGCAGAAATAGGCGCTGCGGTGGTACCTAGCTATACGGTCTTCGGCAACAGAGACCTCCATCAATGAAATATCTATTGCATCTCTGTAAATTTACGTAAAACTTAAGCCTTAATTCCAAGTTCTCATTATTAACGAAAATAAATCATTACCATCTTTACTCTTCAGCATTTCGTGCAAATTCTCAGCATTGCGACGTGACGGCTGATATTCCTGTGACCGTTACCAATTACCAAAGTGCGGCGCCTGCCAAGCCGCATGCAGAAAGTGCAGCATGTATTACGAAAACGCATATTTTAATATTAAGTCATTTGAACTGAGACAAGGTACCATCGCAGCGCCTCTTTTTGCCGCCAAGCAGTAATATGCAAACTTTACTGTACTCCAGTTTTATGAGCGTTGCAGCTGGTTAAATTACTGGGAAAACTTTTTACGACTGAAAACGACTAGTTGTTATGGGCAAGCGTATCACTTACAATCAGGTAAAGATATCGTACGTCTCGTACCTTCATCAAACATAAAAAAATACTTTTCAGACGTAACGTAACAAACCTTGTGACTGTTACCAGCATACTTCGCCCGTCAAGTCCCGTGGTGACCATGGAAAGTATAACAAACGCTATAATTAGATAAATTTTAAAATAAAGTAAATTTTTAATATATATATTTTAATATTAATACAGTATTTATATCATAGATAATACTTTAAAACAAATTTCAACAGTCTTATAAATTTATCAGGATCAACTTTGTAGTATCCTTTTGATCTGGATTTGATGAAAAAATTACCAGAGGTACTTTACCATTGTTACGATGTAAATTAAACATGTCTTAAAAGACTGTAAGTGTAAATAAGTTGTTTTAAATTAAGATTTAAATAACCATGTATTAAGTTATTAAGAAAATGCATAGTTTTTTTTTTATTCTTTTACGCACGTATTCGTTTGAAGTGTCCCAATATATTTGTCATTCATCATAATACTTCAGTTGTCTTACTCCGTATAAAATGATGATAGGAGTATCACCGATGGTAGAAGCGAATCAAATCGTATATACTGGAATGTATATGGTAGTACACACAAATATATAGATGGTCAACAGTTCTAACCGTGGTTATATTGAGCACCCGGATCAATGTGACGGCGGGGTTTGTCCGACCACTAGAAATCTCGGCGGGTCGACCGCGCATACCGGGCTCGCCCCAACCGCGGACATTCTCAAAGAAATTCCCAGTCAAACCCAATACATTGCAACTATCTCACTCACACAAACGCTTGACGATATACCTAAAATCTATGAAATATATACTAATATATTTGTACGAATATGTTTGTGTAAATACTTAATTTCACTGCGATAAAGGGAAGCTTTGATTTTATTTATGTATTTCCGTTATTTAATGTCTTGAGAATTAAGTCCAACTTCTGCATCTCCATATTCAGCCTTGTACAATAACTAAACATAATAAAATAATGCCTTTTAGTATAACAATAATATGTAAAGTATTTCTTATTTAAAAATTATTGCTATAGTATTTTATTTATACTTCGTATATAAAAGACGGTTAATAAGTAAAACTCTAGTCACGTTAGTAATTGAATAGAAACTTTTTACGTGGTCCTTGAACCCAATCTATACACGAAAAGCAATTTCCTACGAAGGAAATTAGGAAATAATTTTTTTTTTTGGTATTACTTCAGCGCCAACAATAGCACTAGTTCTAAGGTAAATTGCTTAATGCAAGATTTCCAACATACATTTTATAGTATGTAGAAAGTATTATATTCTAACTTATATAGTTATTTGAAATGAAGAAAAAAAGCTAAATGATTTTAATTAATTTCAAATTAATTTAAAAATCAAACAATATGTATAATCAGTGATAATATACATTTAGCTGTAACATTATATATATAGCTTTTAACAATACAAAGCTCTACATTAGCCCGTGTTCATTTGAAAGCTTTATATCGCTGCTAGAGATGTAGTAGAAAAGTAATGTAATTGCAGTACTTTATAAAGTTTTCTTTATTACAAAATATTAATTATTGCTATTACACATTATAAGATAATAACTATATCGTAAAAAGTACACTTAGTTATATTGTAACATAGTGCAATGTGGTCGATATTACAAATTATTATTGTTTTTGAGTTCCGAATTTCTCATCAATCATGAGTATTCGCGGTAATTAACATTTTATACTAATAATTAATTTCTTTATATGAAGATGAAAGATATCTATCATGAAGATAATCATTCTTTATACATATGTAAGTTAGCATGGTTACGCTTTCTTATATTTCCTATTTAAGCTGTTTAATCGATTATATGATTAAACGGATATACAGTGAACTTTTTTTTGTGTAAAAAATTATACCCTTACTAATTTCGATGGTTATAGGTTAAATAGTAAATAAGTTAAAATATTACAGCACCATCTCGTTGCAATAAAAACTTCTTCATGAAGTGATATATACGTGTACATACAAATACAATCCATTTTCTATTGTAAAAAGGTTCAGGAGACAAGAATCCTGGAATTATGAACTTTGACTATTTTCATATAAATTCTTCAACTTTTAGTGAATTGAAACATCATAAGGAAAATGACATGTTGAAATGTCTTCTTATAGAAATGTAACATTTGACAACTCCCACTTGGCTAGAGATGTGGGTAAAAGCCGCAAAGTAGAACAGTAGTAATATTTAATCATTTGTTAATTTATTTATATGCAAATTGTAGCTTATAGCTTGATAATAATGTTCAGTGACTAAACCACAGACTAGATATTCTTTATCAGGGCTACCTGCCGGCCATATTGTTGTAACACAAACAGCTAATTTACTAGCGGCAATTAATCACAGTAAAAAAGGAAGCTCGAGCTAGTACACGCGTTATTATTATGCACATTAATTAACACACCGTGCCCCGCGAGCTGGTTGCTGCATAAATTATTCAAGTACCGTCCCCTGGCACGCAACCAGCTACCTCATTCAGAATTTTGTATTAGAGTAATCTCATACTATACTCAATTCACGTCTAGTTATATTCATTTTTAAATTAACTTCCTTTCCCTAACGCAATAATTTTTTTTTTATGTTTTTAGGTTTTATAGAGTAGGGTAGGTGTAGTGGTAGGGTGTGTCTATACATCAGTTAACACGATAAGATATCAACAGGAACAGTATTTTTAATGAGTCTTCTTCGCTGAACGAATGGTCCCTTATTAGTAAATTAAATCTAAATAACACTCTTAAGCGAAAGAGAGAGAGAGAGAGATAAAGAGTAATTTTCGTACCATATAATCTCTTTTATCAAATAGAGATCGCACATTTACTAGATACTAACAATAACATTATTTCGATTTACTTATAGGTTCTAAATTTGCATACAACATTATAAACAATTTTAAATAATGATTTTTTTTATTTCACAGCCAACGGAACGTTTCAACCGGGCATGGAACCGAAACGACAGAGGACAGCGTACACCAGACACCAAATATTAGAACTGGAGAAAGAATTCCACTATAATAGGTATTTGACCAGGAGAAGAAGGATAGAAATAGCCCACACTCTAGTCTTGTCTGAGAGGCAAATCAAAATATGGTTTCAAAACAGACGGATGAAATGGAAGAAGGACAACAAATTGCCCAATACCAAAAACGTTAGAAGAAAAACAAACCCAGCCGGCGTCACCACCACAACGACGAAAGGAGCTACACCAAAGAGTAGATCTAGTAAGAATACTAATAACAACGACAAAAAGAAATCGAACAACAATGGGCGGCCGGATAGCATAGAGAATGTTACTGATAATATTATGAACGACTTACACTGCGTCGGAGCGCAGAACCTGTCGCACGATCCGGCGATAAGTCCGATGACTCACGTCGTCAACCAAATGACCCCGGGGCATCCCATGACGCCGCACCATTTGCACATGATGAGCATGCACGCAGGCATGGATCCAAGCATGGTCGCAAACCTCTCAGCACATGGATCGCCAGTGGGTAACGCCGGCTGCGGCACCGGCATAAACTCAGCGAATCCGCCGGTAATCAAATCAGACTACGGACTCACCGCCTTATAATCTTTGTAAATGTATATATTAAAAAAAAAAACTATATTTTCATTATCAAACCTTCCTCGACACTTGCCATTCCCTTCGATAAAGTGTATTAAAGTGATTTGAATTTGTGTTATTTAAGATAATATATACATTAAGTTGTGTAAGTAAGCATGGAATAACCAGTCATTAACGGATGTTTGCATAAGTGGGAAAACTTTACAATGTCAAAAAGTGTGATTATTTTTAGTGTAGGCTTAGATGTCCTGGAATTGTACGTCTCCTTTAAGTCATTGTCATGTACTGTAAGTTGTGTAAGCCTAATTGTAAAATAAGTTGCTTCGTGAACATAAATTATTTTCAAGTATTTATGTTAGTTACCAATTACATGCGCGTAAATTTTATACATATAAACACGAATATAAAATATAGGACAAAATTATTTAATAAGTCATAATCGTTTATTAAGGGTTAAACTATTTTTGTAGGAATCTTACTAAAGTTTTACTAGTAACCGTTTGTTTATAATTTAAGGTTTATACGTATTGTGTTGTATTATAATTTTGGTTATTATTTTATTTCGAAGTGAATTCAACAGATTATTAGAAAAGCATGACCAAATAATGGTCCGATTATTAACTTGTTCCGAAATGTAATAATAAGAGTATAACAGACTTTTGATAATACTGTAAAATGATAATGTTATGAATGTTCTATGTGATCTAGACAATGACTTAGGTTTAGGTACAAGTTGTGAAGAATAATTTTAAATTGGACAAAAACAGTTTTGTAACAACAATAGGAAATGTGAATAAAAAAAAACAATAAATATAGTATCGTATTCAATATTTTCAATTTACTTATTTCTATCCCTTTTAAAAGTTCAGTGATAAAATAGCTAAGTACTAAACTACCCTCCGATGATGTATTTATTAAAAAAAATTTAAGCTTAATAGGTATTTTATTATGAAACAGATAATATTTTATTAATAACATCATAACCCTTGAAGTTTTTATCTTTCTTAGGCCATAGAGAGATAGATAGAGGTTCTTATTACGATTCCGAGGTCTTATGTTGCGGAGATTGGTTGATAGTACGATTTTTTTCAAACTCTTCTGGCTTTCTCCTGATTTTGTAAATCTGTCACTATTATTGCTTTCCTGCTGTTAACAAAGGAGAACTAGAGTTTCGTACAAATATACTTTACTAGATACGGGTTTAACAGCATCAGAAATTGTGGTTTCGTGTTGGCTCATTAGATAAAAAAATCTTAGTTTAATTTCTTACAATGTTACTGAGTAATACGGAATTCCATTATAATTTAGACAAGGGAACAATAGATGTAATGTCGTGTACGCGCATTTGCCGATCATCCGTGAGCACGGCGTCGATATCATAACCTTGCGCGATTCATATCGAATGAAACGAAAGCAAAAATCGTAATGTATTCGTTCAATGCGGAGTCATCAATCAACGTCGTCGGCTCATTGTGTGGCCGCACGCAACTTGGATCTTCTACTTATTCCTTACACGCGCTCCGCCGATGCTCAGCACAGTTTTATCATTTCGATACAAAGCTACGTTACTCTGTTTGACTTTTTCTTTTTTTTTAAAATAAAACACTACGTATATTTGAGAATGCACAGACATAAGCGCATTCTTGTTTTATTATTTAATCTAAGTTTTATTATCTCTAAAACCCAATTAGAATCTTCACTACACCTTTTTTGTTGCGATGTAAGTTATTATAGTATTATGTTAGGCTCGTGATTTGCTTTAAAAATTACATAAAACAAATTAAAAAAGTAAAATAAGGAAACAGTTTGGAGGTAATAAACTTTAAACGGAATTTTTAAATAACCAGTCAGACCATTCTTTTTGGGAGAATAATCATTAGCCGATAAACGTGCATTGCTGGAGACAAGCCTCCTCCTCCCTCCACATTGACAGTCAGCATGGCCTCTGGTACCGCCGGCTATAGGCACTGTCGCATGTTAGGTTTCATAGGGGGAGTTTGAGCCATTTCCGACGACGTTAGTCCAATGCGGTTTGACTGTTTGGTGGGAGGCAACAACTTGTTTATTGATTATCAGAGTGCACCACGAGCAGGTGAGTTTGGCTTAGGTGTCGGGAGTTGTTGTGTGAGACCCCTTACACCTTTTTCATCAGAATACATCACCTCAATTTCGTATGATGTTTAATGACAACAAGACCTTACCTGGTGAAGCGTGCCCGTCCTGGATCTTCTCACTAGCGTGATAATGAACAAAAATATATCCATATTTAATTTTCGTTAACATTTTAGTTAAATCTGACTGTTTGTTAGGACAGCAAACACATCTTTCAAGGATAGTCGAATTTGATCCGATTACTTAACCTTGTTTAACACGTTATTCCCTAATATTACTAAAAATGATTGTCCGAAATTGAAACATAAGATTTATGTAAACTGACGGAAAAGGGTTCATCGTTTTTATTTACGATACCCAAAGATACCTGCGGAAGTATTGGAACAAAAGAAAACAATCCTCCAAACGAATGTTGCAAAAAGAGTTAAAACTTCTTGCTGACTTTGCCGAATGAACAAATAACGTTTTTGTTATGAATTTGTATGCAAATAACAAGATTTTGCTACTGTCTTGTTTTGAAGGATTTATTGAGGACATTTGCTGCCTGTTTGTCGTTGTTGTAATCCCCTTGGGGTTGGTTTCTGATGTTGTACAGTAGCCTTTTAAACTAAAGCTATCCGTTTTTTTAATCAGATTAACGATGTCAATATTCGTAAGGTACCTTACACGTATTTGTAAAACGTAATATATTTAAAGTTTTCAGTCTAATTTTGTATTACAATTATAGTATATCAATATATATTTAAACGGTATAGTCTTTATGTATATTCTATCTATCGGTATAGACTATATAAAAAAGGAAAAATACAAACTATTTTAAAATTACCTTTTTGGCAGTAGTACCATGTCAACATTAACTTGAAGACAGTTGTTTTGATACTGCAATTGGATAATCCAATTCGTTATTTTCTTTAGCATACATATATACATACATATATATATATCACGCCACGTTCCTAGTGGTGTATGCGGAGACTACCTTTCTCCACTTGCTACGATCCTGGCACACCTCTGTCGCTTCCTCCACTTTCATGAGCGTCTTCATGCATAGCTCGTCCGTTGCAAGTACTCTTGACCCGGCCTTTCTTTAGGATATCTTCGATTTGATCGAAATATATCCGCCTAGGTCGACCTGAACCGATTTTTCCAATCATTCTTACTTTGTATACCTCTTTCGTTAATCTTCTTTCATTCATCCTTTCTACATGGCCGAACCATCCAAGCATCTCTTTATCTTTGTCACTACATCTTCAACCATGACTTAGATAGGAGTTTTATTGGTAAAAAATGCATTGCATATATGGACACTGTCTATAAGACAAAAACCATGATAAATAACATACAAGCGTATGGATTATTTATTAGAGCTCTGTCAATGGTGAGAAAAAAGCAGCTTCAATTAAAAAAAATTGAACACAAAGTATGGCAGTAACAAATCATGATACTGTGTTCGATAAACTAAGCATTTCAGGACGTGAAGAAATATTACGAACTTCCTTTGTATCCAATATAGATAAAAACATAGAACAATACTTATATCTCACACATTCATTACCCATCATCTCTGTATCGCTAATTCATACAAATAGTATTTTACGGAGATCTAGTGAAGCAGGAATATAAGGATGTTGGTATATACTCATCATATATCAAGTTGTACCCCCGGACAAAATCGAAAATTGAAGAGCACGGATAGAGATATAATGCAAGGTTAACCTCACCCTTCTATACAATGTGTTATTTCCGATTAATAGTAATGCGACACACAGAATTTTTTTTAACTTTTTTACCGTAATCAACATTAAGAGCGAACTATACTTTCTATGTATTAAAATCAATTTTCATACGATCATGGATACGTATAATATTAAACATCTTATTGAATATATCTACAGCGATGATATACTGTGTTTAGTTGCAGGCTAAATAAAACTGAAGCTGAATATAAAAATAAGCACAAATGAAGATATTTCGTCAGTATATTGATTCTTGTAAAGTTAATGATACTTATATATAAATATATTTATAAAAAATTATCAATAAAATGTTTAGGAAATAGGAAACACTAATAAAATTTCGTTTACGTCGATAAATGACAATTACAATTATTACAAAGAAAAGAGTAGCGGTAAAGTAAAAGCCCCGTACAATTAGCAGGTGATTCCCAGGTGAGTGCCGACGACGCCGTAGACTGGTCCCCAGGGACCCTTTGAAGACACTACCGCCTCGAATCCGATGACTTGCCGATATTAAAAACTCAGGGACGATATACCACCGTTTTAAAAATTATGTTTATTATTATTTTTCTTAATAACAGTTGTTCACAAATGAAGTATATAAGAGAATGTATTATAATTGTGACAGCGAACACAAAATGTCACTTTACTGAACCAGTCAACAGTTCTCCTGCATAAAGGAAATCACATAACGAGCTGAATACTGAAGTCGGCTCAGTGCGACAAATTTCAATATATCGTCTGAGACGCGTCGTGGCGTAGGGTCGCTGAACGCCCTCCGTATATCACACGGTATATATTATATACGGTGCCCAAGCGATAGGCGATATACACTTTAGAGCTTTCATTTTTACCCATATGAACAAAAAGAGGGGTATAAAATTAGAGCATTTATTATATTAGTCAACGGACGTATTTATGACTAATGACTAACACATCACATGATCTTAAGACAATAAGACTGTGGATGGTGAAGTGTAAGTTTTGACTGCAACAATATTGTTATGGTGGTGGATTTATAATAAGATAGACTTTTCTACCATCTTTGTATCTCTGAAATCTAAATATAGACCTCGATCATCGAATCAAGGGTATAGCCGATGCGCCATTTTTTTTTCTATTCAACTAAGTGACGAGATAAGCGAGACGGTCAGATAATGGTATCGATTATTCACCGTTACATATTGCGTGATTACAGATCATCATCATCAGCCGATAAACGCCCACTGCTGGACTTAGGTCTCCCTAAAGATTGCTACACTATCAGGTAAGGATTCATATGGTGGGATTTGAGCTGTATCCCACCATGCTAGCCCAATGCGGGTTGATGCGTGCTAGAGCCTCGTTTATTGATTAGCAGGGTGCACCACGAGCGGATGTGGTTGACTTGGATCCCGTCAGTTGTTGTGCGGGATCCATCACGCCTCTGATTACCGATAGAGGTGAGAAATAAAAGGATATATAATACTTGTTATTGGCATTTGGTTCAAAATATGAATATATGAACTTAAACAACTTTCAATAGATATAATGAATAATTATTGTAATCGCTTTCGTTTGCAACTTGTGGTGCAGTTATATGTTTGCTGGGGAGGCTGATGTCGTCAGGCGGTTGTAATCCATACTGGAGTCGATTTGAGAGCTGCAGAAACGTGCGTGAGATGACGGAGTGGGGGAAGAGAATGTGTATTAGCAGTGGATTTCTTTGTTTGAATTGATTCCTCTCCGGATTATGGCATTCAACCAATTGTAGTTTTTTAGTTAGGTTATTTTACATAACTTTACGTTTTTAATTTATGATAACTGTAACAAAAGATGTTTAATTTTTAACATTCCGTGACCTTTATTACTCTTTTACTATACATTAGTTAAGAAATAACAAAAGGCCGAAATTAAATTTATGATTATTATAATACATTTTATATCTTTTCTATTTAATTTTTTTATATATAACTTTAATGTGTTAGAGGAAAAGGTAACAGAATTGCCATTCACTATTTACAGTAAGTTTCCAAAATTCACAACAACGTATACATAAATAAGAACCGTAGACAAAGTTTTGTTATAAGTTTTTTGTAAGATCGCGAAGTCCCTTAAAAAAACCAAACGCCCTCCTCTTCAATATATATACATAGTAAACTACGGACGTAGTTATACGTGGAGCCTATATAGAAAGTGCAGAGCACACATCTATTCGCCGCCAGTCAGTCGGACAAGCTTTTGTGCCCTTCATGGGGTGCGGGCTCCTTTGTAGTGGCGCGTACGTACGTCTCTTGATGTGTGTGTTGATTTCCCGACGCCGCCCGGTACGGTTCTACACGGTACAGCTCAACGAGATTACGGGACTGTATTTGAATAATCATTCTTTTTTTTATAAGGCCTTCACTTGATGGTAAGAGTTAAACTTACTCATAAAAATGTGACGCTAGTTCCGATGATATACACTGCATCACATTGCGTTCAGCGTTCAGTAATTTCACTGGGTGCAGCGCCCTTCAAACCGGAACACAGTAACGTTTGCACATCACTGTTTGGCGGTAGAAATGGGCGCTGCGGTAGTACCTACCTAGACAGTCTCCGGCTTCAGAGATCTTTTTATCATCGCGGCGGAAATCTTCTTAAAAGGTTCCTTGCTTCTGGAGGGAAGACAAGGTTATGTGGGGTTTCTACCCACTAAAACCCCTTCTGTAGTCTCCCTCAGTGCCTTAGGAGAAGCTCCGGGATCTCCTACGGAACGCACCGGTGCCCCCTGCAGTCTAGCTAAAACATCCTACGAAAGGCTCGCTTATTGAGCTCTGAGGGCCCCCAACCTCAAAGCCCACGAACCCGAGGACCCTTTTAGTCGCCTTGTACGACAGGCAGGGAATACTCTAGTCCTATTCTTAACAGCCCGAGACTACAGAGCTGGGTATTAGAGACGCACTGCTAGTATTTATAATTTGAACTTATTTTTATCGTAATGACATATGTATGAGAATTTAAGTTTTTCATCTTGGCTTTCTGTGTTAGGACTTCCACGAAGAGATCAAGATATGTACTAGTAGTAAAAAAAAATAATTAAAAGTATTTTTGATACATTAGTCCTGTACTTTCGTACGCGTGTGCCGACAGTCCGCCGCTTCGTTCAGAGGGCACTCACACAAACGTAGTTTCCGTTTTATAAAGCACACTAGCTCGCGAGGGGTGCGCCTAAGGGAGGCATGGTGGGGACTGTATTAAGTTCCTTTCTTTTCACTAAAATAATTTTAGGGGATGGTTTTACTTCGATATTTTTTTCTGAGGGTCCTCCGGCGTGCTTGTGTTGAATGCGTTCGGCAGTTTAATTTGAGAAATGGCTGCTTTCGTAGGGTGCATTCGTCAGTGGTTGAGCTGTTCGCTATAGCGATAGCTGTTCTGCCAATTCTTTCCTTTATAAAATGGACACATATTTTGAGAGTAAAATATATAAATACATAAATTATTTAAAATCGATTTGAACACATGCTTTTAATGGGTTAAATCTTATGCAACTTAAAATATTTAACTATATTTATTAATTATTAAAACGATGAATTAGAAAAGTGGAATTCTAGATATCCAACATATCTGGAATTCCACTTTTCGGAGTTATTTTTACAGTTCTCCTCAGTACTTTGTGAAATAACCAGTATAAAAGAGCACCAACCGATCCTGTTTAAGATTGATTTTGTATTTGATTACTGTTCAAGCAAATTGTCCAAATTTAGTGTTGTTCATTTGCAAATAGTCATAGAGGGTTAACTAACACTATTAACATTAACATAAATGGGACTTACCACGCCCGAAAACATCACTTGAAAGCGGCAAGCTTTCGCTGAAATATTCTTAATCAAAGTTTTTACCTGATAGCAGCGCCCGCGGCGCGGCGGGCACCGACCGACCTGTCAATCTCTCAAAATGTTAGATTAAAAACATCATCTTCACTTTTTTAGCATTAGTAGGATCAAGGAATTATATTTGGGCAGAAAAAAAAAACTACCCGGCAAAGGAATATGATTATAAGTCTGCTTTAGATAAACTTTTGACGAAGGTTAAGGTTTGGAGTGGGAATTTTCTTGTTATGTATTATTTAGGTATTGTTTGCTGCTTACCTGTTTCTGTACATAGGTACCCTGATTATTATCTTACCTAAGACTTACGCTAACATATTTTCATCTAAATCTATCATAACTTATTGTGAATTTATTTTAACTTTACTTCAATCTCTTTTATTTTGCAAACAAGTAATAAATTGAAAATGGACTTGTGTTATATGATAATGTAGTAGTTTTTATAAGATATAACTTTTAAATTTTTTATCATTGTTTTCACTATTATCATCATCATCCGCCCTGCTGCAATCCACTGTTGAACATTGACCTCTCAAGGAATAGCGTTATCATTATCTATACATTGGCAACTGCCGTAATTTATATAAGTATATGAAACAATTACTTCGTGTACTTAAATTTAATAAGCAAAAGGTTTTTTTCCATTGAATTGTTGAATTTATTATTAAGCCGGCACATGTTACATAACAAGACTCTTTGTATAATAATTAACATTAGAATCGACTGTTATCTCCAGCGATAACTTACGATCGAAACGACTAAATATACTCTAAAAATTTTACATTCTAATAAGTTTACTGATAAGGTTTCTTTTGGCACAAACATGCAGCTCAAACCTCTAACAGGCGTAGTCAAAATGCGGCAGGTGTCAGCGGGAATGCTGAGTCAGCGCAGTGGCACCGGTAGTCCGTGGTAGCGGGTGCTAGTCCCCGGTCGATCACGATTTACATGTCAGACGCGCCGCTTGATATCCGATTGTGACGGTTAACATTGATGTCGAGTCATTGTCAGCTATCGATAGTTCTTATGAAAATACGATTATGTAAATAAAGATTTGGACGGTATTGTAGATGCAACGACAAAAACCTACGGCTAAGTCGCGCTTTGCTCCGGAATATGTTTAATCGGAGCACAAAATCTATTTGATAAGCTTTAAAGCACTTACTTAAAAAACGTACTTAACATAATTTGAAAAATATATTTATTTATATATATATATATAATGAAAATTCCGGTTTTCTTTGTTCGTCAATCACGTGAAAACTAGTAAACGTATCGATATGGGTACATGAGCATTCACCACGGAGTGATTGGTAAATGATTATAGGCTATCTATTTTTTGAATTTCATAGATCATTCATCATTTTATTTCTAATTAAATTTTATAAATATTTTAATTTCGTATTGTTTTTGCGGTTGCTATAGTAACGATAGCTATAGAAAGCCCTAGAGAGCAGCCACAACTCTCACAGGAGATTTCAGATAAATTTTAAATCTAATTGTATATTACGGCCCGCAAAGAGCCTAGTGTTTACATTTAAATATTCTTAGTCGTTTTATATAGACACCTAAATATAGACAACTAAATCACTAAGAGCTATAATCATTGGATTATTGCACTATTATATATTTGTACAGACCTCCAGTGGATTAAATAAGTTAAAAAAACCTTTAGAATAATCTCAAAGAATGTTATGAACGCAATTGGTTGGTCGTGTTTAATCCTGCAACTTCCGTTATGAAGACAGACATGTCAATTTGAATCAATAAACACTGATGCAGGCGACTGGTGGGTGGACATTCTGTGGTGGCCAACTAAATAGTATTTATTTAATGCGTTCATTAATAAAATGTTATGGAAATATGAAGTTGTGTTCAATTAAAAAATTAAACAAACATCTCCTAATATTTCAACTGAGATTCTAACCATTTATACACCACACCGGTCAAGGTCTATGAGGATTTGGAAGCTATACCATGTCTTTGTACCCTGTAACTCTTGGAACGTGCTAGTTTCCTCCTAATCTTTTACTTTATTGGAAAATAAAGTTAAGTGGGGTCCAGAACCAAGCTTGTTCGAAACGTACATGAGGCTTTCGACGACTTTACTAACAGCGCTTTGCTTCATCTCATTCATTTATAAAGCAGTATAAAAAAAAAGATTATTTACAAATTCTTCGTGATCGTAGTAAATTTATTGTTGTAGCATATATAACGATTTGATCATTAACAATACAGTAATAAATAATAATGCGGCCTTTATGTTACAGATTGTTATAGATCTAGTTAAAGGATCATTGGTAAAACTATTTTGTAAATTTCGTTTTGTTTATAGATTATTTAACAATTTTTTTGTTAATATAACGCCATCTTTGTTACAAGCCAATAAATATTATATTCAATTTGCGTAGTAACACTTTCTTTTTGAAAGTCACGATATGAAGTATTAGTCTTCATTCATTTGACGTCTCAATGTTAGATGATGGGCGTCCAGACGGAAATCGGATCTCGGCGGACTTGTGACCTTAACTGAAATGAAACAATCATTTAAATTGGAATAATTTATTACGCCATTACTACGCTACTTCTTAATTATTTTAAAATATTTATACGAAACCAATGGTGAGTACTTTTGTATTTTTTAATAACAAATTTTCTTTACTACAGAATATGTTATAGGCAAAATAACACAATGCAGAACTATATATATATATACAGATAAATATATATCAATAGCAGACTAAATTAATTGTTTGTAGGTAGTAACATTTCAACTGGATTTAAATATATATATATATATATTTTATAAAGCTATGGTGTATGGTGATGTAATATTAAATGTAAGGAGTTACATAAAATAATATATTTTATATATAAACTTAACAATTTTACTGTTACTCAGTATTTTTCTTACGGTGGATATTTAACTGTACTGGTGGTGGGTTTGTGTTGTCAGAAACCGTGTAGTAGTAATTGGTAGCATCTATTTCTACCGTCGAAACTGTAGTGCGCTAGTTTCACTGTGTTCTGGTTTGAAGTGCATTGTTGATAGTAAAATTATTTGGGTATCGAATTTTAAAAACTTTTACCAGAAAGCGACGAGCGTAATGTTTATAAAACTTACTAACGCCATATGGTTATAGTCGGACGTATCACTTACCATCAGGAAGAACCAGATGAACGTCTCGGTCGTCTCATCGTTAAAAAAACACAGAATCGTTATGCAACTGTCGCATTTGACACGATCAAAAAAAAAAAGAGCGGGTAAGATTATCGATGGGCAAGGCACGTGCTGTATTACATGCAACGTCATCGGGCAGTCATTATCAGGGGTCAACGGCTCGTTGATTACCTTAGAGCACGCCCTGTCGTTCATCATTAGCCTAGGTTAGGATATTTGTAAACATCAGCATTCATCCACTTGTTGTGACATTTGTGTCATCTCACACTAATATATTTTTAACGGAGAATAGAAAAAAAAATTTTTGCAAGAAA
Source organism: Ornithoptera priamus (assembly GCA_029034505.1). NCBI lineage: Eukaryota > Metazoa > Arthropoda > Insecta > Lepidoptera > Papilionidae > Ornithoptera > Ornithoptera priamus. Next base: position 3,666,649 of record JARDWD010000331.1, read on the forward strand.
TAAAACAAAAATTTGCGAAGGTAAACAATATCACATGTTGCACCTGTAGAAGCAATGTTGGCGGATCTGATGAAGGCTGGAAGTAGACTGTGCAGGACCGATCGATGTGAAGATCTTTAAGGAAGGATTATGTTCAGTAGTAAGACTTTTTCAACTGTAATGTCTGATGAGCATTTTTTGCCAATCATATTTTTGTATTAACAAGAACTTTTTCTAAACACTGAAGGAAAATCATACAGCATACTGTACAGCTTGGTGTTTACAATATTTTAACAGTAAAATTTCGAACTTAATATTTAACTTTGATGAACTTACTTTTAATTGTTACATTAATGGAAAAGTACCTTTAGAAAAATTGAAATATACATTGTAATGTTTTCGTTATAATTAATGTACGTCATTAAAAAATTAAGAAATATACCGCTGCAAATATTCTCAATACATGTGTATAGTTAATTCACTTTGTAAATAATGCTTTTTTTAAATATTATTTAATTTTTAGTATTGACTGCGAACTCACCTGATGGAAAGCGGAGATGTAATCTCGGTGGTAAAGTGCTCTAGTCTAAAAGAAGCCTATTCATTCTTCTCTTGAAGACCCCTATGACTGACGCTTATCTTTACTCTATGTCACTATTCTAAAATAACAGAGTATCATCAAGAGACTTTTTTATGCAAAGAAGAATTATAAAATATGCACCTATGGTATACTTTCAAGCTTCCGATCTAAAATTCAATCATGGTTCGATTTCTCAATTTTCTATATCAAATACCGCGATTCTAATTTATAAATCTGTCATAAGACCAGTTCTGATTTATGGAAGCGAGACATGGGCAATGACAAAACGGCATGTTCATTCCATTCACGTGGCCGAGATGAAAATGTTGAGGTGGATGTGCGGAGTAACGAGACTTGACAAGATCCGCAATGAGTACGTGCGTGGTAACTTCGGAGTACGCGATATTGCCGAAAAACTGCAAGAAAACCGGCTGCGATGGTATGGGCAAGTAAAGGAGACTACCTGAACATATATGCAAAAAAACACTCAGCCTCGACATACCCGGCAAACGGCGGATGGGAAAACCGAAGTTGCGATAACTCAGTGTAGTGACAAAGGATATGATGAGCTACGATCTCAAGGAAAGCGATGTTCCTAGTAGAGTGAAGTGGAGTGAGAGAAGTAAGAGAGCAGACTCTGTCATAAGACGGGACAAATGCTAACAAGAAGAAGGAACACCGCGATTCTAAAGCTATTCTACAGTCTGTAGAAACACGCAATAAATCATCAAGTCATCGCAGGTGCATGGGAAGAAAAATTGGAATTCATTGGCTGTCATTACCGCTATTACACTAATCAATTTAACACAGATATTTAAATTTATTTTCTCAAAACCGTTGTATTTATCACCGGCACTTGAAGACTAAGTTTTACAACCACATGGCGGCATCGGCAGATAATAAATCAATATGTACCACTCAAGCGCACGATTTAAAGCGAGGAATATATCAAATCAGCTTGGTGCCTCACGATCCGTTCACGTAGCTTTTGTTTCTCAGTACCTACTACACGCAACATACAACGGATTTATATCCGTTAACCTCATTTCACGATTGTTTTATAAATGAAGTGTAACAATGTGAATCGTTAAGGTGTTTGTAGCGGTGATTGTGTACGTTAATCAATGGCCGGTTTGTGCGCCGAACCTACGTCCGCGTAACTCCTAAATGCTCATTGACTTCATGAGATATTAGCCGGCAAGAGTCCGATATTATCCTATCCTTGCTGTTACAGTCGAACAGTATCAAATGTAGGATTTGTTTACGAATAACAAAGGTTACCCATGTCCATGACATAATAGTTATCGAGACAACGTAAACCTGTGAAATTCGCATTGATTTATCATACTAGCTGTAAACAGATATCAATGAGTAGTTCCTCTGTACAATTATTTCAATACTTATTGTTTTCATATAAGGAATATAACAAGCTTAAGACTATGTAATTAGAAGTAGTCTAGAAAAAAATATACTTTATCTTGTAGTCTTGACAAAGTAGATGTAATTGCAACGACGACGGCATCAGATTTGCTATTGTTTCGTACCGCCTCCTAATCTGTTCTTGATGGTTGGTAGCATTTTTCTAGATCGATATCTAACTTAGGAAACACTAATATTCTGAGCTAAAAATTGATGATAGTTTCAGTTACAATATAATTCGCATTCGACTACAAACATTCATTATCATGAGGTGCATCTTCAAACTGAAGTTTGGCAGTGAGATTGAGAAAACTATTTCGGTCTTCTTTTCAACTGATGGTATATATGCTAGCTCCTCTCCTTTATTTCGACAAACCATTTCATCATATTATATTAAGAATTAATTTATAATATAACCTAAACATGTACACAATTACTACAATCATTACATACTATTTATATTATGTGTTTAATACCCACTACAGTTAAATGATAAGAGACATTAGTTTTAATGTACATTCAAGGATATATTTCTTATCATCTAACAGAACTCCGACTACCAACATGGCATAATGTAGTGTAATAATACAGTTCTCTTAAAAGGACGATGTTATTCGTATTTTCAATTAAGAAAAAGGTGTAACTTCTGGAAGATCGCCGCGTCTCTAATATGAAGGGGTAGGTATATATCATAATTTAAGTCTGAGTCGTAAGAGTCCTCGGCTGCTTTGATCTCTGTTACAATCGGCCGTAATTGATGATTGCGTCAAGTCCATACACGGCGAAGCCAATCGAGAGCGCGTGCTTCACGCCTGCTTGGACTTTACTTGCTGCAAGCTCTTATGTACTGAGAATCAGACGAATAAAATAATATCATAAAAGTACATATAAATGTAAATCTTAATGTAGAACTCAAAAATTAATCTGTTAAAAGTTATAATGAATGTTGCATTTAAAAGAAGACTCAACTGTTTAAGTTTTAAAAGAAACTGGTAGTAGGTCTCTGTGTTTGGAGACCGACTGGGTTGGTTTCCATTCTGACAGTGTCAATTTTAATTTTGGTCTTCTTTTTTTGAAAAAATCTGCTTTATGTGTGATTTAAGAAATCAAATTACACTTTAAATATATTAAAATGGTGGCAAGTGTCTGTTGCCGGCGGCCGTCTAGGTAGGTACCACCGAAGCTCCTATTTCCGCCGCCAAACAGTAACGCACAAACATTACTGTGTTCCGGTTTGAAAGGCGTTACAGTTAATAAAATCACTGGGGTAGTGAGACTTAACATCTTATATCTCATGTAGTGCTGCGTATATGATCCTAACAAGTACCATATTATTATGGGCAAGCATATCAGTTATCGCATCCAGAGATCTTTGGAAGAAGCCTATGTGCAGCAGTAGACATCTATCGACTGATGATGATGATGATAATGATATCAGTTACCATCAAGTAAACGTCTCGCTCGTTTCGTCGTGTCTTAGTATAAACAAAATATGTATTACTTTTATTATTCTAGCTGTATTATAAATTTATTTATAAACAATACTATCATATAAAAGTTTTCGTCTAGCTCTTGTTAGAAGTTAAGATAAACAGTAGATTTACTCTGAAAAAGATCTATCTTTGGTCTGATCTACCATGGTCTTCAATCTAAATGTTTTAACAATAAAAAACTACGGACTGTTTTTCTTGAGGTTAAAATTTTTACATAAAAATCAATGAAATTTTGAAGACATGATACTATTTACTAAAATGGAAAATATTAGCTTGCTTCATTGAGAAAATAAAATAACAAGAAATTCTATGTACCCCCTTATTACGTCCGAATATTTTCAGATTTAAGTCTTATCCTATTACATATAAAATATTTCACACACTATGACAGCAACAAAAAAACCGCTCAAATATGTTTCATGACATCGATTTAGTTATTTCATTACACTATAGTTTTATATTCAATCTAAGCCAATCGAATATTGAAATAACTTGAAGTAAAAAGTTAGCTAATCTGAAACAAATAAGGGGTTATTTTAACGTGTGAATTATGAATGAAGATGTTTTAAGCGAAACCTGCAATTTTGTTCACATGAATAATGTTGATAAAGCAATTTTGGGGACATCTGTACGTAGGTGCGAATTAATATTCACTTATTGCAACGCAGGAGTACTTTAAAAGCAGCATAATGGAATAATTTTCAATTTTCTGTTGACCGCCGTCATTACGTTACGGAACCTTGCGATAATGAAGTCATGTTCATGCAAGAGCCATCAGCTTAATGGATAAATCCTTTTAAAAGTTAATCGATCTCCGTGTTTTTAAAATTCTATTAAGTGTTAAAAACAATTTATTCCACCTCGCACCCTTATATGTCTCTTTTTGGTTCACAAGACTTGTAATTCATAAAAAAAATTTTATCAGAAAAATATAGATGAAAAAGGAAATTATAGTAATTTTAATCAAACGTCACCAATATTTACTAAAGATCTATAATTTAAAAACATATCGACCAGATCGATCAATGTGGATACCTTGCAGTAGTGAACGTCTATCGGCTAGTGATGATAAGCTGTATAAGGTTATAATTTTCGATATGACAAGTTTTGATTATGGATTAAAAGTAAATGAAATATTGCCACATTGTTTAAAGACTCGAATAGACCTGCCCAGCTTTGGGCTCGAAGCGACGCAACCGAAATTCGAGCACCAAAAATGTAATAGCTGTCACTGCGCATGATTAATGCAATTAATCCTACAATAGCTACAACATCTCGAGCGTTACACTTCAAGCAAAAATTACAGAGATTGTTTTTATTTATTACAGCTGTACCAAAAATATATTTGTAAACCTAAATTAGATTTTATACTTCCTTTAATTTTTTACGGAAATATATCAAATAACTTACTGAAATTACCTTTTTAGGTGTAACCTGATCTACGACAGATTATCTTATATAGATAACAATAACCAAATTTAGATATATCAAAAAACTAGTTATTTAAGATCGTCAGCTTTAAAATACTATCGAACTTTTATTAAATGTATAATGTTGTTTACAATTGATTGAAGAAAACTGTTCTCGGAGAAGATTTGTTATCTCAGTTTGTAAGACGATCGCACGCGCAACGTGTACGTCTGAAAATGGCGCGATTTCTATTCCTAAAAAGCTTAAGGAAAATATCGTCAACAAACCGAAACCCGGAACTTTACATGGCCAGCGTAATGGGTAAATGGTCTAGACTTCCCCTTTCCTTTGTGAAATGGGATCCCAAGACTTGATATACGTTTAAAAGAGAAAATTTACTCTAATGAATATCTCTCTATGATATGAAAAAAATTGAAAATAATGATTTAAAAATGGATGTGAATTCTGTCCCACATTGAATTTTCGTGTTAATTAAAGCAAAGACACAGTTTGACGTATTTACAACATGGAAGCTAGGATGCCTGTTCAATAATAATCAAATAGTGATGATAGTAACACTAAAATTGTCTGCAATTGTAATGGTACAGATCAAGTCCGCCCGGATAGATTTCATAAATAACGTGTAGAATTTTTGTACATAGATTTATTACGTTCGGCGAGCGAAAATGGTGGGAGATTGTTTTTCAATTTAACCGGCGAACACCCGCTGTTTGACAGGCCGCCCGGCGCGCACCCGACCCGGGTTTGGTAAATGCATTGTGCACCATACAGCCTCACATATTACCTTATCTCCGATTAAACTGCACTTAATTTTTGTAACACGTCGCATCATCACAATTTGTGACAAAGTTAATCGGATACTGTGTCTAAGATATTTATCGAAGTCCTCAAACAATAATATGCATACACTGTGTTCCGGTTTGAAAGGCGCTATAGCTTACTAGTTAGTTTCAGTAATTAACTGGACTTACATCTCAATGTGGTGCTGACTGTACTTACAATTTATTTCAGTACACTTAAACAGCGTTCTTAGCATTATCATATAAAAAAACATCAATAATAAGATTAACTAAAAATACTTATACTCTTTTTTATATTTATTTTATTATTATTTTTTTTATTGTGTTAATCAGAAATCCTATAAAGTGGAGAATAACGGAAACTTAATGTTACAAAAGATTATTTTAGTTCTTTACCTTCAATGAACGCAATTTTTAATAATTTAAATACTCGTTTTTCTATATTTATCTATGTTTGTATCAAAAATTAGAGAAAACCTATTTGGACCGAATAAATAAGTGACTACTTGGTATTTTTACTTGGTATCTTAACAATATCAAAGACTACTTTTTTTGTTCAATTAATCAACGAGTCGAGAGCGGAATATTGACCTAATGGTAAGCGATACGCCTGCCCCATAACAAGTGGCGCTAGTTAATATGGTATATACTGTACCACATTGCGCTCGTAGCATAAGACGTTGAGTCTCGTTACCCTAGTAATTTCACTAGCAACAGCGTCCTTCAATCCGGAACACGGTAATGTTTGAACACTACTGTTTGGCGGCAGAAATAGGCGCTACGGTGGTACCTATCTATACGGTCTCTCGCAACAGAGGCCTGCCACCAGTAAACTCTTCAGATACTCTTAATTATTATTTAATTAATATAAAGGAATTATTTAAATGTTTTTCATACTACTATACGTCAGAAGCATTTATACGTGTAAGCCTTGCTAGATGTCATGAACAGAGTGTTATTGCGAGTTCCGTACAATCCTTTTTGTCCATGAATACGTAATAAGTTCTCATTACATTAGGTGTGAAAGGCGCGACCTTTGCTTCACTGAGATCATTTCGCAGCTAAAACTAATCAGAATGCCGAATGTAATGCTTTAATTATTTGTGGTGGCGATTTATATATTAATGTGTTGTTCTAAGTGCCAACTACTGCCACCTTGTTTTTCTTTCATAATCTTTTTATTACAAGATTAATGATCTCTTGTAATCAAAGCTTGTCTATACTAGTTTTATAATACTGGTGCAAGTTTTGTTTGTAAATTTCGTATATAAAGAAATTTTAAGTATCCTTACAAGTAATGTAATTAATTGTTAATAATCTATATTTCATTTACACTGAATCCAGTTATCAATAAATAAGTGAAAATAAAAAATATAATTATATCAGTCATTGTTTTGGTATACTCAACACAATATCAGGCATTTTTTGTAAAAGTTTTAGAATAAGTGAATTATAATCATGCACTAAATATACTAAAGTTTTCCATTTAGGCGACTCCCTTTCGTTTCATTAAAAGTCCTTATCAAGTATCATTAATTCAATTAAAGGCTAAAAACGTTGTGGCTTGCTGAATAATACAAAAGTTCTGAGACTTTACCATTATAAGAAGACCCGTTATATTAATATAAAATATTCCAAACAATGTTCCTTTTGTAATTGGACGGTGACACGTTAGGGACTTGATGTTGAGGGCAGTGGAAGAACGCCTGTTCTTAACTACCTTTACAATATCCTAGCTTAATGGACTATATGGGTGTGGGGCTCTTAACTCCGACGATTAATTAGTACCTTGACCGGAGGGGTGGACTCATTCCATTAACATGTGAGGTGAGAAACGGAAATATGTTTGCGGTATATAAATAATATAAAAATGGAGTAATATATGTATGTACAATACTATTGATTTTGATTTTTATATATTGTTGTCATTTAGATTTTCGTTTCGGCTATTTTTATAAGTTGACTTCTTTCAATGCACAAACTTGCTAGACAATTTTTTTTTCGAACTTTAAACCATAATTAAAAAAATATCCTGGTTATTGTAAAGGAGTATATTTTTCTGTCATTTAAATTTATTGTAAGAATGAAGATAAACCAGCCTTTGATATTTATGTCTACAATATTTATTTCGAGTACTATTATCAGTTCACACTATCGATAAATATCCACTACTATTATGTTTTTGTTTTAGCTTCCGTCTGTGCTACCGTCACATTGATAATGTGCTTCGGAGTAATTAAACAAATTCTTAACCATATCAACAAAGTATATATAAACAGGAAACCAAAATTTCATGATTTAAATCCCATGAAACAGGTAAAAAAAAACTTAAATATTTATTTTAAATATTTTTTGTTTATATACTCCGTACTTACTCTTTTACGTTTTAACAGAGAAATGACGCCATTTATTTAATACATCAAATCTTACATATTAATAGCAAAAATTAATGATATACGTATTCCTTGGTATAAGTGGTAAAATAAATTTTATATTGTACGTATTTAGGTACATGTAAGAGATATTTTACCTATGTACCTACATCCTGCATTCCGACCCTCTTTTCCAATTCCTCTGTTAGTGCCCTCCACACCGTTGATGTACCCTTACCCTCGTGATTCCCCTGTTTGAAGGAGTGTTGATTATATCAGCTCCACGGGATTACTGAGGGTTTGCTGACCACTCGGCGTTTGGGAATTGGGAATTAACACGTTTGCCGCCGGACTTTTGGTATGACTACTGTAAATTGGTGAAAATTGTTCAATGTAGCGGCGGGTACCTGTAATAAATATATCACTATACTTTTTCAAATAAATTATTATTAAATCCATCATCAACATCATCATCATCAGCCGATAGGCCTCCCATAGCTATATTAAATATAGCCTATAAATTTTAGTAATAATGAAAAAGTGTTAAAATAATGGCTCTACAGATTTTTTATATAGTAATTAACGGTTACAAAGAGATCCTATTCGCTGGAGGAAATGTTATGCTAGCTATATATTAAGATTATTTTATTATTTACATATAATCTGTTTTTTTTTTCTTTCAACAATGGAGTTTTATAACCGGATATTGTTAGTCTACTGTAGATAAAAATATAACAGAAGTAAAAAAGAAAACAGATGCCTTAACCTGAATATCAAATTTACATACTAAACAGAGAAATATGATGATTCGAAAAATGGTTATACTTAGAAAACTAAATAAACTGAAAACATACTGTTATTTATAATAATGTAAATAATAATATTATTTTTTAGCTATTTCTTTAGTTTGTCACACTGTCAATACCTTTCTATCCCATATCAAAAATAATGATGTCACTTTTGAGATCGATTAATTTCATTCGGCGCGGCCGCCATCGCCCCGTTCGCTTTTCATCTTGAACGTCGAAATTTACGAATCCGACGAAGATGGTTTATGACGCGTGAAATTGCACCATTCAATGCTACAAACTTGGACCTTAAAAATTTTTCCCATTTCCACGTGAACAATACAATACCGATTAGACATATGGACAGGCTGTTTCACATGCGAAACCCGAAGTTCTTTGAATTTCCGGTTTTTAAAGCATTAAAAAAATTATCAACGGTTCTTTTCTTAAAAAATCATTTACTGGGAGTTTATTATATAACTTGAACATTTAATAACGAGCTCTGGTTTTATATCAATTGTATGAATAATACAGTACTTTGTTAATTATTATTCCTATTCCTGTAAAGGGTCCCGCGCAACAACTCACGGGACCCAAGCCAACCTCACCTGCTCGTGGTGCACTCTGCTAATTAACAAACGGAGTTCCAGCTTCCACCAACCGGCATTGGTTCAGCGTGGTAGGAAATGGTCCAAGTCCTCGCAAAAGAGGGATTCTAAAAATGGAGATCTTTGAGGGAGGCCTATGTGCAGCTGTGGACGTTTATCAGCTGATGACGATTTAAACAAGTGGATTCTCCCTGTTTCATAATCAAGACTATATTTTGCATTATGGCATTGTCCAACAGTGTTTATTAAAATTTTGTTGAATTTATAAAATCACAAATTTATCATTATTTTAAAGATTTTTGTATCAGACTCTAAGTAAGGGACCTATATTACCTTCGAATCGTCTACGTAACAACTTCCCTACAAACTACTGAAGGTCGCAGGAAGCCCCTGAATGTGGACAAGGCAGAATCCGTTGATGTGGGGATCTTTGGAGGAGGCCTATGTGAAGTAGTTGATGTCTACTACTAGATAGGTATCACCAAAGGTCTTAATTATACCGCCAAAAAGTAGAATGTAAACATTACTGTTTCGGTTTGAAGGGCCCTGTAGCTAGTTAAATTACTCGGATAACGATACTTAAAGTTGTATGCCTCAAGACAACGAGCACAATGCAGTGTTTACCATCCCAACGAGTGTCACCTTGTTATGGACTTGCGTATGACATACCATCAGGTGAACGTCTCGATCGTCTCGTCATTTCAACGAATAAATAAAAAAAACATTAACTTAAACAATAATTCATTAACTTTAAATTTTTAAAGCCGACCGCTTAAAATTAAAATGACATTAAAGAGATATTTTTGTACCGTCTTGTGAGGAATACTTTACAAGAGACTTACAGTCAGTAGATGACGTCCAATGGTTGAGATGATAATGAAAAATACAATAACACTTCAATATCCAAAAATACAATACACTCACTTAATTTCAAGTAGTCCTAATAATGCATATTAATTAAGTGAAATAACCGACTTTCTTTGATTTATTTTAAGTTTAGACCGTCGCAAAGATCGGAACACGACACGGCTTGGATGTGTGATTAATAGTTTCGTATGTCACATAACTTTGGCATACATGTGGACCAATGGGGCTGTTTCAAGGCATTCTAAACGGAAATAGATTCTGATTTTACAAAAAAAAAATACAACAAAACATGTAGTTTGACATAAGAGATTATTTTTGTATTTTCAAAGAGCGTACATATTGAAAAAAAAACCTGAATAAGAAGCGCTTTTTTATATTACTTTATATTTCTGTAGACGCTTCTGGTAGTTTCGGTTAAGACTTCGCAAACCTTTATGATATTAATTTATATATTATATTATTTATCATAATCTTTGTCTATGTCTTTTTAACCACAAATACATAATTTAACAAAATACCTGATATTTTTTTATTGTATATGATCAAAATTACTACGCGAAAGAATCATTTACCTTTATGGTAATAATGAAGAAATAATATTTGTATACTTCAACCTATTTTTATATTACAAGTGTACCTTGGTTTTGATACAATATTTTAGGATATACTTCTACTCTTTCTTTATATTAATTTTAACATCATTTCGTAACATTTGTATAGAAACAAAGAGCATCATAAATCGACGAACACGTATGAGTTATGATAGAGTGCGCGATGTTAGACGTCCACGTGTTCTTGTCGGTGTCTATTTAGCGAGAATGAAACATAATACATCTTTTACTTAGTAAATAAAAGTGAATGCTTAATGAACCTCCTTGATTACCTAACTAAACGTCCATAACAATATTCGTAGTGATTAAATAGTGGTAGCAAAACAACGGCGCGTTGTGCCCATGAACCGTCAACCTCCGGTTTGTGAGCCAAAATATACTCGGTTTCAACAGATAAACGTACACACGGTCATTTAGATACATACACAGACTGATACACTTGTTCATGCTATTTTGATTCTTATAGTAATGAAACTCAATCTATAATTGACTGAAGAAATACGATCTGCACTAAACTACCACTTTAGCGTCAGTGCTCATTGAAGTTATAACCCGTTGACCCACATCCTTCAATCATTTCGAGTTTTGTATTTAGCACCGTTGTATCGTGCTGGTTGAAAAATAGCCTTGCGGGCGAAAAACTCGAACTTCTCGGAGACAAAAGGAGTGCGTAGGCGATTTGAATGTTAAGACGATCATTAGCACGCCATTGTAGAAAATATCGGGGAGGTTTGCGAGAGTGTGGTGCTCAAACTGTGGCTCTAATGAACTCCTTTATACTAAATATATTCTGAAATTATAGCTACAAATTATAAAATGTAAAGATATAGATTCATCATCACGTCAAGTTTAATATCTCTTTACTATTATAAGTTTATGGTAATCATATATGTACTAAATTTTATTGGTAGTACGTTAATGTTGCATGAGACCTTCTAGTTAAGTACCATTACAGCCCCTGTTTCTACCACCAAGTAATAGTGTACACACGTTATTGTATCCCTGTTTGCAGGCCGTTGTAGCTAGTGAAATTACTGAGTAACGAAACCTAATATAACTGAAGGCAACAAGGACAATATGGTGCAGAATACATCATCTTTACTAGTGCCACATTGTTATGGGCAGCCGTATGATTTATCAATAGGTGAACGTCTGGTGTCGTGCTTCATCAAATAAAGAAATAATAAAAAGTATCCCTATGTAAAACTGCACAGTAACAAAAATTTGCTGAATTATGTTAAAAATATTTGACTGTAGAATGCAATCCTTAATCTGCTGCTTTCCCATGCTGTAGTTTATTTGGTAAGAAAATCTAGTGCGTGATTAGTATACAAATATCTTTATTGAACATTATATATTTATGCTTAAGGTCCAAAAAGATTTATTGTGGCTAAAAGAGGAATTTATGTCATAAAGTTATTGTCATTCAGGCGACAGAAGTTTGAGAAGCTGTTGTAAATGTAGCACTATGGATATAGGGTAGCAGCTAGTAACTGACCTACAAAAGCACGTGACTTGCAAAACTTTGCCTATTGTCAAGTAGACCACCTATCAGCCGCCATAAATTACCCCTGGCTCGGAGTAATTGTAACAGTGCGAAACAGTAGTTCCTAAAATTCGCAAAAGGGTTGTCATTGTAGTCCTTATTGGCAATAAATCAATTGTCATTATCTGTAGCATAATGTTTGCTACCCGTTAGTAATATTACAAAATAACCCTTTACGGAAGCCAAAGCGTTTTTTTAAATGGAATAGAATTTACATTTATCTGATTATAAATTAAATTTGGATTTAATGGTTTTCAAAGGTTTCGTCGGATATTAGTGGAAGTTCGTGGTTGCTGGAGACTGTCTAGGTAAGTACTAATGCAGCTCCTGTTGCTGCCGCCAAACAGTACTGTGCAAACATAACTGTAACAGATTACTGTCACAGTTATATTATATATTAATATATCATAATATTTCTAGTCTCAAGGCGACAAGTACAACGTTGTGCACTGCATATCGTTCTACTACTACTACCACTACATTGTTATAAGCCGTCATATCACTTACCATCACGTGAACATCTCGCTCGTCTCCTTGCTTCGTAGGTTAAAGAAAAAAATACTATGCCAATACTATAGCTACTTCTTACTAGTTAATATGTTTACACAGAAACAGGTTACCGTGGTCGGCTGAAAAGTAAGATATTTTATCTTGTCACCCCAGTAAGTTTACGTGATGAAATATTATTATAAGATAAATTATTTGATAATATGTATTTTCAACTGGAATATAGTAATGTTCGCATACTAGCACTACGTGGCGATGATTGCAGGCAGTGGTATCTTTTTTTTATCGCGGGCGAAATCTTAAAAGATACTTGTTTCTGGAGGGAAGACATGGTTATGTAGCAAGCTTCTACCCACTAAAACACCCTGGGTAGTCTTCCTCAGTACATTAAGAGGGGCTACGGTCTACGGAAAGCATCGGTGCCGGTGCGGTTAGAGAATAGTATGTAGCGATAGTATACGTCGCATAAGTGTAAGACGCCCTTCCTCCAGATGGACCGACGACATTATCAAAGCGGTCGGAAGTGGGTGGTGGGAGAAGCTAGGGATCGCATTTAGTGGAAGACATTGTGGAAGTCCTATATCCAGCATTGAATAAACTAACGCTGATAATGATGATGATGATGTAGTAATCATTTTTTTATTCGACGAAGCGACGAGACGATCAAGACGTTCACTTGATGCTAAGCTTGATACGCCTATCTGTAACAACGTGGTGCCAGTTAAGATGATGTACCACATTGTGTATCATCCTCTCATAGCATATAAGATGAAGTGAAGTGAAATTTTATTACCGCAGTAATTTCACTAGAATTAGCGCTCTTCAAATCGGACAACAGTACTTTTTGCAATCTACACTCGAGAGCAATGAATCCTGGTCACTTAAAAAAACTTATAAATCTAGGAAACTAAGAATGCTAGCTTAATGAAATAAATTCTTTTTAGTAGACGATTAAATATTCCTTAAATTTAGGCATTAAAACTTCTTAGTTACTGCAAAGTTATGTCGTAAAGATATCAGATTTGACAAAACGGAGACTAGAAGGTAGAACTACAAAATCACTGCATTTGATTGACTCACACTGCTGGAAACCGGCCGGAGTCACCACGATACAGCCAGGACTATCGGTGTGTCGCTGTCAACAGTATAAAGAGTTCTCCGACGTTACGAGGAAACTGGCTCAAACCTACATAGTCCAGGAACGGGCAGAACTAGGCGTACCACAGTATGAGAAGATCGATACTCGGTGGACACCATGCTTCGTAATCGCTTTCTTGTAGGAACTGAACTTACAAATCAGTTTTGACGCCTCGGAGGAAGTAACCCAAGCGTATGCACAGTTAGACGACCACTTGCTGAAGCTAACTTGAAACCACTTCAACCTGCAAATGGCCCTAAACCGGAGCGTGGTATTTCATGACTAAGATATGCTCAGAATCATTTAAATTGAACTATTGAAGATTGGTCAAAAGTTCTCCGATGAATCAAAATTTATGCTCTACAAGCACAACGGAAGACACAGAGTGTATAGAAGACCAGGAGAAAGATTCAAGCAAGCATGCATAGAAGAAAAAGTACCTAACGGTGGTGAATCTGTACTCGTGTGAGCAGGAATGTCCTCTGAGAGTCCCACAGAACTGGTGTTCATAGAAAACGGCTCTTTATCGCTCTAAGGCGAGATAAGCAATTTTTTTAATATCATTTTTAATAAATAAATGTAGTTACTGATAAGTTTTAGATCTTTCATTTAAGAGGTATTATTTTTTCTATTAAAACAGTTTATTTTATTGAGCTGGCATTCTCAGTTTCCAAGATTTATAGGTTTCTTTAGGTGACCCGCATTCATTGATCTCGAGTATACTATTTGGCGGCAGAAATAGGAACGGTGCAAGCCTAGCTATATGGTCTCCAACAACTGAGGCCTGCTATTAGGAAGAATCTTATAATAATAAATTTTTGAAGAGGGAGGAGTCGGTTGTTAATAAAACATAATACTCTTTTCCGCTGCAGGAAGCCTGGCGTCGGATTTGCTCCTGCATGTGACTCAGCGTTTAACCCTTGCCCAACTGGCACACAGCGGTCGGTTATCAGCTGAACGGAAACATTTAAAAACTTGTCAGATTTTCGAAACGGTGGCCCTACGATATGTATTCATGTTACAATTATTATTTAAAGTAACATTTCGTGTGTGAATAATAAAATTAATGTGACATTTCGTTATAAATTACATCTTGGATGTTTTTAGTTATAACAACAGTTTTGATAATACGTTTTAAAAATATTTTCTTTAAGATATTATAAATTAAATTGATTCTTTTAGTCCTTTTAGTCTCAGATCATTCGATTGTAACAGTAATGTTATAATTTGTTACCTTTTAATTATACTGCAGAAATTATTAAATATAATAGTAACTGATTGTACTTTGTTCATACATCCAAGCAAATATATACTTACAAGACTTTTGTTCTGTACTCAATCCTAAAGTAGACTAGAAGAGAGTGAATGACCTTTGGCATTAAGTCCGCGATTTCGTGTGTGCAAATAAAGTTTTAAAGATTGGGAGAAGAAAAACGCATGGTTGAAGAATATCAGGGAATGGACTGGCATATCTGGGGCGTCCGAATTGTTCCGCCGAACCAGTGACAGAAAGTACTGTACCACGCTGATCGCCACGCTGCACTAGATGGAGAAGCACTTTAAGAAGAAGAAATAAAGTGTTTAAATAAAATAATAATAAATACATAACTCCACATATGAGTTTGGATTAGGTGCGATTTTTTTAAACCCGCTTGGCTACTCTCATATTAAAAATCTGACGCTATAAGCATTGGAGCCTGAGTATTCTAAGTTAACATTCTACGCCATCTTCTGCCTCTTTGTCACTGTACACCGTGTGAAATTAATGCTTAGTGCTAGACATTTGCTGAAGATATTACTTGGATATCGAGATAGTGAGAAAGTAACTCAACTGGTCCATGTTAGGAACAAGTACCATAATGTAATAGGTACTACTATGAAATAGTAATTTCGACAAGTAATCGGTGATACAATAAGAATCCATATTCTTAAAGCTTGGATTACATATGCGGTTTTTCTGATGATCTTCTCTAGACTTTTAGGAGATTTTATAAACAGTTACTTTATAAACTCTACTTTATAAACAGTTTTAGTGCATTTAAACTTATTAAAAGTTCTGAAGACTTTTGTATTTTTTTGATTAAGCTTTTCGAGTTTGGATAAGTAATATAAGATTCTATAATTAAACAATATTTACTTAGTCTTAATAACAGTTCAGAATTTACTGCGATGAAATATAACAGAAAATTCTATAGAATGCCAACTAAATTGTGTATTCTAGGACAGAGCTGGAATATCGAAGCTTTACTAGCCCCAGTCAGCGATGGTGTGGGTAGAGCATGCAGCTAAAACTCGTGATTAATGATGGGTTGCCCACGGCGGGCGCCGGCCGACGACTGCGGGTGTACTGTGGGCATAGACTAAGTAACATTGTATATTTATTTTAATTTAATTTATTACAAAATCTTCCTAAAAATAAACTATTTTTTTTTAATCTATTGTATGAATTAGTTTAAAAAATTAAGTGCATAATAATTGAATCAATGTTACGAATTGTACTACAAATGTAATAATTAAAATGACCCATACGTACGCTTTTAGGCTCATGAAGGCTCACGAACCTGAGGACACTTATAGTCGCCTTGTACGACAGGCAAGTGATTACTTTAGTCCTATTCTTAATAGCCCATAGATATCTAATGGATTATTATAATATTGCAAATAGCCGTCAAAAAATGTTTTTATTATAAGTCTAGTTAAAACAAAAAGATATTTCCGGGCAATAAAAATTTTTTAGATAAAAAAAGCGTCTAAGGATAGTAGTAAGTGCACGGAAACTACGCGTTTTAGGACTCAAAAATGCTGGGTTGTTTCCTTTAGACTTCGGCAAATCAAAAAGAGGAAACCGTATGCCTCATAAGTACAGGTTTCGAGGACAGCCGATATCCAACATCTGACAACCACAAGTCCTTATTAAGAGAACATATAACGATGCTGTTCTTGTATATATGTAAAGTTTTTTATATTTAGTGTATAACTTATGGTATTGTATATACTAAAAGATAAAGAACAGGTTTAGACCAGATTAAATCTTAATTACTAAAATAAAGACTATTTATAATTGTAATAGTATTTCTAACTTAAATATCTTTATGTAAATCTATTATTTAACTTATTATTTCACATGAACGTTAGCCCTCTGCGTATAGTAACAATGTTAGTCTATGGTCATAGTAAATCGTTTCTCCGGGACTTGATTAAAAGTTCGCTGTGCAATGTTGCAATGGGATTTCGATATGGAAACTGCAATATTATAGCTTTGAGAATCTTATTCTCAAGTTAGCTATAGCTTTTGAGGAGAGTATACAAAAATTGAGACGATATAGTTTGAACACTACTCACTCAAGTGTTGTAAAATAGGAAACTTACTTTGATTAATATATTAAATCAAAACTGTCACCACAGGGGGTCCCGTACAAGAACTCACGGGACCCAAGCCAACCTCACCTGCTCGTGCTGGATCCTGCTAATCAACAAACTAGGCTCTGGCTCCCATCAAGCCGCATTGGGCCACCGTGGTGGGAAATGGCACAGATCCCCTCATATGAACCCCAAGCATGCAGGCAAGGACCGATCGATTGAGATTTTTGGGGGACACCTATATCCAGCAGTGGACGTCTACCGGCTGATGATGATAACTGTCACCAGTGACATTATAAAGCTCTACTTATCTATATGATAATTAGTGACCTTAAAATTTGTATCTTTTTGATATTGTAAGTAGTTTTAGTACGAAAAAGAGAAGTCATTGTGATTGTACACCGGAAATCGGATTATCAGGTTAAAATCTAGTTTATTTCATGCTTTATGTATTATTTATATTTGTATTTTTTTTATTATATTAAATAATATTTTATTGTATGTATAACCTTAATATTTTAATATTACTAACTACAACAATATTTCTTTCATTCGGAAATGGAATGGTTAAAGTTATAATTTTACTTAGCTTATAAGTTAAAGGTGTTGTTAAAAAAAATCGCAACAGTGCACCGCTTTTTAATTAATTTTTTTTTTTAGAAAAAGTTGCCCTTTCATAGCGATCGGTCGGGACATTTCAAACGTAAACGGCATGAATAATAGTTTTAAAAGTATTTGAATAAGCAGTTCATTAATTATGGGCCGGGGTATAATAGTAATTTTTGACGGGACCCTTCCTGCTTCAATACAGTTGGTTCAGTTACACAATTCCTGATGTGGGGGGCTTATGTCGGCACGAAGTTTCTGATAATCGTGCGAATTAAGGCAACTGTCGTATTTTTAGTGATATTTATATTTTTAAGGAAAACATCTTATAATTTATATTGAGTATGACATTCTATTCTGAGAAGATGAATATGAAAAGGTCATTGAGACCTATGTCAGAGCTTGGATCAATAAACAATGTATTAGGATCTTCGTCGTACAAAAAAGTTTTAATTAATCTAACAGGATAAAGCCAAAAATAGATTCTCTTAGAAATATACTCCAAGAAGATAATGATATTTTATGACAAAAGTTATTGGGGATGTTTTTAATTTTAATATCCTTATTTCAATGAATTGTTAAAGTAAATAATATAATAATATAAAAGATTCTGAATTCTCTTACAATTTTAAACGAAATGAAACAGAGCGAGATAGGAATAACCTACCTGGTTTGTTTTTTATTAATCCCTTATAGTTCATTAGTTTTGGCACAGATGCCAGGGTTTAAGGGTCTGCGTTAGAGAACTCTTAAGAGTCGAACCAGTTCGTAAGACGCTACTGGGGTCGGTTAACATGATTAATAGTTTTCATTACTCGGAAAGGTGAGCCTGTGTATAGTGGATGTGTCGGATTTTCATGTCCCCGAGTCTCGTTACATCCGTTGTCCGTTGCCTAGATGAATTAGCAAGATGTCAGTAATTACCTGCCACACATTGCGAACTGTCGCTCTCACGAAGGTCTATACAGGTTACACAATGTAGGATGGTCAATATTCAGGTTAATATTATACCTGTAATGTCATAAAGGTCCTTTGGAGCTTTTGTGAAAAGTAAGCTTACGCAGACTGTTAAAAAACAAAAAGACTTATGCATCATGACGGATACAGCTTCAGGCATACATGATAAGCAAGATCAAAAGCAATAGACATGTTGGTAAATGGAAAAAGTTGTGATTACGTATCTTACGGAAGTGAACAGCATGTCATCTCATGAGGAATTTTCTATTTTGCGCGAAAGGCCTGACTATTTTTACGATTTATAGACAATCTTCATGTAACATGAAAGGTATGACAAAGAGAAGAGGAAAATTGTTGTGACTTTGAACGTTTGTTATATTAAAAAAAAAAACTATTTAAAGTCATGGTTGATATATTGTGTGGTGAATGATAGAGAATAGAAAACCACAGATACAAAATAATAAAAAAAATCTTCACTAAGAGTTTGCAAATATAACTTAAACCGTTTTGGTAAACTGGTAAAGAGGCCTGACTTATTTATAACGAAACATTCTCTCATCATCATCATCATAGGCTCCTGAAATGCGAATGAGGCTGTATACTGGTCGAGTAAATGTCTACATGTCCTTTTATTTTGAGCTTTTTGTTCAAAGTTGACGCTAAATTTTTTAAGAGCTCCTTCAACTTTGGCTAGTCATCTTATCTTCGGCCTTCCCCTAGTTCTACTACAAGTTGACCGACTCTTCATCAGACGCTTAGATACCACAATAATCTGTAGATGTTAAACTGTTATAGTCTTATCATTGTTGGTTCTTTATGATTATAAATTACGAGTGCAACCGTTATAATTTAGAACAAATTGTTGATAAATGGAAATGTTTAGACGTATTTTATAGATGTTGAAAAATATCAGCTGTTTGAAGATAACAATTTCCATATCGCAAAACCGGTGCGGAGGTACCAGGAATGAATAAGGAGCGAAGAAGATTAATGATTAGTGCAGGCCGGCCGACAAGCGCGGCCATGTTTGACAAGCGCAGGTGCGCTATTTTCATAATTGGCCCGAACTGCTGAGCGAGCCCTTTCAGCTTTCAGATGTTTTGCGAGCTCTACAATTTGATATTTTTCTGATAGTATACTTCACTAGATGTCACTGACAAATATGTTATTCACGAATCAGTTTGAATATTCAAATTTTCATATAATCTGTATATTTAGTCGCCTTTAAATGAGTGTGGCTAAAAATATAAAACACCATTACGAATTTATTGATCTCTTGTATCAGCATTTAGACTACTAAAACTCTCTGATGTTTATAACAGTACGGTAACAAGGTGAAGCGTTGGTACTTTTTATCATATTTTATAAGACTTTAACCCATTATATTTAATGTACAATATATGATGACATTTGGACTGGGCAAGTAAAATAAAGTGACACTTCTTATCATATTAACGTTTGCGAAATATTACTTAAACTTCTTCCAATTATTTGTTGGAAAATAGCAGTAATGGGCAATGTTTGCTATGGGCTGGTTAGTATACGTAAAGTGCAAGATTTGCCAATATACCCAAAACATACCGATGCCCTGTTATTGTTACAGACAAAATCCTAGGCTATACCTAGTATATTCGGATTATTATTTCATTATTTCTTTAATATTGCGAAAAATATTAAAAAAGTCATAATGTAATTTCTAAAATAGTACTTACATTTAAATGTACAAAAGAAGAACTTTTTTAAAAATCATATCTCCATTTATCAACATTTACCGCCATCTATTGGTAAGTAGAAATATTTTAAATTTCTTTAAAGAACGTATATTTACTCTGCCATCTATTGACAAGTAGTTAAAAGCTTTGAACACTGCGATGCTGTATTGATTTTTAATTATCAAATTAATATAGGTAATGAGAAATTTATATATTCCAACACCGATCAATACTCACAATAGCGTAACTCTAAATATCTTTTTTAAATTTTTTGTGTCCCCTTTCCCTTTGTTTAAAGCATATTAAAACCATCACTGTAATATATGTAATAAAGAAGAGATTTTGCTGAATTGGCAAATAAAAATATATACTAATATAATCTTACAATATTCACATGCAATACTAAGATACAGTTTTTAATAAATCATATACTTTCATAAACAAACCATGACATAACACTTGTTTGTGGAGATAAAAACGAGAGAATAAAATTATTACACCATACATGACCTAAATAAAACAATGGATTATAAGAACAGACATGACGAAAGACGTTTACAAAAAAAATAGTTATATTTTATTGTAATGAAAATAATAATAAAAAAAATTTGTTAAACAATTATAAGCTATAGCTTTGATATTTTATACCGATTATTCAAAAAGCTCTCCAGCAGGTAATCCATTTTTGCAAAATTTAGTAACCATGTTATATGATTCTATACTCTTAAATATTAATAATATAAAAGTACAACTACTTTTTATATTTAACCAATAACATACAAGAAATAATAAATGGTAAGTTCACATACAAATAATTGTTATTCTTTCATTTCCTAAATCTGTTTTAAATATTTTAACGTCGTTTATTAAAGAATAAAAGTGCCCAAAGACACAGATTTTAATCATAAGATAAACCACATTTTATTGTTAAATTTATATTTCAATGAATAACATTATTCAGATAATGCTCCGTGTACAAAGACGTACCGCTAAAAAGGTTAATGTACCAGTGCATACTGCATCGCCTTATTAAATCATCTCTTACAAATGTTGAAGAATGCCGATGAAAATTTATTAAAACTATAAACACAATGAATATTAATTTGCATCTCGGTTCTGTAATCCAATGTGTACTGCGCAATATGTATTGATTATTATTCACAGACGCGATGACATCAGAACAATGAATATTATTAAAACGAATCTTAGCAGATGAAATCTGAAAAATACGAGCATGCGCGGTTGTGTTGACCGTCGTGTATTGATTTGATATTTTCATAAGCTTTTAACTAGGTCCATGTTTATTAACTATAAGCTTACAAGCTTTACTGTTGGTAGACCCTTTTCCAGAAATCATATAGAGTAGTCACTGTTGCCAAATAAACTGCAAACTTTCCGCCGTATTCTATATTTAAAAACACTGTGGGTTTTCTTGGGATAATAAGAAATACCATCTCTTATCTCAACATTATAATCGCAATGTAATCAAGTGTGTAATGTTCACAATTAATAACTTCCTTTATTACATTACATAGACAACGATTCAGCGGATGGTAAGCTGCAATGTAGTCTATTGTATGCCGCACTTGTCTAGAAGTAGCCTATTTCCTTAGAGAACTCACTCCTATGATCAGATGTATCTTTTAATATCAAGTGAACGTATTTGTGATCTCAAGCTTTATGTAAAGATATACGGAATAATATAAAGTGAAACGAATGAATTTTTTTTTGCAGATTTTAATTGGTGAAAACAACAGCGGACAGTAGAAGTAGCATCGTATCCAATAGTCAATAAAAATTTTTGGAGGCGATGCAGAAGTAAGTGCCAGCGTCCGATATGATCCGACCGTCTGATTGTCTTCTCTTCAAGCTATCGTAGCAGTGCATGCACCACACAAACCTCTCTAGAACCGAATTTGTCGCCTCACTTCAAACAAATTCGGATCTACAGGGTAGATGTAGGGCACTAATATTGATGCCGTTGGCACCAAATTTTCATCAATCTTCTTTCTTATAGTTTACCTGGAAATGAGAAGGAAGACAAAGTTAATAGTTTTTCCCGAACATGACTTAAGAAAAACACGACAATACTTGTAAGGGAGTTAAATTATCTTAAAAGATTTCTTTCTTTATTTTATAAGGTTGATCATTAAAATCCGAATTAATATGTTATTGAACGACTATACTATGTTTAAATTGCAACATAATATATTCATTTGCCCCAAATCCGCAAATAAATAGGAAATGATCTTTATAAATCTGATTCACTATAACAAAAAGATATGCAATTGACGGCTCAATATTTTTCAATAAACTAAAGAGTAAAAGAAAATTCCTTTGTTTTACTTGTACTTATCAAGCTAATAAAAAAAAGAACTTTAGTGTTCATGTATGACGCAGTAGTCTGTCTCCATCCGACGATCACGAAGTCTCCGGATCTGAAAATAAAAACGCCGCATTAAAATTTTCGTTAGAACAGGTTGTGAATCACGGTCGCCTATTATTAAACTGTATTGTCAAAACACACATCCATCACAATATTGTAGTAGCGATGTCAGCGCTTAGAAGAAAATTATTATCGATTAAAGTAAAACTACCGTGCGACGTAAAGTTGAAGAAACACACGACGAACTCGGATCTAGTCCGTAACAGACGCAGGCGGCGTGATCGATCATCGCGAACGGTAACAACGACAAGGCAAAGGACAAACATTTAAAAATGATCACGGGAGACAAGTGAGGATGTCCGTGTTTGAATAGATTTAACTCTATAATACCAACGTGACAAGGTTGGAAAGCGACAGGTGAAGCGAGCCGAGTTGAATTATTTCGACGGTCATTGCGTAAACGTAACAACGGAAGGAAATCGTATATAACGTGAGGAATGCCTTTTAAACACGGACCCGCTAATCAAAATTCAAAGTATGTTACGCAGGCATGTAATAAATGTTGCGCTTCGCGAACGTTTCATCATCGTGAATAACTTAAGAGACAATTCTTGCCTTCGACAGTTTCGCAATAAAATTTCATATTGTTAATACCGAAATAACGATAGAACAGTTATAACTTTAACACAATCACAAAGTAACGACGGAAATTGATATGTGTTTAAAGGCGTTTCCCTGGAGCGCGAGCCGCGTCACTGAGTCTACATGGGCCGCGACTTGGCCGTCTGATTCGCCAACCTTGGTGTAACGAGGCCGCCATCCGCTCGGCGGCGGAGCGTCGCGACGCCCGCAACTGGGTCAGAGGACGCGCAGGCGCTCTCCGGACGCGGGCAATGAGCGCCCGCCCCCGGCCCGGGATACAATGAATGGTAGACCCCCACTTCGACATAACCCAACATATCCTGACCTCCCCTCCCCATACCTATCCCCCTCAATTCGCACTTATCCGCAAAAGCTCCGAAGCTTTTCCCCACTTGGGCGTTGTTTGAGCAGCCGCTGAATAAATCTGTTGAAAGCTCGATCTACTAGTTGCTAAACCGAATCTAGGATGTTCGATCAGATCTACTGTAGTCGGCGTGGACGTTTCATTATTGTTAGCAAGTATGAACAAACCTAATAACCCCGCCTACTGGAAGACTTATTGATCTAGGGAACGATCTATTTATTTCTCTTGATGAAGCGTTGGATTACGTCATACTTCATATGGAGGAAGTTATTTAATATTACCGCAATATATCTCAACACAAATATTTCCATGGAATATAAACATATTGCAGAGACAGCACTAAACGTAATAAAAAGAAAGTAACCTTTTTTTATGAATGTTCATAAATATTATAAATTTACGTAGACATACATTTTCTATGTTTAACTTTGACATGAATCTAGTTTTTCGATATATTCTTAACTATTTATTAATACTAGATTTGAACTATAAATCATTCTTAATTTATGATCGCTATATCTGTTGGGTAGCAGATATCGTTGACAGGAGACTAATAAATCCATTCTATTTGAAACGAATTTACATAAAATTATGTAACAAATGTTTTAATATGGCAACACTACAAACTCATACAAAGAGATTGACAGTTTTGTATAAGCGGCCAGATGTATTGCATAAAAACGAAAATCTTGTATTTATATTTACCACTAAGGTCTTTTAGTTTTACAGTAGTATAAAAACTAATATTGAGTATTGAATGAGTCATAACTAAATCTAGTGCTTTCTATACAGCTGAGTGAAGTAATAATAAATTACGAGGGCCCGTTAACTAATAAACTGAATGATGAAATTACTGCAGCGCTGTTTTTATACTCACCTATGAAATTCACTTAATTTATATTATAGAAAATTGTTTAGTGTATTATTAACTTCGTTAGGATATTTATCTAAAACTCCACGAATGTCTAACAAACTGGCTTAGTATGGGAATGGGAAACACCGAACGCGATGCGTTCCCGGCGAGAGGCGATCTAACTCTGATCGCTCCCGTACCGTACGCGCAGCCGACTACTACTGGTGATGAAAACTGTTAGCAGGCCACTAATTGTACAGCAGCCTACATAGACGGCGGTAATTGCTCCATTTACACGTTTTGTTAGTTCGCACCGCATAATTGTTGCCAGTTTATACGTTATATATGAATGCGCGAACCACGAAGAGTGCCCGATACTTTGGGAAATTTTACCACCGGCAACACTCAACTGGATAAACACATTCAATTAATACGTCCGTATAAAAGCTAATGAATTAAAGAAACGTTACTCATGACCCAGTTTATATCTGTATTGGCAAATTATTATTAAAAACGACAAATAGTACTAAAAGAAATGTTTTACTATATAAAAAAATTATCATCATCTTGTATAGATATCAAGAAGATAATTTTTGGAATACTTATATACTCAAATATTAAAATATCGTATAAATCAGAAAATATAAACCGATATCACTACAAAAAGTTCTAGTACGCCATTTTGAATTAATCTGATGCAATTGCTCTCACAATGTTTCTTCTCACACTTCTCGCTCTCACAATCTTTTTTACTTAACGTATATTTATTATTAGATAATTTAAACATTTTTCATTGTCGTCTGTATTATTCAAAAATATGTTCACAATTTTTTGTTACTTTTGAGACACATTTATTGAAGCTTCCATAACAAAATATAATAATAATAAGAATAGAGTAACGGTATACAAGTTGATACATAATAATATAATAGTGAAACAACAGAGATGCTACTAATTGAATGAATAATGAAACATCTTAAAATTTTCAAGCTTTTCAAAACATTACGCTAATAAAGCTGACCCAGAAAGCATCCGTAACAAACAATTATCGAGATGCCTTTGTTAAATAGACTAACACCGAGAGCATAGGCGTCTATTGTCTATGAACGTTTAAATTTTATTTTTACTGTTGGAGCTTATTTGCATTATATTACAGCCGCCCTTAAAATCATATTTACTTAATGCCAGATATAATTGTATTAAACACTATTAAATTAACTTGAAATTTATTAATAATCAATAAATAATATTTAACAGCATTAAAAAGTTAAAGTTAAATTGGATTATAAAAAAAAAACTAAAGGTTACGATGATAAATTATACTTACAAATCAGAGGTATGCCTGTTTCCAAGCGGCTCATGAAGGAATATTGAAGGACATCTGGAAATAGTAAACCGTATGTTTAAACTTAATTAAATAATATAAACGTATCGAAAACGGTTACGTTACGGTTTTTTTTTCTTAATATATAATATTTCATATCTTCATTACGAAAACCAACCTTGTTCATCCAGCTCGATACGCGCCAAACTGGCGTTGGACTTGACAGTCCCGCCAAACATGGCGTCCACTCGTGTGGGAAGCGGAAATACACGAGTTACTACGAGTCAAAAAAGGATGGACATACTAAAGCCATGTGCTAAAAAGAGACGGGAGGGGCGAGTCCTGGTTGTCCCAAAGTGTAGACAGAGATAACGATATGGAATTTGACGGGAGGGTGAAAGGATAGGAATCTCGTCTAAACGGTTTTTAGGGTGGAGTTGTCTGGACTCTCGGATCGGCACGCAGATGGTAACAAAAAGGGACCAGTCCAAACTAAAATTTGGGAATAAATTGAACGACATTTTTGCCACATTGCTACGCTGCCCTCTTCTCGAGTGCAAGGACACGCATTTTAGGTTTTTACGTTACTTCGCATTCCTTACGACATTTATTCTCATATATTTATTTATAACTAACATATATTAAACTAGATGTAGATCTCTAGGTACTACAGCAGCGTCTACTTCTACCACCATATACAGTTATGCCAACCTAGACAGAGAAATTACTGAGGTAACGGTAACAGCTTAGTTTCGAACGCTTCGAACACGATATAGTGAAATGTATATCGTTCTTAACTAACGCGACGTTGCTGTAGGCAGGCGTATCACTTATTATTACGTGAACGTCTCGCTAGTCTCGTTGCTCTATCGAATAAAATGAAGTCTAATTAATATAAAATTATTAGATAGTTTGTACCGTATATATATGGTATACAACAAAATGATTCTTACAACAAAACTTGCTTCACAATTAACAATTAGTCATATTCCAGTCACGAGGTCAGTGACTCGGGGTTTATTGTTTGCTTCCTGCGTTTTATTAAACTTAATATTTTAGCCAAATTTTGGATCCTTTACAAACAAAGCTAGATAAATTAGTTTTTTCTCAGTTACAACTGATACTTTAATAATTTTTTTTATTATCGCCAGCTGTAATATACTTGCTTCATTTGAACCTAAACTCATTTGTAAGCTTGGGATAAGCTTGGGAATTGTGCTTTAAGTATGAATATATTTTTCTAAAAGAACAGGTATTTTCTTTCTTTCCGTCAATAACTCTTTCTATTAAGTCATATATTCATAACAATATTAATATGAAATATAATATACATCATCAATTATTCGTTTGGAAATTAAGATTTCTGGAATAGAGAACCTTTAAACGGATCATCATTCAATAATAGCTTTTTGAAAGCAACATATATATATATATATAGATGAGATTTTTCCAACTTTAATCTAGACCATTTTACTTATATATCCAGCCATTTAAATAATCTGCGAGTTGTATAATATATTTTTAAACATAGTTTGATCCTCGAAAATAAAATAATCTATACTTGCGAAGGAGTTTTGTACGGTTAGGATAAGGCTTTAAGATAACCGATTATATATTTAACCCAAATAACGGTTTAAATTTGCTTTATAATAAGATTTCTCCCAGATAAGAGATTAAGGCGGCGGAAGCAACGACATCAGATGTTTGCATGCCTCCTTATAGCTTCATATCAATGTAGATTAAAGCTGTATATTGTTTGTCATACGTTGAACAGGTAGCTGCTGATAAAACTTTATTTGTCCGAGATATCTGAGATTATCTCGTGAAAGAATTATAACAGAGTTTACTTAGACACGAAGTTTACACTATATGAACAGGAACAGTTATAGAACTAGAAATATCGAATATAATAGTGAATACTTACTATAGAAAGATTTGAAATTATTGTAAACATTAGTAAAAAAACTAATTTAACTTAATTCATAACAAAATATTTAATTCCTTTGGAAGAGAGAATAAATTTAAAATAATTCGTGAAAATTGTGTTTAGAATAAAAAGATTTCATTAGTTTCTAACAATGTTTACGAGTTATCTAAGTTCTCGTGGATATAACTTAGTAACTTAATAAATTCTATTTTATAATATAACTTTGTCATGCGACCGTTATCGCATGTGATTATGTAGCAAAATTATAAAGGCAAATTTTATGGTTCACGGGAATTATTCAACTTTTGATACTTATCAAGTCATAGCGATATTATATTATCTATTGTTTTCAATTAATTATTAATAACCACCTGTTTTATAGTAAAAGTAGATTATATGTAATTTTTTTTTATATATTCATAATCACGTAATGTATCTTTTGTGCAATTTTATGACTTAATACTACGAAGAGGTGTAACAAAATGAAATTAGCGTTTTAATAATCACGATATCAAATCAACCAAATAAATCGATTTTATAAATCAAAATCGTTAAAAACATCGATGTAACACTAACAATGAGTACAGTTATGCAGAATATATTTTTTTCTAGAATATTTGTTCAAGAAGAGTAATAATTATTTAATATATATATAGAGATTTCCATCTATGTAGAGACTCATCACGATATCTCTGGAAAATGTTACGCCCAAAGGAAGTATTATGGCAAGTAAACACAGAGAACAGCTAGTATACTACATAAAGCAAGTGTAATATATAGTTAACAAAATATAAATACTTATATTGGTCGCATAGAAAACAATCAGACAAAAGAGCAAGTAAATACGTAAACATTTTAGTCATTTATATAAAACAATGTAAACTGCCCCTATGTAAATAAGTTTACTACTAGTTATAATAATACTAGATATAATATATATAATATAATAATACTAGATATAACACTAATTAATTTTAAACTCACTTATTCCCAATCAAACGTAGTAAAGTGTTAAAAATACGGTTTATAAATAAATTGACTTTGTTTATTTAATCTGTGCGGACGTATGGTATCCAGAACTGGTATGAAGGGTCGGAATTATAAACAATGATAATATTTACGGTAAGATAATAATTACAGTAGTTGGAAATAACACAATAGGTGGAGAGTTGGAATGAAAGGAATTCATTGTCCAATATCATCCCAGGGGTCCTTTAAGGGCCGGCGAGTGAAACGGTATGCTGTTGCTGCTTTCGCTTGGAGTAACCATAAAATAGAATTTTAACAACAACGGGAGATACTTGTTTAAAAACTAACCAGATATATAATATTGAAAATTCTTTTATAACGATATTGTTTTGTAGTTTCATATAAATTATTTCTTTGTCTATGGATTGTAGTCACCGAATGCTTTCTGTGGCGGTAGTTTAAGAACATTATAAGGCCTTATCTTTTATCTACATGGGACAGTTATTTATTTAACAGAGATTTCGTTGATAGGGACACTAAGAAATTGTTCTATCTATAGCATATATATATATATATAGTAAATATCGGGAACCCGCTTTGGGCCACCGTGTTAGGAAATGGCCAAAATCTTCCCATATGGACCCCTTAAATCGACTGTCTCTAGTGCCCGGCGATGCGGGCAGCGCAGGACTGATCGATATGGGAATCTTTGGTAGAGGCTTATATATCTAGCTGTGAACATCTCTCGGCTGACGATGATGATATAGCGATTGCTTTCACGCCTGATTTTTAAAATCTTAAGCTTGCCTAAAATGTATCGATACGTAATTGATTTCTAGCAAAGTAAATATATAGAAACTATTACATATGGATCTGGATGATAGATCCACAACACACTGTAAAGTAGATAGTCATGATAATATAACTTCTTTTTACGTGTACACGCTTTATTCTATGAGAAACTATGCAATACATCGTCATGAATTATAAATAAATTGCAGATTAAGATTGCGATGATTTTTTTTTTGTGCGAATTGTAATACTGTGCCCGGAGACCGGTTTCTGAATGAATAAATTTGTGTTATTAAAATTCCAATAGCATAAGAGTAACGGTATTTAATTTTATACAATATTTTTAAGTTAATATGGAATAGGGTAAAACAAAAATTAATATAATGATGTACTTAGATACAAATACAAGATATTTTGTTAATTATATCAATTACATTAGGTATTTATTTTAAACGCAATAATGACGCGGATCTGACATCAACTCTTTGTATAGCATTTGTGACGTCACGGCCGTCGGTTAATTGACGGAATTTTACCAAAACGCTTCAGCTTATGGGATCGCTACTTTAAAATGTACTTTTCTCTGACTTTGTAATAATGTTAACGTTATTAAGAGTTATCTAAAATGAAGAAATAAATAAGCGAGGCACAGCAATATCGAAGATTTTTTGTTGTTGTAAGTTCTGTTGCTATATATTTTTTCTTTTATAGTTGTTAGATGTTCTTTTTGGTATATATATACTGTAATATAACAACAGTATGTGCCAATTGTGAGTGTTGTGTGCTTATTTAATTAGAATACATAAGCGTTACATATAAGCTTTATATTAGGTATGTCAATATGCTGGAGAACTATGTTTGAATATATAAATAAAAGTTATTGAAATCTTAATGTATATTTGCAATGAAGCGAAGATGTCTGACTCTTATTGATTCTATGTTTTAACGTGAATAAAGAGAAATCGGAATATTACAGTAGGGCCGTGGCGACAGGGCGTTCCGCGCATGCGCGCTGCGTGCGTCCAATATCGACTGGGTCGGCATGGCGCCGAGCCGCGCAGGCCCCAACCTACCCCCGTTAACATAAATATAATACAAGCTCCGTACCGACGGTAGGTATAATTCCGTTAGAAATGGCCCCCGACCAAATTTTCTTAATATCTTTTCCGCAGCAATAAGAACAGAATTTAGAGGAAAAATATAGACATTTAGATGCGCAGAGGTCTGTAATTGCCGCTAGATTGATATTGAAATGTGTTCGGAACAAAATCCTTTAGAGCACATTACAGCCGACATTAAGACTTATTGCTACATGATTTTAATTTAAAACAGATATTACATAAAAACTAATTTTCCAATTCAGTATTTCTGAATAATTTGCTTGTACTACTACGGTACGTTAGTAATGAAGTAAGCTAATATTCAAAACAAAAAATATCTTTAGAACATCCGATTACTGTTACTTAATTTACAAGCCGAAATAACTTTAGTACAGCCGACGAATAACACGTAATATTATTTAGAAATAACTGCTACTTAAGAAACCAATTGAAATTTTATATATATACCTATTTGGTTCATAATCCAGTCTTAAAGCAAGGTAGCAACATAACAGGTATATTCTTGACAAGTAGAACACGAACATACAATAATGCTAATGTTAAGCAGTTCACAGACCATATTGAAACCAAAATAAAACAGCTGCTATCAAATATTAAGTACCTAATATTTCTCAAATTCAATATTTACGATTAACTATGTGAGAAGATAGTACATAATCTAATGTATAAGGTTGAAAAGGTTAGAAAATCTTTTTTTAATTGGTTCAAGATTTCGTCTAATTATTTATCTTTAACGTGAAAGGGGTAGTAATAAAAAAGGCTATAGAAAAATAACAAGAAAGAAGTTATAACATTCACTAGTATTTTCGGTCTAATTGGGAACGAAAAAAGTATGTATGTTAAGGGTTCGTTTCTGTTTATTACAGAGTATATATATGTGAAATAGAATTTCTTTAAAAAACCGTGTTATATTAATATTAGAAAATTTTAATCGGTTTCCTTGAACACGTAAAAGAGAAGTGGAAAATCTTAGAGGCCGGTACATCGCGGCGAACTAACAAAATCGCAATAAAACGTTAATTTTAGAACA
The DNA here is from genome assembly GCA_029034505.1 of Ornithoptera priamus. NCBI lineage: Eukaryota > Metazoa > Arthropoda > Insecta > Lepidoptera > Papilionidae > Ornithoptera > Ornithoptera priamus. The sequence goes on from JARDWD010000331.1 coordinate 3,698,831, forward strand.
AAGAGATTAGCTATTCATTTGTACTGTTTCAGAATTCTTCACAGACATAAACCAGGAACAGTTAAATTATTTAGAACTTCGCCATTATTTCTATCTGTTATCGTAATATATTAATCATTTTTACCTACTTTCTTAACATTTACTTTTTGTCTTAGTATTATCATTTCAACGGACGTCCGTGGCTGAACATAAGTCTTTTATAGGGTTTATGCCTTAGTATACGCATAATCAAATATTATTAATATAAAGACATACATATAAACAATTTTAAAAAGTAAGGTAGATTAATATTTTTATTTTATTAGAATATATGGTTATTAACAATATTAGATGCTTTAAAACTTATATTAATATATTTAAGTTATAGGAGAAATGATTTTACTAGATAAAAAGTTAAGTGTAAACTAGATAATTCTAAAAAAAAATTGAAACACTTACTGTTTTGAAAAAGAAAGCTCAGCGTGGGATCTCCTTCTGTAAAAAAAAAAATATAATTTATTTCTTTTATATGGAAACAATGAAGGTGTAGTCAAAAAGTATGTTAGGTAATGTGAGAGGAGATCGCTTACCAACCGCTGCGCGCAGTCGTATGGGGCGGCGGCGCAAAGTGGAGAACGTCAAACGACGGACCCAACCCCCGCCCCGCCTCACCCCCTTACCACCATACCTCCCACAATTTGCCTACCTCAGTGTTACCAGTCGCCCGGGTTTTCCTAACATTATTAAATTCGGGCGGGGCGGCGTAGTCTAACAATTTAAGTTTCTAAATTTAAAGCTTTCTCTTACACCAGTATAATGAAGGGAAAGTATTTTAATATACTCTTTTTTTATTTTAAGGCTATAAAATTACTTCAAGCATCCATAAAACTAATTATATACCTCAGTAAAACCATATTAATATAACATAATAAAAATATTTGTTACCAATATCTACACCGATCTTTAGATGACTGTTTCGCATATTGATCTTTTTAGGTTAAATAATTCAAAATTAATAGAAATATATAATTGTTTATAAGTAAAATATTGAATTTAATAATACTTATTCTCTATAAAAAATTATGTGTGTACTATGAAGGTTTTTATTGTGAAATATTAATAAAATTTAAGTAAATGTGTAAAGAAGTCAGAGAAGATTTTTTCAATAATTTTTTTAACAGATACTAACATTGCCTATAGTGGTAGTAATTATTTAATAAAACAAAACGGTGACTCATATACAATGTATGCTGTTACCATCATCATCAGTCATTCTCAGCCTGCTTCTAGATCTAGGCCTGTCCCAATATCTTCCACTAAATACCGCTGTATTGTGTAGTGATGTTTAATTTCTACTGACCGCAATCGAATAGATAATACTACAATACATATAGATCATATTTATGGTTTTAGTTAATTCTAATAATGATATAGTTTTAAATATTTTGATACTTGTGTTTCGATCTAATGCCCGAATACCGACATTTAGACTATATAAAAAAAAACTAGATTTTTTTTACAAATAGACTACGTTTAAAAGACTGCAACAATAGTAAAGAGCTTTTAAATCTTACTTATCAAAACATACAACTTACTTATTAAATCCATAACACGTTTATTAAATTTTTAGTATTTTTGTTCGCGTGTGCTAATCATTGTTTTTTTTTTAACTGTACTACAAACAAGTTGTGCATGAACTTGTTTACAAATGGTATTTTTAAGTGACTGTCCTTGTTCTGATCTTTACAGTTATACAATATCATGGTACTTGTTGTTCCAAAAAAAATGCTAAGTGTGATTAGAAGAAATGTTCTTGTCAATTTTATCGTGGTATAAAATTTAACTTATATGCAATAAAAAAAAACCACTTATAGATGGTAAGATTCTGTTACCACAGCCTGTTTAAGTCGGTACCACCGCAACGTCTATTCCTGCCGCCAAGCAGTAGTGTGCATATATTACTGAGTTCCGGTTTGGAGAGCATTGAAACGAGTGAAATTACTGCGGTAATGATACTTAACATCTTGTTTCAAGACGACGAGCGCAATATCTGTATAGTATCCCAACTAGCGCCACCTTGTTATGGGTAAGTGTGTCATTTACCATCAGGTGAACATCTCGTTTATCTCGTCACTTCGTTGAATAAAAAAAAACCTAACCTCTTTGTTTTTTCTCATAGTTTGACTGCTGACGAAACTAATTGGATAATTGACAATGGTCAGCTCGTATAATCGCGGATATTTAACTAAAACATTAACTACATTCTCCATTGAAAACAACGATGCTAAAATCTTGGCAGTTAGAAGCTGAAAGGGGGAGTAGATAAGTAAACAAACACTTTCTAAACGATCTTAAACAATGACAAGTATTTGCTAATATGCTTATAACATATAACTTACGTAAATTATTACGAGTAAACATGTATACGAATTTGAGCTAACAAAAGTGGCAATTGACAGTGAAACCGTTATTAGACAGCCGCCTGCGATGACGCAACTCATGGAAGCCTGTATGTAAAGTCAAGTTTACAATAAAGCATCATTTTTATTTTCATTAATAAAATATTACAGCACAGAACCGTCTATTGTTAAATTGTAGTTATTTACCCGTCTGGCTCCAACGATGGCGACCTCCGGTCGATGCCAGACGCTATTAACTGCTCCGCTGTGATGAAATCATCTTTTGGCTCCTAGTTTCACATGCGCGACTAGATTTTTTCTATAAACATTGGGCTAACATTTGATAACTTAATCCTGATTCACGCAACGTTAAAATGAGGCCGATAATTTTTATTTATTTATTTCAATCGACACATCCTGTTGTTAAATAATTCGGAAATCGAAATATATAATATTAATAACAATAATACTACTAACTGAATTGGCTACACGCAGCGGTGCGAGTTAGACAAGTGGAGCCTACAAGTGACACTTTGCTATCACCGCGATGGCTCAAAGAGAAGAAGACCCACAAGAAGATGGGAAGATGAGCTAATAAAAACCTTGGATCTGCAATGGACACTGGTAGGCAAGCGAGAGATATCATCGCTTCGATTTGGAAGACACTCATGACAAGATTTAATTTAAATAGTTCTCTGAGCCAAATTGTATAGAAACTGAAAAAAATATATTTTTATTTATTTTATTTTATACTGCTAACTGAAATACCACACCATCCTTTGAGACGTCAGTGTTAAATAAGAGTAGGGTGGGTAAATTTAAAAATAATAATAGTAGTATATATATCTAAGAACAACAATAACATAAAACCGGAAGAACGTGTTGTCCATTTACTATTCCCAATGTTAAAACAGCTTTTTTGAATGTTGGCAATTTATCAACAATCCACCGTCTATCTCTCACAGATGAGCCGGGTTATATGATGTAGACCAGCGGAATATGATGGAAAACTGTTTAAGGTTAGTTCTGGTCGATGGGTGATGCAACAAACCAGTGTTTACGAATATATCGAAGCTTACTGTATCAGAATACTCCGATTCTTATATACTGGCAGCGGAAACCAGGCATTATTATAGTTTATAATTTGAGCATGGTAGACAGCCGGACGGGTTCGAAACTATACCTAAATTCGTTCAATGATGTACTTATATACACTCAAATGCAATCGAATCGACTCAAGCTGTATATTGGTATAAAAGTTTGATATTCAGAAAATGACTTATCCGATTTTATTGTTTTTTTTTTTTGCTTTAGAGACTCATCTTTTCTCTAAAAATGTCATCCTAAGTAGAAAAATCGGTTAAGTATTTATTGGTGAAATTTGATTTCGACAGAAATGCATAAACAATGAAGCAAAATTAAAAGGACAATATATTGAAAAAAAAAAAAAAATATTTTCCATAAAAGTAAAGAAAGATAAAATCATCAATACTTTGTATTGCCTCCCCTTGCTTTTATAACGGCTTGCATGCGATTATTCATGGACTTTATCATTTTTTTGATAAAATGATGAGGTATCATATTCCATTCTTCCTCTTGCGCAGTTTTGAGTTCAACGATGCGTAATGGAGCCGTATCTCTAGCTCGACCCCTCCATTTGAGCTCCATAAATGCTCCACGGGGTTCAGTTCAGGACTAAGAGCTGGCCACATCATCGTCCAATTTCCACGTCTTCAAGAAACTGGCGAGTAACACTTACTGTATGGCACCGAGCATTATCATGCATCAGTACAAGATTTTCTCCTATGTACTCTGTATAAGGCACAACAAGATCGAGGAGGATGAGTCATCCACGTACTTTTGAGCTATCAGACTTCCTCTCCGACCGTCACCAGGCACGAAAACAAGCTCGGTCTTCCCTTCATATGATATTCCAGCCCACATAATGACTGAACCACCGCCATATGATACTGTTTCAGCGAAACAGCATTGCGAGAACCATTCCCCTGGACGCCTGTATACTCGGCCTCTTCTGTCGTTGCCATGAAACACATTCTGCTCTTGTCAGTGAACAGGATGGAGCTCCATTGCTCAATATTTCACTTGAGGTGTTCACGAGTAAAATTGAAATCGGGCTTAACGGTGAGCTGCGGTCAGTTTCCGGCCCCTAGCTGGCCGCTTTGAAGTTAAATTGGCTATTTTCAGGCGTCTTCTAAATGTCCACTGACTTACAGCCACTCCTCGAAACCTTCTGAGCTCCTGTTGCACATCAACGCCCGTGAGATGACGATTTCTCAACGAAGTTGAGACAATGTAGTGGTCGACCGTCTCAGATGTGCTCCGTGGCTGTTGGTTTGTGGTCTCCGAATGAAGCCACCAGTCTCTTGAAACCTTCTGTATACTCGTGATACAGCTGATTGGCTCATGTTAAGTTCACGAGCGACTGGCTGTTGATTATGCCCGCTTGCAACAAAGCTACAACTTAGGCCGCTCGCTGCTTCTGAGGTAGTGTCCATTGGATTGCGATTCAAATACTGGGAGCTTAAGGAGATGTGTACCTGTCAACGTCTGACAAGTAACCGATAAGAAATATGGGTCACGTAAGCTTTTTATATGTGATTTAGTCCTGGAAGTCGTGGGCACCGCAACGAGAAATTTCTGTAACGCTCATGTTTGACCATATTTATTTAAAAAGTTTTGTCATTGATTATTTGAAAATTGCTGTATTATGAAAAAAAATATTAGTCTTTCAAATAAAAAAACTCTTACAAAAATCGGAAAAGCCATTTTCCGAAAAATCTAACTTTTATACCAACATACGGCTTGAGTCGATTCAGTTGCACGCGAGTGTAGTTAAAAGTATATCATAATTAGTGTGATCAAAGATAATCTTTTTAAAGGTTTCAAAATACCTCTTTGTTAGGAAAGAGGAAACATGTTAAGGCTTTTATTTTTATCTTTTAAATGATTGTAACTTATATCCAAATTAACAATATAAGTAAAAATGACATCAAGTGATACCAATCTACTTCCAGATTTCCTAAAATAAAGTACTGTTTATAAAATTGAATTTTCAATACAAATGTCCGAATTAGTCTCGCTTGTATGAATTGAATTGTATTTGAATATTACTTGAATAAATATTGACGAATATCAGATTGTGCAACTGAATATCTAAGTTGTATGTTCTGAATATCCGAATGTAATATCAGAATAGTAATTATTGCTTAATACATGCTTGTTTAATGCTGTTGAGTGTACTTTACATGTCGTTATTACATTAAGTAAAGCTAGGAGATATGCGATCGTTTTGAAATTAAACTTTAATCAAATTTATAACACTTGAGTGTTTTAAACTTTTATAAAATATATTGAAAAATCTTGTTATAAATATGCCTTTTGTCCAATTTTGATTTTGTTAGAAGTTATATATAGCTTACGAGCTTTAAAGATTTAAGTGTAGACACTTTATATACAATTTAAACCGCATATACCTAAAAAATTTTATATCAATTCGTCAGTAAGGTATTTTTATTATTTATTCCATATATATATATATATATATATATATATATATATATATATATATATATATATATATATATATATATCAATTTAAAGGTAATTTTATATATCAAAACAAATTATTAAAGTTATTTTTAACTATCATAAAATGATGAGTAGTTTGAAGAGTTATCAATTTGATTCACACTTTGACACTTTGATTTTATTATTGTTCTTTACTTTGTGTCGCCTTTTTGATATGTGGTCTACGATACAAAAAAACTTCAATTTAGTACTATCATATATAAATGAATAATAATATAGTGCACAGATGTAAATGCGTACTCAAGCTTAAATATTATTTACTACTAGCTGTTCCCTTTTGACTTTAATATTTGTAAAATAACATTAGACTTTAAGTTTGTAAGAAACATTTCTTGAGAGCAACCATAAATGATTTTCTAAAGAAACCGCATAAATAATACTACATGAAAAGTTAATTTGAAATAAAATGAAGGATCTATAAAACTCAAAAAATTAATAGCCTCTAACCATCACTTCGCGTCGAATGCTCATACTCATGTTACCATGGCGATAAGTTTACTAGTTTTCACGTGATTAGCGAACAAAAAAAATTATTATTATTATATATATATATATATGTGTAGATAGATTTGTCAATATCTTGTAATCGTCTTTCGTTTATTATTAGTGAGCTCGCTAAGCGTTTTACGTTAAGAAGAACTGTCAAAGATCTTAAAGGATGGATCATTCAATAAAAATAATAAAATCAAAATCATGAAATAAACTATGTACATATATAAATATATAAATGCGATTAAATCTTTTAACATAAATTTAATACAAAAGCAAAAAAATCTTTTAATTTTAATTGAATATGTAGTTTATGTTGTTGCATACATACATTAAGGACTGGGTTTTAAATTTTTTTTTAGTCTGTTAATACAAATAATTACAAAATATTTCGTAATTAATATATTATCTGAAACTATCAGTATAATATATACTCTAATACTAGACAAAAAAATTTTGTCTTTTTATTAGGAACACGGCACTAGATGACCTAGGATTTGATACAAGTAAAGTACAGTAAAATTGTTAACTAAAAGGTTAAAAATACATTGAATTGATTGAAACATTATAATAGTGTTTTAATGTAAAATAAGATAATTGTTATAATTAAAAAGCATTCTAGATCTGAAATTATTACATTTCTTTTCTTTTCTTTTGCTTTTCCAAATTGTTTAAGTTATTGTATACGTTATAAAGTTTTAATTTAATAAAGAGTTATGATGACATAGTTATCATTTATGTGGGGCAAAATTAACTTAAACTAAATAACATATACATTAGTCGGAAATACTCATACATATCAAAGTGCCTGATTTAGATAATTAACAATATATATTCCATTTAGCAGAACCTAAAATCTATCTTAGTATATGTTTATTGAAAATCGATATATTTATAACCTTTCCGTTAATATTAATACTGTTTGATATTAATACATTACAATAATGTATGTAAAATGGTAAACCGATAGTGTGAGTCGCAGTACCGATTATTGTAGAGATCTTTGAGATGGGCCTATGTCCAACAGTGGGCAAGTAGATAATTAAAGTCTCAGTCGAATTTGATAGATTAATAATAGTAAATAGCGGAAGTTCAACGTCAGTGTGAACTCGGCGCTAGTGAAGCGACGCGTCCGTCCGGTGTCTATGCTTAACCAACGAGATGCCATATGGTGCTTGGATGACTCAATACTAGTACGCAATACCCATCGAATCTGAGACCGGACGAAAACATGTTTTCAGCAATATTATATAATACGTGATTATACATATAATATAGCAAATGATCGCTTATAGGCATAGCAATACAGCCGAATATTAAAAGCAAACAAATTATCATGAAATTAGTGATTTCTGGTTATTAACGGAAGGAGTACAACGGTAAAAAGTTAAAAGGTTCAAAATTCAGTTTATTCATATTAAAATCTAAAACTGAGTTAACCAGGCAATATTTATATTTTTTAACACTTTGATAAAAAAATAATTGTAATGTTGAAGATATACATATGTAACTGAGCTTATTATTAAAGGTAAAGCAAAGCAGAGCAAAAAAGATGTATTGGATAGTGTATATATAATATAATGTATGTATATAATTTTAAAATTATTATCTGAAACTTACAAGTTAAACACTTATTATATTAAACAGAAATTCAGAAAAAAGCCTTTGATATTAGATAGAGAACTGATAATGTTAGAAATGTTGATTTTTTTTTATAAGTTAGTAATAGAATAATAACTGCAAATACAATATTTTTTTAGGAAGCAGTTATATTCACCCTGAGTGATTGATGATTTACAGAAAAAGAATTAGACCAAAAACAGTTCAATCCTTTAGGTAGAAGGTCATTTATTTTAAGAGATGAAATTAGTTTGTACAAAGAAAAACAATATTTTGTTATTAAAAACATTAATAAAATGTTTAGAATAAAACGAATCAATATTTATTTAATAATATATAAAAAAAATAATTATAACATCCAAAACAACGGCTGCAATAGACGGACTGTTGCAGCTTCAGTTTTGTCTCAGATATGTGAGAATAGTGAAGTTTAACAATAAATATTATTATGTCAATGATATATCATCATCATCAGCCGATAGACGTCCACTGCTGGACATAGGCCTCTCCCAAAGATCACATCGATCGGTCACGCGTCGCTATATATATTAACATATATGTTTATATTAGAATATATATAGCATACATTATTTATTGAAGTTGATCTGATGATAGCATAGGGATATTCTCATTTCCTAGCGTAAATTTTTTCTAGACTATAACTTTTTAGAGTAATATATTTTATGAATGTTATTTACAATTTATATATATATATATATCTTGAAGTTGATAACGGAAAAAAAAATTCTTATATAAGAGTGGGACTAAAAGAAAAAAGAAACATTTATCATCTGTTTCATTTCTATAGTGAACTATGTAATTTTTTTTTTATTATAATTATTTTCATATTAACAGCCTTATTTATAATAATAGCGAAATCCAATAATTATAAAATGATATAATTCAGAGCAACAGCTATAATAGAGTATAAGCTTCTCAAAACGAAACGCTGTGTGATATGCATCGCCCCGTGACAATCGGGTCCCTTAAAATTATTTCGCACGGGCGAACGGGGCCAATCCCGTACCACCCTTTCCCCTATTGGTGAATTTTAAAAGGAATTTCAATTTAATCTGCTCCCCTTCCGACAGCTGACGAGAGGTCTTTCAAAGTCGACCATTTCGTCGGCCCGAACTGTTTTGCTTATTGCTTTTAGAATCATCTAAATGGAATTTATATTGAAAATTATTGGAAACGGTCACTTTGGTACGCTTGTGTGTTTTTATTTATTTTTATATAAATATTATTATAGCCCCCATAAAGATCATAAATATTCCATATATCTTTTTATTAAATTTAAGAACAAACCTAACATAAAAAAAATATTGTCAATGCTATGTAATGGTCGTATTTAATAACGTTATGTAGTACAGGACAGATAATTAACTAATTAATTTTTTTAAAGATTATTAAATAATTATAATTCTTCTGAAAACTATAAAAAAAAAATAACTAAAATTTCATAATATAAATATTTTTGTTGAAAATAGTAAAGTTAGAAGTTGATCCTATAAATATATGAAAACAATTTTAATATCAGGCCTAAGTATCCCCAAATATAATTTAGCTAATTATAGACATCTATAAAATCATATATTATTGAGTTTAATATATAATAAAAAAAAGTTACATAAAATCAAAAAAATATACCATTCATAATAATTTAATAAAATTTATATATACTGTTTTTTAATACAGTTAAAACTTAATATCTCTCTAATTATAAATTATTATATTTTATTTAGTTTTCTCTAGTAGCCATAGTAATAACATATATGATGATTAATAATTATATTTTGATTATCTGATCAAACCAATATATTTATCATTCAATAAATTGGCATACATATTACTTAGTTTTTTTAAACCCTGTTTGAAAAAAAATATATAATTAAGTTACAAAAAGTTATCGAAAATATTTTAAAATAAGAAAATGGCAACGGAATAGAAAAAAGTTTCCATAGGTATTAATATATTAATATACTTATTAATATATCTTATTAATTACATTGCAGTGGAGATCTTTGGAGGAGGCTTATGTCCAGCAGTGAACATCTATTGGCTGATGATGATGATGATTACAATACTAGAGTTCTACCATAACCTTAATATAAAGTACTGGAAATGTCGCCAACTAAATATTTTGTAAAAGCAAGGATATCTGTAATTTTGTAAAAGAACAATAATAATATAAAAAATCTAAATAAAAATATACGCGTCAATAATCATCATCAACATTGTAACTATCTCCGTAGCTTAGTGGCTAAGCGTTTGTCTTGTAACATTAACGTCCTTGGTTCGATTCCTTAGTCTCATATTTTGGAGTTTAGTTAGTGGCAGGTATTTTCTGATCTAACATCTACCTTACCTTATGGATTTGCCGCAATAACAGTACTGCTGTGTACCGGCTGTCAACATATGAGATTAATGACTATTCTGAGCAGCAATATTCACCATCCAAGGACAGTCAATCAGCATCATATGAAATTAAGTTCAAGTATTAACCCATTAAAAAAAAAACAATCTTATTTTAAAACTAATGTTTTTTAAATGTGGTAACAAATGCTTTAATACCAAAAACATTTTGAATCTCCGCCCATAATACACAAACCCTTGCTATAATAAATACTTTCTATTGCATTTCATCATGCATTTTGCAGATAAGGTACTATAAAATAAAAAAAATAATAACTCCAAGTGCATTTTTACTAAAGTAATTAACAAACATTGTTACCTAATATTCATACTCTGCATTGTATAATATAATAAAACATTTTGTCATTAAAACCTCCTTTTACCTATATCATTTATAAATATTTTATCTACTTGAACAATTAAAAAAGTAGCACCCATATGTGACAAACGTCCTAAAAGTCTAGAGGATATGTATACCATAATACCAAAAGGATAGTAAAAATATATTTTTTACATTATTATTGACTCCAATTAATTATAATATTTAATAGAACATTGCTTTCTTGAATATTCAGTACGAAGGTACGCTGCGCCAATTTGGTTTCGTCAATGCGCAAGTCCAAAGTCAGCGCAGGCGCACCAGAGGTGCCTTTGTGGCGGCCATATTTTATGACTTTTTTGGGTTAGCCTTTAAACAAAAATATCGCCATTCATGGAAGTCAGGTATAAATTTCATGTTAACAGTTTTTGTGCCGGGGGCCGAATGCAACTAAGGGCTACTATTCGCCGGCTCGGGATTAACTGGAATTCTTTTAGTCGTGTTTCCTTTAACTTTCGTTGTCGGAATTATTGATTTTTCGGCTGTGTTAAATGTTTTGCAAAATAGGATTAAATTATTATTCTGTTCGTTAAATGGTTTAAACTGAAGTTAATAGCTTTTAATCCGTTTGGGCGGTACATGCTTAACAATAAGATGTTTAACTGTATGGCGTCGGTATTGATTTTACTTCGAAGGGCGTACATTTTATGAAACTAATAATTTTGTACCATTTATTCTCATTTTATACGTTAAATAGAATAAATCCAGTAACGCAAATGATAGATGATTAATAAAAAGTAAATTGAAATCATTTATCTAAAAATATAGCTCCTTACTTGATAAGTTATTGATCTGTGTGTTACTTAACATAGCGGATTTAATGCTATAATTTCATTATTGCACTTACCTCATCATATTCTTGATTTGCACCAGCAGCACCAGAGCTGGGGAAACCGGCAGCACAGCATCTTTTGAGAATCAATATGACACTACGGAGGCTTTATCAATGCTCACGACAAATTCAGCCACCTGAGTAGTCTGCTTTATCCTGGAAAGTATTCTATAGAGCGCCATCTGTTAGTAAACGGATGTATTATTACACTTTCTTGTACACAACTTCAGCGAATAGTTAATACCTCTGCCATAAAATACATTTTACTTAATTTTTGATATATGTTGTCAAATAATGATTTAAGATGAAGAAATTTACTTGTTCATAATATAACCTGTAAAAATTTTAAATCTTGTGTTTTGTCTTTTTCTAGTTAGAATTTTCTATACAGGGATAGCGCCATCTACTGAGGAAATTTTATAATGAACCAATGTTTTATTTCTATTTTGTGTAGTATTTAGTATTAATTTATTGCGTTACACGACAGATGTTACTATTATTCAATTTCGATATTTGTGCATGGCCCGTTTTCTATTTAGTATGATGAAACTTTTATGAAAGTTTTCCTATTCATAAACTAAGCAAAAAATGGATACTCGCAATGTATTGTCCAAAATCGTAAAATTAATTAATTTCAATTCAAAACTTTTGCATTTTAAATCAGGAAGTAGATTGCTATATGGGTTACATTAGTTTAGTTTCTTTTTTAAAGACGGCGGTTTAATAAATTTTTTGTTTATCTATATTTTATTATTATTATTATAATAACAGAAGCCTGCGATTAAATTAAAACGCCATTTTAAAAGGAAAACGTATATGATTAAAAGTTATACAATCAAAATAAATTCTATATATTTCTTTAAGATCTAAATTTTACACTATAAATACATTTTCAAGCGTCTCGTTTTAAACAAATTAAAGTAAAACGACGGAGGATTTATTATAATAGTATAAATAATACTTTGAATAAAAAACATTAAATATTACTTCAATAAATTATTATTTTAATGAATTATTCAATGTTGTAAGTCCTAAAAGCTTTTATTAACTTAGCTATACTAAAGTTAAGTTTTCATTTACTTTCGTTGTACAAAACTGATAAATGGAAAATCAGCCTCTAAAATATCATTTTTATGGTCAAGTCAAAAAATCTTGAAAGATCATGGGACATGAAAATTTACGAAGCTTCAGTCGAAACAACTATCTTAAACTATAAAAAACTATCCATTGTAATGATGTATTTACAGTTTCAATTACTTGTTTTATACGTTATAAGGCCATAAAAAAATATTAATATTTCATAAAGAACTATGGACAATGTATTAGACTCTCTCTTCAATAGTAATGAAGCGGTGATTGATGAAGCTCTTGTCCACGATTGTACTCAGCTTTTATATTCCATCCATCGCGAGGGAATTTTTACGTTGCGGGGAGTTTTCTCACTTCAATAGTTTCCAATGAAGACATTTAGTGTTTATTATAACGTAGATTTATCATTCTTTTGATATGAAAATATGATACAGGAGCCCTCATTTATAATCAATAGAGTAGCACGGCTAAAAGCATTGCACTTCTTATGTATATAAAGTATATCATTAAGAAACATGCAAGTATTTAAAAACTGTTTTTGGCTCAGAACTTAGGAGTTCCTTTGCAAAGTATTTCCATACAGGTCTTGAGCCTATTCCTCCATCTTCATATTTCCCATCTTCGGTTTATGTATTTACCGTCTACCAGTATACTTATCAACATCGCTTTATATTTATTTAGATAACAATAAAAAAACAACGTTGCTCCGTTTTAATTATATTTTGAATGATGTATAAGTGCCTTATGGATACATAAGTTTTCACACTCTAAGGGCAGCGTGGATCGCCTATCAGTCATTCAAATTTAAATGGTCAAAGTGGTCAGACAGGCCAGTAAATACGGCGTACCATCACATAGAGAGAGAGAAGATTATTTAATGATTTTTAATTCACTGATTTTACTAAAATTACTGGTAGTGGGTCTCTGTTGTCGGAGACCGTCTAGATAGGTACCACCACAGCGTTTACTTCTGCCGCTAAACAGTAGTGTGCAAGCCTTACCGTGTTTCCGTTTGAAAGGCGCTGTAGCTAGTAAATGTACTGGAGATGAAATACCTCATGTCTGAAAGCGACGACCACAATGTGGTGCTGTACAACATCTTAACTATCGCCACATTGTAATGGGCAGGCGTTTCATTTACTATCAGTTGAACGCCCCGAATTTGGGCCATTTCGCACCATGCTGGCCTAATGCGGGTTGGTGGGAGCCAAAGCCTCGTTTGTTGATTAGCAGTGTGCATCACGAGCAGGTGAGATTGGCTTGGGTCCCGTGAGTTGATATGTGGGATCCCTTACACCCCATTTTAATAAAAAAAATATTAAAAGCTTTAAATGCAGATTGCTGTTCAGATGCAATACACTTAAAGAACTTTAATTTTAAACTAATATTTTTTCTTGACAGCGGTGAGACTAACTAGAAGTTCTTGTGATGGTAATATTCCATATAAACCTATCACTTTGTTTTGGTTTATTTCAATATATAAAAGTTTAAATTATTAACACTGTTATAACGTTAGTAAATCGGGTGGGTTTGTCTCCGCGCTGCACATCTTTCCTTTACAATAATTTTTGTTCTCAATAATACCAAATTGTTACTACTCTACTAAATTTATATAAACTATAAAATTTACCACATTATAAACTCTAGTTTAGATGACGTACATATCAAAGGGTGGTCGGGATTATCCTCAAAATCCATATTAAAGACAACCTCGAAGTAGGGAAGTAATTCGTTTATTACACAATAACTGCACAGACCAGAATGCAGCGACAGTCGGTAGTTTTTCATACCTTAGTTGTATTATCGATCGATAATATGATTATTTCTAATATTAATACAAATATAAATCTTTTTGACAATTGATAACAACAATAGAAAATTACGATTTATTTAAATTAAGTCTTAAATAATTAATTTAGTCCATAATCATATTGATTTTTGGCGGAAACAACAGTGTCAATAGAAGAGCTGTCTTTTATATTGTTACAGATCAAGGTAAATACAGAAAAACTATAAAATATTGTTACATAATTTTATGGTTAATGGCAGCACTATGAAGCGACCATATATACTACCCCTTGACGCGCGTACCCCATACTTTACCATATTGTGTGGTTATCAATAGAAGTCTTACCACTTACGAACTTTAGAAATTCATTGTGTTTAATAGGTTATAACATTTTAATATGACAATAGCAATATTTGTTTAATTATCTTCTTATTTATTATATTCACAATATAATATAATAATTTTGTATATAAAATAATAGAAAAATCGCCAGTTTTTTATAAATTTTTTTTGCCAAAGATCGTTGCGTTTCTATTTGCTTTTAATAACAATCGATTGATGATTTTAAAAAGAAATGTTGAAGATGAGATTGATATCGATTTTGTTCTGCCAAGTTCGCCAGGATATCGATATTTTAAGTAGACATAACGTGTCTAATATAACAGATGAGAAATGTTAAAGTGTCATAACGTGTCCCTTTTGTATCATCAGCTCTCATCGCGCTCATTCATAATAACTCCTCGATGTAACTTTAAATGGAATCTTATCAGAGTCGTCAAAACGGTGTCTTACAAGGCCCATACGACACCGGGCGGTATGAAAAATGATCAGCGACACTACACACCTTAATGCTTGCTATCTCGAAATCGCCCAGTGGTCGCCACAGCCGGACAGACAGGTTCACATTAATAATATTACTCATTGTTACGATACACTATCCGCGGAGGTATCTCAAAGGGCATGCCTTTGGAAGTATTCGTGCCTCCTTACGCTATTGTTCGGGTGATTGCAGAGATAATATTTTCGTTGCATTAGAAGGAACAGATTACAGATAACAGATATTTGCATAGTGTTGTCATTAATAATAACTGGAGTGAAAGCAGTGGGGAAACAGACCCTGTCATAAGATGAGACAAATACTAAGAGGAAGAAGAAGATTGTATAGAATTATTTCTTCATACTGGAGGGGTTTGAAACGCGCTGTTGCTAGTGAAATAACTGGGGTAAGATGAATGTGTTATTTCGGATAATTTAAATTTACAGATAGGTTTTTATACTCGGAGACGGTCTAGATATGTACCACAGCAGCTCCTATTTCAGCCGATAAACGTAGTGTGCAAATTGCTGGTTAAATTACTTGACTAACGATATTTAAACTTTATGATACAAAACGTCGAACAATGTAGTGTGTTCTTCGTCTCGTAACACCATATAGTTATGAGTAGGTGTATCATTTACCATCAGGTGAACGTCTCGCTATTTTCCCCGCTTTGTCAAACAAAAAAAATCTTCAGTGTTTGTATTTATTATTGGAAAAAATTTAGATTATTACCCACGTATCTTATTAGATTTGTCTATTTGAAAACTCAGTTGGAATTCAGTATACTTTAGCTTTTATATTTTCCATCACCTGATGATAAGCGATACACCAGATCATAATGTGGTGTGGGTAGTTAGGATGATATAAACAGCCCCACATTGATTTGATCTCCTTGAGATGTGAGACGTTTAGTGTCGTTACCTCAGTAATTTCGCTAGCTACTGTTTGCCGCCGGAAATAGGAGCTGTGGTGGTAGCTAACTGGACGGCTTCCGACAAAAGAGAAATTTAACTAATCGGAAATAACACATTTTTGATTCAGCCGAATAATAGAAATATTAACGATGTAAACATATAGTAATATTTTAAATTGGCGTGAATGTTATTTCATGCAAGATCCGTTTCCGCAGCTCGCGATATTAAATATTTTCCAGCGAACCGACTGTATCGGAGTGGAGCGAACAAAACAAAATATTCGGACATGATGATTTATAGGTTCAGCCTCCGATACGCAACCCGCGACCTACAAACTGAGGCAACCTTCACATTTTTCGACACTCCTTTGTTAGTGGCACGTGGTGCCGGCGCCCCAGGTTCGGCTGTCATGTCATTGGTGCGCCGTTCATTTATCATAACTCAATACTGCTATCAAACTGAGCGGCGTCTAGCTGACGCTGCCAGCTCCCCGTTTGAAAGCCGTAAAAATACAACAGCGAAACCGAAAATATCATTTTTTTTTATTTTACAAAGCGACGAGACGATTGGGACCTTCACCTGATGGTAAGTTATACGCCTGCCTGTAACAACATGGCACTGCCAACGTTTAACCAGCGGGTTAGAATGGAATACAGCACCACATTGCGCTCGTCGCCTTGAGACATAAGATGTTAAGGCTCGTTATTAAAATGATACGGAAAATTGATTACATAAAACCACAGTAGCGCCTAATTCTGCTATCAAACATAACCGTTCCGGTTTGAAGGGCGCTGTAACTAGTGAAATTACCAGAGTAACGAGACTTGACATTTTAAATCTCAAGGCGACGAGTACAATTTGGTACTATGAATACCATCTTAACCAGTGCCATGTTGTTATGAGCAGGCGCGTCACTTACCATAAGGTGAAAGTTTCGCCATTCTCTTCGATGTTTCTTACATGGTAAAAAGGTTTTTATCAAACAATCAAACAACCGTCTATCATCATAATTTATTTTATCATCTTCACCAAAAATTTTTCAAATTTAATACACTTTATTCATACAATACAATAATTTAAATGATGACGAGCACAACTTCCTACAGCTCTCATTTAAATTGGAATGAACGATAAACATATTTTAATATTTTTAATAATTACAATGAAATAACACAACTAAATAAACAGTATTGTACATAAAGTAGAAGGAAGATGAAAGAACAATGAAAATTAGGCCGCTTTCTATTGCACAGTAATTTAAAAAAAAAAATTTGAATATCATCGATACTCAGATCAGATTAAAGTTACTTACGCGTAGTCGTTATAAATTTGAACATTATTAAATTGAATTATGCTAATAGTTACCCCTAATATTTACAAACAATAAATAAACAATAGTAATCGGTCGAGGGAATAGATAAACAGTTACAAACACACTGAGGGGTTGAAATAATAATAAAAACTCAAATCGCTCTGTTTTACTTAAGAATAAAATTTAACAAAATATCACAGTTGACCACGACATTTCTAATATAACAAAACTTTGAGATTTCACTGGAACTCCTCAAAGGAACAGAGGTTATAGGTAAACGTAATTTCTACTTCCGGTTTATTAATGATTCAAAAGTAACGATAAATTTACACGCTAAGCATATTTAAGTACATTATATAAATACGAGATTAATTTTTAAAGAGTACGCAATAGTGTTAAATGGTATCGTTTGTGAACAATTCAAAGATTAGGAAATTAAAAAAAAAAAAAATACGATATATTTACTCTAAACGATAATATTATACGGTTTAGTGAACCGTGTTACATAAAAAGATAAATATATTCCTATTTACAACTAAGAACAGGAACATAAAACAGTTCTTTTAAAAGTACTAAGTTGAATAATATATTAGATTTTCCACCATACCAACTACATGACAAAATTGTATATACATTAAAAAGAATGAATTTCTACCTATTCACATTGTTTTTTTTTTTTGTTTTTCATTAAGTGAGCGTAAAGTTTTAAGTAGTTTTACAGCGCCTTTCCAAGTATAAAAGATTTGATCAATTATCGACTGTTACAAACAGGTATTGATGATTCTATCATTCGGTTTGAATGATCTCCGTATCTGCCGATATTTACGTTATCCCTGTACATTTCCGAATTTGTTGTATGCAATGATGGCTAACATATAAGTTAACTGATTCAGTTTTAAATATTAATCCTAGGTCCGCACTGTGCATGGTAAAACCAACGGCGTCTACCTTAAACACTAACTAGCCATCACAATTTACACTATCATCCATTAATTTAAATTATTTTACATTATTAGGAATAATATGCAGATCAAATTACGGCTTATGACTAGGTAAAATTCTTTCTACACCAATGTTTTACAATAATTGTGATGGTATAACATCTCCATATTAAAGTAAGTTCCCGATCGAAGCCTCGGATAACTAATAGACTCTAAGCATTCATTTTATTTAAAATTATGTTCCATGTTTGGTCTTAAATAAGTTTTCCTCTCTTCCTATCTTCCCGTTTCCGGTTACACAAACACTAATGTACTGTCACTGTTAATGTCACAACAATTATTTCAACAAATTAGTCTAACACTTTGGAAATTTTTCGAGCAGCGAATAACCGATCCAGTCTAATTGCTGTAACATCTGAAACCGCCGCGGCTGGAGATGATACAAACAATCCCGTCCGATAGACGATCGACTGTCACATTTAATAAATCAGTTATCCACTATTCGAAAAATTCCACTGATCCTATGCAGAGAGATGCGCGAATTGGCTCGGGTGAAGGTCGAACTGGTACGGATGTCCGTACGGATTCATATGGTACGGTACAATATTCATCGATGCCATCTTATGTTCCTTCTTCCACTTCATGCGCCGGTTCTGGAACCAAATTTTGATCTGGCGCTCGGTCAGGCAGAGGGCGTGCGCGATCTCGATCCTTCTCCTCCGCGTCAGGTACCGGTTGAAATGGAACTCTTTTTCTAACTCGAGAGTCTGGTACCGGGTGTACGATGTCCTCTGACGCTTAGTTTCCCCGTTGGCGTTGACTGTACCTGGAAAACACATATTTAAATAATTAGAAATCTAATTTAAATTTTATATGTTGTGAATATTGGTTGCGGTTTTATTCTGGTCGTAAAACGTGAGGCACGCTACTATTTAGAACTGAATGCGCGTTTGAGCGCCAATGAATACTTGGCTCGATCGACTTCGTGCCTTGCTACGCTTGCTCGATTGTGATATACAGCTAGAGGCAATGCGCACGATTCAAGAGCGAGATTAAAAAGAATAAAATGAAAATAACACGGTCGCTCAATTTATTATTTCACTTCCGAGCCGTCGCATCTTTCTGCTCTTGTAAAACGCATTGTAGCCGACATGCTGCGATATATTTTATAGTTCTTGACACGTGTTATTGCGGGACAAATCAGCGCCTGAAATAGAGCACGCGGTGTGAGAATAATATTGTAGTGAATAAATAATAATAATTTGTGAAAAGTCGGGAGAGAGATGTGAAACAGTGAGCGTATATCAAAGGAGGGACTGCCGAACGGCGTCCGAGTCATCGGTTGCACGGCGCACCTGTCACGCGATGTCGTCGGTGCAGCCCACCACTTGGTGCGGCTTGGACGGCCGCCAGTGGCCCCGTGATCGATACGCGGCGAGTCTCGAGTACGTCTACCAAATTAAACCGTGCCATTTGTTATATTTCTTTAAGCAGCCTCGCCCGCTAATGAGTTACTTTCGCAATATGATTTACAGAACAGATGACTCTGTTGCACTTAATAGACCGTTTATCGTATAACCCTAGCCGCGCTATAAATATTATAAAGTTTCACAATAAACATTCCCGTTTTAGTCGTACCACATACCAAGGAACAGTTGAGTGGAAGAACAAAACAGTAATAGAAACAGTAGCGAGGCCATACTTTCCTCTTAATACGGCGAAGATGTCAGGCCCGCGTCAATAAAGATGTTAAAATACTATAAATATTTGATGTCCGAAGTACAACAAGTGAAGTAGCGGCAAAAACCCTACTGATTGAAATGTTAGTGACAGCACGATGCACAAACAACCGACTGACGGTATTATTTTAACATAATCCTTGTATAGAAACGAATGGACGCAATACGAGGGCATATGAATTTCAATGCGATCTCACGAATATGTTGATTTTGATAAAAACCCAGCATCGAGTTTCTAATTTGAATTAAATATGATTAGGAAGTGCACATGCTCTGAGAAGCAAGGAGATCGGACAAATATATGAAATTATTATAATCATAGATTAATGGAGGGGTGTAAGGGGTCCCGCACAACAACTCACGGGACCCAGGCCAACTTCATTTGCTCGTCTTCCATCCTGATATTCAATAAACGACGCTTTGGGTTCTATTAACCCGCATTGGGCCACCGTGGTAGGAAACGACCCAAGTTCCGCTATAAGAACCCCTACGAAAGACAGCCCTTAGTGCCCGGCGGTGCGGGCGGCGCAGGACCGATCGGTGAGGGGATCTTTGGGGGAAGCCTATGTTCAGCAGTGGACGTCTATCGGCTGATAATGATAGAGTAATGAACTTACTAAACCTACTGTTACTTGCTGTTCGTAATTGTAATCTGATTTTCTAAAAAAAACCCTAGGTTTTATTACAAACATGTTAAAATTAAACCATTTAATAATTGACTACATTTATATATATTGTATATAAAAGTAATTATAACAATTTTTTATAAATATTACTTAACAAAGTAGAAAAATGTTATATAAAAACTAAGTTTCAAACTCTTATTACAACAAGAAGTTCGTTCAATAATAACGAATATATAACAGATCCGTTTATAGACTTAGGTGGTTCATATCTATATACTTTTTTTCTTATAACCTAGATGACTCATTTATCTCTTAAAGTATATAATATATAATTAATATTTTCTCTAAAAAAGTTTGGTAAAGAGTTACAGCATATATATTTTCAATTTGATAGTATTCCATGTCGCTCTTACCTACAGTAGAAATGATAAGCAGGACGTTCACCTGAGGGTAAGAAAGACGGTTATGTTTAAAAGCACGATGCCTCATCATATGGCATCGCTTTGGACAAGTCTACCTCCTAGGTCACAATTCTTATGTCTCCCCCAATAATTTTACTAACTACAACAACCTTCAAGTCATAACACGAAAATATTTTCAAGCAAGTTTTGTGGCAAGTACTTCCAAGGGTGATCTACCATCACTAAACTTAGATAATTTTGGGTAATACTGCAGCTTCTATTTAAGCCGCCCAACAGTGCTGTGGAAACATTACTATGTTCCTGTTTGAAAGGCGTTGTAGCTAGTAAATAATTGGAGCAACGCAAGTAGTCACAGTATGGTGTAATATATATCATCCTAACAAGCGCGACGTTGTTATAGGCAGGCGTATCACTTACCATTAGATGAAAATTTCACTCGTTTTGTCGTAGAATAAATTAAAAAAAAAAAAACTATCACTTATTTTCTTTTCAGGCTACAAATATCCAGCAATATATTAAATAAAGTTAATAATTTAACACAGATAAAATTTGATCCAATTTCGTCATAACAAAGTTGCTGTTTATCGCTGTTGGCAGGGTAACAAACGAATGAGACCGATTATTACCAGTAACAGTCCAACGAATAACGAAATGTGAACACGTTTTTTAATAGCAATTTGTTTTTTTTTATATATATATATTTTTATAATATGCTCGATTCTCATAATAAACTTGGCGGAGGTATCTGCTCGATTTTTTTAAGTGATATTTAGAATTTTCTTAGTGATTTTTAACATACATTATAGTAAATATAACAGTAAGTTAAATAACATAAGCAAGATTAAGCGATTTTAATTATTTTGTGACGTTTTCTAAGGTAGATCTTAAGATACATGCAGGTTTTATTTGTATCCCCAAATATTACTGTTTTAGTTTAGAAGACGCTGTTGATAGTAAAATTGATAGTTAGGGAAGTTTAGGTTATCAAATTTTACTTGTTGAAATATTTTATGTATTTACTGTCAATTTGCTGATGATGATGATGATGATGATGATGATGATGAATTACAATAAAAAACTTTAAAATGAAACTATCTATTTTGATCAAAACTTATCGAATCACTTTGCCGACTCTACGAATAGGATGTTTTATCTATCGCAGGTAATTCTAGGTCACAGACCATTGATATTCCGTCTGCCTGGATCTAGACATATTGCATGGTCGAATTTTAAACGAATGACATCGTATTACCTATGGATGAGACTATTTGTAAACTAAAACAGCTAGTGTCTGGAGACGGTTTCATATGATTCTATTAGAATTTTCAATTTTGATATCGGAATTAATTTTACAGGTATGAAAAAACTGTAACAATGTTATGTTGGGGCAAGTAGGAAACAAGTGATCAATACAATTGTGAAGTGCATACTCATTATTAGCCGGAAATGCTCTCATAAAGCGACATCTCTGAAGGTCCACAGTTCAAAAATATCTGAAAATTAATCATGGTTTAGAGATGATAGCAACAGGTGAGTCATTTTTCAATTTTTAAATTTCAGAGACCTTTTTAGTAAATGCTTACAATTATACTTATATAAAGTAAATCAGCTATCTGTCGCTCGCTTTGCTGGTCGTAACAACCCCTGCATCTCCTTTCGGGGTTGCATTTCCTAAAATCCGTTCCTAGCTGACCTGTACTTGGTAAAAGTAATATTCGTATCAACTTTCAAGACTTTACTTAGGCGGAAATCTCTTTTATGTAAATATAAGTTACGCAATGAAATTTTAATACTTTATGACTTCCATAGCCTCTGTGGATCAATTCCTATTAGCTGGTCTTGTTATACGGATGCACCTAGTTCGGTTCCGTACTCACGTTTTGATGGTTCCTAAGCTTTTTTCGAACCCCTCTGGTGGGCTAGAACTCGCTTATTTTAATTCTACCCACATAACACTATTGCTGTGCTGTTTTTAATTGAGCCAGAGTGATCAACTGGTGCAAACTTTACCATCCATGGTCTCACTGTCAACACCACATGAAAATGAGAACAAGTGTTAGCCCAACGTATATAAAAATTTAGATCATTGATTGGTAGTACTAGCATATATGACTATGTAATTATTAAGTATAGTTTTAATAATTCTTTCTTTGAGTCGATTTCTTCAAAGTATCGTTAAAATAAAAAAAAACTTTATACGATTTAATTACTAATTAGTGTCTAAAATTTTTGCGGTAGTTTTAACACAACCCGGAAATTCTGACTAGATTGAAATACATATAAATAACTTTTTTTTTCGTGGGTAAATCCTGCATTGGTTACCCTTCTGCTGTGGGGGCAACAAAGGGGTTATGTCGGACTAAAACCCCACGGTGTACGTCTCAACGCTTTTATCCAAAATCACAGGAACTTTTTTGCACACAACTGTGATCCCGACAGCGAGAGGCCTCAATGAGGTCGCGTCTCAGGGTTGGAACATATAAATAACCTAGGAATTAGAAAACATAATCAGCTTAGTATATTGTTGACGATCATTGATATATTTTAAAAGTTTACTGATGGTAGGTTCTTCGTAGCCGGAGACCGTCCAGGTAGTTACCATCGCAGCGCCTATTTCTGCCGCCAAACAGAAGCGTGGAAATATTACTGTGTTCCGGTTTGAAGGGCGCTGTACTTAATGTAATTTTTGGAGTAACGACTTAACATCTTATGTCTCAGGTGACGAGCGCAATGCGGTGCTGTATATATATAACTAGCGCCACGTTGTTATCGAACAGGCGCATCACTTAGCATCCGGTGAACGTCCCGCTCAGTAGTATAAAAAAAAAATCTTAATTGTTTTTTGTATTAGCTGTTGTGAATACTGCAATGCGAGTATAACCGATTTTCGAACCAATGTATTGTATCAATAGGATTGCATCCACCGCACTGTCTATGCAAATGCACTACGTACAAATTAATTTTGTAATATGTACTCAATCCTTTCGATATAATTTTAATGCTCTATGTCATACTATTATCGTCCTTTTTAAAATAAATCTGGGCATGATAAATTAACTTACATACAACTTGTAATATTTTTCTATCGGGCGTATATCTTTCCATCAACGTAGATACTTAATAACCAGGCGTCTTTGGATATGCCAACATAAAAATGTTTAGCGATAAAACATCAAAGAGAGCATGACTAATGATATCTAGATGAAAACAGAATACACGCAATAAAAGTGTCACATGTTTTTTTTTTATAGCCACAGTCAATTTTACTACGGTCAGAGAGCATACGGAGTTGAGAAGTAATCATGCAAATTTAAATTATTTAAAGTAATAGATTTCTATGAAATAATTCCATACATATCAAGTAGGTGCGAAATAACTTCTGTTTCAGCCACCCCATCTTAGAACAATTTTCGGGTTAAACTCTACTATTTTCAGACTAAGCCAGTTGCTCAACGAGTATAGCGATTCCCTGAACATTCACAAGGATCCATCCAACAAGCTCCGCCGATTAATCACTGATTTCTATTTCAACAGTTTTTAGTTAAAATGTCTTTTTCCTATAGTCCTTAGTATAACATAACAATTACTAGTATTAGATTTTAATAAGACAAGATGTATTTACTTGTTTATGTAATAAAAAAAAGTATTAAATAGATGCGGTTGACATTGGAGAGGATATCGTTGATAGTTTCCATTTTCATGTTCTGGGAGGAAGTTAACTGGAAGTACACGGAAGACAATGTAATAATTGGTTGGATGGAGTTGTACACTTGATACGGTGGAATTGTATCAAACTAAAAGGATGGTATATAATCGCAAAAGTTTTGTCTAACTGATCACCCAACCCTAATTTAAAGATGCACTTAGTGATGCTGTGGGGCTAAAAATTAGAATAGACATAGCGCTTTAAAAGTCGTGTAATATAAACAGTGAGTCTCATCAAGCTTTGATCGAAAACATTAAAGTATTGATGATCATTGAAAATTCTTTTGGAAAAAGTATAATATATTCAATGATTTTGAGAGAAAATGAGAGAAAATCACTTAGAAAATAACTTCGCAGCGACTTTTATATGAATCGTAATAATGATGTTATATTATTATTAATGACCTTACCTACCTAACCCTCACTTCTACCCTTAAAATTTTAAATTTGCTCTCTTTTTATATATTTAGTTGTAGTATACACACCTCTTTATTAATATACTTCGTGGTATTTTTACGAGATGCTGCTCTTTGTACAAAATTAACACCACGGTCATTTTGTCTTTCTTTATTGCTCATATTTCGTACTGGGAGGGAAAAATGAGCGGCAAATATATATTGTATAAAAAATTACATAATAAATTTCATTCTATTGCCGTTGAGATGAATGAAGAACAGGAGTTGATAAAATCTTAAATCTTTTTACTTTACACTTTATGTACAACTAGCAGTTTCTCGCCCGTATTGCTGGTCGTAACACCCCCGTAACTCCCTTTGGGGAGTACCATATCGTAAAATCTGTTCCTACCTGACCTAAGTTAGGTAAAAGGAATATTCCTATCAAATTTAAAATTTTTAGTACTTATGCTTACAGAGATATCGCGATGAGTTTCTACATAGGTGGAAATCCTCTATATAATACCTATCTTTGCAGACATTGTCCTTATAGATATTATTAGTCAATGTACTAGCAGGACAATGTCTTCAAACTTCAGTTAGTAGAATAAAATAGTATGTTATGCTCTTTTGCTTATTAACACAATTATTTTTTTTAATCGTTCCACCTGCGTGTTTAGGTCAGGGCCTTGTACTGTCATCACTTATCATCACTTTTGTTCCATCTTATATCCTTAACTATCCTCTATCATTCTTCCATCTTTCATTCTATACTTATCTTACACAAACTTCATTTCTCAGTCATACTACATTCCATTTCGTTCTTTTATCCATCCTCTTGGAGTGAAGACGCCTTCTGAAGAGGGGGGGAGCCTGAAACAATCATACACTGAAGCATTTCCTTCTTTTTTCTTTCTTCATTCTTCTCTAACCTTTCTTTCTTCTTTATTTTTGCCCAGTTCTTATTTACTTTTTATTCTCCCCCAACACTTTTCCCACCACTCTCCTGCAGTATTTCAAGAATACTTCACGACTTTCGTCTTCACTCATCAGAGAGGCGATGACACCTGCGTCTATCTTACCCATCTCACTTTCACAATCCATCCTTTCCCTTCCATATAAGGGACAGATTAACACAATATTGCCATTAATTCGGTTTGGTAAATAATTAGATTTTGAATATAAAATGGTTACAGACCTTTTAAATTATTAATAAATTTGAGGAATCGCGACTTTGAATAAATTCATGCTTTACAAGTACATGAATTAGAATCGTATTATGTAAAGTGTAGTGTACATCAGTATCGAATCGGATGATACTGATAAATTTATACGTTTGCACTGTAACGATCGAATTATTAAAATTAGGTTAGGTTACAAGTAGATAATATGTCAAAGTGATATTTACATTTCGGCGGTCTCCTTTTCGACGAAATCAGGTGTAGATGTGTGATTTTTTTAGGAAACAGATTATACTTTAAATATTTTATACTAGTGGGGTTATTTGTTGTTTTCGTAGTTTCGGGCTATTACAATAGGATTAAGGTAAACCCTGCCTGTCGTAGGAGGCAACTAAAAGGGATGTCAGGTTCATGGGCTTGAAGGTGGGGGTCCGCATTGACCACTAAGTAAGCCCGGAATGAACGACAAGTACGAAGTGCTTTAGTGCTTGTCGTTCCAAAGCGCGGGTACTAAGTAGGGCTATAGCCCTCCCTGGGACGTGCTTTAAATATAGTGCCTGGAGGCACCGATTCGTTCTGTAGGAGATTCGGTGGTCTCCCGCAAGGCACTGACGATGACCATCATGGGGTTTCTGTAGGTCTATCTACGTATCTCACATAACCTTGTCTTCCACCAGAAGCATGGTACCTTTTCAGAAAATTTCCTACTTATAATAAAAAAACAAGGTCCTTGTTGCCGGAGACCATCTAAATACCACGGCAGCTTATATTTCTACTACTAAGAACAGTAGTGTGCAAACATTACTTGTAGTAGCTAGTGAAATTACTGCGGTAATGAGATTTAACATTTTAAAGAGACGAGCGCATTGAAGAGAAGTGTGTACCATGCTTTTTTTTTGTCGGGAAATCTTGCTTTGGTTATCCTTCTTCTGTGGACAGAAAGATTATGCTGGACTCTTACCGGCAAATACCCAACGGTGTACCTCTCAACGCTTTTTGTTGAAACCTAAGGAAAGCTATCGCACATGATCATGGTACCGACAGGGAAAGGCCTAGATGACTCCCGAGTATCGACCTCATTTAACAGTATTAGGTAAGAGTACTACCTGTCCCCACCTCAAGGATTTTGATACTTGGAGACGGATTACCCGAAATCGCCACCATGGCCTTAGTAGTGTATACCATCTTAGCTAGACGCCACACTGTTACGGGCAGGTGAATAGCCATCATGCGAATATCTGTGTTGGTCTAGTCGCTTCGTCTAATAAAAAAAAAAACGTTATAAATGGTACAGCTTCAGTCATAGAACATTAAAGCAGTTGCTAAGGCGTCTACGCAACCGTATGTATAACATCTGCCTATTACAAAGAGTCGGTGCATCGTCAAACAGGTCATCCCGCGATATTCAATAAATACAAACAGACACATTTATCATGAATACGGGATGAATGTTTAAATTTTGAATAGGTAAACTGTCTAAATTTTAAGATAGAATTTTTACCTTCTCATATATTTTTGATGAGACGAAGAGCGTCATATTTAACACCAGATAAAAGATGTTTTTTTTTTCATTCAACAAAGCGCCGACACGAGCGGGACGTTCACCTGGTGGTAAATGATACGCCAGTCTATAACACCGTGGCACAGTTAGAATGATATACACAGCACCACATTACGCTCGTCGTCTCGAGAGACGAGAAGTTAAATCTCGCTATCCCGAGCATATGAACCGAAATATAGTATTATTTGCAAACTGCCGTTTAGCGGAAGTAACAGGAGTACGGCGATACCTACTTAGTTCTACTTAGATCTACCTACAACATAGAAAGCTAGTTAAACCTCTTCGATGAGTATTTATATTTATTTAAACTTTATATTTTTTTATATGCCTCGTATGTAGTTTTGACATGAAAACGTAATGTTTAATAAAAATATTGTTATTTTTAATAACAATTGTCTTAAAGGTTTGTAAGACAAGTTCTTTATAAAGTTAATGAATAACAATGTAGTTTTGGTCTGTTATATTTACTTTCATAAAGTAAGTATTACCCACAATAAAGTATTTAATCCAATATCTGTTATCATTATTTCGTTACTCAGAAAACTGGTAGTAGGTATAAGTTGCCGGAAACTGTCTAAGTAGGTATCGCAACTCCTATTTCTACCGCCAAAATCATTACTATGTTCCGCTTTGAAATGCAGTGTTGTTAGTAATGTAACGGGCAATGAGATTTAATATCTCATATAAAAAGAAAATTTTGTAACGCGGTAAGTGTGTGCGTACCCTTATGGCGCCAGTTCACCTGCGTTCAGTGCGTAACGTGTCACGGAGACCTGTTCTTGAGTGGCGACTGACAGCCGCAAGGTGGACTGTCACGCGGGAATCCCTAGTGTTCTTTCCTCTTCCTGATTTTTAAAACATTATATATATATATATATATATATATATATTTTAAATTCATTACAGAGATTTTTCTAACCTCTCATATACGCTCCAATTCTAAATAATATATCAAAGTAAAAAAACTGTAATTTACATATAACTTTACTTAGTTAATTTATATGTAAATATATTATTATTGAAATTATATTATTTTTAATTTTGATGACTATACATATACATAAGCGGGAAGGGTATGAAAAAAAATTTGAAGTGTTTTATAAGGAGAAAAGCAATTTTCTTTCTTCTTTCTTTTACCAAAGATTTTATTTTCAATTATCACATGTCAAATTAAAACAATCATGAAATCTATAAATGTCTGATAAACCTTCTAAATAGTAAGAGATTTGTTTAATTCTGCTACTCTTATAAATGTGAAGATATTTTAGGATATTACTTTTTAAATGTATAGATGTCAGTGATGGTTTTACTCATAGACTACTGGATGAACGTAAATGTGATGATGAAGGAAACATTATTATATCCTCGCTCAATCTAAACCGATACACAGAGACAGAGGTAATCGCTGGTTACTGCTAGTATGTTGTAAGAGTTACAAATCAAAGAGGCCGACGGACGCAGAGGGCTCACTGTAGAGCAATCATTTAACCTTGTCGCCTACCTATCGCGAGTCTACCTACTTTTAAACGCTAACCGCTCGTCGTGATACAGCACTGCTCGGGTAGGCTTTTTATTTTTTCGAGAGGCCGTATCTCAGGAGGGCTATCGCCGCAATGTGTTAGCCTGTCCCGCGGTGCCACTTTAACGTACTTTTGATTTACTCAACCAGCAAGTTTTTCCTTTTTAATTTACGATGGAATCTCTCAGGGAGCTTCGGTCGAATATATGCGATATCTCGGTGTTTAATTTCGTAATCTTTATGTAATAAATCGTATCCTTTTAAATGAATAAACGTTGAGAGTTTGCTCTTTAGTTCTTATACAGATAACACTAAGAATAACTTTAGGTATACGAGTACAGAATAATGAGTAATTAAACAGTTTGCATGAAATATCGTGTTCAGTTATAGAATCGGGTGCGGGTTTAGGTTTAAATTTAAGCGGTTTGAAAAGAGGCCTTACGGGTTTGAATACAGAAGCTAAATTAGAAATTGATGTATTATTTTGAGAATACAATTCACACATTTAAGAATAGGTCCGTTGATGTCACAGGCGGCTGGGAGTCACGGGAGCGTATAAAATGTAGGTAATGAAATATGGACGTGCGCCGGTGCGGAGTGCGCGCACGCACCTTTCAAATTATGTCATCAAGTGGACCGACGGATCGTGTTCTGCTACTCCAAATGTCGTTGCCTATCCTCCTCTTATTGCTTGGCTCGCTGCCTTGCTATTAAATTAATGTACATTGAGGTAATTTTATGTTATTCTTTGGAAATTTCTTCAGTTCTTAAACACGTTAAACAGTACATGCGCTCTGATGCAAATGACGATGAAGAAGTCGAAAAACTACACGAGTTTTTTACCATTCATTTTTTAATTTATGAATAACTACACATTTCTTATAGACGAATTATTATGATTCATTTTATACAAAAAATAAAAAACTCTTAATCAGAGAGAATAGAAAATACTCTAAAAACATATTTTTTGCTAATTATTTTTAGATATTTCAATAAGTCTAGTACCTGGTGATATTTAATAATGTTAGTTATTAGAGCGACTTATTCAGCTTATCGTATACTGTACGTGTGGTTTATCTTCAATAGTTTATTATAATCAGTGAAAGATGTTACATTGCTGCATCATTTTAATGGAGATAAAAATATTTATTTAGTATAAAAGGCCGGAATAGATTCCCATTTACAGTAGAAAGCTAACAAGAATACTGAGAAAGCTTATGGTTCAGGAGTTACGAACTGAAAATTTTAAAGCTATCTTCATACAAAATAGGAGATGTTAAGGACATACAAATAGCAACTAAGGTTTGCTTTTATTTTGTACCTAAATTTCGTTGGTATAACAAATGTTGATGCTTTTGTCAAAGGGGCGGTACATATAAAGTGCAGTAAAGCAAAATATCTATTTGCGGCTCGAAACGCGCACTGGAAATAATGGATGCTGTTTAAAAGGGAATCTGAAGATTGTCCGATTGGAAGCCAGAGGAGCACGAATGCGTGCATTCGGAGTGAATATCTCATGTTCATGGATCCACTAATCAATGACGTGGAGATATTAAGGACGCTAATATCTTGTACACATTTACATAACATGCGATAAATCTGTGTGCGCGGGCGCAGTCGACGGCGCCGTTGATAAATTCTTATTTGAACTTTTTGATTGCCTATTTTGATGCGGCAATGCTCAGACTCAATCCCGTAGCTGGCTATTGCATTATTCTTGCATACGGTTGCAATAAAGCTTAGAAGCTGCATTGACAACATTTTAAAAGCAAAATGCATTAGGCGTGCTTGTACATAAAATAAATGAATGCATTAAGGATAATCTGAGATAAAAAGTAAGTATTACTAAGCGGTATGCTTAAATGTTCATCTGTTTCATCAAAACTTTTTTTTTGCAAAACTAATATTTCTTTTTACTATTGTACTACTACTAATCGAAGATAGTTTATTAAGAAATATATGATATTTTAGGAGTGGCCTTTATATTTCCCTACTGTTAGAAATATAAGGAAATAAAACATTAATTTATTTATTTATTTTTATTTTGCGTACCGGAGCATGTAGTGTTTGCAGGGCCCCCGCCGACACTTACGTCTTCCGTTTCGATAATCTGGTGAAGGTCGCAAGAAAATGCTTGAACCGATCGATGTGGAGATCTTTAGGGAAGGCCTATGTCCAGCAGTGGACGTCAGTTGGCTGATGGCTATGATGAAGGATATTGAACTAAAATATCAACAGTGTCACCATTGTGATTTACAAATCAAATATTAGTTTTTACACTGCAAGTACATATAAAGAAACTTGTGTTCTTACTTGCTTTACATCAGCCGAGACCATTCCGACCACAATTATCTCACACGATGTGAGACCGGTAATAATTTAACAAAAAAGATCGCCCAATAAATGTTGCCATAAATTAAAATTAATAATGCGCACGCCCAACGCAACGGCATCATGTGCGGAAAGCTAATTGAATATTAATTTCATAATAAATCTGAACGATACAGTCTCCTCTCACACGCAATTTAATATATAACCTTCTACGTAACTGATAAATTTTATATACTTCAGTACGATTTCACGGCTAGAACGGTGATCAAAATAAAAATTAAGATAATATTAAACAATCAATCACTACTGTGTGAACACTCTTTAACATACGGTCTGGGTTGGTAACCATCGCAGCGCCTGTTTCTGCCGCCGAACAGTATTGTGCAAACATTATTCTGTTCCGGATTGAAGGACGCTGTACCTAATGTAATCAATGGGGTAACGAGACTCAACATTTTATGTACCAGGCGACGAGCGCGATGTGGTGTAGTATATATCATCCTAACTAGCGCCACGTTGTTATGTGTGTTATACGTTACTTACTATGAGGTATACTACCCACTCGTTTCGTCACTAAATTGAACAAAAAAAAATTTTTCAATCTAAAATTAAAGGGTGCGGGGGGTAATCATTCGTAGAATATTTAAACAGTACTAACGATCTTCAAAAGTATCCATTTTGAATTACAGTTCCTAACAAAATACTGATTTTCAAAGAAAAATCTAGATTAAAAATAATTCAGCTGCTTTGAATCTAACCTTGTTGTTATGCCTGATATTTGGATTTACATATTTAAAGTATAACATATATACTATATATAAAATATGTGTCCTATACTTTATGATCGAAGCCACTTAATTATTTTCATTTCGTATTCAAGTAAAAGTTGTGAAAGTATTTAGAAATATTGGAAGCCTAATTTCTTCCTAGTTCTTGCTTAGTTCCTTGATTACTTTAATGTTTGTATCACATATCGAATTGAATCTAGTATCCGTTTAATGATAGACTAGACTTGTTTAAATGCGACATATATATAGATATATGTTTAGTAATAACAATCTCATTTCATTTATAATATAAAACTATGACGTCAGATCCTTGTGTATATAAATTAAGCTAGTTTAAATAATGTCCTAATAAAATACGTCGAATTAAATATGTTTTGATAATGTTGATTTGAGGAAAAAGGCGTTAAAGTAGTATTGGTAAGTAAGTAAGAGGCGACAAATTAATCATTTCTCTGAATCACCACACACAATTTGACAACTCTTGGCATATTGAAATACATCACCTAATATCGTGGGTCGCGTCTCTTATGGCGAGTGTAACAAACATCTTCCGTCTTTTGTAATTTATCACTTTTATCTCGAGCACGGTCTGGTCACCGCGCACAAACAAACGACGTCCCAGACAATAAGACAAATCGACCGATTAAAGAACAGTACCTGTCCGTGGTAGGCCGGGTGAAGTCCATGCAAATTGCAAACTTTTTTTTTTAGTATATGAAAGCGTCATTATTACTTTCTTTCAGAGGAAGGAAAAGTGCAAAGACATTCTTTGAAGGCCCATTAATATATTAATTGCTCTGCTTTTGTACAAAAATATCCTTTCGATTTTCTATTCTACAGACAATAGATGGATTTGGAAAAAAAAGTTTTTCTATGGTATTTGACCTTGTCAGTCAGCACGCAAGCCGACAGTCATGGGTTTTGCAACATTTGGTTAGTTTCGCACAAGCGCATGATTTATCGTCTGTGCGAAACGCGCATTGTTATGTTGTAGGAGGAAACCGCGTTGTTTTTAAAATACCGCTCGCTGTGAATTTATTGCAGGGTTGAAATTACAAAAGCGACTCAAATACATTCCAAGAACCTACGATGGAAATGTAATGAATGCATTAAACGTCTATTAGCACTATGTGATGTAGGTATTAACGAAGCGAATGGAAGAGTAGATATTAAGTAGAGACTTCGCCGTTCGTGCGTATGCAAATGTACTCGATAATGAGACTGAAATAGAATATGATATCATAGTACCTAATTGCTCGTTCGTATTAAACTTTAGAGGAGTGCCTATCAATTATGATACGAACGAAATTACAACGGTTCAAGTGTTAGTAGTTGAAACCGTATTTTGCGTACGTATGACACGCAGCGTTTGGAAACATAAATAACAAAGGAATGGATACGTCGGTGTGTCAGCGGAGTTGAGAAAGAAACCGGTATCGTTTATCAATTTCAAGCATTAATCTAAGACTAGATAAAGGCCACTACACGGCACCCGGTGCTCCGCCGAAAGAAATCTCCATACAAAACATTACTCGCCCGTGTTGAGCGATTTATGCGACGGCCTGAGGCCTGCGAAGTACAGCGCGCTCCTTATTGTATATTATTGTAGTGACACCGACTAATTTGTTAGTCGACTGATGAGAAGGGATGGACTGCATTAACGAAACATCGATGATACCGTACACAACGATAACACGAAACCCAGTCGGTATTTATTTAATTCAAATTATTCTAGCCTTCCATTGATAAAGGTACGTTTTGCTTTTATCTAATTGCTAGCATTAATTAGCTTAATTTCGTTAACAACAAGTGGTTAGTATGAAAATTTAACGCTTTTATAGTTTATATTAAAAAAATATTGAAACATGCTTGTTTAATATAAATTAAATATTAATGTTATTTATAAAACCTTTCAACATCTACATATCGATTTAAAATTGAATTGGGTATAATTTTTAAATCGATATCGATAAAAGAGACATACTGTATTGTGCATAATTTTTACGATTGATGAAATTAAGTTAAAAGGGGGTTGTTTATCAAAATAATGCTAATTTAATGCACTCCTTATTCAAGCAAATCTAAGGTTAAATCACAGGTTTTCATCAACACCTCGTTTTATATTACACTCTTACAAAATTAGTGATTTAATTACATTAATTTACATTTCCATACTGGAGCTTTTGTGTATGTGAAGATATATTTTAGAAATCGGACTAGAAAGAAATGTAAGCTGTTATATTTGTTAAAAGAGCGTATGTATGATGGAAATCTCTAGATGTAGTTAAAGGTATATAAATTAACATTTGAACAATTAAAATACGTTTTTGTATATTTCAATTAGATGATAAACATAAAGAACCTGCTATATGTCTAATAACAATTAAAAAGATTGTGATGATTGAAGGATAATTAAAATAAGTAAATAAGTAGCTATAATTAACTAGAAATTATATATACAAGTAAAAAAGATTTTTCATTTTATCCAATGGATTTATTATGTCCGTCATCGCGAATGAGATGCGCAGACGCTGTCACAAATACGACATAAGATGCGCAAGCGCGTTTCGCTTTAAATTTTCAAACAGTCCTCACCTAAAACTTTTAAATTACAGTTTAAAAAAAATTATATATTCTAATAGATAACGTAAAAAAAGAGTAAATTCTTAGTTAAAGTTAGTTTGAATACAATTATTAGATAAAACGCTTTTTCGTGTTCATTATGCCATCAAAAATAACAACGTTCATTGTAAATTATAAGTAAACTATCCTTGAGTGTATTTCAACATGAAATTAAAACGAGGATATTTTTAATGCGTTTGCGCTTTTGATCTAATTTTAAAGCAAGTGCAAGAACGAGTTAAAATGTATACTAAGCTTTAATACATTCGATATATTCCGTAGAGTTGAACTGACAACAGCAAAGTTTAAAATGAAATTTCTGCATTTTTCTGTAACGGCGCGTAGCATTTGATAGGAAACGAGTGGCTCGCTAACGCAGCTCCCGACATTTCAAAACAAACCGATCCAGCCCGTTCGTACGTCAGTATTTGGACGTGTATACCGCTCCATCCCGATCCTCTTTGAACATGTTTTGACTAGCTAAATCGGTGTATAAACCGCCGCTCTTATTAATATACTTCAGCATCGTTTTAATTATTGCCCGTACGCCTTTTATTGCTTTCGAATGTTGGAAGACGTCTTTGTTCGGCTGCGTCGATTTGCTTTCGATTACTATACTATCTCTATTCGAAAAATTGAGAAAATTGTACAACGCAAACATTCCCCATCTCATCAAAGTATTGTTTTATACAATTAACTAACGAGACCAGGAAGACGTTCATCTGATGTTAAGTGATACGGCTGTCCACAATAACGTTGCGCTAGTTAAGAGGAGATATACTACACCGTATTGCGCCTATCGCCTTAGACATAAGATGTTGAGTCTCGTTACCTCAGTAATTACATTAGCTATAGCGCCCTTCAAACTGGAACATGGTAATGTTTGCACACTACTGTTTGGCGGCAGAAATAGGCACTGCGGTGGTATCTACCTAGACGGTTTCCGGCAACAGAGATCTGCCACCAGTAAAAATAGTATTCAGGTTAGACTTGTATATTGTCAGAAGCGGATGTGTCACTTACCATTAGGTGAACACTTTCCTCTTCTCACCGATTAGTACGATAAGAAATATATTATATGTGTTTAATTTAAATCACATTTATATTCGTAGGTAGCAAGCAAAGCAATGTTAAACAAATAATAATGAATGCACGCCGAGAACTGGTTTTCGGATGCAGCATACGCGCATAGCCTATAGGCAAGTCGGACTGCATCGCGTAGCTGCACTGCGGTAACCAGTAGGTATAGTATGTATGCATGAGTTTGCACGTGCGCCGACCACGCCCAGTCCGGCTGATAATAATTATCCAATTACAGAATGACAACCTATCGCCGCCATTTTAATTGGTTCGCTTCGGTTCGCCTCGCTATGCATTGATCCATAAATCTGTCGCAAGACCGCAATGTGCCATCGCATGCAAATACATTCATCTGTTGTCATCTCCTATTTTAGTATGTATATAGGAAGTGTTTAAACCATTAATGTATAAACATTAAATTCGTAAATCTAAAAAAAAAACATAGTTATAATCTTTCCGTTTACAAATAAAGATGTACAAATACTCATATTATATATTTAGGTCTATTTCACCGAATTTACTATTGGCAGGTCACTGGCTGAGACTGTCTAAGATTTAAGTAGTTACCATCACAGCGTCAATATCTACCGCCAAACAGTAGTATATAAACGTTACTGTCTTCCGGTGTGAAGGGCGTAGTAGTAACGACATTAACATCGTATGTCTCAAGGTGAGGTACACAATGTGGTGAAATATCTCCGTAATATTATGAAGGGGCGTATAACTTACCATCAGGTGAATATCTTGTTCATATCGTCGATTTGTGGAATAACAAAAAATATTCTCGTAATTTCTCTTACTGTATCTAGTACATAAAGCGGATGCGTTTTGTTATATACTAGATACATGGTTGAAAAAGGTATTTACCGGAACGTATTGTTAGTAGTGATGGTGAAGCAAGAACAAGGACACGATCTAGGTATTGGTCTTGATCTTGCTTTTACGAGGCCAAGACCAAGATGGATGTTACTCATCATTAATAGCCAGAGATCGTCGGGTATAGTACAGTAACTAGTGAAATTACTAGAGTAATGAAATTTAACATCTTATTTTATAACAGGACTATCGAATTGTTATGATAAATAAAAACCTTTCTATCAAGGACCATATTGTTGAATAATGGCATAGTACAACGGTGACATATTTGCTATATATACAGTTTTTTTTTAAACACTTAAAGAGATTGTATGGACATATAAATGTCGTTAAGAATTACTGTGTATTTTTATACAGGGAAATGCAGTGACAGATTCGGTAATTACACAAAAAATTATAATACAATTGTGAATCATTGCCGAATCCAACATTTTAAGTGTAATTTTAAAAGTTTTATACTGTATTGTTTACTAGCCGTTCCCCACCCGCTGTGCTTACTGTAATATAGAATTAGACTTAAAATTTATCTAAAATATTCCTTGAGAACAAGCGCCGCTGCAAATGATTTTCTATAGCAACCGTTACTATAGCAACCGCACAAATAAAACGAAATGAAAATATTTATAAAAGTTAATTAGAAATAAAATGATGAAGGATCTATGAAATTCAAACAATAAATAGCCTATTACTATTTTAGAATTATTCCGCGCCGAATGCTCATGTTCCCGTTTTGATATGTTCACCAGTTTTCACGTGATTGGCGAAAAAGTAAACCCTATTTTCATTATATATTTTACCTACTAATATCTGTGAGGGGTGTGAGGGGGTCTCACGCAACAAATCATGGGATGAAAGTCAGCCTCACCTGTTCGTGGTGCACCCTGCTATTCAACAAACGAGGCTTTGGTTCCCACCAACCAGCATTGGGCCAGTATGGTGAGAAATGACCCAAATCCCCCCATATAAATCCCTATCCGACCGATGTGGGAATCTTTAGTAGAGGCCTATGTACAGCAGTCTGACGTCTATCGGCTGATGATAATGAATATCTGTGATATCTTTAACGCTAGAAAACCTATTGATCATTTGCTTTTAGCATTAACCTTCGAAAAAATAAGGATGCGTATTACGTATCGATTAATCAAACCATCAATCTGCTATTGGCGTTTTAATTGCGCATTGTTTATTGCGCTTTAAAAGCCCGGGGAAACGAATACGCAACAATATTTTTTCTATATAACCATTAATAACTGTCAGCGTTTCCTTGGTGAATGTTTCGCCCCAGTATGCGGCCGGGGGTAGTGTTCTGGCCGCGCCTGGATACAATTGCTCATTCGAAACCTTTTGTTTATAACTATGGATCTATATTAATCCATACTAACATAAAAAAATATTAATGCTTTTGTCTATTCACCCGCTTAAATAGCTTAACTATTTTTTATATATGTAGATATAGAGTACAATTTATCGCTGAAAAATAATTCTAAAAGGGTTTATATTGTAATATGATTTAATTATTACTAGGTCAAGAATATGAGAAATTATAACATCTATGTAATTTTAGGATATCAAATTACATAACTTTTATCCTTATGGGAGCTGAATCCTATGGGAGAATCTGCAAAGGCAAAGTTTTAACTTTTTAAAAATCTCCTATAATTTATAAATTTTGAGAGGTTTGTAATACTGTGATTCATAAAGATATTTAACATTTTAATTATACATAATTACATATGAAATCCTAAACCAAAGAGTAGTTAGTCGGATTTATTGTAGAAGCTGAATTTAGTATAATCATTTAGTTTCTTAGTACAGCGTGAGGATATTTGTGAAAAGGCTTTTTCCATTGCTATGACGTATAAACTTTAATTCACAATGTTCATAATGAATCTGCACCTTTCTGAGCGCCAATTCAAGCAACTGTGTGTGTTTGTCTCCTTCCGTCACATTTAATGATGATGAGCACATCAATTACAAGAGAACACTTCTTCGATTCATGGTTTAACTACATACAAATGTATGTTATGCTTAATTTTATTTTTTAATGAGTTTATGAGTGATCATATGATATGATCACATCATTTACTAAGATTTCACTGTTTCTAACATTATTTATACTGTGATCTGTTCTACGTAAGGTGTAGATAAAATAAGATTTATTTTTTAAGAGATTTTTTTATTTCAATTAAGCGATGAGACGTGGACTACGTTCACCTGATGGTAAGTGATACGCCCGTACGTACGTAACTTTGCGCTAGTCGGTACTATATTGCGCTTGTCGCCTCAGACGTAAGATCTTGAGTCCCTTTACCCTTATATTTATACTAGCTACGAAGCTCTTCAAACCGGAAAACAGCAATGTTTGCTCACTACTGTTTGACGGTAGAAATAGGCGCTGTGTTGGCACCCTATTGCTAGCTACCACCAGATCCTTTTGATAAAGCCTATTCCTCCTAATATCAACAAACCATGACTTGGTAAAATACAAAATGCTTGATAAAATAGTTCCATACGCTCGTCAAGTGGCACCGTTCAGTGAGCAATACGCTATTGATCAGACGTTGTTCAAGAATTAATGAAGTCGGCATGTCGACCCCTGTCACTGCTGACGTCTGGCCCTGTCCTGCCCAACTCCTGGCTTCACCTTAACATCACTGACCTTTTGTCGGAATGTTTATTCAGTACGTGTGGACTTTCGCAATAATGTTGATGTCGCTTTGAGTTGGTTCTTTGCATTTATGTCAAATGTCAAGTTTCACTTTAAAGGAATTTCTTTTGAAGACGGCCTGACTATTTTCTTCTATGTACGGAAATAACTTACATGTACAACATTTTTTTTTTTATTCTAAGTTACTGTCATACTACGTACTTACGTCAGTGTTTCTAATATTATTTAAACTGTAATATGTTATATGTAAGGTATACAGTAAATAAGATTATTTTTTATTTAAATTAAGCGACGAGACAGGCACAGCGTTCACCTGATGGTAATTGATACTCCTATCTAAAACCACTTGGCCCTAGTTATGATGTTATATAGTGCAACACATTGCGCTCGTCGCCTTAAGACATAAGATGTTGTTAGGTCTCGTTACCCCAGCAATTAGACTAGTTACAGCTCCCTACAAACCGGAACACAGTAATGTTCGCACACTACTGTTTGAAGGAGTGAAACAACCTGGCTACCACCTGTAAGTTATAATTATATGTATATACTGTGGTATTATGGTAATACATGTCAATGATTTAAATTTCTTCATCTTGGTAGTGGTTTACTAATGTAACATTTTATGATAATTATTGCAACACTTAGGCTGAAATGATGATGATGATTGCAAAAAATTTAAATAAATAAATATGTATCTAAAACTTGTTTATGGAACGGCTATAGGAGGCTTATCATTAGGAGGAGAAGAGACTACAAAATTTATCTCTTACGCATTTGTTATGAGCTCATAAATAATTTTTTGTACGTGAAATAAAAAAAATAATATAAAACATTTTCACAAATAAATTGATTTACATAAAAAGTCTAATAATATGTGATTATATACCAAAACGGGGCGCAGACAACTAACGTTTCAAAGTTTAATCGTTTTATTGTAAAATTTCTAAAAAGAATATTCGCTTTTGTTTACTGCAATATAGACCGTAATAGTAAACAACTAAAAAACTAATTTACAATACTGATAATCGAGATAAGTCTTTCTTATGCCGCGAATAAATTCCAATTGCTCGTGGTTGAGGCACTGAAGCTGTCTTTAGACTATTTAAATTCCAGTTCGGTTCGTTGCTTCGCTGGTTTATTCGTAGCCGTTAATTTTAGCGAAATTGTGTTAGGGGTTACTATCGATTTTATGTATGCAAGACATTGGATTGAAAGAAAGTCGAAGTTAAAAATATCCCATGGTATAAGATTTTAGAAAATTGTCTATGAACAACTAGAAATTGGGTTTGTTAATAATTACAACAAGTTTATTCTCCAGCTTGTAAAAAATATTATAAACGTTACAGTAAGATATGATATTGCTCAAAACCTTATTCTTTAGATGTATAAAATATACTTAACTATGTTCTAGATAATTCATGAATGTGTTAATATTTAGTACTAGCTGTTCCCTGCCCGCTATGCTGGCGGTAACACCCTTGCAACTGCCTTTAGGGAAGGAATTTCGTAAAATCCGTTCTTAACTGATTCAGTAAAAAGACTTCACCTGCCAAATTTAAAGTCTAGAATTTATGATTTCAGAGATATCATGATGAGTCTCAAGATAGGTGGAAAATCTCTTAGTTTTTTATATTTTAGCGTATAAGAGAATAAATTATCTAACAAATGACTAATAGTATTGCAGATACGATAATCCATGTTGATTACTGAATTAACATAAAATTAAAAACTGTTCACGGCTTAACCATTTACAGCATTAGACGGAAGTGTTGCCCTTCCGCCGAAGCAGTTAGTAACACTGAATGTAAATTTAATTACATCAAAATATAAAACAGACGCATCGCGATCGCGGCCGCGGACAGATGTTTTGACAGCGCCTAATATTAATTGTGACGTCGTGCTGTCGTTAGGGCATCGCCCAGAACGCTCTTCCGCTTCCACGTCATTAATAAAATGAGCAATAGTCGTAATATTTATCAATGGCATAATCGATACAGAAACAATTATAACCACATCCATCAAAATTCCCGACTTCGCTACAATTGTAAGGTGTTCGAATTCTCCGGACTCTCCATCCGATTTTCGACTTTCATTCCTCTGCCTACAATTTATAATCTGATCGTCAGCCTCTTTAGGTGCTGTTGCTAGTAAAAATAAACTTAACTTGTTGACTTAAAGTGCAATTTTGATTTGCCTGTAAGGGTTACGGGGTACATCGTAGTATCCGAGTAACATTAACATTCTTATCTCTGGTCTGTCACACAGCGAGAACGTCAAAGTTCGAAGTGAAGAACGCATTATAATTAATAGTCGATGATACGCGTGGATCGTAAACAAAAGCTTTGATAAATGGATTAAAGGCTGATACTAGATAATAAGCACTGTGGGTTGTAAATCGTAGTTTCGTAAGCGGGGCAGCCAATGGACAGCATTTGTAAGATCACTAACTTTCTACACAGAATGACTTAACAGTATTTACAATAAATATCAACAATTAACGACTTTTAGACAGTTGCAAATTAATTTGTATTCACTTTAATTATCGTGTATGTTAATTAAAAACAGATACAAGACATGTTTAAGTTAATTCTGTAGATAATCAATCGTTATTAATGTTTGTATACCAATAAGGCGTTTCATATCATCTTACTGCATTAAAGTATTCGTTATTAACTTACTGTTCTGTTTCTTTACTAAATTTTAAATAGTTGTCACTAATAACAGTTAGTATTTCATGTATTATTTCATTGCCTTTCCTCACATAAAAGTTTTCGTATTAAACATACATATATATCACGCCTCGTTCCCACTGGGGTAGATAGAGACCACCTCTCTCCACTTACTACGATCCTTGCACAACTCTCTCGTATCCTTCATATTAACTGTCGCTTAAGTAGAAAAAGCTTAAGTTTTTCAAAAGATCGATCATTCACTTGCTTGTAACATTTACTCATGCGACAGACTAATAGATGGTTTTAAACTGTTAAGTGTTATGAATATGATGGTGTATCATTCGTCACATAGCTGGAGGTGTTACGTTGGGTCATTAGAAGACGATTTGCTATTGCTTTGTTATTGATTGCGTTTGACAATAATTTGTAGTTAGACTTTTGTAGTGTGAGAATCGGGCCGGCTTTATTAATATACGACGTGTAATCATCGCCTTTCACCAACGATTGAATTTCGATGCGCTGTAGACAGCTAGAGCATTCATCATCAATTTTTTTATTATCATAACATCTAGCAACTGCTTAAAAAACGCTTATGAATGTAAGTTATATTTTTTGCATAAATTAACAAAAGAGATATTTAAATATCTGTTACTTGATTCAATAGTACTGTTTCTTCAAATGTTGAAATAAGTATGGCTTATTTGTTTGAGATTGTGGTGTATTAAGATTTCTTAATATCATTTCCAAAAATCAACTATCTTTACAAATAAAGTTTTGTTATGATGTTTGATTTTTCGAATCATTTGTTTAATAATGTAATAATAATTATACAGAATTTATTTTAAAATCCAATAACAATATAAATGTCCCACATATAGGCGCGTTAGAAGAAATATATTCGAATGAATTATAAGTGGTTGCCGTAGTCCACAGTAGTACAATATTGAGCAATGAAATACAATCAAACATTATAATAAAATCATTATATTAGATACTTCTTAGATTTTTATTATGGTTAAAATAACGAATGAGATTTTGATAGGAAACTGAATGCTAAACATAGAAACAGAGAAACGCGTAAATTATATTTTAAACTATATTGATTTTTTTTTTTTTTTTTTTTTATGATGATGTTCTCGCCGCAGTTTTATTGACAACCATTGCAGCTTCATCGGACTCAGGGCTCGCGGATCCGGTATCCGCGAGCTAAAATAATAAAAACAAAACTAATATATAAAGGGAAAGGGTGGGAAGGTATTAGATGCGGATGGGTCGAAGAATGGATAGTGTTATGGAGGGGAGGGCGAGGGGGAGGGGGAAAACTATATTGAAGCATCATTGCAAGTGTACTGGATAATTTCGACGTAATTTTTTTAGTGTTAAGAGAATAGGAATAATTATAGACACGCCATTGGGCGTTGCG
The DNA here is from genome assembly GCA_029034505.1 of Ornithoptera priamus. Classification (NCBI taxonomy): domain Eukaryota; kingdom Metazoa; phylum Arthropoda; class Insecta; order Lepidoptera; family Papilionidae; genus Ornithoptera; species Ornithoptera priamus. Next base: position 3,743,026 of record JARDWD010000331.1, read on the forward strand.
AAGCAATCAATTGATGTACTAATTAATGCAAATATGTGCATTTGTATTATTCGATGTGCTCTTAACTATCTATTAATACTGCAACGCAGGTGCGAAACTTAACAGCAATGTAAAGTGGTACATTACCCATTACCATATAAATATTTGTATAACAGTAGAAAATCTGTAATTTATTTCAAATGAGAGTTACAAGAATGTGTCTGAAGATAAATCAAGAAATAGTCTATTTTTCATCGATATTGATAAGGGAAACGAGATCGAAAAATGGCGAAGCGTTCTCCTCCGGAATTCTCTTACCGTTGTGTTTCAGAAGTCATATCAGAAAACAGCTAATATGTAACTCTTTATAGGTAAGTAGATGTTAGAAAAAAGCAATAAAATAGCAAAAATAAAAAATATTTTATTGATGTAGTTATAATGAAGAGAATAATATCGAATAAGCTTTTATTAAGGATAACAAAGATCTGCGTTTAAGAATCCATCATGTCAATAAGCAGCATTTAGCGATAACTTGGCAAAGAATATTCTAGCAATAGTTACCAGGTCTAGTAAAAGAGAAAGAGTTTAGAACTAAGATCTTTTTTTGGATAAGAACAACTTTTCCATTCTTCCATACTTAAGTAACAATACCTCGGTTTGTTAGATGATGGATTGGATTTAAATTAGGAAGTTATAATCTTCTTAAATTATGACAGAGACGGATAAGAGTCAATGTAATAACAGTCTAATGCGATGAAGCCTGAATAACTGTTTATTTAAAGAGTTATTAATGTTTTTATCATGTGTATAAAAAAAGATTTAATTCGTCTTTTTTTCCAGTTGTGGGTAATATTTATATATGCAATTCCAAGCTGTTCCTTACCCGCTTTGCTAGACGTAATATCCCTGCAAATTATTTTGGTTAAAAGATTTTGTAGAGTCCATTCTTAGCTGACCTCTAAATGGCAGAAGCATTATCTCCACAAAATTTTGAGTCTTTACTCCTAATATTTTCGGAGATCTCGTGATGATGTATATATATATATACATATATTCATACATACATATAAGAAAATTCAATTGAACGTTTCTAAACACTGTAACTGTTTCGTTATTATATTTATTATGTGCTAAACGTAGTACTTATCAGGTATAGCTGCGGTCGTAACTCGTCGTCGAAACAACCACGACACGTGTGGCTCCGAAATCAAATTAAAATCATGTTTGATAAGATCGAGTGCCAGTTATGGGAATTTATGACTATATTACCTGCGCGGGCGCATCGCGACCGACAAAAACCGGACTACGCAATTATTTATGGGGCCCGCAAATGATTATAGTTTACGATCGTTTGACTGGCTACGCCCATAACATGCGTGGCGGCACACAGGCTAATTGAATAACAAAACTAGTATACAACTAAACCGATATTATTTCTAGTTTGAAAACAATGTTCAACGCTACCTTAGAAGAGGAATGTTTTATAAACCAGCTCTAAATACCTTCCATAAAACACGGAACGTACACAAAAATGTGGTGACCGCAAAAGATACAGAAATAAATCAGACAGATGACAATTTAAAGTGGTTAACCCACTAACTGTGACCATTTTAGATACTTTGATCAGATCTTGTCGAAACCGAACCTGCGGTGTAGTGGACGAGCAATTTTAAATCATATGCAGTTATTAATAAAATCTATATTGCTTTACAGCAGGTGTTTAAAGCATAAACTAGTGGGTGTTTGTTCTACAGTCTTTACAGTCAGTATAGAGATTTATGTTTTTATTTAAGAATTAATGATATAGTGTGAGTAATCGTCGTTATGCTAATTTACGCATTTAAATCTTAGGCCCCTAAAGATAACTAAAATGAATATTTAAATAGTTATCTGACTTTTGGTAGCGTTTAAAATCGTTTAGTAATTAACATCTGATTAATTTAAAAACTTAATTTATTGTTCTTACTTATAAACTGTTTAACTACAGCGATAGGCAGTAGGAATAATCAGAAGCCAAAAGATCACAAATTATTGTGATTTCATACTAATATTACATAATAATTTATTGCATTATTAGTTTATTAACAAAAAATATAATACAATTGTGATTTTCACGAAATGAAGTAAAAAACATATTTTTAATACAAGTATATAGATAAATACTTACGGAATTAATCCACCTACTGTTTACCTTTCGTTTGTTCCTCATGAATTAATATCAAAGGCATCTTTATAGGTCTTTAAATTATCTCAAAATAATTTAAAGACCTATAAAGTTCATAATGATTTGTGTTGGCTTATAAAATGTAACCCAGTACGATTTTAATTGATTTAAAAGGGTAATATCTTTGAAATTTAAATGTATACACAAAACGAGATATATTCAACTATTTATTGATTATGTGCCGAGGATACGTTAACGTTATTAAAGAATTTAAGTAGAATTGAATATATTTCCAACGTTATTATTAAATTTACGATAATATACGTTAAACAGTTTCAATTGGCACCTGGCGCCGTTCCCGCTGCTTACTCTACTTTACGATCTGTTAAAAGACTAAGTTCACCGCTCAAATTAACACGAAATAAAAATGAAACTGATCCACAAAAAAAGAATGAGCGAAGGTAGAAGATAAAAGCTTTAAAAAAGGTTCCATGTCAAAACATTTGATTGTATTAATATTTATAGGCCGCACCGCCGCAGGAGAGTCAGTCCCTGCTTGAGATTGTGTAAAAAAAAAAATGTTTATCAGGCAGTTTAGCTTTTGTGTAAACCGCGAAATCTTTTGTAAAAGATATTTATGGCCCCGAAAACAATTGCACTGTTACTATTATATCAATATAGACAGCAATGACATTATTAAAGTTTTTTTTTATACATCATGTTTCGGACATGAGATTAAGACGTTTACTCCGTTTTTGCTCGTTCAACATGCTATTGTGGAGTTCATTGAAAAGAGAAACTTCTACTCTATCGAGATATAAATCAATTAGACCTTGCGTATCTCTGATTGGAGAAGTGATATAGAATTTAAGTTCCGGTGGTATTTTTCTATATATCTTTTTTTATATAAATCTATATATTCACAGCTTTATTACCAGCATTGTTTTCTCCACCATAAACAAGTAATTAAATAAAATAGATAATATTTACATTAATTGTTTATATGCTTACAAAAACAATGCAAGTAAATAACTTCGTCTTTGAAAAACATTTCGGTTATTAATTATAATTACATAATAACTTATTTAATTTTCACTATAACCCAGTCCGTTATAACTTAGATTCTGCGACTATCATACGCGATCTACGTCTCGAAGAGACGCCGGTATTATCCCCAATTAACTTGAACTTCCGGTGTAGGAAACATTGTGATAATATCGATAGGTTCGAAGAACTACAGATACGGCATGTGACATTGATCTACCTGCATTTGACCAGCTTGGTGGAGTATTACTTATTATTTGGCCAAGTTTGATTATTTCTTAATTTGATTTGGTTAATTAAGCTAAACTAAACGTTATATTTAGCTCGTTATTTACTTATTAATTAAGCAGGAAATTTATTTAAAAACAAACATAAATATACGTTATGCTCCATAATGTATTTTCTATATTTAAGATCTCCAAGGGTGATAAGCCTAATTAACAAAGTAAATGTTCCGGATCATGAAATATGATTTCCGTATATCCTCTCCGATTGCTTTTATATACTTTCCCACGTTCAAGTTCAAAAATAAATGATAACTATATTTGATAAATTTATCGTTTCATACTACGCATACGTACGCCTTAGTTTGAAAACAGGTATCATCATCATCATCATTATTGTCAGCCGATAGGCGTCCACAGCTGGACATAGATCACTAAGTTTGTGAGGGTTTATATGGGGGATTTGGGGTAATTCCAGCACGCTGGCCCGATGCGGGTTGGTGGGAGCCACCGCCTCGATGGTTGATTAGCAGCGTGCACCACGAGCAGGTGTTTGGTTTGGATTCCTTGTGACTTGTTGTGCGGGACCCTTTACACCCCGTAACACGTATACATATAAATAAATATTTATTCCGTGTATTATTTAAACTACTTATGTAACAAAATGTCACAACTATGATCCGGTTCGTTTTTTATTTGATAAAAACTTAAGTAAATTTAAGTTACTTTAACATTAATCTTAAAGCAAAGGGGCTTATGCGGTATGATTTGAGTCATGCGAACTCTATGACCTTTTAGTGGGCGTCGAAAGTAAAGAGTGAGCGTTTGTCAGTTACGCGTTAACTTCTCAAATGACTTTCATATAAATTATTGTTAATATATAAACAAGTATGATTAATCGCGAAATAACGATCTAGTTTTATATCATGTCACATTGCTTCTAAATTCTATGAGTTAAAAGAAATCCCGTTAAATAAAAATTAACGGTTAAATAAATTAATTTACTGGTGGTAGGTTTCTGTTGCCGGAGACCATCTAGGTAGGTACCACCGCAACGCCTATTTCTGCCGCCAAACGGTAGTGTGCAAACGCTATAGCGTTCCGGTTCGAAGGGCGTTATAGCTAATGTAATTACAGAGGGTAACAAGACTTAAAATTGTATGTCTCAGACAACGAGCGCAATGTGGTGCTGTATATATAATCTTAACTAGCGCCACGTTATTATAGGCAGGCTTCTTCTTCTTCTAAAGTGCCTCTCCAACTAGTGAAGGTTGGCGATCAGCGTGGTACAGTCCTTTCTATCTCTTTTACCATCGCTTATTTAAATAAAAAAAAGATCATCAATGAACAATTACATATATTATACTCTAATTAATCTACCACGAATGATTTAAGTGCTAATTTTTTTTCCAAAAGAACTTGTTACTCGGCGTAAACTTGTTCTTGTTTTCGTTTCATTTAGAGATGGCCTTCAACTGTGCCTATCGTGAAAACTTGCTTCTACTAAAAACTTTTTGGTGCCGGCATTTTTAATCAATATCTCGCGTATATATACAATTGTAATATGAAAAAGCGACAAAATTTTCGAGATGGTTACCTGGTGGTAAGCGATACTCAAGCCCATAAAAAAGTGTTGGGAGGCCTCCCACAAAGTGGACCGACGATGTGGTGAGAATCGCGGGAACCCACTGGATGCGAGTAATGCGGAACTGAACGATGTGGAGATCTTTGGTGGAAGCTTCTGTCCAGCAGTGGACATCTATCGGCTGATGATGACGATTTATAGTCACTTTGACCCACAAGTGGTTTCGTGTCGTTATTCTACTAACGTTACTAGATACAATATAGTAATATTACTATTTGAAGGCGGAAATAGACGCTGCGTATTTAGACGGCTTCCAGCAAGAGACACTCACCACCAATAAACTACAGTTCAATACTAACAGGTTTTATCTCACGGTCGCGATAATGTTACTTGTAACTATGTTACTGGTGACAAGTCTCTGTTGTCGGAGGCCGTCTTGGTTGGCACTATAACCTCTTTCTGCCACCAAAGCAATTGTGCAAGATTTATTGCGTTCAGGTTTAAAGGGCGCTATAGCTAATGAAGTATCAATTTGTATCACTATCAGTTAAACCTCTCGTTTGTCCCATCTCTTCGTAGCATAATTATATATAATTGATTTTATTGGAAGTATGCTAAATCACTAAGTATATATAATAAGTATTTTTCATAGGAATTTTCTAGAAGAGTAATCATAAAGATATGGATTTCAGTAAATAATACCAATTAAAATTTTATAATTAAAATTCTCGAAAGTTCAGACCGGTTCCTCACTGAAGTAACGATCCAAGATGCCTATGCTAATTCCGAATACGCAATATATTGTGCTCGGGCGCAGCATATGCACGCACAGAGGAGCCCTTATGGGGAACTTAATCAGTGTCTGTGCGGCGACATGGCTTATTAAAACGAAATTAAAACACTTTGCCCGTTTTCATTGAATCACTCGTGTACATTTTGTTATATACTATATATTAAATTCCACAAACGAACTCTTTCATTCCATCTTCATCAGCTTCAGCGTACATAATGTCGAGATTGAGGCGAGGTAGCAAAGAGTAACAGAATAACATTGATAATGAATAAAGTGATAAACGTGAATTATATTTTAGTTATAATTAAGTTAAAAATTAATAATATATCAAAGTATCACTTATTTCTTATTACCAAATATACTTACAAAAACTTTATTGATAAAGTATTGAGTTTAGAATATAGGCGCCATGTGGCCAGTTTCGCGGAGTTCCATAGTATGTATTTCGGAAAGTGTGCGATGGAATTAAATGACATAATTCTCCCATCCACTTTCCCACCAGATGACCACACCGAGTAACCATCCTTATGTTGTGGACATCCCCAGTTTGCGAACAAAGAGGTTCAACACCTCTTTCTTCATAAGAACAGCAAAGCAGTGGAACAAATTGCTGGCATCGGTGTTCCCGTCAAAATACGACTTGGGTATCTTCAAGAAAAGAGTGAAGAGGCTGTTATTAGGTTAGTGCGTTTAACTACCACTGACCACATCACCACGTAACATCGTGGCCAAGTGCTAACCTTGTCGATTTAAAAAAAATATCAAATCTTTCTTAAAGTTCACTTAAGTAATGTTGTAGTAAATGAATATGGTTGTATGTGTATTTTTTCCAATTTTGTTTGAAAATCTATTTATTTATAACAATTCAAGGAATATAAAACATTTATACTTTTGTTGCATGCATGTTTTGATGCATTGGCAATTAAAATTTCATGCACGTTCTCATTCATTATCGCTAAGAGTGCAAAAAGTATTTATAAAGCATCCGTTTCTATTTGAAGTAATTCACCATGGTTTATTATTAACCTTTCGTTTGGTTTATTAGTTAATTTTTAATTTATATCGTATACTTTAACTTAACCAATTAATACTTATTATTTTTATTTAGGTCATTATTTCGTTAAAGAAACATTTAGTACAATATTCATATTTTTATTTCTATTTGACAATTATTTGTATTTTAGCTATTACAAGGAATACATGCACAATTAATCAACTATAATTATTAAGAAAAAACTTCGTTACTATTAGCAGTAGCTCCTTGCGTGAAGCATAGGAACAGGTTTTATTAACTCGGATCTAAAATTTTGGAAAATATTATATATCAGATAGTCGATACAAAATGTCTTGTTTATATAAGTGTAAAAAATTTATGAATTACCAAAAAGTTTTTAAACATGATTGAAAAGAAGGATGGTGGCCTTCCGCTCTATATATTACAGGCCTAAAAGTTTCCATCAATAATTGAAGGAGAGATTCCTTGGGGAGTTACGAAGGGCTTATAGGAATCTCTACGTCTACTTTGCAATATTTATGCCTTCTTAGATCCTCTGAAGATATCTCTAAAAGCTACAGGTATTAAAAAATTTAAGTAAATCAATAAAAGTATAAACTGTTTTTAATTCTGCATTATTTGTTTCTTATTAAAACAACTGTACATACAGTTATATCTATATTTTTTTTATTAATACCTAATATAGGAAAAAGCTTTCATCACGGTTCAATATTATCAAAATGTAGTTATTGAATAAGTCATATCTTTTTAATATTTATGCGAAAGCAAAAGACTCAATTGATAGTAAGTCATACGCATGCGCATAACAATATGGTTTAAGTTGGGATATTTATAGATTACGACTTTGATCTCATCTCATTGGAAAATCAAGTTTAATTTAATAGTTGCTCTAATCATGATTACAACACAATAATCTTTGCAGTCTGCAATAAAAAAAATACTTGAAAAGAAGAGAAGAGAGGCAAGAATTGAAGGTGCTATTTCGATGGTCTCCGGCAAGAGATGCGTATTACCTTTAGATTGAAACGCAGCGGACGTTTATTCTTTCGCCTAAACTAGAAGATTGCATTTCCGTGTAAACTCAATACTATTTTATATTAAAAATTAAGTTCTGTTTGTTGATTTCATTTTCTTTTTAAATTTACAATAGTATTAGTAGTGTATTAAACAAGCGAAAGTAGAGTATACGTCGTACATAGCTGAGTCATTCAAACTAAAAGCAAGGAGAGAGTTCGGAGCTTGTTTCGCGATCCAATTCTGCAATATCATCGTCGCCATCGCAGGTCCATGAGATCCGGCCAACCACGCCTCAGGCGGCCTCACTAATCCCCTCACTGCCTTTTATTTACTCACTTTTTAACCAGTCAAGCTGTTGAAGTTTATTTGTGAACCCTTTAGTTAATATATGTATACACCGGCATGAATGGTCGCCCGATATCGGGCGGGGTTCGCGTACTTAATTTTCGCAAGTCCTTCAGCCTTAGATTCTACATACATATCGTATATATAAATGTAGTGCAGCTGGTGTTTCATATTATATCACATACAATTCAACCTTTTTTTTCTAATTCATTAAGCGATTAGATGAGCTAGTCGTTAATCTGATGGTAAGTGATACGCCTGCATCGTAGCGCTAGTTAGAATGGCACCGCACCACATTGCGCTACTCGTTTGAGACATAAGATGTTGAGTCTCGTTACCCCGGTAATTACACTAGCTACATCGTCCTTCAAACGGGAACACAGTAATGTTTGTACACTACTGTTTGGCGGCAGAATTAGAGCTGCGGTAGTACCGACCTAGACGATTTCCGACAACAGAGACCTACCGCACCAGTTTTATAAGTTTGTTCAGTTTCAACAAATTTATTAAGTTTACCTACTTTATAACTTCAATACAAAGTCATATATTATCAAAGTATTAAACTTTTTTTGGTTGTATTGTATAGTGATGTTTGCCAATAATAAAAATGACAAAATAATGATAATACATATAAATAATAAACTTGCTTCGTATGATTTATTAGATTATTCATTAACTAGAGGAGGTTATATGATGTGTATGATTGCCGGAAGTGTAAGTGCAAAAACGTAATAAAGTAATAATGGTTTCTAATTGATTACAGGCGTCCATAGCATACATATGTTAATATGTATGTATTACATACATATACATACATAGTAATTGTTTACCATCAGGCGAAATATTTCATTATTTGTAATTTCACCATATGATAGTTTGAGGCTTCACGTTCTTATATAAAATATTTTTGATAGTACCTAAATAAACGCTTCTATATAATAGTCCGCTTTACCATGTTTATGTGTTTGAAATACCATCAAAATTGTTAGGCATTAATATTATTATCACGATTCAACTGGCAACCGCGATGTACATTTCAGACCGGGTTGATTACTTCAATTATTATTTATTATGTAAATGACCGACAAGACAGAATTACACAGCAATGGAGTCTCAGAATGCAGGTTATTACCCCTTTACCCCATGCGAGGAATCAATTAGGTAATTCGCTTCAATTATCACAAAAGCTTCTGTCAGCACTCGACAGCTTTAAAACAAGTATCAATTACGTGGAAAGGAACGAAATATGTTTTTATTAATACACAATATTTTAGTATTAAAAATTACAATTTTCTGTATGAAAATGCTTAGTACTTATATACTTTACAGCTACGTATTCATTTAAAACAAATGTAAATAATTAAGTGAGTACTATATAAAAAAATAACAATATATGTCATACTTTGAATACAGTTTGGTTCTGTTTGTTTATTATTATTGTGGGTAGAAATACTGTATGAAAAAGGTCCGTTACATGTGAAATACTATAATCATGGTTATTAATGAATTTAAGCTACAAATTTAGAAAATTTTATGTTGATCGACAAACAGTAACTTAACACAGTAAACGTAACAAATCTGATGTGCTAACTACAAAATAAACTTTAAAGATTGTGGTATTAAAAGAGTAAAAGGCTGAATAACGTACTAAATAATTTTCATTTACTAATACTTTAAATTCATTACTACAATTAATTCCAGTTCATCTTGATAAGTGAGAAACAAGATTTAGTGTTTTAAATAATTTTTTCTCGATTTAATATTTAAGCTTCTGTGATGCAGCGCCTGTGAGCATCAACAGCATCCTAATGATGTTAGCTGCTAGATCTTTTCGTCTAATTAAGAACCATTGGGTTCGTGTTCTTTTAAGTAAAATATAATTTAAAATATAAACAAAAATTATGTATATGTTTGGTGTTTTAACTAACATTACTTACATAGTATTTAAGCACTATATTACCTTATTTGAACTTCCTATTGTATAAAGATTATTTTATATATGTGATGTAATGTTTTGTTTTACAAGTAATTAGGAATGGTAATAAGGTAATTGTAAACATTGATAAAGATTAGTAAAACAAACCGTAGCGTTTCACTATCTGGTACAAAAGTTGAAAGACGCTAACTGCAGCGCGGAGCATGCCTTACCATAATATTATTCGAGTCATAATTTACGGCGTACGGCGCGACCGAACCGACTTGATTTATGTATGTACGTACGACTTCGCCGCTAATCTTTACTGGAATTTAATTTGTTATTTATTTACTAATCGCCGGACGGCGGAACAGGTAACTTTTGCATGTAATTTGAATTGAGGTCCTGAAAATCCTGTTGGCGGCGGTGCGGCGCTTTAAGCGAATATATCGTATCCGTGTAACGGTAAAGTTAAGAGAGAACGGAATACGTTATATTTTAAAGCATTCGTAACGCACCTTGTATATACCATACGCAATGCGATCATCAGATATTTTAGTCATCAACACCGTAGAGGAAATATCTTACTGCGACAATATGTTAAAAATATTTTTGATAAATAACAAATCTTTCGTTAAACAAACAATATAATTGTAGTTGCTGTTTTGTATAGGTTAGAGAGTATACACATGTATTATAATTTATTCTAAGGTTATTCTAATAAACTTTATAAAATTAAATGTTAAAGATATTCAGTAAATTAATGTTTCTTTAACCATTAAACAGGATGCGAAGTAATTTTAATGTTTTTTTTTTAAAAAAAAACAAATTCTATACTTAACTACCACTACTGGAGTGTGTCATAACATTTGAGTAGTAAAGGTCGAAAATATTTACATAATAGAAAACTTATATATATATATATACAATTGTTGTACGTAATCAAGCACTAGGCTATATAGCTTATTATGTAATATTAAAAAAATATGTTTATGTTTAGGCTTAGAAATCTTAACTTTGCTTAAGTATCTATTTCAACAAATTTAACACTATGCAGGTATGACACTGAACTATAGTAAGAGTTACAAAATAAATGTATTTTGATGAGCCTTTTTTGATTGAAAAGAAAAGCTACAAATGTATATCAATTATTACTATACTTTTAAAATAAATTTGATATATAAAAATATCATGTTATTAATATATAAAAATATCAATAAGAACAGAGTTCGAACCTATGATATTGAAACGTACTGACAGTGGTAAAGCCATCACTCATCTTCATCGTCGAACGTGAAACATTGTTGCAAACTAAGAGGCATTAGCTAATATAACGCTTTTACCATCATTCAACCCACTATAGTTTACTGCTGAACACAGGGTTCCCTAGGGTTCAAACTCATGAGGGGTAATTGACATAATTGATAGTCTAGTAAGGTCAACTCACCTGCAAGCGTGCCTGCAAGTAAAGAACGATGATTGCCACAAAATGCTGGTTTTTGTGGGCTACCCCACCGCTTGTTCTGATATAAACTTTGTCGTGTTTTTGTTTAGAAAATAACCAGAAAATGAGAAAAAAAATGTCAACAATTTTACAGTTATATATATCAGAATAATTGTTTGATATTATCAGTTGTTTTTTTGTACAAAGCAACGAGACGAAAACTACGTTCATCTGATGGTAGTAAGTGATATACCTGCTCATCACAATGTGGCGTTATATAGGATAATATAAACAGCACCACATTGCGCTGGTCGCCTGAGCCATAAGTTGTTCAGTTCCGTTACTCCAGTAATTACACTAGCTGCAACTGCCCGTCAATCCGGGAAACTATAATACTTACAAACAACTGTTCAGCGACTGAAATAGGCGCTGCTGTGGTACCCACCTAGACGGTTTCCGGTAACAGAGATCTACCACCAGTAAAAAAATCCAGTTTCAAGTCATCATATTTGGCGTCGAAAATTGGATTAAAAAACATGTTCTTGTTTTCATATGTAGAAAGAAAAATCATTCATATTCACTGGAAATGACTTGAAACTGTTTTATCAAGATTTATGTCAAGTATGGTACAGTTCACCAAATTAAAATGGACATTTTAATACTTTATAAACTATTTGATTATAAAACCTTCTATATTCGGTCGTATAAATTTGTTATTTCTCTGAATTTTATATTGCGTCTCTATATACGATTGTGTAGTTAATGTATTAACGGAGTTGTAGTGGTCATCGTCTTTTACTCAAATAATATCCTCAAGGAAGAAGTAGAATAAATAATGGTTCTGTTTATAATATATACTGATAGTTTAATTTGTATTATATTCAAAAGTTCAATTTACAGAAACTTAGATATTAATAAAATGAATCTTAAGGAATCCGAGAAGATCCGAGAAGTAAAATTTATATTAGATCCTTACCTGAAATTAGCGTTTTGTCGTACTGACCACTTCGATCTGAAATATCTCCTGTTTGGTTAAGAATTCCAAATTCAAATTTATAAATTCATTTAGCTGGTACATTTGAGTTTCGAAAACAGCCATTCATTGGTTTTTTTCTTATTATTTTTTTCTTTGGCATCGCTTATTACCGCATAATGGAAAACATGAAATATCGGTATATTTACGAGTACGAGTTCTACCGTGGCACCAGTGCTGCAGAAACAGTTCGAAGGATTAATGATGTGTACGGTGCTGGTGTCGCAAAAGAAAGCACGGTACGTTTTTGATTTCAACGTTTTCGTTCTGGAAATTTCAATCTTAAGAACCAACCCCGTGGACGGCCGGAGACCAAAGTGGAAAATGAAGAATTAAAGGTTATTGTGGAAGTGGGTCCATCACAAAGCATTTCAGAGATAGCTGCAAGCTTCGGAGTCAGTGACAAAACTGTATTAGTCTACTTGAAGCAAATCGGGAAAGTAAAAAAACTTGAACAATGGGTACCTCATGCATAGAGTGAATCGAACTTGCAAATACGCGTCGACTGTTGTGTTACTTTGCTCAACCGATACAATAATGAAGGGATATTATATCGAATCATTACTTGTGATGAAAAGTGGATACTGTACGATAATTGGAAGCGCTCGTCGCAATGGCTGGTCCCTGGAGACCCAGCCAAATCCTGCCCTAAACGAAAATTGACTCAGAAAAAGTTACTTGAGAGTGTTTGGTGGACTAGCGGCGGTGTCGTTCACTACAGCTTTCTAAAACCTGGCCAAACGACTACGGCAGATATCTATTGTCAGCAACTGCAAACCATGAAGGAAGAACTAGCTGCTAAACAACCGAGATTGGTCAATCGCTATAGGTCTGTTGCTTCACGACAGCATAAGATCACCACCACACACTGCACAACAAACAATCACTAAGATGAGCTACAATTGGAATGTCTGCGACATCCACCGTGCACCCCGAACCTTGCCCCAACAGATTACCATTTTTTCCGGAATTTGGACAAGTTCTTACAAGGAAAAAAATTCAACTCCGATGCGGCAGTCCAAACCGCCTTTAAAGAGTTTATTGATTCTCGTCCCTATGGCTTTTTAGTAAATGGATCAATGAACTACCTATGAGATGGCAAAAGTGCATAGATAACAACGGTGCATACTTTGATTAATTAAATATATTTTACAAACAAAAATTAACTTTATATTCATCCCGTACCAAACGCCAATTTCATATGTAAGGACCTTATATACCGTGGCGTTCTACCTTCAGAGTAAAGAACCTACACCAGCATTATTTGATCAGAGGTCGACACGCATAGCTCTAGGTCGCTACGACTTCCACCACCTCTTGAGTAATGGCTTCCAGGCATGAAAGAAACGACCTACGGCCTCATTTTAACTTTGTTTGCATACTTCATCACATTTGTAATAGTTCCTCTTTCCTTAACGTATTATATTTATTATAATATTTAGTACTTTAGAGTACTTCATCACTTCCTCTTTATAACTGTATGGCGCTAACATGATGATGATCAGATTCTATTGTACAACTGTTATCTACTACATTTCTAACGCTGAAACTTTTAATATAAATATTGTTTATTTGATATATAAAATATTAACAAAGAAATCGTATTCAATACATTCGTAAACAAAGCAAAACCAAAAAGTTATATTAACGGTTTGTTGGCTCCTTGAAAACTGCAATACGTTGTTTTTTTTTTAAATATCCTTTTTAAAACATTCTACATGAATTAATTTTGAAGTATTTTATCTTTTAACGAGTTTAAACTGTTTGATTAATGTATAGTTTAATTTGCAGCATTTAATTCAAAGTTTAAGATTAAAAAAGGACAAGGTAACGTATTATAAATGTGATAACCAAACCAATGTTGGCTAGTACTTGAAAATATTAAACCTTTGACATTAATTAAACAAGAATTATAATGTTATATATACAATTTTTTTTCAAGTTTATTTTGTCGCGTGTAATGATACTAAGTATAATATAACTTTTAAACGTAATACTTGAAATGGCTAATTAAATATTTAAGTTTCCTATTATTTACTGAATACAAGAAATGTAGAGGGATAAATCAGTTCAAAACTATAATCATTATGTTATAGATAAGAATGGTTAGATGGACAGAAGAATCTAATTGCTCTTAATGATCTGTATTGAACAATTTTAATGAATTATCAATTTTATAGATTTATTTTGTTTAAACTGTTATAAGAAATCATAATATATCATATATTATTGAATGAGAGTGAGAATTGCTTCTAAATGTCTACAAACATTTTACAGATTATAGATTATATTAAAAACTAAATCTTCCTATTCGTATATTAATTTCGACATAATGATTAAATTTGTAATTAATTCATGTTTGTAAGGATCTATCTTGCAAAACATTTACAAGTATTGCGACGTGATCACCACGTGGATGTTACACTAATAACAAATTATAAGAATTTTATTCATAACACTTATGGTTTTTATACTTCTTTTAACTAGTAAAAACTTGTTCTCATATTTTGTAGTTTTTTTTTATTTAACCAACGAATAAGACAAGCGGGACGATCATTTGATGGTAAGCGGTACGCCTGCCCATAACAACGTGGCACTAGTTTAGATGGTATTCACAGCATAAGTAAGATGTTAAGTCTCGTTACTCCAGTAATTTCACTATCGAAAACTCACTTCAATCCGGAACACAGTAATGTTTGCACACTACCGTTTGGCGGCAGATATGGGCGCTGCGGTGGTACCTACTTAGACGGTCTCCGGCAACAGAGACCTACCACCAGTATACTTAAACAGTATAATCGTATTGCTCTGAAATTTGGGTTACTGTTTAATTGTTCTTGATTCTGCCTTCTTTAATTACAACGGCCTGCTCTTGTCTTGAATTTTACATGGTGTTAATTGACAATGAGAGCATGGAAAGGGAAGCTTGCTCGGTTGAAATATTCCATCTCTCATATGTTAACAGCAGGAACACAGTAATGCTGGTATGGCGTAAATTTACAATATAAGTGTTATAGCTAGAAGGTCGGGTATGAAAAAAATAAATTCCACAAATGACCCTTGTGCAGCCGTCCTCCGTTTACCAGAGTAGGTCCTAGTGGGAGGTCTGTGTTGTCAGAGACCGTCTGGGTAGGTACCACCATAGATCTTATACTATTTCCGTCGTTGAACAGTAGTCTGTAAACTTTACCTGTTTGAAAAGTTTTGTAGCTATTGAAATTCAGTAATGTCATCTTAGTGGGTAATGTGTCTGAACATCTTGTATCAAGGCGACAAGTATGGTGCAGTGTGTATCATTCTAACCAGCGCTACGTTGTTATACGCGTGTTTATCACTTACCATCAGGTATACGCATAAGTAGAAAGCAAGTGCAGTTTTTGAGTACTTTTAGGTATCAAGTATCAACGGACAGTTAACAGTTTAAACGATAATTTAATTTGTCATTGCTTTTTTTTAATTAAAAATAACGGAGTGTTTTTTGTGATTGAAGACATAAACCTTGGCAAGGTCAGAAAGCGTTCGTTAGTGAAAACAATAGTGTGTCATCGTGGTTCCCGGAACGGCAGTGAGAAACATCTGCGCCTGTCTTTATCTCAGGACATCTAACGCGACAGCCGTACTGCGTGTGTACGTCTCATGTTATGTTCTTTATTATTACTTGACGCGGTTCAATTTTTTTTTTAATTGCCCTGACACTCCTGAGAGGAGACTACGCTTAACACGGTGTCACAGACTGTTACAATAGAAATGTAGCTTAGACAATGTACATTAATCTGTATTCCGAATCTGATTAATGTAATTTATTGATGTGTTATAAAGCTTAAATCTTGATCTATCGTTGATTTACAAGGATCCATTATAAGATTATTAGTTTTGTTCAAAGGTCTGTTGACATTTGAACGTCAAGAGGTGAGCTTTTAAAAACAACTTGTGACTAATTCGAAGCTGATTAATCTTTTAAGAAAAACGAAACTATTCACGGTTAACACCAGAAGGTTAGAATCCTTCAAATCAAACGTCACGGTGACGGCGCACTTTCCCCATCATTAGGAGTGGAAAAGAAAAAAACAGTCTTCGGATGTTCAGTTGTAAGCGCCCGCCAACAAAGCCATTATGCCTTATTATGGACACCATCCATCAGACATCCATATTGATCAGACAGTAATGCATGCTAATGTTTTATAAATAGATATATAATTTATTTTGTCTCCACCTTAGCGTCCGATTGATGAATCGTTTCATAATAGAACAAAATGTTGATTTTAACGAAGGCGTGGCTTCGGTCCTCGCTTCAACGAGGAAACCCGCGCTATTAATGATTTCACGGTGCCCGTAAAAAAGTGTGAATAGACTTTTTACGTTATTCATTGTTCTACCGCTCTATGAGCACGACCAGGAGATACGGTTATTAATTTAGCACGAGTAAGAAAAGAGTTTTATAAAGAAAAGCTACTTACTTTGGCCGAGATGCACTCGCTTCATCCACGGGTAAATTTGCGGAGGATTCGCTTGCGAGTTCGACGCTGACTTTGAATTCTTCGTGTTGTTTGAGCTGGAGTTATTTGCTTCGTTGCTCTCGTTGCTTGATGTGCTTGAAGCCGGACTGGAAATGTTTTGGTTCACATTGGCTTTGTGCTCGACTGGTGATGCTATTGGCGTCGTGAGGCCGAGTTTAGCGCCGGCGCCACTGCCGGTCTGTCCGACTCCGCCGAAACCCGGCGACGTTCTGCCGGGGCCTGATGAAGTAGAAAGATCCTGCGGAGAGGCCACTCCGGTTGTGGAAGTAGAGTCCGCAAATTTGCAACTGGCATTAGCCGCCTGGCTTGGTGGGGTAGCCAATAAGTTTGGCGACAGCGCTCCCGGACTTGGGTTTGAGTGCTGATGCATATGGCTGGGAGTGCTTCCGAGTCTCTGTGGGTGCAGTTGTGTGTAATCGATCATTGTTTGCGGTTGCATGTGGGCACCGGTGGCTGGAGTTGCGTACGGATGCTGTGGGTAGTGGTGGCCAACTTGCGGCGGCGAATAACATGTATTCGGATAGGCTGAGGCGGCCGCATTTGGGTTGTAGTAATCAGCTCCCGGCGTGGGAAGACCGGGATGCCCGCCTTGTTCGACGGGTGTCCCGGTGCGGCCAGGTGCCTGATTCCCGTAACAGGAAGCTAGCGAATTGACGAATTGATAGGAACTCATTCCTGCGTTGTAATTTAGGTCGTTCATCGATAACAGATTGTATTCACCTATTTTCTCAAATTCACTTGGAGGCTATCATTCTTTACGTGGGCGCTGAATAGTCTAGCTGGACATGTTGAGTGCTGTAGATGTTTGCGGTCCGTTACAATAGTCCTCTTCTAGTGGAACTTGATTGATGGACCTGTGATAGAATGAGACACATTAGTTGGTCAAGTGTGATATCCTGTTAGCGATGACGAATGTTGTTCTTTATAAAAAATGTATTAACACATGAAACGGGCATACGTTCCCTAGATTCGTTATAATTTTTTCACATAGTTTACGAAGAAATAGATTAGTAGTTTTAATATTATCGACACAATAGTACATATCCGAGTTTCATACGTGCTGTTCCTTGTTAAATAACACGCTATAATTAGCGCTCGATTGCTATTTTAATTTAAAGGTGCATGGAGTGTGAAAAACAGACACGCGATCGTATAGCTACAGTCTTAATAATCCTGTTTTTTTTAAGCGTATGTTTACGATTTTCTAAAAACAGTTTAACATCGCTAAATAACAATTTTTTCAAAAAAAAAAACTAAAGTATTAAGTACACATTTTTAATTAAAGTTATCTACAAATAAGGTTTGGTTTTAATCTTGAGTTATTTTAAAACTTCATACAAGTGTATGTTAAAATTTTGATTGACTCAAAGTCCTATTAGGTATTTGATGTTATTGTTACTATCACGGGGGTCTATTACGAAACAATAAATTAATAAAGTGACTTTCATGTCTAATGACACACACATGTCAAGTCAAGTGCTGAAAAAAATCACATCGCCGCCACGTGGTAGGGCTATAAAAGTGTCCGCGGAGGTTTATGGGTGTAAGCGGTAGGCCGAATGTGACTGCAACCGATTTATGGACGGTTCCCGATGCATACATCTTTAAGAGCAAATTAGCAGTCATTGTGCATTCGATTTATTCGTCGCTTACGCCGCCTCGATGATAAGTGTGTGAAAATTTGGCGTAAATGTACGAATTTTTGCTTGCGCCTGCGACGGGTTTATTATATATTATTTTAAACTTTCTCCAATACAAGTAACACCAATTATAATTTAAAACTAAGCGACGGACCGAGCTGAGAGGTTCAAGTGTTGTTAAGTAACAACCAAAAAAGCTAGGCGCTAGTTACAATGGTGTACACAGCACCACATTGTACTTGTCGCCATCAGATGTAATATATTTAGTTTCTATACCCCAGTAATTTTACTAGCTACAACCCCCTTCAAACCGGAACACATTAATTGTTCCACATAATTCTTTAGCGGCAGAAATAGGAGCTGCGATGGTAACTATCTAGACGGTTTCCGGCAACAGAGGCATACTACCAATTCTTTGTTTAAATACTACTTATAAATTTGAAGATACAAAGAAAACTGAATATTAAATAAAAAAGCACAGTTATACATACGTTATTAAGTTAGAAGTTAGCAAGTTATTAAGTTAACTTTTTTATTCCAAAATTTAACTACAAAAATATCTCCACGTTACATAATTACGGTAAGTTTAAATGTCTATGAAGCCTAAGTTAAGAGACAACTAACAGAAGAAGTTGTTACTTTTAGTGTTAATTATTATATATATCTATCTACCGAACCATAATAACTGCTCTGACATATACATGACAAAGTAAAAAAATATGTATATTTTCAACAAATTATTATTCCATATACATTATATATTCAACAATGTTCAAAAAGAAAATCTTGTAAACAATTGATCCAAAGGATCATTTTGAGCGGTCGGCTTATAATTATCTTGAATTCAAAAAGTGCATAGATCTCGAAACCAAATCTATATTTATAACATGAGTATTACATACAAAAATAAATTTTATAGGTATATATAATATTTATTATTATTTTGTATCTAAAATCATCTAAACGAAAAAAATATTAATATAAATAATTATGCTCCCTCGCCTTTATTCTTACAAATGAATTCTAACAGAAAATTATTACTACCGTTTTCGTACGAAGATATCTTTATGTATTAAGATGATTTAATTATTTCATACTAAAGAGAAAATATTGCAATTATATATTAATAACTTTCCTTATTTTTTTTTATTATTTAAATAAATAATAAACAGGGCAAATCATTGCGCAATATTTGCATTGCCGAATTAGACGAGTATAGAATCGCTATGAATTCTGTTTGTATGAGAATACGTAACAATACTTTTTCTCATACAATTCAATAATAATTCGTTTTTCCCTAGTGTTTAATCCCTTTGTACAGATCTTCGTAAGAGCGGTTGACATCGTGGCGACATGTGTTTGGTTTATTTCA
Organism: Ornithoptera priamus; assembly: GCA_029034505.1. NCBI lineage: Eukaryota > Metazoa > Arthropoda > Insecta > Lepidoptera > Papilionidae > Ornithoptera > Ornithoptera priamus. Next base: position 3,763,113 of record JARDWD010000331.1, read on the forward strand.
GTTTTAAATTTTTGTCACTCCCGTCCGGTCCAAATTAAATGGGCCGAACGATTTCATTGCTTTTTGTTGTTTTTCTTTATTTTAAACCATCTTGAAGCGGATTCAAACCCGACATCCTTTGATGAGGCAATATTGTTTTATATCTCGCTTCGATTCACTAACTTGGTAATTATTCTAAGATTCCACGACATTAAAATTTTATCTTCCCTTTAATGCACAAAATTTTAAACTATTGAAATTTTTAACAATTCATATTTTAGTAAGTAGATCATTGTTAAAAATAATGCCAATTAAAAGCCTATTTAAATTTTTTTATACGTATAAATCAAACGGATGCGATGGTATTCTATTCTCGTCGCAATTAACATTTATTTTATTAGGCAATAATGCCAAGAACCCCTGAGTTATTATAAACTGCTCCGCATCAAGTGGACAGTTTAAATCCACAGAGTCCGGAGAGATTTACTGCGCTACGCTTTGATTTTACGACTTCGCGCCTTCGTTACACGGACTATATCAAATGCACATTATTTTCTTAACAAATAATATATATATATATATATTGTGTAATAATATACTCACTTCGGCTATACCCTTATCGGACACTGCAAGTGAACTCAAAAAAACACACTTAATAAAGTACTGCACAATAACATCCCACAAGTGTTTTCAAAATATATCAAGCACTGTACACAGATGTTTAAAATAAATATTTTTTTTTGTAATCTAGATTCGATAGTAGATAATTTTCGTTACGAGTGTATGTTGCGCTCGTGCGGTCGTCCGAAAGTTCGGTGTGGTCGCGGCGGAAAACGGCTCGTGTTTTCCCGGCGTTCGGGCATCGAGTGCAGCGCGCGTCTGACTAGGTGAGCGGTTGGGCAGCGCGAGCGGAGCGGGCGGGGCGAGAGCGCGCGCGGGGGGCGGGGCGCACCTGGCCCTCCGTACCACGTGTGCGCGCCCGCTCCCGCTCCCGCTGCCGCTGCTGCCACCGCGCCCGTCGCCGCGCCCGCCGCCGAGCCCGCCGCCGCCGAGCCCGCTCGTCGCGATTAGCGTAATTAGGGTACACCGTCGCACCACCACCTAACCGATTTCAATGGCCCGATTGATGATTATTGATGGTAAACGATCCACGGGCCCTGTTTTGTGGACTCGTTTTATGCCGATATGCAATTATGACTATTTTTTTCAACGTTTCAATCCACTCCCAACCTCCGAGCATTGGTTTTGTATTGATTATAATGATGTCATTCAAATGAACATGTATTGGAGACATCGCTTTTACGTTTAGGTAAAAGGTACAATGTATTCATTTCAATATTACTTTAGAATCAAACTCTTAACTTGCGATTAAACAGGGTGGTGGATTAATTTAAATTCTCTCCTCATTAGAGAAGATCCTAAATCCCAGTTGTAGACACAATAGGTTTGCTTTTTACCACCATTATGTATTTCTCCATGATTATTACTGCAGTCTACATCAACTAGATCGATGACGGTTTGTTGGTATTGCATTAATATTTTTTTTTCTTGCATAAAAGAACTACATTTACATTTGCTACAATTGCACAAAAACTCGACAAACACATACGTCAAAAGCAGAATTAAAATGATTCCTCATACGCGGTGCTTAGTATAAGTCCAAAGAAGCGGACACTCGCCATGCATCAGTCGTGACGCGACATGACATCTTTGTGAGGAGTAAAAATTGCCGACTGCTATCCATAATAAATAACTGGCACTAGTGTCTATTTTTATGCACCCTAGAGCAAGTTTTAAATGGTTGCATTGTGTGTATTATTTGAGTATGTCTAGATTCAGATCAATGTTAAACTACCTTGGTTATTTCGGTGCGGGAAATGTAACACTTGTAATGTTTATGTGTATTCGTATTAGAGTTGGCTAAGTTCTGGTTAAAATATGTAATTTGCGAAAATTTCTTTAATATCTTAATAATATTTTTTCTCCGTGTTTAATAGGAAATGAATATAGAAAAACCATACTAAAAAAAAAAATTTTTCATTTGATACGTTTATAAAGAAGTGAGATACTACCTGACAAGTTTAAAAGGTTTCTATGTTCAAATTAACAGGTTTATTAACAATAACTTATTACATCTCTCCTGTGGCTAATTATGGATTTAAAACTCTCTCTGTCTCTTCCTGGCCATTATCCTATATGGCGGTGAAGTTAGCTTTCTTTATTTTTATTCTCCAATTCGCTCTGATCTCGATGTCATCGTCAGTCTGCACATTTCTTGACACTATATTTTTCCACCTTTTTTTGATTCTACCTGCGGTCTTCCACTAGTGAGAGAAATTTGCAGTTACAATTATAGATTAAAAATTAATTCAGACAAACAACTTTAATATTTTGTATACTCTATATTGATAAACGAGAAAATTATCGAAACAAGTTAAAGTATAATGATTTTTTGGTGATATAATAGCTAATGTACGTGAAGGAGCTTTCAGAGGATTATTACATTTAATTATACCCACATATATATGTTTATACACAAACTAACAGTTTAACTTTCATATATATCTTACGACTTAAAAATATGTTATAAGAGTGAAATCTTAATATAAAAAAATTTATCCATTACAATATGCAACACCATAATATAAACATTTTAAATATAAAAACTATTTCCTTGATTTTTTATAAAAAAAAGTCGAGTTACAATAGTCTGACACTGGTGGTCTCTGTTGGTGGAGACCTTCTAGGTAGCTACCGCAATTCCGATTTCTGCTGTAAACAGTAGTGTACAAATATTACTGTTCCGGCTTGAAGGGCGGTGTACGTAGTGAAATTAGGGGGGTAATGAGACTTAGTACGTTATATGTAAAAGCGACGAATGCAATATGGTGCCGTGTATAATATTAACAAGCAAAGGAATGAAAGTGAATGTCAGCAAGACGAAAGTAATGGTTTTTGAAAGAGAAGAATGTATGACAAAGTGTGGCATTACGATTGAGGGACAAAAAGTGGAACAAGCGAAAGAATTGGTATATCAGGGTTCACAGTTTACGAGAGACGGCAAGTGTGATGGTGATATTGAAAGGGAATCAAGTGAATACACTTCATAACTTTTTAAATAACCAGAACGTATCAATAAGAGAAATCTTATAAACAAGAGAAATCCTTTTGACATTGCATTACAATGATTTGTTTGTCTGTTCCATGGTTAACCAGTGCAACAACAGGCTATAGCATGTCTTTTAATTATACACTTAGTTTATATTTTTGATATGAAATTATTAATTAATGTCAGATTGGAGACGTTTAGAAGGAACCGACTGACTGTATTTTCGAAGCTGATGGATTCTGCCTGTGTGTATCTCTTTGTAAGAGAAGTTTCTAATTACTAGCAGTGCAAACATAAGGTATGTTGTTGATATTAATCTTATGTAATCTGTCTTTCATATCATAGAAAGATAAGACGAATCAAAAATTATAATCCAATATGCTCTTCCTAAAAGATTTTGATGCGTTGTGTAGGTACTATGATGCTGAATATATCATACACAAGTAAATAGCTTTAAATACTTTTCAATATAATGTAGATCTATATTAAACTTATTATAGCATTCCTTAGATTTTAGTATAACGAGCATTATATATTCGATAGCATATAAACGCAGCAGCGATATATATATATATATATATATATAGCGAATTAAGTTAAGCTTCACGAGGCTTCGAGATGATTATTTACTAACATATTAATTATGAACTACGTTGCTTCAGAGAATGAACGTGAATATGTGAATATGATAATATGTATATATATTATTTCTAGATCGTTTGTTTTAGTGTGTGAATAATTTCATAGCATAAATCATGCCCACATGCGCCTTAATAATGGACATTTGTTTTACGCGGTTTTAATTGTAATGAAGTGCTAATTATACGATGCGCATTCGCGTGATAAATTATTTAGAAAATGCTTAAACGCGTTCAATTAACGACTTTGTACACGAAAACTTTGCTGAACACGTTAATATGTTTAATTTGTATAATTGACACGAAAAAAAATGCAGGGTCATTAACCTCGCTGAAGTTCGGCTCAAAGCCTAACGTCAGTATACTTATTGCGGGCAAAAAATTCTCATACATAATTGTTACACTTAGTTACCAGAGGAGGTGTGTTCTTTGAGGTATGAAGTTTTTTCGTACTTTCCCAATTGTATCGTGAAGTTATTTTTTTTAGATTCCTCCTGTATAATATATATATACTACAGTTACTGTCATTATAATTTAGTAAAGATCCAGGTTTAAATTACTTTGATAAATTCCAATCGAATCCCATCTATAAATGTATAGAGGTAGTACATATAAATAGATCTCTTGAAGTTTTTTAATAGAAATGCCGTTAGAATCTTTTGATTTACTATATTATGAAGAAGAGATGTACGCTCGCACTGAAAACATTTTTTTTAAGATCCTTTGTATCCCCTTGTGACACCTTTGTATCCCAACGGCCATAAAATTTATTAGGACTTAATAATCCTAACCTTACAACACACGCACATGCTCCAAAACATAACTCAACTATTCATTTTACTGACTTCGGTACAATTTATGACACAAGGGTGAACGCATCTCTCCCTTTCCAATGTACTAAATGCGAAAAAGACGGTATTTTGTTTATTTTGAAAATCGTTTATGGATGTTTAATTGGACCAGGGGATAGATCTTAATGTAACACTTGTTTTTCTAATTCGAATTCTTGACTGTATTTAATTCTAATGGGATTTTTTTTCATTATTACTTTCTCCTTAATTTTTATGCTATTTATATATAAAAAAATACATATTCAAAAACAAATTAATTTTTCATTCTATGTTTATTTATCAGTGTTACTAGTTGTTAATTTTTTTTATTTTATATGAATATTTACTAGTGGTGGTGTTTTCATGCCATTTCTCTATCGACCGGACCATAATTAAATATTACTTTAATTTCTGGCTTACATTTGATTTCTTAATTTTTTTTATTAAAAATTTTAAGAATATCGTGATTTTTTATTTTTTAAAAAAGGAATAAAATATTTAGGATGAATTTGTTACTATTTTTTATCTTTCATGTTTTAAATTCAACTAACGCAAGCCGATACAATGATCGGGCGTAATAACACATAATTACATAATTCACTACTTAATTTGCAATTGAACAAAAAAATTTGCATGTAATATCTACGAGGGTATTTTCTGTCCTTCGCGCGCATTGGCCAGAGCTATAAGTGTGAGTGAGACAGATGGGTCACCACGATCCGGCTGCATTACAAGCATGCGTACTGCAGTGACGATGGGCGAGGCGTGTTGCGTGGAACTTCGCACTGCCATTGGTTGCCACGAGTCGAACGAGTGGGGTGCAAATGTGATCCAGTAAACTTTCTACTGTTCTAGTGCGGAAACTTCGCACATTATTGAAATTTTCTTATAATTTTCAATTTTATGTCTTTTTTAATGCATCTCTTTTTTTTTATAAATGACTATGCGAACAGGATTTCACTTGATGGTAAGTATACTACCCATAGCGATGTGGTGCTAGTTAGGATCATATATTGTGCTATTTTAAGACAAGATATTAAGTATTATTACCTCAATAATTTCACTAGCCTCACAGTGATATTTGCAATATTGTTCGGCGGGAGAAATCGGCGCTGCAGCGATATCTACGGTCTTTGGAAAAAGAGATCTGCTGTCATTATATTTATTAGTATGAAATCACAATTTTATGCCTAATATTATATTGGGTTAATTGTGAAACTGATGAAATTAATTCCTAAAAAAAATTACTAAATAACAGGGATATCTAATTTGTTACGATATTGAACAAAGAGGTGTTGGAAGCTATATTTTCACAATACCGCATTGCGATATAAAATAATCGCGTGTATGTACATTTGCGTCGAGATATGAAAATAGATAGATAGAGATAAAAGATGATAACTTAAACACGACAATATTTTCACAAGCTTCATCACATCGAAATACAGTAACGCATGGACACCACTGCTGGGCAACAAAACCGGCTGTTGCCAAATAAATTGCTTCTTAGCGAATAATACAATATTTTATCTTTAATAGTTTGGTTGTTGTTTGCAATATTATATAAACCAAATAATACATTTTGTTAACTTTACTTTCAAAACATGAGTGCTGAAGAATTTATTTGAAAAAAAAAATAACTCCACTAAGAATGTATTAATTATAACGTAGGTTTAGCGGTGGTTCAAGATATTATTAGATCGTGCTTCCCATCCTACAGTAAACATCGAGAACGACGCAAGTCTAAGACAAAAGAAATGCTTTTTTTCTTCACGAGATAAAAACTACTACCTTAATGTTACCTGAAAACTACATCCACATTTCCTTCCGCACTAATATATAGTCCAATAAAATATATTATCGGCAGACGCCATTATGTGTATTTTACTTTAAAGTCAAACTCAAGTTTTGGTTAAAAAATTATACAAAACAAACATCATTATATCATTTGTTGTAATATTATATTTTCTCCTTTGTATTAAATATATATTATAAGTACATAATAAAGAATAGTTAATATGTATATGATTTCATTCATAGGAAAAAGTATATTTTTACTACACGTAGCTACTGATAAGATGATTTTAATTCATTTTCATTTAATCCAATTGGATTATGAAATGTACGTAATACATTATTTTCCAATACTACCTGAATGAGAGATAAAGGTTCTAAGGCTTTATCTACTTTATCGTGATCCTATTAGAATATAAAGATTATTATTATGGGTAGGTTTCTGTTGCCGGAGACAGTTTATGTAGGTACCATCGCAGTTCTTTCTGCTGCCAATTAAAATGTGCAAACATTACTGTGTTTCGGTTTGAAAGGCACTGTAACTAGTAAAATTACTGAAATAATGTAACTTAACATCTTATGTCTTAAGCGACAACCGCAATGTGATGCTGTATATATCATCCTAGCTTTGGCAACGTTATTACGGGCGGGCCTATTATTTACCATCAGGTGTACGTCTTACTCGTCTCATTGCATGGTAGAATAAAAGAATATATATATATCATTATGTTCTGCTAAAAAAGAGAATCTCAAAAAATTTATGTATTTAAAATGCTATATATGAATAGGCATCTGGATGAAATGTCTTCACTGCAGCTCTATACACTACACTGTTCATGTTGCACACATCTACACTGTGAGTGTTGTAAGAGATAATTAAGGGAGAAGAAATACAGGAAATAATTAGCAACTTCATATCTAACCAAGCTCATCAACACTCATACTAAGCAAGGCGAGCGAGGCAGATAACCCTTTTAGAAGGTCAACAGTGGACATCAATAGGCTGAATCATCTAAAGCATTTAATTTTCGGTATACATCTATTTAACCAATGGTAACAGTTAGTTATCGAACCTTCTTCTAGAGATTCTCTACATACTTTTGACTATCGTTAAACGGTTACACGAACAGGAAATGATTAGTGGAGATGTCATTAGTGATATCCATATTTTATCTTTAATATAGCCCGCATGCCTCCTCAGTAATAATTTGATTTCTAAATCCTACTCCGGAGTTGGTTTTTGGAATATATAAGTTAAATTTCGTTCCACTCATAGATACACTTATTTCCTTTAAATCATTTGTGTATATAGTCTGTCTGTTTACTATGGAGATATAATTTTTTTTTATTTCTATTTGATTATTGTATGTTGTATTATAGTTTAATGAAAAGTACTTTAGTACAGATAATTTTAATATAACTTGTTATATTGTGAGAAATATTTCTTTCAGTATACTTCCATCAGTTGCAAGGATTACAGCTTTGTCTTATGCTGAAATGTTCATTCGGTGTTAGCCATGACGTATTACTTAAAGTACAACTTTAAATGTCACTACAGATCTATCAATCTAGTGATTGTAACCGCTCTTTCCTTTTTATTTGAATGTCAAAGCAAGTGGTATTTTATGGTTGGGACACTTACCATTAAGTAAAAGTAGTGTCCGATAGATTACATAAATCCGAAAACTTGTTCAACAAAACATTCTAATCAAACGATAATATTGGAAGTTTCTAAAGGAATATATTAATATATAAAACGGATTTATAAAGTATTAGTAAATGTTTATCTTATAAGTTATTCAATCGATATTCTACGATAATCTTAGCTTTTACTTTTGATATGTAATAAAAGTAATTTCTTGTTTGATATTTAAGACAGTAATGGAAGTTGTTGATAAGGTATTTTATACAATCTACTGATTTATAACTATTACAAGACTTCAATGGAGGTCCTTTTAGATTTCTTTAAAAGAGTTAATAAATAAGTAGAATAATCTAAATTATCTTTCCAAATTTTTTTATCAAATTTCCTGGTATAAATCATTTAGGAAAAAATTTTAAATAACTGAACTAACCTTGAAAAGTTACAATTTATCACATATAGCATAGATACCTCTATGACAAAACTGACATTTGGAAAAAGCTCTAGATGGCGCTAGAAGTTCAATGAATAATGTTCTAGAAAATTCTGCATTCATTTGCTAAAAAAAATTAACAATGTATTTCTTTATTTTTGTCTGCTGCATTTAGTTTATAGGCACATTTTTAATCTGTTATCTCATTATAAAAAAGAAACAGTGTAAATGACTGAATCCATTTCAAGTAAGATTTTCTGGAAATTTCTTTTTTATTTAAGTTCCCTCACTGCACATTAAATGTATTAAATAATTTCTTGATAAAATTTTCTTACACATATAACTTTTGGACTAGATAAGATTTTTCTTAATATATGTTTGAATGAGTACCAGGAGTCGATCCTCGAGCTCTATATTCGATAAGCTGCAAAAGTCGCTTAAATGATTAGTAGTACTCTACACCATCATAAAATAGGACTATAAATCTCTGATTTACGCTGTTTATAAAATAATTGTGATGAAAGTTATTTACAAATTTCGTGTAATTTTTTTCTTTGACTTTTTGAAGCTTATATCTAAGTTCAAGAATATTTCAATGATAATTCATCTAGTATCATAAGAAAAAGGGAGTTGAAGAAAAATATAAACAACTTAGTCTGTTTGATATGTTCCTTTTTATTTTTTTTATCATATATAAGAACAATAATTACACAAAATAACAATTCTCGTATATATAAAAAAAATTAATCCTTTTATTTATAGATTTAATTTTAACCGTGTTCATGGCGAAGTGGCTAACCGTTTGTTTTTAATAGCATGGGGGTCCTGGTTCAATTCGTTGGTCACAAGCTTTAGACTTTAGTTAGTGCTTCGAGCTTTTGAACCAGTCTGGTTAGCAACCGGATTTATAAAGTTTCCGATGACGACGTTTTAGTCTGGCCTCGAAAATTTGAGATAAAAATAAATAATTGTGGTTTGGTTTTTAAGTATTTTTATTATTTAGTATAACTTTGATTTTTTATTATGTACTATTCTTTAAGTGAACGTCTCCAGGCCGGAGGCGTAGGCGGTGGAGTGACGGTGAGCACGATTAGTCAAACTGTCGCCCCCTTGTCAAACGTCGCGAACTTGCCCTTTACACTTTCGTCTCGCTTCTAATACTGTTAAATACTTGTACCTCCGCCGTGACATGTGATGCTGTTAATTGTTTAAATAGAAACATTGATATATCCCTTTAAATTTCTTTTTAGAAGTCTTTAAATACGGTCTAGACTAGAAAATAACAACCTCTGATATTTAAATAACTTAGTTTTTATTATTTTAGGTAAGGTAGTTACGAAAATAAAATTTAATTGTAGCAAATTTGTTTCATCAGAAATATTTAATACTGCAGTTTCAGTTGACTTTGTCAGGATCTGTTCGTCCACAAAAAGATGTTTTATCAATCTAAACCACAAAGGAAAAAGAGTTCATATAAAAGGGACTATATTTTTGGTTTTATTAACGTTAATTTGATATTAAGTTACTGCTGCGTTCACAAAATACGCTCTTGATGTAGTTCCTAATATTCTAACGTGAAATGAATTTTTTTTACTGAGTTATTTTTTATTTATTTAGTATTAAATAGCAGTGAACATACAAGTTTTTGTATTATTTTATGTAGCCCGCTAGCTTAATGGTTAGAGCGTGCGAACTTCGTTCCGAAGGTCGTGGGTTCGAATCTCGGCATGTACCAATGATTTTAATATTTAAGTTATGTACATTTGTGAACTTTAGTAAGATCAGCGAAATACAAACGGTGAAGGAAAACTTCGTGAGGAAACCTGCACATGAATTAGAATTTATTCTGAGGTGTGTGTGAAGTCACCAATACGCATTGGGCCTGCGTGGTGACTATGGCCCTATCGCTCTCATATTGAGGGTAAGCCTGTGCCCAAGCAGTGGGGACGTAAATTGGTTGTTATGATATGGAACATACATACACAAAAAAAAGAACTGAAAGCCTTAATAAAGTTTTTTGAATATATAAATTAAAATAAGAATGTCTTTGTTACACATCATACATCTTCAATGGTTATCAAAGGAAACCGCGTTTACGCGATCGATATTATCTAGTAAATAAAACGAATTAAAATATAAAAATAAGTTTTATGTATACCTTTATTTATACGTTAACAATAATCATATATAAAAATAAAAATACATCAAGTCATAATAATTAAATAATTGTTACTATACTTTTACACTTGTTCTGTTTCATCTCGTACTATTATCGATGCAACCTGCAATGAAAATGGTTAATTAGTACATCTTTTTTACATTTTGTTACTGAAGCTTATAATTTAACATGATTATTTATAAATAAAATTCAAAGTAACATTTTAACTAAACGGTTACATTACTGAATTATTACTACCGATGTGAAATCGTAGACTTGTATCTCAAGTCTTAAATCTTAGTATTTAAGATCCACGTTCTATGACCAAGCTTAATAAACTTTTTACGTTATTTAGACTACATTTGTCTTTAGTAAATAGCATCTCAATATGTATCCGAACATAAAGTTTAAAATTTTTTATGACAAATTTGACAATTGATTTTGAACTAACCAAAACAGCTTCACCAAAAACATGTTAACAGATCAACCATGAGATGTTCTTCTCAATTATTGAATATTTATTGAAAGTACCTTTAGAAATATGTATGTCGCAACAAATCGCTGATATAAGTGTAGGAGTACTCTAAAGCTCGCAAATATACTGTATTGCAAGTACATGTAACTATTCAGAGGAAAATAATTATAGAAAGAGCCGGGCTCCGGATACGCGGAGGCTGCGGTGCGTCGCTCAAACAATGCTAACTTACATTTACCTGTCAGTCAAAAACAATTTGGAATTTTGTTCGCGCTAAGGGTCGATACGAAGGGCTGGATATTCTTAGAGACGGGTACTACAATATTACATTTTTAAAATTAATTATATCTAAACTTTTTTTATTTTAATACTATAACAGTCATTTTAATATTTTACAGTTGAAGCTCATTTCAACCTACAGTTTTATGACACGTAATATTTTGGTTTTAACATTTTAATATTTACATAAGAGACTAAAATTAAAACCACAGAAGAAAAAAAACCTAATGGAAAGTGATAAAACACCTTTAAAAATCTTCATCATTCTTCAAGCATCAAGGTGCTTTATTCCTTCTAATTCATCATAATTCATGTATTATTTTATATATATAGGTATACACTTTAATGCTTGCAAAATCATTAAATATTTACAACTGAAAATCTATATTATCTACAGTTAGACAATATTACCTTAATTTTACTTTGGAAGTTAATTATTTTTTTCTTTTCATCTTTACAAATTATCATATATGAGAGTGGTTGTTAAATTCAAAAAAATGCTGCGACCAACCAACCCTTTCTTATTTACATAGTATTTTTTACAATACTAAGTTTGAAAGTATTATATATCATTTTAAATGATAGCGCGAATGTTTTCAAATGCTTTATATAAATTTTTAACACATTCAAAAGTAATATCGACTCTATAGAGGTTAAAATAGAAATTTCGTGTTTCAGCAACACGGTTCGCTCGCCGCTCCATCTATCATTTCCTCCATCCACTCGCCGGGTTAAACACATAAGTGACATTGACGCTGATTCTGCAACCAGTACGACTTGAACTATCCTGGAATTCGCATAGTACCTACTCCTCAACAGCGCTGCAGATCTAATAAAGCTGGCCACTAAATCGACTCTGATGTTGTTTCGTACGTCATGTTATGTTACGTCTAGGTAAATGAAGGTACGTTTTGATTTGAGCTGTGATTGATAAAATTGAATTAATAATAACTTCAATTTAGATAAAAATTTAGAAATTAGATAATTACTAAATTTAGTAGATAAAAGGAATTAAAGAATTAAAGAAATTTTATCCACTAAGACCTCCTCTGTGGTTATTTTCAGCGTTTCGAGATGTTAGAAGCTCTCCATTCGGAATACAACCGTGGCATTTCTTACGCTATGCTGCTGTAGCCTGTTCCTGGAGTCGGTTTTATGCAGTACTCAGCACCCTCGCGAGTATGTCAAGCAGATTATAACCTTACCGTGTATGACCCCAAAGCCCCCGCTCAGCAACCTCCTTTAGTTCTATAATATTTTTACAAAAATGAGCTACACCTCTCCATGCAGAATCTCTTGCCAGCATTGCCAATATGACTGCTGTCAAGGAAAAGTAAACTAGTAAACCCCGAGCGCGTGCGATGCGAAATCCTGCTATCTTTTCTCCACAGTGGAAGCAAGCCGTTGCCTTGTGTCCAATTTTACACAGATAATCGCCGAAATACCCTGAATAATATTACCTGTAAGATAACCGAGCAACTCTTCGCCCATTGCACCGTTTTGATCTAATGAGCCTAATACATTTACAATTTAAATTTTAAGCAGGTTATACGCTTTTAACTTAAATTTTTTTGATTATAAAGATATTTATAATAATGATTATGATCATAAATTCCGAAATTTACGTATAATAAACCATTGAACAGAAGCAATTTTAAACAAAAAAAAATAAACAAGGAAAATCGCTCGATTGAGTCATTACGTAATTCGCTAAGGCGTCAAATCGCTACATAGTAATCGATGTTATTAAATGCCATTACACAGTGGTAAGGGAAATGGCTGGGAAAATTTTCTTACATCATTTCTGTTGTATAAAGTAACAGGAAATTTAACTTTACAACGATTTTAATAACGGAATATTTTTTTTTATTCTCCGAAGCGAAGAGACCTGCAGGATGTTCTTGGTAGCAAGTGATAGACGCCATAACAATGTAACGCTACTTAGGTTACACCGCATAACGCTTGTCGCCTGAGACATAGATGTTGTGTCTCGTTACCCCAGTAATTATAGCTACAGTATCCTACGAAACGGAACACAGTTATATTTGCACACTACTATTCGGCTGTAGAAATAGGCGGCGCGGTGGTACCTAGACGGTCTCTAGCAAAGGAGACCTACAGCCAGCGATGTGAATTTATGACTGTTGCTTAAAATTAATAAATTTCATAATTTTTTAATTATATTTATATTTTGTAAGAAAAATTCTAATAAACATAAGTAACATTAGTCGGTGTGAACTATGAATATAACAATTTTATTATTTGTTGCATACTTGCAGAAGCAATATATGCATGTGTATTGATAGAGAATTAGAAATAATTTTGATCATTAAAAATAAAGATAAACTATTGTACACTTATACAAGTCTTCTATACTTGGAGCCCCTTAATCATAAACTAGAAATTTAAACTGCATTTCAGAAATCAGCAAATTTCCAAATTTTATAATAACACTAGCTGTTTCCGGCTCGCTTCGCTGACCGTAACAGCCCTGCAACTCATTTTGCGGAACGAATTTTATAAAATCCATTCTTATGTGATCTTTAAATAGCAGCTTCAGCCTTTAGGGCCATGCGATTATCACACTTGGCCATCGTGTTGGAGAAATGGCCTTGATTTCTCTCCTTGTGAGAAAAGATCAATAGTTCTATTAGTGTGAATGTTAAGAGGAGTGTTTAAAAAACAAAAGATTATTTAAAAAAAAATAGCGTTTAAATGCTGTACGATTCGTGTGACGTTATAGCAACATCAGTGTGTAAAAACATTCGGGAACGACAAAAGAATCTGCTGGGTGCATTGTCCATGCTCCGCGATCATTTATCACAAACGCTCCACTGCGGACGCTCGAACGCAGCGCTGATCAATGCCCGGACCGGGGTGATTTGGTTTTGAAAGCCATTAAAATTTCTAATCTGGGCAGCGAGTTGTTTCCGTGTTCAGACTGCACCAAGTGACATTCAACGTAAATCATTCTGAACTTGCCTTATAAACACGCCACGGATTAGTCAAATTGAACGTCAGAGCTTTTTTTTTTTTACAAAAGAGGAACATTCGTTCACTTATTAAACGTCAATATTTGTAAAAGAAACTCCTCGGACCTGAGAAGAGTAGACGCAAGAAACTCACCTCACATACATTCGTATACACTTTCTGTTTAATTCCAAAAAGTCTTACGTTCTGATTTTTTTTTTAAATTAACCGGTGAAGCCAGCGGGAAGTTCACCCGATAGTAAGTGATACGGCTACCTATAACAACGTAGCTCTAGTTAGGATGATATATACAACAAGGTCCTCGAGTGGCGTTCGCGTACCGGTAGACGTAGCATTAGAAGGCCTCCCACAAAGTGGACCTATGATCTAGTGAGAATCGCGGGAACCCGCTGCATGCGAGCAACACGGGACCGATCGACATGGAGATTTTTGGGGGAGGTCTAGGCCAGCAGTGATCGTTTGCCGGCGGATGATAATGATACTGCACCGCATTGCGGCCATCGCTTGAGACATAAAATGTTGAGTCTCGCTACCCCTGTAACTACACTAGTTAGAACGCTCTTTAAACCGGAACACAGTGGTGTGTGCTAACGGTACCTATCTAGACGGTCTTCGGTAACAGAGACCTACCAGCAGTAAATTATTAACATACAGCTTCAAAATCAACGCCTTCTAATTCCTTACATTGTTATCATCCAAATACTCATCGACGCTAGTTTTAATTACGTTAGCTTATTAGATTGAAATGGTATATATCTCTTTTATATATTATTATAGTCACTGTATAGCTTTGAAAAGCACTGTAGTCACAGTAAAGCAATGGTAGCTTAGATTTACTTTATAACATTTTGGCTACACGTGACAATTCATTAAACCCATTACCTATTGGGGTCTTTATGTAAATCACTTGGCAACCACGCATGTACAACCATCGCACATATATATATAAAACTTACACTTACAACTACAACTTACCCCTGTAAGACAAGACCCCTACAAGACCCCTGTCTTGTACAACAATTTATGGTACCCAAGCTAAACTCACCTGCTCGTAGTGCACCCTGGTAATCAACAAATGCGGCTCAGGCTCCCATCAACCCGAATCGGCTTGTTTGGTAGGAAATGGCCCAAATCTTCCTATATGTATCTATACCCGACAGATTTGGTGATTTTTAGGGAAGGCCTACGTCCAGTTGTGGACCTCTATGAGCTGATGATAAATATACAACTGCCTAAATGGAAAAAAAAAACAAATTTGCCGTTAAAAGGTTAAGATTGATTTATTATTTCAAAACCTTTGAAATCGAGCTTTTATTAAATTATAAGTTAATAGAAATATAACCGAATGATATATACGCATGTAATCGAATAACCGAACACTATCATTAAACTAAAGAGGAAAAGAAATTACAGCCACCGATCAAACAAACACTTTACAATGAGAAATGTTCCTACGACGCCACTGTATTCATCATTTCTCATCATTTAATGCAACTCCGTAATGAAGTCGTCGTAAATTAATATAATTGCATTCAAATTTATTGCCGTTGATAAGGAATCACTTTGAAGGTTGATGCGATCAAAGGAACGGCCCGAGACCGCCCGTCACGCTTACTTTGGCCGATAACACGGAAATAAGTAATCAATGCACTATCATCATTAAATTAAATCAGTTAATGCACTAACATATCAATGATTTTATTTTTATGCAATTAAGCGACGAGACGCGCAGGACGTTCACCTGATGGTAAGTGATACGCCTGCACAAAACAACGTGGCGCTAGTTATGATGACATATCACATCACATTGCGCTCGTCGTCTGAGATATGAGATGTTGAATCTCGTTACCCCAGTAATTACATTAGTTACAACGCCCTTCTAAGCGGAACACAGTAATGTTAGCACACTACTGGATGCCGGCAGAAATAGGCGCTGAGTTGGAACCTACCTGGACGGTCTACTGCAACAGAGACCTATCACCGGTAAACATCCCTATGAATATATAACAAAATTTATATTTTATTGTTTAATTTGGAAAGGCGAGATTAAGTATATAATAATAAGAATTTCAAGAAAAAATATTTATAAATATTTTATTTATTTTAGTCAGAAATTCATCTTCCTAGTCTAAAATTTAAGACCTAAATTCGCTGTTCGATTAATTCCAATGTATTGAGTAAAGTGGTTCGTATTGATTCTTTGCGAAGGTATAAACGTACCTTTTGGTAGGTATATTTCCAGAAGTGGGCGTCTTCCAGTTAATCAAGATGATGAAGATTTGATTGATATTGTCTTACATGTTGATATTTTCTTATTATAATGGTAAAACAACGAACGACTAGATTCGTTATGTTAGCGCTGCAAGCCAATGCGACTCTTACAGCTTATCTGATACTGGGTCTCGTGGACCCGGATTCACGGCCTGTTAACAACGAACGTATTGGGCGGACTACGCGAGAGCTTAACTTAGATGACCACAAGTAGTACCGAGTACGGTCATGCTTAAATAGTTGCCGATTTTGGTTTGTACATGTCATAACAAGATCATCATCATCAGCCGATAGACGTCCATTGCTGGATATAGGTCTCTCCCAAAGATCTCCATAGAAATCGGTCCTGCGCTGCCCGTATCGCCATCCTTCAGCAGCCGTCGTTTGTAGGAGTTGATATGGGGAGGTTTTGGGCCATTTCCCACCGCGCGAGCCCAGTGTGAGTTGGTGGGAATTGGCATCACTACAACAACCGATTTTATTTGAGTCAAAACGACGAATATTAAAAAGTGTCATAAATTGTCATATCGATTTAGTACTTAATATTGAAATTAAAAAGAAATTATGAAACTGAATTTGAAAAACATTAATGAGAAGAGACTTAAGATATTAGACCTAGACTAGACCAAAATGCTTTGGTTGCTTTACGACAGTGGACAATGTGTGAGTCATATATTTCAGTAGAGGAGGGCTACAAATGGAATAAACTTTACACATTAGTACTTGGCGCTAAAAATAGATATTTCTATCATACCTAAATATACGAGCTTTGACAAGAAATATCCTGTTATAATTTAATAAAACTTACCGAACAAATCAAATCAAAATCAATCAAACTTATTTCCCGGACGTGGTCACAAAGTACAGATGCTTTATAATAGAGTTGAAATCGCACATTTAATACAACGCATGCAAATGTTTACAAATGTATAATAAGTCCATAAAATAGTTTTACAATAAACTATATATACTAAGAAAATAACAAGCATCAAGAAATCATCAAAAATTATCATCATTTAAAAATATGTATTATGAGGTACCTCATAATACATAATATCATTTAAGGAGTTAGTTAAAATAATTTCAAATTTATATATACATCCATCATCATCATCATGAGGTGCATCAAACTGAAGTTTGGCGATCAGAGTGAATTTATATATTGATTATATTAAAAGGTCACCAGGTGAAATGTTTGCTCATTTGCTCGCCCTTCCTAAAAAAAAAATTTAAATGTTATAGTGTTGTAAATTGGATTAGAATGACGAGAAGGGCCGACCCGAAGTAAAGATGAGACAAGATCTAGTAAGGAGAAGAAAATGTTGTAAATCGCAAGTGACATTACTTAGGCATTGCGTTTGAACATTTCTAAGAAACATTTTGAATAGATAAATTTGTTTGGATATCTAGAAGATCTTACCTTATGCGTTTAAGCTAAAATATAATGGATATTATTTAACGAATCACCACCAGCTGTGGACCACCATCATTTTTCTAATAGTGGTCTTTAACTGCTAGTAGGTCTGTGTGTACCACTAAACAGTAGCTTGTAAACTATACGGCGTATCGATTTGAAGGGCGTTGTAGTTGATGAAATTACTAGGGTAATGCGACTTAATATCTTATGTCTCAAGGCGACGACCACAATATGGTGTGGTGGTGTGGTATGTCATCCTAACTAGTTGTAGTAACATGTTGTAACCGGTAAGTATATCACTTACCGTAAGTTGAACGTCCCGCTCGTCTCTTCGCTT
The DNA here is from genome assembly GCA_029034505.1 of Ornithoptera priamus. Taxonomy (NCBI): domain Eukaryota; kingdom Metazoa; phylum Arthropoda; class Insecta; order Lepidoptera; family Papilionidae; genus Ornithoptera; species Ornithoptera priamus. Next base: position 3,781,466 of record JARDWD010000331.1, read on the forward strand.
CGTAGAATAAATAAAAAAGTTACAATCGAAGTTTATATAAGTAACATTAAATAAGTCTAAAAATTTAGGAGCACTGTACATATCTCCACGTCCTATACTCCATATATCAAGTACAAATAATAATGGGAGTATTTCAGAACCAAACACGGGTTATTTAATTTATAAATCAGGCATCGTTAAGGCTGGATACGTCAAAGGCATGTAGGTACTATCGCATTCAAATATCCATTAGAAGGTTTCTTTTGATCCGGCATCAATGAATGCTGCCTCGTTCGACGCTGGGATTAATTAGAGCTGCCATTCACTGGCTATTCAACGATGCTCCAGCCAACTATGGATGGACCAACTTCCAGCTCGGAAGCAGTGTGTATTATTCACGATCCATTATTTAAATCAGGTAAAGTTTTTTTTTCGTCCAGCAAGCGGTAAATGATACGCTTAACTATAATAATGTGGCAGTATTTAGGATCATGTACACTGCAACACACTGAGCTTGTCGTCATGAGAGGTTATGTTTCTTTACGCAAGTAATGCCGTTCAAAAATAAAAACCTCGCTAATAACAATATAGTCTTCAGAAACAGAGAACTGCAACCACCTGTTGGATACAGTTATTTTTTATTATAAATATTGAAACTGTATTACAAGAGGCGGACTTGATGTCTATGTCGTATTCTCACTTCGAGGTGTAGAGAAATATAGAGGAGAGGTATGCTGGATATATATAGTATATGAGACTAAAGTAATATAATTGAATGTAATCATTAAAGTCTATATCTATTATTATGAACAGAGGAAAATTCCGACAAAATTAGATTGTAAAACACTCCATTCAATCCGATGAACTGTCAGAGAAAACATTTTTAAATAGGTATTTGGTACAGATTTTGTGAAAATAGAATAAAACAAAAATATGTAAAAAAACGTATATAATATAAACTGATGCTCTCATCATATAATCTTTAATGTAAATGTTGATTATTAAAAATATTTAAAACATATTGTCTATGAATGTAATATAAAAAATAAGATATGTAAATATATTTATTTATATGATATATAATAAAAATATATATATATATATAAATTTTTAAATATCCATGAATTTACATTCGATACAAAATAAAAAATATAAAACAAAAAAAATAATACTTTAGCAATTTAGATAGTAACATGCAATAAAATAATCAGACATATACTGGTGTTAAAATATATAACGCTCTTTTCTTATCGAAGGATAATATGTAATGATTTATTACTGTATGAATCAAGTAGACAAATGTATGAAGATAACGTAAAAATAACCTTACCGTGGGTCTTGAAATAATTAGATTTAACTACAATATATTAGCTACAATTTATTTAGCTTAATATAAATTTATCTGCCGACCTAGATTTTTTAATATCTCCATTATAATTGTCTCTCAACAGATTTTAACAAATACAATTAATATACGTTAGTTGTTACAAGTCCACCCTAGGTGTTCATATCGTTAATACTTCTAGATAATTTGAATAAAGAATCTTCGAGATTTTACGACTAATCTTATGATATTACTCACATGGTACACCTTTTTAAATAAACAATAAAATTTATCTACAAAAGTAAACAAAATACGAACTGCACACCATCAGCCATTTTGTTAAAATGTCGGCCGCGCATGCGTTGTATAAACTTCCCATGAATAAGGGGATGAAATTCTTCTTCCATCCTTTTCTAATCAATAGTTTATTGGATATTCTTTCTCTGTCGTCGATCCTTTTGTTGTATTAAAACGGGAGAGGGTCTACTTTTCAATATAAGGTTAACTTCCAACTGTGAAGTTTGCGCTACTTTTGCATTGACTCGTGACTTTGTTCCTATAAATTTAGAGAGCGTTAAATAACGCTGTAATTTATTTTAAAAAGATAAATCAAACTCATTTTAAGTAATTAATACACAACTTATTATTATTAAATAGTACGTAATCATCAATCTGCTGCAAAAAAAAGCAACCTCAATGGCAAGTATTTACCACGGCGTCCCGCACGGCGAGTCACCATCCTTACGTTGTGGACATGTCGATTAAGCGAACAAAGAGGTTCAGTTCCTCGTTCTTCACAAGAATAACAAAGGAGTGGAACCACTTGCCGGCGTCCGTGTTCTCGACCAAATGCGACTTGGCTGTCTTCAAGCAAAGAGCAAATAGCGTTAAAGTGTGCGCTTTACCCCCACAGACCACATCATCATTTAACATCAGATGGGATCGTCATCAAGCGCTAACCTTGTTAGTTTAAAAAAAAACAGTTAATGTTTTAAACTTAAATTTTTCTTGCATCATATCTAAGTCATCATCAATCAATCATCATAAATAAATTGAAGTAGAACTTCTTCTTGCAGTTAATGTATACTAAAAAAAGATTCAAATATTACTTAAATCTCTAACACTAGTAGCGAGTATTAAAAACTCAGGTAGTAATATTAACAGGATTACGTAGCAAAATGCCTTTAAGTTATAAACAAGTCAAAATAACCAGTCAAAACATGTCAAAGCTACCGAAAATGTTTGCCTGTTGAAATGGTCCCTGGAGAGCAATGAACTAGCAGTATTTAACAGAGGGTTCTTAAACTATCCGACTCGGAAAGGGTTTAAATAGTATTTAAAAATTTTGAACAATGCTTGCTTTGTTAGGGGTGGTACAGTTTTAACAGGATTATTTCGCAGCTTCTACTGTTATTGTTTAAAGCAGGTATTTTTCGAAAAAAGTAAATTGATAAAGTAACATTTGATATAATTAAATTTTAGTGGTTTTGATTCAATAATCATTGAGCAATGATCATTTAATGATAAACATACATTGTTATATTATTGTGGATCGTTACAATCCAATATAATAACGTTGCCTCTTGTTACAAGAGACGTATGTCTAGGAGCGGACTTCCATCGGTTGGAATGATGATCATGACTTTTTGTTTTGTTCAGGAAGTGAAAATCATGTGAAATAAATAAATTAGGTTATGAACATTTCTATTGTTTTTTTGTAATATTCTGAACATAGTCGGCCTTATTGAATATGAAAATATACCAATAGTTTTTAAAGTAGTGTAAAAATAAATACTAAATAATAAAGTTACAAAATGCATCAGTATCGATTGATTATTACATTTACTGGTGGTAGGTCTCTCATGTCCTAGACCGTCTAGATAGGTAGGACCGTAGCTCTTATTTCTGCTGCCTAACAGTAGCTTACAATTAGGACTGTGTTCCGGTTCGAAGAGAGTTGTAGCTCATGAAATCACTGAGGTAACGAGGTACTTAACATGTTACATCTCAAGGCGACGAGCACAATCTGATGCAGTGTGTATCGTGCTAACTAACGCCACGTTGTTATGGGCAGGCTTATCATTTACCATCAGGTGAGCGTTCCGCTCGTCTCGTCGCTTCCTTGAATAAAAAAAATAATATCAAATAAATTTTTGTTTAACCGACCTGGATATTCACCAGAAAGTAAATGACACGTCTTACCATAACATGGCCTATTAATGAAGTTTCTAGATTGCGCTTATCACTCTAAGAGAGGGAAGATATAAGTTTTCCTTATCTACTATTTTCGCTCAGCTACAGCGTTCTTCAAATCAGAGTGCAGTAACGTCTACACACTACTGTTTAGCACTACAAGTATGACATAATCAAACGTCCGGTCTCCGGAAACAGAGGCCTACCTTTGAAAATGAAGAAGCAAAATTATTTTATATAAGGTAAGGTATAACAGTGGTTAAACTAAAATAAAAAAGTTATGGTATATGTATGCAGTCAAGCCATTTTTAATATTTAAGAAGAAGACAACTAAAAGTTTTTTTGTTTAATCTCCCGTTAAACTAGACCAAATCGGTTTAAACACAATAAAAAAAAGGTTTAAATATATCTCCTCTTTATTGATAGCGCCCTTATAATTGACTAGAGAAGTACAATGTGTTACTCATAAATAATCAATCTTAAAAAAAACTTATCACATACAGAGTCATAGTCTCTTCACACTTACCACTCAAATAGGAACTTTTTTTATAAGCCTATTTAAAAAGTTATTATATTTTAACAGGTATTAACCTAACAAGTAAATATTTTACTTTTGTCAATATTTTCAATCAAAACTTTTCTAGTACTTTGGACACTTTTATCGATTCCAAAGACATGTTTATTGATATGTAGTTAAAGTAAAAAAAAATCATCGAGTATTGATATAACTTAAATATCTCTAATTATACTAAATAAGATCATTATTTATTACTTAAATTAATAATTATTACTTAAGTTAAAATTAGTATTTAATCTATATTTACATTTTATCTATGGCAATATACATCATCACAAATGTTATATGGAAATAATCGAAGAAGTTTTTAGTACTGAAAATTATTGTTGTCACATTTTTTGGATTAGGCTCCCTCCAAATGTCGGCATCATGCAGGCGTTTTGTGATATATTACCTGTAATATGATTTAAGTTTGGGGCTGTACCGTTAATTTGGTAACCTGAATAATTACCAATAGCATTAGCAGATTGCCTTGTGTCCATATACTCGGGTATATTTCCTAATTTTGTAGCGCTTATGTCTTCATTTCCGTACGGGTCAGGGGAAGTGGATAATTTTCCATCTTTTTTTGCTTTCATTCTTCGGTTTTGGAACCAAATTTTGATTTGTCTCTCGGTGAGCCCTAGCGCATGCGAAACCTCTATGCGCCGTCTCCTTGAAAGATATTTATTAAAGTGGAATTCTTTTTCCAACTCTAACGTCTGATATCGGGTGTAAGTTTGTCTCGTGCGTTTTGATCCTTCTTTCTTATCATCACCTAAAACATAATATTAATTAGTATCCTTTTGCATATTTACTATCAATATATATTAATACAATTTATGTTACATACCACCAGTGCTCTTCATCCACGGGTAAAATGCTTGTACGTCTGGAACAGCGGCCATTTTGTTCTCGGCATAATCCGCATTGTCCCCGCCTGCATTGACCCTTGTCACATCCTGACAGGCCTCTTCGTTACCGAGTGATGATTGCGCGCTCTCTTTCGCAAACGGCGCCCCACCCATAGCGTCTTTGCTCTTGATTTTTGTTTGATCCTCGACGCCGCTTTGAAATTCACCATGAAATTGAGGTGGTTTTTGATTAATATCCAAGGTTTCAGATTTTTTCCATTCATTTACATCGTCTTGTCGGTATCTTTGCATTGATTCTTCCGTATAAGATTTTACAAATTTCCCGTAAAATGGTTGTATTTTTCTATCCTGAGGTTTTGTTAATAGTGATCTTAAATTAGGCGAATCTTCGTCTTCTTGACTTGTTGATTTAATAGCACTGGATGTACTATGTGGCGATCCGTAGCTTGTTTCAGAAATACTGCATTGACTAGGAGAATTCACAGAACGAACATCCTCATTTTTGCCTTCATAACACGCATTACTTACAATGTTTTTATGATCATATCCAACACCGTTTGACTGTGTGTAATAGTTAATTTCTCGCCACTTGTTAAACATTTCATAATTTACTTGATTTCCATAGTCCGTTGAGTAGTTGTGCCAATTTGTTGGTTCAGACTTCACCACGCTACAGTGTTGACTTTGAAAGTTTTTGTTTACAGTTTCATGGTTATGAGATTGAAGATATTCAACGCTTTGAGGATAATAATTATTTTGAAATGAAGGATAGCCATTGGGAACTGGAGGACATTGATAAACAGGGTTTGGAATACTTTGCCGAGCGGCCTGAGGATATAGATCCGCACTATTGGTCCACATATCACTTGCACGGTTGCTTGCAGCAATGGAAGACATTATGATTAAGTCTCACATTAAGTTCACTGTCACTGCGGAGCACTGATCTTGTCAATATTAGCACTGATACTAGCCAGCGTGGGAGGCGTTGTGTCTGCTATGTTGACTGCGAAACGAATGCAGTAAGTGTCAGCAGGCGGCAAGACCCTACAATTGTAATACTTTTATGTGACCTAAAAAAAGTTTTGGGGTACTTTCAACAATAGCGACGCCATTGTCCCTTTGCAATGTTGTAAAACCGGTTTTGTTATCTCTGTCTAGCGCTCGCTCCACTCCCTTAAACATTTACGAGAGGGAGATGGCGAATATTTGGGGGAATAGATTGCAAATATCCTATAAATGTTTACAATGCCAATATTTCCAATACTTTTGTATGTGTGTTCGTGTAGCTAAATAATCATTGATTGATTTGTGTGTGTGTGAGTGCGAGGGGGTGTTATAGATTGATTTTATTCTATTATTGGTTTAGTGTAAAGCCGCGTATGTGTGTCACTGTGTTGCATTTGCAACGTTTGTGGCTCATACAGGCTGATTCAAAATTATTCAATGACTTTATTATGAGGTTATTTTAAAAAAAATATTTAGTTCTTGTATATATTTTACTGATTTCTAATTTAAACTTATTTAATGATTCTATGATATATATAAACGTACATTAAGTTGCATTGGAATAAATCTGAAACCGAAACTAATCGAAGAAGCTAATAATATGTACCACCACTTGCGTAAATGAGTTGCTGATCTTTTTTAATGAATAAACTACAGAACAACAAAATTACTTTTTCTATATAATCAAAAAGTTTTAATAAAAGGCTTTTTACCCAGCATGATAATAATTTCTTTTTTAAGTAATCAAATCATCCTGTAGATCATGTACAGGACATAACTCACTCTGTAACAGTTCAATCGGAGCACAATGCCAGAAGCTGCGCGTGCGCCGCCGCTTGCGACTCAACACGCGAATGTCGCCTTATGTTCCCTTTGCTAATGAATTACATATTTAAATTATTTTAGTAATAATTACTATATGCGTATCGTATAAACTAAGAATTGAGAAATAAGTCTATTTAGTCTTTCGTATTAAATACTATTGAAATAATTTAGATATAATGCAATCAATATTTACAATGATACAGCGTCAAAATTTGAAGATTCTGTATTCGCGTTTGTTTAGGTGTTTTTTCTATTCACAATAACTTTTTTATAAAGAAGGTAGTTCGAAATTATATTTAAAAAAATAAAAGTTGAGATATATATATATATATATATCTGTAATACAAAACATATTTTAGATAGTAAATTTATTGAGACAGAAATATGTAGTAATAAAGAAAACTTTTGTTTTAAAATAGGTTTTAATCGGAAAATTTCAATTATAATATGTAAATTGCATTGCGATATCTAGATTACTTATGTATATAACATGGAGCATACTTTTATAAACCTAAAGAGAACTTTTGTAGCGTTATCGCTGAATCATGTTACGTTCGCAGTATTGTACGCCCAATAGTAAACCACTGCATACACTACAGCGAATGCGACATATGCACGCTTTGTTGTAGCACACACCTCCCAACCGAATCGAAGCTCGCATCTGTCAGACGAGCGCACACCCACAAATATACGCATTGTGCAATCGCCTTTATAATTCTTTCCCAGTTTTCTAAGGGCAATTTTAAACCTCATTTATTAACTTATTTGCAGCAGTCATATAACTTTATATTTTCAACGAACTTTATATATGAAAATGTGGTGTAATCTTCAGGAGAGGTTTAAATCTAGTCGTAGTCTATCCGCTGATGATGATATATATGCAAACAATTTTAAAACAACTAAACTTAATCAAATACTATTCATAAAATATACAGATAAAATAATATATACATCTCGTAACTCATGTATGGATTAAATGCATCTGTTTACTTCATCGGAAGTAATAAATCGATGTATGGTAGGTATTATAACAGGTTAATATTTAAGTTTTTGGCAATTAATACTTTGTTTTTAAAGTAACTTTTAATACATAAACTTTTTAAAAACATCCATCCTAAAGCGTGAGATCTAAAAAGATTTAAAAAATTTCGTAGGCAAACAAAAATTCAATATAGTTATATATAAATCATTCATTTCGATCTTTATGGTTGCGACATTAGATATTAACATGTCCAAATATTTCTAACTCATTAAACGCTAACAAATAAAAGCAAACAAATGATTTAACCGATTACTATGAATCATTACAAATAAATATTTAATAACCAGATTAAGCACACCAACCCGACCTCGGTGTACAGCTTTTAAATAAAACTTAAGTTCAATTTCACACTGAATTCCTAAATCAATTTCTATTGGGTTCCATACAAAAAAAAATAACTTTAATAACATCCTAAAACAACGATAACTTGCTGAATAAATTCAAACTTAAACACTTAGAAGATACGGTTGTTAATATATTAATGAATTTACGAAAACAACGTTAGTATGTCAGTATAGAATGATTTCAAAATGGAACTTGCTCGCCCTTGTGCGTAGGGTCATAGAACACATTTTTGTCCCTCGACACCAGATCACATTCTCGTCAGACTGTGTCGCTGACAATACCACACCATTAATCTTGCGAAATCAATCGATGGCTTATTCAGAACACTGTATTTGGTTTTACCGCGCCGGTCTTTTCGCTAGGTATTTGCTTTGGATCTTTTACTCTTAATTTATTGCGCACGAAAAAAAAAAAACGCCACATCTGCCGGGTGCATTGTGCTTATGAAGATCGAAAAACTTAAACTTTTTACTGGACGGTAGGTACTTACCGCTTAAAGTAGACGGCGGCACTTTAAAAAATATTTGTTACTTTATAACAGGCAACATAAAACAATACAACATTTTCTCAGTATTTATCTGTCGGCGTTTCTTTGATAGTATTAGTAAGTTGAAAGTTGTAAATTCTCTTACCTGCTGCTGGTATTTGCAAATTTACTTAAACAAATACTTTAATAACTTTGGCGATAGAAAAAAAACTTTTGTTTAATGTAGACCGGCTAGTCTTAAAACAATAGGTACGGTATAGTTAAATTTTTTATACTCTATGTCTGTGATGACTTAAAGTCATCAAATATATAAATTTAGTTAAACTATATTCAAACTTAAATGTTTTGTATATTACAGTAATTACTTAATTTAATAAATAATTTAAATATCCGGCTACAGTGTACGTAAATATCGCTCCAGCTCCAATATGAACCACCAAATAACAGAGTCAGAAACATATATTATGGTCTGATGAAAGTTGTGACTAGTCAAAATACTAGATTAATATATTAAATCTAAAAGCTACAGTCTCTATTAGGTGCTTTATAAAATAAGTCCTAATAATATTGTACACTATACAATGGACTCACTCTTTACTGGTGGTAGGTTTCTGTTGCCAGAGACCGCCTAGGTAGAAGGCATCACCGCATTTCTGCCGCAAAACAGTAGTGTGCAAATATTACCGTGTTCGGGTTTGAATGGCACTGTAGCTAGTGAAATTACTGGCGTAAGTCGACTTAACATCTTATGTCTTAAGTCTATGTGGTGCTCTGAATATCATCTTAATTAGCGCCACGTTCTTATGGGCGGGAGTAACCCTTACCGTCACGTGAACGTCATGCTCGTGTCGTCGCTTCGGTGAATAAAAAAAAGAATGGCCTCCCCGTCTCACTTCGTAATATAAAACGTTAGTAAAGTGAAGAAAAACATTTAGAAAGAAAACATAATTTTGTTGTTAAAAAAAACTAATCATTATTCCGCAGCGAACTAAACTTTAAGTCAAACATGCCCTCACTTCACGGTTAACAATTGAATAATTATCTGTGAGAATTGTCTCGCACCACTATTTTGTCAACTGTACGCCTGTTGACAGTTAAAGTGGTAAATTTGAAGATTTATGGTCCATACGTACGAGAAATGGAACGGGATCCGGGCGAGACGGGAGCGAAAGTACCATTCGGAAATACCTAATAACTGGAAATTAACAAACCTCGAATAATAAATGTGAACCTTTTTTAAATTCATTATAATTGATAGTATTACATATATAGTCATTATCAACCTCCAAAAATTAAAAAAAAAACAATGTCACAATATATCCTTAAAGGTGTGAATTTACATAATACCCTAAAGTGAGGAATACAAAAGGCGAGCTTAATACTTGTTCGTATTCTCTGTCAGTCATCTTTCATATACCATATTCCAGGAACCATGTACTATATCATAACCTTCATATACCATGTAAAACTCATGATATAAGTCTACTAATGTCTACGCTGATCATAATGCTCCCCAAAAGCGTTATCTGAACTCGCCTTGGACTTGCGGAAACTGATCACAGGGAAGGTAGTTGCTCTTTCACTGTATTTACTAGCGATTATATATTAAATAACGAAGATATTTTTTATTATAAACTTTTTTAAGTGCATTACTTAAGTAACATTTCTAACCTTTCCAGGCTTTATTTCTAAAATATCATCAAGTTAGTATTATTATAAAACACTAATATAATACCTGTGTTCCATCGTTGTTATTATAACTTTCGCAACCTTTATGCCCGGGACTCCTTCCCTTTGAAATGATGGAAACCCTTCGTTTAAGCGAAAACCTCGGTTGTTTCGCACTCTTTTGACAGTGAATCGTAAAAAGATTATAAAGAAGAACAATTACTCTAAATGATTACGACTTCTTTAGCAAGAGCGACTAGTGGAGAACAATACAAGCGGCATTTTAAAAAATATAAAATTTACGAGCTCAATACGTCCTTTATCAGCTCCTTCGGCAATTGTAGGGACAAGCTGACTTTTGTATACCGTTTTGTTGAATTATAAAACGATGGAAACAATACAACCAACTCTTCTCTTATTTTTTACATTCTCACCTTTATTTATCGTATTATGTGACGATCAATTCCTGTTAAGGAAATAATACTTATCATAATTAAATTATATAAGTATGCAAAATTAATGAAGAGGTTATATAAATTTTTCAAATCGCAAATTAAGGAAATTGTTAACTTAAAATCCGGATATTATCAATCCAGAAGAAGCTGATCCAAATAAGTATTTATTTAGCCTTTACGGACGTATTAGAAACAATGTAATCATTTATATACTTCTCTTTCTTTCTTTGTTAAATTAAACTTTGATTTTAAATAGAAACGTTATTTCATTAAGAAATACAGATGGATACGTACATCTGTAAATTACAATGCTAATATATATCCTTACGATATAGTTATCTTTAATATACCATGGAGTCCAAAAATGTTGATTTTTAACAAACACCGCTCCCGGTCAGCTGGTCGCATACAATCTCTCGCCTCGGTGTAATGCTGCTATACCACCCTTAAGGCCATCGCACACTGACGGATTAAAATAAAAATCTGACACTTAATAAAGAAAACTGTATCATTATTGCTTTTTTTAAATTTATGAGGTGCCAAGACAAGCGAGAAATTCACCTGATGTTAACTGATACGCCTGCTCATAATATAATGTGGTGTTAGTTAGGGTGATGTACATCACATTGTATTGTTGTCGTTGCTTTGGGATATAAGATGTTAATTTTTATTACCTCAGTAATTTCACTAGGTACAGCCCCTTTCAAATGGGAACAGAGTAACAAAAAAAAATTTAATAAGAAGCAAGGGAAAGACTTAAGGCTTTTCTAGAAAAATTTGAAAATGGCTTAGGTTTTAAAGTTTTTTAAATACTTGTCACTGATGTATATAGAATCAAAAAATCAATTTAATTTTAGTTATAACTAGTACGAATACTTTGTTATTTTAATCTCAGTGCCGTTGATGGTCGTTCAGTTAGAGGCCACCCTAAGCTGCCCCTAACTGCACAATCATTAATCAGAGGTTCGATCCTGAACTGCTTACAATAGGGAGTGTTCCGTGCCGATCCATTAGAATAACAATAATTACTCTTCCATTCGCAACGTCATAAAGAATCTGCATCAGAATAAAATCTTCAAATCAATCAATAAACTTACAAACACTTTTATTTGTTATTGACTGAAGTATTTCTCTGATACATAATCACTCAAGAAAGCTACGAAGATTAAGATTATTAAGCTACTTTTTACCTATACTTTGTAGTCTTAATAATTTCTCCTTATTTGCTTAATAATGAATTTTACTTGATTAATTTAATATCATTACATTTTTTCAAAAATCAGCAGGCAATGTACTGAGCAAAACAAAAAATTATTAAACTTTATAGTTAAAGTAAGGGTATGGGGAGTACTGCACTATAACTCACGAGTACCCAAGCCAAGCTCACCTACCTGCTCGTGATTCACTCTGCTAATCAAAAAATGAGGCTCTGGTTCCCACCAAACTGAATTAGGCCACCGAGGTGGGAATTGGCCCAAATCTCGCCATATGAACCCTTAAATACGACGGCCTCTAGTGGCCGGCGGTACTGGATGCCATGCCGTTGAACGTCACAGGAAGCCGTTGGATGCGGGCGGCGCAGAATAGATCCATGTGGAGATCATTCGGAGAGGCCTATAATGCGGTGGATGTCTATCGGCTGTTGACAATGAAAGTAATATTGATGTAGATACAACTGTGACAACAGAATTTTCTTCTCTTGCTATGCTGCTTCATGTCTGAAGGTTGAACGTTAATTCCGAAAATACTCAAGCTTCTTACAAAACTAAATACAGTTTCATTCATCTGCCAACCCTTCTTTTCGTCTATCATGATTAGCTGTCGGAAGCTGTATCGGATGAACGCATAAAATATCTAAGAGATGCGACATTTTTAACAGTAAATGTTTGAACTTGTTTAAATTGTGACAAATAATTAACTCACACACAGTATTATTTAGGAAATACCATTTTTTAAGTTACGTAGCGATGAGATATTCAAGACGTTCACCTGATGATAAGTAATACCCCTGCCTAATAACAAAATCATGGTAGTTAGGTGGATATACATAGCACCACTTAGCGCTCGTCGCTTTGAGAAATAAGATGTTGTCTTGTTACCGCGGTAATTCCATTAGTTTTAACGCTCTTTATACCGGAGCATAGTAATATGAACAGCACAGTTTCGCAGAATAAGAAACTGCAGTGGTATTTAGATAGACTCCGACCTGTATATACTGAATATTTAAGTAAACTGAATATTCATGGCATTATAACAATTCAGTGATGATAAATCACAATAGTTGAAGTGGCGGGGACGCGGTGTGCGTGATTCTAAACAAAACACGGTCGACTCCAACGGCTCCAAGAAAAACACGGCCCGACTGATTTACGAGACAATTTTATTCGAATACGCGGCTAGAAATAAAGTGTATCGTAGAAACATCGGATTAACCTCTGCACAACGGATTGGCGAAGAGTTGGTGTGTAAAATTAACCTCTCAAACAGCTCAGCAATAATATATTCGTAACGTTTGCTAACCAGCTAACAAATAATACTTTTTAAACGTAATTTTTTCAATTTCACACTGTTAAGTAACAAAGAGACGAGAGAGAAGATAGTGAGGCATGCTCGCCTAGAATACTCTGGCTCTCATGTTGACGGAATCGGAATACAGCAACACTACTATGACAGCATATTTATAGCATGTTACATAGATATATAATATGAAAATAGCTAGGCAGATGTGAAATTACACTAGAACCAACTAAACTCTTCAATAGCACGTGCTTGCCTACTGCGTAACGAAAGCACTCAAAAAGCTTAAATAGAAAGTTCGATTTCTAACTTTTTGTATAATTAAAACAAAAATTTTCGAAGAGTTGTTTAACATTGCAAAATTAAATAAAAATCGAGATTTGTATTTCTTACAAGATATCTTAATATATGTTAATTATAACCCTAATGAGACCATCTCATGTCTCCAAGTATAAAGCTATCTAAATAAATGCTTAGCGCTGCCATTTTGTTATAGATCATAGTGTTGTGATTTTTAAACTTATGTTATTTTTTATTTTCTATTAAGATAAACCTAATAAAATAATAAATAATGTTATAAATACCTGTGGTTTTTTTTTCTAAAAAATATGTAAAAATATATGGTAATCATAATTTTGGAAAAACGTGAAAGAATTGATTAAGATATTCGCCTTCATCCATGGCATACATGGCAGTACTGCGATGGCATGCAGTAGATATCTAGCTTAAATATTTTTTTGTGATAATAATATTAAAATAACCTTCGCTTAATTATTGTCTGTTTTTAGATCTACCGTCATCGCTAAAATGCTAGATGCGAGCAGTACAGATTAGATTGGTGTGGACATTTTTCGGTGAGACCCAGATGTGAGCATTTATCAGCTGATGATGATAGCCAGTTTTTATAGTAAGTAGTATTGAATTTTTATATTTAATAATCATAATAGTTATAAATATTGCAATCATCTGATGAAGACAACAGCAATAAGCACATAGTGTACGCATGTGTTTGTATATATGTATGTATACTTTAAGTTATTATAATAAATATAAAGTTAGTTTGCATCTGCTTGATATATTTTGAATAGTTCTCAGGGTTGGTTCGTATAAAATGTCTCCAGGGATAAAGATCCGTTCTTTGTAATAACACCTTCATGGATGCAATAAAATATTTAAATGATAACAAAAGTTTATAATAACTTTAATTGTATATTTTCTGTATTTTTTTTAAAATATGCAGCTATAATAAAACAGCTGTGTTCCGGCTGTTAAAGTATGAGAGCTGGAATATCTTGAAACTAAAGTGGTTATCCCATCGAATATTGGCCAGTTGTAGGAAAAAACCTTTTACAAGTAGTATATATTAGAAAAAAAAAAGATAGAGAGGTTTCTACGTATCCCTTTGTGCTTAATCGCGAAATGGGGGATGCAGAGCCTTGCCGGGGCGGCCTATGAAAATGATATCACTGCCGACATAGGAATACACTTAATGTTTCTCTATTCGACGATATCTTCACATCGCTACGCCGAACCTTCCGACAATCAATCATGTTTTATGCGGAGACATTTCTTTGTGAGCTTGCCTATGTACGCATTGGGTAATTAACGAGGATTGTTACACGACCTAAATGCGAAATCTTTTCATTAATAAATAGCCATCGCCAGTAGTCAGCAAACATTACTTTGTGGGAGTTTAAAGAGCACTAGACGCTAATGAGACTTGACTTAGGGATAAGTCTACGTTGCCGGAAACCGTTTTGGTTATGTACCACCGCAGTCGATTATTCTACTGCAAAACAATAGTGTGTAAACATTACCGTGTTTTTGTACATTTCAGATCAATTCAATTATTTGTTACTGGGGTAACGAGACTTAAAATTTTATGTATCAAGACGACGAGCGCTGAATTGCAGTATAAACTATCATAACTTCATTGTTATGAAATATAAAATTTATAATTTTTTTTGACGCAAAACGAGATAAGCAAGATGTTTTCCTGGGGGTAAGCGACACGTCTGTCCATACCAATTTGGTGCTAGTATGGATAGTATATCCTGTACTTGTCGCATTAAGGTTTAATATGTTACTTCAGTAATTTCACTAGCTTCAGCGCTCTTTAAACTAGAAAATAGTAATGTTTGCATACTAGTGTTTCGCGGCAGAAATAGGAGCTGCAGTGGTACCTATCTAGACGGTCTGGCAAAGAAGACCTACCACATAGTGACACAGTCTATAGATCTATGTCATTATGTTGAACTGTTTGTTTTATTATTCTGTATTTATAAATTAACTTTAAATTAGAGTAACATTAGGCGGACTTAATGCTTATGGGAATTCTCATCCAGCCAACCTAGGACACGATGAGACCCTGTAGTAGCTGAGGTATAATTATAGTATATATGTACACAATACAAAACATACATACGCGGTACTATTTTAAAACATATAGAAAATACTTTATTTTTTTTTAAATCCACAAGGTTATTATGTGGTCTGTGGTGGTAAGGCGTACTAATCTAGTAACAGCCAATTTCCTTTTCAAAATACCCACGTGATATTTGGATGGGCACACCGACGTTGTTAAGTTGCTCTCACCGTACCCGTATTTTTTTTTGTTCGGTACTGATATAATATCATGGTGCAGATAGTTCCAGAGTCGTGCTGCCTGAACTGTAATAGAGTTACCAACAAAGCAAGTATTAAGTCGAGCCATGGACGGGAACGTACGTCTTACGCAAATTAGAATTGTTTTATTCATTGTGTTTAGGTACAGCGTGTCAAAGTGCCGAAGTCGCGGTGAGCGAGGAGTGCTGCGGGCCGCGGGGCCACATTGAGAGCGAGTTGACTAACGACCTGCCAATCAGGCCCCGGCTTAATTGGAAATCCGTGTTTGTAGAACCGCTCCCCGCTTTAGAAGGCTTTTGTTGCTAAAAATTAAACATTTCGCCATCGGAAACCTCGGTGTACATATTGTAAATTCTTATTAACTAGCAGAAATATGAATTAGTTCTCGTCTATGTATTTTACTAAACATTCGTCAATAACAAATACGTAATTTTTTTTTGAAATGGCGCTATGAGCAAAATCATCTGATAGTAAGTGATAGCTTTAATTAGAAAAATACGCACTGTATCACAGTACTCTTTGTCGAAGACCGTCAAAGTACAACCGCAGCGGAAACAGATTCTGCCACCAAATAATGGTGTGCAAACATTATAGTGTTCCGGTTTGATTGAAGTTGTGACTATTGACACAACATGTACGTTACTTCACTGCATACTGTGAGTGTTACCTTAACTAGAGCCATATTGTTATGAGTAAGTGAGCTACTAACCATCAGGTGAACGTTGTACTTGACTCGTCACTTTGACGAATAAAGAAAAAAATGTACAGCTTTTCAACCCACAGATTAATAAACTTTTCACACTTTACTTTGGCATTATAAATGTCAAAGTAAATGCTGTGGTTAACTGTGTAACGTGATATACTAACTTAATAAGTTATAAGAAAAATATAAAAGTTAGTAAAATGCGTAATGATTTTTTCCATCAGCTAACTTATTTAGGAATAAGACTACGTGGTGACGCTTTAACGGAAAAGATTATATAAAATAAAACTTTTGTGTATATAAATTGAAACAAAGGATTTATTTAAGTAATATCAACACGACGGGATGCTTTGTAGAAACTGATCAGGCTGAGAAAAATAATCCTTCAGCTGCTCTTTTCAACTGATAGTACTTAAGCCCGGTCTAATCCATCGGCAAACCATTCCTACCGCGGTCTTCAGGATGCACCTTTTCAGGCAATTGCTCTCCAGGATCAATCTTGGGATCTTACGAAAGAGATCCTCATTACTGTCGTCATCAGCTTTTGTTTGCAGTTTGCTTAAAATTAAAACTATGTTTGCGACAACTTAAAGGAACAACATACATAAACTATAAATTATTAAAAATGTTTTAATGATAATCATCTCATATATAAGCAATTTATTAGATGATCATCATTAAAAGTACCGTTAAATTATTAACGGTACTTTTTATCTATTTTAATTTTAACTATTTAGTTTTAACTATTAAGTTAATAGCTAAAAACTATCGACGGTACTTTTGCATATAAACATGTGTGGAGTGTTTTATTTAAATAGTCAAAAGAAATACTTTTAAAAGAATGCTAAGTAGACTAATGCTATGGAAATTAGAGTCTATTTTTAGCTACTGGTTATAGGTCTCTGAAGCCGGAGACTACAAGGGAGGTATCACCCCAGAGTTTATTTCTGCCGCCAAACAGTTGTATGCAAACATTACTATATTCCAGTTTGCAGGGTAGCAAGTGAAAATATTGACTTAACAAAGTTCGATATTTTATGTCTCAAGGGGTTTAAGGGGTTCCGCCCAATATCTTACGGAGCCCAAGTTAACCTCACTTGTACGCAGTGCACACTGCTGAATAACAGACGAGGCTCTAACAATGAGCCAGAAATCTGCAGAGATCTCTGGGGTGTCCAATTGTGGACGTCTATCGGCTAATGATGATGTTTCAAGGCGGCGAGCACAATGTGATGCTGTGCATAACATTTTAAACAACGCCACGTTGTTAAGGGCAGGCGTATCACTTGCCATCATATGAACTTCCCGCCCATCTCGTCAACGTAAAATAATAAAAAAAAACTATGATGAAAAGTTCAATATTATTTTAAAATACATCAAGAGGGAACAAGAAGATCAGCAGTAGATCGTTATTGGTTGCTGACTAGTGCAGGCGTCAAGTGTGTATGGTAATTTTGGCAGCGACACGAATTCTGCCTGTTAAACTCGCTCCCGCGATGTTAATGTGCTTACACCGGATATATTGTATGGACGCGCTGTTACTAATTAATATTTAACTTTAACCGACAACTTGAGCATCAATTCGATCGGAAGGTACTTATTTTTAAATATATTTCTTAAAAATATGGCTCAAATTTCAGTATTAACTCTGGTTTACTGGTAGGAGGTCTCTGTTGCCGGGCCAACGTCCATACCACGTTGAATACACCGGTTCTCATCCGATCATCTAAGTTAAGTAACGTAGGATGCGGTTAGTACTTGGATAGGTGACCACCTGGGAACACCGCGTGATGTTGGCTTTCAGCCCTATAGCGTTGAGCCAATAATAGCTAAGGTAATCCCTGCCTGTCCTAGAAGGCGACTAAAAGGATCTAGAAGTTTCGCGGACCTTCAATGTGGGGGCCCTTATCGCTCAAGAAGCTAAAATGCTAGGGACAGCGTATGGCTTAGCGATGGTGCCAAAGAGGGTTAAGCCTCATCTCAGAGACGTGTTAACACAAAGTGTAGAGGCATCGGTGCGTTCTATAAAAGATCCCAGACTCTCTCCGAATACACTGGTGCATACCACCGAGGGGGCTTTAGTGAGTAAGAATCTCACATAACCATCACTTTGCTCCTAGAAGCAGGGTATTTTTGGAAGATTTTCCCACCGAAACAAAACAAAGGTCTCTGTTACCGGAGACTGTCTAGATAGGTATTTCTGTCACCAGACAGTAGTGTGCATATATTATTTTGTTTCGGATTGAAGGTAGTTAAAGTTAGTTAGTTAAAGTAGTAAAGGTAGTTAGTTAAAGTAGTAGATAGCTAATGAAGTTACTATGGTAACGAGACAACATCTTATGTCTCAAGCGAGGAGCGCAAAGTGTTGGAATGTATACCATCCTAACTAACACCATGTTGTTATGACAGGTATTGCTTCTGGTGTATCATGTGGTGCAGGTCCCGCACGTATCGCCTGTTCGTCGAATAAAAAAAAACACAGTAACAGTATGTTTGCCGCAAACTACAATTATAATCGTAATTTTTATTAGCCTTACAAACCTCGATGTAGTAATGTTAAATTACTGCTTCATGACTTAAATAAAAATCGAAGGATAATACTGACAGTTTAGAAATATACATTTAACACAAGTAGCTTAAAAATCAAAACATTTAAATTAACTTAGAAATATATTTTTTTTCTTATTAGCAATTTTTTTTATTTATGTAAATTTTTCCTTTTTTTATCTTTCTAAGATTTATATACACGATTGTAGGTACTCTTTAATATATTATGGTTTGTCGTGTTATTAATATGCTTCGTGTGTCCATAATTATATCAAATATTATAAATAAACGAGTAAACAATTTTATTAAAAAAAATGGTTTTTAATAATTATATAGGTATACAGAAAATAACGTTAAAAGCACATCTATATAATTCTAACATGTGCCGGGTCTCGCCTTTCTTGTTTGGGGATATTAAAAAATTGTTCCGGCTAGCGTGTCTAATCTCCCGCAGCCGGTGCTCTCCCGCTCACTCAAACAGACGTGTCGCGACGTCACATGAAAAATTTTGAATTTCGGAAATGCCATTCAATTGTTATCGTTACAATATCTAGAACAAAATATAAAAAAAAATATATGATATCCTCACCACAAACATAACACCCACGAATCTCAAACATTTACTGTGAGAAGGGTGAATAGACTACCTATAGGTTATTGCGCTTTACTATTAAACACTAAATCGTTAGTTATCATTAGGTGGGATTTCTCTATTTACTCCATTAATTTTACAAGCTACAGCGCCGCTAAAACTTGAACTAAGTAATGTTTGCTTACAACATTTTGGCGGAACAAACAGGCGCTGCGGTGTAACCTACTTAGAATGTCCTATACATATCTATGCCTATCATACCTCAAGCATCTGCTTGAGGTATGATTTTGAGCTGGAGACAGACTGAAGAATAGATACAGCTAGTCTAGTCTACACGAGATGATAAAAAATAAATTAGTTAAGAGTAAGTTCATAAATTATTGCTTTAAATTACGTAAGATAGTATGCAATAGGAATAAGGATAAATAAATATTACCGTCTACATATACACAATAATATTCTGTGTATTTTTGTGAATATTAGATAACTAAATAGCTTAAGAATAAAAATAATGTAAAAAAGAAGAATAAAAATAATGTTAGAAAAAAATGTAAATAGCGAATAGTAGTGAATATGTTGTAAATAATAAGATAAGTTAAAGCCTTGAATATTAATATCAAGAAAAACTTGAAATAAATTAAAAATAAAAACCAACTTAAAACTTTTCAAGTACATACCACCGATAAAAATTAAACCAAAAATAGTAATTACCATAAATTACATAAGATTTATTTACAATATTTTATCTGTGAAATTATTATATTAAATATTATTTAGTCAAAGAACTTCAGCATAAAGTATAACTCCTAATATTATTGAATGTTATTAATAGTACTTCTTCTAAGTATAATTTTGTTTTATCATTATACCTGCAATTATAAATTGAGTTAAAAAAATATTTTTCAGTATCACTATCGCCATCTACATCTTGATGGACGAAATAATAATCGGGAACGGATGATCTAGCGCCATCTGGAAGAAGATTGACGTATTACATTCATCCCTACATCGCTAAGGGTTGTAAGTGGAAATCTGCGAAAAAGCGCCACATGCAAATATCTTAAAATTGTTCATAAAAAAAAACCTGTTTGGAAAAACGTTTATGAATACTGTTTAGGTTCATATTTTAAGACATATCTATAAGGATATACGCCCAAGTCGTATGACTAATATATTTTTGGAATATGCAAAATAATAATGTATTAATAATATATGCAACGATTTACGATAAGATATATGTAAGTTAAAAACTAATATATGTCATAGTATATACACAAACTAACATATGTAAAGTACAAAGGTAAGATCTAATAACGTTTAAGTAAAAAAAAAATTTATTATGTTTTCATTTGATGGTAAATCATACGCTCAATCGTTATTGTCGCAGTAGTTAGGATGTATACACTACAAAACATTGTGTATGTATGTTTTGGTAATTCTACTAGCTACAAAGACTTTTTAATCAGAATACAGTAGTATTTATAAATAACTGCTTAAAAGGAGTTCGTGTTGGTATCTACTCAAACTAAGATCTATCAAAGATTTTCTTCAGTGATTGATCATATAATTACATATACAATTAATATTTAATAATGTTATATTTAATGTTTTTAGCATACATTTAGTTGAAGTTTATTATGAAGCATGATATATTTATATGGAATAAAACAATACTTATCTATAGCAATTGAAAAAATCCCATTAGAACAATATCCTATTTCATTCCGACCTCTATTTAGATTTCTTATGTAAATAGAAACAGGCATATAAGAACTATTAATATAATTATTATATCATGACTTTATATGAAACATATTTATAATATTATATTATTATAGATCTTACAAACACACTAATTATTATAATCAGTCAATCATCATCCAAATTAATAAAACTTATCAAAAGTTTGGAATTGTTTTACAAACTTAATAGTTTACCATAATTATACCATAACAGTCAATTTTAAAGATTACTCTATATTAAATAAAAAAAAAATCAAAATCTATTTGGATTAATAATGGTTAATATGAAAATTATTATTTTAATACACAATAGGTCTAATACGAATTTCTAGATTTCATAAAACTTCCGACTGCTTATTATATTAGACGATGATGAGAGCTTTATTAAAAAAGCTAATTTAACGTATTTACTTTATAATATTAATAATTTTTCATTAATTATACAAATTTTTATAGTAATTTTTATTAAATTTATTTGGTTTATATAATTTTGTATGTTTACTATATTGTAGTATACTATTACTGATATTGTTGTTTACTTTGAATTTGTTGCCGGACTATGTTGCGACCATTAAATTGCAGGTTATGTTAACTGTGATAACATAAATTTATTTCTATGTTTACGTTTGGTAAACCTAAAAAAAAATTCAATCTAAACTTAAATCCGTTACTGGAATGTATTATGAAATTGGCATTAACAAGTCGTCATGCTGCGATCAGCGCGCTGCGCAACATCAAAATGCTAATCGTTCACCAGGAGCCAAACTACAGTTGAGCTCGGATAAACTACATTATGGCCCGATGCTCAGATGTTCAGTTTTACAGCTCAGATAACAATCCGCGCCGGGGGAGCCAGCGAGAGAACTTTTAATTGGCGTGCCATTAGAGCGGGCGGGAAGCACTAAGCGATTTGTGGTGTAGCGGCCTGCTCTCTTGAGCTTTTAATTTCTGTTTCACCTCCCCGGATAGGGTTGTGATGGCCGAATTCGGAATTACGGAAGTAAAACACGACGTAAAGCTCTATTTTTACATGTAGTGCACTTGCACATAAAACTTATTATCATATCATGTAATTTCTTAAATAACCTATCTACTCTTCAGCCGGTATACGCGAGTTATACTACTTGTGTGTAAATTTTGATGAGGATAATGTTCATGGATGATAGTACGGTTGTTTTTTAACGGGTACGTGTTTTAGAGTAGGTAAGCCAGGAGGAGAGCAAGGAGGATGCGAAAAAACTCTACCACAAAATAAAGACTATAACACGTGACCCTGGAATTGAACTAAGAGGTCCCATTACAAAGCAAGCGCTTAACAACTGCGCTGTTAAATGTTAATTTGCATATTAAACCTTAATTCATGATCAATAATACTAGCCAATATTCAAACATATAACTCAGTTTAAATAGTTTTTTTTTTGGATTTATATATGTAATATTTAATCCGTTACGTAACGGTTGTCCTCGTGTTCGTTTTTCAGAAACAATCCCGGGACATCGAGGACGGCGTGTCTTCCGTTAACGACATCTCGTTACCGTCACAAATCTCCAACATTACAACGTATTAAAACTCTAAAACTTGACTCGTCTTGCCATTTGGCGCGAACAAAAACTTTCTTACATCACGAAGATTAAAATTCAAGTCTCGAAATGCTCTCAACTCATGAAAATATTTCAAGCAAGGCCGTCTAGGCTAGGAAAGAAAACATTTTATATTTTCTTACTAACGTAGCATAAAAACGCAAACGGAGAACTTTTCCGTATAAATTATAATTTTTTTTTTTATTATAGTGTGGATAAGAAACTGTATATAAAGTTCAACAAGACGGTATCCTAGTGTCATTGCGAAATAATCTTTACTAATACAGCATAAAACTACTCGTCACCTTATGACATAAGAGGTCATGAGGTCGTGTTACTCTCGTAATTAGTAATGGTATATAACTAAGTTAAAGGGGTCCCGCACAACGACTCACGAGACCCAAGCCAACGTCACCTGCTCGTGGTGCATCCTGCTAATCAACAAACAAGACTCTGACTCCCACCAACCCGCATTGCGCAAGTTTGGTGGGAAATCGCCCATATGCACCCTTACAAACGACGGCTTCTGGTGGTCGACGGTACCGGAAGTCTTGCTGACTATGCTGGATGCGGGCAGGACCGATCGATATGGAGATCTTTAGGGGAGGCCTGTATCCAGCACGGTGGATGTCTATCAGTTGATGATGATGATGACATAACTAATTCTTCTTTGCGTACTTCAAAGCGATGGTATCTAGTTTATGGTTCTCGGGATGAGAGATCTACTAATAGTAAATAATATCATGTTTGTTTCGTACAGTTACTTATGTAATAGATTTTTTTATTATATAACACTATCTTTCACTACTTTAACGACAGGAATGTGATATTCTATTCGATAAAGTTACGGGACCAGCGAGATGTTCACCTGATGGTAAGTGATACGTCTTCCCATAACAAAGTAGGGCTAATTGCGATTATATACACAACACCATGTGGGACACCGTCCTTCGTCACTTTGAGACATAAAATGCTATGTCTTGTGACCCAGTAATTTCACTAGCTACAGCGTCCTGTAAACCAGGATCGTATAACTTAAAATAAAAATATACAATTGAAGACTTATTGTTCGAGGAGAAATCTTACTTAAGATTAGTTATTCGGGACTCATACGGGCTAAAACTCTACAGTGATTCTCCCAGAATCAGATCATCTTAGATTCGGAGGTTTTAGCCGGAATTATGGAATCGCTTTCGCACTCTGTTATTGAACTATTGAAGTTCCAGTTTTTAATTAAAAAATAAATAACTGTCCAATTCATATAAATTACAGGCATAATAAGCATTTAATATAATATTTAGAAACTGCGCTGTTATTCAATTGTTCGTCATCGTCATCATCGTCATCAGTCGAAAAACGTCCACTGCTGGACATGGGACATGCTATTGTTCATATTTATATTAGGTCCTTACATATGAAATTAGTGTTTTGTCGTACTGACCACTTTGATCTGAAATGTCTCCTCTTTGGTTAAGAATTCCAAATTCAAATTTATAAATTCATTTAGCTGGTACATTTGAATTTTGATAACAGTCATGATGTCTACGGCGCCGGTGTCGCAAAAGAAGGACCGTACGTTTTTGGTGTCAACGTTTTCGTTCTGGAAATTTCGACCTTCAGAACAGACCCCGTGGACGGCCGAAGACCAAAGTGGAAAATAAAGAATTAAAGGCTATTGTGGAAGCGGATCCATCACAAATCACTTCAGAGATAGCTGCAGGCTTCGGGGTAAGTGATAAAACTGTATTAATCCACTTCAAGCAAATCGGGAAAGTAAAAAACCTTGAACGATGGGAGCCTCATGAATTGAGGGAATCGAACTTGTTAACACGCGTCGACTGCTGTGTTACTTTGCTCAACCGACACAATAATGAAGGGATTTTAAATCGAATCATTACTTGTGATGAAAAGTGGATACTGTACGATAATCGGAAGCGCTCGTCGCAATAGCTGTACCCTGAAGACCCAGCCAAATCCTGCCCTAAACGAAAATTTACTCGGAAAAGTTACTTATGAGTGTTTGGTGGAATAACGCCTGTGTCATTGACTACAGCTTTCTAAAACTGACCAAACAATTACGGCAGATATCTTTTGTCAGCAACTGCAAACCATGAAGGAAGAACTGGCTGCTAAAGAACCGAGATTGTTCAATCGCTCTAGGCTACTGCTGCTTCACGACAACGCAAGACCATCACCACACACTGCACAACAAACTACCACTAAGTTAGATGAGCTACAATTGGAGTATCTGCGACATCCACCGTACTCCGGGGACCTTGCTCCAACAGGTTAGCTTTTTTCCGTAATTTGGACAATTTCTTACAAGGAAAAAAAATTCAACTCCGATGCGGCAGTCCACACCACCTCCAAAGAGTTTATCGATTCTCACCCCTATGATTTTTAGTAAACGCATCAATGAACTACCTATGATACTACCTATGAGATGGCAAAAGTGCATAGATAACAACGGTGCATACTATGATTAATTAAATATATATTTACAAAAAAAAAATTGACATCATATTCCTTCCGTACAAAACGCCAATTTCATATGTCAGGACTTAATATTTACTATTATAAATCGATCAGTGTGTTAATAATAGGATCGCAATCGTTATTTTAAAATTACTAAGCAAATCATGATTACATTAAAAACATATTTTTCCAAAGATTTCCTAATCAACAATATGAAAAAAAATTACAATTTATTTAATCATTCACCCCTCTGGATGATTAGATTACAATTTAAAATCGTTGGATATAATTTAATAAGTTCAGTGGTTTAAGCTCTACATCCTCTAATTCTGTCCAACCCTTTTCCGCGTTTCCCAGGCCGCAACACCGCTAAGTGGATTTTCGGGTCGTCCCGCATTTGGCTAACGGCCCTGCACTGTCGACTCGTTAGTGACGTCACTTCTCTTTGCTCAGGGATGCCCTTAGAGGACTATTAAAAAAAAATCTTATTGATCAACTCCTCGTTAATTATTGCAAGAGGAATTAAAAAAATGTACACAGTTTTTTGTACAGTTAAGTTATATGGAGTAGTATAGCTAATTTGGAGTTCTTACGATTTTTAAATTTACTTAAATGAAACTTAAGATATTACATGAATGCTTTGTGTAATATAATTTGTTTTAAAGTAAACTTACGCTCCGATACTACAGCCCTGATGTAAAAGCGGCCACCTCTTTCGCTCGTTTATCTTGGAACGTACTAATTATTACGTGTGATGAAAACATTTCGCCGTCAACGCTCAGAGCCGCGACTTTCCCTCTACCCATTCTCCTCTCTCACTCTCCCTCGCCCTCTCGCGCTATTACTCTCAATTTTACATGCGACATGACGCACGGATTTTTGTGTTAAAAAATCACCATACATTACGCGCTCTTAAATATTTTAACTTTTATTTGTTTATTTCTGTTAAACAAATCTTTTTTTTTCCACTTCTGATCGAAAATACATACGGCATAAATATAAATAAATAAACAGCTGCCTTAATGATACCATTTATAGAATACGGCATTTTCTCTCACAACGAGAGAATCCAACCCTTTTATCCAACACGCTGGCCCAGTGCGGATTGGTGGATGGCACGTTGGTTATTTTCAGAACGTGTCTGTTTTCTCATGGTGTTTTCCTTCACCGGAAGTTCAAGTTTAGTGGGATTCCAACCCGCGCTTCTTCGCGTTGTTATAAGCATTCGACCGTTATACGAACTGAGCCATCTCAGTTTCGGATAATGTAATATATCTTAAAAATTTAATACCATTGTAATTACCCTTCCAAGTTTTTAAAATGTTAATTATACTTTGATTGGATTAGAATTATCAATGATATATACATATCCTTTGTTTAAAAAGAAGATCCATAAAAGCGTAATATCAATTTTTTTTTAAATTTTCTTAGGACTAAATAAAGCCTTAGATATGCTTATTGTAAGCGCTTGTAAGTTACTAATATTAATAAGTCAACTACGACCACTCTGTCTAGAGTGTAACGATAAATTAGAAGAGATTTGAGGTTATAGAAACTTTATAGTTCACAAATGTAATAACGCACTAAGTAATATCCTCACATTTTCTTCTTCGTCGGTATCACTCTTGACATAGTGATCGTGATCATCACTTTAGGTGTCAGTCGCAAGCTTAACAACACGTCGCCATTCCTATCTGATGGCCGCCTTCCTGGTGCATTCATATTATAGCAACGAATTTCCTCACATATCACTCTTCAAAATGATTTCATCCGAAAGCTTCAACCAGTAAGAAGCTAGACTATAATTAAGTTTTTTTTTACTTTACTAGCAAAAGATACAAATAACGAAGTTTTTTATAATACTCTCTGTCATATTACATACTTGTTTTCATTTCTGTATCCGCAAAGAGGAATTGTTTCAAACAGGAAACAGATTATATTAATGCCGCCCGATACATTTCTAAACCGCACATTGGCTACTGGTCGTCAGCGAAACCGACAGCACATGTAATAAACCGATATTTTACATGGTCTTACTGTAAAAACTTTCAACTACCGACAATCGCAGCGAAGAAAGAATATAAGTAGTTGCGATGGATTTAAGTTTAAGACTCACGGCGTTCATACTGTAAAGCGTTTTAACATTCTAGTAGTGGGTCTCTGCTCATAAAGACTGTCTAAGTAGGTACTGCCAAAAAATAGCGTGCAGACAGAACTCTGTTTGAAAGGCTCTATGGTTTATGAAATTACCAAAGTAACAATACTTAACATTATATATCAAAGCGATTACAATCGTAACTAGTATCCCCAACACATTGTCATGGGCAGAGGTTACAGTTGTTTTGAGAATATATAAAAAAAAATTACATAAATTATATTATAATAATAAATTTATATTTATATACATGAAAATTTTTAATTATTTTAACTTGAAATGCTAATAAAATTGTATAAGGCAAATGCAACTCTAGCAGTAGCTTATAAGTGTTTTGAAAAAGATCTTCAGCGAAAAGAAAATATGTGCTATTTTAAAATACTTTTTTTTTTAATTCTATGAAGTGATGAGTCGAGCAAGGCCACCTGTTGGCATGTGATACACCTA
Source organism: Ornithoptera priamus (assembly GCA_029034505.1). Lineage (NCBI taxonomy): Eukaryota > Metazoa > Arthropoda > Insecta > Lepidoptera > Papilionidae > Ornithoptera > Ornithoptera priamus. The sequence continues at coordinate 3,809,604 of JARDWD010000331.1, forward strand.
TGACAGCAACTAGTAAGGATATGCTGCTCCACATATTGTTCGCCTCGAGAATTAAGATGTTAACTCTCTCCGCCTCAGCAATTTCATTACTGTTTTACGGCAAAAATAGGAGCTACGGTGGTAAAGTTTTAGACAGTCTCCGGCAACAGAGATCTACTATCAGTAAGATATGGTCATGTGGTAGACTTTATATGATTATCTTATCATTTAGACCGTCGAGTATGATTCTGAAAGTACGCACCGCAAAACGTTGCGTTTCCACACCTCATTGGGATCCGACACGGCCGTTACAAATGACCCTATGATTATAAGTCATTACAGTAATGGAACCGCGTAATTAGAACAACTGGCTTCAGCAGTGCCGGTATAAAAAAAAACTTGACGTTTATAATTTTAGATCTTGATAATAGTATGAAAATGAAAAGCATGCTATGCAGGAACTAATTTTAATGACGTAACGGAATTCTATAATATTAAAAAATCGTATAGATCTCCATAAACCTTTATTGACCTCTATAGACTTTCTCATGATCAAAGAACTGCATATTTAATTAATACTGTAAAGTTATTATGCATCATAACTAAACATATAACTTTATATATAAAATGTATGTGTATGCAAAGAAACTGTTTCTGCATATATAATTTGTTTATTGGAGACATCTCTCTGTTGCTGGAGATCGTTTCGGTACCACACCATTGAAGCTCCTATTTCTGCTGGCAAACAGTAGTGTGCAAACATCACTCTGTTCTGGTTTGAAGGGCGCTATAGCTAGTGAAATAACTCGGTTATCGAGACCTAACATCCCAGGTCTCAAGGCGATAAGCAGGTGCAGTGTAATTCATCCTAACTTGCGCTGCGATATTATAGGCATGCTTATCAGTTATCATCAAGCTAACGTCTCTTTCCACTCGTTGCTTTGTCGCATAATAAAAAGAAATTTCGAGAAGAGTGGCACATCCACCTGGTGGTAAATAACAGCTCCTAACAATGACAATTACTGGTATTTGATATCAAGTGTTTAGTATATATATCTGTATTATTTTACTAGCATTCTTAGCTTTCAGCCCTGGCAATCAAAAGTTTGTGCGTTTGTACTAACAAAGTTTTGAGTGACAATTCTATGAGAAGTTTTAATGTTGTTAAAATGAGTATATTCAATGATCTCAGCAGCAGTCTATTCTGTCAGCAGCAGTATATTATACTATTTAATATTTGTTATATGTTTGTGTTTGGTACAGAATATTTAACAACTTTAAATGAATTCTTGTTTTTTTCTACAAGTGGGAACGTAACTAGGAAAGCATTGTTTCTACAGACAAGTATACTGATAAAATAAAAAACTAATTAAAGTTCAATATTACCCTAATCAACACTTTTAGATCTCGTCTTTCCCGACGTCTTCTACCAAATGGATTCTTCAGGTTTTCGCATCTACTAGTCCACCATGTTAAGTAGATTTAAACGTTAAAAAAAACTTTAACTTTGTTAAAAACAGCATATTTTATGATACTTTAATTATTTAGGAGGCAGTAATAGTTTTTTAAGAAAAATACTAGAAAATGTAGAACATTTTTAAAAAACTGAGTTTTTACTAACTCAGATGATAGATACTAAGCATCAAAGTAAAAATTAGTTATAAGTGTTACTTTTTGATGCAATTTAAGTAATTGTTACGATTTGGAATGATATACCTTGATTTTATGGTAAACAAGTGAAAAATCCTAAATAATACATTTGTAGTATACTTTCAAGACACATTATATCCGGGCCATCAAATTACGGTAAAAGTTGACGTTAATGAGTTTTAGGTAACGACCATTGGCTCCTGCACTAACGATGCGACGGTCCGTCCCACCTTTTTTTTTCCCCCCACAATATATGTTTTGGTAATTTCCTATTACTACTACCGTACAGCGTTAAGGAAAGTTACCATAAAATTACGTAGAGATCGGTTCTACTGCGAAACAGTTATATTTTCGAGATAAATTACCTTTACTATTGCGAAGTGAATATTGCAGTTAATATACTCGTTATAGTTAAATAGTAGTAAGTACAAACTATACATCGTTTGAGTGCTCAAGTTATTTTTAAAACTTTATGAATCTCCATATATATTCTATTATAAAATACGTAAACAAGACTTAAATCTTTACTTATGTATGACTCATAAATTTGACTCAATACTCTGTAATAATGTGTTAGATATAAATAAATCTATTTATATATTCATAAAGCAGGTAAAGCCTAAAAATACTATTAATCTGCATAAATAGAACAAAATAATATATATGACATTTAGTATAATATATATTTAATAATGTTTATTATTTGCAAAGCAACTTAGTACATCGCGTCAGATTAAAGTCTGGCTGATAGAGAAAATAGCCTACAGGCATTAAGTCTGCCTTTAGGGTTGAGTATAGTTCAGTTTTAGTTTTATCAGAATAACCACTTTTCTTCAAAAAAAAACAAACATAACAAAAGTTTATATTGGTAGACAGAACCCTGTTTAGAAAATGAGAAAAATCAAATTCGACTCACATGGCTACCATCTAAAATGGAAGCGATTGTCTTTCCCTAATTTCAATTCGGCACGCATGCAGGTAGATTTGTCACAGTCACCGTCCGCCACTGTCACCTTTCTAATGTTTATATAAATCTACAGATGCCGTATGCGTAAGAGACGTAAGTCCTCTATTGATTTATTGAGGATTAGTTTTTATATTATTAAGTTACAAACTGTAACGATTTCTTTTTAGCAATGGTGTAACATAAAGAATTCAATGATCTTATATAAGCGACAGGATGCTGGATGCGGACGGCGCAAGACGGATCGATTTGGATATTTTTAGTGGAGGCCTACGTCCAATAGTGGATGTCTATCGGCTGAGGATAATGATGATTATATAAGCGACAAGACGAGCGTCACGTTCTCCTGATGGTAAGTGATACGCCTGCTCATAACATCGTGGCATGAAATAGGATAATATACACAGAACCATACTTTGATGTCATGGTACATAAAATGTTAAATCTCTTTACAATAATTAAACTAACTGCAACGCCTTCGAAATCGGAAGACAGCGACATTTACATGTTTGGCGGTAGAAATAGGTGTTGCGGTGGTACCTACCAAGAGGGTCTCAGAGTAACAGAAAGATGCCACTAGTATCTTCTTAATATTCCTTCTATTTGGGATTCGATGCCTTTTCCAACATGGAGAAAATTAATATTATTCACCACTCTGACAAAGTGCATATTGGCAGAAGTCGCATGTTCCTCAAACCTGTTCTTGGAACATATCGTTTTCCTCAAGTTGTTATCATTAAAAGTTAAACTTAAAGGGGTTTGAACTTGTATATCTTTAAGTGGAATAGTTCGTAGTTTGATCGCACTTGTAGACTTAGCTATTATTGCTTATATTTAGGAAAATCATAATTTACTGTTCTCAAAGAATTTGTGTTACAGGCTTCTGTAACGTTTCAATGTAAAATTTCTTAGTCCGCGGTTAAAGTATATATGAAAATTAACTATTTTGATGAATGGATAAACGATTATAATTGAGTTTTGAGCTGATGAAGTCAACGAAAGGAATCTATGCATTATAATTTATAACATTTCGAAAATAATACAGCCAAAACCAATATGAAATGTGAAAATCTGCATGCATTTCAATTTATACATTCGCGCAAACATATTCCTCCATACGCAACAAAGTTACAAATGGCTGTGACGCAAGTTGGAATTAATCAATCCAGCGTGCGGCTAAATATCCTCGCCATGAACATAAAACTGCATAGCGAAGCGTTACAACACAAAGATTTCATTTCCTTGTAATTTGTTTCTTGCGCGGCGTGAACTTTACTGCAGTTTAAAATGCATCGCTGAAAACGTACATACACTTTAAGGCAACGATCTTGACGGAGAGCGTACACACGTATTTGCTTCATACTATAATAAACAGTTATTCAAACAGGGGGTGTAAGGAGGGCCGCACTACTATTCACGGGACTCAAGCCAATCTCACCTGCTCGTGGTGCACACTGCTAATCAATAAACGAGGCTCTGGCTCCCACCATCCCGCATTCGACCAGCGTGGTAGGAAATGGCCTAAATCCCCTCACATGAATCCTTACATACGATATCCCTTAGTGCCAAGCGGTACTAAAGACCATGCATGCTGTATGTGAAGATCTTTGGCGAAGCCTATGACCAGCAGTGAACGTCTATCGGCTGATAATGTTAATGGTGATAATAAACAGTAGTTATTTTTTACTACCTAACTTTTTTTATTCACTTTTTTTATAGAATTAAGCGACATGACGAGCGGGAATTTCACCTGAGTATAAGTGGCGCTAGTTAGGATGATATATACACCATATTGCGCTCGTCGCCTGGGACGTAAGTTGTAGTCTTGTTACCCTAATAACTGTACTAGCTATAGCGTCCTTCAAATCGGAACCCAATCATGTTTGCTAACTACTGTTCGGCAGTAGAAATAGCCGCAGCGGCGGTACCTAGACAGTCTCCGGCAGCAGAGACCTAGCACTTCATATTTACATCATTTTTAATGTATACACAAAACTAGCTATTGTCTGCCCGCTTTGCTGGCTGTAACACCCTCGCAACTTCCTTTGGGGAAGTAATTTTGTAAAATCCTTTCTTAACTGACTTCTAAATGGCAGAAGCAATATTCCGCCAAATTTTGAGTCTTTACATCTAAAAGTTCCGGAAATCTCATGATGAATTATTAAATCTTGGTACATCTTCTATATATATAGAGTAATTAAATTTTTTCTTATCAGAACTAACTAAAGAGGCAACAGATTGAGACAATTTTGTTACTTGTATATTATTTAAGTAAAACATTTTACATAAGGCTTCAGTACCAGTAGACGGAGTGTTGGGAGGCCTCTCACAAGGTGGACCGACGATCTGTGAGAATCGCGGGAACCCACTGCATACTAGCAACGTGAGATCAATCGATGTGGAGATTTTTGGGAGAAGCCTATGTCCAGCAATCGGCGTCTATTGGCTGATGATGATGATGGTGAAGGCTAAAGTCATCATCAGCCGATAAACGTTAATTGCTGGACATAAGACTATGCTAAAGATCTCCACTCCGATCGGTCCTATGCTTAGGTTGTTGTAATTTATATATAACCATTAGGAATGGTAATAATATATATTTATCTATATGTACGTATGAAATATAATTTTATATGTTACCTGTAGCTCCCATAACGAATCTAGAATAAGATATTATTAATATCGATATAATTTCTTATTCTTTAGTTTACGAATGAAATATATAAACATATGAGAACAAGGCGGAGTATTCACAAAAACAATATTGTATATACTTTTCACTTCCTGTTAGCCTCTCGGAGGTAGTACGAAAATATTTACAAAATATCCATTCTAAGGAAAATGATCGTTGAACCGCCGGTATGTACAAGCCTTCTATACATCAACGCTTACCCACGCCTCTGATGAGAAGATGATGACCGTAATTTGCGACGCACCAAGACGTCTATGTCTCGTGTTTTTTCACTGAGCTCAGGTATCACCCGAGTACGAAATTACAAGTCATTTATCGCTCGTACGCCGGGATAACAGGACGGTGCGATGCCAGTGTAAATATTTTTAAAGTATCGTGGAAAGATGCTGTGGGGTTATAATGAAAAGGCACATATACACAGATTGAATAATAATCTCTGTCCAGAGAGATTATGATACTTTTAAAAACATTTGTGTCTAAACATATGTTACAAGTTTCAGAATGGCTATGGTACATCGATTAGTAAATTTCAGCACCATGCGTATTATATAATCAATTTTCAGTTCTGAAGAAGACATGTATAAACAATTTACAATAATTATTTAAAATAATTAAGTAAAGTGCGTTCTTTATTATTTCAATATAAAGGTTATATGTAATAAATATTTGAAACAACAATATCTACGAGTATATATATAAATGAAACTTCTGAAACATAAAATACTACATGTTCTAGAAGATAAAGTATTTACTATATCAAACAATGTTAAAAATTAGAATTTGTTATATAAGAATAAACCTAACATAGAAAACTTTTTTTATTCTACGAAGCGACGAAACGAGCGGGACGCTCACCTGATGGTAAGTGATACGCCAGCTTGTAATAACGTGGCGAAAACTAGGATGACATACATAGCACCACATTGTGCTCGCCTTGAGATGTAAGAAGTTAAGTCTCCATACCCCAGTAATTTCACTAGCTACAGCGTCCTTCTAAACTAGAACACAGTAATGTTTGCACACTACTGTACCTACCTAGACGGTTTCTGGCAACAGACATCTACTGTTAGTAAAACTACTAGTTTGCAGCATCTGGATGCGTTTAGCTTAATGTCGAACTAAGTTATCTTAATCGGAAACATCTTATGATGTCTGTTCTCATTATAGCAAGTTCTCTTTTAAGAATGATTAACTTCCCTATGAATGCATAGGTATATATGTAAGAAAACTTAATGTTAACATTTAATTCAACTTCCACCCACAATTACGTTTAAATACGATCAGCTCTGCGTTGGAGCGACCTGGTTGATATTTTTATAATGACCACCTTATTTAAAACGCACCTAGTGGTTTCACCAACTGTTTATTTTGCCTTTATTCTGATTCCGACACGCCGATTTCGTGGCTTTATAGTATACAGCATTTACCATAATGACCATCACAACTTTATACGTCGCCCATTGTAAAATGTCACTTAAATGTAATATGTTAAGGTCTCTATTTCAATGGATGCGGTGCATTAACGATATTTTAATTGAGTCGATCCTGACATAGAGTAATGATTGGATGTAACATCGATTTATTTCGAGTTCTCGTTTCTGATTGGCGGCGGCGATAAGTTGGCATCTATCTGGCAGTGGTATTACGATCAGCGCATTCAGAATTTTCAAGGTATTTTGGTATTTAACTAAATGCAAACAAATAATTTACCTACTCCATCCATTTTGTGGAAGATGTTCAAATAACAGATAAGATGTGATCATATAAATTAAAAATTTTATTTATTTATAAGAAATGTTTTAAAAACATTCCACTGATTCTTCTTTGAGTGGGTTAACTTAGATGTCAAGGGATGTAAAATTATAATGTAACGATTAGGCGTCTAACTTATAATATCTATGTAATTAAATAAGTAATAACATTTAAGTACAGAATATAACTAGTTAACTAAACTTTTAAAATGAAATGTAAAAGTAATACGAATAACCATTTTGCTCTATCTTACTATCAAGTGTCCAGGGTTGTATTAAAGAGTTCTTAATCCCTCGGGATTCAACTAACCAGACCCAACCCTAAATGAGCTTTTCTTGATAAATCGTCGCTCCAGACACGCCCACTTTCGGTGATAAGACAACTTACTTAGGTTCGATTTAGTACATTCTAGTTGTCGGAAAGACATTACATTTAAACTGGTACCATGTTATTTAAAATATTTACAGTATTTTCAGCGAAATACTGTAATCTAAAGGGTTAAAAGAGAAGTAGAATAGTGTTGCATTAAGTTTATGCTTACATAAACAGATTTTGAATACAAACACGTTACTGATAACTCTCAGCGTTATGTTCATAGTGAAATATATATAAATGGATATAAAAACACTCATAAATAACTGTAAATAATCAATTTATAACAGTTTGTAATGTTTTGAGCACATTACAATCATAATTTTTTTTATAAAAAAGATCCACTGTACTCTTATTAAAGTTTCGAAGGTTTTTGATGATGTTTTAATATTCATTGTTCTGTGTCTGTGAGTCTATGATAGTGTAGGAACATTTCAAACGACTGTAAGAACATTTTAATATCTATATATATATATATACTCTTTATATGAAGATAATATAATAAAAGCGACCTTAATATAGTACATAGTTATACACAAGACAATAGCTTCTGTATTAGCTAACCCCTTTGTTATGTTTAGTAAAGAAAATCTCATTTTAGTTCATATAGCATATATCTATATGTTTTATTATTATACGGTATAGTTGAGCTAATAAAAATGAAGTATATATGATAATTTAAACATCATATACTCCTGTGTATTTTCGGTACGTTCTCCAGGTTGTGGTGTCACACTTGACGCCATTAAATAATCTAAGTTAAATTGCCAACATCCGTCTGCAGGTGAAGCTCGCGAAAATCTTAATTAACAGATAGGCGCAAGTAATTTATCTTGTAGCTATGTGATAAGGTGAGGGAGGACGCCCCTTTTGAGGATCAGGTAACGATCTGAAAGTGATGATGGGAGATTAATGATTGATAGCTGTACTAAATCATTAATTACAACGGTAGCGAACAGGGTGTCATTGTTTGATTTTAAATCGGGTTTCTTATCTTTATTTACTAAATAGTTCCAAAGCGTTTTTTATGTTATATAGAAATCGTATTCTGTAAATATTCAAAAAAATATTTTATAACAAATATTATAGATCTCTAGGATACTAGAAGGTCTATTCTTCAATGTTTCATAACGATCTTTACATATAAGTGATCCACGTATTATTCCTGCTGGAGATCATAGCCTTCTCCCATAAGGAGATAGTCGAAATCATTTATACACCACGGTAGTAAAGAAAGGGATGGTAGTCATGTTTATACAACAAATATCGTATATCGATTTTAATGGCTCACCCTTCCTGCATCGTGAATAAATAAGATTAAATAAAACGACCATAGTATATATGAAAAATCACTAACGTCAACACGTAATAAAACTATAAAAACAAACAATAGTGATGTTTAAACATTCACATCGTAAAATATTAAGGGCTAAAAGTGACTTACATTAGGGCTGTACTCTATAATTAAACATCAATACCGTTACAAAAAGTAAATAAAGCGGGTATGTATGGCGCAGTGAGGAGGGAGAGGAGGTCTCGACTATGACTAATGTCCCGCGATCCGTCAATGTCACTCGAGGGCCGAGGGGGGGCGCTACTTTCCAACAGGGCCGGAGTTAAGGATATCCTTTCGGAATAACATTTTCCCCACTTTCTGTACAGATACGAATCTGTATGTAAATCATAGATTTTTTTTTATCGACCATTCAGAGATCAGACATCGGTGATTACGGTAGCGGGCGTTGTTTTTCATAAGATCCTAATCAACTGGAACCGGTAGAATAAATAAAATATAATGAAGAAATAATAATTGAAATATAAATTGATTTAATTAACTGAATTAATAATGATAATTAATTAAGAAGATATTTCAGTAAATATGTAATTAGCTCTAACATAACTGACAATATTAAACAGTAGTAGAGACAGAATCATTCTCTGATACGTTATCGACAAGTCAAATCGAAGGAATAGTAGATGTTTCAGTAATTATTGACTTCTTAAAAATACGAATAATAATTATTCTGTTAGAAAATATTAAGACGTAATGTTCTTACTTATGTCTTACTTATCTGTATGAGGAGCACTCTATAACATTGTGCCAGGAGTTTCAATAGTAAATACACGAATGATACGTATTAAGTAACTCTATTACATTATATATCGTATATTATATCCATCAAGATTGTTTGTATGACTGATATTCCATATTAATAATGAATAAAAATATTTTTATTCACTTTTCTATAACTTGCAATGTATGAACCTTTTTAATATTCAAAAACTTCAGACGTCCACCCATTCGTCTCTGTGCGAGCACAGGGTCTTTTGAAATTGGTTTCCGCGCAGGACTACGGAGCAGATACTCCGCGACACATAGCCCCATCTCTTGGGTATAGCGGGGTCACAATTAGGTGGGATATAAAAAAAAGAAATGAGTAATCCCGGGCCTGACTAGAACGCGCTCTGGGTGAAGGCATATCAAAAAATAAATTAGATTCGGACGGTAACAAATTTCATTGAGAATCAGCGCTGAAATGAGAGTAATCATCCTGTTTTTTTGTTTTGTTTTGTAAATAATTAAGTGTGTAATTAGTATAGATTTGCTTAAAATTAAAAACATATTAAAGAATGTAAAAAATCCTTATTCACTTTTACATTTTAAATCATTGTATGTAACGACTCCATAGGCCTAAGTAAATTATAATACTTTATGTACTCGTAAATAGCTGACGACTTTTTTTAGGTTCTAAAGTATTACAAAAATTTATCAACAGGATTTGGTTTTTTTATACGAGAAAAATTGGTAGAGTGCTGATAATAAGTTTGCTATTTTTTTCATTAGTAATCACTTAACCTGAAACTGTAACCTGAATCTTTGTGGGAAATTGTATTTACTCCTCGCCATTGTTTTTTGAAGCGACGAGACGGTAAGATGTTCAGCTGATGATAAGTAATATGTCTGCTGATATCAATGTGGCGAAGTCAGGATGATATACACAACACCACATTGTGTTCATAGTTTTGTTATATAATTTCGTTATCACAATAATTTTATAAACTACAATTCTCATCAAATCGGAACAGAGTTATCATTGGTAGTAGAAATGGGAGCTGCAGTGGTACCTACCAAGACAGTCACCAGCAACAGAGACGTACCACCAGTACATATTTGATATTAAGAAACGAAATATATATATATATATAAAACGTTTTATTATATATTTCATAAATTATGAAATATTTAAACGGAATACCCCAATAACCTTAATAGACCTTTACATACTCTACTATTACTTTTTAACAAACGTGCTGTGCTACGAGTAATTAAATTAATTAGTAACGTGGTATAAATACGGTTACTTTAATTCAATACCTATAAAATTAAAACCCTGCTGATGATAAACCAACTTTGACTTGTTATGTAAGAGTTGCTTTTTCTTTACAATAAAATTTTCAGTAATTCATACAAACGGACCAAAATCGCACAAACCAAACAGAACTCAATGCTACCATTGTTATGTTTTATTGTTGCGTGTAAAAGTGTTTATTCAAATTTTTGGAAACTACTTTAAAAGCGTCAAAATATACTAGTCTCTAATGTACACGGTTTTAAGAAACATTTTGGAATGAACCGTTGGACTTCTCTCCGCACCCCACTCCCTTAGACAAATGATACGACATTTGTCCAAATGATGGCGCGGGCGGCGGAGAGAATGAATTTAAATTATCATTCAGTGTTACGAACATACTGCAACATTGCCCAAACTTTGAACTGATGATTTTCGATCATACCTATATAAATTTCATAAATATATATTTCGCAACCCTCATAAGAGTCAATATAACAAAATCAAAAACAGTTGTAGTTATAGTTTTCACAAAATATCAATACGGTAAAAATTAGTTACTAACATATATATATATATATCTTAATAATCTATTCATCATCATCATTATCAGGCGATAGACGTCCACTGCTGGACATTTCCCTCTCCCAAAGATCTCCATATACAGTCAGCATGGCACCATTGAGCACTAGGGCCGGGCATACGCAGGGGTTCATATGAGATCATTTGGACCATTTCCAACCACGCTGGCCTAATGCGGGTAGGCGGGAGTCAGAGCCTCGTTTGTTGATTAGCAAGGTGCACCACGAGCAGGTGAGGTTAGCTTGTGTCCTGTCAGTTGCTGTGCGGGATCCTTTACACCCCGTTTACACATTATAATAAGATATTTCTAATATTGCTAATTCAGTCAAGCTATATTATAATAAAGCTGTACCGAGAATGATCATGTTTTTGCGCTGAATTTTATTTTTCAAAATAACAGGTCAGACTGGCCGGACATTATTAAAATAAGTATACACTTAATTGTATAAATACTTGTTTAATCAAGTTACGGAAACAGTGTAATGACTAATAGCAGACACACGAATCGACCAGATATGATTTAACTCTAAGCACCATATTGGCTTGATTATTTGACTTTTTCTCAAAATCCGCGGCAATAGAAGAGAGATGTAAATAACATTTGAATTTTTATTAATAATACTCATTATTCTTATTTCCAAATTGTTAAATAGAAATCTTTCCGTTTCTGAATTCTTTTTAGGCGATATTTTTGGCAGGAAGGAAATTGAGTAATGTACGCGTCACAGATGGCATCATGCTAGATTGATAACGCGGAATAAAGAGAGAAACGATCTATTGTGTCAAGGATGGAATGATGTATTATTTTATATAATTCTTATTGCTGTTGTATGATTGAATTTAGATCTCCAAACTAAATTACTGCTTATACTATCACAGCACAGTAAACAATTTAGGTTGCTGTACCGATGGAATGATTTAAAATTCATTATTGTAAGAAAATATTACATAAATTGATTTAACGCTTTGAAACATAAAACAGAGTTTTGGTTTCTCTTGTTTATGGTATTTGTGACTAAAATAATTATCGGGTATAATTTTCTGTTATAGTTTAAAAAAATAGCTACGCAGCGTTAAGAACACGTTTCCCAACTCAGGCTGTAACAGAAAACAATCTCGCCTGTGGTACCTTTAAAAAAAAACAATAGGGTCGTGATGAAGACGTAGCCATTGTGAACAACGAGCGCGCCATATTTCACGGCTTTGTATTCCTTCAGAGCCCGATTAATTCTAGATATCTCCATTCGCCTATACGAAATAGTGTGATGAAACCTTTTTCTCGATTCAGCGCATGGTGTTAAGGACGTACGCGTGTGGGCTGGATTAAAGATCCATTGATATCAAATAACTGATACATATGATACTTTTTTTAATTAATCGTTTTAACCTACACATGTTTACATATAGTTGTTATTCAAGTCTAACAGATAAACAAAGATTACTTAAGAATTTTGGAGATAGGAACGTTACAAATTTACAATTTTTTTAAAGAAATTAAACCGCATTCGACACAAGTTAATTTTTTTCTGTCTTTCCAGTTATATCATTATTTGTTTGCTAAAGCTGCTACTCGACCATTCGCTCCCAAAAGATTACTGTTATATTATTATTTCTGACTCCAAAAATATTATAAAACCAAAGATTCATTTAGTTCTTACTAATATAAAGTATTGTTGTAATGAGAATGAGAGATGTAGAGAGAAATGTTAATCATTAAGTTAATCATAATCTAAACAACAAGAGCAGATAGATGTAAGCTGCGTCTTAGTCAAAACAATTTCCATACTCACCTACTTCAGTGAATAGGCGGCATTATGCAAATCAAGTAAATTGAATTACCGGAGTTAAATGTCGTATAAGATAAAAACGACGGAGCAATCTACAACCCAATGAGGAGACGTTGGATTAACATATTCAAACCCCTATTGAATATTTATATAACTTAGGATGTACCCCAACTGTCGACTCTCCATTCAGCCTTGTACCACTAATGGGTTACTATCTCTCTTCTTTACGTATCAAAACAAAAACAAAAAAAAAATTGGATTAGCGGTCGGTACTTAAGATTTTTTTCTTCTCGCTGTAATTACAACAACAAAAACTAATGCGCGCCGACACGAATATGTCTCAGGTTGTAGTGTTGTTATTTTGATTATATTACCACAAAAATACATATAACTAGTAACTTGAATTACAAGTATATACAACATGAACATATTATAATATAATAACTTTTGATGAAAATCTAAATAGAATTAGGAAATCCACGTACGAACCTCAGTTTCTTCGATACCAAGTTAAGAAGTCTACTATTTTATTTGTTGATAAATTCCATACCAGTTTTCATGTTTTTTTTTACACCACTTGGTGGTAAACAGTCTTGCGACCTCCTGATGTTCAGCGGCAACCGCAGCCTAGACCGCCAGTAACACCAGAGGTATCACTGGGCGTGTTGACAACCCTGTTCTTATTGGTTCATATAGTTACTAAAAAATGTAATTTGTATATAAGCATAGTGTTACAGAGTAAATAAAAAAAAATCTGCATATTTATAATATATTCAATTTTAATTAGTCGCTTTCCTTTAAAACCTTCATTCAATAATAGTAACTTTTAGGATCACTTATCTGATACATACATCCGTTATCGGTTACTTTTTAACGGACCGAAATCAAAATAAAACGATTAAGAATATATCAAGTTAAGGAAACGTATTGAAAAAGCTATTTAAAAAATTAAGGAATTTCGATAGGCCGAGTCCATTATAAAATACAGTTAACAATAATGTTAAGTACCTTCTCGACGTAAAATCCATAAAACCCATAAAAATTGTTTAGCAGTCTGATAATTATAATCATGATGCCGACGGTGAATAATTAAACGTTCACATAGGCTTATGAATAAATAAACAAGTGCCTATATTATGTCTGGGCTGGATTAAAATTCAAATATTCTGACAACTCAATCTACATTCCCGGGCGGTCTCTGGGCACCCCCGCGCGGGCAGTGCGGTCGTCGCCCACAGTACACTACAAAACGGCCGAATACGCCGGAATATTTATAAAACCAACGAAACCACCTATCTACAAGACAATCTATCTTGGTTAATAAATACTATAAGATAATGGATCGACTTAAACGAGTCAACATTTTTAATTAGAACCATTTCATTATAAGCTCTAATTATATTAAGTCATATCCCGTGCTAACACTTCACACGTTTATATTGTTCTAGTTTTTAATAAATAAGAAAACCGACGACAATTATATAGAAATAGAGAAATTATATTTCATTTGCTTGATCTTTTGTATGGTATTATTAAATCCATAATTATTTGATTTTTTTTTAATTATCAACGCGATAGTGGAAAGCTATACCAACTGCTCGTTACAACGAAGTGCTAGTAAAGGTATTTACTCAGTACCGCAAGACGTTCATTATTTTGTATTATCGAGTATTGTTGTTTTTTAGTAGACTTTATTGTTACTTGGTAATATTATTAATGAAAAATGGGGGGCAAAGGGTCACGGGTTAGAACACTCAGCGGCTATTTATCGCGAATGCCCTGTGACGTGCTGGACTAACCGATGCGGAAGCAGCTGGACGATGCGTCAGTAGAGGTGTTTCAAAATAAGCACGAGCTTCAGTAACGAAACGCAAGAATTTAGAAGAGAAGAAGGTAATTAAAATATAAGTTAGAGTATAATAATCTTTAATATTAGGTATTTCCTTTAATTGTTATTAATACGAAATAAAATATGTTTACGTTTTTAAATCCAAGTTGAATATAAAATGTTTGCTAAGGGATAGGTAAAAATACATTACATAAGTGCTGTTTTCAATATTTTACTACATTATCAGTCCGTTCGTGCAGCATCTCAGTTGTTCGACTGTACTACAACCGTTAAGTACATTCAGTGCATTTGCATACGTTTCCGACACTGGATACCTATGACTGCTGTATTATGGCTTCGTGATCCGGACCCTTATACCACGTTTCCATTATTAAATCGATCAAAACTGCGTATAAATTCAACTTCCAGCGCATTATTCAATCAAATAATGAAACTGACGTACTCATAACTTGATAGAGTCAGGTTTGTGAATTCAAGTTCTTTGGTTTAATGAGGCCCCACTAAAAATCATATTCGTGTTCTTATAAGCTTCAACATTAACTAAGTGGGTTTCTTTTCCATATGCTCAAAACGTAAATTTTGTTTTATTTATTAATTTTTTCTCCTATGTATTCTTTTTCTAATGGGAATAAACGATATATTATTATTAATATTCAAAGTGCCATCCCATGGTAGAGACGCAACATTTATTTAAGGTTATTATGTCCTACAAAACAAACAAGAAAATTTTTTTTGTTGGTACCGAGTAACGAAACCGCCATATTTTCATAAAATTACTACATATTTATTGTCTAACGTGCAAATTTGATTTATTGTATATTTTCTGTTTAATTTGCAAATAAATAGTATTAATTATTAATTATTTTAAAGAATATAATAATAATTTGAATTTTGAAATTTAAAAAAATATATTAAATGTCTTACCTAGTTCCGAAAGACGATAGACTTATAATAAAAAAAAAACTTGAATATAGTAATTAAAACGCAGCACTTTATTATCAAAAAATTAAAACGTCAGAATTGAACAAAAGACGCCATATTTGGTCGGCACGCACCGCTAACAGAAAATAAGGGACACACAGAAAGACAGGAAGGGCCTGTGGGAGCGAGTAAGAGAGTAAACTGGCTTAAAGGCGAAAGGGAGGGCTATAGTGACGCGATGATTGAACGCGCCGCAAGAAAAATGATCACCCGTCAAGCGGCGACTGAGAGAAACTACCCTCGGCTTGTGAAATAAGGAAAGATATGGACCAAGTGCCCGCGCGTGATAAGGACGGGCTACACCAAAATAGGGGTGACGTGCGGTGATGGATTATGCTTTTCTCTCTAAAGAAGGGAGGGGCTCACAGGTCGTTATGGAAAAAGCCGAGGGAAGTGGGGACCGACATGTGTCGGGGACGCAGGCCATGCCGATGGTGGCCTTAATTGATTCTTGTACGAGTTCAAAATCAAAATTATTTAATAGTTATATAACTTGAAACACATTATAACTTAAAGCGGAAATGTCACCGTGGCGTGGTGGTCAGGCGCATACGTTGTTACACGGAAGTCCCTGGTTCAATCCCGGGATCCCATGTAGAGTTTGACTGGTGATAGACTTCAGTTGAATTATTCTTGTATTATACCGTTTCAATATTGTTTACATTATTAATTATTATAAAAAGTTATAAATCACAGAAATTTATCTCATTAAAGACATTTTAATTTAGACAAATTAGATTTGTTTACAAGAATAGTAACAAGCTAAGTATGCGTTAATAAGCCGGGCCCCAACAACCAAGACCTCAGGGTCCGAACTCTCACATTAAAATTTTTGCGAGGGGCACCCGAAACGCCACTCACAGAAATGCCATTGTCCACTTTGAACCGGGTTTACTGTTTTATGCCTTTGTTATATGAAAATTTAAATCCTTAATTATTCATAGGATTGTTTTGCTTGACAATATTTTCACAATAGGCAAGGGTTTTCGCGGGGGAGGTAATCGGTTTGATTAATAAATTGTCAAGTTGGATCCAGCGTTAGAATATAAATTGTTGCCGCGAATATTTCATTCCATTATTACGCCGAGATCCTGCTCATTGTTTTACGAAACGTCATATCTCATGCTGTCACCTGATTGTTTCAGTTTAAAGGATTCATTTGGTGGTGCGGCCCGAGTTAAATCAATTTGTGTGTAACTGAAGTTTATTTCACGCGTATATTAAATCGAATAAAGTTTAGTAATTAGAACTTATAAACTTAAGATCACCTACAAGAGAAATTGTTTGAATATTTAAAATGAAATAACAAGTAAACATCCGATCTCAATTGTCCCTAATTGTCCGCTCTCATAACGACGTGGCGCTAGGTAGGAGATATACACAGCATCACATTGATCTCATCCCATTGAGACATAAAACTTCCCGTCTTATATCTAATAAGTCCCGTTACCGCAATAATTTTTTTAGCTGCAAAGCATTTTAAACCGGAACACAATAATGTTGGCATGCTACTATTAGGAGACAGAAATAGGAGCTGCGTATCTTCTGTAACAGAGAAGACGGTGACACCAGGAAATTATATAGAATATTATTTAATTTAAAATTATATCCAAAAACCTGCAGTTAGCCAGGGTGGCCGATAAACCTGTAAAAGGGGGTAATTATATTGTACACTCGAGATAAGCGGTAGAACATCAAATTGGTGCAAACAGGACATTTTCAGCTGCTATCAAAACCGTATTTTTTAAAAAAACATTATTAACAAATAATACATTATATGTGGAGGTGTAAAGGGTTCCGCCCAACATCTTACGGTGCCCAAGTCAAACTCACCTGCAAGCGCTGTACCTTGCTGAATAACAGAGCAGCCTCTGACCAACCACAAACCCGCACTGGGCCAGTGTGGGTGGGCTAAGACCAAATTCACTAAATGAACTCTGAAGATCTTTGGGGGACCCCTATGTCCAGCAGTGGACGTCACTCAGCTAATGATGAATATATTATATAATATAACGCAAGAGAAAATATTCCTCTATTACACCGTTACCGCCTACAGGCTGTAGGATTCATTAAAAAAAGACTTTTTTTAATATATAACTGATATTACGCGATGACTTCTACATTATATAAATTAACAACAATATTTCCTTCCGTTCGATCCGCGAAACAAATTAATTTAGACAAGAGGAAGATGTAAAAACTTCAAAACAGCAATTACGTTTTATTGCCCGCCATTATATTAATCATCGGCGAAATTAATTTTTCATTCGGACAAATCGCCGAGTGGTCTATACAAATGTCTTTCGGAGTTGATTGATAACAGCGCTCTCCGCTTAAGAATTTTCGTACTGGATACAGTGGCACTCGCATCTGGTGTAGCGGCCTCCACATGTGTACTATGAACTTGTTTTATACATTAATAATACGTAATGGACATTCACACATATATACATATATACATTACGCGCTTTAACTTACATACAACCAAACAGATAAAAGAAACAATATCATTGTCAATATTTGTAAGGATACAATTTTTTTTAGGGGTGAAGCAATAGGCATAATGATTAATTTGTTAAATCAATGCATTGTACAAAAGATTATTAATAATAAACAAAGAGACGAGATACAGAGACGATCACTTAATGGTAATTTATACGCCTGCCCATAACGTGCTGCTAGTTAGAATGATATACACTGCACCACATTGATCTTGTCGCATAGAGATATAAGATGTTAAATCTCATTACCCCAGTAATTTCACTAGCTATACCGCCTTTCAAACAGGAACACAGTACTGTTTATATACTACTGTTTGGTTGCAGAAACTGGAGCAGCGGTGGCATACTGTGGTCTACCAATACTCTTCTCTGTTGCCCGAGACCGCCCAGACAAGGTACGGTAGGTACGGTTTGAAGGACGCTGTAGCTAGCGAAATTAACAGGGTAACGAGACTTTATATATCATCTCTCTAGGCGACGAACACAACGTAGTGCATTGGAGAACATCCTAACTAGTACTGTGTTGTTATGGGGTGGCGTATCATTTACGATCAAGTCAACTGTTTACCCATCTTGTCGCTTTAAAGAATAAAAAAATACCTACCTAGACTATACCATTTACCGGACTTATTTATATAATACGACATGAGCTGTATCTTAGATACAAAAAAAAAATCATTCTATATGTTATAATTGTAACGTTACTAATTTAGAGTGAATGTAATTGGTATTGAATAAGTAAGTACTCTGTAGTAGGTATGTGACCGAAATAATGAAAACGGTTAATTTTCTAAACTAAGGTAGTAAATATTTTGCTAACGATATAAATAGAATCGTAAAGTCATCACAATCTAAGTTAAAAAACTTTAAGCATAAAAATAACACACGAGCAAAATTGATTTACCGGGTCATTGTTAAAGAGTCCCTGCGTAATCGGTTGTTCAAAGACATACCAGAGCAAATTGCGCTACCTAATTATAAGTGAACGCTCAGAGACAATGCCGTATTTATGTTCGGCAATTTATCACACAAAGAGACGTTGTTTCAGACGCCTCTGAACACTACACCTCACAATGCGACGAACAACCTCAAAAATCGAGCTTAGAAAATCTATTAGCATGAGTATATACAAATGAATATACAACAGCTCAAGCGCACGCTTGGAATAAGACAAAGGGTGACATTTTTAAAAACCAAAAGGAAACAATTACCTTTTATGTGAAAGCCTATTGGTTAGTTCGAAGTGATAGCTTAATTGTAATTCATAATGAAGTTCTTAGGCGTTTGCATGTTGTGTTAAATCCTGAAGCATACTTCACAGATTTAGCATAGATGCCTCAGTATAGTTACGTTTGTTGTAGAATTATAATTGTTGTGATTTAGTTCATTATCTCTCTCTCTTTCCGTGGCATTTATTATTCCCATCTGATGGTGGGGTCTGACTTTCTGGTCTTTCTCTTCCACTCTGTCGGACGCGTCCTCTTCGGTAACCTTGCAGAACTCTAGATCTTTTTTGACCACATCTGTCCATCTTGTCTTTATCAATCTTTTGATTTAGTTCATTATATGGGTTAAAGAGTTCAAAAGTTATTGAGATTTTTTTCAAAAGTGTGATGGAAGCATTTCATTGGACATGATGATTTATTGGCAACGGGCTAGTGATTATTTTGATTGATACCGTAGAGTAAAAGCATCAGCACTCCCCCTAAAATCTCGAAACCGAACAATAGAGAAGCACGTGAGGCACCCTTCGCATCCGAGGCTAATGTTCACCCCACGCGGAGGAAGGAGATGTAAAGAAAAATGCGTATTTATAGCAAATACTCGTACTCAAACAGTCCTACATTGTATACGAGTCAAATAAATGGGAATCATTTTTCGTGCTGTCAAAAAAATCTGAATGGAAAAGAAAACGCGGCGTCGAAAAAAACAGCTCACTGCGGAGTTTTTATTTAGTTTTTAATGTAATACTGATTCGGGATGTTTCAGATATTAATTGCGTCTTACCTGAGGTGGCGGCAGTGGGGTGACAGCACTGAAAGAGTTCTGCGACGCTGATCGATCGCCGAGCGCGGATTGAAAGGAGAGAAACGTGAAAGGTAATTATTCATCTGCCGACTAGAATAGACCACTTTTGTACCTTTATCTTGGGTTCTTTTTTTATGTGTTTTGCACGAAATTTGCAAGTAAATGGATTGTGCGACACGGCTATTTGTCTACATTGACGCGTTCGGGATTCTCACGATTCCAATCTCATGGTTTCTGAATATATTAAATTTTTTATATAATAATAATTACTATTAATAAACTTTATATACATATTATTCACAATACTCTTTTTTCGCTGCTTTTACATACAGCGATATTATTATGTAAATCTAATAGCACGTATTTTAAAAAGGAAACCAGAAGACAGTTTGCAAATATACATAGTTGTAGGAACAAAAGAATTGAACAATACTTGATAACACAAATGAACAGTGTGGAGCTTTTGTAGGCACTAAAAAAAAATTGCACGCCGGTTATCACAATGGACTGAGAACCCGGAAGATTGCACAATGCTTAGAAACAAAAGCACGGGGGCACATGTGATCCTGACCTGATTTCACGAAATCCGACTTTGCACAGACAAGACGCCAGGAGCCTCGTCTCAATAGTCTTTATGATTTATGTGACATTTCTTTGACATTTTATGAAGCATGCCTCATTTGAATAGATCCACTTGTGCTTTGCACATTGTATCGCCTCCAATACTTATTTTTTCGAATGACTGCGCAATAGTGTACCACGGGTCCTTAGCATTTGAATGAACATTTGGTTACCAGATTAGGTTTCTATGAGGCAGAACCGTACAGAAGTAAACAAGTTAGTCAGTCATTAACTAATAAGTCGACAAACAAAACATCTTTAGCATCTGAATGTGTCGTGGCTGAATTGTAAGACTCTTTGGTCTCGTGGAATATTCAAGATATTATTACGGCACGAGTACTATGAGTACTAGGTTTTTATTGATCAAAGGTATCCTTTGGCGTAAAATATCTAGATAGGTACGATCATATTGCACATGTTTGTGCAAATATAATTTACTGTACTTTGATTTGTACGACATTGTAGTTTATATTACTGGGCTAACGAGACTTTCCATTTGTGTATCAAAGTAATGAGCACAATGTGGTGCAGTGAATATCAGCCTTACCAGTATTACTTTGTTATAGTAAGGCGGAAAATTATCAAATGATCGTTATGCTCGGTTCGTAGCTGTATCGAATAAAAAAAGGGATATGAGAATGAAGCCTTTACTTTAGATACTTTGAACCGAGTTGCAAAATTATAGGCGGCGAAAACTGGCAAATTGTAGTCCCGGCTTCGCAGATGTTGGTTGATGGTATAGTCCGCCGATAGAAATCATGACAATCACGTCCCTCTATTGTTAAAGGGACCCATTATGGAAAGTTCGCTAAACAGTTAAATGCTCTCTAAAAGTGTACCTCATCAAACCTCCTAGACTTCGTGACGGCCTTTACCCAAGCCTGTAATAACAACTCTAAGCTTCGTAGGGTTGCAGCCCTTGTTAACTTAATCGCCT
The DNA here is from genome assembly GCA_029034505.1 of Ornithoptera priamus. Taxonomy (NCBI): domain Eukaryota; kingdom Metazoa; phylum Arthropoda; class Insecta; order Lepidoptera; family Papilionidae; genus Ornithoptera; species Ornithoptera priamus. Next base: position 3,831,649 of record JARDWD010000331.1, read on the forward strand.
GTCTACTATCTGAGAATCATTTCAAGAATGCAGTAGTGGAAAAATATCTAATGCAAATACGTTTTAATATTACAAAGTATCATAAATGTAAATTTCATTGTATGAACAGATAAAAAGCTTTAAATAAGCACAATGAAAGTTATTTGCCGAGCTTTGTAATCTCTTGGCAAGAGCGTTGTATAGACAATCATGTCACAGATAATACTTGACTAAGTAATGGATTGGCGACAAGATCTTACTATCGTCTATCTAGTTGATATAATGTTACAACTTTATGTCGTATATAAAAAATAAATAAATGGTATATATAACAAAAATCAAGTATTAAAAGTATTGAAATGTTTTATTGTTATATATTGTTTAGCTTTTCTTTTATTGATTTTCATTAGTCTCGGGCTTACCTTATGTTAGATGTAGCAAATCGTTTCCTTTCGATATTTAATGCTTCTACCGCTGCTTTAAAAATTATTTTCATATCATCTAAATCTTCATCTTCTTTAACTTCATCATTGTAAATACTTTATAACTAGTTAAACAAAAGCAATGCCGTAATATTAATAAAACTGAACTTGCAGTAACGAAGTATATTTTAAGATCGAGAAGTCGAAACCGCTTCACTTGGTGTTATTGCAATTTATTTATTTTTTATTTTAAAATCTCTTGCTACCAATTCATCGTAATCCTTAACATCTCAATATACAAGTAACGAGTTGATCATTAATTTAAGGATATATCGAGAGATAACTTTATTCTGGTAGCCGACTGCTTTGTATGCCGCGATCCGTGCGTCCGTCATTACGCCATCGCCACTTTATTTCCGTAACAATCTCCGCAATAGCTTTCTTATGGCTTTAACTATAAGGGTTACGTGTTTGATAAATTCAAGTTTGCAAGCACGGGCCCGTTCGCTTTAATCTTATTGGTCGACCATTACGCCTAAATTTAAACTCTTCATTACGGAGAGCCGAGAAAACTCGCGATAACGGACAGATGAAATACAGGTAATGAATTCTGATAAAGGAAAAGGTGTTCGTTCGTGTATAGATAAAAATTAATAGAAACGAGAAACTTGTTTTGATGAAAAAGCCGAATAATGAATATGCTGACAGCGATGTTGTTGATGACACCGATAATCGTGTTATTTATTGCCTATTTTGATTAATGCAAAGATAAGCAATATATATTATATGCTTTTTGTTAAAGTATACCTATATTTCAAGGCGTAAACATAATTTACGCTCTCGCAAAACGTCAAGTGAAATTTGTCATGCTATATGCAAAACTATATACAAACAAACACTAAATATTTATCCATTTTATTGGATGTTTTAACTATTCATCATTATTATAATGCACTCATCTACTTTTAAATATGGACATTATTTTATAAACATAAACTCCACGTGCGTTCATGTATATAATGTAGTAGAGTAAATGTATATAAATACTCTATAATTATAGGAGACCTTTCTTACCGAACAATACTTATATGAGTACTGAGAAGTATTTACTTACTACAGAGATTATTAAGAGTATATCCCCATCATATAACTTATTATGACATTCTTAAGGTATAAAATAATTTCCGAAAACGCTTAAGTAAAAATGACAATATTTGCTTATTTGTTTGTATTTACTTTATATCTCCCGTTTATATCAAATGTTCGAGTATCCAAGTATTGGTGGAGAAGATGTCTGTTAATGAATTCAATTGATTCTGTGTCAGAGTCCAGAAACTTGTGGACTATTCGTCAGAGGCTACGAAAAACCGTCTTTGGCATGGATATGTATATGTGAGCCGAAATGTCTAAAATTATAATACTATTCGCAAGATACTTTGGTATAACTCTAGTAGTGGAGATAATTAAAGGATAGTGTCATCTTTAGTTATCTCCAGTAAGTTTAGATAGTTTTTAGTAAACCTTTCTATAATCTCTGATATTTTTATATTCCGATTGATTTTCCTTATTATTGTTATTGCTTCCCATCCGTCTCATATTGTTATAAAACTCAACTGCACGCTTTAAATAAATTATCATTATTTGAATTTCCGTATATAAACTTTTATAAACAATTACTCCGTAATCGATACATTTCACCGCACAAACCGAAATCGATTACCCACAATCGATACTCTCCCGAGATCGGGGCAGGGTGGGGTGGGGAGGCTTGTCTCTGCACCAGGCGTTGACTAATCGAGACGCGTCCGCGCGGAATAAGACTGATTGCAGTGTAGCTCCTATGCCTGCTATGTGGCTCGCCGGAGCCCTCCTGCCTACACAAACCGACATTATTTAAGAAATCAGCCCGCTCATGCGGCAACAAAGGGAGTTTTTGCCGCCTACGTCACATCCTTTCGTATTCCCTACCAGTTACAATTCGTTTTATTTGATTTAAACTAATTAAATAATTCACTATTTACAGAAACAAGAAATTACAATAATGAACACTTGCTTGTCGACCATAGATATATCGAATATGTTTTTTTAACTACTTGTTATAAATAAATAACCTGCGATAGTATTTCTATAAAATTTTACGAAAGTACAAATACGTTGTCGAGGCTTATTCTCAGTTTTAGTAATAAGGCTACTACTATATTACTACTAGAAAACATTATGAAATGTACTAAAATTTTGATTACTAATTAATCGTATATGTTAAGTTTGAGAACGCATTAAACATTAATTTGCAACTAAATTCATCAATATGCAATTACCAGCAGTAGCGTGAGATCTACGCCCACTTACGTCATACGAGTGCGTTGCAACCGTTGTGAACGCTAATGAATCATCATCATCAGTCTATGTATGTTTTGTTTCAATCAGCTCTGTACAAAACGTGCGAGACGGGAGATCAGTGAACCGTTTTGTTTATAAAACGATATATTGCGTCATAATTGGCGCTATTAACGAGTCACACGAAACAATCGGGCTGGGCGTTCTGATCGCGCCTCCTCGGACCAGCAAAGCACTGACCCAATGTAGCCCCGGGCTAATTTAATCCTTGATCAGAATTTAATATTTATTTTCGCTGATATACTTGATTGATCGTTTACGCAACCGTTACTTCATTTGCCGTACTTAATCACATCAGGAGGAATAAACTTTATAGACCTTAAAACTCTTACGAAACAGGAAAATGATGTATATTTTTGATACTTGATTTAATTCGTATATAACATAAATCAAAATTATTTTTTAATATTTTCATATAAATAAATTACATATATAAATAGTTTATTGTAAATTTATTATACATAAAACATAGAATCATGTATGACGTGAAATATAAAAGGAGGAATTTAGATGAGGAAGATGTGGATAGATCGTTTGTCTAACACTTCTGTTGGACAATGAAAAACAATTATAACATGGATGATAGTCGTTTGATGCGTGCGGAGTGTGGACAGCGAAGGCGATCAATGCTGACAAATGGGTGTCGACACGGGAACGAGTTACACGATCATGGTATGCGACACTTGTGCGTTACGCGACACGATTGCGTGTCAGTACATGACTCGAATGCCCGCATATAGGGAGCCCTATATCAAAGTAAAGTGAGGGCTGATTCAATCGAACTTCCTGTGACTGATTTCGACGTTTGTTTGTTTTATATTTATAAAAAAAAATACAAACATTTTTACATCTTTAAATAAATTTAAAGAATATAGTGCTGACATATCTTTTCAACGATAAATAACGTTTATATACATAATTGTATATACTATGTTACTTGTAGCTTTACCAGAGACCATCTATGTAAATGCCACGGATTTAATTCTGTCGCCAAACAGTAGTTTATCGGTTTGAAGGGCGTTGTAGCCAATAAAATTACACTTGACTAAGAACACATTTTTTATCTCAATATAACGGGCACAATGTGAAGTAGTATATATAATACTAACTATTGTCACGTTATTATCCATACGTATTACTTACCATCATGTGATCGTCCCGTTCGTCGCGTCGCTTAGACGAATAAAAATAATAATCGGTACGTATAAAAGCTAATATTAATATTAAGCAGGTAGAAACGATGTTTTAATACCATTTATCGTTAAAAGGCAACAGCGTTTAACTAAGTCAAAACATGTTGAGCTGTGTATTATCGATATTTAACCGTATCGATGTTATACGGCGATCACTTTCAGGTGGACGCCGCAAGTGGACATATTGCATACCTATCAGTTTTATGCGGAGACACTTGCCGCTAATGCTTCTAGAAATGCACGGTATTAATATGTGAGCTCGGCTTAGTCATTTGGCATCGTTTCCTCGGTGACAAGTGGATCTTTTAGGATCAGGTGAGCTTAAAACATTATTGCGATAGTAACAATTTAGATCAACTTCTGAACGAGAAAAAGATGAATGTCATTGGCGATTGTGATCGTTTTGATTCACTGAATAGTTTGTTATTTTTGTTACATTATTTGATCTGTAAAATATAAAAGATAACACACCAACTAATCAAACTATTCATTTGATAAACTATTCGCTTATGAGATTTGAAGTATTCATTGTATTAATAATCTTATTTTATGTTAGTAGGGAGAATCAGTTAAATGATTATTGTTAACTATTAACCAAGGGCATATACAATTATAATTAGCGGTGTAACACATCGAAACCAACTGACGTTGTTTTTTTTTTATAATTCGATACACAAATGCCGGCGTAATATTTATAGATACTGATTAATGACGTGGAAGTGAGCAGGGGACGTGTTTCGACTCGCCGTGGTGATGGATGGCATATCCAGTTATTAGATAATGGTGTTTCAATAGAATTAGAAACTTTGTTCATCCTGCCCTCAGTCCTCGTCCGGGTCAATGAAGGACCTTTGAATATTTTTATTCTAATACCAAAGAAATAATCCGTAGCTAAAATTAAAGTGAGAGACAAAGTTAAAAAACTTATTGATTTCAAGAATAAGTTAAGAGGTAACTAACTCATTATTTAATGCTGTTGCTCGCAATAACGGGAAGTAATTACTGACAGATGATTACATGATTATAGTGTTTAGTAAAACAGTTAACTATTATAAATAGCAATTTTATGTAACTAACACAATACTACAAAAATCATGAAAGTTACCTTAAAACCTTAGTTTATTTACTATTACGCGAATAATATATCTGTGAACTCTTAAAAGATGAATCCGTTCAAACCGGAAATATTAACAATGTGAAACATTAATGGAATATAGTCAGAGTATAACGAATAACTAATTTATAAATAAAAATACTATTTAATAATGAATGTTTTAAATGTATGGACAAAATCTTACATACAAAACATATTAATCATTACTAATTTATACAACTCTTGTTTTCAGATATATGTTGCTTGAATTCTGTTTGTCATTGAAAACAATTACTTGATCACATCATAATTATAATATGAACAAGAGCTAAATTTTTAACAAAGATATCGATTTTATTATAGAAAAATTCTATCGCACAGAATATAAACTTCAAAAAATAGATTCTGACTCGAAATCTGAATGAACACATGTCTATTTGCGCATAGGCCTATGATGATTTAGACGCAGCTATATATTCTATATATTCAATGCAAATTAAGCTTTTTTAGTATTATTACATAGTATTGCTTTTAAAAAGCACCAACGTGCGCAAATAAGTTCGCTTGTTTGATTAATGATCGTTATTAATCATTGTACTGATAGCTTTGTCAAACAAATTGAAAGAAGAAAACGGATTTGAAGAGGTTTACATAGGTGAGGTGTTTCTATAGAAGGTTTAGAAATTACTTGGTCACCGTAACGTGCTTTTAGATAATTCTATAGTAAGCGTAATACAGTTTGGCGAAATCGTAACAGGTACTTTCTTCACACCCTTTCACGGTTACATTGATTTATCACCGCATTACCGGTCATTTCGCCCGCAAAGTACGAAAACAAAATAGGAGAAAACAATCGCGATCGTCGAAAAGAAAAGTATCCAAAGGTGTTAGGGATTTTGCAAAAACTCTAGCGAAAGTGACCACCGTCGGATTCAAAGCGGTTGACATTTTGTGAGCATTGTGAGCGCATTGAGAAGAATTGGAGCAGAAACAATGGAGCAAGTAACAATTGACCACCTGCCGCTTGGACAAAATTTGAATATTATTCGCAGTCGAAAAAAAAAAACGAATAAGTTTCGTTTTCACCTTACGTCATTCAACTTACGTCATGTCTCCGTTCAGTATTTTATTTGGACTGGTAAGTGACAGTCAAAAATTTAAATAAAAAAATCAAAAACCTTAATAAACATTTCGTATTTGATTAGCTAAATAATAACGTTAATAATGTGGTACTAATTTAAAACAGTGGTGGCGGAAGTAAGTGATTGAAATGAATTATATCTATGTATATAATATATACGCTATAGTGATATAGAAAAATTAGTTACATGTGTAGACACTTATCAAAGAATCAGTCTCGGGAAAGAGATGTCAACAAGGTTGGTACGGATGCTTACATTATATTTTTCCTGAGATTTGTGGCCAGGTAAGCTCACATAAGCGGTTTTATTTATAAGGTGGTTCTGATAATAATGTGGAATGTTGTGTAGTCGAGCCAACGGTTGGTCGAAAGGACAGCGGTAGGGGGACCTGTCCACCGGCCGCTCTCCTAGCGGGTGTTCAGGTTGTTGACTCGCGCTGCCTTACCTTAATTATTTACTTTGTCTCTTACAACAAAACTTATCAGTATTAAAAATGCTACTCCACACATGTTCATTGTTTAACCTGAGAAATTATTAAATAGTATTCATAAAAAATATTTTACAGTATATTACACTAGATCTAAATTTCCCTAAGAAATACACAGGTAGGTACATTATTTACGTTCTAGATTTATATTATAGATAAATTGTTTCTTATAAATATTCTTCTCATTTAACAGTAATATTTATATAGTTTTTAAACGATTTTATTACAAATAGATATTATTAGATACATTTTAATTGAAATGAACAAAATCACTCACAGTTTGTGTTAGAACGTTCATTAATCCATAATGATAAAGCAGAATCAAGGACCCCCTGTACAATCGAGAGTATGATATCAAGGTTAGGCTTAGCGGAACACTCCACATGTGGTCAACCTAATAAAGTGCAATAGAAATACACTTTACTCGCACGGGCGATAGAGACCGATATAAGAGCTTAGCGGCCATGTTGTATTATGGATGCCTATCATATTTTGGACCCGCTTTGGACCGGATTATTTTTTTCTTTCCTTTGCTCCTTCATCTCGTAACCGGTCTTGGAGCGACGACCACCATTTATTGTAGATTAAAGAGGCTTGTTGTCTCAATTTTAAGCCACATTTTAATTTATCGCCAAGTATTAATGCACAGTCTCTACCAATTTTTTTTCTCCTCTCCGGCGGACAGACGTATCGATGATTTGTTTATTTGTATTGCCGCCTTTTATTAATTCGGCTGCGCTAGTGCCCGCTAATATTTTGTGCTTAACTTAATGATTTGGCAATTAAATTAAATTGTTCACGTTGAGGTAGCTAAATTAAAATTAACGACCGCGCTGTGAGGCTTTAAGAGCTCTGTTGTAGCTGTTGGACATGCATTTGTCATGTTGTCATCAGTCGGAGCGAATGCTTTGAATTTAGTTTTTCTAATATTTCACCTTAACGCAAAATTACATTTTATTCACAAATAATTGTTCTTTAAAATCCGATTATTATTTGTAACGCTTTATGTTAAAATTATATAAAAATGAAAAAAAGCTCATGTGAAATAAAACATTTGTAACTGCAAATAAAATGGTTTCGAGAGAGTACTACATGTACATATAACGAAAACGGGTTTTTTTTATTCGTCCATCACTTGAAAACTAGTGCACGTATCGACATGTGAATACGACCATTAGACGCGAAATTAATGTAGATGATTATAGGCTATTTATTTTTTTGAATTTCATATATACTTCATCATTTTATTTCTATTTAACTTTACCTAAACATTTTAATTGCGTATTATTAATGCGGTTGATATAGTAACGGTTGCTATAGGAAGTCGTGTAATTGTATATTACAGCCAGCACAGCGGGCGGTATATATATAGTATAATATATGAAAATATCAAAAAGACAAATTAATCATTTATTCGATGTACGGAACAAAAGAGAAACGGGCAAGTGCAAGCTCCCATGTCCGAGTAAAAAAAATTACAGCACGCTCGAACAAACCGAAAGGACGCCAGCGCAAAAAGCGCTACCGGTGAAAAAATATGATTTATTGCCTGAAAAATGTAGAAGCACACGCGGAAAGCGAGTAAGCGGTGAAAGCGCGGTATTTTCGCACGGCGAATTTATTAAACCTGCTGGCTAGTTGTTATAGTTTTTTTTATCGTGTACGTGTATGAATTGATTTGTGATTTAACTTGTGTATTTTTTAACACAATAAATTGTGTACGTGGTTTTTTTTTTGTTATGTTACAATAGTGTAAAAGTCGAGGTTAACTTTTCAGTTATATCAATGGTAATGTTTAATCTAAGATATTCTACTTGTGATAATGGTAACATGAACCGTAGACACTGTTGATATACTGAAGGAAACCACCGCAGGAGTTTTAATGGGTAAAGATCCCACTCGTAACGTTGTTTTCGCTTCAGAAGCTGGATATCGAGGTAAAAGACACGGTTACTCAAAATATCGTCATCAGACGATAGATATCCACTGCTGGACATAGACCTCCCTTAAAGGTCTCGACATCGATCGGTTCACAGTCAGCATAGCCCCTGATATCGCCAGGCACTAAAAGCCGTCGTTTGTAGGGGTTTATATGGGGAGATTTGGGCGATTTCCCACCACGCTGGACCAATGCGCGTTGGTGGGAACGGGAGCCTGGTTTGTTAATGAGCACAGTACACCACGAGCAAGTGAGATTGGTTTGGGCCCCGTGAGTTTTTGTGTACGACCCGTTACACCCTCTCTTTGTTACATGAAATAAAGAACTCGTATTTTCGCAAAACCACGTACATAAAATTTCGTCTAATGGACTTCTTCCTTGACTTCAGCTTATTCTATAATTTTTGCTGAATTGTTAATTGCTGAAATGTTAATAATTGCTACAAATCGGTATTTTATTTGAAACATTTTGCAAAGAGATGAGGTATCACGGTTACTTCTTTTAAGTTAATATATTTTTGTAACATTCAATAAGTATATATATATATCAGAATATTTATGTTTTATCGAGTATGAATTTTATACAACATAAATATTCCGTATTGTAGTTTTTATATGCAAGCATATTTCAAACGGAATTGATGTATTAATATTTAAAAAAGGAGGAACGTGTGGGCATTAAAGGCGTTTAACGATGGCCACGAGTTCGCCTCGCCTATCTAGTTATCCCGATGGCCACTTACGCTAATGACATGATATCTTCATGTTAGCCTCATCATTGTTATAAGCATAATCGTCCGGTGTTTATATATAGTTCACGTGTCCCTGCCTCGTTGGTGTGCTCAACCTGTTATTTGTTCCCGTATCGCTTGTTCTCCATCTGCGCAGACGCCGGTGGCAAATGCAACCTCCGTATAATTACGATTCTTTTATATGTATACATCTTAATGGAGTGCTAAAAACTTATCGCATCTGGATAATAAAGTATCGGGGACGTTTGATTTGTTACTATCTTTTTAGTGTAAAATACATTCTTAAGGATATTTTATTATTATCATTGGAAATTGTCTTGAACTAATTAACAGTATTATTTATAAGGTTAGTTAATACACTTGCCGCTGAAGTTAAAGCAAGCTTATTTATTTTAAAAGTTGTTATTTTTATTAATATTTTAAAATTTTCTTTAATAACTATACTTAAATTAGTTAGTATTATCTTTTTTCTTTATCTTACACTTATCTCACTATAGGCAGTGAAATAGATTTTTCCTATTTCTTCTTTATTATCCTTCATCTTGATCATTCATAACAGTCAAGTTATGACCTCACTGTTAGAGCTCAGGCCTACCCTCAATATGAGGGCGATGGGACCACAGTCACCACGCAGGCCCAATGCGGATTGGTGACTTCACACACACCTTTGAATAAATTCTAATTCATGTTAAAGTTCTCACCTCACGATGTTCTCCTTCACCGTTTGTATTTCGTTATTGTAACTAAAGTCCATAAATGTACATAACTTAAATATTAAAGTCATTGGTACATGCCGAGATTCGAACACGCGACCTTCGGAATGAAGGTCGCACGCTTTAACCATTAGGCCAGCGAGCTATTCTTGATTACAAACTTTATACTGAAATAATTTACGACAGAGTCAGACCATACTCTCTTTGGCGTATTTCTATTTTAACATTGATCCACTTTTAAACTAATTTTTTTTTATATATTCGTGTATTCACATATTAATATCACCATTATAAATAAAATATTAAGTATGATTTTAAGAATTTTCATTAAACTGCTATTAGTTTTACTTAACTGTAACGACTATAAAATGAATGTTATTCTTAAAAAATCCATTTAAAGTTTTGCTCTATATATTTTTAAGTAACTACAAATCTTTATATAGAATAGGCGACAAATAATCGGGGTTTAAATGTAATAAGGGCAGATTTAACCCGTACGTTCCACGGATTGTATATGGCCGCTGACAGATACGGGGAAGCGGCGGATCTTAGGCGGAAATTAAAACTAATAATTCAAAAAGTTTCCGCGCGACCGTGCCGCCTAGCTCGATTTATGTCCCACCCAGTCTTCTCACTGTTTCCTACGATAGGTAGATATGCTAGATTTCCAATTACTAAAAAATACACTAATTTAGCATTAGCTATGTTTTCACATGTAACGGAAAACGGAAACTATTTTTAGCTACAACACCAATAAGTGTTTACAGTTGCTACTACACTAAATTCTGAAATATAAAACAAATAATAGGTCCTTTCATATGTAATTAGAGTTTTGTCGTACTGGACCACTTTGATCTGAAATATCTCCTCTTTGGTTAAGAATTCCAAATTCAAATTTATAAATTCATTTAGCCGGTACATTTGAGTTTTGAAAACAGCCATTCATTTGTTTATTTCTTTATTATTTTTTTCTTTGGCGGCGCTTATTACCGCACAACGGAAAATATGAAAGATCAGTATATTTACGAGTACGAGTTCTACCGTAGCACCAGTGCCGCAGAAACAGCTCGAAGGATTAATGATGTGTATGGTGCTGATGTTGCAAAAGAAAGCACGGTTCGTTTTTGGTTGCAAAGTTTTCGTTTTGGAAATTTCGAACATCAGATCCAACTCTGTGGGCGGCCAGAGACCAAAGTGGAAAATGAACAATTAAAGGCTATTGTGGAAGCGGATCCATCACAAAGCACTTTAGAGATAGCTACAGGCTTCGGGATAAGTGATAAAACTGTATTAATCCACTTGAAGCAAATCGGGAAAGTAAAAACCTTGAACGATGGGTACCTCATGAATTGAGTGAGTCAAACTTGCAAACACGCGTCGACTGCTGTGTTACTTTGCTCAACCGACACAATAAGGATAAGGATTTTAAATCGAACCATTACTAGTGATGAAAATTGGATACTGTAAGTTAATCGGAAGCGCTCGTCACAATGGCTGAACCCTGGAGACCCAGCGAAATCCTGCCTTAAACGAAAATAAACTCAGAAAAAGTTACTTGTGAGTATTTGGTGAAGTAGCGCCGGTGTCGTTCACCACAGCTTTCTAAAATTTGGCCAAACGATTATGGCAGATATCTATTGTCAGTAACTGCAAACTGTGAAGGAAGAACTAGCTGGTAAACAACCGAGATTGGTCAATCGCTCTAGACCACTGCTGCTTCACTACAACGGAAGACCACACACTGCAGAACAAACAACCACTAAGTTACAATTAGAATTTCTGCGACATCCACCGTACTCTCCGGACCTTGCCCCAATAGATTACCATTTTTTCCGGATTTTTGATAACTTCTTACTAAGGAAAAAATTCAACTCCGATGCGGCAGTTCAAACCGCCTTCAAAGAGTTTATTGATTCTCGCCTTCATAGTTTTATTAGTAAATGGATCAATGAACTACCTATGAGATGGAAAAAGTGCATAGATAACACCGGTGCATACTTTGATTAATTAAATATATTTTACAAAAAAAAAGACTTCATATTCCTCCCGTACAAAACGCCAATTTCATATACAAGGACCTAATATATACAAAGATATCTACATTTTTTCATTTACTTTGATGCATAGGTTTCATCATGATTATCCGATAGACGTCCATTGTTGGACATAGGACTGCCCCGAAAGATGTCCATATATAGTCAGCATGGCCTCCGGTACCGCTGGGCACTAGAGGCTGTCGTATGTAGTGGTCCATATGAGGGATTGGGCCACCCTGGACCAATGCGGGTTGGCGGGAGGCAGAGCCTCGTTTGTCGATTAGCAGGGTGCACCACAAGCAGGTGACGTTTGCTTGGGTCCCATGAGTTGTTGTGCGGGACACGTTACACCCCTATACGTAGGTTTATTGATAAAAAAAGTTTGTTTAGGGTTAAGCTAGCGTATGTACTCTTTCTTTCACCTATATATGTTTTGTCTTTTTTGTATACAATAAAGAATATAAATAAAAGGATTATAAATACTATTTTTACTGTAATAAAAAATATATCTTAGAAGAAACATTGTTACGAAGACTCGTCAAACTAATATCGTAGGCTTATGTATAAAACTGATGTCTGGTTTAAAGTAATATACGTTTTCAACATTTTGTTGTAAATGTCGGTAATATTAAAATTACTAACTGTTATGTATGAGATTGTTTGATTAAACAAGAGCGAATTCTATTTAAGATCTTCACACTGTGTGCCTGAATAGCTACATTGAAAAGATCATTAATTTAGGTACATATTAACTACAGGCAACGGTTTGCACAGGCCCTACGATATGGAGAAGGTTTTAGTGTGTGACCTTCAACGGACGACTTTCAAGGAAGCTACGAGTAGGACATTCACCTGATGTTAAGTGATACGCCCGCCCATAACAATATGGCGCTACTTAAGATGCTGTACACTATACAACATAGCACTCGTCGTCTTGATACATAAGATGTTGAGTCTCGTCACCCCAGTAACTACACTAGCTACATCGCCCTTCAAACCGGAATACAGTACTGTAACTGTTTGGCGTTAGAAATAGGCGCTGCGGTGGTACCCACTTAAGCAGTCTCCGGCAATAGAGACCTACCACCAGAAATTAGTCTACTTAGTGTTCTTTTAAAACGATGGCCCCTGACTATTTTAAAAATACCGCACATAACCTATTAACTATATATGCAATATACTGCATATTAAATATAATATACTATATTTACACGTTTATAATATATCAGATGATTATCATTACATCTGTTTTAATAGTATGTGTGTAGTTTCTTTAAGATTTTCCGAAGACATAGTTTTAGTTTTAAGAAAACCGCAAACGGAGGCTGATGACGACGGTCATGAAAAGAAACGTCGCATTTTTCAGACATCTGAAAAGAAGATCCCTTGATTAGTTCCCAAGGTTGATCCTGAGAACGTGCACTTGATAGACAGCGATAGAAATAGTTTGATAATGGAGTACACCGGATTAAGTATCACCAGTAACTTTATCTTGTGGGATGATGTAGTTTGTAAGCGCAGTTTGAGGTTGAAAAATAGATTCACTTATTAATAGTTATGCGATTTAGCTCTCGTAACACCTAGGGACTACGTATATACAACTGAGAAATAAAACCTAGCCGAATATCGGACATAGACGGACAGTAGCAAACGGAATGGTACCGATGTTAGGCGGATAACGATGGCAATACGTCCGCAGTCGCGCTGCATCAATCCCGGCCCACTGGCGCAGACCGAATGCATCAATGCACTCCAGCACTTTTTACCCATTCTACTAACATACTCACATAATTTCAACAATTGTTAATTTATAATTATACACATACATTGCTTCCTCTGTTCTAACACTTAAATAGAATAGTACTGAAAAGCGATATGTAGGAGAAACGGATTCGGTTTTATCGTTCCATTTGTTTTATCTCAGTAGAAGTTGCGAGTACTATCTGTACGGTAAGATCGGAGTCTGTTCAATTCAATGTCCTTTGCTGAACATTTATTTAAGAATGCAGTTAGTCTTTGTAACTAAAACTCTCATACAAATCTTCATTGTAGTTACTTTACATGTATTAACTATTATACCGTTTTTTTTTTATATTTTCGCTAAACAAATAATTTCAATTCTATATCATTATTTTGCCTCTTACTATTCGATCCTTTTCAACAGTTTATTTTCATCAGCTGATATATGTCCACTGCTGGACGTAAGCCTCTCTCAAAATCTAAACATCGATCGATCCCGCATTGCTCTAGTTCCGGCGCCTTGCCAAGTCCGTCATAGTCAGCATAGCTCGCGGTACCGCCGGCCACCGGGCGCCGCGAGTATGAGGGGATTTGGATAATATTCCACCACGATGACCCAATGCGGGTTGGTGGGAGCCAGAGTCTCGTTTATTGATTAGCAGCACCCTGCTAATCAATAAACGAGACTCTGCACCCACCATGAGCAGATTGGAGTTGGAATTGGCTTGGCTTGGGTTCCGTGAGTTGTTGTGCGCGACCCCTAAAAACAGTGTATATAAATTTTTATTTCAAATATAATAATAATAGTAACGCAAAAAATTTAAAAATATTATCAATATAAATATTTTATTTTATTTTTGTTTCCTATTATAAAGTAACATAACATATAATAAGTTTTAACTTGCTAATATTAACATAATAAATTTTTTGGAGACATGTTAATAACAAAGTTGATGCATCAAAGTGACATTTTGTTAGTACCATTTTTAATTTTTTTTTATAAATACCTTGCTGTAAGTGCCTTATGTAACACTTGTTATATAGAGGCGTAGGTAGCGGCTGTTTATTATTTAGAATGTGTAGCGATGGGACGACGCAAGTCGATGCGCGCTCCAAGTGGAAATCTTTTGGGATTACATTGCCGTCAGCCGGGTTACGTCAGGGGCATACCAAATACGTATTTTTTTCTTTCTCGTTTTTCCTTAACCTGAAACAGTCTTACGCGAATACACATTTAAAAAAATAACAGTGTTATAGATAACAATTAAATTAAGAGGACTATCGATAAGAGAAAAATAGATTAGAAATACTTACAAAGCTCCAAAAAGCTTTAGTCTTCACAAAACTGATCATCGTTTAAGTTTGTTATCTGTAAATAGAAGTATCTTCAATGATATTATCGATAAGTAAAGTTCTATTCTTTCTTTTATCGAGCTGCTAGTTTTTCTAATAATAGATGTACTAATTTAGACGTATTGATAAAAAAATACATTATTAAATACAAACAAATATGTAATAATATACATGTTAGAACGTATACGTACGTATAATAACGGAACGGATATATATGGCTACCCATAAAACTATCAATATAGCAAAATTTATATATAGCTATTACAGGTTGATATATATATATATATATATATGGTCGCTTTATGATACATATTGTAAAACTGCTATGAAAAATTACCAAAGTCATTGACATTTGGACATAAATTATGGTCATATTTGTCACCAAACGTTTTTACTCTATATTTTATACCATAATTTTTTTTAAGTAATAACATAATTTGCTATTAATATTTCTGTGGCATGATTAAAGATCATTGGTACTAAAATTATATTGAAAATTAGATTAATTTTACTCAATTCAATCTTTTGTTATATAATATAGTAATTTTTGGTTTTAGTACGACATTAATCAGAGACGATAATTTTTTTTTACTAATATAAACCTTTGAAGCTTTGTAATATATAGGGTGAATTTAATATTGAACGTTATCGTCTGTGAGCCTACTGTGGACTTGATTGAAAAATTTACGCGAGGATGTGAGAAAACTATACAATTTTATTTGAAAAATATGATTTAATATGATGAATCTAGAACATGAAGAAATCAGGTCCGCTCGGTGTGCCCCGGACGGGTACATCTCAAGCGTACCGCGCTATGATGTACGAGACGGCGACGCCTGGCGAAACCTAAACCGCAGTAAAGCCTCCATCGCGTCAAATGAATACTAAATCACGGGCGGCCATTTGAATTTCAATATATAATACACCACGCTCGGCCAACATGGCCTAATACATTACTTGCGTATCCTTAAATCTTTATTAATCATCTACAATAAAAAAAAGGTTTACTGGTCTAGATCTCTGTTGCCAGAGACCGCCTGAGACCACTGCAGCGCTTATTTCTGCTTTCTTCCTTCTTCCTCAGAGGAAGAGCGTAATGTAGTGCAGTATGCAGTGCATCCTAATTAATGTCCCTTTATTATGGGCAAGCGTATCACTTACCATCAGATGAACGACTCGCTCATCTCGTCGCTTAATAGCAAAAAAAAATTTAAAGTAATATTATAGTGTTTGTCTGTCTTTTCGATAGAAAACTAGCTGTAATAAGATTACCCATATATTCTATTTAAGTTTTATTTTTATTACTATTTTTTTAAAAACATTACGTTTTATACTAATTGCTTAATCTGTGGCAATTTTCTTTATAGTCTCAAATTATGTAATTTTTCTCTATATTAAAATTCTTAACATAGTCTTGTGTTTTATATATTTCTCTCTTAATTATTTTAAAAGAACATTTTGTACGAGAAAATAAAATCGTACTCCTTTCACGCGTCGTTTTTTTCAGCAATCCAGCCAAAAAGAAAATCTTTCATCGAAGTACTTAAACAAAAGACTCCGGAGCACCTATTCTTCAATTGCTGGATACATATTCCGAGCACATTTATCAGTGGCAAAAAAGCGGGAGCTGAATCGGCAAATATTTTTTCTAGGCGATTAGCGAAAATTCTCCCGAAATACCTATAGAGTAAACAATTTGATTATGCCGCTGAAATACTTTTAGAGTTTCAGGGGTGTAGCTTGAGCCTTTGTAATAAGGTGGAAGTTTATTTAACGTCTAATATTGTGGTCGGCAATTCTGTATTCCTTCAGAGGTTCAGCGTGGGAACCGCCGCGTCGCATTGACCCCTCCAATGCTTAGACAAATGATTTCCAAGAGTATTTTCTTGAAATGTTTTTACGTTTTGGCCCATTTTCTTGAAAAGCGGTTACTTAAGAGGCTAAGCAGTTTATCGCATCTATGTACATTTAGAATATAATCCTATTTCATCAATCTTCAAATAAATAAAGCATTATTTACTTCAACTATTTAACTTTCTCCGAACGTATTATAAAGATATAGATAGCAGATTTTTAATTTCCTAATTAATTAATTAAAGTGTTGTGAACAATTAAAACACGAAAGAGGATGACTTTCCCTTTTAAAAAATTTTTACTGGCTATGCAAATGAAATTGGAAAACAACACTATCTTTCTAAGTTGCCATATTAAATTAACATTCATATATATGTTAATATTGATCATTACTAATACAATAATATAAAATACCTGTTCCTTTAACTGTTTATTAACTAGACTTGTAAAATATAATTAAATTAATAATTACTATAGTCTAATGATAATCAAAAATATATCAAGCTTACTGCTAGAATACTTTATGATACAGGAAACTCATATTGCGTATATCCGACTGTAAATAATAGTTGTCAAGCTGTAAGTACTCCATGATGACTGTGATGTCTGTTCCATGTCTATGCTGTGGTGACTGTGATGATATCAAGACATCTGTCTCCTTTGTGTTCTCTTGACCTTATGCATTGTAAAGCACTGGAAACGTTGAAGTAATAAATAATTAAATAAAGGCATTAAACTCAAGAAAATTTTACTTTTATAAACTACCGAAGGTCTGTTTACAATTAATCCTGTAGCTATATTGATTTTTTATCGAGTTATTTCCTGTGTATAAGCCCAAGGCAAATGTTTATCGTAGAGCGTGGGGCGACAGCGCTCGGCGGCAGCATCCTTACAATTTTTCTCATAAACCGAACATGACAGATTCGCGCTGTGATTGATCGAGCGCGCCGCTGATCCTCTGGGGTGCCGAATTATAATACGGGGGGTGTCCGTGATGCCTGCGACCTCTATACCTATCATATGTATTGAACATTTACAAATATTTAATGTACATAAAGATTGCTGTATAGATTTGTAAGTAATAACATATCAAAGCATCTTATTTTCCATATGAATATTTACATAAATGAACAGCTTCATCTACCTTTTATACCACCATAGATACAATTTCTGCTGTTCTGCAATTTCTGCTAAACTAAAATCACTGTGTACAATGATAACTACATTCCAATTTGTTTCATGTAGCTAGTGAAATTACTAGAATAACAAAGCTAAGCATCTTGTGCCATACGGTAACTGGGTAAATATTGTAACGAGCAACTCAGTCTTGACATTAAGCACATTACTTTAATGGTGTAAGAGTTTTTGTTCAAAAAATCAATAGTATAAAGGTAGTGTTAAAATTTACACTTTATTCTTCCTTCAGCAGCATTTCAAATTCATCTCTTTTTTGATCTTTTTCCTCCTAAAACCTTTTTGAAGCTCAAATGATATTTTACAGCGGTTAGTGATTTTAAAGTTTATATAAGAAATGGTAATTATGTTATATACCGTAAAAGATGAATAAAATATTTCACTGTTTACTGATGTGAAATTAGTCCCTTTTAATATGCTAGGATAATATAAATAAAAGGATTATAATATAGTGTGTTTTAAAGCATTCTTAGATACAATTTTTAGAAAGTACTAGTACGGTTCAAGGATGTTGATATTCACAGCAAAGTTTCCTTTTTATTAAAGTATTGATTACTCTTAATTTTTCATTTAAACGGAAATAGAAATAAACTATGGTTATTTATTATTTAGTGGAGCATTCATAAATCTTCTAAAATTAACTAAAACGAAAAATAAATAATCGCTTAGACATTAACATGTACCGTTAAACAAACTAAATATTTATATATAATATTATAAAATTTAGAATTATCATTGATACTACCAAATGATGATTAATCTGTTTTGTATCAGTTCAGAGTTCAGAACAAACTGTTTTATCGAGATTAATGATTTTCGCCATACAAAATCCGTGTTTAAAATGTGCATAGTTAAAATTTATTCATTATTTGATTGAGTTCCTAATTCATTAAACTCCAGTTGACAAATTACATTTTAGGCGTTTTCCAATTTTCCCCTATGTTCGAACGAAAATCTTCATCCGCCGTGGGGTGGACTACCCTTGAAAAAATAAATATAAAAAGTATTATTAAAGAAGGAGACAGTTCGGGCAGCATTTGTTACTGTCGCGGGCCGTATGATGAAAAATTAGTTCACTCCTTGTGACAAAGGCGCGCTAAACTCACTATACATTGTTATCCCTCTCCAACTTGGCAAGTTTTATGCGAAGAAAAGGGACAATCCGCTGCGTTTCCAATGGCAAACGACACAGATAGCTTAGGGATGACCGTAGGAGCGAACAGCAAGTTTTTGACAGCGGCCATTTATTGTATATTGAATATCAATATAATTTCCGTGAGAGTCGATTTTTGTCCCATACCGGGCCTCCCTCAAGGGCGAAGTTTGGGCACACAGATTATAGGCAATAGCAAATATTGCGGATGATTGATATAGGCACCACTCGCTCTTTGGTCGCTTTATTTGTTTGGTTTCCCCTTTTTGTTTGCTTAAGTGTGGAAATTGTTTATATTTCTCTATTTTTTTGCACACATGCAAAATATTGTTAAATGTGCTTAAATTGCCAATACACGAATATAAAGATAACAGAGTTAAATATAAAAGCTTTCATGTTTTTAAAAAAACAGCGCATTAGCTAATGACAATATACAAATCATCTAGCAATCATAATTTCTGCTAGCTAAACCTTGAGGCCCAATGCAAGGTCACTTAATATTTATAAAATAAAAATTCAATATAATATATATAAAACTCCTTCATTATAAAATATTTACGTGTAAAAAATTTTTTACTTAATAATATATTTAACCGCAAACGTATACTTATAATTATTACGTAAGACTTTTTTATACCTAACCTGAGTAACAAGTTTTCCACAAGTTACTACTTGTACAACGAATGACCTAATAGTTATTTTAAATAATTAAAATTGTAATACATATTTTAAATAATTAAGTTACATATATCGTGTAAAATATTTAAGTAATATCTACCGAAAAATTACAATAAAATTCACTTACAGCATCACTTTTGAATTCAAGGTACAGTCTCCTTTCTTCTAAGAGAAACACAGACAATTTGAAACTCTAAAAAACGTTATTAAAATATTTACTTTGTCAATATATCAAGTACATAATTTTTGGATGGTTTTTGATCTTAATTAGTAATTAGAAATTTAATTACAATTTAACTTACTCCGAGATGAGTAAGTTAGAAAACAGGTGTGAGACGTTTAACTTAATATCGTTCCATTAGTTACGAGTTTATCAATGAACTCGCCGACGAAAACTGTATTTTTTTTATTTTTGTAGTATTAAAGACTATTAAAAAGATAGATAGATTAATTAATTTATTGGTTTTAATAAACATATAGATTTTAATTTGTATAACATTCCATATCATAGCAATAGATAAAAATAGAAACTGTTTTATCTTCAATGTTTAATATTGAATAACATTGTTTGTTAACACAATATTGGCAACTATTTCAAAATAGCCAATGATTTGGAGATCATTGTTGAATATCCCTGGATCCTGGCAACACAGGATCGTCCAGTATATAACATACGTAGAGAGAAGTATGTTAATGATTAGGCATCTTCTAGCTGATGATAATAGTGTCTGTTACTTAATTTTTCGATTTTTCTCTCTGACTGAAAACATTTAAAATCTATTAATATAAAACGTTAGACAAAATATTTATAAATAGAAACACTAAAATATATAAATTCTAGCTAGCTGTTATATATAACAAAACCAAAATTAAATCAAATTTTCAAAGATTTTGTACTTTTTATCTTAGAACCGAAATTGTTAGTAGTAGTACATTATGTTAATTTTAAATATTTATAGTTGAATCTAAGATAAATTTATCGAAAGAAATATTCTAGAGTCTTTACCATTGATCCTGAAAGTGGGCACGTGTAAATGGCAGGATTACCTTATAATGGCGCGAGCATTTCAGGTAAGTAGGAGCTGCTGTACGAGGCCAACCTTCCTTAACAGATTGTCTCGGTTCTCTTATGGTATATAGTCATTTAACTTTAGGTAAAGAATTATTATTTCTTTTACATTATTGTATAGTCCATGAACTTTAAAATATTATTAAGGATTTATTGAAATAAATAATATCTGCTTATAATAATGTTTGTCAGAAGCTATTTGCAAGTAAACAAACAATTAATAAAATATTTTTAATTGTTTTTATATAAATTCATTCGTAAGTCTATCTATGATTTCATGCTGAAATGAGAAAAATAACAAAGAAAATAATTTTTAATTTTTTTATACTTGCAACATTCTCGATATTTAACTGTTGTATAATCTACGACCCTATAATAAAAGGTTAGTTAAACATTGATCGTTTTGCACAGATTTTTGTTTCCGGTTGTGAGCTAAGCATCATAAAATCATCCACAGAAGAGAGCTTTTACTTTTCTAGAAGTCTAAGCGCTTGTTTTTTAAGATAATCAGTAGCTGTTGAAAAACTGTTTCGTCTTGAAAAGTCCTATGGAATTACGCAGCTAGTAAGGGATTATTTAAGAGTGATGCGCTTTGTATGTAATAATATAATTAATAATGCAATCTCACAAAAATCTCAACTGTATATACAAATGGGGAAACGGATTCTAATCTCAAAGCAGCGTTGGTGCTACAGAATGGGTTGACCGTCGCGCCGCCACCGGCCGCAGGCAAATGACAAGGAATTAGTCGGTAATGGCGAGACCATTCCGACTAACTGCCTCGCCGGCCTCACCTAGCCATATATAATTGATTATCCTACCGAACCCTTTCGCTGTTGTCCGCTATACTAACTCCTTTATTGTTATTCGATCGCAGATTTGCTTCAGTAGCTTTAAAAACCCTAACTATTAAATAATGACAAAACCTAACTTCATACAATTTAATGCGTGTAGGTTCATGTCTATAAATCTGTGAAGTCATGTTCATCTCTTGGTAAGTGATACACCTACCCATAATAACGTGACCCTAGTTGAGATAAACTACACAGCACCACATTGTTCTCGTCGCCATGAGATGTTAAGTCACCTTACCGCAATAATGTCACTACTTTGCAATGCCCTTCAAACCAGAACACCGTAATATTTGCACAGTACTATTCAGCGGCAAAAGGAACTGCGATGGTTTTTACTCAGACGCTATTCAGCAAGAGAGTCCTACTTGTAATATTTTTTACTTTCATTTACCACCAGACTACAGTAGAGTACTAGAATTAAAAGTACACGCTAAATACGTAAAGAATCGTACTTACTAGTGGTAGGTTTCTATTGTCAGAGCCCGCCAAGGTGGGTACTACCGTAGCGTCTATTTCCGCCGCCAAACAGTAGTATGCAAATATTACTGTGTTGCGGTTTGAAGGGCATTGTAGCTAGTGTAATTACTAGGATAACGAGACTGATAATCTTATGTATAACTTTCTAACTAGCGCTAGATTGTTATGGGCGGGCTTAGTACTTACCATCAGGTGAACATTCCGCTCGTCGCGTCGCTTAACTGTATATAAAAAAAAATATTGACTATTCCTATTTTCATTTCTTTGACTACTGTTACTATAATATCTTGGAAAAGACTATTAGAATAAAAACCTGAGAGTACAAAATAATGTTTATAACAAATATAATTATTGAAACAGCAACTGAAAGTCAAGCTGTACATATATATATAGCTATAAGTACATAATCTATTTTAACTTTTTTTGTGTTTGTTCGATACGTGGGGAAGTAACAAATGTATAAATCATATGATACACGTTGTGAGAATTCAGGTAATTAAAACAGGAACCAAGACTTCAAGGTTGGAAATGTTTGAATAATCTTATTTATCTGCGTCAGGCGTCGGCTTTTTTAGTAAGACGAATCTGTCACAGATTATCTCGACTCATTTTTCATTCCTTTGGTGGAGGACCAATCTGACAGCTGTCTTAACCCTTTTTAACCAATGGGAATGTCATAGACACACGATTTACATTACCGTGTTTTTTTCTCTTACCTCGGCGTAGATTAAGAGCTTTTATAGCATTTTAATATCTCAGAGAATTAATATTGCTACATGCAATCTACGAAGTAATTTTTTTTTAGACGTGTCGCTATTTCGAATTAAGTAATTCGTTATGTTGCAACACAAACAGATTTGCGTTGGTAATTGAATTCAAATAAAATGTACAAAGATTTTCCATACACCTTGTAACTTAAGAAAAGTTATTAGGTTAATTCAAGTTACGCTTCACGATATTCTCTAATCGATTTAAACTTCTGATTGTCTTTAAACGAAATATGGTTATAAATGATGACGTTGATGATTAGTTCATTTAAAATTTATTACAGTTAAGTTAAAAAACCATTAAAAGTAACAACTCACGACAGAAGTAAAAGTTTCAAGAAATACCCAAAATCCATGTGATACAAATGATCCTCATAACGAATCAACTGTGTAGCTATTAATAAGCGGCTAAATCTTAACATCTCGGTAACATCTCAATTTCTTGTATTTGAAACAACAATAATATTTCCTGAAACAGGATATTTATTTAAAACAAGGCGTTGATAAAGTAATTTTCTTTTAACCTTAACCATGTCTTTATGGAGTGGTCATTACTTAGCAATGGTACACAGCCCGCTCTGAGCAATGGCTGAACATTAATCAAAATGCCATACTTCCCTCTCGCTCCTTTTCCGACATCTCCCTTCCACTAGTCATGGATATGTCGTTGGCCCTCACTGAAGAGATAACAATTACCTGCGTTATTTATACCTTTCAATTGTACACCTTAAGTGCATTCAGCCTGGGCACAGATTTAATTAAGCAATAATAAAATTTACTACATTTCGTGCTGATGAAGATCACTCAGGCTTTACAGTCTTACTCTCCGAGGGTTCCTTTTTTTTGATAACCAATACATTTTTTGAAAAGATATAAAATACTCTGAGTATTTTATAAGGATTTGTAGATATAGAGTAATAAGCAATAAGTTACAAATATATTTTTAATTATTTTTTTTATAATCGTTAATTATGCTCTCAACGAGAAGTGATAAAATATAGTGAGTGAGTGTGTGAGAGTGTGTGAGAGAGTGAGAGACTGAGTTTTGACTATGATGTTACATTTACAATCAGGTAGCTATTTGGTTTAACATTAATTTGTCCTATATCGCACAGAGCCGATATTTCAACAAATGTATTTATTCTCTCCCCACAGTATTTGCTGATACGATGACAAGAAACAAACATGGATACGAAGAGCGCCCACGTGTGGGATGTCAAGGGCTCCCTTCCTCCTTGGAGCGTTGAAAGCAGTCGTCATCGCCCACACGACTTCCGGCCTGTCGTTTGGTATTAAACGCCTTTATAGCTGCTTGCCTTCACGAGTAATCTGATGTATATAGAGTATCTGTAAGATAATATAATAATTTCATTATTATTTCTTCTTCTACATTTCTTACAATAACAAAGTATTACTTAAATAAAACTAAATATTGCATTGTATTATTTAGTTTGATGTCCATGCAATACGTATGAAATATTAAATCGTCGATAAACTAATCATCCAAACAAGGTCTCACCCTCTAGCATTCATGGCATCATCCATTCATCATTGGCTGTGGTCCACACAATTCAACAATTTAGATCAATCAATACTATTTACTAGGAACGTCGTAGAGGGAACATGAGGGTGAACATTTGCATAGAATAGTCCTGCCGTAGCAATGTCATCTGTCAAATCTGTGAACGACATCTACGCTATGTTATATACAGGATGTCAATAAATCGAATTAGAACTCAAACTCTTTAAATACTTAAGTTAATATATTTATCATTAATTATTCAGCCTATTGTTACTTTTACAATATATTTTGAACTTACTACTTAAAGAGAAAGCAAATGTTAGCATTGCATAAAAATATTAAAAGCCTCTTAATATATTTGATAAAAGTTTTACCTTTACCAATTTTAGCGTTTGTATTATATATACAATGTAAACATAGGACAATAAAAACATGGTATTAAAAATAACTTCATACAAATATTTTTTGATTAATTATCAAAAAAGTTTATGAAACTTCTAATCGCCAAAAACGAAGTCGAAATACTTTCGACAGCAGTCACACCACCTGTAAGAGGAATACAGCTTAAAATGAATAGGGATATAAAATGAAACACCATGTAACCAAAGGGGGTGGGTGCGGGTAAATAAAACCTAGCATAGCGCATTAAGGCTTTCGGGTAAGACGCCATTGTTGTCATATCGGTAGATAAACTATGACATTAATCAATTGAATACGACAATGGAGCTGCTCACCTCACCACCAAACAGTTATACGAGACCTCTAAACAGCGGAAGGCTCCAACAAAGACACCTCAGTTGTTTCAGCTAAGGGCGATACGGGGTAGATCTGTCTATACTGGTTTTTGAGTATCGACGTGTGAGTGGGTTCATCGACAAATACCGCTGGAAAGCACTATACTTAGTAACGGTTATTTCACCGGAATCCAACACTTTTACTGTGCGGATGCGAACTTTGTGAGAAATGAGTCTTTTTAATATATTTTTCACGGCACTATAAATAAATATTTTGTAGAAAGTCTGTACAGATTGTGTTACAATTTATCATGGCTGTGCAGTCATACTATATATTCAAATATATATATATATTTTTTAAATATATAACTTTTTTTTTGAGTGGGAGGTGATTTCATCCCTTAGAAACCTCAACCTCATTGGGTCAAAAAAAAGACACAACACTCCTCAGAGTCTGGTTCACACAACACCATGTGTAAGGCGCCTAAGTCTAGAGTACTGATGCTATGTATACGCATCAACATCTCTCTTTGCTCTGATATTTCAAACACTCCATCAGCAAGTGTTGGACATACTCTATTTTGTTGCAAGTACTGCAGTGCAGGAATGTATTTTTTTATTGGATATCCAAAACTTGCCGATGGATAGTGTCCAGAAAAATATCATTACTTAATAGTAGAATCTCTTCTTACAACTTCAGCTCAAGCTGTATTGCAGAATGCAGTGCATGTAGGTATATAAGATGAAGGAAACTTTTCTTTTAGCCGTTTACTTTTTTATCTAGAGATACTTCTCTGATTTTCTTCTTGACTCAAAGGGTTCTTTTCCGCGGGCTATATGTTGTAGAGTTTCGATGGTACGATTTTAAGGCACACGCTTGACACGTACCGTAATAATATTGCTGCGTTCCAGTTGTAGACATAAGAGAACCAGACTATTCTCGATCAACATGTTACCTCATCTTTAGGCTCAAAGTAAGTTATCATCATATGAAACTTATGTCAAGTGTTAGCTCAATGTCGACAACAAATAATAGATTTCCAGTTCTATAGCATCGTCTTATTGTTATATCAACGAATTATTAATATTTATCGATCCACAGTTATTTGTATTAATAATTTGTATTGTGATAGAAAAAAAATTAAATAACAATTCGTACTTATTACATTTAAAATATTTACTACTGGTCTAATGCAAGTCCGCTGGAAGAAAATTTAAGATTTTAAGTTAATTATAAAGTTAAGCTCTCCTATGAACTTATTCTATCGATTTTTTGTCTTTTTTTTGAATAATGAACACTAAGTTTTAAACAGTAAAAGACTAGTTATGTCTTTGTTCATTCTACAACAATTAAAAATGGAAGATATGAGCTAAGTTAATAATATTAAATCCCACGTAAGAAACGTACGGCATTTAATCACGATCCCCGTTTTCCTACGTCGAATATAAAATAATTTCATTAAACCGTCTACGAAATGCTCACAAACACATAAGCTTTGCGGGAAGTCCGCATTATTCATACATCAGACCCCTTTGTCTGGCGACACGACACTGCATCCATTACGCGATGCCAACAACCTTACTACAGACCTCCTTAATCACATATATTGAAATTTAAATTAATAAACCTGTCTCTCATATACTCTACAATATAAATTATGCTAAAATTTTTTCAAGTCTTAAACATTTTAAAACACCATTGTAATACATATAGTAAATTTACATACATTTAATTCATGATTGCGATATACATTTGCTTATTTATCATAGTAAAATAATATTAAGTTAAACTCTTGAATAAGTATAATATTAAAAATCGAGACGTTTTATATATTTTCTATATATTTATTAGTGGATACCCCAATATGGTCGAGAATCCATAGTTAGGTTTGCGAATTGAATTCCGACCTATTTCGCTCCATAAGTCACAGCGCGAGCGGAGAAACAAGTGACAGGCTGAAACTTACCTCCTGTCACGGACCGAGGGTCTGAAAACACTAAGTGCAGATTAGTTTTTCCATGTTGGGTTATTTACTTCCGAAGCTAAGTTTTAAACTTTGCAAAACACGAACGTACTAAGTTTAGATATATAATAGCAACATCTATAGCATCAGATAAAGCGTATAACAAAAAAAAAATGATAATTAAAGCGCGTTCATAATAATTTTTTTATTGTAAAAACTGATATACCTGAAATAAATACTGAGTAGTGAATAAAACTGAAGCGCATTTCGAAACGAACATGAGATGACATTAGAATCATAGTTGCGACACTTCAGCATCACGAAATGCTTATGCAAATGTCACGAGTCGACCTTCAGCTCACAAAGAAAAGTGAAGCTGTCTACTGAAATCATTTGCGGCAGATACTTTAAAGAGTTATTCACAATTGTAAAGAAAACATCAATGGGAAATATATACATAAATAACTGCTATATTTTTAACCATTGTAACGAATTCTAAAGCTTTTGCTGTATAGTTATATAACAATTACAACATTTAACAAAGAAACGCATTAAATATATAATTTTCCATTATAATTTAACTTGAGTAGTTTAATTATATAACAAAATATTATATCGCAGATACAAAGTCAGTTAAATTTCATCATTTAAAAAATCTTACCAGACGTACAACATACTGGAATAGGTACTTTATATATCTAATAGAAGTATGAAATAACATAAACGTAAATGAATATTACTATAGAATTAGTTAATAATATTAAAGTTAGTAATATCTGAAAACAAAATACTGAACTTAAGTAAGGATTAGGGAATTGACATTAAAGATCCACATAAAAATTTTAGGCCTTTATTAAGATTAAGTGAAGAGATAACTTTATGTTATAATCAAATATAAACATCATATCTTTCTGCTTTCATATCAATGAACTAGCCTTTCCCTTTGCTGGTCGTAACAACCCCGCGACTCCTTTTGGGGAAAGAATTTTGTAAGATCCTTTCTTAGCTGACCTCTAAAAGACAAGAGCGAGAGCCTGCTAAATTTTTAATCCATCCCGTCTAATAGTTTCGAAGATCTCATCATAAATCAATGAATCTCCGGATACCTCATATACATATATATACAACCCACTGGATGCGAGCAAAGCGGGACAGATCAATGTGAAGATATTTGGTGGATGCCTATGTTCAGCGGTGGACGTCTATCGGCTGATGATGATATATTAGATAGATGATGATATATATATATATATATTAGACAAAATACTATTTATAAAAAAAATCCTGTAAAACATTCTACTACTTCCGATTAAATTAATTATTTTTTCTTAATATTATATAGATATATATATATATATATATATGTTTTGACTTTGCGACGTGTATATCTCTCTCTCCTATTAATATATAAATTTTTACTATATCGTATCGCATTAAGACGTGTAGTGTGTACAACCGTTTTGTAACATATAACGCTCTACACAAATTGACGCAGTGTGTAGTACTTGGCGTCGTGTGGTGCGATCGCTCATCTGATGAGTACCGTTAAATAGCATCACATCACATCTAGAGGTCATTTGTAAGACGGCGGCGGTTACGCGTCATAATAAATATTTACGGTAGAGTTTTAAAGACAAATTTACGATCTTTACGCAACGAAATCCTATCGGTAAAAGGAGAAGAACAATTCTTCTTCTATTTCTGATTATAGAAAATATTTTTAAGAAATTTAGATAATCTTGTACTTTTTTTTTCATTTTATTATACAGCAGGTCTTTTGCTAAAACTCGTTAAAATAGATACAATTCTAGTACTTATTTCTGCTGTCGTGTAGACATTAACGTCTTCTGATATGATGGTTGTGGCTAAGAGAATCTAGTATCACAACTTGCGGTTGTATTTGTTCTTCCTAATCTCCATAATAATGGAGTATTACAGGCAGTACGTTTCTCACCACCAAGATAATGCTGTGCCTTGTTTCCTGTCTTTGTTACATACGTAGACAAGATATAAAAGTATAAGTTATACAAAAATAATTTTCGTAATATATGTAACGATATTTAAAGGATAATTTAGACAAATTAACTGTAACCAACGATGTGAGATGTGGAAGATTTCATTAGTACTTCTATCAGCTTTTCCTCGTTCTTAGTTTACGTTCGTTTTGAATGGAGTTTAATGTGAGATGAAATATAAAGATTTTCGAACTGTGAATAAGGCGTTATCGTGAAACACCTCTCACGGCTCACAGATTTCAATGACAAAGGTAATGCATTAGTCAGTATCTAGAAAACACATTAACATATAGAGAGAGATTGGGTTTGACGTGTGACTTATGTACGCGGCCCGCGCTCGCCGGTACGTACTGCGACGTTACTTTGGGGTGCTAATGTAAATTGAAATGAAACGACATAAAAAAAAAAAAACAATGTTAAATAAAACACTTTGACAAATATTCTTTGATAATTTTTTTTTCCTTTGAACTTCTTTGAAACAATTAATTTGCGTGAGTACATAAATTTTACTTATAATTATTGTTGTTTTGATAAGAATAACATTTATTTCAATATATTACGTATGATAATTTGTCTGAATTTTTGCAATAATCAATACCAATAAATCCTTGACGTAAAACTGAATGATACACGTAACAATACATAGTAGAAATGTTACAACAAACCTAACTAGATGTTTTATTAATAATACATATTTTTATTAACTAGCAGTAAGAGAATACCTTTTTACTACAATATAATTCGTTAGTAATAAACTATTTTGAGGTATTAACTAGTAAAGTTACTAACTCACCGAGACTTTGCTTGTCGCCTAGAGACGTTAGAAATTAACCCTCGTTACCACAGTGAATTCATTAGCTAACACATCTTTCAAACCGGATCACAATAATGTGTGTATACTGCTGTTTGATCGCAGAAATATGAGCTGCTGTTGTATCCACCCCAACTGTCTCTGACAGTGGAGACCTACCACCAGTAAGGATTACTTCCAGTTAGTACTAGTACTAGTACTTTGTCTTATGATGACCAGAGTGCCGTCGTGCTATATTCCAGACGACCAGTATGGATATTATAATTAGGTGTACTTTAAGGTAGACTTTGGTTCTTTAAGAGGTACAATCGGTACTTGCAGGCATTAGAGTATTTCCAGCAAAACAATACTTCTTCTTCCTTTTTCTTCTTCCAGCCCTTTGCCCAGCTATGTAGGGTCGGAACAGTATGTACTTCTCTTCCATATTCCTCTATCAGCCGCCGTATATGAATTCACACTCTTCTTACATATGTCATGTTTCACACAATCCATCCACACTTTCCTCGGTCTTCTCCTACCATTATAACCATCCACATTCATTCAAAATAATTCATAATATAATAATATATAAAATATGATGGATACTACCACCATCGCTCGACCTATTTCTACCAGCAAACAGTAGTGTGCAAATATTACTACGTTGCGGTTTAAAGGACGTTATAACCAATAAAATTACCAGGGTAATGGAGACTTAAAATGTTATGTCTCAAGGCGACGAGCAGAATGTGAGGCTGTGTATATCATCTTAACCGTGCCGCGTTACGTGTATTTATCACCAGGTGTTCTTACCTTCGTCTTTTCGCTTTATATAATAGAATTAAAAATAATTTAACTATATACAATATGTAGACATTTGCTGTAAGATGTTTAATTGATATTTATTCAACTACAGACGACTCATATAGCATACAATGCATCTATGAGATCCTTTTATTTTCCTGTTTCCTTTATTTTTGGCGGCCCTTGTGAGTCGTCCGTCGGCGGTGGGCTATTCCTGGATATCCGACGGACGGGAATGTCGCGTAACACTACATCTTACTATATACATACAAGTAAAGATACAAATTCTAATCGTTTATTATTCGTATAGATGCTTCATGTCAATCTGTTCGTATTGAAACCCTTCTTGAAGCACATCTCATTACTTACTATGAAACTTTAGATTTAATTAGACAAATGTAAGTTCTACAAACACATTATATACTATGGAATTTTAACATTAATTACGTTTACTTATCTCTTAGTTTCTCAATGTTTTTAATAAAATTAAATTATCTGTGAGATAAAGCACGGAATGTATAAGAAGGATATCAAAGCGCTAATAATTTAATTCACGCAGTGATAAACAATTTTAATTAGATGAATATCTCTCCAAATTTACTTTGAAATAAGCACTATTTAGATATTTTAAATAATTAAAGTAACTTAAGTATGTCGTTAAGCATAGCACGAAGTCATCAGAAGCGAATTAATCATAGCAAATTATCTCTCACCTGATGACGATTAAATTGTCTCAGTTAATTATTTCATTTGTGTCTATCTACCAATACTGCATATCGTATGATAACAATATGACTTAATAACGGTCTTATACCTTACTCTACGTCATATGAGATAAATCTATAATATAGGTATACAGGATCACTTTAAATTGCTTTTTTTAATTAAATTTTAATTTTGTTCACAGTTCATGTGCCAAAAGTTTCCGACTGCAGAAAATGAGATTAACATCAGACTTCTCAATTTCAAACATTACAGATGAAACAAGATCGTGATTTAAGATTTCATATTTTTATTTCTTTACAATTACATCAGATTAATAGAATGATGACTATTAACAAGGGTTCATCTGCTAAAACCTGCTGTTTTTTCTTACAATTAATTGTAAAAATTGTTATTTTCACAATAAATGTTTATGTGTACTGAACGTAGAAATATTTTAAAAAAAATATGATTAAATCATAATTTTATTTTGTCTACTTTTATTTCGTCCGTAATAATTAAGATATATATCGATCTTATCTTATGTTATATGTATATTTTATTGTAACTAACAATTATAGAGATGTTTTGTGATAGAATAGTAGAAGACACAATAATGCCCAGCGGAGAACTGGATATATTTGTAAAGTATAAAAATTGTGATATAAATAGATATATCTTTACTTAAATAAATTGACTACATTCTTTTGTGTTTTATTTACCAATTCACCCCAAAAAATTATAGAAGAAATATAACAAGCTTAATTTTATATTTATCAATTAATAATCGAAGATCTACTACAAATCCAGTATTATAGTAAACTATCAAAAGGTTGAAAATTTACTAAATTTTTGAGTCTTTTCCATAATGATGTTTAATATCGCTAGATATCTGACTGCAATAAACAGGTCATCAGATACTTAACTCGCGGACCAGAACTTCACAGCCTACATTATTATGTCACAGATGTGCTAAAGGAAAATAGAATAATTTAGATCCTTAAAAAGAATCAGTGGAATATCATGAATACTATTTTCACTAGCAACTTCCGCCACCCTTATACAATAAGTTCGATGAATTTCATATTTCATAATTTCGCGAAAACCATTCGATATCTTATTTATGAATTTAAATAGGTAATTCAGTATATTTGTATTACCATCTACCTTCGTAGTATCTTGATACAATATGGTAGCCATAGGTTGTTTTTAAAGGAACATATAAAATTTTTCATTATTTTTTTTTTAAATTTCATTTTGACAAGATGAGCAGGACGTCATTAAATAGTGAGTAATACACCTGCCTAGTGAGAATAATATATACTAGACCACATTGTGCTTGTTGCTTTGAGGTATGAGATGTTAAGTACCATTATCCAAGTAACTTCACTGGCTATAATGCCCATAAAAATTAACACAGTATTGCGTCTCATCTACTGTTTGGCAGTAGTTTGAAATCATTATCTACGTAGACGGTCGCTGGTTAAAGAAACCTGTCACCAGTAAATCTATTGGTTATATCATGTGACATGTTTACAGTTATCCCATTGCTATTCTTTGTATCTAATCCATTGGATAGATTGGATTTGACAGATTATGGTTATAAGTTTGAATCGATACTTACAGTAACGTGCCACTTAACCAGGACCATAGTTTCTATAAACAAGTGAGCATCTTGGCTCTTTGGTGTGAGGTAATAAAAAAATCTTTATTTTAGTTTTCAGACTTATTTGCAACCATTGAATTCTTCAGTTCTCAATACTGATTGAAGATTTGTAAGGCTTTTCAAGTGTTTCCGTTTAACTACCAATTTTGTCGGTTCAACAGTAAACTATTTGCTTCGGAATAACTTGCTTAAACTAATTGCTTCAGAAAAAGAAATAATACTTTACTATTACCTTTATAATTTAATATTAAGTATACAATTTCAATTCAATTGTCTATTGAAATCAAGATCACAATTTCGTGCAATTTTTTCAATTTCCCCAGGCGTCTATACAGATCTTGATGTCTAGGTACCCATACGTGACTCTCGTTAAGCCGTGACGTAACTCTCCCCGCCACCCCATGGCTGTTACCTTTGACGACAAACTAAGAAACATTAATTAAAGAGGACAGACATATATAACTTACCGTATATAAAAAGGAGATAGTCGATCTTATGTCAATATCACCTTCAAATGCGGCAACGTAGAGTATCCAGTGGAAAAAGGTTTCGCTCGTAGCAATAAGAAATATTTTTTTTCAATTTATTATACATTTATGATTCTTTTCAATTATACACTTAAACTAAAATATAATTGAAAATAATTATAAATGGTGAGCCAACGGCAAGGAGAATCAACAAAAAATTTTATTTCAGGTACACATTGAAAACTTTAAAGTGTATGTAAATAGCTACAACAACATACAACATACTTAAAAAGAAGTTGTATAACATATCAATCTATCATGTTCAATAGTTATATTTAATCTATATAGTCCCAACATCCTTTACTAAATTATTGTAATTTTCTCTATACACATCGATATATGATTTTACCGATTTATATACACAATTCAAACTTAATCGAATTATGTATTTGTTATGAATTGTTTGAAAACTATAACTTGTAAAGCGAAAATAATATATTTCATATTATTATCCTGTCATTGTTTACTCTACATTTAATATATGGATTTAAAGATTTAAGTAAATATTGGAATTACCCGTTGTTTCTTACTTGAAAAATAATCTCTTGTTGCTGATTACTGTTATTTGTAAACGATTTACAAATAAAATAAATATAAAATAAATATTAAAATAATATAAATCTCGCGCATAAACTTGTTTGGATCACCGTACATTTTAACAAATGAGTTAGGTTGCGTCAGAGTGGCTGGCACACGGGTGGGGCGAAGGCGGGACGACAGGGGGCCCGCCTCGATCAAAATGGCGGCCGTCTGCGCGCCAAATTTTGAATTTAATGTTTGACTTACAACAAAATACATTGTAACTAATATTTCGTTAAAATTTTGATGGGAATTCATTTTAACATTTAAAATTATAACCTCTAATACACTAAAAGTTTTAAATCTTCGATATATTATCAACGCCTATAAAACAACATTCCCATAATATTAACACAGACATTAAAACCGATATATCAAAAGCGCCAACATAATATGACAATAAATTAAAGCCTCCAACAAAAGCTTCGCCGACTGCACACGAGCATCTGTAAACAAATCGTTATTGCGATTTAAGGATCCATTTAAAACCTATAAATTACACAAAACAATCGAATACCAACCGCATGCCGTACTAACAAAGCACAAAATGAATTGGCTGCATCTAAACGCCTTAGTACTCATAAACTATTTTCAGTATCAGCGAAATGAAGAGTAGTCGCGACCGTCCCTCTCGAACTAAGCGACATTAAGTAAGTGTGAAAGAGTGGCGTGATATTAACGACGTGTTTATATCGATACAGCCGTGTTGATTTAACCATTGCTTTAGTTTATTGCAGTCAATAAAATTGAACGTTATGAGGCAAGGTCGCCGAGGAAGACCGTCGGTGATTTATGTCTTTATCTTCACACAAACATTCTGGATGTAGTTTTTTTATGCTTTGAACCTTCTTTTGCATAACACAAAACTACGACTTTTTAAAAAGTGAATGTAAATTAAAGTAAATAGCATTTGGTTCAACGGCCTATGATATTTTAGTTTGTTTTTTACAAACATTCTAGATATTACGATGATATATTAAAAAATGTATCAGTTATAAGCGTTTGCAATTGAAAAGCTCCAAAAAATCGACAGCTAATAATAATAATGTTTTATTCACGAATTTCATCTAAGAGATATTAAAAAAAGTATATTTTAGATGAGAAAATATCCGACGTGCGACGTACTAAACGGAGTTATCATCTCATCGCGACCGTGAACCCAATCTGTAGCAAGTGCAATGTTCTACACATTGAAGGAGAGGCCCATAAATAACACTTGGTGTCATTGCGGCCCGGGATGACTGACTGACCAATTTACACTGACCCTTTGATCCATCAATCGCATTCGTGATACTACAATAGGTACAATGAATGAATACACGTATTATCTAAAATGACCAAAGTGCTTTTCAGCACAAACATTTATTGCATCGAATCAAATAATATACGTGGAAGTATATTTCTTTTACATAAAAAGAAATATTTTGGCGAAATTAAAGGGAAAAAAAAAATTTCAAACGGAATATAATAACGAAGATTAGTTCTTTCCGACAAAAAAAAAAAATTAAGGAACAACTTCCGCAGCGCCTATTGCATTACTGAAACGTCCAACAGATAAATACGCGGCCATTTAAAACCCCGCAAACCATAATTACAACAATTTCAAACTTGTCAAAATCGCATTAGTTCACCTTACGTGGAGAATAATGGTGCGCCTTCAGCGCTCATTGGAGACGAGGGATTATTAAAAAGTCGTTAGCGTCGACCACACCTAGCCGTATAAATAACCCTGTTCGTGTTTTGAAACAGAAAAAAGCAATTTCCAGATTTGTTTGGGGGCGGCGGGGGCCAATCGGCCGTGGCTGATACGGAACGAGCCGTGCCCATATCACGCGAAATCATTATATAGTCGTTAGGGATACGTATTGTAATGGGAAATCGGGAACCACGATCTGTAAGGAAAGCCGAGGATCGCACACG
Source organism: Ornithoptera priamus (assembly GCA_029034505.1). Lineage (NCBI taxonomy): Eukaryota > Metazoa > Arthropoda > Insecta > Lepidoptera > Papilionidae > Ornithoptera > Ornithoptera priamus. The sequence goes on from JARDWD010000331.1 coordinate 3,868,163, forward strand.
ACTGAGCCGTGTGAATGTTTCTAAGTCAACACAAACAATATAAACAAAGAATTATATCAGAGAATTAGTTTTATCAAAATATTATCATTAAATTAAAAAATATATATATATATATAAAATGATGTAGTAATTGGTTGATGAAATTCTTCATCAGTAACCCAGCAGTCAGATAAAAAGTAATTCTTGGCGTCACGATAGATTCTAATCAAGTTTCTAATACTAATTCTCAAATAAATTGAACTTTGCACATTAAGAATACATAAAAAAAGTAATTTTAGGAAACATAAAAATAATTAAAATTATAGCTACAAACACTTTTTTGGAAGATTGAAGAACCTGTGAAAGACAAGATGTGAATGAAATAAAAATATGCCGCCGAATACAGATAAATATAAACATGAGGTTTTATATATTTTTCCATCAACATTATTATCTATCATAATTCATGGTACAGCTGCTGTAGCTGGACTAAATGTAAATAAACAAAAAGATCAACAAAAATGATCTAAGTAAACCTTATAATAGAAAATAATTTTCTATTATAATGTCATTAAAATTATTTTTTTATTTAATTTGTAATGGGATATGAATAAAAATCTCTCGGTACAATCATTATGCTTTATTAATTTCACGTATTTATATATTTATGACAATATCGTCTTGCCTAATCTTATTAAGTTACTAATAATAGTTATATTTCATAAATTTTGAATTGATAGGACATAATGGTAAATAAAACAATTCAAAATGATTTCCTCATGAAACTTCTACGGGCCTAATTTCGATTTTTTTTTTTAAGAAAATTTTAGGACAGGTGTCAGTACTTAGATTAAAACTTAATAGTAAAGTTTGCAATTAATTTAATTACATATCATTTTAAACTTTACAAATCAAGTTTAAATTAGAAAATGTCCATCTGGCAAGGGATCTCAAAAAAAATTATGCTTTGCCCAAAACATTGCACGAAAATTTTTCTTTTCTATATTTTTACACATTATATTGTTATGTGAACTATTGAAGGAGTAAATATTCTTACTCCTTATATACGATACAACACAATCAAATGAAAATTTGAGCAAATTTTACACAAATTAAAAAAAAAAAAAACAACATCCCAGCCAGACAGCGACTGAACTATTCACGAACACAGTAAAATAACGAATCGACCTATAATTAAGCGAATCAATAAATAATTATCGTGTAAATATCGACAATATACAGTTATTACAATTTACACTTATGTAACGAGCACAGCACAAAATATATGTGTAAATGATGAGAGGGCTCAGAGTTCTAAGTCAAAACATTCACTAGTTACATTACTATGTGTGAGAAAAGAAAAAAACAATTTACAATAAATATTTTACATTACCACTAAATAAGTATAATGGGAATTCCTGATTCCTAGCGAAATCTCATCCGATGTCGCTCTCCGCTCCTACTTCGTAAATCTATCGAGTTACATGTAAATATTTAAAGTTCGACATTTTTTTTTTTACGTATATACGTTACATTAGGATTATGATTTTATAAAAATACGTCTTGTTGACCGTCCTGCCGGGACGTGGCGTGACCAAACGATGCCAATACGCTAAGTACATGCAGAAGGTACTCCGAACGCTGTGGAATCAGCGGTGTATTTCCTAACTTTGGTATACTGTGCACTCGTCGACCCCCACTCTCTCACCCCACGTACAAGATAATGAAGATCAAGTCACATTTAAGAAATTGAAGGTAACTCTCATTCCGTTATGTTCGCGTCCCTCAACTAAGTTAGAATCGAAGAATTTTGTCCAATCTTAGCTCCATTAAATGGCACGACGTTTTTTTTCCGCGTAAATGAATTCAATAAAATTATACCAAGAGAGACATTAGTGTTTACTTTACATTAATAACATTAGATTTTGCATTACTTTAATATCAGTATTAATTATTTACGTATATGTTTGTCTTCGAAAAATCGTATACATTGCACTTGTAAACTGGCCTTCCCACTACGAAGTATAAAGTTTCATTAAAAAAAAATATATATATATAAACCTGCAAAACAAATTCGCAAAGTGAACACTCGTTCCCTAATTCGTTTAAATAAAAATAACAAAGAAACAATCGATGTTTTTACTTTTCCGCAAAAAAAAAAATTAATCTCAATAATATTATTCACACTAAAACAATTGTACATAATAATAATAAATTCTAAATATTACCGTGTTTTCATATGTACATAATAGCATTCTGACAGCTTAATTAGAAATAAAACTTTAATATATTAAATAATAACAATATCGATTCTAATTGCCTTCTTATCAATGGTTAATTATAAGAGGTCCTTATGGTTTTGTGATTTATTGGAGTAAAGGAAATGTCGCATCCTGACAAAGTGTCCGAAATACATAATAGATTCATTTAGTTATATTTTACATGACGTTTAGTTAAGCATTGTTTAGAAGGTGAAAAATTATAAAAAAAAAAATGAATAATTAAACACTGGATCGAATCGAGCACTTCAACAGGAGCATGCAAAGCTATAGATCGCAACGTAGCAAATAATTTTGTCCAAGTATCAAGTAATAACCCAGCTACATGAAATCACATAAACAATGCAGTTTTACTAATTATTTAAACACTGCTCTTTTTTGGTAATTATTGGTATTGAGATTGTTCTATAAATTAATTTATACTTAACAACTGTAAAAATCTCTTCATCACACTATGATTACTCTTTATGCCAAGTCACTAAGTTACGTATTAGTTATTATGTAATATTATCATGAAAAGTCCAACATACAATTTATACAAATTAAAGTTCTAGTAACTCCGGCCACCAGGTCGGCTTCAGTTGCCGGCGTGTTCAGCGTTGTATGAAAATAAATTGTCGATGTTGTGTCGGCTGAAGCTGAAACGTACCGATCGCTTCGGAGCGCCGACTCTGTACCGAGACTAAGCTGAAGTTTTACTGCGGCGAAGTAGGCGGGCTCATGTTGTCCGGCTCGTCCCCGGATCCCGGCTCGCCTTTGGTTTTGTTCTCCTTCTTCCACTTCATGCGCCGGTTCTGGAACCAAATCTTGATCTGGCGCTCGGTCAGGCAGAGGGCGTGCGCGATCTCGATCCTTCTCCTCCGCGTCAGGTACCGGTTGAAGTGAAACTCCTTCTCCAGCTCGAGGGTCTGGTACCGGGTGTATGTTTGCCTACCCCTCTTTCGTTCTGGAATTGAGAAATTTAATAAATTAAAATAAATTATTTTTTTAATTTATTACAATTTTTTTTTAATATATAATTTAGATGTTAGACTTTGACAATAAATTTAATTTAAATACACTGGTTTATTAAGTAAATTTTAAATTTTGATTATTCAACAAAATACACGTATACCATTTTGAACTTGATATATATTTGTTTACTATGATGCCCAGTTTTGCTGTGATAATTACAAGATAAAAATTATGTTTCTAAGTCATGAAGGATAATTTGAATGATCTAAATTTTAATGCAGCGTGGCAACCCTGAAAGGAATCAGAAGTTAAAAACTGCATAGGCATTTCTGATAAATGACGGTTATTTGTAAACGGCGAACATTCCCGGCGAAGTTAATTGAAAATTGTTTTGAGCTTATCAATTTGTTAATTGTTTTTGCTTGTTCGGCATTACTCTTCGCTGTCGGGAGTAACAAAGTTTTATAGAAAACCTAAAACGATATAAAACTCCATCGCCGGGAAATGAAATCAAGCGACAAATCTCTGATACTTATTAAACATTAAATAAGATACAACAGAACAGAACCGATTCAAAACCACCCAGTTAATATTTTTGTTGAAATTTCAAATTATACCTGCAATCAAATATCAGCAAATGTGATGATGAAAGAGTTATTATCTGATATTGATATCTCCGTCGCAGCAATTCATAGTTTACAAAGTCATCAGAAGGATATTACGAAGTTGGCAAAAGTTTCTCGTGTACACGTGACACTTGTGTCTTTCAGTCTGTTTACTCATAAAGACGCTTTCCAAGGAGCTACCGCAGCCAATTAAAATAATTTAAGACGCCGCGGGGCTTTTTCATTTTATAACCATTAGTCTTCCGAGGAGATGGGAACCCTATTATGCACGGTTTAGAAGATGCCCTGTACTCTGTAATTTGACTGGAAAAAAAACCAACTACGCTTAAATCGCGCTGGGTTAGTTACAGATATTATACCGATCGCAGATTGAAAATCACTGAGAATAAAATTAGTAAGTTATCAGTTATTATTTTAGTGTTTATAAGATCAATATACTTTAACAAAGCTTTTAATTGGTGTAGTAGATAAATACTAGTCTCGCTATCTAGTACTTTAAACAATTAAAGATAAAACGTGAGACGTCAATATCTTATATAGTAGATGTGAGAAAATGTATTTAAAGTTCTGTATATCTTGTTGTTTAAGTTGAATAAGATATCATTGCTATTTTAACTAGTTCGCTAATTAAAGTTAAATATTTATTTCCTAAGAGGTCTTTGTTATAAATAATTCCCAAAGTACCAGAAATCCAAAAAAGCACGTAAAGGATTTTTAAATATCACAAATGAATGATTTATTTTATCAGCTATCAAAATTAAAACACTTATTCACGAAGACTAAGAAGACTAAGTCGATATTATGTTGGTATGAGGAACAATAAATCCGGCAAGGTATGAAACAGACGAAACGAACTTTCTCGAAGCAAATTCAAACTTGATTATTTTCGTTTCGGGACACGCGAAACGAGTTGCTTTATAAGACAAACACGCGAACTTCGAAGAATTTCACCTCAACAAAATGCAAGAATTACACACCGAGAGACGCCGTCCCAACAATGTTTCGCAGAAATTCAAATTTCATAACCGTAATGAAAAGAAAACGAACACGAATACAGACATACCGGCATTCTGTTACTGTTCATTTCGACTTGACTAATCGCACTCTCGGTATAGACCGGTACGAGGACCTGAAGTTACTAATTGCAGTAGAAACCATCTTATAATTAATTTCTTCATTCCTTGTTCCACGAGCAAATCGTTCAACTAATGGTAAGAGGTACGCATTACCGTAGATATTTAGAGCTTGTCAGGTTAACATCTTAAGATCGTCGCTCTTAACACAATCTAATTTAGAATGTAACATGATCTGGGTACTGATTACAATACCCATTTTCTACTTCTGCATATATTATTACGTTCGTACTCTCGAGTATATTTAAAGTGTCCCAATCCAACGGAGTCGTTCCTCTGAAGGAGCGGCGTAAGTCCTGTTCAGCAAGTGGCACCGGCACTGCAGCCGGCTTCAGAATTATAGCCCACTTGTTGCTCGGGGAATTGATAACAGGCACCGCTCACGGGTTTTGGGACGCATTCAAGAATGCAAATGTTACCCAATATTCGATGAATTACAAATACCTTGGTAACGAATTAAACATCGATTTCACTGTGCGATTAACATATGTAACAAATGTTATATTTACATAGAATTAAGAAAATGGCGTTTTTTTCGAAACTGCAAAGATTCAAAAAAGGGACAGTAACATTTAAAGGTACATAAATAACATTGCCTAATTTGTTAAAATTTTAACCCTAATAGGTTAATAATAACTATTCGAAGTATCATAGTTTTATATACTATAAACTACATAATAATCTTTTCAAACTATTTCAAACTTTATTGTTTAACGAAGGTATTAATATTTTATTATATCCTTATAAAGGCAATAAGAGTTCGAAGGTTGATGATCATTACTCATTAACTACAATTGACTTCTTAAACTTATGTTCGGCCTAAGAGTACATATTATATATCTGCCAATTTTTATCATAAAACTTTTAGACACATTATCTATCTGTCTATTTCAGTCTTACAGAATCCGTCTTCAGACATAAGCCTCCTCTCCATTTTCCACTCCTGTCGATCCGATCGCCTTCTGCATCCATTCTCCACCCAGTTGTTATATTATTTGAGTATATTTTCTTACAGTAAATGTGTTTTATATTTTTCATGACAATCGGCCCTATTTTAAAATATATATGTGTAATTTTTTCAGTTTTTTAAATTCCTAAAATATTGTTTACCTCAAGCGGCGTATTTTTAAAGGATTGAAAAAAATTAATTTGTAGGGTACTCCTACAGGCATTTGGGCTGCAATAGATACCATGTTATGTAGTTTTTAAAATGAATAAATAATAATAAAAAAAAGTATATTGTACTATAACATAGCACATGAAATCCTCTCGGCCGCTCTTTATATATTACAGTGGCGGGTTTCATCGCGCTCTCGGATGCATAAAACATGATCCCAACGTCAGATTTAAACCGTACGTAATAAGAGCATTAAGTTGGACATTTCTGAGGTGCTGGCGACGTACTGAAGATATAAAATCTGTTTTGAACGCATTAACTGCTGCTTTTAATTGTATTAAAATTAAATTCGTTCATTGAAACTGTATTAGGATTTTTTTATTTTTGAGCTTGGTTTCTTACAGGTTATCTACGTTTATTGCACATAAATGAATATACTCTAAGTTAAGGTTGTTTATTATTTTAAAGATAATGTTTTTCTATACAATATGATGCTTGAAACGCAAACTCATGCTAATACTTAATTTAGGTGCATTAATATTAATCTATATTATAATCTCAAAGTATGCCCCAAAAATTTGTTAAGTTACAATCAACATTGACTCTTGAGTCGTTTATCGATATATATTATATTTGTAATCCTTTGTTTTGTTACATATTAATAAACAATGTTATTGTTTAAAATATTTTTTTTATTAATACAAGTAATCCGTATGACTAACGGACGTTTAAATCGCAGCGTTTCAGCCGCCCGTTCGCAGTTCGCCAAATCGCAGCTTTAGGGGCGTCGGGCGCAGCGCTGCATGTGTCGTCGGGCGCACATAAATCATCGACGGGGGTGAGGTACGTAAGGAGGGAAGAGGGAGAGGAAGGGGGACAGGAGTGTGCAGAGTTACAAAATCGTGTCGGTCTTACTTTCACGACACGGCAGTGGCGCGGCGCGGACAAGCGCTGGCGAGATTATTGAAGTTACTACAGAGCGGAGTGTGCGGAGGTCAAGCGCAAAGCCGTTCGCACTTAGTATAGAGGGGAGCTTTATGCAACGGTCTGATATTGCATTGAAATGATGCCCCCTGACATCTTATGTTATTGCTCACACGTTCATTTTTAGATAAAAAAATATTGCTTATTCAAATAGTGATGAGACCACGAGACGAGCGCATTCGTTTGCCTTTAAAATCATTACTTTCATAAAAAAAAACTAATATAAATATATGTGCATTAGCTGTTCGTAACTGTAATTATTTATAGTTTGTTTGATTGTATCAACAAATATCGTCATTACTTACAAACGCATAAAAAATACTGCAAGAACATATGAAATCTATTGATATGCGTATAAATCTGACTAATGGTTATACGCGAGTATAGTTATAGTTAAATCTAAAATAAGTATAAAAATAGTTGTTATTGGTGTTATGAATAATAATAAAGATAAATTAACTAGCAAGTTAATAGTTTACTCTTATTTATATTTGTTAAACGCTCATGAATCTTTGAATTGTGTCATAGAATAATACAATCATTCAAAAAGTATGTGAATATTCAGAACAAATGTCGACAATATTCATTAGTGTACCAATTATTCACTTAGACACTTGTGCTTGTGTTTATCAAATAATTAATTACATGTTTTAATAAATTGAAGTACACAAACATCACCGGTTATCGTTCCCAACATCCATACAGTTGGGGCAAAGCTAATCTCCTCCAGACCTCAAGGTCAGTTTACATTTATCCGGATAAAGTGCGTACTGAAATATTGAGCGGGCCCGCACCACTATCGGAGATCGCATTTGTTGTGATTACCCGCCCGATAGAGCCGCGAGGGCGCCGGAGGTAAAGGGTCGAAAAAAAAAAACGAGCACCGAATATTCACGATTGGCTTTAAAAGTATCCATAATTAATTTTTGTCCGAATAATGTTTTTTTGTAATAAATAAAAAGGGACAACTACGCGCTACACAGTTGAAAGAGGCGGGTTCGATTCCTTTGGAGCTTTAGCTTCCGGTAAATGAAAATAACGTTAGAAAGCCAACATGTACCATGAACTAAAGTTTTTACGAACAAGTAACATTTGCTATGACTCCCGCCTTATGACAAAAAAAAAACTAGAATCTCAACTATCGGATTGTAAAGGTGTAAATATAGGTTTTTTAAAACAAATATATAAATATCATAAAACTTTTTTTTATTCTACCAAGCGACGAAACGAGCGGCACGTTCACCTGATGGTCAGAAGTACGCCTACCCATAAGAATGCGGCGCTAGTTAGAACACTGCACCTTATTGCGCTCGTTGTCTTCAGAAAGGATGTTAAGTATCGTTATCCCAGTTATCTCACTAGCTACAGCGCACTACAAACCGAAATATTTTGCTGACTAATGTTTAGGGGTAGAAATAGGAGCTGCGGTGATACCTAGATACAAGACTATATACATCAGTAATAAATTTTAAATGAAAGCTTTTATATGTATACCTTGATCAATTAAGATAGGATTAAATGCACTCTGCATTTAATCTCATTTTAATTGCCTTATGCGCTTTGTTACATTTGCAAATAAGTATTAAAGTTTAAGTATAATAATTGTTAACGTCGTTGTTAATTAACAGGTTATTTTTAAAAAGCACTATAATCAAATAATATTGTTCTTATGGTTTAATGCCAATTCTTTTTAAACATATCAATTATATAAGATGCATGATCCGTTTATGTAAATTTAATATATACTTATTAAATAACATTAACAAGCGCCTAATGTATGCATAACGTAATAATTAATACATAAATTGTAACTGTTCTTCCAATCTCCTTAGTAAACAGACTAAGGATTTTCTCATATATATATGTATATATATATATATATTGACAAGTTCTAATAATCTTTAATTATGTTTAATCGCCCTCATATTGAGGGTAGGCCTGTGCCCCAGCAGTAGGGACGTAAATTGGCTGTTATGGATATATATTTAATGAATATAAACAAGGATTGATAAATTTAGACCACCAGCAGTAATTACATATGGTATATATCGGTTGTAACAGAAATTATGTGTACATACAAAACAAAAATAAATAACGTAGGCCTTAAATAATATTCATCAATGGATGACATGTAGAAAGAGCTTTTAATTTAATTCGTTGTGGTATCGCGCCGGAGGAGCATGAAAAAAACACAGCAACAGCTTGCCGCGATATCGACAATCCATAATTCATGTCCTACAATTTCATATGTCTCAACAACTTCGAAATGTTATTAAGCAGAATGGCACAGACGATCTTCGACTTTGTACCGTAAAAATAAAGTTTAAAATTGGTTGCGGCATAGAGCGGCGCTTACGACGTTACGGATCGCGCGGCCCATTCAGCGTTGCAACATCGCGCGGTATCAAACGGGTATTCAGATTAATGCAATTTCTCTTAAACGCTTACACGTCGTAAATAAAATTGCCGGTTCCTGAAGAGATCTCGTACCAAAAGGCCGAATTGTTAATAAGTTTAATTGATGAAACTGTTACGAAAAATAATGAATTGGTCCCCAGTTCAGCTCGATTGCTTTGTTTATATGCTGATGTCATTGAGGTATAAGGCAATAGTTCAGCTGCCTAGATTTAAAAGACGACACAATTAATATAACAGTAATGTAATTATCTGTTTATGGCATAATTAAAACGCGTTTACTTCTATAACTTTTAATGCTTACTTCTACAATAAATCTAGTTATACTTTATATAGCATATATTACCTAATTTTGTGGCCATTTGATATTAACAATGATCGAACGAAATCAAATCTTTTGTAAACACTTAATAATTACTACAGATAAGCATGAGCACCATATTTTACTTGGTACGGCTAAAAACTAATATTTACTAATAAGTCATTCTAATCAGGATAAGCCTTTTTTTTATAAAGCGACGAGACGATCTGGACGTTCATCTGATGGTAAGTGAAACACTCGCACTTAACGATGTGGCGCTAGTTAGGAATATATTATATATTGCATCACATTATGCGTATATATAAGATGTTAAAATTCGTTACCCAAGTAATTTAACTAGCTACAGTACCATGGTACTTACACAGTAACGTTTGCACACTACTGATTGGCGGCAGAAACAGACACTGCGGTGACGCCGATTAAGATGGTCTCCGGCAACAGAGCGCTACCACCAGTAAAATGCAATACCATCACAGTACACAAAAAAAAACAATAGACAAGTCATTACATTCAAACAAGTATAATTCGATTATAATGATTTATTGAACAGGATATTCTAATTCTTGTTTTACATCTTAAAACGATTCAAACCGTTAAGGTCACTTTGGTTGACTCACATCCGTTTGATCTCGAAATATTAAATTAACTGTTGACTTATATTATGCAATGGAAATGACTAATTCTATTAAAAAATATATTTATATTTTAAAAACCGGTTATTTTGACCTATATTAATAAGGTCTATATATATATATACTGCGGACGAGTTATATTAACAAATGGACAAGATATAGATTTAATTACGTTGTTTATTATATACTTCCGAGTAGCTGTGGTGATGCCATCTTAGAGATAACTACACGAAATGTGGACAAATTTATTATTATATTTGCTATGTGATTCGAATAAGATTTTATATCAATTAGTAATAGTAATGTTTATTATTTTCATTATAGAAGAGAAGAAGGCTAGTAACAGATACAGGAAAATCTGATGTCTTCTCCTTGAATTAATTTTTTCATTAGTCACCTTTTACGAGTCAGATTGTGTCGGTGCATGTGTCTATATATATATCTCCGAAAAGGGTACATATAAGACATTATTTTATAATAATTTTAAAATTACTTATTGTCATCTCTTTTAACAGGTATTCAAAAACTTCCCCTCTCCATAATAAAACCGTCCATGCAATCAAATATTAACAGATCTAAAAGTCACCATCATGTTTATCTTTTCATATGCTGGTAAATAAAAACTATAGATTATTAAAATAAATTAATTACGATTCGATCAATTAAATATTTATTTATCTCTTTCTCTATATTACATATAATAATAGATGTAAAAAATAAATTATTTATATTATTTAAAAAAATAGAAGTATAAGCCGAGTTTCTATAGATATATTAAAGAGTTTGCTTACTAAAAAGTAATGGTACTTTAAAACCACAGGTTTAGATGTGATAGGAAGTATATCATTAAATACTCTCCGAAAAAAGATGTACGGGTCCCTCCAATAAATTGACCTTGACTGAAGATTGATTCGAAACGGTGCGCTGAATATTAGACATAGCAATTTTAGATACAGAACCAAAGGAAGCAAACTATACAGACATAATATGTTATTAACCGACAACAAGAAGAGGGTTCTTACTTTAATGCTTTTTTGATAAATGCATAACCTGTATCACGGTGGTCCAATTTTAATACTATTTTTTATAGGAAAGAAGTTAATATTATAGAAAAAAATATACAAAGGTTAATTCTGTTCTGTTCCATTAGTTATTAAATTTTGCTTAGTAATTTAGGGGTTCTGTTTATCACAGATATCTATATAATTTCAAAGTAATGAAAACACAGGATCGATTAGTATAACGCCAAACAAGAATCAAAGCTGAAAAATTAAAGAGCGCATGAATATTATATGAATACAAATAAGATTTGCTGTTTCCACAAAGCGAGTTATTAGGAAAACAAATCTTGATCTTCGCGTTAGAAATAAACGGAAGCGGTGTTTCAATCTAAGGGAAATGTTGAAATGAAAAAGCATGGCGGACTTTCAAGCGTTGATATTCATTAATCATTGCCGTTGGGCGGTGCTCCGACGTACCTATATCGAAACCGTTCTATGTACGGACGTAATGATTTTGTGACTTGCACATATATAGAACGTATACGTTACTATATAATCTATTATCAAATATACATACTCCTTTTTTATGATGAAATTTGTGCCGCAAGTTTTATTCACAACTATTGAAGCATCATCGGACTCAGGGCTTGCGGATCTGATATCCGCGAGTTAATACATGCTCTTTAAAACTCTGATTCTTATTAAATTGATGGGTTTAATATATATATAATGTATAGAATGAAAATGCACGAATCAAGTAAAAAAAAGTATTCTACTAATTCATTTTCCTTAATGAGAAATATTAAGTTAGTAAGTTTTTACGTAGAATATATTACAGTGTACTCATTGCATGATTATGAAAGTATCACTTAATGTATTAAGAATAGTTGGAGTCATAAAGTTAGGAAAAAGAATTATTGTTTAAATAAAATCAAAACCTATATTTATGTATATAAGTGAAAATATATCTAAAATAGAGAAACTATTACTTTAACTTGAACAATGTGCATATGAATGGATATAACTTTGTTTACGTTAGGTTGAATTTTTAATCAATAAGGGAAATATAATTTTCATTTACAATAACAACGGAAGCAGATATAGGCAAACGTCAGATATCGTAATAAAAGAGGACAAACATTTGGCCGGACCTCAATAAGAATTTATATCGCGGGCGCGGGGCCATCAGTCAGTGTTGTGTCGACGCTGATTCCGCCGTGTTTCGCATCCCAAATGGAATGTTATTCACCGAAAATTCGCTAACGTACGCGAAAAATTACGAGTGCCAGGCCGGGGATTGAACGAAATTCCAACTGCGCGTAAAAAAAGGTGTCAAATGAAATATTCAAATATATTTTAATATAATTCATGCGGCGGGCGTTTCATTTCTCTCCCTCGTAATGGAATGCTAAATTTTCGGGCTAACAAAAAATATATATTAATGCGCGTACCTAATAGCTTATACAAACTCGTTTGTTGGGTATTGTTGCGCACAATGGGTGCCATAACTCCGCGTCGCCGCCACGGCCGGTGACGTCTTTGTTAGGCCGGAGCTTTGTTCCGCGCCCGGCTCCGCCTGTCGACGCGACATCCCATCCCGACCTCTGGCACACAATCCTACACTACCCACGAGCACGGGCTACTGCCTAAATTACACAAAATAATAATTCCAATTAAAAATGTATCAAACTTTAACGTCCATTAAGGTAATTAAATCGGGAATTGAAAGAATTTCCCGAACACGATACGAGAACGAGGCCCGTCCCCCACCTACACATACCTAATTACAAGTTCTGCTCGGGCCATTACATTAATTTGAGGGAAAAGCACGAATGAATTTTTGAGAAGGCGATAGAAAGTGAGTAATTGACTTGGATCACGAAGCAAAAAGTTATGAAAGGTGGACGGCGAAGGCGATTTTTCAGCGTATTTCGGAACCGAAAATGTTAATGAATAAATCCGGCACTTGTAAATAAATAAATATCTTCACGTATAAATAGTATATTCAAAGGCAATCTGGCAGAACAGTTATAAGTACGTAAAAATTCATCCGAACGTAATGCGGGGCGCGGAACGCATTAGGGCTCCAAGATGAGCTTCGCCGCGGGAAAGCCTGCCCCGGGGGTCCCCCTGCCCCTGTCGGGCAGGGGCGGTCTCCGCTCGAGAGAATATTTGACACGGGTCTGGCAGATAGACAGGCCGGTCATGTGTGATCCCCAGGCAGGAAACCGAGTTTTTTTCCCTATATCGACATCGCTATGCCTACATAGCTACACGTGGATATAAAGATATGTTTATGATTTATGAGCTCCCTGTGTCTCGCACATGTGCACGCTTCATGTGATCCGACCGTTTCGTTACTCGGCTAATGAAACAATTCGTTGTATTATCATTCAATTAGTTTTTTTTTTGTGTTCATCGATATTCATTTCAATAATACCGTAAGTCTCTTCTATAAATATAGAAAATGTACATATAGACTTCATTGATACGACTAAGAAAATATGATATAATTGATGCAATTTTTATATTCGAAGGAATTATTAATATCCTAAATAGGTCTTCATTTCAATTTAGATGGGGTTGTGTATGATAATGAAATTTTAATACCACATAATAAGTTCGGCTTCAATGGCTAACGGGCGGTCAAAGTTTGATTGGCGTGCTCTCTCAAACAGTAATTAATGTAGAGCATACCCTCCATGCTTTAAGAGAAAAAGAGAAAGAAACATAGACACGACAAAGACAAAAGACTATAGACAGTATTGCCAGGTTACGATACACTATTTACTAAAAAATTTTAATGAATAATATTTTATTTAGTTCAAAACTATTGAACTCGTCATGATACTTCGAAGACTATAAAAATTTTATTACTTAAAAGTATTTACCTATATATTATGCTATAAAATAATAAAAAGGCAAATGTCGAGTCAAAGTATTGCTGTTATCACTGAATACATCAACAGTCAACTTGTAAGTATTTTATAATAATATATGATAAAATACAAAGTATATTAAAGTTTAAAAATAAAATATAAAAAAATGAAGTACCGTTACTGTTACTACAATTATTTACACCCACAATAATTACCAAAAAAAGGTCGTGAAAATGCGATACCTGGCAATAACTTTATAACACACACAAACACATTTTTTATTTGTGATCAAGTGAGTTACCCAGCCAACAGCTATGTGTGCAGGAACGGACATGTATTAATGGGATTGGTGCGTATCTATGTGGGTGTATGTAATTATAAGATGGTTCTGAGGTCTTTTTTTGATAAGACTCATATTTTTTGCTGTTTTTAGTTTTTTGTTCATCATTCTATTCTCGTTAGGTATCCATGCGATAAAAACGGAAATTAAATTATTTATTAAATTATAGATTGTACTATGCTACAAAAAAAGAAAAGGCTGATACCTATTATTATTCTAACAGATTTATATTCTTCTTGTACCTATAAAATAATTAATAATAATATTCACACGTTTTTAAAAAATACGTGTAATTTTTTTTTATAAGGCTTATAAATACTTTAAAAAAAATTTAAAACAGCGCCATCTACTGATTAGGTGTAGAACTCCAGCAATGTAAATAAAGCTTCTGTTAAGCTATGTTAGGTTCTACAATAATTGAGTTTAATTATCATCCTATGAAATACATGAAAAACAAATTGTTGTCAATTTGTAATTCATTAATATATATATTGTTATTATGAAATTGTATGGTATGCATATAAATATTTTCCCATTCGGTAAAATATTACTTTGTCACCCACACAAAGATGCTAGTAGACTATGTCTCCTAAGAAACATTTCAGCGCAAGTTCAAAGAGACCGACTTAAAAATAATATCTCAGAAGCAAAAATGCCATCCGTCAACGTCCCCGCTCACTACCGGGCCTCACCGGAAAGTTGGTGGCGTACAGAATTAGAAATGTATTTTTACAGTCACTGCACCCCTGTACGAAGTTAAAAAAATCCTTATGCAAATAATGGCACGTGTAAATACGAGGGGAAGTTAGGGGAAACTTGCCGTTTTAGTTGCAACGAAAAGAAAAAAGAACGGAAGGAAAAACGTTCCTGCATTCGAAGTTATCGGAGAGAGACTTTGTTTGGGATTTAATGGGGCTGAAACTAAACGACAAATTAATTTATTGCCTTTACCCCGTTTTAGATAATCGCGTATATAATCAAACAATTACTTTACTTTTATCATTTCTTTTGTTTAATTATAATTTAAAAAAAATTGTGTAATGGTGTCAATCTCCCTTGATACAATTAATCGCCGATAGCTCTATATTATAATTTGACCTTAAAACTAGAATTCTTTTGAAGTATCAACTAATGTTGCAGAGGAAGTCCAAAACGTATTGTGCAAAGTGTATGGGTCGCTTGAAAAGATTAGGAAGTTCAATCTGAGGAGGCATTCATCGTCATTGTTTGCGACAATGGACAATCTATCAATGTGTGTGTGTGTACGGATTCCGACAATGGGCCTTATCGATTGCCAAACGCCTTGCTGAAAAGGTTGTTCGTAATTTTATCGTAGCGTGAATAACTAGAATTAATTTTGTTTGAACTCGCACCAACGAGATAAGATCTAAAGTCTTTTCATTATTAAACAGTTACATTCTCATTACATAAATATCCTGTAGAGAAAGGTTTTAGTTATTATAAAGTATAAAGTTTTAGGTTAGCAATTTTAAAATATATATAAGCACTAGTTGAAAATTGTGACATATACTCGTTCTTAAAACGATATTTAACACATACTGTGTCTAATATACTAAATATTTCTATCTATTTACATTATATAAATATCAATAAAACTTATCACAATCACAGATACAAAACCAGTGAATATACACAACTGTTATATTCTTAATAAATTTCAGTAGTTTAATATATTATAACGATTTGAGAATTTTACAACAAAATTGATATCAAGCTCTGAATGTCACCGTGAAACTATATTTTTAACAAAAATTGTTTTGAGATTGTATTTCGCGATACTGAAAGCTTTTGCCCGAAAGCCACGACCGCCGAATAGGTATTCAGCAAAGGCCCATTTATAATTGTATTATACGTCTACCGTTTTAAGACCATTGGAGCTTTCAGTGGCAAACGTAGGAAATCAGTGGCAGGCACCAAAACAAATTCGTGTATTCTATCATCGGGCGTTCACAAAGGCCTCGGGCCTGATAACTGAACAATGAAATGTAACAAGTCGTCTATTCGGCATTGTACGCGGCGACAGGGGTGTCGAGGGGGCACAGGTTGGGGAGGGAGAGATTTCCATTATATTTCCATTTCCACCTCGATTCCTGGCGACTTATCGCGACCTCTCGGACTAGGTGAGTCTATCTTTCTGTGCCGTTAGTCATTGAATTATGCCAAACCCTACTACAATCGTTATTGCGATGGAAATAAAGAGCTCTTATACGTTTAAAAATTAAAGCTTTGTATAAAACGAACCATCTCTAGTTAATAAAAAGAGTATTTACACTGCATTGAACTCCTGGACGTTCCAAGTGAGTGCTTCTAGCTGGAATATAGTTATTTATGTATGCTACTGCTTGGCGATAGAAATATGACACTTCTTCCAATAACCGTCATTACTTTCCCAAGAATGACAAGATAATTTTTTAAATATTTCATTGAATATGGTAACATACATTACATTTATAAGTATCACAACTTCAATATTATTTACTAAAGCGATTTTTTTCTTTTCAAATGAATATGTTTGAGGGAAATGTATACAAGCGAGCATTTGCAGTATTTCACAGGATATTGGCACACACAGCAAAATCGGCAGGCCTGCCTCAGTTCAAATGATAAAGACCACACACAGGCCACTTATCTCGCTTAACTATCACACGTCCCTGAGAGATTGTTTTAATCTTCTCATCATACATATATAAATCACAAAAATGTCAACCGCAAGACACTATATCCAAAACTGGCGCACTATTATAAACAAAGAAAGAGAGGATAAGTTACTTTTATTCTTGTATATATAAATTTTTTGAAAATAAAACACAATGATATTTAACGACTGAATTGATGCTGCGATGGTTTCTACATATACAGTTTCTGGCAAGAGAGACCTACTAATAAACTAATTTTTAACTAGTAATGAATTATTTATTAAAACTAGGTTTTATTACAAACTAGATATTCATAATACTATTTATATAATAAATGAGAGAATATATCCTTTTTATCGAACTATACTAAACTCTTTGACAGGCTCTATTACTTTTTGAAGTAATAAAATTTGTGGGAAAAAATCAAAAAAATATTAGATTGATTAAGATTAAAAACCATATTATTAATAGTTAAGGTAATTAAAAAAAAAGCTGTGATCACTTTAAATTAAGTAATGATTTAACAAAATTAAATCAATACATATTGGCGGATTTATATAGTAAAAGACAGACTGATTAATGATCTGTCTGTTTCGAATCCGTAGCTACTTTAAGTCGCTCTCATTGGCTCTCATGTTCGGCATCTTAAGTTTTTTTTTTTAATGGCAGTCAAAATTTGAAAATATAATTAATGAAGTATTGCTCTTAGAAAGATAACGTGGTACTTAAGATAGTGTTCAAGTGCTACATTTACGCTACTGTGCTCTTATTGATCTCCATTTTTCATTCGTTAAACAAGCTGCATTTACTGTTGAACAGGACTACGGCCATTTTGTATTATGTTAATAGTATTGAAAAATAATACGTTTACTACATAAACTTACAGTGTATTAGAAGTTGTAAACACTGAAAGAAAATTGTTAAGTCACGAGTTATTTATTTTGGATATACAACAGAATATTTTGTCATGAGAATCGTTGCAGATCTTCAGAGTGATTTCAATGACAAGTTTTTTCATCATCTACTTATATAATTAATATAAATTCTATGCTAAATTTTATTAATCTCAACCTAAATCAAAGGCCCTCGGAGTTTCGAATTAATTAACTACTACGGCCAACTTGAAAGCGTTTGAAACTAAGTCAAAATTGGCGGGTCTTATCGGCACGGCTAGATAAGGGTTATGACATGGGCTCATCGAGTTGCCAGAACTTGTACTTTGCTGGATTGGATTGGTTGTTCGGCCCACACAGAATATGGAGAGTTGGCAAAGAAAGTTTTATTTTAAAATAAAATTAAAATGATGCTCTCGTCTCAGCGTCCAAGAAAAAAGTAAAACAAGTCTTTTCGGTTTTGTTACTAAATTTATCGTACTGATAATATTGAGAGTTATTATAATTATTTGCTATATAATCGCATTAATTATCAGAATCATTTACTCTCCTAAAAGCAGTTTGTAGTTATATTTAATTTTTTTTTATTTTAAACTGTTAAACTTTTCTACTAAAGAATATTTCACAATACTTTAGTTTTTCAACATTTATATAAAAAAAAATAGGGTACATTTTATAAAACATTGCACAGCCCCTATACCTCGAAAAAACGTGTTTCATATTCAAAATTGGTACTGTTCTGTTGACGTTACCACTCAACTTCTCAGTAGTGACCATTATCTGTGACAGAATTTAATGAACCAAGGCCCACGCGTTATCTAGTACGACGAGCATTCAATTTTGTCTCATTGGCTTGAGTTATCACATCTCTGCACTAGATCAATGAATTCTGTGTTAGCTCTTATAGAAGCACTATTAAAATAGCATAATATAATAAACTAAATAAAATAGCAGTCGGTCGATTTTACTATAAAAGCCTTAATTTTTAACTCTGATAAACGATCAAACATTTATTATAACATCTAGGTATAAACATTTTTTTTATCTTATTAACGTTTATGAGTAACCTAAAATGTTATTCCAACGCCCTAAGTATATATTTATTTATAATGCCTTGAAATATTTATTATAAAATGAAAATAAAGAGGTTTACACATAAGCATGAACATATCTAGAAAAATCATAAAGTACCTCGTAATTTTGATTGTAGTATCCTGATGCACTAACTTTGCTACTTCCATCACTACAAACATTACACGAGTTTCGTGCATGACCAGTACGCGAAGTAAACTAAACAAGACTAATACTGCACTGTACAAATACTGTATGATCTTTCAATTACAATAGACACGATAAATCAGGGAACTTGACCATAAATTAATTCTCAGACAAATTCGAAAACAGTAGGCGACGGTAGCGCAAGTTGAGGGCGCTTTGTTCCGCTGCGGCATCAGCAAAACAGAAGGTGAACCGCCTTTGTGTTCAGAGTTGTAAATTTTATGAAAAGTGAAATTCCTTTTGAACGCTCGTTCGGTCCATAAATAATCTGCGAATAGGAGCAAGGCCATTGTTTCGCGGAGTTATTGTTTTACATCGATACGCACGCGAAGCGAGAGCTTTCGCAAATTATAGAATTGCGATTTTTGGCTACCTGTACCATTGCACAAGTGAATGCGGACACCTTTCCATTTCATAATCAATTCTTTGAACTATTGTTCAATAATGATCTTCAAATATCACTACTGATTCATCAATTTAGAAGTTAGTTAAATAATGTATAGATAGGTATAATAGAAATATAAAATTTTTGACGCTTACCAAATTGACTCCGCATCCAGGGATACAATGGGCTCGGAAGCGAGGCGTTGGTGTTCGGTGGAGGTTGCTGGGGAGGCGCCTGCTGCGCATGCATCGATTGCTGGTGCATGGGAGGCATTTGCGTTTGATGTTGCATATCATCGACCGGATACATAAGGTGTTGCTGGTGCACACCGTGTTGCACCATGTGTTGCTGAGGGTGCATGTGATGGGGCATCTGTTGCGCTTGCTCCAACGGGGGACTTCCTGGAACACCCCCAGCCGTCGCCGCTGCCGCTTGCAATTTACACGATGTGTAAACCGCGGGCGTAGGCGGCTGATGTCCATTCGGGCCATAGCCGTCCGTCTTAGGTCCCATATGACCCATTTGTGATGGACTATCTGGTCGGTATCCGTTCTGCTCCATCTGCTGGTAATAGCCCAATCGGTCGTACGGCGGAAACCTTGGGTACGGCATTCCGGGCGCCGGCTGCGCGGGATAATGGTGCTGCGCTGGCCTAAGCTGCTGATCGCAGCCATCCATCTCGTGCCCTTGCTGTGGCACTGCGCCATAGTGCGCGTGCGCTTGCTGGTGTTCGTGACCGCCTCCGTTCCTCATATCTGGCATGTAAGCGTTTGAGAAATATGTCATGCTGTCGCAGTTGTTAGCGCTCATCGCGGGCCCGCAGCCCGCGCTGCTCGCGTCCGTATCTTCCGTCGCAGGTTCTCGGCCGCAGTGGCCGACACTATCACCGATACAGTCACCACACAAACACTTCGGATTCCATTCACTACACGGTGGCAATCGAACCCGCTGACGGTTCACGCGATGCCAGACGGTGCCTCCTCATCGGAAACTCGGCGAATCTGTAAAGGAAAGATGTTTACACTCAGTTGATGTATATTCAAAATGGTTTTCAATTCGTGTCGCGGCAGGCATCGGCCCGATGAAATGTTTGGATTGGCGCGGGTGTCATCGCACCGCCACGCCACCGACCTGACGGTCGATACTGAACGATACATGCCTCCAGCCCATGGCATGGCACACATGAAGCCATAAAATTCCTCATATTCCAAGTAAAACGCCTATTAGCGACAACCTGTCTGTGATACATGCCCCCGTTTGCTTGAGATAACTAAGCGGCGCATTCTTAAGCGCTAGTAAGTTTAAATTCCGTCTTTGTCTGTCTGAAGCCAGCGGTTCTTCAAAAGTGAGACGGGAATATGAAATAGTGTCACGTCCCGTTCGACATATGGCTGACCCGCCGTCATATCCTCAACATTTCCCAGCAGTTGATGGAGCATGAGTGACAACTGCGCCGCCGCCCGGCGACATAACTTTGCAATGACGTTAATTTGTGTGCCGAGGAACAAATGTCACCGAAACCTTCGCACTATCGTTAGATCTCGTTCTACTGGTTTAAAGTATAAAATTTATGACGCACTTTATAAGGCAGCTACTAGAATTTTCAAGTAGCGGACGGAATAAAGAAGTTAACGAGATACTTTATCTACAAACTGATTAATGATAGATTTCATATTGCGACTACGGATTATTATATTACACTGTAGTATACGTATTTGTATGTAATTTGAAATAAATACGTCGCAACAAAGTTACATCGGTAGATTTTCGATGTGGTTAGTTAAACTCGTGTCCAAAGGAAAAAATCTACGTAGCACAGCACTCGAGAGCAAAGCCCGCCCCTCGAGCGGGCGTAAGTTATTTAAAACGCAAAAGTTCAAGCTTCATTAGCAAAAGTTAATGATCACGGCACAACCGAACGTACGTTTGTAATACGTACTGTTATGTTGTCTTAGAAATAACTAAAACTTTTAAAATTTATTTTAAAATCTTGTTGTAGTCGCAACCTTTTCACTTCTGACGAAAACTTAGGAAACACAAAACTTAACGGAAAGCAAATAAAATTAAAATAGACAGACACGTAAGCAAGATTTAATGAATACTTTGTAAAGCGAATAAACTTATAATAATTACCTACAAATTTAAAATAATTTAAACTATTTACATATACTTTTCTCGTGTCTATGCTAACTTGAGTTATTTCTGGTTTATAAGCAAAAGTTTGCATTGTGTCATATGTAATGCAAATTTTTGAAGTTGTGATCATTGTTTAGAAAAATTCATTTAAAAACTTGTAAATAACTTCGCTTTCATGTTAGCTTTTGAATGCCTTTATAACATTAATCATTCTATATTTTCATGCATGATTTGATCTTTAGTTTAGATTTGAAAATCTTAATAATTAAGACAACTGACTTATCATTCATACAGATATAATTTTAGCTATAACTGATAGAATGACAAAGGTAACAACTATACTTAAAAAAATTGGTTTAATTATATATATAGGTGATCCAATAGCAAAAGAACACTCGAAAAAATTTGCATGCCGGGAGATGGACAATTCAAATTTACGATTTCGACAACCCCAACCGGGTGGCGACCCTCGCATTTTTAAAATTTTTCAATTTCCATTTAAATTCCAGCAAGTAGATCGTGTCGAATTTGAATACGTATAAAACAAACGCCTACAGATGTTGGAGTAGGCAATGATGAAAATACAAGAGCATCTCATGTGGTGCATGCGAATCAAAGGTTTGCTCTAATAAGCGAGTTAAGTAGACTAGTTTAAATTACTGCGAAAAGTGGAAAATGATACGTTTGCATAATGGATTATCTTTTTATTATTTTACTTGGTCCGTAGAGCTCACATTGGAGCTAATGTCTCTAGCATGCAATTACCGACGACGATAGCATCTCGGAGCGGACCCGGTTCAAGGAACATGTCTTTAAACTGACCGACGTTGAAATTAACAGTCTCACGTGCTTTTGATAATTTGATAACGCTGTGTACTTTGATTTATTTCACAGCGAACTTGTTTTATGAGTCAACATCACTCGGCCGCGTTCACATGCCCTTTGGCTGGGGCAAGCGTGATACGCAACTTACCGAGAATGGAGTGTTATAATTATCTTCGTTTACATTATACGGCAAACGTTTCACTAGAAGGCGACATTTCGTCTGCACCGACTACGGGGAAAACTTTCGGGTAAAGAGATAAACTAAAAACATTTCCTAACTCGACTCTCTTGAGAGATGCCGGTTGCGATATGTATTTTGAAGGTACATACTCTTGTGGGAATTAAAACTTGGAATAAATGAAAGCCTACGTCACACGACGGATGTAGATGTAACAAAGATGGGCGTTATTTATATAACTCGTTGAATTTGTCTGATGTTAAAAAAAAATCTAGTAAATTACAGCTGCTGTACAGTATCACTAGCTTATCACACATCACGATGATTTGTAAAACATTTTACGCGATATTTAACTTAACGAAGCGGTGTTACTCAAGTGGCATATATCTCTGGAAATAGTCGTCAGCAGACGTGAAAACTGCCTTAAGTGTTATATGAATCATTTACACCGCTTTTTAACAAACGGCGTGATATAAATCATATTAAAATACGGTTTCTATTAGATCAGTGAATTAATAAAAAGTAATATTAATAACATTTCGCGTGCGGCGCTCCGTTACTGTTAATCAAATGGCGATCAAAGGATGTATTTTTGGAGAATACCCAACGCGTGTATTTATCATTTCGACTATTTGTCAATTAAGGAGCTATTGTGGGCTCACGGAGTGGACTTGATGTATGTTGGGCATCGGCAGACCGCCGACATAGAAAGCGGAAGGTAAAAAGAGTTATCGCCTTTATTTCTGATAGTAGTTTATGTCGTCCAAAGAAAATAGAAAATATGCACTGTTTTTCCGAAATATTATCTATATTAAAAATTATCTTATATGACCTTCGTATTCATTGCTATCAATACAAATAATTTCTACTTGTTATATTTCAAAATCATTCATGCTATTTTTCGTTCTAATGATTTTGTTAGATACATTAGTTCCAACAAGATTTTTTTTTCTTTGTTAGTAACTACGATTAAGGAAATACTTATCCTTAATAATACATCCATGGATTATTAAATTATTGGTTTTATTAAGGGGAAACAATGCAGCTATCTCATTCTTCCGCAGCACTCTTTTGTAGCTGCTACATTTCTTCAATTTTATTTTTATTATTAAGTACTTTCGCAATTTAAATTATTATAACCGCTGTAAATATACGATAATAGAAAAATTATGTATTTCTAATAATAATTATTTAAACACTTTTTTGCTTATCTGTTCGTGTCATACAAGAAACAATAGTTTGTCTTTTACTTCTGAAGCGTACTATGGAAAACTAATGATATCGTATTTATACGCTGTTTATTAGTTTTACTGTTTATTGTCTTATTAGAGTACATTAATCGTCACAACCAACAAATCAGTGGGTTCAAATTAGAGTAATACAGACGAGTTTGCAACAAGATATACATATATATCAACGACTAAGTGTTATAACAGGTTTGATGATCGTCAATAAACAATTTGATTGTAGCAATCAATTCTTATGAACGCATTCAGCGATATATTATACTTATTAGACAGTTATCGCGGATAACATCAACAGTACAGTGTTTTTTTTTTAAAGATTGAATATTTTTCTTCTTCGATAAACACCTATCAATCAACAGATTTAACTAGGTTACGTTATCCGGTTTAATTCAGCATTCATCGGTTTCTGATTAGTTTCTGTCGAATCTGGTTGAAACGGTTAAAAAGAGATCAACAGTTGTGAGATTGACATTTACCAAACAAAGCAATTTTCAGGTAAACCAAAAAAGTTATATGCTTGTTAATATTCTGTTAAATATATTTACATAGTGGCAGTGTTGGTCAAAACTTTCAAAGGACTGGATGTGGAGATCATTCGTTACTGCGCACGCGCACATTTATCTATGCTCAGCTCCTTCTGATCTCAATTTGGTTTTGTTTTGTTTACATTATTATTAATGCTACAACAGATGAGGGTAATTACAAATTATATGCAATTTTGAATATTAAACATTTTAACTAATACAGAAGAATTAAGTAAATATTAAAACATTGCCTTTTATTTTACGATTACGAGCGAGATGTTCACTTGATGGTAAGCGAAAGACCTGATTATAACGGCTAAGTGATCGGCTAGGATGACATACTAAATACATCAGGATGTACTAAGATGTTAAGTCTCGTTACCCCGGTAATTTCACTAGCCACAACGCCCTTGAAACTGGAATAAAGTAACGTTTATTACACCACTGTTTGCTGGTAGAAACAGGAGCTGTGGTGATTCCAAGCTATAATGTCTCTGGTAATAAAGATCAATCGCCAGTTACCACTAAATATATTGATTACCAGTACAAGTCATCTCCAGGAGTGGGAAAAGAGAGAATTATTTTGATGCTGTTAACTTCCGATGAAATATTGATGACATGAAAGAGAAGCTGTCTTTAATAGTGATTCAAATATGATGATTCTTCTTTGTTACAGGTATTACCATATACCAAGAATGTGGGATCGCTAAATTTTAATTAAACTTAAGTATGGTAATATAGCAAAGATTGATTTTGCAACCGTTAACAAGTTACTATATCTTAATTTCAATTTATCGCTATATATAATATTTTTTTTTATTTTAAAAGCCAGTAAAATGACATTTACTATAACGACGTCCTTTGTTATTCAATATTCGTGTTAGAAGTGTGGCCATCAAAAAAAAAAAGAAAATTGTAACGTTAACGACCCTCCAGAGTAAATCCTCGGCGGCGCTAAGCGGGCCCTGAGTGAAATGCTGTGTCCCCGCTAATTACCAGCGCCAACTTCCAAATTTAATGAGACAACTTCCACAATTTTCACACTGACACCATTACTTCTCATAAAGGTCGACCTGTTCGAAAGGCGGCATACAATCTACTGATGATTACTGTGATACAATAGTACATACTGACAGTCAATCTAAGATGAAGATGGGTCGATGAAGATGGGTCGATGAAGATGGACAATCGATATCCAAAAATTTTTTAAATTGTGTGTTTATTGTTGTTAGCTTTTAAATATGGCTATTATTAATTAAAATACTTAACGTCAATAATTTATGTGATAACCATAAACCTTGGCCGTATTTGTTTTTAAATGACAAAATACGGACAAGGTTTATACTTTATTATCTACTGAACTAATTAGAATTTATAGTCTGTTGTATTTAAAATATTTATATATTACGTTTGTAGAACCAAATGTACAAAACTTGCGTTGCGCAGGTACATATATCATAGGCCGTGTACAAAATTTAATTTGCGATACATTCAGCCGTTTCCTGGTGGAGTGGTATCATTTAATTTGTCGCCATGTTCGCGAGTTGGTGCATAAAATTGCATACAATGCCGCAGTGGGGTCGCTGCTGTGGGACCGCACGCGCTATATGCACTGACTACTCTCATCGCAAGGTATACCATCCAACGGTTTTCATATTTTACTTATATATACTTATAAGTCTACGATTAAACTCCAAAAAAGTTTCATGAAATTTCAGTCTCATAATTTAATATTACTTCAACCTGTTCAATATTCCCCCTAATATTTATTTGATAGAAATAATATATTACAATGAAATAGTTTTAAATGAAAAATAAGAATATAATTATTTCATAACATATATTTTGACAGCGATCTGGCGAAGATTGCGGGAAGGAGCTGGATGCGGGGATCGCGTGATCGATCGGTGTGGAGATCTTTGCGGGAGGGTGATAATGATGATACACTTTGTCGCCTAATATTGATTGGTCACCTGTTTTATAATGGACAGACGGATGCGATTTATGTATAATCTATATATATAAAAGATTTACACCTTACATAGATTTATACCCTACATCTTAAGGTCCAGAGCCTGTAAATGTGGTAGGAATATTCCTTTTAACGAGTATCGGTTAGCTAAGAAATTTACAAAATTCCTTCCATATAGTTGCAGGTGTTCACACCAGTAAAGCAGGCGGGGGATGGCTACTATATATATATATATATATATATAAATAATTTTAGAAAATAAATATATGTACTAATAAATAAATAGATAAATAACAATCAAACGTTCTGCTGTAAACAATTTGACCTATGTCATCGCATTTCATTGTTATGAATATAAAATGAAAGGATGTATAATAATAGATTTCTTATGTATTTATATATATATATATATAAATATATATATATATCGTATCATTGTATACAAGTAAACTTAGAACGTTTAGTGGAGTATGTACACAGTGGAGTATGTACCAGGTGGAGAGGTAGAGGAATTTGTTAATCAAAGCGAACGCAATCAATAACGCACCGCGCAATCAAAATGTCTGGCATTCCTCACCGTCCATAGGGCACGAGGCATCTCAAAGGATTGGTTGTGCTGTGCCAATGGTGATTTATCACTTGACAGTGATTAGAAACTATTAAACGAAGAGTATCGCCTTTGTTTGACGGCATCACGGAGCCAGTACGTTAAGGAATCTTCCACGAACATAGGGTCACCTTATAATCTATATTAATACTTTTTATATATATGTTATTTATATAGTTTCTGCTCCTATTTACAGTCAAACATAAAAGTGTTCCGGTTTGTAGGGAGCTGTAGCTACTATAAGTACTGGGGTAATGACACTCAACATCTTATATTTTAGACGACGAGAGCAATATGGTGTAGTATGTATCATCCTAACTAGCACCAAGACGTTATGAAGGGCTACTTACCATCAGATGAACGTCCCTCTCTACTCGTCGCTTAATTGAATTAAAACATATAATATTTAGTTTACATCCTATGTTTTTTTTAACAGCTTATTTACGTCCCTACCGTTGGAACTCAGGCCTAACCTCAATATGAGGGCTATGGGCCTTAGTCACCACGCGGGCCCAATGCGGATTAGTGACTTCACACTCACCTTAGAATAAATTCTAATTCATGTGCAGGTGTTTCCTCACGATGTTTTCCATCACCGTTGGTATTTCGCTGTTGTAACTAAAGTCCACAAATGTACATAACTTATATATTGAAGTTATTGGTACATGCCGAGCTCCGAAGCTGCGACCTTCGGAATGTAAGCTGCAAGCATCTACCCATTAGCCCAGCGATCTACTTGTAACATGTACATCTTTGGTCATTCATTGGTTATTCGACTTTTTTATATATATTGAAATCAAAGCTGTATACTTATTAAAGGATAACATTTTAATTATGCAAAAACAATGATAAACGTACCACGTTAGTTAACTTTCTATTTAATATAACATTCAGTTTAATCAAAGGTTAAGCCTTTGATTAAATTTAACGGCTTAACAAGCAGCTGAACTAGAACTTTACAAATGTTAAATTCCGCTTTTAAATAAGCGATTAGACGGCAGGTGTTAAATCTATTTCTTGGACATGAAAGCAATGTAATTAATGGTTTTTTTTTATTCGACGAAATGAGCAAGACTTTTCTCATGGTAAGTGATAAGCTTTATTAAAACAACGTGGCGCCAGGTAGGATGATATACACAGTACCACGATTTTGCTCGTCGCTGCGGGACTAGGATGATAAGTCTCATTACCCCAGTAATTTCTCTGCCTCCAACACCCTTCCAGTCCGGAACACAATAACGTTTGTATACTACTGTTTGCCTGCAGAAATTGCAGCTGTGGATCTAGACAGTCTCCGGCAACAGACCTTACCACCAGTATTTAGTAGTAAACTTATTTGCCCAATAATACAAAATTCCTGTCAGAATAATGTATATTAAGAAGTTTGGATGATTGTAAGGATTTTTTGATCCTGCCTAGCTACCACCATTCTCGCTATAAACACGTGAAAGTCAGAGGATAGTCAACACTCTTTTTTTGTTGTTAACAATGTGTTTGCATTTTAAAACTTATATGCTACTATGATTAATATTTAGGAGATATATATATTAACTACTTATTTCCCGCCTGCTTAACTTGCTGTAATATAAAATTAGAATTGAAATTTTTCTGAAATATGTCTTGAGAGCAACCCCTACCGCAAATTTCTTTTTATAGAAACCATTACTACAGCAACCGCATGAACAATACGTAATGAAAATATTTATAAAAGTTGAATAGAAATAAAATAATGAAGGATCTATGAAATTCAAAAACTACTTGGCTTTTAATTATTTACAAATCATATCGCGTCGAATGCTCATATTCCCATATTGATATGTTCACTAGTTTTCACGTGATTAGCGAGTAAAACAATCCATTTTAATTACATGTATATAGATAAGAATTTAATAGACCGAAATTAAATAATCTCGCAATTAATGTAAATCCAAATTACGAGAACATTTGCAATTCCCATAGCCCCAAAGTGGCTCTATAGTTCAGAAAGTGGCCGCTGCGGCGCTGCGGCGTTGACATAGCAGTATATAGCAGTTTAATTAACATTGCTATCATACCGGCTAATTGTTATATCGCGCAGAGCTGATTTATGAGAAGATACCAGAGCAGACATCTTTGTAATTGCTACACGTGATTCCGGTTTGTTATAAGCGCTAACAATAGGCGCGGGCGATATTAAAACATGCTTGTAATGGCTACGAGGTGACTGAACACTGTGAAAACTTTTGTAAATAATATTTATGAGCGTTTATATTAAAACTCTAGTTTATTATATACACAGGAAATAATATATTTATAATTTTTGTCTCATTTGTTCCGCGTTTATTGTACGTTCGAAATTTGATTTCATGTTCAGTCATTAATTCGTTAATACTCATAATTTGATTTTTTTGTTATACTACAATAATTTTCCATTTAAAAATATATAAAAACATACACAACCGTTTGATAAAGAAAAAATTAAGCATAATTTAAAAACGCCATCTGGAGCAAGTTCGCGGAACTACTTCGCCGTCAAGTTATCTTTAAGTCGTTTCCAAGTAAAAAAAATCGAATAAGATTTATCAAAAACAAATTGTTAATAGGTTGTTGTTCATATAAGAAAGAGTTGAGGTAAAATGTATTTTAGTTATTATATGTAAACAAAAAAGTAACGTAAACACGATTTGTTTACAATTTATAGACGTGAAAGCTCTAGCTGGTTTATAAACTATACAGAGACCTATTGTTTTTTTTTATTGAGTATAACTAAGGACATGGATAAGTAATCTATGAAATGTTATAAATTGCAATAGTGCTGAATTAAAGAGTTATTAATAACCTTAACATATTTCGTTAGTAGTAATACTAGATACATATTAGCGTTAAGTTGACTTCATTGTAACTTAGGGTGGAAGTGTTTACAATAATCATTTTCATAATAAACGGTATGCCATAATTACAAGATATTGATAATAGTCTATAAATTTTCTTTCAATGTTACTTTTGTTGTGTGTGACTTTTCCATGATTGTGTTAATAAAAAAGGAGGATGTATTTAAATAATAACAAATGTTGTAGACAACATTTGATATTACACGTGAATTTTATAATTCACCTAAACGAAAATTGGAACTAATATGAAAAGCTATAAATCGTGGTATTAAATGTACCATAGCGTCACTTTGCTAAATACCTTCACGCACTATTAATTAAGAAAATGTCCAAAATGACAAGGGTTAAACCTTTCCGTTGTCGAATTCAAATATTCAAAATCTGATTAATATAGAAATTGTTTTAAACAAAAATAACAGCACCATCTATTAACAATAATAAGAACCACGTGCATGCGTGCATCGAACTTGACGTATATAACTAGTGACATCTATTGATGAGTAGTTATAACAAATTGAATTAATAAGAGATATCCTCTTTAACTTCAACAATTTACTTCATATAGATGGCACTGTAGATCTTATTGGAACACTTGTTTTTTAAAGAAATTAACACAGTTTTTTTTATTTAGTTTAGCGATGTTTTATATTTTTCGTAAAGTTCGAAATAAACAAGCAGTGGAAGGCAAATATAATCAAATTTCAGTTCATACGTTATAAGATTCACATGTCTAATAAGGCTGATAGATGTTTTAACACTTTGAAGTAAATGCGTTGTTTGGGGGTTTTATATTTTAAATTTTTTTGCTATAAAATATCAGTTAAAATTACGTAAATCTTACTTTAAGATGTAATAAAAATGATTAAAAATGCTAAGAGCTGGTAATTATTGCTAATTGAATTGGTCCTTTGTTACAATTTCTGATTCTTTTTAATATTAAGATAATTAATTTTCAATGTTAATATTTTGTATAGATTAATGGTTTTTTTCACTAATTAACTCTTAACTTTATTATTCACGTCGCGTCCATCGATTGTTGGAGGTGCAATGAGAATGTGATACGTATATGTAGATTTATGTCAGGTTTTTATTGTTATCACCGTTGATGGTCCGAAATAAATAAATCTACTAAAACCACAAACACATGAATTATTCTACTTTTTTTATATATAATATAAATAATGCTATAGAAAACTAAATGAATATGAATTTTCCGTTAAAGATGGGAAAGCAAACAAAGAGAAACAGTAATTGCGAAAAAAAAAAAAGTAGAAGAGCAAATATTTCCATTCTATCCGAAATTTAATTTTGAAATACTTTAGTGCGCGATTTGGAAAAAGGAAAGGCACGTTAGGGATGGGATCGGCGTCTGTCGAGACTTTTTGTGCGATTTTTTCGACGTTATTATTATGAGAAAAAAAATTCGGAGTCAGTAAAGCGGAACGTAGGGTGGGGGCTTGACGAGGGTTCCCAGTTTGATTGAAGCAGGAGGAGGGGGGCGGGGCGGTGACGTCACGCTCTCATAATAGGCCGTACCGTTCAGTGATGGCCGCCGTTTATCATGGACGAGTGTTAATTCCCTTACTTTTACTGCATTCAATGTTTGTTATTTGTTTATATCTTTATATACTCGTACAGTTCAGTATTAGTATTGGAACCAGTTCATTAATTAACTATTTATAAAGATTCTTTATTTATACTAGTGATTTTAATGAACTAAAAATTATAAATTCAGTGTTGTAGCATTAAAAATTGCTAAGACTGTTATATTGATTACTTTAGTAAATAATTATCATTAATTTTTACTTAGTGTAATAAACAGAAAATGTTTGTACAAGTTAAGGTAGTGTTTGTCTCGTTTGATAAATATTTAATACTTTTAAACTAATAGTGTGATTGTTAAACAAAGTAATATTAATATTTTAGTTATTATTATTAAATGAAATGATAATATTTTTAATAAGTTTGATAAATATACAATATTAACTGTTATTAGGTCTTGAAGCTTTTATTAAATTCGTGGTTTTAATATTACCTTTACACGCAGTTAAAAAATATATAGTAAGTTAATTTCGTTACGCGATACGGATTACTAAGTGATATATAATATGTTAAAACTTAGCAATGGTAATGCAGAAGCAAAATTCAGCTAGTTACGGTGCGTGAGTATGGGCGGAGCGGGGATCGCGTGTTACTTCGCATTATCGCGGGAACACCTCACGGCACATCACTAGTTACTCCTATACGCGCCGGTTGGTCGGCTATGATTATATACGTACACTTCTGCATTTTTTTTTTATACTGAGCAGCGAACAGACGAGCTGGACGTATACCAGATGGCAAGTGATACGCCTGCCCATAATGAAGAGTCAGTTTAAACGTTTCAACAGCAGCAGCTCGTTGTATTACAACATCTTGCAACAACTACAATGGGAAAACGAGATCTGAATTTCACACGGTGTTAAGTGACGATGAGGCCGTGGATGGAGAAGTGTTCTCATCAAGATTACTCAGGCTCTCATATGTTGGAAGCCTAAACGCAGCGATGCTGTTATATCTAGGTAGTTAGCAGATACATAACCGTGTGGTCAAAACTACCACTAAGCGATTAAAAAAAAAAGATTCTAATACTATCATTGAAAGTTATTGATGGTAGGTCTCTGTTTCCGGAGACCGTTTAGGTAGGCACCACCACCAAACAGTAGTGTGCAAATATTACCGTGTTCCGGTTTGAATGGTGCTGTAGCTAGTGTTATTACTGGTGTAACAAGATTCAACATTTTACGTCTCGGGCGACGAACGCATTGTGGTGCAGTATATATCATCCTAACTAACGTCATTTTGTTATGGACATGCGTACCACTTATCAATCAGGTGAACATCCTGCCCGTCTCGTCGTTTAATTAAATAAAAAAAAGTTAAAGTACTGTTTAAGCAAATATATATACAAAGTATTGAATGTATCTTAAGAACAAAAAATCAGAAGTAATATTTTCAATACTATGTATTATTATCATCATCAACATGCGATATGTGTCTACTGCTGGACATTATCATCCTCATCAGCCGAACAGATGTCCACTGCTGGACATAGGCCTCCTCCAAAGATCCCCACATCGATTGGTCCTACGCTGCCCGTATTGACGGGAACTAGGGGCTGTCGTTTGCATGGGTTTTGGGCCATTTTCCACCACGCTGTCCCAATGCGGGTTGGTGGGAGGAAGGGCCTCGTTTGTTGATTAGCAGGATGCACCACGAGCAGGTGAGGATTGCTTGTATCCCGTGAGTTGTTATGCGGAAACCCTTATACCCCAGTAATTATTATATAATAATATTATTTGAAAGATTTACACGCGACAGCTATTGTATATAATTTTTGTATTATATTGTATAAAGAGTAATTATACAATGTTTTTTCTAATTATTATAACTATTTTTTTCCTATATTTAATTACATGTTTTTCTCTATCATGATCCTAATTACCAACTTGAATCGTTACTTGTATAATGAAAAGCAAGCTATTAACTATTTATAATTAGGATAATTTTAATTTTTTTTTACCTTTTTTCTATAAGAGAGAGAATATATTTTAGATTATTCAAGTTATGACTTACATACATAAATTAAAGTGTTTATTACATTTTAGAAATTAAATCTGACAGAAATTACGAGTTTGATTGAAATAATTTACTTAATGGTATGTAAATAAATATTCTGAGAATATATTAATAGTTGATTACATCTAAATATATTATAGTTGTATATATATATGATAGGGACATTAATTTCAGAGGAACCATTTTGATTATAATTTTTAATTAGTCCATCGATATTAATTATATATTGCTTTTACCATATTCACGATCTAAATTAAAGGAAAAAGAGATCAGCTTTATTTATTTTGTACCTCTTATAAGAAACAGCATCAGTACTTTTAAATATCACGAGATCAAAACAGAATGTGAATGATAAAAAACGTTACAGATTTACATCATCACAAGCGGATGAACGTGCTGGATATACGTCTCCGTCCAAGATCTAAAGAATTAATCGTACGCTGCCCATAACCAGCGGCTTTCCGCTACCGTCACCAGATCTTCGTTCTACTTTATGTCTTCTTCAACTACATCTACAAATACTTGGCTGCCACAACCTAATCGGCCGTCAATCCTTCTAGAAATGTCCTGCCCATTGCCATTTAAGTTTAGCAATCTTTTGGGCCATGCCGGTCACCTTAGTTCTTCTGCAAATCTTCTTCATATCCGATTCGATCGCGCAAAGTTATCTCAATTGACCTTTGGACGACTTTGAGTCTTTTTATAAGGTCCATAGTAAGAGGCCATGTCTCGCTTCCATAAGTTAACACTGGAAATATGAAGAAGTTTAGGACTGTAGTCTTCAGACAAATGGTAGCTGAGACGAGAAGACATACGTATCATCAACATCAGCAGCCGATACACGTCCACAGCTGGACATAGGCCACCCCCAAAGATCTCCACATCGATCAGCCCCACATTGCTCGTATCCAGGGAGTTCCCTCGTACCAGTAGACGTAGTATTGGGAGGACTCCCACAAACCGATGGACCGACGATTTGGTGACATCCGTATATACATATAAACTTATGTTAAGTATATATTATGTTCAGTTACCTCTGTCCAGATTTAGATAGCTTCAAGCACTTTAACTGACACAATATTTACACAATGTTTAGGATATTAACATAAGTTCCGCGTCACCGATAACTTGCGGCAAATCTTTGCTTACGTCAAACTTTAATTTAAGTGCGCGAAAAGGAAAACATTGTACCACTAATTTATCAATTAAATAATTAAAGAACAAATTGGCATGTTGTGCTGTCGATTAGACACAGAGTGAAGCATGTTCTGAACAAAGCAAATAAATTATGTGTATTAGCAGTTCTGTGTTGACGGTGGTGTTTGTTCAGGTGGTGGTGGTGCCTCGGCGGCCGTCCGCTCCGACCGAGTGTGCAGGTTGTTGCCGCTTTATTCTAACAAAGCATTCAAATTTAATATAATCAAATATTATATTAAACGAGTTAATCTTTTACTCGAGCAATCGACTTATTAATTCGATGTAATCCATGACAACCGATTATACACCACTGATAATATACAAGGGTGCTTTAATATTAATAGTGCAACGAAACGATATTAACTACTCGAGCTCAAGAGTCTTTATAAAGAACTCTTCTTTATATTTTTTTTATTCCTCGAAGCAATGAGATAGGCGATACGTTCATCTGATGGTAAATCTTACGCCTGCCCATAACATGGTGCTTAACTATGGTATACCATCCTAACTAGCGCTAATGCACATTGCACCACATTGCACTCGTACCGTTGAGATATAAGATGTTAAGACTCTTTACTATTTGAATTTCATTAGCTACAACGGCCTTCAAACCGGCAGGTTAATTTTAACACAATACTGTTTGGCGGTAGAAACAGAAATTGCGATTAGTGGATGGAAACAAAGTTTTATAATTAGTCAAATTATTTAAATTTATTAATTTTGTACTCAGAATCACATTGTTCTGACTGATCTGTGATTATCTTAAAGAAATCAATTAGAAAAATATATCTTGTTGAAATGTAAGATATTAATAACAATCTTAAAGATATAGGTTATATATGTGACTTAAGTTCTGAAACACCGGCAACAATGATTTTCATGAAAACTGATATTCTCATTCTTAAACTAGGCACTACTTAAACAAGAAAAAACTAGAAGGAAGTGATTTCTCAGTTTTAATGTCACAGACTCACCGGAACACAATATAAATAAAACTCCATCTTTTGTGATTTGACTGAAAATATTAATATAAATTTAGAAATACCTTGTAAATAAAATTTTTGACGTAATAAAGTCATATATAATACTATCTTACGTACTGGTGGAAATGAGGGTTTAACCAAGGGTTGAAATCATATGCAACCTAAGTGCGTAGTGGCGGATGTTGCATATCCCAAAAAACTAAGGTTATGCCGGTTTATTAACGTACTCCTACACCGGATGATCAAGCTCTGTGAAGATCGAGACGATTTCTTTCTGACCCTTACCGCGCGAAGTTTAAGACATTAAATTTATTCGTCGTGTGAAATAAACTTGTTTCTAACTATGTAACTAAAACATGTTATTTGCTCGTGAAATATATTTTATTTTTCAGTCGATTTACATTTGCATGTTGCGGCGCGAGGGCAGGTGGTGTTTAATCAGGGAATACACGCCACGAGTTCTTAAGGCGGAAATAATCAAAATAAGTATAGACTGCGATAAATCAACGCGCAGACACGCTCCTTTATAAAGCTTTGTGAGAGTTCACTGTGTTATTTTCATTACTTGTGATTATTACTTAAAGATTTATACAGATATGGGTCTATTATTACAATTTTTTTTTATTCAACGAAGCGACCGGATGAGCGAGACGTGCATCTGATGGTGAGCTATATCTCTGCTCATAACAACGCAGCCCTAGGTAGGATGATATACGTAGCACCGAATAGTGCTCGCCGCTTTGAAACATAACACATTGTCTCGTTACTCCAGTAATTTAACTAAATTCCCCTTCAAACCGGAACAGAATAATGTTTGCATGTTTTCGCGGTGAATATAAGTGCTTATGGTGTTACCTATGTACATGGATCCTGATAACGGAAACCTACCACCAGTAGATATATTAATAATTAATAATTCTCAGATGTGATGCCGACTTGTATCAAACCGTCCGTCAACGGTAGCGGAATGAATTAAAATAATCAAATATTATTTTAATAGTAGACAAGCGTTTTGGTGGAATAATAGGTTATATATTAGTAAGCATTATATAAAATAACTCATAAATATGTAACTTAATCTGTATGTCTATTAAAAGCTTTGTGATAAAAACCTTGTCAGTCCCAATGTTCGGTTACAATGGAATATATGTATTTAGTATTTTTTCATTTATTTATTTTAAAATAAAATTTACTGCAATACTGCATTTTAGACAAACATTACAACGTCCAATCTAATATCACAATAATTAAGGAAATCTATATTTAATATATTTCATTATCATCATTATCCGCCTTACCCAATATCTTCCATCATATTTAATATATTTGGTTGGGGGAAAAACCATTATTTTTCAGTAGACGACTTTAGTGATCGATATCTCGATAAAGTATCGATCAAGCATTTAAATATTTATGCTTATTTAAAAGAAAACATTTGGCAGTATAAAAATTGTTATATAGTTTTTTTGGTTCATCAATTCAATTGTGAATTAAAAGGTTGTTAAAAATTATAGTTAACAAAAGAGAAAATTTGTTACATTTTACGGTGAAAGTTTTAAGTTAAAATGGACTAAGACTGAGGTATTATAAAGCTAACTTTAAAACGGCAATAAATTATAGAACCTAACGATTAACATTTGGACTAAATCGAGCGATTCGAAACACGTTTGATAGAGCCTTAAAATTTATGTAAAAATGAAGGACATTTTTCTCAAGCTACTATAAATAGCAAAATAAAGACACGCAATATTTGTAGTTTACAGGACAGTGGAATATTTATTAATAAACATATGTACCTATTATGCACTTCTATTTCATTTACGTTTCTAATGTGAATGTATATTTTCCAATCAGGCCCTCATAATAGAACCAATCGGTAAAATGGGTGGGGTTTTGAAGAGGCGTTCATACAAAGTAGTGCATTAATGCTAATAACAAGTGTTTTCGAGATGATGGACTGCCTCCAAAATGCATACAATGTTAGCGACCGTTTTGCAATATTACATGCATTAAAACCCATTACTTCCAATTTAAGAATGATATTAAACGTTTATTGTAAGGTGATAACTGGTTAAATCCTTTTACCTTTGTTTGTTTTAAAACTAACATTGGTTGTAATTATTATTAACTTTGGAAGTCCTAAAGTTAAGATGTTAAAATACATCATGAAAAAACCTCTGACGTTATCCTTCTAAATTAAATCGCAACGCCATATATATCAATTCCCGTACTTAGTACGATGATATTCACATTGTTCGCGTTATTTAGGACTAATAGAAGTTTGATTATAACTGCAGCATTTACGAAACAGGCAGAGTTCTTGCAATAACGAAATAAAGGAAAAACATACTCGTCTGATGATGCAGGTATAAACGGTTTGCTCATCCAGGAATCTCTCAATATCTTATTAGGAAATACGAGCTGTATAAACGATAAAGTATCTGGTTCCTAAATATTCGCAAAAACAGAGTCACGTGCTTCTATGTGACTCACTAAAAACAATGTAAATTATGTCATCGTTTATATTCAGATGTAGATTAGATGAAGTAGAAACTGTAGAAGACGAACCCGGAAACGTTTTTATATTCGTTTGATTGTTAAAATGATCACTATTGACTCATGAACATTGATAATTTAGACGTATGATAATAATTTAAATAATAAAACTGAATACTTAGTAAGTAATAGACTAGCGTGGTATGGACATATTATGCGAAGGGATAAATGTCATATAACAAGAAGAATGTTAGATATGAATGTGGAGGGATATGTGGGTCGAGGTAGATCTAAGAAAAGATGGATGGATTGCGTGAAGGATGACATGAGTATGAAAGGGGTAACCGATGAGATGACGGCTGATAGGCGAGACTGGAAGAGAAGAACATGTTGTGCCGACCCTACATAAAGTGGGACCAGGGCAAGAGAAAGAAGAAGAAAACTGAATACTTATAAATTTTGAAACAACTGCAGTGTAATGAAAGATGTTCATCGTTCAGCTATTTGAAATAATCATAGTAACAAAAAAGATAATATTAGATTGTAAAAGAATGAAAAGGAATTTAATTAAACTTTTTTCCAGCATCTGAATCAGTTTAAAACTATTGAAATCCAGACAGTGTAGCCGCAGGCAGCCGCAAATAGTTGTCTACTCAAAATTAGATGAGATATCTACCTATCTGTTACATCTATCAAGACATCCAGCGTGCCCGGGAGCGAATCTATTAAGCCCATTTGAGACACTTATTTTTAACATTCGTGTTGCCAAATAAAGCTAACGGAATTTTTGATTAATACTTCAATAAAAAAAAACCTAGCATTGAAAGCTTCTATAGATTATGAAAGTAATTTAAAATTTATAAATAAATATTCAAGATTGTCCAATATCCGGTTGGTATTAAAAAAACCCAATTACACCGAAGGTATATAAGATAGTTCAAGAATAATTGTTGTAGTTGTATTTCATAGTAATAATCGCTTAGTTAAACTATACACTATCAGAAGGAATGCATATTATAATTTATTTTGTATATCGGGTAACCCTGTAAGAGTAGAAATACTGTGTAAAACTTTTGACACTCTGAAAAATCATCGCTAATTTCTATGGTAACCGAACAAATTCAGTTTTCAATTTTATATACCAATGTACAAATATTAAAGATCATTGCGACACCTGCTAAGGAAATCAGAGTAGATTTTCAGCTACCGGTAGTAGATCTCTGTTGCCGTATACAGTATAGAGATGGACCACCACAGCTTCTATTTCTGCCACCAAACAGTATTCTGCAAACATTATTGTGTGGAGCTGTAGCTAGTGAGCTAGCATCTTATGTTGTTCAAGGCGATGAGCGCAATGAGATGCAGTATATGCCATCCTAACTAGCGTTACGTTGTTATGTGTAGGCGTATCACTTACCATTACGTGAACGTCCCATTAATCGCTTCGTTGGATAAAATAAAAAAATATGGTGAATTTTTAGGACTATTTTGTAGCTTAAATCAAAATTCAGGTAACTCTGTTCGTGAACTTCGCTTCACGTCGCATAATACCATAGTCTAGACTTTAACATCGGTCATTTCATAATTTGTGAACAGGGGTCCAGATATAAAAAGAAATATATCCTATTATTGTGTAACGATCTTCGAGTTTTATCCATTTACTGGATCTCTGTAATACTAAGATTCGAGACAGTAGTCTATGACGAAGTATACAACTGGATCTCTGGCATCTTCGTAATACTGTTGTACTCAGTAACTTGCTTTGCACTTTGAATTGCTCTGTAATTATCGATATAGTGCTGAAATAGCTGCGTATATCATTTACCGAAGATCCCCACCCCACCTCCCTACCTTCACAATTGTTAATATTATTCAATGTGTGTTGCGTACAATAATAATAAATTATGTGTTTTGGTGGATGATGCTTATATATAAACATCGCAATTTTTTTTTCCTGAACTTAGCTACTAAGTATTGCTTGGGTAACGTTTAATTTAATGTTTAACTGTCTCAGTTAAACTATAAATTATGTAAAGAAAAAAATTGCTTAAAATTTGTTATAAAATAATTAGTTTTAGAGATTTAATTATTTAAACTTTCTTCTATTTGTATTGTTTTAGTCAAGGTTTATTCTTTTACGTAATGAGCATTATTACTAAATATGAATTACTAGTTAATATGACTAGAAATACAAAAAAATGGTTATTTAAATATATAATAATAATTGGGAAAGGAATTGATCAATTTTAGACATATTATCTGTTAAGTGGATATTAAACTTTATTAAGTGATTAGAATGTTTGTTAAAGGATATTATGTATATCTCGGTTATGATTTTTTACATAATAAATCTGTGGCTTCATTAATCTCTCAATAAAATTTAATCGGTTGTAAAAACCACAAATATATCGAAATCGTAAATAAAACAATTTGTAATACGTATGTACTAACGAGGTCGTTTCAAACATTCCCCGCTTTGTGTACGGTCAGTCTTAAAACGGCTCACCCATCTCAAACTCCACCGTCACACAGACAAAACAACTAATTACATTACTATATATACTTATATATATATATATATATATATACAGGATCAATGCTCTCGTGTAAATATGTGTTTAAGTACACAGTGTCCTCTCAATCGATTCATTTGTTTAGGAATATTGAATTAAGCGTC
Organism: Ornithoptera priamus; assembly: GCA_029034505.1. Classification (NCBI taxonomy): domain Eukaryota; kingdom Metazoa; phylum Arthropoda; class Insecta; order Lepidoptera; family Papilionidae; genus Ornithoptera; species Ornithoptera priamus. The sequence continues at coordinate 3,909,367 of JARDWD010000331.1, forward strand.
AATGTGATTGCAAGAAACAGTCTTACTGGCAGTCTTTACATGTAGTAAGCAGCAGCAGTACTGTGCAGTAATAGTAATTCCTTAAATCGTATACTCGACGGTATTTGATACACATGCTCATAACGAAGCGGTAGTTACTATGGTATACATTGCACCACGGTTGCTCTCGTCGCTTAAATCTCGTTACTCGCTGGGGAATTCACTAGCTACAACAACCTTCAGACCGGAACGTAGTAATCTTTGCATACTACTGTTTGGCAACAGAAATAAAGCTGCGGTGATACCTACTTAGACGATTTCTCGCAACAGACACCTACCATCAGTAAGACTAATATAATGAAGATCTTGATCTGAGAAGTCGCTAAAATTCTTGTTAAAGTATTTAAATTTAAACAAGATATTGACTTTTTGTGCACATAAATCAAAGCAGATACCATTACTAATACAATTTGAAAGAAATCCTATATAAAACAAATCAAATCAGCAGTAAATCATATAATAAACACAGAAAAGATATTTATGTTACTTTAAACAAGAAAAGAAAATCATTTAAGATATTATTTCACTATCTGTAAGCAAGAAAATATAATTTTAAAAGTTTATAAGTAAAGCGCATTCCAAATTCAAGCTTTTTAATCGTTTTCTAAAAACCGACACAACAAAATCGATTTTGGGATCCACCGACGAAAAAAAAAAACAAAACAAAGTTAATCTAACGTTTGAGATCGACGCGAGAGCACGGCCAAGATTAATATTCAAATCGTCCGCCCGATAATTTTACAAATTCGCGGTACAAACGAGCGGGTGTTGCGGGGCCTATAATATACATTCATTTTACCGACGTCTCATGTCAAACCCGCAATCCAAGTATGATTATCTTTATTTAGTGATAATTTATCAATGTAATCGTTCACTTTTGATCGTCCTTTTCGTTGCAATTTGCCCGCTATATCCAGCAGACTCCGTTTTAACTGTTTCAGACAAACATGGCCGCCAGCATTATTGACAGCGTCAGCCTTATACGTTATTATTGTGAGCGATGTAATTAAACTAGCGTTCTAAAAATTGTTTCAGATTTTAAAACAAAGCCCCCCCCCGTCCAACCCCCACGCCTCGATCGAAAAATCTCCACATCGATCGATCCTACGCCACAGTCAGAATGGCCTCCGACACCGCCGGGATTCAGGGACCGTCGCTTGGAAGGGCCCACGTAAAGGGATTTGCGCTATTTCCCACCAAGCTGTCCCAATGCGAGTTGGTGGGAGCCAGAGCCTCATTTGTTGATTACCAGGGTGCGTCACGAGCAGGTGAGATCGGCTTGGATCCCGTGAGTTGACTATACTTTTAGATTTACTAATTTCTAATTAGAAAATATACTAATGGCAAAGAATACTGTAAATATTAATCAGTTGTGTTACATATGTATGTTACTTCAGTGTTTTCAAACATGCAAGGTAATATAACATTTGGCGTGTTAATGGTATGAATATTCCTTGAATGGAAGATTGGTTACTATTTCCTAAGACATAAAAAAAATATCATGATCAATACATCAAAGTTGTTCATTGTAAACCCAATTGTTTTACCCATGTGCTGAACTGTAAGTTGAGGACATACTGGAGTCTACGAATGCAGTATAACAAGTTCCGGGCGTTATTGGGTCGACATGCAGGGCGTTAGGATGCTAGTCGAGGCTCCAGATAGTTTTACAGCTACCATGCTTAAGAGACGGTGTCATACTACAATGACCGATGAGACCCTTCATACCACTGTAGGCAAAAGAAAAAACTAAGGGGTGTCTAAGACTTAATAAACAACAAATATGAATGGCGAAAAAAAAGTCCGAATAATACTTTTTTTTATCTATAATTACTAAATCATTTGTAACGTGAATTTTACTCGTTTTTGTGATAATAACTTATATTAATTAAGTAAAGAAACTTAAACGTGTAAATAGATATTATCATGTAGAAATATGTACAGTAATAACGTTGAAGGAGCCACATATGGAATTATGACAGTCAAGTTACATATCCGTGGAAAGTTAATTAAAATATTTAATGAGGCAGCCGTTTCGTTAGCGGGAGCCGATGACACGAACAAATGATATTAAATTAACGATACGCCGAGGTGGGCGTAATCATTCCTATCCAGCATTAACAATTTAGATAATGCTTATGGCAAATTAAACATGACGGCTTAAAGACAAAGGAACAACCTGAACGAATTCCACTGTCCTCGGCTCTCTAAAAACTCATGCTTTTGTAATAAGAAGGTTCTTGGTCGAATCCCTGTCCACGTAGATGGAATTTCAAAGATAATTTTTTTTTAATTTTATTCAACGAAGCGACTTCACGAGCAAGAACTTCACCTGAGTGGTAAGTGATACGCTTGGCCATAAGAATGTGGCGCTCTCGTGCTCTGCGGCATTCTTCTAGCGGTATCGGGACCGGCCGACAGGTTGGCGCCCAATTGGAGTACCGAGAAACGCTTTTTTGACTATACGATCGACTCCCATCTTGTTGAGTGGCCCATCCAGCGAAGTCAGTGAGCTTTGGCTTCCGTTATGATGTTCAGTTCACCAACTAGCCCTTCGATTTCGATATTGCGTCGAGCTCGCCACGTACCGTCCTCTCTCTAGGACGGGTTGAAGAACCTACGCATGATTTTCCTCCTGGTAACCAGGAGCCGCTCCTCTTTTTTAAGCGTTAGTGTCCAGGTCTCGCGACCGTTTGTTTCCAAATAAATTAAGATCAATTTTAAGATTATAATTAATGAATTGTTTGATTAAATTCCTTACCACGTAGTTAAAATCTCAATAAAAGAGACTGTTAGTTTTAATAATAGTTAGGTTTAATTTTGGAGTAGATAAGGATAGGACTTCAATGAAGTGGTAATGATACGCCAACCCATAACAATGAGGAGCTGTTTGATTGCTAAGCACAAGATTAAGTTACAAACTTTGAGACCTGAGACATAAGATATTAAGTCTAATACTTATAACTTTATAAAAGGCATCACTGGGGAACCATTTTTAAACAATGCCTCCGTATTCTCCCACTCTGGACATAATCCATAACATTATATTTTCCAGTTCCTCCGTCACTCCTAACTTTGTGAATTATTCATGTTTTTTTTTTGATCTTATGTCGTGCTTTTTGTGGGTTAGTGAAATAATTGTCTCCGCTATATGACTAAGCGATACGATACAATCTTATCAATTCATTATACTTTTATTTGGCACTTAAAATGTAGTAGCTGGTGTTATATATCATGTGTTACATTTTATAACGCCGACATAAGATATGGACGTTATTATTTATATAATTAAATTAAAATAATAATATATTAATAATTTTAAAATTCGGATTGTAAATTTGATATTAATTATCATAATGAATCAAATTAATAAGAAGTGTAAGATTTATCTACTGCTACAAATAATGACATATCACATTATATATACATATATATATATATAATCACAAATGAAACTTTATACTTCTCAGTCTTTTCTTCCAGATTGATAAAGCTATATATAATTATCGTTGAAATCTTGATAGTTTAAAAAAGAAACAAATGTAATAGAAATAGCTAAAGTTATTCTATAAGTAAAACACATGTATATTATGAGAAATGTATATATTTTTGTATACAGAGTAGAGATCAGAGTTAGTGCGATGGAACTGTAGTTTTAGTTAATATGTATTCTATGCACATCCGTAGGGCAGTCCAAATTGGATTGGACTATATATCTCCTAAGTATGGCCCTCTCTATGGGCCGCTCATAGAAAGTCGTGCGCGCAGTCACGCCGCATTATCACATCAACCAAATCTCCAAGTCTGTTGCACATTAAAATCTTACATGCTGTTCGCTTTATTAAGGCAGTTTAAAAAAAAAAAGCAGTTCAACTGATGGTCAGTAGATAGCGGTGAAAGGTACCGTTAGAATAATAGCCGGTAGAAAAGCACCTACTACATCCGAACGCGCAATTTGAAATGTTAGTTGTATCTGGATCAAATTTGTGAAAACTCGTTTTGATAAGTCGATGCTCCGATAACATATATTAAATCGACCATCGTTTATTTTATTGTATCTTCTGTTCGGCCTGGTTCACTTTGTCTAAACTTTCAATTAAAAAAAAAAAAAAAATAACACTTAAATCTTATATGAAATGAGTTGAGAAATATTTGTCTTATCAATACGATATGAGTTACGTTACGCCGTTTTGCTTTTGAGCAAGAGAATAAATTCAGGTTTATACTTTTTGCTAATTTACTATTAGGTATTGTGGTGTTTTAAGACACATTTATCATGTTAATTACTGAAATACGAATATGCAAAATAGGGAAATAGACAAGGAACCGGTTTAGGAATTTACATTAAAAATGTTTTATGAAGTAATGAATAAATCGAGAGGACAGAGCGGTTGTTGTATTCCGAATCTAATGTTTGTTTATATATGTTATAGATAATATAGTTGTTAAGCGCGAGTCGTTATAAACCATGATTTGAGCTATGGAAGCTTCAATTATTCTTCAAGCTGACGTAACTACAGTAGTTGTAAAAAACATTAAAATTCCCGGTATAGATACAAAAATAAATATCAGGTTTTTTCTACAGATAGTGTTATTTTTCTTGATATTTTTTTTATCTAAAGTTATTTTAGGCAACATGTTTAATATACAATTGTATTTATATAAATCAAGAAATAATATTCGTTATGATTTTACTTGGAACATAAGCTAAAACTTGAGGAAGATATTTTTATATCTTCAACGCTGGGTTTCATAAATTCTATATTTAAAAAAATATATATTATTTTATGTTTGTTAAACAGTGAAAATCAATATCTGTAGTTTTTGTGGTTTTATAATAATAAACCTAATTAATTTTACAGTTATACTCAAAACTTAATAATTTATTTTAAACTTGATAAGCTACTGAACAAGTATTTAAGAAGCTTGTAAAAAGTAGATCCAATTTCATATTTTAAATTTAATACTTAAAATTATAATTACCATTCGTTTACTGCATTGTTTGTAATTAAACATATAGATATATATTATAGTAGTCTAGACGAGACTTAATAAACTAAAAAAGAAACATTAGATAATAAGCGATGACAAGGAAAAAAAAATTTAACAAGAACTTGTCTGTACATTTTCCAAAAGACGTTTGTCGAATTTTATATTAGTATGTATTTAATATTATTCAATTATTTACATAGTATTTGTATATATGTACTACTGCAAAAACTGCAGCTGCTTGCTGCTGCTGTATATATGTTTTGTTCTAGTGTTAATTTCTAAGTAATTAAATAGCACAAAATGTATTTTGATTTTATGTAATAAACATATTTTAATATACGTATATATCTCTAATTAAAAATCAACCAATATGCAGGTATATAAAAGGTACATAGTTTATGTAGGAGGCGAGTAGGAATATTCCCATCCGGTCATTGTTTATTAATACTCGTGGTACAGTTTATATATTGATATAACAAGACGAGTAAAAGTGAGATAATATATTAATTTTTTATAAAGTTAAATTGTTATAAAGAATATTTTAAACTTTACACTGGCGTAAGGACATATGCCGTTAACGTTTTCAACCCCTAACAGAAATAAAAACGCAAGTATTAGAAACTGAAAATAGTTAAATAGATATTAAAATTTTATTGTTTTCTATTTATCAATAGTTACTATTTAACCACCTTGCTTTGCTAAGTGACGGAAACGTTAAAATAACCATTCTCATTCTCTTTTTTAACATAACTATGTATTATGTTTATATCCCATAATTTATCTTATGGACCATTATGTTCTAAGTTTATTACTTATTTTAAGATAATACGTTAATTAACAATAATTATCGTAGCTTTAATACTACATTTGTTTTTTCAACCGTCATTTACAGATTTTTTCAGCGTTGCATGGATATTAAACTAAAGTATGAGACCTAGGATGGAATGTAGTAAAGCTTCTGAAATTTCAATTACCTAGACTCCCGAGGGAGAGATCAATATAGGAAAAGCGTTCGCACAGTAGGGGTTGATGTGAATTATCTAAAAGATTATAACATTTTAACGGTACTATTTATTTAATGATGAAGAAATAGTCTTCTTATAAAAGTTTTTAAAAAATCTTTTTTTTACTTGAAAGTACAGAACCTTTAAATTATTAAGATCTGTTCCAAAGTTAATTAAAAGGGGCTCAAGATTATAAAGATAAAAATTAATAGAGTTTCAAATTATATTCTCTTCTTTCTCATTCTGAACAAAACTTTTATATAACAAACAATATATTTGAATAATATTTAAATATATATAAAGTTGTGTTGAAAGTTCATATAAAAAGTATAACTGTCAAAAAAAAAAGGTTTGATTAATGAACAGTTTAAAGGCGGTGCTTAACCATCACTGGAATAGACAACTCTATCTCCTTATGCCCATCCTCGAGTAATTTCAAAGGGAATTTTGATTAATGATTTCGGATTCCGGGTACCTGCTTTTCGGCAACACCCACAAAAAGATGTCCGAAGTGAGATATGTAAAGGAAACAATATTTATGCCTATTTGTGTTAATATCTATATTAATCTTGTTGACATATGTATTTTAAATTCGTTACGCGATCTCTCTCGCGACTTTGCCGACACAGCTGTTTTAGTCAACTTTACGATGTTATTTTAATAAAAAATATTGCTATTACTTTGAAATATTCAAAATTGATCTATTTACATTTCAAAAAAAGAAAATGTCGATGCAATAAATAATCACGTATGATTAAGATGAACTTTTTGACTAACAGAAATATTAGACGTAGATATGGAAGACTCACCAAAATCAATTCGTCCTGTTTTCAATCTTATAAACAAACTAGTAATTCCCAGATTGTACGAAAATTTCTACAACCGTCACTAATTGCAATATGCACTGTTTGTTTAAGTTTCACACTGTTTTGCAGATATATTTAAAAAAAATTATCACATCACAAAATTATAGTAAAATACACAATTGTTTTTATCATCTTTTGCTTGCCATCCTCAATTGATTTAATAAAATGTCTTCTTGCCTTGTTAAAAAATGTTCGCCGTATTTTTTTGAACAGTAAAAGCTGTTATCGTATATTTATGTTGGGACCACCAAACGGCAAACAATATTTTATTCATACCGTGGCCCCTCAGACGGATTTCCAACGGAGCGCGTCTAATTGCGAACATCATAAGTAAACACTCGTCGTTACGGCCCAGGCACTAATCAATCGGAATATTTGACACATTATGATAAGTTCAAGTTCAAGTTCGCGGGTAAACGGAGTGCACACAAAAATGAAAATGCTGCGCGAGCATATATCGACAATTTTTTTCAAAACACGTAACTAATAGCGTAAACGAAACTCTAACGCTTTACACAAAAAAAAAAATTACATCGGTCGGCGTTTAATGAACGTCTGAACCCGCATTGAGCTAGCTGTCAAATCTACGAACCGTCATAGTCGGCTGCCATGAGTGGGCACGCACACAGCGGGACGCGCTCGTGTCGCGACGGCCACCACTACACTGGCAGCCTCCAGCGGAGCGCGAACGTACGATACGCGCACAGGCGAAGCTCCATGAATCATACGAGCGCCGCGCTTGTGTTGCGGCGGGTGGGAGTGCGAACATGCAGCGTGCTTTCAACGCGGCCAGACGAAATCAGGCCTAACTGCAAAGGGGAATGTGAAATGTATCGCTCCTACAAAATGGCTGGTAAAAGCCGTACACGCGCCTATGTGGCTGATCACATGAGAGATTATCCGAATGCGTGTGAATGCATGTAACGCCGCGCAACGGATGGGCGGGAAACGCCATGAAGAGATGCGTCGCTCTTTCTGCGATCGCAATCAAAATGAATGATCTCTTATTTAACATCTGTATAACTCGTATACTTACGGTTTTCATTAAAAAGTCATTATGGACGGTCTGAAAAGACCTAACTACAATTTTATTTAAAATGTTATTAATGATATACCTAGTTTTTTTCTACGTTAAAATTTTATGTTATCTTTATAACCGAATTCACTAAAGTTTTTATTAATCCGAATCTAACTAAGCACTAAATTACTTACAGTAGTGAGTTTTTTGTGCGAATAAAAAAATTTAAAATAACTCATTGCAATCGGAATTGTAAATTGCATATCGAAGGAGAGTCGTAAAGAATTGAAACACACTTAGTTTCCTCAATGCATCTTCGTTTGCTCGTGAAGATCGAAATTAAACCGGGAACTTACCTGAAAGAAAAGAAAATAGTTTACATTAACAAACTAAAAATTTAATGACATTAAAACTTTTTTTACTTAAATATTAGTAAAAATCACATCCCATTATCATCTCTTCAAATGCATAAGCAACAGTGACTTGTGTAAATTGTACGTAAAATATATTAACAATATAGAATTCAGTTAAAATTAGCAACATTTTTTTAGTATTAATTTCTTTGTTTATTGATCATCAGAGCCAATAATGCCATTCATTGTTGGTTATCTTGAACCCAGGAAAAATATTTTCAAAAAGTACGTTGCCTTCTTCTATCTCATGACCTCCGACTCTCATATCTTGTGATATGCAGACAGGGTCAGGAGTATTCCACCGCTGATAAGTAGGTCAGTATAGCGTTGTATAAAGATTTTGCTTGCAGACACTGGTCAAGTTCATTTCTGCAATTTATTACGTCCATGATTTAAGCGATTTCTCTCTTTTGCGCATATTATAATGGAATAATTCTAATGATATTGTTGAAGACTGTGTTAAAAAGGTTGTGTGTAGAAATGTTTCCTGTCTAAGCAGACAATAATCTCACTTATATAAGCACAAAAGCACACAAATGCAATTTATAAATACCAAGTGTTACTAACCGTTGGTATTTATAAGTCCGAGACAGTCGTTACTTTTTATTGATTTTACAACATTGTATTTTATTGTTTAGTATCTAAACGTTACGACTAATTAAACGATAAAAGGTTGACGCTAATTGTTAATTATTGAATGAAAATATTTTTCAAATGAAAGTGAAAGTAGAGAATGGGACTATTGAATGTATAAGGAAGATAATATGCAAGCGAAACGCAAACAGAAGCAGAAATAAAAATTAATAAAAATTAATTTATAACAGTCCCTATCAGCTTATGCGCGTCAGAGTTTAAAATTATTGCACATAGATAAAAAAAAAAAATTCGTAAACAAAGGGGTGAACGTATTCAGTGGGCGATGTTTACATATAGATCTGGATTATTTACGTTCAACGCCATCACTGGTGCATGTTTACGATAACAATTGATGCAATTTAGAACTAACTTTAACTGCATAATAAACCGTTTTTATTAACTTACATACACATGATTAGATAAAGCCATTATTGGATATGTGGTAATGTCGGACATAAAGAATATTATACATTTTAAAACCGGTAAAAGTAATGAAGTCGTCAATGATTATCCACGTCTCGAAAATGATGTATATACCGTGAAATTTTTTGAAAATGTAACCCGACAACTTTCGGCGCACCCTCCGAGAGTTATTACATTAATATATTTACCAAACACACTCCTATTATTACGTTTTCATGTACTCGTTTACGCATAAATTAAAAAGTTGCCGGCTTTTTTTTTAGCTTTTGTCCCAACCCTTATTTGGTATTCATATTTGATATTTTGATAATACAAAGGGTAGAAGCGTTACAAAATGAAAACACAAAAACTTGTTCATAACTTACACAAGAAAAACCCGTTTTCAAGAGCAAAGTATGCTAAAGATACAAATTGTGAAAGGGGCAATCCTTCATATGTTTCTTATCTGTCGTAATATTGGCAAACTATTATGAGCTTTTTTACTTGCGCTGTAAGCTTTTTATTCTATCGAAACAGCACAACGGACTTCAATTATGGTCATATTGAATGATATACGGTATAAGTGAGGGATATTAAAGGGCAAGCGGGGTTTATGAAATGTGAACTTTGAAATGTGCAGCAACGGCGAACCCCTTGTTTAATTTGTCCCAGACTGTAAACCGGAGCGAGGTGCTCTTTGAGCGTCTATTGATTTTCGACCAGACGATTTTTTTCAACTTGCATACAAAACAATGAATTCGTGAACAATTCGTATGGAATTTTCGTGTTTCTTATTGCTTCCGCAACGAATTTCGTGCGACCCACAAGCCGATATGATTGAACCTATCGGGCATTAGCCGGCAGCGGCCAACTCCAATTTAGTTTTTCGGATTAGATACGGCGCATATAATAACATAATTGCTCTAATAACAGGCTAACCTCGCCGTGCCTTACAATTCACTTTTGAAATTGGTTTATTTTTTTTTTTCCCTCTGCTCTGTCTAAAACTATTATGATTTATTATCAAATTTTCGTGCAGTCAAAATTACGGGGCTTTTCGTCTACGCAAGGAAGCACCGCTTTCTCTTTCTAACTAATGGTCTAATTTGCCATCAGATAGGGATGCAAATATCGCTATATTTCCTTGGCAACCTTACGACGTTGTAGATGAAATAATTTATGAGATATTTCTTTTCCTAATTAACTCGTAGAAACGTTAATTACTTGGATTAACATGTTCTATATAACCTTTTATTTAATTTCTGTTTGCTTAAACGAAATTCAAAAGTAAAATAATTTGAAATAATTAAGAAATTTACCTGGAGATTAGTATTTTTTTTTTGGACTGAATAACATCTTTAATAATTTAAAGATATAGTGCGAGTTAACTTACATACATCTTTAATGAAATAAGTGATTTGCATATTTAAATATTTATTTATTGAATTGCCTTGAATATACTGTTAACATAGTAACGTTTGTGTTAGTTTTATAGCTTAATAATACCTTTAAAGCGGTTAATAAATTTGTTTCCACCGTATTGTTTGTGGTAGTGAGCAAGGTGAAGCTGCAGAATGTTTGAAATAGTGCAACGACAAATGTTCATGACAACTGACTGCATTATACATGAGACCTGCCAGCGGCCGATATTTACATATATACTTATTTTTACGTTCATGCCGGGTGTGAGGACTTTACAAGCAGGAATCGTTTCCAGGTGATATCTGGAAGAATTGTTATGTCGTATATCGTGTGCAAGTGAAAAGAAAATTTAGTAGTGAAATTTTGTCTACGTAATCTTTATAAGAATTTTCGAAATTTCCTTCATGATTGTAAAAATGTATATAGTACATGCTTTTAACGAACAAAGAATAGGAAGTGAAAAAATTTACTATTTTCTCATTAATACTTCTATAAACATTAAGTAAAATCGAAGAGTGTTTTACTCTTATTATAAGGAATTATATGTATTATTAAAGATAAAAAAGATATTATGGCTATTGTAGAAATTTAAGGTGTTACATTTAATGTTTTTTTTTTAATATTCTTATACAAGCGTCCACAGAGTGTTTATGCATATAGTATTAATATATAGAACCCTAGTTTTTCCCCACCCACTTTGTTTCTTGTAACTCCCCCGCAACTCCCTTTGGGGAAGAGGCTTTATAAAATCTATTCTTAGCTGACCTATACTCAGTGAAGGGAATATTCCTACCAAATTTCAAGGCTCTGGGTAAAGTCCAAAGATATGGTAATGATTCTCTACATATAAATAGTTCCGTATGAGATTTTATTAAGTTTTCTTAGAAAACTATTCAATGTATTTGTTAAGTTTGTAAGCTTAAGCGAATGGAAAGATTTAACTCGGATTTCAAAAAAATAAAAGATTTTTAAACTTTATATTTACTTTGCTTTTGGTTTTTTATAAGTTAAAATATCTATTATTGAATCCTTATGTGTACTATTTGTTACTGAAAAGGAAAATATATTTAATCTAATTCAGCACCAGTTACAGAGTGAAACATTAAGAAACTAAAATATTTATTGTTTACATTGTTGCGAATTGTCTAAGTCAAGAATATATTGTTAATAAGTCATTTATGATTGCACGAACTGATTGAACACTCAAATAATGACGGGGTATTATTGCTATATCATACTCGTGGCATTTACTTTAGTATACATATCTACTGTAAATGTGTGTGTGTTCATGAATATTCGGGCAGCAGCCACCTTCGCGCAGATAGCGCGCGTGGTGAAGCGGAAGAGACCTCCGACAAAGGACTGTGACAATGAACCCGATACGTTACCTAGGGCTGCAAGCCATTGAACTCTTCTTACATCAAGTTAATTTTAACTTATACGTAAGATTTTTTTATTCAACGACACGAAGAGACTAATGAGACGAGCACCTGATGATAAGTGATACGCCTGTCCATTACAACGTAGCCCGAAGAGGATGATGTACACAGCAATACACTGTGCTCGCCTTGAGACATAAGATATAGAGTCCTATTACTTCAATAATATCAACCTTCAAAGCAGAACAGTGTAACACTTGTACGCTACTATTTGGGGGTGGGAATAGGAGCTGCAAAAGTACCTACCTGAACAGTATTCGCCACCAGAAACCTACCACCATTACATTAAGAGCGCAAATTTCTAATTCACAAAATACGAAAAACTTAATATTAATTATATATTCTTATAGTTCCTTGTATTAATAAAATAAAATTTTACATATGTAATTTCATTATATAAAAATAAATTATTGTGTATTTTATATACAGTATATAATACATTATCACAAAAACACAATATAACGTATAAAATGTTCGGGAGGAAAACAACTTATATTCTAAATGATAACAATGAATTTTTTTAAGGGTGTAAGGGGTTCGGAGCCCATGTCAACCTCAATTGCACGCAATGCATCCTGCTGAATAACAGACGAGCCTCTGACCACCCACCAACCCGCACTGTGCTAGCGTGGTCGGCTAAGGCCTAATTCTTCGCAATGGACTATAGCAATGAGATCTTTGGGATAGGTCTATGTCCAGCAGTTGAGATCTATCGGCTGTGAATAATGAAGTTTAAACCCTCAATGATTAACGTCGGTTGAGCTATATAATATATAGAAAATCCTGTAGGTTCCCGCGATTTTCACCAGATCGCCACAAATATATATACTGTAAATAAATTTGATTTTTATTGAATGTGATTTACGTGTGAAACGACAAGTGTTTAAAATTGCAGATTTTTGCATTAGTTAATACATAAAAGAGGCTATACCAAAAATTGTTACATTTAATATAATTTTCATGTTCGTTTTAATATCACTTGGCATTTCGGAGAGACACTTGAGTAATTAAGTTCAAAGCTTTAAGGCCAGTGTACCTCAATCCTACACATGTTATCGCGCTTTTATGTAAGTGTTTAAAATTACCGCTTTTTACATTAAAATATAAACTGTATTATAAGGTTATTAGGACCACTATTATTATTATGTGGGTATATTCTTTCTGCCCGTTCATGGCAGCCCTGGTCGGCGGCGCGACGGACACACCCGCCCGGACGCGTTTCAGGACCATGAATTATGGCGCGAGCCGATGTGACTTTTCAATTTGAAATCATCAACCTGGAATTAATTTCATTTTTGAAACCCATTATTTCTGTTATCTCCCAACGCTGTACAATATGCGAACGCCGCTTTATTGCATTGACGAGAATATTTCGCGGTGTCGTGCTATTTGTTCAATACGATGCTGCCGTTTTAATTTCGAGTTTCATCTGAACTGTCCAACTTCCGGCCCGCATCGTAATTATTTCGTTTAATTATATCAATCGAGATCGAAAATACGGCCTGACAACGTTAGCAATTTGGTACTGCAGTTCACTCTTCCGGTAGAAGACTATGAGGTAGATTGAACATAAAGTGCGAAGGATGTAGTGTCAAGAGACACGCACGAGTGACAAGATACTGATGATAATGTCGAAGATAAAGTGAAGCGGAAGATAAAAATAAAGAAATCTGATCCTACCAACATACAGGATTTAAGCGTGTTATGCTAATAATATTGTATACAAGATTTACAATAGACACTTAAATATTTTCACATGATCGTCATGATTAATACTTATCCCATATTATTACGGTACTTCTCTTAGATTTAAATCATTTATTATACGACTTCCTTGATCTGAAAGCTGTAAAAATCGTAATGATATTAATAAAATAAATGTACACTCGCGATATTACATCTGCCATATTCAACAAGTAAATGATAATCATCAACAAGTAAATCTGCACTGGTTTAAGCACTCACATTAAATTTAGCATAATAGGTGTAGTAGTATTGAATGTAAACGATAACGTAGTTGACAATCTAATGGGTGGATACAAATATTTATTCTTTCCGGCACCGGTGTAACATTCGTCTGTAATTCACAAATCTGTCAGTGGAAGATACCCACATAGAATTCCGAGACAACTATTCATAGTCGCCGATCCCGTTTTCCACCGTTGCCGGCGTTGACGAAAGCCGAGCCGAAATAGACGTCGCAACTATAAATTTTATTCTCAACTAAAACTAGAATGTTTATTTCTGAAAAAAAAAAACATGTGACTAGTTTTTGTTATAACAGAGGGTGTACGGGAAAAAAATTCTCAAGAATCGCCTAGTCGCGGCCGTTGACCCGAAATTCCTTCTGTTATTTACTACTGTCTAATTTGAATTTTTATGTTGAATATACTCATGGTGACGTGATAATTGCGCGATACGCTCAGTTTATCTCAATTTTCTACTTGGACTAAAATATATTCGATGCCAATGTACTTCTAATTTTTATGATTATGTCATAAAGTACATGAAATTATGGACATCATTTTTAAATCTCACGGATTTGGTTAATTATCAAATTATATAATGTCCACAATTTATAAGTTAGCCTTAACACTTGTCTTGTAGAAATGATGGTCGTCATAAATGTTTTCAGTCAAGTCTGACATTAAGTTAAGTAAGTTTTTATTTTACCGTGATATTAACAGCGTGTGGTAATAAAACTCAAATTATACCAAAGCAACTGATGTGAGATTGTACATAGCCGGAATACAACGTGTAGGTACACTGAAATCCCTAAAGAGGAACCTTATAACAAAGCTAATATTAGACAATCATTTCCTGTCAAAAGGGAGGCGCCCCCCACTCTGACGAAGCGGGTGAGAGTGGGGAATGCCTCCACGTCTCTCCAGATTTCGCAGTTGCGGTATTCGAGTGTGAATCTGAATTCTTATTTTTTCGTTCAGGGTGATGAATGGATTTTTAATATCCTCCTTCCGCGGACTGGAGACGAAAGTATTTTGATGGAAAACGCTCTACAAACCCGTGAACTTTTTACTCGTCCGCATCCATAACTTACATCGATTCGAAGCGCCATTTTTCATTCTCGGCTAAGATTTTTTCACACGTGCTAACAATGATGCAGACAAGACTGAATTAACACTCGCTCGAAGAGAAAAAGCGGATTGAAAAATAAACGTCGGCGTCATGTCAAAAGTATAGCAACTGCGGCGCAACAAGACATCAGCATCCACCGACGTCTCAATACAAGATGGGTCTTACGGCCGGTAAAAAACTCACCGTCCGTTCTCACAGCACGACTCTATTACGACTCCGCCGCGAATAAATAAAACATGACGGCCCTTCTCACGTATCTATATGCACATAGTTATATCTACCCTCGCCCGTACATACGTAGCCGGCCGTGCGGATGCTAGCAGATCTCGATTCATTGTATCCGATTCGAGTCGCTTTCTACCGCTGGGGTTTTGAATTTGTAAGAGTAACAAACACGCGATTTTTTATCATTGATTTCGGAACCGCTTTACACAACAGTGTAGAGACCGCAAAGCGCTTGACATTCACTCGCCTACATGTCACAACTATAAAAAGTAGAAAACCGGACAACGTGACAAGAATTTGGCGAAACATTCGTATTATGTAGAAGTAAAGCATTCAAAGCGTTGTCGATATTTTGAAAGATATTATTAAATTATAAATACATATATATACATATTGTTTACGTGTAGTCAATAGATTGATTGAAGTCGGGACAGTAACTACAGCAAGCAGAAAAGTAAACATAAGAGGTACTGAAGGACAGTGAGAAGAAATGGTGGCGCCTTCGTACTTGTCTCGTTACGATTAAAATTTCTGAAGCGCTTACGGAGTTTAAAAAACTTGACCAGCGCCTGTGTAACCAGCTACATGTCAGACTAATCCGTTTTTGCCATCACTGACATGAGTTCTAGCGCCTCCGGTGTGATACGGTTTTTATAATATCTCGCTTGCAGTATAACAATTTACATATTTTAATTAAACTGTAATTAGGTGAGTTAATTTAATCTTCATCATGCATTTTTTACCTGTTATTGCGCTCTAGTGTATTAAGTATGACGTAGTGAATGAACAAGTCGTGATCTCTTTTCAGTTTATGGTGAAGCGATTTTTTTTTAACAAAGAAAATGTGACGGAGGAATATCTTATCCGTGATAATTTTAGATTTCATATATAAATATAAATAATCAATTATATATAGCCTGGTTTTGTAAGTTATATTTACTAAATTATTGTACAAGATAATATTATACATAATTTTATGTTTAAAGATAGTGCTAAGTGTAAAGCTTAGTCTGCTTTACGAAAAAGAATATTAGATTTAATCAAATTAGTTTTTTCTGTACTGTATTTCACATTAACTTGCGGATATGCTGTTAGTCCATTAAAATGGTTTGCAACGTTTTTTACGTGTTTCTATTAACATTATGCATGTTAGACTGTGTGTGGTAGCCTGAGTAGATCTACTCTTGCGCAGAGCACAATAAAAACATATGACGGAGCACTGACGGTACATTAACGCGCTCGCCATACTTGGCACCACTCTGGCTCCGCCCGCTGGCAAATGGCACGCAACGCGGATTATCAATAGAGCTGGATAAATTAATTAATTCATCGATATAAAAACCCAAAGCCATATTGTCTGTGTAATTAACGATAGCTCTGTTCGCTGCAGTTTATAATAATGATTTTTTATATAGCAATTGAAGATATTTAAAGAACAATGAAATATTTAATCAAAGATAGTGACTCGCCATCGAAGGACATATCATGCATCGATTCTTTGAACGGATATATAATTAAGCGTTCGTTTTTAATTTATTATCTAAAGTAATTTTCCTACAGCCAGGTTTTAACTGGTGGGCAGTATCGTAGAAAGACATGCGTTATTCCTACTGAGATACGAACAAAGAAGCTTTTATCTGTGACATAACAATATCCGACAATATACATATTAAATTCATAGAATTAATATGCAACAAGACTTGCTATGGTTACTATTTTACTATTGAGAATAAAGTTAACAAGTCCAAAACATATTTTTTTTTAGATTTTTGACATGTAATTATTTTCTAACAAATTAACTGAAGAAGTAGCGGTGTCGTACTTTTACACTCCACTATTAGATATTCATAAAATTAAAGTTAAGACTTATGAACTATGGTACTCCTCACATTATTCCTAGTCCGACAAAAATCGGTATAAGTTGTTTATTAGTTGTATGTACTGTAAACAAAATGTTTATTAATATACGTATATATCTTGTTTAAGCAATACGAAGAAAAAGAATATTCCTGTACATGTAGCTGAAGTTTCGTTAAACAAACGTCTAAAATCTATTATATTAAAATTTGTTTGCTAAAAAACATTAATCTTATAAGTAGTTATTATTAAATTAATTAAATTTATATAAAGTTTGTCATATATTTATAATTTTTTGCCAATTAAATTCGATCCAAATCGCTCCAGCCGTTCCGAAGTTTACTCCGACCGAAACTGGAAGATAAACAGACGTTTCAGTTACTATATATGTATGATACCAGTTACTATATATGATGACCTATGTATATATATGATAATATTTGAAACTTAGACCTAATCTCATTAGGTATTCAATGTGATCATCTGTATATTAAGGTGTTATAAATGTTACCGATTGTACTTATAATCTGTAAACTTCACTACGAAGTGAACGATTGAGATTTCGATCGCGTTGTTCTCCTTCTATTAATGTTTTTCGCATTTCGGTCGCAAGACAGATGGTAACAGCGGCTTGGAATTTGTAATACAATAGCGGCTACAATCCCACAAGTGATCCCTGGCACGAGATGCGCGCCACGACGGCTGTTCCTTTACTTCAATACACTTGGCACCTAATAATTTTCCTAGTTTCGCATCTATCGGAATAAATTTCAGTTCCACCGAATTAATAGCGGTGAAACTAGTATCGAAAATAAAGAAACACAAAAGAAACTAAAATACTATGATATGAAATTCTTCATAATTTTGTATGATTTATTTATCGTCTTAGTTATAAATATTTCATCTCACACAGAAGAAATAATCACATGTCATAATAATCATTGTTAATGTATTTTTAAGCCGGCGGTGATTGTATTATTTTGACAATGTTCTATTTTATGTGAAACTGGTGGAAGATATCTTTGGACGTAGACCGTCCAGGTAGGTAATACGGTTGCGCCTATTTCTGCCATCACGTAGTAGTGAGTGGACATTGTGTTATTCTGGTTTAAAATGCAGTGTAGTCAGTGAATTCGCCGGGGTTATGAGAGGTTATGTTTTAAAGCGATGAACGCGGTGTTGTTCGAGATAACACTAAGAAATATCTTATTGACATGAACCGACGTATACCAGGTGGTGGTCTTGCTCGTGGTGTCGCTTTATCATAAAAAAAGTCTACTACCACAACACTATAGACCTGTAAATTAAATTATGTGCAAATCCAACTTGTAATGATAAATTCATATAATATATTTATTTTCATGATCCTTTGTCGTTGTTCACTGATCGCTAACAAATTATGATACGAATACATTCATCTAATAAGTTATGTATGGGTAATTCGATCTATTACCCCTAAGCGAGTGAAAGAAGCTGTTATGACAGCCCCGTGCTAGCGGTGGCACATTTTGTCAGTGGAGGATGTAGTGCTCGTCGAGGAATATTTATTTATTTATAACGCTGAGGGGCTGTAAATTAGCGTTGAATTTACGGCGCAGCGGAGAAGCGTTCGCGCGGGTTATTTTCGGCGCAGGCGCATGATTTAAACAGTTCCCGGAGTGTAGCCGCTAGAAATTGAAGCCGAAGCGGGATTTGTGGCCGAAGATGCGTTTATTGTGCATTCATATCGCAAACGACTAATTAAAATAACGGATGACGCTCGTCTTTGGTGGCTTCGAATGACTAATGATACAGTTCTCTGTTTGCTTTAAAATATCTCTTTTCATTTCTGTTCGTTTAAGTTACTGATTAATTAACAAGATTGAATATAATAAACGACAGTACTGAGCACTACTTTAAAAATAAAACGGTAATGTTTTGAACGCTACATGGAACGTTGAAGGTTTGTGATAGGACATTAAAAACTATTAAATCAATTCATTCCTAACCTTTGTTAGGACCTCGGTTATTCAATATATCCATTGTTTGCACTGCTTGCAATATAACATTGATATCAATTCCATATCAGAGTCACGAAAACACTATATTTGCTCCCACTTAATATTATCCAACTTACGTGACCTTAATCCTTTCGGATCTTGCTCTCGCACGAGATATTTGTGTTGAATCGTAGTAATAATAGATTTAAACTTTACTTACATCTAGCTCAAAGCTTAAGACACAACTTCAGAATTAATAAAAAAAAATATTTTGAGAACTATGATCCAAGACATCTAAATGTTCTGTCTAATCAACAAATCTTTTATGTATATATCTTTTTTGATTGAAAACAGAATCTCGCAGTTTCAAAGGTTATCGTAAATTTTAAACTTCATATATCATTTTTAACATACTGTTATCAATATTTTTTGTAAATCAATAATAGTAATATAATAGATATTTATTATTGCAAAGGAATTAATTACATTATACAATATTCATATAGAAACTATGCTATGTTTTTACTTACAATAGTCAACGCTGTATTAAATTAAATACAAAATCGGTCATTAGTAATATGTTGATACATTGTGGATAGTAACAAAAATCGTCTTCCAACGTTTACTCATAAATAGACACATAAACATTTGTTAGTAACAAATGTAGAATAAATTGCAAAATTATAGTTTACCAAGCAAAAAGTTAGAATTTCAATTACTTAAACTCCATTTGCCTCTGAAAAGGCGACGAAAGTAATTTATGTGCTCCCGAAGAGCGTTCGACGTTGCAATGTTGACGAAGTACTACGAAGTAATTCAGAGTTCGTTAACGATGACAAATGTTTAAAAAACACGGCAAATTGTTAAAGGCACCAGCATATTAACGGTGACGATGGTCAAATGTGACAAACGGTCTACGAATGAGCGTTTGTGGTATAGATTAGCGTCATGGTAGTCGACTACCGTCGCATTATTATGCTACACCTGCTTAATGTATGAACAATAAAAGTGACAATGAGATAGCTTTATGCGTCGCTCTTTCCTAATACGGCCGAACTAATATGCTTTCGTAATGATTTTTTGTTTACCGCCCCATTTTGTAAAATACGCTTCCAATTATTACATATAAGAAATTATTAATAGAATCGAATTATCATTATCATCAGTCTTCGGCAATTCATAGTACGGAACAAAAATATCTAAATCGCTTATCAGATTTACTATAAGGTATTAAGATCCAAATATGTCTAAAACAAAAAATAAATCGCAATAAACCACCCTTTGAAAGCTGTTTTTAATACGATATTTATATGTCAATGATTTCTTCCTTTGAAACTAGAATTAAAAGGACCTTAGCTTTATTATCGGTGATATCAACTAATGAGGCGCATAGCAACCTGCGCGGTGAAACCTTTATTTGGTTTCCGATCGGCGCAGCTGCCTTATAAATACAATTTCCATGTTAAAATATTTACGGGCAGCAAAGATATTACGTAACTTTAATGTAATTATTTAAAGTAAATAACTTTATGTTAGAAATTTCTTAAGTTATCGCCATCATCTTGAAATTCATTATGGCGTATTAATCTTTTTAATTACATACAAAGTTATACGATCAATAGTAGTCATATTTCTAAGTAAAAAAATAAAAAAAAAATTCTAATGTTATCCTCAATATGAAGAGTTGATGACACGCAATACCAGGATTACGTTCCTTTAAAAATAGGAGCGTTTGCTTTGCTAATAAAAAAAAACACGTTTAAATTTGTGATCAACACAAAACTTAAAGGTTTTATAACGTACTGCATAAATTATCTCATTAATTAATATTTTTTTTTAATTTATTAATTAAAACATGCACAGTTAATTTCGTTGACATGATACTTGGCCATAAACATAAATTACAGTCTAATTTAAGCCTGATGAATATTGAAAGATGCTAAAGCGACCTCCATAAAATAAGCAAAAATAATAAAATCTACGTCAAACGGAACAGCAACACTGTTTCACAGAATGGTTTTTTTTTTTATTATCGAACAATTTTTAATGCGTTTCATTAACGGTTCGTCGAATTTAATGGGCAAATAAAAATTTGCTTTTGGATATACGAATCGCACTGTGAAGAAATAAATCATCTCTTGTCAATGTTATCAATGGTGTTGCCCCACTAAAAGAGAATCTATTTGTCGGAAGCACACAACGCGCATGTACACGCGCTGCGAATCGTTAAAAAAAACGGCAACACTGACAATTCTCTTTAAAAGCTTTGATATATTGTATCAAAACTGTCAGATAAATAATGCCTCATCATTTAATATCGATAGATATATTCGATTTTAACACACGGTTGATAATCGATTTTATTTGAATTGTAATGATGCTAATGAATATGATGTATCGCTGTTGTACGTATGTAAAACCGATAATTTTATTATCTGGTTTTACGGTCGTTTTGAATATAAATTGTAATAAGATATGATGAAGAATCAGAATGAATGAATTATTGGTGGACCACCACGCGTTATGCGAACACAGAACATTAGTTATAAAATAATTTAAAAAAAAAATAAGTTTCAAGATGTAATACATTAAGTGTAAGAGTGAAACTATCTAAACGATAACATAGTGAGTACTGTGTTAGTGCGGGCTTTATTATTTATTGTACGGAAAACAGAGCAAACTAACCAAAAGTGTCCGTGGTACGGAAACAGCGGGAGGCGACGCAACAAAATAAAGTGGAATAAAGAAAATAGAACGACGTGTGTCGCCGCACAGGGAACGTGGAGTGTCTCTATAGACAATACATTAAATATAAACACAAATCCTGTTTACTCTCATACGCATTTTGAACACATTTTGAACACTAAGCTACCTTACAGTGACATATTTACAGCGACGTCTATAGAAGATAAATAATTTTTAAATAGAAATCAATGAAAACTTTATTCAAACAAAATTTATTTAAACTTTGTTAAGCATTATTTCTACTTACGAAAAGTATTCGTTATTGTTACATAAATGGTTTTAGTGTGTAAAACTTTAATTGCAAAATGTATACAGGAAATATTTGTAGCCTTTAAGAATAATTCAAGGGCAGCTCTAATGCTTTTATCGTTAAAGCGAGACGGGAGCGTAGGAAAAGCGAAGCGTGGCAGGAAAACGGGACAAAAAGGGTGGCGTGTAGTCGCCTCTTCAAACCCCGTGAGGGTTGATGTAGGGAGAAATGTGCGCGGGCGACGGGAATTACAAATACGTATGATATAATTTACCACATAGATTTTTTCTTACAATCAATCGTTTATGTTTAATCGTTTTATTATAGTTATGTTAAGCATTATGCTTAAAACAAGCTTTAAATATATCTCTCTACTGAAATGTAGATAAAACGTATGGAACAACAAGAAACTTATTTTAAGCTATGTACATGGTATATATGTAAAATTATTGATGATTATTTTAAATAAATATTATTAATGACCGCAACAGTATTTGTTGTTACTACATTGATTACTTTAGCAACGTTAAAGCAACGAGTCTTCTTAGTAGCCGTTCAAGTTAAACTCTGTTATAGAAAATCTAAAAAAGCTAACGAAACTTTTCATCGATATTTATATAATATAAATAATAAACGTAAATAAAGAGAAATAACTTACATTAATTATTTTTAATGTTATTAAAATATAATATACTGCATCTAAATATATTAAATAATTTATGAGATATTTTGCACTATAACGTACAATTTGTCATTATTTCTGCTAATAAAGTTATTTATATAAATTAATAATAACCTATAAAAAAAAATTAATTCAAGTTTAAAAATAGTTGCTTATAAAATATTATTCCCTCTTAACCAAGAGTTGAATTAATTTATATTAATGTAAACGTTAGATCTTATTTCCATGTTTTGTGATCATTCTTTTACGATCATTACGAAATCATTAAGAGCTTTTGTTTTATATAATAAGTAAATTAAAATTTTCTGAACTTTGTATCTACATATTAAGTAGAGATCGTTCGTGGAGGACACAGATCCTCATTTGCTGGCAGAGTGTCCTGTACATGGAGGTTTAAGATATTATTTTGAGCAAGGTACAGAATTAAGAATACATACAGCTAGTCTACCCGAGATAATAAAAAAATAATTATTTAAACGTAACTTCATAAATTATTGCTAATAATATGTAATATAGTAAACAATAGAATAAGGATAAATATATATTACTTTATACGTACGTACACAATAATATTCTGGGTATACCTGTAAAATTTCTATGAATATTAGATATATGATTATTAGATAGCATCAGGTTAATGTCAAAAAATCCATGTAGAAAAAATTTAAATAGCCTAAATTAGTAGTGAATATATAATAAATAAATGTTATTAAAATATTTTAAATAATAGGATAGGTAAACTCCTGAATAAAAATATCAGAGAAAAATCGAAATAAATAAAAAAAAATTACTACTAAAAAGAAAAGTAGTTGCCATTGTCGGCCGTTAATAACAGTACCGTATGTAAATACCAAAGTTATTATCATTTTCCTATTGCATACTTATTTAAGCATTATCATCATCATACGATTGCATACTCATTTTAATATATTTGCATACTTATATACATATACTTGAATATCATATACGTGATCGTAAATATTGCCTAGGAAATGGCCCAAATCTCTGTATATGAAACCCCTACAAAGGTGGAAATCTCTGAGGGAGACCTATGTCCGGCAGCGGACGTCTATCGGCTGATGATGATGATTATGATGAAATATTACTTAAAATAAGCATGCAAAACTAGGATGGAAAAATTATTACTAACTCTATAAGTAACAAGAATTAGATTTTAAAAACTTAATCGCCTTTGTGATCTATTTTTATTTATGATATCTAGTATATTGATATAACTTCTGTTAAATGACAATTATGTCTAAAAATACAAAAAATAATAATGTCCAAAAATTATCTCATTCAGAAATGACTGCGAACACTCCTTTTTACACAAAGCCTTAATGTAAGACAAAAGCCAAGCCAACCCATTAAAGCTACAACGTTCATGGCACATATGCAACGGTAACACTGCACTCTTTTATTTCCCTCCCATTTTTCCATTTCCGCCAAACGAAAGCGACTTTTCACGGCGACTTTTTTCCAACGGAAAAAGCTGCGAGGAATTGTGGTGAAAATAATAATAAAAAACAATGAGCGAAGAGAAACGGAAACAAAAATTTGCTTTGTCATAAATCGTGAAACGCTTCCGGTTCGTTGCTTTAGCACAAAGAAAGTTTGTCGGACTTATCGAGTTTTTTTTTTTCATTTTCCTTGGTTCTAATGAAAATGACAGGTCATTATTTGCCATCAAGTTTTTAAATTCATCCTTATAAATAATCTTGTGGTCATATCTCCATAAATATATTAATTGGAACATATGTACATATAAAAACGAGTGAAATTAAAATTATATTGATATTATACTCAGTTTCTCGGACATTATTTAGAAACTTTTATATATTTTATATTATTTTTTGACTAGATCAGAAAAATAGATATTGTATATATTACTCCAATATGCAAATTTTGGGAACGGTAAAAATATTAGATGTTATATATCACAAAGTTATTTAGGTAGTTTTCCATTCGTACAAATTGAATTTAAAAAAGAATAATTTATCTACTCTCTTAAGATCTGCAAAGATAAGATAATTTTAATTAAAGATTTATGGGAACTATATTTGAAAGTATCATAAAACGGACTATGGACTAAAAATAAAACATATATAGTTCTACATCGCATCGCTGCTAAGAGGAAGCGCTTAAGCACATCACTCGACACAAATCCCAAGCGGAGAGATTCCATTAAGAAAATCAAAAAAGGCCTCCGCAGTTCAAGGCACGCGACTATTTTCATTTAGCAAAAACAACCCATAAATTGTCATCTTAACGAGATTTCTGTTTTTGCCGGATTCGCACCCTTGAACGATCGCTAACTGGGAGTTTGATGATGCTTCCGGCGATTGTTGCGTCAGCGGACTTAGCGAATCTATGTATTCACTCTGTGCTTTCATTAATTTACTAACAGTTGTAATTGAATTTGCAATTTGTAGACAACTTCTAAGTAAAACTTATGAATAATATTAAATATCTACTGTATATACATTAATATTAAAATGAAATTCGTTTGGTATACGAACGGATAAAAATGTCACAGATTACATATTCGTCATGGAGGTGGTGCTGTAAGGCTTTTCACAAAATGGACCGACAAACTTCTATGAACGGTCTTTATTGTTGAAGCGGTTATGTAGGTACTACTGCAGCTCTCATTTCTGCCTCTTGGGTTCCGGTATGAAAGGTATTCTACCTAGTGAAGTTACTCGAGTAAGGAGATAACATCTCATGTCTTAAGTGGTCGGGCGCAATCATCCTTACTAGCGCCATATTGTTATGGCATATCACTTACCACCAGGTCAACAACACACTCATCTCGTTTTATAGAAACAAAAAAAATCTCCAACTCGTCGTAATCAACCTGGATGGATGTGGGCAACGCAGGGCTCCTTGCCAGCAGAAGCCGTCTATCAGCTGATGGTGAATTATTGGTTATATTGTAACACTTGTAAGGATTATCGAACATACAACAAACGATTTTTTCTATTCAACGAAGCGATGAGATGAGCGGGACATTTACCTGATGGTAAGTGATACGCCCGCCCATAATCAACCCAATAGCCCAGTATTTTTACTGGCCATAGCGCCCTTCAAATAGGAACACAGTAATGTTTGGCGGCAGAAATAGCGGCTGCGAGACCTACCACCGGTGTATACCAGCAAATGCATGCAAATTTAACTTTTTTTAAGCCAATCTAAATAGTGTGCGCAGACGCCTCGCTCCGGCACGCGAGTCGTGCGCATGCGTGCCGAGAGAGCGGCTAGTGCTGCACCCGCTCGTTATTTATCGCTGCAACGATGAATTACTTTTGTTTATAACATCTTTCGTCTGCAGCTTAAGTAAAAAGCTTATGAATATGTTAGTGATCTCACTCGCAACTTTAATGAGAAACTGCATATAAATTGAACTGAATTAGGTTCACTATATTTTTTTTTTTTTAAACGAAAAAGTAAATGTTCTCCGTAAGTCAAATAGCGTTGTTTCATTGGCATTAGTTAAAAGAAATAATGTTGTAAATAAAGTAAATAAAAAATTATATATGTATGATATTTTAATGTAATATACTGATAATAGTGATACAATCTTAAAAGAAGATAAAGTATGCGTAATCCTGATTGGATTTACCTTTATTAAATTGGTTTTATACATAACTAACATAGTTATTATTATTCATACTAAACTTCAAAAGTTTAAATAAATCTTTTTATTTCAATGTACTATTTGTTAGAATATTAACTGAAATACACTACGAGAATATCATAATTAAAGTGCCGTTTCAGTTCGGGTGGCAGTCACGTGATACCGTTGCCCAAATTATCCGGGCATCGTGTCATCTTGTCCCAATCCAATATGGCGCCATAAATCCTCGAAGGGGGAGATGGTAGAGGGGGTACGTCACTCAAACTTTCTCTGTACTCCGTCTTGCCTCTCGTCTTGCGGACTAGGGTGAGTACGGACAGGCGCATAAAACGTTTTTATATATACTTTCAGTAGCTAAAGACAAACGGTTTATGTTTATTTTATTTTGAGCTCGTAAGTTACACTTGCGCACAATGTCTACTTGAAGGTCACGTTTCGCGCGATTATAAGCAGCGATGAAATGCGATAGAGGTACTTTAGGAGTGTTTATACTTTTTTTATAAAACGAATGAAGCGATCGTTTATTTTTATGTTTGTTTGTTTCTTTGTTCCATGGTTTCGCGGCGTTATTTGCTAACGCTACAGAGTCGGGCGCGGCGGTGCGCTTCGAGGAATTCTCGGATAGAGTTCGAGCGGCGGGATGAGTAATCTCTTTTGTTTTTCTAAGAACATTCGAGTCGGCCTTCTCTCCTCGTAACGTCGATCGTAGTCGATTATCGACTTGTTTGCTACGTACATAGAACATTCATACAGTGTTTATTTCTATATTATCTACATTCATACGCTCCTATCATATAATCATCATTTCGTTTTTCCACTAGTGGTAGGTCTCTGTTGCCGGAGACCGTTTAGGAAGGTACCAACGCAGCACCTATTTCTACCGCCAAGCGATTGTGTATAAATATTACAGTGTTTTCAAATTACTCTTAATTACTGCAGTAACGGGACAACACATTATATCTGAGGCGATGAGCGCCATATGGTGCAGTATATCCATCCTAACTCGCGCCACGTGGTTATGGGCGTGCGTACCACCAGGTGAACGTCCGCTTCTCCCGTTGCCTAATTGTATTATTAGCTAGCAAAATCTCAAGTTGGTATTAAGCTCTTAAGTTGTATTTATTTTCATAAAGGTATAAAAACAAACAATACGGAAATGAATATTAATCTTTTCATTGAAAACTATTTTATAAGGTTTTTTAAGTACAGTACAAAGTAACGTCTTTAAATTCAGTGGAGTATTTGGGTTCTCTTTTCTTATACTAGATATAGTGTTTTTATATCATATACTAACATGTTTTCGAAAATGGATTAACTCATGATGTTAAGTGATAGTGACGCCGAATGGTAAAAGGTACTTAACCATAACTAAAGTTTTAGTGTACTTTGACTCTAATGTGATTTATTGTGGATACGAATAAGATACTAAGAATCATGCTATTGATCGTTTGTTGAGATTTCAATAATCACTTTGCTGTTTTCATAACTCTATTATGGTTACATATAAGTTATGCAGCGTCTAGCTTTGAACTTAATTCATTTATTTATTATGTAAACTAACAAAAAACATTAATCTGTTGCCACGTTTAAAATAACAATATCTTTACGGTTGGTAGTCTCTTGCCAGCGACTATCTACGGAGGTAAATTAATAATATGCAAATATTGCTTTGCTCCGTTGTGTCTCAAGGCTATAAGCGCATTGTGGTGATTTAGACATCTAAGTCAGCGCTTATTTTTTAAGAGCGACTCGTACCATCATTTTTATTTCAGCTTGTCTCTGTCTACCTCTGAACATAGACCTTGCCGATCAATCTCCAAGGCGACTTGCTCAAATACTAATACATCTAACGATCCCTTACAATCTTTATCAGGTCATTGATCTATCTACCATACCGTTGTCTAACATTTTCCAATACGTGGTCTCCGTTTAAGGACCCGTTTCCTTTATAATTCCGATCTGATCTTCCCGCTACGTGGCCGGCCCATTGATACTTTAGCGTACTAAACCACCAGGCAGTGTCAGACACCTTTGTTCTATTACGGATCTCATCATTCTTGATTTGGAGTAAAGCAAAAAAAGTGGACGATTTCACTATATCTCGATGAACGATTTGAATTTTCTTATGACGTTTGTTATTAGAGACAACGGCAACAAAACATATATGTCATGTAATAAAATAGTATTTTTTTTTATTCGACGAAGCGACGAAACGAACAGGATCTTAACCTGATGGTATATGATACGTCTCCTCACAACGCCGCTTCTCATCTCATAACAACGTAGCGCTATTTAAAATGACGTACACAGCAGCATATTGTGACTCACATAAGATGTAAAATTCTCTTACCCTAGTAACTTTACTGGAGACCCTTTAAATCGAACCACAGCAATATTTGAATATTACTGTTTGGCGGGCAAAATAGAAGCTGCGGTGGTACCTTCACGATCGGACTCCGGCTAGAGAGCTCTGCTCTCAGTAAATAAAATACAATTATTGTTTTTATAATTAACAAAGGAAGACAATAAAGAAACATCTACAAAATATAAACATGGACGAGCTATCATCGGTATCACTAAGTAAGCACTTAATAAAAGTAAGCTAGCGAAACTAAGCAGGCCGCGGCTGGGAAGTGCATCGCATTCGTGACCCAACCGCAAACTGTAACGCGCGTTAAAACATAATCGTGCGCCGAGCACACTTACCGGCTCAATTACACCTCCCTTCCCATGTTTTTGTATCAATAATACGTAATGTTCGCGTTTAACTTATATCACACAAGCACATACAACATTTCTCTCAAATAATTACGTTTTGTACACTAATTGTAACGTTAAACGTCCGCCCGCTCAATAGGTGTCGATATAATTTTGTTTTATTAGCTTGTTACATTTGTAAATGAATGTAGAGCAACTATTAAATGTGCGACGCTAAAAACGCTGTACACACTCGCATACCAAAATGGCGGCGTTACGAATTGAAACTGGCGCAAACAACTGTTAATAAATGTCGTAGGTTACATAATTATACCGTAGAGTTTGCCGTTTGGAATTTAGTTAGTACTTTCATCAAACTCCCGCGTAGCGAAGTTTCAACAAGTAAATATAATTAAGTTAAAACTGCCACAACAGTCTTATTAAGGTTCGCGTGACCACACACTTTGCGGCGGGGGATAAAGTTATCTTGCTATTGGTTTTCAATAAAGTGACCATCCATCACGCCGCCTTAGCTCACCGGGGGGCGACTATATTAGAAAACCTCCATCAGTTCTGTGTCCTAAGGTGTATTGAGTGAGAAAAATATAATTAAATTTCATTGTGGCGATGCGGATATTGTTTATATGATTTTACTTTAAAACCAATGTAATTAAATAATTTAAGTGATACTTAACTAAATGTTACGTTATTATACTTATTCAAACTTATATCCAAGTTTAAGCTTTTTTTTTATTTAATTAAGCGACAAGACGAGCGGAACGTTCACCTGATGGTAAGTGATAGCTCATAAAAACGTGGCGCTAGTAAGGATGACACTACTGCACGACATTGGGCTTGTTACCTGAGATATAACACGTTGAGTTTAGTTACCCCAATATGTACACTAGCTACAGCGCCCTTTAAACCAGAATACAGTAATGTTTGCGTACTACTGTTTGACAGTACAAATATACTATTAAGCTACCTTAAATCAAAAATTTGTGTGCCAAACAAACCCTAAAAGTTCTAAGAATCAGTTAAGGCTTACTATTCGTGGTTACTCTGCCGCAATACTCCGACGGTAACTCAGAAACTACAGTGCAAAAAAAAAAAAAATTAAAAAACCATAGATTTTTTCGGAATCATAAATTATTTTTTTAATTGCGTTAGACAAAACGAAAATGTAAGAAACGTAATTACACTTATAATGCCATTCATTACCGGCATTGTTTTTTCTATTGGGAAAAGTAGACTGAATAAGTCTTAGAGTAACGAGAATTACTTTTGAAAACGTTCTTTTTGAAAATATCCCAAACTGTACCTTAAGTGTATGTAATAAGGAACTAAAAGTTGTATAAGTATGAGCGTGGTTATATATTACCCGCTGTGTTTATGAGTATAACGGGCATGAGCGGGATCAAGCGGTCGAACGTTTGGGATTTCGGGCTAGTATTAATTATGCAAACAAAACAAGTTTATTGTATCTTCGAACAATGCACGAAACTGTTTGGACATTTTGCGTAACTCTGAACAAAAAGTATAATAATTAGTCGCAAACGTGGTTAAAATTTTAGCATTGTTTTCAATATAACTGCATATATTAATGTTACAGTTTCCATTTTGTAATAATTATGAATTTCAAATGAGAAATAAGTGTTTTATTAAGGTAAAAATACTTTGTCTTAAACCTGGCGGTCATCCACGAATGTATTCTCATGCTTGGCTGATTGTGTTTTTTTCGGAAATTTATGATCCCACTAAAAATATGATTAGCCCAACACGGGCTACATAAAGACATCAGTCAGCGGGACTTTTATTGCCTCATTTAGACAATTCGAGGGCACTTCCTCGAACCATGACAGCCCATTATTGTAAGACCTCTGTAGAATATCAGACAACATCAAAATTTCAAGTTAGTACGAAGATGAAAAGGTCATAAAAAATTGGAAAATGAATATTGTGTTTGATTGCCGAGTCCACGCTTTGATCCGTTTGAATTTAAAAAACACTAAGGCACAATACTAAAAAAGGCATCGTAAACTTTATGGTCCTCGTGATGCGCCTTGAGAATTACTAATGGCCAATCACATACATAATATATTTAATTAATTTGATATGTTTTAGGTTGGTATGTTGTCGGAGTAAGCGATAGTCATCACTTTTCAAGCGATAAAAGACTTCAATATTTTCCTTGATTATAAGAAGTATAGTTATAGAAAAAAAAAATACCTAATATCTCGGATGTCAAAATGTGACATTGAGTGATTTGTAGCTA
This sequence comes from Ornithoptera priamus, assembly GCA_029034505.1. Classification (NCBI taxonomy): domain Eukaryota; kingdom Metazoa; phylum Arthropoda; class Insecta; order Lepidoptera; family Papilionidae; genus Ornithoptera; species Ornithoptera priamus. Next base: position 3,941,041 of record JARDWD010000331.1, read on the forward strand.
AGCTCCGCCTGTCCCGTGTTTCAAACATCACCGCTCGGGGCAGACAGCTGAGCTCTAAGCTTTGCACGGGCGCAACCGACACGCATACACCTGCCCCATTCGCACCCACTGAAACCGCCTTTCTCTATTTCACACGTCGGATAAGACTCTATCCTATTCTATAAACGGCACTACCTATTGCATGGTATACTTACCTGAGAGCTTTTGTGTAAAAGTTCAACGCTTTTTCCTGTGCAGTTTGTATCTAAAAAGATTCTTTGAGTGGAACGTTGCACAAAGAATTTTTCGCCGTTGATATTTCAACATAAGAAAGACGTTTGAATTTATTTTTGTTGAATCCTCAGCGAGAACAGTTCCAATAGTGTTTTTGAAAACGTACCTGAAAACAGAAGAACAAAACTAGTCAATAACAAGGTTATGTGATGTTAAATAATTTTCAATAAAGCAAGCTCATAATTCGTATCATTTTGGTAAGTGCATCGTTAAAATCGAGGTTAATGCTACGATAAACAAATCGAGAAATACGAATAAAGCCATTTATAAATCGTGCCACTTAATGGGCATAGACACGTGGTCTTTATGAATGGCCGTTAATGGTCAAACATACCATTCGAATTTTCAGTAGTTAACGTCATTCAAATGTATTATATTTAGTAATCATTTAAAACCATGGTTGTTTTTCAAGAGGTCAGTAGTTAAATGAAAAGTTAATGAGTTTCTTATATTAAGTATCCCTTTTAAATAAATTTAACAATTTACAATGATTTTTCAGAACATTATATATATATGTATGTAAAATTTTGAATATGAAGATTCAACAGTAGTTTTTTGAAGATTCCGCTGCGGTATTATTTTGAAATAGTATATATGAAATCAATTAAAAATCGTAAGAGCGAAAGGACAGATGCCCTGTTCTGTCCGTCCAATCTGTCGTTCAAGTAACCCTCTGTTGATATAAATAGCTTCGCTTTAAGTGGCAAAGAGCGCCGACGCGGGCCCTTCGCCCTTCCTTAGATAACATCGCATTAGCCCGTAGAGGGAAGCGACACCGTTCGCTACTGGTTTTTGTCATATTAATAATTAATGTTAAACAATGTTGGCGCTATAGTGAGGTCGGTTAATATTAAATAAAAAAAAAACACATGTACACACGTATATTTGTGTTATTTATATTTGATATTACATAAGAAATATGATTAGATTTACACATTTACAACAAACTTTGTTATTGATACTAATGTTATAAGAGAAAGCTGCGGGTTGAAATTAAATGTTTTTGTTCGCTTATCTCTCTCTTTGATTACCAATTGCACGTGTAATTGCGTACTTCCCTTGTATCATTGTCGAAGACGATTAAAATTAATTATTCGGTATACGATCTGAACAGCACAATAAAGGGGAACCAACATACTAATTTCAAACCCACTGGAATCTAATTGTGAATAAATTCACATTGATTTATTTTAAATATTAAAATATACTAAAGCATTATGAATATCCTGTCCTTAAATATCCACTATATTCTTAGGTGTGTATGAAAGTTTGCTTCTTTGATTGATGCTGTGGCTGTGTAAATAGTGCATTGACGTATATCCAAGCGGAAAGCTACGCGGTGCTGGCCCGTGTGTCGTGTACAAATTATATTCATTAAGAAACTGCGTCCAAGATAAATAGTAAACCAACTATATAAACGTATGAAACACATGAGAACTCTATTTTATGATACAATGTACTAAATTTGATTTATGAACAGAGCCATTGACATTTCTTAAATTCTTCAGAGTTAAAAATAATTCGATAGAAACATATAAATAATTATAACAATAGCATATTCTAATTATATCGATTTAATTTTAAAATCGATTTTCATATATAACTCTAAAACCTAAGGCACTAAAGTTTAAATAGTATCAAAGTATAATCGGGCGATCTTCAACGATTTAAGTGATTTTTTTTTGTGGCAATTAGCATTGAATCCCGAAGTAACCACGCCAACACGCCTGCTGGCAGTTGGTTGAAATAAATTTGCACTCGATTTTGACTTCCTTTATTCAGTTTGAAAGCAAACTCGAATCTATTTTAAATATATTACTATTTCGGCGATTTCATTTATCATTTTCTGCAGAAATTAAAGAAAACATCTTTACCTTCCAGTTAATAATAATGTCATCTCTCTGTTCTGTTTTTTAAGTCCCCTGATGTATCTTTAAATAAAATCTGATTTATATATTGTTACTAGTAAGTACGTAGCCAGCCGGATTTCCACGCGGTTATGATTTTTCTATCATCAATCTCTCCCTGTGTTAATACATACTTGACAGTGAAGAAGATTTTTAATTTTTTATGTGAAACTTCGTTGAATACAAATTACTACTTGATGTACATATAACAACTTTCACCTCGTTAATAATCGCATGGATACTAATTAAGTAAATTGCATAAAAGTCTAGTACCGATAGCGATTACATGAACTTTAATATAATCAGCTAAGTGCCTATACAGAGGCTAGGAGATGCCTGGAAGATTGCAGTTTCAGACTAATTAAATAGTTAATGCGATGAGTTAATATTTAATAACCGAGTTGCTCACGTTGATAATTTTCTGAGATAACTCGTAAGAACGCCTACTTGCTACCTGTTACGTTGCTTCACCAGTGTTCTTCTATAAAGTTAAATGTAATTTACGCTCAAACATAAAACGGCGATATTGAAAAGCAATATCGGGATTGGTTTTAAATCGATTCAACTACACTTAACATTTACGATTCTTTTTATCGATAGACCGTAGAGATCCAATATCGATAATAAGGTCGGAATCGAGTTGTGCTGTAAGGTATTCCCGTCACAGAGTGTTCGGTTCAGGGGTCTTATTCCGTGGCCGTTAAATCCGCTAATACATTTCGAGCTCAGTGTCGACATCGGGCAAAAATCAGGGCGCGTGTTGCCGCCCTGCATAGCAAGCAGCCGGGAGTGCTAGGAAACGCTCCCCGTTCACGAGATTAGTTTTTTTTTTGATTCTACGAAGCGACAAGACTAGCGAGACGTTCATCTATTGATAACTGTTACGTCTACCGATAACAACTTGGCGCTAGTTAGGATTATATACACAGTACCACATTTTTCTATTCGCCCTGAGACATAAGATGTCTTGACATCTCAAGAGACTTTTCTCTTTACCCCAGTAATTTCACTAGCGACAACGTTGTTCAAATTGGAATACGGTAATGTATACACAATACTGCTTGGCAACAAATGTAGGAGCTTCTATGGTCTTCGGCAACAAAGAATTACCACCAGTAAGCAGAAAGTTCAGCGGTCTGTCAGAATACAAATATTTTTTATATCATTATCATCATTAGCCGAAAGTGGTCCACAACTAGACGTAGGCCTTCCCCATAGATTACCACATCAATCGGTCCTCCGTTACCCGCATCCAGCGGCTTTCTGCGACCTTCGTTTGTAGAGGTTCATATGGGAGTATTTGGACCATCAGTCACCACGTACACCCAATGCAGGAGGTAAAAAGAAATAATAGGAAGTAAAGGTATATAAATTCACACAAATTTTTACTTGGTATCTATTGCTGGAGACTGCCTAAGTAGGTACCACCGCAGCACCTATTTCCGTCGATAAACAATAGTGTACTAACATTACTGTGTTCCGTCTTATTTTATTAGTAGTAGTGAAATTACAAGAATAACGAGACTTGATATCTTATGTATCTTAATAACGAATACCATGTGGTGCTGTGTATATCACCTTAACTAGCGCCTAGTGCATTTTGTTGTCGGGTGAATATCTCACATGTCTTGTTGCTTTATCGATTTAAAAAATTAAAATTCCAGAAATATTATCATAAATGTCATCTTTAAATCTTATCTTAATTCTTTGTTAAAAAATGTTGCTGTTTTCTGAACAAAACTAGTAAAAAAAATTTAAACAATCGCTGTGTTATATAATACATAATAGTTGATATATAACTATAGTCGAATGGCAGATAATAATTATTATTAGTAACGGTATCATTAAACTAACCTGGGCCTAACAGCTGCTAAGATAGAAATGTGTTTAGATAGCTATCTGTAGTAAAACTTATATTTACTTAATGGCCATAATTCAGTTTTAACTTAAAGTGAGGTCTAAAGCGAGTATTGCTAGAAGTCTAAATTATTTGCCTAAGCTTAAGATCGTTATCTTTGTCTAGCCTGTTTAATTTAAAAGTCGCTGGAGCTTTATTTAGTTGCGATTTTAAGTAATGTTAGTTTGCTATAAGAATTTCTGTGTTTAAGTCACGCGATGTTCAACGCCTTGTATACACAAAACGGAAAGATGCACTGGATACGAACACAGCTTTCTAATTGGCTCCAATAAATACAAATATAAATCTTACCCCTCGTTCAACCTCCCTACATACTTTATTTTAATGAAATAAAAGTTTAGAAAAAAAAACTTTACTTTTGGTTAAAGCACTTCTAACACAGACGTTTTAAAATGTACGCCGCTTTTCTATAAGCAGATGTTTCATAAAACTTTAATACCAAAAAACAGCTGTTCTCTCATATTTTTTTTTTCTCATATATAATCTGTTACACAAAATAAATAATATAAAATAAAATATGAATTTGTATTACAGTCGTAAAATATAGGACAAAATTTTACCAACCCACAATTTTATTTCAATTACAACTGTCACGATGTTAACGTGAATGTCAGCTAGTGTAGCGTATAACGATAGCTAGGATGATATACACTGCACCATATTGTACGAGTAGACATGGGACATACGTAGAGATTAATTCAATAGTTTTATTAGTTATTGCACCATTTATACTAGAGCACAATAAGATTTGCATACAACAGTTCACAAACCGCAGTACCATCCTAGACAGTCTCCGGCAACAGAGACCTTAGTGTTGTGAACTCTTTTCTACATTTCCGTTTTAGTTTTGTCTGCACTGTCCTGAGCGTAAACAGCCCCAAAAACATTGAAATCTCTAAGCCCTAAAACTGAGAGGAGTACCGTATAAGTTCACGTAAGAAGATTACACAGATAGAATATGAGCCTTGTTAAAGTGAGAAGCACGGGGATTCCCCACTCGAAGCGGGGTCGTTAAATTCAAGTTTACGACGCACACGCTCATCTACAACCACCGAACGTTTAAGGAGCCGTTACAGTAACCCTAATTGGGATATTGAAATTATGGAGCCATAATACTTGATTTACTACTGTTAAACAAAACACTTACATCTTTCATTTTGTTGGTAAGTATTCGAGTGGCGTGGTTTTATTGCGATCAACCCGATTAGGGTTATTTAATTTTACCCCCTTTACCGTTTTGAATTTACCCAGGTCATGGTTATTTAAATGTCTTATTACTTTACTTATAGATATTTATACTTTGTATTTTATTTACTTTAATATTAAATATGTATCATTACTTAGATCTTATTCTTCTTACTCTTTTAAGAAGAATTAATTTCTACGGCAAAACCTTTATTTTATAAAAATGATGTTAGTAAGAATATTTTAAGATATTTTAAGATTAAAAGGAATGCAGGGGTCAACGTCTCTCAGGTATTTAAATGACAATAATCATGAATCTCATGCTATTTATGTAACTAAAAGATCTATTGAAAATTTTAATCTCTCATATATTTATAACTTGCGAGTAAAAAAAAAATTTGTAGTCACCAATAAATTTGTTTAGGCAAATCAGTTACAAGCACACTTTAAGAAAAGCACATCAAATACGGTGCTTTAACATAAGAAATGTGAGTTTTGTTGTTTAACTTTTTTTATAATTAATGTAAACAGTTAACAGTGTAATTAATGTCAATTAAATGATAATTGCACATCAAAAGTTAAATTTATTAAGGCAGAAGTTTTTGCCAAATTATGAACGAAAATTTGTTAAGTCATTTTGTAAACGCAGTTCCTTTGCAATATATAAAGCTAATTGCTTAAACATTGTAACTAATGCACAATTTTCATGTAAATAAAATATGATTTATTTAGTAAACACGTTTTGAAAGAAAATTTTATCTTCTGATCCGTTTCCGTTTTATAAAACATACAGAGCTGCGTTTGCATATATGGAAAGATGGAAGGCCTCATATTTCATTTATTATAATCGAGATAAGATTCAATCATTATGCTAAGGAATTATACATGTATTTTCATAAATATATATATGTAAATTTTTATTTAATTTAAAGCAATTGGAGAACTGAATTTATTATGGTTAAGTGTTGAAAAACGATCTGAAAAGCTCCGATCTTAGAGACGTCTGAGCGAGAGCGAAGTGGAAGGAAAGCGGCCCGGTGATAAAAAAGGACCTATGCTAAAATGAAGGTGCATGTGCATAGTGTAAGTAGTTGATATTTTTTCAAAGTGCACTTTTGCATAATTTCCATATTGGCGTGGTGGGCGCTCGCAGTGTCACTTCCATGTTTTCGTTGCCCTCACTACCAGCCGCGTAAATTCGGAATGCCTGATTCTGGCGTACACCAGTATTTTAATTACTCGTTTCGAGTATGATTTATAACACGCACAAATGGCACTACAATTGTTATGATCATTTCACTGATTTTTATAGCTATCCACAGCAATTTCGTTGTTTTCTATTTACATACGTTTTTAACATTGTTATTATACAAAAATGCTCTTAAAAATCTACAGCCGTAGATCGGTTTAAGTGGCGTTTCTTGCGAGAAGCTTATGAACAATAGAGGCCTACTGCGGGCTGATGGTGAAGTAACGACTGACGATTTCATTAAGTTGCATAGCGGAAGGTGATTGAAGGATAAATAATACTTATCACCTTTAACTATTATTAGTACCCTGTAAGACTAACTTTACACCTTGGACGAGTTTCGTGTTGAATCGTTCTGTAATTGCGTGCGAAATTGTTGTTGCTTCGAAAGGGTTGCTTAGTATGGAGCTCGTTAAGAAATTTATGAAGTTTAGACACGATCGCAGCGGAAATTGAACTGGAAAATAAAAATAAGATGGAGTTAACCGGGTCACGGATCTTGTCACTTTGTGAACATGTACGGGAATTTTAATGACCGTCTAAAATATATACATATATATATATATATATACATGATTTCCATTTTCCATCCGACCGTTAAACTGTTATTATAGATTCATTTATTCAAGAAGAATATAGTAAAACTGATAACCATAAAATAGTTTCTTTTTTTTTTATTTGTAATCATTTGTATGATAATATCTTCAATAACATTGTAGCACAAATAATTAAAGACTAACGAAAGAAATGTATGTAGTGCTTATTACATTACGACTACAGTGCGGTTTATTTATGTACGGTAATATTTAACACTGAAAGACGTTTCCATTAATTTTTTTTAGTAATTAGTTTCGTTTTCTTTTTATATTTTTAATCATCTAACAACAATGTAAATCAAATGTGCAATAAAATTAAGCTGTAATTTTTTTATTACAAACGGAACTACTTAGATAAATGTTATGTGCCTTAAATTAACTTTATCTTACATAATTAATATTCAAAGTGATATGACGAAATTATTTAACAGTAAACTTTTTATATATCATTTTTATCAATCGTAATAATTTATTAGTCACATTCCTTTTAGTTGGACACTCTTCATGTATTCCCATCATCTTTTTTAAAATCAGTAATAAAATTTTCAAGATTAACCGATGCATATATTAACTTAACGTATAACGTTTTATTAAAACGTAAGGTATAAGACATATGTAATATACAGACAGTCGAACAGAGTTTTAGTAGAGATATTTGTTGAAATAATGTAAAATTTTCCGTATTCTATAATGAATAAAACCTCGCTTTCACCGACCACCCCACAACAAAGACGGGCCAAGCTTTAAGAGCATACATAATCTTTGTCTACGTAAATTTCAACAAAAAATAAATAAATAAAGGGTCTCTTGCGCAAGTCCATTCACGTACCCACATCATTGTTACCGTTTTGGTGTCTTTCGTAATGCAAGTTCCCGTTAGGCCCACGCAATAGTACGTTTCAAACTTCAACTTGTTCATTTTATTTTTATCTATTTAAACAAAGCAGCGATTTTTGATTTATGACATCTCTGTTGTTTTCTTCTATTACAAAGAATCTCTTGTTATCCGCATCATAAACTTCAAAAATAACGTCAACGTTACATCTATTCCTTTTTTATTCACAATACCATCATGCTGGTTAGGTTACTTTGTTGTTTACCTTAAAAAATTAACGCCAAGTGAGAATAAATTTTTTATCTCTATTTAGAAACGACCGGCGAAGATTTCACATTAGTTTTGCATGCTAGACAGCGAATATGTTTCCTTTTTTATTTGACGTGATATTCTCATGGGTGTCTCTGCACAGGTAGTCTGCCTGCAGAGGTAGTCATTAAACTGCAGATTAGGCGTCTGTGAGAATTTGTGCATTTTATACTTTAATATAAAATAGTGAGTTCCGCATCAAAATTACCATCGAATCAAATTTATTGCCGAATAAAAAAAATATTGCTTCCGCTTGTCGCGTTTTATGTCGGAGTAGCAACGGGTTATGTTAATAGGACCTTGATTTCATTATACCGAGAGTAAAACCAAATTCGATTGAACAATTTATTGACTCACAACAGGTTAAGTAAAACGCTAACGCAAACCCTAAATGCAAGCGATTAATCAAACTTTCGGCGCGTAAACGTTTCGCGTATTCGTCGGCTGCTAAGTTTCAATGCATTCAAAACAATCGAGAAGCACTCGATTTACGATCGGCATCCGTAAGTGCTATATTTAAGTTGTTAGGCTCAGGACAAACAATTCGCGGATTGCGAGCGCAGAACTGTTGTCGCTCTGGTCTCGACCTATCTTGATTTAATGCATACTGTGGCGCTAAATCATACCCTATCGTGCCTTTTGCAGGGAAATATGCATATTTGCATCAACAAACGAAAGTAGCGCATACGAATATAACTGTTGATACCGTCTCAGAAATAATAAATTATTCCAGTTCGGTTTCTGTTTTATTGTTCTTCGAATATATATTTTTGTTTCGCTTATAGATTTATTAATTTCGTTCGGATTCTTTATCAGGTATGCAATGGGTTAGTTCAGAAGTACGATCGCTATGTATTAGATTAGAAACTTACCAAAAATCACTCGCGGTAAACTATCTGTGTGAACTGCGATCACGTCGACTTAAACTACAATCACATTGAATTACATACAAACTGACCCTGTATTACGTGTAACTACGCTACCGTTATACAAACTTTGTACTTTAAAAAATACTAATCTACCGTAACTTTTGTACTAGAACAATAAAATGAAAACTATTGCCTAATTCTACACGTCAATGTAATGGTCCAAGTAGGAGGATGATTTGTCGAACTTATTCAGTTTCGTGCGTGTTGGTTCACGGGGCTTAGAGAGTCGGGTTTAGAGCGCGTGTCGTGAGTGGGACGGCATCGCGGCGGGCGGCGGGCGGCGACTGGGCGGGCGGCGCGTCGGCCGCGCGCGGCGCACTGCCGCCGCCGCCGCCGCGACGCCGCCCCGCGACCCTGCCACCGCACACCCTCCAGCCCACTTGCTCTTGGGGAACTCTCTCATACCTCGTGGACATTTGCTCAGGATTCTTAAGATCCAAACGGTCAAAACATCGCAATATACTTACGATTGAGATCAGCTTAATTCTAACATCAACAAATAGTTCATTCTGGACCTCACTTTCGTCTCATATGTTCATAGATATTTAAATTATTCAAACAACATAAGATGGCTTTAACTCTGTGAAAACGTTAACACTCTTTGATAAACATGTCTTTACATCCGTATTGTGTATACATTATTTATGACACAACTACGCCGCCTTTCACATGTCGGTCTCCGGAGACGTTTCTTCGTGAAGAAGATTGTGCTTCTACTTTTGAGGATATGGACTTGTTAAACGATATATGAAACGTTCGTTTAAAATGATATGTTTGATTAGATGTTTTAATTATTTAATAAATTTCCTAAATAATAGCTCAAGATTAAGATTATTTTACCTGTTTGTTCCCATTTACTTCTTTCTACTTGTTTGTTGCCAAATTTGCTGTTTGGTGCATTAACGCTGCCGCGGTATACCCACTCCGAGCTTACGATTGCAAGATTCTTGAGAAAATAATCTTATATAATATATTATTTATATTGTTAACTGTAGAATATTACATTGACGGTTAAAAACTATATTCGTGAATTGAAATACTTCCGCTTTAACACCTTTTCAACTGGAAATAATTAATTTTAATGTACAGATAAAATGTGTTTAACATTAACGACTTTCTTGATTGATTTATTATTCTGTACATACTCGTGCTATGGAGGAAGACGTACAGCATATTACTTGAATAGATACAGAACGTTGTATGTATTGAAATAACTTTTATTTTTAAGAAAAATGTTGTTGTCAAATTTCGGACTTATTTAATCAACCTTTTAAAAGGAAATTAATGAATATGAAGCTCTACTTTTTAACAGAAAACTAAGTAAATGTTAGAAATGCGTATAGCGATTGCCCCCACAACTAAAGTGGCGACCGGATTACAACGGACCGGTATTTGTAGACGAGTCCTTGGCATTAAGACCGGAAAAGTATAAGATATTTTTCGATTTAACTGTGAGAAATTCCGCCATATATTAATTTGAGTCGAAATTTATCTATTTGGGATATTTTTGTTTACTGTCAAATATTTTATATTAGCGCATTTGCAAATAGTTTTCCTGTTGTATAACCATGAATATATTTCAATACAGTATCGCATAGTATCTAGACCACCAATATATCTAGACGGTCACCAAGAACATAGAACCGTGAGATATATATAACCTTATAGATTAATTGTTATCGTCTTTAATGAATAATCATATATCGTTACATTTCAAAAAAATTTTAATCACGGCTACCATCAATCACACAACTATGAATACGGTCGCCTACGGTGAGCTCACAAAGGACCCTTCTAATCGGCCCCTGCTCCTCCCCTGCAAACTCCCCCGGAAAAGCGTGACGGCCCACAAATATAATTTAGGTGAAACTTTCCCTCGATGGTTATGAATGCCTACTGTTTTCGAGTGCATTAACTAAGGACAAGTTTCGTGTACGCTCGAGCTGATCGCGCGACTTGGACTTTTGCAAAGGAAACACGGATAAATAATTATTGCACATCCGAATGCTTATCTACTTGGACGAGAATTGTTCTGCTATGATATCAACACACTGAACTTTAGGTGTTCGTTAATACCATACAATTACATACTAACATTCTGGATTCATGATGATGTCAGCGCTGCAAGCCATTCGACTATTACAGCTTATCTAACATTGGGCGCATTGGACCTGGATTCACGGCCTGTTACTAACATTCTAGAGATTGTAAGATTTAATAAAAAAAATGTCGTTCTATCTAATGATAAAATTTATTCGTCTTGTCTTTTGTAAATATAATTAATTAATGTAATGTCTAATGATGGGTCTTCTATAAAGCTCAATTTCGCCCAGCCAGTAACGTCTCTCCATTACTGGCTGAGCTATGATCTGCCTTTTGAATTAGAAATTATTAGATCCGTGGAAGAACAAAGTTCGCTAGCATAGCCTAGTGGATAACTATTAAACCTGGAAGATCCTTGGGCGAATACCACATAACTCGATACGAAGACCTACTGAATACCGCAAGGAATCGTTAACTGCTTTTATCAAGCTAAAAATCTATTGAGCGGTTGCTGTTCACAGCTGGACATAGGTCCAGGTACTGGAACGACAACACGTTGAAATGATGGTAATGATGAATTATTTTTTCACATTTCTTAACAACACCTCTTGATTTTTTCTTCAAATCCTGCTGCAGTTGCAACTACCACCGAATTCTTTACCCGATTTTTGGATTAGTTTTTTCTCTCCACTAATGGTAGGTCTCTGTTGCGCCGGATACCGTCTAGTTAGGTACCAACACAGCTCTTACTTCCGACGCCAAACATAGTGTGCAAATATTACTGTGTTTCAGTTTGAAGGGAGTTGTAACTACTCAAATTACTGGAGATAACGAGATTTAACATTTCTGAAAGCGACGAGCACAATGTGCTGCAGTGTATATCATCGCAAGTAGCGCCATATTGCTATAGGCAGACGTATCACTTACCATCAGGTGAACGTTTCGCTTGTCATTTTGTCTAATAAAAAAAAAAAATTATATGTTTAATGCATAAGATTATATTTTTGTAAACTTATAAGTTTATGTTTTATTACGTTTTCTCTTAAGTGAATTGTTCATATCCTTATAGTAAAAGAAAGATTCTTAAGACTTATGATAAATTGATTAATGTCGCCACCTAGTATATAAGTAGACCATAAGTATAGTATATAATCGATTTGGACTGCACACAAAGTTCATAACCGTACGCCACTGGCTGTCGTTTTGTTGTTCGCAAAATCGCGACACACTTTTTAATTTATTTCGTCCACAAAAAGCGTTTCGCTGTTTTATTTCCATTTCAACGGCGACTTGCGCTGTAGCGGGATCTCTATTTTTATTTATTCCGCTTGCTTTTTTTTTCTTGTTTCTCTTTTTCAATTCGGGCCCGATCGACGCTGGCCCAGGCGGAACGTAGACGGATCTCATTTTAAATTGAATTCGTCTCTTCTCTGCATTTTTCCTTGGCGCTGCTACGCAACAATTCTAATTGGAGATATTTGCATGTGATCCCCTATTGTTCGCTTTAATTGAAACGTTCGTTATGATAAAACCGGTACAGTGAATACACATTGGGGTCTACGTCTATGTGATTTTAAAAGAAAGCTTTAATTTTCCTCAATAAAATATTCTTTAACTTTACGCACTGTGACTAGTTTAATTCTCACATTACACTTCGTCATAACTGTAAATGTACGCACAACTATAAATAATTAAATTTGTTAAATACTTTTTTTTTTCACATGGCGTCCACAAAAACTGTGTAATGACAAATGACCATAATTAAATTAGAGTCATTATCTTGAGAACCTATTAAGTAACTAAATGACTACTTATCGCAAGCGATAACAGAAATTATTGTAAGTTTTATGTACGGATTCAGTTTAAACAGATGTGAAATGATATTTTATATTCAATATATACATGATATTTAATTATATTAACTAAAAATAAGGACACGTTTAATATTATCAAGTTTTTATTACTTAATCTTGAAATATATACAAAAATAATTATTGCTTAATTAAACAATACGCATGTCTATGTAAGTATAGACAGAGGATATTAAATACACTATTAACTATAAAAGGTAATATTTTTTTTTATTATATAATAAATACTAGGAACATTAAAAAATGTAGTACATGCACTTTAGTGTTATATTTTAGCAAATTAATTAAAAATGTTAATTCAAAAATTAAGGTTATAGTCATTCGTATTAGTTTGACGGGAAAAATCGCCATTTGGTATTCAAACATTCACTAAATTGGAAAAAAATATATTTTAATTTCATGTAATGATCACAATGTCGCGAAAATAGTCTTTGAAGTGGACTACAGGCTGCTGTTGAACTAATGAATATGTATGCCGGCAGGTGGGCCAGCAACATGATTAAGTAGGTGCCACCAACGATTTTTGTATCGAACACAACGTCTATAGAATACGTATCGATGTATGTGGTAGGGATGTTTTTTTTTTTACTTTATTATTGCTTATTCGAATCTCATATCAACCGACGTGTCATCATAATCGTTGATGTAATTTACGGTTTAACTGCAATAAGTAATTGCCGTGTTTTTAGCAACAAAGAAAATGTATAAAAACAGTGGCAGCTTTATACATTCACGTTGAAGTGTATTTTCATCATAACGTAGAATATTAAGTGAAATGAAAGCCATTAGTATAAACAGCTGTGTCTTTCATCATGCTCTAGTAAAATGATCGTGATGGAGATCGACGAAGATTTTGGCGTAATTTTAAGAGCTTGATTGTAGGTTAAATCTTTTAATTCACTTAGATAGCAAACCGTAATTATATTTTTTATTTTTTAAACTGTATTTTAGAAGAACGTACGTAATACTTAGAATACGTATTACTTAAACTCTGTGTCTTGATACCAAATATGACGAAGTTATTCAAGATTACTTTGGATCCGATGTGTGATTTACTATAGAAAGGCAGCGTGGAAATTTGGCATAATAAAATCTGGAAACTTACTAAGGGACTACTTATTATAAGGTAAGCAGTTTAGTCACTGTGCCAAGGAGGTGATAACTATTCTCAGAACGACACAGTACAACCCTAATGACAATACAAAAGCATCTGTAAATCTATCGAATCATTCCCCTGTCGACGGCGCTATAAATTATTCACAATCAATTACAGAATTGTCTAATGCTTGGCGGACGACAGTGTTCTCAAAGAAGGAGCTATTTACACAACAAACGTACATTTTAACTGATATCACGTGTTCACGTCATTAACCAGTGAAAATTCCTTCCAGAGAAAAATCTAATTCTAGCTTTGAATTACTAAAATGAAAAATTATCACAGAAATGGTTACTATATTTAAATTCAAACTATACTCTTGATACCAACAAGTTGCTAATTAAAAAAAAAAACTGTATTCTCAAACTTTTTAATTATTCCGTAATAAAAAGATTTGAAATTTTGTTGCTAATTTAAACACTGTTGTAAAAAAATATAAAAAAAAAACTCGTTGAATAGAGCTTCGTCCAATGTTTATTACGATTTAATTAAAACTTAAGAACAGGGGATACAATTTAAGATCAGTTGCACTTCTCCATAATTTGACGTTGATTAGGATACTTACACAACATTGTCGATATAGTGACGGAGACAGGCACTAAGGTGGGAGTTATCTACGAGGCACCAAAAATATATAATATATTCTCTAAAACCTCTTTAGACCGGTGTTTAAAATAATTATTTAAAATATTTCCTTTATATATATTAAATTAACACACATAATTTATGTTTTTTACAAACTTTTTTATTGCAAAACTAAGTTATAAATTAAATCAACTTTCAAGAAACCAATTAAGTAAGCAAATAAGCTCTAATTTACTATGGAAAGGATTAAAAAAAAAGGAAAACCGTTAATTAGCGGAACGTTAGTCTAGAGATATCCTAATTTTTGCGTTAGAATTAATTATGAATCGAAGATTTCACTCATAAAACATTAAAACTAGTTTACTTCATTAGCATCTGCTTCCAAAGATGGATGTTGCATGTTCCCACGAACGAACCGACGAATTATTGTGAAACATAAAAATCATTAGTCATTACTTTTTGATGATGGCCTCCGTGGAGCGGCGGCTACTCGCTTGCCTTGTAACACGGAAGTACCTGGGTTTTAAGATATAAAACGATAAATAAATGCAATCCGTGTATATATTATAAACGTTGGTTTTTAAATATATCAGCTCTAAACCAGCGAACCTTCCAGATAAACTAAATTATTCATGACAACATATCTGTGGCTATACTTTAAGGCATCTATCATTAATAATGATAAAGCAACCGTTAACTGCTATATATATATATATATATATATATATCCAATGTGTTCAATGAAGCATCGAGACGAGCGGGACGTTCACGTGATAGTAAGTGATACACATATCTATAACAAATTGGCGCTAGTTAGGATGATATATACAGCATCACATTGCGCTCGTCGTCGAAATAAGACGACGAGTCTCGTTACCCCAGTAATTAAGTTATCTACAGCGCCCTTTAAACCTCAACTCGGTAATATTTGCACAGTAGTTTTCGGTGGCAGAAATAGGCGCTGCGGTGGTACCTACGTAAACGGTCTCCAACAATAGAGATCTATCACAATAAAAAACCAATTTAATAGAAATTTTATTAAATTTCTTTCTTGAACACAAAAGCATTGTAAATTTAGACTCGTTTACTTATGAATAAACATTAAGTTACATTATAAATATACTTAAGACGAAGTGATCCGTTTGTTTTAAATATAGCATTTATATTTCGGTTCGTTCTTACACTGACATTTCGACATTTATCTACAAAAACTTAACTAACATAGACTTCAAATAATAATAAAACCAAATCTCGAATTCTACCTCTGCTAAATGCGTAAGGATGCCCAGCAACAAGTCTAGATGCTGGTTTCGAGAAATGATGCGTTCCGAATCCGAGGGTTACATATATTTACATTAATTACAATAACCAGATGTTTATCTCACTACCGCTTCCCATTCAGTTGATAAAAATGTGGAATACGAATACTTATGGAAGGAGTAAATATATTAATAAATGTTATAACAAAATCTTGTAAGGAAGTTATTAACTTATTGCATGTTATCAATAATATTGGAAGTTATATATAGACATGAGAATATCTTATTTCTTATATCGTTGGGGTTTGCTTAAATAGAATAGGATTTATGGACAGGCGAAGTGCTATTTCCGTTGGTCGAATTCGAGGCGAGATTTATACGAATTTGTAACACGAACCGCACCAGAAGCCCAAGGAGGTTTTAATTGGATTATTAACGTATACTGCTCTATTGTCAAAGATTAAATCTGTTATAATTTAAATAGATGAATCGTAAAACACTGTGATCCGGATGTCCTTAATTTTCAATAACAATTTAAAGTCCATCGGAACGAAGAAAATTATGTGTGTCACATAATAAATAAAAAAGAAAATCTAAAAAAAATACGTTAAGCATTTAACTTCCTTTAGCAGGTACATACAATAATGCCACTCGAAGGAAATCCTTCAAGAAGGCCCAAACGTGGCCGACATAAATCTTTTGGTTCTTTTTGGCCCGGAAAAAGTGCAAAGGAGTGAAAACTAACAAAGAAAAGAAATAGATTCAGTTCTTGCTAAAGTAAAGTAATTATTTTTAAATATAAAATCTTTTAATTTAATAATAAAAAAGTTTTTAGATTTTACTAATATTGATAAAATGGATTCAGTTATATTAAATTATTTCATTTATATAATTTTTTTTTAATGACGGTACTTTTGCTTTGGTTTCGCCATTTTATTATTGTAATACAAATGAAATAGTAAAGTAAGTATATAAAGTTAGCAGTCACATAAATAGATCAGTCTCTACGAAACTTTTATAAACTTCGAAGTTTCTGGCGGTACAAATCTCGAAAGGCTTGTCAGAAACAATACTAAGGGATCATTTAAAATAAAATAAATTTAAGAGTCGCATAAAGCTTTCGACACTTCCCGACATTCACAGAATCCTACTCGTGGCGTAAATCACAAAGTTTAGAGAGAGAGAAAAAAAACGACGAAATAAAGAGCTCACGTGAAAGTTCAAAAATATCAGCCGTGAATATAATTATGAGAGCGAACACCCGCTGGTTTCCGGCCTTTGGGATACCTTACTATTGTATACCCGAATATCTATAAGCGTCTAAAATTCGGTCGAGATATAACTTAGCGAATCAATGGTATTGATAAGTAATTTAAAAAAGCTATTTAACTTATCGTCTTATCTAATTACTAAGGCTAATAATGAAATTTGTTCTCATATAATTTAATGCACCATTCATTCAGCCGTTATTAATCTTACAGTGGTAAATAACTTTCATTTACTAATACTATTTTAACTTAACGACTTCCTTAACAAATTTTTTAAGTCAACATAACATACTTGAACACAAGTTAACAGTCAACTATGTACAATTTTACAATCTAAGCATTATTACATTGCGTGTTAATGAAAGCGATTAGTTGCTTGTTTTTGATAAATGAAAATATTTTACATTTTCTTTTAAATAATACTATAACCGGTAGTAATGGTACAAGAGAGGGGGATTTCTTAGTTATAAATAAAAGATAAAGTCCAAAGTCGTACCTGCAGAGCGACTGCTGTCTGTGAATTGCAAATACCACTTCATAACCATAGGAGATAAAGAATGACTTTAGCGCCAATGTAGACATCAGACGACGCATCCAAAGCTCCTTTGAAATTTATTCTCATTTTGGAAGCATTATTTCTTTTATAGTTTACATCATTAAAAAACGGTAACAATTCCGACGCTTATACCAGCTCGGAAGAAGGTTAATGAGTGTATCAAAATAAAAGCATAAATAGGATAATTGGGCATTAGTTTTGTTTTTTAATTTTTTTCCCCGGTTACGAATCTCAACAATAGTTCTTATAACCGTACGATTCTTATCACCGGTGAAGTAATTAAAATGGTAATTAAAATAAGTAGGAAACGAACCCAAAACCGGCTGTAAAACGTAGGCGCGAGCGCGGCCACAACACGATCATAAATTTTTATACGCCCTCACAGGTTAACTTGCGTAACAGAGAGGGACTGTTTCATTTTGTACCTTTAATTGATATACTTAATAGTTCCGATTAATATTGAATATTTATGAAAATACTACAACTAACTACACACTAAATTATTCTGTTCATGTGATTGATAGCTTTAATTTTTTAATTTAATGAGATACTTTTCAAGTAAACGAAAATTGTAAAACGTTGAGTACATAAATATGTTTGAATTAAAAACTTTCCAAAATTCATAGATAACAATCCTTAATATAACCAAACGGAACCATAATTTTAAGTTACGTTTTATTATAATTTGCTTAGTATATACTTACTCTATGGTAACATTTGGATTAACGTTATAACGTGTACCGAATTGTTACTAAATCTTATGTAACACTAATTATAATACCACAATTACGACCTAGAACGATTCATAAAAACAATAGAGAAATTAGCTAAACTTTCAGGATACATTTCTTTGTTTACAACATAAAATATTAGTAGTTATTAACTATACAGTAAAAAAACAAAGCTCAATAATTATATTTCCTGTTCGCAAGAATCTTAATTAATTAAATAGAAATTGTTAGTACATTTCCAACAAACTTAAACTTTAGATGAAGAAAAAAGTTTCTTCCTTTACAAAGCTCTACAGATGAAATTAAAAAGAGAATAAAACGAGAAACAAACAAAAAGTTTGTACGAGTTTTTAAAATCCGAGCGATTTTAAACCATTTGCTAAAAGCTTCACGAGTTTCCCCCCTTAAGAAAAAATGCGGGAGCCCGGAGGACGTTAAAAGCAATAGACTTTAGGTTCCATGAGACTAAAGTTAAATATCCATTTAAATCTTCGACGCCGGGAGAATGTCCCCGGGGAACTCAGCGGTGCAGTGTAAGAAAGCGCTTTAAAAAAAATAAAGGTTTACCCTTACAACAAAAATAAATCTGTTACAGTTAACTAAATTTAATTAAATTTCACTAGTAAATGTTTTTGATCGTTTCAACTGTACTGTTTGTATGTATATAGTCAATGTTACTCCGGCTCATAACCATATTATGATATAATTGGGATTATATACACTGCATTAAATTGTGATTGTGGCCTCGAAACACATCCTGTAAATGCTACTAAGTTTAAACTGGAGTTTATTAGTTAAGATTAAATTTTAAAAAATACTTGAAGCACTAGTTAATACGGAAACGAATAAACAAAGCGATTAAAAGATTAAAAAGTAAATGTATGAAGACTTTTTTTAAAAAAAAACTAAAACATGGTTATGGAACACAATGATATCCCGACTAAATATAGTTTGTAGTACATATGTTACTTTGTAGGGTTTCGGTAGTATTAAGAATTTAAATTATAATGAAAGAATATAATAGATTGCTGATATGAACAGTATGGTTCACAACCGCATTGAAATTAAACATGTGGTCTTATTACTATATTAACCGATAATATGTTGATGGGTAGAGACAAATAAATCGTGTAAGAACAGCGTAGTGGAAAGTGTGAAGCGCAACGCTCCATTATCAAGCGTCACAAGAAAGCGCATCAAGCAACATCGCGTTATACTTCTACCTAGTACATAGCTCCGTCGACGACGGCACTAAATCAATACGAGCCATCACGCCTCCCCTCCCTCCCACCATCCCTGCTGCCTCACCGCCACCCAACCACCTCCCCCCGCCCCGCGCGGGCTTCAAGCCGCTTTCCCGCCGAAAGCACCACCCTTGAAAACCTCGCGAGCTGAGCTCCTACTTCTGTTCGGCTTTGTGGAGGTGTAGCGCGAGCGAGACCTCTTGGGATTTGTTGCGTTCTCACCAATTGACAGCTCGTAATTTGAAAGCGTTATATTCGTCTACTAAAAGGAGGGCTTATTATGTATAGAATAACAATATCTAATCTATACATATATATTTGTGTAATGAAAATGGGTTCCCTTTGTTCATCGATCACTTGAAAACTATTGACACGGGTACAAGTTATCGGCTATTTATTATTTGAATTTCATAGATCCATGATAATTTTATTCCTAATTAACTTTTATAAACAAGTTTATTCCGTATTATTTATGCGGTTGCTATAGTAACGGTTGCTACAGAAAGTCAATTGTGGTTTAATTTTATATTACGGCCAGCAAGGCGGGCGAAGAACAGCTAGTATATTTTAAATATAAAATGTATCTATAGTTAGCTTCCGAACGATACATAAAAATATACAATTAATATTTAATACTAAGATATAAGTAATAATAAATAAACCCAATTTACTTGTAGTAGAGACTGTCTAGGAAGGCGCGACTCCAGCGATTATTCTGTTAGGAACGGCGTAGTTAGTGAAATTACTATAGTAACAAAACATATTTTTTCTCGAACCGACAAATACAACGCGACGTAGTGTATATCATAGAACTAGTACCGCATTTTTAAGGAACAGTGTCATTTATCATTCATGTCTATGCATGAGTTGTTTTTGCTTATTAAACTATTTTAATGTTTTATTATATGACGGTGGAAGGGCTCCCGCACAACAACTCACGGACCCAAGCCAATCTCACCTACCCGTGGTGTACCTTGCTCGTCAATAAACGAGGCTCTGGCTCACGTTAACCCACACTGGGCCAGTGTGGTTGGAAATGGCCCAAATGCCTCCATACAAACCCCTACATATGACAGGCTTTAGTCGTCCGGTGGTACCCCGCAGGCCATGTTGACTCTACGTGAAAATATTTGGAGGAGGCCTATGTCCAGCAGTAGACGTCTAGCGGCTGACGATGATAATTTTTTTTTCGTTTTGGGTTAATTACTTTAATTAATTTAGCTATACGTCTTTGATACATATACTATCCTGAAATATTTGTAAGAGTTGAAACTATTGATTATATTTCTTGAGCATTAGACAATGTGCTTGATTATTTGGATAAAGAATTAACATTATTTAATCCAACTATAATTATCCGTAATGTTTCTACTAAACGACTGTATAAATCAAACATGCGACGCTATTGTTCGATTCGTGTTAGATTGATAAGGTATTCATGAGTGTGAACGGGATAGATAGCCATCAACTGCTTTCTATTCGCAATTGATTGTAGACTAACTGTAAAAATCAGGGAGTATTTCTTTACTAGTGTAAATTTCACTCGTTCACAAATGAGTTTGTGCTCTAGTTTTTACGTTAATTGAAAAAAAAATTAAGTAATAGTTTTCAGTTTAGATGGTAAGTCCTAATACATAATGGCTTTGCCCTCCCGTCGGACGTGTTACTCAGAGTGCACCGGTGCGTTACGTAGGATATCACGGAGTCCCTTCTTATGCACTAAACGAGACTACCGAAAGGGTTTTAGAGGGTAGAAATCCCACAAAAAAATTTTTTCTCCTTAGAAGCAGGGTATCTTTTAAAAAGGTTTCCTCCGCAATAATAATAAAAAAAGATTTTAATATATAACTAAATGCAATTATTGTCGTTAATATTAGAACAACTGGTTTACTGGTTGTAAGTTTTTTACTACCAAAGACCGTCTAATTAATGTGTTCCTGTTTGAAGGATGCTGTAGTTATTGTAATTACTGAGGCAATAAAGCTGAACATCTTATGTAACGAGCGCAATATGGTGTAGTGTATACCATTTTAACCAGCGCCACGTTGTTATGGGCAGGCATATTACTTACCATCCGGTGAACGTCCCACTCATCTCGTCATTTAATTAAATTAAAAAAAAAATCTGTTATTCAAAATATGTCATGTGTTTTGCGAAATCAATTATGTTTTTAACACTTGTTATATTATATTTTTGATTAACTATAAATGTTTTAAACATAGTTAATTCTCAGTACATTTTATCTTAGATCTTTACCTATGATCTATATATTCATTTAGATGTATTTTCATATTCATTAGATATTGATGAGGATACCTGTAACAATAACAAAACATATTGATTACTGGAGTGATAAGTAAAAAAGGATAGCATATAACAGTTTTATGTTACTTTATATGAATCAATATAAAGTAATAGTTACTGATGATTTTTTTAATCATCAAGGATCAAATGATATGCGAGGGCCAGAAATGGTTTTTAAAATTTTTTGCATGTTCAGAGAAAGCAATGTGAATAAATCACAATAGATGTATACTAGGTAGTATTTTTAAACATTAGTAGGAGGTTCGAAGCCGCGACGGGCTGTAATGAAATAAGCGCAGGACAAATATAATAAATCTCAGCGAGATGCGGGGGCGGCGGCAACTTCCTCTTACGATATTTGAATTTAATTTAGCGCTCGCATTGTCCCTTTTGACAATTTGAGCCGGTTTTTTTTTAATATCGTATTAGATTTCCGGTTGTGCTGGTAATCGATTAGAGAGGTTCATTTAGCAAACTTCACTATGCTGGAATTATGCTGGTAAAGGTAAAGGGAAAGGATCGATTTTTTTATTCAACGAAAAAACGAGACAAGCGAGATGTTCATCTGATGGTAAGTGTTACGTCTGCTCATAACGGCACGGCGTTAGTTAAAATGTTTAAAGACGTAAAATGTTAAAGCTTGTTACCCCAGCACTGAGTGACAGCGCTATTCAAACCGGAACACAGTAAAGTTTATAAACTACTATTTGACGGCAGAGGTAGGCGCTGGTGGTACCTACCTAGACGGTCTCTAATACTCCTGCAGATTATCTACTATGACGTTAGTGGTATGTGTATGAAATATTTTAAGTAACGGCAGTAGGTGGTCAACTCCAGGAGGTGATCGTGTTTCGCGTGTTTATATCCAGAATTATCGACCGTTTTAACTCACGGTCTCGACTTTAAGCATGGGGCACACCAAGCACATGTTAAAACTGTTCTATTAGTATTTACAATATACAGTTTATATCAAGATAAATCACAGAATTTAACGGTATGTTAGTTTAACTCATAATTAATATAATAGTAATACATAATTAACATAATTATCAAACTTGTTATTTAAAGATTCAATGATAAACCTAGATCCATGATTTATTAGATAGTCGCCGCGGTTCTCTCACCGTTATAGATGCTGTATATCAGAGCGAAATCTCATATCATTAATATAAATTTTTAGTACTTATTTTGTTAATATTACATATTATTATACGAATTATTACTGTAACATATTAATTAGCCATGTACTAACCAACCAAAAATGATACAGCTATGGATGTTTAAAAGCTATGGATACTTTATTGTAATTAATTTTTGTTTACTTAAGGAAAAATATAACCTTGATCAACAGTTTGTTAATTATAGAATAAACTTTAGCCTTTCTTAGCACTTAACATTTATAAAAGAGTTAGTCCCGCTGAAGTCTATAAGCAGGAGACTATCGTGTCGATCAGTAGCCGTCATCTTATAATCATTACATTAATTAAATAACTTTACTCATTGCTGTGAATTTTAAAATTTAAATTATTCTTTATGACTAAAGTGATAAAGGATGTTATCAATTTACTATTTTCAATTAATCGTAATTAGTTATAAACATTATTGAAACCTCCTTGCGCTAAGTTTGCAATGCTGATAAATAAAGGATCATTTTGGTTACCAGAAAATATTATTTATTGTTACTTTTATAACTAATTATAATTCTTTAACAGGTATAATTATAAAACAAAATATTCGTTAAAAGTTTTTTTTTAGTTCTACCAGGCAAAAAGATAAAAGGGACGTTCATCTGATAGTAAGTAATACGCCTGCCCATAACAAAGTGAGGCTAGTTAAAATGATTTATACAGCACAACGTTGCTGTGTTCGTCACCTTGATGCATAAGACGTTAGGTCTCGTTACTACAGTAATTTCACTAGCTAGAGCACCATTCAAACTGTAACACAGTAATGTTTAGGCACTACTTTTTGGCGGCGGAAATAGGAGCAATAGTGCAACCTACCAAAACGGTCACCGGCTACACAAACCTACCTACAGTTCAAAATTAAATACACTAATTGCCTAACTAAATACTTCTTCTTCTTCTTCTTCGTCGTAACCTCATGACTTAGGGACGTGACTATGGTGCGTTGCTCTAACTAGCTAACTAAATATCACTGCCATTATAACAAATATAAACAATTATAAAACATGAGATTTTTACTTTTTTATCTTTAGACGTCTCATGTTATCAATTTTCTCGCGGGTTGGTCTTTTTCGCATGCATTAAACTGCATCTGAGTGCATCCACATCCTAAGACTGGGCAGTGATGATAATCAGATTCCGGCTACGCTATCTATACGTATCTGCGTGTAGCTAGGCTTCTGTATGTAACCTAACGAGGACTGTGGTTTTTAAACCCTCGCCCCGTGTCTAGATAGTCCAAATCGTGACTTACACTAGCGCTGCCACGTTATAATTACGGCAGATTACAACCAGCGATTACCTATTCGCCGTTTTGATAATAATACGCGAGGATCGGCTATAAATCATACGAACGTACAATTTTAAAATACTTGCGGTTTTTTTTTCGTGCATTTACGAAAATTACTACATATACGTGAAAATACGTGTCAAAGGCGGTAAGGTTTGGACTTAATTGTTAAAAGTACAGAACGGAAGTTTGGTCATAAACGCTGTAGAGCTTTCGGGTACGCGTATTCGTATCCTTGGCGTGATCAAGTATTACAAAAGGCGAAATAATTTTTTTTTTGTAATATTCAAAATGGCTCACACGAGTGTTAGTAGGTGCGGCTGGATGGGACGGAACTGTGATGGGGTGACACACTGTTATTATTAGTTTTTTGTCCCCACTCCCGTACCTCCCCGCCCGTGGCGGCCATTTCTCGCTTCCAAAGCACTTTTTGTGCATTTTCGTTTTGACGAGACGGCGCGTATTCAACTTTAATACGTCAGATTAGCTTTCGGCACAAAAATGTCACAAAGTACATTTAAAAACTACGTAAACTTTTTATATACATTTTTAAAAATTGAAAAAAAAACTTTTATTTGAAAAAAATTCATTGAATAACAAAGGCAAAAAAAAAGGTATTACTATTAAATTCTACGATTTCCTAACTACTTCATTTAATTTATATCTAATTGTTACAGAACTGAATAACTTTAAAGATGTTTTGTTTTTTTTTCGCTTATACTTATCATTATAAACAAGTACTTGAAGTAGATATGAAAAATATTACATTGATTATTAATAAGAAGATTATGCACGTTAGAAGTAGTAACAAAATAATATCTAATATTTTAATACAGCTTTTTTTAAAACCTATATAAGTTGTTTTTGTTTTTAGGCATACAATTAAATAGTGAACTCTACCACCTTAAAGCGTTCATAAAAACATCAGTTTCACAGTGATCCATCCACAATTACACACATATACACAATTGTTACACTTTTTGTCGTATTCTTATTCAGCGGTCCCTCGCCGCGATCAATTAGCGTGTTAGCCCATAAAATCCGTTGAAGTCGTAAAATGTCGTGTAGCAATCCAACTCGAGCACTCTAACTGACCTCTAGATCATCGGTCCGAGGCGTTACACAATATATTGTTTATTATCACCTAATGATATTTCGTTAATACTAAATTGTAGCAATAAATCGTGGGAACGACGCGGCCACTGAATTTTAATGAAGCGTTATCAATGCCGCGTTAGAGAACCGCACCTATGCCGCATCGTGGGCGAGTTATAACTAAATTCGGAATGCAATAGTGCCGGTAGTCCTTGAGAGGTTTTGTTTATAAACAAAGGACGCGTTATGCAAGAGGCTGCGAAGGTTGGTACGCGTAAAGAATCGGGTTTTACGGGGCGCATTATATGGACGGGGCGAGATAAAGCGATTGTTTTGGGTCGTAAATAAGCCCGCAACAGGTACAGTGCCAACGGGACTCCACAATCACGAGCCACCAACGCTTTCGCTTTCGTTCGATATCATTGCATTCGTGTGACACATTTTACGTTAAATGTATTTTATAGAAATACTTTTAAAACTATTTAATTACTGCACGGTAAGCAATAAAATTTACTACATGGGTATTTTTTAAACCGACATTTTTATGTATATGTAGCTATTTAACATTTTAGAAAGAAATGTTGTCCGGTTAGTTTCGGCATCATTAAAGAAAGATAATATCATTAATAATCGAAGCTACTTATTAATGTATGTAATTATGAAATAATTTAATTTATCTTAGATGACTTTCTATATCTACATTTTATGAAGAAGCTTAAAATAATTAGTTGATAAAATTAGGGCTAGCGCCGAGCTGCCGTCCGACACCCACCTAAAAATAGTAATTGAAGAGGCCGTAGTATGAATAATATTAGGGCGTCGTCACGCGGGGCCTTGAATCGATACGTAATTATAGAGTGAAAACGTACCCCTCATAAATATTATATCCATGGTATAAGGCGAGGCAGGAATCGCCCGTGGCGGCCATTGTGTGAACCTACTCACCATGCCAGCGTTTGGTGACCTCACATTTTTGGAACGATTGACACAAAGACACGTTAGCAGATGTTAAAACTATACAACGTATTGACCTCTACAATAAATCTTTAAATTTTAAAGTTAAAGGAATCAACATCTTAGATGTGTATTAAAATATCTGAAATTATAACCCTCTTTGCATTGAACTCCTCTCCTTTCTTTAGTAATCACTGCACAGATACTATTATTTTATGTATATATATTTTCAACTTATTTTATGCAACTTTTGTTCTTTATATTAAAGCAACTTTTAAAACAATTTTTTTTTCTTTAGTAACACAAGCGGAACTGAGTTTGTTCTTTGTAATTATTGAAGGGGTTACTCGTGAACATCTAGATTGAACCCTACGGCGCTAGTTTGCTTTCATACGTCCACCTCTAAGTTATTAATTAAACTTGACGTTTCAAAATTATTATTAATTAAACTTGATAAGAATATAATTACGACATGTGTAAATGAATTAAGAATATTTTGTCAAAAAAATTCTAACTTTTTTTATTATATTCGCCTATTTGTCCTTAAAAAACGTTGAATTTGATATTTAAACAATCCATCAAAAAAATCTATTTTTAACTAGTTTTTTTTTCACAGAAGAACTATTTATGAAATAGTTAAATTAAAAACTAAACCCATATTATTTATTCAGGAACTTTCAACATTTCCTCATACTATAGATTGTTTCAATTCTTTATCTAATTCTGGTCCACGCGAGGTTTGCATGTTGGAAGGCAGTTAAACTCGCTTCAGATTAAACCGGTGCCAACTTCCACGAATCGTAAAAATCGACCGTGAAATTTTAACTCTCCATCGGTTATAACGATTAACTTTTTTTTTCACTATCAGCTGGTTTTTTTTTTATTAAATTTAACGTATGTTTTGAAACTCTACAGATTACAGTAGGCCGTTAGGATTTTTATAAAATACTTGCGAATAAAGGTGAAGCTACTTTTTTTAATTACGGCATTTGTAACAAGTTATAAATTATTTTATGATGTCAACGTATTTTACTTACATCAGAATTGTAATACATTATGTTACAAAGGAGCTTAACTAACAATAGTTAATAATGAAGGCCATAAGAACAAATTGCCTTCGAAGGGACCGCAAATTACGAAACAAATGGTCAAGCGTTAAATTCTCATGTTATAAAAACAAAGAGTATACTTAATCTATGAGAGATATTACTAAACATCTGCCATAAGGAATCTCCATGGCATCTGTTTCTATAGCGTCGGTCCTTTTTACGAAACTTCGAAATGCTCGGGCCACCACCAGCTCAAGTAGGCAGATGTTCCACATACTGACGTATTTTAATGGAAAATCTACTTTAAACTAATATTCATACAACACAGTTTTTAATAGCGTGAACGAATGACGTTACTGTTTTATACTATTTATGTATATAAAGTTACGAAAGTTAGATTATGACATAGAAATTTTTAATTCGGCAGCGTTTAGGGAAGGTCCATGGTAGCGATCGAAGTAGATAACGGTAAACGGGGTCATTTTTTGTGCCTACCCTCTTTTGTACGTATTTAGATCGACGTGGTACATTTATCAGTTTTATAAAGTAGTATTTGAAATAATATATCCATTTAGTATATTACTTCCGGTTTTAGTCATACTAACAAAGTCATTACTTTGTTATGTGGTCCAATGTTTATTTTCTTGAACAAATCGTGGTTATTATTTTATATATTAACCGCAGAATTACCAGAAAACATTCAAGATAACGTGGTGGACAAATGGACTTTGATTCTGTCTCTTTGTGGAGAAGACCTAAAGTTCCATTAGTAGGAACAATTTTCTTTTTTTGTTTTCTCTCTAACACTGCTGTTCTGGTCTTAATTTTTCTTGTTTTATTATTTATATATTTATATTATTAATTTGTACTGTTTAGATTTGTTCTTACAGTATTCTAGTTACTCTTATTTATATATACTCGCATTTACTTATGCTTATCATCTTCCTTTATTTGCAAATTTTTTATGTACATAACTTTGTATGAAACGCTATTAACTTATACTTATTTATTTTGTATACTATTCCACATGTTGTTGGGTAATATTTAGCTATCTCGTTTGAATTATTTGATTTTCTATTAAATCTTGTATACTTTTTCTATCTATCCTAGTATCGGCAATATTAAGAGGATCGTGTATACATTCAATCTGACTAGTAATAAGGCATACGTATATTTAGTTTTTTTAATCAAGAAATGTAGTTACCACAATATTTATTTCAATTTAATCGGTAAAGTACCTAAGTATGTCATATATAATAAATAACTATGAATAAACCAAGAGAAACAATTTAAATGTCACCCCGCAATCTAATAACACAGTTTCATTTAGAAATAGAGCGCGAATCCCGGGGGTTGCTATACCATAAATTTGGAATTGACTATTTATACACAAAAAAAAAAAAAAACAAAAAAATTTATTGTATATTCAAATCTGTACTTTAAGGCGTAAGAGATAAGAGTAGATTTTGAATTAAGGAAAATATTAACGAAAAGAGGGGAAATGAATTAAAGTAACGAACTCAATCAAGACATCCGCGTTTCAAGCAATTTTGAAAGGAACCATTTACATTTTTGCTTCTATTTTTTTCATTTGTATAGTAATTTACAGTATAGAAACAAGCAATTTTGTTTGTACCAAGAACAACTGATTTTTAAAACGTAATATATGTTACTAAATTTTTTATTTATAAAAGTATTTATTTACATCAAAACCTCATAAATACAACTATTATAGTTGCCTTACGTGTATTAAATTTAAAATAGGTAAGGACGATCTAATACTATAGCCTCATTAATTCTCTATATAAACATTTTTTCTTCTAAAAACATTTAGAAGTGATTATTTTCTTAATAGAAAACTAAATATCAGTATTAACAATATGAACATTTTTGTAGATTTCTAGAAAAGATCGCTGTGTATGTATTATTAAAATTTTTTGGTTAATAAAATAGTAAACTATTTTATTTACCTATGTAGATAAGCTAAAAACTACAATACAGTTAATAAATACAATAGATCGTTATCATCAGCCGATAGACGTCCACAGCTAGTACACAAGCCGCCCTCAAAGATTCCCCAACGATTAAATAAGGATTCATATGGGAAGATTTGTGCCATTTTCTACCACGCTGGCTGTATACAGGTTGGTGAAATCATACAAATTCAATTTCCGTCGCGACGCAAACGGCAAATATTATACAATACATTCAAATCAACTGTAAAGCAGCCCAGGGTGTCGCGTGTGTCTACAAAGCTTTATTTCTTTGACCCTAAATTTTAGTAATTTAAGTTTTCCCCTCCGGATAGCATTTCATTTACCTCTTCAACCGATACGCTGCGTGGGACGAACTAATCTGGCACAGAGAATGTTGTAGAGTTGTTAACGAATATATATATATATTTTTAAAAAGTATACAGTGGTTGATCTCTGTTGCCGGAGACCATCTACGTAGATACCACCGCAGCGACTATTTCTGCCGCCAAACTTCACTGCGCACCTTACTACGTTCCGGTTTGAATGGCGCTGTAGCTAGGTAACAAGATTTAACATTTGACGTCTTAAGACGACGAACACAATGTGGTGCTGTGTACATCTTTTGAATTAAGGCCATGACTTGTCACTTCGTCAAATCAAAAATTATTTATAATTGATCTTAGTAATAACAATTTCATTGACACCTGTGTCTGCAGCTTCATTTGTATAAAACTTCCTACAAATATGATCACTTTTTAATATGTCTGAACAAGTAACAATTCATTGCAGATAAGAATTGATCTATCAAAATCCTTAGTATATATATATAAGTAACGAAATTTGAAAATCTGTATATAATATATAGTGTATATAATTCTAACTAGTACCACATAGTTATGGTCAGGCGCATCGTCTCTACGTCGAATGATTTAATGAAATTTGGTTCAGCGATTTATAGGTTAATGGGAGTAAACTTATACCTCCGCAGTTATTGGCTAAAACTAAAGGATAAAACTCATGGAATGGGAAAATAGGTATAAATAGTGCTGGGAAGTTTATTTATATTAATTGACCTTATCGATACATGGAATAAGTTATTAAAAAAAATTGTGCTGCCCTTTGCAGCTGAGGTGTAGTCGCGGAGGGAGAGTACCCTCAGCGACTAAGCGATGCCGCACCGTTGATGCGGCGGCGGTGGAGCCGCGGGAGAAGAGGAGTGTCGGTATTGCAATGCGCCGCTCTCCCTATCCTCCGCGGCCGTATAACGGGTGGCGACGTACCTAAGGTCGGATCCGCCGCCGGGAGTCGGGAGAGTTTTCTGTCTTGGCTGCCATGGCCTCTGGGTGACGGATTCGGGGGAATCCGTTACCCAAGTGACAAAGAGGCTGAGGAAGGAGTGCGTTGTGTGTTTCGGCGTGCCGTCATAGAGGTGGAAAGGGAAGGTTCTTCCCACCCTCTCGAGGTGGGGGTTATGCGGCCGGCGCTGGCGGGTCGCGGATGTGTGCGAAAACGTTGCCGTGACCCCGCCTTAAAGCCACGAGGCGGAACATCCCGGGGGGTTTTAGTCGGTGCAAGTCCTACATAACCTGTACTTGCCCCCGCGAAGACGGGTATACGCAGACATTCCCCCGCGTAAAACAATAATAAAAAAAGTTGACTAAAATTGGTCTTGGTCCTGCTTTTTGGGAATATCAAGACCGAATGAAATAAGACTAAAAATTGAATCAAGAAATACCTATTTTCCAAAACTAAGACAATGTGCAAAACTATAGAAAAAAAAAAATTCTTTGGAAATTATGACTTATAATATTATATTTAATATATTATAAGACTAAATATATGCAAGGTCAAGATCAGTCTTGTTCTTGCTTTGCTCATCACTTCTAATACATATAAAAGTATTACGGTTTTCATTAAATTTAATTAGCCACTATATAGTAAGATACATAGCTTTGTATTTTTTTATTCAAATCTAACTAACATACAACCTTCAACTTTTTTATTATTCTGTATATGTTTACTGTCTTAAACAAAGGGCTCATTAGTTCAAGAAGTATATTCACGTTTTCTTGAAGAGTTTAATATAATTGCATGGAAATGTGCTATCGAGCATTGTCTCATAATTAATTATATTAATTATATGTTGCTTTTCAACAACATCGTGTAAGTTATTACAACGGAAAGTTAAAAGCATTGTTTGAAAATATTTCACATGCGTAATTAGGATAGCCTGATATATAAAAAAAAATATTTAAACAGAATAATGCATTATATAGTAATGAAAATATTATATGGTTCAGCATTTTTTCGTTTCCGAACGCATTATTCATATTATTGGATGAAAATGTATTGTGTGGATATAACTTTTTTTTTTTATTAGGAGGGCTCTTCAAGTGTTTCCCTGTGCCGATAATTCCCTCCATTGATTCGTAACGCCTCCCGCGCCACGCTACAATGGTCGCGAGTGAGCCCCGACGTTTGCCATTGTGTTGTTGTCTATGCCCTGCTTTCCTCTATGTGCTGTTATTTATGGCATGCAATGCATACCTACAAACTTATACGTAGTCATCAAATATATAAAAAAAACATACTGATCTAAAAACTCCACTTCACAACATGGAAATAATAATTTTAGCTTCAACTTGATAAAACAGTTTAAGTTGTTTTAATTTGTTTTTAAACTATGGTCCTTTGATTTCTTTTATAAAAGAAACACCAAACAAAGGCTTTCGGGCATAATCTCCATAATGAATTTTCCGCGTCACTTGTAACAAGTAAGGTCAAATCTTTTCTTGGTTCACTTAGTTAAAGAATGAGATAGACATTTGAAATTGGTTCCCGTTTCTTATAGTAAAGATTGCGGAGATTATTTAAATAACTATTCACTAACATACAAAAAAATTTTTTGTTGATAGTTTGATCTTTGTTATTAAATACCATTATAGTACTTATTTTTGCCGGCTAACAGGATTTTGGTTTGAAGAGATCGTATATACTAGAAAATATTAAGTATAAGGCGACGAGGAAATAATAATGCTTTGTATACATACAAACTAGCTTCATATTGTTTTAGTTGAGTATATACTCAAGTGAATGCCCTGATCGTCGTGTTACAATGTACAACGTAAAAAAAAATTTTTTTTTAAATACTATTATTAGAATAAATAATCAATTGTGTAAAGTCATCAATTACAATTAAAGTTAAAAGGGTACATAATTAAATTGAATAAATGTCATGGGAATTAAAACCGCTATATAATGGTCACAGAGCAGGAGTTACGCGAGTGTGGGTGCCGAAAATAAACAATTGTTTCCACTTGCAGGGGAGCAGGGAGCGGCACGCTGCGGAATACAAGGCAACGGGGTTACTCCGGACAGCTTCGGGGCAACTGAAATTTGTAAAGTTAAAAATCAGGTTTGTTTTATAATATTTTATTTAGAATTTTATTTGTATCTTTTGACCATAGAAATTAAAAAGAAACGATACAATGTGGCCAATCGAACATCTTGTAAAAGTTGCAGGAAGCCGCGGGTAAAAAGTAGCCTAGAACCGATTGGCATGGCAAGGGACCCAATGTCTAGGTATGGATGTCTATAGGCTGAGAGATAGTACAGAATTACATGATTTTTTTTATATGTCGAAAAAAGTATTCCTCTGCCTATTTTAGGTTATGATGAAAGAAAGCAGAAAAATTTTTACCTTTTACTACAATTCTTATCCGTCGTTATGAGAAAAATTTAATTACTCGTAAATAGAAGTGATTTATGTATATAAAGGAGTATATATAAGTTTATTGTTTAAATTTCAGTTGCGACCTCTGACAAGAAACTCGAAGCGGTACGCGGTGGGGCCACACCAAACGAATCTGATCACTGACCCATGAAGCTAGTAGAAAGGAAATTTTCTCCTTGCGAAGAAAATACGACAATATAAATAACTCCATTGGCCCCTACCTACCACTACATCACCCTATGACAAAAGAGTTATCGGTGCGTTGAAAACAAAAATGGCGACCTGATTTATCGCGGAGGCTCGCGCATTAGCCGTGCGAATCGGCCCTCGGTGGTCGAAGCGAAAAATTAAACGTCCACCTCTTCCTTTCAGTACTACAAATATTTCGTACATTATAAAAAAATATATATCAATTAACAATGCAACTCAAAAATATATCTTTCATTAATATTGTTTTCGAAACTTATAACGCGGCAATAAATTAAGACAATACCGGACGGTCCGATAGTAGAAGTACCTGCGAAATGTACTAGAGATTGTTCTTTCTTTTTTTTTGAAAATGAATATTCCACATGCCGTCATAAATCCGTACGCGACGAAACCGAAGATTAGGTGCAAGCAAGTGAAGCCAAAACTCGATATTGGGTGAATAATCGTCTCCACTACCGGCGCGGTAACCGGCCGGAAGCGCCAGATTTATACTCGGGCGTAACCGGGCGTACCGGCCTGTGACCGTCATGTACCCATTTATACCCAGTTGTAGCGGTCTGTGATCGTCGTGTACCCATTTATACCCGGGTGTACCGCAACGTCATATCCGTGCTGTCGTCGCTCCACGCTCTTCATAAAGCACCCGATATGCCTTGAGGGCCGCGATTTATGGTGTGGAAACGTCATCGGAGCCGGTGTTTGGGGATAAATCATATGTGTTTGTTTAGCGCATGGGACGTCTAAATTTCTCGGATATATGCTTGAACTGTCTTTATATTTATGACTTCAAAGGGGTACAGCCTATTCTAATTTTTCTATAATCAACAAATTCAATACAAACAACAAATAATTTATTTTCTGTTACTCTTACAAATTCAACATTCTAGAAATTTTAGAAAGAAGCTATAAGATAGAAGTTAAAGAGAAGCTGTCAGATAGATGGGACTCAGCGATGCTAGCTAGCCGGATACAATTACACGCTGTCAAGTAAATAGGCGTTATTCTGTGTCAATACTTGTATTATAATGTTAATGTATGATCATTACTAACACTACTTTTAAGTATAATTTTAACTAACCTAATATAGATCACATATAGTTGTCTGTAAAAACATATTTATTATCATTATTATAACCGGTATAAATGTACCAAAATATCTTCAAATTCGATGCATTCCAACTAAAAACTGTGTATGCTCTGTAAAGTGGACTGGTCAGCATCACCGATCATGATGAAGTTTTAAAACTTTTGAACATATCATAAAGTATCAGATACTAGAGAAT
Organism: Ornithoptera priamus; assembly: GCA_029034505.1. Classification (NCBI taxonomy): domain Eukaryota; kingdom Metazoa; phylum Arthropoda; class Insecta; order Lepidoptera; family Papilionidae; genus Ornithoptera; species Ornithoptera priamus. Next base: position 3,976,034 of record JARDWD010000331.1, read on the forward strand.
TTAGATATATTTCATAGAGCAATAATAGCAACACAATGGCTGATTGCTTGGATTTATTTTAATGATCTATATAAATTAAACTTTAGGTTATTCTTACTATTTGTAAGTTCTGTTATAAATCTTGATCCTGGGTTCCACTTACTGTAAATAGTTTTGATAGTAGATAAAGCAAGAGCAAATCACAAGACAAGATGTCTCTTAAATGTGACAGCAAGCAGCACTGAAACGCAAAGAACCTAGTGTTAAACTAAAACATTGTATTAAGGTTTTATATTAATGTTTCAATTTATTACAAATTCTAGCGCCAATAGGCTGCTGATGATTACCAAGTTAACCAGCTATCAATTCTAGTACAACTGCTACAAAAGAATTGGTGCTGTATTTTACTGGTGGTAGATGCCTGTTTCCGTATACCGTTTAGGTAAGTACCACCGCAGGGTCTATTTCTGCCACCAAACTGTAGTGTGCAAACATTACTATGTTCCGGTTTGGATGGCGTTGTCGCTTGAGACTCAACATATCATGTTTCAGGCGACGAGCACAATGTGGTGGTGTATATATCATCCTAACTAGCGTCACGTTGTTATGGGCAAGAGTATCACCTATCATCAGCTGATCGTCCTGCTTATATCGTTGCATATTCGAATAAAAAAAAATCGGAATACCCTGATAGGAGCCGCCAACAAACATCCTTTCAGAAAATGTTTTGTGTTGCCTGCTGAATGTATAGAATAGAGGCTCTCATTACAATTGACGGGAGCTGGCTACCGTGTCGCAATGTCCAGGTACGTCAAAAACAATCGTACCTCAGTATTAACAAAAGTAGAATATTGCCACCTTTACGACAAGGGCAAATTTACGACGCGCATTGTTAAGTGAATTGCTTATGCAATTGATTTCAGTGACAACAATGCGACAGAAATAGGAAGTCAGGTATGTTTACGTGAATTTAAATTTGCGTGAAGCTTTTAGCTTTCACTTTTATTGTATTAAATTAGAATGAGCGCTTTTAAATACACTTCGAGTTATTGTTATAAAGAGGATTACATTTTTTCACTGTTTTACTCTAAAACAACAGTGCAGCGATAGTAACGAATCCTAATCAACTTATAATTATATCTGTTGTCAATATAATCTATTGATATTTAAGAAAAAAATAAAACGTTTGTTCACATTTCCTACGGAAAAATTTGAGCTGAATTCTTCTTTCTAAAATGTCTCTCCATTGCTGGAGGCTGGCCGTCAGATTTATAAATTTGTGCCTGTCTTGAGCTATATGAAACAGTTGACCAACACCGGTGTTACCAGTCCACTCTTATATGTTTCGCAGTCAGGATTAAATACATTTATTATAATACATACATATTATATATAATATAATACCGGTTGTAATAACAAAGCAATGTTGAAAATTATTCTCTGTTATTGAAGTCCATATTTATCTCAAACATTTGCTAGAAAAGTTATACTCTGATATGTATCCTTAAAAGAAACGAAGATTTTTTGGAGAAAAATATCTTAAATATTTAAAACAAAAAAAGTGAAGTTTATTTTATCTCGATTTTACAATATTATGTTTATGTAGTTTTTATTTATAACAAATTGTAAAGTTTTTATTGCTAAAGGGGCAACATTCGTTTAATAGTAGGTCATAAAACGGTCCAAAGTACCATTGTTGAGGTTACATGTGTTTTATAACAATATACGTAAAGCTATTTATAGTAATAACAGTGTTAAAGTCTGTAGTAGTTGTAAACTTTCCTTTATTTATATTAAAAAAAATAAATAAATATGTTTTTGTTACAAGCAGAAAGAAATAGTACATATTATTTCTAATTATTGTTATTAAAAGTTACTAGTTTATATTATAATCAAATTATGTAGTTACGTATCATAAGACTAAGATTTAATCTGTAAACACTTGTTGTATTTACTACAGCACCACCTATATTCATTCATAAAACAACAGAACATTTTCGTTCACAGATTTCACTCGTTAAGCGAAAGCTCTTCAGTAGCGACATCTCGTCCATATCCGTAGAAATGCTTCGGCGCGCTCCAAACAACCCTTGCTTATTCTCTACATTTCAACCCCTATAGAACCCCGTGCGCCACGATTTCGCGTCACCTTTCTAGCGCCATCTGTGGGATGGTGAGCGAACTTTTGTAAAAGCTCGTAGTTCCAGCTTCAGCCGCTAGAGACTCGCAACAGGAGAGCTTTGAATGAAATATTATTTGTTATTGAAAATGAGCTTTATGCTCTAAATTATAATGTTGTGTTTTGGCTGTCATGGTTGTGGTAGCTTCGGACGAAGTATGCAAATTATAGCGCCATTACATGGTAATTTATTTGAAACGAATGACCACTTTGCGGTGCATTGCATCGAGCAACGAACGTTTATATGGGGACCCTGACCTTATAACGCGTCAATTTATAGCCCGATGCCGTTAAACGCTCTTTTACGTAACAGCTGTTGTGCCCCGAATGATGTCTTAGTGCATCCACTGACCTTTACAAGGTTTCCTGTTTACTCATTATCAGCTACAGATTCATAGACAGTCTTTATATATGAGAATTTAATCCCGAACTTAGGAAATGTTTTACGTTTTAGTAATATTTATGTTTAAATATATGTAAGATAGTAAACAATAGTAATAAAGATAAGCAAAAGTTAATTTATACTTATGGACACAATAATATTCTGTGTATTTCTGTTAATATTAGATAGCATACGTATAGATAATGTATAAAAAGTAGGAATAATGTTAGAAAAAATGTATATAAATTAGTAGTGAATATTTTCTAAGTAAATATTGTAAATAATAGGATAAGGTAAAGCCTTGAATAATAATATCAAGAAAAATTAGAAATAAATAGAAAAAAAATATATTATTAAGGTAACAGAAATGGAAATATATAAAATATCGAATTGTGGTCAAGTTAACTAAGGATTTTTCAAAATTCTCTTAGTTTATTTGTCCAAATATACGAGTAGGAGTTAAGTGTTAAAAGCTTACATTTTTATTGTGATAAAACGTTTTTAACTAAACTACTGTATCCAAATAAGGTTTAACAGGTTAATAATGTTATATTTAAAATTTCACACTATCACAGAATTGTGATATTGATAGCATATGATGTTATTATAATAGCATGTCTTGTAATTGAGACTTCCACCCCTTATCATATGTCCACTCGCGACTAACCATTCGCGGAAGTATTATATGTATGAGTCTGTACTGTGTATTTGTAAGTACGCTGATTTATAAAGACAGCCGCTGTAAAAACACGCCTGAAATAAACAAGTGTTTTGTTGGAGAAGTTATTCGAGTATTGCTTATATCGGAGACAACATGAGATTGATGGAGTTGTTATGCGCATGATAAAAATTAACATCACAGCTATTCTGTATTCGAAAATATAGCAACGTTAGAGTAACAAGTGATGTATACTGAGATTTAAACGAAAGCTTTATTATATGTTTATATATATATATGTTAATAAAAAGTTATTAACAAGGTTTTTTTGATAATATCAGATCATATGGAAGGATATTGATTTATTGAATCTATATTTAATAAAGTGCCTTTTCTTTATTATTTTCCATAATAAGTTAAGGGTCGCTGCAGCTTTTATTTTTGCCGCTGAAACTTAATATGTATATATTACTAAGTTAGGTTTTATTTGTAAGGGGATGTAATTAATATTATAAAATAAAGAGGGTATCAAAAAGGCGATACTTTATGTGTTAATACGACGATAGCATTTGTATGTTGTGTAAACAAGCACCACATTGTTATGGATGTATCATTAAGCATCAGCAATATATTAACGTGAACTGATATAGTACAAATAAAAAGATGATTTTTATAAAACTTGTTATGGGATTCTTACTGGATTCTCAGTATTAATAATAGCTTTAATAACCTATGTAAGCGGTAAGGGGAGTAAGAGGTTCCGCTCAACATCTTACGGAGTACGAGTCAACTCTACCTCCATGCGGTATTCCCTGCTGAATAACAGAAGAAGCTCTGACAATGCACCAACCCGCATTGGGCCTAACGATGAACTCAAGTGCCTAGCGGGACCAGTAGATGTCCTGAACATAACGAAAGTTGGTGAGGTGCCGTTGCCAGAGTTGCGAACAAACCCCGGCTGTCAAAGATTTCGCTTCAAACGACGTTGGCCCTGACAACCTATAACGCACCCACACTGCGGACCGAGGAAAAGCTGATAGAACTAGAAGAATAATTGAGCAGGATTCGCTGGAGCGTAGTGAAATTGTCTGAGATCCGAAGAGAGGGTGAGGATACTATGACTCTAAAATCTGGCAATTTGTTCTATTACCGGGAGAACGAATAACTGTCCCAGGGTGGTTTCAGGTTCATCGTTCACAAGTATCTCGTTAATATACTTGTACACATCTGGAGTGTATCGAATAGAGTAGCAAATCATATACTCAGAATCACCAAACAGTATTCGTTGATGGTCATACAGACATACGCGCCAACCTCGACCCACTCCGATAAGAAACTGGAAATAATATATGAGGACATCTCTCAGACAATGCCTTCTTCCAGTACTCATTACACCGTTGTCATGGGAAATTTCAACGCAAGGCTAAGCAAACGCTGCGGTGAGGAGTTGTAAGTGGAGCACTTTGATGAAGGAATCCCAAACTACTGACGATACATGCTGGTCGACTTTTTGGAATAGGAAAGTCTGTATATGATGACTCCTTTGTTACCTGAGACCGTCCAAGTATGTATGACCGCAGTTGCTATATCCGCCGCGAAACAGTAGTGAACAAATGTTACTGTGTTCCGGTTTGAACGGAGCGACGGTTAGTTAAATTAGGGGGGGTAGGTGAGGAAATTTAACATCTTACATCTTAAGGCGACGAGAACAGTGTGGCGCGGTATATTACTTATCATCAGGTGAACGTTTCGCTCGTCTTGACCTTTTGTTGAATAATATATATACATGTTTCGTCGAACAAAAAGTACAAGCAATAATTTGCTCCCGATGAAATGATGACTCTATCTGAAATATGAATTCATCCGATGAAAATAATCGGCGCATACTCGAGATAAACATCACATAAATTATCCAATTATAATGTTTGAGTTCACTTAATAACCATTAAAGATGGAGGTCCCATTAGCAAGGAATCATAACACTTGTGCTGTAACGTTTATTTCGTTTCGCGCCCATAATGGCGTGTCAACATTAAATACTACGTGGAAACGATACAAGCTCGGCAAGAAAGCAGTCGTTTTTTGATCCACGGTGTCACCTGCTCGCGGACGTGTTGACGCGTCCGCCGGTTAAATGGACATCTCGGACGATGTCGCTGTTTGTCAGAACCGCTCACTAATGACTTGCAACGCAATCAATTTCGTGTACCATATCAACATTAAAATCTCACTCTAGATGTTTCCACGATTCGAATCCGCTGTACCCGCTGAAGCACGACTGAGATGCGGAACGTCTGATTACATTTAACAAGTGTTTAAAGTTTGTTATCGCTGTAGGAATTGAATTCCAATAAAGTACATAAAAATCGTTCATAAATTTTGAACTTTAAATACGTTTGCTTGCTTATTCAATTTTACTTCAAGTTATATTTCAAGTTGATCTACGTGAACTTAAAGCAGATTGTTCTTTAATTGATATAATTGTTTTCTTATAACTTTCTTCAGGCAATGAAACAACTTAAACACTTGAATGTAAATGCAATATTTGTGCATTCTATGTATGTCAAAATATTTGTTACGATTATTTCGTTATTATGAAAGTTAAATTGCACTTTATTTCTCTAAAATATTGCACAATAAACGATCTAAATAAATAGTTGTTATTAGTATAAACAGTTTCTGTAATCTGTTGATCTTTAATGCTCCCAGTCATTTCATAGACTTATAAAGCTCATTACATGCTGGGCTCGTTGATAGTTGCAATTGTATTTTAGTTTAATTACTCAGGTTGAGAGACGCTGTCTAATTAGACGACTTATGTGTTAATTAACACATAACCCTACTTTGTAGTATTCTATGATTTTATAGATCATGATTCATTTATTGCGAGATGAATGTGGTGCTATTGCTTTAGCGTATAGATGGTAGAAATATTGCTCGGGACGATTGTAGTGTCTAGGTAAAAAAGTGTTGAGAATAGCTAATCAGTTTGGTATAGGCGTCTCCGGGGACCAATCGTAATGGTGCGAGGGTGCATGTCTCCGATCGTGGGCACGAGATAGCATTGTGCAGCGGCTAGCGGCGATCGCGGCGCCGATTGGGCCGGCCTGTCGCTTACGTGTCGCCTCTCCCGGTATCGCGGGCCGCATCGCACGCAAATTATAATCGATACCATTATTGTAATATCCTACTGTAAACCAACGTACATACGAACTGATTCATATTTAGTCCCCTCGCAGTCCAAACCGTGCAAGATCTTAAAGGCACCACGATACGACCTTCTTGTGGCATGTCTCTTATCGTAGACCGTCGGCGTAGCTAGAATATAACACAGCTTCAATTTCTGCTCACCAAATAGTAGTTTACACACATTACTGTGTCTGAACTGCGTTGTAGCTAGTGACATTACTGGAGTATCAAAATTTAGTATCTTCGGTCTCAAGACAACAAGTAAAATATGGTGCAGTGTATATTATAATACCTAGGGCCAAATTATTATGGAACGTCTCACTGGTCTCGTTGCTTCGTCAGTTTAGTTTTTAACATCTTTATTGTAACATATTGTAACGATAAATAATAGTTTTGCATTGTTATTATAAACGGCATTGCCATATAACCACATCATTTTCTTTGTGTCATATCAGTACTATTTTCTCCGAAACTTAAAGAAAGTTCATTTACTTCTGGAGACCACATTCGAAAGTAACTCTGAATATTTAATAAACACATTTAGATCTTCTAGAAACCGTTAGTGCTACTGAAGTAGTGCTAAGATACCACCGCAGTTCCTATTTATGCCGCCAAACAGTAGTGTACAAACATTACTGTGTTCAGGATTATAGGATGTTGTAACTAGTAAAACTACTGGGTTAATCAGACTTAACATCCTGTCTTATGGCGACAAGCGCAATATAGTGAGAGTATAATATCGCATCTAGATATATACTAGATATATTGATATGGGCGGATGTGTCACTTACCATCAGGTGAACTTCCTAGTCTCTCGTCCTTAATCAAAAAAAAAAAATGCTGTGGCCCAAAGTAAAGAGCGTAGTCATCAATGGCTAGTTATTAATTAAACGACGTTTAGCTCAGTCGTGTTTGCTACATAAATATTTATAACTCACTGACAGCTGTTAACTTGATAGATGTTTTAACTGAATGTGCACAAAGAGTCATAATGACATAGGCTCATAAGTTTATTGTAATCAATCGATCATATTTGATATTAATGCGTTACATTAACGTCGCAAAGTGGACTAGCCCTTAAGTTCGCACGACTATTGTTCGTTTTCTTTGTCTGCAACAAAGCGCTAGATAGGTGATCGGGAAAAATATTGTTGTTTTAATTGCGGCTTTCAACGCCGTAAGATATACGCCGCGATGCTTTGTCTTCTGACAGGTTTTGATGCAACCGTGCCTTTTCCTTCGTTAAGCCGCTTCTGACACTTGGTGCAGTGTGTACTTTTGTGTTTGCAACGTACGTAATAAGATTAATATCTGTTGAAGTTCCTTTAATACACACTAAAAATATTGTAAGAATTATGATTAAAAACTTGGTCAAACTTTTTTACAAATACGCAAAATCTAAGTATTAATATTAAATTGTATTTGTTTTATTTAATTAAGCGACTAGACGAGCCGGACGTTTATCTGATGGTATAAGATGCGCCTGCCCATAACAACGTGGCGCTAGCTACAATGATATATACTGCACCACATTGCACTCGTTGCCTAAGACATAAGATGTAGTCTCATTACCCCAAAATTACACTATCGTTTTACTTAATTAGTTTATATATATATATATATATATAAAGCAAAAAAATACTTTAATGTACAATTTATTTTCATTTCCGTATTGATTATACGGTAATGGAGCATCTGAGCTTCATACGCGTATATTTTCTACTAGCTATATATATATCTTTAGCTACGTGTGAGAAAAAGTAAAAAAAAATAATTTAGCATGTAAAATAAATAACAAATAAAAACAGCATCTTTTATATGAATATTAACGATTTTGATATGCTAAACATATTCTATCAAGCTTTTCGTATGTTTAAATATAAATTTTATTTAATATAATATTACGTTTGAATTAAATTCTAAAAGTCTTCGTATGTGTTTATGTAAACAAACATGATTACGCGTAACATCGATCGCCCACCAACTGATTGATAACAAGTAATGTTACTTGCACGTAGGCCGATTGCTTGCAGAATAGAAAAGTGTAGAAAGTTCTTGGCAGGCAGCAGGCGGTCAAAGATGCAGTTAAAACTATAACTTTGAAGTGAAACTAATGCATTAGACAGAAGAATGGATATAGATTAGTACTGCGAACTGAATAATATATCCACTATTACTTTAGCCACTCCTACGAGTATAAGAGAAATCAGATTAGATTAAATGATAGGTAGAAAATATTCACATAATATCGGGTCCTTTCATATGAAATTGGCGTTTTGTACGGGAGGAATATACGAGAAAGGAATTAAAAAGTAGTGAGAACGACATATATACTCCATGGTAAGAAAAAAATAAATACTGGCATAGCTCAGATACATATTTGTAATATTAATAACGAAAAAAATCTTCGATACTCTTTTGTTTTTTTTTCTTAATGTAGTCATTTGTTAGCTTCGTGTCGGAATGTGTTCTCGAAGATGGAGAAAAACGAAGTGCGAACTGTTATTAAATACCTGTGTTTAATAAAGTTAACGACGCAAGATATTCATTGCGATCTGCAGAAAACATTAAGAGAGTCTGCTCCGCCGTATTCGACTGTCGCAAGGTGGGCTTCTCAATTTCGAGTACGGAGAACGAGCACTGAAGACGAACATCGTTGCGGCCGTCACCCAAGATAATGTTGCGAAAGTCGAGAAAATTGTATTGAGCGATCGAAGAGTTACCATCCGATACTTAATTCAAGAATCGGGCATTTGATATGGCAGTATTCAATCCATATTGAAACAATCTTTGAATATGAGAAAAGTCTCCGTAAGATCGGTGCCGAGAATGTTAACCCACAGTCAGAAACAAAATCGACTTGACATTTCGAAGATATTGTTGGACAAGTTTCAAGAAGATTCTGAAAACTTTTTGTCTCGTTTCGTAACAATGGACGAAAAATGGGTCATCAATCTTCGCAACGGAAACGGCCATCATCACCGACCCCGAAGAACTTTCGTGCCCTAGCATCGGCTGGTAAGGTTTTGGCTTCAATATTTGGGAACTCGTAAGGGATATCGTAAGGCATACCTGGATCGTGGAACCACTATTACAGGCCAACAATATGCAATTTTAATTCCCAAGTTGAGAAATGCCATCAAAGAGAAAACGAGAGGGAAACTTCGAAGAGGCGTGCTGTTTCATCACGATAACGCACGCAACACAGGTCGGCAGCGACGATGGCTGCCATTCAGCAAGCTGACTTCGAATTGGTTGACCACCCCACTTATTTACCAGATCTGGCACCTAACGATTTTTATCTGTTTCCCATATTGAAAAATTCTTAAGAGAAAACAGGTACGAAGACGATAACGAGGTGATGGATGCCGTGGAGAGCTTTTTGCAGGACCAAAACAAAAAATATCAGGAAAAAACAAATGAATGACTGTTTTCAAAATTCAAATGTACTAGCTAAATGAATTTATAAATTTGAATTTGGAATTCTTAACTAAAAAGGAGATATTTCAGATCAAAGTGGTCAGTACGATAAAACGCTTATTTCATATGTGAGCACCTAATATTAAATACCCACGGAGATGTTATTTACTTTAATATCATTAATATTTTGTTCAACTTGTAGAATACCAAATATTCTTCAAACGTACCTCACGCCATTTCTGGAAAAGGTCGTATAAAATATACTCCGTGATTATAAGAATATTAATTATGAAAGACATATTTTCGGAATACTATCAAATTAGATACATCTTTAGTTTCTGTACAATTAGTAGTGAATTTGGTGCTTTCAAAAGTAGTCTCATAATAATAATACAGTTAAATCGGGGTATGGGAAAGATTGGCAAATGTGAGAAAATGAATAGGCAAAATCGCGTTTTTTTTTTTTTGATGGAGGCGATCGGATGCCTGCAGAAGACAATGGTGTACTGGTCAAACAGAACTGGTGAGTGCACAGAGAATGCAGTGATGTGGATGTAGTTAAACAGGGGCACGCATGTGGCGAGTGATACTCCGTAGTTAATTCAATTTACACATGAACAGGATCGTAACAGAACTACGAGGATTAATAAGGTGGGAAGTGTGGACGCTCTGGTGATGATTCAATTAAATTTAATGGGTGTCACTCCAGACACTTGATGATAAACGATTTGAGTTTGGCAATATGGTGAATGGATGTGTTTTTAATAATTGATATATTTATATGCTCGATTTTTCTCGTGAATATTTGAATTATTATTTTATGTATATTATTAAGATATGTAGTGGTGCAGATGATTTCGTGCTGTCTTAAAATTCTAACAAAAACACAAGCTTTCCCGTTTAACTATATGGATCTTGCACATGGAACTAACTATTGTCAAATATATATATGTATAACTATGCCATAACCAGAAATTATAATTGTCATCACCATCATCATTACATATAAGACGATGATAATAATTGGAGAGGAGTAGTATATATGGAGTAGCATAAGGTTGTATACCTTATGCTATGTACTCTTCTCCCAAACAGCTTTAAATCTATACAATCGCAACTCAAGGTTTCATGAGTAACAATTTAGAAAATGAAATCTAAAAATGTTTGAAATTGGTTCAGCTTTCGTCTGTCGATCGAATATCAGAAAACAAAGTAGGCTAAACATAGTTTCGTAGATATAAATTTGAAGGTACCAGGTCGTAGTGAACACCGCGATGGCGATAAAAGTTAGATTTCAATTTTAACTGAATAGTAAGACGCGTAAGTAAAGATCTTTTTTCATGTTAACAAGTTCACGATAAAAGTTTCAAAATGAAGTAAAACGGAAAACCAGAAAATGTTTAAATATATTTAGGGGTTTAATTTATTAGATTATATTAGATTTAAATATATAAGAAGAGAAGTAATAAGTAAAATTAAGATTGTGCCAGGTTATCGTTAGTACAAAATAGTTATCGTAAAACCTAATAGACGAACACTCTTGGACATAGGTCTCTTGTAAGGTATTATAAATAAAGTTATTTAAAAAAAAATTATATACTTACTTTTATTCGGTCTCAATGTTTACTTTCAATCGGACGATTTTTGTATGAATTTATACTTATGGTTCAAGGATTGGCTGCAAGAGTTATTCCTTGAACCATGTGAATACCATGATAAAAATAAAAATTTACTGTTACAGTATAAACCAATTAAAAACTTTTTTTTCTCCCATTAGTGTTAAAATTAATGCAAAGTATATCTGAAGCCGGAGCTTTTAATATGTACTATGCTTTGCATAACAAAGAAATCAAAACCAACAGAATCCATATTTTATACAACTTGGCTATCACGCAAGAGGTAAAACTAAAGCGTTTGTTTGCATGTTACAGTATAAACTAGTTCGGAACTACGTCGCTAACAAACAGCAGCCTGCACAGCTGCCTGCACAGCAACGTGTCTTATCAATTATTGAACAAGTGGACAGTAGTCAAGCGCATCCGGCACTACAAATCGCGGCCGCGTCTCCCGACAGCCGGACTTAGCTGATGTCACAACGCAGAAGCTCACAACTAGGTGTTTAATGATACAATAATTTGCATACCGTCTTTGCGAAGCGAAACTCGATCTATTCTCACGTCTATCTCCGCAGCCGTCCGCGCTTCCCTTTTAAAGTTACCACTCCTTTTATTTGGACGCATGTTAAATATCAGCGATCTTCAATGCTATTAACGCTCGAAGAATTTTCGGAGTAAGCGAAAGCTACCGTTGACTTACCATTTAATTACGCCGCATTATTGTTTGTGTAGCGATATTACCTGCGAACGATAAGAAAACACTTTAGTACTGTCGTACGAGTATATACTTCATACGGGTGTAAGTGGAGGTTATGAAATTGCGGGAATTGAAAAAGGTGTTGAATCAATTAAAGGTTCGGGCGCTGTGTCGAGCGAGCTGGTGCGGGCCGGGTGAGGGTCTGGAGCGGGCCGGCAGCGGGCCGCCGCGCTAAACCCCGGCGCACAATCTGACATTTATGAGCGCTATAAAAACGCTCAAGCAGTGACTTTTACTACTTGTTTAGTGAACATAAATGTCTTTGCCTCGCCCGCGTTCAACGTCGTACGTATTTAAAAGCGCACTGTTTCGTGCAGTTTTGCTCCTTTTGCCCCCCTTTTTATTAACCGTTGTGCAACTGTATAACGCTTTGCTTACTCCTCAGTTGCGATTTATCGCCGACGTCCTTTAACTTTATTTTGTCTGTTTAAAACAGATTATTTAAATATATATGTAAATAATTCTAATTAAGATATTTCGTTTATAACTAACAATGCAAAATAGTTTACTATTTAGTTGCTTATTACCCTGGAGTTTCGAGTAGTTTGCAGCACCTTAAGAGTGACGTGATTGATGTCCTGAATCATATTTATCAAAGAGTACTAACTATCGTTTTAGTTATTGTTCACAGTCCGATCTACGCAGGATGTCTTGGTATGTGGTTCAGTTTTAATAATAATTGGATTGTAAGCAGGTGGTACCCAACCGTTATCGATTAAATTTAAAGTATTACTTACTATCTCACATAAACTAATACAGCTTTTACATAAATAACAACAAATATGAAATAATTAAGCAACAAATTACAATGTGACAGTCTTGTGTATCACTTTTTCATTGATCCTTTATTGGTCTAACCTTTATCCCTTATATCTTAATAATCCTGCTCACTGAAGCGATAAGCGAAATTTAAATAAAAACATCATAGTCTTCGAAGATTTTTTTTTTGAAATTCACTACGTTAACAGGTGAAAGGTTTTTTTATACTATTGCAATACTTTTTTCAATTTCAATAGGTCACTCATTAGAAGAATTACTTATCAGCTTCACCGGTGGCCATTAAACTTTTATTGTCGTAGGTGTTACGTATTCCGCGTTCGTACGGCTGCTACGGTGCTAGATATGTATTATCAATTTTGGCACAGGCCACCCACAAGTGTTTCTACATACCTCCAGGTGCCGCGGCACGGCCTTCAAAGAATAACAATGTTGTTTACTCGCATCCTAGCAAGGCTCTTGGGACAATAGGCGTCTGAGCTTAGCTACTCCCCTACCAGGTTCGATGACTAATTGATGTTTATAATACTGTAATTATTTTATTTATATACTAGGTAATATGTCATGATATTTAAGAAAATTTGCAAATAGTGCAATTTAATAAACACTATTAATCTCATAACAGATTTTTTACTATTTTTTAATAACAAATAATAATAAGTATACCTTGAACACATCGAGCAAAAATATTGCTAAAATTTGTTTTTAACTTTTTAAATGATTCCTAAATATATATCTTTTTTTTTCGATTGAGCTACGAGACGGGCGGCACGTTCACCTGGTAGTAAGTGATAAGCCCGCCTATAGCAACGTGGTGTTAGTTAAGACAGTATGCACTCCACCATTTTGTTCGCGTCGCCAGATACATAAGATGTTGAGTCTCGTTACCTCAGTAATTACACCCTGCTATTTGGCGGCAGAAACAGGCATTGCGGTGATAACCACCTAGTCGGTTTCCGGTCTCCTTGTTGGTCATATAAGATTGATAATAAGCTTAAGTAAAAGCATAGATTAAAGTAACGTAAAAACAAACGTAAATAATTCAAATAAGCGTTTATATATAAACTGTGTAAATAGTAGGATAAAAAAATAAAGCCTTGAGGAATAACACCATCACAGAAAATCAGGAGAGAAAAGAAAAACCAGACTGTACTCTGAATGATATTAATTTATAGATTGGAGATCAACGGAGATAAAATACATTAATGTTATCAGTTAATTTTTTTTACTCATATATTGTACGAGCAATATGTACTTGTAGCTTATTATATATATTTTAATATGCTGTTGTCGTACGCGCTATACGTTTCGAAGAAGCGCGGGTACGATCCTCACAGCTTGTGCTTCCGAGGAAGGAAAATATTCTAAGGAAACCGATGTAAGCCTTTACGGACATGAAGAATAACCAAGCCACAATTAACAAACGTGATGAAAATCATTAACTCTCTCCTTGTAAGAGAATGCCCGAATTCCAGTTTTGAGAACAATAAGAGGGTTGATTATTTTTTTTGTGTGTGTTATTACTGAAAATTTTTTTTAGTGTTTCGGTTTCTTAAACAAGAATAGGTTTTTTTTTAATTATTTTGGTTACAACAAATTTCTTTCTTTATTGTTAAGCCGGTAGAAAATACGAAGGTTGAGAAATAGTCTTGCAAAAATATATTATTAATATATCAACTGTATAGATGATGAAGACTTTTATTAACGGTTTGTTTTACGACTGCACGCGTAACTGTAAAGGATGCGAAGGGAGACCTTAAAGCACTGTTTACTATTCCTTAGCGGCCTTTGTGTAATTCAAGCACCAAAAGAAAGTCCTTCTGCATACCATAGTAATGTATTCGTCGGCCAAACCGTACCTTGTTTTCGCCACAAATTAGACGATTAAGAGTCGAGGGGTGACGCTATATCTATTCAATTAAAGCCGAGTACGCCCCGGTCACCTACCGCGTCGATTTTTAATCGTATGTATGCAACGTGCGAATCGCGGCGGCATTTCGCATATCAATGCGTCGGACAAATCGATGGAAAAAAAAAATGGCAGCGCGTGTCCTGCGGAGGTGTGATCGGAGATTTTAAAACAATTATCGCTCGTTCTCCTCATTCGCATAATTAAGACTAAAACAAATCAAAACTCTCAACTAACACATCAAGAGAACATTGAACATTTATATATCATATGTATGTATATATATATATTACTTTATTATTAGAGAGAATCGCGGGAACCCACTGGATGCGAGCAACGCAGGACCGACCGACGTGAAGTTCTTTGGGGGAGGTCTATGTCTAGCAGTGGACATCTATCGGCTGATGATGATGGTGATTAGTAGCTGTTCCCCGTCCGCTTTAAGCCCTAATACAGAGATAGATTTGAAATTTGTCTGAAATATTCCTTGAAAGCCACCGCAACCGCATGAGTAATGCGTAATGAAAATGTATGAAAATCAAAGAATAAATAGCTTATGACGATATAAAAATTATTCCGCGTCGATAAATTCACTAATTATCACGTGATTGGCGAACAAACAAAACTCATTTTCATTATATATATATGTGGATATATGTTTTCGTTATAACGTTAAATGAAACCATTTGTGGACGTAGCAGTGTACAGTTCTTTTCAACCAACTTAAGATGGTCAAGTAAACTACATTTTCAATATGTGGTATACGCAATATTTTAAAAATAAATTAACAGAATGTGAGAAATAAAAAAACTATAACTAAAGGGTAATAACAATAAATTTAAATCAACAAGAGTCGTATCGATCGTAGTCGCATAAAACGTATATAATTTATTCATTAGTTTTTCCCGTGTATGGCGTCCGTCGCTTGGACATCGAATAGAGATGTGCAATTTGTAAAATTGTGAATACTTTGCAAAACGCATCGAAAATTTATGGCATTACCTCGGCATGGGGTGTAAAGGGTGAAAAAACTCACAGGATCCAAGTCAACCTCACCTGCTCCTAGTGCACCCTGCTAATCAACAGACAAAGCTCTGGCTCGTACCAACCCGCATTGGGCCAGCGAGGTCAGAATGGTCCAGATTCCCCAATATAAACTCCCTAGAAACGTAGAGATCTTTAGGGTAGGCATATATTCAACAGTGGACGTTAATCGGCTGATGATGGTGATGATGACGTCAGCAATATTCCATTAAACAGTCACGTAATATCTTTTGCTGTAATTAGCCTAAAGTTACAGAAACCATCCTTTTTTTATTGCATTAAGCGAAGAGACGAGCAGGATCTTTACCTTGTGATAAGTGATACGTCTGCCCATATTAATGTGATGCTAGTTAGGGTTATATATACTCCACCACATTGCGCTCATCGGCTGAGACGTAAGATGTTTAGTTTCGTTACTCAGTAGTTACACTAGCTACAGCGCCCATTCAAACCGGAACATAGTAATGTTTGCACACTACTGTTTGGCAGTAAATATATCAGGTCTCCGGCGATAGAGACCAACAACCACTTGTACTACCTACTAATTCCTATTTAGGTTATCGGGTAGTTTAACAAAGTGAAGGATTCATAAATATTGGAATGCGAAATATTCATGCAAAAAGAACAAATAGAAATTACCAGAAAAGTGGTGGTAAGTATCTGTTGTCGGAGATCGTCTAGGAAGGTACCACCGCAGCTTTTATTTCTGCTGGCAATCAGTACTGTGCAAAATTTACTGTTTCCGGTTGAAGAGCGTTGTAGCAGTAGTACCGAAGTTGTTACATGCAGGCGTAACAGTTACTATCATGTGTACATCCCACTCGTCTTGGCGCTTAATTAAATAAAGAAAAAAAATATTATTAATATTGATAGCGTGTATATTTTATGTAATTTGAGATATTTTTGAAAAGAATATATAATATATTAATAATATTTTTGAAATTTTTGAAAAGTTTTGCAAATAAATAACTTCCGTTTTACTATATTAACCTGGTTATAGTGAAGTCTTCTTTCATCGTGTGCATGTGGTGCAAATGCATCTACGAGGCACAATTTGTCAGATGTGTTATCAGCATGTAACAGACGCTTGGCCAGTGCTCCGTCGGCCACTATGTCTTTCAATCAGCTGTAATGGACACAAGTTAATCGTGTCTTGATACATTAGTGTAGAGTGTTTGTGACGTTTTAAAATTAGGATCATATTTTGGTTCATCATTATATTTTACTGGTTTATTTGTTGACGGGCACCGTCTAGGTAGCTACCACCACAGCTCCCATTTCTGTCGCCAAACAGTAGTGTGCAAACATTACTGTGTTCCATATTGATGGGATCGTAGTTAGCGAAATTACTGGGGTAACGAGACTTGACAACTTATATCTCAAAAGCGACGATCACAATGTAGTGCAGTGTATACCATCTTAAATAGTGGAACGTTATTAAGACGGACCTGTTACTTATTATCAGGTGAACGTCTCGTTAGTCTCGACGCTACAGTGTATCAAAAAAAAGGTAGTGTAGTGTATTATTTAATGATGTTTAATCTAGTTGTTTGACCGACCTATGCAACTGGATAGTGGGCCTAACTTTACAGTAGTAGTAAACATTTTTTTTATATTTTAGAACAGATGCCAATTTAATTTTATATTACCTTAGTTGAGTGTAAAGAACCTAAAAATCAAGATATCATTCTCAACCTATTCTACCATTTTGGATGTTCTAGTCTCTCATTGCGAAGAAGTACCTTGATCGGGATTTTAATGTAGATCATAGTAGATATATTAGAATCAGAAGCAATCTATGCTCATATGCATTAGAAAAGACGTGAAAGCTTGGTTAGATTTCAAGGCAAAATTATTCATCATCATCATTTCAAACGCTATACGTCCACTGCTGGACATGGGTCTCAAAGTGATTACCTTTTAATAAATGTTTTACAAAATCCTGATTGGACTATAACATTTCTAACAAGATCGACCAATAAAATATTAATGAATAAGATGTTATTATACTAAATGTTTACTTCAAGATTAGAAGAGTTTCTCTAATATAAAAAGATTATTTAATAAGATAAAAGAAATTTGTACTCTCGTTTACGAAAGACGTCTGTCATCAAAGTAAACTTTCTATACAAGAAGTATTTTAACATGAAAGTCATGGAGTTTAACAAGGAAATGGTAAAAAAAATTAATGTTTGTTTTACTGTTGTAATTATACTTTGTATATATTTTTTATTTAATGTATCATCGTATCTCGTTATTTAAGAAAATTTTAATTTTCTTACAAAAAAAAACCGTTAAGGAGAGAAGTGAATCTTGGTCCCCGTGGGGCGGCGGATATTAATGCCTTATTCAGTATGTTTTTTATAGGCGAGAGCCGTTGTACATATTTAATTACTGCAAATGAGATTAAAATATGTAAGGACACAAAAGAATAATTGCATAAGATAAACATATTTTAACTTTTTTTAGATTTATTTACGTATGAAAAAGTAAGCGCCGAGCGTAATGTTTTCAAAAAAAAAATATTAATTAAATTTTCGATTCATGTTTACTGTTGTATAGTAATCAGTGACTACTTTAAACAGGTTTCAGAGACTACAGTTTTATTTTTTTCTAACAGAACATAGCTAGCATATTGGCTCTTTTAAATGGACAAATAATGTATTCAACATTTGGGAATAATAATGATAAGGATATATATATATACATATTTATTATATTGTATCAAATTTGTGCGATTTTTATCAAAATTAGACCATATTTTTAATTCCACGAAGCGACGAAATAAACAATACCTTCCTGATAAGCATTACAACTGCGGTCTTAGTATGATAAACACAGCACCATGTTTTGATAAATCTCGTTATCCCAGTAGTAATTACTAGCTCTCTCAAACTGGAACACAGTAATATTGCACACGTTCGGCGGTAGGTATAGGTATTGTAGTGGTACCCACCTAGATTATCTAAGCTATCTCCAGTATCTTCGCGATAATATCTGAAAACTGTGTATTATTTTCTGCTATAGCTATATAATATGTATTATAAAAAATAAGAATTTTTAATGATTCTTCTAGTAATAGTTGTAGTACCGAATTAAATTTCTTCAGTACTGTATGTGTAATTAATTTGTGTGCGTAACATATTGACTGGCGAATTGTCTAAGCTAACTAACTGGACGCTGATTTAAACGTTAATCGACGGGTGTCGAAATTAATAATTACTTTGGACATTGGAGCGCAGTCGTTTCGCATGCAGATTGGTATGCTAACGAATGATTAACTATGTATGCATTTTGCGCCCGGATTTAGTTTTGCTTTGTTCGAACTTTGGCTGTCAATCAACAATTTCAACACTCACAAACAAACGCGAGCTGTTCGCGTGAATGATATCTACATTAAAGAAGGATTGAGAATATTGCCAACTTACACAAAAGAACTATAAATAAACGATGAAGTTATATTAAACCTTTTTCTATTAGAAAGTATTAATAACGTCACTTTAATATTTCTGTCTGGAATGCATATAAAACAAATCCAATAGTTTCAAAAGTTTGGAGTATCATCATTATTGCCGGGAACCGTCTAAGTACGAGTAAGTACCACCAAAGCTCCAATTTCAGCCGCACTAATAGCAGTGTGTAAACATTAGTCTGTTCCGGTTTGCAGAGTGCTGTAGTTAATGAATTACTGGGGAAATGAGACTTAACCTCTTATGTCTCAATATGAGGAGCATGATTTGGTACGGTGTATATCATTTTAACTAGCGCAACATTGTTATAAACAAGTGTTTCACTTACCGACGGGTGAACTTCTGAGTCATCTCGTCGCTTCTTAGAACAAAGAAAATTAAAAGACATTTAATACGATTTGTTTATGTGTAATTTCTGCTAATACTTTCTATCTTAAAACAATCATCGGTTATGATTATTACAACGTTGAAGATTGAGAAGTAAATGAGATAGATTAGTTGATCACACAACTCAGCGGTAGTCGTTGTTCGTGTTAGAAAATGAATCTGAACGATGACAACTTAAAAAACCTGTAGACAGAGGAACATATTTCAAATCGAGTCCAAAGAAACAATAATGTCGGAGCGGCAGTTGAGTAAATTGTCCAGTTCGCTAACATTAATAATAACATCTCAACAAGTCACCGCGCCACATAAAATTTCTGCACCATTTGCCGTCCACGGTCCTCGCATGATGTATGAGATGATCTGTGCGGACGTTCGCGCGGAGAGGCACTATGCTATCAGCTGTGCAGTGATTTCGATAAATATACATTACCTATCCGATTGTTAACTTCATACTCCAATTATAATTATAAACTGATTAATTATTTAACAGTTATCATTAGTAAACAGTTATTATTACAATGCACTAATAAATTATTTAAATCATAATTAATATATAACGTGCTATTAACACGCGATATAATGTTTTCCTTACACAAGTTATTGTATACATATTTATGTGTTTGATTAAAAATAATGAGCTTATTACGGTCATGTTTAAACAAGACTAGAAGAAATAAAACAACGTTAACCTTGCTAAAGAAGACTAAACGCGAAAGACGTTCCTCCTCTTGGGTAACAACGGTCCAGAAGGACTTAAATGAAGACAATCATAAAAATCTCCCAAATTGTGATGAATTTAGGATAAGCAATGATGTCCCAAAATAACTGACAAAAAAGAAAATAATAGATATATTTATTTATTTAAACGATTTATTATTAATATATATTGATTTATTTAAAGTTTTTCCTTAACTTACGAACTAAAACTTAATTAGGTAACAGTAATCTTACTAGTTTGAGGATTTCACAGCATTAATGGAGATAAACTAATATTAGATAAGTAAGAACAAAAGTAAGAAGATTAGATATATATTTTAACTATACCGCAGTTAAAGTATTATAAGTTACTCTTTATATGAACTAAACGTTGTCATCGCCGCTAGGTACCATTATATCATATCATATTGATAAGACTTTTTGAAGTATTTACAAATTATGTTAAATTAATTTCTATGTGAAATATTCTGTAAACAAAATATCGTATAAACAGGTAATGATTATAATATTTAAATTCTTGTTTTTTATTGTTTTCACGAAACTTATCCGACGCGTGCTCACATTACCATAGAAAATCTATCACCATCAATATTAATATCTACGTTACATATATTATCACAACTAACCAATTGGATTTAGAATAAATAAATGTAGTCCTTAAAACAAATCGTACATATTAATTTATTATAATCCTTATAAACATTTATTTAACATAATGTGATAATGGTGTACATATTTTAAAATAGACTCCGTGTGAATTGATTTCAGCGCATACCCGAGACCGTATGCCAAGTGTCTGAGGATTCGTTGGCGTCGGTCGGGCATAATATCTGAATATACGTCGTGACAATAATGTAGTAACACTGCCCCAAATTTTAAAATGCTTCCTCAATGTCTGAAGAATTATTTCAAAAGATACTTCGCTTTAGAAATGATAGATCTCCGCGGCCCGAGACCATATCGCAATGCCTATTTCTGACGGCAAACATTACTGTGTCCGGAGGGATGTTGTACGGTGACTAGTATAATATGGTATTGTTTTTATCATACAATTAGCGCCATTGGGTTTATCACTTGCTGAGGTTGTATTTCGAACGGACGTCTCCAAACGCTGATTAAGACCACGCAATGGGTTTTATTAAAAATCCTCAAATAACCTAGCGATTTTTCTCCCAGAAGACTGAGTATCTTTTCGGGATTCCCCGCCTTCCTCGACACAAAAATAAAGATCTTATCACATACCATTAGAATAGACTAAATTTTTGAGCTTTATTACCAATGAACTTTATTATATTAGTATTATTTTATTATGAAGAAACCTTCAACGGATATTGTCTGATCTTTCTCCTGCTCATTACGTAGGTACAAGTTGTATAATGCAAATCCACAATTTCCATACGATTATTTCCCGGAAGCAAAACCGTGTCACATCGGCCACTTCAGGTCGGTCCAACATTAACATGCATCGGACAGGTGATCCAGGGGTTATCACGTATCGAATAGAATAGAGTCATAATGTTTTATGACCCCTTGTCCGCCTTACTGGTCTCTGTATTCGATTCTGGAATGTTAAAATGGCGCAAGCAATCGGAACTATAGATTGATACGCATTTAAACTTGTCGATGTTAGCTTTTAAAGAGCTGAGTATTTTGTTTTTGTCAGTTTCATTTCTGATAAGCAAAAATAACTTCGTATATATGTACCTACTCTCGCAATATGATGTTAGATAATATATCTTCTCAGCGCAGTTGCTTCAACGAGTACTCGACCTTACAAACAGGAATGTTAGTTTACCGAAGTGGTACTGTCCTTCTTATGTCGTTGTCTGTACGACCTTGACGGCATTTCTATC
Organism: Ornithoptera priamus; assembly: GCA_029034505.1. Taxonomy (NCBI): domain Eukaryota; kingdom Metazoa; phylum Arthropoda; class Insecta; order Lepidoptera; family Papilionidae; genus Ornithoptera; species Ornithoptera priamus. Next base: position 3,998,371 of record JARDWD010000331.1, read on the forward strand.
TTGACATATAATTATAAAATTGAAAATATGTTTTTTTTTTTAAGTTTTGTAATAGATTATAAACTTTTTAAAAGATTAGGCAATATATAAATTTCTTGATAAGTTTACCATATACTTTTTAGTTCATACTTTATAAGGTATATTACATTAAATACTATATAATGTAATAAACCTTATAAACACCTTTGCATGTATTAGAGAATAGCGAGCTTTATTCAAGGGTTCTAAATATATCAATCAATTATTTAATCTGCAGTAAAAGTTAACTATTTGAGTGTTAAAGGTTAAAAACAGAAATATAAACATACAAAACATGAGTAGATTTTAACTCACAAGAGGAACGATAACTTATTTTTTTATATTTAAAGAAATATACACAAAGTGCTGCAAAAAATTTTGGACAACTATAATATATTGGAAATTAACTAAAGATTGGACTTTCAATAGAACTTTAGCAATTCCCTCGATCAAGCCAACCAGTTCTTCAAGAAGATTAGATGATTACTTTGCATAAATCTGCTATCTCTACTAAGATTAGAACGTCGCCGGGGAGGCAAGCAACTTGCATATGTTGAAGTGATTTTTCACGGCTACGGAACCCGTGTTCAAAGGGCACGCAGCTCGGTGTCGCAATCACGATCCTTGATCACGACTGGCCCTCTACTATTTATTGCGTCCACTCTCCGTGAACGGGTTACTCAAAAACAATATCTATTGAGAATGAGTTAAGGTCGAAGTCGACTGCGACAATAATTTGGTGGGATTTATTCGGAACCCCGCATTCCTGACCGTCGACGTCCGACCTTATGATGATGCGTATAGAGGTCTAGTTAAATGCATTCAGCATTTGGCAACTTAGTAAAATGTCTCTAGACCGTGTCGCTACTACCCGTAAATGCATTAAGTTTGTTTTAGAGATAATAATCGTTGCGAATGCGAATGCTTTGTTGTCTCAAAGATAGAGTTGTCGTCAGTGATTTATTTTTGGTCAAGTTTTGTTGGACTTAATAGAGATTAAAACAATGCCGTATTATACCAGCGTTAAGGCATTTCCTTTTATTTTAAGCCTCCATTAAGAGGATCCTGAAAATTACAATCGATTATACTTAGTACATTTTTAAAAGTAAAATAGTCAATAGTTTGTGTATGAAATCAATTCTTACAGAAAATTGAGTAAGTGAAATACAATGATGACAAAACAGGTTAACTTGAATAAGTTTCAGGTAAGGGAAGACGTCGTGATTAAAAATTTTTATTTGATGATTTTTTTTATAACATTTTTAAAGTACTGTCCATATAAAATGTTCCTAATAGGAAACACCTAAAAAGAATTGGTTATGATCATTTGTATTACGTACACTAACATTAATTTATAAGCGAGAAAAGATTATTTACTGTATTAAACTTGAAGTATTTTAGATAATACTTCAAATATTGAGATATTTAATACAATTATAACTTAATTTTTCAGTTAGGCTTTAAATAATACAATCAAAATGTTAACTTGCTATGTGTTCAATATGATGTTGTCACTTTTGATATATTTTATATTTATGAACTAAGTTTTAAAAATTTTTTGTTTCAACAGTTTCTATGATTAATGACAAACCTAACCTTTACTTAAAAACAGTTTACACATCAGTATACGGTACGAACTTTTCTCATTTCTTTCCAGTTTTGGAAGAAAGAAATCAAAACATAAGCTTAACCTGGTTTATTAAAATAATTTGGATAGAGTGCGTGCGGTGCGTTTCGATACTGCCCTTCGTCACGCAAAGCAACTTACAAAATTTACTTCACAACATAGCCAACTTAGATTAAACCTTGTGTAAAGAAGTAAAAGGTTTTATTTTAGTTCTTTGATTTTTATAAACCGCAAATAGTTTTGTAGATTTATTACATAAAACTAATCAGTGGTTAAACCTGTCCCGGAGCCTTACAACTCTACTGTATCCATAAACATAGAACGGGATTACTTATGTGTGAGTGGCACGGAGTGTAAAAAAAAAACGTCTATTAAAAGATATCTTAAAGTTTATCAAGCGCAAATAACTAATAACCTACATAATTATACGAATAGATAGAAATGTAATCAACTCTATTAATAATGTATCTGATTAGTATCTTTATTACTTTTTAAAACGAGACGTTCCGATTTATTTTCCATGTTTTTTTTTTAGTTAATTAACTATGATCTAAATTTTGGATCTAACGTTCGTCTAAAACTGAATATAAAAATTATTGGTGCCTTAATTTCTTAAAGGTTACTTGATATATACTAAAGTTTGTCTCGCTAAATGTCTATATGGCATAACAATTAAGACATAAACACGAAAACCACCTCCGCTATAAAGTCAAACAACAAAACCTGTTTATCTCGTCAATATTTTGTTTATAGCTTTTCTAGTTGTGTATAGATATAAACAACTGTCGCACAAACACCCCTTACATCTTGCTCGACTAGGTTCTCGGAAGGGGCAAAGTGGGGGTCCGACATAGACAAATGACGCGCTGCTAGCGCCCTTGGCGGCGGCTGGATGAATTATAGCTACCAATCGAGAGCGGTCCCGCTAGCGGCCATTTTTAATTTTTAGGGGTAGCTACCCCTATTGGAGTATTATTATTAATGGTAATGTGATCTACTCACTTCGGGGTCCAAAATGGCTCTTATGCGCATCGATGTATTTTCGTAACCCTTATGGAATGAAAAAAATAGGATAATTTCGATTTATTTAATTTTTATGTTTTATTTATTAACATTATCTGGACAACCAAACTCTTTCTGCCTGCGTTTTATCAATTTTTTATAAAAAATATATGGAAAAGACAAAAGTCCAAATTGGTACTGACACTAGAAAAAATTTATGTACTTACGATTTTTTTGGGTAATTAATCAACAATCGGCAAAATATTTTTTATAAATCTAGCATTTGATTAGTAATAATGATGTCAGGATATTTAAAAAGTTTTTTTTTTTTATTTTAAAAAAGAAAGAAGAATATCAGGTAAAACATTTTTTAAATCTAGATATGACCATAATTAGATTTTTTATGATACATGAAGTATTTTTTAAAAAAAAAAACTTAAAATCTTACAAAACTTTAATCATAAATATAAACGTTTAATTGATAAAAAGCATTGAGAATTCTAAAGGAAATTAAAAATATACTACAACGAAATTATATAATTACTTGCTTCTGGTGTCCACGGCAATGATAATAATTTCGTTGCGTCCAGGTTTCATAATGCCGATGTAACAAATTGAAACATTAAACAACCATCAACATCACCATAAATCACGCCCTCTAACGCCATAGTATTGAACTACGGGACATTTGTCGCTTCACTATCTTCTCAATCTCGCTCGCATGATGAACGACCACTTTTATTGCGATACTCGCTGGTTTATTTACCGCTTTGTAATAGAACGTCAATAAACAATGTTCGCAAACGAGTAATGTTGTAATAAATTTATGAATTACTTGCCGGAGTACATGATTCTTTAGACTGCCGCAACGTATCAACTAATTTAAAAGCGACATCTATTGACGAATAGATAAATTATCAAAATGATTATTAAATGTATCTTTGTAAGTAAAACATCAAATTTGATTAATTAGAAATTGTATTGTGAAATATTGTATCTGAAGCGATGACAAAACTATGTGCAGATGATAAAAACAGTATATTAATGTTAAAGAAAATTTATCACGCGTTGCAGAACATCAATAATTCATTTCTAGTAAGGAGGCATTGACGTAATTAGCGCAATTACTCGCCCACCCAGCCGGCTTGCAGGCACTTGCTCCGGCAACCAGTCTAAGGAGTAATTGAATTATTTATGTTTAAGTTAGTATAATGTAAGATAAACGTATTATTTATCTTTATAGATTGCGATGAGGTTAAACCGCGTGCGTAATTAAACGAACGTTGACAATGGGCTAGAAACCGTGCCCTGAGATCTTTGTCAGATAACCTTTAATTTATTTAAAAGTATTTATTCTCAGGCTAGTCGTGTAATGCTATTAATGAATGTTTATGCAAAAAAATAACTTTATTATAGAAATTTTACTAATTCTGTAGTTATCAAAAATATACCCATAGGTTAATAACTATTATATTAGCTTGAATGTAATTTGATCAAGGCTACTGATATATATTATATATGATATGATAGTAAATTAATTTCATTAAGGTATATTATAATCTAGACACAGTTAATAAAACGGCATTATTTACAGCACTTGAAGAGATTAATGTAGAGGTCGGGGTCGATTTGACCCTTTTAGTTTGTGAGAACCATAGACAAAAGTTTGTGAATGTCTATAAAATTAGTAGTGGTTAAAAGTAAATTAAATAAGTTTTTAATAACAGACCCAAATTAGGAAGAATAATTGGTTGTATTACAATATAACATTTTTTTTAAAAAAAAAACAAGATTAACAATGACAATGTTGTATTGGATTTTAAACAATAAAATTGAAACAAATTATTAATAGCGTGTAATAACTTATTACATAAAACAGAAACAAACATTAATAACAATAATTATCTTAGTTATTACTTTTTATTTGTATTAATTATTTCTAAATTAATCTTAATCAATGTTTGATCGCTTTATTGTATATAAATATCATAGCTGTCGACTGTAACTAGTTATTGATGATGAAAATTGTAAATTTTGTCTAAAATTTGTCATCGACTTAATAAATGATCCGTACCGGATGTTTATCTGCAGCAGTTATTGTACATTATATGGGAACAATTACACGACCATTAATCACGGATATCCCGCGCCTGTGTAGCATGGCCCCGGCCCTCCGGCGGTAACAACCCTTCCCAGTTTGAATTACGCCCTTTTTAGTCGACGTCCTAACGCCGAACTTACTTACAACTTTACACTTGATTAGCTGCGGTTACTTTGATAAGTGGATTGTGTGTGACTTTCGGAGAGAATCTTGGAGAGGATGATTTATGTTTATACTCTAACCCTACGACAGTTAAATGCATTTTTGCCATTGCCGTTTTATTGTTATGTATATTTGGAACAGTCAATAGATGAAAGACGTCACCATCATTTCCGCCTACTGATGTCCGTTACCGAATCATTTTCTATATCATATTTATTTATTTATCAGATACAAAAAGTGTTAATAAAATATTAACTATAATAAGAAGAAATTGTATTACACTATATTCACCAGCAAAGTTTCCACAATTAGATAATGCATATGTATGCACATGCAGTCCTTAACAAAAATAATCAACTATCCTTAATGAAAACGACAGATGTATATTATACAGATATTTATGTTATATAGCATAGTTTACTAATCAATAGATAAGTTCTAGGTAGTTAATTTTTCTTATAAAACTTTATAAAAGTGCATATTGAAATCAAATTGATATTTTTAATACTAAAAAAAAACTCCGACATGAGCCATTGAACTGGTGGTAAGAACTTGCTTGTGGCTATCGAGGAGCTAGTAAGGATAATATATACAGCATTACATTTTGAACGTCGCCTTAAGACACAAGATTATAAGTCCTGTTACCTAAGTAATTTAGCTACAGCGCACTTTAATCGGAACATACTAATATTTGCACGTTTGTAGTTGGCGGCAGATGGAGCTGCAGTGGTATCTATTTAGAGGGTCTACGGTAACGTAGACTTAATCATCATCACCTGATAGACGTCAAAAATCTTCACATCGATCGGACCTGCGCTGCACTCAGCAGGGTCTCCGGCACCGCTGGGTATTAGGGCTTGTTGTCTATAGCAGTTCATATGGAGGAATTGGGGCAAGACCCAGAGTGGTGGTAGGTCTCTGCTGCCGGAGACCGTCTAGATAGGTATCACCGCAGCACCTATTTCCACCGCCAAACAATAATATGCAATTATTACTGTTTTTCGGTTTGAAAGGCGCTATTGCTACTGAAACTAACGGGGTAACGAGATTCTACATCTTGTATATCAAGCCGACGAGCACAATGTGGTGCAGTGTGTACTATCCTGACTAGAGTCACGTTTTTATAGGCGGGCGTATTTATATCAGGTGAACGTGCAGCTAGTCTCGTTCCCTCGTTGAATAAATATATATATATATATATGTGTGTACAGGTTCTAAACAGTGCATTAGTTACGCAGACTCTGCTAACGGCATTTTAAGAGACGTGAGCACCAGCACGCCGGTGCGGGCATAAATAATTTTGGCAGGAACAAATGAGCCAGCTGATTAATGATTTACGCAGCCAATTCCGCGCTGTCCAGGAGGGAACATGACTGTATATAATGTAACACGTGTATGCCTTTGTGGAAGGTTACGCGTTGTCTGTTTGTTTTCATAATGACCCGTGTTTGTATTGCGCGCGAGTTTATTCACTAAAAACAATTTGTTTACGCTATAGAAAGTTAAAATGTTTTTTTTTTGTTGCTACATTAACCGACGTAGTATTAATTATAATAAAGAAATGTTTAGTATATACATACTTATGATGTTTACGCTGTTTACAGTTTTAACAGATGTGGGTACTAAATTTTGTTGTAACATCAACATTATTCATTTATGTTTCGTTCATCGATCAAAGTTTCTAATCAACTTTTTAAATAATAAGAAAGATTCACATTTAACATATATTATAATTTTATATCATATGTTTCATGGAAAATATGTACTTGGAAATTCTCGCAACTATGTAAAATGATAATTTTCCCATTTTTATAGTTTACAGCGTCTTCGCATGTTATAGAGAATGCATCAACAACAGAGCAGACGCCTCTTAAGGTCCACTTTAAAGGGTCAAGGGTCCTGCGCAAAATTAGAGGTTCTAGCATGTTTTATAGGCTTACGACCCTCTTATTATAAGCCTCTTTCATTTTGTAAAGTTTGAAGCAAAACGAAAGGGATTTTCTAACTATATAACATATATTTAAGGAATATAGTGACGTGAATTGTGGAGATTTACAGAAATCAAACTTGTATGTTAATGTTTTTTACGTATGTTACAGGGTAAAAGAGGATGGTTTCGATGTGGCGTGGGCAAAACGAAAAAAAAAACTGATACATTGTTAAAACTGTTACGATCTGTTAATATTAAAAGAGGATAGTCAAGTTTATTCGTGTATTTGAACAATCGCCGGTTGAAACACAGCAATTGCAGTTAATAATGGCTGGCCATTGTTTGGGATGTAAAAAATTGAATTTAATAACAATAATCTTAGCGCGAGGTCCACAAGATTTACTCGCCGGATAAATTATCCCACCATTTAGCATCGCCAACCGATATCACAATACCGGGTGCCAGCCGATTTAAATTTATTTCGGACGTCGGTAACTTCCAATTTAAACCTCTTAATCCTCTATGATGTATGTCGGTATTCGGCGGGATTAAAAGTTCCACGGAAAATAACCGGGAAAACCTTTTCCGGGGCCGGATTGACCCGGGCAGGAGCGGGATTAGGCGGCCGGGGATTGGATATACATAAATCTCGGGCAAGGCTTTAGGTCCGACGCAATTAAGCCTCAAGCGCTGATATGTCATCTGTGACGAGCGGCGAGCCCGGCCCGGCCGATACTAATCGCGCCGCCCTAAGCGTATAGACGCGTTTAATTTCAATATTAAAATTCAGCGGCGTCCGCTCGCAATGGCCGCGCTTCCGTGCGCGGAACGGTAAATTATTCAATTTCATTGTAATAAAACAAGCGTGACCGGCGTTACGGCGTGAAAACTTTTCAGCAATTACGGTTTGAATATAACAAAAAGCTTGTATCGATCGGAGCGGCGGGGCGAGCGCGGCCCGTCCGACTCACTCGTATATCATGCGTCAGCTTGCGAGGAAGGGTTGGCCGCGAGTGCAGCGATGACTTATAGTTTATATTAATACGCTTTGAACACGGGAATCCAATCCGATCCCTTAATTAATTAACACTGAAAAGATTTCCGATTGGATTTTATTGAGCTCTTCATATCTCTGTACAACTACATCACATTTTCATATTAAGACCGTATTATAAATACGAACAGAAAACCGTATCAAATGTAATTTATGTTGTATCATACTTTAAAGCGCGCCTTTAGTCTTATTTCCATAAGTTAAATGATTTCGTTATAATAAAAATGGATGAACTTCCGTTCGGTTACACCGTTACAAAAGTAAGGAAGCGACTTTTATTACAGACAGCAGTTAAAATTAAAACTAAGCTTATCAAATGTTAAATATATATAAATATAGTTATGGATCAATGAACATCATTAAAACATTATTATAGTTGAATTAGATATTATGCCCTTATATTGTACAGATGAAAACTACAAACAACTCCCTCTATCTTTTGCACTTGGGAAATAGAAATCGAAAAGAAAAACTTATTAAACGATGTAGTTACTTAACGTAACAAACCCATAAATGACTGATTTATTGCACTTTAATTACGGCAATTAGTTACGCCTTAGATGTTATAATTCCTATTGACATGTGCGCGAAGCTGCACAGTGCAAAGTTTAAAAAAAAAATATACACCTAGCACACATTGCATGCCGATTGATCGTTGTTTGAATGATTGAACGATTTAAACGGTTAACACTTTCAGCAAAATACATAATGCATCAACATCCAAGCTGCTCCATCTCTAAATGGAATGAGGGCGTTATTTACTTTTACTTGTTTAATGAAAAGTGGAGGCCGTTATGGAAAGAGAACCATTGAATTGCAGATTATATAGTCAATTGATTATGTGCCATTAGTTACATTATGCTCATGTAAATAATAGTTATATTTAACCACAACGCATATCTTAATTTAAAAAAAAACAAGCTATGTAGCTAATAGGAATATTTTAGTTAAATAAGAATTTTTAGTTTTATATTAAAGTTGTTAATTATATTAATAGTACATTAATCTATTACGACTTAATTGGCAATACTTTTGTTAATTATAATTGATTGTAACTTAGCGTAATTAGAATCTATTTCCACTCTTTGTGTCCGGATGTAAGCGGCCATTAAAATTAGGGTTGGGCAACACAACTCGCGGGCAGGGCAGTGCCGCGGCGCGCCCATGCCTCGGCTCTGGCACACAAAAAAAAAACTCGAAAATATACAATGAATAACTGCCGGGTACCAATGCCGATGAGATGAGAGATTTCTCAATGTCCGAATGTTGTTCTTGTTACATGTAACTCAATATTAATAGTCCGTTTGTTTTTATTTCGCGGTAAACATGTGATGTTCAGTACTGGTTAAATATATTTCAGACTCGTTTGCATTCATTATTTTCTTATTATAAAAAGTTTATATTTTAATTTATTATATACGAACAAAAGCGAAATATGAAATCTTAATAATATAATGAATAATGATTTTGTATGTTCGCCAATCTCATGAAAATTAGTGAACTGAGGGGAACAGGAGCATTCCAGGCGGAATGATTTGTACATGCTCATAGGCTATTTATTTTTTGAATTTCACGTACCCTTCATCACTCTATTTCTAATTAACTTTTATAAACATTTTTATTTCGTATTATTTACGCGGTTGCTATAGTAACGAATGTTATAGAAAATCATTTACGGTCTAATTTTATGTTACGGCCGGCTGGAGAACAGTTAGTGAGTTTATATACGTAAATAATATTTTCATTACTGTACACTTTATTATAAAGACAAATAAGTTTAAAACTTAAATAAAAAAATATAAGTTTACTAAATATCAACAAGTTAAATAAAAATCATTCAGAAAAAATAGTTTCTTTTTAAAAATATTTTTATTTAAATTCATGATAGTAAAATAATAATAAACGCATGTTTCCTTTATTTTTTACAAATGTTTTAATACAATATTTTGTATAAGAATACGACTAATAAAGTAAAAGAAAAATAATAAATAAATAAAATATTTAAAAAGTTCACTGTATACCGATTAAAGTCGAGTAAAAGGAAAACAGAAGAAATAATAAATTAAATAAAGAAACACTATATAATAATAATAATAATAAAAAGTAATAAGTACAAAGTCCACTTAATAACTGGTAAAATTAAAAAGCAATTTGGTAACCGTTACTAATTTAGAGGAGCCGAGCTCTCAATTTGGGGGCGCGGCAGCGGCGGCGGGTGTAAGGGTAGGGGAAGGGGGGGCCTAATCTAAAAGCTGTCAGTCGGCGCGCAGCTGCGCCCGCCGCGTATGTATACCCACCCTTATGTTCGTAAATAGACGTCCCTATCTCCAACAACGGAGTATGAAGCATTTTTTACGAACCGTAAAGCGCTTCCATGTCTTTAAGGTCGCTTTTATAGAGTACAATATTTTAATCATGCAGTATTAATATTTTTAAGTCGCCTTGTTTACGTCTGCCTGTATTATGAAATATATTTTTTTATTTTCTTAATCTTGCATGTATTGGATCCTACCGCTATTGACAATGTACATACATCAAAGCGTTTTAATAAAACAACTCTTACATCGTAAATACTTGTAAATACTATCGTTTTAATCACTGATAATGATAAAACCTGAATTAATTAAATGAATAATTTTTTCTATTATATTTGTTTAATACAAACATTTAATGATATAAACAGATGTTCATTATTTTTGTTGATCATAAATATTAAAAAATAAAAATCTATTATATATTAAAAATACACATCAAATCAATAAAATATTAGCTGTAAATAGTTAAGTAGTGGTTATTTTTAACGGTATAATTGACGGTGTGATCTTAACGGCGTTGTAAATTAAACGGCGCGGTCGAAGCGTAACGTTAATTAATTAACCGACGCATCATTTTGATTTAGTTACAGATTCCGTAAAGCACAAACACCGTTACTGGCCCACCTCATTAGCTGATAAATACAGGATCGGAGAGCGAAATTTATATACATCGGTGATATAAAAAAAAAAAAACAACATAATTCACTGCCTACTCGCGAGCGGGACAGAATTTAATCTACCTAAACACCGCCTAATTCCTCCTCGCCTACGCGTCTCTAAATTTATTTCGGACAGCAGACTGGTCGGTTGTCTTCACTAAAAACTATCTCGGCATAGAGGTTAGATAATTAGCATAAGACGTATACGACTTTTCCATTTGTGGTGGCACTCGTTTTGTGCGTCTTCTTGTTTATGGCGTTATGTTTTTACATCCGCCTATGAATTGGCCATATTTCCTCACAGTTTACTGCCGTATATACCTCGTAAAATTGACTATCTTAGCTCGACGGTGTCAAATGGCAGTTTGGGTGTTCAAACAGAGATTCTGAAGTTTATAACATGTCATTAGTTTGAAACTGTTGTAATCGGTGCCTCAGTAACAATACAAAAAAAATATCTCTAAAACTGATTCTCTTGTAACAATATGGTAATTACATAGATTCAGTAACGTCTTATCGGTAATTGTGCAACATTATGAATCTATTATTCACATTTTAATAACGATAAGTAGAAAATTATTAATTTGTCTTTGTAGCAATAAACACGTAAATAAGTATTCTTTATTACACATATTATAAATATTATAAAGTCTGAGGAAAAATCTCTAGCAACATCGAAGGAACTATAATAGAAGTTTGAGCAACTGTATACGTTATATCTTGGATTAGATCATCAATTCAACATAATATATTTCAGTTGTATCATTTTCTTTCACACACAAATTTGTGTGTTTCGTTAAAAATATAATTATATTAACATTAATATCTGGGATTCTACGTATTTCTTGGTATTTACCATATGATTATTTAAGTACACCATTCAGATAATTGATGACTGCAAAGTTGATGAATGAAACATTTTCGTGCAGAATATTTAAAATACTAGTCCTTTATAAGACGCGTTTGAACGGTTCGGGTTCAAAGAAGAGTTCGAACAAAACCTAATTCAGGGACCGGTTGCCGCGCTTCGCTCCACCAACGCGGGGGACAATTTTTAAATTTAAAATAAACCGATTATGCAAAATAAGTCCAGTGCACGATGATAAATAAAACAGGCGAATATTCCTATGCAAATAAGCGGCACCGTCCTACTAACAATGTACTAAGCTACGTCTATGTAAGCATCTACTGTTCGAGAAGTTTCCGAAATCTGATGCTTTACACCTATGAATTATTGAAACATAAATAACGAAATTTATGATATACTTCGAGCCTAAGTATATAATAATAAATATTGAAACTTTATTCACTTTTTTCATTTATAAACATTTGATAACTTTTTCGTTACAAACGTAGACGAGCGAAAGTATTAAGTAACGTTTTGTTAACTATTGTTAAGATTTTTAAAAATTATTTTACAATATCTCTCTAAAATCTTATAACATGTCAATTTAATTAAGATAAAATTTACTGATGATAGATCATTGTTGCCCGAAACCGTCTATATATTTCTGCCGCCAAATATTAGTATGTATCAATTTGAAGATCGTTGTAGATAGTGAAATTATTTGTCAAACGGGACTTAACACTTTATGTCGGAAGGCGTCGTGCACAATGTGCTGCAGTTTATCACTTACTATCAGGTGAACGTATCGATTGTTTTGTCGCTTTACCCGACAAAGAAAACGCTATCAATATTACATCACATTTTGTCGCAACCTTTTCAAAGATGATAAAATTTTATTTGAGAAGTAGAAAGTTTGAATTTGAAATCAACTTGGCAAGCCATGTAAAAAAAATAAACTGTAATTCCTCTTTTCAAAGTGACCGTTTCGCCGGCAGCATTTAAAGACACTTGCGTAACGCATCGAAAAGAAAGGAGAAATTTCATTAGGCGTCCCATGCTGCGTCCAGTTTTTGTCTGCCGTTGACTTTGCCCAATCGACGTTTCAATAGAAGTTTAAAAAATGAACAATAGAAAGGAAAAAAAGCACATCGCAAGGCTACAGTGGAAGGCCACAGCTAAATGAAAGAACTTTGTAAAAAACTTTGACACATTTTTAGAAACATCAGGCGCGCAATGTTCGCCCGCGCAGACCGCTCGTAAATTTCGTGCAGCGTCAGAATGAAAAAGGGGACATCATTGTTGAAAGTTTTGAACGCACTGTGATTTCGAACGTTAAACCGCGCCGTGAATATGTTTAATGATAATAATTCACATCGGCGGCACTGTAAAGCACCGTAGTGCGTTCAGTTCCACGATCCTATATTTATATATGGCGCGCCATCACTCGTAAATTCACACCCGATTGTTTATTTATATTAATTAACCGATTAATATATAGTACTAAGAGGTGTAAGGGTTCCCGTGCAACAAATCATGGGATCCTAGCAAACCTCACCTGCTCGTGGTTTCTGCTAATCAACAAACGAGGCTCTGGCTCCCATCAACCCGCATCATGAGCCAGCGTGGAGCATGGAAGGAAATTGACCAAATGAATCCCTACCCTATCGATGTAGAAATTTTTGATGCAGGCCTATATCCAGCTATGGACGTTTATGGGCTGATGATGATGAAGTTGGAAGTATTAATACTAAAGAAACATTATTTTACAATTTCCTAAACGAAAGTTTGATTGGTACTGATAGTTAATAAGATAGCTAGAAGCCACTGGATTCAAACAGCGCAAGACCATGCTTTGTGGAACATATTACAAGAAATTTACGTCCAGCAGTGGATGTCCATCAGTTGAAATGATCTACTGAAAAAAAGTTTACATAATCATACTGTTTACAGTCTCAAAAATTGTAACTTCATCATCAGCCCTAATAAAGCTTAGTGACTGTTGTAACGAACAGAAACTAACTAATGTAACAGAAATAAAAATGTAATCCTTGAGAATAAATGCAATCCTTTTTCAATCCTTTCATGTAACGTGAAAACACATTCAGTAACAATAATCTATTCAATTTCCTCGTTCAGGAATATTTATTAGAATACATTTTTGACTGATCCCGAGATTGTTGCGTGATTCCTTTAAGCAATCAGATGTTATTGCAAGCTCGTTGGCTCCCCTATATATTTCCTGCGCGGATAACAGAAAGAAGTGGGTTCCTTTCCATTGCGGCACGATAAGAATTTCATTTCCTCGCCGCTGAGAAAGCCCTCGCTATCTGAGGAAGTCGCTGACAAAAATACCTAAGTGATAAAACCACTGAATTGAGTTCAGGTGATGGGAATCTTGTCGCATTTACCGGGATTAATCTTGTCGCGTATACCGCGGATTGCCGGGTTTAAGGAAATTATTTGCTATGAAATAGATTAAGAGTTGAGATCTGTGATAAGGCAATCTTATAAATAGCACGTTATTTTATAGCAAAAATTCAATAAAAAAAACTTTTGAAGAATCAAAACCTTTAAAAACGATGTAATCTAATGTTTTCTAAATCGAAACCAATACCTTAGAAGACCAAAAGTAACCTTGATATGGGTTTTATTAATTCCCGCAGCTAGTTTAGAATTTTGCCGAATTCATTTTTAAAAAAACGTTTCAACAATGTTACACTAATTTAATCTTTGTGGATACTGTAGCAGTGATCAGTTTCAAATGATGAGGGAAATCGAGTTTGAATTTTGCTCTCCACTACAAAGATTCCGGATGACATCTTTTTTCTCGGTATATTTTGAATTGGTGCTTTTTGTAACCTTAAAAAACGCCTCAAATTTTTAATTCATTACCTACCATTTAATAGTATCATGCCGAAGATTATCATCATCATCATTATCAGCTTTTCTTCATCCAGTGCTGGATATAGGCCTTCCCCAATGTCTTGGATGAAGATCGCATTTGGCGGAAGACATTTGGTGTCAAAGATAATAAAATATTTTCTTATAATATGCTGGAAGAAAGCGCGGGAAAATCTATAAATATATTTCTGGACACTTTAAAAAAATTAAACTATTTGTTTTTGATAAGTTATTCTTCTAAATACAAAACCGTAATAACCAAAATAACATTAACGATTTTTTATCAAAATTGTTTTTCAATTTGTTTAAAATAAACGAAAAAGACCTTAGCAAAAAGCCATTATAAGTAAAACTAATTTAAATAGAAAAAAACTTAAAACATTTTCAAACTGAACTCCATCTAATACTTACAATGAAATAAAATCCTTACAAGATGCTAATAAAACCACTGAATAGCAAAAAATGCGTCACTTGCACATAAGGTGATTCCAAAAAGCACTAAAGCACAAACTCCTCAAAAGTCCCTCAAGTTTCTAATTGGACCACTGCTTAGTAAACGATAATTAAACGCAAAGTCAACTCGGACCGCAACCACCTCTCCGATACGTATAGTCTATACAAATCCTTATTTACAACTGACACTGTTGTCCATACTACCAGAGAGTTGTGTCCGGAGCACACGCAGCGAAGGGCGCGTCTACTGACGAAAACCTAACCTACAATATACGAGTTATCGGAATTAATTTTTTTCGTCGATAGCAGTACTCTGCCACCCCAGCACACAATCGCGACTGCACAAAAAAAGTGATGAGGTAGGGGAAATTTTCGTAAACCATTAGACTACACAAAAGTTTGACACGAGTGTTGCGCTTGGGCAAAGTCTATTTTAGTGTGGCGCGACGGCGATAAGCCGGGGGTTTCTAATCGCTGCGCGTGCGACAGAGACGGTTAAACGAATGTGTGTCGCATTTAAATAAAGTTTAGGGGGACCAGAGTGTATCGTAGCCGCGGGACGTCGAGTAGGTGGATATATTTCGTTCCGCGCTCGCTCCCAAATCGAAAGCGATGAGTAATAATATTTAAAAAGCGAGATTTGTTACCTGTCGACCGCCAGGAGATAATGCTGTGTTTTTTTTTTTTTTTTTGGATGAAAAATACAATTTACTAGTACCGGCCATATATCAACCTGTCCGACGAGCACCTTTTCCTCACAAGTTGTACAATTATGTTTTGCCCGGAATAGAAATTTGATCGAATTATAAAAAAAAATTGTGCCATTATAAAATTTTTACGAATAAAGTAAAACAAGCGCTAGGTTATTAAAATACATGAATATAGGATTTGTTTTAGTTTAAAAACTTTTTTTTTAAATAAATGAAAGATTTTTACCTTTTCTTAACTTGTTATTATCCATGTAGTTTAGATGTAATTTTTCTATCATTGCAATAATAATTTTGTCAAATATAAATTTATTCACTCAGTAAGATAATTCTTTTTTTTTTTATTCAATTAAGAGACGAGGCGAGCGGGACGTTCATCTGACGGTCAGTGATACGCCCGCCCATAACAATGAAATGCAATGTATACCTAAATAGGTTGATATATATTACATCACATTGCACTCATTGCCTGAGCCATAAGATTTTGTCTTGTTACTATAGTAATTACACTAGATACAACGCCTTTCAAACCGGATCCCATTTATATTTGCGCATTACTGTTTGGAGGCAGAAATAGGCTCTGCGGTACTTATCCAGGCAGTCTCCGACAATGGAGACCTACCACCGGTACACAAATTTTAAAATGAGGATTGCCAAAAAGCCGTGGCACCTAAAGTCCCGTTAGTGCCATTGCTCATATGAAAATTGCACCAAGTGGAGAAAATGTCGGCCGATTACAAAATTACGGCCCGATCGACGGGTCGGCGCATGAACAGTACAAATTACGAGGAACCTTGTAGTCGAATCGATTTTAAAATTATACTGAGATCCCACAATCGCGAGATCGTGCTAACCCTAATGAAGTCGTTAACTCATATCGAAGCTGATCTCGCCCGAGTGTTATGGTGTTTATATTGATTTTTATGTGAATATAATTTTATTACTGCCCACACAATTACAGGCTCTTCACGCCTTTTTTTTATACAGTGCTGTTTTTATTCAATATGTATTTGTTTCGAAAACCATGACCGATCAAATAGATAATTAAAAAAAAGTTTCTCCTCATCAATGGTGGTTTAATTTATACGTTATTGTGTTAAATAACGAATATCTATGTTAAAAATATTGAGGAGATTTTTTTTTTAATTCATGTAGTAGATTGAATTTTTAAAATGCCGCTGATAGAAGCTTAACATGACGCGATTTAACTTCAGCTCCATATAATACCATACTTTTATTATTTAAAGAATAAATGAGACTAGCACGACTTTAACCTGGTAATTAGCACGATACTACATCATCCCATCGCGGTTAAACTTTAGATGTAGTCTCGTTATGTAATTAAAATGTGATTATCATCATCAGGCGATAGACGTCCACTTCTGGACATAAGCCTTCCTCAAAGATGTCTACATACAGTCGGAATAGTCTTCGTTAATGCTGAGCACGAGGGTCGTCGTTTGTAAAGGTTCCTATGGAGGGATGCGGGCTACTTCCCACCACGCTGGCCTAACGCGGGCTGTTGGGGGCCAGAGTCTCGTTTGTTGATTAGTAGGATGCACCACGAGCAGGTGATTTTGGCTTAGGTCCCGTGAGTTGTTGTGCGGAACCCCTTACATCCTCTTCGATTATAAGCTTACATAAAAGTCGATTGTAATTCAGACTGACTTTTCACTATTATTGTGAATTATCTGGAAATGTATATAGATTCAATACTATTTTATTAACAGAAGGATAATAATTTGTAATAATGAGAATATACCTTCACGTTCAGCTTATGTCCACTATTTGGTTTGCTTCTATTATCTATTGTGTATATCCCTTTAAATATTACTATAAGGTCGTTAACATATTTTATCAAATCAAAGGGAAACTTAATTATAAGTTAACATGCATAAATGAAATAAGCATCTGCTGTGTATAATGAACTGCTGACCGTAATCGATCGAGCACACCTCTTGATAAAGATATAACAGGAAACTGGTTTTATGAATCGCTTGTTTGTATTTTGGATCCAATACTGTTTTTATTTCTGTTTTCACGTTATATCTACTCTTTCATTATTTTTCTTAACCTTAGAAGTTTAGAACATTAATAAAGATTCCGATTTTGTATATCGTTTATGTAAAACTATGTTTTCAGTTAATATTACGATTTACAATAGATATAAATATGTCTAAAGTATCATTCAATCATAATCATCAGCCGGATGGCTCCAGCCGTTGGATTTAGGACTTCCTCCAAAGATTTACACACCGATCGCTCCTGAGCTATTGATAGTAATTCTAAATTGTTTATAAAATATTTTGGTTATTCATTAGATAACAGTAATAATTATAATTTAATGTATTATGTCGTTTAAAAGTTTTATAGGGAAAAATCCTAACTAAACTCTCGGTAGCTGATGATATTTTATATCAAAATTGTCATAAATCTTAGTAATTTCTAAATTTTTTTTTTAATGTTATTCAAGCGATTTAGCAAAGATTTATTTATATACCGACATGTTCACATTTATACAATCTAAATTATCTTTAAATGTTAGTAGGTAGTATGAATATAAAGTTTATATTCCTTTTATATTTATAGTAAGGAGCATGTTTGCTGTTAAGTATGATTACCATTGTGTGTGAAAAAAATACATCTTGAAATATATGTAATAATCTAACTCGATTTGTTTAGAGACTAAGTCAAACAGTATTTTGTATTCTTGATGTTCGCACAGTAACGGGTGAGCAGGCAACCTGACAGGCTTACATTAAAACAAGTTCTAATGTACTTATGGAAATATACAATTCTTAAAGCCTTTATACGGGTGACGTGCTGCCGTACGTATGTTCGTACTCGTATCCTTCAACTGTACTGCATAATAAGCAAACGGGAAGATAAATTGAATATTTCTAATATAATAAGTTATACACATTGCATTACATTAATGATAAATCTAATGCAGATGCATCGAACAGTGTACGGGCCAAGATGTACGGTAATGCACAGCCGTGCCATCCCTCCCACCCAATATTTCAAACACCAATAAGCCACTAAACTACAGCTCCGTAATCTAAACGGCCTTTAAAACTAATAAAAGAGCTCGTTAAAAATAGCCACCGAAAATTTTCGAGTGTTTTAAGCGTTTATCTTTAGTAAACAAGAGCTACGTTCGATCGGTTGGTTAATGATAGGCATCCGTCTACTCCGCGTGTATAAATATATTGGATCTGGCCAGCAGATGCATTTGTTCAGGGCTGCCAGGTTCAAAATAGCTAAGCTATCTAACGCTGCTTAGTTCATTTTCATCCTTCGATTATTACAATTGTTAATAACATCTTCAATATACGTACGCAGTCAATATTAAACGTAAACGGGAAATTATTTATAAAAAAACATCTAAATCTAAGATTTATATTGAAATATACATAATCATTAAGTAAACCTGTATTTTGTGCATAGTTAAAAGAATCTTTTAATATTAATATGTAATAAAGCTTAAATTTTTCCTTAAATACATTTAGATAGCTTGATAATGTTTTATCAAGAATTTAGATATTTCATCTCAATATAAGTAGATAGTTTATATGATTGCTAAATTTGTAAGACAGCTAGCAACCCTGATACCGCCAGCCTTTCAGTGGGTGGCTTCACTAGTTAAGTTGTGTTGTTTTATGGCTATTATTATTTCTGTTTATTAACTAAGCCGTTCTGTAATGGAAACGAGTAGATTTCAATGTCTACACAGTTTTTATATCTATCTCTACGTTTTTTAAGAATGTTTTTCTCTAAATTTTACTCGGTCCATTTAAGCTCTTGTAACACTTGTTTATTATATTTTAGACGCCTACTAATGCCTTATAATAGCTTATTAATATGCAGTTGGATTTCTTAATTAAAACTTTAAGATGTACGCGTAGAAAATATACGATAGCAACATCTTTTTATCGTAAAATTTATAGTACAAAATGGGTTCAGTTACAAGATATTAAGGTTAATTAATTACATTTAAATAAGCTTAATTAATAAATACTTTTTTTAAATTAACTAATTTACATATATGTATACCATTCAAACCATGAATGGAGACAATACAATAGAGACCCTATCGGTAAGTACCATCGTAGCAACTATTTATACAAATGACTAGTGTTTACCGTGTTCCGGCGTAAAGGTCGCTGTCGCAAGTGATATTACTGTAGTAATCGAAATTTAAAATCATGTGTCTTACAGCGATTAGCACATTATAATATATGATCCCAACTATCGCCACATGTACAAGCCATTGCTTGTGAACGTTTCGCTAGTGTTGAAGCATCGCGAATTAATAACAAGTAAACAATTATTATACAATAGTTTACTTGGAGTTTTCTACATTGAGATATAACTTTGTTAATAACTCAAACTGCGGACCCCGTGGTGCTGCAATCGATTTATAATTCTGCACTGATTACAAAGGGGCGCCGGCGGCCGTAATTTCGTCTTGTACCGATCGTGCCGTACATAAATTATCAGTTATTGATGAAGACGTTAAGCTTACGAACAGCACAGTATTTGTATTTTTTTTTACTTCTATTAATAACTGGACAAAGAATTTTCACTCTGTGAAGTATTGTCTACATATTTCATAACATAACTGTTGGGTTCTGATAATATCAAATCTTATACACAGAACAAATTATTACTTATTAAATTATCAACTAAGGTATATTGCAAATATTTTGTTGAAACTGAAATAGGATTAAGTTCTAATTTTATTCTGAAAACTGAAGTATGAATGCCATTTTTTCCATTTGATGTTAAAATCTTCTGTGAACGAAAGTGTAGGAATTAAAATTAACCCTACAGTTTTTTTTGTATGTGTTATCAAGTAAATTCTATCAACTTAGCAATAGGTAAAAATGTAATAAAAAAAAAACAATGTTTATTTTAAATAGTTTCATAATAAAAGGAAGTACATTATTTATAAGATCTGATCAATATTTTAAAGGATCTTCATTGATAAATATAAACAATACAAGACGTTAGTTCCATAAAAAAAATTATGTAACGGCTTTGCAATACTAATTTCAGTTCTATAAGTTCAACTCTTTAAATAATAGAAAATTAACAAGTTGTTCTTAGTAAAGTCATAAAGAAACACTTCCATTCCTTTAACCGTTGCCCATACGTGGCAGTACTGCAGAATAGGGAATACTGCGGAATAATTCTCCTCTTTATACAGTTCACATCGATGTTTCATCGACACTATATTAATCAGCTATTGTTTTCGCGTCAACTTTTACACTACAGTGAATCAGATTATCGAACCGGTATCCTGCAGCGGAACCAGTTTCGCCTAATTCCTATGGTAATGTAAACGGGGGTAACAAATGTAATTAATTGACGCAACGGTTGTTGTTAACAGACGCTGCGGATAAATTTCCAAGCGACTTCTTTAAAGATTTAAAATGTGCTATCGACGACATATTTTTTTATTACTACTGGGAACCGACCGTTCAATTAGGCATGTATTCATACGATTCATTCTTTAAAACGTAATCGTGCGGTTTAAGACGGCAAATGATTTATGCTGTCTCGCGCCTCTACTTTAAATAAAACATTCGCCGTGAGCTTTCAACGTCCGCGGAGCAAAGTCACGATTGTAATTTCGTAATGCTGATACGCTTATCACACAGTCTATATATAGTTAAGGGATGGTTTTAATTTTGGATTGAGTCGGGATCAATCTATTCAAGTGCGCACCATGTGACAAAGTCGCGCCACTTGTGTTGCCTACATGGGAACGAATGCATCTGTCAGTCGGTTCCGAACTCAATAGCACGGTCTCATTCATGTGTTGGAAGTGCATATAGAATGGAGACAACCCGGGACGACTTGAAAGGGAAAGCCATCTAAAAGGTAGATAATATGTGACACGCATGCAGCATTAGGTGCCGGCTGTCGATACGAAATATGCTGTCCGTTCCGTTAAATGTACCCCCGTATATCTTTCTTTAACAAAAGGATAGATAAGTTAATTGTTTAAAATAAATTAAGCAAATAGGATTGTTATTTAACTGCCAAGTCTATTATTTTCCATTTTCATTTGTAATAAATTACTAGATCTTTCATTGTTAATGGAAGGTTTCCTAAAAAAAATAACTTCTTAGTTATCGTATAGAATAGAGATAAAAAAAGTTTTAGTTATATTTTCTTCTAAAGTATGAAAAGCTCTGGTTCGGACGGGATCTTAGTTTGTTTACTGTGGTCATTATTTGTTCTGAACTATATGTCGTCTCTGATGCAGGAGTATATACAATGTGGGTAAGCGGATCTGTGACCACTATATTATTGACTCGCAATGAATGGAGCAGAGTTTATTACTTGATTATATTGAATACAATTACAAAACAACTATTTAACATTATAATATATAGAGAAATGTTTAACTTTAAAATAATTAGGCTCCACTGTTAGTACATATTAAAGACTGGAACGAAATAACAGACTTGCCACCTTTTTTAATATTATGATTAATACCTAAACAGTACCAATTGTTTCCGTATCACCTAGAGTCCTTGTAAAAGGATTAGAACAAATTTTTATCTATGTATAGTTAATAAAATTTTAACAAACGTCAACAGGTTCAGAAAATAAATATAACTACTTTTTAACTCCACTATGTATAACCTCTTATACGTTATACTAGATAGTAGGTATTCCACATTAAACTTAACTATAAAGTAGTCAGCAAATAATAATCTTGAGAAGATCACAGGGTCAAAAACGAGCTACAATACCCGCATGCACAAAAAGAAGTCTAAAAGTAAAAAAAGAAGATTTGCATTGTTGGAATTCATCTTTTGGGTTATTCCTAGTAATCGTTATTCGTTCATCGACATGGGAAGACGTTTCTATGGCAAAAGCGTTCACTCTGTCAATGTATTTTAGTACTTTCGGCAATTTACATAAAATAATTGTGATATTATTTTTAACAGAATTATAATTTTTTTATTTTCTTATAAATTATTTAATAAGTTAAATATTAAAGTTGCAACATCTTTTTCTTTGAGCGTCAAAGTGAACATTACAGAGACGTTTAAGCTTCAAATATTATCGTTATAATTTTTTTTATTATAAATATTAGCCAATAAACGTTAACACCTGAACAATTATATCTTTTCATATATATATATACATGTGTAATATATTGTATTATCTGACCGAAAGTTTTTATTTGAAATTTCAAAGTTATCACACGGGTTCCGACTGGTCATAGGTTGCCGAACTCCGATCTAAATCGTTTCTCGTAAGCACTAAACGTAAAAAAAAAACTCAGAACGGGTTCATTCGCACTAGCCGAAGTAAAAAAGGAGCCTTACAGCGCATCGCCGTTCATGAAATGCAAGTGACAAGCGGTTGTATGCGAAAATTCCCCACATTGAGTATTCGCCGTATGCGCGCGGCGTCGGCGCGGTGTGCTAGTGAATAACAATCGGCGGCCGCTGGCAGTGAGCCGCGGTGATGAGGTGATGCCTCTACTACGAGATAAAAACTGTTACGAAAGTTATAACCTATACTTGACATATAACTGTTGAAGATCTCTATTGTCGGAAACTGTTTAGGTACGTACCATCGCGTCGCAGCTCCTATTTCCGCCTCCAAACAATTGCATGCAAACATAATTGAGTTCTGATTTCTGTAGCTAGTGAAATTACTGGGGTAACTAGGCTTATCAACTTAACATTTTATTTGTGATCTTGATGTTAGTGGGTTTCTGTTTGCAGGGCGTTGTAGGTAGTAAAAATACTAGCCTAACGACATACACCCTGTTTCAGTGCGACAAGCACGTGATGCAGTGTATTCCATCTTAACTAGTGCCACATTAATTAGCGTATCACTTACCATCAAGTGAACGTCCCATTCGTCTTCGTCTCTTCGCTGGATAAAAATAATCAGTTATTGATACTTTTTATACTCTTCGTTAAACCTAATTTGATACTACCCGTTAAATAGAATTAATAGCCAAATGTAAAAACTTCTAGTTCACTCTTCTTTAATATATCGGGTAAATATAATATTTTATCAATAATAAAATTCGTTAAAAAGTGAGTTTTGTATGGAAAAAAATCGAGATACAAATAGCAATGGTAGCGGCTTCAGGTGCAGTGTGAGCAGTTTCCAGGCCGCAATGATGTGACAACGGGAAGGCTCGGACACTGGCACTATGAGGGACATGTCCGGTTAATGTGACGTCGGAACATGCGAACGATATTAAATTATTTATTATCGTACATCGCGAACGCTGCGGATTCTTTCGTCGTGAACGTGGACGGCAATGGGATCGACTTCTCTCACCAAAACTATGTAAGTCACATTGAGAGTATAGATTTTTTATAACAAATCCCACATGTGTACACATTTTACTTTACAAGCAAGAAAAAAAATTATTATTACATTATTATTCATTATCATATTTTTGCACTTTTACTCAACAACATATTGATCTATCCATATTAATGATATACCTTGTGTATAAACTAGTTTCTTTTTTAATAAAATATATCGATTTGATATATACGTTTGGAAATATTAATGTTTATTTTGAATGATGACCTAATACGTATTTCTAGTCTCGGCGTGAGTCAGATGGATAAAAATCCCAAAATTACGTAACACACTAAGCAACGGTCTGGTGATTTAAACTTGGACACATTATACAATATAAGCTATCCGCATCGCATCTAATTGATGAGGTTGTAGCCAGCGACACTGTTTGAATATCCAATACACAAATGCTTCTGACTTAACTTCCTCCTATTACAAATGAGCTAAAGACGTTCAAAATAATAACTACCAATAATGTAACGATTTTAATACTTAACTCATCATCATCATTATCCGCCGCTGGACTAAATTTAAAATTTAAGGGAGATAATTCATTATAAATGTTTTCAAAAAAAAACCCTTTTAATCATCTTTAAAAATATTAACGCTGAGTGTTACATAGATTTCTATCAAACTCAATATCAAAATATTTACTCCAGCTAGAGTTTTCATATAAGAATCAAAAAAGTAAATATTAATAACGTTTACATACGATTATAGCAGTTTTTAAATGTTCATCAGTTAAAGCGCAGGCATAGCTTTAAGTTACGAGTAAAATTACTTAATTCCTTTGAACGCATCGCGATTCCTCATGCGAGCAACAAAAGGAACCGCTGTAGTAAATTTCGCTTATTTTTCATTCGGGACAGGTAATTTTAATGCATATATAATGGACAATTCTTGGCTTCAAATACACTAAGATAAGGTACGGCCATAATGCATGCAGTTTGCCTCTGTATTATTTATTGTGTGATTTTTGGCAACGGTATGCTCGTGCGCTACTTTGCTTGGCTAGATGTGCAATCTTCATAATGCATGCACTTTTTCCAGGGCACCGCTTGCGGCTACGTTTTCGATGATTCAAAGTGACACGGTCATTTGGAATGTGTTCATATGGGCCCTGTTTCTGTTTTGGGAACAATTAAAAGATCCCTGAATATAGTTAAATTTTTAACGTTTCCGCATTTTAACTACTACGTGTTTAAAATACAAGATAAATTCATTGTATCATTTTGTTTACTTTTAACTAACTAGATAAATTTTTACACACTTATAAAACATTTTTAATATTATCTGTAGACTTGTTTAAATGACATACCAGATGACCAGTTCTGATGTTAAGCGGTATACTTACAGCACGTTGCGTAATGGTTCACGCAGAAGCAAATCACACTCATCGTCATCACATTTAAGATTGAAGCCAAGTAATTCTAGTAAAATAAGTAATGAAGTGTTCAAACCGGACCACAGTAATGTTTGCTCATTACAGCTTGACGGCAGATATACGCGCTGGTTGATATCAACAGCTAGACGGACGAAGGCAGACAATTAAATGCAAGTACCATAAACGTAATAATAAGTAAAGCAATATAATTAAAAGTAATGAAAGAGCAATAAGTACTTAAATTCTTACCAGCTTTCCCGTCGAATAAAAGTAATCTGGTAGCGGCACATACATACCTGAAGACAAAAGGAAAGATCTTAATTAAGTTGAAATTCTCATGTGTAAAAATTGTATAAATCATTTGGGCGTGATATGTTGCCGGGTCACGTCATGAATAATTCTGTCCCGCTCATGTCCGGCAAGTAAAGACGCTTAATTGAGAGAACATTAAGATATGTTCGTCGTATTTCGATGCGTGTGAAGTTTTTTTTAACTGAAACAACTTAACCTGTTTTCACGCCGGTTTAGAACTTACGAAATCGAAATGCGACGAGGCGGCTTCAACACATCGTACGGTGGAAAAAAGTGCTGAATACATATCACGATATTGTTTGTTAGTTAGTACTTGTTGCTGATTATTTTTACATTCTTTATACATATCTATATATGCACGAAATATATAGATGGTGTGTGTGTATATATAGAAATTATCCAGAGAATTATTAACATATGACGAAATCTTCGAAACAATTAAAGGCAAAGACTCAAAATTTGGTAGAGATATTGCTTCTGCAATTTAGAGGTTAGCTAAAAATGTATTATACAAAATGCGTTTTCCAAACGGGTGGTTTCGGTGTTTTTTTTTTTATATTACAACCACTAAAGTGGGCGGGGAACAACTAGTTATTTTATATAAAGATGAAACCGCAAAATACAACGCCGATTATATCAATGGACTTCGAAATTGTAATATAATTCTAATATGTACACTGCTAACGAAAAAGAGGTGAGGTAATATATTACATTTACTTAATATGATTTATGTATGTAACCCGAAATACCGATCGGACTAAGCACCGCCTACGCGCGGGGTCAGCTATAAATCATGCGCGACAACTCAAAAATGCCAACTTCGAAAACACGTTCGCCCATGGCCAGTACAGCACGCACGGATGGAAAGACAAGAAAAACAAACGTAAAAAATAAATTACTTTTGTATACGTCCTTTCTTTCCCGTTGTTGGACGCCGAACAACTCATAAATCACAGAAAGATAAGCATAAAAAGATTGTATGAGGTGGGTACACGGTAGAACTAAACTTTTCGTATTTTATCAGGTTGCGTCAAACGATCTTTTCTTTTTAAGTAAGTGCTCCATATCTCTCCACGAACCGCATCTATAATTATTATTTTTACTCTAACAAAACGAATATTCTAACGCTATAATATTTTTTATAACCATTTTCTATATTACATTAATTTGTATACACACCGGAAATATTTTTAACAAACCTGTTAAAACGTAAATCTCTTAAGGATATAAAGTAACGACAATACAATTGTTGCACGAATACCTTAGATTGTTTCGTGGCATTTTTCATTTCAAACACAAAATGCGATTAACTTATCATTCACACTATGCACTCTATTGCCATGGTATAAGGGCGTAAGTTAAACAAACAAAAATCACCGGTCACCTGTACGCTGAACAAATTGCCGCCGCGTACCGCGCCACCACATGAGAGGCCATTTGTCAGCCAAGACTATACACGGGCGCCTACCGAGCAATTAGATTTGTTAGCTTGTACCCAAGCAGTTTCATCACGCCCCCGCTCAACAACAGATGCTTGGACTAATAACCTCTCGAAGTTTCCCCTTCGCCCCCTCGCCCCTCCCACGGGGCTTCTGAGCTACCCCAGCCTCTCCCCCAAGCAACCCAACTAAGATAGATTGCGCCACCATTCTTGCAATTTTCCTGTCGTATCTTGCCTCGTAAATTCCTCGTGATATATTGGTTCGGATCTTTCGCGATGCGGCCAGGAGCATACTCGAAATATGATAAGAGTTATTTATTATTGTTCTTATTGGTTTTCTAAGGGGAGCTATGTAAAAAGTATTTCCTTATATTTTATAATACAAGCTGTATTTATGACCTCGCTGTACGTTTACGTAATAATCAAGTTTCCTGTATATTTATTAGACAAATTAGCAAGGTACATATATAACGATTGAATAAATAAGTTAATATGTATATAAAATGAAAATTTACTATAAATATACACTTAAATATAAAGCAACAAACAAATGTGACTCACATGTTTGGTACGTAAGTAAACACAAACAGATTTAAACGAATGAGAGCGAAGCTAAAATGGATTTAACGCAATAGGAGCAAAACAAAATGGTGCCGTACCCGCGTTCCAGGATGCCGCAACTCTTTGAAATGAAATAACGGAATCTTCATTAATTTTGCGTCAAATTAAAAGCATCCGAGTCCCTTTTTCCCGCAGCAGGCGCCTGCCTACATTTCCATATTCTAACAGCGATTAATAGCTGTCGCGGTCAGATGGTGGAAATTACACAAAAATTGATTACTACCCTGCTAAAACTAACTTCATTATTATTATTCAACTAAGCGACGTGACATTCATATGATGGCGACGCCCGCTCATAACAACGTGGAGCTAGTTAAGATGGTATACACTGCATTCACATTGCGCTCATAGCCTTGCGATAGAATGTTAAGTCTCGTTACCACAGTAATTTCACTAGCTACGACTCCCTTCAATCCGGAACACAGTAATGTTTGCACACTACTGTAAGCGGTCTCCGCCAACAGAGACTTACCACCGGTGCCATTTTGTTTAAATTAGAATTTTGAGGGAGACCTATGTCTAGCAGTGGACGTCTATCGGCTGATGCTGGTGATAATGATAAGAGTATATTAAAATTTTTGGATGAGTTAATAAAATAATATTAACCTAGAACATTTATTTCGATGCCAACAGCGCTTTATTCTGCTTCGCAGTCCAATGAATAATGCTATTTGTAGAGTGGCAAGTTCTTCGAAAATAAATAGACTGCGCTTTCATAACCCAGATATTTTATGGTAAGTTGTTCTTTCAGATGTCATTTAGTATTTGTCGGAGGCATAAACAATCGGGAGGAAGCAGTTTCCTCGTCGTCACCGGAAGTGACCCGAGTGTCGCTACCGGAACTGTTATTGCCGGAACGACTACTACATCCGGTGTCGTAGACTTCATGTCTATTCCTGGTAGTTCTGTCTACAATCTTCGATGCTCCATATATTGATTTAAGGTTTTATTGTTTATTACTAATATTTAATCGTTATTCAAGCATTTTGAATTATAGAATTAAATACTAAAAATTGCAATGTAATATAAACTTAATATCGATTATTTTTAGATTATTCTCAGGCATTCAGTAAATTTTTGGCTTTGAGAAAGCGTAATGAATCAAAAGTAACATTTACGATTAATCTAAGTGATTAAACGTTAATATTAACTTCAAAACACCTTTATGCGTCACTAATATTTATTACTTAGTAAGACAGTATAAGAGTCTCAGATAATTTTGTTATGGAGTACGAATTTATATGTATTGCCCTCCTCTTAATATAATCTATTACTCAAAAAAATCTTTGTTTACTATATAACGCTTAGCATTTTGGATTAAGGATAATCCTCTTTTTTGATAGAAACTGATTTTCATTTGATCAGTTGTTAAGTATCTCTATCGATTTGTGCATTTTAAAGTGTAGACCTAAAATAGACAGATCTTAAGGCTGATGGAGCAGGAAGATCCTACGAGTGGACCACGTATGAGGAAGCGTGGGCCGGCTGTTTCCCTTTTAGGATACAGTTGGCATAAGGCGTGTCACGCTTAAAATCTAATGGATATATATAAATAGAACGATGATGTTTTATGAGCTGAATATGCAGATGACATTTGAAGTATCATAAACTCATAAATTGAAGATGTATAATATATATTGATAATATATATATATATATATTATATACTAAAGAAATTTCATATCTGAAAGCGATCCCAAGAATTCGCCGCGAGGCGCTGCGAAAGTCATAACCTTAAGAATGCAAAGGACGCGAAACGATTTTTAATACACCCTGCACCCCATAATGGATGTTTTCGCACCCTTACTTTGCGGTGACATTTGAAACCCGACGCTCTATGAAAAAACAAAGCGAGAACATTATGCAAATGGCATTATGTTCGTATTTTTCTACGATTCGCCAACTTTATGAGCCGAATAGAAAGGGTTGAGGGGTTAAGACGAAACGGGGTGGACGAGTGAATTTTTGATAGCACATTGCGTCTATTGCAGTTTATGTGCTGAAAGAATTCAATAATTTTAATAGACTACTGTTGTTTTTTTTTTCTTATATTGAAATATTATGATCTACCTACATATTCGTTAAATAGGCGCACGCATTCTTTATCAAACGATATAAATTATTTTGCGATTTTGTTATAATAAATAAATATTTCGCTTTCATAACGATAAATATTCAAAAGCTGTTTGTAGAGACTAATTGATAATTATTAGAGTAGACTAATTTGTTATTAAAGTTATAATTTTTTTAAATAATTGTACGTATTATCTACAAACGCAGCCAAAATTTTAAGTAAACACTTTTTTACAAGCTAATAATATATAATAGTTTTTCGGGTATTTATTAAGATCAATTACTCTTTATTCTTCCTTAAACCTAATATCATACTAATAACCAAACATGCAAATAAAATAAATATCTTTAGAACTTCTAAGTCTTAGTATCACTAGCAAGTACTTAGGTAGCATCGTTACTCAGATATCGTTTGACAAGGTTATCGCAATCTGGTCATCGCGCTAAATTCCATAGGATATTGGACAACTTAGCTTGATGTGTGGCATCCTCAATTTAGGACTGACAAAGATGACGACATTAGTCTGCATGTCGATCACTTTACCTAGTTAAAGTTCAATCAACCACACCGTCCTTGAAGGCAATAATAAATAGCATAGCAAATCATGAAAGGTACATAAACAAAAAAAAAATGGTGAATTCTTTATCCGGTCGTGTGATGACATTTTAACATGACACAAGGTTTTTTAAAATGCCTTAACACATACCTAACATCCTTTAATAGCAAGTTATATGCGTTATGTCCCTTTCGGGTTTCAAATTAAAATAGTTTTAAGGGTTACGACGAAATCCTTATTTCTCTTGTACTTATTAAATATTATTAAAATAATTATTTTAATGTAATTGCATTATCAAGCTTAAATTATTATTGTACTTAAAAGACTTAAATAGTAACTTATATAAACCTATTAATTTTAATTGTTAGTTTAAGTGGGAATGAAATATTTCTGCTGTGACAATAATCCTGAAAACAGGATAATTTTAACGAAGATATCTAACAAAAACAAGTAATTATTTAGAGCGTCATTAAATAATGTAATATTCAAAAGATTCATCATTGTATTTTTTTCACGTTGGAATGTTAAGTGGCGTTACGAAGGTTACTTCATCAAGTGATGGTTTATTTTGGTAAGATTTATTTGCTCACTATTTTTCTTTTAAAATTTTTCAAACCTGAGTAACCGGTTTAACGTTTAGTATAAATACTTTATTTTAATGATACTATTATAAAATAGTTAAATGCTATCAGTAAAAAAAAATGGCTTTGGATCGGATTGGTTTTCTCAATCTGATCGTCAAAGTTCAGTTTGGAAACGATGATGAAACTAGTTAATGAAAAGCGTTTTTTTTTTTCAACGAAACTAGGTTAGTTAAACCATCATCGTATACATGTTATACTTTATAAATATTTCTGTATGTTATTTATTTAACTACATCTTTAATATATGTCCTTGAAGGATCGAATCTTAAGTTTGCCGTTTAATCGCTTTTTGTGTACTATAATTCATATTCCCCTATATATAAGTTGTAGTTCTAATCGAGTACGCATGGTGCGCCGACACCCGATACGACATTTGCATAACCCAGACACATGTGGTCATAGACAAAAGGGATGTAATGGTTCCCGTATTTAATTTTCATAAAACGAGTCCTGTTTTAATACGTCTGTGGCCAAATAATAACCGAACCCTTTCTATTTCAAAATTGGCTCCGGTCGGTAATAAATTATTTAACTGCACCTTTGTGAAACATGAAACTATGTAAAGAGGGACATACATCAAAATATCTTCTCTATGTTATGAACATTTGCGTATCAATATCTTGTCAAATAAATAAAACATTAAGAAACAGTTCTCTGTATACGAAGAATTGTTTTGAAATTATCCTTAACATTCCTAAGCGTATCAAAATATATCCGTTTGCTTTAAGAATTTATCCTTCTATCTCTTTCATTATTGCATCCAAAATATTATCAAATTGCAATAGTTTAAAGTTAAACTGAACACCAACTGATGTTGTCAGATACAATAGAATGCAAGTCTACATTGTTTCACTTGGAGCCCAATAGCCTAAAAGCTGTTTTCAAAAGAGATATCACAGACGAAGTGAAAATTATCGTTACATTACGAAAACTCAGCCTACTTCCTCTCTAACAGATTCTGAGGCGGCAGGTATCAGAGAACTTAACGAGAGTCTGTATAATGTGAAAAGATACAGTGAAGTAAATAGTTATAACAAAGTCGATACTAATACATGCTCAAAATAAAAATTTCTATTGGATATCAGTTTCAATGATGTAGGGCATATAGCGGAAACCAATTTGTACAATAGTATGTTAAACATTAGTTTCAACCAGGGTTGAAAGTCTAGTCCCTAGACGCAGTAATGAATTTACTTTATCGCTACGTTGTAATTAATAACCTAAAAGCTACTATTATTATAATGCATTTTTCAGTACTTATTAAAATATAATCTTACTGATAGTAGTTCTCTGTTGTCGTAGACCACCTACATAAGAACCACCACAGTGCCCGTTTCGGCCGCCAAAGAGTAGTGTGCAAACATTACTGTGTTCTGATTTCAAGGGCGCTGTAGCTAGTGTAATTACTGTGGCTAATGAGACTCACATATTAGGTCTCACGGCGATTATCTGAATGTGTTGCAGTAAATAAGACCCTATCTACCGCCTCATTATTATGGGCAGGCGTATCAATTACCATCAGGTGAACGACCGGCTCGTTTCGTCGCTTACTTGAATAAAAAAAATGTAGTCAATAAACACTTAAACGCAAAAAATGTAAACCTCGCGAATAAAATTACTACAAAAATACTTGAATGTCCATATGTAAATATTTACAAAGTTTGCCATATCTTACAATTATCGCGATTATAAAATGAGTATGGCATTCGAATATTTGTATATTCACATTTCAGTTAAATATCCGGTAGCAAAAAATATATATCTTTGGAAATAACAATCTTATTCCTGCGCAATGAGGGTTAAAATATTTTTAACGAAACAATTTTTCTGCGCATAGCGTGTTCTGTGTTAACTAATACCACTTTATATTTTAAACCACTAAGTTAAAGTTTATTTTACTCTGCGGAATAAAGCGTATGCAATTTCGTGGCATCTTTATCAGTCACTTTAGCCAACAGCCGATGCTCCGAGTAAATTTATTAACTGTGATACGCGTTCAGTGTTGCGAGCTAAAAGGTGAATTTAATTAATATTAATTATACCCACACCTCTAATTATTGTAATTCGCAAGATAAGAACTTTGTTGCAAGCGATACGTTACCATTCGTCAGAGTATATCAATTTAATGTCGATTTCAATCAAATAGTCGTTAAATCATGCGGACACGCGAGTTGTTTTCATTCCTCAGTTTGCACCGAACGATATTGCAATTACACTGACATTTTTAATTTTGACTCGATTTATGGATTTTAAAGCGGATATCTGCAATTTGTGAATAATATATAGGAACAGTCTAATTTGGCGACTACTTCTTCCCGTGGATAATAAAAACTAGTAAAACTCTCGGATTTATTACATCTACTGTTTATGATTTGATTCATACATATTTTTAAATTTTGTAAGAAGTCTTGAGAAAACAAGATCGAAACTTTTCCTGGACAGGCGACATCAACCACCTCAAACTTGTCTTGCATGGTGAGTAAATATTTTTTTACTCTCTCCTAATCCGCGATAGCCACAAGCGTCGGAAACTTAAGTTATTTTGTTTATATCGCGTTGAAATAAGTAGTTTATTCACCTGATAATAAGTAATATAATGTATTTGCTACATTATATGTACATAATTATTGTTGTTATTGTATGTTATGCGGTTACTGGAGTAATAATACTAGATACAGTGTTCTTCAAAGCGGAACAAAATAATGTTTGTATAGTACCGTTTAGCAAAAGAAATAGGCGCTGTGATGGTACACCTACAAAGATAGTTTCCGACGCCTGGAGTCTATCACAAGTAAATTTATGATAAGAATCCTATCACTTGATAGAGTAAGATAAAAAGTTTCTTGATAGTTAGAACCTAAATTCTTTTATACTTCACGCTCTTAACAACTATGAGATATAAAAGAAGGTGCGAAAAAAGAAGAGATACCTTCTGTATTTATAATAATATTACGTCCTTAAATATGAAACTGACTCCTAAGATCAGAAAGATGCAGAGCACGCCATGGGCTAATCCTGGCATCCCAGGGTATCCCGAACACTACCCACAATCCCACCGGTACCAACAACATGCATCTCACCATACATATCTTGCACGCGGCGCTCCAGCAATTCTCACCGCTTACACGAGGTACACCCGCAATCAAGGGCGGTCCTCGCCGCCCAGAGTTTCCGATACAGGCCAAGGTGGTCGGATAACGGACCAGAGCCCGACTTCGACAACGGAGTAGATTCGTTAAAAATCCAGACGCACGGATCACTACACTTTCAGTACTATTAAGTTGGGGAAAAAGTTTCTCCGCATTTCTTAAGAAAATTCAAAACATACTTTTATAGTTTCTTTATATTTAACTAAAGTATGTAGGTACCCGTTTGTTTGATAACTTTTTGCCATCTTGTAGGTAGGGAGATGATCCCATTACTATAGAAATTATGGGACTTCTGATCAAAATACCGCGACAAGTGGTTTTGGCCGTCTTCTAGTGATGTTAACATGACGCACTAGGTAATGCACTAGGTCCATAAACATAGCAAATTTGATTCGCGACTTGCGATTGCATTTTTACTTTTTTCATAGTAAAATTTTAAAATGTATCGAATTTCTTCATTAGATTCACTCAACTTGACAATGCGAAAAACAAATGAAAATCACACATTGTCATTATGTTCTTTAAAATTTAAACTTTCAATGATACCAAAACCAGCCAGATACAAATAGTATAGCCAAAGAGGTTTTATTACAAGTTCATACATATTATAATGCGAAAAGACTTTTTCTTCAACCTAATATACTGGTGTACACTAGAATTAAAATAGGCTGTAGACCCGGTTCCGCGAGTCCAGGATCAGATGAGCTGTATAAGTCAAAATGATTGACTTGACTACCAAGATCTACTCATTATCAGCGAACAGAATGAAATTGACGTTTTATCGAACTAGTCTTTGATTTCATATAAACTGGTTAAGAATTCCAAATTCAAAATTAGTCATTTGCGTTTCAAATTTCGTGATTGCTCCATAGACGCTTTGATTGTTTTTCTTTGACATCCATTTTTATTTATAAATTTATCTTTTTGTACGCACAATATAAAAAAAAATAGTTTTAGAGTATAGATATAAATGTAAGTTTAACTCCAATTAGAGTTCTCGTCCAACAAACAGCGTAGAGAGGATATGATAAATAGTTATATTATTATACACATCCTTCTGTTCACAAATAAGAAAGTTTAAATATCGTGTTATTTACGAATATGAGTTCCACCATTGCACCAGCTCTGCAGAAACAGCTCGAATCGTTAAGAAAAAAAGAAGCTATGGTAAGTTTTGAGGTTCCAAAACTCTCTTTCAAATTCCAGACTCCGTCTTTAATCTTTCAACAGATCACTTTGTGAAGCGCTAAAACTAATCAACTGGATACAAGGTAGGTGAACACCGCGAGCGAGGAATTAATCAAAGTTTAAAACAGTGCCGTGTAGAGTGGGAGCCTGGAGGGGTTGAGTGGGGATACAGAGCCAAGACGCGGTAACCACAATCTTATAAACATATCTCGCGATTCGTTTATTATTATGTGCGAAGTTTGTTATGCAACATTGCTTTTTTACGTACTTTTTGTAAAGCCAAGAAGATTTTACAAACAGTAAGATGTTTTCAAGAAAAATTTAAACAGTTTATATAAAAATGTACTGCCCACAAAAACACTACAATTTTAATCGTTTTTAATTCTCCAAACCTAAAATGGAGTTATTAATTACCGGTTGTCTGAGTATTAATAATATTTGTTCTTTAATAGGCTAATGTAATTTTTGGTTATATAGCTAAAAAATATCGATTTCGGTATTTTTATGTTTTTAGAAGCCGATGTGCTAAATAAACAATAAACTATAGATAATTGTTGAATGACGATGTCTATGCAAACAAGGATAATTACAAAAACAACAAAAACAAGGATATTGCTTGTTGCATTGGACTCAAGCTAAACGATACTTGCAATTGGCGGTGACCATCTTGGTAGATACTACCAGAATGTCTATTTGCGCCAACAACCAATAGTCTAATATCATCATAATCGTGAGTGCCCACTTCAAACTGAAGTTTGGATATTAGGTTAAGAAAACTGATTCGGTTCTCAGCTAATCTAATATACTACAGTATTACACGAATTACTTTTCCGATTTGTAAAGGAGTAGTGAAAGTACTGCGGTAAGAACTAACATCTTACGTCCCGAATCATAGAAAATAACAAGTCTGTTATATAAAACACAGTTATTTTTATTTCAATTGAGTTATTATATACTTAGGTATATATCCGCCTAACAGCAAAGTTATGTGAGGCGAGCGTCGGGAGGCGGAGATATAGCGGGGACACATCCTGCGTGCTATTCGCGGTATCGGTATGCGACCTGCTATTGCACCGTGCTAATGTGATTTACGTCTTAGATATCCAGATGTCCAGACTTAGACAGCAACGTGCGACCACTATGCATGCCCCGCACTTAGTCACTTAACATCTGCTTTACGGTTACCTCCTTATTCTACTTTCATATCCGGATTTTAATGTTAAATATTTACAATTTACTTAGTCTACACCAAACGTATACATTTCTGGTGATAGGTGTTTCTTTTTGTAGAGCATATAGGTAATAATTGGAGAGACTATTTGCGTCATCAAACAGGAGTGTGCTATGTACTAGTTTGAAGCAGAAAGAAAAACCTAACATCTCGTTTTTCATGGTGATGAGTATATTATCATTCTAGCTTGAACCAATTTGTTATAGGCTCCCGTATCTCATCACCAGATGCACCGTTTCATCGGTTCAAACATAAATAACCTGATTATGATACCTAGTATTTAGTTACAACAATATCGATGTCAAGGGAACATCTTTAACTGCATGACTTTAAGATATAACCTAATAGTTATTGTAGTATGTTAGATATATAGTTTGATCTTGCTTTTGGAATTAACATGATAATATCATTAATAACATATATGTAATATTTATCAGATATATTTATTTACATACAACACCGGTTTTAATCTATAAAATATACTATCTATAAATTTAAAAATAATAAAGTAAAAGAAATATAAGGCCGTTTAGTTTACTGTATAAAGTTTCATTGTGTGAAAACATATCAATCTGTATAATAAAGTTTTACTGGTAGTAGGATCTTTTGCCGGCCGTAATTGTTACTGCAGTTTACAAGTACGTAAGTGTCGATAGTTAAAGTACACATAGTGATAGTAATAGTGACATATTCACGAATTAGGAACGAGCTACGTTTCATTAATTCCGAACAATTAACTAACTGGTTGATATGGGCCTGATTCGCGACAATACACCGTGAGACGCTCGCTCTACTGACTTCATTTCGGTGCATACAAACTTGCTTTAATCTGTGTTCTCATCAGCATAGTTAAAGCGTATTGCAGTTAGTTCACATAGAAGGTCATAGCAATAACTAGTTTATTACTCTCTCTATTATCTATCAGTTGATCATTAAATAAATTAAAAGATAAGTATAACCTTATTATATATTTTAGGATGACGAGAATAATGTAATGTTCTTATGGGCAAGAGTATCACTTACCATCGCATTAATGTTCTGCTCGTCTTGACACTTCATCGAGCCAATGTATTATGGTTATTCTTAATACATTTTAATTAGTGGATACATGTATTATAAGGATTAATACAAAGAACGGGTCGTACCTAACCTAGATACCCTTGATATTTTTTTTAAAATAACGATATAAAGCAGATCACAACGTGAACTGTTTCTTCAGAAATCAGTAACCAATACATTGTATAGTATTTCGTTGTTAGGATATAAAACATGAAAACAATTTTAGAGCCAAACTGTAAACATTAATAAACAAAATAAACAGCCGTTAATGTTCCTTAACCATACTTATAAATGTGAAGCACTAATTCAAAACGTTATTGCTCGCAAGACGTTAACTTTGAAATAAAAGCATAACATCGCGAAACAACTTTATAAAGCCTACCCATGTACGGCGCCGCATCCACACATAAATATTACGCACTCGCTACGTTCAAATTTCGCCACCGTCTGCCTTATATTGATATATTGTATTATTTATGGTGCGGCCGAATCAAAATGTGATATATCGCGCAACGCGCGTGCTGTTCTCAACTAACTTTCGCGTTTGGTCGGTTTATGTGGATATCACTTGACTGGATGCGACTCAAACAAACGTTCTAAGTTAATGTATATTACATTGGGCGAACTAATTTGTTTTATAATGTTTATATAAACGTTTCTGTACTGATGGTAGTTCTCTGATCTGTTGGAATTGTACGATTACATAAATTGATACAATATTTTTTTTTGTTAAGCGAAGCGTAGAGACGACCAGCTCGTTCACCAGATAGTAAGTGCTAAGCCTGCCCATAACAACCTTTCGCTCGTTAGGATCGTATACGCTGCACCATATAGCGCTCGTCGCCTTAAGACAAAAAATTCTAAGTCTCGTTACCCCTGTAATTTCACGTGCTACAACTCCTTTCAATACGGAACACAATAATTTTTGGCGGCAGAAATGAGAGCTGTGGTGGTACCTATCCAAACGCTCTCCAGAAATAGAGACCTACTACTAGTGAAAAGTTTATGTAACATAAATTAGCATTAGGTAATTTAAAAGGGTAATTTGAGAGTCTAGTATTTAATTGCATTTGCTTACCTAAACCACTGAGATGTCAACATCCATTACAAAATATTAGTTTATGTTAATATAATTGATGTAATCTTAAGAAACCTGTAGATATTATAATATTATAATATAGATAACCTATAGGTACATAAAGTATTCATAAAACTTACTGTAAGTGCGCTCAAATGACTCATATTCCATCCAGTTTCTTTGTCCAATGGTTTATTAGATATATAACTGTAGCCTTGAGTCAAGGGAATAGTTGGGATGAGGAGGGATAAGTTATTGCGCTCTATAACTATGTGCCTCTGCCGTATGTTATGTTACACTGTTTTAAGTTACGGCTTGAATTATGCGTAAGAAACATGTACTTAATCAACTATATAAAATATCTTTACGCCTAACTTAATTATCCTTAACTATTTGCTTAAAATATTGCTCGTATGTGGTAAATATAATTAATAATCGAAATGTTGATTAAGAATACATGTAAGTTATTTACTATTATATACCTATATGGTATGATAACATATTCAAAAGATTTTAATTTGATAGTCGTAAGCCCATAAAAGACATTATAACACTATAAGATATATGTTGTTCGATAAAATGAATATTAAAAAATTATAATTAAATTACTAACGGAAATATTCAGCTTATGTCCAACAGTGGACGTCTATCGGCTGGTGATGATGATGATTGAAATCAGAATATTTTTATTTAATTATTGGTGGTTGCCAGAGACCGTATAGTCACCGCAACTCCTACCTATTTCTGCTGCCAAACAGCAGTGTGCAATAATTACTGTATTCCGATTTGGAGGGCGCTGCAACTAGTATAATTACTGGGGTGATGAGAGTCTAAAGATAGGTGCAATGTATAACATCCTTTTTAGTACCACGTTGATAAGGCCAGGCGTATCACTGTCTATCAGATAAACCTGTTCATCACGTCGCTTCGTTGAATAAAAAGAAATATTTACCGCAGACTTTCAAGTTATCTTACTTCAAGTAAGGAAAAATCACAAGTCTTTTTATACAGATAAATGTTTTATTATGTTAATAATTTATCACTGTCGTTGTAACTGTAAATAAATTAGCGATTGTAATCGAAAATGTTTCTTATATAAAACATCTTTACAGTCTTCTTCTACAGAAAACTATTCAATTAAGTTGTAACAATTAATTATTTGTAATAAATCTCACTTTTTTATGAAACAATAATTGAAACTTCAATGATTTTCTTATCTCTGTACATAGCAGCGGCAACTACGGCGGCATTCTATGAAGGCGTGTTATAGAGTAATTTAAAAAGATCTTTTGTAAAGCATTAACATATTTAAATATAGATTTATGTGTATAAGTTAATTAATATACCGGTTCGATATACGGATAGAAAAGTTTCGTTTCAACATAAATCACTGTGGTAATTAATTTATAAAAGTACACTTTTCTGTAAACATAATGCGCGTACCGTGTCCGAGGAGGACGCGGCGCAACTTCTCACTTAAGCACGGGAAAGTTTTAATGCATTAAGTACGTAATCGTAAGGGAACGGGCCCAGCTTTTAGAAGTATACCGCTAACGAGCCATTGAAACAAATGTCGGATAAATTAATTATTTATACTATCAAATCGACATGAGCAAGCCAATAACGTAACTTAAGATCTCATTAACAAATACAATAATGTTAAATCACTTAGCTACGTATTTTATTAGGTACTTGATACGTTATTTACTATACACTGAATGTGATCAAATTAAAACGCCAGTTTTAATT
Source organism: Ornithoptera priamus (assembly GCA_029034505.1). Taxonomy (NCBI): domain Eukaryota; kingdom Metazoa; phylum Arthropoda; class Insecta; order Lepidoptera; family Papilionidae; genus Ornithoptera; species Ornithoptera priamus. Next base: position 4,038,991 of record JARDWD010000331.1, read on the forward strand.
TAAAACGGTATTAAATGGAAGCTGAGGAGATCCCATGCATAAAGTTATATTCGGTATAATTGCGATTGCTGTTTTAAGTAACATTTTTCATATTGAGCAAGATAGTTAGTTACTTATGCTGTAACATAAAGCCACTGCTCTGACTTGATCTTACAGGTAATTACTTATGTCATAATACAAGAAATTTTACTATTATTTTTATTGAAATAGTAATTACAATTTTAATTTTCCTAATATAAAAAACTTTCAGAAGACTGAAGTTAGCTTACATAGATATATCAAAGGCACAAGGCAAATAATATGAAAAGTGACTAGTCAGTGCTGCTTATTATCCACCGTTAAGCTAATATAAGTTAAAAAAGAATAATTACTTTTCTGTAAAAAATAATTAATGCGAGATTATAAAAAGCTTTAATAATATCCTTTTCAGTTATTTATAAATTAGTTATTTGTTTAGTTTATGTTTTAAAGGGAATTACTGAATAGCATCCTAATTAGCGCCACGTTGTTATGGGCGGGCGTATCACTTACTATCAGATGATAGTACTGCTTGTTTTCGTCACTCATTGAATAAAAAAAATTACTTCAACCTCATATGATACTTACATAATACTTATACTTTTGTTTTAACACTATTAAGTATCTGTAAGTAATGACAAATAAAGATGTTAAATTTAAGTATGTATGTAATTTAATTAAAAATCTAGGGTTTGTTAGTATCCTTTCTTTCTCGGATACATCATCATTATTATCAGCTGACAGACGTCCACTGCTGGACATAGGCTTCTCCTAAATGTCTCCACATAGATCGATCTTACCCTATCCGCATCCAGCTGCTTCTCGCAATCTTCACCAGATCGTCGTATCACCTGGTTGGGAGACTGCTGTATCGGATACATGAGCAATAATAAATTTGAAGTGAATACAATTTAGCGACAGCAATGATAAAAATGAGATAAACTTTATATAGGCATCGATAAACCTGCTGTATATTTACTAAAATAGCATTTTTTTCGTTATAACAATTTTTCCAAAAAGCACAAAAAAAAACGTAATATTTCACATAAAGTAATAGAGAGCATGCGTCGACTGCGCGGTATATCACGAGGGCGTTGATTCAATGGCAAATAAAAGTCTCTGTCGCAGAAGGCGTCGCGATTAAAATAATTTCATACATTCACCACCACGATACCATCGATCACCATATTAATAAACACAAAACAAACTAAATTCTACATATATATACACATATAATTGAGTTGAGCTAAGATTTAAGCTAGAAGAAACATGCTTTAACGAAACTATTCAAGTAAATTGTTGTACGAATAACTTTCATACTTCACCATACCATTGAATAATTATTAAAAAAGTACACTTCATGATTATTTAAAGTACTTGATGTATACGCAATATAATGTTTTTTCTGTGCAAGCAAAAGTTAAAAAAGCTTCTTAAAAGGAAGTCGAGAAATTTATTACACAAAAACATCAGATAACCGTTTCAATGTACATGATTGTAATGGCCAATCCTAAATGCTTACGAAATTATAACCCCCGTGTTGTCCCCATTTTTCTTAAGAGGGTGAAAACTAAATGACTTCGAGTACACCCCTGTCTTCACCATTCGCGTGGGGAGAGTATGATGGTGTCAAAAAAAGATAAAAATAAGATTAATGCTTGTTTGCTTAGATACTCTTCTTAATTTTTAATAAAATTTCATCGAGAAGCATAGAATAGTACACATTTATATAATATTAGTCTCATTATTATAACTATTGTATATTATTGGTCAATCGCTAATAAAAGTAGAGTTACTCGCGATGATTATTTGTATCATTTATAGATCATACCAGTATATATATGAAACCTTTGAATTTGACTTCATTCGTTTTTGTCCTGTATCATATTACTAGACAATATTTAGATTAAGAGATCATTTACAAAAATTTCAAGTAATACAGAACTTAGTTTTAATTTTTGAATTAAGATCAATTAATACAGAAGCAAAAAAAAACTGATCTTTAGCTATTAACATTTAACACACAATTCTGTAATTGATTGAATAAATTATTCAAGAGCATATCAGTTATGAAAAAATGGCGAAAAAGACGTTTGAGTTGGTACATTAAAATCACATTAGTAAGATTTCGCTGAGGGTCTCGCGAATTTATCTCTGACAGTGGAGAAATAAATTAATAAAAAAAAAATCTTACCAGCGCACAATATTTCTTATTCGGGTGTTATTTAATTGTATGGAAAGATAACAATTGTAATTTAACAAAAATAACAGCGAATTTTTAGATCCGGCGCTGATATATTTAGTTCCTCGGTTTGTCATATATCTAATGGAAACGCAAAAAAAAAGAAGCTGTTTAAATGCTGCAAACACCCGCATGCAATTACAATGAATTAATCAAGTAACGGGGCATAAATTTTTGCATGGCGCATACACATTATCACTTCATCAGCTGAGGCTACCAACCGCACACTCGCAGACAGGCTCGCAATTTGCCCCAGCAAGGCACGTTTAATATTAGAAGTCCTGATTTATGACCTGCCCCTGTAATGAAGTGTCTCACTACAAACGCGTGTGCATCGCACTAATTCACTAACCAACGATTAGACAGCGACTATGGAAGTGGAATACTGAATTATGAATCTATCGTAAATAACCAAGAGGTAAACTGTTAAATTTAGATAAATATCAAAATGTACTTTCAGATAATTTATCGTAAATTTAAAAAAGTCTTTGACTCTTGAAGGCTAGTTTCTTTCCTAGAAATATATCGTCATTGCGCGTACAAAACCGAGGAAAGCGCTAAATTTTAATTTCGCGGCTACAGATCCTTAAAGCTGTTTCGCTTATATTTCTTTTTTTTTATAGATTACTCAGTTCCGTGATATGAACCCGTGACTTTTAAGAAGATCTTTGAAAAGGTTTTATTCGGGGAGAATATCGGTCTATCTACCAAAGAAAAATGTATGCGACTCATGAGCAATGCACCAAACATAGTGAGCTAGAACTAAAACAATCCTTGACAAAGAAAGCACAGAAAGGGACGGTATAAACATTAAAAGCAGATCTTCACTTAAGGCCAGTATGCTTTTTTTAAAACTAATATAGCTGTCCACAATTTTAAAGTTTATGAACTAGGATCAATGGTCACTCCCCCATGTTTTGACAAGACGTCACGCCACTTGAAAGTTACTACATAGGCATTTTTTTATTTATGCACACAAAATATACAATGAATATATAACATATATAGAAATAAGTGCAAAGGCCCTACTTATTACAATATAGAATTTCTTCCAGTAGGCCTGTGCTTGGGAGATTTGATTGTATTGACAGTGAACCCGGTGCACTCTATTAATAAGCTGAAGGTGAATTATGAATGAAACCATTATTTATTTATCTATATTGTGCTGAATGTAGATATTGTCAATTAGTCAGAGTATGCCACCTACATTACAGAATGAAGAATTACAGAAAGAATTAACATCTGACGTCTCATGCGACGAGCACAATGTAGTACAATATATATCATCCTAACTAGCGCCACGTTGTCATTGGCAGACGTATCACTTATGATCAGGTGAACGCCCCACTCCTCTCGTTGCTTATATAATTTTAAAAAAAATTACAACAGTTCTTTTAAACAATTTCTTGCATCGATACAATGATTTTACATCAGAAGAGCAAATTGAAATTATTCATGTTTTTCTTTAAAACACTTGCAAATTATCCGTGAGAATAGATAAAGTATTCTATGCGCATAGACAATGCCCCGTATACTTCTAGCTTGAACAATTTACGTTCCTTACGAATACGTTAGAATTTTCGGATACAACATATATAATATGTACATAGCGTGTAGTATTTATTTGTAAGTATATAAATTAATTATAAGACTGTATTAAATTACTTATGTATTGTATGGTTTACAGTTTAAAAAGTTAAGAAGAAAAGACATTTTTTTTATTCTAAGAAGCGACGAGATTAACGAGACGTTTACATGATGGTAAGTGATACGCCCGTTGGTAACAACTTGGCGTTAGTTAGAATGGTATACACAGCACCACATTGTGCTCGATGCCTTGAGGCATAGGATATTAATCCTCGTTACCACAGTAATTTCATTACGTACAAGCGCTTTTTAAACTAAAACAGAGTAATGTATACATACTATTGTATGGCGGCACGAATAGGCGCTGCGGTGGTACCTATCTACACGGTCTTCAGCTACATGCACCTACCATCAATATATTACGTAAATTAATTATGTAGCTATCAATACTCAAAAACTAGATAAATATACGATAATTTATCGCTGCTTATTTAAAGAGACGTTTGATTAAGATGCCTTGGAAATAATTTGTGAATGCTATCATCATTCTGTCAACGGTGGATTCGACTTGATTCATTCGAAGTTTATACATAAATGGGGCTTAACCAAACGACCACTCAAAGCCAAAACAATGTCAAGAATTATTCCAAATTTACGCCGCGAGTAACCAGCTCCTGAGCCCCGGATAAGTTAAGACGGGCGCATCACACGTTAATCTTAACGCAAAGAGTAAATGCAAGCGAACCGTATAAATCCAATTAGTTTAAGAACTCATTAAATCAATTCATTTTGCAGACAGTAATATACGGCGGTACCCTGTCTTTGTTTTCAATGGCTACAATCCAAACTATTTGTTATTTCTGTTTGCTCGCGGCTATGTGTAAACTAAAAAGTATATTAAGCACCAGATTCACTGGACTCAACATTGTTATCGTCCGAGTAAATTACTTAGACATTTATTGGATTAGCACCAAATGCTCCAACAAATTTATTTTTGCGACGCAGAGCATGTATACAAATACTCCTCTCGTCGATATAAACGTCAACTACAATTATTCTTTATAATTAGAAACACATTGTTAATTCAGAAGTCTAATTTATGATAAACAGATAACTTATTTTTCAAAAAAAAATCTTTATTTTTAGTAAATTGGAACATATATAAAAATATAATTAAGTACTTAACCGTACTAATTACCACCAAGTGGCATACATGTTAATCCGTTTAGAAATATATTTCCCGCTGCCGGCAGATCCGATACAAAGGCCGCTAGCCGTTGGAGATGCAATAAATTAGAGGGAAAGCTGCGAGCCAGGATTTCCCTTGGGTTTATTCTCACTCAAGAGCGCTATACCTAATCCAGAAAGCCTTATTATGCTACCCTTAATACAGCGCTCACGACTACTTGAAAATTTTCTTGGAAAGTAAACGGTTTAGCTTGAGTTCGCTTTTTTTCTACGTTGACATTAAACATTATAGTCATTCATAAGGATTATTTAATATATAACAGACAGTTAAGTTAAACTTTAATTTTTCTTTATTAATGTTAACATATTTGTGGTTAAAAAAGTATATATTAACTAAAATTTTCTTTGGATTCAATAAGTGATGTGTAAATGTAGTTTTTAGTGACAGGTAAATTCAGGAAATCCTGCTAGACAAGTAAACTGACTAAAATTTCTTTCCCTACCCACTATCTAATCTAAGATTTAAAATGTTACTATCGCGTGAGAGGTAAAATCTGCTATTATTTATTATCATTGCTATCAGTTGCCTCAACTAGTAATGCCCTCTGCTTACCTATAAGTAAGGGCACCGCAAGATACTACACTTTATGTTTATATAGGTACAGTTATCATTTTATTCATTATTCATTGTTAAATATTTATGCGTATTGACATCACCAGAGCTAGTAATACGTTATCTCTAGTATGCCTTATCTACATACGTCGACATTTGTCCGTTATTACCAGTTCCCAGAAGTACCAGACTACCAATTTCTCCAATTTAAATTGTCTATGAGCGCCGCTCGACTGAAGTCAGCCGGCACATTCCGTGGTTATCGAATGCGCGGGCGCTGTGCGGGAAAGAGACACACATAGTGATAAAAATCACGCGCAACAAAGACACACGTATCCCCGGCAAGCGTTCGTTTTTTTAAATAATTGAGTCGGGAATGACGATAGGCACCCGGCGATTCGGAGCATTTTATCGAGCTGGCAACCCTAGCGCGGACAGTGGCCATTTAATTTGTTTCCTTGTAATTTACATTTCACAGAAAGAGCATTAAGAACATTACTTTTATATTGTATTTTTATACACATATATATCGAGAGCTTGGTACAAAATTCTCAACACAAATCAGACTGAATTCATCGATACGATGTTACAAATCCCACTACCAATATTTTGTTAAGAAATTGATAAGTAATAGATAATTATAGTTGACACAATCTAAATACTATATTATGATGACTATGAATGATCATAGTGATTAAATTAGTACGCATCAAAAAGTCGAAAGCTTTATCTAAAACAAAACACTACTGGACCACTTGTCATATTGTATCTACGACATTTAGCGTTATCGTTTACTAATGCAAAATAAATTTATAATTTTCTTGAAAGATGTCAAATAACTCCATTGATACCAGGTAACAAATAAAGTAACAAATTTTTGTTAAGGTAGTGAAGTCCAAGAGTTTCTTGAAAGATAACAAGCAAGTGGTTCTATTGTCAATTAGCAAGTGCCACGTACGTCGCTCCTAATTCTAACGCGGCTATAATTACGCCTCAAGCACTGATTGGCCGGCCCGCTCGCACTTTATTTGTTACTAGTTTATTTGCTAGTAATATCTAAGCACAGGCTATCTTTAAAGCTAGTGCACTGGTGTGGCGACATCTTTTATCGTGGGCTGCGCTTCTGTTTTTGTTTTGTTCCGTTTGTTTTCAAACTGCGGGGCCATATTGCACTCGTAAATTATTACTGAGAGAGATTTGTTTCCATAGTTATGCGGCTGCAATACATCAGCGTTCGCCGGATGTTAGTTTATGTTGACGCTCGCTTTGTGTTTGGCGATTTCGTGCCTGTCAAACACGACAGACCCGACAATTGCAGCTTTTATATGTAACTAGATGCGAAGTGGATTAAACAATACCTTTTAACAATTAATCGTTTCTGTCCGATAATTATTGCGCACCAGTTTACAGTATTATTTTTTATGTTATACCTAAATTCAAAAGAGATTAATTGATTAACCCGTCGTCTAAACATATTATGTACGACTTTTTTTCACAAATTGCAAGTGTTTCGTAATTCTAAATAAATATAACTGCAACTTTTAACTTCATACAACTAAACCACACTCACTACTGTTGGGCATAAAAATACCCTTTACTTTTTAATAAAATAGTTTTAAAAATCTACTTTTACACCCATGTTAACAGATTGCAAAGTTATTGATAACTATTTTATACGAGGGAAATCTTTACGTCTTATACCGCTTGATAGCAGCTTCGGGATGGTCCTAAACGGTTTCGCTCAAGAAATTCTATAGAGCTGTTAATGTGCTCGAAAAGAAAAAACAAATTGTTTGACATATAACATATGTCCTGTGTGCGTTTATTTATTACGCACTTTGTTGCTACTTCCCGCCTGTTAATTAATTTATTGGGTTAGCTTATAAATTAACGGAACCAGGAAGACTATAACGTGATCAGATTTATGATGCACGCAGCTAAGATTTCATATTGAATTTATCTTTACATATTTCATAACAGCCATTTTCTCTATAATTTAACCCGATGCAAATAAAGGTAGTAAATATATGTCATAAGTTATATATGAGCATAGATACGGGTGTTTAGAAAATTAATAGCAGTTTAAGGAGGTTTTGACAGCTCTTAGCATATTTACCGTGGTTGGGACGACTGCGTAATGTTTTACGGTATGGGGCGAGACAATAATGGCTTGCTCATAACATTACTCGTCCCTGTGCCTGTACCACGTTGTCGTGTAGTCTGGCTGAATTCGGGAATAGTCGCTGGAGTTAGAATGTTGCAATTCCTTTCTTATGTGCCTGTGAATTTAGTGGTACAGAGGTGACTAGATCGGACTTTTACTACGTATCTGTTGTTTATTTGGTTTAAAAGTAGTGAAGGATGTTGCAGTAAAAACTTTCATAGTTTTTAAATTTATATGCAGATATTAAATTATTATAGTTAACATATAGTTCACTAAGTTATATTGTTGTCGATAATACAAATAATCATTTTCTTATAAATGTATCATAAAGCAGTTTTGAACTTCATACTATATTTACCACTAATTGATACTTATTTAGCCTTAGCCTATATTTCATAATGCAAAGCTTTAGGATTTTCTACTTAGCTGCCTGCTTTCAATTTAGACATACAATGTGTGTCTCAAATTAAAATAGCAATGTACAAAATCATATTTGTTCTACTTGTGGTTAGAAGTATATAAGTTCTTTATATTCTTTCTCTTCTTAGACATGATACCATAGAGTGGTGAAGTCAGCTTTATTTTTCTCCTCCACTTCGCTGTGGTTTCAACATAATCGACAGTCACTTGGCAGTCACACATATCTCTTGACACCTTTCTATCTTTTTTTGGGTCTGCCCGTAGATTTTTGACCAGGGAGGGACAGCTGCAGTGGTAAGTTGCCAACGTGGTCAAGGAGCCTTCTTTTGACGTAACCATACCAAAAATAAAACTTTACAAACAAGTAAGTTAAAAAAAAAATTTTTACTCAGTAATTTATTAATTTATAAAAAAAATACTGCCTGAATTAAATAGACAAGTCGTTTTTTCATTCCATTGATGACACTTTCTTCTACTAAGTGGGAATGTTTACTCAACGTGAAAATGCAGACTCCGACGTTACGCACAAGCATAATCTCATAGTTAATTATACGGCGCGTAAAAATTGTTCACGCTCCTCTTAATTTGACATAGTACCTGGGTGTTAGTAATGTAGGCTATTAATGGCTCATAAAGTCTGTAGCGAGATTGTATCGTTATACACTATTTCATCAAGTGCCCTAACCGCCGTCTGTATTTTGGTCCAGCGAAACAGTGCTTAAGAGTTTTTTAATGCGGTTACAGTAACTACTCGTGATTTACGGCACCAACAACACTATGTTGTTATATGCTTTGAATACTTTTAAATTTATTACAACACCAACTTCGAGTTAAACATATGTTAATGATCTTGCAATAATTCATAGTGAAATTTATTAAAAGTCTTTACAATTAAAAATTTACAAACAACGAGACGTTCATCTTTAAACCCATCAACTTCTTCATATCATATCACTTTCTAAATTAAAACACAATTTATTTTTAATCTCTAATAACTATAACTGTCAGCAGCATCTCACTCCGTTACGAGAAATTTTGTAGTGTATATAAACGTTACCAATGATTAGTTATAATTATTATTGAGTACTGAAGTCTAAAAAAACTGTATTATAATTGGCCAACCAATTGACCTCTGATGTTTTAGACTTTAAATATTTAGGTTACTGAAATTGTATAAGAAAAATTTATAATAAATTAGGCACTAATGATACTGATACCAACAGTTTAAACCGGTGGTAGGTTGTCGGAAACCGCTTAGGTAGTACCACCGCAACTCCTATTTCTGCCATCGAACAGCAGTGTGCAAACATTATTGTGTTCCGATGTGAAGAGCGCTGTAGCTAGTGTAATTACTGGGATAACAACTTAACATCTCGTCTCAAGGCGACGAACGGTATGTGGTACTGTGAATGTCATTCTAGCTAGCGCCACTTTGTATTGGGCGGGCGTATCACTTACCATCAGGTGAACAATCCGCTCGTCTTGTCGCTTCATTAAATAAATAAACAAAAAACACTGACGCTGGCAGCTTGTTCCAATTCTTCGCTGTACGCATCAAGAAGGTCGAAGCAATGTGCTTTGTCCTAATGCGTGGCACTTCGATAACGGAAAGCTTTTCTAATAGTAATATCAATAAATTATACTTTTAGTGTTTCTCTTATTTATGTTATATTGTTAATATATTTGTGAAAAGCCGAATGGTTCGAGTTAACGCGAATGCGTAACTCTTTACCGCGAGGTTCGATCGCTAAATTAGATAAAGGAAAGGTGAAAGTCGCCACGGCAATTTACGATCGTGCAGATGTTAAATGAAACTGTTAACAACGGTCACTTTCCGTACGCAATTCCCCGACTGCGCGTGAACTTTATCTATTATTTACCAAACAAAACTTAACCTTATTACGATAGCAAGAAAATTTACTTTAACAATATGAATGTCTCATGATAATTTTCTATTAAAATGGCCGGCGTTAGATTAACTTAATCATTTGCAGAGGAACGTTATCAATTAAACTTATCTATTACGTACATAAGTCGTTACAGCGCGTTTTTAGTTGTGCACAGGATATCATTCAATGGCTGAATAATACAATCTAATTAATTCTGATGTATTTATCTTACGATAACTTTTCTATAGTTCAATCTTTTTAACGTGCTATATTTCGAAGGTCGGCGACTATTAAGGCAATCTGGAATTTCGATACCGTAGCTCTGAAGAGCGAACGGCTGCTCTTTCGAATCCACTGGAGTTAGTTCCTTAACCAAGACATTCTTCTTTGGCCCAGATATCGCTTTCTATGAATTTTGCCCTGTATAATAAGCTGTTGTAGTTTGTATTTTGAGTTCCTCATTACGTGGCCTAAATATTGTAACTTCATTATCTTTATTGTATATATCACTTCTTTAATTTTAATTTCTCTTGATGCATATTCACACTATGACATTTTTAACATTGTCTCTCCAGGTTCTCCGTACCATTCCTATTTAAGTCGTTAAGTTTTATAGCTCCATGGTTGACTTCTATCAGGAATAGTGATGTATAAGTTTGTTATCATCTTTTATTCTATTCACTGACAGGACTAGCTTGCCTAGTGTGGGGCCAGCGGTAAATAACTCTTGATGTATATTTTTGTTTTTTTTTTTTTGAAAAAGAAATAAATTCTAACTCTAGAAATTAGCGGTGTTCACAAACAAATAATCTACGAAATTATAAAATATATTCTTTGATTATTTATATAAGTATTATGCTTTAACATTTGACAAAAATACGAAGATATACAGAGCAAAATAAGCTTTAAATGCGCGTAGAACTATAATAATTGCAACAGAATTGCCCTCACAAATGCGTTTAATTGATGATGTCACTACCAGGGACGTGTCTGCTGCGGATAGTTTTTTAATTTGTGCGCGACTGCCTTTTAGCCATCAATCAAGCGTGTAAGCTCGCTCGATTTTATTGAACGCACTCGCTCGCGTCCAGTGTTGAAGGTTTTGTACTTTAAAACTAGTTTCGTAAATTCTATTCAAACATAGATTAGTTTAGAAACAATTTGTTACAGTTATATTTCATATATATTCTAAAAAAAAAGTAACAAAACATAATATTTTTTGTATTTTTAATGTTACATCAAGTCCTCATCGTCGTCAACCGATAAAAGTCCATATCGACACCCATTAGCCCTGCGCTACCTGCATTCAACAATGTTACAATTATTATGCATGTGTGATGCATCTGACCATAACAACGTGACCGTAGTTAGGATGATACACAGAGCTCCACGTTGTGCTTGACGCGTTGAGATATAAGATGAAAAGTCCCGATACCGCACTGATTTCAATAACTACAACGCTCTTCAAGCCGGAACAAAGCAACGTTTGCACACTACCGTTTGGCAGCAGAAATAAACCCTGCGGTGATATCCAACTACACCTTCTCATTTACATTTAATTTTATATTATTAACATATTGTTTAAATTAGTCTGTTTTACAACTAAATAACTATTCATGCTGTGGATATAACAAAAAATACTAGTAAAATATAAACTTCGTTTCTTTTCTACCTGGAATGTTTATAATTGACAGTTTATCTTATATATAGGGTAATTATCTTAAAGTGTATAATATAAGCTATATGATTCTTGTTTGTCTACAAACAGTAAGCAAGATTTTTATACAATCAAGTAGCAACAATGTAGCGAAAGGGCAATGTTATCGGTATTTAGTTTTTATAGTAAAAAGTCGAGTTTTAACGTTGCAAAAATACTTAGGTCCATTAACGCCGCATACTTTACAATAAAATTGTAGTACAGTATTAAGTAACGATCGTTCAAGTCGGTTAATGTTGAATAATTGATTATGACACTGACTTCACTTACTTAGTATTTACTTCAGTATTTACTTTAATCACATAAGCATATAAAACTGATTGCAAGTTAAAAAAAATAATGTAAAGTCATTCACGACAAGTTTATATATTTTTGTAAAACGTTGAAGTAATGAATAGCAAGACAAGTGATTATGGTTCATTGCCAGCCACATTTGGTGAAAATTAAGATTGTGATAGGGTTTTTTAAATATACTTCACTTGTTATCGTCGAAATTTGTGTATGACTCACCCCGAGTTCCCTACACAGACGAAGGTGGCCGGCAAACGGAGAACGAACTCAAGCCAGTCTTCGACAACCAAGTAAGTTCACCAGAAACAGAGAAATTCAAACACACACAAAAAATTTGAATCTTTGGTTGGATAACTGCACCCCTAGTAAGAATGGTAGTAAAATCTTTTAGATTGTAATTAATTAGGCCGCTGGCTACGGGTCCTCGAGTCTAGTATCAGATGAGCCGTCTAAGCCAGATATCTAGCCAGCAAGCGACACACGTCAACTAGGAATATAGGATATTATGTAAAATTGAAGTCTAGTGTTAGCCTATAGGAGTTAAAAAATGGTAGTCAATCGATGTTCCATTAAGTTCAAATAACTTTTCACTGAGAATTTCATTGCCATTGCCGCCAACTTTGTGATCATGTCTAATTCAATTTTTGTTGTAATTATTATTCAAAAAAGGAAAGATTTTAACTATTATCAAAATTTCATCATTTTAACAAAAAATGATAATTTCAAACCTAAACAATGTGTGGTATAGTTAGCACGGATTTTGTATAAATAGTAAAGAATTTTAGCAATATTATTAATTTAACGGACTAAAAGATAAGAAACGTTTCATTTAAAGAAGGCATCAAAATAAATGAATGTTTCAATGATCTATAAGAATTTTCTACCACTAAAGCTGAATATTATTCATAAAAACTGATTAATTATTTCGTATAACGACATGTTTAAACAAAATAAAAGGGTTCGTAAAGTCCGACCACACTTGACACTTAATAAAGTTACTAGTCAATAACTAATATGCAACAATTAAACATTTAACGGCCTGTTGACAAGAAATGATAAAAATTATACATAGAAATTCCTCCAGGACAGGTGTATCTGCAAATTATTCTCTTTTATCACTTGCTCTCATCTCCCCATAGTTGGAAATAGGCCAGGGTTGGAAAAAATTGCAGTTTCCGGACAACTCATTACTAAATAAATGTTTTATTAATGACACAATGACATATTTGTAAAGACCGAGATGTGAGTATATTCATTTGTAGAGTCGTATTTGTTATAACTATATATATATATATTTAAGATGAAGTTTGCGCTGCTAGTTATTTTGACAAACATTGCAGCTTCATCGGACTCAGATCTCGCAGATCTGATATCAGCGAGCTAAAATAAAAAAAGAAAAGATAATAAAATTAAAATCACAATAAAACTTGAAATAAACACAAAAACACCTATATATTATCTAATTAAGAACGAACATACATATACTTGTAACCACGTTGTAAGTTAATAGATAAGTCATTCATATACAAAACTGCATATGTATGCAATATTTTTTATACCTTATAAATTTACTTACTAGATTTATTTAATACTTTATACATAACTACTGTTATAGTAGTAATATTTTATGGTATAAGTAAAACAACCATAATTCTTTATCAGTTAATAAATATTAAAAAAATTCTATTAAATAAAACAAGTTTTGATTATTATGAGAAATGATTTGATTGCAAGTACATTTAATCAGGGACGCGATTTTGAATTATATTATATACTAATTTGTTATTAAAATAAAATTACTTAAAAATTCACTTAAACAGGCAAAGTTGCTTATTATTACTAGTGTAGAACACACACACTACACATTACACTACGCCACTTGGCCGTCGCGTTAAGACCAGTTTTTGTTCCGTTTAAGATATTCTATGAATAACATTAATTAACACTTAATACTGAGGTGTGCAAAAAACCGCTTAAAACACTATTTAAACAACTATTAATTAGGCTTTATATTACAGAAACGAAAATAGATGAAATTTACTTTAGTTATTATTTAAATACATAATTTTGAGGTATTACAATATATTATAAATTAAAGAATATAGAGTAAAAGAATTGCAGCACACAACTAGATTAAAACAAGACCGTGTCTCATGGAATACTTAGCAAGAGACAGTCCATCAGGGAAAATACGTAAATTGAGCTGATGATGCTGATAATCAGTATTTAAAAGTACTTTATATATAATGTGATCAAGTATGAAGTTACTTTTTATCTCTCCTTCATAACATCCCGTAAAAAATAAAAGAGCCTTATAAAGGAAATATAAAAATTATATATGAGAATAGAATTTATTCATTTTCATCATCATAGCAGATGTAAATAAATTATTGATTTTTTTAAAATTTTATATAAAATAAAGATTTTTAAAAACGTTCAATTATTATTTAATTTTGTTTTAAAATGATTGTAATAGTAACAAATTAGAAACATGACAAGTAAAGAGGTTGTTACATGAAGTTAAAATTGTGATGTTTGTTATCTCAGCAATTTAAACCGATTAAATAGACGAAGCCCGTATAACAAGACCACCTATATCAACAAATAAGAAACTTAATGTGTTCGAATGCCTATCTATATCTGCACCTTGCCTCAGCAAAAACTCGAAATAATTAAGAAGATATAACGCAATGTCATAATAACCAACAGAAGGCCAATAAAAATTGCACATTAGTACGCTACACACAGAGATTAAACTACCTTGTAATTCAGTAATACCGGTAATGATTATGAAATGACTGGTGGTATTCCGCAGCGGGTTTCTTTGGTGCGTTGCATTTTCATAGAAGTGCGAACGTTTTTCCGACACCTTTCAATTGCGTGAATCGAATTCTAGAAAGCTACTCTTAATTTTTTTTTCTCGTTTCCCTTATGTTCTCCGTGCATAGCTTGGCTTTATTGAACATCACTATTTATCGGAGTATATTCTTTGTTGTTATTAGAGAAAATATTCACCACGTATGTATAAAAAAGATTTACTCGTGGTAGGTCTATGTCGCCGGTGGCTGTCTGGGTAGGTACCACCGCAGCGCCTATTGCAGCCGACTAACAGTGATGAGCAAACATTATTGTGTTCCGGTTCGGAGGGCGCTACAGCTAGTGTAATTATTGGGGCAACGAGACCCAATATCTTAGGTCACAGACGACGAGTGCAATGTGATGCTGTGTATACCATCCTAACTAGCGGTGCATCACTTACCATCGGGTGAACGTCCTGCTTGTCTCGTCGCTTAATTGAATAAAAAAGGGAGGAAAGTGACTTTATTTCAACCGTACATTAAATTTCTGAAATTTTCGTCAAATTTACTGACAAAATTCTAATCAGTGTATAAATGTTTTGTTAATAAATAGAATTGTGATGACGTTTTGTGTGAGTATATAAGTAATATTATTTTTAAGTAGTCTTCAAAATTAAAAAAAATATATATACACTGCACAATGATGGTATATAGCAGCCGCAAATGGAATAAAGCGAGAACATAAATAAGACGGGAAAGGTTTTGCGGCGCAGCGGGGCTAACGAGACGAGGCAACTTCTAGCGAGCGCTAAGAGTTGAATTCTTCAAGTTTGCCTGATCTCAGGCGCAAAGTTTCGCAGATGCGGTTTCACATGATGACTTAGCAGTAGAGGATTCAATTTAGCACGCGGTATATTACGAATACTAATACTGGTAACATAATGTAACATAATCTTCATAAAGAGAATGTAAACGACTAGAATTACTAAGGATTATATACCCACATTAATCAAACAAAATTTTTTAGACTTTTAATATTTTTAATTATATTATAGTGATGCCCGTAAATAAACTTACTACAACAATTAGAAAACCGTTGATATAACCGATGTTATATAAATTATTGTATATAAGCTAAATAATATATGTTGAACTACTTTTAAAATTTAGGTTTCTGACGTCCAATTTCATATTAGTTATATTAATACATTTTTCAAGTACCTGCGATGCTTCTAAGTTATAAAACCAGCTGAATAAGCAAAAAAGACCGATTTTGAAGATCACGATATTAGTTAAACACCGTTAATATATTTATATTCTTATAAGTATATATATATATTTATTTGGACGTTTCAGTACTTACATATTATAGGTAAACCTACTTGTACCCTTTAATTATTCTATTATTATATATTAATTATTTATATGAAAAGTATAAAAATATTTACTGCGTTAACACGGTAACAGTTTGCGTTCACTCTACTTCAGTTAAATATGTAAACCTTTTAAACCGTGCCATTGTTCGAGTGAGTGATCTATGTGCACTAAAGTCTTACTTGACTTGCCTGTGTATCTTAGCAAAAAACCTAAGAATTGTATCTTGAAGAGTTAAAGTTATCTTGAAATGTTTTCTCAGATGTTTACGATTGCGGAACTTCCATAAACATTAATAACCACACACTCTGATGGTAGCTCTTTGTTTTCGAAGACCGTCTTGCTAGGTACCACCGCAGCGCCGATTTCTGCCGACAAACAGTAGTGTGCAGGCATCTCAGTGTTCCGGTTTGATAGGTGTTGTAGCTAGTGAAATTACTGGGTTAATGAGTCTTAACGTTTTATATCTATCTTAAGGCAACGAGCGCAATATAGTGCAGTGTATGTCGTATATGTCGTTATGGGCATGCGTATCGCTTACCTTCCGTTAAAGGTGTTTCTCGTCTAGTCGCTTCGTTGAATAAAAAAAAAACCCATCACCATATTATACCGCATTACAAGCAAATTAATTGTATACTTCCTATAAACAATCGAATAGAATGTTTGTTATACAAATGCGCAATTCTCACATCGTTTTCATTTTCCCACACCTACGGTGAGAGGGTAGAGTTAAAAACAGTGCGCGGAATCCTCCGCGGCGGCACATGAACGGAGTCGTTTAGAGGTTACTAGGCCCGCTCGGGACCGGTTTGTCACATGGTCCAAAGCACGTGCGGCCTCCAGAAAATAAATACATTTATACAACTTAGCTACAGGCGACGACGGTCAACGGCCATACGTGTCAATGTTAACGCAATACATTATATTTTATATTTAGTCGCTCCTGTTATATATACGTAAAAAAAAACTGTTTAAATTACTTGAAAATCCGGTCAAACTCAAGATTGCCGTATATTTGTTCTTTTAAAGAGATAAAATGTTTTAAAAAAAAAACAACGCAGTCTGTCCCATCTTATAACAATGTAACAATACTTTAATTAAGAAAATACTATTTATTGATTAATTTACTTTATATTCAATTAAGCAATGTAATGATCCGGATGGTAACTTAATAATTACATTAGCTACAGCTATCTTCAAACTGGCACAGTAATGTTTGCAAAGTCCTAGACCGCGTCCAGAAGTACGGAAACCATTTAGACCCTAAAAAACTTAAACCTTTCAAAAATTTTTAAGCTGAGTTAATATCGTTATTAGACTTATATAAAAGAAAAGTCTAAATATTACGAAGCTGCCTAATTATTGTTTTTTATATTCTCGATTTAAATTTTTTTTTAAAGTATTGCGGTCAAATGAGCGCTGAGCTTGTCGGGACTTAATGAACCGGGCGGTAGAGAGTATATTTTGATCAAACTCAAGAGCAGAAGTTGGAAAACAAGT
The DNA here is from genome assembly GCA_029034505.1 of Ornithoptera priamus. NCBI lineage: Eukaryota > Metazoa > Arthropoda > Insecta > Lepidoptera > Papilionidae > Ornithoptera > Ornithoptera priamus. The sequence continues at coordinate 4,056,792 of JARDWD010000331.1, forward strand.
CTTGGGGTAAGTCGGCACGCAACGAGGGTAGGAGGCAACCACCCCGGTTCAAACTTATCACATTATTCAAGCGAACGCGACTCTTGAGTAATTTTGAAATATTACAATTTTCGAGGCACCAGAGCGGCCACAGTTTGCTCCGATGGACCGGCGAACAACTTTCCATTGCTCTATGTACATTATTGACAAATGATTTTAAGGTAAAGAGTTTTTGACAAATTATATAAGAAGTATAGGGGTGTGTGAAACTAAGCAACGACCTGTGCTTTACATTGTCATTTGTAAAGTACAGATCGTATCAGTATCTACAAGCTCGAGCTTTGCTATACTTAAATGTGTTTGTGTAACATATGTGTAATAATATTAATGATATTTTAAACTATTTAAATATTTGAAACTATATTAAGAATCTAAATTATATGTATAGATAAAGACCGACATAACTCATATCGTTTCGTCAGAATTAGATAATATTTAAGATACCTTATTAAGGCATTTCTGTAACAATTTTAACTTTCACAAGTGAAATATGAAGAAAAGTTAATTAGCAAAATTTAAATGAAGTACCAACACGTAAAACTCTTACATTGTACTGCTTTTAAGGATTTACGATCCCAAAGGTATATGTTGTAATAGCTTCTTGGTAAAGATTTCATTTGGTGGTTTTATAAAAGAAAAAATTACTACTGTATAACAATTCGCGTAGTTTTATTTGCTATTTCTATATAGATAAAAAAGAAAGGTTTATTTCTTAGGAGTACACAAATGTGGGCATAAAATGCTTCGTTTTTTCGTCTGAGATTGACATCATGGTAGTTTCGAAAGGAAACCAAAAGAATGAACAGTAGTTGTGCAATAAATAAAACAATAACATATTTGACTAAAACAAATACTGTATTCAAAATACGATCGTTTCGTAAGAAGATTAATATTTCATAACCTTGAGACAATTTTAAGACACTGTAGGGTTCAAAAAAATGTCGTACATTGTTTACCATTGTGTCTGAATGCTTAAAAATGTTAATTTTGCAAAATGCTGCACCGTTATATTTACGAATGCGCTTTAAAGACCGTTACGTTGAAAAAAATCAAGAAAGGCCGTTTTGTGCAACAGTTAATAGAAAAAGGCGAAATGAAAACAATGCTACGTTGCACAAATTAACAAAAGAAATTCAAACAATGCTCATTTCTAACAATTCACCTGCTCCAATAGGCAGGTAACCAATTATTATGCTAATATTCGTGACAATGAATTTACACACGGCGATAATGTTTTGAGGAATTGTGGCCAAAGGCTAACTTGCATTACAACACCTTGTGGTAATTTATAGTTCTATTTGTGACGCTCATAACAAAACTTTGTTTCCGTGTTTTTTTTTTTATCTACAATCGCTATCATTTGACAGGGAAATATACTGCTTTCGAATTCATGAGAAGAACACAAAAAAACACATCGCTAGATACGGCAAAATTTCCTGCAAACGCGGCAACTGTTACAGTGGAAAACATCTTTTGAACTCCACAATCAATAAAGTAGATTTCGGGCGATAAGTTGTTTTAAAATGATATTTCAATAAGATAATTAATAATGTTTGTACGCGAAACGAGTTATCGACCAGATGCGGTGAGGTTTATGACGGCTAATAGACTTTATAGCTTTTTTATTGACATTAATGTTCGCTTGACTTCGGCGTTTACGAGCGCCCCGTTTATTATCAAACAGTGAGGTCACAACATCTTTAAATCATAGGCGAAAATATGGACGCGTGGATTTTACGGACCTTTTTGAATATACATGTTCCTTTTACTTTGTGTTCATTTAATAATCATTGATAGGTTTATGAGCAGTCGACTCGTTCTGTTTACTCTTCGTTCACAGTTTCGTTACGGGTCTAAGGAATTTTTATTCGAGGCCATTGCGTGTATGTTCTTTCTTACAGCTGTTCAAATTGTTAATTAAGAATATTTTATATAGATTACCGTCAACAATCATACTCTGTTTAATAAATTCAAAGGAAAGGGAATTTAATTCTTCTAAAGGTGCAGGACCGTCATAAATTGTGATAGTAGTTTTAAAAGTATTAGGCAACTTATTTAACTATGTTAATTACTTTATTTTGTTGTTTTATAACTTTGTGTATATAAAAAATACAGGCGAACTTAACTCACGTTGAGTTTTTAACAACATTAACTTGAAACAAAACAGTATGTTATCAACATTAGCCGATAGAGGTCCACAGCTGGACATAGGCCACTCCCAAAAAACCCCACATCGATCGGTCCTGCGCTGTCCGCATCCAGCGGCTTCTTGCGACCTGCCGGGTACCAGGGACAGTCGTTTGTAGGGGTTTATATGGAGGAATTTGGACCATTTGCCACTACGCTGGCCCTATGCTGATTGATGGAAAATGGCATGAACAGCATATAAAATATTTCATTCAAACCTATCAAAACATCTCATAGTGTTTTCAAATTATTTCTTTCTTATACATAAATTTCTGTAACATAATTGCAAAACAATAAATTGTATAATTCATTAATTTTGATGTTATATGTTCCTAGAAAATTTCTATGCGGAATATAGGTACATAGAAGCGACCTAAGTCTAGCATTGGAAGTCTATCAGTTGAACAGTAGTTGATGATTTTTTTCAAGTCAATTACACTGTAATTTTTAAAACAGACTGTAGTACAAAGATTGCATAATTAAAATAAGTAATGTTAACTGAAAGTGGCGTGAGATTTATGTGGCTAGAAACTAGCTAACCCCTGACTCCAGTTATCGGTCCTGAACGCTAATCGCTTCCTCGCATTGCTTAATAGACTTAGATGTTTGCTGTTAGTACTTAACTGTTCTTATGTAACTAACTCGTGTGATTATATTGTTGTGCAATAACGAAACGATTTTATTTACGAATAATGTATTAAGAATTGATTGTGCTGTACTATAATATAATATAATATAATATACACAAATGTCTACGTATGAGAACAGTAACGGCGCTAACTCCCACACCGTGCAATTTATTGCCTATTCGATAATTATGCGGATTTAAAGCCGAAGTGCGGTGGTTTACGGTCCGGTTTACGGTTCTTTACGGTTTTTCGACGGTATAAAGGATTTTGGGTTTTGTTACCGCAGCGGTAAGACGGTTTCAGCGCGTTGCTTGCTCTTGAGCGAAACAATCGGCTATTTGCTTATTCCGCTGCAGCGACGGGACACTCGCTCGCCACGTTTGAAGTGACTGCAATTTGTCTCCAGCAACGTATTTCAAGTAGATATGATCGTGTGTACGACCAATGCTTGCATAAATTTCTTCGAAACAGATGTTGGTTTTTTACCCATACCTGTGCTGTAGGTAAGACGTTCACCTGGCGCCGCAATGTTGACTTAACCTTGGTTTTTTAATAAAAAAAATCGCTAATATATTCCTAGTGTTGTATGCCATATCTCTGTGGCACACTAGGAAGGTATATTGCAATCGCATCATCAAATCGATTTTTTTTTTAATTTTTGATTCACTACTAAACTAGTTTATGACTAAATTATCATCTAGAAAAGCCACATATTTTTATGTATGTAAACTAGATAAAAAAAAACAGTAATCTATAATGATTTGCACCAAAATATTACGATTTTTAAATTCTTTTGAAGTTTATGTTTAACTTTTATATTATATTATTTTAAAGGAAAAATTAATTTTGTGGTCTATTAACATTAATATTTTTTTCTATATCTGTATAAATACTTTTTCTATATCTTTTTTTTCTGTATCTTCTGTATGTGGTTTGCTTTCACGATAACCACACGTTCGACCAGAAACAGTTTAAAACAAGTGATCGGATAATAAAAAAAAACATGTATTATAATCAAATTCAATATAGGCAGATGCTATGCGAACATATAGGGTAGTAACGGGTGCAGTCTGACATTGGCACACGGTACACAAAAACTTAAGTATCGGTACAGCTCATTGTCTTATTAAGATGATAATTTATGGCTTTAAAATTAAACTCAACACTAGCCGGTGTTTAATTTTCTCTTTGTTTTTTTATGTTTTTAGTCCCACCGAAGATGTTCCGTTCTACTTCTTTTTGGGTATAGTTTTTGTGATAAGAAGTCCAATGGGCTATCAAGATACTGCAGATTTTTATTCTTCACTCTTACTTAAAAGACAAAGCATACTTTTTACTTTATTGTTGGTGACCGTCTTGGTGGGTAATACAATAGTTCCTAATTCTGTCGACAAACAGTAATATGCAAACATTACCGTGTTTCGGTTTGAAGGGCGCTATAACTGGTGAACTGAGGAGTATCGAGGTTTAAGGTCATACAAGGCGACTAGCATAACGACGTGCTTTACATAACATTGTAACTAGCGCCACGTTATTATGAGCAGACGTATCATTTACGTTTAAATGAATAAAAAAAATCTGTTATTTTAATAGCGTTGGCAAACGCGGTAAATACATAATTCACTTTTGAACTTTACCTATCAAACAGAATGGTAAATTTAAGTCTCGATACATAATACAAAAACTTTCATTATCAAAAAAATCAAAGCTATTCTTTATTTCATATTATATTAACTTGAAATGAAATGAAGTAGTCATTTCCGACAGTTTTTTAATAATTTACTATAGCAGTCAATTGGACAGTATAACTTGGGTGTACTATCTATATACACATGCTTATTCAATTAAAAAACGAAACGACCTTGCTGGTGCCTGTTAGCATATTTACATCACATCCATTGCGCTCTTCGTTTTGAGATGAGGGTACCGTGCCAATGGCACTGCAAAATAATTCCATAAATTTTGAAGAAACAGTTTTTCCATCAAGCTCATCTCATCTTGCGTCTTGATTTTTTTTCTTATATAGTTATTCAATATATTTAATACAAACTTGACGCTTGCTATTAACAGAAATCGCATACATTATCATAAACGTCAGTCAAACGGCACAGTCACATTTACAACTTATAACAAAACCGCATTTTACATTATTTAAATACATGCATGTTGAATTTATATTACAACATTAAAATAAACGCTAAAGTTATTTATCAGTTAAAATAAAAAAAAACATCTATCAGTTTTTATTTCACTGAATTCAGGAATTTTATTAAAATCGTCGGTAAGTAATGACACCCAATCTAATATATATAAAGAAAAATTATTATAACTAAAAATCGTAACACTTTCTGCATAAAAATGTGATACATATAGTTAAATATATATCATTTTTTTTTAATTTTGTCTCACAACTCATTATTTTTAAGAATATGCTTCCGTCTCCTAATCATGGTAAAGTTCGTAACTGTATATATAAAACAGATTAAAATAATTTTAAAGTGAAGAATTCCGTTAAAGGTTTTTTTTGGTATTGTTAGTCGGTTGTTGGTTCGGTACACATATAACTTTATTAAATCGCTATATCCTGCCATTTATTAATTAAGTACAACGCCGGCTCAACGAACCGAAGAACCCCAACAAGAAATAACGTATAACTTGCTTGTTGTCATACATCTAGCGCTACTTCCTCGTTAGGAAACCACTTGTAAACAGATCGAAAGTTTATTAAATCGAGCACTTTTTCTATTCCTAATAAATATTAACTTAAATTTGTTTATGTCCAAAAAATTACTAATTACAAATTTAGATATGTTAAAATTTAACAGAATCTTTCTACAGATATAAGATAAACAAGGTTGCAGTATGCTGTTGTGTTTAGATTTATACAAATATGATCTTCAAAATTTGTTCAATATAACCTAAGTTTCCTTTATATTATTCTTTGGGAATGTCATAACTATAGTGCAATGTTTATTATGTCATTACACATCAATAAATGCGGATAATTTTGCAATAACAACATGAGTTAATGCATTAGCTTCCTGCCTTGTGTTTTAGTTTGTAGCCTTAGTCACTGAATGTTCGCTTTCAAAGGAACCGGCTTGAACATTCGTGATAAAAAGCATCCAGTCTAGAACTCGTATTTAATATGAAACGTAATTTCTGCAAACGGTGATTCACCGTGTGGAGAGGTAAAAATCACAAAAACCTTGCGGCAGCATCACTGACTAAGTAAAGATTGAGATCTAACAAACAGGGTGATGTGAAATAAGACAAATATGGCGGTGCGCATGAGTGGAATTCAAAATGGACGCCTACGCTCTTATTAAGTCCTTGTTATTGTGTACCATGAACTACTTTTGAGGTCTATGATTTGATAACATTTATACTAATGTACTTATACATATATATATATATATATATATATATATAATTTTCTCTTCTCAACACATGTAAGAACTAATTATGTATTATATACAAAATTTTGTCATACCTATTATTGTTCATGTAAAATATTTGTGATTTTTATTATTTTCTATTTTTAAATTATGTTTACACATCCTAAAGAATATACAGAGGTTTTCCATATTTTTTATTCTTTCTCATAAGTAATGAATTTTATTTATAATTTCAAGAAAATTCTTTTGGCCTTTTTTAAGTAATATCTAAAAATAAAAAAAAGATAAATGAAAAGAGGTTAAGCTTACTTTCTTTTTTTATTCAATTAAGCAACGAACGAGATGGACGTTAACCTGATGATAAGTGATCCGCTTACTCATAAAACACGGTGCTAGTTAGGATTATGTATACTGCACCACATTGCGCCCGTCGCCTGTGACATAAAATGTTGAGTCCCGTTACTACAGTAATTGTAGCTACAGCGCCCTCCAAACCGGTATACAGTAATGTTTGCACACTACCGTTTGACGGCAGAAATAGACGCTGCGGTGGTACCATCCTAGACGGTCTCTGGTGACAGAAACCTACCACCAAACTTAAATCAAATTAAAAGTATTTCAGTTTTTTTTTTAATTTAACTACAAATATGTTTTCTTTGTAACTATTTGCAATGTAATATTAAAAATTAATTTTAAATCGTTTATATTAGTCAAAATAAATGTACCAATCTCTTCACTTTTATTACATAATATTTTAATGTATCAATATAACAAAAAAATCTTAGTAAGTTGAAAAGCCAGTGTTAAAGTAACATACAATGCTTTACCCTTGCAACTTTCCCGATGCTAAGTCATAATAAAGTTGTATTGTTCATTCCCAACCCGATGAACCGCCTGAATGCAGACCTACAAAGTTGAACTTTAAACTTAAGGCAGTAAAGCTTAGAGGAAATAAGCTTTTACGATTTAGATCATTTTTTATATTTCTCGACTTATTCAATTCTGTTATGAATATCATTTATAATTTTTTCATATGTCCTGTCTTAAGTTGTATGTTTCAGCCTATAACCACTTATTAAAGATATATATAATGAATAGATAAAAAATATTTTTTTTTATTATTGTAGTAAATACGAAAGTATACCAATATCACGCAAGTGTCCTTGATTCGAAAGTGGTCCATTTGGGATTTTTTATTACACAAAATTTCAAGTATATAACTATTTTTTATAATATCTTATAACCAATACATGACGTATATTAAATTATACTAATTACATTCATTTTATTTAAAATATGTAATTAGTCCAATTATTAGTTTTAATAATATTATATGATTATCCAGTAGAATAGATGCAAGAGACTGTAAGACAATTTTGTATTTCATAATTTTATTTTTTTATATCCTCAGCTTTCTTATAGAAGTGGAAAGCAAAAAATATTCTCATTTCATGATCTTAAATTGAAAGACATTTTTTGTAAAAACAAATTTGTTACTTGTTTAATTAATAGGTACTAAATAAGTTTTCTACAAATCTAGCACTATTCTAGAAACAAAATATAAAATAGTTATCTATGTAAACATTAATATTGTAAATTGATATTATTTTTATATTGTAACAAGATAATGTTACAAGAAAAAGGTTTTAATGGTGTATTTTGTCAGTAAATTTAAAATCATATCACATTCGTGTAATTTCTAGTTCCATAAAGTATTAGATTAGGTTCAACGTTAAATATTTGTTTTGTGTAATAGGTTACAAAATACTCTTTTTTAATCTACATAAACTTCAGTTACAAAAGACGATTAAATATTTAACTAAAGCGATGGTGTTATGGGTGTGTTTAAAATATTACTAATGAAATCTGATTAGAGTAGTACGTACATTCTTTCAAATTTGTGGTCTATATGATATGAATAATTTAATGACAAAATAAATACAATTACAAAATTGCGCCAAAACGGATATGGAATGTTTTTACTATGTTAAAACTTATTCAGAAGGATTTTTACAGTTTAGTGTAAATAAATATTATTAGGCGGAAATATAATCGCCGTTTAGCGATTGTTGTGAACAGTTTATCAAGTTTATCAGTTACCAAAACATCGTTCGGACCTTCGACCCGCGCGAAAGTTCGTCCGCCTGAGGAAAGTTGCGGCATCGGCCCCGAGCGGGCCGCCTCGGGTGCCGTAAATCGGCAATAAACTCACCTTAAACCGGCCGGTTGTTTACCGACGGGGAGCAGAGTCGCGCCATAGCACGCCCTCACAAAACTCACAGAGTCAGTTCACTTGGTCAAGTCACGTGTCAACGTTTTGGTGGAGGCATGAGCGCAATACTAAACGCTATCGCACGTGGTGGACGCGCCAGGTGGTGAGCGATCACGTCGCGTTGTTTATGGCGGCCGGTTACGCAACGCGTTGTCGCCGTGACGCGCGTCAGTCGAGTGCCGGCCGATGCTTTACGAGCGACGCCTCCCCCCACGAGCGCGCCGCGACGCCGCACTAAATCTGCGACTCGGAAAGGACACCCAACCCCCTTTAATCCGACACCATTGACGTACAAAGACAACGTTAATCGTTGCGATTAATTGAACGGTTCGGTTGCAACGCGATGGGTTCGTATCGCAGTGGTCGGACACGGCGCGCCCGAGCACGGCAAGTGCGGCGTCGTAAAGTTTCTTCGTGTATCGTTCGATGCACCAGACGTTGATAGCGCTGCCCGCGGTCTGAACGTTGCTCTACTTCGTACATATAAACCGCTACAGAAATAACAATTTTTTGATTTATGTGTTTTTTAGCATTTTATAGGTTTTCATTCAGCTAAATTACGCCTTGCCTTTAGTACCAACACAAAAAGAATTCCACACCAATTACTTTTACTAAAATTATACTTACTAAATATTTATAGCAAAATTAATGTAACAAAGTGAACATTCAAATTTATTTAAAAAAAAATACTCTGCATATGAAAACACTATGACCTCAGTTATATTATAGTTACTGTTTAATATTAGGGGATAAATAAACATTATTTAGAATATATAGACAATTATGTATGCACGTAAAAAATAAATATATACAAAATTATGTATATCTATGGACTAATACAAACGCATACTGATTTTGCTTTTAGTATTAGAGGTATTTCTCTCCCGCCTTGCTGGCTACCATCCTCATATTGTAATTCTGCCGACATGATAGCATTGCTATGTTCTGGATGTAAACATTCGAGAGGCAGAGGTTTCTGAGCGAGCAAGGTTCATAACACTGAAGAAAAATATTGTAGAAAACATGTACAATTGTCAGACTAAAAGTCAGGTCAAATAGAAAACTGCTAACGGTTCCGCGCGCGCGCACCTACTTGTTGAAGGTCGCATAGCGTATAGTTTTTTTCTTTCACACTGAAAAGTCCACAGAGGCTGTTTATACCATTCTTAGTTTTCAAAATTACATTTTATTTTGTACATATATTAAGTTTTAAAATGTATCTTATCCATTTAATTTTCTACCATATTAAGAGAAAATATAAGATAATCCATTTTGGTAACAGTAGGGACATGTTTTATTAATAAATAGCTCCAAAAATAACACAGGTAGATAGTAAAAATAAATACAGAAAAAAATATTTGTGTAAAATGGATACTTCTCTACTTATATCATCGTTTAGAGCAATTATACCCGGACACTAAAAAATCGAAGTAAGAGTTATTTATTAGTTTAGATCCACTGAATACCAAATCTGATCTAAAATAGTATTCATGACATACATAACAATAAGTATATGAAACTTTTAATGGTTTTTTAACTAATGAATTTATATATTTAAAACCAAAATATTTCCAATTAAAAGAACTCCCACTGCCTTCATAGTGCAGCGTATAGTCGTTGGTAAACTTGCTACATACAACAAGATTTTTTTTTTGTTTAACATGGAGAAATGCCTTCGCATACCCGTCCTCGCGGGAGCAAAGACGGGTTATGTCGAACTTGCACCGACTAAAACCTCCACAATGTTCCAACTCATCGCCTGATGGCAGTGTCACGGGAACGATTCGCACCATCCGCGACCCCGCAGGCGCTGGCAGCTTTCGCAGCCTCACCTCGACTGGGAGGCATAAACCCTCCCTTTCCATATTCGCAGGGGCACTCCTCGGCCTCCTGCTGTCACGCGAGCAACGGATTCCCCCGAATCCGTCGCCTAGAGGCCATGGGAGCCAAAAAAGAAAACTCTCTCGGCTCCCTGCGGCGAATCCGATGTTGGGCCCGCCGCCGTTGGACCCGTTATTAGGCACAGAGGGTACTCCCTCCGCGATTCCACCTCGGCTGCAAGGGGCAGTATGAAACCGCCCCTGCAGCCTTCGGCCACTCCGGTGAGCTCCAGTTTTCCAACCGGTGCTCTAACCTGGAGCGGCCGCCTCGGGCCGGCCTTTCGACACAGGCCGCCCGAGTAGGTTCCTCTACGCTTCACCGTGGGCGACTCCACCACGGTTACTGAGCCTCCCCGCCACGACAAGGCGGGAACCCGTTGGGGGTACATACAACATGATAAGATGAGTTTAAATAAGAGAAGAGATTTTTATTCAACTTTATTTTTTGGATGCCAAGAGAACCTGTTTCGTCTTTTAAGGTCCCATTGTTTTTCAACATCATGTAAAAATTTCGTTAACTTCAATATCATATGATTTTAAGTGAAAATGAGGATGGTGCAGCGTGCATCTCCAAAATAATAGTTCCATAATTCACCGCAGATAAAAAATCGTATAATAATAACCACTTTTCCTTACTTTTCTAATTAGTTTATGAAGAAAAATATTGTCGAAAGGATTTCAGCATCACTGTTGATGATCCATGAAAATTTCTTTATAAGAATATTTAAATAAAATAAATATTTAAATTAGTACAGATTTTAAAATTTTTTACTTGATTTTTTGTCATTTATTTACACTATAAAGCCACGAAACGAGCATCGTGTTCACCTTTTGATGGTTAGTGATACGCTCGCCTAAAAAGAGTAGTTACTCCAATGAATTTACTTTTTATAAGGTTACTCTTCAAACTGGAATACAGTAATTTTTGGCAGAAGAAATTGGGGCTGTGGTAGCACATATATAGATGGTCTCCAACAACAAAGACCTACCGCCAGTTCGTTATTTTCTTTAAGTATGGGACGATATTCAAATGAAGTTCATCTCATCACAGACGCGATGATTTTACAGCTTCACTTTTATTTGTCTCATTTATACGTAATGTTTAAGGCATTGTTACAGCGACGAATACAGTTATATTTACGTCTATAGTATTAACACAGATAGACTTTTGACAGTAAAATAAAGCACTGCTGTGATATGTATCCGGGCAGTCTCTGAAAACAGAGATTAAATCGAAGTAAAAATTATTTATTAAATTTTGCTATTATTTAAAACAAATTTTACATTTTTGTAAAGGGAGATAAATTAGTGATATTTACTTTTTATTTATATACCATTATAGCACATAAACTACTTCCCGTATGTTACACAACTATTTTAGCTCGTGAATACCAGATCCGCAAGCCCTGAGTTCGATGAAGCTGCAATGGTTGTCAAAATAACTAAAGGCTCAAGCTTCATTATAAAAAAAATGGTACACAACACAAAAATATTTTACTGCAGTCAATAACGACAGACGCGCCCCATCTCGATGACGGCACACCATACAATGAACGTTTCACCGGGCAGATTACGCCGAACCAATAGAATCACAGCTACCGCCGCCATTTTAAAATCCCCACTCTGTGTTGTTTCCAAAGGAGTGTGATTCATCTCAGCGAGTTGAACCTTATTGCAAGCATCCACTATTTCGTTTTTATTTTATAAACTTTTTTAAGTTTTTTTTTGTGTTCTGTGCGTTTGGAATGCACTATATTTGGTTTATCCATATAAAGGTAGTATAAAAATATATTTTTAAAATGTTTCCGAATAAAAAATTTTTTGATCATATTTTGAGAAATTCCAAATGTGATATTCTCAAACTTCAAAGAGCCGGGATTCGAAGATATTCCTATCTGAGCTACTTCAATTATATAATAAAAATCACCAGGATTTTATCCGAAATCCTGTAGCAGTAAAACAGGAAAAAGTATAAGAAATTCTTGTTATATTTTTATTATACAAATTAAACTTTGGAAATGTTTAAATTTAAATAAAAAAAAAAAATAGGATTTTTTTAGGTATTGGTACTTTGTGTAAATGTTAATAGACAAATTTACCGATTCAACATATTGTTTACCTATGGCAGTAAATATTCAGTTCTATTATTTGTTGTTGTTATGACCTAAAACCTATTGAAAGAGGTGTTTCATGTAAAACTTTAATAAATATTATTTCATCACTTGTTCCCCAAATTATTAAAAGTGAATTAAGTATTATGTGGTTACTTCATTAATGCCTCGTTATTATTGTTGGGTTTATTTTTTATTGTAAGAAATTTTCGATCGGCGACTTATTTTACCATATCTGTCTTGCCGAGTCAAATTTATATGATTTTTAGAAAATACTTTTATTTTCTCTGTGTTATTTGTATGTTTATTTTTTCTTGAAGAAGGTACTGAATACCATTCCGGTATTCTTAAAAGGTTAGTATTATATTAAAATGAACTTTTTAGTAATAAATGCATATTTCTTTTCATTGTATGTTTTAAAACTCCAAAATTTACTAAACAACAATGAAAGCTAAAAGAAATAAATAACCGGTAATATTATATTGTTATATCAATTTATTTTCCAATTGTAATTTATTCTATGTTTGTAAGTATGATTTTTTTTTTAATATTTTAAGAAGTACGGTTGGCGTATTATACATTATTAGCTATAACAAAATATATTTTAATAAAAATCAAGTAGAGTAACATTCACAGCAATACCACAGCACATTTCGTTTGCCACATTCCTGAGCGCGTTTAAAGCATGCTCTAAACAGCTGATTTCCCGATATACTCCCGTCTCCTTTATCGTGCAGTAAAACAGGTAATAAAACAGAGAAAACTATACTTTATGCGCTCCCACTGGAATTGCGCGGACGACGAGCGTAACCTACATGCGGCCATTTCGAGATTTACGATCTGGGAATTGTGTGTTAGAAAGAGACAAAAGTGTACATCGCCTTGCTGAAAGTAAGCTCGATTGTACCGGACCCGTTGATGCGCCGAGGACAAGGCTGTTGTAGTACAACTAAAATTTGTAGATGTAACAATATCGCTGATATAAAAAAAAGTTCCTGCTTAGAAGGAACACAATTTTTCTATTTTGTTTTCCAAGTCCCTAACAGAAAGAGAAAAATTTAAAAATTTAGTATGACTCAAGAAGTGATTCATTTCAAAAATATAAATGTACTGTATTAAATCGCATACTAGCTCATTTTGTTACGTTTGTGTGTGTAAATTAAACTATTCGCATGGGAACATTAAATATATAGCTTTCCTTTTTGTTGGGCTGAGTTATATGTACGTTAGAGTGAGAGGTCGTAAATCGCTTGATGCGGCCTGAAGTGACATGTTTATGGGCGTTACCATGGCGCGTGCGGCAATGGGTTGGGGACGGCAGTCGAGAGTATGGCGCCGCGGAACGCAGGCAAACTTTAATTTATACAAATTAATAATTTTCAAACTTATTGTTCCCGTAGATTAAATTTTTTGTTAATCTTTATTGAATAATTTAATAATTATTCTTAACGTAATTTTTTTTAAAAAAAAAACATCCACGGCAGTTTATAATAAGAATTATTATTTACTGTAATAAAAATGTATAAATATTCTTTTTCAATGTTTTCTATTTCAAGTACATTTCAATATCTTTTATCAAGAAGACGCTTTATTTTATAATAAATAAAATTTGAATAAAGAAATATAAATTTTTTATTGACACATTAACTTTAAGTAAAATATATATATTTTTTTTTATAATCAGAAAGAAGTCATAAATATGTAACGGTTATAATATATATGGAAAAATCTGATCACTGTTAATTTATGTACATCTAATTCAGTTCATATAAGCAATCGCACTCATTCACTCCAACACGAGCAATAGGAATCATAAACACGCGATTCATTCAGGCATATCATTCTACAGGTGGCAAATTACGCTCAAATCCAATAAATTAGAGCAGAGCGCCTCCCGGAATCTGCTGTTAGTGAAATGTCCGTAAGTCATTTTACGAGCTAACTCCGAAGTGGGTATGAACAGATGTAAAGGGGCCTTTTTAAATTAAAAGGGACCCAAAGCGATCTCAACTTTATGAGGCCGATAAAAAACCTTGAAGACGGGTGAATATTTCTTTAATAGGCTAATCATTACAAAATGTAATATTTAAACTGCAAACAAAAAAAAATTCGTATGTAAAAATTAAAATTAGAATTAAAATATAATAAAATAAATTTTATTATATTTATTTCATTAAACATTTATTTAACATATGCTCAAAAATCTAAAATATTTGCATACAAAAGTCAACAATATAAAACTCAGTAATACGATTTGTTTAATTTTTCACAATTGTTTGTTATATAATTAAAAATAATTTTAGCATGTTTCTAGGACTTTTCTTTAATAAAAAAGTGAAATTCTGTTTCTCTTCTGATATGTAGAAAAACTTTTCCAATAAATTAAAAAAAATAGCTCGTTATCAGCCTATTGATATTTCTAATAAACACTTAAGTTATATTTTGGCGAACCCAAACAATTATTAATACTGTCGAATTGAAAACAATGACTACGATCACCATTACTTTCCAATACGTGAGTATAAGATCAATGGTGGTAACTCCATAAAATTTAACAGGATGTGACGAAAGCCAAGTCCACATGCAAATGGGATGTTTGCTTGCGGTTGTTTTACGACTTTCACTAATGTTTCTTAGTGTGTTAAAGAAAAATGTTAATATAAACGTGTTATTGTTCGCCCATTATTTTTATTTAATTAATTGAACGAAAAAGTCGATATATGAAATATAATTTTTGGAAAGAAATAAATTACGATATATTTGAATAAGTTTCGTATTTTTAATCTACATAATATTTATGATGTACTTAGATATCACATCGAAGTTATTACATCTAACTTCGATCTGCTGATATTCAATAATAGTTTTACGTAGAAAATGTAGGAGAAGAACGACTAAGCAACCACTAACATTATTACTCACTAGCATATTACATTAATGGAATAATTTTCAGAAAATTACCCTTAATAATTAACCGAGAAAACATTTTGCAACCAAAAAATCGAAGCTTGTGGTCAAAGTAATATTAACAATATATAAAAATAATTTATTTATGAAACTAAGCCTAATATTTAAATGACATATGAAAGTAGTATTTGACCAAATTCTAATAGCTATTCATAGTACATAATAAAACATTGCTTGTAAATATTTCCATCCATTATACCCACTTGAAATAAGAGTAATTCATTCTTATACAATCTATGTGTTCACAAAATGAACTTTCTACGTTCAGAAAAAAAAAGCTTGGCCTAAATATTGCTGCAATCTTCCTTTTATAAATACTTTTCCTTGCGAAATTTCCTTTTTTCCTAACACGAAACGTAATTTCTTTTCATATTCCTCACAAAAGGTCGAGTATGAACATAAATATAATTAATAACGGCCCCTAACGCTTTTCTGGCTGAAGTTTCATTTGTTCGCGAAGGAAAATCTCCGCAACATATAACCTATGCATTGCCATCTATCTTTTTCCACAAAAGCCGGACATTATTGTTCGGTCCAAACACTCCTAAATCTTCGGAAAAGTATTATATATTCGTTTTGCCCGCTGCGGTGTGGGCTACATGTACGCCAGTCAGTTGCCTCGCTACTTTTCTGTATCTACTAATGTTTAATACATTGCCCGCTCTCTTCGTTACTTTAGCACTTGAGCTGCGTTTCCGATGCGAGGGAAAAGCACACAAAAAAAATTTCCATGTTTAGATTGCGTTTTCTAAAACCTTTGTAGTTTCATTATGACTGCATTGAGCCAGAAATTTTGTTCAAATAGCCTATGCCTCGTGTTCAGTTCGACATGGTTCTATTTTAGGACCAACTAACGCAATAGTATCAAAACCTATACATTTGCAGTACGACTAACTTTTAGTTAATATCTAATTGCCCTTAAAACTATTCGTAATTGTTGAATTATACTCACAAATATGGATGAATGTAAAGAGTATTAAGATATCCTTTAAGACGAGGGATAGTCTTCTTCTAGTTTTTGACCGACAGACTAGTCTATTTTTTGACCTTTAGTTCTTTAATTATTTTTTGAGTTTAACTGTATTAAAAATATATAAATTATATTTCAGGTACGACTAACTATTTGCACATTATTATTAAATAAACAGGATGAATGTTCTTTTCTTACTGTGCCTTACCATTTTGCGGTTTCTCGTGCCTGTAGAAACGTTAAATATAACTTGTTATAAAAATAATAAAAAACCCAAACAGTGTCATGTAAACCTGTAGCATTAGTTACACAAAATAGTCAGAGAAGGCTTGCCTCTGAGAACTCAAACTTCTCAGTATTAAGTAATGGACGAGCGTAATTTGAGAATGAGCCCAGTAAAGCAGCGTCAAAATATGTAAAGATTTTTATCTTTCCCGTAAAATGGCTTGGGAAAAAACATAAAGAAGGTGGTGTCACCTGATCCCGACAGGCGTGATTTATCGGCCGCGGTGTGGACGTGGCCTTAGGTCCCGACCCCGAGTTATGATGCCCCGAAATAATTTACCTACATGTAGCAAGAAACAAGTAGGTAGGAACCGGTATAATGAGCGAAGTGACTCAGTTATTTCCGCATATTTTTTTTGTTTTTCCTGGATATAAAGGAATAGTAACCATTGTAAAATTAATATTGAATGATTCTTAAATTACTTAGGCAAAATCTCCGTGGAATAATGGCGAAAACCTTGTCTAGCTACACCAAGAATTAAGGATAGAAACCAAAACAATACGTTGTGGAGAGTGTAAGAGTGGACGGTGGTAGGGTTTTCTTTAACCCACTTGGTTACCCGCTAAAATCATATTGTTCATCTGCATCACGATAGTACTGCTACGAATCCGCTTTCTACATAGTATAACAGTCAGAGAACTTTATGAGTGCATGCTTTACGTTCTACAAACCTTATTATACCTTAACATTAAGTTACGTTGAGGGTACTCAATAAATAAAGTATATAAATGTGCGGAATATTTGTCCAGTAATTGTTATAGCGGGTAATAGTTACTTTCATAAAATAATTAAATATAATAAAATCTTTGTCTAACATTATATTAAGTAGATAACCTTCTCTACATAAGATAGAAAATATAAAAAATCTATAATAAAACATAAACGGAATGAGAGAAAAAGTAAAATTTAATTAATACGAAAAAAAAAATATTGCGATTGTCTCAGAATTATACTAATGATATTTAGAAAAAAAAAACCTATCAAATTATAAACCTAATTTAATATTTTTTATAAAGAAAAAATTTAGATACAATATCAGAATTATCTACACCCCAATGACGCATTATCATATAAATAAATAAGCAGGCAGTGTATTACTTTCAAGCAGCTTAAAACAGTTGGGTTAAAAGACATAATTAAAAAGTAATTATAGTTCATAAAATATTGGTTAATTAGCATTTTCTTTTTTATATTTATTGTTCAATAACAATCAGTAAAACAGCACTCAAATCTTATTACAATCTTAAAAATGGTAAGAAAAATGATCAGACCCATAAGCTTATCCTAAAATGTCTGGTAAATCCGAATAGATCAAAGGCATATGAACATTTGCACATACAAAGGAAATTGTACTCTATTGTTATATAACATTAGATATAGAGTAAGGTCCGGTAGGAAGTGTTAATACGACACAGAATTCAGTGGCGTTGGGAGCTCAAGTAAAATGGAAGAAGTCCCTGAGAAAATTGGCACAAGTGGTTTTAGCTGGAATGGCAAGCGTGGGGCGCGGCGACGCACGGGGACAGAACATAGAGTAAGAAACTTTAAGAATGTAAGAAATACAATAAAACCTTCTTTTACCCCCGTAAGCTAATTATAGATAGATTTTAGATTAAAATATCATATAGCACAGGTTATGGAATGAAATTAGGTTTAATACATAAAGGTAAGCCTGGAGATACTTACCATCTAATATTCAAGTTTCTTTTGATAGTGACTTTTAAATAAAAAATATATTATTAAGGTAATTTAGGTCGTTTTTATTGAAAATCTTAACAAAATAAAAAAAATGGACCGACTTAATACTATATCACAATCTCCGCCAGTCAACCCGTTATTATATACAAAATTGCTTCCGTTTCATTAATCTAATTAGTGTTAAAATTCTAGATTAATCGAATTGTAAACTATTGGTATTTGATTAATACTTAAACATTTGTACGAGTAATCATTATCAGTACACAGAAATTATGAATGCGTCTGTCTGTCTTACTCTATGGCCGCAGTGTAGGGGTGGCCGTCGAATGTTCGCCCAGAGATAGCACTCGCGGCAAGATGTATTGCTGCTTACGAAAAATTTTCAACAGTCTTCTATCAGATTGGCCCCAAACGGAAAATAAGAGGGGACAGCGACAAATAAATGAACGCTGTAAATATCCCTATGACAATAATACAGGTCAGCAATAGATTCCTCCGCGCGATAGCGTCGCTATTATTAATGGAAGAACAAAATAGAAAAAAGGGAAAGCCGATTGATGAAGTTTTTCCTAAAATGTTCTATTCGATCGAGAAACTTCTATCGCAGCGCTACTTTAGATTCATGGGCAGCCTTTTGATTGAATTCAAGCGTTAGTTATGGGGTAGTTGACGTTATATATATTAGTAATAGCGGCTCAGATATCCTGAAATTACAGTGTAATGTCCTTAATAACAATTTATTAAACTATATAAAACTTCAATAATCCCTCCATTATGTGAATTCTATTAGTTTGTATGTGTTTTGATCTTGATCCTAAAAATATTTATTTGGTATAGGTACATTGTATAGTTTTGATGATGATAAATTTGAAGAATTTCGTTTAGACCATGAACGAGACATAACCAGAACCAAAGGAAAGTTGGTTTTTGTGATTATTTAATAAGTTAATACTATTCTCAATGTTAATGTGCACTTTGAGCTAATGTAATGTTTCACTTGAATATAAAGCTGAAATATTTCAATTAATAATACAAATCACACGTACCAAGCGAAACTGTCTCGGATTTTTCTTTCGAAATTTATTTCCGCGCTGCCTCCCTGCTGAGGCGCAGTGGTGGGGAAGACACCCAAAAGGGGGGGCCGCGACTTCATTTCGCCCGCGTCGTTTATCTTGAGAAACATAATTCAGGGACGAAGTCTCTGTCAACTTATTCCTATTCTCTCGCCTAAGCGTGAAATGGGAGTGTTATACTTTTTTTATAGCCGCTACGAGACTTGGGACTTCCTTATTTTTAATATTTTAAATTTAAATTGATTACGCCGGGTACGATCGCGACGTATCATTTATAATGTGGAGCGAAGCGACCGCTGCGTCATCAGTATAAGGAAATGTTACATGCATTTTATTTTAACTCATCTACAAATTGTATGCAATTAATTTTAAATAAACCGACTTGATATTTACTTTATCAGAAGGAAAAATGATTTATATAAACGTGGTACTTAAAATATTGCTTGTTTATTATGAGTTATGTGCTCAGAATTCATTTAAATGAAACTCTATTATGGTTTTCAAAAGAGATTTTTTGAGTCGTAGTTTGGGGTGTTTGACCGAAGTCGACTTATTAATGGGATGATTATCAAAATAGATTAGATGAGTGCTATATTATTTCGTTGATGCCTAGTTTAAAAATGGTAGTTACGCGTGTCTAACCTCTCTTTTCTACTGTGGTTACACATTAAGGTATTAAAATATCGTTTGCTTGTAATGTATTCAAATCGCAGATGTATTCTTGGAGAGACTAAAACTGGCGACTATGAAAAGCGTCGTGCATTACTCATCCAGTAACCGAATGTAATGGCGATATGATATTGGGAGGGACGTTATCGGTCGTCTGCCAGTCTGCGGCTCGTAAATAACAAGCATTCATTACACCCCCGTAACGCGGATGTTAGAAAAGTATTTAATAGAGAATCGCTACGAATTGACAAATCCGATACTACATTCTATTCTGTATATGATGGTCCTATGATTTTAGGCACAATCGTCGCATAATTTTTATATTCAACTAAGCGACGAAACGAAGAAGGCATTCACCTGATGGTACATACATACGCCTGCTCATTACAATGTGCCATCAGTGGAGATGTTTTCACTACAATAAATTGTGTTTTACTCCGAGAAATAGGGTATAAAGGCTTGTTCCCTAGTAATTTTACACACTGGCGGCAAGTTAAACGGTGTCAGATAGTTTACATTTATTACCAATGAGGTAAATAGAATTTTTTAACTGTATTACAAATTAAGTATTGTTATTTTATCATAAATTTTGAAACGTAAATATTCTATAGATACTTGTCTATAGGTTTTTAGCTAGAAAAATAACGAATTTTGGATAAACAAATAGGCCAATATTTCGCGAACGACACGATTTTCAGCTAAAAAAAAACTAAGTTTTCGGAACTTGTTTTCTTCCAATAAATTGTATATTGTTTCCACGTATAATAAATTAACGATGTCAACAAACAAACTAATATACAAAAGGAGAGTCTCGCAGACGTCTCGCGTGTGCCGGCCTTAATCGTACGTACAGTCGATACGTCATTTGACGCAATAACGGTCAAACGATAAATATCGCTTTGCGCAGACAACACGCGCAAAGTAATATATGAAGTTAAGAATAAATAGGCAATTTAGTGTGGGACGCACGTTCGGCCGAATATTGGCGAATATCGGCGGGGCAGGCGCCGGATTTCCATACCGTATCGCGATTCGTGGGGTGCGTTTATGGGGTAAAAATTAAGTCCGCGGACTCGGCGTACGCTTGATTTTCAATTGGATGGTATAGTGATACTATCGCATCTTCCGTGACCTGCAGTGTTGTCGTTATACATCAAAACTGACATGAACTACCACTACTACGACTACTAGGTCTACAGTTGATATTTGACCCGCCAACTCGCACTGGACCAACATGAATAAATGGCCTTAATTCCCTCTTTTTTATACAAGGTCCCGAGTCCAAACAGTAGGAATAGTTGGGATATTTATTATTATTATGCATTATATCATACAATAGATACAATCCATAGATCGATAGACGTATGAGTAATATTGATAATATATTGAAAGCTAAAGCCCTAACTTGATTTTTTTTTGTTTCCATACATTTAACTTTTCAAAATATTCTTTTAATAGATAGGTAAGTTATATTGTAGTTATATATATTTCTATATATGTAATTTTTATACATACAATATCTTTGAGATAAATATATCTTTATTACTAAGCAAACTTATATCCTAATAAGTAATCCAAATACGGAAGTTTATCTCCATTTTTGCTATCAGCTCATTTTGATATCAGTGTAACTTAGCTCTATTAAATGTTTTCTCCGTTAATGTTTATAACGTATAAGGTAAATCTTAATTAAAAAAATACTTTTTTATTTTTTTTACATAAACAAATACATTGGGCGTCTTTTTTAAATTTTAGATTTCTCTGTACCCACATAAATTTTAAAAAGCTACGAACGTTTGAGAAAAAAAAGATTCACAGAGCCGGTATAAATTTAACTGTAAAACCCGATAGAAATGAGAGCATCCGCTTTTAAATCTTTTTTTAAAGCACACCGATTGGTGGTGTTCCGACTAAGTAGCGGTAAGACGATGGGAAAACGTATTTTAATAAGGATACTTAAATAAAACACATTATATATGGGATAAACGATTTTAATTTCAAGATCAGTCATATCTTAACCTATTAACAATCCTTTTACAATGTTGGGTATGAAACGAGAGATATTAGTATATAATGTATAATTAATAATTTAATTGTTAACAATAAATAGTACAATTGATATTATTGAATTTCGCATATAGTTAATCAAGTGATTTAAGATATATAATTTTTTTTCTTCAGCGAAGCGACGATTCGAGCAGACTGTGATAGTGAGTTTGCTAAAAATAATGTGGCACCTAAAGGGATGTTCATATAACATTTAATTACTTTCGTTGTCTTCAAAAATTAGATGTTAGATCTCTTAATCCCAGTAATTTTATTAGTTAAACCGTACTTGAAATAGAAGCACTGTAATATTTGCACAGTACTATTCAGTGATGATTTCGATCCGTGCGCTGCGCCGATAGCAGCTAGACGGTCTGTGGACCAACAACCAAGTAATTTAAATTAGGTCATATCAAATTTAAGAAAACGATATAAAATCAAATTATGCCTTTACATTTTGATGTGGGGTACAATGACCCTAAGTCAGCGCGGACCAAGACTCCCCGGGCCCGCTAAGGTATTACTGCGGGGGTGCGCGAAACGAAATGTGGCTTTAAAAATTTGGAACACAATCCGGCTATTTGTCTTTCCAACGTCTCTTATAAATCAAGGAATAAAGCAGCCAACAATGCTTTATGGTTGAAAAAAAAACCTACATAAGACGGGGAAATAGCATACAGGCCTTTGCACATACATAGATAATGCGTTACTGTTGCGCGGAAAACATACGAGTCTTCCGCTATATTAACTTAAGTGCAGAATTTGAAAATATTAGTAAAATCTCTGATAATTAAGTATTAGCACTGAATTCACTTCTATTGTCAAATATTTCTTAATAAAAGTTCATTTAGTACTTAACAAAACTTTTTGAAGTTTAATCTGACAGAGCGATTTGTCCATTATCAGTTACTATGTTTAGTTATTTGTGAATAAGTATAAAACATAGTATGTATACAATTTATTTATTACAGCTAATTGTTAAATTTACTAATAATTAGTCATTATTTTAAAACGGGAATTTTATATCCGATATCATTATTTAACCGACGTCATATTCGCCCGCACTAGTCGACGCATTCGCAAAATTATTACCGTGTAACGCACTATATCATGGCAAATTTACGACAACCTGAATATGATAGATTTTCAATCCGGCGTCCATAATGTACGACGAAAAACGCTTCGGCCGTCAAAATAGAGAAATAAATAAAGTTGCGACAACCAATTAATAACTAGCGAAGTGTCAGAGCTCGGTATAAAAACTTTGGCCCGGATAAAAGGGCGGAGAGGCGTACAATGAGCAGAGACGCGCGTAAAAAGGTTCGATATCGCCCATAAATTTGTAAGGATTCAAAACAAATCGCCCTTATTCATTACATACATGACTTATTGCCGCGGCAGGTCGTAAAACATAATGCACTTACGTGGACACAAAGGTGGAGTCGCGGCACAATACGGTATTACAGATTACCAGAAACAAATATACCCACTTTGGACAAAACACAGATTTCGCTTCATTAAACACTTCTTTACAAAGGCTAAAGTATTTCATCCATACTAAACCGTAATTTATTTTTACCCATTAAACAATTGAAAAATGTTTGAAGATTTTCAGTCAAATACATTATAGTACAAATTACTATTGCGTTCGTTAAATGAAGTGTAAAAGTTTTATAGATCATGTATCACATTAGAGAACAGTAAATTTTTAATTATATAGCATTAAAAAGCTCCGTTATTTTGTATGTTTATACTGTTAAAGTTATGAAAAAAAAAATGGTAAGTATTAAATGATGCAAAATCAAAGTGTTTTATTGTATGATATCATACGACATAACGAGACCCTCATCAAGTGGTGTAAAGCGCTACGAAACGTCGAATCGCGAAATAAATGGCGTTTAAGAGTGCGATCCAAGATGTACAAAAAGAGGGGGGAGACGAAAAAATGTTCCGCGAAATGATAAACTTCCCTGCTTGAAAAAGTGAGCATTTATTTATGATCAGACGGTGTATCGTGGCCAAAAGAAGGTCATTTTATCAGATCTCCTTGGATCTTGCATTTTAAAGTGCTCGGACAAACGCTTTGACATAAGAGTAAAAAAAAAATGTATATGTTCATAAAATATTTAGTATATCGTACATTTAAAAATTTTATTTCATTTATGAGTTTAAAAATAATTATTTAATATTCTAACAAATGCCTCTTTTCATGTTCCGTTCCTATTTCTGCCTACGAACAATAGTGTGTAAACGTTACTATGTTATAGTTTAAAGGGGCTTGTGGGCAGCTAGTGAAATTCCTAAGGTAATATCTTGTCTCAAGTCGATCAGCGTAATGTGGCGCAGTGTATACCATCCTAACCTGTGTAATATTGTTATGAGCCGGCATAACACTTAACATTCCCCCCAACAGGTTCCCTCCTTCCCGGAGAGGCTTAGTAGCCGTGGCTGGATCGCCCACGGTGAAGCAAAGAGGAACCTACCCGGCCGGCCGAGGTGGCGGCTCCAGGTTAGAGCTTCGGTACTCCATCGTTAAGGTCACCTCGGATGCGTGCCGGTTGGGTGCAAGGGCGGCTTTATGCTTCCCTCTGCAGCCGAGGTGGAGTCACGGAAGGAGTACCCTCTGCGACTAAGCGGTGCCGCACCGTGTATGCGGTGGCGGTGGGGCCGCCGGGGAAGAGGAGTGTCGGTATTGCGATACGCCGCTCTCCGTATCCTCCGCGGCTGTATAACGGGTGGCAGCGGGCCCAAGATCGGATCCGCCGCAGGGAGTCGGGGGAGTTTTCTCTCTTGGCTCCCATGGCCTCTGCGTATCGGGTTCGGGGAATCCGTTGCCTGCGCTACTGCAAGAGGCCGAGAAGTGGGCGCGCCTTGTTTTCCGGCGTGCCCCCATAGAAGTGGAAAGAGAGGCTTCTTTCCTCTCTCCCGAGGTGGGGCTGCGTTAAGCGGCCGGCGCTGGCGGGGTCGCCGATATGTGCGAAAGCGTTCCCGTGACCCCGCTTTAAAGCGACGAGGAGGAACATCGTGGGGGTTTTAGTCGGTGCAAGTCCGACATAACCTGTCCTTGCCCCCGCGAGGACGGGTATGCGCAGACATTTCCCCCACTTTACACAAAAAAAAATCACTTACCATTATGATTGCTGTCATCTTTTAACTAATAGGCGCTAAATTTAACATCTATAAAAAGACTCTTATAGAACAGAAAGAGAGATGGTATTATAATTGCCAACTAGATGTAGAGAACCGTTAGGTTAATAACTTAGCAACTAATCATAGGATTAGGTTAAGTAGTTATTAATCTAACATTTCACTACGTTTGCATTACGATTGCATTGAGTGCACTCAAATGTTCCACAAAACCGGACCAAGCAAACAGTGATTTGACCAAGGATAACTAGCTACTTTGGCGATTGCAATACCTGTGATAAATATAAACAAGTAAACATGAAACGGTTCTTTGGCATGACAACAGTAAATTAAAAATAACTTAATAATACAAGAGTAATACGTAAAAAAGGTTTTTTGCGGTAATATAAGCGAGTTTCTGGCAAATGGATATCATCCGTAACGCTTCAGCGTTAGCTCTCTTGTAACTTTAAATTAGGTAAAGGAAGAATTTATTATTCGCCAATCTCCTTTAGAGTGACCACAAATCACGACGGTGCTTTGGATGTAATTGAAAATACATTACGCAACCAAATTAAAGTGGAAAGTGGTACAAGTTAGGAGAGGGCGGCAGGTGGCGCGCCCGCGACATCCCCCCCACCCGCGGAATGTTTTGGCATAAAATATCGTTTCAATTATTTACGTGAAAGATTTATGGCACTTAGGAAAGTGCGCCGAGAAAAAACTGCGAGCGACGTGTGCACTGAAAGTGTTTTCTTTGAAAACTTATAATGGCTATGAGAGTAGGGAAACTTTGAGAATCTCTTTTCTATGGTAATTTGTTTTGACTTCGCCTTATAAAGACATAACTGTTGTGTTGGTTATTTATTGTATAATAAATAGTTTGTTAATTTGGCAACGTATTTTTTAAAGAATTTGTAAGGTTCACTCATTTTGTATTATTTATCTACGGAGTTTACGTACATCCCTTTTTAAACATATCAACTTTTTTTTTTGGAATATCAGACATTTAGTAAAATTTAATTAATACTTAATAACTATAAAAAAGGTTACCACTGAAAAATACTGATAATATCACAAATTAATAATGGATGAATTTATATTCTATGTAACTCTCCAGGCTAGAACACTTTTATAGGAATAACTTATAATAATAACTTCCTCAATTGTCAATGAGATCTAAAATTGAATGCCTTACATTTATGGTTTTTCAACATATAAATATGATGAAGAAGAAGAAATTTTTTGGTACTATCACAGCTAAATTTGAAGATAACAATTTAATGATGAAGTAAATGTGTCTAAGTAGATATTACCGCAGCTTAGAATTTATCGCCAAACAGTACCGTGGAAATATTACTTTGTTCCTCTCTGTAGGGTGTTGTATCTAGTGAAATTACTGGAGTAACGAGATAACATCCTGTGTATATCATTCTAACTATCGCCGCGTTATTATGGGCAGATGAATCACTAACCATGAGGTAACCTCGCTCATCTGATGCTCTTCGTCTAAAAAAAAACTTTCACTATTACAAAAGACAGTTTACGGTTTAACAATGAAAATTAATGTACATATTAATTTTCATCATGGCATCTTAAAGCAGCAATTACAAAGTACGTATTCAGGTATTTTAATTCTGAAGATGTTCATGTGGAAGCTCCCAGGATCATAATGAGGAGCCGACACGTACACTGTTTAACTACTAAATTGAAGGAAACACGGCTGCGAACTCACAAACAATGATAATACGTGTGACATCGCGACTCGCATAAACCACTCCACGCATGTTTATTTTTCATTTACGAGGCGCGCTACGGGTAAACAGCGGGCCCCTGCTACGTATTGTAATAGATAATGAGGAATTTAATCTGATGAAGTCTATCAGAACACTGAACAAAAATTCAACCACAGTGCAACAGATGCATGCATACCTGCATCGTTTTTAGTCTATCTCTGTAAATAACGGAAACAATTTGCGAAATATACATTCTAAATCTTGCACTAAGTAGTCGATGCCTTGAGAGTAGATGTTAGTTCTTGTTACTTCAGTAATTTCACTAACTATCACACTTGAAATAGGAACAAAGTAATTTTTGCACATTATTGTTTAGCAGCTAAATTAGGCTCTTCAATGGTATATACCTAGAACTTATAAAGGACCTACCACGAGTAAAACCTCTGTGATTGGTTAAATGCATGGCTTAGTATTTCAGATGATGATTTATTTTATCTTTAGTATACAATTAAAGAGAACGTGGACTTAAAATGGAATAAAAACACAGATTAATGTAATACATAGATTATATCAACATTTTATAAATATAAAGTATTGTTGGTAGTGTACTGGCCTTTACTGGCAGGTCTCCTTTGGGCGGATACTGTCTTTGTAAATAAACTATCTTCCAAATGAAAGACACTGTAGCTAGTGAAATTAATCATGTTTCAAGATTTCAAGGCTTATATCCTATAGCAACAATAATGATAATGATAATGATGAATATAATATGATGATAATGATACCTAACGATGATGATATAATCTTCTAAAAATATCCTAACTAGAATCGCACGAATATAAATTTATCTGCTTCATACTACACAGTATGTATGTTTTTCATTTTGTATGATTTTATATGTAAAAAAAGTAACTTCATTAAGTATTGATTTAGATGAAGACATAATTTTACTTAAAGTTAAATAGATCGAGTACAAAGGTTACTGAAATGGTTTTTATCTTCCAGAATTGCTGTAATAAAAAAAATCGGAAAGAATTTTATTTGTAAGGATAAAATAACTATTCCATTAGAACATGAAAGAGAAACTGGAATATGTAATAGGCGATTGCCACTTTTCTTACATTATGTCTGCGTGATAATCTTCAGTAAAAATTTAATTGAATCTGGGAAGTGGGAGCAGCTGGGACGGCATGTTGTGAAACCTTAACGGCGCTTATTTGTTCCTCCGCGTCTACTTCAAGGGCTTTTCCTTGTGGGAATATAAATGGTAAGGCCTACCCTATTATATTGTTGATAACTTGGATTATCTGTTGATGAATGGCAACATTAAGTTATTACATAATTTTTAGTATAATTGGTGATTATTTACCTAACTCTTGATGTCATCTTTTATAACAAAAAAAAATATTATGTAATTGAAGTACATTTTCTGGTGAGAGGGGTGAAACGAAAATTTTATTTTAACAGTCAATATCTTATACAAACTCGTGTGGGATCGCGCTTTAATAAATGCGATAAGCATCTAAAACGTAATGCTATTTAGGGGTAGACACTGTGCTAAATTAAAAGCTGAAAAAGGTGGGACAACAAAAAACGCTAAAATCCTCGCGCTGTTTAATAATTTGTTAATGATAAATAAACACATAAATCGAGGTGGTGCGAGCGCGAATTTGTTTACAACAGATTCACATTTAAGATACGGCTGGCGCTTTGTCGCTAATCTCCTAACAACTTTGAAGCGAAAATTTTAAATCCACGAACGCTACCAGCGTTTTAATGAAGAAAAACTTACCGTTACCCAGCTATAGTTATTAATGCGCTTTTATTTCAGCTTTTTCATGAGTTATACTAAGCCAACAATATGTTACGCGTGTAATAGGAAAATTCTACAGCAGTTAACAAATTTTTATCACTAAAGCTATAGCTTAGTTAATAAAGTAAGTTCTTCTATTGACACTGCAATAAAACTAAGGGGTTATAATAAAAATCAATACAGTAATGATATTAGTTAAACACAAAATTATTAATTTTTATGAGCTTATACAGTTGATGATCTAAAAAGAAAAAGCGGCAATGCTGCTACTGCGAAAATGACCACATAGCATCATGTTTGTTCATTTGCTCATCGACCTTAAAAATGTCAAAACCAAACCATTAAAAACTAATTATATAACTGAAAAAATCATAACTATTATTTATTAATTGAAATACTTCATTCTAGATGTATACATACCGTAAAGTTTCTTTATTTATAAAAATTTCGACCCAAATTACGAAAGTGGCCGTCAGCTTGGACCGCCTTTATTCAACGCTCCGCATCTCGAAACTCATCCACATTTCAAATTAGGGATTCCTGGAAGACGAATTACGGAAGCTTAGCATCCTTAGCGCCCTTCGGAAGGCATTATGCTAAGGCACGTAGCCGAATGTTTTCACGTATACCCCCTCTCATCTCGGGACCAACCCCAAATATAATATATCTAACAAACTTTACATATATTTGTCTCGTAAATCTTCTTAGTATATCGCTCTATTTTTATTTGTCGGCTTTAAATTTAACTTAATTCTTGAAAGTAAATAATTTTACTCAGACTCGCGCTTCGCAATTATTAACTTAACTAATGTCACTAAAAATTTAGGTTACATTATGTGAATTTCCATGACCCCAAGCATCTGTTTCTAATACTTTTTCATTATCTTAGAATAACGAGTGTATTCACTAGACAAACTTTTCGTGATCATCATCATCAGCCGTCAAATGTCCACTGCTGGACATAGGCGTTACCCAAAGATCTCCACATCGATCGGTCACTTTTCGTGATATTTAAAGGAAATATCTATTTTTATTAAATTTTAGTCTACAATAATTAATAAACGTTATGAAGGCGTACTTAGGCGTGCTGAATAAAAAAGCGTAGGTCGATACATAAAATGAAAATAGCTAGGCTTTGCTCGTATTTGACGTGGTAGATAAATTGATATTTATAAGCTGAAGGGACGTGGATGCCTAGCACGTTTAAAGAGATTCCCTTTATTGCAGTATCGCTGAAGGGCGGACGCCTGGTTCCTGTCTCGCCTCAGGTTATTATGAAATATACGGACTCCGTCTAACTTGAAAATGTCGAAGGTATATTTATTGGGCAGAGAGCGGTGGAATTATCGGAGCGGTCGGATGCGGGGGAAACCATTACTATCCCTTTTATTGGTATAATATTTAATTTTGGGTCCTTAGCTAGTCTTCAATGGGAGCAGTGACATATAAATAGCAAAATTATTTAGTACGATCTGTTAATAGATTCTAGTCTCTTTTCATAAATCGATTAGAGATTTATTTGCAATTTTTTATATTCTAACACTGAATGTACAAAGACAGCTTTGAATGTATAATATACATATATATAAATATATATTTAATACATAATACTTGTTAAAATAATCTATATTTAAATTACGTCGGGCGCTAGGACTTACTTCTGATCGCTACGTTAGAAGAACAAGCAATTGATATTTATTAGATATATAATGTAAACAACGGGAATATTCAGAATAACAGTAATTCAAATTATAATAATTAATTCTTTTATACTTAAAATATTGTATCGATTCACATAACTTTAACATAGCACAGTATTAAATAATTTAGTTAACAAACGTTAACGTATAACGAATCCATACTATTATGTTTGGAATGCGTGAGAAAAGTATATTAGTGATTTACTTAGATATTTTTTACCTCGAGTACAATCTCAGAGGGTATAAGTATAGTACTTACTTTTTTCATTATTTAAACCAGAGCTTGACTAAGATCCCCCATAATGTAAGGTACTCATCACCTTAATGTTTTATAATAATTAAAGTTGACGTGAATAAAAAAAATCCTTTAGAGCATCAAAGCGTTAAACTATAATGTGTAACACTATAAAGTAACAGCCCAATTTTGATAATTGCGCCGGAATTAAATAACGGGTAGTGATGTAAGTTAATAAATTAAAGTGATCGGCTGCAAGTTTCAGGACGGGTCAGAGGTGTTCAGCCGGGGCGCGCGGGCGGCGCGCAATTATCGGTTTCACGTACATAGAGAAGCTGGAAGACCGTTATTAAATTATCTCTATTAATACATAGCCAAAGTTAACTTTATTGTAAACTAATATTTATTTTATATCTTTCAAGTTTCCAATTAGTCAATAATCTTAGTATTAGTCTTAAGTTAAATACATTGTTATTAAATAAGGATAAACAGAAACTATAGAAATTTTGGAATCACATGTTCATACAAATAATTCAGAGTATAGATACCCATTGCTAAACTTAACTTTATTTAGGTATACTAGGTTTAGGTATCTATTAAGACAATATCCTGTTGTCGGTTACAGGAAGAGCTAATGCTCTCTTCCTGTGATTATACTAATATTGGCATTTCTTTTGGAATGTTGAGGGTAGAATGGTATATAATATTTTTCTACCTATGTTATAATCAATAAAAGAGTTTTGGTTATATGTCCACCACGTGACCCAATTGCGAGTTAGTGGATTATTAGAATACTATTATAAAAGATTTGATTGTATTCAGAAGCTGTCACTTCTAGTGCACTAAACTTCGTCCCGGCGTCACCCGCACGCAGAAGATAAAGTAAAGGCCCCGGGGCGCGTCACCCTGCCTGATTTATACAGCAGCCCTTATCCAAGATTACAATGACCACGATCTGCGTGCTTACTCTACCACTCACATATGTTTTGTAAATGTATGTACATTCTAGCTAAACCCATCAGAAGTTGTACTGATAATGTACTGTTATCATCCCCAATATCATTTCTACCGATGAAATACGCCAAGTGCTCCGTCGGACCTAAACACCAATAAAAATTTAGTATCACCGCACCACAGCACCGTCTGTACCTATGGCAAACTGTAGTATGCAAACATTACTGTGTACCGACGTGCAGGCTAGACGAATTACTGCGGTAATAAAAATTAACATGTTATATCTGTTTTTTTAATTCTACGAAGCGAGGAGACAAGCGGGACGTTCACTTGACGGTAAATTATACGCCCATAACAACGTGGCGCTAGTTAGGATGTTATACACAACATCGGATTGTGCTCGTCTTGAGACAAAAAGTGTTATCTCGTTACTCCAATAATTTCACTTATTACAGCGCCCTTCTAACCGGAATACAGTAATATTTGCACACAGAAACAGACGTTGCGGTGGTACTTACCCAGACGTTCCCCGGAAATAAGGATCTATATACCACCAGTAAATCTCAAATAGACTACAAAAATTAAATTGTTACAGTTGCGGGTATGCATATAGTATAAAATATCATAAAGTATAGTATAGTATAAATAGTGAAAGTATTAATAACGATCAGTATAAACGTGTTATTTTATTAATAAAAAACTTAAAGTTATATTTTAACAAATAACAATTTTATTAAACTAAAAATAAAAAAAGAGTTTTAATACAAAAAGGATCTGCGTTGCACAGTAATACGTTATTATAAACGCATTATCGCAACGACAGGTAGACGTACAATAAATTTATATATTTAAATTTTATGCAGACAAACACATATAGGAAATATACACAAACATATATCAACCATATAATTTATCGCATCGCCTTTTTACTTCATTTTAATTCCAAACTTTTGTAAATAAAACATTACTTATATTTTATGCGAATAACATTATTCACTAACATATAATATCGATGTTGGAAAAATTTATCGATAATTTAGTCATTTATTTAATTCCAACAACGGAAAGTATAAAACTATCCATAGCGTATATTTTATCTTGGCGATGATTATTATTTACACATTTATTATATTTATTTGAAAACATGTTTTTATAGTAACAATTTACATTAATTACTCATTTGTCTCTAGCAACATCGTCATCATCAGCCTACAGGCGTCCATAGCTGGACATAGGCCTCCTCCAAAGATCTCCACATAAAACAGTCCTTCACAGTCAGCATGAGATGAACCGGCGGGCAGTAAGGGTCGTCCATTGTAAAAAATCATATGGGTGAACTTGGGCCATTTCTCACCTCGCTGGCCCAATATAAAGTGACAGGAACCAGAGCTTCGTTTTTTTGTAGACAGAGTGCAGAAAATGGAAAATGAAAAATGGCAGTAGATGAGGTTAACTTGGTTTCCGTCAGTTGTTGTGCGGCACCCCTTACACTTTCATAACCTTTACTAAATAGTTATTAACATGTTATACGTAAAAAAGTTTAGTTAGGAAAATGTTTTATAAAAATAGATAATGTATAATATATTAATATTTAGACACTAAAGAAAAGTGATAAAGCATAATTTTTTTTATCTACAACGGGCTAAAATTTAACTCACTTTCACATGGTGTTAAATGACAACAAGGCGGTGGATGGTAAAGGGTGCTCGCTCAGAATACTTCGGCTCTCATATGTAGACAGCTGGAACACATCGATAATGTTATGACGGCAGAGTTACAATACGAGGGTGGTAGATAAATATTATTTTCATAAAACCTCATCACTAGCCAAATTTTTGCTGATGAACTATGAAATATTTTGAAGCTTTGTGATCATTGACTTATCCTTATCCTAAATGTATTAATGTTTTTAATGGGTCTATTTCTTTTCAAAACCCAGTATACTTCTGATGTAAGGACGACCGTCATGGAATTTTTAATTAAACCTAAATTTCGTGCAACCCCAATCTCCATTCAAAGTGCTGGTTTCTCTTCAAATATTTTACCCTTAACCACCAAAAAAAAGTCCAGTTTCACACGCTTAAAACAATTCACAAGTAGAACAGTTATGGTTGTTGTTATATGATTATACTTTTAAAAATGTGTATGTCGATGTTAATGCTTTATTTTTTAAACATCATCATCATCATCTTCGTTTCAACAGATGGACGTCCACTGCTGGACATAGGTTTCTTGTAATGTGTTCCAATAACCACGGTGTTGCGCTCTCTGATTCCAGTAGCTCCCAGTGATCTTTTATGTCCTCTGTCCAACGCGTGGAGGGTCTACCAACGCTGCACTTTAATCATAATAAAATATAAAAAAAAGCATAGAATATGTTTTAAACGATTTGTTTAAATTTGGTTAACAATAAGTATAGTTCTTTGTACAAAAATCACCACTGATTAAATTAGTTTAGTAAAAGTTTTCTAAATCCTTTTTTCATTTTCATGATCACTACGAGACTTATCACTTAGTTTCTTCTAGTTAAAAAGTGCACTGTGGAAATTTTTTTCAAGTTCTTTAAGAGTAAAAGGTGAAAAATATGCATTGAAATATAGGTAAGAGCACAAGCTATCACAAAAAATCTCGTTTTTTGTGTTTTACTTATCAAATTCTAATTGATATACGTTGTAAGAGTTGCACGTGAAAAAATTGTATGGAAGAAGAAAATTGGCAAACTCGGCGACTTTTCACATGCAAAACAAGAGTAATGTATTTGAATTTGATTATAAAGATCCGAACGGATTTATGGGCGGTACGTTTCAAAGGGTGTATATTTATTAAAATGCTAATTTTCCTACACTCCTCCGCCGCAGCTTTGGACGCTCCTATCGGAGTCCCGCACGCTTTGTATACAGTTCCCAGATTTATTTCATACAATACAAAATTACCACAGTCTCTCGAAACAGTTTAAGTATCAACAGAGTTTTGATTATACAATTATTTTGTTCTATGAAGTGACTAGACGGGCGAGATGACGTTCACCTGATGGTGTCATAACGACGTAGGATTAATTAGATAACACTGCATCACACTGTGCTGCCCCAATAATTTCACTAGCTACAACGCCCTTCAACCCGAAACGAAGTAATGTTTACGGTAGTAACTCCTCAAACAGTCTCCGGAAAAAGAGTGATCATTTAACTTTTACTTAACCAATTTATTACGGTTTGGTTACAGGGACCATTATAAAATATAAGAAAAAAAAATGCTTATAGAGTTCGAGGATAGCGTAATTGTTGGTATACTACTAAATATATTTTTAGCGGTATATTTAGTAGTATACCGCTAAAAATATATTTGTATGCAATTAATGATAAAAGCAATATATTACCAACCAATTGAATTTTACTGGTGGTAGATCTTTTTGCGGCGATCCTCTTACACACACAACACACAACACACAGCGAACACAGCGGCAATTTCTGCACCCAAACAGCAATGCAAACATAACTATGTTCCGGATTGAAGGGAGTTGTAGCTAGTGTGATTGCTCAGGCAAAAGGTAATGTGCATAAGATTGTTATGCTACGTTGTTATGGGCGTGCGCATCACTTACCATCAGGTAAACGTCCCGCTCGTCCATCGCTTCGTTAAAATAAAAAAAAAAATCTTTAATAATTTCAAAAAAAATTTTGGGCTATGCTGACTTTATACCATAGAAATTTATTATAATATCTCTGTGCTTAAAAGAAGTTGCGACAACATTTGGTAGTTACTGAGTACTCATAGCTCTTAGGGTTAGCGCATACAAGGCCAGTGGAAACGCAAATTCAATCATGGTAGATTAGAGGACCCCTTAATATTTTAATGCTTGACCACCGCTTGGTAACGAGGAATCGATTCAACGGTCCCTCGGAACATATATATATCACGCTGCCGTATATCTCATCTCAGTTAATTGGGGTCCTTTAATATGGCTTACCGACGTAAGTACGTAATTTATTTCATTTGGTAAATGTACTTCAGCAGTATAGCAACTTAAAGTTTACCTCTACTCAGATATAGACTAAAATGAAAAATGTTCTTCAAGACCTTTTTTTATTTTTTTATAATAACTGTCATGAAACAATATTTAAATAAATATAAGGATATAGAGTTTTTAAGAATTCAATCACATTTCTAGACCTCTTATTGTACTTATGCACTAAAAATTATTTTTATTCTCTGATTATTACAGAGTGATTTTTATAGAAACATTAAAGGTAACGTAGATTCCTAGGTTTTTTTTATTGACAAAATTTTGTCAAGAATTCTATACATTAAGTACAACAACATATGTAGGCTTGGGCTTATAATATTATGTACTCGTGTTAGTAACTTTAGAAAATTTTCCTAGCATAACTCATGATGTTCGTTAGATTGAATTATTATAACTTCAACCAAAATGAAAACTATTCTTAGATCATTTATAATTAAATACAAGTTCCAACATGTCACAGCTTCACATAAAGCTATCGAATCCGTATAATCGACTGCACAAAATCGATCCGTGCGATCTCAACGCCTTAACGTTGACGTTAACAATACAATTAAAAAGCGAATTCATTGCATTTGCATTTGAAACATACGAATGTATACTTTATAATTGTTGTTATAAAGCTGTTAAATTTTTAATAATGGCATTGCAACAAAGAGTCGCCGGGGGCTACGCACGCGAGCGTCCAAAGATCTCAATACGGGATGCAAAACAAAAACTAAAGTTAAACTTCGTTTAACATGCAAATTTGAGAGTCGCAACGACAGAATGAGAGTCGATACTTAATTACACCTTTAATCATTTAATCTCTGCAAACTAAAGGTTTATAAACGTTAAGGTGCTGCTGCAGGTAAGAGTAGACTGTGGTAAAACGACAACGAAATTCTATTTGCATTGTGTATCTTACAATTTGATGTACACCATGATTTCTATTTTAATAATTTTAGAGCTTACATATTTTTTAAAATTCTATTATTTATAATTTTTCCATCGATACTTTCAGTGAAATGATATCGATTTGTTTACGAGTACTCGTATCATGTGTCACATTGAACGTTGCGAATCGCGTGAGTGTTCACTGGATGTTATCAGATTTGTACGGGCATGCAACAAGACTACCGGTCCACCGGTGCCAATAAATATACAGATGCGCTCATTCCGGAATGCGGATATATTTGATTTATTACAATAATACTTTAATTAAAACATCACGTGAGTTTAAAGTTATAAATATGCAGTGCGTCTTCCAGTGTTATTCTCAAACATTTTAAAACTTACAGGTTTCAAGTATAATACAGGAAATATGTAAGAAACTTCCTCACGATAAGATCTTACAAACTATATTTGCTTAAAATTGTATAAAGTCTATCTAAACAATAATGTCAATTTATCGCTTAAGTTTTTAATCTTTAAGTTTGTCACGATAAGTCTATGATTGACCATACTTACTCGTATGTAAAACATAACTTTATTTTTTTGATAGAAAATAAATTGAAATGTATTGAATTATGAGTAATATCTCAATACGTTTTAGTTTAGGTTTAGTACAAATAAAATGGCTAATGTTTAGAAAACTTCAAACCAGAATATACAATAAATTTAATTGCCACTATTGTCTCTAAACGACAATTCATTTCTATCGGTACGCGTTGATTGGGGACCAAAGTAAACGAAGGTACATTTACGACAAACAATAACTTCGTACATGATAAATGTAGTGAAATGGATTTATAGGTTAGTTATTTTTGTAGTTATTATTATATCTCTTTCGCAAGCACTATTAGGAGAGATTTATTCACCTACGTAGACAATTACGAACAGATGAAATGTTGGAGAACAAATGTGTATCTATAATAATTTAACATATCGCCGGTAGTTTTGTTGTTTTGTATTCATTTATACTTTATTACAAACAAATTGTAATATGATAAAATTGTGTATATAATATTTTTCAGGTCGTTCATATCATAGAGTACGAAAAAATTTTAATCTATTTTATACAAATGAACTAATACTTAATTAAGATGCAATAATTAAACTATAAAGCAAAAGTGATTCGTAATTTTTCCATCTTTTGAAACATTGTTAATCATCTCAACAAGTGCCTCATAACAGTTTCAGCCACGCGTATCAGTTTCCATTAGGTGAACATTGTAAGTCTCGTAGATTCGATTGTTCTTTCTATAATTACATAGTTGACACTTAAATTCCTGCTCTTCCTTAACACTCCGAAACCCCGACATCTATATTGTAATTTAACAAAACTTGCGATCATTCTGAAACACTGAATAATTTAAGGTGAAATGTTAACAGTTCATAATGCTAATAAGCGTCAGAGACCACTGAGTTTTCTACTATTGTTAAAATGTATAGAAAACATTCGTGATCTCAGATAATTACTATCTCTCTCCATTATGAGAAGTAACATTGTTAAAACGTTAAAGCAATTTACTAGAAATTAGGTTAATGTAAATTATGGTTAATGGTTAATAAATCAATAATAACGAACCGCAAATTACTTTAACGGGTCAAAGAGATTGGTATCAGTAATCCGTTATACCTATAGAAAAGGAAATTTTAGCAAATACGCTAGCGCACATCGAAGAGCGCCTCCGTGTTATATTACTACCTACTCGTTGCCGAACTGAAAATAATCAAAACTTTGCTCATAAAAATCCAAAACAAAAATGCATTATTCATACTCGCCTCTCCGCGTACCCATTTTGCCAACATACGCTGGACCCGCGTACCCGACACACAGCAGTGAAATGATTCGATAGAAGGTACATTAAAAGAATAGTTACGGATCTCTTTAAATTGGATGAGCACAATAGAACTCGAGAGGACATCGCGAGTAAAGTATGAAACTGTCTGAAAATACATAAATATTGTATTTAGGGGATGAGAATCAGACGGGAATAAAGTTGATTAATGTGTTACGCTAGCTCCTTCGTGCTAGGTATCTATGTATTGCAAAAACTTGTTAATGATGTTTCATGTGTTTCCACATAGACGATCGTTTTCTACCTTTACAAGGTTATTTAATTTATCTGTGTTGTCTTTTACATAGGTTTTAGTTATAAGAGTAAAGTTATTTTAAATATTAGTTTAAATAGTGTTGACTCACACCTTTACAAACGTGGTGATCTTTAAGAGAAGCTTATGTCCAGCAGTGGACGTCCATCGGGTGATAATGATGATGATGAAGTATAATTGCTTATAATGGTAGAATGTGAAAAAGGTAATATTTTAGAGTAAGAAAATAAAGAGCGTAAGAACGCCGGTGGTATGGAAGCGTGCAACGGTATCAATATTCTAAATTCGACGGGCACGTCCGCTGGCGTCTGCATTGGCGCTCTTGGCGCGGATTTATTTGAACTCTATCAAAGAAAAAGTTGTAGCTAGCTGGCAACCCACTAGGCGCCGTGACACTCCCAAGATTATAAAGGAGCAGACACAACAGGCGCGTAGGTTTAACTTCCTCCGTGGCACAGGAATTAAGCTATATAACACAGTGTTTCAATTTCGGCTTCACTTAAATTTGATTGGTAGTATGACTAATCCTTCTCGCCTGTCGTCATCTTTTACATTTGACACCATCACAGCAATAGTCTTCTAACTGTCATCATATGAACATCCTTTGGACAAACATGCTTTAACTTTCACGGTCTCATTGTCACTTAAAACCTTGTAACTTGATATTAAACGTTAGCCCCTTGTAGATAAAGACAAGAGGCATGTGTATATGAAATATTGATTTGTAATTGTCCATAATTACGTTAAGTATTAATTTAGTCTTCGATTGAAAGTTAAACTCCTTACTATCAGTAACTTAACTAATCTGGTACATCTTCTTATTTGGCTTTAGAAATCCAATGTTACTTGGATACAAACACATATAAGTTCATTTAGCAATATCAACTTCATTATTTAATAACTTAACATACAGTTATGAGTTGTGTGAAACAATTTAACTGGTATTTTTTTACTAAAGTAGTATTTCATAATTATAACACTTTTTGTTGTCGTGGGTGGTAGTGTCAAAATGATCTTTAAATCCTGACTCTGTGGACGTAAGGGTTATGTGGAAATTCCACTCACTAAAGCCTAATCTCTGATCTTCTTCTGTAAGTTGACTTGAATGCTAAGGTGCTCCTCTGCACTTCGCCAAACTCGTCCCATAGAAATGCAAGGCTCCTGTTTAGCATTCATGTTGTGTTATAATTACCAGTTCATGGAGATATCACATTTTGTTTCGAGTTTTGGTACCTAGATACAGTCTATCCGTGTATGTGGGGTAGTGTATAAGCACCTTTACACCGTAACTTGGTATTCTGGCATGCATGCAGCTGTTTAATACACTGTCAATTGCAACGTTGCCATTTGTCGGTTTAAGTGCCCACTCATATTTTTCAAATGGAAGACACTATTCATAGATTCCATCTTATAATAAATTAAAAGGTTCCTTTTTTTTATTAAAAAAAAACCTGTAATAAATGACACTCTAAGATAAACAAGGTAGATTTATAGCAATTTTGCAGGTATTAGAATGCTAACACATCGCCAGCGGGTACTGTTTCTAGTTTAAATGTAAATAAATCAGAAAATGTGCAAGTTACATGCTACATGCATATAATTAATATTACTGGGTGAGTAACTGCTGTAATGATATTAACATAGCTTATGATAAACTTTTTAACTTAACTGTTAGCGATGTAAAATGTGTACTGTCCCTGGTGAGCAATGCGCCGGTGGGAAGGACGATTTGTAACTAGCGGCGGATACGGTGCAAAAAAGGATGTAGTATTAGAGAGTTACCGCCAGCGATCACTTGCACATACGGAACCGGTTAGAAGTAGTCATATTTTACTGGTCGTCGCTTCTAACTATGTTCGTTTAATTTTAAACACCAAAAATATAATTTCAACGTGTATATCAAAAACAGTAAGATTTTTCTAATGTAATGGCGTTACTATCGTGAATGATCTGGAACTTGTCAGTATATTTTAATCGCTCCACAAACTCGGTAAACATGTTTACTCGCGTTATTCGAGCTGTATTTTTATCCTCTCGTCGGTGTTTCCACATACAGTAGACGCGCAAGGAAACAAAATCTACCTAGAAATACATCTCTGATGATAAAATGCGGAGATACATTCCATGCATTTTAACATTACGAGTGTTGTTTATAGTCTGTAGTGCAATTCGCTAAATTTTTTTTATTATATTTATCGCCGCTTCTGTGCCGTACCGTAGGTGTTTTACGTTTTAGGAGATTTTAGTTTACTCATGACAATGTAACGTATATCCCATTGTAGAATTGTACTGAGGAAAATGTTAACGAATGCTTATTATATTAAACTACATAGTTTATACTCATCAAAATAAAAAAAACATTTATTTACAAATATTTAACAATTATTAAATAGCATAGTTATTAATAACGAACATGAAGTTGTAAACTGTAAAATAATTATTACAAGAACTCACAGTAAATATAAAAATTGGATATATGTAGTAACATATAAATTATTATCTTTTATATTTCATTCAGGAATATTGGTAAAATTATATGGCAACTTTTTAACACTTATAATTCACTTTTTATAATGGCATTACAAAGACACTTCCAGGGTGTAGGAAATATTCTGGGATTGTCCACCATACGATGTATACCAGTCGTTTCTCAACGCGAATATATTCGTTTTTGGTAGTTCTTTTCATGAGCTCCGCTGAATGTGGAGCCTGTAACATTCATCTCGTATCTCGCGTCGCCGACGGATTTTTATGTGGTTTTAACGCGTATTATATTTGCTCCAACTGTATTTCAGATGTAATGACGTTACAATTCTTCTAGCGCATTAATATGCAAGCTTTGGCAAAATATTGTTTATAATACAGACCATAAAATTCCAATGGTTATTGATATTTAACTTGCGATATCTACGTGCTATCAATCGCTAAAGAATTCACTAAACTCTAGTTCTGGATAAGATTGCTATGTTCAAGTGGTCCATACATAGGAAGTCAGAGAATTCTAACCATACAAACTTAGGCATATACATAATATAATGTAATATTTATAATTCCAATTATATATGAATTTCGCTTAAAACGATAAAGTATATCTTTTAAGGAAACGTCGATTTGTAAGATATTTTATATCTTTTAAATTAAAAAAATTATATTGACAGAACATTTCTACAGCCGATAAAAGTTAACATTATTAAGTAATATTGTTTAATAATGTTAACAGTAAAATGAACTGTGTATTGGGGCGGTTAAAGGTTAACACAAGCACGTCGGGTATCTGAGTAAATAAGTGCACATTGTTTAGTTCACAAATTGTTGGCACTCAAGCGGTTGCTTTACGGCACTTTAATGTTACTAACGGAGTAAGCGACCATCATGGACCCTTAAGCCCCGCCGCAACTTGTAAACTAACACCTCAGTCATTTGAAACTAAACCAGTGATACCATTACTCAACAAAAAATAATAAACAACGTCATTTTACTTTGTTTTGATGATTGTTCGTAATTATTAATTTAAATAACCTTTCGTCTACGAGAGTATCTTCTTATTATAAAATTATTTATCTATGGAGTCTCAGATAATACAACTTGTTTATAAGTATTATATATTTTGTGTAATACTGTATATTATCTATCGGCTGATAATGATGATGATGATGAATACTGTAAATGATCTATAATTTATTTATTATATTTTTAACAATGTAAATTGCGTTCAGCAGTAGGTATTTCAAAAAAAACAGAACATGGCGTTTGCTTTTCTCTCCATCCATCATCATAGATAGTGATTGGTCTTGTAAGAAATTATTTCAGATACCATTTGTAAATCAAACACGATTTTGCACTTCTTCATTTTCTATAGCCATTTTTATGTTTCTTAATATAACTTGTGATTGACAATTGTATATTTATAAGCTAAGACCTTAAAACTGATTGTAAAAGAGAAATTAAACATTTCTTTTGTAAATATGTTAAGATTAATTGCTATTTATACACTTGCTACTAGGATTAAACACTTACTGGTACAACACTCGGTACAGGTAAAGAAAATGGATGCGCAATGTGTACATTCGCTTAGTATTCTATCCTTATTTTTGTTTCGTCATATATTACAAAAGGCTGTGCCGCTTTATTAAGATTCTTAGTACATAATAATTTATAGGACATTGCGCCCAAGCCGACTGACTCCGATTAAATTGTCGCAGTTTAGATAATTGCTGTGTTTTTTTTTCCATACACAGGCTGTTTGAAAAATACTTTTCGTTGTTTTCAATTAACATACTAATATTCTTTATACTATTAGCTCAGATACACAAATGACATCATCAGCCGGTAGACGTCACATTTTTAAAAATCATGTTTCAATCAGAGTACCACTAAACTGAACTACGTACAGATGAACTTGTAAGAAGTATTATATTTCAATTAACCTAAATATAGTAAAAAAAAGTGGCCATTTCGGATGATATTATCTTTTCAAGTAACTAATTTATGTATGTACGTAATGTTTGTTAAGTTAATAATAAGACTTCTATTAAAAATCTGAAATTTATCTCCAAAACCAATATAATATATATCCAATAATTCCAATAATTACCTTATTCTACAATATATTTTAATACACATAATACAATTACCGTTTATCGTACAAGTAAAATTTTTTTTTTATTTTAAACATGTATAGTACAACTACTTTAACACGTATACAACTACGTATAGTAAATTATTTTTATTCACTAATAACTATCGCTATCGGAAGCATTTGACTCCGTTACATTATAGTCATAGTATGATAGTAATTTCGTATGGCGTATATGTTATATTAAATATTTATAATTACTAAGGAGATAGAACTCTATTTAACGCATACTGTACTGGGCGAAGCAGTTACCTTCACTTATGCCAAATATAAATATTACTTAACGAAATTGTTTAAAAATACTTATCACGTAACAAATTATATACTCCTGTGCTCACTACAACTAAGCTATGAATGAATTTTTCGGGGCTGAGACATATATT
Source organism: Ornithoptera priamus (assembly GCA_029034505.1). Taxonomy (NCBI): domain Eukaryota; kingdom Metazoa; phylum Arthropoda; class Insecta; order Lepidoptera; family Papilionidae; genus Ornithoptera; species Ornithoptera priamus. Next base: position 4,100,657 of record JARDWD010000331.1, read on the forward strand.
TATAATTATGTATTTTTAATAATAATAAATACCAATCCGTCTCCATATAAAAGTAAAAAAAAATAATTAAAAGAAATTGATCACTTTTTAATTTTTGTACGATTACTTAAAAGCTAATGTAAGTTATTAGTATGTTTTATTCTTATTTGCTACAATCGATAATTTGACTGAGTTATCCTACAATTTATTTTAGTATATAGGTACAGCCTGAAAATAATACTTATTAATATTATATCATCATCATCATCATCATGAACCGATAGACGTCCACGGCTGAACCTAAACCTCCCTAGAAGATCTTCACATCGATCGATCGGTATTATTATGTTTACTTTTAATTCATCCTGTATATAAAGCATAATCAATTTTCAAGTCAGCTTACTTGAACTTTAGCGTCGTGGAAAGTTCCAGAGACAATAGATTTTGTTTTGTGTTCGCTCCTGAGGTCTTCAACTAAAATAGTGACATGCAAAACATTTATGTGACGTACGTTGACAGCACTTAAAGTCGGAAGTATAAAATATTCAGTTATCGTAGTAACGTCTAATTCTATTTACCGGAGAGGTTACTAACAATATTATTAAAGAAGAAGAAAAAGCTTTATAAATAAATTATTAGTCCTCGAGACTTTCATATAATGATAACTTCCTGCCCATAACAATATGGCGCTGATTGAAATGGTAAATACATCACCACATTACGTTATCTTACATTTCGGTTTAAAAGAACTGTAGCTAGTGAAATTATCTGGTAGTAACTCTACTGTAACGTAAACTTCATTATTTTTCATCATCTATGCCTACCACCATGAACATAAGACTCCCCCTAATCGATTTTCAATCTTCACGTTATATGGTCCGCGTAAACTTACCACGTAAATATCGTGCTCGTCTCGTCACTTCCTTGTTCTATAAACATATATGTATTCTTTGTTGATATCTATAAACTACAAAGGTAGTGCTTACTTTTGAACGCATATTAAATTACTTTTTTAACAGTTCGTTCATCAATATAAATAAGAATCACCTTGCAAAGATAATGTTATGTCTTTCAATGACGGTTAGTGTTTCTCGTCAATGCCTCCTACACGGCTAGTGTATAGGTTCTAACAATGACTTATTTCTTTATTCGATTAGTGTACTAACACAACACTATTTGTTACAGTCTCACTTATATATTAATTTTCAGTTTACAGTTAAGAAACACTATAACAGGTTTCCTATTTAAATTTATATACTGAGATTTATTTTTTAATGAAAACTTAAAATAACATTGACGTTCAGTGTGTATATAAAAATATACAACATGTCTAAAATAGTCATTGCTGGTAGAGTTGGCCGTTTAAAATACTGGACAGCATTTGCCTATAAATAAATATGGAATTTATACAGAGATTTATGTGTAGAGACCCCAGCCAGAGCGTTTGTAATTGTCTCTTACATTTAGGACAAAAGGGACAATGCGCTTTGTTATTATTATTCAAACCATGACTGGATTTATTTATCACTTTCATGATTTATTATTGCATCTGCATTCCACTTTGATTTAATCCACACACTAATACAAAATCATATTATATGCTCGCATAACATGCTCGTCAAAGTGCAATTAAAAATATATATTCTCTAAAACTAAACATTAAACTGTTTGTTGATTTTATTGTTCATGAATCGGTTAAATTATTATATTTTAGATTTTTTTAAAGTAGCTTACTTTACATAGTTAAGTTAACGAAGAACAATTAGCTAATTAAAAGAATAGAACTGTAGAAACAAAAACGATGCAATTTCACTTAATTAGCCGCATGAACATTACGGACCTTGTAAATAAGTTTTTTAGAGCATAAATTTAGAGTACATCATCTCTGAAGCGGGACATGCAAATTGCGAGCGCTAAAAAATAAAAGATGATCACTTTTTTATACAGAGCCGACGGGAGCGGCGCTCGCCGGAGGCATTTACTCCGTACTCGTGTCACACCCTGTTAATTTTAACCATACTTTTTTAATTAACTACAAGTTTTTAATTGCCTAATAATAGTTAATTTCTTCGACATTGAAATACACATATATTTCTTTGACCACAACACAGTACAAAAGAATTAAGAAAAAACTAAAATAAAAATTACGTGCAATCATAAACACTTGCTGTTTGATGGAATCTCATAGCTGCAGATGTAACAGCAGTTGTCTCTAAAATAACATTTAATGAGTAATATTAAAAATAAATAACCAATTTAGGCTTGACAAAGAGAAAATAAACGGAAGAGAGCGAGATGACAATAAACGTCTTAAATATGTAAGTGGACGCATTGGATGAGGGTTGAAGCAAAAAACTTCTGGCCATAATTATTCAGCATATATAAGACATTATTGTATTTAATTATCCATACTTAGATATGAAGTGTTGAGATAACATCTATTTTCGGTTATTTTAAATGTATTTAAAAAACAAAAGTATCTTCTGCTCGTTTTGTTAGCTAACAGGCAGTAACTGTTATTAGCGACTAGCAGTGTAAACATTACTTATTACATTCCAGTACCGGAAATTCAAATAAGAGAAGAAGTAAATTAAACGACATTTAGTATGGAGACAATTAGTTTGAAATTGTCGCACAAAAAGCTCGCCTCTGTCCAAAATGAACACACACGCTCGCGTCGCACAAATTACACTTTGATTTGCAGCTAATGAGAAAAATGGCCTCGATCCTCGGCCTTCGCTGTAAAAAATTGGAGTCCTCAGTAAGCCTGCAAGACGCATGGCCCTGAACGTGTCTGGTAAGGTAATTAGTGGAGATACTAATTTACATTTGTATTCAAAATTCGAGCGCCGGCCCCCGTTCCCAGTCGTCTGTTTATTCTCATCTCTTCGCCTTTTTTTTCCTCTAAAACGTACCGCATTGCTGTATTTTTCGCGTAAAATAACGCAGTAGACTCGCTAACAAATGCTACGAGAGTTTTGTCGGCTATATTGTCGAGAGTGATAATGATGACAAAATATTTAATTGTTTCATAATCATTACTGGTTTATAAATTTAATCAAACATATACAACCACTCAGCTTAAAAGCAAGTTTTGTTTACTTTATTATTTATATTTGTTTTGAAGACACTCTGAAAAATACCATTAATAAAGTAAATTTCTCTTAACTTACACCAATAATAGAAATTTGCACATCATTATTATATGAGATTGTATCTGTACTCTTCTAAGGCAGAAATGTTTTAGAGAAGTATTTCGCAGTTCCTTCTAGATGTTTGCACAATAAAATAACTTAAAAATATATATTATATTACTAATCAGAAGCCATTACCTTTCATAGAAGCTTTTAACTACAGTTTCTATAAGAGGGTGTTTATAAATTACATACTTATGTCAAAATCGGTTATATTAGTATACGATTTTGAAAGTTTAATTTAAATATTGTTACTATAATAAAATAGAAAATGATAACAAATCAGATGTTTTATTGCCAAAATAATAGAGGTTTTATTACCCTAAAAAATGGTACAAATGAGGCGGATACAAGTGATCGCCTGAAAGGATAGTGAAGACTAGATGTCGTGATGACTTTAAAACAGTAAGTGTATTTAAATGTTGACGTTTTAATAGTCACTCTTTGTTCTCCTCCCGAAAATTAGATACTGCTAGTATATAACATAATAAAGCACATTTTAAAGCAGCTTACAAACTGAACATGAGTTACGATCCAACGCATAGCGCACCGTAATAAATGTTCGAAAATAATACGAAACGAAGCGTTAATGAAAGCACGTAAAATCCATTTGGCATTTTCATTTCAATTTTATTTAATTAAGGCTTATGTTGTGTTCGCCAGTAATAGCGAATTTTCAAGCTATATATCAAATAGTTGTGCAACGGACGAGGATTTTGCCACCTTACCCATCAGTGGACGTCCATCGTTTAAAATGACGAATCATGATGATATCAAATAGTTTACAACAATGTTTCATCTAATAGTTCATAGAAATAAAATACATTTATTGAAAATTTACATCCGAAGAATTTATAACTATGTTATCTAATTTTATACATAGTAGAGAAATAATTAAAATTACAGGAAATATTATGTAATATGTCCCAATAAACTGTTTAAATTTGGGTGTAAGATGCTTTGATGAAAACGTTTTTTTTATTCAAGGAAGCGGTAAGATGAGCGAAACGTCCACCTGATAGTAAGTGATAGGCCCCTAAAAGTGGCGCTAGTTAGGATGATTTATACTACACCACATTGTAGTCATCGCCTTGGAACATAAGACAGATATATCCTTTAAAAAAGAATACAGTAGTATTTGCACATTACTGTTTATCTGTAGAAATAGGCGTTAGAGTGGCATCTACCCACACGGTCTTCGGCCGTGTTTTCGTATGATTTATATTCTTAATATAATTTTCTATGTATTCTCCAGGAGACGATATATATATATAAAGCGTAATTTATTTATTTCTATTTCCGTTTGGGCACGATTAGTAAAATAAATCTTCCCAATACACGCCCGTACCTTAAAACGCATATGAATATAACATGAATATGACATATTATCATAACTATAATATAACTGCATAACTATACATATATATCAGTTTCTTATTTTTTAATCATGTATATTTGATACGGTTAGGGGCTTCTACGGTAAAATGGAATCTTGAAATCTAGAAAACTGAAATGATGTGAAATCTAGAACTAATTTTGTCCTAAAGGTGACATCTATTATTATTATGTGAAATTCTTACTTTTATCCACCCTACCCAATCAGGTGAAGTTTATCTTATTTATCCTTTTGAAAACTATTCTAATCGTAATTAGATTACGACAGATAATTGTATAACTATATAAAGGATATCTTTCAGAAGTATCAATGCAAGCGACAATCCTGTCTAAATGGAATGAATAATTGACAGTCAATCAATATTCACCGGACGAATGTACCAACATGACATGTCAAGGCGACCGGCATGAGCAATTGCAAGACCCGTACCTTCCTAATGTACTGTCAATCATCGCTCTTCCCGCCGTTGGACGCGGCATACAAACAAGTTTTTTGTTTGCAAACGTTTTAGCTGAATACCAAGTCGACGATGAGTCATGTCCTTTAATACAGAATTGTTTAGTATACACATTACTGCTATATCTCGCCTTATATATGGCGTAACTACACTAACTTGTCCAGCCGCAATGACATACTGTTCCTGCACTTAGAACAACTTCATTTCATCGTGCTCTTTCAGGTATCCGTAAGTACCACAAGTAGGTATAGAAATTTACAAACTTGTCTAAACATTTCGTAGTCTGAAGAAAGCATACAAGAGGATTTCATATCTCTACAAGGATTTAAAGAAAAAAATTATTGCATAGTTATTTTTATTATTTCGTTCTATAATTTCTAATATTGATGCATAGTTATGTGAAGACATAAGAGTACTCACCGTGTTGTGGAGATAAAACGTTAATTATAATCATAACAAGAATTTTCAGGGATGTATAATAAATACTTAAACCTAACATATATGTAGAATAAAATTTTGAAGGTTAGGATATTTTACGCCGGATATAATATTATTTAAAGTATTTATTCCACTATACCATGAATTTATAAGTGTTTTAAGTAGCAAAAGTACGATGTCCGACGGTCTACGGTAAAACAGAAGTTCCTCTAAGTAGATCTTGCAGATAATTCAAAAGTTTTATATGAAGTGAAGACTACAATTATTTTTATGTTGATAAATATTGTTAAGTTACATTTGAAGTATATCCCGTAATAATTCTAATTATTTTGTTATTTCCATTTTTTAGTTTCTTATTGTTTGGCAGGTGTCTCGATTGTAAATGCTTAACTATAACTTATCGATTTTACCACTTCAATTTTATCAACTTTTTTATTAATATCTGTTGCATTCATTTCAAAATGTTAGTTTATTATAAAGTATATCTAATAAACCTAGATATTACTTACTTACACCATTGGTTTAGAAAGTTTTTATTATTTAAAATCTATCACAGTTTCAGATGAACTTTTTTTTAAATATAGTCGTTTCTAAGTACTCTCCCAGTACAAGCTTTTGTAGGTATCCAAGTAGGTACTAAATTTAAACAAGGTGCTTAATTTAAATTGCAAACAAAAACAGCAAAGATCAATGGCTCTTTAATCGAAGATAGATAACAAAGATTTTAGATTGATATCGTGAAACATTGAACTAGTCTGCGGTAGGCAGCCGGCTCCGATCTATCTACCTGATTACTATTGATAGCTGATCGATCACGTACTACCGGCGTACATTGCGACTGCTAATTAATTCGCCGGGTTCGATTCTGGCGCCTGTGATGACGTCATCGTAGCATTGTCTGTAGACGTTAAGGCACATTTGAAATCTAATAGCAAAATACGTTACAAACATCCAGAACAACGGATGTAGATGTGTAGTGTAAATATAAATAGATACGTAGAGAACTTAAAATATTCAACTATTACGGACTGTAAGATATATTAAGTTGTAAGCGTTCTCTTGCTTAGTATTGTCAGAGTTTGAGTAGGCGGGTTGAATTTCCAGTTTGTCATGACGAATCATATCTGATAAAATCTTATTTGAACTCTAGCAGTCTGCAGTGGTAATTGCCCTTTTGGGGCTTTTCAACGTTATTTGAAAGTGCAGACTCTCAAGGGGCGTACTGAAACGTCTTTCAACACTTGATTCATCTAGAAAATACTATAAGAAAATCTTTAAGATACTATTCCATAAAATGAACATTTAATAATTGAACTAATCCGTTTTATAATAATACTCCAAATTTAAAAATGTGATGTGAAATAGAGTATAGAATCCGTTGTGTGAAGAGAATAGCTCTTTCTTAAAAATGACTTGTCTTAAGTTTATAACAAACACCAAAGCTTTTGAAATCAAGTTTTACCTTTATCTGATATGCTATGGAAGAAACTCATAAAATATTTGTTGTGTATAATTTTTAAAAACGTGTAATTTTAAGCATCACCTCAAGTTAGCGGGTGGTACGACTTGATTCAATATCTGTGAATAATCAGGACCCACATTGCACATTAAAATTAGCGCTCTCATTTACTTACGAGTACAATATTGTGATGTTTAATACCTCAGAAATAAGTGTCAAAATCGCTTACAATTTATATATTCGTCGGTAAAATGAAGATTTGTAATTGCTTCGGCGAAGTGAATGGTAATTTATTACCACCCTTAAGAGGTAATTGCGTAAATCATGCATTTATGACACTTGGTCACTTTGCTTTGTCTACTTGGCTTCGATGCGGTGCGTTTGGTATTATTATGATCAACAATGTTTTTTGATGCTTTTGTTGCAATTCTTTAGTGCTTTTGTTTACCTGATCTGTATTTAAAAACCTGTAGAAGGCAATACGTGTGAATTGAAAAGTTTTGGGACACGAAGAGCATAAAGCTTACACCTGCTGTGGTCTTCCGCCTTTAAAGGCAGTAGTTAAAAAACGTATCTAATGTCGCGTTAGCAAGTATTTTAATAATTTAACCAGCGTTTATACATGATTAATCTTTTCCGGTTATATTCATAGAAAACATTATCGTTTAAGATAAAAGCTCAATAAGGTAAGGTAATAATAATTTAATTATATAAAAACTAAAACAGACACAAATACGTAAGACAGAAGTATTAAAGAAAATGAATTAATATTATAAACATGGGTACATAGCAGTAAAACGTGAAATGTGTACTATAAAAGCGACATTTTAATAAAATATGAATTGCTACCTTAAAAAATATATATATGTACAGTGCCTAAGATACATACATATACTTTAGACAAAAAAAATAGAGGGATTGCTTAATTATTTTAATAATACTTTAAATTGTTTTGTTAGCTAAGTGCTGCTGTATTTCAGAAACTCATCGAGACTCATTCCTTATTGCAACTTATTTACCTACTTATTTTAGACATATTTTGTATATATTTTAGAGATTTGCTCATGTTCAAGATGATCAGTAGAATAACAACCTGAAAAAACTTGAAAAGATATTTGTATCTCATGTGCGTGAATACAAAAAGAAACTTTTTAAAAATAAACATCGACGGCAATACACAGCACGATGTTGCTTTACTGTATCGTGAATTTTATGAATTTAAATCATTTGTGTGGCAAGCGGTTCCCATTTTCCATATGCTGCGCATTGAATTACACAAGCAAGAGATGAGAATAATTAATGAGATAAGATGAACGGTACTTTGAAATACTTTTTCAATAACTAGCTGTTCCTCGCCGACTTTTCGAAAAATAGTTTTCAAAAACCCTTTATACTTCGTAAAAGGAATATTAGAACAAAATTTCAAGTCGCTAGACCTTACGGTTTCAGAGATATCGTGATGAGACTCTACATAAGAAGAAATCTCTTATATGTTATAGATCGATTATCAAACGCGATAGATACACAACAAATCGCGTTATTAATAAATAAATAACAGCGTTGTGTTGTGAATCTGAAGGCTTAATTAGCGCTCCCCGCGGGACAGCGCGCACGCGCGACATATATCTTATCTGCTGCGTTTGCGCACGATTCCGAACACAGCGCAAGTTGTACACGATACGGACACAAGGATTTATGGCTGCTCTACTATGTCACCCAATTTACATACGTTGCAAAATATTGTCTATCTCTATGTTTAACAGAAACAATTTTCACAGAAATTAAAATATTAGTTTTTTTCTTTTCACTAAAAATCAATATAACTTAGACATCTATATACCAGTTTTGTTTTATTCGACGAAACGACGGTGAAACGTGACAACGTTCACCGTATTTTCGTCCCCCTACTTAGATGATATACCCAGCACAACATTGTGCTCGTCACCTTGAGACACGTCAAGTGTCCTTACTCCAGTAATTCACTTACAACAACGCTATTTAAACCGGAACATAGTAATATTTGCTCACTATTGTTCCATGTAGAAACAGGAGAATTAATTGGCTACAGAAACAGGCAATCAAACTAATTCCTACTAAGAACGATTAGATGATCTACTGTAATTAACAATACCCTAATTTTAATCATGAAAATGGTTAGGTATTACCACCGGCTTGGGATCCCATTATTAATGGAATTAGATGATATACCAAACTTAATACTACACGATTTCTAGACCAAAGTAAGCTTTTTCTACATAGATCGGACTATAAAGAATAATTAAAAACTCCGTATCAAAGTTTCTGTTGTAACTATGACATCTGGACATCTATCAATATTACTCTTAAGATATATATAATATTCGCGTATATAAGAAATTATTGGGCTTGTATCCGGCAATGGATGTACAGACGAACAAGTTTTTTTATGTTCTAAAGGGAAAACGTTCATAACAATAGAATGTATAAAACCTTCTCGTACTTGTAATCTTGTAAAATACATGGTTTATTAATATAGAAAAAAAATGTTAATACTTTACTTATTTATTTATAAGGTTAACCATAATTTTTATGAGATTTGGACTTTATGTTACTGTAACAACGATTAAGGAGTATTAAAATTAATGCGTCCACTTATATGCACATGCTATAACATAGTAAGTAGTAATCTACTTTATGCATTATGATTTTTGTTTTATGCATTTTAATTGCATCTACCGAAATAGACGTGGTAAGGTTTCCTTGAGCAAACGAGTGTCGATTCGAAAACCTGACGGTTAAGTAGTTATGGCACTGCATGCGACTTACTTACCTACCTTATAAGTACCTACTTATACTATCAAAATTCCCGTTCATCCTATGAAATCATCGCTATATTAACCCTTTAAATATAGGACATTACTCTTTTGTAAATAAGGATAGTGCATAAACTTTTTCGTTGATCACGTTTATGTATAGTTTTTTCCGTAATACAAATCAGAAGTTTACATTGTATATTTTGTAAATAGTTAAAATTAAATCAAAATCTAGCTTATTTCGAAATCATTTTTATTCTAGTCTCACATTGGTTTGTTAAAATGTGATTATAGTATGAAACAAATGTATTACGTATTCTTGCTACATTCGAACGAGGGTAGGGGTTAAAAATTAAATCAGCTTGTAAAACGGTTCGTAAGTTTGGAATTCAAATGCATCATTATTACGTAGTTCACGTATGCCTTTGTGGTATGGCAGCGCAATCAACTCGTGTGCAGATGCGTCCATGTAAAGTGGGACACGCGTCAAATTAAGTGGGTGAGGAGAATGCTGTGAATGGACGTGGTGACGATGCAAAGTGCGCTGTGTTTTCCCATACTAGAACGCTTTCGACGGACCACGGAAATCCATATTTGGTATTGTGTTGCGTGTACATTAAGAATTTCAAACCTGTGAGAGTATACGAAGTATTCGCTTAAGTGTTACGATCAGTGATCTGTTACTTGATTAACTTACGTATATAGTAGTTACTACGGAAATTTGCTTATCAGAACACTGGCAGAGTAGCTGAGGGAAACTAACCAATTAATATCTGAATATAATATTGTCAATAATTCGTGTGATTCCTTCGTCTTTGAGTTTGTCTCCTGTAAGAAGATGGACTATAAAATGGTTGTTGCACTCGTGAGTATCTTATTTAAATTATCAAACATTTTTAGATATGAATGTCGTACCCTTGTAAGATATTCATATTTTTATCCCTGTGCTTTTATTTTTTTGTAATCAAATTACATTTATTTAAAAGTTATTACAATCATAGTTTTGTTTCGTTTAAATGAAATACGAGTATAGGGTTTTGTTATAAGACTGACTTTTTGTTGTGAAAGACTGTTTAGATATACATGAAAATATGCCTTCTCTAAAAAAGTTGGAAGCGGATATATTTATTTTTGTATTGTCACTTTTCAATGCTTAGGCAAAATTATTAGTAAGAAGTTATAAATGGAATATATGTTCTTTAAAACAAATCACAGATAAATCTAAGACCCATAGAAGTCAGAGAACAATTAATAATATTATATGTGAATTTCACGAAAAACTATCTCTGTAATATATAAAAACCTAAACACTATTAATCTTTAGTTCCCACAACGAGTAGAAATTCTTAACCAAGCGGCTGTAACATGAAAATAGCTAATTAAACTAGACCAAAATCCGATATCAGGAACATCGTGGCGTCACGAAACCTCGAGCCACCTAATAAAGTAAGCAGTCTCACGTTTCTAATTAGATCGTTAATTATAAGCCTTTCATGGGAGCCTTAATTTCTACATAAAAGACAATCTGCGCCTTAATTTTTGACCGGGTTCTGTTACTTAAACTTAACGTTAATGTTTTGTTTACATTAGAAAACTTACCAGTGTCAAATAATTTTGCGTAACCATGAATAAAGCTCGTTCAATTTAAGATGAAATGAAATTAAATTTACTTTTTAAAAAAAGTTTTGTTTTGAAAGTTTTTAATAATTTATTATTAGCTAAAAACGTGAATTGGTGGAAAAGTATAGCATTAAAATAATATGGAACATAAGACCCAAGGCAGTTTGGTCGACGCTCGAGCAAATAGGTAACAAATAGCAGTCCCTCCAGGTGGACTCCAGTCATTACTCTTCCTCTAATCCGCCGAATACACCCTGATTTATAGAGGCCCTACAGACGGACCGCTAAATTTACGTGTCTTATAAAAAATGAAGCTTAGTTTCTCGAGTCATAAATAATAGGAGAAATCCCGCCGTAACGGATATGGTCGCGTAGCGGTTTGTCGCTGCGCACTTGAAATTTGAAAGGTTATTACCAGAGTCAAAGCCAATACTTGCTTTAAAAAAGTTTAATTATTTAACATAATTATATATCACTTTCAGAAAAACTAAACATGTGGAAATATTTATTCAAATCTACTGACTGAAGTTTTCGTAATCATGATAAATTATACGAAGCACCCAGTGAGGATGTAGCTTTGACGATGTGGAATTGCTATAAATAAAATCGAGGAAACTTAAGGGAAATGACGTTATCTAAGTAACATCTCGCATCAAGGATAAAATTAATATCTAATTTCAAGTCTAAGAAACATTACTACTGTTAGATTTACATGTTACGATGGTAGGTGATATTTGAGCTATTTAGGTTTTTCATACTGAAAGAATAGTAACCTGAAAATTTTAGAGTCTAACTAGATGTATCACCTCGCTTTAAGATGAAGAGGAAAGGTGTTAATTATATATAATGATAAGGATGATAAGGAATGTTACATTCTATTAACTGTGTAACTGTCTAAATGTGTTGTACAAAATACTTAATTTGTTGGAATTATCTTGTATGGAAATGTATTTTTAAAGCTTGTGTTACAAAATATACTGCCTAATCTACATTTTCTACATATCGGATAAATGTAGATAGAGTTGAAGATCCTGAAGCAAAGCATCGAACCCCACATCCCGTGGCGGGTTCGCATGCAAACTTCCTGTTTGGCACGACAGCGCGGCTACTCCTCAATATAGGTATTTTCCAGAGGCATTATTCCGCACTATGTTTGCTTTAATATTCCGCCTGGATTTTTAGCCAAGTTCTTAAGGGTTTCTCTTAAACTTGATATGAATTATGTGACTTTTAATACTCCAGATCAATACTACCTTTTTAGGTATATAAATACGTAAAGCGTATATGTACATAAATCAACGAACATTGATTTCGTTTGTATATATAATACAAATGAAACATTTCCATTTTACCTACATTATATTACACTTTCCCGTGACTGCTTTATTAAGAGCAAGGGGCAGGTTTCTTCGAATTATCACCGAATAATCCATCAAGACATTGACAGACAAACACTGTTGATATTCGTCTCTTTAGGGTAAAGCTATGGACATATCTTTCGCCACATTCACAAGCAATCCAGCTTAGTATGCACCGTGGAGCCTAATTTCAAGATGGGTTCGCCGCCCCTTTTCCGGTTCTGGTAACGAACGCCTAAACTCACAGCATGCATTTCCTCAACTAACCAATGGATTCCAAATCACATATTTCTCCCTTTAGGGAATTTGGTTTTTGGCTCCACCATCGATATTTATATATACACAATGGACAAAGGAAGCGGTGAAACACAACATCGACAATCGCTTTCCTTCATAGTCCTACCACCACCAGACTTACAGTGTAACACCACATAGTCGCGAAGACTTCTCTAATAATTAGATTCCATTTCGCTTTATCATAGGTGACCTGATTCTGACCACCCAGACCCTATGCTACTACAAGACGAGAAGCAGTTTCTTTTCATATTTGCCCATCAGGATACAATTTGTTAGCGCTCACTTGGCAAGGATTGGGTTTGTCGTTGACAAACAAAAAAAAACAAGAAATAGAGTAACAGAATTTTTATTTAATGCATGTTTCATATCGCACTGGCGCCGATGTTGTACAAAAAATTATAATATCCATTCCGATTAAATAGATACAGGTAATATGTATAGTAATATAATATTACAGAACGCTCCACACAATTACAATCATAAAACACAAAAACTTTTTAAATCAATTTCTTTAAACTAGAGTCCCTCGAGTTTTTAAGTATTTCTCTTCGTTTATTACTTAATATATTTTAATTATATTACATTACAATAAATTGGGCCTACCTAATAATTACGTATGACAAATGCTCCATAAAGGACAAAATTTACGTATTTAATTTCTGAGCATATGATATTAAATAAATAAACAAAAAAAAAAACAAAGTTTGTACGCCAATAAGTGTGTTCACAAAACAAGTGTACGAATTTAGTCCCTCAAAATTGAGTGTATACATGATCATTATACAGATTAACTTTATAAATAAATCGCTTGCTATTTACAATATTCAACAAAAGGATGTTCAAATTGTGAAAATTTAGACACAGACTCTTTCATTTTGTAAAAAAAAAAAGTGTCGCAATATATAGATCTCAAGACGTTTTTATTAGCAAAAGTAGTATATTTAATATATAGATAGAAATAAAAAACACATTTTGCAGAAGTCATTTGGCACTTTAATGCATACTTAAATTAATTTTCAAACCAGAAAGAATCTCGACCAAATCTTCCTTGATTTATCTTAAGTTATTACGAAGACAAGTTACGTATATGTTTATAGGAATCCAAAAATATTACCGCTACTGTATCTTAAAAATAAATTATAATATTACACTTAATTTAATTAGCTATTCGTATACTGGGCACAACTAGTTTTGATTGTTGTCATTTTCTCAAAGTGACTATAGGTAAACTATTTTACTAAGTATAAGTTAAGCTATCGACTAATAAAATGGAATATTTTTCTCGTACTAAAGCCTTTGTAGTTACGTATTTAGGATCTTTAGTATGACGCAAGCTCGACTATGGATTTTTTTTTATCTATATAGGAATCAACGTAGTAAATACCTTTCATACGAATTTAGTGGAACTATTCAATTAATTGATTTTCGACAACCATGACTAACATAGATATCTCATTAAGATAGTCGAATAATTAATGATAATTGTAACGCATCTAAGATAATGATAATTAAAAATTGTAATTAAGTCATCAAGTCATCATCAAGTTAGACTTTGTAAATCATATTACAATCTCTTTATTACATATGATGAAAGTATTAGATAAATACGAATAACCTATTTCGCAAGCGCCATACCAAAATAAAATAATATTATACATACCATCAGCAAAGATATTACTATTATTATGCTTTATGACCGTATACAGACGTTGTACATCAGATTTCGATTACGAATTCGTATTTAATATTTACAATAAGGTATTCCTCGCGATCGCTGGACAATTTTAATGTATACCGTATCTACGTAATAAGATACGAAAATGGGAATTATTAAATGATAAGATAGGACTAAGACACGACCTAAGGTTTTTCGTACTTCAAATAAATTTCCCATAGTCCACACTATTAAGCGAGTATTTTTACGGTGTAATTTAATGTATTTTTCTAATGATCATCATGCTTCGGGAACATTTCATGAAACAAAACAAACGTTTATTTTTATGGTACAGTTCTAGTACGTTGAATATCAAAGTGGTCGTATGCCGATAAGACCATGGAATCGGTACGTAAATACACACAACGAGTTGTGGTTTAAAGTCAACATTGATCCGAGTACGCGTTTCGGCAGATAAAGTGCGATTTCGAGTGAGCGATAGTGGGTTACAATTCGCACGATAAATAAAAACACAATTCCATTTGAAGCCCGAAGCTGCGGCGCGGCGGCCGTGTCCCGTGTACCTCAGCAGGCGTTCAAGATTTATACAGGGAGATGCGGAACAATATATCACGGCTCGGAACAACGCGGGAACTCGACCTATTCCTAGTGCGGCACAGCCACCGTAGCGATAGAGCCGATAACAGATCCACAGCGACGATACCGCCACTTATTCAACGCTCTCCTTTAAACGATATTTACTCTACTTAGATAATTAGATTCGACGTATTACTTGCTCTTTACCCAGCGCCCAATTAATGCCTCCCAATACGCCTCAAGTTAAATATAACTTATGCATATACCAAGTCATAAATAACAGTGCTCGCGAGACGCGTATTTTTCATATGAACGGTATATAATTTATGGTCGACGATGATATCGCGACGGGTTCTTTTATTTGTGAAATAGTGATACGCAGTGTGCTCAGTAAGCGTTGCTAACGGGAAATTTTGACGATAAATCACCGGTAGTCGATTGCCTAAGCGTTAGTGTGGGCGAAAAAATTTATTCGACAGTTAACATTGATATCTTGATTCCGCGACGTGGACCGCTCGATGTAAATCAACTGGGAATGCGACGATACATCTATCGCTTATCGCTTGCTTAACGTGCACGATCTTTTTAGCCGTCGTAGGGCGCGCTGAATCAAACATATACCTAACACCTACCAAACGTCTACAGCATTAACACGACGACCACCTGAAACAAAAGGAAAAGCGAAATTAATTTAAATGCCAATCATAAAGAAATCATAAGGTAAGGCATCACGATTTTCACGGTTGCAAATAACTTAAAATAGAAGCAGTAGATATGAATAATTGGTGTGAAGTATCTGCTGTAAGTAACAGTCTGTAAACTGAGTAACTTTCTTTTAAATATCTTCACTATATCTTTTATCCCTTATACGAAAAATATTGCAGTTTCATTTTACTTAAATTACTTATATATTCAGGAAAAATATGACAGAAAAAATCTTATTGCATTGGATTTCTGTGTGAAAGATGATGATAAAATCAATAGTAGACAATGTTTTATATCCGTAAATATAGTTTGGTCAAAGTGTAAATGTTTTTCTTATTTCGTATAAGGTAATTTTTTTACTTGATGCGTATTTGATAAAAGGCAGTATCTGCGACGGGCAGGCTCCGTTGAGCCGGCTCTGAAATTAAGATGTAACATGATGCGAGAACGAGCAAGAGCTGCTAGATTTATTGCTATACCACTTTGCATATGCTGATTTACAAACTCCATTGAATCACTACAGAGTGATCACAGTTGGTGTGTTAGCAGTAATCATAATATGACAAAAAATTAAATGTATATCGAAGATTGACATTCAAGAATCGACATGACGTTCTGTTCAGAGATGATTAATTTCTTCCTGCAATCTCATATCACAAAATTCTAAATTACTATTAACTATTAATAAAGTAATTGATGATGAATGATTTATATGTATAAAGAAAGGTGTAATATAAAGAGATTCTTCAGGATTTATTTTATATATAAATAGCTGGTTGTTTTTTAAAACTGTTGAAGATTATCTTTAAAAAACCCATTTATTACAAAGTGTTATAATAAATTTACTACTTCTTTGCTTATTTTAAGATAAAAAAGTAACAGAATGCTATTTATTTTCAGCTCTAGGTAGATCCCACCATGCTGATTCGGCCCATTCGCAGCGGCGGGCGCGAGCGAGACGCCTGTCTGGCCATCCGCAGTCAGCAGAAAGAAACACATAACAGAACCGCTCGTGTCTTGTACTCTTACTCAGCTCGCCTTACATATTTCAACTTTACGTTTCAATTGTATTTATTTTAATAATAAACGTAAAATATCCGAAAACCTTATTCAAAATATTTTGAATACAATCAACGAAATGCGCTGGTATTGTAAGCGATACACCACCTTAGATGTACGTTGGGATACATACACAGTAACATATTGTACTCGACGCTAAGGTATAAGGTAAGAAAGTAAGAATATAAGATAAGTGAGGAGAACCACGCTTCTCATTACCTTAAACTGTGTAAACATCTCAAGTAACACCTCGTTATGTATATTTGTTACTTTCGACCAGGTTGAAGTTGAAGAAAAAAGGCAAAGGTTTTATGTTGTGAATTAGTAACAACTCTGACCTTTGCCGATGCTCGTGAATCATAAGAAAGTGGTCAAATAGACCTTTAATGTTAAGTGAATTTAACAACAGACATCATGGCGAACTAATGTCTATAGACGACTCATGAAAGGTTCTTCAATATTTTTAAATTCTGCGCTTTTATATCCGAAGACAAATATTTTAGTTCACCAACGTAAGAATAACTTATTAAAAAATTACATACAATTTTAAAAGTCAAACCAGTACAGGGTTTGCCTTCCCTTCCAGCGAAAGCAATAAAGAAGAAGGACGCCAACCGAATAATTGATCCGATTATGTGTTACCTACTGTTGGTATAAGGGTGCGCATACACCACGTTGATATGGTTCCTGTTATAATAAATAGAATATGGTCAAATGGCTAAAAAGTTTATAAAGATAAGATATAGTTTGAACAATTTTAAATTAACACAAAAACTATATAATATACTATAAATACGAATTGTGATAATCTTTAAAAAATACTCTTTTTAACTATTAGTCTCACGATTTTTAAATGTTTGGTTGAAAAAATATTAATAGTAATGTTTAAGATGAATGCTTATTTCAAGTGTCAAGTGTTTATGATCAACTTATCAATCGAATCAATAACAAATTGATGTAATAAGCTTAAAGAGAACTTAATTAGACAATATTTATCATACATGGTTATTTAAATATGAATGTATATATTAATGATGATGATCAAAATAAAAATAATTTGATGATGAAAAAATGTTTCTTGAGAGAGACTGATCTTCCGTGCTTGTTTATCTTAAATTTCATTTCTTTTTCAGTTGACCTGTACTATCCGGCATCAAGAACAATGGAAGAAGGGAGGCAAGCGCTCCGTCAAGTGCGAGGGCCCATAAATCCAATAGGACGCGCAATTTGTTGAATTACAGCATGCGCCAGCCAGCCACCGGGCCGACGCGAAATTAGCTCCCACAGAGATAAATTGACGGCAGCCCGCTAAATAAATTATTTGGGAAAAACCGAGAAAAAACCGACATCTTTCCTTGATAAGGGTTGCGAGTATTCTACTCGGGCTATAATGAATATCGATCCAGTAATTTACCCATGGAAGTAAGGAAACATTATCAAAATAAAACCATACTTAAAAATCATTGATCAGAACTTTCATTCGTGAATAAGTATTTAAAGATCTCTTGATTATATTTTTTTTTTCTACTTCCTTCCATCTACGACTTTAACAAAACAAAGAACATTAGTGAATATCTCCTTTTTTATTTCACATTAATTAAAACTATTGAACGTGAGTAATTAAAAGTCAACTTACTTATCATTTGTTAGAGACATTACTTATGAAGAAAGTTATAACTCAAAAAGGACAATGGATGAAATATGTAGAAATATTTTCTTTCTTTCAGATTCTTATACTGTGAGGGTCGCCTTGGGAGCTAAGACTTAAAAATATAGTCCTTTGTTCAGCCCATGACCATAGGTTTATAGTTTACTCAATAATATTAATTAGCGATTGCAACACTTATACAATATATATCTTAACACTTACAGCAAATAATTTTAATATTTTTTTTAATGTTATTGTGTGTTATTTCAAATGATACACAACCGCAAAATGTTGGTTGGAAAGGGTTCTCGCACCCTTTCAACGGGATTAATCTTAGTTGTATATTCGAGATTTAGCCTGCAATAAGAAAGACGCATAGGTGGGCTTAGAGGGGGCGAGAATAGCAAATTGTCTCAGATTCTCCCCCACTGACGCGGAAATTTTATTACATTCGTTAACGCATATTAGATGAATGCGTAAATACTTAAAATTTGCATGAAGATTGTTAGGAAATTACGTACGGGAAGGTGTTAAAGTTGAATGGGTTTATCATCATCACCATCAGATGATAGACACCCTCTGGCTGGATGGGTTTATGTAAAAATATTTGTTTTATATTCTATAGATATAAGTACGTTTCTGTATAAAAGAAACTAAATTATTTTTTTAATTTTTTTGTCCTTGCCGCCCTGACACACGATGTTAATTAATTTTACTACCTAAACATCCTTTAAATAAGAAGACAGTAATATTTTCGCACTACTGTTTGTCGACAGAAATAGAAGCTGGGATCGTACCTATATCTAGATGACATCCAACAACAGAGATCTACCGCAAGTTTTTCTAATATATATACAGAAGTTTTACATTAATTCAGTTTTGGCATATTCTTCTGTTAGTATTTCATAATAAACTATTATAATTTGAGTATAAATAGCATGTAAATGAAATTAATCATCATCTTCAGCCGATAGATGTTCAATGCTAGACATAGGCCTCTTTCAAAGATCTCCACATCGATCGGTCACGCGTTGCTTGCATCCAGTGTGTTCCCGCGATTCTCACCAGATCATCGGTCCACCTTGTGGGAGGCCTCCCAACACAACGTCTACCGGTACGCGGGCGCCAATCGAGGACCTTACTGCCCCATCATCAATAAAATCAATAGGAATAGAAACTTCATACTTCATAACAATATCAAATCAATGAAAAACAATATCTCATCTTAAATATTTCACAATTAAAGGTATTAGATAGTGATCTGGAAAAGCTTAGAAAGATATTAAAAGTAAAAAATTATTTCTTATTATACCACATAAATCTATATTATGTAATTATTGAGAGCACAAGAATGTTT
This sequence comes from Ornithoptera priamus, assembly GCA_029034505.1. Taxonomy (NCBI): domain Eukaryota; kingdom Metazoa; phylum Arthropoda; class Insecta; order Lepidoptera; family Papilionidae; genus Ornithoptera; species Ornithoptera priamus. Next base: position 4,120,667 of record JARDWD010000331.1, read on the forward strand.
TTTTTTTATAAAAATTAGTCTTTAAACAATTTTTTTCGTCTACCCGGTTACTTTTTCAATGGCTGTCTTGGCATAATCCCACCCCTTACCTGAGCGGAGTGGCCATCAATTCAAATCCCCACCCTAACTGTGCGGGTCCGGGTGACGTGTGTTACCTACAACGTGCGCGCCATTACAGCTACGTTCATTGTTTGACGATCGCTACACTACAACTTATGCCAAATAAAATTTTCTTAAAAAAATTTCAACAACAGACAAAGAAAAATATTTATTCGATACTATAACTATGATACACACATATGATAAAATGGCAAAGTCAATGGCGGAAGTAGTACCTAAATAATTCCTAGGTCAAAAACATGTTGCAGCTTTATTCAGCATTAAAGAATATTTCACTAGTCCAGTTTTTCAAATACAACAAGTGATATTTTTTTTATCAATTAAGCGAAGAGACGAACTGGACCTCCACATGATGGTAACTTATACGCCTGCCCATAACAATGCGGCGCTAGTTAGGATGTTTATACACTACACCACATTGAGTTCGTAGCATGAGACATAACATGTTGAGTCTCGTTACTCCAGTAATTACACTGACTACAGCGGCCTTCAAATTGGAAACACAGTAATGTGTATACTGGTACAAATGCTGCGATGGATCTACATCGACGGTTTCCGGCAACAGAAACCTACCACCAGTGAAGGTTTGCTTGTGTTTTAGCGTAAACTTTAATGTCTGAAAAAGTATATGAAACTAGTCTTTATAAATAATTTCAGAAGAACACACACGTAATAATAAAAAAAATTAAGTAATCTCGCTATTGAAGCATCAATCGTTAGCCTTAAATGTTTGCTTACATTTCCTATGTTAACAGGCTATGCTAAATACGCGAAGGTTGTTGAAAATATCCATATTAAAAAGGATTTAGAAAAGATTTTCCCTGCCGAGTTCCGATCAGGATTTTAGACGGGCCAAGCTAAAATTTTAGACTTTTTAAGCTGCGCGTAAATTTCACATAACATGACGCGATGGGAAAAAAATCCAACCGAAAGTTGCCTAAAGCAAATATTTGCAAGCTTTTAAATTCAATGTGTTCTGCGTGCTGCACACAGAGTTGGAGACGGATTTAATCTGAAATACTTAATGAACATTTTCATATGGATGTTCATGTTTTTTTTTTACTTTATAATAGCATTTCTATCATCAATTCACAAGAGGTGTAAGGGTTCACGCACAACAACTCACAGGACCCAAGCTAATCTCAGTTGCTCGTTCTGCACCGTACTAATCAATAAACGAGGTTTTGGTTCTCACCAACCCGCATTGCGCCAGCGTGGTGGGAGATAGTCCAAATCTTCCCATATGAACCCTTACAAACGACCGCTCCTAGTGCCCGGCAGTACCAAAGCCCATGCTGACTGCAAGATCGCGGGAAGCTGCTATATGCGAACAGCGCAGGACCGATCGATGTGAAGATTTATAGGTGAGGCCTATACCAGCAGTGGACGTCTATCAGCTGATGATTGGTAGTCAATTCTTATCACTATCACAATCAAGTATGATCTATCAATTATAACAAGTTATTGATTCTATTTCATGATCGTCAGTACTAGCATTAGTATGTTAGACTATACCATGATCATGAGCCCGCGGAGGTTCCCTGCTTAACATGAAGCCTTACCCAAAGAATACCAGAACAGATCATACACGGCACCAAATGAAATAAAATAAATTTAATTAAAAATTAAATATTGTTATTAATGTAATAGATATTTATGTATTTAATTACTTTTAAATATATTTCTGAATATTGTAATTATATGTATGTATTTACATAGCAGATTTTTTTTCTATTTTGTACTTTTGATTCTTTATATTATCTTTACTTTATTCTACTCTTTACTCTTTCGTTAAGATTAGATAGTAGTAATCACAATTTGAGCTAAGATCGCCTGAATCATTTAATTTCTGTGTAATCATTGTTTGAACTTTGCTTATAAAATAGATGTAAACAATACTATTTAAAATATACTTTGAATTTCTCTCCATCGGCATAATCTTACAGAATATATTCAAAACTTACGGCGAAGGCCTTTTGACCCTCTCACATGCATACTCCGGTATTTCTCTCAAGAGCATCGCTGCGTACGCGGAAGCTGGTGTCGGCGCATTCGCAGCAGTTTGTCGCCGAAATGAACATTCACACTATAGAGATTAATTTTATTTTTGGACGCGACGAATGCGCCCGGCTCGCCGGAGTTAATCCTTCTTTTTTTTCTTGTTCATCCAATTTATTTCCGTAACACTTTGTTATATGTCACCATTAGGCCGGGTATGCGGGGGTGGTACCGTATAAACTATTTCGGGTTCAAACATTACATTCATATATACATATAGAACAAGTTCGCAAGGACGACGCATCTGAAATAGTATCCTTACTAGGTGTTGTACAATTATATTAAATTAATATTATAATAACTTTTGCATAGTAAAATGATAAAATGATTTGATAGTATTGATAACTAGCTACTATATTATGTTCTTTTTTTAATTCTGGTTTTTTGTTGCATTACTAATGTTACTCTAAATATAACATACTATATAATTTAAAATATTAAACTTTGAAATTAAAATGTCGCACAACAAGGTTGTTTGTACAATTGTATTTAAAACATAAAGCGATTAAGTGACTACCGACTAGTACATATTATGATAAAAACAAGTTTATTTGATAAAATCTTATTCACTACTGTGAAGAATTCAGTGTAACATTGTTTTTATTAAGGTTAACTTATTCAAGGGTTAAGGCTACTTTTTGTTAAAAAATTGTTTAATATATGTTTTATAACAGAAAATTCTTAGACTACATATTTACTTGAATCTATAACTTCGACTATGGAGAATACAATGCATAAAATAGCTGGACTGTTCATATCACTTCATCATCATCTTAAGTTGCTTATCCTCTTATCAGTGGAGCATTTATTTTTGTACTCGTACATAGCCGTCTCATTGATATTTTAATGTCACATCATTCCTAGTTTCTTTTTTATTTCATAGTTATTAAATTTATATGAAATAATAAAACTCAAACTTTATAATTCGCCACAATGTAATAAGAGAAAAAAGCAAAAATTATTTTGTTGCCAAATATTGAAATGAGAAAAACTATTTAATCCCAAAAACTTTTGTAGGTTGGTACAGAGCGATAAATCAGAGCATGGTTGTCGGCATCGATGCCAAGGAAATAAGATGAGATTGAGTTGGCAACATCGCAATTTATACAAACGCGAATAGAGTGGCTCCGTACTCAGTCTATCTTTACCTAAAACTATGAAAAGAATTTATTCTAAGGTGTGTGTGAAGTCACCAATCCGCATTGGGCCCGCGTGGTGACTATGACCCCATGGCCCTCATATTGAGAGGAGGCCTGTGCCCTAACAGTGGGGATGTAAAATGCCTGTTATGGATGAATGAAAAGAATACATCATTAAAATGATGCAAAAAGACAAACTTTCCTTAACTTTAAGTTTCTTTCAATTATTTTATATGTACGACCAAAAATTTGATAATTAATATATGCGAGTAGAAGGTAATTTGAAATTACTTTCATAGAAGCTGTTATGTATGATATACTGCACATGTCACTTAATATCAATAGTACAGAAAGGCTAAAATATTTATGGTTTAATTTTAAGCCAAAAACATCATTTGCTTATATATTTTTGCTTGTTATGTTTATAAATACATTTACAATCTTTCTCATTGTCCTTAAATTGATAACAGAAAACTATTTCCTGCTATTTTGTTGAGTAGATTACTCCCGGGGCTGTTACTACCGGGAATCACGTGATCTAACAATAAACTATCTCTCATCCTTGTTATTTATTAAGCCCCGCTGTTCACACTATTTTTTCCTGTGTATTTCCAAGGAAATATAAAAATCGTGAACATACATCAACGACAGTGGAGCTCGTTACCGAAATCATGTTTATCATAGATCACATTTGTCTAAGGCTTTAGATTTAGTTCTTTCACGAAAGACCTTAACTTCCGTTGCAGAATCAATTAAGATTCAACTCTTCACCCTTTGCACAAGGATTGATTTCAAATGACCTGTATTAAATATTAAATCGAAATTACAAGAGAGACGATGTAAGGGTACACTCGCGAACCACACACGAAGCATTTTGGTACAGCCAAAAATAACTATTACAAAGAAAATAATATTATTCTTTTATATTATACATACGTATGTAAATATGTGAACCGGTACCAGGTTATACATCTTCATTCTTCAATCAATAACAATTCAAAGTATTTAAAAATTAGAAACAAATCAAACAATAGCAAGTTTTTAATGATAAGAAATTATAAATGACACCTGATGTTTACTATTTGTTTTGACAATGTTTATGTAGCAGCATTGTATTATTCCTAGAGCCTTAAGTGATGATAAGATCGAAGATAATTAAATGTACCTGTGATAACAGCAATTGCTTTTATAGTGAAAAACTTAAATATAAGGAAGGTAGTTCAACAGTGAGTTTAGAAAAAACGTTACTAGATTCCAAACTCTACCATATATACATGTGTATTAGGGAATCCATGCTACAAGGCTAATTAATCGCTACGTTATGAAAATAATTAAATATGTGTCTTATTTATTTCAGTACTATGTATTAATTAAAAATATATATATATTTTCGACTCTCCTTCAATGAAAAGGACTAACTATAGGAAAACATTAAGAGTGCTATATATATTTTGCTTTACCATATTGGTGTTGAAACCTTTTCTATGCTAAGGTAACAAATTAACTCTTTTGGTAGGTCTCTGTTGCCGTGGACCATTTAGGTAGGCATCATGGCAGAAGCCTATTCTAACCGCTAAACAGTAGTGTGCAAAAATACTGTGTTTCGGATTAAAAGGAGATGTAGCTAGTGAAATTACTGGTCTAACGAAGCTTAATGTCCTATATCTCAAGGTGAAAAGCGCAGTATGATGATGTATATCATCCTAACTAACGCCTCGTTGTTTTTAGCGGGCGTAGCACTAACACTCAGGTGAAAGTCCCGCTCGTCTTGTAGCTGCGTAGAGTAAAAAGAAATACCTATGATTAATATATTTTAAATCGCATTAAAACAAACATGAACCGCAATCTATTTGAAATTCCCTATTTATTATTCTGACTCATAAAGCTTGCGCAATTTCCCCGCTCAAGAACTAACCCCGCTTTGAATAAAGTCGCGTCTTCGAGTACGATTCTTTTGAATGGAATGCCGCAAGATGGCGCCGCCGCGAGACGCGATTTGTCAAAGCGAAACAAACAGATATAGTGCGGCTTGACAAGTTTATAGCGTAGAGAGCTTTCGTCGTTCTCCTACACTTTTCGTATACGTTGTTTATATCGCTACCTCTACTCGAAATTTCCGAGTAAATATCCACATAATATATAATACCGCATACATATTTAGTGGAGTAGATTTCAAACATAATATAAAAGCAATTTGACACTTAGATGTTTTAAATACATTGATTTGTACTATACTCCTGTATTGACTGATGATAGCCAAAAAAAACTATTAATCTGGAATATGTTATTCAATTCATCGAATATGTTAAAATGATATCTGAAAATTTATTTTTCAAATTCATTTCTTGCTTTTAAGATGAGTACCTCGATTCAAATTACAAATATTTAAAACCAACTTGCATTCATCGCAATACGTAACTAGTTTTTTGTAGGCATTTGCAGAGGAACTATGGACTCTTGGGTAGGAGGACGTGTTAGGCTCACTACAAACGATAAATTGTTACGAGATAAATAAAAATTAATAAAATAATGGTTAATGTTGTGAATACCAGATTTGGCTTAGATGAAATTTTATTTATATATTCGGTCTGTTCAAATTGACTGAACTATCGACATCATTTAAATCGATGATATATAATAAGTTATTGATAGGTATTTAATATATATTTGTTAAGATGATTACTAGACAGTTTTAAGACGGAAAAGTTGTGATAAAATATTTATGTCATTGTTCTGCTCCAAAAATTAAAGTATTATATATAATGAAATAGTGTGAAGCCGGCAGAGAGGGGGCTGTAGAAGTTACACGGGATAAGAGCGCAACAAGAATAATACAAAATGTTTTTCATTTTCTTTATGTCACCCCCGACAGTCGTAAAGGCATTAAGCGTGACCAAACTTTTGTTTGATACCGCCGATGCGAGAGTATGAGGCGCAATCATACCTAGGTACTACTTTAAAATACACAATTTTTTATTTATCCAATGAGATCAAAGCTAAAAGAAATAATCATTAAAGTCAACGTTTTATTGAAATTTGTAAAGTAATAATACGCAATAATGATGATACCAAATAATGATAACAGTAAAATTACTATAAGAAATGCTTTTAACGTTATTCCGATGCTTCTTGGAAATATATATAGATCCAACTGCAGCTTCTATTTCTACCGAAAAACTACTGTATGCATTCTACTGTGTGCAAACATTACTGTGTTCTGAAAGGCGCTGTAACTAGTAAAGTTACTGGAGTAACTAGACTTAACGTTTTATATCTTAAGGCGACGAACACAATGTAGTGCAATTTATAACATTCTAACTTGCGCCAATTTGTTATGGGCAGGACTATCATCAAGTAAATTATCATGGTTTTTATATAAAAAATATATGTGTACAACTAAACATTGTGATCTTCGTATTGAAGACCTGAGGAATCCTTAGAACAGTAAAAAATTCTTAAGAAACTTTCATACAGTAAATTTTTTTCATATGTCGATTGTTGACCGAAACAGTCTTTAGTTCAAGTCATAAGAATACCAGAAAGAGCAAAATAAAAATATAACTAACTAATAAGTTATCTACTTGTAAATGTGCAGTGTATACTTATACATTTTTTTTTCGATTTAAGTTAATATTAAGTGTTACTAACTTTTCTTTCCTATTCTGAACGTCAGTACACGCAGCACGTGTGACGTTATATATGAGGTCATTTTCAGTTTTGTCACGAATTCTGATTTCGAAGATAGAGCGAGGGTTCAGAAGATAGATAGTCGCTTAAGAATTAACTCAACTCTCCCAATATAAAAATGGCGTTGGGTAATAAATTAAGAGTAATTCACTGCGCGTTTTACGAGACAACGAGGTATCTATTATGACAGCTCTCATTAAAACATAATTCCGATTATTAACGTTAATGTTAAAAATAACACATTTATTTTGTTAGAACGATACAATATACATATTTCAGTTTGTTACTAATAAATCGCGATCCAGTACAAATATTTCGCGCGGAATTGATTTATTACATTCACTTGAAATTGCTAATTAAGTAGAAGCTCGTTAAACAGCCTTCATTAGATTTACGCCAATGAAAAATTACGTCCGAGGCATTCTGCGCATGAGGTCATAAATTCAATATAAATTAGACAGAAGTCTCGATGATTGGCCGGCGCGGACAATTTATTGCTCAGGATATACCTACGCGAATAACGTAAAAGGTGCGCGTATAAATAATATTTCGTAATGATTAAATACATCTAAATATACCGCTGGGTGTAATGAAATAGAATTAACTTGTATCGTGAAGTAGGTATGGTAGGAAGTAAGGGGTCGCGCACAACAACTCACGTGACCGAAGCCAACCTCACCTGCTCGTGCACCCTGTTAATGAACAAACGAGGCTCTGGCTTCCACCAACCCACATTGGACCAGCGTGATGGGAAATGGCCCATATCCACCCATATGAACCCCTATAGACAACCAGCCTTAATGCCCAACGGTGCCGGAGGCCATGCTGACTGCAGCTCAGGACCAATCGATGTGAAGATTTTTAGAGGAGGTCTATGTCCAGCAATGGACGTCTATCGTCTGATGATGATTGTGAATCAAACAGAATTTGAATTGTATTTTAGTTACATCGATTATTAAGCACGCTTTTTTTCTCTTTATTTTAAGCACGCTTAAAATATCATTAAGTTCATGTAAAAATGTTCTATGGGCTAAAGACCATTTTATATGATCTAAACACCAGATAATTTTCTATCACGATGGAACAGTTCACCTTATGTAGTACCTACCGTAGAGTAGTTAATTAAAGAATAATTGTAAGTTATAATAGATAACCAAGTCAAATGAGGTCGCTATACGAACTTAGAACCTATTACTTAATCATAGAACAGGACCTGGAATTTTCTTCATGACATTTTTTGGAAAAATAATTTAGCCTTTATAGTTATAATAGTTTATAGTTATTAAAGGTATGATTTTATTTATAATATTATAAAAAAAGTAAATAGAAAGATAAATCAAGAATTCGAATAGATTCCTATGCCTATATAAATTTATAGAGATCATGGTTTAACCCGAAGGCGGAGGCATCCAAGTAATTGCTTTATTAGGTAACGTCGGAAGACTGTTCTAGAAACAGCGCTACCTTGCTTCTCTCACAACAGTTGCTACTCTATTCTAAATTCTTATAATTAATAGTCAAAATTTAAAAAAAACTTACATATTCTACACGGTTTCTGTCTATATTAAACATTTTAGAATTATACTAAACATATTCATACTTCTTTTTTTAACATAATTTTTCAAAAAAAAAAAACCTAAAACTTTATTGCCTCAAAATAAATTGAACACTAATTTTCGATGTAAGAGATTTTATCTCTGGTACGTTAATTACAAAATGCTACGGGAGAAAATTTAAATAATTATATGATTCTTCAGATGGTTTTATGGACCAATTATTAAAAAATTGTTAGAATGTTTTTACAACACCACAAAATTTTTCGTAAATCACAAACGTTCTACTTAATTTTTTTTTTTTGTTCTGAATTCCTCAATTGCTCAGTTTTCCCGCGCACTAAACGTACCGCATAGTGTGTATAATTCATATCAACAATAAAACTAACGAACTTTTTGTAAAGAATTTTAATAACGCTTTAAGAATTAGAGATCTACCGGCGGATAGCGCACGTCTTAATAAACCTAATTACATTATTATAACCACAATTTACAACCACTCGTGTTACGCATGTTAAAAACTACAGATTTTTTTATACCGATTAAACTTAGAAAGTACGTACGTACAAGCGATAAAAATATTAACAACGCAACTTAACTTACGCAACGTCGTCTAGAGCACTCAAAACCAGAACACTGAACAGAATTAAAAGCAATTACTTTACTACCGGAGAACTAAAGCAATGAGCTGGAGGCCGGGACCCGGTCCTACCTGTGGCTCCACTAATAGCCCGGTAATAATATTTTATGGGTTTACCTTTGTAAACACGGATGAAACGGCTTTTACGCGACAATTGCGTCGTTTTAAAAAAAACGACGAACAATCGGTTTAACCGTTACATTTATTTAACAACAAAACTTTTACAAGACAATGCGGATTTAAAAAAAAAAAGTCGCTCTTTAAATTAGTAGCTTTTTGTAGTTTTTTTATTCTAATTATTGCTCGGCTCTTATGGTGGCGGGGTAAAAATTGTACAATATAAAAATTTTTTAAGGAGAAAGCGCAACGTATCGTTCTGGGAAGTCGCCGACGGGATGGGGATGTGCCAAAAAGAGATAAAGTAGTTTTATTGATCTATACGGACGTACGGGCGGCGCGAGTGTGAGTTGAATGGAACGAAGATAACTTGCCGCCCTTGCGTTGCCTCTCTCTGTTAAACCTATTGTATTTAAAATAACGCCGTCCCCCTCGGACCACGTGACCTAAGCAGGGTGTAACTCACCCTACGGCGGCCATAACTTACTCATAGCGATAGGCGGTACGGTCACAAAATACATCTACTTCGTTTTTAATGCACAGGTTTTTTTTTGTGGTACGTAACCGTATATTTTTTTTTACGTGTTAATATCTTAAATGCATTACAGAAATAAAAAAAATTAACTGGGACTTGGTGCATTCTCCAAAATGGAGAGTCAAGACCCTTCTTTATCCACCACGCAAGCCGAGTGCAAATTGATTTTAATTACATACTTAAGTTTGATTTCAATTATTTAGAATTTTGTTATATTATTATGGAATTCGTATAGATGACAATGAAATTAATTTTTCATACTTATAGTTCACAAGTCACGTGAACTGACTACTGTAGAGTAATCAACTCATAGTATATTACAAAACAAAATTCCAGTATGTGCAGCATTGTTCAACGATGTTACCAATACTATATTTAAAATAAAATATACTAATATAACTGAGTTAAAATAACGTTATACAATATTTTGCTATCACTACTATAATTAGATAGAGCTCGGTGCGTTAAAAGGTATACTTTTCACGTTATTAAAAATAGAACGGACATCGGATCTGTCACAGTTGGCAGCAGGTTTTCAACTGATTTTATAACCATACTTGGGATATTACTTTATATTTAGTGCTGTTCATTTCAAATGTGCATTACATAAATTACAAGCGCTCCTTTAATATATTTCGCTCGGTCTTATTCGTTGCGTCTTTTTCTCGCTAGCTTTATTAACTGCCTCGGTCAATCCACTTGGGCCAGCTACACAATTTGCTGTTTGATAAAAACTAAATTAGAATTGTGATGAAAAGAAAATGAGGGCTTTGGAGATTGAAAAAAAAAGCTCTATAAGGCATGTAACAGTTTAGATACATAGCGTACATTTATCATGATCGTATATGTACCAACAGAACAAATATTTCATATTTTTGTACCATCCTATTTTTATTTAAAACATCATTTGAAACTTTCAACCTAATAAAGTTACGGCTTAGTAACACGATGTTATATTTAAAAAAATATATGAAAATTATATTTCTATATAAATTTTAAATGTATACCAAAGCAATTTATAAGATAGCGGCGCACTTATAACTTAAGTTACTACTACGTTTTACATAGTATATGGATATATCCTTTTAAAAGTACACAAATCTTTGTTCTTTCAGAGTAAATTATAATTTAATTCGATCAATCAACCTTTTAAAACTTTCGTCTAAAATATAAATCCTATTCGATAATAAGATAGTGCGCGGTGCGCGGTCTCATAAATAATGTGTGAACAACGAACTCGTCGTATCCTATCGAAATACATATAATCTGTTTACAAAATTAATTTAAAGTGCCACTAAAGAGGCAGAGCCAACAATCACGACCAGAGGTGCGAACCGATCGTAAACGTCAACTTAACGATGACGATGGTCGTAAAACGTATCGTAAAACAAATAATTACTCGCCGGGAACTCGCAAGCTACTGGTAAGAGATAAGTGATGAAAAGAAACACCGGCATGAGTAAGAGAGGTCAAAATTACGACCAATAATGAGGATGAACATGGGGAATGGTTAACTTAAATCAGATTGAAGTTATCGGATACAATAAACACTAAAGAACTAATAAAAATTACAACAAGAGGGTTTAATTTAAATATCTTTTTAATTGTAGATAAATTATGTTTTATTGTGTATTCATACAAGACATGAGTACTCTCGAATTAAAAATGCAGATTTTTTATCATTTATGTATAAACATTGTATAGCACAATTTTTGCGCTTATTTAAGATTTAACAATGTAATTCTAAGAATAAATCGAATGTTTTATAAATAATGTGAATCAGAAAAAAAATGTCGAAGTAAAGATTATAGGAGTAAATAAAATGCAATTAAAAATAAAACGGAAACAGATAATCTACAAGCAAACGACTAAAATATTAACTCTTAAATCTCTAACTTTTAAAAGTGCGCACAAAAAAATTACGAGATTTATAATTTAGTATCAATTAAAATTTTAAATGTATTTAACAAAGTTTGCTTTAACATATATTTGAAGTCGTTATCATAAACAGCAATAATAATAATAATAATTTAAAGAATTCTTTCAACGCCACCTCTTGATGAATAGCTAAAACCCAACAAATAACCGATAGTCATTAGATCACTGTTAGCTAATGGTTACGATAATAAATAAGTGTAAAATATATTTTTTTTAAATTATTAATAGAGATCATCATCATCAGCCGATAGATGTCCATTGCGGAACTTAGGTCCTGCGCTACCCGCATCCTGCGACTTACCGTGTCTTTTGTTTGTAGGGGTTCATATGGGGGGATTTGCATCATTTCCCACCACGCTAGCCCCGTGCTGATCGGTGGAAGCCAGAGCGTCGTGTGTTTATTAGCAAGATGCACCACGAGCAAGTAAAGTCGGGATCCAACTACGGGACACCTCACACTCATTATAGAGATCATAAAGTAATAAAATATTACCAAATCAACAATTACCAATGAAGTGATAATACGATTTACCTTGTTGTTATAGTTTAAAATGTCTGGTTGATTAATTATAATGTGTATGGTACGAGATTATGATTCATAAAAATATATGTACAAAGCCTTGAAGACAGAGTAGACTAATACCAACTCTAGCAAATTGCTCTCATTTTTTACATTTGTTAATAACGTGACGCGATAAATGTTATGTTAAAGGTCTACAAAAATTAATAAAGTTTATAAACAAAACAATGGCAATGTCAAAATAATTTTTATGAAAACACGTAATAAGTGCCATACTGCAAGAATTTTATAGATTCATAAACCATCTCTACTACAAATAAAGTGATTTGTCCTATAAAATAACAGCTGATGGCCGTGAATGCTCATAATACGAACGAAATCATAATTTTACAACCAATTTACAAACAATAAAAGTTGCTCTCTTGTCTTGCACGCTCGCCCATTCACCCTCGAATATCTTCATATTCGTAAGAGAAGAGGCGAAGCTCATAACTTTTATAGGTATGCCAATAAAACCGTAACTTTCTATTCGTGTAGGGAATAACTTACTATTCGAAGTTATAGATGGCGCAAGTGATCAAATTAAAAACAGCGCCATCTGTGAAAGCTTAAGTAAAGCTTTTTATGAGCCAATTGCGGTCATCACATCGTAAAGCAAATGTTTTATGAGCTCGAATGATGCCGCTAGCGTAGTGTAGCCTCCATTTTAGTCGACAAGATTCTTTAGTTCTGCACTGTTCTGCACACAAATTTGAATTATTAAAAGTAAACCTAGTTTTGAATTTATACTGAAAAATATTGATATAAATGATTTCAAAACATCTTATTTTTCTAAAAAGAATAATATTATTAAGAAAATTATTCAAATATATTTGAAATTATTCTAAAATAATACCATAGTAATATTACAAAATTTTGTTACGAACATAAAAAGTTATCAACAAATAATGAATATTGTTATTCATATAAATTTTTCAACATTGATTTAAAAATTAAATAGAAATACTTCAAAAAGTATAAATGATAAATAAAAAATTGAAAACTTAATACGAGATATAAAAGCTATAAATTGCATCGTAAACATTCTCCAGACAGCTAGACAGTCCAGCTATAAAATTTCAAGTTTTGTGAAATACCGCAAGCGTTATAAAAGCGATTGATTTGGGCGACATCTATCCATAGGAAGACGAACTTCTTCGTCGTCAAAGTAAAAAAAAATATATAGGGACTTGGGCCAACTTTAGATATATCAAAATATTTTCTATTATAAAAACTGTTACATAATTTAATATATTATTTTTATCAAACTGGGAAATTATTAAGAAAGCTCAGAATAGCATGAAAAAATTAGATTTCAACAGATGGCGCCACAAGCAAATTTATGACTGCTAGTCGTGTAGCACATTTTGACGTTTTAACTATTAGACTAAATATCGTATTACTATTCCATTTAATGTAATTATATATGAATAATCTTAATCGTTATATAATATATAATAAGTAATATTCAGAAAAGACTAAAGAAAATGAATTTTTTTAACACCAATCATATCAAATCATTATCATTATATCAAATCATTATAAAATCTGACTGGAATTAGAATAAATTTAGTTGTTATAATTAGTTGAAAAGTTTATTAACTTATACCAGATCTTCTCAGTTCTCGGTAAATATAAAACCAGGGGTGAGTGACAAATCATGGAATAAAACAACAAGAAAATAATTCTAAACATAAATCTCGCGCTGAGTGTGAATAGAATAGCAATTATTTGGTTGAGTTGGTACTTACTCTTTCTGATATTACCATTATTCTCACTCTCACTGCATTCTCACTTATTAGAGCACCCTATCAAACAAGACGTAATTTTTTTTTTGTTTTCGGTTACAACTCACAACCATGATCCTTTAGAGGAAATAAATACTTTTATGGTTTTAAAATATTTAATATTAAAATCAATAATCAATTTTGGTAAAAAAATAAATGACTTCTTTACAAAAGATTCAATACTAAGGAATTTAATAAATATCTTCGTAAGAATATCTATAAATCATTATCATCATGATTTTTTGCATTGCAGTAGCATCAGTAGATGTCTATTAATTCTTCCGGTGGCGAGCATACGACGCAAGTTAGTCTCATTTTAGGACACGACATGGGCTAAGTGGAAGTGGAATTGGAATTATTATAACTTTTTAAAGGGTACGAATATCTTATAAGAAATTGAAAATGAATCTTAATCCCAATCCCAGTGAATGCATTTCGAGTTTTAGACGAGATTACTGTAGTAAGAACCACGGGCACATAATATTAAATTACCACCGTTATTAGATCTCCCTCACGTCTCTCGCGTACCGATTTCTCTGGTTCGAAAGGGGAGTACTGCCGCTGAGGCATGGCTCAGAAGCTAATGGACGGTGTGAAATAGGGGTACTATGTACTAGCACGCAAAGAAGTGCCGTTATTTCGTTTAATTAAGGCTGCGCGTCTTACATGTTTTAAGGGAGCGACGCCAATTTTACGCGTAACCTACAACAAAGATAATGGTAACTGTGTAGGCTTACATCAAAGAGATACGCGCTGAGATATTTACGAGGGGAAATATTTGTACTCCTAAATACCGTAACGAACAAGTTAGAAAATAAACTGGAAATTTCTCTATATAATTAAAGGGCATTGGTATGTGTGTTCAACTGAAATCTTCGCCAAAAAAAAAATTAAATTGCAAATGCCGAAGATAAAATAACCTCTGACTACTGCACTACATTGTTTATTGCGGTAGGACTTCTGTCCAGTTGTTATGGACTACTGGTGGTCATAGAGTCACATGAGATTAATCACATGAAAGTTCAACTAGTCAGAGTCTTAGCAAATCATCTGATTATCTAAATATCTCAAGAAAATGAGTCAGTTTGCTATGTCAACGAAATTAACCAATCGTTTATAAGAAGTAAAAGATACTATTTTACTAGCTACAGCGCCGTATAAACTGTTCTTTAATTTATCAACTATTGCTTAGGGTTGAAGAGATGCTGCGGTGATACCCGGACGATAGGAGACAGGAGTATTTAATATTTTTATATTTTACATCGAGAGCGCTGTTTTATTTAGATATAATATACGTGAACGGAAACGTCGATTCACTCTCAGACAATTTCCTTTGATCTCGAGAGCACCAAGCTATTTTGAATTTGTAGGTACTTATGGTTGCCAACTATAGGTGTATATTATTTATTATCTTAAATATTCTATTAACATTTTTAAATAATCAAGATTGTACTTTTTGTCATTAAATTTATTATTAATTTTTCCTTATAAATATAAAAAAATAATTACACTAGTTTTATTAGTTATTATACGTAGATTATGTAGAAGATATACTTCTACGCTATCTTTAAGCAGGTTATGTAAAATTAAATAGAAGAAAATGTTGTTTTAAAGAAACAATAAGTAAAGTGTTTCTTTACAGATGGTCCGGAAACTTCGTGAAATATACGACGTACTACCTAAGAGTAAGCTAACGCCTACCCCTAAATCATTTACCTAAATCAAAACCTTAAACAATACCGCGAGAAAGAATTTCAGAAGCAATAAAGAAAGGCAAATAAAGATAAATTATCGTATCTCCCGAAGACTGATGGAGGTCGGAGGGGCCCCGGCGCCGTGTGGAAAAACTTGAAGGGTTCAACCCTTCTGTGCTTATTTACTCCGCGCCCCTGTCGCTCCACTTTGATAGTGTTTTTATTTATTTTTATGCAAGGTATAAGGTGCCTAGATACCTATTTCCTTTAGAGACGGTACGCTTTAAAAAAACAAAGTGGAAATTCTGAACGAGTTTTCTATGTTTATATACTTTTTACTAGTTTACAATACATTTAAATATTTAATAATTAAAATACTACAGGTGTAACAAGTTACTACAAGATCAATAGTTTCTTCTGTTAGTCGTGTGTTGCTCTTTTTTTTAATCGAGACAGTGGTTTTTGTTTAATTAGATAGGATCTTCACAGGTATCTAGATCCATACATATGCTAAATAAATATTAAAATAATCTGTATTGCGAAATAAATCTAGTGCCGCGCCTGCGCAGTGCGCCCGGTGCTACGCACTCAATTAACAGCAGCTACTTCAATTAAAACGCCTGCCCAAGATTTATTACTTCCCTAATTTATGTATTTGACGCGCCAGGATTTTTTTTTTGATGAGGTGGCCTTTGATACCTACCAAAAGCAGTTACTGTATGTGCTACTATAGCAATTACATTATGACACTTCGGTATATAACATTACAGAATTTATTCTCGTTCCACCTATAGAAGGTCATGTGTTTATAATTCATAGAAATTTTTAATATATATATATATATTTAAAATATCTCTGCTTTTTGAAAGAAATTTAACTATCATCGTTATAAAGAACTTAAAAAAGCATTGTTAAGTAAATACAAAAACTACTAGTAACAATTCTTGAGAAAGTTTTTTTTTTTTGGAATTTATTTTATTTTAATGTCAAAGCTTAACGAAAGATACATAAATTATACTTAGTGCTACTAATTAGACACTTTTACCGGTTTTTGAAAACTTATTAACATTAAATGAGACGTTATCATTGTGTGTTGTTGTTGTATATTTATATCCCTTATAAAATCACTTGAGCAGCGTAACAAATTACAATGAATAAATATTCGAATATTACCATTATCTGCGTAAAAGTAAGCGTTAATTATTTCGCTTGAATATAAAGCATAAAAACTGGAAATAGACAATGGACCTACGAGAAGACCTTTAAAGGCATAAACGTTGTTTGAACATGATCTACAGAAGACCTTTAATGGTGAAATTTATTGTTAACTACACCTTTTCAATAATATGTCTCTATTGATATGGAGAAGCTTCTAACTAGTTTCCATCTTTAGTACAATCGACCACGCCCTTATGATGTAAGAAACTGCAATTGACTACATTGAGAGAATTTTTTTTATCCTATGAAATTGAAATGCTATGGTAATGTTCCGTAACAAATTAGGTGATAATGATTGGATATTGAATTAAAATACGCATCTACAAGATAATAGAACCGTCCATATATGTCCACATCAAGGCTAATAGTAAGAAAAGGTATTACAGTGTATTTTTTATTTAATAATTATTTTTCTTATAACATTCACTACATCTTACAAAAACAAATAATTTAAACATTTATCATATGTAAGTAGTAAGTAGGTTGAAATATTTGTTACTTGGTGGTGGTACCTATTTACCTTTAAATCCGATTTAGTAAATCACGTTAGCTACATAAAAGGTGCTTTTACAAAGCCAATTAGTATTTTATGACCACCACAACTCCTAGTTCCTATTACAATTATATGAACGCCAATATAAGTCATTAAATCATAAAACCATAATCAGCCGTGGCTTGTTCCGACCCACTTCGGTGTACCTCGCTTTATGACGTTTCGGTGGAGTTGTAAACGTATAAAATAAAAGTTGGAGCCGTGAACAAACCGATAGATAATGAACTTTTATTGGTCAGCTTCAGAATGCTCCCCTGGCTATTGTAAAGGGGTGTCCGCAAATGTGGCAGTTGTCCGTACTTACGTTATATGCAATTGCTTCGTGGCCGGCTGCACTCACTTGTCCCATACATTTCTACTAGTCACTTCGTAGTTAATAATGAATGAAATATTTAGATAAATTCATTGAGTGTTATTAATAATTCATAACGATGTTTATCAATCAATCAACACAGCTTTTACATTAAACAAGCTTGATGTGGTTGCTGACAACGAAACTTGAAACGTGCTCTGAAGAAAATCATTTGTGCGTTTCACGTTATGAATTTCATTTGAAAAGAAATATTTCAAATGAAGTTTCACTCGGATTTATAAATATTTATAAGGTACATTACTTATTTACCTTTCTGTTATCTATTGATAAGTTCATATCAAGCTGTTCATAGTATAAGTGTTGTAGGTAGTCATTACTTAATTTCCTATATGTCAAAGCAGTCTGATTATTTATAGCAGTATTGTTTGAAAAAAAGCATTGTTTACGTAATGAAACTTTCACAGTACATAAGATATGAGCACGTGAGTGTTTAAGATATGAGAACGGTACGAACTATGTTAGTACGTATTAACAGTCGTAAGTTAACTGGTACACTTGCAAGTTTTATTGATTGCAGCAATTACTGTAAAGTGACTATTAAGTAGGCAGTTTGGATAGATAGTGGGGCTTGTTTATTGCTTTTATTGCGATCCCGGTTCCATTGGCTCATCCGACAATTAATAATTGTTGTGGAAAACGATATTTCTCGTTTGTCGTGCGATATCAACTGGTCGCGTGATTTTATAATTGGGGTTAACTCAATAACCGTTTATGAAAGGGGTTGATTTAAACATTTATATGCTCAACTGTTTATCAATAGGTTTTTGACAATATCAAGCATTAAATTCCGTATATTCATAAGTATTAAAAATATTAAATAATTTTTCTATGTAATGTACGATATAATAACGGTCTGTCTGTAACATTTATTATAAAGTAAATTCAAATCATCTATATATATATATATATATATATATATATAGAACAATACAGTATTAATATTATTTTATATAAAAGTATTATCTATTTAGAAACCTTAATTATACGGAACACCCTCCTGTAGCTTGTTATGATAGGCAATATAGAAGCTAAAAAACGTGCTGGAAGATGGAAGAAGTCGTGGTTACGTATGATATGGAAACGGCCCGGCATCACACCCACCGAGGAACTTTTTCATCTTGCACAAGAGGCGCAACCATTTTGCGAGTTAAAAGCCAACCTTCAGACAAGTAGACGCACGATGAATAGAAAAAGGATATACATAGTATATGTATTTATATTATTCACAGTCAATTCTATTTATCCAATAAAGTTGTAATAAAATTTCAGCGTTATCAAAGTGATGATTTTATCGCGACGAAGCTGGAGAGCAAAAGTCTGTTACCATTAAATAATTGAATTAGAAAACAATCAGATAATAAATTCTATCTCGAAATTCCAAATAGAATACAAACAAATGGTGCCTAAGAGCTACAGTTCCTTAACGCCGGCTTAACTATATAAGCGGAGAAGTCGTGTTCAGTCAGGGCAGGCCGGGTGAGGCGATAGTATCGACATGCACGAGTGTCCCCGGTAACGAAACAGTACTTCGTATGGTGAAATGCTTTATATAATGAACCACTTCGATTTATATACTGAATGATCTAGATCGTTTTAGCCATTACCTATAGAAATTTAAAGTTTTCGTTTATTCATATATTTTAATTGAATATAAAGAAAACAGAAAGACTTATTTGTGCAAAAGAAAATGTAAGAGACGAACAAATTTTGCATTTGTATGTGCAGTCAGTTTGAACAGCAGGTAATCAAACCCAAATTTAATTATCATTATCATTTCAACTGATGGACGTCCACTGCTGTTTATAGGTCTCTTATAATGTACTAGCTTTTTCTCGATCCCTTTGGCCGTGACACCCTCGCAATTCGTTTTAGGAAAGGAATTTTATAAAATCAGTTCTTAGGTGGCCTATACTCGGTAAAAGAAATATTCCTAACAATTTCAAGTCTCTCTTGGGTTTATAGTTCCTGAGGTGTTGTGATAAGTCTCTATATAAATGAAAATTTCTTATATATATATATAACCTAATGAATATTTTTTTTATTTATAAATTTAAGTGATATCTTTAACACTTACATGTGAATCTGAGTGAATAGTTAAGGAAAGTAGATAAATTTTAATTATGCATGTCTGTGAAGCATCAAATGATAGACTTCACTATTTTTTCGATATTCTTCAATTAAATATAAAATTAATTTGGCATATTTTAATAAAGATATACTATTGTTGATACCTAATAGTTAAAATTAACTCTTATTTTGAAATAAATGCAATAATAATGATTCGTGGTTTAAATAATTTTTCTTTTGTGTCCAACTCTCAAACTTAGCATTATCTATTGTTAAATTTTGTTTAAAAAAATTAATAAATATTAATACATACTTGCGTGTACGTCAAACATGTCATAGTTACTACTGATAGAAGTCCCTATAGAAAAATGGTAAAGTAATTTTACCATAGATTTCTTTATAGCCGTTATCCGAAACTAAACTGCAGTTTACTAATTCATCAATAAAAAAATATAACAAGGCAGGTGTAGCCATAGTTCTATCACTTGTCTATTGAAAAATCGAAACGATTATATCTAATGAGAAACCTTACATCGTTAAATACATTACAATAATGAAATTGATGACTACTGGAATAATGGATAACTAAATGGTAATGATGTTATGGTGGCAGATTATCATAGAGAAGGTCACAGTTAACAAGACTGACGACTTAACTACCGCTGTTTTAACTTGACCATGGGATCGCAACAACATCAAGGACCTAGTTATGAGTCAAGTGGTTAGTAGCTGATGCGCGAAGTGGGTATATTATAAAATGAGTACGGATGATTAAAAATTAAAAAAAAGACTTTTTTATAAGTAAACGGTAATGGAATGTCTGTTACATGCATAAAAGAGATCTCTCATACGTGCAATGGCGCAGATGTCGGCCATAGTTGGTTGTTGTTATATAATGATATTATATATATATATATGTACTGCTGTACGCCAGCGCCTTTCGTGTACTGCGGACCCATCCTTTATTACTCCCAAACAGGTTTTAAAACGGGAGCCATATAAAATTGCAATATTTTAATAAGAAACGCCCGGGGGATATACATCAATATGATAAATAAATATATGCCCGTCGCCACATACTGATTAATGTATACGTGATGCATTATTCAAATGTCCTAATTAAGTAAACCATAGTGTTTTTATATAAGTTTAACTACGGACGAATTTATAAAAACATGCATATTCGCCTTTCACGGGATATATGACGAAGTTAAAGTGTTTCCGGTTTTATCTTATTTCTATAAAAAAAAACCTACTAATGGTGATAATAAATAAATATTAGTTAATGTATTGCTGTGTGTATAGTCAATTTATAGTTTGAAAGAGAACATGTTTTTATTTAAATCTATTCAAGTGTGTATCGGGCAATACCGACGCAAAGTAGTTTGTGAGATTTTTGTTAGTGAATTAATTAGAAAAATATATACCGTAGCAATAAATAAACAGGACATAGACATATGCCTATTAGTCAATTAATATTTACATTTTAGTGTACAACTTTTTGATAAAAATAAGTGTTAGAAATAGTTTTATAATTCTATAGGGATGTTTATTACAATATTAAATATGCCGTCTTTGCTTTCTTAAATTTTAATTATTAATTTAAAAGTTTCACTATAAAGTTCTTGGTAGATATCTATGATTAAAACGTAAACTACTATGTACTGTTGAAATTTTTAGTATCTTTTAATTAAAACATGTGAAATGTATTCCAACAACAAGCGATGCTGTTAAATAATATAGATAAAGATTTTATACTCAGATAAAAGATTTAATAAAAAATTGAGTACGACAATGAATAACTTTTTAAAAATTGAGTCGTTAAAGGTTCATTTCGTGATACGCTGGTATGAAAGCAGCCGATAATTTTTCGTACTTACCAACTAAGCATTCGATGTCTCAGAACCGACCGGGGTCGTGGACCCCAAAGAAGGCGGTTGGGAAGGGCCAGCAAAAAATTTTAGTTATCATTACCCACTTTCTACATTTATCTTTTCCACTTATTGCTTTCGTCTTATAGTTTTTAGGTTTCGATGTGAAATCATTTACAGCTCGTTCCGATCTATGTTGTATCAGTTTTTTTTAACTTGTAGGTATAAAAGTTAATTTAATTTGAATTATAGAAAACAAAACGTTAAAGCTAATGAGAAAATAAATAGATACGATCAAATTTAAATAATACAAGATTGAAAAAACTATATATCAACGTTGTTAAAACACGAATTTTATTTCTAAAAATTAAGACACAAAATGTTACTATTTAAAATTAAAATCAGTTGATAATATATACGAAGCGCATCCCGAAGATAGGAAGATGTTGCGTAAACCTGTTGAAACAACGTCGACTTAAGTTAACACATGTATAGGTAATAGATGTTAAATTAATTATACATCACCTATATATAAGGTAATTGTGTGGGATTTCGCGTTTAAGCAGAAATCTCCATCAAGGCATCCGCCGCCGTAACAGAGAATTGAGATTTCAAATCGATTTGGTTGGTATCCCGATCGGCATTTTTTACATCGGGTCTTAAGATATCGAGACTTAAATCCTAATTTAACGAGTTGACACGCACATACGGGCTGAGCTATTCAGCATTTCTCGACGTCAATAACATTGCCAAATACGTCGAATGGCATTTGTGGATATTTCTTCTACCGACCGTAAGCCAGTCGGAGACCATGGAATTCAGTTTTTAGTGACTCTTTGACCGATTCGTTACCATAATCGGCATCTGAGATGAAACAGACTATAGTCCATTTAATTAATAGACGTTCCCTCCGACCATTCGGAGGTAACAGCCGATGAAGTCATTACACATGCTTACGAAATATAAAACCTTGGTTAGGTCGTGCTCGTTTTTTAAACATTCACCCTCAACACCGATGGGATTATCATAATTGATACGGTAAAAATTGATCAATGTCAAACAGTTGCTATATATTAATTAATTAGAAAACGCTCAGTACAAGCGATTGGGCTAAGGATTCATGTGTAAAGCTTGCAGATTAAAAGCATTCTTCGCATGGAGTCGGAGACGGTCGGGAGACATCAAAGCTGCATTCGGTTTAGTGAATTGAAACATTGCAAAACAGCTATACCATAGAAGTCGCGCTTGAGCGATTTCAAATATGGCGTCGCGCGTCGACTGGTGACGACGAGTCGGTTTTTCGCAACCGTCTCCACTCGATAAATAATGCCGCGGACTTTGACAAAAACTCACCTAGTCTTGTTCGGTGGCCGGCGGCGCGCGCTCCCCTCCAGCCTCGAGTCCCCCTCCTCCCAACCCACGCTTTCATGTGCCTTTTTCTGCCCATTCCTCGGCGCCGGCGCAATCACGAACCGCTCACTTCCATACTCTAACTATTTACACCGCTAATGTCTAAAATAATACCTACTTATAGTTATGGCAATTTGTTTAATTTCACCGACTATTAAAATTGCAGGAACACGATCATCGTTAACACTATACTTATGCGAGAGATTTGAATGAATAGATGGCGCGGAAGATTTACTGTTTCACAAAGGTCCGACATCTTCTTTACTTAGCTTTAATTAAGGTTAGGAGACCGGGTCTCTTTGGTAGGCCTATTAAATTTGTACAATGTAATATTTCGTCTCACAGATATTGCCGAGCCGAGGCTAAAATCGAACGTAAAACGCACTACAATACACCTATTCTATACACTGAAGAGATTTCTACAAATTGCACAGTTTTCCGATCGCGAACATCTACGATTGCGCGGATAAAAATATTTTAAAGAATCAATAAATCAACAAAAAAGAGAGCGTCAAAGAAATAATAATCAAACATAAACCCGAAACACAATAATACGACCCGTTTGTGTTCTAACGTTTAGCAGTTCGTTTGGCGAACGTTGAGTCTTATTCGTTAGAAATGATTTTTAAAAAATAATCACAACAACCGAACAACACTTAAATAATTACAAACAATTTACAAACACAAAGCCTACGTAGTGTCCGTATTGAGATCGCCGAGAGGGCTCTCTAGTGTTCCGGATGGCCCTGTGCAGCTGCAGCTGCCGCGGCAGCCGCAGCCGCTGCTTTTTGTGCCTGTGCTTGTTTTTCTTGCTCATTCAGCTCCTTTATAGCCTGTATCTCTTTCTTTAATTTCATCCTTCGATTCTGGAACCATATCTTTATTTGCCTTTCTGTGAGACAAAGTGCGTGCGCCATTTCTATGCGTCTCCTTCGCGTGAGGTAGTGATTCGTGTGAAACTCTTTCTCTAACTCTAGCGTCTGATATCTTGTGTAAGTTTGTCTTCCTCGTCTCCTGAGACCGTTCGCTCCTGAAACAAAGTTAAATAAAATAGTTTAAGTATAATGAATTCAGCTTAGTATTCACTGTCACTACATTTCAAGCATTTGAATGTTGAATGGAAGATCTTGTCTTGAGAATCTAAGTTGAAATGGCGGTACAATTGCTCGTGACGACAGCTTCATTTCGCTCAGACGTCGATGTTGATATACGGCGCCGGCATTGGCCTTTGGAGCGCTGCAAGCGACCAGCGGAATTAATACGCCACGCAAAAGTGATTAACATTATATATAGTGCACCATACCAATTGTACGCTCTTAAGTAAAGATCAAACAGAAAGAAAATATGTGCCTCACATTGCTGAAATAGCTTTAAGTATAAATTTTAATACAAAATATCAAAAGTTAATAACGAACATTACTTGATAGACCGATAAAACTAAGTATAAAAGAAGTATTATAATAGAAGAACATTATATATAGCTGTCTTCTGCTACTACAAATAATTGACATTATATATTAAGTTCCATGGATCATTATTAAGTTTAAACACGACGTAATAGTAATTCGCTGGACGATTTTTAAATGGCAATCAGAAAAACATTTTTATTAAAGAAAAAATCTTTCGGTGAATTTGGTTAATTGGCGGTCAAGAATCCATTCTCCGCGCAGTTTCTTAACGCAATTCAAAACGAGTACGACAACCCGGCGGAAAGGAACCCGCGGCGGTGCAGTTATGTATCTCGGAGGCTGCTTGCGTGTTCTTAATGTATAGGTCCGCAGACTCACGCTGAGATCCTTTATTTCTTTTTTTTTTTTGGGTGTCAAGACCGCCGGGCACATACATAACGGGTGACCAATCAATGCATTTATTTTGCAAGATCAATTTCTTTGGTGCACTTTTAAAGTAATATACATAATGAGTTCGCGGAAATCGGTCAACTCGGTTGCTCATGTTCGATGTACTTCAAGTTTGCTAAAAGGTTAACTTTAAAGATTTACACAGAGAAAGTATATTGAAATAAAATAAAAGGCTTATACATTTCCAATGGACTCACCTCGTAGAATAAATTCTTATACTTGTAAATTTTTTTTTATAAGCCGTAGATATTTAATTGAAGTATATAGTAGCTTTATACATTTGACGTTTGAACTAACACTAAATTATATTTTACTTATACCAATAATAAAAAGAAAGCCCCAGGTCATAAAGCTTGTAAATTAAGTTATTTTTGTTATAGTCTCGTATTATGTGACTTAATAATCTAAAACATTCACTTAACAATACAAATGTAGCCGTAGTGACAAAATAAATTCAAATTTATATATACGTATGTTTTCTATATTTTTTCTCTTCTCTTTCTGTTCTTTTTTCTTTCCCTTTCTCTCTATTGTTTTCTATATTCTTTATTTAATTTCTATATATATGTATATTTAATAGTTTGCAAAGTTTTAAAAATAATCTAACTCTATATTAAGAAAGGTCTATATCCAACAATGGACGTCTATCGGCTGTGGATGATGATGATATTAAGATAACATGATTTTATAAGTTATGTACTTAACATTTCCACTACAACCATAACACAAAATGTTAACACATAATAACATGCATATATTATGGACGTATTCAGAATAACACTGCGTTGTGTGTTCATGTCAGAACTTACTATCGCTGTTTGAAATGCACAATCGCTTCAGCCTGGTAATAAGAGCGATACGAAAATAATTCGGTTTCGTTTCGAGCGCACTTCTCACACTGTGAAAGGGGTTACCAACCAATTTAATGGCTTAATTATCTCAAGTACAGAGATCGGACCGACATTAAGGGCCACACGGCTCTCTTTTGCTGCCTTATCTATGCTCGTATATTGAAAAACACTTCAATGGAGTCGTGAGACTAGAAATAACTGTCTTACGACTTCAAGGCAGCTTAAAGTTATAAACTGAAATCCAAGTAGTATTTATCGTATAATTATTAACAATTATGATTAAAAGTTTTAATTAGATCTCGATAAACAAATTAGTTAACATCATTGTAATGACGATGACTATGACGATGACTAAAAGCATTTGTTATAATTAATAGTTATTGTAATTTTTTGTTGTTATATATACATTTTGCGAAACATTAACTCCATATAGATGTTTAAATTCATTATAAATCAAGGAATAATTGGAAACAGACTACAAAGAGCAAAATGAATAAAAGAAGTATGCTAAAAGGTTAGTTTTTTCTTTTAACCTACCTCCAATTAACGTCTTATTCACACTGTGCTAAGAGCAACCTTTTTAATAATTAACAAAAATTCTTAGTGCTTTGTACTGGTTAATTGAGTGACTCTAATTACCTAACCCATAAAAGCCTTCCGGGAATGCGACGTAAGTATTGTAGGACCTTTTCCATCCTTATATACAGTTCAGGTCGCTAAGAGATTAAAGTGGCAAGTTATTTATGTTGATTAACTCCAGTTTGTAAACGGAACTTTAAATGCAATTGTTTAATTAATATATAAACAACGAATCGCGGCTAAAGATTATGCTTGAGTTATAAGTGTCTGTTGATACATTGCAGCACAGGTAAGAGTCCGATAACGAAATTCATTTTGGAAGTCATTAAGAGGAGTTACGAAACCAACAATTTATGCGACTGGGAATTTTCTTATTTAAACATAAATTTAACTGATTAAAGTCCAATGAGTTACGTTTTTATTTCCAGTATATAAAATTTTATTGACAATATTCATAATGACATTAGTCGTAAAATATTTTCGTGGAAAACGGAAAACACGAAAAGCACTTTATACCGCTTTTACCAATTAAGAATAAACTCGCGCTTCCGGTCCCGATCAATTAAGATTGATTCACGTAGTAGATATACATGAGTTATGAAGCGGTCTTAGGTGAAGGTAGTAGTATTTAATGGGAAGATTTCAAAAATTTCATAAAAACTACTTCTGGCACCACGTGTGTGAACTAATTAAGTGGCCATTATTTCGGTGTCAATTTGCGCCTTGTAAATTCACCGCAAAATCCGGAGTACGCCATAAAAGCAATAAACATGACGCAAATGACTTCATTAAGGCCATAGGCGGGGTTCGCGGATAGCAAAAAATATGTGTAGTGTCAGGGACAGGCCTTAATAGCGATATAATGACGTCAAATGTTTCCGAGAGACGAAAATCTGAGACCTCATTGGATGTGACTCAATTCTGTTCCGGGACATTTGACGATTCGGTGACGATTTCGGAGACTTTGTGACGTTCAATATCCAATGGTATACTTTGGGTATTGAATTTTTTAACGCGATTCGTTGACTGGCTTTCGAAATTTGCTCAATTTCCAATATTTTCACGTGATCTCTATCAAACGTAAATATAATTTCTCCCCAAAAATCATTTACTTTTTGTTGTAATACTATTAATTGTTTGAATTGTTAAAATTATAAACTAATGTAAAATGCTTATGAAAATGATTTTGTTTTTACTAACTTAATTCACTTTGTGATGGAACACAATATAGACATCCGATAATAGTGTTTAATTTATATTAAAAAGTAATAAAAACTTCTTCCTCCTGCCCTTTTCCCATTCTATGTGGGGTCGGCACAGTATGTACTTCTCTTCCACATCTCTCTATCAGCCGCCATATCTGAAATCATACTCTTCTTACACATGTCATCTTTCACACAATTTATCCACACTTTTTTCGGTCTTCCTCTACCCTTATAACCATCCACATTCATTCTCATTACTTTCTTTGTTATATGTCCTTCATCCCTCCGCATAACATGCCCGTACCACGCTAACCTCTTGCTCCTCAACTTCTCTGTCACTGGAGCAACTTTCAGGCTTCCTCTAATATACTCATTCTTAATTTTATCCATCCTCGTCACACCACACATCCATCTTAACATTCGCATCTCGGCCACATGCAATCTCCTTTCATCCGAACCCTTGGTGGCCCAACACTCAGATCCATACAATACGACAGGTCTAACGACCAACTTGTTAAGTTAAGAAACTACTAACTAAAGAAGCGATTCTAATAAATCGACTTTGTTGTTCCCATGATTCCTTAAAAACAAGTGTCAGCTATAACCCGTTTTGTAACACGTGTCGCAAACAAAAGAAATTTACTCAACTAACCCCTCGCTCCCATTCGAGGTTCGAGAAGCCTTCTTTAGAGAGGAAGGACGTACAAAAAACTTTACTTAATTGCCTTAATATCAATTTCCAAGTGTTATGCACTAATTAAAACTTAAATTTTACAGATTTTATCGCGTTTATTTAACAACTTTTACTTGGACGTTTAGACTTACTTTGCGACGTCTATCTTCACGAGTATAGATGAGTATGGATATCCTGACGTCATAGTTATCACAAAGAACCTTGTATATCTTGTATATTTTTTTAAATACAATGTGATAACTTCGTACATAAAATTTGGTTTTAAAAAAAATTTACTCTTCAAATATAAAGACTTCAATCCAACGAAAACTTTTTCTTCCTCCTGCCCTTTACCCAACTATGTGAGGTTGGCACAGCAGGTACTTCTCTTCCATATCCCTCTATCAGCCGTCATGTCGGAATTCACATTTTTTTTACACATGTCATCTTTCACATTCTATCCATACTTACTTCGGTCTTCCTCTACCCTTATAACCATCCACGTTCAATTTCATCCAACGAAAACTATCGTTTTAAAAATAATAAAGAAGTATGACGTTTAGCTCCTCATAAAATCAGTTTAAAATATTGAGATAAGCTTTGTTATAAAGTATTTTTAAAAGCTTTATTATAATTTCATAATTTTCATCTTCCTGTGGTCTAATGTATCAATAGCAATCCGTTAGATAATTCAATAAAAATTGTCCACCGAGTAGAATAAATTCTAACAGAACTGCAACAGATGGCAACCGTACTTCATCCGGAAAGTTGTAAAAGGATTGGGCAAGTTACTAGTCGTAAAGTATTTCAGACTAAGATGTATAACTCGTAAACCCATAATTCGCAATGGTCGCACCATAGCGGGGGACATTTACAACAACTGTTGTTTGTTTCAATGTTTTAATTGTTTCTAATTCGTAAAACTTGCTCCATTGATTTACAATACTTTTTTGTAATGGGTACTTCGATTTTTTGTGTTGGAAACATCTGGTTGAAAGGGTGACGTTGCGTAAAGCGAGTTGTAAAACATATGACAAGAAGGATGTAACTTTTTAAGATAAATAATAGTTTTTAATATTTTTCTTTACTGAAGATAACTATAAACAATTTATTTGTATAATAATATATGTACAAAAAAACTTACTCTTTATAAAAATTTCATTAAAATTTTCATTCTTCATGTAATTTTTCTTCATCTGTTATATTTCTACATAGGACAGATCGTAGTTTTTAGGTTATTTATATTTTGTATGTATTAAAGCTGCAGTTCACTATTGTGTTGAACAATGTCTAATAAGAATGCTATATTATTACAACCATAATCATTATTTATTTTTTTAAAACTTAATATATCCTTATTCACAAATGTTATGCAGCGATGTTATAAACTACTGTAAACTTTAAATTATGAAAAGGGGTTAGTATCCTGAAGAAACGTTGTCTAGTTTTAATCGTCTGTTGCATAAAACGGAGCTCATAGTGTTTTCCTACGCGCACAATTTCTCGAATAGAATTTATGTAAATGCAGATTTGTTAGTGCAGTGTAATGATAACAAAGTCGAATTAAGATAAAGACAGTTCGCTCACAGCTCACTCTAATGGAATAATCACTTGCTTTACTTGAGATACTCTTGTTTATATAACAAAGCAATCACTTCTTTTAAACACTGCCGTAATTTTCTGATAATTTATATTACAAGAACATATAATAATTTGTATATATATGAAAATACAATAACATGTATTAATAATAATCTAGTCGATATATGTCAATATGGTTGACTTCGTCAATCTGAAGATGAAACAAATTGTTTATTGTTATTGGAGTTTCTTTAGTTGGTGGTGTAAGAAGACATTGAAATCTTGTTTGTCAGAAAGAAAAAGAAATAAACCACATTATTAGTTTTTTTTATATATTATTGTAATAATGTATTAAAGGTCAGAGTTGTTGATAAATTTAAGAAGAATATGTGGCAAACGCATTGAGGTTACAGTATGTAAATAATCTACATGATCGGCATAAATCCTTCATTATCGATAATTTCTGAAGAACCGATTACATAAATATATGTAAATTCGATGTAAATTGTATTACTCCTTTTCATTCCGCAGTAATGAAAATTATCGGTGCAGCTTTAAAAAATCACGCTCGCCGCTATCTGTTGGTCGAAAATTTCGTTTATTATATACATATTTATTACGAAGCGGTAAAACGAGTGTAATTGGTAAAGTGAGAGGTAAATTGCGAAATTATTTTGAAAATCCCCGGGTATAATGAAGACGGGCGAAGTCTCGTCCGAATTACGTGCAAGCTAATAACCACCTATTCGAGTTCACCATAGCAACATACGCCGATAAAAAGTTGTTATAGATGGTAACGGAGTTGATACGGGTATGAGGTCGGACCAGCCACTTGGGTGGTCCGTGGAATCAACCTCCTCGATTATAAAATACATAAGAGAACGTCGAAACGTTTACATTGGCGACCGCTGCTTTTTCTACATGTAGGGTATAGGCTGTTCGCTTTATCAATTTAATAATATCGAAATTACTTGAATTAATAACGTCGTTTTAATTAAATAAAACACAATTTTCCGATTACAGATAATTAGGGGAAAAAAGGGTAAGGTATAATCTAGGGTACTTTTAATAAAGTGGAAATTATTTTCGAAGTTGTTTTGTAATGTTCTGATTGAAATTTCGATTTAATAACGTTGGTCTGAATATGACATTACTGAAGTATTGTTTCCAGCAGTTAACTTAATTAACAGTAATAAACACGGTGTTTTATTTTTATTATAATAGTAAATTAATAATTCATTAAATAATAAAAACAAAAGGAATTTTTAATTTATCGTCACTCGAACGGGCGCCCTCATCCTGTTCAACCTTTACATGCAATGTAAATATTTATTTAAATAAAGCATCACTTGAAATACGACAGCAACGTACGCAGTAATTAAAGAAGTATTTGGGAAGCGTCAGCATACATATTCACAATTCCAAAACATTTTTATTTAATTCATTTCATTCCACCCTTTTATGCCATGACAGCTTAGTTTATAAAGCTATGTATCTCAAAAGGTGCTGCTTCGATTCCCACTTAGCATGAGCTTCCGGTGGAGGAAAACATCCGAAGGAATGCTAGCACTGGCTTGGACTCTCTTCTTGTCTGAGAAGGCCTCGTGTGTCAAAAAAGGAAACATTAAGAGGGCTAATAAGAAAAAAAAACCGTAAATCTATTTATTACACACGGGTTATACTGGCAATGGTGGAAGGTCTCTTTTACCAGAGACCATCTGAGTAGGTAGCACCGCAGCGCCAATTACTGCCCCCAAACACACATATTACTGTGTTCAGCTTTGAAAGGGCTTTGCAATTACCGGAGTAACGAGGCTCGACATCTTGTCTCAGGCGATAAGAGCAATATGGTGCAGTATATATCATCCTAACTAGCATCAAGTTTTTATGGGCGGGCGTATCACTTGCCACCAGGTTAACCTCGCGCTCGTCTCGTCGTTTAATTGAATAAAAAAATATATTAATATCTTATTATATACATATGTAATCTAAACGGATCTATAAGAATGCTAACTTTGATAGAATAATGTTATATATATATATATAAATAAAAACTGATTTACATTAAAATATAGTATATTGGCATATCGTTTGCTTAACTTTCATAATATTACTGTGTCAGGTCTTTTTTTATGGTTTCTAATCGTTGAACCGTATTTTGTTAACATTTTTATCTTCCGCTTTGAAAGGTACTACTATAGCTCGTAATAGAATCACCGGCGTAGAGCAAATAAAAAAAAATATATTAAAAAAAAGTTTGATATCACCCGATATTATAATTGTCTTTGTAACTTCCTCTACAATTATCTCTGAGCCTACCAAACGGTCCACAAGATGTGTATCGAGTTGGAAACTGGCTTGTTATCTTAAAACACAATATGAATAATGCATTAGGAGCCACATGCTCGTGCACTCTTAAATTGGCAAAGCTTAATTGACTCAAATGTTGAAAATGAAACACAAAATTCGTGCCACCATTTCCTCCCCCAGAATGCACCGGAGCAACTTTTTTTACAATCGGTACACGAAGCACATAACGGAATCGATTTAAATCGGTTGAACCAGATAAGGTATTAAATGAATGTACGATTGACATTTTATTGAACCAAAATTGCCAATGTACGTATCAATTAAGAAAAAAATACAGTCTAATTATTTTAATCAATTAATAAAGAGAAATTATTCTCACTTAAAAGAAGGTCGCCACTCTTTCACTTTCACTATTTTATAAAAAGATTTATAAGTAAATATAAATCTTATGTGTACCAACTTAAGCAATGATAAGTGTTATTAACATTATATTACATTTTTCTGCAGTGATTAATTAGTCTAATTTCAATTCAGATTGCTTCAATTAATTAATAACAGAGTAGCGATAATATCGCTGGTATTTCTCCTTATCATTAACAGTTAAATTGATTATATCTTAATTTAATTACGAAGCAATCGCAATGAGAGATAAAGCTGGCAAAGTCTGACAATATCGCATGATAGTGTAGGAAAGGAATCGAGAGCTGTGCTTAGGGCGGGACTGGTTCGCGAGTATGATTAACTCAATTAAGCTTACTTTGTCTTTAATTGAGTTTTTTATTACTCATATTGTACGTTTTTAATAAAAAAAAGTAATAAACTTAGTATTACGAATATTGATATACTGTATACGGATAATTGCGATTTAACTTTAACTATCAGCCGTCATACATATTTGACACCTCTTAAAACATGTTTTCGTTATCTTATCTCATTCTTAGCAAAGGGAATATAAGAAAGTTTTATATTATGCTAAAAAATGCTATGAATTTATTATTTTTGAAATTATTAACTTTTTCTTATGCAATTTTTAGACACATGACTTTGAGAATATTTCATAATAATATATAACATTCTAACTTAATAATTGAGACTCAACAAGTCAGCGAATATTAATTGAATGGAATATATACTCATGATATTGATATTTAAGTTACTAAATACAATTATTACCTATCAACACAAGACAGCACTGTTAAAGGTTTAAAGTGATAAATCAATAAATAAAAAAAAACTAATCTTATATGTCCTGATAATAATAAATATATTTAAGCTAAGTAAATTTCTTATAACTGTTAAAGGATATTAGAATAGCTTCCATATATTATAATTTATATATTTATATGGTACAGGTTCGTAAACCTGACGAGAAATAAATATTGCTGAATTGGCCTTGTGAACTAGCTAAAATGCACCATATAGTGAAGAAGAGAGGGTCGATGGGTCAGAAAAGAATGAACATAGACTACGGCATGTACACCACTGTATGACTGTGTACCGAAAGGGCTGACGATATAAACTTCTCGAGTATCGGTTGGAAAACTGGACACTCATCAACTTTCTTCAAATATGTATAGAAATAATAATAATAATATATGTACTAAGCTAACCGATTGTATTTTGCTTAACAAGAGCATTAAATAAGTGATTTTAAATACATATTACTAATCTTATAAAAAAATTCACAAAGCGCGTACTGTAAAAACATTTGTCATAACGTACAATCTAAACATTTACGATAGTTCTGAAATAATAAGTTAATTTCAATGACAATGTAAGGAATGATTGTTTGTTATAATATTAAGAGAAAGTAAAAAATATTGGGTGACATTTATGTTTCTGATTGGTACAGTAAAGTAACCAATTGGCAACTTCAATATTCTGATAATTATACAGGCGAGCGATTCTGGTATGAGATGACATTAAAACTTAATTGTTTATACACCTACTGGCCTTTAATTTCCACTACGATTTATTTTATGGCTTGCTTTATATCTTATAAACATCGCCGATTACGCCTTCTTTTAAAACGTTCGCACTTTTTCATATTGAAAGTTCAATTCGTGAACATTATCGAAGACAGAGCTTAAAAAATAATTGAACCCTTATAACGCTTTGATATTGGTTCTATAATACCCCATATATCAGGGTAGAAAGCAATAAAGATTGAATGTCCCTCATAGATTAGACCAAACCCTGACGTATGTGACACGTGAAAGCCTCAGGCTATTTCTTTTACAATGGAAAAGGTATTCGAGTTCCTTAAATAACAAATCCGCTTTATTATTTACATAAATATTAAAACTGTATTCATTGCGCTTTCTTCTTGACCCTCGCTATGTTCAGCTATTCTTCGCAACTCTTGGGTCGAACGAGTACATATTTATATTGATTTAATAAAAAAAAAATATATTAAAATGTATCAACTTCATGAATATATAAAATGGTATATTTATTAACAGTATCTCTAACATTCTCTTATGATGAGTAGTGCTTGATAGTCGTTTTGACTTTTACAGCTCACCTAATACACTGGGCTCGCGGACCAGGGGCCACGGCCTATATTTGTTCTAGATTGAAACTTTGACAATAACCTTTAAAGAGGACATCAAAATTTGTATTGTACATCCCGGTTACAATTGATATATGCATAAATAAATTTAATACAAACACATCCAATTTACGCAAATAATTTAAACACAAAGCAAACCACTAAAATCATGCTAACAAGATGCAGCTGTTGGGATCTCTCAAGTGGACTCCATTTTGAAAAACTCGTTAGAGTTTTCGAAAATAGAATATAAAATGTGTCACTCCTTCCCTAATAAATCAGCCATGATTAATGCTCCTAAGTTAGGAACGGAGCGCACTGCGTGACGGGGCTGTACCTCATTGGGTGGCGCGGTCGCCATATTGCTCGGAGCTTGTAGCTGTCAAACTTTGAAATATGGCCGCTTGCTGTTCTTCGTTTGGATTTGTCTATGTCTTGTCTTATAAATATCTATCGCAAAACTTTTAACAATGCATTTGTTATAATCGAAAAATGAAGTGGAAAAAAATAAACCGTGGAAAAAAAATTGCATTAAAATCACGGGTATTTGGAGATTTCAATGTTTTGTTCCGAATTTGTAAAATTATTACGATACATCGCCTTTGGAGAAATAAAAACATTTTGATTTATTAATTTTGACGTTCGTAGCCAAAACACAATGTTCATTTGTATTTTTAAATTTATTGTAATAATAAAATTGACAGATAAAAGTGATTTCGAGTTTTCTCAAATAACGGTTATATAACTATGTTTCGTAAATGATCAAAAGTTACTCTTAAACTTATTTATCTGTGCTCAGATAAATTCTCCTAAAATAAATCATTAATGTGTTTATGTGCGACTAGTAGCGTTTATAACAAAAATAATAAGTATACAAATGTTATTAAAGCCACATATTTTTATTATGAAACCGTGCGAACAAAGTACTAAGTAACCTCTCAACACCGACTACAAGCCGTCAAGTATATACAATTTTCTTCTTTAAACGACCAAATTAAGCGACTCGGTAACCATTGGCTGTTATGAACATAGTGTCTGTAGTTTACTAAAGTGTCCGGTCAACAGAACTGGCAATTTGCGATTTAAGGTACGCAGGTAAGAACATAAAATCGAATCAAACTGTAGAGATAGCGATCTAAGTTGGATTCATGTTATTACTGAGCTGAGTGCAGCGGTAGCAAAAACGGATTTATTACACTAGTATAATTCAATTGATATAATGTCTTCATTTGTGTTCACGAACTCTTTATCATATACTTGATACACCATTTTTACATACCTATCGTAAACTACTTTCTCGTATAATATCTTTACAACGGCTAAAGAATAATTGTGTAGTAATATATCAAAAATAATCCATCACTTCCTCGAATTAAATTTAACTTTCTCTATATAAAAAAAAATCTTTTGCTATGGTCCTTCCATGTAAAAGTTAAAATATAATTGTTAACGTGAAAACATTGATATTTCGTCTCAAGTTTTATATGCTGACCATACATACATTTCGTAACAATATAGTAAAATAGGAGTTGAGTTGATACCACAAGGTTTCAACTACTGATACCGTGATGTGGCTTATTATATTGATAGTTTTTACGAGATATAAGAGCAACGAGAAAGCTTCTTAAGGTTTCAACACTATTATTTATACGACTTTTAAATTTAAAACTATAACACGCAAACTACTTTCTATTTCACAGAAGTATTAAATCTTAAAATTGCAGTAATTTATGTCACATTGGAATGTTTACTTTTAATCGGTATTGTATGTTTAGAGGTAAACTAAAAACATATTTATACTGCGATTCATTAACAAAATGTTTTCATACCAATTTCCATGAAAGGCGGACAAAACAAAGTTCGAACTAACTTACGAACGTAGCATTTTGTTTCTCGAAACTTCGAAACCTCCCCGACGCGAAATCCACCGAATTCTAAAGCGTAAGATACATCGGAGTCACCTGAATGCTGCTGTATTCAGAGAGCTTCGGTAACCAAGTTGGGCGTAGCAGTGTATAAGTTAAGCTCGACTTTAGTAAAGAAACCGCAGAGCCGCGCCGTCTGACGACCGACTTAAATCTTCGCCCGGGTTAGGTCTTGAATACACTAACTAAAATGCAAGTAACAAAGCCTTCTTCCAGTCTTTACTCTCTAAAATAGCCTGCGAATTTTCTAGGCAATTTAAAATAAATTTTAAAAATTAATGCACACTATATAACGTTTCAAATGAACTAGTGTTATAAAGCTATCCTTTTTTATTAGAAATATTTTTATGAAATTTAAACATATAAAAAAACTTAAAAGTTTTTGTACTGTTACAAGATAAACGATAAATTAAAGTGTATTTCAAGAAACTTAAAATGCGTTTAAAGACGGAGGGGATAACGCCAAAGCCACGCTGTGTACTTAATGCCTAAATGTGAGTTTCGTCGTTGAAGCAAGGATTGCGCGGAGATTTTGTCTGCTTTTCAAATAAACATACTAGATTTGCAGTCTGAATGCTATGTTAAGACGGTACAATTTCAGCCGAGACTTATTTCTATGCAAACAATGGAAATTAAAATTACCGCGGAGACTTACTTCGTGGGTGAAGTAAGCTATATTTTCTTTAAAGACTAAGTACAATAAAGATCTATTCTTTTTATGCAATACATGTAGCAAAATTAAATTAAAAATAAATCTGAAGTTCAAACGATATTTTTTTAAAAGTATCATATTTGATTTAAAAAGAAATATTGTAAAAATATATGCAATTGTAAACATATTTAAATATTTACTTTTAGGCGTGACTAATTGTATAAAGAAAAACTGAAACAAACTTTTAATATAATTAATTACATAATATTTATGATTCTTACAAATTAAAACATTCAGGAGCTTAATGAAAAAGGCTCGTTTGATAACCAAAATTAAAGTTTTTTCATTTTCCGATGAGCTTTCATCAAAAGCTCGTAACGCCGCGCCACTCTACAACCCATAAATGTTCCCTTCCTAAACCTGTGTCAATAAAGATAAAGGAAAACTAATATCAAAACAGGAATAGGTACGTGATAAGAAAACATTTATTCCCTATGTTTAATGCATGATTTGTCATAATTTTCCTGCCTCCCCCGCCAAGACTGTTGTTTTGTATCTAACGGGGAAATGGGCGTGTATGATTTATTGTTTATCTTATTTATTTCGGACGTTATGAAAAAGTGTCGGAGGGAAATATTGAGAGCGCTTCAAGGTTTATTAAGAAATTTGCCATAGGGATTGGGGTAGTTTTCCGACCTAAAACT
Source organism: Ornithoptera priamus (assembly GCA_029034505.1). Classification (NCBI taxonomy): domain Eukaryota; kingdom Metazoa; phylum Arthropoda; class Insecta; order Lepidoptera; family Papilionidae; genus Ornithoptera; species Ornithoptera priamus. Next base: position 4,158,876 of record JARDWD010000331.1, read on the forward strand.
ATTGTTAAATCATATACATATATGACTTGCAATAATAAATATTTCAGTAGTCGTTTATTGGCAAAGAAAGTTTTAATTGTTAACAAGCAGCAACTAGGTTTTTTTTCGTTATTTAAATAATGAATTGAGATAATTTTTTCAATGAAAACCTCTTTACGATAGAGTGAAAATAATATTTATTTTTGTTTCTTAAAATTCATCCTTAGGCAATAAAACCGCGAATCAAAAGTAGACTGTAAATTACAATATGGCGGCCGCTGCCCCGTGTTTGCCCTCGCCCACATAATCCGTTCATACGGCGGTAAATCCATCCAACGATGTCGCGTACTACACTAAATCATCATAAGAGAATCCCGTTGGATGTCTACACACAACAGTAAATAATGTTTTGCTTATACTCATTGCCAAAGAAGATAAAACTGAGGTGTTACTACATTTATTTTTCTCAACTGTTTAACATTTTCTCTATCTACAAGGATTAATTTAATAACCAAATTAAATAAATTTAAAACAGGATACGACTTCACGTTGATTACATTAATTAAAATAAAGTGCTTTTCTTAAAAAAAAAAACATAAGCTCATGTTATGTCGAACAAGGTAATCGCACAAATTTTTACAGAACTTGTTATTACATTTCATGATAAATATACGGGCGAAGCCCAGTCGCAATAGGTATGTAAAATGAAGTTGTAAAATAAAAAAAAAACGATATTAAACAACGAGCACTCATACAATATTCGTTCGTACATCGCAATTTTTAGTTGAGGGCCGTGAACCATCGCCGCAGTTCGGCTGTTTCGCTCGATTTATGCGAATAAAGCAGCCCCGCGGAAACTGTACAAACAGGCGGAATTTGTTGTGGACACAAAACAATTTTTTACTTGTCCGACTGTTTATATCAGTCAAATGTCTAACCGGTGGATTGCACTGTTGAGTGATATATTTACCGGCTGGTTCGCACTCAAATAAAACATAAATCATTTTATTTTACTGTTTCATGTGGACGGTGCGAGTTCGATCGTACATTGTAACGAAAAGTGATGTAGTTATTCTAAATTCAGAAACACTGCTATGTTATATCGTAATACGTCATCGATATAATTTATATAAGAAAACGATCATACAAGTAAGACATACATTGTATTATTGCAATGTATTTATTTTACACTTGGGATAATGAAACACAAAATCGGGCGTAATTCGTGATCACTACCACCATACAACTTCATAGAAGTAATCATTAGTTCTTTATGAGAACAGCAAAGGAGTGGATCAAATTACCAGTGTCGGTGTTCCCGTCCAAATAGACCTGGGTGTTTTGAAGAAAAGAGTGAATAGGCTGTTACTAGGTTAGTACTCTTTAACACCACAGACCACATCACCACTTAATATCAAGTGTGATCGTCGAAAAAAAAATCGAACAGAAAATCATTACACCTACATAAATAGAAAAGAAACGTTTTTCTTTAAGTGTTAAACAACAATTAATAAAAAATGTTTTAAATAATTATTAATAATTTATTTCTTCTGATTTGTTATTGCTTCGTAGGTACATATTAACAAAAATTTTTATTCGTTATTGAAGATATACAATAGTGAAACCATTCCGAAAAGGTATTTCAAACAACTGGAAAAGGAGAATACTGTAAATAATGAACAGGAGCACAGAAAGTCATCGAACTCACAGATATGGTTCTAACAATGGCTGTGAGGATCTGTTACTTGAACCGAGCGAACTGTCAAAGTCTATTGGACAAGCGGAGATCGGGACGATAGGACGGTAGGCGATGTCGGGACTAAAACTAACCGGCTGGTATTTTATTGAAAATATATCTAAAGTCTTTAACCCAAACCATTTACAATTGTTACAAATAGAAATTTTAATAAATATAATAATTATTGATTATTTCCGTTAATTAATTTTACGCTATGTAACTATAATTAAAAAAGTTGACTAATTTTACAGGTACAATAAAAAACTTTCTTTAAGTTTATTTCATGCAGCTATCACTTCGCCTTCAAGTTAATTTTTAACTAAATCGTACAGTTCACATTAAAATAACAATTTATCACAGAAGATTAAAATAGTCGTACGGATTTTTCTTTCTAATTAAACTTACAGCCAGTTAAATAGTAAGAAAGATTTAACTCAAAGAACCTCATAGCTGCAGTTAATACAGGATTCTAGAAAGTTTCCCCGGTAGGGACTTTAAAACTAATTTCCATTCCGAATCCGTGATTACTTTTCTTTGTTATTTTTCATTTCCGCGATGACAAACAGTCTTTACCTGGAAAACTCGAATAGACGCGGTTAACTTTTTTTACGCTATTATCCATTGCAGTTTTTTTAAAGTAATTGCAAAGTTATTTCTCGATGAGTGAGGGGCGTTTTTATAATGAATTCCTTTTTCAACATTTCCAGTTAACACCGTTGAATACCTTATATGGAAACTTTTATACGCCTGATTTGGCGCATGATTGCTCGTTTCCGTTTTCTACATATTTTCTTGAAGCTATTAATTGCCTTATTAACATTTCGATCAACCAGCTCCACAATGGGTGCAGTAGGTGTAATTTTTTTCAGAAAGCTCACATTTTTATTATGCACAAAGCTCAAATTGCATCATAGAATACTATTTTATCTTTCGTTAAACAGACTGCATATTATTAAGTTTTTATTAGAATTAAATTTTTGAAATATACATATACTTTTAATTCAAAAAATTAGAAAAGCTTAAATTTTTCTTTATATTAACTTTTTAAACATTTTTGTCTTTTTCCAGTTTGATTTTAATATCCATACTCATATTATAGAGTACACGACTGTCTCATTAATCGAATGACGTTGACGTCCTAAGATCTGGGAAGTAAGTGAGATTTACAGCTTTGTGGTACATCTAACGCATCTCTTGCAAGTCCGTGATATATCAAACGTAAGTCATGTATGTAGTAAGCTGAGGCAACATTGAGTCGGCAGATGGACGGCCCGTTTGAGAATCGTATTTCAAATCAACCTTGTCTACAAGCCGCTCTACTGAATTATATTTTGCAAGCCGCTATGCTTTGGGGTCAACAAAGATTAAGTGTTTTGAGGGAAACAAAATTTTACGATAAATACATAATATAAATTTAACTATTCTCGAAAGTACCTAAAGAACCAATGCAATAGAAGATATATGTATCAACATTAGTCTTATATACGTTTCAAGGTTAATTTCACTTTGTGAATAACGAAATTCAGTAAATTCATTACAATATTTAAATTTTTATTATTTATTTTAAAAATGTATAAATCAAGAAAATTTTCTTTAACAATTACTTAAAGGCTAATGAAACTGTAATAAATTATATTATTTATAAGGCGTTTGCATGCAATATGTGAAGATATTAAAATTCTTTAAGTAGAATACATAACTTATAATCGTTAGTCCATTGCATTAAGTTTGTATAGGTATACTAACTTCTTTCAATGTTAGTTAAAAATTGTAGAATACTAGTGATTTTAAGTTACCCAAAATATGTACTTTAGAATAAGTTACTACTGTTATTGTATTGGAAAAATTTCAAGTTATTTAGAAAGATATTATTGTTTAGACTATTTTAATGTCGATAATGTATATGGGTGTAAGGGGTCCTGCACAACAAGTCACGGTACTCAAACTAACCTCACCTGCTAGTGGTACACCCTGCTAATCGATAGACGAGGCTCTAGCTCACGCCAACCCGCATTGGGCCAGCGTAGTGGAAAATGGCCCAAATCCTCACATATGAATTCCTATAAACGACGGCCCCTAGTGCCTGGCGATGCGGGCAGCGCAGGACCGATCAATGTAGGGAACTTTGGGCCTATCACCAGCAATTGAAGTCTTCCTATCGGCTGATGATGATTATGAATATATATACATATATTTTAGTTCTTTTCTCCTTGGAACAACAGTCTTTCAGCAATATTACTGGTGAGTTTTATTCATTGTCATTCGGTCAATAATAATATAGTTTCTAGGTATAGGAACAATGTTTTGTTTTAAAAAAGGTTATATTTACAATTTGCCACTACTGTTGATAAACAGATATTTTGTATAGTTTTCACGATATTGTAACGTTATAAAAAGCTTGAAGTCGAAATATTGAATCAAGTTGAATTTTACATCTCATTCGCCTCACTCACAATTCAGTTTCTAGTAATATAGTGAAAAGATAGGTAGCTGTTTGAAATATTTTTCCTAACATATTTCATATTACAATGAAAATTTTATTTTTAATTCAAACTAGTTGAATCAAACTTATACTTTTTCGAAAAAAAAATTGAATTTTTTTAAAAAGATTATTTACTCTGTAACCCATTAATAAACTAGTTGAAACTCTCTTAACAGACACAACAGATATTTCAAAAGATCGTTTCAATCATGACTATATCGTCACGATGCTGAAGCCATAAAGGGACATAAGCACGGAGCTCAAGATTAACCGACTAACTTGTCTGTTAGTTAAATGAGCATTTCATACTCATTATAGATATAGGCAGACCTTCAAATATTTCATCGACCTCTCCTTCCTATTGGCTTTATATAGTAGACATTTAAACAAAATTATTAACAGATTTTCGGTTTTCATGACATGGACTATTTTTTTTGTATATAAATAAAAAGATCTTTTTATGATAATTTTTGGCATAATTGACAAAGAAGCTTGATAACATACTCCTACAAACAACAGATAATTTATTGTACAACAATCTAATAACGATTGCCCTAATCCATGTATTATAAAATAGTGTATAGGAATAATTACGATGAAATATTTATAGGTTACACATATACCTATGCTTCATGTCTAAGGCCTTCAATTTAGTTGTTGTTAATTTGTCACAGTGAATTAGCCAGAGAAGGGGGGTAACAGATAGCTTTAGCATGTTGCACCCTGCACGGCGCCAATACCCTCGTAACTGTCCTTGTCGAGCAATTTAATACCTAACTATATGCCTACTGTCTAGATTCCTATCTGTTAAGGATGGTGAATACGATTTGCAAATTAATGGCATTACTGTACTCAAAAGAAACAGCATATCTTGGTAAATCGTAGAAATTTCCGTGCTATTTGTTAACGCTCATTAAGTAATCAATCTCATCGCGATATACTTTCATTGTTTCTTCTATTACTTTCTAAATCATAAATTCTTTATTTACTGTTGATGAATAAATACAGAAAACTACGGTATTTTTAAAGAGAACTAAATAGTAATGCGTAATTGTGTAAAAAATATTAAGGATAGTTAAAATGTATGAAATATACATTCATTTTGACGGGACAACTATAAAAAACGCATTCATACAATGTTTACTTTTTATACCTTTGTGTTAAAGATAAAGGGAGAAAGTTGTGCAACGTACGGTCAGCTTTCTAAAATTCGATATTGTTTGCTCTTTGTTTGAAATTCAACGTTTGCTGGTGTATTATAATAAGTATTATTCCACACAAGTTCAGCAAAAAAAGATCAAAAGCCGTCTTAACCATCTTATTTGTTTTCTTTGTAAATAAATATTAAGTTAAAAATTGTTGAAAGAAAAAATTACATTAGTTTTACTATTTGACTCCGTTGTGTAGAATGTCCCGTTTAAGTTCCACCATAAATACTCGTGGTTTTAGATCTTGGGGAAATTGGTGCAAATCTGGTTTTACTGAAGCGTTCTTAAACTGGCTCGTTAGCGAATAAGGGCAGGGACAAGATTACGTTTGCACTTATAGGTTCTGTGAACGAATTTCTAGGTAACTTAATGGATATACAGTTTATGAGACGTACTGTTCACGTCGCGATATTTAGTCTGATGAATACACATAAAGTCTTCGCACGATAAATGAAAATAGCGTGATTAAAGTAAATAAAAACCTTAGCTAAATAGTAACTCGGAAAGTTGGCAAGTTTGTCGCAGCGCAGGTGATTCTCTTACAGTCGTAATAATTTAAAAAAAAGAAACTACACGCTCATGAAAACTATTCTATAGTGTTAATTTAACGTATATTACATACAATTATATCACTCCAAAAATTTATTTAATAATCAAACGTTTTATCCAATTTTTGTATTAGGACTGTTAATATTAAACCGAAGAGTTTTTATTTATTTTAAAGAACTTCATTACTATTATTTCTTTTCATTTAAGAACATTTATTGCTCATGGTCCATGTTATAAATATTTCTGGTTTATGTTAAATAAGTTTTTTTTTTAATTATGTGTAAAATAAAGAGTCGGTAAAAAAGTCACATCACCTCAAACATTATTGAAATTTATAATGTACGCGTAGTGGTAAACGCGTTCATAAACAATGATGAACGAGTTGCGTAGACGTTTATTATTGTATAGTAACATCACAATAATGCATCAACTATATCAAGCCTCATTGACTCGCATACACGGCCCGTGAATCATCGGTTCGAATTAAGATATAAACTACATTGAAACGAATAAAAAGCCAAATATGAAATGCGCGATTTCAAATGTCCCTAGTCGGTCCAGAGACACGATCTTTTTTGTCAATCCCGATGGCAACTCAATAAGTACTTCGTACTCATAAATTCCAAACACAATACGCCGTTGATATAGATTGAAAATGTAAGGATACGAGTGGGTAAAGCAACTATGCTGCTTCCTGCATCGCAGCAGTCGTGACTCTTTACTGAGCCAGACTGGCATTTACATTTTAAATTTACAGTGCTTTAGATAGTTTACCTACAGCTCAGAATTTTTTAATGTTGTAAATTAAATATAATAAACAATATTTGCGTCGGCTGTAAATACTCTTCTTTGTACTTCATAACTTTCAACCCAGAGCTTGAATGTAGTCCCGTATACAGAATTTCCACCTAATAAAAGACCATGTTACGTGTAGGGAGCGCTAGACACGCAATTATACGGCACCCAGTTTATTAGGAGCCGCCCTTTCCGCCTCGGCCATGACAAACAGGACATAAAGGGTAAAATGTATAGACCGCCACAGATCATGTTTGACTGGTCGGTCCGCACGACGAAGTTTCACGTTGAACGTTAATTAGTGCGTTCCTCACGTTCTTAAGCGTATATGGATATGTTCGCGAGATACTCTGATGAAGAATAGGCAATGTTGTAAAAGAAAGATGCATAAGCCAGAAACCTTGTTATTATTGGACACATCGAAAAAATCAATTAGCGATAGTATATATGTACGCGTTAGTAAGATATTTGGCTGTTGGTCTCAACACGCCGTTACTGCGATACGTAATTTGATACAGAGATTAATGTGCGGAACAATTTATTGTCAATTATCGTTACGTACACCACGGTGGGATCAATTAACATGAATGTTGTATTGCAAATTACGTTAACAGAACACCAATATATCTAGCAATAATAATATTACGCATTCGTGATTTGGCCTCGTGATAAGCTCAATCACTTACTACCCATTAAAAAGCGTTATGTCACCTAAATTTCGTGAAATTTTCACGATAATTAACTTTTTAAAAATTACATATTTATTTCAATTGAAGTCAAAATATTATAAACGCTGCAGTTGATATTTTCGTATATATTTCCTGTGCATTGTTGTTCTAGAAGAAAAAGTAACCAATAATTAATTACCAATACGTATGATGTTTATTTATTACAATAAAATTTTCGAATATTGTGCGGTTCAAGAAAAAGTTCAAAGCTTCTAAAAAATCTTATTAGAAATAACACAATTATTAACTCATAAATAATTATAAAAAAATTTATTACTCAAGTGTATTATTTTATAACAATATATAATCTTTATAATTAATAAGATTGTTTGTAAATGTTAAGTATAATAAATCACTTGTTATTTTTATTACATAGCTAGTATTTACTAATAAAATTTACTATTAACATCATAAATAAAACCCTAAAGGTAACTGTCATCGTAAAATACATTAAATTATATAATATCGGATACGCTAAAAAGAGCACTTATAGATCTGTATCTCTGAGAGCTTTGTTAATTAAGCAGCAAGTGCAGTGGCCATTGCGGTTTAGAGTTCGAGGTCTGAGGCCGCATAATTAAACGGATCATTCCACGCAAGCCCCGTCCACTATAGTTTATGGGACACATCCCTATCGATTCCATTGTAAAGACGTTGAACAGGTGATTTTAATTGAGTTCTGTACATCGCATAACAAAATAAGTTTTTAATGAACTTTTAAGTCTATTAAAAACATTGCTATAATGTCTTTCTTCTCGTTAAATGGTAAATATTTAGGTTATTTTAACAAGTTAACATGTATGCGGAAAAAGGACTAATAAATATATTTTTGTTAATATCTAGGTGCACGGTTTCGCTTACATGTTTTCCCTTATGATTATATTATACGTAAATTCCTTTCGTTGTTGACTTATCGTCGCAAAATTATGTAAAACTGAATAGATTATAGCAAAATGAACTGTATGATAATTGAAGCTCATAAAACAAGGCAATGTCAATAAATGCTAATCAAATGTATCCAAAATCAAATCTATGCGAAAGATTAAAATTCAAGTGGAGAATTAATAAAGAGATAAATAAATTTAAGAGCAGTGGGAATTTGAGGCCGCTTTTACAGATCCGGTTGGCTTTATGTGCATATTGAAGATGGATGGCGCGGAGTGGGGCCGAGGGGGATGCCGTTCCCTCCCCCCGGCCGAGCGCCCGTCCACTCACAGTCCCGTCAGACGACAAAAATGCCATAATAATGGCTCCTGAACAGTTTTTGCTGCACCGCTCCAAATACTCGTTGAGCCCCCTATACGTGACGACACGTCGCTCATCTCCCTTTTATTGAGAAATTCGTCAGTTTTATATCATATATGAAAAAAAGACATGTATAGAGGACCGGAATCCGGTTGTGTCATTTCAAACACTTGGTAAGTATCATTCGGAGCTTTTTCGTTTTAAAATTCACTGAAGCTCCTTTCGTTTGTATTCCTCGAATGCAACGTTTTTAAGCGGCTCTGGATATAGGGTCACCTTTAAACTGTTTTAATTATGAAGCAATAAGAAATATTCTCCAGCCGAAGCGGTCTGTACTTTATTGGTGCAAATTCATTGTTATTCTCATCGCGAAAAACCAGATCAAAGAGCACGCTGCGTACAAAAGGGTATTCATTCCGAGCGTAACAGTGCAGTTGTTGTAACTAAATATAACCAATATTGTAACATATACCATTTTTATTAAATAGACTATATAAACATGATAGCAATATGTATGAGACCTGTCTTGCTGCTAATTAAAACGAAGATGAGTTAAAAATCATCGGTGTTATTATCGAAGCGGCGATATAGGACGTCACAAAAGGTTGACCAATTAAGAGTTTCCCCGAATGTCCGAACGAAGTAGTTCAGAATGATAGCACCGTCAATTATGCCTGCCCGTCTCGCAGCCTGCTCCGCCAATTACCAACCATCCAGCGATTGATAAAAAAGAGCTTCGAAAAATTCACCCAAGCAAATTCTGGTTATCTTCGACAGAGGACCGCGGGCGCTGCGCGCGGGTCGCGCTTTCCCGGACATCAATTTCATACGACCCAGTTAAATTGTCGATAACGTTAATTATGAACAGCGGGAAATGATAACTTGATAAACCTTCGCATAATAACGAGTAAGTTGCAGCGAAAAAAAATTGAATAAGCGCTGCGAGGATATTCGACATTTTAATGAAATCGGTTTTGCTTAAGATTGAGTTTGTGCCTCAAAAAAACTAGCTCGCGCTTCATGTATGAACCATGACGCTGTCGCAAGAACAAACAGCAAGAATAATTCATATTCCGGACGCTGTAAATAGCCAGGGACGATTTACGAACCGCTTGGCTCTTGTTCGACTCGAACCGGTATCTCGATGACCGGCTTCTGGTAATTGGGTTTCAATTGTGCTAGAAAAAGGCATTGGCACGGTACGTCATTACCGATGCCCTTATTGAGATAGGATAAAATGTAATTGGGAAACTGCAATGCTATCGCGTCCATCGCACCTAACGCTTTGAATATTTGTCTTTTAAATGCCCTCGTTGCCATTTAGCTCCTGTAGGCTTGCAGGAGGGGTGTCGGTAGGCGACACCTGTATTCATTATTTTGTCGTATAAATTCCGCGGTTCTCCCAACGCGAACTCCATGGTTTATTGAACTCGGAATCGAGATAAGACTCCTCTCAAAGGAGGTGTAACTGTAGTGTCGTAATTTTTGCGTACTAATTTGCATTTTCGAGTTTGTAATGTTATATTGGTAATGTGTATATAATTTGTATATTTCAATCATTCAATTTTGAAAATAAAGTCGTACTATCTGTAAGGTTTACTTTGCTGTATTCTGTAAACTAGTTTTGATTCGACCGCAAGCTAGTTACCATAAGAATTCTACATTATTAACACACAATAAAGTATAATAGGGCTGCTGGTACGTCAAGTCTTCTAAAATGAATATTTACCGAGACGGTAATAGAAATGCATTCGTGTTGGTATAAACGAGTGCGCGGGCGCTGGTGAGGGCGGAGCGCAGGTTAGGATATGAAGGAGAGGGCAAGGTTGGGGAGAGGGGAGGCGCTAATGAGGCGAGCCGTGCGCTGGCCTCACGCACACGCTTTATATGCTTAGGTATGAATATAAATGAATACAAACGCCCATTTCAATAACGATTTTGCTTATATTACAAAAGCTGATTCTGAAGTAGTACGTTTTCTTAATTAAATCAGAAAACTCATAAATCCATTCATAGTTTACTTAACGTTACGAACGAATATAAACCACCAATTTCTGAATATAAATTTTAATGTTGTGTAACAGTATAAAAGTAAGAATGAAATAATAAAATATTCTAGTGACGCCGTTCATGATCATATTTCACATAAACATTAAGTGAGTGGGCGCCTAAATATTCTTGAACCCGAATTCTGAAGAGGCGCAATAAATATTAGCAAAAAGGTACTTCGTATGTGCTAACGTTACAGGCGCTAGCTTTTAAACGAATTGCTCTGTAACTATAACAATAAAACCGCCGATAGGCCCTTTCACACATTCTAATGTGCCCTATGCTCCTTCATTTGTCGGAGGCCAACACGCAGAGGAAATATTTTCCCAAATCCATACAGACTTAAGGTTCGCATAAAGCAGTCGCTCCCCCGCGCCGAAGTATGGTAGTGAGATTTATATGGGGGACTAGCAGCCCGAGCCCGAGGCTTTACTATGATGAATTGACACTTTTTCAGCAGTGCCTACAAATTTCAACTCTGAACGATATACGTGATCTGAATTAAGTGAAGGAAGGTTATTAGTGAAACATTTTTTTTTTACTCTTATACCGGCCCTGTTTACGGTTCAAGTTGAGAAATTTGTGATGCTACTCAACAAATTTAACTAGCTATTAATTTTATTGAAATTCCTTTTTTCCACTATGTGCTATTAAACAGATAAAATATAATAAACTGTTTAATATTTTGAAATTCACAATACGTTAATATATATTTTTAATTCATTATAACGTATATGCAACGATTGTATGTGGATCGAGCAAAAACTTCTAACACGTTATAAACATGAACGGGCCCCCAGCCCCATTGCTTAGCGTCACGAAATCTCCACTTACATTCTTGCATATCTAATGTTCCTATGATTTGTTGGCTATACCTTATCAAATATCTTACAAAGGTGCACCTTCATGCAAGTATAATGTAATTTCTTCCCACTTTCACATTGAAACATTTTCAAGTAAAGAAATTCTATAACGCGATGTGTATACATTAATTAGTTTAATATATGAAAACCGTAATACAAACTCGATATTAAAGATAAGATATTAAAGATGTACGATGACTTCATTCGACGGCTGGGGCTTTAGGCAATCGTCTAAATTATAATAATAACCGGGCGTGAGCTCATCCGTTTGCCTGTCTTAATAAAGCCATTATAAATATCTGATTTTCGACGTACGTCCATTCAGTGGTCGGTAAATACCAAAGGGTTAAGCGTTAATATTATTGTTACGGTTGCGTATCTTAATTGTTTTCTTATCGTCGAATCGCTCACATTAATGTCTGTTACGAAAAAGCAAGTAATTCAACTTCATAATTTCATTTTTTAAAGCCTTTTTCGCTCTTTCCTGTGATTTATTCACAATCTTATCGATGTTTATCGTAGGTATGTTTGCAAAGTAGAAACCATACAAAGCACGGTCTAATGTATAAAACATTTTGCACAAGTTGCCAGGAAACGTCGCGCATAAGACATTGTGTCTCTACTGTGTAGGCTGCTACTTTAAAACATGCCTAATTAACGATATACACATAGCAAAATTAAAGTCTTATCTATCAACATAATGTTATAAGAAAAATACATAAGAGAATTTATATATAATGTACATAGAGTATTAAACGTGTTTAACGAATAGTAATAATATACGCCCTTCACAAACGAAAACAAACATTGGCCATACCGCCTCGTATTCTAATGTTTGCACAAACGCTCTCAAGAAGCAGTAACCAGTGATTTAAGCGACCAACCAACAATAGTTGCTTCGCTATTGGATAAAACGTATACAAATTTAATCAAAGAGAAATCTATTAGTAAAATGAGAAGCGCACGGAAGGGAGCGCAACTATACATATTCAACGAGGCACTGCATCACGAACGGGCCAATTTATGCGGCAAGCCCTGAGAGTAACGTACTTTTACCTCCGCCGTATGTAAAACCAGACTATTTCTTTCGCCGATCAGATTGTCACCTGAACCGAGGCATTCTATTTATTCCTTTTAACGTGCGCCCTGAAAACTGACTCGTTTCGTGGGTGATTTAAAATCTACAAGTTCATTCTCTCACTGCGTCAGATCACGAGCCTTTCGAATATTGTAATAAACAAAACCGGATTATCGATTTCGATAATATCAAAATTTATAATACTGTTTGTTATCTCTTAATTTTATATATTGAAAAAGTTTATTAACTTATTTAACCTTACACATCGTGTAAAAATACACTTAATGCCATTGGCATTACCTCCCAGTCTATCTTGGGTGGTGCGGAGATGTTGTTAGGTAGGTGCATAAAAGGTAAAAATAATTGTGGAGAGGAAATTAAAAATAATAACAATATTAAAATAAGTTCATAGATACAAGTATAATACACATATGTATTGATATATAAATATTTTATATAGTTATATTCACCCTCATGTACAATATACATATATAACATTTATTAAAAAAAAAACAAGTATTGAATACTATTTCAGGTATATATGCTTACCACTGACATTAAAGGATAACATTGAACCACAAACAAATGTAACTGCACCCTATTGTGATTGTTGCTTTGAGGAACAGTATGATCTCGTTGTCTACTAGTGACAACATCCTACAAACCCGAATCCAGTAGTATTCATTTACCACTGTTTGACAGCAGAAATTTTTAAGAATGATATAGATTATAATTAATATAACTATATTTTTACAAGTAAAAGAGAAAAAAACTATTGTGGATTATATATAAAACTAAGTATGAAAAGGTTGTATTAGAAATATTAATTTTTTGCTGTATTCTAATCAATTTTCCATAAAGTATGGTTATTCATCTGTCAATATATATTAACGGTATGACACGTTCGTACATGTATATGTAGATTGTTAGTAGAAAGTGATATAATATCGCTTTACATAACACATATAAATTAATAGATCGCACATTGTAATTACAAAATTCACTAGGGGCCTGTAACCATTGGCAATATAACAGTGGCCTTAGACATATTTGAATATCTTGCTGCGCATCGGGAGCCAGCCATTGTTGTCTTTACCCAGTATGGACTTAATTAAGGGACGGGATAGGTAGAAAGATCTAGAGGAATTTAGAGATGGCCAGTCGCACGAGCGTTGGAATCTCGTGGACTTGTTTTGGTGTATAACATAAATATTGTATAAAGCTTTATATATTTTAAAGCGATTGATTGCAGTTACCCGTTTTGACACTAAATATTAAAGTTAAATTTACCTTCAGATATATATATATATATACATATGTTTTACATACACATTAGAGTAAAGAAAAATATTGTTATGAATATAAAACTTCACATTGGATACATAAAAATCAACATCAAAAATAAATTGTGATATTGTACTAAAAGATTATACAATAACTTTACTGTTTATTAGTTGGTAAGTTAATGTAATATCCGAAAGCGTATATAACTTGTAAAGATGTCTAATAAATAAGATAGCTATTAAACAGCAGCCAGACAAATTTGCTTCGAAATTTGGCTTTGGGGAAATCAAGATGCAGAACTTGTAGTGGTCATTGTTTGAGCCTTGGGGATGATTATAAAGGTATATTTATATCTTAAATTTGGCTTGAACAGTTATAAGTTTTTTATATTATTCGTTACTAAATAGTCTCGTGTTAGTTTTTATAAGCGAAAAATAAAAAAAACTCAAGATATTTTTAATAAAATTTTCACAATTGTCGAAATATAATAATATTGTATATTAATTAACACCAAAATATTTACTAGTCCAGATTTTTTAAGGTCTCAAAAATAGTTAGAAAAAATGCTAAACTTGTAGTATTATTGATGTCATTACAAACGAATCTGAAGTTTTTATTGCCAAACGCCCTTATTCGATCTATTAAGTACGCATTTAAATGTATCACATAAAAATTTCCAGTTATACGCACACCCTTATATATCCCAGTCAAGCCTCGCAACATAAATATTTTTTTGTATTTCTGCTCCTTAGTAGAAGTCCTCAAACACAAAATCGAGTAATGTATAGTAATATGCTTAAGTAAAGTAACAACTGCTATCCTTCCAACTTGTCTAACCATTTATCTAAGTGGAAAGAATATTTTTCCCTTCTTGCTCTTTTTTTTACATTTTTCTTCATTTTATTCTCTCAGTGATATATAACTTCGATGTGATTGAACAATATAGGAAAAAAACTGGAATATTTTGGTTAATGAAATCAAACAAAAAAATATTTAACTGTTCTCCAAGGTGAACAAGTGACAAAC
The DNA here is from genome assembly GCA_029034505.1 of Ornithoptera priamus. Taxonomy (NCBI): domain Eukaryota; kingdom Metazoa; phylum Arthropoda; class Insecta; order Lepidoptera; family Papilionidae; genus Ornithoptera; species Ornithoptera priamus. The sequence goes on from JARDWD010000331.1 coordinate 4,173,900, forward strand.
ACCTAATACAGCCTTGGTCACATCTTAAAAATTGTTGCTTTTGTTTGTAAAAAACTAAAACTAAACTTTTTCAACATTCTTTGAACACTTGTAGTATTTAATTTAAATTGTTATTACGACGCGGTCCAATAAATTACAAACTTTAGGGCGGCAATAAAGGAAAAAGGGATATTTTTACTCATCTCTCACACGAGGATAATAAAAACATACAATATATTAATACCAATAGAAAACAGAAAACATTCACAAACTATAAATGCACAAATAATTTCTTAAAAAGGGGTGGTTTTGTAAATAAAATATAATTATTTATATATGGCTTAAGATATGAATATAAATATTATTAGTTATTATATTAATATTATTAATTTCATTTTATATTAATTTACACAACATTCTCATAAGCATCTGAAATTAATTAACTTTTAGTATTTAACTTTCATTTTTAATATACTAATAAACCTTTTGATAGCTAGTATTAAAAGATTTTACATTGCCTTTGGAAAAGATATTTGATATGACAGATTATACACATTTATGGGTATATAATATCTGGATTCATATTTATCAAATAATTTTAGATTCACATATTTGCCTTACTTATATAATATGCATTACTGTTTACTGGTGGTAGGTCTAAGTTACCAGAGACCCTCTAGGTAAGTACCACCGTAGCGCCTATTTTTGCAGCCAAACAGTACTGTGCAAACATTATTTTATTCCGGTTTGTACATCGCTATAGTTAGTGACATTACTGGGGTAACGAGACCCAACATCTTATGTCTCAAGGCGACGTGCGCAATTCGGTGCTGTGTATAACTAGCCTAACTGGCGCCACGTTGTTATGGGCGAGCGTATCACTTACAATCAGGTGAACTTACTGTTCGTCTCCTCGCTTCATAAAATAATAATAAACAAAAATTATACGAGCAATTTTAATATTTTCGTTATTAAATATATCATTTTAAAGTCAGAGTTTAAAGGAATAATACTGGTGCATTACTGCTGAACTTTTTCAAATTCTTTCAGTTCGGTTTAAAGCGTAGGCCGCAAACAAAGATCCCGCGCAGTTTACTGCAGGGATATAAATTAAATGCTTACGTTTCGCTCGGCCCGCTCCGCTAGTTTAATTAAGCGACTCCTTTGTATGTACGTCCGTAAGACACGTTGCCTCCGCTACTCTAAGACCAGTGGATACTCCATTGGTTAACGTGGCTCCTACAGCATCCATTTTAAGCTTATGCTTTACTATATATTTTAACTATATTTGATTACACGGTTACTCACTACTTCATACGTTATATAACATTTATAATATCACATCTGTGTCATCCTTAATTATTTATTTCTCTACCCAATAACAATGGTACTACCAGTTTAAAAAATTTCGTATTAACGATATTTATCATTGTAACTATAAGATATTAATAGAATAATTTTATTTGTGCTGTGTGAAATACCAAAGCGGAATCTTAATAAAGTCTTAAATAAAACAAAACACTCATAAATTGGCAACATTAAATTAACTCGACAACATCGTGTATCTAATTTCAACGGAGTTGTAAATACAACCCACGAAAAAATGTACACGGCCGTGAGATTAAATTTTCAAGCGCGTTGTTCCCGCTTAATTTTTTCCGGCGCGAACTCATCACATATATCATTTTAGGTTTATAAACGACACGCGGTAGTCGGCTACTGAGGTAAATGCAAAAATTTTCAACTCACATACAATGTTAGAAAATTTACCTGAATTTATCAGTCCGTGTCTACTTCGTACTGGCGCACAAAACACAAACCTCCTACTTACTAGAAAGCTATCGTAAAACTAAAAAAAAGACTAAGCGGGTTCTAGTTCAGTTCTTTCACTATAGTTTTTTATTTAACAAATAATGCTTTCACCAATATTTCGGCAACAAAGGGACCTCTGTGATATTGTTCCGTAGAGTACAATACCGACTTTCTCTAGTAACTTGCATAGTGTGACGCAAACAGTTAAAAAATAGAAATTGCGCCAGAGTAGGAGATCACAACTAAGAGCACGGATCGCAGTATCCGAGCACCTGGACAATCGTGACGATACTGAAAAACGGTATTCTTTTATCCAGACATCTTAACGAGGTTAGTTTAGGCAAACTTTTGTGATGTGTTCTTTTATGTTTTATTTGGGTTCGTATGAGTTTGAATGTTATATTACCCTTCCGAAGCAAAGAATCTAAAGGTGAAGGGTTCCTCTCTTCTTTCGAGATATGGCTGCGCCGGAGTGAGCGTGATACAACGATCTTTTTTGGTCCCGCCCGGTTAGAACGGAGAACACGTTTGGAAAATAATTTGAATACCGAAATGCAGATGGCTTATTTTATCTTTGAAGCTTCCAAAGCACTCCGCCGAACTACAAGTTAATTAAGGTTTGCCCATCAATTAAATATTGCCTTTGATTATTTTCAATTAGCTAATAACGTTGTTTAAATGTTTTGTTTGTATTATTCTAAGTAAATCAAATGAAAATTCATTTAACATCTAAATTTTATACAATATGAAATACACTTTGTGAAATATTATTATTCGTTGCTTATAATCCGAATATAAATCGTTTCAGTCAGATCTCGTACATTCGTATCTGGGACGATGCATTCGTTCACCGAACGGATTCACTGAGCGAAACACCAAAATTTATTGGGTTAGTAGTTGCCGTAGGTCGATAAAACTACAAACCGTTATCAGAAGGACGTAAGTCACATTATCCGAGCTAAAAATATACGATCGTCGTTGGAAAGAAACTAAGTTAGCTTTCGTGTGATAACTTCCGAAGGTTGTATGACTGAAAGGAGCAATGCGCAGTGCAATTTTCTGATATCTTTTTCACTCTTTCAACGAAAAAGGCTAGGCGACATACGGACGTTATTGTGTGGAATTAGCATATTTATTGCTAGTAACACGGCCAAATAAATTTATCTTAGCACATCGAGCCTCATAGACTTACACCCTGACCTTTATTTGCTTTAAACGACTTTTTACTTTCCGCCAGCTTATTAGTGTAGTTATAGATTTGGTAACTTAAATGTTATCTCCGTAATAGTTGTTCAAATTTAATTATTATTCTATTTGTGTATGATTATCTACGATATCATTATTATATTTTAACTGTTTTTCATATGATACTGTTTAGCCAATAAATATTTAAATAAAGGTACATGTCCAGATTTTAACCATTGTTTCGTAAATTCGGACAAACTGTACTGATCTGTATATACTCTAAAAGCAAGTTTTTTTTTTAATTTTAACAAATTTTAACTTAGATTGTTTTAGTTACGACACCATTATTATTATTCAAATAGTAATATCTTAACTCGGGACTGACCGGCGTGGAGTTCTTTAGAAAGGAGGGTCTGTCCAGCATCTGTCGGATGACGATGATGAATATCTTAAAAATCAATATATTAAAACATAACCGATTTCAATGAAAATGTGACTGGTGAGAGATCTCAATTGCCAGAGCCGTCTAGGTAGGTACCACAGCACATCTTTCTGCCGCTAACCAACAGCGTACAAATATTAGTATGTTCTGGATTGAAGGGTGCTACAGCTAGTGTAATTACTGGGGTAACCAGACTGAACATCTTACGTGTCAGGCGACAAGTGTAATGTGGTGCAGTATATGTTATCATAACTAGCGCCACGTTAGTATGAGAAAGAGTATCACTTACTATCAAGTGTAGGTCCTGCTCGTCTCGTCGCTTAAAAATAATGTCTAAAGACTGTCATCTAAATCAATACATACGTATTCAATTCAGAACGAGTTAAGTTAATTACGAAAAATTTTAATTTACACAAGCAGATTAAAAAGATATTGATTATATAGCAGTTTTTTTTTGAGTTTGTTTTTTGCTCTATTTGAATTATATATTACACAGTATCATTTTCTCTGGAGATAATTCAGATTTTTAATGTATTATATATTTCATTACTTAATATAATGTTTAAGAGTTTTAAATTTCTCGGTGTACTAGAAGAATTGTTATCTCTAACGATAAAATCTGTAATTAGATACATATATAATGGTACTTAATTTAGGGATTTTATCGCACTTATTTAATTATTTATTACCACTACACTGCATGTGCATTATCTAAACTATAAGCTGAGTTCAAAGTTATCACGGAATACCCACAGCATTTATTTATTTTTTTATTCAATACGACATGACGAGCAGGAGGTTCACCTAATGATAAGTGATATGCCTTCCATATATAACAACGTGGTGCATGTTAGGATGCATCATATTGCGGACATCGCCTCAGACATAAGATGACGAGTATCGTTAGTCTAGTAATTTTACTAGTTACACCGCCCTTCACATCGAAGCGCACTACTGTTTTGGCGCAGAAATAGCAGCTGCGGTGGTACTTATTTAGACGGAGTCCGGCAACAGAGATCTATAAGCAGTGAAATTATTGTTTATAGTCTGTGAAAGTAATTATGCACAGAATAAGCTTACCGGTACGCTACCTATTTGACCAGGAATATATCGAGATAATCAATAATTCAATAAATACAATAAAATCCCTATAATTTAGTTTTATCATTTGTATTATTCGCGTAAACAAAAAATTATAACAAGACTGCATTTCCAACATATTGAGGAACGACTATTTCAGATGGCACGCCGTCTACCTGCTCCCGGCATATAACCGAATACGCACATACGTACTCCGTAAACGCCTCTGACGAAACCGGTCGGAGACACTGTCCGCATACAAACTATTCCTTCCAACACATCTTCCTTCTTTCATCAGCGCCAAAACATCACATAAATCTACCTCGCTCTCGCTTCTGAGCCAACTTCACAGCGTTGCGCTCAACGTCCAATGAACGCGAAACAATCCATCGCCATGTTGAATAACACGACAGTGCTGCCACCTGTCCGAACCAATGCGAAACGCAACATCACGTTTTCGTATTGGTTTTGTGTATTTATTCCACATTTTAATGTTTTCTTGTATATTATTTTGTGTATAACATGTGTTTTTGGTACGTGTTCAGTTCTGTTTATTGAAAAAATGCAGCTTACACGCACAATTGATGCCAAACATCGAATTATCGTAAGGACGCCGACCCAAGCTACATAAAGCTAAGTTCAGTTGATGCGTTGTTCTTTCGTTTTTATACCAATTACATAGTTTTTATTAATTAAAACAAAAAAATATCTTGCTTTAAAGACAAAGTGAGTATAGATTTATTTACGTTACTTATCAAACCACACTACAACTTCATATCACATTAAGAACATGTACACAACTTTAATTGATTTCTGTTTCTTATTTTACGATTGTTTATAGTACCTACTTAAAATAATTATTATACTGTGCCTATAAAAAATTATGTTATGGTTTTATAGCAGCTAGCAGCATTTTTATTTTCTTGGTAATTAATGAAAATAGCTAAAAGATTCTATCATTGCAACAGTTGATAATCTTTAAGTACAATAAAATGATTTTTGTAATAAGTTTTCTTCTTATAAATGTTTTTTAATAAAGCTGCACACAAAATAATCTTTATAAATTTTAAAATTGAATCATTTGGAATGTTATTGACATCAATATGAGAATTGCAATTGAAAATTGATATTGTTGTTGTAACAACAAATCATATATTTTTATTTATTTTCTTATTTTTCACAACATTTATTGTTTATAAATGTTTGGGTATATTATTATATTGATACTAAAGATATCCCGTCGGTGCTGTATAGAATTATTCACCGACGGCGCATGCGTAAGCTTTGGAATTGGCAACCTTATATTGTAAGAGTTTTAAGTAATAACATTTTATCTCTATAAAAGGTGAAACAAATAGACGATGAAGAAAAAAATTATCTACCGACATTTTATACTTTTCAGAATTCAAGCTTGGTAGATATACAAATAAAACTAAGAATTGTATGGATATCGGTCAGTCCTTACGAATAGGAAAAATAAATATTTAAGCAATAAAATGTTAATGTTATAAAAAGTTCTGGAAAATATTACATTGATTACATCTATATTTTTAAACGACTGAACAATAGATATGAACTAAAAATACTAGATAAAACTTACCAATTGGTATTGCGATATCGTGAAAGTGGTACCATTCCGAATTCTTAATAGGACATTGATGTATACCCACATCTGCATAGAAAAACAGTATCGACTATTGCGATTTTTTGCTACGGGGATTTTACAAGGTATTGAGGTTTTTCTCTCTTATTTATCGCTTGTTTACGATGCAGTGTTGTTGCTTGAATTTTTCCAGTTAGAGATACTACAAATTTACTAGTTTTATCACGGTTATTTCATACTAAAATCTCTGTTACTTATAATCAAGTTTCTGAAACTTAAACAAGTTGAAAAATGTTGTAATTAAAGAATTAACAATTTACTAAAACTGTAAATTGTTGATTTGGGTTCATTTATACACCTGCTATTAAGGTATAATTAAGTTTTAATACTGGTAAGTGGTAATAATACAACATGATAAATCTCCAAAATACTTATTTAAATTAGCTATGGAATTCTTGTTCCACATTATCTGTTATTAAACTTCAACTGTAATATATTACTACTGTTAACTATTTACTGGCATCGCAAAGCTACCATTACAGAGATAAAATACGGTGCCAAGTCTTTCTCCCACAAAAGAAGCGAAACGAAAGGAGAGATTTAGTGTGAAAATTTTGGAAGTCAGCCTGGCTGGAATCGTGGTAGCCGGCTTGCTATAATCTCTCAATAGAAAAATATCCTTAACTTCAACCAAGAATTCCAACTGGACAACACATTTCATTTTTAATGTACCATCTTTAATTTGTACTTAGAGAAAGTATAGGCGCGGGTTTGCTCTAATTTAAACAAACGAGCGGTGGCTGAGCCTACTTAAACAAATTTACAATGATCATTACTTCTGAAGGTGACCCAAATTACCATGATAAAAAAAAGTTTAACAGCCTTTATTTCAGTACAAACAGAGGCTGTTGGTCGGAATCCCATGTAATCCGGACCACTTATCACGCGTGCAAAATGCAAATTCGTGCGGGCCTGGCGTACGCAGAATTAACGAAAACGCTAAACGGACCGAGCGGTACGTCATGGAAATTGACAAAGTTTCCCAAACATTATCAAGGGATAAACAAGGTAATCTCAGTAGTCGAAACTCGGGCTTTCGATGAAGTCGCATAAACATCGCACTAAGAAAATAAGGAGTGAATAAGCTTTACAGAAGCTGGGTCGAGGCGATTGCATGAGTGATATAAATAAAAGTAAATGCTCTTTGAATAAGTGCACACTTGCGTTCGTGATAACGAAATTAAAGGTGGCGTGCGTCGACGCCGTTAGCGTTTGCACGCTTTTCAATATGTCTACACATTATTGATTAGCTTCTGAGAAAAACTTGGCACGCCTATAACCAAAGAGTACACACACACGTAGAGAGTGGCTGAGGGCGTATAGCGCAGTTATTTTAATATCCTACTACATTATGAATATTTATTTCATCTCTTTCATAAAGCGTTGTCTTGTGCATTAGTTTGAAGATATTTCGTGGGCAAATCGTCTGGAAATTTATTGAAATTTTATTTCTATCTGTTTAAAATCATCTGATCGATATTTTATAGATTTTATGTTATCAAAACGATCAGTTAAATAATTTTTTTATTTGAGTTTAGGTAATTAAGAAAATTTTGAGTGAGACACATTCTAAAAGTCGGTCCATAATAAGATGATAATCTGGTGGAAACCAGTTATAAAGCAATAAAGTCAAAAAGTTTGAGATAAAACATTAATTTCGTGTACAAGTTCGCTGAGCGGGTAATCTTCGGCTATTTTAACTGGGCCTTAGTCCACCGAATCCCGAAGCTTAACGCCTGTTTGTTAGCAGTAATATGCTTTTAACACTTGCCTTGCGCAGAGTTACGTACCGTGTGAATGAGATAATGATGATTTTAGATGAAGTGATGATTTAAATGTACCGATACATAGAGCTAGCGTGTAATGCCCGACTTAGAATAGATTCGGTAGTAGATTTATTGATTGCCTAAAACTATTTCATTCTTTTTATTTATCGCTACATTGTATAGCCATTCCTTTGTAGGTAACATATTATATAACAGGTTAGTTTTATAATTCTATTCTTGTAAGAGACAGTCTCTAGTCCCAGCTGTGGAAATACAAAATGAGCTGTTTATGTTATGTTTACAAAACCTGTGCTTATTTTGCTTATATTGGATGACGAAGAATAAAAATAAGAAGTATCAGTTGATATTCAAAATAATACATTTATATTCCCAACCGATCCATTAGACTTTAGATAAGACATTTAAACAGTCATTTATTATCAAGAAAGATTAAAATAAACTGATTGCCTATATAATATATACTTCGTACATAAATAAAATACTTCTTTATGCTTTAATTCTAATTTTCATTCATATTGCACTTTAATTCAGAAAAAGATTATAACTCTAGAGTACGCGCTGTTAGAATTCAAAACTGAGCTTAGCAATTTATGGTCAGTTATTTATGAGTTACCTACACAAATCTAGGTGTTCTGCACCCCGTTTTAAGCTAATAACATTTCGTATTCAAACTTTAAGTGACAGATGGTTATATAAATTTTGCCTTTTTAATCCAGTCAAGGGAAAGTTAATACTTTGTCTTGTAAATTTATAACGATTTAAAATAACTTAAATCAATGTTATATCTTTTTTGTATGAATAATAGTTATAATAAACGGTTAAGAGATCTAGAGTCTAATACGAGTGCAAAATTGCAAGCGTCGAATATTTTGTCTATGTCAATGCGGAAGTTACATATTGGTCATACATTTATCAACAGTGGATGACAATAAAGAGATACAATCCTAGATATTTTATGTTCATGTTGAGTAATTAATGTGTAATGAAATGATTGCGAGATCTATTTTAACGTATGCAACGTCTCTAGATGTTTTCAATGTGCCAATATGCGGCCGTCATTACTGTCCCGATGACAGTAATTAACTGTTAATTTGATATGTTATTTCTGTTTATTATAACATTAACTATTGCTTACTCTTATTAGAGCACCCTACAGGCAACAATAAACTATATAAAAATTTATAATTTTAGATATGCATATAGTACTTATCATCTTCGGATGGCGCAGATTTTTAGGTTTTCCGTTATCATTAATTTTCTTAGAGATTATTATAATTTTATTTGAACTTGAATATACTTACGCGTTCAAGTACTGCTTAAAAGTGTAATGGTATTAACCATTATCTAAATTACAAGATAGCGGATCGTTTATTGGACCTTTGTACACAGTGTTACCGCTTATAGCTATTATGCGGAGGCACGGAACCTCACAAATCTATTCGGAACGCTTTCGAAGAAGTGCTCCGTATTTACAATGTTTCTGTTGGGATAAATTGGTGCTCTAAATTTGCTGGTAGCCCAGGTGAATGCATATCTACATATTTTACTGTACCGGAAGCCTCCTTAAGGGGAACGCTTCGGTTTAAAAATAGCGGAAAATGCGAGTTTTTTTTTTATATACGACGTGGTTTAACAAGATTTACTTTATTTATTCTGATGGGAGGGATATTCAAGGAGATTTATTAGTAGGAAGCGTGACGGATCAAGATGTGAAAAGATACTTAGGACTCCGTGAAGCTAAATTTGAATTGGATCTTTTTAGAGACTGTTTAACTGTATAAAGTAAAGTACACAAAAGGTAAATAATATTTATTAAATAGTTTTATACGTACGTATGAGATTACGATTAACTAAAGGTTAAATAATTGTTACGAATTGAATCTTTGTGGGTATAAATGTTAAATTATGACTTTCTTAGCTTAGTTTTACTTCTACTGTTTTCTAAGGATGTTAAGCGCTTGAAAGTCATATTGATTCTTACAGCTCATTTGATATTGGGTTCACGGACCTGGATCCACGGCCTGTTTCAGTTTTACTGCTAAAAATACCACAATGTATTGAAAAATCAGTAGGTACATTACAGACGGTCATAACTTTTTTCTATATTTAAAAGCTTTCTTTATATATAATTATAGAAAATGATTTATTTAAAAAAGCTGTAAACTTCAACTTTACTTTTAGGATATTTTTAAATATTATAATGACATTTAATGTCATTATATCAATCTTGTTTGCTTTAAGTCTGTAGTACCGTATACTACTTATTTTTGTTTAATTAGAGAACTCAGTAGGCAGAACATCTACATTGTAATTAAATATCTTCGTACATGGGACAGTAGGGAATAATTAACAAGTTTACGTCAATCTGTAAATAATTAAGACAGATGTAAACGATCTGTCACAGTTTCTACAATCATGCGATACAGTGTTGACCAAAGTAAGTTGATCTTTGGGAGTTGACGTAACACCTACTATTCAGTCGACATACAATGTAAGGAGTGCGGAAAAGAACGTCTAGATGAAGTGGTGCTGTTATCACAGTGCAAATCAGTCATAGGTGGTGAGGTCAAACATGCGATGATAAGGTCGTATGCGTTGACAGTGGTATCTTCTGTTTATGAAGCTTATTTCTTGTTACCTAGTACATAAAATTGTATACAGACATAACAATCTTTTTTGTATTCAAAACAAAACAGTTGGAGTATGCATGCAAATATTTTGACCTGGTTAAGTACAATTGATATATATATATTAGTATAGAATTGAATTTTACCCAAATGTTACATACTTATGTTAGTGATGTTATTTATGTTAACGTCACATAAGAGTTTTGTGAAGAAAATATTTAATGTAAAAGAACTACTATGGGTTAGAAATAAATTTGCCAAAAATGAAACCCATACCATGCAAATTTTTTTTTTAATTAATGGTTGATATGGGCACATAAATATAAAAGACCTCCTGACTATGTTGGAAATGTTATGGCCAATCTGAACATCACGGGGTCCAGACCCAGAGGGCGGCCAAAGACAAGATGGACAGATGTGGTCAAAAAAGATCTAGAGTTCTGCAAGGTTACCGAAGAGGACGCGTCCGACAGAGCGAAGTGGAAGAGAAAGACCAGAAAGGCAGACCCCACCATCAGATGGGAATAATAAATGCCACGGAGAGAGAGAGAGAGAGAGAGAGAGAGAGAGAGAGAGAGAGAGAGAGAGAGAGAGAGAGAGAGAGAGAGAGAGAGAGAGAGAGAGAGAGAGAGAGAGAGAATAAAATGAAAGTCAGTAGATATGACCTGATAGTCTTTAAGATAACAAAAGCATAGGCTTACCATCAGGGAGAATCATAGTCAAACACTGGTTTATATTATACATATAAGAAATAAGAAAAGACGTCGAAATTTCTTTTTAAGAGCTATGGTACAATGATCAGGATACTTAATGTTTCAACTATATTCTAAACCCGGCGCTAACTATTTCAAATACTGTCTATACAATTAAAATATCATAAACAATAAAAATTTTTTAATGGTTAAATTATTGAAAGAAATAAAACTTGGAAGTAAGTGAGGACACCTATAAATAGATGCATGTATAATTTATTAGGAGCCAGTTGCAGTTTTTTGGCTTAGCCCGCAAGCGGTAAGACCTCGCGACTATTTACTGCGGCTTATGTCGATGCATTTTTATTTTATTAACAGCTTCGGTTGCAGATAGGGAAACTTAGACTAAAATTAATTGATGTACTAAAGAGAATATTATGTTTCCATCCTCTATTTTTTATTCTGTATTATTTGATGTATTTCTCTTTACCTAATAAAATGCACTTTATTATTTCGAAGTATTTAAGAAAATTTAAACAATACATAGCACGGAAAACGTTTTTTCCAATTCCATTTCCTTAACAATTCCATGTAGAACTGAAAACTGAACTGAAATATTATTAAAAATTATTGAGATATGAAATCGAAAAGAAAACCGAACAAAATTTTGTTTTAAATGAAACATAAGCGGTTACGTTTAACAAAGATATGAATAGCAGTATTCTGTAAAACATATTGTCCCTTGTTTCGGCGCTGAAATGGTTATGAATTATGTAAAGATTCTCACGTTTACAATAAACAGATTTTAATCTGTTTATCTGCCGTTTTAAACACTACAACAAAAACATTTGTTTATGTGTAACTATAATAAATATATAATAGTTTAACTGGTGTTTACAGCGTGTGTGCCACCAATTTAACTGTCTCATGACATACGAAGAGTAATGTTGTTGGAGCAAATACAAAAAAAATATGCAATGAATGGTTCCACAAGCAGAGCCAATTATAAATGACATGTGAAACAAGGTAGACGTTTGTATGTACCATCTGGTCAATTTCCAATTCAGATCGGCCAATGAAAACAAAACAAAAGGAATACAAACTAAGAGTCCATTAAATAACATTATATATCTATACAATTAAAAATATATTAAACTTAGATTAGTATGTAAATACATTAAATACTCCGTTGATAAATATTTTGTCCGTTAATTGCACAGATATAAATTAAGGAATGCTTTTTTTAATTCTATTATCTACCTCCCACCTTCATTAAAGGTGCGTTCGGAAACTTAAAAACGTCTTGGAATGAATCATGGCGTGCGATCCTCATGAAATATTACACCGAAGCTGGCACCATAAAGCAAACGGCGTGGCAGAGGCGATACAACGATAGCGACACTGCGAGCCCCGACAGACACCAGAGAACTCGACTGCTTTCAGTAACCAGCATAAAGGGTGTTAAGAAATCCTCATCATAGATATTTACAATCAAAGAGCAGATAAAGTTAATGATTAAACTAAATGAAAGTGAATACGGAATCAAATCTGTACTGCAAAAGAGGATAAAGTTCAATTCCTTTCAAATACGAGAAACAACTCAATAAAAGCGTAATTTAAATTCATTAAGTGCTTTTGTTTTGAGATAATAAATTTCATAACTAATGCAAATTACATGCAACCGCAAAGAGATCAAAGCTTGCGAGTAATATATGTGTCATACGTAAAGAACGCTATCGTTAACAACTCCCTAAATCACGAGATAAAACATTTAAATGAATAAAGCAATTCGTTAGCCTAAGGAAGGAGCAACCTGTGTAAGACTCCCACATATTTTACTCCCCAACACAGGGACGTAATGAAGCAATTATATATCGATATTTTTATGCATAAAATACTTGGCGGATATCTGGTCGGGCCGCAGAGGACCGTCGGAAATAAAACAAAGCAAAGAGGTTATTGTTGGCGCGGGTAGGTGTGTGCCCGTCTCGGTTATCGAGCTTTTAACCCGACTCGCGACACGCCGAGACATCGACAGGATTTATCGCCTCACTAGACCACTACTCATTCGTATGTCCTCAATGGAATAAATTTCGAATAAACAACTGAAACGATCGAGATCGCGATGCTCGTTGAATGAATCTTTTGTCCGGAAGGGCCAATTGACCGGCAATTTTCGCTGTAAAAAGATACATGGTTTTTTTATTTCACATTTACTTTATTAAATCAACCTAGAACTAGACAATCATCTACCCTAGACAGACAATGTTGAAAGTAGGCCTGCCCTAAAGATCTCCATATCGATCGATGTCGCGATGACCGCATTCAGCGGTTTCCCGCGACCTTGACCAGAATCTCGATCCATTTTGTAAATGGCTTTTCGGTAATACTTTGCGTTAAAAAATGGTTAAGTTATTTAACATATTTTTTTTATTAAAAAAATACACAGTTTTGATATCATTGTTAAATTGTCTACATATTAAAAAGGTTTATGGAGTTGTATGATGTAATTGTATATAAATAAAATTTTAACTATTACGTTATTACAATACATAACGTATAATGCTTTGATTTTAATCGAGACCATTACAGAATTAATGAAAATGTACGGTATAGTAATCGTGCTATATATAATATATATCAAATGGCATCCATAATGTGAAAAACTCATATACCCACTAAGGTCGTGGACGTATGCTAACGTAGATAAAGCAATATAATTCCGTTTGTTCCGCAACTGATAAGGCGGGCCTAATACTGTCTGTGCATTTATCTTTAAGATTAATGAGCCAATTTTCTCAGTTGGCTATAAAAAGAATTGCTCCTCCAACTCTGTGGCTGACGGCTAGGCTTAAAAATGCTGATAATTCTTTCAACATTTAGATATATTCTATATTTGCTATTACAATGCACGTAATAATATAAATATATACTTTATCAAAAAAACTAAGGATTAAGGATGTGACAAGAAATTTTTTTAATAAGTACCAAGGGGACGGCACAATTTTAAAAGAGAACGGTATATTTGCAATAATTATTAAACACAGAATTGCTCCCTTTCCCCAGGGCGAGTTACAAGGAAACAAATTGGATTAAAGTGTCAAAGGTGATATAAAAAACAAGCATATTTTTTATTTCCCGCCGACGTCAGTCCCAATTCAACATTTTCGAAAATTGGGAGTTTTATCTAAACCTTCTTTAAAGCAAATGCAATGGAATAAGGTTGAAAATCATACCAAAATATTTCAACAACCGCACAAGTCACAAGAGCGCATAATATAATCGTATTTGCATTTAAAACGGTAAGTAAATATAAAGTGGAGTGTTTTGTGAATGAACGAAGCCATGTTTATGAGTCGTTTTATGACCTGTAAACGTAAGGATCGCTCGTAAAGTGAATCGCTTGATGTTTAGAGAGCTTAAGCCTTTTCACCGGTTCACGAGCGACCGTTTCATTCATAACATTTTAAAGTGAGAAAAAAAATGTATTAGTTTACGTTTGCGTAAAGTTTTGCGTCTGAATAATTAAGATGCGTTTGAGTAATAAATGCGTTAAACAACCCACAAACATTGTTGAACTTACTGTTTCGCGCACATAAATCGGACGGTGTACGCTGCGCTAACTTATTTTTGTTCGTAGGCAACACGGGATAGATGGATCCAATTCCAAATTATGTCTATCTTGGGAATTAACGGTGGGACGGGGATTCCACTTTATCTAAAAAAAAAGGGCGGGCAGAGTACAGAGTGGGGGGATTTGTGCAGGGAACGGATGGAAGTTATTTTGGAATTATGATTCCGGATGCGTCGCGAGCAACGTGTGTTTCACGCCTCGTTTCGTAGTAATATCGGCCGCCTGCAAGCGTTTTACTTGCATCTACAATATCATATTCCCGTTAAAATATTTATTTTCTCCATCATATGCTGTATGAATATATTATTATAAAAAATATTTAGATGTATTAAATTTAGTAATATAAATGCAAAAGTTTATCATAGATGATACAAAACCTGTAACAGTTTAAATAATTTTATAGAAATTATTTAGATGAAAAGCAGTAAAACGTTTGTCCTCTTTAACTCGGAAAAAACATTATTTTGAGATTATTTGACCTTTGTGTGTTCTAATCGTGGACCATAATAATAAAAAATTAGGTAGGAATAAAACTAAAAAAAAAATTATTGTATTTTTTATGTATTTTAATAAAGTAGGTTATTCTCATTATTCTAGGAGCCAATTGATACTTCGTCGCGAAATTAAAATGTCTGACGAAAAATGCAGGATGTGTATTTTAATGGGGTGACACCGAGGTTCTTAAGTATTCCACCGGCCCACCCCATAATACCCAGTCTCCTTAGTCTGGCACGTCCTCCCCGTGATATATTAGTCCCAGATCGTCGTACATAATTTTGCAGGGGGTGGCGCCACCCTCGCTCCCGCGCCCGTGCCCGCGCCCGCGAGCGAAACGTCCGATGCGTACAATACGAACTCTTGTTTATTGCTGTATAATACCATTAAAATATACAAAGTCATAACAAATTTATACTTCATCAAAATTAACTTTAAATATGAATAAAATTATATTCAGTGAACTTAAAATTTGTGGTATATTGTGGAGTGTAATGATTTAATTACTTGATATTATTTTAGTTTTAAATAAGTAATTTTTTATACTTTTTTTTATTTATTCTTTAGAAATCAAGAACTAAGCAAAGCCTACAATACAATTGACTTCAAATATGTGTATAAGGGATAAGGAACGTTCATTGTAGCAGTAATTGAGAACGCAGACGTCATTTGCAAATAAAAGCATTGGTGGGCACTTGAGTTTAATTAACAACAAGTGTATTGTAAGGCAGTAGTATCAGACTTAAGTGCATAATTCAGATGCGATACCGTTCAAAATAGCTGAATGTTCAATATGAAACATATTCAATACTATTAGTTTAAAATACCTGTAACACCTAGCTAAACTTTCTCGCTAGTGTTACAGAGGCACGAAATATTACTTGGTATTTTGTTTAGTGTTTGTCGTAGACTATTATACATCCACATATAACTATACTGTAATTTAAACAAGGTATATATGTCCTATATGATACATGAACGTTTTTATTCTGAAGACATTTTAACCCTAATATATTTAATCCTGGATACATACAGTAAATAATCGTCATACTCTAATTCAAATACCGGTTAGAGTTTAAGAATGAACACAGTAAACGAGTAAGCACTAGCAGTCCTGCTAAGTTTCAAATGGCTCTAATTATCTAAATATAAACACCAAACACCTCTTTCTTAGTAAGAAATACCGCACATTAATAGATTATAATAATAATTTATAATAACTTGATAGTTCATAAGTTAAATTAAGCGTATTCCCCTCTATCTTAGCGAGTTATTTGTCATGTGCGTTAGGGACGTACTTATAACAAGCGATGTGGTAAAGTCACTTCATTTTGCCGGTCGTTAATATTAATTTTCTCTAATATGCGACACGGCGATGAAATAGCTTCTAATATCATTCTATATTCATGTGTATGTAATTTATTTAATTAAATTTACTATAAATGTCTATTTGCCTATAACTATTAAAACATATAATTTCATGCTCTGTATTTGCACGACGTGTGTGTAATATAGGACGAAATAAAGTTATAAGTAAACGGTTTTATCATAAAACAATGATTTCAAATTATAGTCTTATTATTATTAACATAATTTAAAGTTTCTTCGTTGTGTATGTTATTTACTTTAACTTAATCATACATATATAACAAGAAGGTTTATTTTTAAAATTAAAATTTAGATTATCATTTTTTGCAAATGTTTCCATTCTTTTAAATGAAATTAACAAGTTGTCACTGGGTGTGGAGATAACAGAGTAAACCATTGAGTCATTAGAAACAACATGGCTGCCCCATTGTAGATCAACGCGCCCACGCGCCGTCACCACAAGCCCTGCATAGTTTATGGCGACCCTACGGACTACAAAATAATACCGGTAATAGTGTTGTTATGCGAACAAACTTTACTTGAGACTTACAGCTACTACATATAGATAAGAGCTCATTTGATTGATAAAGAAAGCTGGTAAATCGTTATTTAAGTTTTAAATGAAATAAAATTGGGTAAAGAAATAAGAAGAAAGTAAAACTTTAGATGTGGAAGTAGATGTTTAATGTTTGTTTTATTATACGAAGCGACCAGAAGAGCGGGACGTTTACTCGATGGTGAGCTAGTCCATAACAGCGTTAGAAAGAATGTTATGCACTACAACACCACATTGCGCTCGTCCCCTTGAGACATTTTAGGTCTCGTTACCCCGGTAATTTCACTAGCTACAGCGCTCTTCAAACCGAGACAGCAATGTTTGCTCACTTCTGTTTAACGGCAGAAATAGTTACTGCAGTAGTAAAATGCACGAAAGTAGAGTCAATTAAAAAACTTTGAATTTCGTCTACATTCCGGACTATGCCGAAAATATATTTTTGATTATTATTAATGTAATTAATATCATAGATTATATTCAATAAAAGTATATTGCATATAATAATTTGAAACATGCAGATCTTCACATCTGAGAAGTAGTTGAGGCTGTTCGAATTGATACACGTACAAGTTGATAAATGTGATGCTTGATGCTTGCATGCATTAACTATAAAGGAATTCAGCTAAAATATTTGAAGTCTTCATTCCACGTGAAGCAGGCACCACACATATTGCACGGGGATATATATTATATAATAAATCTCTGAACTATATGATATCAATAAATCTTTTATATCTGTAAAGCATACTGAATTCATTAAAGAAATAGATAAATGAGACGAAATTGAATGCGAGAATGTAGAAGGTCTAGCAATTTAGAGAAATATCGCGGCAATAAAGCATAGTCAAAGAGTAAATTTAATACGGCTTTAACTGTACTATATTATTTAATATTAAAGATCTTAAGGTAAACGGGCGGAGTGCCTGCAGTTTCGCGATAAGACAACCCCAGCCTCCCATGCCCCACCTACAATTTTTGGGGGGATAGATGTGCCTTAAGAAATGCCTTTCTTCAAATTTTTAGCGTTTAACATAGATAGCTAGTTTCATGCATTATTTCTATTATTGCATATCAAACGTTTTGATAAGAATCTCCTGTGATATATATATATATATATACCGTTAGATTTTAAATAACCCTATATTGCCTGACTTACAATACCATTTAACTTGTAATTTGTTGTTGTATTTCTTTTTAGATACCTGCAACAAAAATAAAAAAGGCTTTAGTTATTTTTATAATAGTAACTGCTTCCGCAATGCTGAGGCCAACCGTTGTTAGCCTTGTATCACGGATGTCGGTAGGTTTTTCAAAGTCGCCTACACTTGCCATCATTCTTACATTGTAAATCCGCCGCTCTAATAAATTGTTCAATTCAATTGATATATATTGAGTTTCTTCAGTTCCGGCCTTTTTGTCACTTGTTGAGTCACTGCAAATAAAATATAAAAGAAAGAAACTAATATAATCTTCTCAAAAGTTATTTAATATTAAGATATGTAAAACCAGCGTCAGAACATTTCATAACAACAATATTAAATACGCAATCAATTTATGGTTTGTTATAAAACAGAATCACATATAGCACATTAGCAATAAATTTAGATATCTATAAAATGCATACATGTACGACATAACCAACTGCAACGTAGTCCGGTTACACTCACACGTACAACGGCAACGTTGGCGACGTGACATCGATTTTCTAGTCTACACAACATCCGAACATGTCAATAGAGGAACTACAATAGCATCTGATAAAGATTGTTGCCCCCATCTCTATTATAGACGGATAAAAAGAAAAATACAGCCAAAGCAGTGTAAAATTAATAATTCACTGTTTTGTGAATCAGTACCTCCTTAACAAAGAACACTTGAAGCGTTCACATTGATACAGTTTCAGACCGAAAGCGTAGTATCATTGTATCGGTACGGACAGATTAAACATCGGGGGGCCCAAATGAACACGCGATAATTTATCTAACGTGCCCCCGTGTGTATTAGCTGTATCCGACTAATACCGGCTTTCGATATTCGGCGCTCGGTCGCGATTCGATATTTACGAGCGAACGGGCGGCATTAGACTGTCCGCCCGTAGGTAAATTAGCACAGATGCTCGCCACTGTTACAGTGATTCATTCCAAATTGGCTTTTCAGCGGGGAAAAAAATGTACCGACGCACGGATTGCGGTAGACGCTTTCCAGGGATTGTAGCTAAATGGCTTTTAAAAGAGTCGCTCTATCGCTTTCTTTTTCGACCTATACACAGCGTAAAATGTTAAGCGAAAATATTTTATAAGGTCTCCCTAATCATTATGAAGATATATAAAAATAGTATTAACATTATTTTAATTCAAAAAGAATAATCACAACGTTAATTTTATTCTCATAATTGTAAGTTTATTAATATTAGTACACTTCATCTTTTCACACTTGTTTTCTTTCGATAGATATTTAATTTGTATTTTAATATAATAAAAAAAGGCGTCATATCATAGCCTTATTTTTAAATCGAAATTTCTTTCAAAATTATAAAGATATTGAAAAATAAAATATATACGGCAGTAACTTGTCGAATTTTTTACTTAAGAAATGAATTACCGAGAGGTGTTGGTAAGCAGCGATGTAAATGCAATAGATGAATAATTAAATGCGTTGTAGCTGTACCGAGGCGGTCCCGGGATCGGCGGTAGCGGTAACGCCTCTTGATGACTATCACAGAGAAACCCGCCTCAGTGCACGCTGGAGCTATTCAATGAGCTATTTATTGTTTAATAATTTTATCTAGATTTAAAACACTATTATTTGTTAACTTAGTACAATATTTGCAAGGGACTTCTTTTACAAAATACGTTTTCTGTCTCAATGATACGACATGGATATATTTTGAAATGTAAACGGTAAAATTTGTTTCGGTTTTTAATTAGTATATTTTTTAAATTATTAAAATTGTTCCGTGCGAAGAAATTTAGAATGATATTAAAAGGTAAAATTCACTTGTTAATATGTAAAATATTTACGTAAATGTTGCATTTCCCAATAATGAACTGGGTAAATTACCTTTTGTATAAATAATCCATACCAAAGGGTGGGTTCGATGCGCCGCTACTGCAAATCAACCACCACCCCTCCCACTGCCCACCGCGGGCTGTCGACTATAAATAAAATTCACGTTTTAACAATAAAATGCATTTTCCGCAAATGCTTCCAGTGAATTATTGTTCGAGCTTTACGAGCTTAAAATTATATGGGCACGTGAAATTTTCGATCTCGATAATGCATGAGCTGTGTATCAACAACACTATTTTCACCAGATTTGAAGTTACGACCCAATAATATGTACTTTCATAATTATCCATGTACAAACTACCCCGATGTGAAGCACTGTACGCAAGTTTATATATGGGACATTCAATAGAGGCTGAATTTTAAAATAAAACTGTAACCGGTTTTATAGCACTCTGTAACGACAGGAATATGAGTATATTTATATATCTGCTTAAAGATGTGAATAACGTTTTCGTGGAGTAATGTACTTTATATTTCCAGACTACTAATCCGAATCACCCTAAAAATTCCATGGGTATCTCCCTAAAATAGAATGTCACGTACCGACCCCAAAATACTTATAAAACATTTCCCGATGGTAAAAAGTAGTGTTTTACTTCCAACAAAAATAGATCACATGGCCGCTTGATGGAGAACCAATAGCGTGTCCCCGCGGCACAGATGGCGACACAAGCGCACAGATAGCACAAATATGAGTTGTGGCCTTCGATATTTGTCACTTGAATTACAACTCCCGGCGGACTCGGACCGACCCTCGCACCTCGTTTGCGAAACGATCCATTTTTCGATGAATCTCCATCGACTGTAGAAAAAGTCGTATCAACATACAC
Organism: Ornithoptera priamus; assembly: GCA_029034505.1. Lineage (NCBI taxonomy): Eukaryota > Metazoa > Arthropoda > Insecta > Lepidoptera > Papilionidae > Ornithoptera > Ornithoptera priamus. The sequence goes on from JARDWD010000331.1 coordinate 4,195,119, forward strand.
GCTTTATTTACTTAAACACCCACGCCATATTAATGAAAATAGAAAATATTTTCGTAGATTCTAAATATACATTTGTATTTATATGATTTCAAAGCAGCGCATGTTCGTTGCTCTTGAACAGAGATTTAAACAATAATAAACGGTGCGATGGTACGTAAATAATTAAAAAGAAGGGTTTATACAAAAACTATTTTGTATAATTAATACAAATTTATTGTAAAAAATATTTGGTTAATCTAATCATTTAGTTTACAAGGTCATGGTCATTTATCCAAACCACGCGAATTAGAAGAACTTTTACTAGATACGTATACCTATACAATTAATGTGACCAATTTAAAAGTTCTTTTTTATAATCTATCCATTAAACAGCTGGTAGCAATGTAATAAGTTAACGCAAGTTGTAATAACGGTCGGTCACACCCAAGAAACCAATTTGGGAGGTATTTGTAAATGTCAAATATGTTTGTGCGCACCTATTTATTGCGAGCATCCCTCACGTACGAGTAAATAACGTAGACACTGCGATAAAGTGAAAAGAGATACCGGAGAATAATGTACAACTACGTCACAAATTCCAATCTGTAAGTAAAACGAAAAACTACTTTAACCACTTGTTAATACGAGTGCATTTTATTTGTCAACGTTTTGAGTTACAACGTTTAGTGTTGCGGCGGATGTGTATACAAGTGGAAAACTCGGTGCGCCACGTGCAAATGATTCATATCCGTCCCTTAATTAAAGAAGATTTTAATTGTATCGGATGTCTGCGAAAGCGAAAATAATGCAGTCCTAAATTGGGGTTGGAACTTGGAAATTTATTATTTACCAGTACGATATATTGCGTTGCGTGCTTTCCCAATTTTGGAATTACAAACGGAAGAGCTTTAATAAATGAAAATTTCAATTGATGGCCGTTAAAGTCTTACTGGTTATTAGCTAAAAAGTTTATTTAATTACATTTGTTTATGTTAAGAGTTAATGTAGTTTCTACAGCATCTCATAATGGACGGACGGGATCCATGTAACAAAACTCGAAACACCCTTAATCCAGTAAATTCATTTCGCGTATATAAAGTCAAGCTGCCGCCAACTTAAAATATCTTTCTTAATTACAAAAGCCTTTGTTGAACGTATCTGATCTATGTAAACAGACGGGGTGAATGTTTTAAATAGCAGCCTAACAAATAGGTTCCGGTTGGGCGAAATAAGCGAAACTCTTTAATTAAGGGATACGTGAGGGTTTAAGACACGTCGATTTATATCGGTACTTAATGAAAATTTTAATGATTACTGTAGTTGTTTATAAAGCTAGACAAACTACCACAATTAACTTATTTATTTAGAAAAATAAAATAGAAGTATCGTCTTACAATATCAAAATAACAGCTTTATTATTTAATTCATATCAATGTTTAAAAATAAATGTAACTTCAGATGTAGTTTCATCAGTGTTATTAGCAGATCATCATCAGCCGATAGACATTCACTGCTGGACATATGCCTCCCCCAAAGATCTTCACATTGATCGCTTCCGCGTTGGTCGCATCCAGTGTGTTCCCGCGATCCTCACCAGATCGTCGGTCCACGTTGTGGGAGACCTCCTAACACTTCGTTTATCGGTATGCAGGCGCCACTCGAGGGACTTACTGCTCCATCGGCCGTCGGTCCTTAGAGCAATGTGCCCTGCCCACTGCCATTTAAGAATAGCAATCTTTTGAGCTATGTCAGTAACCTTAGTTCTTCTGCGGATCTCCACATTTCTGTTTCAATCGCGCAGAGAAACTCAGTGCATAGCACTCTCCATTGCTCCTTGGGTGACTTTGAGCTGTTTTATAAGGCCGATAGTTAGGAGCCATGTCTCGGTCCCGTATGTCAATGAAGACTTTTGTATTTAGATTACCAGATACATATTTGATTCTATGAGTAGATCTATTCCTTTAGCTCTAATTATAACTATAATAATTATACACGGAGTGCAACGTCTGCCAGAACCAACTAGTAAATGTGATATGATAAAAGTACTTGAGGTTGTAATGTGAACGAGTTTCCCAGATATACAAATGAAGCCTTCCCTATGCCAAAGATACGGATGAAATACAAATGCATTAACGTATCTAAAGCGCAGATACCAAGAGTCGCGTCTAGTTGGCAAAATGACAATTCGGTGTTACCGTTGAGACATATTGTGATTTATTCGTCCGACTAAATAAGCCATCAATGCCAAATAAACTTGTTGTAGTGTCGACAGTTAAAACTTTCCCGTAACGTCTATTCGATTTGAATTTCCCGGTAACGTTAGTAATGTTGCGAAGTATAGCTTGGAGTACTTCATTTCGCGAACAATGGAGAGACCGGGTCCCTGCGCTCCGTACTGGATAAATTGACTGGAGATTTAACTCGCGCCCGCCCGCGGAAAATTGGGGAAAATCGATTTAAATATCTTGAATGTGACGGCTTATCTTGATCATAGGAATTAAGCCACACTTGGGCCCTTTAAGATTACATTCCCTTATGTTTATATAAACAAATTTCAAAGACAAAAAGCTGCAAAAAGTTTATGAGAAGTATTTAAATTTATTTTATGGACATAGTACAAAGAAACTTTACTGGAGAAAAAATATTACGAAATTTAACATTTAGAATATGTCAATGTTTTTTAACTTTTATTTGCAAATTAATGTAATGGGAATGCGCAGGATTTTTTTTTTTGTATATTGTACTGATACATTTTTATTATTCGCAACAAAATTGCGTATGATTTTCAGCATTAGCTGATAAACGTCCATAGGCGACATGGGCTTCAAATTGCGTATACTCATTGTAAATATTAATGTACATTGGAGACTACATTAAATTGAAGAAATATAATGTTAAGAAACCATTCTTGGTGATAAAATAAGGTATACTAACATAGTACAGAAAGCGCAAATCGTAGAAAGAATAATTGAGTGCTTTAAAATAGTAATGAATTGGGAAATAAATCTGATACCATTCATGCCTCACAGACCTCAAAGCAAGTTAAGCTCATAGCTTAACTGAATGTAGCAGAATCACCTCGGATTGCTTTCCGATATTTACTGTTTGATTTTTTCCCCTCGTGTCGAGATTTGGGACATTTACCGGAAAGAGGCGTGTGCCTTTTGATGGTAATAGCCGGTGGGACCGAAGGGTACACAACCTTTGTAATTAACAATTTGCTTTACACTCTGTAAGGTGCCACCTTGTCTCTTTTCTTTTCTTTAAATGTATTGTCTACAAATTAAGATTACAAATTCTACTACAAATTATAATTTTTCATAAAAAGTACCTAACTTAAGAAAACATATCTATGTTAAGTAAAGACATGTATTTAATTTCATATAATTGTATAATTTTAACAAATTGTGTATTCATTTGACGTTTTGAGGATCGATAGAATAATTCAGAAAAAAAAAACGTTTGCAGAAACGAAAGTAACTCCTCCATTCGCTCCCTAACAATTTGCGCTACGCTTAAATAAATAAAAAAATAATTCCGCTGCGCACTAAGTTTATTGAATTTATCATGCGCAAATATTTATTGATGGGGACGAAACTAGATAGGGCAAGAAATTTATTGAAAACAAAGACCAATCGGTATACATAGGTAGGCCGGGTTCCGCATAGATTGGCATTGGTAGCAATCAGACAAATTGGCTCCAGACCCCTCTAACCGAATTAATCTGATACGTAGGTTTTCTTAGCGCAAACCACTTAGGGGGTAAAATATGGGAAGAAAGATCGATCCCACATCACCAATTAATCTACATCATATTATTTATTCAAATAATTACTGTTAATTGGTGAACTTTTTCGAAAGTAAACATTTGAAATTATTAAACAAACATCGTTTTTTTAATGAAAGGAAAACAACAGCTCTTTAATAAAATGGTAGGAATTAAAAATTTCAATCATTAATCTAGACTGGATTTTTTTTGCTCGATTGCAGTTTCTTTTATAGAAAATGTACGTAAGGTGCTTGTTAATGTCATCGTAATTTAGTTCAACAGTTTTTCCTCATTAATTATTTTATAGAAAGTTACTAATTATCTAACTAAACACCTTTCAAAGAGTTAGATGACAGTGCTTGACAGTAACAGGTAAAAATGGACATGTTTGACGGGAACTTGGGCGGACTACTTATCCTGTTATCTGATAAATTAAAATAAAATATGCAATTGAAAATAAATATACTTAGATGTAAGTAATTATTAAGAATCTTTGTTTTAATAATTGTTTACAGGTCAGGCGAAATATGTTATAATTAAGTTTTTATTACATATTAAATAAATATTCGTGGATAGTCGCCATGAATATTTTTTTCGTGTTCGTCTACTTTTTATACTGAAAATGTGTATATGTTAATAAACATTGTACAAATCCACCTTTAAATAAACAGTATAGGGGGTATCCCCGCTTTTGCCTCATTCCGGCTAAACGATGCTTAAGATATTTATTAGGGGATGAATTGAGTTTCTAGATATTAGACCTCTTTTCTGTATCATTTCTTTATATACATAAGGGTGAGTTAAAGTGAGAAAAATCATCTAATATTTATATCTGCACATTGTAAATTAGTGTAACCAAGCTTGAATTTTTTACTACTACTATTAATTTTTTTGTTTTGAATTCGTTTGATATATGGGGTACATTATAATGTCCATTAAAAAAAGTTGAAAAAGCTTTGTTATAACATATACCATTTAGGGTTATATATCAAGTGACAAAATCTCTAAAGTAATGTTCAATTTAAGACAGCATAACATCCAAATTCTTAATGTCTAGACGAACCTATAATAGGAGACGCCAGTAAGAGTTCTCGTGAAAGTTTAATTCCCTCCAATATGGGTCCTCCTTGAGATAGAAAAACTGATTAACTAATTAGAAGAAGCCACCGCGAGTGTCTTCTAACTGCGGGCTAATCACAAATTAATGAGCGCTTGTACCCGAGTGTCTTGGTGCGATGATAATTCCGCGCCGCCCAGCTGCGCTAAGAACCTCATCAATTATGGTGGAGCCACCCCCGACTGGGCCCCGAAGGCTACAGTACACCCCTTTGTCACGTCCTAAAGGATCCTGATAGAGTTTCCTTGTACAGCTTGGAAGAGATTTTAAAAACTGACTGGGAGTGCGAAATTTCGTTGCGTTACAAATTTCTGTGCATTATTTACTACTGTACTTACTGTTTTATAGAACAAAATAATTATAGAATAGAATTTCTACTTTATTTTATTCATTATCTGTAAATTGCTAAATAAGTCTGTAATGTTATATTTATGATTTATCTATTGTGTTGTTAACGATAAACTACGACATATATTTAAACGTTTGTAGCTATTATCAGAAATTTCTAGAATGACACTGATTAAAAAATGTCTAAAACTTTATCGACTTAAAAAAATGTTAACACAGAATATGAGAGTTTTTTTATCTGAGCATGCCACCGCCTAAGCCATAACTAATGGCTTCTAAGCAGTTGTTGTACCGGCACTAAACGCTTCCGTTCCAAACCGCACTTGATTTGTTGTTCCGTCCGTACGAGAGTTACTGTCTCCAATGTTTGAAACATTCGCTTCCGCCATATGCTACCGATTCATGTAACTGAAGGGTTATACAACACATATTCTCTTCCTGAATTAATTGAAAGGAGTGTTTATTTTAGGTACAAAACAAAATTCTTGTACCTATAGTTCCTATTAAGTTTTGTGTTATTTTTGACGTTAATATAAAACATTAAGTTATCAGAAATGAAATAAGTAGCATCATTAGTTCATCAAGTGGATTATGCATTGTTTGTTGAATAGAAGTTTTATTTGGCAGTTTGTAATTTAAATGGGTTCGCCCTAAACTGGCTCACGTTGTTATGCCATGAATATAAATCGTGATAAATTCCTCGCGGGAGAAGAGGGTGTGAGGGCGCGGGACGAGGTGGAGCAGCCTCGAGGGCTTTTTTCTTAAAAATAACTTTTATCGAGGCAATTCGGTGGAGCTTCGCGATTTATGGTAAGGTGGTGTCACCCCAGTAATTAGTTTTTAACTAGTTGTGATAAGGGTCCCTTGTTTTATAACCTTCCAGTAATAAGTTAAACCAGAGAAATGTTCGTTGGCTGAATAAAGATGAGTCAATATTGTGGATTTCATGCATTCTAGAAATTATTAAAAAGCAAATAATTTGCACCAAACTTTCACAAGAACAAAAGCGTAGCAAACAATTGTTTAGACGATGCGGACGTGTCACAATATTTTTATTGTATCCATGTTTTGTGCTTTTTCAAGTCGTCATATCGTACGGGTATTCGAGTGATTTACACCCCCGAAAACAGTAAAAAAATAGGAAAGTTCTTCCACGAAACTTCTTTTGTTCTTTGGAGAAAGTCGGGTAAAAAACTGGAGGCGCTCACAAAAAAGCAATTTTCTAGCTCAGGTGTGTGAGATGTTCTTTATCTAACTTTGCATCCGAAACGCTTTGTTTATGACGGCATATTTTTTCCAACTTTTGAGCATTTTATTACCTTATACCGCCTAATGTACTTTTGTCTAACCAAAAGACCTTTCTCCACAGAACAAATACCCTTTAGGCATCTTCGTTATATTAAATTATCGCTATCCGTTTATTTAATTTCATCTACTACCTTGATAAACCATTATAGTAATCGTAACTAAAAGAATGTTCGTTTAAAATATTTCAGTTGTTAAAAAAAATAACCAAAACCACAGCATTTAATAGACACGAAGAACATAATTTGAAATACTTTTTATAGCGGCCATAATGTAACCAAGTGGGCTAAAAAATGGTTGTCACCGTCTGGCATACCCAGTACATTAGCATGAAGAGTATGAGGTAGGGAGGTTTTATCAAGAGGGCCTTTCCTGAGGGTGGGCCAAATAATATGATATTGCTCGTTTGTGCGAAGCCCTATTTATCTATTAAAAAACGTGAGATTTACGACCGAGTATAGGAAACTTCAGGAAGTTTTTATGCTGTTCCACCCAGTCCCGGGCTAATATAAGAGATTGATGCGTGTTATTTTAGTCCGCCGCGCGCGTACCGGCGCCGAAACACCGAATTTAGATAACATTCGCCGGGGTTTCATATTCATATTCAACATTCACTACCAAATACTAAACATGTTTATACGTCCAACAATAAGTTCATATGTAAAAGGCAACAACAGCAGCACAACTATACCTTTTTTTTTTATTCTACGAAGCGATGAGACGAGCGGGACGATCGTCTGATGGTGAGTGATACGTCTGCCCATAACAACGTGGCGGTAATGGGATAATATAAACTACACCACATTATGCTCGTTGCCTTGAGATATAAGATGTTATATGTCGTTACCCTAGTAATTTCACTAGCTACAGCGCCCTTCAAATCGGAACACGGTAATGTTTGCACACTACTGTTTCGCTGTAGAAACAGTTGGCTGTAGCAACAGATATTTACCGCCACTACAAACCGCAATTAACCTATTAACTGTTTTCAAAAAAAAAAAACTAATAATTGTTATTTAAAGTAAATATATATAATAAAATTTTAATATAAAGTGGACATTTCTTTAATGTTGTTTGAAGTTAAGCTATATGCCGACGGTTTAAATAATTTTTTGTAACATTTAAAGAAATAATCTATGGAATATGGTGCCTATAGATAACGATAATAGATGAATGTTGCATAAAAGTATTGTTCTTCTATTATAATTTTTTTTTGTAAACTTAATATTTTGTATAGGATACACATATATATATATATATGTATCCTATACAAAATCACAAAATGTTGTATGTATAATAACATAAATGTACCGCTCAAATTCTTATATTTTCTATACGTTTTCTTTTGCATTAAATATTTGAACCGGAGCCGATGAGATCTATATTGCCATGTTCAAAAATATATCATGGCATCGTATTAAAAGATTTTAATGTTGTAATTATCGGCAAGTGATATGGTTTGCATTGTTATTGTAGGTGTGTGATGCATGTTTATTATCAACTGGGAATATTGGCTCGAAACATAGTGCTAAATTTGCCCGGGACACCCGATACTGTGGTATTATCTGCCATTATTTGTCACCGGATGAACAATGCGTGCGTGCGCCCTCGTAACATACCTACTATCTTACTCAATTTGTCAACAATTATAATTATCCACTGATTTAAATATGAAAAATATTAGTAGTTGAACCCTTTTTTGTAATGTATCCTAAATTTTCAAAATAAATCACTTTGCATACATACATAAACAGTAATTTTTTTATGTCAATACGCCACTATAATATTAGCATTGATGTGTTCCGGTTGTCAACGCATGAAAGCCATGAGTACTGATAACGCTTCATCATCCGTGGCCTCATTGCTATATTAGAGCGTTTTATATTACAAAAATATGCTATATAATTTGCCTTGCACCATATATAAGGAATTATTTTATTTTTGTTTGCTACTACTATTTATAAATTTTTAAATTGGTCTTTTCTATTGATTTTTGGCGATAAAAAAAATTAATATACCATAAACCCATAATAAAATAATTAAAATATCTACACGTTATACACAACTAGATTATACATTCTACAAATAAACAAGAATATTGTTACTTGTGTACCCTGAAACCATAGTTTATCTTTTTTATCTCATTTGGCATACAACCTATCTTTAATATTTTTTTTCTCCCTCTCTCGGTTAATAATATACGTTTGCGTTAAGTTTACCCTTTTACTATTAATTCGAACTGTATTGTAAGAACAAATGAATAAAGATATGAACTAAACAAATTTGCTTAAAAAAAATAACTTTGCTCATCCGAATATATATGAAAATTTAAAAAAGTGTGCATTTATACCTAAATAGATGGATCTTTTAATCGGCAAAGTATTATCTTTAAACTTGAAATCCGGAACCCGCGCGATGTTTATGGAACTATCGATGTCACAAATAAAAATATTATCACAGTTGGATAAAAATTCCTGTACTGCAATACACTTAAATAGAAAAATTATCTATCAAATAAGCTTAAACTTTAATTGAACGATAATTACAAATACACTAAAATCCAATGAATACTTAAACTAATTCTATCAATAATGGTCCTGTTTAATTGAAATTCGTCACATAATAGGAACATAAACACATCAGAATGTAGAACCTCTGATGATAAAGAAATACAGATGTATTAATGTATTACGTAAGTTTAAATACAAATGTTAGGAACTAATTAGCTTTTTCACTCAAAGATAAAAAATAAAATAGTTAAGAGATTAAATTAATTAAATAGTAACAAATGCATTGAAGCTTTACCATACTTAATTTCCCTAATTTCTGTAAGAATAAGTAGATTAAAACATACATATACGTTAAAGCGATAACTTTAGTTATTGATACTTCGTTATGAGGTTTAGTTGTAAAATCACATAGGGATATAAGAAAATAAATTTTTAATACACTAAAACTAAATCATTATTGAATCAAAGATATTATAAAGCTTGAAATAGATACCTGCAGCCCCTTCGATAGGCCATGGATGAGGTGGAGTTTTTATGGTGGTACGGTTACTTAGAACTCGTCGAACTAGTTACCAAACACGTAGTGATTCTCTCTTTATAATAGCATTACTGTTTTCTTATACTTATCAAGACTGAGGGCTGTTTGAGCGAAACGGACTCGTAAAACAATTAAAAACTTATAAACATATGATATTCCTCCCTGTTATTTTCATATTTAACGGCCTGCATCCACCACCATTGACAGAGGTTACGCGAAGGTACGCAGTGTGACGTATGACTCAGTGCACACCAGGCAAGGTAATAAATAATAATGGCACGAGTTAGGACCACCTAGCGCTGGCGAGGAAGCGCTCTTGTTTACTGCGCTACCCGGCCCGTATTGTGGCCCACCTACGCTATACGTTTTACTTAGCAAATTGCTCATTTTACAAGGTGTCTTATAACCGCTTAATGAAGGAGGGACCTTGCGTACTTTGTTATCATATTTATATTTTCCAAGAGACTTCTGTAAACTAAGTTCACCTAGAGTATAACCGTGATTATTTATAGTTACTATCTATTATTTTTACGGTGGATACTATTAACATAAACATTGAACATACTAACAAGAATTTGTACCTTTATTACGTTGATATTTATGTGAGTATTCAAAAAAAAGTGTTTATTTGATGGTTATGACCATATTTTGCTGAAATTTTTGTTAATTTATATATATATATTAAAACGAATTACATGGTATTGTTTAGAATAATTCATATTCCGACATGGGTAACACTTATTAAGTACTACTACTACTTACTTTACTTATTTTTGTGGATATATAAACTTGTGGCCAGAACTATATTTTAAACTTAAACTCGACTTTGTAGTATAGTCGTTGGGAATTGGTTACATAAGCTTGTATATTTTATGACAAATGTTAACTGTGTTAGTAATCTACTATTTATTGCTTTTATAGCTGAAACATTCGATGAAGAGACTTTTTTATGTAACGACTCCAAAATATTTCAGCGCATGTAAATTGATGTCTATTATAATAAACTGTTTAAGTGTCATTATATACATTGAATTTTAATTTGCCGTATTGTTACTTAATTTACTGTGCAATTTATTCATGTTTATATAAACAAATATATTATGGATATAAACCAAAACTGGAACCGAACACAGTTAACATTAGAGAATAATCGTAGAAACACCTACATATTGAAATTAAGTATTGTTTATTCATCATCATAACATTAATTATGTCAAAGGTTAAATTTAAATTGTATCTATCAAATAAAAAGAGTGCGCGCGAGTAACGCACACATAAACTTCGAACTTTGGCACAGTCTCCTATAAATCAAGGGGCGTTATACGCCATGTTTCACGTGATCTATCTGTCTCTATCGCTCCCACTTTATTTGTTATATTTGAATCTCTGTCCAGCGTTAAGCCGGGGCGGTGAGGGGACCAGGAGAGGGGGCAGCTGTCTACTCGTGACGTATTACTCGACTGCCGCTTGGTCAGACCGGTACGTTCGCTCTGCAGCGTTAAATATTCCCTTTTATTAACTTCACAGAATGAGAAATTGTAAAGGCAAAGTGCAAAACGGCGAAATTTATTAAGGGTTGCAATTCGGAAGCGACTAATTAAGTACCTGATTCGAATATTGTTAGTAAATTAAGTGCTAATTACTTATCTGTAGGTAGCCGAGTGTCATAATGTATGCGGAGATGGCACCCAATGCAAATCACAAGTTCGATTCTAGAATATACAATGGGATGTAAAGTTTATGAGACCACCCATGCATTGACAAATGACATTTAACACTTACTATAATAAAATGCTTTATATTCAAAGTTGATTAAAGCCTTTATGAATAATTTTTTCCCTTACAATACTAGAATATTTGATATTGTTTGTATTTTAATAATTATTTTTGACAAATTTTTCATTTACAAAAGGCTACCATTTACCGTCTATTTTTTATGAAGTTTAGTGATGATGAAGCTCAAGATAATATTCTAGACTGTTACATTACATTAGTGGGATCACGACAATGATATAACAGTAGTAGATTAAAATTTTCATGAGTGGTAGCTAATGAGATTGGTTCGTAAAAACCGTTATAATGATCAAAATTCTGCTCTTTATGAAGTCCTGAATTCAAACCAGGGTACTTCTTATGATAAAACTTTCCATTAGCCACTTTATTGTAAAATACTTATTTTTAAAATAACCAAATATAAAATGCAAACTCAGATCCACACTTCAAATACTGAAGTGCTGTATGTTGCGCTATCTGTTCCTTTATAAAAGCAAATGATGCCTTACGCGTGTCCTGACTACTAGTTAGCTAAATTAGTGAAAAAATTAACAGATTAAAAAATAATATTGTACATTGAAAAAGGATATAATAAACACACTAATTTTCCTTTGTGCTATTATTTGAACCACCTGCTCTTATAGTAAAAAATAATTAAACAGCAGATTTTTAGTTAGTATTTAGTGTATCGTAGGATGTGTAACCATAAATTTCATATGATTTTAACAAGCCTTTGAGAGATAGGACGAAGATATATTTTCATTACAAGAATAATAAGGTTGGTAAATAATTTAGTCGTATGTACATAATCGTAATTTTTTTTTAATACTATTTAGGCTTTTGTTGTCGTGATGCACGTCAGTTAATGATCGAGCCGCGCTCTTATTTGTTTTCACTAATTCGTGGAGTGTTATAAATATCGCTGCGTTGTCGCACATCTCATTGGTCGGCAATAAATAGCGCGTTATCTGTCGATATCGACCGCGCGCCGCACTGCTCCGCCGCGACCTACCCCCGCTCTAATGAATTACACAATGAACTCTCATCTAAATACAGAAAAAAGCTTTTAAAGGCACATATCAAAATACCCACAAAGCCTACTAAGACAGGACACAGATTTATGGCGCTCCCTTTGTTAAATTACGTAATCTCAACGTGAAGCCGCGATATAAATGGAGGTAAATGAAAATAAATGTAGTTCCTCGTTGTGAAGCTCACCCACCTATTTACATTGTGGTCAGACATAAATCTGGCACTGTTTAAGGGTAATCTATTCTGAAAATTACCTGTTAAATCACATTTGGGACAGATAACACATTGTTTGGGGTATGTGCCCAACAAAAAACGTTTGTCGGTCAAATCGGATGTAATTTGTTGCTACGAGGGTGGCGGAGTATCATTCGTCCTTTTATATACTTTAAATTCATATAAAAATAATCCCTTGAACGTGAGAAACAATCCATTCGCTGGGTTGCGATGATAAATTCAAATCAATTCTAAATTTCTAATTGGGATTAATATTTGCACAATTTGTATATTTTAGGCATTGTTAATAAATTTCAAATTATGTTGACTTTACGTCATAGATATTTCTGATAAAACTAAAGCCTTGATAACTATGAACCGCGATAAATATTTCACTGTCTTAAATCATAGGCGTATCGCTAGTGCGTGGGTGAGTATCGAATTTAAATTAACGATTATTTATTGTCTGTGTTCGGGTCATCGCAACCGGCCACGTAGCGCGCTAGCCCGGGACCGAATTCGGCTCTTTCCGGTTCTAAATTTATCTATTTACTTTTATAGTGACGGATTAAGCGAATAGAAAGTACGGAACAGAAATTCAGTTTTATTTATAGCCCGTGCATCAGTTCTGAACTTCAGATAAATTTTAAATATTTTACTCGTACGTGTACATACCATAACAGCCAATTTACGTCCCCACTGCTGGGGTACAAGCCTATTCTCAATTTGAGGGCGACGGGGCCACCGTCACCACACGGGCCCAATGCAGATTGATGACTTCACACACACCTTAGAATAAATTCTAATTAATGTGCAGGTTTGCTCGCGATGTTTTCCTTCACAGTTTGTATTTCGCTGTTGTTACTAAAATTCACAAATGTACATAACTTAAATATTAAAGTCATTGGTACATGCCAAGATTCGAACCCGCGACCTTCGGAATGAAGGCCGCAGGCTCTAACTATTAAGCAAGTGAGCTACGTATACCTAAAAAAAATTATAAATATAAGTAGAACTGCCAGGTGAAAAGGAACCTAGCCCTCGCTAAGTAAGAATCTTCTTCTCCTGTCTCATTCTGTTTAAAGGTTAGTCTTTAACTCTTAAACCAGTCGGTGCCCTCTGCGCTAAGAGGAAAAGCTCCTTGGCGGGTCTAATGCTGATCCAATCCCTGCCCGTTAAATTTCATCACAAAATAGAAGTTATACATTTTTTTTTCTTTTTTCAGTTTAGTGGTGAAATAAAAAAAAAACTAGTATTTATTAGATTTTTAAAATTTTTTTTAATCTGGGTTAATAAATGCTTGTTTATCTATTGAACATAATAATTTTTGCCTAAAACACAAAAACTAATAATAATAATCTTTAACAAATAAAAAACAATTCGTTTTATCTATTGAGGTTTTAACCTAAAAAATAAAAGCTTACAACGCAACGAAATTATAATCAGTGTAGTGACGTTTAACGAATGATATCGATTCAGTGCGACAGAACATTTCTTACTGGTGTTAGGTCTTTCTTACCGGAGACAGTCTAGGCAGGCACTGTTGCCACTGTTTTTGCTGTTAAACAGTAAAACGCAAACATTTCTGTGTTACGGATTGAAAGGATTGTTGAAAGTGAAATTAGTGGGGTAATGAGCATTAACATGTCTCAAGGAGACGAGCGCAATGTGGTGTTGTACATAAAATCGTAACTAGCGCCAGGTTGTTGTGGGCGGGCGTCTCACTTACGGTCAGTTGAACGTCCCGCCCGTCACATTGCTTCATTGAACATAAAAAAAACCATATATGAGAATACGAGTACAAAGTATCCAATTTAATTATACAATGACTCCATTTTAAACTTTAGCTTTAGCTTAGTAATTTCAAACATTGTCTTCGATTCATTGATATTCCCTTTGTAATTTTGACTCTTCTTCCATTACAATCAATAAACTTTATTCGATGTGCTTTTTAAAGTTTCTTGATAATGTAATAATCATTAACTCAACTATGTTTTCGTAAAAATAAACCTTTATCGATGTTTTGCTAAAATACTTAGTTTTTTTTTTTAAAAGAAGCGATATAAATATCAACGATAATTTACTTTACTGGTGCTAGGTCTGTATTCCAGAAATCATCTAGGTAGGTACCACCGCATCGCTTATTTCAACCGCTAAACAGTACTGTGCAAAATTATTGTGTTCCTGTTTGATGGACGCTATTGCTCATATCATTACTGGGAAAATAAGACGTAACATCGTATGTCTGTCAACGAGCAAAAAATAGTGCAGCGTTTTAACTAGCACCACGTTGTTATAAACAAGCCTATCACATACCATCAGTGATCGTCTCGATCCACTCTACGCTTTGTTTATTAAAAAAAAACCTACAAAAAGTGTCTAATAAAGTATATCGATGTATCGATAAAAGGTAATCGATAAGGGCAGCACTAGACAAACACTCGAGTGCGAGTCCACAAATCATACTGATAGCATCTTCTACAAATTTGAATCGGATCTTATTTATGATTTGCCTTTTTCACGGCTACATTTTGGGAAAAATTCGTGGATAAATCATTGATAAATGTTGTGTTATGGATATAACTCCGATCATATTTCCGCCCATTCATAAAAAGGTATGATACAAAAAAAGCACAATTTATTTTATATATATGAATAATAAAAAAAATTGGAAAATTTTAGAAAATGCTGAAATTCCCACGGTACGATATTCGTTATTCTTAACAACATTATAATGATAACAAAGGCGTGTACAAAACCCCCATACTTGGTTAAACAGCAATCGCATAAACAAACCCCAACAATAAAGCCAAATAAACGCCCGGGCACGCCATCCAATCACACCTTGAATCGCACATAAAGACCATGAACACCGGTTGAATTGAATACTACACCGTTTCGCAGAAGTATCCAAATATTGCTACCCTGACTGTACTCGGCCGGGTAATATCGAGTGGGAGACTAGAGTTCGGGCTCATAAAACCATTTACGAGCTGCCGAAGAGCCCTCTTCGATAAACGTGCCATAAAAGTTCAGTTATTCGACGCTAGATGGCGAAAGTAGTGGCAACTAAAAGCTGTTTCAAAGATTTTACTGCCATCTATCGAGCTTTTTAGTATTTAAAGTTGAGTGAAAGAGATATGCTCTCGTTTTTATCTCAACTAACCCACAGCACAACAGTCAAGCGTAATCGAGTGAAATCTTCCTTCTGAACGTACATTTTAGATTCATATTAATAATATGAAACCTGACTTTGCTTACAAATTACTTTTTAGCCTGAAATTCATATTGATCGATCATATTACCATTATTACTTAAATAAGTTAAAAAAAATAATAAACACTGGTGTGTGGTGATGAAATTAAATCTATACTATTCTTGCGATGGTCCGCTGCGAGATATAGAGCTCACAAAAAAATGGTACTTAACGATATTTCCGGCTATACTCATCTAATTTGGTGCTATGACTAATCGCCTTTAACTGCTTAATCAGGAAACGTACCGTGCTACGTTTATCTAAATGCGGTCTACACTCCGTCACACATCTACTCCATAGTTTGTCATTCAATTAACATATTCGAAAAGGTATTGGTGACCTTCGTTTTATAGCGAATTAGTTTATTGCTAATGTTATTCTTCAGGGATCACCTTAATAATAAAATTTTTTAACTTGCTTAAAAACGGAAAAAAAATTGCTAAGTTATTATAGCACAGGGCTCAACATTAGTATTTATGTTTTTCATTCTTCGAAACGAGCAGGATGTTCATCTGATGGTAAGTAATACGCCCGGTCAGAACAACGCCATGCTAGTCATAATTACATATACTGCACTTGAAACCGGAACACATTAAGGTTTGCAATGAACTGTTAGGCGGCAGCAATAGGAGCTGCAGTGATACCTATCTAGACTGTCTCTGGCAGTAGGGATCTATCATCAGTGCATCTCTCTCCATTTTTTTTTTGACATCGTTTAATTGTAGGTGCAGCAGAAAAATTAACACAGATTTGAAAAAGAGGACTTTAATATTGCTGTAATATACAACATGTTTAAAAGACTTTTTATATCATATTTCTAAATCTATACCTTTCAGTTTTAATCTGTGGATGGGTAGTGATAACCACCGAAAACATGATGTATCCTTTTCATATATTACTTTTTATACGGACATGTACCAATAAATTTCATACAACTTACTACACAAAATATAAATACTATAATTCATGATTCTAATTAAGTTGTGTAATCAGTAACTGCTCATAAGTTTCATTACTTTATAACACGACAGACTACATATGTATGTATTGTGAATACATTTATTCCATTACCTTTAAATTTTACGAAAATCATTAAATATTTTAAAGTATTAAGGCCACACCATCAAGAATTAAATGAAATTAATAAAGATTCTGCTGATCTCAGACTGTTAGAAGTAATTAATCGAATTCTCGTCGATGTCAGAATCCAATGGAAACTACTACGTTAATCACTAAAATATTGCCATTAATCAACAGCCGAATACTAAAACCGATAATTTATAGACAAAGAACTGAATCGATATGAAACATGTTCACAGAATAAATCTCAATAAAATTGATCTCATCCTAAATAACATCATCTTAGGAGCGAAGTCTATACATGTAAAACAAGTAGAGTCAACATACGTTAATTATTGACATCAAAATTCTGATCATTAGAAATTTATGCATCATTATAATTGCCTCTTAAAGAACTTGATTAAATTCAGATAAGTAAGATATTAATTATACATAATAACATCCACCAGCTCGCACTGAGCCAGTGTGGACGGTAATTGGCTTGACCATTCGTTTTTGTTAAAAAAATCCGAATCCCTGGTGTAGAAAAATTTACCGAGCTGTTAATATTACTAAATCATTTTTTTTTAAGTAATGTCATTTATAATATTGTATAGAATATTCGAGGCAATGCAATTAAGTACAGAGGGGATATTGTAGTAAGTACAGTGTAAATTTTAAGCATTGGATAACAAAAAAAAAACTTATCCAAAGATAGCTTGTAAATCAAAGTGTTTAGAATCAAGCTGTTGATTTAGTACAAACGAAAATTTGATTTTGAAAAATGGTTGCCACGTGTTTATCTTGCTGACGTTACAAACGAAAACTGGTTTGTGGCGCGCTGGTGTAACGCTATAGGCCCATACTAATGTATTGTTGGATCCGTTCCTCCGAATGCCTCAGATTGTTTTGCATCTAATTATTTATAAATTGTCGGCCGATACCACTGAGGGATTTACGAACCGACAAGTTCTTCATCATTTAAATGTTGTTGCGAGCTTTTGGCAAATTTTATTAATTCCATGCACATAATTAACTACATTTATTATCAGGTTAAAAAAAACAGTCCTTCTCATGTCCTCACCGCTGGAAACCCCTGCTTGTTCTCATAAGCCTTTAATTAACGCTTAACGCTAACCAAGTGCGTGTTGGTGGATGTAATATGTCCTGGAAAGGTGTTGCTGGTATTCATGGAATACTACAGATTCATCTCGAAGTTTACTTGAGGTAACAGGAGGCCAAGATCTTAGCACATATCCTACTATAGTCTCTTCAAATCTACAGCGCGTGCGAACACATTACATATCAACAATAAGTTATCACAACATCTTCCTAAAGTGCTTCTCCAACTAGTGAAAGTTGGCGATCAGCGTGGTACAGTCCTTTCTGTCTTTGGTTCGGCGGAATAATTCGAACGCCTTAGATATGCCAGTCTAACCAGCTCACTCAACCGAATCTTCACCAGAGCATCGTTTAACGGCAGCGTCAGAATCGCCAAGAGTTTAAAGAAAATAAAATAAATAAATAAAAAAGATATGCCAGTCTATTCCCTAATATTCCTCTACCATGACTTTTCCTTCATTCCAGCATACATAAATAATACATACAGCTTAATAATTTGTTATTGCATTAGTATATATTTTTGGTAACGCATTTCTCTATTATCGCTAAAGCTTTTAAATAAAAAATTGTTAAATATAATTTTGGGTTTCTTTTAATATAAAAATATCTATATGTTGGTCATCAAATTGGGATAATTTTCCTTTCAGTGTTTACTAATAAATGTAACCTTTACAGCAAATTACAGTAATTAAGACGCTCCGGGAGCGATGCGAGTGATCATAAATTACTTAATGAGTTCAATTATCCGTCATTTTTAAACATTATTAAGCTTTTGTTTATGATAGTTCTTGTTCATTGCTTGATGATACATGCTACCTATGTAATTATTTTAAGTTGGAATGATGTCAGAAATGAAGTTACCCTTGCAATTCTCTAAAGGACCATCTACCCTTTTAGCTATTTAGGAAAAATGTAGTGTGTCGATTTAAAGAATGTTTATATTTCATCTAAAATTTGTTTCATTATATCAATATATTTAGAAATATTAACATTACATATAAATGTGTTTCCTAATCATAAGTTAATTTTGATACTATTTAAGATTCGTGACGACGGTTCGTAGTTAATATTATTTAACCGAAATAATAAACGTGGATCAACCTTTAAATCACACTAAATGGTCGGCTATAAATCGAGCCAAAGATTTCGCTTAAATCGATATATGATATATTATAAAAAGTAAAAAGATATTTTATAATATATTAAGTTTAATAATATACACATATGACTTGAATTAATGAACCTACTTAAAATGAGTGCCAAGCCAAGGTAGGTGTAATTACGAGTACGTTCAACGGATGCTTTCAAAACCAGTAATTCTTTTATCTACAGAATATGCCAACGTCCAGTAACAAAGAGTAATTTTTTTTGCAAACAAATTATTTATATACTAAACGTTTGTTTTTTTAATGTGTTTCATTACGACGATTAAATTGTATTTAAGTACAGCTAAACTTTCCAAAGAACAAAAAAAGAATTATCTTTTGTAACGCCTCGCAAACAGACAGGCAGGCTTGATGTAGTATTTTTTACAATTATGTAGATTGTAATCACTTTTACAGATATGAAACCTGCATGAGCCTTCTATACTGACCAGTTTTGATTACACTCAAAACTAATTGCAGGTCGGCTTTTAATAATGCGACCACCGACACAGTTTTGTTCTTCAATGGTAAGCGAACCTAATATATGCATTTTTATATATCACAAGTAATATATAAAATATAACATAATCTGTACTTATAATTCTAAATGTTAATGTTAAATGAATATACTTTATTCACTTGGTTGAAACTTCAGTGCAAATACGGAGATTACGTTAAAAGTGCTTTAGTTTTATAATAAAATACATGATTTTATTATAAAAAGCTTTTAGATAATTTACAAGGTATAAAGTCAGTGTTTACAATACTTTTTGGTTATGGTTACTTTATTAATCCTTCTTCAGGATGGACATGTCAAGCGCCTCCAGTATCGAGGCGGTGGGTCCGATGGGCCGACGAGATGTAAGGCTACGCGCCGCGCGGGGTGTCCTTTTGCAACTAATTTTATGCATTTATTTATTGGAAATCAATCGGGAGAAACAATCTCCAACTACTGGTACACGAAAAAATAAATATCTTCAATAATGCAACAAGTAAGTCCATGATATTTTTAAAATAAAAAATAAGCTTGTACAGGATAATGAATCTGATATGTATTACCGTTTCAAAATCGAATTTAAATATATTAAAGAAATTACTTCGAAGGACATTTTTAATTTTTTTAAACCGCCTTCTTATCATCGACTTTCCCCGTGATAATGATAAAAAACTGTGTTTTAAGTTTAAAACTTTTTTTATTAAGATTCAAATTTGTGCCTGCAAACTGCAATTATTAGTATTTTTATGTCTTTTACCACGCCATTATAATGTAACGTAATAAGAGATATGCGAGTCCGATTATTTCGCGGATCAACGCCGAGGAATATCTTAAAGGAGCAAATCCTTTAAAACTAAAATAAACCAATTGGCAAGACCTTAGAGTCTATACTGCAATAAATAACGCTTGATTTATGAAAATTTATCATACTTCCTGAGGCTTAATTTTGAAATGAACTTTCGGTAAGTCTTGTAAGTATTATGAAGGCTCGTTATATCCGTGGTAAACGAGACCTTGCTATTCAGGAAATAAAGTGGTTTGTGTCCATGTAAAAGATTTAGAGATGACGTTTTTCAACACGCAGTTGGAAGTGTGCCTGCGTATTGTTTTGATAAGCTGCAGAACGGGTTTGCACGATTTATGACTGGTATGATT
Source organism: Ornithoptera priamus (assembly GCA_029034505.1). Classification (NCBI taxonomy): domain Eukaryota; kingdom Metazoa; phylum Arthropoda; class Insecta; order Lepidoptera; family Papilionidae; genus Ornithoptera; species Ornithoptera priamus. Next base: position 4,215,936 of record JARDWD010000331.1, read on the forward strand.
TAATGCGAATAAACTACTCGGTTTGCGCTGCTTGCATTGATAAATGATCCATTTTTAGCACCGTCACCTACATTTCGTACAATAACGCCATCACTAGATGTTAGAGGGAAGACTGTTATAACAATCACCTCTATCAAACCGTGATAAGGAAACATGATGATTTTTTTATTTAACGAAACTAATGTGAGAATTCTTGAAGTAGGAAGTAATTTGTATTTATTTTAATTATGTGTACGAGTTTAATTTGTTAATTTAACACAGCCTGAAGGATGTTCCGGATATCGATTTTATATTAATTATTTTCTTTTTAACTGAAGGGAAAAGTGAGCTACATTTGTTGTCCATTTTGTTGTAAAACTGCACATTTACGATATTTTACTTAGAAAGCTAAAGCACCAGAGAATTCGTGATAATTTTGAAGTTATTCATAAAATATGATATATCTTAAAAAAATTATATCAATTTTTTTAAAAGTGGGTTACGTCTAATAAAATAAATTAATAAAACAAGTTTCTTTTCGTTTGCCAACAGGTTCGTTGTTTTAAACCAATATTCTTACATTTTCACATCATTATTACACACAGTAGGACGATGGATGCGTTGTCAAGGGACTGAGTAATTATTATCAGTTCACAAAGAAACCATGATGGCCGCCTTGCGGACACTTGTTATTCGTAGATCGGCAGCCCTGTCGCCCGGGGGCCAATGGGGAGGTTGTAACGCGGCGCCTGCACACGATCGCCCGCTGACCGATGCACCTCAAACAATGCACAAACAACTAATCTTTTTCAAGTATATCATTAAGTTAACTGTAACTTGAATTTTGTATTATTTACTCCTTTTTATATGATATACCAAATCATTAAGGATTTAATTAAAAAAAAATTCTTACGTTATAAGTTTTTATTATACTGCTCCGTTTTGGTAAGTAAATTATGTTCTTTCCTTTATCATATTATTTTTTTTTAATTTTGAATTAAACTTAAATCGGTATTTTATTAATGAATCGTTCAATGAATATTGTGTATATATCTTCTTTACAATGCACTATGAAATCAGTTGAAACATTAAAAAATTATGAACATTTACAACTTCTAAACAGATAATTGCATCGACGCAGCTACTGTAGATCCAAATCACGGAAAACAATGTAAGTATAGCGATCGCTCCTTATAACTACGTTGGTAAGAACATAAATCAAGAGCAGTTTGTGGAGATTTGCGTGTCACAACTGCTAAATTTATTGCAATAGCAAGGTCGGCACAAGAAACATGTACTGCATAATTTTGACTATCCTATCTACAAAAACACAATACGTACCTAAATTTTATTCTAAATTTTTTGTAAAAAATTCATTTCAAACCAGTTACTCTTTAAAATGTTAGTTTTAACTTAATATTTTTTTTCGATCTTCAATCATCCAATTACTTCAAAGTCTTTATCGCCATAGATCTTCTGGGTAGGTACTACCGCAGTGCCTATTTCTGCTGCTTAACAGTAACGTGCAAACATTACTATGTTCTCGTTTGAAGGGCGTTGTAGCTAGTGTAATCATTAGGGTAATGACACCTAACATCTTATATCTCTAAGCGACGAACACGATATGATGGAGTGTATACCATTCTAATTAGTGCCATGCAGATGTATCACTTACCATCAGGTGAACGTCCTGTTCGTCTCGTCGATTCATATATAAAAAAAAACCTGAAATTTTACGAATTCATCATATTTAGATTCATTGTTTATTGTCTTTCAAATAATCGAGATTTAATACCGCCAATATAAATGTAAAATCAAACTTACAATAGCGTAAATATGATAAAAGGCTCTATCACCTGCGATACCTCGGTTCAGTTAAAAAAAAATGTGTTCATAAAAAATCGCAAGCACTTGCGGATAATAATATAATAATTCACGCGAATAACCCTTTATCATCAGTTTGAGGCGTTTAGCAAATTATGGCTCGCCTCCCTAGATCACAGAGTTCACAATATTGTCATGATACACGCCACGAGAGTAATATGCTATAATAATACTTCTAGCAAATTGTTTACAAAGTTATATCTTTATTGTATTATTAACTATCATAAATTTAAATACAACACATTAAGTGTTCATGTATAAGACAAATTATCAAGTAGTTTTGTTACTTATTTCAAATTAAATATATCACTTATATCTCCTCTACCTTACAGTGTTTCTGTGAGAGACTGTGTTAACTGTGACGGAGATAGAAAACTTTAACATTTTAATACGTTGAATACGGGTTTATTTTCGTTATTATTTGAACAAAGCAGACGTTATTATACTAATAGTGTCATCATCATCATCAGCCGATAGACGGCCGTTGCTGGATATAAGCCTCCGCCAAAGATCCCCACATATAGTTAGCATGGCCTCTTGGACTGCGGGGCAATAGGGGCTGCCGTATGTAGGGGTTCATATGGGGGGATTTGGACAATTTTTCACCACGCTGGCCTAATGCGGGTTGGCGGGTAACTAAAAGTGTAGTATAGTATAGTAGTTATATTATTATTGCCAAAGGAACTATAAAGAGTTTTACAAATACATTTGCCAGTTAAAATTATATTAATGTTCAAATGTTTATATGTTGTAATTTTATAACATAGAAACCTGTTACTTCTATTAATTAAAAAGTAACCTGTTTTATATCTTATTTTCTCCAAGTAATTTTTTATAAAAAATATGTAAAAGCCATTAATCTGGTCTAACATATAATTTAATCACAAATGTTTGTATGAATAAACAAAACTTATGAAAGAAATCATTTAAGATACTAAAATCCGAAAATCTCCTAATAAGTTAATTTCATAATAAGTTTTAAATAATTTGTTGTTTTATCAAATAATAGAGCTATTTCATTTCAGATTATGGGGATATGGAGTACCGTGTAATGGGGTGAATAGAAATAGTAGGGCGAAAAGAAACAAAAGTGGGAGTGTTGCAGTGTTGTTTAGTCTAGTTGATATAAAGCATATTAACTATATGTTATTTATATCATTTATCACACAGCAACATTTTTACATTAGAACGGTTACCCAGAAACATACGTTAACTTTAATGAGAAAAAGAAAAAAGCGGTTAATATAAACAAGTGAATTAAAGTTGTGAAAAAATTCATTCAAAAGTTCTTCAGCGGTATATTTTGGTGAATTTTTATATATAGATATTTACATGTATCATATTTTGGGGATACAAAGATTAAAGCCAGTATTCAATTATCTAATTGGGTAGTGCGGGATTCGAATAGCGGATAGCTGAATATAAACTAAATAATATATAAGACGATTATACCGAAATAGAAGAGGCATTGCGAGGTTGACGCGACACGCGCGTATCAATACTGGTGGTACTCACGCGAGCGTGTTATGAAGACATTAATGCGGTGCCCCTGGTGTTTTGTATGCAATATTTGGTAATATTGAATTTTTTGTTTACTGAACGTAATGTATTTAATTTAAAAGGTGTCTCTAATGAACGTCCAACATATTTTATCTTTAAAAGTATTCATATAGTACATACATTACATATCTTTCCCTCCGCTATTGTTGGTAGTTTGCGACCGGTAGCAACTTACTACTTTATAATATTCAAACCTGTGAAAGTGAAAAAGAAGATTAAAGCTTATCAAAGCTTAAGCTTGGAAGGATCAGTCTTTTTTTTTGTTTAACGTGGGGGAAATGCCTGCGCATACCCGTCCTCCCGGGCGCAAGGACAGGTTATGTCGGTCTTGCACCGAATAAAACCCCCAATATGTTCCACCTCGTCGCTTTATGGCAGGGTCACGGTAACGCTCTCGCACACATCCGCGACCTCGCCACCGCCGGCTGCACAAAGCAGCTCCACCTCGGGAGGGAGGGACAAAACCCTCTTCTTCCATCTCTGCGGTGCCACGCTAGAATACACAGCGTGCCACCTCATCAGCCTTTTACAGTCACCCGGACAAGGGATTCCCCAGAATCCGTCATCCAGAGGCCATAAGAGCCAAGAGAGAAAAGTCTCCTGTTTGCGGCGAATCCGATCTTGCTTTCCGCCGCCACCCGTTATATGGCCGCGGAGGTTAAGGCGAGCAGCGGAACGCAATACCGACAACTCCTCTTTCCCCGCGGCCCCACGGCTGCCGCATCAGGGGTGCGGCACCGCTCAGTAGCGGAGGGTACTCCACCTCGGCTGCAAAGAGCAGTATAAACCTGCCCCTGCAGCCCACCGACACGCATCCGAGGTGAGCTCCCGGAGCTCTAACCTGGACCGGCTGCCTTGGGTCGGTCGGGTAGGTTCCTCCTCTTCGTTTAACCGTGGGGGACCAAACCGCGGCTACTGAGCCCCTCCGCCACGACAAGGCGGGAACCTGTTAGGAGGCGGAAGAATCGAACCTAAATTATCTTTGCAGACAATTATGTTGGAGGATATTGTAGATGCCATTATACTTTGAAACCTTCCCTATGCTATTCGTTCTTTAACGAAACGACCAAGATGTCAACTCTAAGTGAATGTGGTGAAGTGATAAGTGCTACACCTGCTCTTAACACACCACATTATTATGCTCTTCGCCTTCAGGCATGAGAAGTGCATCACGTGTCTCGTTACCCTAATAACTTCACTAGCTACCACGGCCTCGAAATCAGAACTCAGCAACGTTTGCGCACTTGTTTTGTGACGGAACAGGTATTGCAGTGGTAACAAGCTACAGTAATCGATACCTATCTAGAATTATAAACAATTGTTTTATAAGATACTAGTTAATGTTTTCTTCTCTTATAGGAATGTGTCGAGGTAAGTATGTTGCCATAAATGTTTTCGACTTAATTAATCGTCAACAGTTTTCCAAGTAATTAAAGAACGCTAAGTTGTTATAAATCCAATGCGTTACCGTTAACTTAGCTAGTCATTAGGTCGTAGATCTTAGACCAAATGTTAAAGGTTGTATATAACGTGTAAGTTATCGTCCACAGTATCAATAGGGTCGTTATTGATGTACAATGCGTTATATAGATATATTATATGATACGGTGCATAAAAGAGCTGTACTTTTCATATATTTTTATACTTTGCAGTATTTACTTATAGTAGGAAATAGCTAAAGAAGTTAAGAGTACGCCTTATAAATAGATAATGTATGTAAGAAAACTATTGCGCGACTTGACGCTGTCAAGGAAAGCATTATAACAATGTTGCTTGGGTGTGTTAACTCCTGTTTGTGGTGCTCAAGGTACGCATTCTTGAAATAATTCGCATCGAGAATGCCGATACAGCAGCTGAGGTATGTCTAAATAAAAAACAAGACGAAATAGATATTTATTCATATACCTTAAAAATTACAGTACATTTTTCACTTAAAACTAGAATGATATTTACAGATACTACGAAATATTCACATAAGACGTTCGCTTTCAATACAACCGTTTAACATATAATGCCTTTATCATGTTAAAATTAATTGTATCATTATTTATTTTCACATCAAACATATCAGATAACTAAGGAGTTAACTGCACTATTAAAATGCTAGTATACGTAACTGTAATTACAAAATTAAGTAAACGGAAATAAATGTTTTTCTTTTAAGATAATCGAATTGCAGAAAGTAGCAGAACAATTATAGCGTGGATATCAAATGTTTAAATAAAGCCTTAATATGTAATAAACAGCATTAAACTAAAAATTACACTGTGTAAATTTTCCAATGTCGCGACCTCTTGTGGGAAACAGAACATCTGTTCCGGTTTCCCTTGAAATATTAAACTTATTCTGTATTTTTCATTTCAAGTCTAGACACGCTACATCTGCAATCGTAGGTATTATAAATGTGAAGCAGAATATCTAATAATCGACATTTACGTAATTTTTTTCCTAATAACCCTCATTTAAAGTTATACTTATTAAACATTTATTCCGATTCAAAAACATACCAGAAAAATGTTATCCATTAATAAAAATCGTTATTAACATAAAGCGCTATTAAATATTTATTACTAAATAGCGAATGGCGGTTTTTTTTATAGGTACTCATTTTTTCATTTTAAAACAGAGTAGACCTTATACTTGCCGTAATCAGAGTAACACAATAGTCTTAACTCAAAGCGTAGGAGCGTAATTCTTGCAGGTACAAACGACAATAAGACAGGCAGCCATAAGCATCGGACGAGTCTGTAAAGCCATAACTCTTTGCGGGTGTGAAATACTACATAAACGCACTACTAGAACTGATTACACAACACATTTATAACCAGTTAGCTCATACAATTCCAATGACATGGCCACAAAAAACGTAGGAACATTTATGCTTGGTAGAAACGCGCAGCTGCTGGAATTATAATTAATACCTACCATACATCTGTCTCATGTCTGCATTATTAAAATTTAACATTATTAATAACAAATGAGAGATATGTACTTCAAAAATTGCTATTAACATTGATTCATAAATTATTTTACAGTTTGAAATTACTGCTTCCGTTTGTAACGTACAATTTATATATATATATTAAAATTCAACAAGAAAGTTGAATTTATACAAATTACAACCGACGATGCACTTCTCCAAATAAATAACTTATATATTTTAAACTCATAGTTAAACTCTACGCGGGTTTAATAGACAACAGTTAATTAAAGGTTTCATTGTTTACGTTTTATCTTAAGTATGTTTATCTTAAGAGCTACCGTCATGTAATATTTATGTGGCCGAATAATTAAAACTTAATTGAATATGTATTTTTTTCATTTGTGCGTATTTTTCTACTTAACTCTAGAATGGCAAATATAACAAAAGCAAGCTTAATAAATTACTTTTGAAAGAATAAATTACGTACTTAAAAGTATTCGTATTAACATGCGATATAGCTATATAGTATTTAATTTCTTTTTACTTTCTCGTCTTTTAATGATTGCAATTCTTCAGAGATAAAAATAACAAAATGTAACTGAAATGATACTTAGTATGTTTCGTATGATGTTAAATAGATATAAAGCTGTCGCCTGTTTTTTTAATACGTACGCATACAATAATAATTTCACTAGCATCCGCTTATGAGCACGCGGCGTCGCGTCTAAAGCGATGTTATCGTGAATTAGTATCGTGTAATAACTCGTAACTCGTCCCGTAGCCGGCGCACTCACGTGGTTACTTTTTATTGGGTCCTTGAACTTGCTACAATTTGGACGGTCGATAATTCTAAGCGAAGCACCGCCGTTGCCCCTGCCCCGTATGACTCGTTACATTCGCGACCAGTGACATCATTTACACTACTTACGCTGCTCATTGGGTGAGGCCAAATAAAAAAATTAAATCCCAAACTAACAGCACAAAACAAACAGCTGGTTTTGACAATTGTTTTAAAAAAAAAAACAACGCGATGAGAGAACCGTAAAATATGAAGAATTTTACCACATCGCTGTTTCGGTATTTTTGTACTTCGTGTGTACAAATCGAAATGTATGCACGGTATTTGTTCGTTACTTTGTCGAGCATAATGTCGTACATAATTGAAAACGTACGGCTTACATTAGTTAAATGGATTTCGTTTTTCATAAAACAATGTTGTATAATGACAGCTTTGTTGTGTTTAAACGATGATTACGGATCAAGGGCGAACAGGGTCGATGCAAACTATCAGGAGGTGGTACCCACACGAACTTAAACGCTGTACCGTTTGCTATATGAAGTGATTTATTGCGTTGCAACATTGAATTCTTGCAGGGGAACAATTACCGGATTTTCGAGCTGCGGTATTGAGATTCGATTTTGTTGTGAAACGGAGCTGTTTATATTTTGCCCCGAGGGAACTACGCGAGATTCCGCTATAGATTTATTCAATCGATAATTACCAAAAATGCAATGAGGATGTCTTTGTTAACTAAAAAAAACTACAAAAAGTTAATCGTAATACTACAAGATAATTTATATGTAAACATCAAAAGTTGAAAGCTAATTTTATACAATGTTTTTTTTTTTTATTTAAGTCTTATTCATATTAATTAGATAATGATTACATAAATAACTTTTTGTTATATATAAAATATACAGCACTTATGTAAAAATATTATTGTTTGTACCAGCTCGGAGTTCTGGTTGACAATAACAGATTACTGATCTCTGACAAGTCTGGAACAATGGAGGTAGATCGCGTGAGATTTATTAGGTGTAGTGAAACAACTGCGGTATACACAAAGATTAAAACTGCGCAAATATATCGAATTTGGGAAGCAGTGGAGATATGAATTAATAATTATATTCTTCTTCCAGAAGCATTTTATTTAATATTTAAAGAAATTAGAACTTATATCCTACTATGAATGGTGGTAAGTCTCCATTGCCAGAAAACGTCTAGGTACGTACCACCGCAGCAACTAACTCTGCCGCCAAACAGTACTCTGTTCTGGTTGAAAGGGCGCTGTAGCTAGTGAAATTACTGAGGTAACGAGACAACATCTATGTCTCAAAGTGACAAATGCAATCTTACCATCATAACTGGTGCCACGTTGTTATGGACAAGCGTATCACTTAAATTAAGTGAACGTCTTGTTGGTCTCGAACCTAGTACTGGATAAATAAAAAATAACCAGATATAATGTCTTTACCTAAACCGCATATTTGTAATCCATAGGTAAAGATTTATCTCGTGTGCAATCTTCAGAACTAATTTTTAGTTTTACAATTATTACATCACTTATATTTGGAAATGTTCTTGTTGATCATATCAGTTCAAATTGTCTTTTAACAAACTTCTTAAGTAATTGTGGTAGCAGTATATCTTTGTTATAAATGGTTACATTTATAACAATCGATCTTTGTTTTGCATTCAATATGAGAACTGCATCAAGTGGCATGAATACATAAAAATATGAGTTTCCTTTGATAAAAAATGCAGAATCTCTGAAGCCAAGGATTAATCGCAAGATTATATTTAAAACTAGCACTTGTTCTTAACAAAGGATTATATAAATTATTTATTTGAGATCATCACATATGATTATACTAAATATTTATCAAATGTATATGAAAGACAAAATTTAAGCATTCAGCCTCCAATTAGTCAGTATTAAAATTCATGTTTGGTTAACTCTTCAATTCATTGGGCAAGTATAACTTACAGGGACTGTACTAATTCTTTAATATATATATATAACCGGAAATCCATTGACTTATCATCTCCGAAACTATTAACCGAGAGGACTGAAAACTTTGTAGAGATAAGCATTGAGGTTAGTCGAGATAGATTTTACAAAATTCTTTCTTTAAAATAAATCGCTGAAGTGTTCGTGTAATATATAAATTTAAATCATAAATCATGTCAACTTAAGTAATTATATTAATACTATAAGAAAAAAAAAATTATAAAACATATTATTGTTGTACTTTGTAAATTGTTTTGATGAAATGTTTACTCTGTAATAGTAATTATCAACTTATTATTTCTTATCGTCTATAAAGCGTTCAGTGACAGTTCATACAGTCATTATAATTCATGATTGTTACAATTGTTACTTAAAAAATTTGCTACTCAGTTGTAGGTTCTGTGAAATGTGCCTCCAATAATTTTACGGTACACAATTATGTAAGGATAATAGTCGCTTAATATTTTTTATTTGCCATAAAATAGTTTAACAAGGATGTAAAACAATTGAAAATTGAATAGGGACCGCACTAGTATAATAATAACGGTTTTCTACCTGCTCTCGTTTCACAAAGCATTTTGTATGACGGTTAGATAAAATGTCTTGCGTTTTTTTAAGCTCTTAACAATAAAATAATATTTTTTTTAAATAATTTTTTTTTGAAATATATATAAATAGATATTATTAATTTAAAAGAAAGAAGACAATATACAGTGATGTTACTGTAGCGTCACAATTAATCAGCTGATCCTATAAATATGTCGTAAACGCAACCCTTAATAAACGATGAAGCTCGCAATCGCAACGTACACTGAAGCGATACTATTTCTATATATTTTATATTTGAATTGCTATTAACTGTCATAAAAAAATATATACATCTATGTAATCAGTAAGTAAACCATAAATATTTGATAAATCTAAATTTTGCGGATTTTATCGGGTTTATTTTATTATTTTAATTATTTTTATTATCCTGATGTTTTGACTGTTTTGCAACTGCCATGGTTAGAAGGTGACTGAAGTGATAGATTTCTTTATGTCATATATGTCGTAAAAATAATCAATTTTTTAATACAATATTGTTTTATTAAATATTTAGTATTCGCTTAAATATTAATAGATGTAAGCCATAAAGGTTGTAATGTTTTAAATCAAAGCAATACTTTTCTGTTATCGAAAATGGTATAGAATTCAGAATTAACATAATTCAGTCGGTTATATATAACTAAATGCATGTGATATATACATGAACATGTGATCGTATTAACTAATTGTTGGTCACATTTCAATATCGTTATCAAATTGATAATAGCGTCGGCGTGGGCCAGTGCCCGCCGCGGCTGGCTCGTAAACTGTTCCGTCTTACTGCGCCGCGCTCGAATCGCAACGTATAAACAACTTAACAGGTGCGAACTTTATCTTAATTCAAGCTACCGAACCAATTGAGGGTAGGCTTCAACACCTTAATTGTTACAATTAAGTGTCCTATTACACATCGCTGTAAATACACAATTTTATAATAAAAATTAAATTAAAAAAAAATTAACCTTCATCTTATGTGTGAAATGAAATCTTTTGATATAAAACATTTTCTCTTGGTGATTTTGAAAATAATGGCAGACAGATGCATTATATATATTATTAATAATTATCAGGAGTTATATCAAAACTTAAAAGGAGTGTGGCTTAAATACCATCCATCAGTTAAAAGAATAGCTCAAGCCCGGGTTAGTTTTGATAACGTAACTGCCAAAATAAATTTTGAAGAAGTCACTTCACGATGATAGGTGACTTTTCTTTTCACTGGTGGTAGATCTCTGTTGCCCGAAACCGTTTAAGTAGGTACCACCGCAGCGCCTATTTCAGCCGCCAAACAGTAGTGTGCTAAAACTTACTGTTCCGGTTTCAAGGGCGCTGTAGATAATATAATCAATGGGGTAGGGAGATTCAACATCTTCATGTCTCAAACGACGAGCGCAATGCGGTGCAGTGTATTATCACTTATCATCAGGTGAACGTCTGGCTTCTCTCGATGCTTAATACAATAAAAAAAAGATTACTATAGATATGATTTGTTATGGGACCACCAATCAGAATTCAAGCCAATGGATGCTTTACCCAAGAATTTCCAGCGCAACCGATCTGGTAATAAAGGATGCTTAATAGAAATCATTTCCGTTAAATTTGTTAATTGAATTTTGTTAGGATTTCTCGAATAAATTACTTAGTAGTTCGTAGCTACTTACAGCTGAATTCGGTTTAGGTAGCGTCAGTAAATTGTTCAAGCGGATTGCTAATTTATTTAAATTACCAGTAATTAATTCAAATTTGATACGCGGTGTGCGTCGCTATGCACCGACTTTTTGATTGATACGGCTATAAACTGGACAGTTTTATTGTTTTATTGAGTACACAATTAACCATAAATTTAGTTTCTCATCGATAATTAATAAAGTTGTTAAGACGAGAAAAATTTAATTTTAACTATGATAGTATCAATAAAATATCGGACACATTTTTTATTGGCCATCATAAAGGATAACTGGGGAAAAATATTAAAGGATTTATTTGATATCCGGAAACCAGTAGCTAATGCGAAATTCTTCATATTTAAATTATTTTAGTTATTATTAAGGGTAAGAGTTCCCGCACAACAACTCATCGGATCCAGGCCAACCTTAGCTGCTCTTGGTGAACCCTGCTAATCGAGGCTTTAGCTTCTAATAACCCGCATTGAGCCAGCGTGGTAGCAAATGGCTCTAATCTGCCCATATGAATTCCTACCCATGGTAATGTGGTAATCTATGGGGGAGGCCTATGCCCAGCAGTGGACATCTATGGGCTGACGGTAATGATGATGTAGTCATTATTTAATAATTTTTTTTTACCGTTTATAAAGACAACAAATCACATATGATAAAACATATTGAATAATTTTTAGTTTGTCTAATTTTTAGGTAATTTCAGTTGAATAATTGCTGGTCAATTAGTCTATTAAAATTATGAAAATCTATTAAAATTGGTAGTCCGTTGAATAGAGAACTAAACTGCTGTATAGTTAGAGAGGTCAACGGGCCAGGTCGAAGAGACGGGGTCGCCACCCCATTCCACACGGATTTTCAGATACGTAAGTGATATGTAAGTTTAGGACAGTAATAGTTTCTATAGTGGTTTTACCTGATTTTTCATAATCTACATATACAAATTATAAATTTATAACTAAAAAAAAAATCGAATATACCTTTACCTTCTATTTGCTTATTTGTTTGTTAGAATTTTTTGCTGAAAATTACACAAAGATTTTAGTTTTGTTAAGTCGTATTGAAAATGATTGCCACTATTTTTTATACTTAACCAAAGTATAATGAAGTACAAGACACAGTTTTAATTAAGAAATAATAGTAACATTAGAGAGTTTTTCCTTGTCTGACTTTTGCTGGCCGCCATATGATTTATTACTTTGTACCATATAAAACCCGTTTGCTTACAGCAAAGTAGGCAGCTGAGACTATCACAGTGATACAAGATTCGTTAAGAAATACAGATTCGAATTAACAATGTAAGCTTTAACAAAAAGTTTTAATCCTCGTATTTTAAATTACTTATGATATTTTTACAGGTTACCTGATTATACAGATTTACATCTATATAACATCCGAGTTTTGTGGTATTAAAATATTCGATTATTTACTATACAAGTGAAACTAAGCCTATACATAATAAATTTTAATATTTTGGTATCCACTGTCCTCGAGTTCAAGCGAGTTGAGAATAAAATCGCGTTTGATAAACTTAGAACGATATATATGTATATATATGAAAGTTTAGATTATCGCATCTCTTCACACGGAACAGTAGACTTTGTTTGGTCTCGTTTGTTTGTGGAGACACATTTTCGCGGCGCGGCGCCTCCGTGCGCTCGCATTCATAACATCGACGGTCTTTGACCTTTACAAGTAACTAAAACATTACAAAGGCTAGATTAAAACAAACAAAAATCAAACCGAAGGAAATACAATCTGTTAACTGTTCACGTACAAAGTATTGTTTAAAACGTCAGTTCATTACAGTTCCAGCGATAGGAGCGTATATTTTCATAGGTAATTTGAAACACATTATAAAACCACGTTTAGCACACAGAGCGCGAACGTATTTTCCGTTGTAAACATGACGGTGAGACGCATGTTTTATGTATCATGGTTGCAATGCAGAAGGAAACTCATCAGAATTCTGCGAAGACTGTGATGATTCTAACATTCGTGCAGTGACAGCCAAACGCATCTCCCGTAGCGCGTGTGAAAAAGTAAAAGCAAATCGTGCGATTTCAATACTTGCCCAGATGTAACACGTATAATATGATATATTTCACGTATTTTTTGTACTGCTGAAGGTAATTCTGATTTTCTATACTATGAACATTGTCTGCGGTTCGTCTAGTTCATATTGAACCTTTCATACTTTTTAGAATATGTTTAATACCTATTAGAAAATAAAAACGAAGTTAATAAAGGTAGACTACAGCTGTTGGATGAAATATACATAATTGAATTTACAACGTCTCAAAATAATATTTGCAGCAAAAAGTTTAAGATGAAGCCTACTATCATTTGCATTCTCATTTAAATTCAATTATTACATTAGGGTAAACTGTACATCGTTTTTAATAATCAATTCTTTTTTATACTACTTGAGTGACAATCGAGCATGCGGGCCGCCTGATGTTTAGTAGTCACCGCAGCCTATACATAGTAATGACAAGTGTACCGCTTGTGTCACTAACACTGAAGAAACAAAAATTAATGTGCGAATGAAAATTTTTCAATTTATATTCTAATTGAAACGATTTTCAGGGCACCGTTATCAGTTGCTCGTCTCCCGTACATGATATATTTGTAATTGTTTTAATTCACTTTGAATATGCTTTAACCTGCACACGAAATCGTTGGTCGTGCGGGCGGCGGGAAGTGAGCACGGTTGCCAAACAAATCCGCTGATTGCGAAGCGTAAATTGGCGAGACGTGTGTCGCATCGAATCGCATGTTCCGTACACTTTGATGCAACGCCGGCGTCAAATCGACTGCGGTGGGTCACGCTGCCTTAACACGCTATATGCATAAAGATCGTTCACTCCACAACACTATCTGCAAGCGGCCTCACTTCACAGCACTATACCCACTGAGCAGTCCGTTGCAACGGACTCGCTGCACAACACTAAGGGCGTCCGGAAATTACAATTTAAAAGGCACACCGCCGTGGATACGATGTGGATATCTTAATTTGGTTTCTTTAATAAATTATAATTTACGACTGCGTTCTAAAGCTAAAAGTAGAAGGAAAAAAAAAACGGCCGCTATAATAGATACGTCGATTTTTTTGGTGCGCATGTAGCGTTTATGGAGTAAAGTCGGCCGTTCCGTCAGTTTGACCACTCACCGTTTTGGCGGTGGAGCAATAAAAAACAATTGTCTCACTCTAATTTTATTGCAACATTGTAACTGTAACCGGTGCATTAGAATAATTAAACGGATCTAATTATAACCGAACGTAATTAAAAAGGGTTACGCGTTTTTTGCTAGGATAAATCTTTTCTGTTATAACGTGTGAAAACAATTACCATTACCTTCTTCTAATTAAATTACAACGGACATGTTAGATTTCAACTAATGAATAATTTATGAAGATAAAGTGTTTATTCATAATTATTTTCAAACGATGAAGAATCTTTCTAGGCTAGCTTGCGCTTTGAGGATGTGAGGGAATGGACCTATAATTTCATATAGCTGCGGTAATTATAAGGGTTTATGTTTGCAGGAATGGGACGGCTATATTTCACCGTGTGTCCCTTTAAGTAGAAGGGTTTATTAGTTAAGTATGTGGTGGGGCCCTCATATATCATGAACATCGGCGCCGGCGCAAGCTTTCTGTTCGATTCCCGCCGTGAATATTCAATTTTATAAACGGTCGTAATGATTTAGAAATTGCGTTTCCGACGCAATAACGTATGCATTTACGGCAATTCTTTTCAATATAAAAGATTAATATTCATCAAAAAATTTGCCATATCAGTGGTATTATCATACATTCAAACTTTCACCAATGCTTCAACATAAAAAAACAGTTCATGCGTCAATAAAAATTTATAGATCGATAATTATCGAGATTCCTACTGAAATGGTGTGATAAAGTTTATTGGTCGTTAGGAGAGCCGATTCGAATCCATGAGTGCCGTGACGGATCAGACAGATTCGTTGCGGACTTTAACTACTCCAGTACACGTCTACACATAGGCACTGCAATTATGAAGTAGCGAGAATACTTAGTTTTCTTATAACTTACTACTTGTAGACAAACACTAATAGTTAGTTAACTTTTCCTAATACTACGAAAATAAAAACATATAGCAGCAAATTAACTGTTTTTCATTTAAATGCAAATCATATTTATCGCTGTCGTCACGATACTAAGTCATGGGGATGCTTCCACAGTTAGTTAAAACTTAACTATAGGCGTATAAATAATAATAAAATAGAGTATAAGTTGAGGTATAGAGTGTTTGATAAAATTTTATAGTTGTTCAATTACAATCATAATTAGATTCTGAGTTTATGCAAATTTCTTTGATATTTTACTGTCATACTATTTTATCACATTTAGTCATTTATTATATGTATAAAGTATGAAGTGCGAAACATTTTAGGGAATTCTTATTTTACGTGATTATTTCAGTTAAAGAATCAGATATTCTGTTAGAAAGTAGTAAGTGGGCAGTCCATAAAACTAAAATTTTTCAACACTAAATATCACGATTGCAGCATGGAAACAAATATATTTCCTTACGTTAAATAGGTATATGTTTTTTCATAGGTCGCTCCGGAAATACAATAATTTTAATAACATTTGAAAAGAATATTGGATTTTATACTTCACACTTAAAGGTCGGCACGATTTAATGTTTAAATA
Organism: Ornithoptera priamus; assembly: GCA_029034505.1. Lineage (NCBI taxonomy): Eukaryota > Metazoa > Arthropoda > Insecta > Lepidoptera > Papilionidae > Ornithoptera > Ornithoptera priamus. Next base: position 4,232,037 of record JARDWD010000331.1, read on the forward strand.
AGAGTACTAGGTCTAACACGATTAACAGAATAGCTTAAAAAGAAGACACATTGCTCTTTGAAATGCTAGTTTCGGCACGAAGCCCTTTATATCAGAGAAATAACTTAGAATTTCCTAACTACGGTACGCTTAACGATTATAACTGTTAAGTCTACGTCTAAAGGTCCAATTTAGTCCTCCCGATTTCTAACAAACATGTTTCGATGTTTAGGAAAACTGCACTTGTGTCGTCCAAAATAAAAATTATATTCCCTTGTTAAAAATTGTGCACTGTAAGAAAAGTGTATAACAGTAATATTTATACGGAGCGTATTACCGTGCACCGTTTATTTCATATTAAATATCGTTTAATAGTTTACTAAGAACGTGTTACTGCAAGTGAAATTAGTTTTTACCGTGTTCGTGATAAAATTTTGTAGTCCTCCATTAATTTGCATTATATTACGTGGCGACACGTTCATAAATGTTTTATATTTAAACCAATCTCTATCTGAATGTTAAATCGCGGAAACGATATAAAGATACAGTGAATATTAAATCAAATTAAGCTTCCCATCTGCTCGCTGCAATTCGCTTATGGCCGTTGTCTATAATTATAAGCGTCAAGTGATCCTTTAGTCGAACGATGCGTTTAATGATAATTTAAGTAGATAACATAATTTAAATGTATTTAATTCATGTATACTTGTATCCAAACAGTCGGCGATTCGTATACGGAGAATCGTGCAAAATTATTAATTGGCGCGCAGTCTTCAAACGCCCCACGGTGTACGGCCACGATTCATGCGGAGCGAACCGGTAATTCTCTTGTATATAGACCTGATAAAATTTGATAATGCCAATATCCTTGCCTAATCGTTACTATAAAAAATGGTCTTTATGTATATCCGCCGATCCACTTACAATAGATCAAACTTATAGGAAATTAATGAAGTCGCAATAACGTTCAACAACTAATGTTACACTCTACTCTTAAAAATTACTTAGTATTACTATAATTTATGATGATTTAGATGTGCTTTAATTAAAAAGAAATATAATAAAAAAAATAGTTTTAAAGATAAATTTCTAAAATTTTATTACTCTTTAAAGAATACTATAAAAGAAGTATTCGTTAGAAAAATATCTATAAATCTTAAGTTATGCATATTCATATTATTTAAATTTGATATTTTTTATGCTTTTTATGTGTACTGTTAATTAAAATGCATTGATTTTGTTTAAAATTGTTATCTGTATTGGCTATAAAATTAAATTAATATGCGTTAGGTTTCAATATTCTATGCTGCAATGATTAAGTGTGAAGATATTGAGCTATTTGAAACCGCAAACTTTTCTCTTAATTTTTTTTATTTTAAATAACACATAGTTTCCATGCCTTATTTATTAAAATTGTAGATAGAAAATATCTTTATTTTATATTGTTCTTTGATTAGTTTAACCGTTAACGAACACTAACTTCAGGTTGTGTGCAGTTTTCGATAAGTATATTTCTTATAACATTTTTAAATAGTATGCTTACTTAGTGTAGAGAAATACATATCTGAAATGATAAACGGTCTTGTTTTGTATCGCAGACACGCGAATGTAACATGATATCTTTCTTGGCATAAGAAAAGATATGTATTAAATGTTCGGTACTCTTAAAGATACACAAACTCGAAAAGGTTCAGGTAGTTCCAACTCGTTCTACTTAACTACGTGTATACGTACATATTTCAACACATTTAACATAATTACTTATTAGTTAAAATAACATTTATCTCACTTCTGTTTAAATATATATTATCCTATAAATTATGATAAAATAAATGAGGCCTGTTGCAAAAGTCAAAGAATACATAACATATAATGTATTTAATTTTTGATACATGAAATTAATGCGCTTTTTAAAAAGTATAATTTAAAAGGAGATAGTTGTAATTTTAATGACTTAAACAGATTTAAAGTTAACCTTAAATCATATAGTAAACAACATGAATATTAACGTAATGATAAAAGAAAGCAATCGGTAAATTTCAGGTCTTAACGAGTTGTGAACTAACACATGGATCACGTTGGACTTATATCACTTCACAGCTGCGCACCTATGATCGATCTTTTTACAAGATGGCCGCCGCGAACTGGCGGGAATATGCGCTTACACACCTCCACATGGCCGCGAACCCGTCAATCTTCACAGTTTCGAAATTTACACAACGTACATTTTTCAACACCGATCCGGACACAGCGAACATGTTAACCCGCTCACGTTTTTCACCATACTAAACGTTTTAAAAAGTCTAATCTGGACGTATTCAAAACTACGAACCCATAAAACATATCTCCCCCATTATTAGTTTATGGGCTGCGACTGTTACCGGGGCTATTATGCTGCTATTTTTGTGTGAATTCGTTGTTTATTTTGATTGTGTGCGGTGGACGGGCCGGGCAATTGGGGTGCCGTTATAGAATACAGCTATTGAGTAGTGCCTTACATTGTTTTATTGACTTATTATTGTTCAAGGTCTCTTTTGGTGAGGCCTGTTGTAAAGGTGTTTCCTTTATGGCCCTTACGTAACCGTGTTTTTACCTACTTTCGGTAAAATAACGAAACTTTTAAAATGCTAATGTTTCGAGGACGTAACTTTTTTATTAACGAAATCAGTTATGGGAAATTTCTAAAAAGTTGAGTTTATATTTAAAAAAAAAATAGTAATATAAATTTTTTATTTTGTCATTATTGATTATTTTTACAATTTTCGCTATAAACTTTTGCATAAATAAAAAAAAAATTGTATGGTAGTTTTAACCGGGCTTCACCACCCCATAAATACCTCACGCGTCTCGAGTAATCTGCATTTATTGTAAAGGCAGATTCACACACAGTTGCCGCGTCCATCTTTTATGTTCAAAAATATAATGTATAAAATATATGTTTGATTAAAAAAACCTAACAAAAATTGATAAATTTTTATAGACTTCCCAAACCAAATTGTTATGTAGAAACAATTCTCCTTTTATAAACTTTAAATTTTTCTATTAGCATCATATTATTTCAAAAATAGTTTAGTTTGTTTTGTAGATTTATGTAATGAAGAGGCGGAAATATAAGATGAATCTTAAATTATACTCTTACTTTCAGAAACAACGAAGTATTTTACAACGCATTGTTATTTTTTTTAAACTAATTACTTGCATTTTAAGTAGCTAAGTTATTACCAAGCGACTAATGAAAATAAGAAAGGCTATTTTTAAGTTAACGAAAATGCGAGCGAAATTTTTGTTTTACGAATAGAGTATGGTTAAAACGAAACAAACTACCCTACTATACTATCTGCGTTATTTGAAACAATTAAAGTAAAGTGAAAATATATGTATCCGTTCATATAAATGAATCTTTTCCGATACACTACACTGGTATTACACGTGTATTGCAATTGTAGAAAGGTTACCCTTGGATCAATACCAACACGAAATAAATAAAAGAAAAAGCTGAAACGGGTATAGCCTCCTGCGAGTGAGCAACTAGGTAGTGATTACAATATCTCATTTCTCTTTAATAAAGGTCCATTTAAAATGTATTGCCGCAAGCGAAATTCGGTCGCCAATTTCAAAACCTGTTTAGAAATTATAGGGTCAGGTCTTGTCTTGAGGTTAAGTTAGGTTTATATGCATGGCATACCTACTGCACGCGTGAAATCAGAAACAAATTCAGTCTCTTAAAGTGAAAGCAGTTTTTTCATTATAATCGTTTATTTATCTGTATTTATGTTTATCAGGGATTTTTAAACTAAAAACTTCTTAAAGAAAACTCGTGCAGTATTTTTTTTATGTTTTTATCTCTTAAGGATTTGTTAGCCTCATGGGTTCAAAAATACAACACAAAATTATTTATGTGGAAAAAAATAAAATGATAATATAGTGGTGTTATAACATGTCGAAAGTTTCTCTTGCTGCTCCAGTCTTTGGTTCATGTAGGGTGTCCCGTGGCAGATTTAGGATTTCTTAATTAAATTAAAGGACGTTATTATTTTAGTATATACATATATTTGTCATAAGAAGAAAGACGAGACATGCGGATTTTATTTTTTGAAGATCACTACGTCCAAATGTTTTCCATCGCGACGTACACACTCGCGGAATCTTTCAAGAGTATTCTGAGTGTATCTCGCGAAAGAGGCTCATGGTGGCTCTTGCTGTGTGAAGCGTGGCGCCATCTTGTTGAAACCTTGTGTGATAGCTGTTTAATAAATGTTCTCTTAGTTTCGGTATAAAAATGCAGCAATAGACATCACCATCAACAGTTACGGTTGCTCCAAGAGAATTTTCAAAGAAAAACGGTCCAATTATTCCATTGACAGAAAAAGCACCAGTCCACTGCGACATCATGACTGACCAATCTGCACAAATGCCGCGCCAAACTGTAACCCCTTCCCAGTCCCCCGCGCAACTGTTAGAAAAATATTCGAATTTTAAATCTGCCACAGGACACCTATACAACACCATGTGTAAAGCCCCTAAGTTTATTATTTGGAAAATTTTATTTATTAATACTGAGAAGTAAATGTTAAAATACAAGTAGTTTTTTTTCTTACTTGCTAACAATTTAAATATATTATTTTATTATTTTACAACATTGTGTTACTTTCAGAAAAATGGTAGTCTTATAGAAAGGGGAAAGTCTTATAATAGTTAGCTAATAGTTTATTGGTTATAAGGGTATAAGCACATCAATGGACAATTACTACTAAATCGAATCCACCCCTTGACAATTGGTTTAAACTATCTCATAGTCCAGAGGGTAATGATGTAATTTCAGTAATGTTTGCAATAGTGAGAAACTTTTTTTCAATAAAATATATTTAAGCTTTATTGAAATGTGTATTGTAGGATACACACTGAAGTAAACTATAAGGATACTAACAAATAAAATCATGTTAAAACGGATATGAGCATTAAAAATATAAACTGTTTTCTTATTTTCTTTTATACTGAATCATATCTTCCGTAATGTTAACAGGGACGGCTGAAACTAAATTATATTTTTATATAGGTATGGTGGGTGATAAAGACAGTTAAACCTGTTAACCTTGTGTTATAATGCCTTATTACTAGTAACTGTAATTACAAGCAATTTTTCGTTTCCAATTTAACATTACATGAATTCCAAACTGTTTATTATTTATGTCAGACAGATAATTTTGCTTGTGCTTATTATATTTTACCATTAATTAAAAAACGTACTGAATTTAAATTGAAAAAGCATATTCATGGAAGGATGAACCGGAAACATATTTATAGATGTCGTATGAATAATAACGACGACTGAAAAAATAGTCGCTTACTATTAACAAGCCAAGTTAAGAGCCTCATCCGTTCAAACATAACTAGTACTTATGTTTTACGGTTTAACATGAACACTAACTTGGGTAGTATATAATTAAAGCGGCCCTAATGAGAGCATATCGAACAACCCATAGCGTTTTATTATTGATTATTTAAGTACTAATGTTAATAAGGAAATTTTCTTTTCTCTTTGTATTATAAAATTATAAATGGAGCCAGACTATAACATGGTATATGTTTGTCTAAAGCGGTAGTAAGTTATTATATAATCATTATTTCGTCATCTTATCATTTAATTTTGATCGTTTATATATCAAGTATTTATCATCAGTGTTATACGGAACCTTTATATTTTGAATTTCAAAAAGATATAACCTTCCATATCAACGCAACTTTATAACCATGATGAATATTAGCTATCCCCTGATGAGAAAAGATATAGATAATGATCAATTAGGTCAGTTTTGAATCCTTTAAGGGTTCTAAAATGTGTTTTTTTTTTTACTATAGAGCCTTATTATACCAGTTCCAAAAGATCACTGGTTAATTTCCGGACGGAATAAACTTTACTACAGTCGTTATTCTTTAATTCAAACATTTTCGATAAGAATATGTTGTTCTGAATTAATAATAGTAAACAGGGTGTATTCTGTAAAGAGTTAGGAAATTTTCCCTGTAAAATTGATAACATAGTAACAAATCAAGAATTAAAAAAAATCTAATGCAGGAACGGTATACTGTGAAGAGGGCTGGTCGAGGCTTGATTCTGAGTCTCTACAGCCCACGTCCTTGTATTGTTTCGCGGGCCTCGTCGCGTGAACCGTTCGGTGAGTTATGGCTGACGCAGCGACTACTTATTTAAGTTTTATTTTTTGTTTTTTGACCGCATTACTTAATTTTATCAAGTCGCATGAGTTATGAGAAACGGGACCACACGCGCTGTATTAATTACGGTAGTGCTGTCCCACCAACTCAGCAAAGTCTGAGCGTTTGATTTTTTTTCTGTACCTCGAATTCCAATACAAGTCGTGTTAGAACGAATCGTTTCCTATAACATTTGAATTGGATATTAGAGGATAATCAGAAAATATAGAAAAAGCTAATGGTTTGTGTAAATATTCATATTAGGTTTAATGGATTTTTATATGTGATTGTATTGTTATTAGTTTTAATTGGTAATGTATTTCGGAAATATATTATGAATATAGTATATAATTTAATATTATATAAATTTATTCTAGGAGTACTCTTTGGCACTATAGCGTATATGTTTTATATGTCGATTGATCAGTATGGCCACTCAGGTTAATAATAATGCGCCCAAACTAGACCGGGCCGTTGACCCGAGCGGGCGAAATGCGCGCGCGCTCCCTCAGAGGAGCGCTAAGATATCGCGTCTCCGGATATTTCTTAAGGGATTTACGAAGATTTATATTATTTAATTATCAATACTATAACATTTATATGATCCGTTTGTGATACAAAAAATACCTTTTTTATTATAAATTGCTATTTATTTAATACTTTTATCTCAAATCTTTTTTATATCTCAAAGCGATGAGACGGATAAGACATTCATCTGATGGTAGCGGATAGACCCTTAACAATGTGGCGCTAGTGAGAATAATAATACTGCATCACATTGTGGTCGTCGCCTCAAAATATAAGGTGTTAAGTCTCTATCCCATTTATTTCTCTTGTGACAAAGGACGTCAAACTGGAACTCAGTAATGTTTGCACTACTCTTTGTCGGCAGAAATGGGCGCTGCGGTGGTACCGGTCTAGATGGTCTCCTGCAATCGACCCGTACCACTGGTATTCGTGTAGTAACTATTGTTTATATGACATGGGAAAATCAATTGGCAGGACTGAAAATGGCTGCTGTAATCACACCGTGCCGTGCAAATTGTAGTAATAAAAAAAATATTCAATAAAATATTTATATTTATTTATGTATTATGAATGTAGTATTACCCGAAAGATTTTATCTTTTTTGATGCAGTTGTTCAAGTAAGCTTTTGGGTCAATTAAGATACAGCAACGCATTCTTATAAAGTAGCGATAATTTCAGAAACGTATTTCACTTGTAGTGGATCGAAATTCAGGAAAATCATATACAATTATTATTTTTAATTTTTTTCTTACTTAACATTGCCATAAACAGAATAGAAGTCTAAATAAATCTAAAATATTTGATTTATATATTTATACAGCTAAGCTAAAATGTTTGGTTAAAGTTAGTTATATTATTGGGATGTTTATAAGTAGCGATGGATTTAAGAAATATTTTGTAAAAAGTATATGATCAAGAATTTTTACTTTCTTAAAATTGGGCTGTATAATAAGCTTATAAATATATAAACAGGCAGACGTTTATAGAATAAATGAATAAATTAAACTTAAATTTGGACCTTATAAACTTGAGCTTCAAATTATATTGTTCTAATGAGCACTTTATAATTACACGCTTATTTTTTCAATGCTTACTCTCTTTAAAGAAATACAGATAACATTGAGTTCCTAAAAAATAATTAGCCACTCGTTTAAACATAACGTATATCTAATTAATTAAAATGCCTACAAGCTATAAATTAATTATGTTGTATTGTAAACTAATTCGAAGTCATAGCGCTATAGAACATTAGCAATGATAAATATTGATTATTTCAATTTTAAATAATAACTTAAGAAATTTAGAAATAACATTTGTTGCTACATAAATATAAGTTAGTATCAAATTATTTTTTATTTTATTACAATGCATTAATCTTCTGTAATAGTTTTTATTGTTACATTTAAAAGACATATTTATTTTGATGGCGGCAATAAATTATGAATGGCACTCAAATCTGTCGCACTAATAAGGTGTTAACGAGGGTCGTTCATTTTATGTGCGTTTTATTGATACTTGAGATATTATCATTTGCTACCTGATGGAATTTAACGATTTTCTTATTGGTGTCTTATTGTAAACTGGTGGAAGGGCATGTGCCAGTAGAGTAACATGAGAAATATTTAACAGCGACATTTTAGAGCTTGTAATGGCGTGAAGAATTTCAAATCTCTACCAAGACTAATATTTATTTGAATAAAAAGTTTCTATACGTATTTTTTTTTAATGTTTCGTTTTTTTTTGTGTAAAATATCTAATAAGGATATTGTATAAGTTATTGTAAAATGTTTTTTTAATTTTAAACTATACCTAAAGATCGCCTTTAGAAAGTGGTAACAACTCACCTGCTATGGCCATCCAGGGGTAGAAGGTGTGGTTGGTGGGTTGATGTTGAACAGGTTGCGCGCTGGCAGCGGCTCCCGGTAAAGCACACTGGTTACCCCAGGGCAAGGCCCGGCCCGGACTCGAGGATTCGCTGTATCGCGCTTCGGGCGTGCAAGCAGCTGGCCTGACGAGCGCTCCTAGCCCCGATCCCCATTCCTTCGCACCATAACCGTTCTGTTGCTCCCCACCGGCCTTCGAACAATCAGCCTTGGCGTACTGTTGCTCTCCAGCGTAGAGCTTGCATGCGGCCGCCACTGACGCATCATAAGGCGAGTCCTGGGGACGGGGCTGGTGCAACGCATGGGGCTGGGCGTAAGTTAATCCCAATGGAAAACCCCGGTACTGGTCGCCGCCACCACCGCCCTGGTGCACACTGTGCGCTCCGTAGAAACCGCCCTGCTCGAAATAGGAGTTCATCTTGAACAGTCTCCGGCACAAACGTCACTCAGTTAGACACTTATGTCATCGCGGCCCGCGCGCCGTGATAACACGAATATTACTATTAATTTTATTGCCTATAAAACGTCACTTGAGCGTCATAATGGGTCTCGTTGGTGATAAAGGCGTGTTGGTGTTTACGTTTTTGGGTTATAGAGGCGCGTGCCGGGTTTTACGAGTTGTGTCAGTTGCGGGCGGTCAGGGTTGATCGAGTGTCGCGAGCGAAGTTTTGTGTCGCGAGTGTCGGGCGAGGGTCGAGAGCGACCGACGCGTCTCGGCTCACGCAGTCTACTGAGACTCGGAGCAACACGCGCGCCGCCCCGCGCGCCGCCTGCCATCGCTATACCAACCATTGTTCCGTCCCCTTTTCGCTAATCACTATAAATATTATCATGTACGCTCTCTTTTCTATTTCTTATCACATTGCGAACACGTGGTGGCCACATAACGCTTTAAGAAATCTTACTTCATTATAAATCTTAATTACAGTGCGCTTATTTTTTTTAATGAACGTATTTAAATATTTAATTAAAACCGAGTAGCAAATCGTTTTCAAGTGTTGTCATTACGCAACAAATAAAAAAAAGGCTTTGGTGACAAAGCTCAATAATAACACATTGTAAAGTCAAGCCGCAAGTCGTAAAGTCATAAACGTACAATTAGTGAAACGGACGAGTAAAGAAAAGATTTTACAACCGCTTCTCGGCCAGGCCACAATGAGCGCAGTATCGTAACAAGGTGCTGAATAGAGTGAGAAGTCGTAAAGATGATTATTATTTCTTCTACTACCTGTTTTTACGACTCATCTGGGCGTCACTATTACACTTAGGGGAAAAATGCGCGCGCGAGCAGGACAGCTGCTATTTGTGGTACGCATGTAATCATAATGGAGCGTTGTGATATATAGCCGTCTCGTTCTAGCGCAGTAAGGCGCGTGCAGTTTGAAGCGCACTATTGAAAGGTAAACAATGGCGCATTATCGCAGGAGCACTCAGTTCGCGCGTCCAAATGAAGTCATCAAACGAATGAATGGCTGCTGGTACAGAGACACGCTCACATTTTTATTGCCGACATCTCTTTAAGCAAATACACGAGGACATAAACAGGGCGGGATGTGGTACGGAGATTTTTTTTATTATTATCCGTACTATAAACAAACAATTTAGAGTCACAGACGTTGTGTGTGCTTTTTAACAAATTGCAATCATTATAGTCCTAGCCTTTTAATTAAGGACTTACTCTAAGAAAAACTTTAATTATTTTTAATAGTCCCGTAATATCTAACAAATTCTGTATTTGTCCATTAGTGAAAAAAAAAATATTTTTTGAAAATGATAAAGAAAAGAGGGTTTGTTTTAACAAATTTTTTTTTATTAGTTACGGTTACCAGGATAATTTCTAGATTAGTTTAGACTTAATTGATCTTCCCTTATCAAATTTTACTACACTGTTTTCTTGATTATGTTAATGAATAATTATAAATTTTATGAATACATTAAAAAAATGTATAATATTTTGAATATTATAAAAATTATTTAAATATCCATAAATTTTTTGTGTTTTTTACAAAAAGCTTATTAGCTTAATTGTCTTTCATTGGAATGTTGACATAACTAAACGATTCACTAGTGAAAAAAAATATATTAATGGCAATACATAATACTCGGAAATTTACGTTTATCTTATTCTCCTTATCTCTGTTCGATTAATTATATTATATTCAATAAAAAAAATATGTATCTTATACAATAGATAACAACTAGACAAGTGTATCAATTTTAATAAGTATAATTATAACATGATTGACAGATGAGTTATTAAGAATCTTAACACAATATCTCTGTATACATTAGGTTAAAATTTTAGTATATATAATGTTTAAGTTCAGATAATGAGACATGATTTTTTTATCTTGTAATCTTATGAAATGAAATAGGTTTTCTTTGACTTTTATAAGTTATAAATGCTGTATACAAAAGCCGATGAAAAACCAAAAGATAATAACAATAGTTACCTTCATTTTCAGAGTATTAAAATAGGTACAAATCAATAATAAGCCCACCAACTCGCATTGGACCACCGTGGTGGGAAATGACCTAAATCCTCCCATATGAACCCTTACAAATGACTGCTCCTGATGTCCGGCGATGCAGGCAGCGTAGAACCGATTGATGGGAGGATCTTTGGGAGAGGCTTCTGTCCAGCAGTGGACTTGTATCGGCTAATGATAATGAAATAACAATGTGTACTGTTTTTAAAAACTTTTATATTATGTGTATAGATTCTTTTGCAGAAGATTTCATAACGAAGTTTGCAGTTCGTAGAATACCAAAGTATTGTTTTATCTTGATATTATATAATATACATGATAAAAGACATTGATCAATCACGTAACAATTATATAATTGACTCTAAACTATTGTTTCTTTTAATATTAGTTAATATGTTATGTGATACAAGCAGGGTGGAGATCACAGTTCGTTGGTTCCGAGCTGCACTGGACGAGTGGTGTGGGGATCCTAGAAGTAAACCTGTATCCAGTTGTATTTTTCAGCTGGTAACGGTGGCGATAAAATTCGTTTCAATTCTAAAAAGAATAATTCTTACTAGATTCTGGTATCGGTTGATACTTATTGGTTTCGATGGTGTCACGGGATGATGACAATGAAAACAATTTGTTAGCCATGGCTAATTAAAATTAACCCTGTGAAAATTAAACAAAAAAGTTCAAAATTTATAATTCTAAAGCCAATAATTTATTTTACGATTTGTTTACAAAGCTTTTCTTTTAACATTAACGACGTCCTAGCATTTGTTTGTAAATTGATAATTCTTTTGTACTTCGAGATTCAAAGAGTCGGAAATTTAATTATTAATAATATGTTAAGGTTAAAAAGCAGTTTTATCTAAGTTAAATGTATTTTGAACGAGTATTATAACTGCACACTTCCATTTTCTACGAACTGTCAATGTCTTTATCTGTAGTAGTGTCTTTCTTTAAACTTTAATTTGATAGGTTAATGTTAAGTTACTTGCTTATTTTTATGTCACTAAGTTATTAAGTTTATCGACGCAATTTAACAGTTATATATTTATTTAGTATTACTGCACTAATAACATTTAAATATCTTCATTATCATCGTTTCAGATCACTGATATTTATTGCTCGATACAGGTAGTAACTAAAAGTAAGTATTTTATCATCATAAGGTGCAGTGTTCAAAGTGAAGATTAGCGTTCAAATTGAGAAAACTGATTAGTTCTGCTATTCTTTCTGAAGCATTTGCATACTTGTTCACAGAGGAATATGATGGTATCAGTCACATAGGATATCTCTTACAGCACATTGATGACAGAGTGAGAATAAGGATATTCCACGCGAGCTTCTATACAGACGTGTAGCTTTCAGCAAATAAGATATATTATATTATAATTTAATTAATTATTATTAAAATGTCATTTTAATAACTCTTAATTATTCATTTCCTTTTCCATTTTTTGTCTACAGTATTATCTATATATCTTTTAAATAATATTACATGACCTTGTTTGATCAATGACCTTATATCAAAACTGTAGTTGTTATCTTCGAACTAAATGATTGCAATTAAATTATTTTTTTATTTTTGGTTTCGTGTAATGAAGCTAATTGAAACGAAGTTAGCTAAACTTGAAATCTAATGGTAAGTGGCACGTCCGTCCAAAGAAACATGACGCTACTTAGGACGATATACAAAGCACCATACTTTGCTTAACACCTGGACGGCGTGATATGGCGTTTTCTGGTTACCCTGGTATTTTACCAGATACACCACCCTTTGAACCGGTGAACAGTAATGTTACAGTCAGATGCAGGCGCTATGATAGTACCTATTTAGACAGTCTCTTGTAACATAGTCGTACCATTAATAAGTGTAATCAAACATTTAATTCAATCTTAAAAATCTATTAATCAAAGTTTTATAATACTTTGTTTTTATGTGTAGCAGTTATTAGTTATCTAAGATTATTAAAAGATTATTATAGTTAAGTATTCTTTTACAACTATTATACGTGAACATCGTATGGAAAGTTTCCTCCATGAAAAATTATCAGCACTGCGTTTTTGATCTGATTTCTATCAATACATTTACATACCTATAAATTAATACATTTATTCTATTATACCATAGAAAAATATTTTTCTTGCAAAGTATCAACTTTTATCGACGATGGGCTAACACTTCAATTTACTTTTATTATGTCACTTTTATAAATCGACAGCCTGAACACGGTAATGCTATTGAGGCAGCAGATTTACAGTATAACGATGGTAACCAGCCAGGCCAGCACGAAAAAATCCTGCTATTATCTAAACTCCACAACATGAGGCTTAATAATAAAAGCAAGAACCTCGGTGTTACTAAGCAAGCAAGTAAACGCTGTGCTATAGCAGCAGTAAAAAAAACCTTAAGCTGTTGCTTCATAATGTATAGAAAGTGTAATATGATTTATGGAAATTTCATTGTTATTTATTAATTAGAGAGGCGCTATAAGCTATCTAACGCGGACGCAAAAAGCACACATCGAAGCGGTAAGCTCATTCGCATGCAAGCGACAGATGGCGCGGCGTGGTGCGGTGCGGCGCCGGCGCAGGGCACGCGCCGTAAACACGATTTTTACTACCACTTGAGTGCTCGTAAAAGTCACGTGGATTGCGCCGTTTGTAGAGGCACAGTAAACACCGCACCGATTATTTCGTATACGCCGCCGGGGCTAAACCTCAGTTATAAATTGGAAAGTTTACGAGCGGCCGACGCGCGGTTCGTTATTATCCCGCACTCCGGACGTTTATTGAACCATTATTGACTTGTTTAAAGTATCACCCGCTTAATAGAGATAAAGGAGTTGATTGTTTATGTCTTTATCGCGTAAGGACGCGGCGCGACGTCTAGATGTCTACGCTCGGTCTATTACGGAGCGTTTATGGCGGCAATTTTCCTTTTTATCTTGCGCGCGGTCTTCACTAGTGGCCGGGTGATTGGTATCAATCAATGCGTTTATAATGCTCTGTTATGATCTGGTGTGGTGGGTTTATTTACGACCCGATTCGTTAGTTTCGTAGCTTATTTACGATAACGCTTCACTGTAAGCTGGTCGCTCTGTGACAGAGAAACGACTTTTAATGGTGTTGTATCTAATGTTTTTGTCGACTTTTGATACTTCTTATCTTGAATGTATGTTTCATATGCATACATAACAGATACCATTAGAGTTCCAATGTTTTCATAATTTTTTGGTGTAGTGTGTTAATTTCTTCGTTTACATTTAATAAACTTCTTATAAAAAAATTCCTTGTCATGAATCAATATTCTTTCTTTGAATTAAGCGACGAGACGAGCGGGACATTCACTTGATGTTAAGTGATACGCCCGCCCATAACAACGTGCTTTTAGTTAGGATGATATAAACAGCGTCACACTACGCTCGTCGCTGAGACATAAGGCGATGAATCTCGTTACCCCTGTAAATTACATAAGTTACAGTGTCCACTACTGTTTTGCGGCAGAAATAGGTCTTGCGGTGGTGCCTACTTTTTCTCCGGAAATAGAGACCTAGCACATATGAAATACCACTATATATTTTTTGGTATATATAAAATGAAATCAGGTTGAACGATATCTATAGATCTCAATTTTTGACGAAAACTTTAATTGTACGGTTAATAAATATTTTACTTAGATGACCTCAATGCTTTCATGATGCATAGACGCTGTTGACGGAGTACGAGTAGAATGATATTAGCATTCTATTGTACTCATATAGCGAGTAAAATTACTATTGTAACGAGTCAACATCTTGCGTCTCAGGGAAAAATTGCAGTTTGGTTCTGTGTAAACATTCGCGTATGAATTTTATTCTTAGTCAAGCGTATTTTTACTACCAAGTGTGTATAGTATTCGTATCGTCGCTTCGTTATGTAAAACTTAAACTTACAATATCACAAATTACAGGCACGAGATACTAAACCTGTGAATGCACCTTTGAGGAAATTATGCCTCATAAGCTTAATTTATGGTTTAAAGATACAGTTTGATTTAGATATTTATTTATTTATCATAATAACTTTGTCTACAGTCCAATAAAAAGATGAACTAAGAGCGGAAGTTATCTTTCGTGGGTTTTCATAAATCTTCAAAGTAAGAAATTTTGAAATTTATGTAATAATAACAAAATATGGATCTTACATTGTGTGGTACATTTAATTTAATAGTTGTTAATAGAATTATATTAAATTGTTCTTCGAAATTGGCACTACCTACAGTAGCTCCATCTATATACACGATCCAACAATATATGTTGTGTGAATATATTGCTTTCTTACACCAACTATTGTACAAAATAATATTTTTTTATAATGTTATTAAATTTCATACCTATTTATTAATTAACTGGCTGTTTATTAATGCAATTAATATGATTGTTGTTCTTCGTCCTGCCATCTAACGAGATAACTTTATAACAAGTTAAACTGAAAAATGCGGTACTTTGTATAATAGTATCATTGATGTTTAAACTATTATAGTTTAAAAACTTTAAATTATATCAATTCATCAAATTCAAATTCTAACTGAAATAGTCCGCTATAGTTATTAAAAAAACATGTATAATGATATTCGCAGTTTAAAAAAATACTAAATCGTTAATACTACATAAAGAATATTCTTTGTATTCCCAATTATTTCCATTGAACGCCTTTTAAACACATTGTTCAATCACCTTTATCACTCAAAACTATATATTAAAGCCAATAGAAGCGTGATAAAGCGATCTTGTGAGATTTTATTGCCTTATACATCATTCGGTCATATAAATTCATCAAGACACTTGTTAATCATAAAATAAATCTTATTACACAGTTAAATGTTGTTTAAATTGACGACAAGCGTTTTATTTCGTCATAACAATAAAATTTATTTTTACGAGCTCTGTGATGTGGTTGTCTTTAGCGCCATCTAATGGGGATTGTCGGATCTACGAAGTCGCGACCGTTAGTGACGTCACTTGATGGAAGCTTGGGTTTTACGACGTATTCAATGTTCAAATGAATGGAGGTGCCGTAAATGTGGATTTGAGGGTTATGCTGACTGTAGTTTCAGTAATTGTACAGATTCTTTGATGTTTTCATTCGTTGCGCTATGAAACAAAATGAAATATGGAGTTTCGAAATTACGATATTATTTTAAACGCGCTTTTCTTTCTTGTCCATATTAAACAAAATTTAAAAATAAAGAAAATTATATTATCTGTAATAAAGGCATTATTCATTACATCGTATAGAGTTTCTTGGGTACGAAAAAGCGTCGTCACGTAAGCTCTATGTAAATAGAGAAAATATTTAATATTTATAAGAAATATTTCAAAAAATATATACCATATAAAATATTTTTTAATAAAAACCTTGAATTGACGATAACAGTTTACACTTTTATTTACGTCATTTTATTATTTAGCTTTCTGTACCGGTTATTGACATTACCGAAATTATTATGAAAAAAAATCATTAAATTGATATATTCAGAATAAAACATTAAATATGCATAGAAGTGTTTTAAAATAGATGTTTCATAGTTAAACAAGATTTTTTTGTTCAACTAATTGACAAAACTAGCGTAATATTCATGTGATCGTTATCTGTTACAATGTGCAGCTAGTTAAAATTATATATACTGCACCACATTGGGCTCGTCGCTGTTGGATATAAGACGTTAAGTCTCGAAACCCCAGTAAATTCACAAGCTACAGCGTCTTTCGCACCCGAACCCGAAAAAGCGCGGTAGTGGTATCCACACCTATCTGTTCGCCTCCAGCAACAGAGACTGACCACAAGTGAAAATTTAATAGAACTGCTGGTTTAAACAAACTAAGCAACTTACCGATTCCCGCTTGGGATCTGATCTGCCATTATACACTTATACAAAATATACGTCCCTACGCATTTCTAACCACATTAAAACTAGACTAACTTTGCATAAGTGTCTTTCTCACGCGTATGGATTTTTCATAGCGCTATCTCTTTTACGCGCTATCGTCAAAATGGCCTCCAAACGAGATGTTTTGAAGGAACGCGCGCCAACTTTTGTTGCTTGTAATGGGCGGAGCGTGCATGATCAGGAACGTACTCAGTTCTGCTATAATATCTTTTTTTTACTTTTATACTTCTCGTTGAACAAAAATAACTTTAATACATAAATGTTTCACTGTTAACTATTATCCGGTAATGTTAATTACCCTTATTCATTTGAAAGACTACTTTAGAAGTTATACTGTATGAAATAAAAGTGTTTTCTTTTTTATATATGTATTACTATTACTAAAATGTTACCAGGTTAAAGAAAAATAATAAATATTTTTTTATTTAATATAAACAATTTTTATTGTTTAATTTATACACAATTGTCAATTATAAAAGTACTTTTCAAACATATTTTTTATTAATTATTGTTAATTTAAAGATTTTAATAAGGAAAGATGGTTAGTGGGAATTTAATCAACTATTTGAAAAAATCACTTTAAAATGTATTTTTACATACATCTACATCTTAAACTAATATTTTTTTATTCTCTCCATAATATATATTAAAAAAAAGATAAATGTAAGTAGTATAGCATGATAGATATGTTTAAGAAATTCTGAAATTATTTTTCTCTCTTTAAAAAAACGCTGTTTACTTTTGGAATTAATTTTCAAAATCGTGATGATTAGATTGAACTTTTATTATTAAGAATTTAAAAAAATGCAAAATTCTGAATTTGTCCCTGGATGACAGGATTTGGATATGGCGACCGATGCGTTTAGTGACGAACGGCAAATGTGATTGTGTTAGTTTTCAAAGTGATATTTCTATTCTTAAGTTAAAAATTACTGAAGTATAGTGTCAAGGTAGAATGTGGGTTTATACATGTGTATTACAGGATCCGTGTCACGCTGAAAGTAGGCAATTACAGCTTTACAATTGAGAAATGAGTTTATATGCGTCCGCCATTACAGTTCAACGTCGATAGATATATTGCTATCTCTTTTACTCCTATCCTAAAAAATGAGATGTAAGTGAAACGATCTGGATACATGTTAGAAAGGTGTTTTGTTTCTAAAATTTAGTTTCTAGATGTTATTAATATTGAATCTATTTATAGTATTAATGTAAATAATAGTTACATTGTTGATGACTCAAATTTATAATGATTATTTACATTAAAGGTCAAAATTTATAATTAAATTCAAGGAGGCGATTCGACAATGGTTTCGGTTGTATTTATATAGACAAAAAACATAATATTTATTTAAAAGGAATAAATGTTAATTTTCCTTCATTATTTACATCACCATTTTTAAATTTGAAAAAATATTTGTAGTATATTATTGTTAGAAAAATAGCTAATAATAATAAAACTAGTAAAGCAATAAAGTTTAAAATTAAAGAATTTATTAATATGTACACTGTTTACATAATTCGCATAAGTATATTTGGAATATTTATTTGTAAATAATAAGTAATAATTTCACATTAAAGTTTAGACACATGGTGATTGGCAGAGTTCCTAGGTTGTGCAGCCAATTTGGCAGATGAATGGAAATCTGTCAGTAAGGAGGTTACTGGGCATCAGTTCTAGGTGTTTGTTGTGTACTTAAGCGTTGAAATTCTATTAGTCATAATGCATAAGAAGCATCACATGATCTATTACTTATACATTATACAACAATATTTATTTTAATATTAACTTTATACAATCTTTATGCAATTAATTATTGAATATTATGACATACTAGCATATAAGCATATAGTACATTGCACATTATTGCAGTTTACACCTGTAATATTGCTTTGTAATGTGAAATGATATCTATATATGCATCCAAAGAAATAAAATTTGAACTACTCTAAAATTATCAATACCTACGTTTACATATTATTTCCTATATTGTTAGCTCTATAATATGTCTATTTTGAAATCTTTTAACATTTTATCATGTTGGTAGTTATTCACTGAATATCCATTAAGTTTATCAATCATAGAATATTTGCACAAAGATAGGTTTTCATATATTATATTTATTGTCCATGTTTCTTTTGTTTTAATGAATTTTCTTTTAAATTCTCTCTTATTCATACTTTATGTATTTAAATGTTGCGGTATGCGTTTGTTTTGTGAATATTTTTCTCGACATATTTTACTTTGCGCCATATTAGGCTTTCGTAAAATAAACGAGACAGTAAGCCGCCTCAGGCGTTATTGCAACGAAATTAAAAATTGATTGGGCAATTTAAATTCGGACTCACGAGCGTGGCCTCTCGCCCGCCGGCTTGCTCACGTTACCCACGCACTACAAAAACCAACATACATAGACCCCAGATTTATATTATCTATATACATTTCACATGATTTGTGATAAAGAAATAGGAAAGTACGAGTTGAGCTTTTAATGCTGAGTAATTAATAGTCTAATCAGTCGAAGTGCAATATTTATTACATGTTATATGAATTTTAAATATTATTACGATAGAATTAAAATAATGTGATCTATATATATTGATAAATTTATTTCTACTCGAAACTTAGTTAATTATGTATATGTATAATTAATGAAATGTAACGAATGTGCTCACAGACGCTCTTGGACTAATCGTCACCGAGTAACATTTTGGAATAAATATTTTAACACAATGTTTCGTCTGCCTCCGCTTCGGATTACGTGTTCTTTCTTTGACGTTGCTGTATTTAGTGTAAGGGTTAAAGTTAACACGTCTAAAATTAAATATTCTCTTAAAATCTACAGGAAATAAATATTATTAAAATTAGATTATCTGTTAATACAGCAAGTCCGCCTGTTGGTAAGCGTAATTTCCCCTTTCTTATTACAAAGAACGAAGCCTGATTTAGCATGTTCAAAAAAATTTATTATATTAAGTTCTTAACTATTACATTTATTATAACGGAACTAAGTAATATTTGCACACTGCAACTGGGCGGTAGAGCCGACTACAGTGATATTTTAATATTAATATTATTATAAAAAATATGGTAACTTTTAGCAAATAAGATAACAAAATGGTGCTAGTTAGGATTCACCGCACCACATTGCGCTCGTCATCATTACACATAAGATATTAAGACTCATTACTTTATTAATTTCACTAGCTACAACTCCCTTCAATCCGGAACACAGTAATGCTTGCAGATTACTGTTTGGCGGCAGAAATAGGAGTTGTGGTGGTACACTTAGATGATTTCCGACAACACAGACCTACCAACAGTAAAGTGGTACACACTTTACATATTAATTGTTATAAAAGGGAAATTATTTGAGAGTTTAACCTTTGTTTAAGTTTCGTCTTAAGATAGCATTTATCATGAAGTCACAGTTATTTTTTTTAATATAACTTAAAGGATAATAGTTGTATGATTAGTCTGAAGTATGCGTTAGTTATATACATTATGCGGTAAATTAAAAAAACTTTTTTGTAGTAATTAAATCAATTATTAATATAGGTATTTTCCTAAGATAATTTAAACTTTGTTCCTCTTTGATAAAGTCACTATATTTTATTGCTGATAACGTATTAATGATTTGTTCCTTTGTTACAGCAATTATCCTATTGACCTTACGATTTATTGCCTGCACTTAGCAGTGATCTGTTTACATGTCATACGTTTTACTGATTATTTGAGTTCTTTATAGAGGTATATAGAAGTAGAGGAAAGAACTTGTAAATATGTTCTTGTTTATCAGTGCTCCATGTTGGATATTTCTCGTTATGTATTAAAAAAACATCTTTATATTAATTATAAAGAATGAATGTGACGTCATAATTATAAGTATGAACAGAATTTAACAGGACCATATATAACATTACAGATATAATCCATACAAAGAATTAAAAATATTTTTTTTTTTAGCTGAACTCTACGAACAATGATCTCATAATAATTTTTCATTGTATTTTCTTTATATTAAAGTCGTTGCTTACTATATAGAAAATATTTCCATGAAAATGTTATGACAATGTAAAACCTAGTCCGGCCATAAGTTCTGTTACCAATGAAAATGCATTTTTTTTAATGATGTAATGTAATATTATTAAAACGTATACCTACATATTTATTAATCTCAGCAAATATTTAAAAATATTCTAGACGAAATGGCCATCTTTGCCTTTTATACAGGGATTTAATCTGATTGGCCACTAATCTATATATTTACGCATTGTTTTCAAGGGAAATTTCCACCACCGCCACTGCTTGCCCCAAAGATTTTTTAAAAGATCTTGTTGTCGCCGTGTCAAGTCTAAAGGGTTGAGGTCTGTGCTAGATGAAGGCCAGTCTTCAGCTCTTATAACGTCCGAAACGTTGGTTTAAATCCAGGCTTGGGTATTTCGTACCTTGTGACCAAGGTGCAGAATCCTGCTAGAAAGACCACGGTTTATTTTTAAAAAGTCTATTGCTGAGAGGTTTCACGACATGATTCAAGACTGTATCTTGATACACTTTGGCTGAAGTTTGCACTCCTTATTCACAAAAGTGTAATTTTGTAACTCCTTGATAAGACACGCCTCACCAGACCATAACTGACGCAGGATGATGACCACTTTGTACATTTCTGACTACTTGAGCAGCTTCTTTAGAACTGTGAGCGTACACTTTATCGTTTTGCTTATTGTAGTGTTCTTCAATCGTGAAATTTTTTTCACGATAAGCTCTGAGCTTCAGGTTTTGTTTTATAATACGCGACAGAGTTCTAGCGGGGAGTCATTTCTCGCGATAAGATTTTTTCTTCCTAATGGGGTTTCGACGGGTTCTGGGTTTGACAGCATTAACTGTCTTTGTAGTTCTAACAGCACGCGGCCGCCCCGATCTTTCCTGGTCTTCAACAGAGGGAAGTGTTTTTATATCTGTTGATAGTACGATATACGAACATACGGCTGATACCAAGCTTCTCAAGTGTCTTGAATGTGACTGACCGGACTGGCTCCTACCCACTTTGTGCAACGCGATCACTGCAATCTTATTTTCTTTAACACCCTATTTCATATTGTAATTTGATAATCAACACGAAAAAATATATGAAATGGCGCAATATCGAAATAAATTTTTAAAATAATATACGTGATTCAAATTCAAAATAATTAAAAAGGTGAAAAAAAGAAGTTTTTATGTAACAGTATTTATAGGCAGACTAATTGTATATTATTGTGTATACTAATGGTATGTTACAATAAAGAAAATTATATAAAAGCATTGTCTATGCAAAGTAATATGTAGTGACTGATCAAACCATTTTTAGAATAATATTACAATTTGTATGTAGACTAATAACTAATATTTATTATAATACATTTTTTTTATTACCTAAATCGTCGTAAACGTGTAGTTGTATAGCTTTGCCATGATATATATGAATTAGAATGGTAGTCCCTCATGTGTATAGCCCACGTACGAATTAGAGTTTCAAATTTAACATATTCAACAAGTGTCCGGGGAATATAAATGACTTTAGGATATTAGTCCACGACAAATTCAAAATTAATCATATGGAAAATCGTTTTAGTAAAATAAAATATTTTGAGTTATTAGTATATAAATTTGTTAATAGAATAACTTTAATAGCGGTATAACAGCAATATTTATTCATATAAAATCTAACCGAAATATTAAACATATATATTTTGTTATTAAGGTATTAATAAATATTTAATAATATTCTGAGCGGCTTATAGAATATCTAACAATTTTTTTTAATCTTTATGTAGCGTTTTTTTGTTCCGGTTACTGTTTTATACTTACAAACGATTATTTGTTGCATTATCATAATCTATAAAGTGCATTAAGTCTGTAAAGGTGTCAGCAATCACATTAATATGTGTTTAAACATAATAATGTTTATTCATTAAATCCATAAACATTTACAGTAGATATATTTAGAAGTTCGCTTCATCTTTCGTATTATCGATAATTAAGTCCATATCGTAAAAACGAAACGTGCGTTGTTTGAAGCTTTCATTAGTAACTAGTTCTGATTGTAAGAAAGATAATTGATTACTAAATTAAAATTGTACGATTGAGTAGATTTCGTTGCTAACTACAGTAGATATAAGTGAACATTTGCGTTAGGAATGCGTTTGACTATGTGCTTGTATAACGTAGTCAAGACCGATTATTGCTTAAGGGTAGTGAAATGTTAAACAATAACGAATAATAAATCAGTGTAATCTTTCATCGGCTGATATATCTGCCCACATTTCGAAAAATGGGCACTAACACCGAGCAGACTGAAAATCGAAAACAAACTTCCCACTCACTCATCGTGGCAACTCCGCGCCGCCGTTTGTCAGTCGCCAACGCGTCGGAGCGGGGTGTAAAGTGTGAATAAAAATAAATATTTGGACGGATATCGGACAAGGCACGTGCCCCGGCGCCGCCCGCGCTACCTCTTAGCATTCAGCCGAAGCGCGGTATTGTTTGTTTTCACACTCCGCCTTAGAGGCCAGTTGACGCGTGATCGTTTTATTGAATACACGCATAATGACTCGATTATACAATCGATCTTCCACGCTTTAAACTTACTTTTATTTTCAAACTATTATTTAGGATTTTAAATTAATACTATACTATATATCGCTATAGTTAATTTGTCTTAGGTTAGTAAGAATAGGTCTAAGGTGAGACCTGTCTGACGTAGGAGATCAAAGCGATCTTCGAATTCAATGCCCTTAATGGTCGACATTAATAAGCGAGCCCGGCGGACACGACAAATATAAATTGGTCTCATCACGAAGCTGTTTAAGGAGGATCTTGTTCTTCCTATGTGCATGCTAAGCTAAAAAGCAAAAGGACACCGGTGCGTTCGATAGGAAATCGTTAACACCCTCCAAACTGTTTAAAAAAGGATACCGGAAGGTTATATTCACTGGAAAACCTAAAAAGATATAATTTTTCCCTAATAGCAGTGCATTTTTGGTAAATTTCATTAACTAATTTTCCACTACAATAGCTGTAACCTATAAACTAACTTAACCACAACATTTAACAAAGGCTACATAATACAAATTGTTTTTGTTTTGAAATAGTATGAAAAAAACATTAACTCTCTATACCGTTATTAACTGCTGAATTTTTTCCAACAAATTTTCATTACAATTTAATAAATTTATTTTATTGCTTACTTTGAAGCTTCCATATACAAAAGGTTATGACAAATTTCATAGATTTTAGTCAAGTACTTGTTTTAACAATTCAGATCTAGTTTATAAATCAAAAACATGTCATCAATTTTGGCTACAGATTTCTCAAATCAATGGAAAATCAGATCAATATTGGGATTTGAATAAAATTATATCTCGGTCAGTTTGTAATGTAGGAAAATAAGGGATTATTTGGAGATCCATGTTGTTGTCCCTTGCGGTTCATAGACAGTATTTATTTTTATATAAATTCTCTATAGGAGTTAATACTACAAATGTAGAGATACTTTGGGAGAGGCCTATGTCTAACAATGGACGTCTATCGGCCGATGGTGTTGAACGGTATGTTTCCGTACAATAAGCAAGCAAGTATTATTATATATACTAGTATACAAAGGTGTATTACGTTGACAAGTTCATAATTTTATTTAATGTAAATTCAATGTATTGGCAATACAATATCATGATTTAATTCAATAATTTTTAAAAACACAAGTCCGTTGAAGCGGAAGCGCTGAGCAAGTTTATTTCAATGTGTTTTACATACTCTAGAAGCTACATATATGTAACCGTTGATAGAAAAAAAAACAGAATAGGGAGCATATAAGTGTTTCCATTATAGAATGCGTACCGTGTTATAGTTTTCTTGTACCACATAACTATTTGCTGGTTCTATCTGCCTTCCTAGCATTGAATGAAAATGAATACCATACAAAGCTACCTTGTTCTATTTTCTTCGTGTTTCCTTTTAAAGTCCTTTGCGTAACTTTATTATATTAGATTAGAGATAAAGATCGATATTATCTTTTCAGAATTTATTTTAACGTTTCTGTTTGCTTTTCGTTTTCAATAGACCGTCTCGTAGATGGAAATTATATATTATTTGAATTTTACTTTTAAATACGAGAGTTAATGTTTCGTGAATTGTATTAAAATCAACATTATAAATATTTGATAGCTCTGTATTTTATTTAAAGTAGGAAAGCTTGTTTTACTTTTAATTCGTAAATAATATATTATGGTTTTTTAGTCAAACGATGACTAACAATGAATAATATGGAGGTATTCAAATATTGTTTGCATGTAGCAGTTGTGAAATAGATTATTAAATCCAGACTACCGCAGAGATTTGTGGCATATACATTATTGTACGTAAATAAGCTAACTATATTAAGATAAAAGGTAAAACATAGAAAAAGGAGGAAAAAAAAACCTCCGCCGGCGCCGGCCGTAGCGGAAAGCGTCCGTTGAAAATATCCGAACACCCCTCTTTAGAGAGTAACATTGGTTTACATGTAGCCTTTACTTTACATCCAACTTTTTTTGCGAATAATTCATATATATACTTTAAAAAATGGATTATTTATTTCCTTTTGTTAAAAACGCGGCTGGCATGTTATCAATTTTTATAAAAAAGGGTCCAAATATGTTTGTGAACATCAATCTCTAAAACCACGGATCCGATTATTATAAATATTGACTGTTAAGCACATCAATAATTTGTTTATCCACTTTGGATAATTTGCATTCGAAAGATGCTGCAACATAAAATCTTTTTTACCGTTAAACATTTTTTAACAACTATAATAATACAGATATGAAAGATCAAATAAATATAATTAAGCAAGATATATTTCTGTGAGGTTCAGCTATTAATATTAAACTAAATAAAAATAGTTTCACTCTTTAATATCCGTTAGTTTTAATTTACATTTTCAAGATTCACATTCTTATTAATATTATCTTCAAATAATAATTAAAGAAGTACAATTAATATCCACTAACTGATAAGTTTGGCAGTAAGAAATTATACAATTATGCAATTGATAATCAATATATGTGCTTTATTATATCAAGAAAACTAATTTGTAGAAAAAATACAAATGCACGTAAAAAATAATTATAATTTAACACAACGTTTCTTTACATTTTTAATGTTAATGTTCTTAGTAATTTATTTAATGTGTTTACGGCAATAAATACTATCTTAATTATATGTACATACATTTAGGCATGTCACCTTCCGAAATATCAATACGAAATTGATAGTTTAATATTTTAATGATGGAATAGTTTCTCGCACCAAAAAGTTTTTGATATACTTCAACAATTTTGTATAATTATACTATTATCGATATCGTTCTATTAAACACGAAATAAAACAAGTTTAATTGTTATTTACTGTTTTCAAGTTAAGAATTAAAAAATATATAATGAGCGTTAGTGCGACTCTACTGGCGCCCCATCTTGGAATGGCGACTAAAAGTCGGCCATTTTGTTCGTATGTATGTAAACCGACGCGAGCTCCTCCCGCGGGCTTCAATAGGAAGCTCTTCTCTCTGGTTTAACAGGTTAGATAAATAAGCGAATCTAGTCCTAATGCTACGGTGTTAAGGTATAAGTAAGAGATCCAGTATAATTGGATATACTTGTACGGGCTGTTTATGTAGCCGAAACTGCCGCTTCATACAGTGACGACGGTTCAGCATCACTTTCATTATTATTGGGCGATTCACAACGTTTGCTTGCTACTAAGAAAATCTTTACCTTATTAAAGTGCAAGTGTTATGTTTATATAGAACTTTTATTTGAGGGAATAAAATTTTACCCCTTTTTATAATTTTTTAATAGATTTGTAAAGGCATGAAAGAAAACTTAAAAAAGACGGTTATTTTGTACGTTTGAAGCTCTGGCTATGTATTTACAAATGCCTGTATATTTTAAATAAGATGTTACATTTGTTCAGAAATTGGGTAAAATGATTTGATTTATTTCGATACGTGAAACAATAAACATATATTGATTGTTATTAATTATTTATTGATATATTTCATAAATGACATTCTTTAGGTCCGTTAATAAAATTTGGCCGATGAATAATAACACTGAGGTTGACCTTAAGTATTTTACCACAAAATACGACATTGAGAAATAAATGTATGCGCACTGTCGGGTAACCGTAATCATCCATGAAGTATCGGTATAAATTTGCAATAAATTATTGTGCTTTTTCCGGATGCTGCCGATGAATTAATCAAATGGATAATAACGCCTACGATTCTAAATTTAATACTTATGATTTAGTAATAAATTAAAAAAAAATACATTTTAGTTAACCGCAGTGTTTCACTATATAAAAATACTACGGGATTACATATATATATATATATTTACATAAGTGAATACCCACAAGAGTACATTTTGGTTTTTAGCCAAACTAGACTTCCGACAGTTAGTGCTTCTAACGTCCCATTTTTGTCAAATTTATTCGTTGAATACACTAAAAATTTCAACAGTTTAATTACTTGGAATTTCATGTAACAGAAACCGCAGCCGACTGAGTTTATAAATAAGAACAGCGCTCTAAAGTCTGTGTTTATACTTGGAAAACAAAAAGTAGTTTTTTTTTATAGATAACCACAATAAATATTATGATTTAAGTCTTTTATTCTCGAAAAAATAATTAAAATTTTTTTCAAGTTCTCACCATGCTATATAGTGTGACAACGGACGTATTCACGAAAACGACAGCACGGTCTGACATATCGTCGTCTCGCTCTTCCTAATGGGCTCGTAACCGTTGTTGAGACGTTCCGCTTTTTATGTAACGAGTGCGTCGTAAAATAAAAGTGCATTAAACGAGGGCCTCCGTTTGCAGTCCCCGCGATTAAAAACCAACCGAAACCAAAAACCCTCAGTCCTAGTATATTTTATTCGTAGAACGCGACTCTTTAGCTTGGACGTGTTATCAAGGTTCCTTTACGATTATTTAGTCGTAAAAATCAAAGTTATAGCCTATTTACAGCCGTAACTGTTTGTTAATATTTGTTTTACGAGTCCTCTGAGGGCTTATTATTTAATCGTCAATCATTTTACGGATAAAGAACATAAAATACTTGTCAACAGTTATTTTTATGGGCCTGTTCACTAGATTTACTATTTTATTCATTACAATAATTAATAACTTAACATGTTTTTAATTTATTTTATGAGTTTCCTGAATTATGTTATCAATTTTATAAATAAACATAGTGTGGTATTACCACCGGCCGAGAATCTTATTATTAATAAGATTAAATCAGATACCAAGCTTAGCACTGGAAGACTTTGAGTCGGTTAGTTATTTCTGTGTAATCGGTTTATGTACAATTATTAAAAAGTTATATTTACCTTGGGATAACAATGACACCAGTACGTGGAAAGTTAACGAAAATGTATATGTATATTAAGATATAATGGGATAATAAACATTAAAATACTACATCGGAGCGATATTAGAGAGACAAATAACGTCGTCTCATTTCACTTCAAGAAATGTCATTGAAACAAAGACATTAAACAAGAATGTCAACATTGAAAACAAAGAGCTGCTCAACAACATATTTATTACACGAGTTATAAATCTGTTCATTTGCAACCATTTGATATGGTATATATGCGGACAATCATATAGAAATTTAGATTACGCTAAATAATCAAAGAAATTAAATAAAATACTTTGTAACATAACAAGTATTTACGGAAAAAACTTTTGTCATATGGTATCTTAACCAAAAAATTGCTTTGAAATACATATGAATTATCTTTGTAAGTTGTATTTAATTGTAAGGAACATAGCTAGTATAAATGAAATATTTTTTAAATAATTTCAGAATTGATATTGCACTAAATTTGCATTAAATTATCATAACAGAATTTTGACAATATATTTAATGGATGTGTTTTTATTAATATTTAGATTTCCAGACGTTACCGCCAACTTTCGGATTTCCTTGTCCTGGTATCAACGGGCGATCAACACGCGAACAAAATTTACTTCCCTTGTAACTTCACCCGGGCCTTGTAGCCCTATCGTCGCGTCGCAAGATACATCCTTTTACTTTGCCCATATATCCCTAACCTGCAAACTGTCCAACAACAACGGCATGTTGCTGGGGTATTCTGGAATAGGAAGTACCCGATAATGTTTCGTGCAAGTTCTTGGTCGTTTATTTGCGGTTATGTCCCGGGCTTGACCTGTTTTATTCAGTGTCTGTTGTGTTATTTTCGGTGAAATGGTGTGCTTTTCGTTTTGTATTGGTATTGTTTATGCACATTCACACAACGTTTATATTTAGGTACATTTACAATACATACATATTTACCTACAATGTACTTTAGTAGCGGTTTCTTGGCGTTTTTTTTTACAGAAGCTTAAATTTTATTATCAGTTTTGTAGTTTGTGTTTGGTCTATCTTTACTATGATATAACATAGGAATAGACCACGACTAACTAAAAACAGCTACAGTTTGAAGGTATACATACATCGAGATGATATTATTAAACATGGTTGAAATTAACATCATATTTTGGTGATCTATTTCAAGTTCGCAATCTGGACTCTAACCGATAAAAAGAAAGTCAATATTATAATCCACTATGCTAGCCAAATGGGAGTGTTAGGTACATGGTCTTAAAATATGGTGTTTTTTTAGAAAATGTCGGTCACATAGTACTTTCCTGTTCATTGATATTTTTAGCTGTTCCAAACATTTTTAAATTTTTCATAGACAATGAAAATAAATTTCTTTAATAGCAATATGCCCATTTAAAATAATTTCTTGGTGCGATATGAAAGATCTGAAAACACCAATGTATTTAAAGTCTGAAATAAATCGTACCATATCCCAGTCACGTTCCCTAGTCGTGACACAGTCGTACATCACGTTAAGATAAAACTCCTCGCTTAGCCCACTCACGAACCAAAGCAAAAAAAGAGAACTCTTTAGCACTTACCGAGGACAGCAGTGATTGAATGATATGAAGTTGTACCGTGTATGGGGAGCTTTAGGTAGGTATCCATTAGGCTACCTTTATTGCTTTATTTGCAGGATAATTTCTTGATTAAACGATGTTATAAGTGTGAATTAAATGTAATATGTCTGTATGAACTTTCGGCCATTTTCTAAAAACCTTGTTTTGTTTAAGTGATATTATGTAAGTATATAAAATATTTTTTACATAAGCATTTAAATATATAAAACTAGTTCATATAACCAATGTTTGATTAACTTTATTTAATGTCCAGGATTTGGTGTAATATTCGGTCTACTATCAATTTTCTTATGATTATTAATAATTTAGCTTACGTTACACCTGCGGAAAAATAACAAATGAGAATTAACGAAAAAGAAATCAGTTAGATATATATATGTATTTACTCAGTACCAGAATGTCTAACGATAAAACTGGACAAACAAAAATAAGCTAGTAATAATTTATTCGCTTGTGAGTTATATGGATTTAAGTCGGCGTGGGCGATGAGACCGCGCGGTTCTGTAGTCAGCTAGCAACGATACGCAGGGCTTCACTATCTCCAACTAATATATTCGGAATAACGTAGTCTGTTCATATCACATAATTCTATCAACATCATGAGGTGCCTACAAAAAACTCGAGGATATTAACGTAAACTAATACAAATTACTCGGAGTTACTTATTAAACTAGCATTTTATTGGTATAAATTTGCAACAGAGCTGGGAAGGTGAAAGCGTTGATATAATATAGAATTTTAAAACATTGTTTTTATTAAAAAGACGTATATTTGTTTACTTAATATTTACTCTTATTTTTTTTCACCTGGCAACCCTGTCTATGAGTTAGTGTACGCCGGTTGAAATATCGCGCGGACGGTTCTCAAAGTCATGTGTAGGTATCTCCCTACGTTGGAATGTAGCCATCTTGGCTGTCCCATGTTATATACTTTCATATATATAATCGATCGTTCCCCTTTACTAAATGTTTTTAGGTCAGTTGAGATTTAAAATATTTACAAAAACAATCTGCGAATTTATTTATAAAACTTAGTTTAATCAATAACCCTATGTCTGAAATACTCTTAAACTCTGATAACTACTTAAAATAGTATTATTATACTTAAAACAAATAAAGGATTTTTTATTTAAAGGTAAACAAATCATGAAACTAATAAGTATATAAATATGATAGTAAAAGTTTTATATTACCATAAAAAAATATATTTTTAATTTTATCACTTAAGGGATTTTCAGTGCGAAGTAAATTTGGTTCAGTAATAAAACGGGAGTTACTTCCATTTACCTGCGTAGGCATTAGAATTCCAGTATCTTTGTCATAATTAATTATAATGAACATGTAATGACTCGTATAGATAACGCACATTTTAAGGTTCTTTGACTCACCTCCATTTGTAACACACAGCTGATAGCAGTAATCAGTAACACAGCGTTTAATTACACTTAACACTACTTAATAAAATAATTTCAACTAAACTTACAAGTGTATCCCAGAAAGATTTTTTCCCAACTAAGTTCTCTAGAACGGACCAGCCTTAACAATGGCCCCAGGCGTATGTTTAACTTTGAAACAAAGAATAAAAAACGTGAAAACAAAACGTTTTAGTCTTTTGTGTAACGCCGCGTTCGCAGAAGATTCTCTACGCGTTAAAAAAATATTTAAAAAAAAAAAAAACAATGTTTGTGTCACTGTCTTCAATAACCCTTACGATTTACGGAGAACGGTGTACAATGGTTGTATCCTTCTTAATGGGTTAAGTTGCACAATGACGGCTTTAAGTTTTTTTTTTTTACTGTAAAAATAATGTGAAATCGCACCTCCATGCACAGGTTTGCTAATACAATCAAGGAATCCCGCAATGTTTGAGCTCGTCCGAACAATTTTATTACATCGTAAACCACTAAAAAGTACCTCGCTTACCTTTTTGTGATGGAGAAAGGTGTTCTCGGACCATTATGTGCGTTAAAAAACAATGACATAAAAATTATTACACCTCAGGTGCTTTCAGAGAGACTTTCTTCCATTGTGTCGTGTTTTGAACAAATATTAATAATCACTTTTAATGTTTTGTCATACGTATTTCCGCAGGTGATTTACGGCCCGTGAATAATTTCACTTTAAAATGTTTGCATTGAAATAAGTAGTTTTGTGTCCACTTGTTACGTGTGGTGCATTGCGTGAAGTTTCTCTCTTGTGTAAAATTTGTGTCGACTAGTGATGATATTCTCACCACTGTGTTCGAGATGTTTATGGTGAAGTAGAAAAGTAACAGCTCAACATAAATATACACCTTTCTCATGCATGTAAGTGACATTCATCACATTGTTTTTAATAAATAAAAATTTCTCCTACAAGAGGATATACCTGTATTTACTTACCACGAGCAAAATTGATTTTACTTTGACTCTGTATCATATAAATGTATTAAGTTTATTTCGCATATAATGTTTAATTTTAATATTAGTAAGCTTATTTGTATTATAATGAATTAATTTCATCATTGATATAAAAAGAATAATTTTTATTTTTAAGACGAAAAGTATTTAGTAATAATCTAGTCAAAATTAGGTTTTGTAATACTAATTATTCAAGTCGAATTTATTTACTTATATATCACCAAATATAATAGTTCTGCTCTTATTTGTCATTGTGCTAACGTCGTTAAAAAGATAAGGTAGGAAAAGATGCAACTTAACTAAGCTAGACAAAAAGTAATTTTACTTTTATAAATATAAAGGTTACTTATTTGTTTTATTGTAACAAATAATAAACAAAGGCCAGTGAAAAAAAATGCTTATCGTAATATACCGAGTAGTCTTTGTAATTTGAAATATAGGAATGCTTAATATATATTGAAGTATTTTATACTTATTATTTTTGGACATGTTATACGTTAAGTATATTAAAATGATTTTAAAAAAAATTAAACTATCCAGAGAGGGTTTGTTTCAATTTTTTAATGTAACTGGCCTAATATTTTTTAGGTTTAACTATAAAAACAAATGTTTTAAATTTTGTGAATTAAGACAGTCGTAGATAAATGTTGGTGAGGACTGATATTTTCTAGCTAGGTAATACATTTGCATATCTAGACGCGGGCACGAGGCGTCGGGCCACAAAGCCGCCTAATGGTGCGACAATCGGCGCTACATTTCATAATTATCGTCTATTTTGACTGGACAGCATTGGCGGCTCCAGGCAATATCATGATACTCAGCTAAGATTAGACACCCTCCCTTTTGAACTTGCTGATATTGAATATAGATTTTAAGATAATATCATCAGTATAATGGAGTGAATTAAATCAGACGCCTTTCTATTGTATCGATTATTTTCTATAAGGTTATTTAAATTTAAAATATTTTAAGACATAATTCATAATATTGTTTATTTGAATCAACGTTTATTACTTTAATGAATCTTTGGATGAGGGACCTGTTCAGTTAAACAGCAGTAGCTACTGATTCTAAACCCCTCTCCACTGAGTGTGTTTATATGGTCAATGCCCACAGCGGTACCCTGTTTTATAGCGTCTTATAGTAAATTTCACGAAAAAAATCATTTTAGTAAAAATCACTTTCAGATTGGCAAATATTTTAGTAATTGACTTAAGGGTAAAACTGTTGTTAAGTAATAACATTAATTTACGAATAATCCATTGTAAACTTTTCATAATTTTAGATAAACCTTTTCTTTGATTTCGCGATATTTTAGTTGATAATCTATTACTGTATTACGTTTTATAAAAAAAAAATAGATATAACGAAATGATTTTAAGGGGAAAATATGTACATATACGGAATAATTATAATAATAATTACGTGGGTCTAATGCACAGTGCATAATTAAACTAACACCCAGCATCATTATTGCACGTTTGTTCGACGTATAGGGATCACAATGCGGTTGCCAAATGCGTCCAGACTTACGGTGACGTCACTTTTAATGCCTCTTAACGGCGGCACTAATCTAGCCTCATGGCTGCGTTCCCGAAATATGAAAGCATCCGTTCGAAAGTGTTACAAAGCACTCCAGTTAAAAACTTTCGTATATTTCAGTTGTGAAACTTTAACCAATAAGTTTTAATATAGCGTTTTATTAGTTATTTGCTTAGTTTTATTGATTATAGTTCAATAGCGTTTACTTGGAACGCTATGTACCTGGCAATTCACTGACGTGGGCTGACGTTGACGTTGATTAGCATTTGTATGCAATAAAAGTAAAGGACGAAGAAGTACAGGGTGTCGTCTCATACGTAAATAAACGTATTTTATGGACGCTGGTAAAACCAAATCCACATGAATCCACATAATTTTTGAACAACTCTCTTCGTGTGGCAAACTATACCGAACGATTTGTATGCATTTCGTAAAAGAGATTTTTTTTATATTATGAATTAGTTGGACAGTTCAATGCATAATTATTTGAATTCTGTAAGCGATGTATTATCGTTCAATTTTGCTAGCATTAGATGGGTAGCTATGTAAATGTAGGGTCGACAGTGCGGGTCGGCTCATTACACTTAATTGAAGTGCCATTGGTGGACGGATGTTAAGGCCCTGATGGCTGCTTTCGCCCTGAAATTGCTGCAATGATCTAACAAACTGCTAGAAGTGGTTACAAACTGCCTATCCCAACTGTAAAAAGTTCCTTTTATTAATTTAACGCGCCTTCTGAGTACCTTTAAAGCGTCAGCTCTTAATGTTACAATATTACTTCTTGTTTAACTTCAGAGGCTAAAAAGTTATCACAGATTTTAATATGCATTTTCTAATTTATGCCTAGATTTTTAAGTTCCTGTTTATATCATATGCTATACAGTTGGATAGTATTAATTTTTATTCTTTGCTTTTATTCCAGTCATAATCGTAAGTCGTTTGAAGTATATATTAATACTAAGTTGTCTTTATTAAATTCCATTGAATCAAAAAAAGCTATTTTAACATTAACTATTTAAATTATGATATTATATTATAAGAGTAAAATGCATGCCATGCATGCCGTGCTTTGTGAAACATATTACAAGAGAACTATTTCCATCAGTGGACATCCATCAATTGAAAGGATGATGATAAAAATGCATAAAGAGGTATAGAAAAACATAGAGTTAAAAATTAGACAAGTACTAAATTGAATTACAGAGAAATATAGAGACTTGTGTATATATTAGTAATTTCTTGTTTATAAGTGTAAAAAAAGGTTTTTTTTATTATATTATGACCATGACTGTAGTAAGTGGAAACAATATCATGAATGGTGTAAGCTAGACCATACGCTTGTATGAACTGGCTGCGAGCGGATGAACAGTGTTGAGTACATAACTATATCACTTTGCGAACATAAAAGAAATTTAAAACAGGAATGAACAGCAACAACACACTTAGATGTGATCTTTTGTACGGAAAGCAATTTCTCGCTTACTTTGCTCTTAAGCAAAGACAGGGAAATGTGCTGGCATAATAGATAACGCTTTATATGAAGCCGTTTTAACGGCTTTTGTTTCCGAGAGAATTTACATTTTTCATATGGTTTATAGGACGGAAAATAACCGGTAATGCTTACGTTGAAGTGGACTTAATTGTCTAGCTTATTATTTTACATGTAATATTTTCCACAGAGACAAAGTTTGAAGAATATTTAAGATTACTAATTTTTTCTCTTTCAGTCACGATACAAAAAAATTTTTAAAACTTATTTGGAGATAAGTATTTTACCTTACAATAAATATAGGTGAATGTGTTGTCTAGTGTAGCCATACGTAGTTAAACTGAGCCTACCGAAGTTGTTAACGGTTAATAAGTCTCCTGTGCTTAGAGATAGGCGCAGGAGGGTCCCTATTTTGTTCGGTTGGTATATGTTGATATTAAGTTTAGGTGAGTTACGTTACAGCTTTAATTCTACGATTTACTAGCGTAAGTTTCATAAATTATAGCTCTGAATAAATTAACATGAATATTTTATTTAGTTAAATTTTTAACAACTAGTTTGAAAGATTAAAGTTTAAATAGAATTATTGTTTTTGTGCAACGTATTTGTTCTCCCAATTACTAAATGTTTATTAATACGTAACTACTTTCGGAGTGGAAACGAAATTAAACCTTACTATTGATACCAAAATTGGCAGTAACCAATCTCTTATCCGAACACATCTCTACAGACCTTTTAACATAAACGAAGTGAGCGCAGCGGCGGGCGGCGAACTAATCTCCATAACTTTAATCCTTTAACCCTCGCAGTACCAGGAATCCAATCAAACAGTACAAGCACCCCCCTCCCGGCCCGTGTATGAGTCTCCTCCCCCGCTCCACCCCTCAGCCCGCATTTCGCCTACGCAGCCTGTCCCGAGTAATTATCAAAGCTTTAATGACGTCATAAATCCAGTGTATAATCTAATCTGGAAAAGCCCCAGGCTCCAGCGCGCGGCTTAATGGTGTGAAAGCTACCTTATCTCCTGCCATGTGTGAATAGAGCTTTATACGCGGCAGCCTGAAAGCTCGCGCCGGGAAACTTTGGAAAAATATGTCGTAGAACATTCGAGATAAGAATGTGGGACGTGAAACGCTTTCAAGTTTAATAGAAAATCGAACATTATCGTAAAAGAGATGTCTTTACTAACAAATTCTTTGAAAGTTTAACTATTAGGTATTGCGTTAAACAGGTCGCTCCTTAAAAGGATTATTACGCGCCTAACTACACTTTGAAAGTGTTATTGATCGCGCCGCATAAACACTATAGGAAAGAAACTTCCCGAATAGCATTTCATGAACAGTTACAATGTGTATATAAAAAAAATAATAATTACGAATTGTATTAGAAAGTTTTGAATATTCATTGAAATTCGATGCTTAAAAAATATATTTTTCACATTATTCTATCAGTGGTGCCGATATCGCAATGCGATTTCCAGGTAAAAGGTCGTTTTCGCTGTATCTAATCTTTGATTACAGTTAATAGTTCAAACTGCATGTTAGTGCCGCCGGTCTTTGGAGACTATTATTCAATTACACGCCATTTTCGACTTAATCTTCTCGTGTGAGGGTCTTACGTGTATTTTTATTGATATCAATTCATTTACGAGCATAGATAATTTGTTGTTAAACGACGCGGTTTACACAACTGGCCGTTTGTTGGGGAGCTCGTTCTGTATTACATTAAGCTGTGGCGTGTCTAAGATCGGAAGTGCTGTGGGTTCTGCGTATGATTTGTTTTTTTTTATGGTCTGTTAAGAGTCGATTCATTTTAAACTAGGCGCTGATTACGTACGCTGGATCTTGCCTCTTTCTCACGTTTTTGTTTTGTAGGCTTTCGTATTCCCGTTTCGCTTCATCATTCAATTCCGATTCGATATTTTTATGGCTTTGGAGATTCCGTATAAGTGTTTCGCTTGTTCTATCGCCGCAATGAGAATCAATTATCTATGATAATTAACAGATGATGATTATATAAAAAAGTTATGTGCATACATGTACATCAATCTTTTATTATAAGCACTAAATGATTAATTAAGTATATTCTTGGTATGTTCTATTTTACTTTACATGCAATCCTGCATATATTTTTGTAGAAAGTACCGATTTTGATAACACCTAAAATAAATTAATAATATGCATGAAAAATTGAGATATTTATTAATAGAACATTTCTTTGATGTAGATTAATTCTTGTGTTATGCTTACAATAATTTTTGCAAAACATATATCGCACGTGGACCACAGGCGCCTAAATGCTCACGAGAGGTTTGTAAGTGCTCCTTATAGCCATTATCCCCAAAATTCAGCACTCGCACGGATCCCCTGCCTCGCCGCTTAATGAACGAATAAATAAATTGAGCCCTTCTTGTAAACAGCCATGATACTCTTACGGGCCCCACTGTAAGGGGTAAGTGGATTTCGTTGTTGTACCGGATTTTCTACTATATTGTCTGTATGTGGCTGTTGTTACATGCAATCGGCATTTTTCGATAGCAACATTACTGTAATATAAGCATAAAAGTGAAGTTATAAATATACGTATATTTTTTTGGTACAAAACTTAAACATACTGGCTTCCATAACTTTTTTTACTTAAAACACCTACGTTATTATATATAAGTATCTATTGCATTTGAATGAAGTAAATTTTTTTATGTTAAATTACTCCAGTTACGATGTCTTTTTGTTCGAGACACTCCGTTCAAGTGTGTATATCTTTTTACATGTACTATATAATATAATCTGGGATCAGGGCGCATATGTCAGGAGATAAGACATTATCCAGCCGGCATGCGTGGTAAGAAATCACGCTTGCACTTAACTCTATAGAAAAAAAAACTCTCGTTGCTTTGTTTCATATACCAGAGGAAATACCCGTCGTTGAAATCCTTGTTACTAATCTTGGTCCCAAGGACTATATTCTAAATGTTAGATATAATATAAAATCAACTATTACAGCTTTTTCTTTCAGATCTATATAAAATCCTTGATGAAGAGTAATCATTTTAGGGTTTGGTATTGTATAAAATAAATAATATTAAAAATAACTAACCAGAGCTACAAAAATCAACCATCAAGTATATACAAGCACAATTTGCTTTTTTAAAAAACTATTTACTCCTTGTTAACAATTTTCGGTCTAACTATTTTAACCATAATATGTTTAGTTTCAGAAAGAATTGTACTTAAAATACTTTGCAGTATTTTCAAATAAAATCGTACTAACAATGATAAGGCGATGTCTTGAAACTTAAGTACGTCATGCGTTTCCGATAGCAATAACCGTTTGTCTGAAAGTTCTCTAGTAACTTCGAACAAGTCGTTCCACTGGCTATAACTAATAGCATGTTTTAAATTTGTGTGAATGTGATTAAAGAAAACTGTACTAAAAACACATTTAAATAAAATTTATCCCCAAATACTAGAAATATTTATTATAAATCAGATTGCTAATAAACATCGCTCAGTGCGTAAACTACCTTTTAGCTACGATGTAACGACAATCTCGATGCATTAATTTTGAATTAAAAGCATTGCAAATACATGAAAAAAAATTATTAACATCCTTAACCAAACAATAGTTCAGTCTTTTCATAGATGTAAAAGATATATATCATAGTCTTTCTTTCTCTTACTAAGGTTGAATGATAATAAACAATGTTCTCAAGTGTAATATATCATACAAAGCTTCGCTTAAATATAATTTTCGATCGCACATATAAGCAGTATTTCTCTCCGGCCTTGTGACGCTCGTCTTTCACTTTGCATCACATGGTAACGGAGTGCTCCTCAAGGCTATTTAATTCCGACCACCATTAATTGTTTGGAATTAATCTGTGTTTTGACATTGACTTCAAACTGTACTTACTAGAAGAGCGCGGAATATTGCAGTAAGCTGCTACTATTGTGTTTTTCGATATATAGTCGAATGAGCGAGAAAATCTCATTCTAATTATTCACACTAGTATTAAGACAGTTATAATTTTTATCTATGACTTATGTTAGACATAAATGTATAAGAAAGAATACGCCACGAGATACTTATTCTTAGTACTAGGTAGGATGAAATGAATTTACGAAACGTTAACGTCGAAATACTGCTCTTAAAATACTATTGATAGATTTGCAGCAAGATTGAAGATGCAAACAACTTCCATATCAATTAAGGAATTAAAAAAAAAAATTTTCAGTCTTAAATTTGTGATATATCGCAAATTATGATCTCTCATATTTCTCAACAAGGTTATTTTAATATTATTTAATAGTAGTAAGGGAGACGACTTAATGGGAGCGAAAGCTTATGTTACGTAAAACTTCTAATATAAACAGACTATGGTAACGGAGATAACGTGTGCCGCGGTATTTAGTCATCTATTTAAAGAAAGATAACACCGTTAATTTCGGTGGAGCATTATTTACTGAGCGGTATAGGTAGGCACGGAACGGGTTCCTTGTAACTCAATAAATCGAACTCCGAAAGCTTTCTATAAATCTTTCGGCTACACGATAACGAACGTCGTCTCACGCAACGCATTTATTTCGTTGCCTTCAGTATATGTACGTTACATACAGATATATACTGACCCGGAAGGGCCGCCATCGATATCGGGATATCAATGTTTTAATGCTTTCTCTCCCCTATATAAATTGACTTTCAACTCTCGATATTTTTCCTCGATATGATTCAAGTTTCGTATGTCGAAAGTCGAGGTGATCTCGTGCATAACTTACTGTATTCAAGTGAACACAAATTGGTCTTCGTTTCGATTTATTAGTTGTAAAATTATCATTGCAGTTTTACATAAATTCGATATATCTTTAACGGGAGTTTCTTTCGCAGAGTTGATTAATAGTAACGACCTGTAAAATTTTATTACAACAGTTTTAACAAATTGTATTATTTGAAAATATTAATAATTTCTTGCATTCTGTAAATAAAACTGTAATGTTTAATTAATATATTAGCAAATATATACATTATTACGATTAAACTTTGTTAAAATTTTTTTACAATTTTTTTTGTATTATAATCTTTCACATTGTAGTTTTATTTTTTTTTCAATTCGTACAAGTATTATTGAAACTTCTATTTTTGCTGTTAGTAAAACGACAAGGGAGAAGAATAACTAGTATTTGTCCAGAACAGTCTGGCCTTCATAACCGGAACACAGCAATATTGTTATGGCGCTGGATTAACCATATCAAGATGGTAGGTACCTAACAAGATGGGTTAAAAAACTCAGAATCGAACTCGCTCAACTTCCACGGAGATTTGAATCTCAATATTAAAACTATTTATTATGTCAAATTGTATTATGTCAAAGCTAAAAAATCTAAATATATTGTATATACTTTAATATGTTGCGATAATCTCTTTTAAAGGTACGCCTAAATATCAATCAATATTGTGGCAAAGCTCTCACGATGTCAATGACCAATAACCGTAACCAATGGTTATGTTCATAATACGACAATTAGGTCCGGTTCAAGATTCGAAGCGTTTAAAATTATTTCACTCTTTTTAATGATGAATAAAATTGAGGTACATTTATAAACAGATAAATATAGGTTTTAATTTACTTGCAAGCATTTTAATGCAGACTATCGATCTGTTGAAGATCACCAGGAATCGCTAGATGCAAGCAGGCTCAATCACTGTGGAGATCTTTAAGGAATACCTCTATTCACCTTACAGAGGACACACATCGGAAGGTGATTTTAATATGTACGTTTTATTAAATTCTATTGAACTTAACAAATAATAAAAAAATTAAAACATAGTAAATATTCGTCTAAATATGTGTCCGTTATAAAACACGACGACATTGTTCAATAACATTGAACGCAAAGAATAACAAAAATATCGTAACTTATTCTGTTAACCTACTAAAGAAACAAATAATGGGCGTTATAAATATAACAATCGAATATATATAATAATAGTATTACCAAGAGAGTTCGCGTACAGTGCTTACGACATATTCTTAACCTGAGATAATCTCCAAAGTTCTACTAACTCACGTACAACGTAAAAAATTGTTATAATGTATTAAAATTTTGAAAAAGAATGAAGATAGATAAATGTTGCCTGAAACTGTCTAAGTATATACCAATCAACCTAGACAGTTTCAGGCAATGCTTATTTCTGGCAACAAACAGTGGTGTGCCAATATTATTGTGTTCCAGTTTAAAAAGCACTGTAGCTGGTGAAAGTACCAGGGTAACGAGACTTAACATTTTATGTCGCAAGGCGACGAGCACAATGTGGTGCTATGTATGTCATCCTGACTTGCGACAAGTTGTTATGAGCAGGTGTATCACTTACTATACGGTGAATGTTTCGCTTGTCTCCTTACAAGGTTTGTTACTTTTGTAATAAATAAGGTAACAAGAATTACAAAATTAGCTCTACTTCAAATAAGACTCGTTTGGTACAAGAACAATTTTTTTTATAAATCTATTAAATCATTTGGTTCATTGTAACGAAAAGGATTTGGTGATTCCTGTACACCGGCCGTCGTTTCATAACCGAAATGGCGGTCATCGAACCCTGGATCGGGGGAGTGTGTCGGTTGGTCGAGGCCGCACCGGGCATATATCAAAACTATTTAGATCACGCCGGGCACAAGTTCACGAGAGCTTGCATCTTGACGAAACAGCAGACACATCGAGCTAAATGACCCCGAAAAAATACCAATCTATAATTAAATCAAAGCGCTTATTTCTTAGCTTAATGGACATGTCAAATAAATAAACTAGTCAGCTTTATGTTAATAATTGTAAATCATATCGATGCTATTAGATTTAACAGATTATGAGGTAGTTGAAAAGGGCTCCGAAAAATCCAGTTTATAATGTCAATCATAGAAATATTCGATACACCCACTAATAAAACTAAATAATGATGATATATGCAAAAGGTCAATTTATGTCGAATTAATTAACTTTTACTTCGTTAAAAAGATTTTCCACTACGAAAGCTATTTGGAATGAGCCTTGGTTCGAGTAAATGCAGTTAATGTTAAACTATACTTACTCTAATTATTTATAGCGTGTAAAACAAAGTTACTTCTTCGCTTTTTAGTTATATATGTAAATTTCTATTAAACGTATCTTTTACACAGTTATGAAGTATGGAATTTCATTTTGACGTTTTCAATTTCTTCTCCAAAAGAGCTAATCCACTTAGACAAATAACTTTTGCAGGTTACATACTTATTATTATTTTTAATATTTTTTCGGCCATGCTAGCTGGCCTAATGCCATTGCAGTGCGTGAAGCGAGAAGCAGGAGGTGAGGGGGTGGGTTGTCACAAATGGAAATCAATACTAACTGCACACTACTGCATTGCTCGGATATAAATCAACCCCTGCCATGCACCCTACTGTTTGCCAAACTATGGAGCACACAAAATTCATCCTTGAGTATATACAATACATGCTATATTCGTATAAACGGCGATTGTAAGAACGGTCGCGAATCTAATAGAAATAATATACCTAGAAGCATCTTCAGATATGGTCGCATGTTGTTTCTTTAGTAAACTCCCTTTGTTATAACTCGCTTGCGAAAATATTCAAGACATTCTCCATTCCTACTGTATCTAATCTTTTCAATTCCATGGAATCTATTACCATAATTCTAGGATTGTTGTTCTCCGATGAAATAGTGATATTGCGAATCTCATAGCAGTAGGTATAAATAGATTTAAAGTATACTTTACTATGACATTGTATAAGATTATGTCCTCTTGACTAGATCATCACATCAACATCATCGACTTCTTTGGTATATGAGTAAATCCAGTGTACAATTATATTCGGTAAGATGTTTCTTTCAAGTAAGAAATTAATACCGTAAG
Source organism: Ornithoptera priamus (assembly GCA_029034505.1). Classification (NCBI taxonomy): domain Eukaryota; kingdom Metazoa; phylum Arthropoda; class Insecta; order Lepidoptera; family Papilionidae; genus Ornithoptera; species Ornithoptera priamus. Next base: position 4,275,450 of record JARDWD010000331.1, read on the forward strand.
TATATGAAACTTAAAACTATCTCTTGCTTAATTCGATAGTGAGTAGTCTCGTATCTCAACCAGTAATAAACGGCTGCATCGGTACCTTCGCCTCTCATACACTAAAGCTACGCCTAAGCTTGGTTTAAGGTTACCCGGGTTGGTACAAGACGCCTGATAAGCAACGGGCTTTGCTCGAAGTGCACTAACTCTCGACTTTTATTTATTACGCGCTATGGGCTCGTACCTGGTAATCCCTCCACCGCTTTGTTTTTACCATACATAAAACAAATGTTACACGATTTTCCACTTTAACAACAAGGCTATGTAACCCATATTTGTTTTTAACTTATTTCGATAGGCATCCACTGAACATTGCTGAATATTTCTAATTGATACAGCAGGCAGTATCTGCTAGTGGCGTGATTTAAGGCGGAGTCGTTGGAATCGAATGCCGATTTATATATTACCAATGATCGTGCATTGACCGCAAAGTATACGTCTTTGTTATTAGATTATAACCCTATTAAAACGAATACGGAACATGGGGATGCAGTTTTTAGAATATGACTTTCAGAGCGAGTGAAAAACACAAATTAGAAATTTTTAAATCATCATGTTCTATATGTAATATGAACATAAATATAAACAGACCCCTTTTTTGATTCCACAGCTGGGACACAGGGCTTACTTTAATAAAGAGTCAAGATCATAAATTTGTGCTTCATCTACTTTCAAATGAATTACCCATTTCAATAGCTGATAGTTCTAACGACTCATTTCCAATGATTTTGATTCAATAACTATAATTTTATCTTTTTTGTTCTTTAGAGTAATGTAAATTATTAAAGTTAAATTTACATTTCTCAAAACGTTTGTTTTATTTAACTTCATTGTTAGAAGACCTCAATGTCACTAATTAATATTTACCACCTGAGTATGAAGTGTATCATAATTCGTCAAGAATCCTAATATACTTTAACATTTAATTTATTTCTACGAAAATATATTACTAAAACTGGTTAAGGTTTAAAGTTTATAAAAAATGCTTTATGTGTTAGCAAGTTAAAAAAAGAAATAAGTCGCAATGCCGGTTTTCGTAAGATCCGCTATCGCTATCTCTTTCACTCTTAATGAAAACGGTGCAGGTGTGAAAAGAGTAACAAAATATAAGCAAGTTTTTGTGGACATTCAGATAACCTGTTCATCATAGTAGCGGTCTTCGTTTTTGCTGGTGGTAGGAGTCGATAGGTATCGCTAATCGTTTTCTTTGAATTTCGACGCAATAATGACCTGTATAAGCGTTATTTAATTGGTAGATTACTTTAGTTGTGCGCATAGTACTAAAACGTTATTTATTATACCTAAAGACTAGAAAGTAGCTTTATTAGGATAAAACGTCTTACTAGTAACATTACCACATTTTTAAGGACCGATGTTTTATTAAACCTGACGTTACCACTTTTTTCTATTCACTAAATTTTATAGTAAATTTTTCATTTATAAAGGTAGTTGTTTGTAGTATAACAAAATTAACTTTATAAAATGTTGTTGATTTTTTTTAGTATCACTTATTTGAATAGAATATGGTGGTAGCCGTCTGTTGAGTGAGACAGTCTAGGCAGGTACCACGGTGGCTGCGGGGAAAGAGAAGTGTCAGTATTGGGTTTCGCCGCTTTCCCTATCCTCCACGGCCGTATAACGGTTGGCGGTGGAGCCTAAGATCAGATCCGCTGCAGGAAGCCGGCAGAGTTTTCTCTTAGCCCTTGTGGCCTCTGGATGATCCGTTGCCCCAGTAAGAGGCGGAGGAAAAAACGGCTCGCTGTTTGTTCCGACGCGCTCTTACAGACGTGGAAGAGTACAGCCAGCGCTGGCGGAGTCGCGAAGGTGTGCGAAAGCGTTCCCGTGACCCCGCTGTAAAATGACGAAAGTGGAACACCAAGGGGTTTTTAATCGATGCAAGTCCGACATAACCTGTCTTTACCTCTGCGGAGGCAGGTATGTGAAAGCCCCACCACGTAAATAAAAAAAGGTAGGTACCAACGCAACGCCTATTTTGCCGCTAAACAGTAGTGTGCAAACCATTACTGTGTTCGGATTCGAAGGGCGCTGTAAGTATTCAAATTGCTGGGGTAACGAGTCTTAACATCTTATGTATCAAGACGACGAGCGCAATGTGGTGCTGTGTATAACATCCTAACTAGCGCCACATTGCTACGGGCCGACGTATCACTTACCCGTTCGTCGCATCGCTTAGTATAAAAAAAAAATACAATTAGTTTTATTATAAAAAATCTAAAACTATATCCGAACAAAAAAATTCCGTATACACAGGGTGTAGCAAACGGCGCAAATATTTTTTCGCTATAACGTTAATTGCCATGCGTGGTGCAATATCGCTTAGGGATGTGTACTTTTTTTCTAGCTTCAAATAAATTATGCTTGTGGAATCGACACAAAAAACATAGAATGTATAAAAAACGCCATTACTATACAATACTTTTAAATTTTTAAGTTTGTTATAAACACATGAAAAAAAGAACTGAACTTTAACCTACCTATACATTTATATATATATATATATATATTATATTCAGTTCTTATATATATTCAGTTCTATATATATATATATATATATGAATATATATATATATAGGAATATTTCTTTTACTGAATATACGTCAGCTATGAATCGATTTTACAAAATTTATTCCCTAAAGGGAGTTCCGGGGGTGTTAAAGCCAGCAAAGCGGGCGGAGAACAGCTAGTATACCAATAGATTTATAAAAAAAAAATATCTGCGTAATGGTTTAAAAGCTAACTAAACGATTACATTATTATGACATGTCTGTTTCTATAAACTGTATCTCAACATTACATAAAAAACATTTTAGTCATGCTAAAACTAATTTTATAACGTTGAGTCAATTCTGTGGGGTTTGGTGGATGATCCGTCGTTAAGCGAAGAGATAGTACCATTTTAGTTTAACATTATATCAATTTTTGTACTGTACAGTTGTAGACTGGTAACCCACACTAAATGTGAAGTTTTTTTAAAAATACTTATACAGAGCTTGTTTAGTTAAATGTAATATGTCTAGGCAACTTTGAGGTTACTCTAGGAGAAAAATTTAAAGTTAAAACTAACAGACACATTTTTTTTTTGAAAAATTACAAAGTTGGCGCGTTATCAGCTTTTGGCGCAGTGTTGCCCTATAAAGTAAGCGCCCGGTGCAATTTAATGTCGCTCAAAAGTTAGCCCGCCGGCCCCGGACACGCTATGGCCTTTTAATTAACGCCTTAACTATCGCTGCTGTTTAACTAAACTATTTATGGTATACATTCTTTTATAAAACTAATAAAAGACGACAAATTTACTGAATAAAGAAAACATAAATAAAATGTAACTTCAAACATAAACTTTATATTAATAAAGCAATTATCTCTGTTTACAAAGTAAATACTTTCCATTAATAAGTACTTCATAAAGCTTACCATAGGCAATAACTGTTATATACAACAGTATGTTATAAAACGTATCTAATTTCTATTTTTTTTTATTTTAATCCTATTTATTTAATGCTGCTTATATATTTCCATAGAATTAATAATCATCATCAGCTAATGGACATATGCCTCCTCTAAAGATATCCGCATCGATCGTTCCTCATTCACACTAAATAAAAATTTAAAATTTGTTATTAGACACAATCGCAATTAATTATTATATATATGATACAGATATTACAGATATATATCGGCTAGTATTTACAGGTTGTATAAGCTTCGATTTAATTATAGAGTTTTAATTTTATACATTCATTTAGTGGGAAACTGCTTCTGGTTATCTAAAGTCGCCACGATAAAACAGTTCATATATGGGAATAATAATGAGACACATTTGTATTTGATCGTGTGATCAACAGCAACAGCAACATCAATATATTACAATTTATTGCCCGAGTCGCTATAAGATCAGTATATTATCTTAAATTAAGCATCAAAATAATAAAACTAGCATTAATAATACTATAACCAATAAATGTATACCTGTGATCGGTTTTAAAATGTTTATATAACCTTTAAATACATAAACCGCATATAAATATTGCCTTTAAATATATATTGAATAATTAACATAATTAAGGCATGGGAATATATAAATATTAAATAAAGGAGACCAGTCTCATAAATTGTGACAAGCTGCTCGATGTTAGTTATCCGCGGCATTTTGTGTGCTGGAATTAGCGTGTAGGTGTCAAATTATTTCGCAATTTAATATTTTGAAATATTCTTTAATATTGCAATGAAGTCTAATTGTACTGCAAATAGAAACGCATGAAATTAGCTAACAAACGATATATACACTGAAACAATGACAAAACATCCATCATACGTGTCACTTCTCACTGCACCTGCTAAGACCTACTGTGTAGGCTCAGCTGGCATTACAGATGTTAGGATATTTGTTTTACGTTTACTGATAGTAAGTCTCTGTTGCTGTAAACAGTCTAGGTAGGTACCGTAGCATTGCCTATATCTGGCACTAAACAGTACTTTGTAAACATTACTGTTCTGCTGTGAAAGGCGTACTAGCTAGTGTAATTATTGGAGCAGCGAAACTCGGCATGTTCTCAGGCGACGACCGCAATGTGGTGCCGCATATATCATCCTAACTATCGCCACGTTTAATGTCCGGGCGTAGTATCACTTACTATCACGTGAACGTTCCGATGGTCTCGTCGCTTAATTAAATAATAAAAGTAACGAGAAGTATCGTAGTGCAGTTGAATATCTAAAAAAAAAAATTTTAATACTTGCTATACTGCTGAGGATAATTAAGATATTGTCATATTCAAAATATCTCACATAAATTTATCATATAATAGAATTGTAATATTAATATAAATGATAATATTAATATGTAACAGGAAATACATTTATCGTGAAATGTACACGGCCGAAAAAGGTTCCTCGCAAGTTATTTTAAAATGTTGACCGCAAAAACCTGGCATCTGATGGCATTTCGAGAATGATAATGCCACCTATATAAGAAAGTAGTTTATTACTTTAGTCTAGGTACAAAGGATCGACGATCACCTTGCCTCGGGCTCAGTGACAAAATATGGCGACGAAAGGTGAATTTATATATGAATCAATGGATACCAACAAGCAGCGATGCTACCTTAAATGGTGTGTCCAGCTAATTATAACCAGCTTCATTCTTTTTCGTTTCGCAGAGGGCGTCTTAATACTGCGAAGACGACATCTACGTGAGTTAAATAACAATATTGATAGATCAGAATTTATTAGCGGTACTGTCCTGGCGTCCGAAGTAGGTAATAATTTGTTTCTGTCAATCTCTTGATTTGTGTTATACGCTTAGTCAAGGTAAATGTTTTGATCTAAAGTATAGTTAGTCATAGTATACCGGAATATTTTAAATCAAAATACTACTGTTTGCCGAAGATGGTGATAATGTTAGGAGAATAAAAAATGTTGCAATAGCTTTCGCATAATACAAATCTAACTCCATCATCAGGTGAAAACTATTCAAAACAGGCTTTATTCCAGGATCTGTAAATCATGCGATTTTCTGTGAGTGTTCAGAGGTTGTCAGAGTTCGCTCACTTACAAAATTAATAGAGCATATTTATAAAAAAAAAGCATTTCGGTAATACTAATATAATTCAATTATAAGCTTAGTACGTATTGTTACGTACTTAGATGTAGTCTTGAGTGGCCTCTCACAAGGTGGACCGACGATCTGGTAAAAATCGCGGGAACCGATCGATGTAGAGATCTTTGGAGGAGGCCTATATCCAGCAGTAGACGTTTATCGGCTGATGATGATGATGGTGATAGGCTCAATATGTAATAGTACAAAATGTTTAAATTGTTAAAAGGTCGTTAACGGTTCAAAAGATATGGAGTTATTTAAAAGTGTTCTTTAATAAAAGATTTAGTTTATTAAAATGAAACAGTGTTAGATGTATGTAGATGTATTAATTTTCATTTAAAACTGCGAGTATTCTGCTTGATCCATAACTCAGTAAACGCATCGTGTCTCTGAAGTTTCCGCTTCTTACAAAAGCCGCTATGAATTTTTACTTTATCGCGCTTAACGGGGCACTGGCCTTGCCTCTTACAAACGCAAAACGATTTATTGACTCGAAACTACAATTTTAAAGCCCGATATGGTAACAATTTAAGGTAGGTACCGTTTGTACGGTCACCGTCGTAAGTCGATGGGTTTACGAGGCCTGATAATTTTCAACGATTATCGCGTAAGATGATTATTCCTTATTAAATGATTGCGATGGTAATTGGTTTACGATGTCGGTCGTTTAATTTACGGTCTTTCTCCGTTAATACCGCGTTTTCAATTATCTGTTTCATAATAAAATTCTTGTTTTAATGTAAGAAATTGCCGTCTGAACTTATTTAAACACCGTGTATGGGTAATGCAGAAACTTGCTTAAGTAATATAAATGAGACTGTATTTACATGGAGAATTATCAAACAAAAATATTCCATAATCATTTCCCTTCTATATGTCAACTTATTTTTTATAACAACGAAACGGTGAGAAAAGCAGAGCACTTTTATGGGTAATTGGTACATTTACACAAAACAAGATTGAAAGATGCTAAGTCGCGTTACTCCAGCAATTTCTCTGGTTACGTTCATTATACAGTAATGTAAAAATGAGCCTTTATCACCAACTGCACTGATTATCGGTAGAGTTAATCATTGTCTCGGTACCTACTCAGATATTCTCTGATAATAACGGCATCACCAGAATATAGTTTCATAAATCATTGAACAGCAACAACAAAGTTTTGATTTTATGTGAATCCCTTATGCTTTTGAGCAATTATTTAAATTACATGTAAAAATGCAACTAGCTGGAAATTTGAATAATTCATTAAAGTAATTAATACGTCTTCGGTGTTGGGTGGTGACATTGGCCTGCTGTGATTTTTTAATATTCAACGAAGTGACAACGGTCTGCCTTATAGGTATGGTTTTACTTTTAGAAGTATTAAGGTGAAGAAATTTAGACAATTTATTAAGTGGCTTCCATATATATTTCTAGTATCTTTTATTCGTCATTTAAATAGTTTTATTATTTTAATATATTTAATAAGTTTTCTTAAGTAATCGATATAATTTTAATTATGTCTCTCAGAGCAGAGGCTTGAATGTTTAATTAAAATTAATGTTATTTTGGATAAATTACCTTACGACATCCTGGATAATGTAATTCTTAACGTAATAGTTAATATTGGTCAAATTTATAAAAAGGATTAAAAATAAAAAAGGTCTAAAATTTATAAGCTAAACAAAGTTTAGAAGATCTGTAGTAAATACATTTTGAATGCAATAACTCAAAACTTAAAGAGATTAACAATCGCAATCAATCAACTCATCCTCATATGTTCTCAAACCAATTGCTGTCGATATATTATTTAACGTTTGGAGTGCATAAATCGAAGTGCCTATTCAATGTATCAACGGCAACTAATCGTTAATACATCTACCCAGCGCCTCGCGGGGGCGAGATATACCATACACCACAACCTACATCATCCATACAAACACGTCTCCACGCAAAAGGCACGCCGCATGAGGTCCGGATAAGCGGATGAATACATTTAAATAGTAAACGTGACACTACAGTTGATTTACTATTGTATAATGTAGCGGGTACATAAGTTCCATTACTCACGGATATAACTCGTCCTCCGCTGTAAATACGGCGCGCTCGGACATGGTTTAGAGTCGCGCTGCTCGTTAGTTATCCGCACAAAGGATTTGTTAGTCGGAGTTATGAAGTCTTGGTATTTGCCCACGCGGGATAGGCTTAGCTTTGAACAATAGATATTTTATGGATCGGTCTCTTAGCATCACGATATAAAGGTTTCGATCATATAATATTTTATTCGACGAAACGAGCGAAACGTTCACCTGATGAAATTATTGAATAGACTATTAGTAGGTTAGTCCGCCTTAACATCACAGGTCACATCTGGTGCGATTATGGTAATGTGTTAACCTTGTTGATTAAAAAAAAGTTATTATTCCTCAAGCTATAACAACGTGTTGCTAATTACACTGATATACAACCCCATACTGCGCTTGTCAATTTGAGACATACGACATTAAGTATCGTCACCGTAATAATTTCACTAGCTACAACGCCTTTCAAACCGGTAAACGGTAATGTTTGCACACTACTGTTTGGCGGCTGAAATAGGAGCTGTGGTGTTACCTAGACGGCCACCGGCAACTAACCATCAGAATAATTTTTATATTATTTTATCGGCAGCGAGCGTACAGTTACTGAATATATATATACACTGAATAATATACAACTAATTTAATAATCTACTATGGTAATAAAAAAAGCTTTCTTGGTTGTATAATTTGGAACTAAAATTCAATTGAACCTGACACATTAATTAATATGATTCTCTCGCCCCACTGACCCATCAATGAGCCACATATAACCAGTTACTGAAAAAAAAAACAGTGGAAGGTGCATCGAATTAAGCCAAATATAGTCCTTATTTAACATCGGAAAGGAATCAATAAAGCTTGTAAGGTTTCCGATCGTTATTATTCAGTGCCATAATGGAAACGCTGATGTATTGGCGTGCTGCCTTATCCTTATACAATCAGCAACGCAAATTCAGTAGGTGGTTAATCATCAGCGTTTAACGCTTCGCCCTTTCTTTGTTCTTTCGGTTTGAGAATAAATAGCACATAAAGATGTTTTTATGCGTATTTCTGTTTTTTTCTTTTCAATTCACACTTGAGTTTTACATCCACTTTCATTATATACGAACTAAAATGTCCGGGCTTGCAAGCGATGAAATTTTTAAATAATAATTAAATTAGATGGCTTAATACATTTTCCTCTTGTAACTAATTCTAACTTGAACTTGACCGTTCTATTTATCTGTTCTAGTTCAACGAAGAAATACTGGTTTTCATCTGAATAATAGTACAAAATGATGACTAATCGATTCTTACTTCCGCTATCGAATTATTGTATCGAGTTTGAGTTATTGTTTTTATAAAAAAAAACAAATAACTTTATCCATACAACTACTCATTCCCTCCTTAGACTAAAACAAGTCATTAGCATTAATTTTATGGATATACTTAGAGTTGTTTCTCTACGTTTCATCAGTTAGATTGAAATAAGTCTTAATTTAAGTCTATGTAAAAAAAAATTATATCGTTATGTGAGAGAATTGTGTATTACCTTGCTTACCGAATACTATTTAATATTGTTTTAGTCCCCGTAGTTACCAAATGGTAACACCTAATGTTGTTAACATTTATTTACATTAGTGCTTAATTATGTTGAACAATTTGAAGTGAATTTAAATTAAGTTTTTGTATAAGCTGTTAAGCTTTTCGCGCAGTATATTATTCGTTACTTTTCTTTGTCGGGTAATTTAGAGTTTCCTGAAATTAAAGCCGGTAGCACTTTGATCTGGCCTTCTTGAACGTTAACACATTGATGACATTAGTGCAATCTGCACGCATTTCGGGATATGCCTTAAGCAAGTAGCGTAAGAAGAAGCGTGTTACAATTTCTGTTATATAATGTTTTAACCTCTAATTTTGTATTTATTGGTTATTTACTTCAATTATTAAATTTAAATAAGTTTTAAACTCTTTTAACAAATATTATAATAATTTAACAAATTAGTATCTTTTACACTTGTAAATGTAATTATTTAATTATAATCCACCTGAGATGCTGATTGTATGTAACGATTGCTACGGTATGAACAGTTTTACATAATCGAGCATTAATCTGAATAAGTAATAAATGTAAATAAAGAATAAGCACTTATTTTTCATAATTTTTATTTAGTTCACATGTATGGTAGATTTATGTCAAAAAGCTGTACCGTGCTAACGGATCCTGAGTAACAAAAGGCAAGTGTTATTCTCATTCTTTCACTAATGGCGTAAAAACATTGTAATTACAATTAGTATCTGAAACTTTAATACAAATGTTAAGAATTTTTTTATTTTATAAAATATTTCTTTCGCCTACACATTAAATGTATGAATACATAGGCATCATATGCACCACAATATATTTAGTTTATGATTTAGATCGAAGCCGGCGCCAGGAGTTAGTTTTAGTGTCACATATGACTGCTTCACTGGAAATTTGTAGTATTTATCTGCATTTAGCGATAACATGTGCTGTGGAGTTATTTCTATGCTTTATGCCTGTGTTGTTAGCACAATTTCATCTAATGCAAAGTGGAATTAAATATCAATAAGATTATCTTTTAATATATGTTGATAATCATGTTAAAAAATCTTTATCTGTCTTTCTTCAAGGTAAATAAATTATTTGATTTTACGCATACTAAATTCAATGTTAGGCAGATCCAAATTCGTAGTATACAAATCTAAATGTAATCATTATAATAATGAATACATTAATAAATATTTCCATAGCGTTTCAAGCATTACTCATGTCTTTTTTCTGAACCGGTGCCAAAGGGAACATCGCCATAAATATTCCCCTCGGCCCTTACGAAAGAAATTCGAGACGCGCTTCGAGTCGCCGTTTCAACATAGAAACGTCGTTTGATTTAATAATTTTACTGCATTTGTATAATGCTATTCCCACTACATTCACGCATAAAACTGCATTTATTTAACACGACGCTCCTTTCGAATTATAATTTATTATTACAAAGACATTCGAAGTGTTTAAATTGTCTACTTACTATAGTATTACGCTCGTTGCTACATAGTACTTCGGATGAGACATTCTTGTGATTATTTGATTATGTGCTGTTAACATGTAAAACACGTCTTAGAGTCATGACCTAAGTGGTCAACTGATGTGTGGTACGACCATATTGTGTATCACATACGTTCTTCTATCTTTTTGATCTAACCTTGAGAATAGTAGCGGGAACGGACGTGAGAACATTCCCGCCTTACTTTTTCTTAAGTTCTTTTGTAATTGGAATATTTGTGAACTATTCTTTAAATTTTTTAAACCAAACATGAAAAGACGTACAGTAATAAGAGTATTTAAATACAAAGTGGGTATTAATTACTATTAATTAAAAATAATTTAAGAAATTGTTACAGCTTTTTAAAGTTAATTCGTTTAAATTATGATATGTTGATTAAGTCATATTGTATATAACAATTCGTATTTTACATTAAGCATTTCATCCATTCCATTGTGTAGTGTAAAGCGACTAAGACAGAACTTGAGAATAAGATGCAACGATTTATTTTACTGTGTGCCTGTATAGCGATTATGGCAGTTATCTCCAGAATAAGAGAAGCCTCAATTCAACATTACACATCAATACACGGAAATAATTGTTACGATTATTAGTATATACTTATATTACAGTAAGAACTGAAGAAAATATAAGAATATTTAATATGTATTTACAAAAAATTTTAAATTTTTTCGCACATATATTATCAGAAGTTATTTGAAAAATGCTAAAAGATTGATATTAAATTTTGTATTAACTTTTTATTATACAGCAATCTTGTTACATACAGAAAAAGAGAAATAATAGTTTTTATTTATTTTAATACAATTAAACATACAACACAAGACTTTATGAACACAATTTAAGGTGCCACTAGATCAGCTAATCTCAGCAATGTAATAAACTCTATTTAGCTACAACAAAAGTGCAACTGTCTCGTTACGGGGTAAGGCGTAAACTCGTAATTTTCAATTTGCGTCCGCGGCCCTCGCAAATATGTCCACATAGATCAGAGTTATAGGATTGAATCAGGAACGCGCCCTGAATGTGACTAGGATTCTATGTGCGTTCAACGAATACATGTAAATGTGCGCAAGGATTGTATTTAAATGATATTTCACAAATTTCCTTTGATATAAACTTTGATGGAGTTATGTGGTTTAATTCCTGGTGCTATATAAAAGAATATAGATTGTATAAATGCTAGCTGTTCTCCGCCCGCTTTGCCGATCGTAATATAAAATTAGACTTGAAATATTCTTTGAGAGCAACCGCAACAGCAATAACGCATAAATAATGCTTAATGAAAATGTTGATAAAATAAATTAAAAATAAAATGAGGGTCTATGAAATTAAATAAAATAATTGCCTAGAACTATCTATAAAACATTTCGCGTCGAATGCTCGTGTTCCCATATAGATAACTTCAGATAGTTTTCGCGTGATTGGTGAATAAAAGAAATCAATTTTCACTATATATAAATTTTATTATAAAAAAGTAGTAATTATATTTTTTATCATTGATTCAATCTTGATCTTAATTACTCAATATTAAGTGACAATGAGCGGAAGATAAAAAAGTTAGAAATATATTTTTTCATTGGACTATGCGATGCGCTTTTCGGTACAACACAAGTTTATTACTATACAAAAGTGTTCCCAAAACAATAATGAAAACGTTATATTTTAAGACTTCAGCCTTTTGAAAACAGTTAATTACTTTTGTAAAGAAAAAAAAATAAGAATGTTAAGAAAAACAGCAATATTTTGAATGTTAATAAAAGTAATTTTTCAACGCGAATTGGTACTTTTTTCAAAGTGCGACAGTTTGATGATTTCTTTAGCGTAATAAGTAAATTTAAACATCGTTTTCATCATATGAATGACCTGATTTTAATCTTTGATTCTTGTGAACGTAAAGATATTTTTCGTTTGGTGACAGCAACAATTTATTTTGTCAATATTTTTTCTCCTTTATTGCAGAGTAATACACTTTTTACGCATCAACGGATGAATAAATAGTCAAATAATTTACACAAGGTTAACCAACGATTTTAACAAATACATAAGGACTAGAACTAAAAGTATCTTAGTATATCAAAGATAAATAACAATTGTGCTATAATATTTAAAGAATAATTTAGACAGGAATTGTTCTGTACTGATTACTTTTTTAACGCAAATATTAAATATTTAATAAAACATTTATCCCGTTTATTAAATAATTTATGACATCCACATATTGTATTTTGCAACAGTTATGGTGACGGGAGGATATAAGAAATATCCTAACGTCATAGTAATCAAGGTTTATGTACAGCGTTTTAATCATTGCTTTCAGTCCATAGATCTACATAAAATTTCGTAATTTTTTTTATTATTAAGGAAGAATCGTTGAAGCTTGGAGTTTTTTAATCAATGTGAAATATTTTTTTTTACTCAACTTACAAATAAATTGTATCTACGTTTCGATTTGTATGCAATCGTGTAATAAGAAGTAACATAACTCATCGAGTAAATTAAAAAGGTAAACTGTCCAGACGACTCGGCAACTTTATTCAGTACTGAAAGTTTTGTAAGTGCCCGCTTTAAGAAGTTCTATATCTGCTTAGCTTAAGGCACTTAAGTTTAATTAAAGTTCTCCCAGAAGCACAGTGCAATTACTCGGCCCGTGTAAATGCAAATAAGTTTGGAGCAAACGCGTTGTTTATGTCGGCCACTGAGAACGTTTTCCAAATTCCGAGAACGGGCGACGAGTCGCTCGGACCTGAAACACCCCGTGCAGTGCTCGTTAGTGGTGTACTTCTACGCCAGACCTTGACAAATATTATCGATGGAATGTTTAAATCTATATGTTTCCAACTAACACTTAAACATAGACATTTAAATTAGAATTATTCCTCAATAATTCTTGATCCAGTTGAACATAAAGATATAATAAGAAATTGTCATCATGACCCCACTTTGCCCACTACTGAGGTACACAAGGAAAGAGTTAAATCCATTCACCACGTTGACTAAGTTGGGTTTATTGGATTTCTCATGTTCTCGGAAGTGGTTGTTCTTAGAATACCATTTTCCTTACAATGGTTTTCTTCACGGAACGTATTACAATGTTTGTACATGTTAAAAAATTACTATACAATGTTTGTATTATATAATATTTATTCTACAAAGTTTATTATAATTTTTACCAATACAAGGTTAACACTTAGCTTCAATTACATGTAATGTTAACTGATAATAAGGTCAAACTTGGTAAAGAGCGTCCGCCCAAATGACTCAGGCTCTCATACGTTGACAGCCGTAATACACCATGTAATGGCGGCAGATTTATGATATAAGGGAACCAGCTAGCCAGAAGGGTTAAAAATAAACTGTATCACCAATGAAATTCCAAAACATGTGACCCAAAACTCTAATTACGTTTCTTCATAACACAAGGAAGAGCTTCATCAAGGTGAAAGTAAATGAAGTTATATTTTTTGTATTATCAATAAATTAGCTATTTATTTAAATCTTTACAAAGTACTTACCAACTGTTATTTATTTATTTATTTTCAAGGAAACGACGAGACGTTCACCCGATGATAAGTGATAGCCCTGCCTTTGACAACGTGGCGTTATTCAGATTATAATACACTGCACCACATTGTGCTCGTTGCAATGAGATATAAGACGTTATTTCGTTATCCCAGTAAATACACTAGCCCTAGCGTCCTTTAAGAAGACCACAAGAATATTAGGAATACACAGCTGTGCTGATACCTACCTAGACAGCAGAGAATGCAGACAGCAATTATTTAGACCTGTTATATATTTAATATTGTGAAAATTTAGTAATGTAGTTGACATCACTAGTTCATAGACCAGATTGATGTTGTCAGTAGTTGCGGTTCTCTTTTGGAAATTGTGCTTAGCTGGTCTCATCTCAAAGTTGTCTATATTTAAGGTTACTCTGGAAATTTTACCGCAACCAACTACTACGAAAATTCGGTCGTATAGTTAAAGGATTTAAAACAAACTCTTTTAGGTAGTTAATTAACTGGTGGTACTGGTGGAAGGTCTTTGTTGCCAGAGATGGTCTAGGCAGGTAGCATCGCTGCGCCTATTTCTGCCGCCAAACAGTACCATGATAACATTGCCGTGTTCCGGTTTGAAGGGCGCTGTATTTAGTGAAATTACTGAGATAGATAGATAGTAGAAAACTGTGTAATTAGAGAGGTCCTGTTCGCAATTAATGTTCGTAGACGTAAATGTTTTGGTTTTTGTTTCATGTACTCGTACGAAAAATATTATTTCCTAAGTTTTGACAGTGTTTAGTTAAAATCAATGTAAAGTAATTACAACCTATTAAATATGTTTTATGTTATAAATATATAACATAATGAAATTTCACATCGTTATTGATGTTATTAACGACTTTTACATTAACTATTAATGGTCGAAGTGGCAAATAGTGATGAATTGCTTTCCTTTATAAATAAATTTAAAACGCTTGTGGATACAAGGTTATCGAAAGTCATAATATATTTTTGTTTCGAATTAATACTGTTAAACTAAAATAAATTTAAAATATACATTTTTTTTTACGAATGTTTAACTAGTAAATTGAAACATATAAATTAAATTTAATTATAAAATACTAACTGTTACCTACCTGCTATACTGATTGTATCGGCCCCGGAACTTTTTTGGGGAAAGAATTTTTTAAAATCCGTTTCTAAAAATCCTGGGCTTTATTCTGTAAAAGGAATATTTCAACCAAATTTTGATTCTCTAGGCCTTATGGCTCCAGAGATATCGTGATGAGTGTTTACATTGGTAGAAACCTCATATATATAAGTAGATAGATAACTGCTATATGTTATATATGTTAAGTAGGTAATAAATGAATACAAAACATGATAAAAGCATTTCATTTTTCAATGTCCACCATTATAACATGAATTTTTTTTAAAAGTTAATTGTTATTAAGCGATATTTATACTTCATTACTTTAAGTTATTCTACTATTTGCAATTACTAATCTGTGTAACATTATTTTAAAGATTTTATCCTTAACTACTTATTCAAACCCGTGATTAAGACATATCCAGTTAGGAGACTTTAAACTCAATTTAACGGTTGTAATTATCAAAAGTAGTAATAATTACTAGCAGTAAGTCAAATGCCTCTCTTTTTTTATTTACAGGCGATACAATTCATTAATACGAAGGCGCTCTGATAAAATCAAGTCATAAAGTGAATTTAATTATTAATAACTTTTATTTTCCGACTTTGATAAGTAGTTGTTACTAGTTAGCGATCCGAAGTGAATAACAACCGGCATAATTATAAGAACTCGTTATCTAATTTTTATTTTAATGAACGTAAAATTAATTAGATTTTTTGGTTGATTATGCTATATCAAATGGACCCACACTTATGAATCTTATATTGAAATATTATTACAAATGCACATGTGCCGCAAGTATTCATCAACAATTATCTGTCGTACTGCCAATTCAAATTACTCCCGTACTCAAATTTCTAACGATTTAAACTTATATTAGTTCATAAAGATATTACTAAAATACCTAACAATAACAAAGTTTGTGTTTTCACTGTTGTGTGTAAAGTTTTCTCTTTGTTCTTGAAAGTTTGCAGCGTTAACTTGATACTGGAGGCGTCAGAGGGGTGATTAATAAGACGGGTTCAAAGTCCTCAAGGCTAAGTGCAGACTGATCAAAAAGCAGTACTTTAACACGACTGTGCAATCCATAACACTCGAGATATCGCCACTGTGCCTCGTTTACACACACTACCCGCCGCAGTTAGATAGCGACCACGGCCGGCTCATTCCAATGTCACTGTCACTGATAACAGATAATGCTTTGTGTGTTCAAATGCGTGCCATTGCAAAATATTTTAAGCTTTAGTGGGTAAATATTTATTTAGTCCTTACATTGCATTGGTTACCACTTTAATCGATATGTTGATTTTCCTATATCTGCTTCCGCACATTAACATGTTTAATCAGATGAATTGTATGCATAAGCGAATGGCAATTAACTGCCACGGGTTGGTGATGATGATGTTCATATGCGGTCATTCACATCTAAAAATAAAAGGAAGAAATATATAATTAAATATATCCCGAAGAATCTGGAAAGTTTTCTCTGAATGACCGTTCAACTTCAATTTGAAGATGGCACTCAATGATGATAATAAGGATAGTCATATTAAAAATGGTAAGTGAATTTTGAAGTGCTTTAAATTTCTAAGGAAAATATCGTTAAGGTTCAATTTTATATCCGGAGATGATCCGCTGTTAGGCAAACAGAAATTAATGACAATGAATTTAAAAAAAAAACAAATTAATAAAAATGATAAACATGATATATATTTATTTTAAAAATCTAACTGCCTTTTCAATAGGGATGGGGGAATGTTCTAAAAATATTTTGATTCTTGGGTGAAAACAAGGTTTTAAATGTATCAGATGAGCTAAGTCAAAAAGGATTAGCAAGGGTATCATCACAGAATAATGTACGTTGTTAGGGGCCCCGGGATCTACCGAATGCACTGGTATAAGAATCTACATGCTTGCGAAAAATATGAAATGTTTATGAGTAGAGAAAAATGGAGCAGTTAAAATGATGTGAACACAGCTTTGCATGTATCCACCCTCGTCCAAGCATAATATTTCAATTCGCGCATCACGCATTAATGCCTTTAGGAAAAATATCGTATGCAACAGTCGTAAATACGGCCATAGCGAGCTGGGCTGCAGAATGCATTAGTATCGTCGACCGTGTGACGTCAATTAGTATCAGACTCGTAAATAACTATGTGTACATAGCGGGGATACTATATTGAAACGCATCGAGACTGATTCGCCAACTTTATCCTTACTGGATCCAAATATTTTTTTTTTATACTGAACTATATTGACTCGTGCATTACATTTTTACTCACGGTTATGAAATGCATTACTCTGACAAGTTTAATCTAATTATCACATAATAAACCTTAGTTTTTATTTACGATTATTTATTCGTTTTATATTAGTTAGCGTTATTACAATAATAAATAAAAAGATTTTATAAGATGTTTTATTCTACGGACGTCGCGTTGGGTAAATTACTTAAAACGAAAACATGTCAAATCAATGTCAAGTATTGAATAAGATGAATAAATCCATTTCTTCGTTTCATATTTAACTAACATAAACTTGGCTAGGGTGGTGTATTAATATCTTTGATTCTCTCCTTAATAGAGAAGCCGTCGAATCCTAAGCCGTGGGAATATTAAGAGGGAGTAAATTATGTGATAGCGATATGTTATAATTTTATTATTGTTTCTCACTCATAGGACATATGAATTATGTGATAACTTAATAGTCTTATAAACAAAAGTGGAAGATATAACATAACATGCGAGATATATTAATTCATGAAATAAAAATACCTATATTCAATATGGCGTGTAGCATTAATTTACTTAAACTCTTTATTAAATACTTGCCGGTAGTAAATTGTGTGTGGCCATCACGTACTCGTACGTTACGAGCTGGCCCGTTTCATTCCATTCCGCAAATTGAATGCGCGGACGTTCACGATTTACAGCCACCGTGCCATCTACCGGCTGGGTATTTTTTTTTTTAATTATTTGATCAGGCAACATTGATAAATCAACTCGTAATTGGACGTTCCAGTGTAGCCCTGCAATTAGTTTATTCCAG
This sequence comes from Ornithoptera priamus, assembly GCA_029034505.1. Classification (NCBI taxonomy): domain Eukaryota; kingdom Metazoa; phylum Arthropoda; class Insecta; order Lepidoptera; family Papilionidae; genus Ornithoptera; species Ornithoptera priamus. Next base: position 4,293,942 of record JARDWD010000331.1, read on the forward strand.
TTTGAGCGCGCCTTCTCTTAGTTTATGAATTTTAATCTCCTCGGATTCAACGTCAACAAAACTTCTCATTAGTCACTAATAAAAGATCATTCTTTGTGTTCTAATGGAAATTCGTACATATTTAAATACTAGTGTATTACTTGTATATAACTTGATTTGAACACCGTTATTGTAGATTTGTTATTTATCAATACATGACCAAAAGTTTTTTTCCGCTTCTTAAGTACATTACTTGCGTGGTGAAGTATAGGGTTAGGCATACATAATTATTATATCTAATTTATTTATTGCTTACTTTAGTGCATTGTAGCGACCTGTCAATCATACTTAACTTTGACAATACATAAGTGGTATTAAAAAAATAATTCGATATCCATAGAATTTTAAAATTAATCAATCATTAGTATTTCTTTAATCCCGCACGTAACCAGCGTAATCAATAAACGACCCTAACTTTCCCTCTGATTCCAATAGTGATAACGCCTATGGGATTGTACATAATAATAAATTGTTATAACTACTTCTATAAATACCAAAATTTCTGAAAATTTAGAAATCAACGAATTTCTTTGTGCTTTGTAGTTTGTGTAATATCTTTTGGTTCTCCGTAGCAACAAATATTTCTAACAAGTTTCAGGAATACCCTGACCACTGAATAATAAGGCAGGAAGATATATTTGTCTCTGCGGCTTTGTGAGAATTTCGTGTTATTATTCAAAATAGTGTTTATTATTCAAAGCAAACGTTAACTTGATAAATCGAATACTTGAGTTAACGTATTGAATATATTAATAAAATACATTAGTTTGAGTATTTGAAACATATATATATTTATATATTTTTGTATAACGATTTATATTCATGGTAGTGGTATTTCCACTCCATGTAAAAATATACAAAATAATTGTTTATTGACATATGTATATGAGGAGATTGTATTAAAATTATAAGAAAATGATATAATTACCGAAAACATAAGTGTTTATTAGGCATTAAAAAAGAAAATAGAAAAAACTAGAAATTATTGAGGTTGATCTTCGAATTAGTAGCAAATTTTATAAATACTATCCAAAATATGTATAACCTTAATTCTAGATCAGTCTCTGTAGGTACCATCAGCGATTATGTACTTCCATGCATACTGCCTAACAGTTGTATACTAAGCCGCTTTTACCTCTTGTTTATTTTTCGATTCAAAAGTGCATTTCATATAACTTTTTTAACCTCGGCGCTCCTTTAGCTCGTATTTCAAGCTAGATACTCGCTATCCGCTGCTCTCGATAGCGATAGCAGCGCGTCGAACGAACGGTGACATGTTTATTGCTTCAGATATCGCTTACAGTAAATAACGTATCCGAACCTAGAGCTTTGTCCGCCTCCCGGCCGCCATTCGTTAGACCTGAAGCTAGATACGGCTACCATGCATTGGTTTTAACGCCTACACGATTTATTCGCTCCGTCGTCAGTTACTCTGCGGTGAGAAGCAAGACTCGTTAATAGCTACGTGGGATCTATTCTGTTGAGTTAGTATACGTTTCTGTACTTGTGTTTATTGGTATTGTAAAGGGAAAGGTACAAAGAATAAATTTGTATGCTACTTTAACTGATATTAGGTTCCGCTGCCAGAAAGCGTCTATATACTGTCGTAGCTCTTATTTCCGTCACAAATCAGTTTACAAATATTACTGCGTTCCCGTTTGAAGGGCGTAGTAGGTATTGAAATTGGGAGTAACGAACCTAAACGTTATACGTCTCAAGTCGACGGGTACAACGTGCTGCTGTGTATATCATCCTAACCAGAGCCACGTTATTATGGGCAAGCGCATCACTTAAGTACCAAAAAATTTGGTATTTTCTTTATAATTTTATTTTTAATCAATTATCCGATAAGACGAGTGGGATGTTCAACTGATGGTAAGTTATCCGCCAGCCCATAATAACGGCGCTAGTTAGGATGATATAAACTGCACCACATTACGTTCGTCGCTTGAGGCATAAGATGTTGTGTCTTGTAATCCCAGTAATTACATTAGCTACAACGCTTTTCAAATAGTAACACAGAAATGTTTGCACACTAGAGTATTTGATGGTAGAAATAGACGCTGCGGTGATAGGTACCTACACGGTCTCAGGCAATAGAACCTACCACCGGTAAAGATTTTATAGATATTTGTTTTTTTTTGTTCTAACAAAATTAAAATAGTTGGGAATGTGTAACGTCTTTTCTATATAAAGAGCAAACAAATAAATCATAAATTAAAAATAAAACGTTACGTAGCTCGGTGGAGCTTGGGCCGCGTGCCCGCGACACTGCGTAGGGCATCAACAAAGTGTGAAATGGCTCGGAAGTATCTCAAGCCCTCCTCGCCAGACATTTCGTTCCTCCTCACTGGCCACACTCATTATCTGACATTCCGAATGATTCTTTGTTGGCTTAGTGGCTTTATTTACTTTTCGAATTGTAAGCGTTGATAGTAAGGGCACTTTGTTCAGGGAGAAGATGGCGTATTTTGAGAACGATTCGTAATAGAAATACATTTATGGCTCTTTCTAGAAGTATTACCATGAAAGTCACGTAGATTTATTAACTACTTATCTATTTCATGACCTCTCTGATGGGTCGCCTCTTTAGCAGGAAAGCGTCTGTATTGCTTTAGGTTACTTGGATCCACTAAAACGATTCCTTTCTTGAGAACTATTTAGTTTTTTGATAATTTTTCTATTTTATTATTTATTTTCTGGTGGTAGGTCTCTGTTGCTGGAAACTGCAGCTACTGTTTCTGGAGCCAAAGAATAGGATGCAAATATTACTGTGTTCCAGTTTGAAGGGTGCTTTAGCTAGTGACATTACTAAGCTAAGAAGGCGTCCCGTCATCTTAGTCTGAAGAAGACGAGCACAAAGTATTGCTGTGTATGTTATCCTATGGCAGCCCATTTTTATGTGCAGTTGTATCTCACACCATCAGGTAATCATCTCGCTCGACTCGTAGTTTCTTCGAATAATACCAAAAAAATATATATTTTATATAGTTGATATGCATATCTATCTGATAAGGCATCTTATCAAAACTGATTTCTTTACCAATATTATTTTTTTTTAAAATTTATGCATTATGTAATTATTTCCAAAACGAATAGCTAAAATACATAACACGTTTTACTAAATGGATGTCATCATTATTCAGTAATTCTTTCTTAACGTTTGGATGTTTTAAGCATATTACATATTTATTTCAAAACCACGTTTAAAATTGATATATATATATTTAATATATTTAATATAATATGTTTAAATATATAATTTTGTCTATGTAAATGAAGTTTTGTCCAATTTTTATAAGTCCATTTTTTATAAGACATTAAGCGTCTTGTCTTTGATATATGGGTTTTTTATTTTATTACGATAAAATGATAATGTTAATAATATTAAAATCATATTAATGATTCAAAAAATATTGTAAATTTGTTTCTCAGTTACATCACAGTTCGTCGATCACGGATTTGTCATTAATTTATGTGTGAAATTCAATGTAAAGTTATCACATGGCGGTTAAAATTAACAATTATACTGACGTAACGGACACTGATTCATGTTCCTGCTGTTAAGTATTCGCTGCATCAAAGAGAACATTATTGGTTACACGTGCATTCAAACTTATATCACAAAATTCATTAACAACATGCTATTTTTCACAATTTAACAATCACCAAGGACATTATCGTGTTGTACTAATATGAATAAAGTAAATAATAACCCTCACACTGTAATAAATTACCCGCTCTTCCGATACAGACGCGTGGCGCATCCGGGGGTGGTCACCCTAGCTGAGAGGACGCCATCTTGAATTTACATTTTAGTATAATTATCGAAAAATAGATATGAATTATAATTAATGTACCTTATAGCAGTTGCATATTTTGAGTATAGATAATAATAAATGTTTTAATTAATATTTAAATACTACTTCATACAGAAGAAATAACTATATTGTATTAACTGTGTTGTGTTATTTTTAAAGATATATGAAATCAAATATTTTTTTGTTAATAAAACATATAAACATTTAAAATATATTAAATATCGTTATTATAAATAAAAGTATTTAATATATTTTATTTTCTAATAAATTATGTAAATAGTAATAAAATACATGATGTTTTAAAGTAGTTTTTAATTAAGAAGCTGTAAAATATGCTGTTGAGAGTGTATATGTAAATTCACTAATCAAAAAAACATTCAATATAAAATTCATTTCCTTAAGTCCATGTAGTATAGTTAATGCTGATCTTTTATGCGATATTAAGTGTTTTTAAGGGTAATCGTATTTAATTTAATTATCTACACATTCGTTAAACTTTTGCCTGCTGATTTACTTTATAAACTTAACGATGAATATGAGTAACTCATTGTTACTATAATTTTGTAAATTATTGAATAATTAAGGTTTAATGAACCAGTATATCATGAAATTCGAGTGACCTTTCAGTTTAAACTTGCCAAGGCCGGAAGGGTAAGTGGTTAGGTTTTAAAGGGTCATCACTGATTGGTCGTGTAGATTGCTGTTGTGTGTTGATTAAATTAAAGAGAGCGATTTATGTTCTACCAATTTAGCAATGACGTGAAATGGCGACAGTATAGGGGCGGCCGACGGACGCCTTTAAGTGGGTGAAATGTACTTTAATGTCTTTTGTATTGACCGCCTTTTTTAACTATATAACTAACAAAAAATTAACTACAATCTTTAAGTGTCCGTTGCAAATTTAAAACCTTGCATTTCTTATAATAAAATAATTTCATAAATCTTGAATAAATTATCGGTATAACTCAATTACCAATTTACTTTTATTATTAATAAAAAATCTACTTGAATAATAATTTAGAGCATGGATAAAACAGTAATAGTATATATACGTTATATACATATTAATATAATTAAAACCATAATATTATTGGCAGATACACATAAAAATTATGTAATATTGTATGTAAAAAATATACTACTGTATTAGAAATGTAAGAAATAAAATATTTCTTTTAGTAAAAATATCATTGTAATTATCTTCTAGCAATAAAAGGTTAAAAATAACGTTATGTTTATGAAAAACGTTCTGTGCGAGTTTTAATTGGTGCTTCCATCTAGTAGCATATACAAGAACTACTTGGTGCTGAAGGCTTCGCCGCTCGTAATGATTCTTAACACAAAACCTGCTGGTTATATAATAAAAATATTAGATGTTCGAAATATTTAACAGATTTAGTTTGCAAATATATACATTCCCCAAAAAATGCATTTCATTATAATATACTTTCATATAAACACTAACTAAAGGCCCTATAAATTGTCCTATATGCGATATATTATAAAAATAATTATCCGGTATTTAACATCGATAATTTTTAAGGAATGTTATTTTTTAAATAATTAAACTGTCGTGTAATGAAAAATAGTATATTTCTTTAAAAAATTATTTAGTGGAGAATTCAAATAAATAATGTGTTATACGTTGTACGTCACACATTAAAACGAGTGTAAGAATGTCTTTACGAGATAAAATTAAAAATCCTCAAACCGCGACATCCATTCCATAAGTGTACCCCGGTCACCGAAGTGACTGGCGTTCCTGATAACGCGAACCCGGGGTCAAACCGGCGACAGGTCTAGAGATAAGTCTCGATTTAATACGTTAAAAGGTGCTCTAATGGGGTCGTTCACATTTGTTATGGGGCGGGCCACACGACCATTTAATACCACCGAACTAAATTTCGCTATAATAACTAGTCTATGAATACATTAGTAGGGTTTTCTGTTACTGGTTAGTACGTTTCCACTACTAGTAATCTGTACTAGACTTCCAATCTAAATTCACAAAGGACACAAACCAGCCGCAATGGCTTTTAGTATAAATAACGTTGCTAAATTTAATGTACTAAAAAAAATTAACCTTGTAAGTTTAAACTCAGTACTTCTGATATCTATATTCATTATTATTATCATTATCAGTCAATAGACGTCCATCGAGTAGGGACCCGTAATGGAAATTTTGGGCCATTTCCTAGCACGCTGGTCCAATGCTGGTTGATACGAGCCAGAGTCTCGATTGTTGATTAGCAAGGTGCATCACGAGCAGTTGAGGTTCGCTCGAGTCCCGTGAGTTGCTGTGCGGGATATCTTATACCCCTATATTCAATATTGTAGATCACTTAATATTACTTATGTTTGTTGTAACACAGGATATAAATATTGTGATTCATACAGGACCCGTCGTCGCAGAGATTTTTGGAAGAGTGCATATCTATGAGTTGGTGATAATGATTCACGGAAAGCATACATTCATTTTTGCATTGCTTTTGAAGTATGTTAATAACCATATTTTAGACCCAATTTTAAAACACATTTGCATTGCTTTGCTTATTAACAGATACCTGTTTTATTGATAAATGTATATATTTAAGATTTTACCTTTAAATTAAAAACGCTTTACCACGTCCATTGCTGCTGGTCTCATGATAATAATAAAGTCTGCTGAGAGTCTTTTCCCAGCGCACAATGTAGCGTCTACCTACCCTATAGTAAATGATGTTTTCATTAAATATTTTGTTCATTAACATTGTCAAATCTTCGTATATAATTCATGACCGTTCGCTTAATATAATAATAGATATATAAATATAAAAAAATCCCATTACAATATCTCGTCAAAGAGTCACTGTTTGGCAATTCACTAAAAAAACATGTTTCTCTTTTTATTTGTACAAATAATAAAAATAGTTGATATTCAACAGTCGCAATTAATTTGATTTCTATTTAAATACAATGTATACTTCAAAACTAACTTTCTACAATAAACGGGGTGTTACCCTTGTAATAGCGGGGTTAAAAGTGTTTAAATCATTTAATGCCATTTTATTGAAAGTAAACCTTTTGTTGTTAAGATCCGAATGACATTAATAAGCTATTTTATTCGATTTATTACATTGTTTACTTATAAAGTCAATGATGAATGAATACTTAGTGATTCTAAAATTGTGTTTAACGTAAACATCAAATGTAAAAATGCGTTAGTGTAAAGAAAAAATCAGCGCTTTGTTAAGAAATAACAGGAAAACACTATTCTATAGAAAAAGTTTGATTATAGCGCCATCTCTTAACTTATTGAAAGAATTACTTTTTGTTAGTGTTTTACCAATTATAAGGAAATGCATATTTTTTGACAGTTGAATGCATACATATATGTTTCCTTAACGCACATTTTATACAAAATTATATGTATCTTTTTGTTATAAAAAGTTTCCTTATAATTTGTTTAATATAAGTTTCCTTAAAAGTTGATTGGAGTTGTTTAATTAAATCCTTTGATTTCTAGCTAATAGAAGATTATTATTACTGTTAGATTGATTTGTTGTATAAATGTTTAGTATAAATTTTTTTACTTCTTAATATTTGTTATTAAAAAATGATAAGAAATGGAGTAATTAAATCATGTCCTGTTAATAAAAGTATGTTTTAGTACAAAAACTTATCTACACTATTAACGGTATAGCATTATGTATACAAACAATTTTGAAATCTCTTCATGACATTGTGCAAGGGGGCGGGCCGCCCACTACAAGAGGCTCGTGGAAGAGCAATAAACCGGCACGTTACTCTAACTTACTACTAATCTTTACGAGCGGACTTGCGTCAATTTTATGGACAAACGGTTGGCTAATGGCTTATAAAGTGGCGAAGTCACCTTTGAAGTTGTTAAGCTGTTAACATTTTTAAATAGCCACTAAACACCGCATTATCCGCTATAGAGTATTTTATAGAGATTTCACGAGTATTGTGCAGTGTGGACGCTTTGGATTGAACATTATTGATTGTATTATTTATTATTGTATACATAATTACATTTATTAAATTAACAACATAAATTTGTTACATGATGATAATAATGTTATATGATAAAGATATTTCGTGACTAATTTTATTATTGTAAAGGACTTATCATCTTGAACACAAAATCATTTTGCAGGTGATATGGACTCTAAGATGTTGATTTTACCCTATGTTATGTATCAATTGAGCATATATAAAGCTTAGATAAATTTAGATCATGTATTGTACCATATATTAATTAACAATAGTATATAAATAAATGCACGCAGTAAATAACGAGCGGTAGCTACAGTTGTATACATCACGCGATGGCGGGACCATCTGTGTCCGTTGATTGGATATTTAAAATATTGTTATTGCTTTTATAACGTAATCAACGCTTCCATTTTGTATTTATTTCAAGTAATGGAAAATGTTTAAAATCAGTTAGCAGCCATCATTATCATCAAATTTTGAAAGCAAATGCGTACAGTTAAAAAAGAATACTCAAATTAGGATGCTTTATATGAATTTAACTGTGCTTTAAAAAGTTTCTGTTGAATAGTCTCAAGTAGAAATATATTTATTACATACACAATTAAAAGTATAGAATATTTGAATTGTTTTAGTGACACGTCACTGTCACATTAAAAAAATTTATATATCATTATTTCGCAGGGAATGGATAAAGCTCTACTTTAGCTCAATGGTAACACCATGCAGTTTTATGTCGGCTGCAATGGGCAACACCTGTACAACTGCCTTTTTCACAGTACGTGTAAAGGTTAGCCTTATAACCTTTGGTATACATCTATGGTGGGCTTCTTGATCCATCGTGGATTAGCCAACTGGGGCTACTGTGAGTGCCTTTTCGCGTCACGTTGGCTACCAAGGCACAGTAGCTTACTACCACACACCCCTTCGACATGGTGGGAACCAGTACGGAGGAAGAACAGATGTTTACCAAATTTAACCTTATGACATCAAAATAATTTATTAATGCGTAAATAATTTTCAATTTTATATGCTTTAAATATAAATATATTTATTTACATTTCATACAGCTCGGCTTTTAGGAAATATTTATATAACTTTGTTAATAATTTATAAAATTTTCGAAAGATACTATGCTTCCCGGTGGAAAACAAAGTTATATGGGATTTATACTCAATAAAACTCTTTCGATGGTGACCCTCAGTGCGTTGCTTGGTGCCCCGGGATCTACTAAATAACGCACTAATGCCGTCCCTGTTATTTTAGTCTAAAATATAAATTTATCTTGTCGCCGTAGGATCAACAGGCGTGGGTTTAGAGCGAAGGTACGCGAAATTCAAATTTCATAAGGTGTATATAATAATCCTGTAGAGTATAAAGCGACCGCGGCGCCATTTACGGCGGCGCCAGCGTATTTTAATTAGCGATACATGAAAATGCTTTGAAACGCAGACGGGTCGTGTGCGGGCGGCCATTTACCGCCAAATTATAACGCAATATTGCATCCATATATTCACATTTCGCCCCTTAGTTGGCTTTAAATATTCGGATGTGCTACGGCATACATTAAAATGTTATTCAATGTTGTTGGTAATTCCAAAAACAACGTCAAAATTGATAATTTTTTCTAATAATATTATAATTAAGTGTTAAAAACAATAATTTATAAAGATTTAATAAGTACATTTTTGTTTTAGTGAATACATTAAAACTGATATTTTTTTACTGCAATGAGTTAAATTTGACTTAAACTTTACATGGAGGTAAATGTCGCCGTGGTAGATGAAGACTGCTTCCCCAGAACACTTGAGCTCTTATGTGTTGATAGTCGGAATATAACAATGCAGTTACGGTGGCAGATTTGTAATATGAGGGCAGTGTTTCAATAATCTCAACATGTAGCCATGACACCGAACCAGGACCTTCGGATTACAAGGTTTTGCTTAACCTTAGTCAGTAAGAGAGTTTAAGACAGTAAAACAACAACTAATATAAGTATAAGCCTGCCGGTACTTATGTATATATTTAATTTGTTAATGTAAATATATTATTAACACAGGAATGTGGAAGGATACGTTAATTATTCTTCTTTCTTCGACAAAGCGACGGGACAAGCGCGACATTCATCTGATAGTAAGTGATACGCCTGTCCATACCAACGTAGCGCTAGTTAAAATGATATACACAGCACCACAATGTGCTGGTCGCCTTGGGATATAAGATGTTAAGTATCGTTACCCCAGTAATTTGACTATCTACAACTCCCTTCGAACCAGAACAGTAATGTTTGCAATCTGCTGTTTGGCGGCAGAAATAGACAGTCTTTAGGAACAGAGATCTATCTACCAATAAAATATTTCTATCCATAATAATTATATTTGTCTTTTCTATTACTTCGATAACGTAAGTAAATGTTTAAGATTTCATTCTTGCGTTCTACAGCGGTAATTAGAAACACCATAAAAGATAACTCCCAAAACTGAGACCGAATGCTGCATTCATAAGGGAAACTTCGCCGATTAAAATTCCACTAACGAGTGCGAAACCATCTTTAATAAATACAGGGCCCCTTCTAATTTTCCTCGGCGAGATTTAAGCGGTATAAATTTTCCACTTTGAAAAGAAAGTCTGAAAGAAGAGCTTGTACATTTTTACGACGCCGGATCTCATTCGGCCCGGGAACGGCGAGTTGTCTCTCTTTTAAATTAAATTTTCACTCCTAATTTGAAAGTATAATGTCATTTCACTAGGATTCCGTTATTAAAACTTTTAAATCATCCGGAGGCACTCGTCGCGCGAGCGCTTGGGGTGCGATCACGTGATTTTTTAATCAAAATGGAATCATTCCTAGTGATTTTTTACGACCTCTCCACTCCGGCGGCATCAAATTGTCATTAGCCACTTGCGTATCCTTTATTACCTTTCTTTTGAAGTGCCGCGATTTTATTGAATTATTCCAGACCCTTAAGGTAACAACTCGTGCCCTTTCTTCCGACGGAACGCAATTTTCGCAGCTAAAGATTTGTGATGTGAATTTAAATTTGAAACGTGTTTCATAATTACATTAAAAAAACTATATTTCTCTCGAATTCCAATAGTTTTATATATAAATGAAATGTACATATTATAATCTATGTCGTTTTAATCGAATATTGATGATTTTAGATTTCATACTGCTGCAGCTATACTCTCAGAATTATATTGTACTGAGTATAGTTCAAGTAGATCATGAAAAAAGATTTCCAACGAAGAAAAGTCATAGTTTTATTAAAGTGTCATCTTATGAGTGGTACTTGAAGAGTTAAAGGACCATAAATAAACATTTTAACAACAATATAAACTATGAACACGTGCTTTTGACATATAAAGTACTTTAAACAATGTCAAAGGCGTCTAATAGATATTACCACCGAGGCCTTGACACACAGACACAGTTCAGACGGAGCTTTTATAGTCCATAAACATTTTACTAGCACGACCTTGGGTAGGGTCTGCAATGAGGTTATTGCACTCAACTTTACGAGCTCTCTTGACTGACACATCGCACATGACGAATTCTCAACACGTGTTTGTTTTTATTTGACGTTAAACGATATTAAAGTTATAACGTTCATAGTTTGCATAATAATACTTAACATGTCGATTAACACATTACATGTGAGTTGTGTATATTTTCACATATGGCGGCTTAAGTATAAGCGTATGTTTACATTATTTAATGTTGCTATACTTAAAGAATTAATGTTAACAAAACTGTATCTTGTTTACGTTTTATTGGATACACCTCAGAGCGATATAAAGTAGTTTTTTTTTTGTTTTAGAAGCTATAGGAAAAAACAGATTCAATAATTAGGGTCTCTTAATCACACCAATATCAGATTTTTATATTCCATAACACTAAAAAAGGAATATTCCAAGAGATAGATTTTAACCGGAAGTATATATAGCACGTCTTATTATACTACAGCATTTGATATATTATTTATCAATTTTTTAAATACAAGTTTTAGAAATACTTAGGGTTTAATTTTTTATTCTACGAAGCCTGGAGACGATCGAGACGTTCACCTGACGGTAAGTGATACGTCTACTCATACCAACGTGGCGCTAGGTAGCATAAAATACACAGCACCACATTGCACTCGTCGCCAGAAGATGTAAAATAGTCTTGTTACCCCAGGAATTTGATTACCTACAACACCCTTCAAACGAGAACACAAGATTTGGAACATGGTACTCTTTGACGGCGAAACTAGGAGCTGCGGTGGTACCTACCTAGACTGTCTTCGGCAACAAGGACCTACCACCAGTAATCGTTGTACAACTTATTTATGACATATAATACTTAAAATCTTATTGTATTAACTTTCTTAATAAAAGTACCTGAAGGTACCTGATTTGTAAATAAAAAAGTTTTTTGTATGGCACTTAAAATATTTCTAAGAACTTTGTAAATTGCCTTAAAGTAACGGATTCAAAAGTAACAAACGGTGATAAATTTATTGAAAAGGGTTGTTTGTTTTTTAAAAACAATAAAGGGATTTTGTATAGAATATGTTTCTTTGTCACCCTTTCCCTGTTCTTTCTTTCTAAATAATAGACGGAAATGTACAGCGCTTTGCGCAATATTGTGTTTCGTGACAATTCGTTATGGCTGCAATATTTTTTTTTACTGCAAAAACGAGATAAAGGATTTTATTCTACTAAGCGACGAGACGAGCGGGACGTTTACCTGATGGTAACTAATGCGCCTGCAGAACAACGTGGCGCTAGTTAAGACGATATACATTTCATCACATTGTACTCGTTGCCTTGAGATGTAAGATGTTAAGTCTCGTTACTCCAGTACTGTAACTAGATACAACATCATCACAACCACAGGAAAATTAGGAGCTACGGTGGTACCTACCTACTCTACAGCAATAAAAACCTACCACCAGTGGAGTGTTGTGTTATCAGTTATAACGTTTGCTTTTCAAACATTTATTTTTTTAAAAACACTTCTTTTTAAATGTACAAGATACTGTAAGTATAGTATAGAACAAGTTACTACTATTATAAAAACAAGTAATACTACTCAATTTCATATTCTGTTTCAGTGTTTGAATGTGTCTCGCATGATTATTATTCCTCTCGCTGCTTTTTAAATAACAAAAAAAGTGAACCAATACAACATCTACATTTAAAAATTCAATCTCGGCATCGCATCGGATCCATGTCCCGGCCGGCATTCCTCCTTTTTATCCTCCCAAGTTTCTTATCCTATGCAACATAAATCGCGCCGACCCATATAACTCTCGGTGGCCATTAAAAAGATAAACAACTTAATATAGGCATAATAATAAACAAGGTGGAGTCGACTTAGTTAGATCCCGTAGCTCCGGGCCTTCATAATTTTATTTATTCACGAAACCGTAAATAACTGTAAGAATAATTCCGAAGGCTTTTTGCGGGGATTAAGGGGGGGCGATGTGGGCCTGCGAAAATTATATTCGACTATAACAGTTATCGTGCATCACCTGGAAGACGCTTAATGCGCCTTTTCGCAATCTCGAGGGCGGCGCAGGCGACGCCGCGCGCTGATTACTTTCACAAAGTATTTACATGTAAATAGAGCCGCCGCGTTTACAAGTACGCGGCCAGTGATATGTGCGAGCTGAAATTATTTCTATATCACTACGGGCTAATGTTCAATTTTTAATTTAGCCTCTGTTGAGTGTTGTAGTCGAGGTTTCAATTACATTGATCTTTATCATACAAGCGATCTTAATTTTTTAAACTAAACAATATAAAGAACAGATGATTCACCTTACGTTATTATCTCGAGTGGCCCTAGAACTCTTCGGCGAGATATTTCTGCCATAAAATGAGACATAATGTGTCGTAAATAATAATTAAAGGCACTCAGTACAAAGCTAACACTATAAAATTTTAATATTGATTTGAAAAGTTTGAGAGAACAATCCATTTTCACTTGACGCGACTGAGTTATTTACTTTCATTACATCTTGTTATTATTAATTAGCCTTTATAACCATTAGTTTTATTTTTAAATTAAAATGTTATTTTAAACCTTAAATTTATTATGAATCAAATAAAATTTTACATATTTACAAATTATTTATTATATTTTCAATCGTTGTTAACATATAGCTGATAAAAAAAAATATTCTATTAAAATACACTTTAAGAATATATAAAAGGAGAAAACGCGAAAAACTCTTTCTTTAAGGTGATGTCGTTCAGCGAGCTCTCCCCATACATAAAGCCTGTATAATTATCATCTATTCTACTTATAAACTTTCATAACGACCTATACGTCGACTTAACCTCTACTTTCGGTACTAGGGGTGTCTGTAGGGTGGGTTACTCCCGGGGGTTAGCGGCCCCACGCCTTATAATGGGACTCTAAGAAAAACGGGTGCTCGGTTCGGAATAGAAAACGCTCCTTTGGAAATAGCTTCGGCGGAAAGCTGGAGATTTATGCGAGCTACGGGATACGCCGGGAAATATCCGTGAAGCGGATTTTTAATGGGGCCATTGTTTCTATTTTAAGCGCAGCGTGCGAATGGAATACACAAGTTTGTAGGAATCTTGTTGTTTGCTTAATGTTATGTTCTTGGAGCAGGCGTGCATGGCTCTGATAATGAGCCGCCGGTATTAACTCCCCTGTACGATTAGGTAAGTTAATATACCTATATATTCAATGTTAATATAATTCGTATTCAGCGGTTCATTTAAATGTATATAATATAATTGTGTGAGCGTACATGCTACAGCTGTATATATGTATTGATCTAGCCCAGTCTATCTACTATCCTTTATACATATAAGAGATAGAAAAAGAAGCCTATATTCGACATTTAAAATTGACATGTTTAATGAGAAATATAGGCGAGAATGAAATAAAACATATATGCAATTACTTGTATACAAATTGGAAGCTTTTTAAAGTACATTTTATAGATGAAATTAAATAATTATCAAGGTTTTATCGGTGTCATATTTTATTAGCGAAATCGGATATATCTAATTTATTAGAGCATAGGTACAAAAGATTACACCTGTGCTTTAGTAAATAGTACAGCTTTGGAAAGTTCTATACAATTAATATTTTTAATAAAACCTTTGACAACAAGAAAAATTACGCGTATGTATTTGAGTGCTACTGTATGTTAATTAAAAGCATTGTAAATGTTAGTCAAAACCAAAGTAGAACAGAGAACTCACATTCAATTAGAAATCACCATGGATATATCAAAAACAATAAACTTTCTATAATAACAGCACTGATAGATTTATTTAAAAGTCTTTTCTCAGATAACAAATTTATTAAATTGTTTTAAGAATCACATTACTTACATTGTATATATTTAACAAATTATGTTCTATCATTACTGCTAATGGTTTTGTAATCTTGTGAATATCAAATGAAGGAAACTTTTATTACATAATTATAAGCCATTTAAAAAGGTTAAGTACAGCGACAAAGAGAAATAAAATTAAGTTATCAATTATAAAACGCGGACGCAAGCTTACAAGGAGTGTTAGTTAAGAAAGTAATGAGTGTAAACAAAATAGATGGTTCCTAATTAACCACACCGTTATATTGCATACATACATAACACCTGCATGTTTTCACAGTTATAACTTTTAATTGTTGTTCAGTTAACCATAAAAAAAAATCGAATAACTTAACTCACACTTTGAAATATCATGGGATGTTTCACAAAAGGTCAGCAATAATAGTAGTATTTAACGGTTGAAGGATAATTTTATCGCACTGATCAAAATAGTAGTTAAAAATAGTTAAAAAACAGGCTATTTAGTAAATAACGATAGGGTACGCAGAACTTTCCGACGCCAATGTTCCCGTTCTCTTACAAGGAGGAAATCTTCAAGACTAGAAAGTAAATTCTCTTGACCACATAAGCACCTAAATTAAGATGAATAAGTACCGAAAATAAGATGAGGTGGAGTACCCAATATGGAATAAAAAAACGACATTAAGGAGTAGAGATTGTTTCAGGGTTATGCTTGAAAACAAGAAACTATGGATGAAATACAATATTTGTATATTATATTTATATTTTAAAATACGTTAATATTATTTTGTGCAACAATTGTTAACATTTTAATATAATGATAATATTATTTTAATATACAATTGAAAAAATTTCTTACAAAGTTCATTTAAGTCAATATATTACAAATAATCGAAAAATTAAAAAAAAACGTTACAATGTTATTAAGTTTGAATAGAACTTTGAAGGTAATTAACATTCATAAACAACAAAGTCAAAATTATTTTAGAAAAAAAAAGACAATCTCAATCTATTTCGGTATGCCCCTAATCATCGACACATCATTCTTCTCCAGCGGAAGAAATAAAAACGCCAAAATGATGAACTAATAACGTACCAAGGTACGGTCTAAAGCCATCCAAAGCGAAATATATCAGTAAGCCGGTAACACGTCGTTCGGTCGGTATAATGAACATGGCTCCCTCTAGCGGGGACTATTAATCATCCCCTCCCCTGTCGCCGAACCCCTTGCTTCCCTTGTCCCCTTTAAAAAAATCACCCCACCACCCCTCCCGCTCAGAACGTTTCCAATTCATCACGAGACCCCGCCCTTGACAACTCTATACCGCGTCCCGAAAGTTCCTTAGCTCGCTTTGTGAGCCATGGCGGCTCCGGGCCGTCAGGAATCCATTGCCGGCCACGAGTATTGTTCGGCTGCCTTCATACAGAATACAGAAACTGCGTTTTTTATATCGACGTCGCGGCGGCCATTACAGATAAATTTCACGTAGCATTATTTTTTATTCGTTTCGATTTTGCTGCGTTATTTCTTTTTCTAACTTTTAAATTTAGTGAAAGTCTTGATTTACTCTTTATTACCTTAATATTACTTTGTTGGAATCTTTATCGATTGAAACGCAGAGGTTTGATGAATATCGAGTAAATTATTCAAGAAGTTACGATGCGCATATTCGCCTACCTACCCCGGTCAGCCGGCGCTACGCAGTCGCAGTTTAATTGCTTGGCACATTTAACGCATATAAATTGTTATTCATCGCCGCCCATTCGGCCCGTTCCCGGGGAACATATACGATTGCCTTCTATAGATGTTTATTTGCCTATTACAGCCATTTACATGCGAAACATGCAGTGATGAAAGAGAACAGAAATGAAAATTTAAAGTTATTCATAGGAAATTGTTTATTTAACATTTGTTGTTTTGAAAAGGTTAGTGCATGAAAATATTTTGATTTTTTAATGAAGAAAAACGATAATTAAACTTGAATTTTATTATTTTAAAATTCAAATGTACTATCAAATGTACATTTTAAAATATGCTTTAATAATATTTTGTGTTTCTTACATTCTGAAAGAAAGGAATGGAAAACGTTAACAAAATTTGCCGTCGGAACTTATTTCTGAATGACCTTCTGAAAGATCAAGCGGGAATAAAACAAATCTCCTTTTTGGAATACAATTCAGTATAAAAAACGATTTTTTTTTATTACAGATGTGTTTATGAGATTTTTAACGTTAACATTATAATTTTAACTTTTCAGTGGAATTTTGTTTTATTGAACACTTTTCTCTTTTTGATTGTTTAATGTATTTATTCCTTAATTTATTTTTCTTTTATTTCATATATTATATTCAATATTTAAAGTGGCAGTAGGTTTAATAGCCATTAGGTATGATTAGCTCCTGTAATTTATAACTGTAAATGTGTACAACGTGAACATTTTTATTTTAATTAAATACTTGAATTAATAAAGTTAAAAAAAACATGTAGACGCGTTTTATTAAGTTTAGTTGTATATAAAACACTCGAATATACTGTTAGGTGAATTTGCACACCTACATTTTACGGGCCATTACATTAATTGAAAACAGTTATTGCTTCTCATTTTACCACACAACCTGTAAAAATGCTAGGGGTACGCAGTTTCTTTTTCTCTTAATGTTTTTGGCAATACATTTTGATTTTATTGACGTTTAACTGTGATATTTAAACCTTATCTAATGCTTTTCGTCTTTTACTTAGACTAAATTATGACATGATCATAATTAAACATAATATGACAGTGACGATGATAATAATTATATAGTATGTACAAAATTATATTTTATATTTTGTACTTAGGTAAACACTATAATTTATATAATAAGATCTAAACTTGTAAATGCATTAACAATGTTTATTTATATATAAGATGGAAATGAAAATATAACAAACATTCTGAGGTGAAGACACAAACCGTTTCTGAACACTTTCTCGTAATGAGAGTTGTCGCGGGTTGAAGCAGTAATCAGGCTTTCCTCACTAATGTATGTTCCTTTAAGTCACTAAAGATATTTCTAGACTTTTATATTAACACTTGTTTTGCTTTTAATAGCTGAAATTTAATGAATACTAAGCAATAGGGAAAAAACATCTTTTAAAGTTCATCAATTAACTAGATTTAAAATAAGTAAGATCACAAATAGGTTAAAATTAATCATTGGTACAATTCTAAGTTGATCGGCGTTGTGAAGGCTGTCAAGTATAGTTTATTTACTTTAACTTGATGTGGACTCGGACAGCACATAGCCTGTTAATGTTTTATCTTATTAAAATATTCCCGCCTTACGCTTTTGCATTATGCCATAAGCTTAGAATAGCACCAGTGCGGGACTAGTTTATTTGCAATAAAGAAAGTGGAATCCCGGGTTGCGCTCCAATTACCGGGACTTACGCGGCTATCTTGGTGACGTGTTACCCAGTCCGGGAACGGTGAGCAATTATACATAATGTAAGTAATGCCGCCCCATTCAATGTGCGAAACATGTATGTGAACTATACTATGAATTGTTTTTTTTTAAGTTTTATATAAACAAATAAACTTCAAAACCAAACATTTAATTTTTTTTCTTAGATTCTGAATGGTTCTATTGATTTTAAAGTTAGTTTCTATTATAAATAAGTGCGTTTCTGAAATACAGAAATAATACAAAGAAAGACTATTTTAACCTAGTCATTATTTTTACTGTTGTTAACAAGTTATTACGTAAAGAACTCCTTAGATAAGTTTTTTTTTTGTTTACTTTATATGTCTGATCTTTGACCAAGTTCAGTTTATAATTTTGTGAAGGTTTTGAATATTAATTATATTCATGGACCGTTAACATTCAGATAACTGAAGGTATAAATTTTATAACAGTAGTAAATTGGTTAAACTATTAAAAAAATCACATTTCACGATATATTCAAAGAATGAATTGTTAAAAACACCCATTTTCTCAAGTTCTGGCGACGGAGCGGGCGCTCCCAGATTGCTCCCCTGGGACTCGTACGCTAGTTTCTCCGGCATATCTTATTGCTCTTTTGTTGATTCCCCGGATCGTTAGTTTCTTCGCTAGGGGTCACCGGGTTTAGGAGCCGCCGACACAGGGTACACGAGCTCTATTCGTCTATATAAAAATAGATATGTTCGGTCGTATGTACTCTTAATACGATTTATCTTTAAAAATTTCAAACATCATAGTAAACATTTTGAATTAGGAAACTATTTGACTTCGTTTACTTTAAGTACTTCTTTTTAACTGAGAAATTAAATGCAAAAAAAAATTTAGTACAGAAATATTTGCACACCAAATTGATGTTAAGTAGTTATTTAAATTGCGTAATTTTAAAGTACCTACCCTAATATTAAAAAAAGACTGATTATCATAGATGGAAACTGTACACATATTAAATTGATCAAATATTCCAATATCCTTATATCCGTAAAGAGATTAAAGGCACCGCAGCTGAGCCTTATCTAAAGGATTAAAACATTCAAATCAAACTGTCTGCAATTTTACAGACGGGGTTGTCCCTTGTGCAAACGACCCTTGTCTTATTTATTCATCCGTGGAAAAAACTTGTTTTGTTTACTCTCTTACCAGGATGAGGGAGGAAACGGAAACTCCAGATACAAAGTTTGTCGATTTACCGTAACCCCTAGTAACTACTGTTGTCTGTTTTTTTAGTTGTAAATCTAAAATCTCATTGTGTTGTACGATACTCAAAGTTTTTCTTTATCAACCTGAAAGGTTATCGCCACGTTTATGTTTACTTATTCATATATATTTTATACGAAATCGAAAAACATGACTATATATTAAAAACGAACAAAGTTTATGAGAAGTTAATTTTAAAGGTCACTAGAACGGAGGAACAAGATTTTTAATGAATTATAATTACCTCTTTACTGTGTTTGCTTTCATTATAACTTTATAAATGATATGTGTTATCGGTTGTTTATAATGAAAAACCATATCCATGACGAGTAGATGTCAAGGCGTATCGTTCTTCAAGATATCTTTAAAATTCACAACGAAACTATAGACTTAAGTTTAATTTAGAAGTTTAAAAAATTAAAGAAAATTCGTATATACCAGTTGAGAATTTTGAACGGTTCAGTCGCGTTACCATCTTTGGTTAGCCTAAAATCCAGGGTGCCTAGCCGGTGAATGTAATGAAATGACACCCCCGTCTAAGCCGGCACCGACTCAACGCCGGGCAAACTTCTGCTTTACACCGGTGCTCAAACTGTTCATTACTTCTACGCTAAAATTTATCAGGATTAGTGCACCGCACAGGCACTTTAATAAGCTTATTGAGATTTTAATTAAAATTTGGTACGACGTTAGCGAGCGAATATATTAATTTCGATGCTGAACCTCTTGAAACCGTAGCTATTAAAGTTGTAAATCATGAGGATGGAGAAGGTACTGACTTTGAAGTAATTTTTATCTTCATTTTCGTGCTAAAATTTGTATATGATGTTAAAAGGTTATGTGATCATAGAGTGATAGATTATGTTCCAAAAGTTTTATGTATTTATTTAATTATTGAGGTATGCGTAAAGGATATAATAGATGAAGCTAATGGTCATGATGCTTTTATTCAATTTGCTTATAAAATTGCTGCATTTTACTATACTTTCTGTTAAACGATATATTAATTTTGGAAGGTGGAAAAATGTAATATCGAGAGACATGTGTCCAGCCGAGGACGTCTCTCGGCTGATAATGATGATCATGAAGAGACGTGTGAGTGCCAAGTGATTTACGATGATATCGGGGACAGACTGAAGTGGTGAGAAGAAAAAAGGGAAGCTGACCCCACCACCATATGAGATAATAGCTAGGAAGAGAGAGATAGATATATTAATTTTGCCTTTATATATTATTACTGTTAAATTAAATCTTACAGCTCCCTGAATCTTTTCTAACATATATAATTACCATTTTTATTATTATGTTTGTTAGAATGGTAAATGATTAGAACCACATTTATAATGAGTAAAATGTAAATTTTTTCTATTTTACATTTTTAACTACCCATATAGGCTTTACTCTTCCACTAAGGTTCCACAGAGAGCTGGTACAAAACAATATGAGTTAAGTTCGCTAGTACTTTACCATTTCTCCGTAATCATTAATGTTCTTTTTTTGTCTTAGTTTTTTTTGTATGCAAGTGGTAAAATAAAATAAGAAAATTATGCTAAGATACAAAGTTTGAGGATTGCAGTGATGTGTTACGCCACCCTGGAGCTACCCTTTTTAAAGGGATTTCTTTATGTTGTGAGAGCTCATTCATAGCGTCCATCAGGACGATTCGGAGCGCCGTTACGGTCGCGGGAAATGTAGCGAAATCATCGCTTCACTGCCGCGCCGGCGGTATACGGACATATTGTAGCTACCTATGTACGTTGTAACCGTTCCAACTACGGTTTGATTCAATTTGCGACTTCGAGTTCTGGTGACACGGAGAATTCGAATGTTATCTTCATCATCCTCATCTTTGAACTATTCTTTCTCTACTGATCAGCACATCCTTTGTTTCGTCAGTGTTTTCTTACCCGTCTTTTCTTAAATATTTGCGACTGTTACAATTCATCGTGAATGTATCTTGCCACAAAATGTATAGCAACTTTGTCATTTTGACTGAATAAATATGATAATATCTAAAGTTTAACACATTTATTTTGATCTTGAAATTATTAATTTATTTATATGTATGAAGCGTATTATGTTAAGTTTTCGACCAAATACATGAATTTATTGTATAAATTTGAATCTTTCTAATAACAAAATAAGTGAGATTTTAAATCAGTAAATGTTATAGAAAACTTCAGAAGTAATTTTGAAATCTTGTCGCAAAATCGTTGCGACGGTTTGCGGACATTTTGCGGCAAGGAATTTAGTTTTAATAAAGGCCTTCGCAGCCGTCGCTCTGTCGATATTGCGCGACGAACAGCCACTAATGTTCCCTTTTCATATTACACACAAGCATTATTATTGACACAGGGTTGACAATGTGCTTCGAAATGAACCAATTAAATAATATAAAAATACATCATTTCTTATACATCATAATTACACGAAAAAATTAAATCTTAAAATGTGAAAAGATAGAAATAATGCTACAACTCATATCAAAACTGATTTCGCTGGGAGCAAACTAAAAAAATATCTTAAGTGTCCATTAGCAATATTAAAGCAGATATTTACTTAATTCGTATAAAAGTATATAAAAGTTAATATTGTAAATTATAATATTATAAAAGTATATAAAAGTTTATGGATAAAGAAAAACAATGCGTGATAATCTCCGTAAAGGTTGAACCGACATTGAATGAATATTAACAGTAAGATAGCTAAAGATATATATCTTATACAGCATATATATCTTTATATACCTAATACTTCAAAAAAAAAGGTTAAACAATCTGTAACGAATTGCTATTAACAAATTATGATTTAGTTTTATCAGTATATGTTTCTTATGGCTACAATAACAGTATTAAAGCTTTCACAGGGAGTACAGTACAATACTTAAAAATTAAAAAGAGATAAAATAAACGATATTTCCGAAGGTTTTATACCTTCTTAAATAAGTAAGGCTATAACGAATACATTATTTATAAGATAAAATATAACATTGCGCTATATATTTTGAACTCATTAATATGTAGATAAATACTTTTAACTGCTGCTTTTAATTTATGTTTTTATTTAAATTATTTTATGTAGATATTTTATTTAAAATGTTTAGTTAAAAATTAAGTTGATGTAATACAATTTTAGAAAGTAAGCTGATAATATGGTTTTGGTGCAAGTTTACGGTTTAGATGTCGTCTAGTTGCATTTTACGAGTGAATTTCGTACACAGTTAATTGGTGCCGCATGTAACCCAAACATTTAGTCAAGTCAACCCTCGTAAATGAGGCGTGCGGACAAAATAATACAGTGGAGTTGCGGGTCCGAATGACCACCTACTCCGACAGAGAAACGGCAATTAAGATCGGTGACTCCCTACACAGTTAATCCGAAGATACGTGAGATGGGTGATTATTGACTGTAAACGACTGTTTATTTACGCAATTTTTTATAGAAACGATTGTAAAAAATTATCAGTAAATTGGTAAAAAAATATATGTTAAGTTTACTTCTTGTCCTTTAAATGTTTAATAATTTAATTTAAACAATATTTTTCGAGTTAGTAGATAGTATGACTGCACTTTTGCATATGCCGCTGATAACTTTTATCTTATATTATAATTATTAATCTTAACGATACTTTTATAAAAAGGTCATCGTTAAGATAAACATATCAAAATATATTTCGAGCGAAACGAACGTACATGTTTAAAAAGTTAACAAGTAGAAATTCAGTGAATATCGTGAGTACCTAATAAGGGGTATAGTACGAAGTCTTCGGTCCGGCACGTCGGCTTTATGGACCGTTAGAGCTACTGAAATCAATAAAAGTGTCGGAATGTACCGCACATGCGCAATGCAGACGACCGCTCTCACTGAGTCAGCTACATTCATTTTATAGCCACTTGTATTTGTGTCTATGGCCACTTTGTACTCCACTGTTGACGGAGTAAAAAAAGAGGGTAAAAATTAATTGGCACCGGTCGTAAATACCGACGGCGGAATTCGAGGGGTTAAATGCGTAAAATTGTAATGTTTATTTATAATTATATTATAAAAAATAAAATTACGCTTAAATAAATATATGAAGTCACCCTTATCAACCATGACAGATGACACTAGTAAATAACTAATGATCAAATTTGTATTTCACAATATTTTTCGACTCGGTCGATCTTAAGAGTAAAACGTCTTAAAAATCATTAACAAATGTATAGGCTCCGAAATATCATAAACGTTTATTTTAATGACAGTATCCACTCCAGCAAACACTTGACATATAACAGTGTAGCCATTTACAAAGTGCCTAGCCGTCCAGACTTATGCTACAAGTTGTATCATCACAAATTTTAAACCAACCTTTAATATATACAGGATTTTTGTTAATTTTATCTTCCAAATGAGTGATTAATCTTAAGCTTACACGACTTCTACGTCCTTTTTATTTGTGCAGCAAAGCTTTAACATTTTTGTGTACTGAACTGATAAAGTATCTGTAGAAGTCGAAATATTTTTTTTATGTCACTAATCTTAAGAGCGATTTTGGACGTCGGTCATTTATAAAAGACAGACGATTTATCTATTTTTTTTATAACAAAGAGGACGGCCGCTAAATAAGCATAGAAGGACTCCACGCTGTGACTAAAATGGAGGCTGCCTTGTTCAATATGTATAATTCAGCATTAGATTTAATTTATTACGAAATGAAGACATTTTTAATACCGCCCACCGAAACCGGTCAATTGGGTGTTTCGTATATAGTGTTAGTGTTCGTAGTTTCTGATTAAGAAATTTACTTCAGTCATCAATTTAACCGATACGTATCTTAAACTAATTAACTTTGAATATTTTAATCGCCGCTTCGAAATATTTTTTCTACTTTACTCTTTGATAAATTTTCTTGAGCTGAATTTGGTGATTTTGTTGAATTATACGAAAACGAGGTCCAAAATAAATCTTGTGCCCGTTAAAATGATTTATATTAAGTGGTGAGATTTGTAGCTAACTTTACGCGACTTTTACGACAATTGAGGCTATGAAACACATTTTTATTGAATCACGACACTGTTAACTATCTTCGGGCCATCAGCATCACACCGACAAAGCTGATACGGCCTTTAACGATAGAACAATTAATTAAAAACTCATAAACGCCACTTTTATATACGGGCAGCCTATAAAGACTAACTTTTATATGTCGTAAACGCGATTGTCTAAGGACCCTGACGACTTCGATACTGCAGCGTTTGAGAGGGAAAATGGGACGATGTTCCAACAAAGGTACTTAAGGGAATATAAAAAGACAAAACTGCGGTAGAAAATTACCGATTAAAGGGATGTGATTCTTTTTTAATTTTGTTTACCTACTTTTAGTTTCATAATGAGTGCAGAATTAAACTTCATTACCTCCATATTTTTGGAAAGACATCTTGTTAATAAGCACCAGAGCTGCCTTGGAACATCAGTAAGAAATTTAACAAAATAACTGGATAATTCAGTGGTGTAATTAAAAAAACATTGAAAGCATTAAGGTCGACACCAAATAGTATAAATAGCACAGCAGTGTATTGTTATAGAAGTACAAGGTTGTGGAAACTGTACGAGTCTTATGTTATTGAATATAAAAAAAAAACATTTAAATAGTCATCGACAATTTTTTTTAAGGTATCGCTCATAAACCCAATAATAAATGTCATTATTGGGTTTTCATGTCAAAATTTATTCTTCCATGATCAGGTTCATTTTGTGCGTACGCCATCGTATTAAATAATGTCGCACGTCGAAAACATAATGCTAAATCTTATAGATACAGTGTAAGAGCGCAAACATCACATAAAAGCAATTCAGATCAATGCTAGATATCTCTGATGGGGTATAAAAGAGATTTATTTGGCTGTCTGAGAAGAAACTTTGAATGAAAATGGTGAGATTTTTAAATAAACCATTAGAGAAAAAGTTCCGGGCCGTTTGAGGCGGGTTATTGTACCACTATCGAGCGCTATTGTTCACTGCAGCATAGAATTTTAACAAAGATATTATAAAAATGGATATGACACACAAAAATTATAGTAAAATTGTGCTTAGTTAAGTTAAAAATAACTTAATAATTTTATAAAAATAACTTTATTTTTTATAATACATTTTTGATATGATTACTTATATAATTAAAAGTCAAGTTTTTATTTAATGTCTATTGAGAAAAAAAAAGCGTGATTTATTTGCTAAAGCAGCTTATGTGATGCTAAGACACTTCTACAGCTGATGAACAGGATATCAGTAATTTGCTCATGTATACATTATCTTTTCACTTAGCATCAATAACGCTTGCACCAACTTTTTTGTGAAGTAAATCATAATCTAATTATATTTTTTTTTTGACGACGGACCTAATAAAGTTGATAAGCTCTATCCATTATCATATGACGTTAATGTAGATGTCTGCGTAGCACCAAATTGCACTAATAATTTTTTTATATGTACATACTTTTTTTAAAAAAATCACAACCATCTGTTGTTTAAACCCGTCCGTGATCATAAAACATATTAAAATATAAGAAAACATGTAATTTCTGATTGCAAAAGTGGTCTTTAAAATAATGCCAAAAACCTTTTGCTTGGCGGAAAACAGGCGGTAGGTCTCTGTTGCCAGAGACTGTTAGGTATCACCGAAGTGTCTATTTCCGTTGCCAAACAATACTGTGCAAATGTTACAGTATTGAACACAGTACAGAGCTGTAGTCAATGAAATTACTGAGGTAACGGGGCTCAACAACTTATGTCTCAAGCCGACGGGCCCAATGTGGTGCAGTGTATATCATCTTAGTTAGCGCCACGTTGTTATCAGCAAGCGTATTATTTACCGTCAAGTGAAAGTCATGCTAAAACAAGTCTAATGTTTATAGTTGTAACTGTAACATAGAAAATAATTAAACATATTTTTTAATTTTAGATATTACAGACTACAATAATTTAAATGTTGTAAAAATAATTAAAGAAAATGAAATTACGCTTTAAAATACCCCTTAAATGAAAATCTTATATAGTTATGATATATCTTGTTGCTGTTGCTATTTTATCTCTGTGTAACCTATTCGCTAGTAGGTGGACATTCGCTTACCAGTTACAATCTTCCAAATGGAGTGTTTGTAGCTATTCATTTTTATTTTCGACTACGACTTTTGATCTAGTTCTTTATTTGCCGTTGAGGGGTGATTTATCCCGCCGTAACACACTATTACATTGATATTTAGTTTTGTATTTTTTCATAAATATAATTAAGCTACGCGACGAGCGGGACATTCACAATGGTAAGGTATACGCCCACTCATAACGACGTATTTAGGATGTTATATATTGCACCACATTACGCTTGTCGCCTGAAACATGCGATGTTGAGTCTCGTTAGCCCAGTAATTTTACTAGCTACAACGCATTCTCACACACTACTGTTTCGCAATAGAAGTAGGCGATGGTACCCACCCAGATGGTATCCGACTACAGAGACCTACTACCAGTGTAGAGTAGTTACTTTCATTACATATTCTTTTATATACTTAGTGGATGTATTTACAGCAAGACAATAATACAATCCATACAGCACAACTGTCAGTAAATGATCCCATTACAGCAATATCAGTAGCAGTTGTATGTTATACTACTGTCGTCACTAATGTGCCTAATTGTCTATGTCGTTAAATCAATCAGTACAGATAAAACTATATATTATACCGATCTTAGTATACGTTTTAAATACCTTGATAAAAAAAGTAAAGCAGATTATAGAACATTTACAAATTTTTAAATACCTTTATATTACTTTTAATTTACTACTTCAGTTACGATTTTAGGTTAAATTAGCTGATAATGGCTTGTATTAATTTAGCTTCTAATAATAGTTCACAAGCTGGAATATTATTCATTAGGATATTATCGCTTTATTGCTATTTTAATAGTGGCATAGCCTTGACGCTCAGACATTATTTTTAAGTTCATTGATGCTTTTAATATAAGCAAATGCGAAATGTTCCTTGTCTACAATAACCTAACATACTCAATTTAAAACAGTGGCAAATGGAGCCCAGACAGGCACTTAGATATGATTCTCAAAATACATTGAAGAAAAGCGATACAAACAATTTAATAAAGTATAGAAATGGACCAAAAACGTAAAAGAAGAAATAATTCTCAAGAAAATAACTGTGTTAGTGCACCCAAGTAAACTAAACCAATACAAATATAGTTCCTTTTCGAATCAAGCAGATTTATTTCGACGTGGGGGATGTCGTACGTATTTATTTGTGGAAGCCGGTGTAGTACGACAGCAGAGCTGGGGGGCGACCGGGGTGGGGTCGAAGTGAAACGACGAACACAGGAAACGGATCTGGAGAACTTTCCCGCCGAACTTGCAAAAGGGAAATCTCATCTGTTCCAATAGGGTGACTCAAAAGAACTACACGTACAAAAATTTCATTGTTCATCTTTTATTCTTCAACCAGTTTTGCATACACGAAGCAATAAGATCTCTTCCAAAACAAAGTTTTTTAGATTATGTCTTATAAGAAGTTATTATTAACATAATTAGAGAATTTATTTTAACCACAAAGTTATTCTAAATCAATTGTTGTAAGGCAGAACGCTACCAAATATTTCTAATGTTTTATACACAATCGATGGTAGAAGTTTATTTCTTAAATGATCCATAATAGTCACACTTTTAAAATAAGTGTTAGGATCGCATTCACGATTCCCAAAAAACCATTGTATCCCATTAAATGACGCAATAAACTTAGCATTTACAGATTTAAAGCACCGAACTATCAGAGAAACCGTTCCATGGTATCCTTATAAAAAATTAAACATCAATAATGATAAGAAGGTACACGTTGCTTCGTATGTATAAATAAAAGCACCTAATTTCCATTCCATAGTATCAATTGTACTAAAGCAGTTTGTCTCACAACGCCTGGCATCGTATGCATCCTACCGTCTCGCTCTTGATATGTTCATATGCATTAATACCGCTTTATAGCTTCGAGATAAGCATAAATCTAGCGGTAGGCGGACCGCGGTGTATCTACATCCAACTTTATTGTTGCTCCGTTGAGTTTGTTTATGTGTTGGAATTGTGTAAGTCAACTTAGAAAAGTATCGGCTCTATGTTTTATTATAATTAAGCGATTTCAAATACAAAACATTTGGGAAATGACTTTTAAAAACATTATCGTATTCGCTTACGTTCCTTTTGCCGAAGATATCTATAAAAGCGCTTATTATAGTATTAAAATATTACTTAGTTATATAATAGTATGTGTCAACTTGAAGTTAGGGAGACGAACAAATTTATGACTGTTCTATTTAGTGCGATAGGGCCGTTGTGTAAATATTCTAAGGTCTTAATAATAAATATACTTTTTATTAGGTAGATTAATATTGATA
Organism: Ornithoptera priamus; assembly: GCA_029034505.1. NCBI lineage: Eukaryota > Metazoa > Arthropoda > Insecta > Lepidoptera > Papilionidae > Ornithoptera > Ornithoptera priamus. Next base: position 4,323,220 of record JARDWD010000331.1, read on the forward strand.
TTGTTAATATAACAGTACTAGAGCTGTTCGATAGTACAAAAGTATATATTTAATAGAACATAACACAGTCCTCTTTCCTATGGAATCCAAACGGAAGTTGCATTCAGTAGAGACTAAAAAATTAATAGAACAAGTAATAAGGCATAAAACACATGTTGTAGTATCTATGTTTTAAACATTTATTGAAGACACAAGGAAAGCAATTTTGATGGTACGATTCTACAACGAAATATTTTGGTGTTGCTTTTACATATACGCATGGAAAGTTGCTCTATTTATATGAAGATATAATATTTACGAAGCCATACCTAATCTAAGGGATATTATTATCTATACTTTGTTTCTATCAAGTCATCTAATAATTAATGGTGATATCTTGTGAACGATATGATGATTGCAGTAAGTATTTCTGCCGCCAAGATATCGTGTGAATAAAGCACTATTTTATAACTTGAAAGGTGATGAAGGTAGTTAAATGATAACAGTTGCTTCTCATGTATTGAGGCGATAAATATAAAATGGTACTATGTACACATCATACTTGGATCTTATCGTTATGGCAATTTATACTTAGTAATTATAATATATTAGTTCCTTACAGTTAAATTTTTCGTGTTGTTATTATTACAATTAGTGTTAAGTAAAACTAAAGTCTCTTTTACAGATTCAAAGACTTGCCTGTAAAGGTGATTAAACATAATCGACGAAAATAGTAAAAAAGCTAGTATAGCGATATTAATTTTATTTATTAGTATTTATACGGTGATAATTATAAAATATCTACTAATTTATTTTATTTGTTCCTAAATGTAAATAGAGTATCATTTCTTTAACACTGTGCTCTTTTTCAGGAACATGCTACAGAAAGGCAGTTGAAGTAAAATATGAATTCAGCGCGTCGCGGCAGTTTCGCGCACACGTTACTTGTTTATCCTTTTAAGGGTGAGTACTCATTTCAGACAACTGCTATGATTGCTGCATAATGTCTATTACAACATGCGTTCCTTCTTTCTGACTTCCATTTTAAAATAGGAAAAATAAAACGAAAGTAACTTAATCAAATTAAGGATAAAATTACAAGAGTGTTGTTATTTACTATATTTATGCAAATATTTAATAACTTATTCTGATATCACGACATTTAGCACTTCAATCTTCCTCAATCATCACGACAATGAATATTGCAAAGCAATACAAATGTCGACTAATAAATAGGTATAATAGGCGCTCTTTGGAAATCCTTAAATTTAGTGTTATTAAGTTTTCACAGTATTAAATTTCAAGAAGAACCTAATTCACTTCAGTTTTTAACTACTATAAAGGTTTTCGTGTTGGGTTTTTGCCTTTGTTATGTTAATACAGTAATTTTCATCCGTCGGTGTCGTTATTTCATTATAATAATTCTCTGATATTTTAGACTACTCTTGTTTATCCGAAATAAATTAAATTTAAGTATTATTAAAACCGCGCGTAACAAATTGAAATTGCTCACAAAATAAAGAGAAAATAATGCCTATGTTTTGCGTGTTTTGGCAAAGAATCAAAGTATTTTTGGCTCGCAATGCGCTTCATGGATGCACTCGCTTCTGCCATCTGAAATATGTATATTACAATTAAGGCTACGCTACAGCCCAATAAATATTATGTTTTTTTTTTAACAACTGCGTCATACTGATGGCTCGTCTTTGTTGTCAGAGACGTTCTGGTCTCTGGGTCTTGGAGTGAGGTAGATACCGCAGCTCCTATTTCTTCCGCCAAACAGTAGTACTCTGCAAACATTACTAAGTTCCGGTTTTCAGGGAGTTGTAATTAAGGGGACGAGCGTAATATAGTGCTATGAATACTATTTTAACTAGCGTCACGTTGTTATGGAACGGCGTATCGCTTACCATTAGGTGAACGTCCCGCTCGTTTTGTCTCTTCAATGTATAAAAAAATATATATATAAATTATTTAAAACAATTAATGTTGTCTTGTGTTACATTAATTAATTTCAAATACTAGAAATTTCAATATTGATATCATTGTCTGGTATAGTTTTAATATGCATAAAAAAATATTTCTTACATTTGAATGGATGACTATTTACATGATTTTATTAATTCACATTTTCAGGTCCGGAAATGGCTTCGTTGAAAGCAAGCATCCTCTAAAGAGAGCAACAGAGAGGCTTTTAATGAAAACCGCCAATTAAAGGTCCCGAGACTTTCCTGTCCTACATATTATAGTAATAGCCGTAGAAAAAAAGAAACAAAATTGAAAACAAGCCATTGTTATGTTATACGGAGGCTGTACGAGAAAAAGGCAATCTACATGGAGGGTTCGCACCGGACGCCTTGAGATGAGGAAATAAGAATTCATCCTTTCTCGCCCCGGGGGGTAGAAGAGGCGAGAGGGGAGGTGAAGCGAGGGGGGCTCAAGACGGACGACGCCATTCCAAAAACCCATTATACGAGCTCCGGAGCTGTTTTCTATCTCAGAAAGGAACCCGCGCCTGCTCTCCCGCTCACCACCCGCAACACCCCCTCTTTTGGATTCCCAAGTTTGTTTATGAAAATTGCCTATTAAAATGGCTATGAAAGTAACGCTTTTGCGACTCCCGAAATTAATTAGAAAATTGATATAGATTATTATTTTAATGGCAAAGTTCGAGTTAAAATATAACGAGAAGATACGTCATTTTTAAAATATATTTCATTTAAATCATCAAGAACGAAAATAAGTTTATTGCTAAGTTCATCTACATAACAAATATGTAATGATCTTTTACATTTATAGTTCATTGCATTGCGCTCGTCACTTGATACATAAGATGTTGACTTTCAAAACCTTAGTACCTATACTAGCTACAGCGCCTTTCAACACAGTAATATTTGCATAATACTGTTTGGGGGCTGCAATAGGAGCTGCGGTGGTACGTATCTAGACGGTCCCTGGTAACAGAGACCTACCATTAATAAAAAGACAAGTACTAATATGTAGTAGTAGTATGTTCATTATTGAAATGTTTTTATTACATAAAAAAAAACCTAACGTAGTTATTTCAAAAAATCCGTTATAGGTATTTATTACCTGCGTCTTTTCTTTCCCAAAATTTATGTAAATGCATAAAGGATGTAGAGATCAGCTAATATCAAATGTACTCTATATTTTTCTATGTTGTGTTTTGTAATAGGTTCATAAAACATATATACTATATAGAGAAATTATGACTGTCACGAGTTGATACTAGTTAAATCAATTTATTTAACGCCGAAAAAGTCTTAAGAGGTTTTATATCACTTTAGAGAGGATTTATTCCCCTCACCCTTTGTTATTTATAGTGTCATTACAAATTAAATTAAAAAGCAGAATTATTACACTTGAAGCAAAATTTAAAAACACATTACCTCACCCTCTTTATTGAGAAGTAGCGCTTTCTTCGCTTTATATTTTCTGTCTTACTCTGCTTGTATTGTTGCCTGCGTGTTAAAAAAAGATAGACAATTCGTAGACTTGGCTCGGAGCTCGATATAAAGAAAGATTATCCAAAGCCCCTAAGGAAGTTTGAAATTGCTATTGTAGCGAAAAGGATTATACGTTAGTGCTACGTCGTAGCAGGTCTACATCGAGGAGTTTTGTTTTGGTGTCTCAAGGATATTAAGAATGATAAAACTGAACCTTTTATGAACTTACTTAATTATTTTAATTACTTTTTGTTTATAAAGTATGAGATGATTAAACATTATTTGCATTATTTTACTGTGTTCATAAAATTATATACATTTTGGAGATAAACATTTTGGCAGTAAATTACGAAACTTAAACACAACCGAAAACAGTCAATTACTTATATTTTTTTTATACTATAAACCGACGAGACGAGACGTTCACCTGGTAGTAAGTATTACGTCGGTAAGCGATACGATTAAGGGCGGCTTTAACAATGTGGAGCTAGATAGGATGTTTCATCACATTGCGCTCGTCACCTTGAGACATAAGATGTTAAGTATCATTACCCCAGTAATTTCATTAGCTACAGCGCCCTTCAAATCGGAAGACAGTAATATTTGTACACTACACTGGCGGCAGAAATAAGCGCTGCGGTGATGCCTAACTAGACCGTTTCCGGCAACAGAGTACTATACCTACTACCAGTAGAAGTTATCTATTCAAAAAGTTATCTAAATTTATATAAAGTATATTTATTAATTAATATTTTCATCAGAAATAAAATAAAATCGTTACAATAAAATTCGATGAAATTCCAATTTCGTGTTAATCGAGGCAACGAATTGGATAGGTAATGAAAACAAACATTGCTTGGCAGTTTTAAACGTAATATAAACAACGCGATATCGCAACGAAGCGCAAGCGGGTGTACCGGGCAGGATTAATCCGGTTAAAGCCGGCTGTATACGGAATCCGGTTGAAACCCGGTCGAACCGGGTGTGCGCGTGCGATACGCCCGTCCCTGTGTGCGGTGTTAATCCCTATTTTAAATTCTGACAAAAGCCTCATTTCACCTGTGTTAAGGAGCCTAACTTAATAAACATAACAGATGTTAAGGATATTCATTCATTCTCTAAATAAAAACTTTATCCTTTGTTCTTTGTATGTTAAAGGAAACAACGCGTTACTGGCAAAATAAATAAGCACCAAAGCGAAATCGTGTATATGAAATTCGCTAACTTGAGGAATAATCAATATCGAACAATGCAGTCATATATTGTGGTAAACCAGGGTGATGATCACATCATCTTGGTTTACCTTACCCTGGTCTACCTACCCATATTAAAAACCTTATACTACCAAATTTTTCATTTGCTAAGTTTGTAATACATCATGTACAAAATTCCTAAACTAAACATAATACCACATCTATTTATAAGAATTTAATCTTTCAGTTGGAAATTTAAAAAAAAATATATTTTGCGAGAGTCATTACAAATGTTTATTAAAATAATTGTTGAGATAAAATAGAATTATGCATTTTTCGGTATTGGAAATCTTTTGATTATAGACATAAAAACATATTAGAAGCTACTGTAATTATGTTATCGATAGCAAGTAACATAAATTATCTCAACATCGCCATTACACCTAGAGTTTAGGGGCCTAGTGCGCATAATCCTGCGTGCATAACGAGATCGAAAATGAAACATAAATCGACGAGATGGACTACGGGGACGATTAAACCCATTAACATAGCACGGGTCACCGAGGAACATAGGAGATCCCTGTCCAATCAACGAACCCTTTTATTCATTCACCGGTGATACTTGACCTCTCTAATTATATACGGTCACGAAGAGTAAATACAAAGGAGAGCGGGTCAATTTAAATTGGTGTTTGTGTATCACGATTCATGATAGGGCGGCCCTACACGCCCCCGCTCTCAGATGTACGGTAACGATCGCGGCACAATACCATAGTCAATAAATACACCGTATACGCGGCTACATATGCCGGAGGCGCGTACACAGCGAGTGTTCGTATTGTTTATGTCACATTAAATTGTTAGAATGTTGCTTGGTTATTGCCGAAACCGTATTCGGTTATTTCGCTATGTAACTTACGTGTTCGTGGGCGTAAATTGTTCCGCCCTAACGTTTATTGCTATTCCTCGGTAGTTCGATGTGTACTTATTATAATTTGATTGTTTACGTTTTCATGTTTAATGGTGATTCGTCCACAGAGCACGTCACAGTTATGAAGACAGCTTATAACTGTTTATACAATACTATTTTCCGAAAGCAAACAACACAAAAACACATAACATTTATATTATATTTTCATGTCTTTATGTCATTCGTTAAAATCTGTATTAACATAAACTTCTAAAATATATCATTTTCTTTTACCTATAACCATAACAAGCTGTAATCGACAAAAATTTTTTACATAATAGACAGCAGTTAGTTCTTATTAAATTTCTTGTACATTAGTTTAAATTATCGTCTTTTAATATAAATAGATATGTATGCTGCATGTTCTTAATGTATATATTTGGTGATACATCAAAATATATTCACTAAGTTAATAAATTTTTGTATCAGTAAAAGCATAAGATCAAGGTGTGCTTGCTAGTCACATCACAAAGTATGGAAATAATGGTATTCTGAATAATTAAAAAGGTTTCAAGCTATTAGCAGATTGTCCCCATCGCGTGACCGTCGGGTGTATTTTCCTGTGTTGCAATAAAGCAATATTTTAGAGATTGAATGTCTTAATTTGTAATTTATGTCAAAAAGGAAATAAACATGTTATATTACGAGCCTCTTCAATTTTTTTACTATGAAACGTCGAGACTATCTTTTCGTTCTGCTGTTGGTAGATGATACGCATACACACCGTATCTCCTATTAAATAAATATTTGTATAACACGACATCATTTTCTTTGCATTGAGATATATGGCCTTAACCCTAGTAATTCCACTGGTGGCAGGACATGGATAAAATACATGGAATAAATGCTGCAGTCGCACTTACTTGGCACTCTTCGACAGCAGAAAACTGCCGTCGGTAGGAAAAATAATGAAATGATCTATTAAAGCTAACAAACAAAGAAAAATAAACTATATTTTTTTGTCGTAGTCATTACAAACCCAAAGCGCTTGTATTAAGTATTAATATGTTAGCAAAAATAATTAAATACATATCAATCATATTTTAAAGTAAACGAGGAGATAAACTGTATAAAAACTTGAAATACGTTTTAAAGTTATTAAAGAAAATTAGATATTATCTACAAAAATGTTTTTAAAATATATTATCTTAATATTTAAATTATTACAGTAATACCACGAGCATAAATAAATAATTCAAGACTCTGTTTATGTGCAGCGGCGTACACATACATTGTATGCATAATTATGGTATAGTATTGACGAATGGCTGGGCTTGGTTGGCTAAGGTCCAAGAGATTGTCTGGTTTATACAGGCTACTTATTTGTTTAACCAACTGTTTTTGGAATAAAACTTAAGAGTCCTGTAACAATAAACAGATCATTTAATTGCACATAAGTCATCTAAACCCTGTATCAATTACCGCATCATTATATATAAAAAAAAATTATTCGATTACATGATACACAAATTATGTTAGTACATCTATTGTTAGGAAAATAAGAGAAATAATAGTTTACTGGTATCATATTTAAAAAGTTGCTTACATTTTGCCGTCGTCCAATAGCCCAAGAACATTATTTATCAACTTTTTTGTTTATAACTTTGTTTTTCTACGACAATTTACAAGGACTCTTATCTTAGTAATATATATTATCGATGGTATTTGTTCTTTCTGAGAGAATAAATGTCTGTGTTACATTATACCAGATAATTATGATGTTATAAGCAGGATCTAAAGAAATATAATGTTTAGATAAATTCTTTTTGTTATCTGACGGTTTCTATTCTTGAAAGTGAATTATGCGCAAAATCATAAAGTGAGTGAAAGTGTATATCGAAATATTGTAAAAATAAAAGGATATCGCCGAAAAACATTTCTTTATCGGCTCACAAATAAAGTGCCATCGATAAGCTGGGACAGATGCCGTCGGTAGTGCTTTACCTACCTTATTTCAATAACAATGTCTCCCCACAGAGGAACCCTGTGCTTATATTTACTCCGTTTCATCCTTTACTATTGGTCATACGTTCATTTCGGAAAATTTTAAGCAGTATCGAATATAACATTTTTACCTTACTATAAGAATAGATTACATATCTCTCTGCAGTATTAAAAGTTGATAAACATACAATACAAAATTTAAATAGCAATGTACAAAGTGGTATAAACTGCAAATAACATCTGATATCAAAATATATGATATTACAACAATCGAGTGTTTTCATTGTTTTAGAAAATTCTCGAATACCAATAGTTGAGTTGATTCGGGGCGGCGCTGTAGGGAATCATAAAAATAAAATATTATTCAACATGCCTATAAAAGTCATACATAATACCTACTTGGAATAATTTTGGCAGGAACACCTAAAAAAGTGTTTCCATGAATAATGTACAGAGTGAATGTGAAATTCATGGAACTATAGAACATAGTGTCCATATGATAATAAAACTAAGAAAAGTTATTATTTATATAGCACTAATTCTTCTTAAAGGTATTCTTAAATCCGTACAAATTTTTTCTATACTTAGTTATAGAGTTCAATAATCCAGTATTCGTACATTAATTCTGTTTAAGATCTCTCAAAATTTTTTTCGTTTATGTAATGTTGTTATATGGCAAAACCGTGTTTGTTGCCTGTTGATTAGATGTAGATGCACATTAGTCACTTTATATACTAAATATATACGATAGAAGTAACGATGTTATAAAATATCAAATATATCCTTAAACAGCTTATGGACCGTTACTGAAGCAGTACCCGCTATGCCATCGGAATATTCTGGAACTGTCCGCTGGCGAAGCGTGAAATAGCCGCCGCTCGGTTAAACACGAATATCCTTTATGTATGAAACATTGTACACATATATCGAGTACGCTTTTAAACCGAAGTTATTGCTTTATAGAGGGGAGGTCACGAGGGAAATCTAGCTGTATTTGCATGGCCACTGACCCTTCCCGCGATGCTGTTAATACAATGCCATTTGAATGGCATTTGCATTTCGTTGTAATACATCACCTTTCAGCACTAACACGGCAAACAAGATCTGATAACAGACGAATTTTCTTCCAATATTATGATCATTAAAATTACTAATGTTAATATGTGTACGTGATATGAATAAAAATCGTAAGCTTTGTAATATTTTCCATGAACATCATATAAAATGCTTTCTATGATTAAAAACTTTAACTAATAACTCGCCAATAGATTACTATAGTATGATGCTATTGAAGTTAGCAATGTGTGTCGTTTTTAAAAAGCAAAGTCAAAAAAACTTAAACAGAAAGTATAGATGCGAAATTGATTACCACTAACAGTAATATTAAATTGAAAAACTGTCTACCATTAAGAAAATAAATATTTAATATTGTAAATATAATAGTAACATTAACATACTAGCAAGTTAAGCTTTAAAAATAATAATCAAGCTTAGAAGTAAAGGTCAACATTTAAGTAGCATACACACTGGAAATATAAAAAGGAAATATATAATAGTATGTAAGTTTATTCAAATTTTATATACTTTTATCCCAGTGACTGTTGTTTTTCATGTATAAATTTTTCTAGTACTGTTATATTGTTCATAAAATAAATATAAGAAAAGAGAAAGTAACAAAATTATTAAAGCTATTGCAATGGCATGGTCAAATCATAATTATTCCAAGTTTCGGTATCCGAAGCGAGAGGGCCGAAATGCGCAGCTTCCGTTTTCCACGACATTGGGCACAATTTGAAATATTTTAGTGCTGTTGTAACGACTTGATGGCGCTGCCGAGGGCCACTTATATATCTCTTTTATCTTTTGTTGGCTCTGGCCCCTTGCCCTCTGTCGGGTAAACTTTCCGTAGAGGGTTCTTTAAGCTGGCCATTGTATTGAAACAAAATTATCATTATTCATTACGTAGCTGAAAAAAGGGTTCATCAAAAATTCAAAAAAAGATAGGCATTCTTTTAGTTAAAAGTGTAATACCTGATTTTACTATACAACTCAATACAGCAATATTGTAACATGATTTCAATATGTTAATATACCTAAAGAACACTAAAGTGTAATAAGGAGATTTACGAGTAAGAAAATCTCTTTCAAGTTACGGCGAAGTATAAACAAGTCTAGGCGACACTTAACAACCACATAAACTTATCTGTCCGCTTGTAAATCAGGTGGTAGAGACTGTTAAATCACATTTCTATCTAAGCTGCGATCTGGCCTATAAATTACAAGATAAAATGTCTTATTAAGAGTGAACAAGTTTGTGGCTACGGCATCGAACGCGGAATCGAATCACATTAATTTAGAAGTTATTTACTGTAAATGTATACATTTTACGCGTTCTCATTACAATTTACATTTTTTTTATACCATTATGTGACGGGATTAGCCGAACGTTTACCCGATGGTAAGTGGAGTATACCCCTCCATAACAAAGTGGCTCTAGTTAGAGTGTTGCACTCTGCATCACATTGCGCTCGTCGCCTGGGACGTAAGATATTGAGTTTCGTTGTCCCAGTAATTACACTAGCTACAACGCCTTTCAAGCCGGAACACAGTAATGTTTGCACACTACTGTTTAGCGGTACAAATAGGCGCTGCTGTGATACCCACCTAGACGGTCACCGGAAACAGAGACATCATCAGTAAAGCATTTAGGTCTTAGTAAATTGTGTGCAGTGATTATTTATATGATTTCATTAAAGCTTTATTTTTGTAACATTCGGGAAATCGAAACCGATTGAGGAGGCTAATGTTTAGAAGTGGACAACAGTAAACTATAAATATGTTGATAATAAATCCGCAAACCTAGGTTACAGGAACATACTACATCCATCTCCTTTAGTACTATCTTTTGGTTTACATTCTTAAATATAATTTGAAATCAATTTTCATTCGAATATATGACATATTTTTCAGTTACTCTAACCTTTAAGTGAGTTACACCAATGTGATCTCTATTGTTACTAAATATATTTAAGATTATTATCATTACTAAGCGACAGAACAAGTCTATTATCATAGGAATAATTATAAATTACCCGTAATATTCCCGTTGCGTCTCCGTAGGTTGTTGTAAAAGATAGCTATCCGAAGATCGAAATCGCTTTGTCATGAACACTTAAGTACCACGATACCTAAATTTGTAAGTAATAACGCTTGCAACTTAAGATATCTAAGTTATACAGTATTTTTTTTCAAATACGGGTTAAGCAAAAGTATGTTTTTCTTTCATGAAAAGATCAAATTTATTTCCCATTTTAGGGATCTAAAATTTGAACTAATGTACCAGTTAACCTAATTCGACACTTGTTCTACTGTTTCTTTTTTAATTAATTTTCGATATGAAATTTCCTATTGTGATAACACAGTGTAGGTGATATTGATGCATAGAAAAGGAGCCGAGAGATAATTATTTTGTTGTATACAAATTAGTGACTACACATTATCACACATTTTTCTGTTTTGTTCACACGACTACGCCCAAAGCCATAATTCGTTACCTTTTATACCATTATTAACTTCTGTCAAGGCATTTTAATTGCGTATAACAGGTTTCAGCCGGACATTTGTGCTTTATTGCTAATGTATTCATTACACACGTCTCATCCGTTGCATTAAAATATCTTAAATAAATAACTGAACAAAGCTGCAGAGCAGTCCGTTTGTGCATAACTTACATCGGTCAGAGCAATAATTCAGGCAAAAAAGGAAATATGGCGTGCTTTTTTATTTTCGGTAACATCTTGATTAAGTGGGGACCACCTGCCCGGGCCCGTTCCTTCGGGACTCCATAAATAAAGCTCGGAAAAAATTATAATGGGGGCATAAAGAATACTTACCTTGAAACTCGAGTATGGGTCTATGGCCGTTAAGTCGTTATAAATCGGAAGGGTTAGCGGCGGTGTGCTTTTGTTTTCACTTGTTATAACTAAAAACCAGATGAATTTAGATTTCATTCGTTAGAAAACCTTAACATCATCATCAATGAAATCAGACATACGTCGGTAGTATAAAGTGATATAAAAATGGATTTAATCATATCTTCGTCCTAACGTCTTAAAGCTTTTCAGTACTCGATTAATAACAATACTCAAATAACTAATTTCTAATATTTTATTTTATTTTTAGTCAGATAAGCTAAAGTTTATCCGTCGTATATAACTTTGACGTAAAAAAGGCAAGTCTTTTTGAGTTGCTTTTATAATTTACTTTAATTTGCGTGTTGTAGCCTCGAAAATGTGAAGTTTTCTAGGTGCAGCTGTTTCTGGCAGGAAGGTGGTCTGAGTATCCCAAGAGACAACAAAATTAATCTGTGATAAAAGCAAGATTCTATATTCTTACGAAAAGGTTTTTGATTGCATCCTGAAATTGATGAAAACCTTTCCCGTGTTTATGATTATATGAACACATACTTTGTGTAGAAGTCTAAAATGAATGAAATATATGCAATTTTAATAACATCTTAGATACCAATTCACAACAACAGTTAACTTTCTCCGCTGAAAAAAGTGGCAGCAAAATTAAAATTTCTACAGGCATTTATTGTTATTCAACCCCAGTATGTATCAAATTTAATCATCTTTAGGGTTGAGTACCGTCATAGTGGCAAAAATGTTTTCCTGCTTATATTATAAGTCCACATTCCAAATCACTTCGGCGGTGCGAACAAAGGAATTTGCGCACCCATAATGGTTGCAAAAAAGGTTTCACACTATAAAAAGATATTTTATTTTTTGCACGCATTGTGGTCGAATTTAAACGACCTTTAAAGGTATTTTGCACAATACCCTTCAGGTAAATAGGGAAAGAAATTAAAGATGGCTTCCCCTGCGCAAATAAATCTAAGTAGAGACATTTCTCTGTTATGCCTAATCGTAAATTTATTGTTCCGAGGCTCGCTGCACTACGAATCAACAATGAAGCTCTTATGAAATTAAATTAAGTTGCGTACATTAAATCAGCGGGGTCATTGTACCATTGCTCGTACGAGAGCTTTTACGGATAATGAAGCGGTTTTCACGGCCGCATAATAGTTTGAATGCCACTGTAAATTGATTTTTATATTTTGTTTGACATAAATGATTGACATGAGAGCTTGTCGCTTCACGGTGAGGGAATGGCCGCGCCCGACGCTTTTATGAGCTGAACGACGGTTCCAACGATAAATTTACCCGACGAGTAATATTTGGGCAATTTTATGACTCATTTGGTGATACTAAACGTCAGTGTTGATCTCACTTGAGTATCAAGTTGCACCTTTTATTCGAGTGAGCTTCCGAGTTGAGCATACGATACTTTTGAATATTTAAACTACTTTAATTAAATGTTAGTTATCTTTAAATTCTGTACTAGAGTCCATATAATGTAAAGAACATGTTTTAAATTTTTAATATACTACTAACATTTAAATTTTAAATTTGAACTTCACATTATAATATTGTAATCTTATTACAATATTATAATCTTTTTTTATTAATTTAGTAACCATTACATGAATTTGTTATTAATAAAATTTACAATATTATGATATCTGAGATATTGAATAAGGATTGGAAGTTTCAAATAATACTTTATATATATTATGTGAAATTTAGTAGGTTTCAGAACCGAATAGTGCTTGTTCAAAGAATTATATTATGTCGAAAAAATAGATTAATTTCGGTATTTTTTTTAGAAAAAATGCAGGGGTGTTCGCTCGGCGGAGGCTTCGCGGCAACAACATTAGTCTCCCGGCGAGCGCCGCCCAAGTCTAGCAGGCGGCCGCCATTGGCTCCGCGCACCCCGCCCAGAACCACCTACAATTATATTTATAATGCACACGATGAAATAATTTACATTCAAGCTGAATTTGCGACCAGTAAGGGTAATTGAAAATTTGTTGTATTGACCCTTAACGGCCTCCGGATGGGAAATGGAGAGTTCTGCCGATTAATTTAATTAAAACACCACCATCTACCTGAGTAGCTATTTTGATATTAAATTATTTCAAAATAAGCATATCTGCGAATTTACATAGATAAAGAATTAAATATCGCCTTGATGGTTTGCTGTATATTAAAATTCCATTAGGTAAGAAAATTAAATTGATAAAAAATATTATGGAAACTATAAAGACTACCTCGTGATCTTCAATTAGTCAAAAAAGAATTAAACCAAATATATAAGTAATGGTTACGTCTTATGAGCAAAGTACCTAATTATGTACTAATGTATTTACACTTCTGTTTCATATGAAAACTCTATACCTTACATTACGCGCCTTACATAAGGTACCGAATACTTTAAGTACCATACCTACATCGTATTATACACATAATACTTTTAAACAATGGTATTTAAAAGTAATATTTGTATAATAAGGTTTTAAGCACTTTTAACTTATAATGCTTAAATGCATAAATTCGTTATGATGTTAAACATATTTTTTTTACTAAGCGATTGCTTCTACTCAACTTACAAAAATCTAAAAATATACAGATTACAAATTGGTTGTCAGTATTCTTTCTCTCATATTTATGTAAACGTTAAGACTTCGATATTTTGCTGAAGATCGTATGGTAGCTACCATTTTACAGTATATTTCAAACAGTACTGAAATTTGAAAAGCCCTGGATTTAGTAAATACTAGAGGTACGCGGTGACTTGGAAATGCAGTAGTGCGAGTATACTAAACAATTCCTCATTGTTATCGGTAGTTGCATCACCTTTCATGTAATTGGAGCAAAAAGTAGGAAAATAACATATTTTTCGTTGCTTAAGGATAACTGCAGTAATGGTAATGTTCTTATCATCAATACCACTAACATTATAAAAATTTGTAAGCTAGTATAAAATAATTATCTTAACATAAATACGACTACGCTATTGCTTATTATACAACTGTATCTAACGATAGACTTGGACGAAGATTTTACGCATGTTAATTAAAATATAATGATTTTGTACAAAATATGTTTTCCAAATAAGAATTATCATGATAATTCAAATAAGAATCTAATGTAAGTATTTTAGCATACATGCATTTTTGTAAAATTTATGCACTATCAGAATTACATCTTGAAACTCATAAGAACGGGTAACATATGTTTTAATAATTTAATAATAAACTATTTCTCCTTTTCAACAATAAATACTTTTCTCCTCAGCTGAAGAAAAGAAGTTGCCAGTAACTAAACTACTGCTTTTTTTTAATAAAGTAATTATTAATAGACATATCCAAGATGCATCGTTTTAATATTTAGAACGAATATGTCAAACATTGGACAACCAACGAATTCCTGTAATCACCATTTAATCTGATTACTTTGTAAAATGTACTGATAGCAAGTCCCTGTTGCCGGAGATTATCGCAGCTTCTATTTAGGCTCCTAGTAGTGTACAAACTTTACTTGGATTCCAATTTGAAAGGTGCTTTAGATAGCGAAATTTCTAACGAGACAACATCTTGTACATGAACGAGTGCAGTGTTTTTTTTATATTACGAAAGGACGAGCCAAGCTGGAAGGTTCACTTTATGGTAAATATTACGCCTGCCCATAACAATGTGGCGTTATTTAGAATGTTATACACAGCATCACAATGCCCTCGTCGTCTTGATACATGTGATGTTGAGTCTCGTTACCTCAATAATTTTACTAGCACTCTTCAAACCTTATGAATTGAGTATCTTGCATACACCGTTGTTTCGTTTAATAGAAATATCTGATTAATACTTTGTTAATGTTTTTATATACATATCGGCATAGTCAGTGAACTAACTAGAAACGGCAGTAACTTGAGTCATTAAGACTCGCTGCTTTATCTATGCGACAAGTTCCAGCCGCTGCCGCTCCGACCGCAGCAATCTGAATAAACGATACCAATAAATAAAGTGCACTTTAATTGGACTATCGATATGGAGTTTAATTGGTCGTAACTCTTTGGCGATCCGTAATGGCCACAGAATCCATTCAGCGAACATATCCTCATCCAAATAGAATTAAGATTTTACTTAGTGCACTAATAAGGTTGTCGCGGTTACATTAGTCCTTAATGGAGAGTTTTTATTACCGATAACTAAACTTTTTAATAGCTCTAAAGTCATTATGTATGAGATAAACTGAATCAATCTCTATATTTCTTTTATTCGACGAAACAACGAAACAAGGCGTTCATCTGATGGTAGGTTATATTCCTGCCCAAAAGAATATGGCGTTAATTAGTATGATATACACAGCATCACATTATTCTCGTCACCTTATAAGATGATAAATTTCATTACACCAGTAATTTTTGTAGCTACAAAGTCATACAAAAATTTTGGTTTCATATTTCTGTTTACCTTCTATGGAATCTCATAGCCAATGGGAAGTGGACAATAATTTTTTCTATACTTTATGGTAAAAGTCATAGGATCGCTTTTATAGTAAACTCTTCAATATCTAATCATTATGATTACATATTGCTAGATTCACAAATCCTTTTAGACGCTAGTCTTATACGACTATATTTAAATCCTATTCACAGCTACAAGATTATATCGGACGTATAATTTTACAATGCATGCAAAATGGAGACCAGACAATTTCGCGTTATAACTAACTGGCTAAGTAGACACCTACAACCTTATCAGGACGTTACATCCGAAAACAAACAAGAGGAAATATTCACGCTCCCGCCATAAAGGGGTAGCTAGGAGTGATTTAATCAACCGATAAAAATTGTCGAGTCTCCCCGCTAGATGGTGCGCCGGATAACAGCTAGCAGGCCTCGTAAGCACTTATTCATATAGTTTATACTACCTACTCGAGTAAAATATTTATTATAAAGAAACTTCTTATATATTAATGTCTGATTAAATGTTTTATTAATAACAGAGCCCTGAATAACGTTTTTTATTTACCAGGTTACAAGGAATCGATGGATGCAGGTGGCATCTCCTGGGATGATGATATTTGAGACGTGGACGTGGACGTGATGATAAAACATTACGATCTTTCTTCTTTTGTCTTATATTTAAGTACACTACTTTTAAGTATTATTGTAATTAACCTAATATGGATAACGTATAGTAATCTGAAATAAATGATTTATTATTATTATTATTGTATTATATCCTTGTAATATTATAGTACACGTGCTCTTTAAACCATGTACAGTTATTCTGTTGAAGAAAACATTTGTCTTAGACGCATTTGTTCTTTTACCTTCCACAATTGTGCAAAATATCTCTTTAATATATGTAAACTATAACATAGTTATGATCGCCCGTTTCCACTTGTTAACAGGAGCATGACAGTAATTACTTAACAGTCTTAGTTTGCAGTAATTAAATTGCAAAATGGAAAATCACTTGTTATCAAAATTGTAATTAATCATTGCATACATAAATTTTTGGTAATTATTCATTAAAATTCGTGATGTTTATATTTACCCAGCCAACAACTGGTTAACACTTGACTTAGATTTTCTATGACAATAAGGCCGAAGATGGTAAGAACTCGACCAGGATACTCTAGCCCTCATAAGGTATTCCAGCTGTGGTACTAAAACAATGTGCCCCTGAATTGTGTCCGATATTAACGCGCCTTTTCTGACTTCCATGACTACATAAAAAGAACAGTTCCGTCTTCGTGGAAGATCGCTAATGTCCACCTACCTAAAAGAGGTGGTTACGGAAAAACTGCTCAATATTATCCCGTGACCTTCGTGCATACCGTCGGAAGTGATTGGAATACCGTGTGAAGCTTTTTCGTCGGTTGGAGTCCGACACTACTCTGTTTCCGGCCCCTGGCTCCGGGGTTTGCGTTCCGTTAGTATTTTGTTACACATTAATAAAAAAAAACCTGAAAGAGGAGATAGATCTGACCCGGCGAATTATAGACCAATTGCTATTACCTCCCTCCTCTTCAAGGTGCTAGAACGTGTAATCAATAAACAGCTCCTCAATTACCTAGAAGGAAACAGTTTATTAAGCGATCGACAGTACGGTTTTCGTAATGGTTGCTTCACTGGTGATCTTCTAGTGTACCTTACACATCGCTGGGCGCTAGCCTTTGAGAATCGAGGAGAGGCGTTAGCAGTGAATTTGTACATAGCCAAGGCATACGATCGGGTCTGGCATCGCGGTCATCTCATCGTACGGACTCCCTGAGGGAATATGTCAGTGGATTAGTAGCTTTCTGTCCTGCAGAGCCGTCGTTGACGGCAACAGCTCTATTAACATGGACATAAATGCAGGTGTCCCACAAGGCTCTGTGCTGACGCCGACGCTGTTTTTACTTCATATAAATGACATGCTGTCAATTGACGGCATTCATTGCTATGCGGATGACAGCACCCGCCACACCTGCTACACGAGCCGTAACGTCTCTCAGACTGCTGTAAAGGAAAGTCGAAAGAAACTTGTTTCAGAAACTAAGGTAACACTTGCTCTTGAGTCGAAATGAGGTCCACTCAATTTAGCTCCTTTTAATCCATGTAAGACACAAGTTTGCGCATTTACCGCTAAGAAAACTCCATTTATTGTAGCTTCTCGTTTCCAGAATACATCTCTGACCATCTCAAGAAGCATTGGGATTTTAGGCGTCGAAATCTCCAGTGACGTCTAGTACCGAGGTCACATGGAAGACAAGGTATAGCTGGCATCTAAAAAGCTCGGTGTGATTAACAGCGCGAAGCAGTACTTTACTCCGGAGTAAAGGTTTTAGCTATATAAAGCGCAAGTCCGTCCTCACATGGAGGTATTGCTCTCATCTTTGGGCGGGCGCATCTAGATGTCAGCTGGGATCTTTACACTCGGTGCAAAACAGAGCTGTTAGAATTATCGACAACCCTTTGCCAACGGACGGTATTGAACCTCTTGGTTTTGGGAAAGATTTTGCCTCCTTATGTGTGTTTTACCGCTTCTATAACAGGACGTGTTCTGATGTGCTGTTTAACATAATGCCGACGGCCAGATTTTATCATCGCATCGCTCTCCATCGGTAGTGAATTCATCCTCATACCCTTGAACCGCAGTGGTCCGTACGGTCCGGTTCCAGAGATATTTTCTGCCGAGAACACTCAAAATGTGGAACGAGTTACCTGTCGTGGTTTTCCCTAACACCTACAACATAAAGTTCTTCAAAAAGGGCGTGAAAAGGTTTCTGCAGGGTCGTCAACACGCCCAGTGATACCTATGGTGTTACTGGCGGTCATAACTTGCGGATACCGCTCAACATCAAGCGCGCCGCATGTCTGTTTGTCACTTAATTGGTATAAAAAAAATTGACAACCGGAACATTAACAAGGCGGATTCAAAAATCATACCACGTCACAACTTGTGATCTGGTCATCAGCATACTTTCATGTTCATCATTTTACAGGCACACTTGAAACATAATCGGGCTTGTAGTCGTGATTAATATAAAAAAAATGTACTCACTTAAAGGTTCTCCGCAAATAAGTTCCTGAAACAAGAACATAATTTTATTAATTGTAGTCGTTACATAGATTTTTACTACAGCAACATGGTTAAAAGTGCCCAACCCGTTTCGGCTTTCTTCAAAAGCTCCTCAATTGCGTTGGTAATAAAGTGAACCCTTAAGTAATTACCTGATACCGTTTGTTTACGGTAAACATCACAAAGCCAAATTGTTGGAGCTTCTACAGATTTAACTTAGTATAATTTTAACTGTGTAGAAAATGTGTCAGTGTACATTTATACAAAGTATAATTCATTATTTACAAAATACACGAAACAAAGTGTTGGATCTTAGTGTAATAAAGAATTCGGACATAGTATTATCATAAAAAAAATTTAAGAAACGTGGTCGTCGTAGTGATGTGTTAATAAAAATTTGAATTTCATATTATTATACTAGGATATAAAATTAAATTTATTATCGTGATCAAAGTAGTAAAAATGAAATAAGCTTTTCCGTTATTCATATTAAGTAAGTATTTTTCTATATTTTTGTTCTAACAGATAAATTTTATTATACTATTTAAATGTTTAATTTTACCAATGACATATATTTCACGATCTTTCTTCATAACTTCGTATTATTATCATAAAGCAGAAAATAAGATTGTATCGTGTATAAACTACCTTGGCACGGCGGCAAATCCGATGTAACACATAGATCCTCGATTCGATTCCGAAGTAATATATGAATGAGGATGGTTAGTAGTAGCACTTTTTTAAATCCCACCACTATAGCTGAGTTCTGGGCATTAACATATGATGAGTAGCGTGATCCGCAAGACTACTCTGGCGGATCAGGTCTCCTCCATCTACAGTCTCATTGCCACTTAACATCATATGAAATTGAGGTCAAATGTGAGTTCGCTGTAGATAATGTTTGAATAGCGTTAATAATGAAAATAGCGTGATTCAGGGATCCCGTTAAATATTGCAAGTTTAAGTTATTAAATATCTTGTAAGCTTACTAACTGACCCTGGGAGGGATATATGGACACGAATTGCGGGAAGCGTAAAAACAGTGTCAATTTGCTTAAAGAAAATGGTATTTACTAGGGGGATCAAAAAGTGGCGAGAATGAGGTAGAATATAATGATTATTGATAACTTAATAAGTTATTTTTCTACATAGTCTACAAGTCACTCTACACACCGAGTCCAGCGCTTTTCCAAGGCTTCAATCTCTTTCAAAAAAAAAGTTTTGTCTTGGTCCTGCAAAAAGCTCTCCATGGCATCCATCACCTCGTTATCGTCTTCGTACCTGTTTCCCCTTAAGTATTCTTCCAATTTTAGTAACAGATAAAAATCGCTAGGCGCCAGATCTGGTGAATAAGGGGAGTGGTTAATCACTTCGAAGCCAACTTGCTGAATGGCAGCAATCTCAACTGCTGACCTATGCGTGGATGCGTCGTCGTAATGAAACAGCACCCCGCTTCGAAGTTTCACTCTCCTTTTCTATTTTATGGCATTCTTCAACTTGGGAATTAAAGCTGCAATATATTGGCCTGTAATAGTCGTTCCACGCCCCAGGTAATTAATTAACAATATGCCTTCTGAGTCCCAAAATATTGAGGCCATAACCTTGCCAGCCGATGCCGCGGCACGAAACTTCTTCGGGGTCGGTGATGATGGCCGTTTCCATTGTGAAAATTGCTGTTTTGCTTTGGGATGAAAACAATGGACCCACGTTTAGTCCACTGTGACGAAATGAGACAAAAAGTTTTCAGAATCTTCTTGAAACTTGTCCATCAATATCTTCGAAATGTCAAGTCGATTTTGTTTCTGACTGTCGGTTATCAGTCTCGGCACCAATCTTACGGAGACTTTTCTCATATTCAAAGATTGTTTCAATATGGATTGAATACTGCCATATGAAATGCCCGTTTCTTGAATTAAGTATCGGATAGTAACTATTTGATCGCTAAATACAATTTTCTCGAATTTCACAACATTTTTTTGAGTGATTTACGTCGATAGACGGCCGCAACGATGTTCGTCTTCCGTGCTCGTTCTTCCTACTCGAAATTGAGAAGCCCACCTTGCGACAGTGGAATACGTTAACTTTTTTAAACAGAGATATTTAATAACGGCTCGCACTTCGTCTTTCTCCATTTTCGAGAACACGTTCCGACACGAAACAAACAAATAACTACATATAGAAAAAACAAAAGAGGATCAAAAATTTCTTTCTTTATTTATAT
Organism: Ornithoptera priamus; assembly: GCA_029034505.1. Classification (NCBI taxonomy): domain Eukaryota; kingdom Metazoa; phylum Arthropoda; class Insecta; order Lepidoptera; family Papilionidae; genus Ornithoptera; species Ornithoptera priamus. Next base: position 4,344,470 of record JARDWD010000331.1, read on the forward strand.
TACAAATATGTATATGAACCATGCCAGTATTTATTTTTTTTCTTACCAAGAAGTATATATGTCGTTCTCAATATTTTTTGATCCCTCCTCGTAATTAGAAAAAAATAGATGAAAACTCCTATAAATAAAGTATTTTTATTTACTTTTGAATATAAAATTATGGTAGAACAATAAATAGTAGGCACCTGGTTGACGACTATTCGTGTAAAAGGAATACTATATAACTTCCAATATGTTGAGATTGATTCATTGTAAATTTAGTGGTGTGTTTTCAAGTATATTATTGCTTACGAAACTTATATTTTACTAATGCTGTGACATAAATAATCGATTCGTTATAATAATGAAATAAGTGAAAAGGAGACGTATAATTTAAAAAAGCACCATCTATTGTTGAAATGCAAACTTACAATAATTGTTTGATGCAAAATTATTAAATATAGTACGAATACACTGCCATCTATGGTACTTTACATGCATTTATAACATTGCAAGTATTCATGCAACTTTACCGGTTTTTTATAGAACCGTTAGATGATGTTTAATCATGACAACTAACTAGTTTCTCTAAGCAGTCAATTGTATTTTTTGCGGTCGATGAAAGACACCTACACACACACTAGATATTATAAAATAATAGACGTGAACCATAGTGATTGAAGTTAAAATGATTGTTAAATATTAACCTTTATGTTATGATAAGTCTATTTTTAAATTTAACATTTCCCAAAAGTTAATTCTGTTTTCTTAAATTTAATCATGATAAAGGTATATAGTTAAAAACTGCATTTAATCTAATACTATCATGCTAGATTTATAGCTACAAATTTTCTTTCGAATTAATTTTATCTTTGACCATTTACTTTTATCTCCGAGTCGTAATAAGAAAAAGAGGTCCCAATAGATGTCCAAATTGATGCTTTGTTTACATTGCCGCAATAAAATAGTTACGACGTGTTGAATAATCGTCTCCAGTTTGAGTGACCATAAATTTGTATATTTTTAAAGTCACGCAGTTTGGAGTCAATAAAAATTTAACGATTGTGAGGGTGCTCGAATGAAATTGTTACTCGGTTAACGGGCTCTCTTTGTTAACTTCGGATATGCTGTGTTGAACTTTTACGATTCTTTCCGACAAGATTTCTTTAATTCGATTGTCTTTTAATTGCTTCCGTAACAATACACAATACATCAAACAATTATTTTAATAAATAAGAAAATCATTGACAAAAGTCTTTGAGGTAGATTAAATGAATGCCATTTTATATTTAAGTGTTTATATTATCCTATTGCCATATTGACGTAACATGTTAAATGATTATAAAAGTTTATTGTCTCACCTTTGTATAACAACAATACGTTTGATAACCTTTATCAAATACAACAAGGTGGTTAATGATTTTTGATACTTCTAATTATTCGATTACAAATATTGTAATGAGATTTTCCTAGAAAGTATTCCAACTCACAGTTAAATCGTATCACATACAACGGTATAAAATCTTCCATTGAGAGAATTTTTAAAAATATCATTTATTTTATATTGGGACGTTACAGCGAATGTGTATTAATGACTTATGATATTTTTCCTAAGATCAGCCTTATCATTTTATGTTAATATATTATTATTCGTGAGTATAATTCATTGATGAAACATTATGAAGGTTAAAGGTTTCGAAACATTCGCAAATGTAATTTAAAGACAAAACGCAACCATTCACGTATACTCACGCAGTTCAGTGCAAGCCATAAATAGGCGAATGTTGAGATATTCCTAACGTTCCCAAAAGTAATCTATCTTGAGGCCTCGCCGCAATATCGGTTTCTGAACGATTAACAGAGGGCGTGCGTGCCCTTCGGTTTTACGACATACTTTTACGATGTCGTAAAAGTCGGCTATATAGATGCTATAATCTTTTTTCGTCAGTGAGTTCGCTTACTTCCGCTAGATGGCGTTTAAAGCAAACCAGAATCACTGTCGCCGGTTAAATGTTTAAGTTTTATTGTGTGTTTCGCTAATGTGGTGTGAAATTAATAGGCAATAATGCTTTTATGGGTGCTTGACGCTTTATTGGGGCATAAAGCAGTGCCAGGTGAATATAGAGCGTATATTTGTTTAAAATTGACCACAGGTGTACAACGTTGTTTTATTACGGGAAAATAGAATTATCTACTTTATAGCCTCTTTATAGCACCAAAAAGCGGCGGCATATATTTAAATTTTACTTTTATACCCCACTAAAACTAAGGCTATTGATAAATGTGTACCAAAAACGTACTTTGTTTCTAGGAGAATTAATTATTTATCGTTAATTTAATATCTATTCATATTAAGAATAATCTTACTAAGTTTTATTATTAGTTTATATCAAGCAAAATGATGATATTTAATTATAACACACCGGTGTAAAATTTAATCGGTAATAAGATTATTTCTAACAAATTATTTATAAATGTCGTAACCAGTCTAAAGTACTTCCCTTTGTTACGAGGAAAATGATAACCAACAGATGATTCCACCAACGGGTGCCCGCCTTGCTGTGGCGGAGGGGCTTAGTAACCGAGTACCGACACACGGTGAGGTGAAGTGGAACCCACCCGGCCGGATCGCGGCGAAGGGCCGGCCGAAGCAGCCGCTCCAGGTTCGAGCATCAGTTGGATAACTGGAGCTCACCGGAGCGGCTGGGAGCCGCGGAGGCAGCTTTATGCTGCACTTTGTGGCCGGCTGCAGGGGCGGTTTCATACTGCCCTGTGCAGCCGAGATGGGGTCACGGAGGGAGTACCCTTTGCGACCAAACAGTGTCGCACCGTAGATGGGGCGGCGGTGGGGCCACGGGGGAAGAGGAGTATCGGTATTGTGATGTGCCGTTTTCCCTAACCTCCGCGGCCGTTAATGGGTAGCGGCGGACCCAACATCTTTCCGCCGCAGGGAACCGGAAGAGGTTTTCTCCCGTAGCTCCCATGGCTTCTGGGCGACGGGTTCGGGGGAACCGGTCGCCGGCGCGACTGTAGGAGGCCGAGAAGGGGGAGTACTGCATGTTCCGGCGAGTCTTGGAAGGGGAGGGTTCATCCCTCCCTCTCGAGGTGGGCTGCGAAAGCGGCCAGTGCCGGCAGGGTCGCGGTTGTGAGCGAAAGCGTCCCCGTGACTCTGCCATCAGGCGATGAGGCGGAATGTCGTGGAGGTTTTCGTCGGTGTAAGTCCAACATAACTCGTCCTTGCCCCCTCGAGGACGAGTATGAGTAGGCATTTCGCCCACGTAAAACAAAAAAAAAACAGATGATTAAAATATTTACAACTTACACACATTTAAAATGGACTATATGGTTATTTTCTATTTCTTACTTTTTCAGCGGTAAAAGAGGTTCTCTATATTTTTTTGTAGTTTTGTATTAATTTAACAAATATTTCAAACACTCGCATTTTGGACTACTACCCTTCATCAAACAAAGCTAAATTCTATTTGTATCAATGATTATATGTTTATTATTGGCTCTATCTGATACAATATTTCTTATTTTTTAATAATAAATTCTTAAAGGGTTATTTTATTAAACGGTTCAAAGTTTTTATCTCTTCTTCGTATTAATGTATATTCAAATACAAAGTTTTATTAGGATTAAATAATAAGATTACCTTTAGCGTTATTAAAATATTAGATTTTTTTGTGATAGCCGGAAAACATTTACGCCTTATGTGAGCTATATTCCTGGTCTTGCTAAATCCATGTAGTTCTAACTAGGAATTGAACCTTTTTGAACTTTAGCCACAACAATAGTTCGTTCACAGTAAAACGTATTAAACCAAATTTTAACTATCAACTTGAAACTAAACTCATTTAGTCATAAAAGACGCACACTTAAGCGTTTAAACTTTAAAGTTATGATGTTGACCACATACATACAGCCGGAGGGTTGGGGAAAAGTTTTAAAGTAATGCGAAGAAATTTCCGTCAGGAATGTACTATGTGCGGGGCTCAATTAAGTTGTTCCACTTTCGAGGATTGTTGGTGCCGAAGCGTTGTCCCCACGCAATCCAGAGACGTATAAATTTAAGCAAGCGTAAACTAAAGTGTCATTACAATATATTTTAACCAGCGCCATTTCACGCCTGTAACGCAACTCGCAACTTTGCCCGTCTAGACTGAAACTATTTTGATATTACCCTCAATTACTTCAACTTTATCACGCTTCCTACTCTGACTCCATACAAAACTGTAAGCGCGAAAGGGAGCTATACTATAGTGTAAAGGGTGGGCCGCTGAAATCCAGCCGATTTTCCATGCAATTGAATGGAATACGTTACGGTGTGTTGACGTTACAATGAGGTTTCCGACGTCCCTCTTAAATAATGCTTTAAAATCATTTTTCAATTTGTTACAGCCATTTAATTCTCAAAGTGATAATTTATAATAGTACAACTATGAAAACGAGGAATCAGTTCAAAAAGAAAAATTGTATCCCTACAATTGTGTCATGCAAATCTCCTTCATTTTCTACTCGTTTTGGAGGGGATCTTGTAAAGTCTTCAGTATCATTTTGTAATGTTAATTTTCAAGAGACTTTAAGTCGCTAATGTATTAGGCAAAGCCCCTAATTATAGTTATTAGATACGATTTAAAAAGAATTCATACCATTTGAAGGTTAGAATGTGGTTGTTGGTGGTACTAAAGATTTCTTTTTGTCACTATAATGTCAATGTTATCTTTGTGTTATTTCAGTAACGTTTTTTTCTACAGATAATTAAAAATTTGCTGGTTCATATAAATAGCCGTAAAGCTAAAGGAATAAATATTGATATCTTAAATGAAATATTTTTAATGTTAAAGATTCATAAGTTATTTTACAATAACACTTTAATGTTAACAACATTGAAACAGCGTGAATATCTAACATCGTGACTAACACATATAAATACAACGTATCACAAGAAAGTAGAAACGTATGTGAGAGTACAATACACGTAATTCTACTTGGCAATAAACATGAGGGAAATGGACCAGTGAAACATATTCTTGATACAATTTCTTAAGAGCTAATCGAAATAATGAACAGTTTTTGCGCTAGTACCGTTCTACTACAATATTGCCATAAACAACCTACCTACACTTCCTCTACTTTATTAAGATTAATTAAGTATGTTATTTCCGCCTAGTATACTATGGACTGTAATATTTACCATTGCATTTATATTAACAAAGCTGTTCATATATATGTCACAAAATTAATTTTTTTGAATGATGAAATATGTAAGAGCGTTTAATATGAAATGTCTTCTAATATTTTGTTTAACTAACTACTTACCTCTCGATGATAGTAACCATTTAAAAAGTGTAAAATTTGCGATATATATACGCAAAAGTATAAATATCTAATAAAATAATTTAACGCTGTTAAACATTTCAAAGACGATGATAGTCAATGACATAGTTGTGTTTAATTAATTATAAAAATATTACAGTGGGATAGAAATCATCAAGAACAAAGAGAGCAAAGCGGCAATAAGTGATATTAAAAAGCAAACATTACGCATATCAGACAGGATACACGAAAAGCTTTCAAGAGTCGAAACCTCGCCGAATTTTCGGTAATGGTGTCTGAAACGAGCCCCGCGCCTATAAACCGGCGAAATTTGCATTATCGCGATATTAATACTAGGGCAACACAAAAACTCCTGGCTTTTTGTTACGCCCGCGAAATATATGCGGGTTCCCTTCGAGGGAGGCTTTGAAAAAATTACCTGCGCCTTAACCGTACCCTTTCACCACTATTATGGCATCACTGAATACTTTTCCTTTAAAATAAGCGTAGGCAATGTTCTATTAGTCTAGTTGATACAAAATCAATAATTTATGTATATACTGTAACGATAATTTTATATGCTGTAATTTTTTTTACATTTACTTATTTTAGTTACATAGTAATTGTTTATTTTCTATATATCATAATAAATAAAGTTATATTATAGTATTCGTGTTTTGTATGTTTCAGGCTGCAACACGTCTAGGATTAGATATGCAATTACTCAACATATATATCTTATAGAGAGAGAATAGATTAAAGACTATTTGTTTGTGTTTACGTATATTATACGTAAGTACTAAAGAAGGTTTAAAATTATCTATATTGATAGTTTTAATTAATTAATCACTATATAACATTTACAAATAATTAATTTTATATCCATCCAAATTGGCCTTTTTCAAAATTGCAAGCATTTGAAATTTAATTAGCAACTCTTCTAATTAGCATTCAAAATAGAAGCTCACGCAGACTCTTATATAAATACTGTCTATAGCGTTGTAGAGAGCCGTCCGAATACGCCGTTATTTTAATACCCTTATCAAAAAACAAGGCACATTACAAAATGGCCGCCATTTTCATGAGTTTGCGCGGGAAAACGCTCGTGAGGCAGCCTGGAAAATTATAACAAAAGGCATCTACCGCTATCTTTGTAATTATAGTAAATCACCTTGCTACAGGCGAGATAAGGCTGTATCTTTTCTGTACTGGAATGTCGTATAAGTTTCAGACAACCCGCTACTTATTACCTTCTATTTTGAAAGGGGAAATCTTCTTTGTCACTCACTCAAACAGGCGTAAATTAAACAGCGCCAAGAAGATACTTAACTGTATTTTTTGGACAGAAATGACTTTATTCGTCTGGCAGTCTCAGAGTTCTGTGACGTTTTAGTTCTGAATTTTGAACTCGTTCGATGAACGGACCCCTGTTTCGTACAATCCAAGCGAAAACGTGTTAAATTAATATTAATTTACTATATAACTATAGTAAATGATTATGTTCATATAAAATAATAACTATAATTATATTACATATAGATCATAGACAATAACTCGCATGAAAGAAGAAGGACGAATTGAAAATAAGTTTTGTTTCCTTAAAATATTAATTGAAGCTTTACCCACAAGTTCGGTTATTATTAATAATAATAATTTTCAGTAAGGGCAGTTTCTTTAGTTGGGTATCGTGACTTCTAAATGTTATCTATTAATATTTGTAAAGTCGATGTTGTATTTCCGATAAATTCGGATATTATACATATTAATTTTTTTATATTTGATTAGAACTATATGAAAAAAACGTAATTCTCAAATATATATTCTAAATATTAGTTAACTTAATAAAACGATCTTACCGGAACGTGTTTTAATTACTAAGCAATATAAAAATATACTTTAAATATTATATAATTTCTACTATTTTTCTACACAAGCGTCCCCCAGTTCACAGCAAGGCATATCGAAACTGCGGAGCTGTAACGGCACATTTACAGGCACACCTTATACTACTCATACATTCATCTGACTCAATATTTAATTTGACCTTCCTTACTTATTTTGAAAGCCGCGGAGATCAGAAAAATATGTTGACACAGACTTAAGATGATTTTTGTTGCAATGTCGAAAAGCTTGAACGAGTAACGTCAATGAGTGGCTGGGATTGAACTGAACGTTTATTAAAAAACTATAACTACCTACTTACATGTATAAATACTAAATTATAAGACTACCACACATATTCGTCCCTCTACACGCTTTCGTTATATGCTTGGATATTTTTCCATTTACATGATTTTTTTTAGCTCTCTTATACGCAGGTAGTATACGCGTGGAGGCGTTTAGTGGAGGAGGTAACGCGGGTAACGAATCAGTAATCGGTTAGAAAACAGCAGATTCAGGAGTTGATCATATTTAATTTCATATAAACTGATATAAATATGGTCCACTATTAAAGCCCTCATCCATTGTCACCTAGCAAGGGGCGCACACCATCGCGAATGACTTATAAGGCGCAGTCGTTAGCTATATCGCCGCTCATTACCTCGTTGACGGAAATAATACTAAGAACTCGGTTCCGAACCGACGTAACTGCGTAACCTGACATTATCTGATATAATCGATTTGTGCAGGAATCGACGTAAATAAAATTGTTCACTAATTGTCGAAATAGGACTACCTGGATCTATTTCAAAATCTATTAGATGTCCATCTACGTGGAATGTTACGATATAAGGATTTACCTTTACCTCTTGTCTTCAATTGAATATTGAAAGAATCCTTTTCTCTAGAACTTATGGTCACTCACATAATGCTGGGGGCCGGTCACTCCCCCACGGTCGCACACATCCCGATACATAATTTTGAGGTATCCACGTTTACCACATTCGTCACAATTATATTGGAAAAATCAACATCGGTCCGCTCGATGTGGCTTTCCACACCGTCAACAGCGAGCAGCGCACGCCAGCCCCCGTCGGCTCTCCGCCAACGAGCCAGCCGGTCCACGCCTTCCATTGCTTCCGTTCTGTTTCCGCTGACACCTGACGTCGTCGCAGGCGCAGTGATACCGCTCACCTCCGCGTCTCTGCAGCCTCCAGCGCCAAAGCACGATCCACCGCTTCTTTGTACTGTATTTTTTTAGGCAAAAATACGCGAGTCCAGTCTCCCTCACGAGTTCAGACACAAACTAGTCCCACAAATTTTCTTCGAGCCTAACGCAAGCTATCGCTAAACTTTTAAGCCTTTGTAGATACTCCATGCGTGATAGTACGAGTATGAGTGGTAGTAATGAGTAGAGATACTCCATTCACCAATCCTTTGTCTGCGCAGCCGGAACATGTTACGTTCTGCGATTTCCGAGCGCTGCGGCTCCAAATACTCGGACACTAAACTCCTCAGAGGTTTTATCTTCTGGCTGTTTTGGAGAACAAGATCATTTATCAGTGAGTATGTAGCTTTTCCAACCACTGTTTTTAACACGGGCACCCACAATTGCGATTTTATTTCGTTTAACTTATTCTTGAACGCGTCGTATGTACGCGGGCTATTGTTTGCTGGCCAGATCAAACGGTTCTAATTTACCCATTGGCATTCTTCCTACGAACTTAAACCACCACACAGCCACAAATGTACTTAAAATTATCAGTAATAAACCGCGGGCACTAACTCGTCGCTAATGTAACGTCAATGAATGGCGGAGCTTAGATCGAACTGAATGTTTATTAAAAAACTAAAACTACGTACATACATTTATATTTACTAAATCATAGACTATCCCATAAAACGAAGAATTTTGTCAAAGACAAATGATAAAACTTTTCGAATTTTAATTAGACGGAGAGAAAACTTAACATACAAAATTATAACTTAAATATATAAATCGTTGCTAAGATAAATATTTGCATAGATGTTTTGTAATATACTAAAAAAATCTATGATGATCTATGTTGAATATTGTACAATTTTTGGTACAACTTAAAAGTGCTATTTTAAATACGTTTAAAGGTTGATATATAAATGAATTCGTTTTATAAAACATACACGATTCCATAAAAGACAGTTTAATACTTTGGAAAAGATTATATATAAGCTTTGTGGTAGCAAGTAGACTGCTGACTGTACAAATATTTCCCGCCAACACTCCGTCTAACTTAACCGGCGGACATAAGGGAACGAGGCGGCTAGTCGTAACTTGCCCCGGGATAGTTAAATGTACGAATAACGTCCGATATTGCGCCCGCGGCTCCGACAAACGATCTGCCACGTAACACGATCCAATTAAATAGGGACGAATTTACGAGTACACCCCTGACTACGGGAGGCGTCTTTAATTTATCCGCTTTAAGAATTAACGAACCTCTAAATATATATACAGTGCACAATCGATGATATGTATTAACAACAAACATTTAAAGTTATTTGTTGTTAATACATATATATTTACAATTCCGTTTTACGATATTTTAAAGTTTTTTTTTATTCTACAAAGCGACGAAATGAGCAGAATATTCACCTGTTGTTAATTTTGAATTATATACACTGCACCAGATTGTAATCGGGCGTCTAGAGAAGTTCGTTACTATAGTATTTTCACTAGTTACAAAACCCTCCAAACCGGTACACAGCAATATTTGCAAAATTTGCAAAATATTGCTGTGTCCCGATTTGCTATTTGCAATTTGAAGGCATAAAAAGTAGCTACGGTGGGAGACTGTATCCGCTAACTGAGATCTACCACCAGTTAAAACGTCAATATTAAAAAATTTGTTCTAAAAGATGATAATTGAATTCTTTTATTTTTCGAACATATTTTATACCTTAATTTTCATCAATGACTGAAGGCACGGCAACCTGGATCCTCATTTTCAGCCGACAGATGTCCAGTACTAGACATAGGCTTCCCCAAAGATATCCACATCGATCGATCATGCATCTGCATCCAACCGCTTCCCGCAACCTTCACCAGGTTGTCAGAGCAACTGTTGGGTGTCCTGCCAACACTACGTTTTCCGGTACGTGGTCGCCATTCGAGGATCAGGAGATCCTAAATCCATGACTTAAAAATTATAATTTACATTAAGAAGAAAGCACCGACATTAGTTTAATGCAATGGCATTTAATTAAAATTATTTGCTATTGTATATAATTGTTATTACAATCGACAATGCGGGAAGACTATCCAAAAACCTTAAGCTATCCATTACTACAAGTTTTAAATGGTTTACAGCTCAGTGTAACTTAATTTCACATAAAAAGAACTTAAATTCACTAACTCGGAATTTCTATTTGGCTAGGCTTAGTAAACAGTTTTGATCAGGTAAGGTTAGTATCGGAATGGTCCATTGTTCGCGTCTACGGCTTCAGTGAAAGCGTAATGAAAGTCTGAGTGGAAGTTTTAAAACCCTTTGACTTTAAATGGCATTCATTGTAAAATGTTTAGTTTATAACAATAGTCATTTTGTTTCTACTTCCAAGTTTTAAGTCTATGTAAAAAGGGAAGACGTTAATACTGTCATGCATTATAGTATTACCCTCCACAGTCTGAAACTTAAATGATCTAATATTTAATATTAATTCCAGTAGTAATTATACATATATATTTTTAATGTTCATCTTGAAAGATTCATTTTAGATCTATCATCATATTTTTAATGCATAGTATTTTTTAATGTTTAATGAAGAGATTACTATGCCGTTGTATATATATTTTTGCCGAACTATTTAACCTATACCGATAGTTTTCATTAATATTTTACTAACCAGATTTTATTATCATTAAATATCTTATTCATATGTCGCAAGGGTAAATGTAACCATCGATAGATTATTAGTCGAAAGCTATGCTTCTACATAAAGCTCTTAGTCTGCATTGGCGGATAACGAAGCGGAAGCTTTTTAATATATATTTCTACTATAACCGTATAATATCAGAGTTACTTTGTGAAAGTTTTATCCTAATAAGGAACTTCTGAAAATATTGCCATAGACTTCATATTTACTGACATATTCATCGTTTTCAGCGTTGAGAACTGTATACGCCATAATAATATGGTTATTGTTATATCTTTTGTCTGGTCCTGGAATAAAACTGTAACTTTCGTTTATTTTCAATTTAATAGTTACAATGCGGGTTGTACAGGCTGTAGGGGTTGTTCGTGCAGTAGGTAGCGATCGGTGGATTTTATAAAAGCGAATTTGCAGCGGAAAGTAGTAGGTGCGTTTGTTCACTCCCAACCTGGCTTCAATCTGCAAAATCAATGTGGCTATTAGCAGGGTTTCGCGCAGTCGCAAAACGCTACCGGTCAAGTGCGATTCGTTTGAAACTGGTTTGATATGGAAATGTTACTCGTATTTCTATTACGAACAGTAATTTTCACTGTTATAAGTTATTTTAAGAAGAAAACAGGTTTAGATACATAAACGTTGAAACATTAAAATTTTAAAACAAATTTTTAATGCAATCGATTGCCTTTTCTAATAGGATTTTTCTCTAATGATAAAGTTCATTTACAAAAGTAAATTTACAATTTGTACTGATAAAGTATAGATATTAAATCCGTTGAGTAATTTCAGTTTTAAAATCTTCTAGTTACCAGCAGAGTACACAGATATCGATATTTAATAAGTACCTTTATAAATTTAACACTAAATCATATAAAATAATTCTGTACTTTACTGTATCATATGGTGTAAAGAATATGTTACTAAATGAACAAAGATATGTGTAATTGAATGAGAAACCCTCATTAAAGGTATTGATAAGGTATATATACATATAAAACGAGCCACCAATGTCAAAATTCGCAGTCGGGGGCGTGTGTTGGCAAAAATCGATGTTACAATCGCTGAACTATTTGGAAGTCAGCTCCGTAGCAGTTTGAATAATCCCCGACGGACTGAGAGAATTACTGAGGGGTTGAAAATTGGTTTCAGATGATTCTTAATTTTAAAATTTCCTTGAAAATTTAATTAATAAAGATTACGTTAACATTGTTACTAAATAATATCGTCGTGATACATAATAATTATTTGCACATATTTTGAGCTGTAATAATTATTAATGGTAATTCACCTTCATGCCATGATTCCAAGAAAAGTTGTTTCATCGATGACAAATAAATCGAAACGTTTACCGTAAAGCTATGACTAAGGCAACCGAGAGTTTTGTTTCTAAAAATAAAATTAAGGTCCATCTAAGATTACAGACTCCTGGGACTTTTTAGTGAGCGAATCTTAATATATAAGAATTGTGTGAATAAAAATTATAGGTGCTCGTACAGTTGTAATATTACAGAAAACGTAAAAAGGTCTAAAATTACTTCTAGCAACACTTTGTATCACGAATGTAATATTTTAAAATTTTCCAGCTACGAGTACATATTTTTCTTCGCTCGAGTGTATCATTAGCACGCATATGTTTTACAACTTTGAAAGTATTATTATGTTCTCTGATATTAAAAGCTCGTAAACTATACTAGGAACAGTTTCGTATTTTATACAAGCGATTGTGCGAAGCTGTAAAAACTATGTATTGGGTACTTGTGATTAGGCCTCATGCTGCAGACGTAAACTTTAATGATGAAACGTCGAAGTTAAGAGTTTTAACATAACCACGTTCGTGCTGTCGATTATTTTTGTTGTTACGAGTATAATAAGCAACAAAAAAGGGAAACTTTAAAAAAAAATGGTAATTACGTTAATAAATAAAGAGATTTATATATTGTCCAGTAACAGATGCATTATCTTAAATTATGTCATTAACTCACGGGCATCACATAATTAAGGAGATAAAAGGGTTCTCTTGTACATTTTAAGTAATGATAAATAAACAAACAGTTAATAGAACCGATGTGGTTCGTCGTTTGATATATTAAGATAACAGCTTCCGAGATTTGTCGCTAATATTTCTGCCTCTGTACAGTACCACTAAAACTGGATACGTACATAAAACTTGTCGTTTCTCAATTCCCAATCAAAACTTTACATACCGAAACGAAACAATTTCCTCGAACGAATAAAAACAAAACCGAAATAAAAGGATGGAGTTTTCTATCGTATCCGGAATAGTTTGCGAGCGGTTTGCAGTCGCCATGTTGAATTTCAGTCAGATTCAATTACGTATATACCTTTTGTGTTTAATATACAGAAAAAAATTTAATACTAAAAGAATTACTGGTGATAGGTCTCTATTGCCGGGGACCGTCTAGGTGAGGACCAATGCAGCGCCTAGTTCTACCACCAAACAGTAGTGAGCAAATTACTCTGTTCCAGTTTGCAGGACACTGTAACTAGTGTAATTACTGAGATAACACAACCTCAACATCTTATGACTCAGGCGATGAGTGCAATGTGGTGCCGTACATGTCATCTTATCTAGCGCCACGTTGTTATGGGCTGGCGTATCACTTATGATTAGGTGAATGTACCGCATCGTCATGCATAATTGAATAAAAAAACATAAGAACGGTCTAGGATTGATTTGATTAAAAAGTTATAGAATAAAATTAACTGGTAGTTTATTTATTTAACTTTATATACAATATGTAAAGGCAGACTTAATGCTATTGACATTATGTTCCAGTCTACCTTCCGTAATGCAGAGATGTTGAGGTAGGTGCTTTAAAATTAAAAAAATATAGAAGAAAGGAAAAACTTTAGAATTCAATGTGTGAATAATTTCATAAGCTATTGATAAAGTAATACCATTATTAGGTACGTACTTAATTTATAAAATACTTAGTTTCTCCTATGCAGATCTTTTTATTAGCAATAGAGATAGAGATGAAAATGTGGTGTACGTATTTGAGTTATCCGATGCAGAGTGGGAGCGTCAGAGCATGAAATTGGCTCGGGCTATGGCATTGGTACAATGCACCGCCGCTTAATAGTTGACAAGCGAATGGGATTTTTACTATTACTATAAATTAACTAACTTTGGTGTAGTGAAAATATATGTTTTTTTAATTTTGCGAAACGAGACGATCGAGATGTTTACCTGAAGGTAAGTGGTGTGCCTGTCTATAACAATAAACTGTGGATACTGAGTTAGTAAACCTAGTGTAAAATGAGCAATTAAAAAATTACTAGCTAGGCGTTTGTTAGGATGATATATGTGGCTCCAAATTGCGCTCGTCGCTATAAAACATGTATAAGAATTCGTTACATCAGTTATTTCACCAGCTACTCTTCAGAACGGAGCACAGTAATGTTTGCACAATACTGTCTGTCGGCGGAAATATATAGAATAGAACTAACCTAGACGGTCCCCGATAACAGTGACTTACCAGTAAATCATCGAATAGTTTAACATGCTTTTTAAGTTACCAGTTTTTTTTATGTAATTAAGCGACGAGAAGAACGGCACCTGGTAAGTGATACGCCCGCCTATAACAACGTGGTGTTAGTTAAGAAGGTATGCACTGCAACACATTGCGCATGTCGCCTGAGACAAAAGATGTTGAGTCTCGTTACCCTAGTAACTACACTAGCTACAGCGCCCTTCAAATCGGAACACATTAATGTTTGCACACTACTATTAGGCGCTGCGGTGTTACCGATCTAGAAGAACTCCGGCAACAGAGACCTGCCACCAGTAAATCCTCCCTTAATCTATAACAATAATTTTTATATAATATGCGATGCTCTAGAACCTCAAATATAGGATGATAAATATAAAACTAAACAATTAAAATAAAAATCCACGTGCTTTGCTTTTAAAAGAATTATTGTAACTCTACATGAAAATAACAATAATACAAAATATGAGCGAACATGTGATGGATTTCAATTTGATGTAAATCCATCTCAGATGTACCATGTGAATCATTCACAGTCATAGATTTTATTAGTCATAACTACTAGGTGGTCTTTGGAATGGAAATTCACAATAGTTAATAAGTTTCTTAAACTAATATCACACGTAGAGTAGTTGACAGAGTCGATTCATTTCCAATTTCCCGTTATTCAACTACCGTAGCGTTTGTTTTGGTAAAAAAAAAACTACACATTAACAACTATCCGAATTTGCTACGATCACTATGTGAGATATCAAGCGCCATAAAAGTAATGTCAAGCGATCAAGATACTTAAAAAAAAACCATTAACAAAAACTATAAGCCAAAAATATTAAAAGGTGGAAACAAAAAAAATATTTATCGATTTAAGTGCAAAACCGCTTGAGGCTCGGGACCGTTTCGCATACCTTTTGCTTCAGAGGAAGAGGAGGTCTGCTGAGCGATTTTCGGTTTAACGTTAAACGGGTCCCACCTATTGTGAATTCCTTAGGTCTGAAATTTATTTGACAGCACCAGTGTCTGTGGAGAATGGAAAATGGCGGAATGGTAGAATACATTACATTATGGATATAACTCACGGTTTGTTTTTGGCGGGGATCCGACAAACGTTATTGGTATTTAGGGGCATTTAACTATTAGGGGCAATGGCTTTTTCTTTTTTTATGGTGAAATATGAGACAGTGAACGCTATAAGAATAACTCGCCGACAGTGGGGTCGTTAGTTACGGTGGGAATTAATATTGTTTTAAGTAGGTTCTGACGAGACAAACCAAAAAAAAAACCTTATCCGGAGTCAAGTGCATGATTTTCTAAATAATAAAATAGTTATGTGTCAAAAAGTGGATACAAGAACGAACACTTACGAAAGGACTAAAAGATTTGTGTTAAGATAAAAGTGTTTGAACTGTTTTTTTTTAAATACCCTGTATATACATAAGTACGATGTTACTTAAAGTTGATATAACTGAAATACGATCTCGTTTTATGTTTATCATTTATTTATAGCAGCGCAAGTTGAAAAGTATTAATGAAAACCATAGAAATTTTCTTCAATAAAGAAAATATTTAATACCAGCTTTCTGTGACTTTATCTATTAAAATTTAAACAAAAAAAAAGAGATAATGTTATTTATAAATTTATATAACGTTGTTTAATATTATAAAATCGTTATTTACTATTTCCTTTGAAAGATATTCCTATAGTATTATATAAATATATATATATATATATATAATATTATATAAAGCGAAAATTTTGAATTTTTTATTGTTATGTTTATAGTGAAGAAATGAATTATAATATATGAAATGTTTTAAACAATAAATTTTGACTTGACTTAAGTTAATATTTCCTCATAGTTTGAAAGAAAGAGTTATTAGTAGTAGCACTATAATTTTTTATTTCAACGTATTCATGGTGATGATAAAATGATATGATAAAACCAACATTAAAATAGATGATTTGTTTAAAAAAATTATGAACAAATATTGTACATTTTGCATACAAATCTATATTGATAGAGAAGTATGACTAAGATCACAGATAGTTATTGGCTGCTTACAAACTTATCACGTATAAAAACTTACCCTCTTATCATTCAGCGTATGCACTATGTGTGCACAGGAAGTAAGGTGCCCGTACTTTGTTATGTCAGAAACATAAAATTCTATGACTTATTTATTTACTTTTAAAGTCATGCTCGAAAATAAGCATGGTTGATTTTTGGTCCGACCACTTCTTACCTACTAGTGAAGTAAAAAAAAGGTGGTAGTAAATAATCATGAGATAAAATACTCCTGTTGTTGTATAAAGAATCGTTAACTTACGTTTCGCTTTTTATATAGATTTCTAAATATTTTTTTATCATATTGATCTAGAAAACGAGTATGGTGACGTAGCAATCGAAACTTTGACCCAAAGAGATTTATTTTGCTTTAATACCAAAATTATAAACTGTGGTCAATATTATATATATACTAATAAAATTCTTTGTAGGGGCCTGTACAAAGGCCTTTTAAAAGGTTTATTAATTTTTTTTTCAGTTAATATTCGAAACATTTTTATTTATTTATCTTTGTTGTTTTCCCGCTAAAATAACTTTTATGGCATCAGTCTCTATGCTGTAGGGGTACATGATAGTTGTGTAGTTTAAATGAAACATTTTTATATAAAGAGATTTTTACGTTAGAAATAGGATATTAGGATATTTTTTGGTTGGAGGAACAAAACAATTGTAAATAAATTAATGAAAATAACCTAAGTATTATTAACTCTTTATTCTCTTGAATTGTCGAAATTAATATTACAATATTGAATGCGGGCTTCATATACAATCACCCAATTATTTTGCTTAACTTTACCACGACACAGTCACAAGAGTCGTATTTACGGTAACGCGATATTTTAATGGACACCTTAACTGCTGTAAAGTGAAATATAAAATAATAGTTGGCAATGCATAATAAATTGCATTAGATTTAGTACGTAATTTACCGTGTAAAACCAAAGCTCAAATATTTTAATATAGTGCCCAATACTAATCACATGTACCGTAATACGAAATCTCAATACATAAATACATAACGTGAACAAAAAAGTATAAACAAAATAATAATGCGCCAAGTAAATTTTTCACGACTATTTACAAATACTTACTTTAAGACCATTTAATTTCTATCTTCAAAAATATAGATATACGTACATACAAAGGGGCTACATTTATATATGAAGACAAAAATTGATCGATTCAGTTATAACTTATAAAAAATAACGGAAGTTGAATTTTTCGAACCAAAACTAAAATAAAGGATTTTTTTTTTTGTATTAAAACAAGGAGTATAATTAAATGTTACATATTTTTTAAACGATTATTGTTGGTACTATTAAAAATTATGACCATTTAAAATAAATACGAGTGCCTATTGCGGTGTTTAAAATATTTAGTCTATAAAATACTAGCAATATGGCAAGACAGCATTGCAAATGGAAGATGTATAATCTATATAACAAATTGCTCATTGTTTCATATGAATTATCTACGGTTCTTTATGAGTCAAAGAATAATAATGAACATTTTAAATAAATCACTGGGTGTATTTACGCAGAATTGTCAATATACAAAATTATGATCCAAATAGTTATGAATCGTAATGAAGAAAACGTTGTTTTAACAAAGAAAACTAATGGAATTTGCACAGTCCCATAATTCAATACAATTTGATGAAACAAATAAAACAGTGAAAAACAATCAAATGACAAGTTTCGATTTATTAAACGGATATAACAATTAATTTTCGTATACACACATGATTTTCAACATTATACCTTAATGCCACACAGTGTGTAAGTTCTACTTCTCTGATTAACTTTGAATCTGTTTTCTCATTGACAATAATTACGAACAATACTAAGTTAATTAAGCGTTTATAAACAAATACTTTAATGGATTTAACACGCTCAACTTTTCTCTACTTTATTTATACCTATGCATTATAATTTATAAAGTCTACTTACACCGATTACTTAAGTACATTTTGTTCGATTCACTTTATGATTTATTCTCAAATCGAAGTTAAAAGTAAGATGGGATTAATAATTTATCACTAATGACAACCTTATTCCGTAAGCATTCTAACACGAACATTATGTGGATTCTCTTTCTCTTTATGAAGAACTCCTCTAATTTATTATTGCACATACCAGACGGTAGCCGATACATTCAATGTAAAGTTACGTGATACCGTTAAATCGTAAATTACAGATATATTGTTTCTTCATCCCTATTTCAAGTGATACGGGAAAAATAAAAAAAAAATATGTAATTTAGGAGAACTGATTTTGACACAGAGAACAGAGATTGTAAACTAAGAATAAAATAAAATAAAGCGTTGATATATATATGTGGTGATGTCTTTATTAAGGGCCGATGAAATTTTAAATAAGACATATAAATTCATATGCAATATTATTCTTTATACTGGCATCTGACTAAACATATTTTTTATGAATACTAGGCATGTGACACAAATTTTCTTTTAACTATAGTAATAAAAAGTTTGTCACTATAAATCTATGCTTCTTATGATATCACGACATTTATTTCCCACAAACATTACGACGCTACTTTTTTGACGCGATAAGATAATGGACAGACACCTATTGCGATTGATTTATCCAAATTAAGCGAAGATTCCAATCATATTTACTTTAATTAAATTTCATTTAATCTACCCTGACATTATTTTACGTATAATGGGTGACTATTAACACTAAATATTAGAATACTAACTTCTGTTTAAGAATTTGCTTTAAATAAAAATTCTTGCATAAATAACTGTACGATGCTGATGCGATGCATGAAGTAACGGCCTCTGTGAATTATTGTTATAAATATACAATGCTAAATTATTTTGGCACAACATGGAATCGAAAGCGAATTGAAATTCCAGGCGCGACGACGTGTTAATTGTCTGAAAAATTAATCTGACTCTTGACAAAAAAAACGTGCGAATGGCCTGTAATTGAAGTGAAAGTAACATTAAGATCGGTTGATACTGACTTGTACCGCTTAGAGTTAAGGAATATTTCATATGTAGAAAAAAAGCATGAATTCTCCATTATGATTGTCCAAAAGTCGTTCACATTTGCATTGAAGTTGATTAAGGAAATACAACAAGCCGATGATTAAGTTAAATCTACTAAAGGTACACAAAGTGTAACTAAACTCTTAGGAAATACATTATACAAAGTCCATTCTATATTACCTACGTATATTACACTTAAGCTATTCAACGTTTAAAATTACATGTAAATTTTTATATTTAGTCACATTATTGTTTTTATATGTATCATTGTTACGTATATAATTTTTGAACATCGGATGATTTCGGATTCTCGGACGACGCACCGCACACGTTTGTTTACAGGTGTCCATCAAATACAGGTTCAAATCCATCTGTTGTTTTGTTCATTACTATCTGTATTAACTGGACAGCACCGTGTCTCTAGAATTGATATCAAAAAATATCTTGTAACTTTAATATTATTTACCTTTTGTTCTGAAGGCAGAAAATACAAAATTAAGACTCATTAAGAACAAGACTTATTAGCGATTGTACTTCGATACGTATTTTGTTACAAATACACGTTAAACGCTCTTATGGAATAATTATGTATTCTATATATGTTGATAGAAAATAGTATATAAAAACTAAAATGTTTAAACGAAATCAACAATTTACGAAAATAACGACGGAAGAAGATCACGGATCAAAATAATAAACCAACTCTTTCGAAATCAACTGACAATAATACAACAAACTTTACATTATTTTAAAAAAAATGTGACTCTCAAAACATAACAGCAGACAAATAATAAGCCCGCTAACAGCAGACAAATAATAAAATATACATCAAAATGTACATAATATAATATCTAATAATAAAAAAAAATATAACGTAATGAATTAGAGTAAGTGGTAGCAATAAATACTATGAGATTCACAGATTTTAAATCTTAACTAACAATACCGAAATCGTCTCGGAATTTATATGTAAACCTTAGGGCGACACTAACGCGTTTGTATTTTAGATAAAATATTATTGCAATACAAGGTGTGGTTATGGCAACAAAATAAATGCTTAAAGCACATCACCAGCCCGTCCACTAGCGAACACCGAGGCGAGTCTTTCGCACTAAAGGAACATTGATAAGAAGTCAAAGCGCCTCCACGAGGAGACGACGACACTCCCATGACATCAGCCGCAAAACATACAAAACTAGTGGATACGAAATGACGAACGCAGCGCGCAGCCCCCGTGGACCAAACACTTCATGTAATCACACTATGATACAGTACCAGTCAAGATTGCCTAGTGCGTGAGGCGGACGATTTACGTCGGAACCTTATTCACTTTGAGGAGGTCGTTGGAGCCCTTGTCAATGGGCATCTTCATTGGGTCGTGGTGATGGGTCACGTGGTGACCGTGATGCTGGCCCTCGAGTTTCGCTTGTTTCTCCTGCTGTTGTTGTTTCATTCTATCCTGCTCCTCCCTTTCTCTGCGTGCTTGCTCATTTATCTCTTTCACTGCGCGCAATTCTTTCTTTAGTTTCATTCGTCGGTTCTGAAACCATATTTTGATCTGCCTCTCCGTGAGGCATAGAGCGTGTGCAATTTCTATCCTGCGTCGGCGCGTCAGGTAATGGTTGAAGTGGAATTCCTTTTCCAATTCCAGAGTCTGGAACCTTGTGTAGGTTTGTCGACCCCGTCGCCGAGGACAGCCGTTAGGACCTGAAACCAAAAAAAAAATAATAACGAAATGTAATGTGCGTTTGAAAAAA
This sequence comes from Ornithoptera priamus, assembly GCA_029034505.1. Lineage (NCBI taxonomy): Eukaryota > Metazoa > Arthropoda > Insecta > Lepidoptera > Papilionidae > Ornithoptera > Ornithoptera priamus. The sequence continues at coordinate 4,365,903 of JARDWD010000331.1, forward strand.
ATTAATTTATATTAGTGTCTTAAATATAAATAACACACAAATGTTTAATGTTAGTAATTAAAATTTAATTTCGCTTTTATGTTCCATATATCATTGAAAGAGGCGTTTGTTTGGATTCGCGGTGCGAAGCCCCCATGCAGCCCATTAAATTTCACTTTATATCATCTAAGATTTTAATGGATCATTAATATTTTATAGCGATACTAAAGTTAATTTTCAATCCATTCGCTACCGACTGTGGTTAACCTTAAAGTTGATCAAACATTTAAAATAAGCAGAACACTTCTTAAAAACTATGAAATTGCCCAATGTGAAAAAACCAGCCTTTTAACTCCTGTATCAAAAAAATCTGTACGCTGCTTAAAAAAGTAACGGAAAGGGTTAAGGCCCGTTAATAGCCAGTACAGTAACAAAGGAACGTATTCTTAAAAGAAATAAGTACAAAAAGTCGGGGTTGAGTCAAAAAGGGTTGCGCAACTTTCTAATGCTTTGTAAGGTGTCTCTTTTATCCCGGTAAAGTTGTTTTCGGAGAATTCGTGAAAGTTTTCAACCCTTTACTCACATCAAGCTAAATTACAAAAGATCCAGGAATACTTTAAATAAATTTTCGTTTGTACTTTAAATTTATCTATTACAACAGAATGTGATCTTGTTTCACACATACGAGACGGACCTGTCTACATAGACAGGTAAATGCCGAGTGGAAGATACACCGGACCCAGGACTGGTTTTCAAGCCAGGTAATAAATAAGGTAAGATAAATAGCCTTCCCGACGTGTATTAAATTGATAGCGGACCAACAGCGGGCGCGGGAATGTTCATTCGTGCAGGATCGGACTAAGTTACCTGAATACTACATTTAGATAGATAAGATTAATACATGTACATTATCTTAATGTATCCATTAAAAAGAAATACAAAGTAAAACTTTAAAAAAAACTGCTGTTATTGTTTGCATTTTAAACTATAACTTTTATGTATAAAAACACTTTGTTATAATAATAATGAAGTAAGTAGCTTATTTTAAAACATTAAAATCTCAAGTTTGTTTGTACACTAATTGGACATACCTATTTAAATATAATTTTTAATTTAATTACTGTTGCTGGAGAGTGACTAGGTAGGTACCACCGCAGCGCCTATTTCTGCCAACAAACAGTACTGTGCAAACGTTTCGGAGTTCGGTTTAAAGGGCGTTGTGGTACTTAGTGAAAATACTAGAATAATTGCTCGAACTGGTAGATAACATAATATTTTTTTGCATTATTTATTTAATAAATCTATTATTACAATAAAATATTATCTATTATTTAATTGATTTATAAGGGAAACAAAATGGTTTAGATTAATGGAGGGTATTAAATCATTTAATCAATTTATCGTCTCTTATAACAGTTTCAATTGATGTATCTTAAACTAACTAATAAAATTTTATTGTAATTAATCTGAGTATTGTATCGGTGTGGAGATCTCTGTGGGGGAGGCACATGTCCACTGTTGGACGTCTATCGGCTGTAAGATGTAACTAATGAAGTAGCTCTAATAAAATCTCTATCCCGTAATTTTGTATCTGCTGTAAATTACTATAACTGCATTTTTACGAGCGAAATAAACATTTACGGCTCGCGCTGAATTCGACAAAAACTTGAAAACTGTTTAAAATGTCATAAACTGAAAATGATATAATTACAAGTGTGGTTAGAAGGGTACGTACGTAGACGGTGATGCGGCAGAACGAGACAGAAGAAGTCATTCTAATTTTAAAAAGCAAAGATGGAACCCAAAACACAATACACAAGTCTAAATAACACTATGAAAGAGAAAGGTCGTAAATAGTTCTTTGTGTCTTTTCAAAGAGATCCTTCGCTTTTATGCAATAAAGACTAAATCTGGGTGTGATAGGGGATGAGATAAGTTGTTTTCGTTAATGGTAGTAATATGTTAGCGAAGCAGGTTGGCCACCCTTCACACGGTCGCCATGACAACGAACGTTAAGGCACCTCCCGTCAGCTGGGTTCCATAATACTTTGTTGTGTTGTAGAGACGGGGCGGTTTGTCACTAGTACGTTTTACCTGTATATCTTTCGAAAGTCTTTTGTTGGTACTCCTTTCTTTTTTGGTCTTTCAAAAAGACTTTGGTTTTTTATAGATATTTATTCTTTATTGTTTAATTATATTTCTTCATATGTATTAGGTGTATTGTTTTTAAAGCTTATTTATTCTATTATAAATCTATAGATGTAAGTTTGCTAACCAGTAAAGTATTATAATTATGTTTAAGTAATCCTATTCTTGGAATAAACAAAAAAACTTCCAAAACGGACGCTGCTGCGTGTGTAATATATCTTTGAGAGGAACGACATAGCATTAATTAAGGGCGTAGGTACATTGTGAGTCGACTTCGGGCCGTCTATAAACATACAGCGACAAGTCCTGGCTCTTAACTTACGTCGTTTTTTTTCTTCGAAAATAAATCTCACGGAATGCTCGTGCTTATTTATTATTTTATTTAACTTTGTATCAAACTTGCTCGCCTTTGTATAAAACCAGTTCCCGAGTGCCTTTGATTAATGTGCCCCCGGCGGATTGGAATATTAAAAAGGTACGATTGTGAATTACAAGAGAAATACTGACCAGTAAGATGGTAATTTATAGAGCAGTCAAGATAGCTTCTGGTGACTGGTCAAGGTGTATTCATAATTGAAATAACTAAAGCTTTCAGACATTTTTGGTTTACTATAAGAGATGAGTATAAATTATTTCAGAGTTTTATATTCTATTCTTTTTATTTTTGACATGAAAGCGGAAATTATATCAATGTGTAATAATGCAAATATTTTATTGTTATTTAGTGTTACAATCGAAGAAAAATCGAGAAGTGAAGACAATCGATCGACATTAAAGAAACTTGAATAATTTTCTACTAAAATCTTCTCATAGCTCAAATTATGATTAACTTAAATATTTATATAAATATATTTTTAACTTATATCAACTTATTATTCACGAAAATTATCATAAATAGATAATACCTGTAGTAATTAATACTTTTTTTTATATATATATATATCGATGATTCAGATATTGACAAACTTTTTTAATCAATAAAAAATAGTGTTTGTAGTATAGTGATATATTTATTAAATTATGAATAATATATCTCCTGGAAATGTTTAAAAAAACACCTTTAAAATTAATTAAACTGTTTTGAAAAAAAAAGACGTTTACTGAAACCATGTTGCAAATTATTTCTGTTTTTCAAGATTAACACCTTTCGATCCTAATCATTTTTGTTTGCAGATGCAAATGCAAATGATTATAATTTACATTTTAAATGTTAAAACATTTAACTTCTTTTTATTTTATAATAACAAGCTTGAGTGTCAAAAAAAAGTTGCTAACAAAACATTTAATACTGTTAACTAAAAAAACACAGTATTTCACACATTTTCATGTAGTATTTCAAGTAATATCATTAACCCTTCTCCGCAAAGTTTTAGATTATACTGAACGATTACTTGTAATTAAATTTGAAATAAAAAGTGCTTGAAAAAAATAAATAATAACAAGTAGTTTAAAGTTCCAAGCTTTCGTATAGTAAAATAACATTAAACACGGTAGCTTATAAATCATGTAAAGCGAAGTTGAAAGTAAGGGATGCCGTATACTGCTTTTCTTTGGTAATATAACAATTTTTATGATGGAAGTAATTTTCGGCAATATATAAATAAATAATACTAGTGGTAGGTCTCTTTTGCCGGAGACTTAAGTATTACACCAATAAATGCCCCAGCAGCAGTGTTTTCTACCGCCAAACTTTAGTGTTTCTGGTCTTGTAACTAGTGACATGACTGCAGTAATGAGACTTAACTTCCTATATTCCAAAGTGAAGAACATAACTTGGTGTAGTGTGTATTATCTTAACTAGCGGTAAACATCATGTGATTAACCCGTTCGTTTCGACGCTTTATCGACGGATTTTAATTACTGTTGTACTTTGTAAAAGTTGTAATTTAATTACGAAATATTAAGGTTATATTAAATAAACTATTACTAAACCTTTTTACTTCAAGTCGACGACACCGGTGGTCATTTTGTCATAACTCGTAGGTTGTCGTAAACTCTGCCGTATTCGAGCCGCCATTTTAAAATAGAACTAGTGATGTCAAAAGTGGAAACTGTTGAATTGTTTTCGGATTTTGTTTGATACGTTTATCGTGTTTTGATGTGCTGTTTCCTGATGCTAAATTAATGCAAAGGTTCACATACCACTAGAAACTAATGCTTTAATTTACTAAAATTTAAATTTTTAGACTTGTATTATTTTCTCATGTAATTTTATATATTGTAATGTGTAAGAAAACGTAATATCTTGATAAATCTACTAAAGGTTTTTAAACATTATCTGTCACTGATACTGTGTATATACAAGCAAAATAAATATATTTAAAAAAAAACATATATGTACAGTAAGATGAAATCTTGTGTATCACGTTATTAAAATTGTAATCTTTTGATTTAGGACTTAAGATTTTTATCCTATTTAACAAATATTTGTTGTGTAATATTTTCTGTTATTAAATAATTTCTTCATAGTTCGTTAAAACTTCATAATTTTTAAGCTCTTTAAGAAGTAAAATATAATCTGTTAGAAGAGTATCTCAAAAGAAACTATGCAAAACATTTTAGTTTTTTTAACATTTTATAAGATAAATGGTACACAGTAACTTTACAATGATTTTCGTCTTCTGTCGATTCCACATTATATAGTTATACATAAGCATTCATATTATATCTATATTGTGAATAAAATCGCAGGATTTTAATGCTATGATACCAAAACCATATTCAAGTAAGAAATAAGTTATCAGTTTAATAAAAACATCACATTTGTGCATTTTATTTAAGCTTTAATTGGTTTCTTAAGTTGTATTTATTTCAACTGCAAGTCAATAAACAAAATAACAAAACATGTAGCAATGTAATGTAAAGTTCGAAATATAGATAGTTTAAACAAAAGGCAAAATAATTCAAAAAGGGCTATAATAGAAACGACGCATAATCTCTCTATATGCCAATAAAATCATCACAAATATGTTATGTGCTACGTTTTAGCATGGAGGCAATGTCCTGTACATTGCCTCCATGCTAGGGTTGATAGGCAAGGTGTAATCACGTGATTGTAAGCGCCACATTGGACGATAGACTACCAGGTGGGCGATATGGTAAAGATAGCAGGGAATCGTTGAATGCAGGTATCATCGGACAGGTAGCGCAGGAAATCGTTCGGAAGGCCTGTGTTCAGCATTGGATGATAATAGTTAGAAATGATGCCGATGGAATAAGCTTGCAAAAGAATGTCTTGATGTGATTTTTATTCCAAACGATTTCAAAGAGCAAGTTTTATGATACAGATCTTTATTTATTATTTAATTAAGATTGTGGCAACCCTAATGCTTCGTGTGTAGCATGGCTACAGGAACAGAAGCGAGTCGAAGCAAAGCGATCTTTGATCCGCGCTTCACTGACGTCACGATTTATTCATCCCGCCGTAACAGCGGCGCATTGTGATAAGTCGTTGCCTAACCAATACAAAAACGTTAATCAATCCACAGTTACTCTTTATAATGTTGTCGAAGGTTAAAGGGTTAAATAAACATGTACGATAATTTTTTTTTATATTAACCTTACTTTTTATCTACTTCTCCAACAATTGACAAACAAATAAACAATATCAGTTGAATTCTTAACATTATCAAACTCTCAAATCTTTTCAATGCAACACGCGATTCTTATATGTATTTAAATCTGTTAGAAAATTTGTTCACATGTTAGCATTTCTAAAACATTAGAATTGTTATATTTTAAGTTTAATCAATAATTTTATCAGACTGCACTGAAACAGTATCGAGCTTAACCAAATAAGGTCAGCAAAACATTATGCACATGTATTTTCTCAGCACATAACACGCGATACTTGAATGTAATAACGTAGCTGCGGTTGCAGCCGGACGGACAAACGAACTAAGAGCAGACAACTTGATTTAGTGCGACAAGGGTTAACGCTCTCAACATCCTTACATGTTCAACAACTTAAAACAAAATAATGAGTTTCATCCTCGCTATCTTTTCTCGCCTTAAAGTAGATTACACAAAAATGTAACTTGTACTGCAACGTATAGAATTAACTTGAAATTTAATAGCCAATCCAAAACTGTAAACTAAAAAAGAATTCGATGTACATAATATAAGTAGAGCAATTTGCTTTAGAAAAAACCTCTTATAAAAAAGGAGTTGACCTATACTTGAGGAATAAATTATTCAACTTATTTAAGTTATACACAGATATTATTTCGATGTATATCCAATGTGTTCGCATTGCAAGATTTATCTTACGACTTGATATCAACAACATTTACTCGATTCCTGATCCCATTTGGTGTGTAGACGATTTATGAGCGCGCAAGGAACACGTAAATACCCGTCGGATCTTGTTAGATAGAGCCACTTACTGCGATAAAGTAAGAAATATCGCTGTTAATTTCGTTAGTGGTCCTTACTGAAACGTTGCTTAATTTTTAACAGATCTCAATAATCGAAAAGGAATTAGTCGATTTTGGTATATTACAGAAGCTGTTATAATGTGAAGATAATAACGAACATGATTAACCTTTATAACTTGTCCATGCGATATTTTAATATCTATTATACATGATGCATATTCGGTTTGTGATACATGTATAATATTTTAGATAAAATATTATACATATATCATAAATAGTCGAAGTAATAAGAAGTCTTGTATCCAACATCGATACACAGATTGATATTAATAAAATAATCAATCCTTTTAAGCATAAACAGAGGCACATAGAAATGCAGATCAGTGCACATTTACGGCAGAAATGAAACGCTATTTACTGCCAAACAACCATTATACATTGTGCGTTATGTCGACTATTATTGAAACTGACGACTTTATCCGAGATAAACGGGTCGCGCGATATCTCGCCTGACACGTAATACTCGATTTAATTAGCATGAATGTTTCCATTATTGATGTACCCACATCATCAACAACGTATGTCTGCTCATAAGCGTTTGATAAGCTTAAGCACAAACAAATACCTGTGCACCCTGGAGAACATAACGTTATGACGTGGAAGGATCCCCACTTTAAAAGAGTATATATCCAATAAGAATAAGAGGGAAACACACATTAACAACGTTGAATATGTACATAGATATATTATTATTAACAAAATAAAATAGTTGGTTAAAATTGGATGAGAGATGACTAAGACCACGGTCATTGCTTGGCATTGATTAAAGTCTATATTCAGCTGTGGATGTGGAGTAAAGATGATCATATAACAATAAAGTAAACAACTTTTTTTTTCATATAAACAATGCGAAACTGTTTTGTTTATTTTTAATATATGTATATGAGATCCTCTATGTATAACCCACAAAGAAAAACACTAACATCTCCATAATAATCATATAGCAGCAATAACAATTTAAATTATATATAACTCCTTCGCTTTATTCAGGTACAAAAATGACATTCCGGGGCAGTATCCAATAAATTAGTTTTTAACGCACTTAAAAGGAATGCGGTGAACTTAAAAGCGGTGATATCTCTCAAAAAGCGTTGTAGATCACTGTCGGAGGTCGTAGAGGCGTTCTCGGTAGCGGAGAGGGAACCCGTTTGCAGCGTGCACAATGGCAGCAAAATGTATATATATCAGCATTAACTCGCGTTGCAGCAAATTGGAGTCATGCATTGACCCTAGGGAGCAGCGACGACGTGAAAAAGGTCTTAAAGCTACAATAAAACGTTTGTTTGCTTCGTTATCTCTCATAACATATTTGATTCATCAAAATTCAATTTTAGTCATTCGCAGCTAAGGAAATGATATTAATTTTTTTTCTTCCTTTCGCTGCTTTCTTTCTAAGACAACGGAAAAGCAGCAGCTTTTAACGTAAGAGTCGTGAATATAAACTTCCTAGAAGATAAATATTCGCATCATGTTATCAATGTTTGTATAAAAACGTGGTTATGAATAACAAAAACGTTAATTCTTTTAATTAATTGTTAGAAATATAATGTTAATGAAAATGTTAGCTATAAAAGTTAAACCGTTTTGACTGTTTTAAAAATTTATATTCTATTCAATTATACGTTTTCACTGAATTTATTTATTTCTAACAAATATCCTGATAACAATATATCGATATATCATTTAAGCCCCTAGTAATTATATGTACTTAAATTTATAGACAATATTTACGACCTGTTTAGCACTGACCATTTGAATGTATGTGGTCCCGCGTCAAGTTTGTTTCTTTAATGACATCTCTATACATAGAGTGTAGAGTCATAAAACACAACACCTACGCTTTAAATACATAAGCAGCTATAGAAATCCGTCTACGAGACATTAAGTGTCAGTTATAATTAAACACATTGTAAGTGTGTGTGCGCCAATCGCCAAGTCTCAGAAAGTACAATTATACAAAGTCAGCACAGGATGTATCTACAGTTATGCCGAAATTGTATTTCCCGTGCGGCTGGACGTGGCGCAGATCAAACAGTGCTTTAAAGCGTGGACGTAAAGCTGATTTTTGTTGCAAATTTTCACGTTGAATTTTCAGCTGAGCTTCTGTATTTAAGCTACGTCCTGAAATACGTACATAAGCAACAAATGAGTGCAGTCGGTCTGCCGCCGACTGCTGCACTCAGCTTAATTAATTTCTTCTCCTGATGTTTTAATTAAGGAATAAGGCTGAATATTTTTAAATTTAACCTTGGCATAATTATACGCGTTAATTAAAAATAAAAACATTGTAGATTTTTATGATTCAATTGAAAGGCTTTTAAAAATGTTTGCATAGATGAATTCATTCTCGGAAGGTGTGTTATTTCGGCAATCAATGGGCTTACTCTGCGTTAATTTTCTTACGTCAATGTTTATAAAAAGGGTACACGTGTTAAAGCAGGGTACAGGATGTTTAAAAATACAAATTGCTTTACTAAGTACTCGATTCATTTCCTATTAGATATTATTTGTGTTTAAAGATAAGCTGGTTCGATGGAGGTGAATGCTTACGGCTTAAAGCGCATTATTTTGATAATATATTGTGTAGTGGTCGTAAGTCGTCGCGAGAGAAGAGGGTCGTTTTATTTTAGAAAATGACTCCATCAGTCACCGATAACGTTTTCGAATGTCTTGAAAAAAAAACAGTAACGTTCAGTATTATATGCCGCGTACGATTTCGGAGTAACTAAATATTGTTGAGACGCCTCCGATGGATATTCCACTGACATTATTGCCTGTTATACGTTCTGGTGTGAAGGATAGTCGATTTAAATACTTTATATTACGTTTTTATTTTTGAAACCGCTTTAAACTTGTGCTCTCTTTTATTCATATTATACGATACCACTAATCTAAATAACTATGCAAAAATATTGATATTCTAGGAGAAAAGTGTTATATATACATGAGATTTATTAAAATATTGGTAGATTTTTATGTTTCTGTATCAAATATTAAAATTAAAATTCTTGAGTGTATTATATAAATATTAATTTAGATTTCTCAGTCAAATGCGGTGTTACAAAGGATTTAGTTCTGAAACTGTAACTATATGTTTTGTAAAAGGGACAAAGAAACTAACAGTAACACAGTATCATTTGATAGTACATCAAATTATAGAAAAATATAGATATTTTTGTTCTATAAAATATATATAATAAAGTGTTGCGACTTTCATTACAGTTTAATATTTAAGCAATCGAAAAAATCTCACTGAATAAAGAACAACTATAAAATTAACTGATTCAAAAATGTCGCTTTGCGGACCGTTATGGAAATCCGATTTAATTAAAGCTTTAACTCATTAAACATTTTAAAGTTAATAAAACCTATAAATACGATTACATTTTGTTTTCAAAACATTAAGACGGAGTTTTATCTAAAGTATGAAGAAAGCTTTAAGTCTCGAGCCTTTCAACGAAAAGAGAATAAAGTTGAATAAACAGTTTCACGATGTTCTCTTTTATCGTCCAAAGTTGTAATAATTGAATGCCATAATCGAAATAACTGAATGAAAAGATAATATTTTAATGCAGTTATCTGTTCATAACAATTGTTATAAATATAAACATTCATTAACAGTTTTTACGAGACGCGATTTAGTATATAAATTTTCGATAAATGTAGTACATAGATTGATATGTGGACTGATCCAAATCGAATAGCTTAAGCGGTTAATTGACCTTACCAAACGGGTTTTGCGATTTAACGGTCATTTTACAATCATGAGGAAATATTCATATACTCGTAAATCCTTACTTCACTTTGTATCCTTTTCTGACATTTACTGCTTGAATATCTATTTAATTGGTTTAATTTGTATGTGATGAATAAATATTTTAAATTCAATAAAACTATTACGCGACATGTTAAAAACTTACGAGTCTTTACAAATAACGCTATTGTTTAAGTTTTTAGTATATTATGAAGTGTCAATGGATAGAACGAAGTTAAATTTATCCTATATCGTAATGTTTTGTCATCAGCTATCAATACTGTATTCGTCAAGTGTGGCAATAAGGAAATTGTTGGGTAAAATAAAGTCGTCGTGCCCGGAATTAAACATCATAATCGATTGATGCCCGTAGGCGTGTACAATCGCCTCGCTTCAGATACACACGGGCCGCACAATAAAAGAGCTTTTAAAAACATCGAGGCTATCTCAAACGCTCGCGTTACTCGTTGTTTTGAAAGCACATAGATCGTTCATGGCTACGTTTCCAACGAAGTGTCGACTTCGGGTTACGTTTAACGCCGTCACATGAATCTCCTACTCGGATGTTTGGTCCGTACGCGCGTTCATTAACATTTTATGACTGATACGAGCAATAAAAGTGGAATAAGACGCATTCAACGGGTCATACCGTGTGATAGACGCACCGACTGGCACACTACTAGCCGTTCCGTTATAGCCTATAGTCATTCGGAATCAACGTTTTCTTATTCACTGAACGGCATTTATTGCACATTTAGTAAGTTATGTAGATTTTGTTTGCATTACGCACGCGAGAGCCAATATAAGCCAATGTTATTTTAAGACGGTAGTTCATCCGCCTACATAATCAAAACAATGTTGAATATGAACAAAGATTGCATGAAATATTGGCGTGAACTGAAGAAATTGCCAACGTAAACGAATATGAAGTTTTAATTGGAGTCAAATCGCTGGACGCTGCGTTAAGGCGATGCAACGTCATAATTGCTTCATCGTGTCGTATTTGAGAAACGTGTTTGTTAATCTATTGCGGGTGATAAATATACAAGTCCAATCTGCAAAAAACTCAGTGTTTGTAGGAAACAAGAATGATCCTTATCATTCTCATTTTTTATGTCGACATCATTTAATTAAGCCGATTGTGAGTGCCAATATAACGTGCCATTTATCTTTTGTTTCACAACGTTATTATACTGAATTGACATTCAAAGCCAGGTGAAGATGGGTTGAGTACCATCTGTCAGTAAATCCGATTGTCCGCACTTCGCTCCCAATAGCACCCACCCTATCCAGATAACATAAAGTCGAACAGATCAGGGGGCGCGGAAGGTCGTAAACTTTTTTAGAACGTCTCCCAACAAAACGCGAATCGTAAAAGTAATTGGAGCCCATTCATATTAATAGACATTTACGAGGTCTCCATCATAAAATAGAGATTGTCGTCGCTCTAACGCAATACCAGCGGCTGAAGGCAATCTGTGATTTCTGTGTAAGTTCGTTTTGTAACTTGCAGAAATAATATTTAATACGAATAAATCATAGAGCGCTTGTCGTTTTATAGTTATTGAACAAAGAATCGTTCATGGGGATACTTTGGTATACCGTTGTAAGCTAATCCTTTGACTAGACGTAATAAATGATTTCTTGAATGAATAAGCGAACCAGTGTTTCACGCTCAGATTCAATATTTGTTCAGATTTAATAAATGGTAAACAAATGTAAGTTGTGCTTGTATACTAGATAAAAGTGCTTGCTAATATAATTTATCTAATGACTGATAAATCATCGGAGTAGTGAAATTATAGTCGCATCTGTGATGTTAAGGCAGCGGGGAATACGCGAGTCTTATTGGGGATTACGAACAAAACAAGATATGACTTATCCATCTATACATCGTCTTCAAAATGATAGATAAATGGAGGGGCCATTAGGCTGCGCAGATGTCGCCTCCGCACCTCCTCCGGGATGTGAGCAATTTTCCTACCCTTAGCTTGATTCGATCCCGAAAGGTTTTCCCCGGATATTTATTATTATATCTTTATTAACGTTTCACGTCGTTTATTTCGAGTCAGAGTAGGTTTTTCTTTTACGCTCGTGACAGCTTTGTGTGCCTATTTTCCAAAATTCTTGAACGAATGCGCATAATTAACACCAATAAAATAGTCTATATCGTACTACGTTTATTGCTTTATTTAAGATTTATAGATTTAAATATTTTTTTTAATCACGCCATGATATATGTATGTAGAAATGGAGTAGAAATAAATTTTAGTTTCATAAAAGTATTTGTGATAATAAAATCTGTAAAGTTGTTGATATATGAACATACTTTTTTTGAATATTTAAGTTTTCATTATAAATTGGTCAAAATTTTGTTCTCCTACTCTATTTATTTATGTAACATTTCAAATGCTAACGCAATATCGTAACGTAATTTAAAACGAATTAGTCTCCCCTCTGAATTTTCAAATTTGTATACTCTCGCGCCCCGTTCTTAACGCACCTATATTTTAAAAACAAAGGGTGCTACGTGTACTATTTTATAATTTTGCTTCGCTCTCCCCCTAACTTTTCCTTTGTGCAAATGTTACCGAGCAAACCCTCTAATGTAACGGTAGAGAGCTTCCTCGTAAAAATTGCAGGTGTATTTTTACGAAAACATTGTTTACCTTCAAATTAGCCACTGTCGTTTAAAACTAACAATTTAATCTCTAACTAGTAGACTTCGTTTTACAACTTTTATACTAACTTAACTATATACAAAACATATTATATATTTATATATAATACAAAACATATTATATTTATATATAATATGTTTTGTAGTGCTAGGTTTCTTAAAATAAATAAGTCATATTTTCATTCATAAAATATCTTCATGTTGTATAGAGAACATTTCATTTACAGATTAAGTACTTAATTGTATTATTTAAGATAATATTAAAAATATTACGTGTTATACTAGATATGTAATTAATAACTTTTAGATTATTGCACAGCTAAATAGATAATATTATGTCACAACGATTATTATCTTTGTATCCATTTTACTAATCTGTTGATTATTGTATTGAATAAATAGGAGAAACTTGATAAACACAGTTTTTCGCTAAAATAGAAGCAAATATCAATCGTTTAATTTTCCCAGCACATATTGAGAGGATCTTCTATACATAATGCATTGGCTAATCTCGAAAACGGGCGCAGATGACATTAAGCTCGCCCCTTCCCGCCAATACATGATTTGACCAACATGGCCTCCGCTTGGGGTTGCAAGTTATAATTATTACCAGATATTTTATAACGATAAATGGAATAAAAAAAAAATCGAACAATTAAAATAAGCTTTATTTTGACTTTTTTTTAAACATATCTGAGTACAGACCACAAATTTATTAAATGTATAATACTAATTCATATAAGTTTCGTGACTAACAGCAATGTTTGTATTTAATAAAAATTTAAAAGCCCCATCTCTGTTTACTTAAACACCTAAAGTTACTGATAATCAATCTTCAAATATTAACTTTTACAAATTTTAAAGTAATAAAATAGATTATAACAAATTTAAAACAACTAAACGTATGTTAAGATAACATTGCTTACTCTTATATATGGATCAGTATTTCAGCAGAGAAAATCTAGATTAACAGCTTGTGTACAGTATTAGAAGATAAGAGAAAAATACTAAATTATATTAATTCTTTTCTCACTTCTTTGTTGGATACAGTTTGGGTAGGTACAACCGCAGCGCCTATTTGTGCCGCTAAACAATAGTGAGTAAACATTACTGTGTTCCGGTTTGAAGGGCGTATTAGCTGGTGAAATTACATTGGCAACGGTATTTAACATCTTATGTCTTAGACACAATGTGGTTCTACGCAAGTCATCTTAACTAGCGGCACTTTTAATGGGCAGATGTATCTCTTACCACCAGATGAAGGTCCGCTCGTCTCATCCCTTTGTAGAATATAATTTAAATAGGTAATGACAATGATGAAAGCAAATTGAGTACAAAATATATTTTTTTTTAAATTTTGATTAGTTGTGTATACAAGTACTCATATTTGCTATATGGGTATGTACCGGTATATATGTAGTGAGTGTAGTGTACAATTAGTAACCGCTGGTCGAGGCGTGGCGTAATGCATGAAGGGGTTGTATGCAAATTGATCGAGCTATGCAAACGGTGGCCCCCCGACAGCTCTCGTTAGCCGCACTATTCTGCACTTATTAATTCAACTGCGTAATTTATGGCGGTTAGCTGCATCGGCTGGACGAATAAATTGTCTTAATTGAAAGTTAATGCGGGTCGACGGATTTAGGAACGCTGCGAGAATAGTCAACCTCCGGACGTTTTGGTTTACTGAGGCGGGGCTGTTAGAAATTATGTGTATTGTTATTGGGTGTCAGTGAAATTGGTAAATTTAAGATACAGTCATCGCAATAATTGATTTCGAAAGATTTAGAATCTAAAGATAATGAAATACCGGCGGCAGACCCCTCTTGCCGGAGGCCGTCTAAGGAGGTACCACCGCAGCTCCTATTCTGATACCAAACAGTAGTATAAATATTACTGCTTTCTGGTTTGGAAGGAGTTGTAGATAGTGTAAATACTGAAGTAACCAGCATATATAGAACAAGAACAATGTAATAAAAAAAAGTAAAACAATTTTCAAATTTGTTTTACTTTTTTGTTGAGGTACGTGGTGAACCCAGTTTAAATTATCATTAAAAGAGTATGGTATTAACTTTAAATAAAATTAGATCATACTATAACGTTAATGCTAATTTTAAACATATTTTTGCATTGAATATATTATGAAAATAATATACGAATTAGTATATATATTACATAAATTAGATAAACGAGAACGCGAAACTTAGTAAATTTCATTGTTATTTTACAAAAGTTATTTTTATCAAATTTAATGTGTTTATTGCTTGTTTGAGACAACACAAACGGACTATGTTATCGTCGTTGGCTGGTTTTAATTACTTGAGTCGTGTACAAGGGGTCTGATGCTCCCTTAAGTGGCGTGTGGTGGAGACTCGTGCAGTAATGTGCCAGTAAACTATAACACTGCCGCTTTATACTGTAGATAGGTGTTAGTAATTAGTTTTTCGTGTCTCATCATATAAATTAATTTTCGTTATTTTCTATGCGTACAAAATATACAAGCATTTTAGGATATTTGAGTATCTTAATATTATTGAACGTATACGGATATATAACGATTGAATAATTTGTTAGCTTCCAATTTGCTTCGTAATCAAATTTTATATGCATAACGAGGCCTCGTAAATAACAATAAAATGGAAAATATCTGTGCGCAATTATGCCGCCCTTATAATTCTAAAATGCGCTCAACATCCCCTCTTCACCCTCTAACGATATTAAAGTCCAGTGATTAAATATCGTCTCTCTCGCATTCAGGTCGCGTCTTCGTTAAGCGTCCGCCATTTGTTACTGAGTAATTATAATTAAAAATTAATCCGGCCGGAAACGTTTAATTTCTTATTAATGTGCAAAAATAAATGACATACTTAAAATATTTGGTATATAAAAACATTTGTAACGTAACTGTTGGACTTGTATAGATCAATTACCTAAGTACCTAAGCGTACATATCTATTTATTACTAAAATTTTAATACACTAAATTTTTTTTTTATTATTAATTTAAAAGACAAAAACATATATAACTTGTTCGTGTAAAAAGGATTGCAAATTTTCAGGCTAAAGTTTATGATATCTTTGTGCTCTGTCTTTAGGTGGAGAAACAAGCTCTCTGTTGTTCTATTGAGCGCTAGCCGTTCTCGTTCCCGGTCAAAATGACCCTAAACATTTTATTTGCTAACATCACTATTCCCGTAACGCGCAAGACTAATCTTGAGCGGTCGTTTGAGGGGCGTTTTCGCACCAGTTTCTCTATAAACATAGTTTAAAACAGCTCCGCGAGGTTTGAATATAACATTCCAGAACTTGTTTCCTCCCATCGCGAACCGCATCACATACATCGTCTCTGATGTGAGTTCCCGCACGCTACGTGAATATTTATAGACCTAACGTATAAGTTCGCAAATGTAACGAATCCCAAATTTATTGCCAATCGATTAGCACCCTTATGTACCCTCTGCTGCTTTATTTAATTGAAGCGTTCCCTAGATTGGATTGTAGGTGAGCGCAACCACTGAGACCCCAAAAATGTAATTATCGAAAAAGGTCTGCTTAGTTACGCAAATTTATTAGCGAATCTTTAACATTTTATGTAATTTTCGAAAAAAAAATCGTACATTGTAACATGTCGTGTCAGGTAAGAGAACATAAGGTACCTGTGGTACTATGTCCATATTCCCACGTCGACATTCTCCCGCATGTAAATATGACACCCCATAAACTGAATGTTTTATAGTGTTTCACTATCATTTCAATTTATTTTGGACACTTTTGTCTACGAGGGTGCACGATTTTTAGGGGTGAATCTATAGTTGTTATTATGTCGCATTTGGGTGCTTATGTCAAAAGATACCTTTACATGACAGGTAAAACAAAATATATAACAGTTTTCGACACATGAAAAAATATTTACCTGCGCAAATAGGTTTAGGACGTTTTGTAACTAAGAACTATTATTCATATATATTTCAGGTTAATAGAATTAGTCCGTACAACAAATAAAGTATAAGCAATGGGAAAACAGTGTGGAAACTTGAAAAATTTGCGCAGTGTTTGCTATTTATCAAGCACACGCGGGTCGATATCGGGCGGGAGCCGTTTTCCCGCATTGTAATCCGTTGTTTGGGCCACGGTATCGAGCGAACTTACAAAATATTCTGATCTCGTAGCGATGTAACGCCCTCTGCCGCCGGCCCTCGCTATTTATACCTCTGTTATTGGCACTTCTTCAATGTCAGACGCACCCTGCGACTATCCCCTGATCCCCTTAGCTCCACGGATGCCCCCTGGTATCCCTAAACATACATTACGACACACCGCTCGAATACTAAGGGCGTCAATGGCTTACATAAAATTATATCAATTGCTTGGATTTTATTCTCGAAACATAATTTCGGAATTAACACTTCCCTATGGGTTGAATGAACTTCCGACTATCTAAAAGGAAATCTATTTTCCGTTTAACTGTAGTTTGTTTGGAAATAAAAAACAAAGGTTAGTTGTTTTTATGAAAAGATTAATATTCCTTTTATAGTATCAGCATAATCCGGTAGATAATAGCAAGCATTGAGTAATATAAAAAATGTCTTACACTGGTTGCATAATGCGGTTTTAATTACTAGGTTTACTAGTTGAGAGCATATTATGCGTAGGATGCAATTCCTTTCATATTTTAACTGTTTATTCTACTAATTATCATGTAATCTTTAAGAAAAATATATAAGCTTAATATAAAAGTCATATTAATAATAAATTATTTAGGTTCATGGAATAACAATATATTTGATGGGATTTTTAATATTTTATACACAAAAAAAATATTGCTAATTCATAAACCTCTTTTATAATCAAGTTGACGAAATACACAAAAATGTAAATATAATGTTGTATTTAAATATTATATGTATAGGTAAGTAGATAATTTGAAAACAACATAACCATCAACGTCTCGAGACGTTGGAAGTCTTGATTTATGAAGTAAAGTTGCGTAGATTTTAATTATAATATTCAAAAATAGGTATATATGTATGTATTATCGTAATATGTCAACATTTTCAAGTACAGGCAAGTTATTTTACTTCTCTGCAATACGATGTGTAAATAATATGAATTCAACAACGCGATGGGTGGTTACAACAGTAATTAAACAACTCTTGATTATAATTTTCCAACGGTTTATTTCCATAAAACCTATGCGTTACGAGCAAAGCTTGGATAAAATCCATAATTCATGCATGCAAAACCGAGGCAACTGTGCAACGATACTGCAAAACGCCGTTTAGATAAAGTCATTAAGTAAGCTAAATATTATCAACGAGGTAAAAAGAGCGTTCTTGCATCGAAAGGCACGCAGGCGGTGGATTTCAAAAGAAAAACGCGTCAAAAATTCTCGGATCGTACAATTATAAACTTCTCTACAATAAAATCACATGTTAATTTCTTATTGGAGGAGATTAAATAACGTAAACGTCGTATTTATTGGACGCAAACGTACGCGTTATTGGAGGAAGAACAAAGCGGGCAAGTTTCTATAAGTTCATTTACTTAAATTTTTTTCTCTCTCGATACGCAAGTGGGCAGATGTAAATTTCTTCCTCACACGGAACTATGTTAATTATAGAAGCGTTCGTAATTATAATGGGCGAGCTTGGGGACCATAAAACAACGTAGAGTCATTAAAAATTCTGTTTGACATTTTAATACGAATACCGCGTAATTTTAGGAAGTGAATATTGAAATTATACCTTGTACGCACCTATTAATTCACTTTTTTTTCGTTTAGTAAATGTGCTCGTAGATTTGTTTTTAAGTCTTTCGAAAGATTTAAGAAATTTAATTTGTCATCAACATTCGCTTAACTACGCCATTTATTCTCTTATTATACTTGATTACAAGGATATGATTGTTTTATTTATTATTACGATTATGTCATCACTGTTAACGTCGTAATTGTAGAAGAAAAGAAAAAAAGGAACGGTTTTTTACCATTATTACGGCAGCTACATTTGCAAACTTGCTTATGCACTATAGCTATATGTATATGATATAAATAACAATTTAGTTTGTTTTTAAGCAGTTCTTTCGAAACAGTAACAATGGAAGCAAAAACTGTAAAATTTTCTTTTAAAATCTTTATTATCTAAGTGTACGTCATTCTGCTCTGCAAATGTATTACTCCAGGTGAAAACGTCCCCCACTGGTTGTATATCAAGATGTGTATCTCAGATTTACGCGGCGAGCTCTTCGCGATTGTATCTCACAGATTAATGCACACGAGTCGCATAGAGCGCCTACCCACAGCCTCGTAATATAATTCCATCCCTTTATCTTGTAATTTATTCACCTTAACGACGCGCGGCTTTATTTTTTATTGTTTTGCGTTTGATTGGACTGCTTGTACACTTTTAGGTAAATATTTCCAACGTTTATCTCTAGTAATGAATACGAATATCTTCGCCCACTGTTTAAGTTACTGTCGAACGTAACAGTCTTAATTGGCCCGAAACGATCATTAGGTGTGTCTTTTAGAACGAACCCTGAGAACCCTTTTAGTGGTTAGCTGAATTGGATTAAATTGATAAATATCGGATTTACGAAAATGAGCATTAATTAAGTACGTAGTGTACACAGTTTAAAGCTTGCAATAAAATAAATGGTTGCATATGCGTCGAAATGTTGCAGTTATGTTGCAGGTGTCATAGTTCAACGTGCGTTTATTTTCTTTATGGCCCCGCATTGCAAGTTGCCCGAAGGCCGTAAATCACCTTCGAGCCTGTCGCCCGGTTTCCTCGAACGTGTGTAAGTGGCCAACTCTGGTCAGCGAGCCAATTTGTTTTTATTGAGACTACCCTCGAGTTATGCAAACTGGTAGGAAACGCTGAGCTCGCTGTAAACAAACACGACTTCGCCCAGCAATCGCTGATCTTCGAATGTGTAGCCCTTTCTCACGCACGTTATTAAAATCCTATCAACTTTACGGATCACGATACAATGGCCGTTACAACCACGTCCACCTATAATCTCGAAGCGAATGTTTTCACAAGCTCTAGCGTTCGGCCTCCAAAGCCGTGATCAGAGATGTGTAAACAATACTTAACGTTAATAGAGATATAAATTGTAGACATTTCATTTAATCCCTTTGTGAGGTATCGACACCCAATATATTACGAGATTGCCCGCTATCGGCACGAGCACGCCCCATATTCAGAACTTGTGGACTTTCATACATTGCCCTTCATACTGTTTGTATCTTAACATTAGATTAGACTTCACAAACGTCGATCCTAAGTTAACATTACTACGATATACGTGCAACCTTATAAATTCAGCTGTTTATACGTTCTCTACGATCGTTTTAACTAATGTAGCGTTGGATTTCATATAATAAACTGTCTAGAGCAAAGCATTAGTATTAGTATACCTACGCTACGATTCAGCTCATGATAGACAAATAAAATAATTCGAAGTGGCGCTTTGGCAGACGACATGGTGGTACTGATATTAACATAACGTAGTCGGCGTAAGCGGAGTAAACTGAGCAGCGACACAAAGTTCGTCGGACTATTGTACAATGCCTCCGTTCACATTGGAAAAGCAATTGAGTAACATGGCAGAGCGCATTATACAGAACAGTATAAAGATAAAATTACAAAGCTACCTCGAAGTAAATATATGCATAAGAAATTTTTCAATCAAGTATATGATTTTGCAAACAAATTATTGCCAATCTAGCGAGATCCGACTGTGAATATTCAATTGCATTTTATTTTGGGTCAAAGTAACTCGCGTGACTGTCCCTTTAAATATTCATGTTATTTGGCTACTTCTCACGATGTACACGGTAGCTATAATTTGTTTGTGTTTAAATTGGTAATGTAATTAATAAATAATCAATATCATCTTTAACCTATAATAACTAATAGAATACACATAAATGAAGTTAAAACGTGAGCTGATCGGCTTTGAAAATATACTACAAGGAACTATATATGTGTATAAATGACTTTCGAGGTTGATATTAGAGTGTTTGTGTGTTAGGTAATCTCTGCGTCTTTTGTTCTCGTTCTACTGGGATATACTCGGCGGTCATGGAACAAGGCGGCGGCCGCATTGAATGCGTTCACTAAGGTCAGTTCGGTAAGAGATGGGCTGCGGGGTTTGAGCAGTGATCAAGTTACCGTTTGAACTATTCTTGCATTTGTGATCTACCAGAATTTTTGGTTAAACGGAGTGTCAGTTTCGGGTCTTGTTCGTTGTTTTTCCTCTCCGTCCGGATTATGCACAATGGAGGAGCTCCGAACTAGCCAGAAAACCCTTCTTTATAACGGAGTTATGAAGAAAGGTTGTTATGCTTACAAGTAGTTACTCTTTTGGTCGCTTGGTTGGTTTTATTTTTTTTATTGTATATGTAATTTATTTCCTTAATTCAATGAATTCATGAATCCAAAGGAACTCATTGTAAGGGTTCTTACGTTCCTTTTATCATAACGAATGTTATTTACTTCTTTTTTATGATAAGACCTAGATTTATAACAACAGTCACCTAATGTGTTATATAATTTGTAGGTAAACATAATTTTAACACTTATTCTAATAAAAGAACAAACTTTAAGTAGAGTCCAACAGTTAGCTTCGATTTCACTTGAATTTAAGTAACAATGGAGAGGAAAATTGTGAGGTACGATCGAATCTCTTAAATTATGTTTTTCTAGAAAATAATTAATTTCTTAGAAAAGGTAACTAAAAATACTACTTTATTACTTTACATCTATTTTTATTTATATTGATAGTTTGCATACATAAATTTTTACAAGCTGTGCACGTCCACAGCATTCGAAAAAAAAAACACTTTTGAAGGTACAAACTTTGAATCAATCATTTTCGTTTTTCTTAAGAAATGTGTCAATTTATTATTCATTCTTATACGAGAGTTAATCTCGCAATGTAAATTCAAAGCACACTGACCATTCAAGTCAAATGCTTAAACAATTTACGGTATACTGTCCTTTGAAGGAAATTATGTTGGTACATATGATTGGCTTTACAAAACACTATGTAAATCTAGAAGCTGGTGCATTAAAATATTGATGTATTCATAGGACAAGGCGACATTAACAGCATTCCTAATAAAGTTGTACTTAACAGCTTTTGATTGCGGAGAGATAAACGAAACGTACAGCATCGTAAATAATTATCTAACAAAATTAGAACTTAAATAAATAATAAAATTATATGCCATGTTATAAATCTAATTATTATCAAAGATATGCTTAAATATTAATCACTTGTCGTATGAAAATCGACATGAACTACCACTTATATCTATCTATCCATCATGACATCTGACAATGTATCTCATTTTGAATCTATTATGGAACTGATCGATAAACTGGTGAACGTTAAAGACCAACAGTTATTCTTAGAAGAGACTTTATTTTTTCTAGAGGAGGGAGGAAACTTCTGAAGATACTGTGTTTTGGAAGCGGTTTGGGGTTTGAGGTATATGGGATTACTGCCCACTAAAACCCTGTCGGTGGACTTTTTCGATGCGTTAGATCTCACACGGAAGACATAGAAGACAGGTAACCCTTCTTAGTATCCTTACTGAATTACAGCAAATACAAGATCATTTTGCATTTATTGTCCTCCTAGGGCTCGCTTATTGACAGGCTTAACCTAGTCGTATTCTCACTGATCCGAGAGTACAGTGTTGAAAAAAAACGTGTAACGCTTCTCGATTTTCTCGCGCAGGAGCCATGCTAATTTTCTGGGTATCGTTAAAATTTTAGTATCTGTACTGACGAAATAAATATTCTTGGAAGACAACTAAGTCCAGCGATGGATATGTTACGACTGTTCTGTTAAAAATATATCTCTGTAATCAATCTATGTGTCATGTATATAGAGGCTAGTGAAACGAAAATAGCGTGAAGTCTACAGTGATATAATTTTGTACTACGATAATTTTTTTTTTTTTAATATTGATAGAACTTATTCAAACGATTGCATCATCACCATTAAAATAACTTTTAACGATGTTTTTAATTTATATTGATTATAATTAATTTTTACTGTTTTAGATATAATTAAAAATATAGCATGTTACGATAGTAAAATCTTACCGTAACGAATAAAAAAACATATAAAAAGCATTATACATATATTTGCAATAAAAATTTGATTAAAGTTATATTAATGTTATTTATATCGTAAAAACTCAATCAAATACATTAACACTTTTTCGGTCACGCGTATAAAATTCAAATTAAATATCTATTTACAACAGACTTTGATCTAGAAATAAATTTTTTATTACCTATCTAAATTAGGAAGACCTACGATGAAGCAATATTAAAATTTTAAATATAGACATTTTTTAGACTTTTTTTACATTTTAAGAGTACCAAGAAAGGTGTTGATATCTAAACTATAAACAATTAAACAAAAATTATGGTTCTACAGTGGCGTGTAAGAGATTTACTGTATATTATTATTCGTCCAAGAAAAATATGTTATAGATTTGTTCATCTTTATTTCAACGTTTTTTTATTCAACCTTCTTAAAAATATAATATTAGTGTAATAATCTGAACATCATTGTTATTCAAAGTTTGGCATAATATCCATTCGACGAGTGAAAACGTACTTGATCGTCTGTCTATCGTGGCGCTCCCTAGGATGATATATACTGCATCACATGTTCCTCGTTTTAAGACATAACATATTAAATTTCATTACTCCTGTAATTCCACTAGCTACAGCGCTCTTCAAACCGGAACAGAGTAATCTTTACACAGTTCTAACAGGCGACAGAAATAACAGTTGCGGTGGTATATAGGTATCCGACTACAGAGACCTATCGCAAATAATGTGCTGTAGTATTAATTTTATATCAACTTTTGCTTTATTTTCATCACAAACTACCTGATCGCTGTCTCCAAATGACAAATGTATCTGTAGTTCTACGGTTACTGTGCACCAAGTACGCGAACGATATTTAGAAATATGAAACATTCTTATATATCTCATTTTTCTTTTCACTTCAATAAAAATAAGAAAATATTCACCTTCATTAATTACACAATACCGCAAAAAAATTTTTAAAAAAAAGTATTATTTATACGTGATCTTTCACAATTGTAAGATATGTAAATGTTTAATTTTTTGGATTCTACGAAGCAACGAGACGAGCGGGTCATTCAACTGATGATAAATGCTACGCCTTCCATAACAACGTGGCATATAAAATGTTGTCTCAACACCCCAATGATTTCATTACCTACAGCGCCCTTCAAACCGGAACACAGTAATGTTTGCATACTACTATTAGGTGGCAGTAATAGGTGCTGCGGATTTACTTAAGACGGTTTCCAGACACGAGAGGTAAGGAAAAAATTACCAAAGGTTCGGATGAAAGGCGATTACATGGCGCGATGTGAATATTATGATGGATGTGTGGTGTGACGAGGATGGATACAATTAAGAATGAGTATATTAGAGAAAGTCTGAAAGTTGCTCCAGCGACAGAGAAATTGAGGAGGAAGAGATCAGCGTGGTACGGGCGTGTTATGCCGAGGGATGAAGGACATATAACAAAGTAATGAGAATGAATATTGATGGTTATAGGGGTAGAGGAAGACCGAAGAAAGTGTGGATAGATTGTGTGAAAGATGACATGTGTAAGAAGAGTATGAAATCAGATATAATAGTTGATAGAGGGATATGGAAGAGAAGTACATACTGTGCCGACCCCATAGCTGGGAAAAGGGCAGGAGGAAGAAGGTCTCCAGCAACAAAGACCTGCCACCCGTAAATGTGTATAAATAATGTCCCAAAAAATATTTCAGTGAATTCTAAGATAATTATTTAAGACGGACAAACAGTTTTAGATACTAATAATTTTTATATAGTTATATATTTGATATTATTTACAATAAAATGTTTTTAATAAATCATTTAGCTTTGTCAAGGCTATCGCAAGAATGCCGACCATTTAATAAGAGCTATGAAAATGAAAAACTTGCCGACTGAGTAAAACTCATGTTTTCGTGCCAAACATTTACGTTACAGATATCAAAAGAGCTGACGTTCGAAATTGCATCACAAATAACAAATGCACGTATTGCGAACAAAACTTTAAAGATGAGATCACTTCATAAATCATGTCTCTCACCACGCTCTCACTCCACTGATCAAGTGTACTATCGTAGTAAGAAGCCGTAAAGTTTTTTTTCTTTATTACATATTAATTTTTAACGCGTTTCGGACTTAAAAGGAGCCGCATTTTATATACAGTCGTGAGAGGAAACACAGCAAGTGTTTTACAAAGAACTAAAACAACAATATAAAGCGAAAGGCCTACAAGTTCACGCGTTTTAAACACTAGAGGAATTTTTTCATTGCAAGTTATAAAAACTGTATCTATGTTTCAATGCCTTCACAAGAAATTCGCAGGAAGCGGTAAATGTACCGGATTTAATAAATCGCTGTAACGAATTAACGCTCGTGTCTAGATATAGTGATTTTTTTAAATTAACCGAAACGAGTGAAATCGTTTATATTTCAAAGACAATATTAATAACGTAGCGTAACTTCACGATATTGATGGCGCCGCATTTTGAAAATGCTAGAAAAAGATCTTTTAAGATCAAAGACATGACAAATCTAAAATATTACGTATACACAGTAATTTTAAATTTGTAGCACATTTAATTAAAATAGAGGAAATGCTTAAATTTATATGTGATATACGTTATATATAAACACATATTGCGAATTGTTTTTATTCTAAACGCATTTATTGCAAGTAAAATGATCTATTCACGCGCAGGTCTACGAACCTAGAACGAATTTAACGCGATACTAAAATAGAAAATTACGTAATAAGCGATAACGCAACGATTGTAGCCTTGAACAACATATGTACAACGAAATCTTGGCGACATAGACCTTAACGGGTAACCGTGAATTGCTGATAAAGGAAGTTACGGTGTAAGTACATAGATTAAAAGAAAAAAATTAGCGGTGACCTTTGTTTATTTTAAACAAAGAGTAAACTATCATCAAGATGTTGACACTCTAATACACGTAAAAACAAAAAAATAGCTCAGTAGTTACTAAAGAAGGTGAAGTTAAAGGTTACTTCTTTATTATTGTTTATTACCTTCTAACTTATATTAAAAAAATATGTAGCTTTACAATTCTTGTATTGAAAGGCCAATACAGTATTATAGTTTAATTGCACTACTTAACTATAATAAAAATGAACAGTACAAGGAGCTGAAAAATAAAACAACTGTAAAGATCTAAATATTGTTCTATTTATCATTTGAGTGTTTTGCATAAATTAGTTTTTTTTTACTATTCTACTAGAAAAACGTATACCTGGTAGTAAGTGATACGCCAGCGTATAAACTAGCGCTAGTTTGGATGGTTTACAGTGCAGTTATATAGGTCTCTGTTGCCGGTACCACCGGCACATCTATGTCTGCCGCCAAATAGTAGTGTGCAAATATTATTGTGTTCCGGTTTGAAAGGCGTTGCAGCTTGTGTAATTACTGGAGTAACGAGACTCAACATCTTATGACTCAAGGCGGCAAGCGCAAAAATGGTGCGATGTATACCATTTTAACTAGTACCACACTGTTATGATTGTGTCACTTAAGATCCGGTGAACGTCTTGCTCGTCTCATCGCTTTTCTGAATGAAACAAAAAGCATTATGCTCTTCGGCTTGAGACAAGATGTTAAGTTTCATAACTTCAATCATTTAAAGATTGCACAGTTCGGTGGTACCCCTAGACGGTCTCCGGCAACAGAGACCTACCACAAGTACAATGTTCAAGTCTTATAGTATTGTAATAAAATTTAAAACTTCAATGGATCAATAACATGTTTAATTATTTTTTCATCGAGTTTAAACATTATCATGAGGAGGAACGAAAAAGACAAAAAATGTGGTTAATAAGAAATTGGCGCCAACGCCAACACATGTGGAGTCGGCGCTCTATGACAGTCACGTCCTCAAATCTGGTACTGTGTTTATACAACACTATGCCACGGGCTTGCCTCGTTAAATTTTTATTACCGCAAGGTCGGCACTTTATGGTCAATTCTCAGCTGTTATTGTTCGCTGGCGGACGTTTTTTTTTTACTAGTCTCAAACGCCTTATAACAGTAGAGTTACGATTGACAGCGATTAGCTCATAATTGTTATGGAGCTATAAAACGATTTTTATAAGCTCTAAAAGCATAATCTGTTTTGTTTGCTCGATTACTGAAATATATTGATGATAAAGGTGTATTAATGCGACAATATACGGCGGAGTGTAATGCCGCTATAAATTTGCGCGTGTGACTGTTTTATATCACAAAATTATCTATACGCTGCGTGAATACAACTTAAGCTTGGTTATAGTAGTCGCTGGTGTCAGAGGAGGTGCACGATTAGCAAGTCCACTGCCTCGACCAAATTTCGCGGGCGTGTATGACAGCATTTGCATTGTTTTGACTACGAATTTTGCGTTGTCGACTTTCGCAAATCGACCGCAAACCGTTGAGTAATAAAGTAATTTGCGAAAGTGCCAACAAACAATGGGGCCCGTTCTAAGTTTGTTTTAACAGCTTTCGACACCGTGATTTAAAACCCTTTGACTTATACCTTATTTGTAAACATCTTGTTAGCACAAAAGAACGCACTGTATAACAATAAGAGAATTTGCGCAACCTTATTGATGTGAACTCTTTGTAAATTTTTTGTGTTTGTTTTCTTGCAAATAAACCAACTTTCACCGGAAAGTTGAAATTGGGTATCTACAGGACATTAAACTCTTTCAATGGTAGAAGACGTTGAACATATTTGTTTATTTAGAATAATTGAACAACCTGTTTAATAATTGATCATTCAAATATTCATATTTGATCATTGATATTTCAAATAACTTTCAATACTAATATAAAACATATTTTTGTTAAGACGACTAAAAAGATATTTATTGATAAAAGTACATAAGAAGATCTAATGTTAAAATGACACATCTAAAATTGCTTATTTATACACTTGTCTTTAATTCTCATGTTTATATTACCACTCCTTCATCATTGTTAGGAGAGAAAGTCTCTGTAGAATGCTACCTTAATAAACCCTTTATTTACTTTTTTACTCTACTAACGCTGGAGGTAGAACTGTATGCCGCTATTGTTGAAGGTTATTGTTACAAAAAAGGTAGCTGAAATTGCAAAGATTTAACATTTTAGTGAGAAATTTCGTTACGTTTTATCAATTCCTTTCACAATAGCTTTTTTTTTTGCACAAAATTTAATAGTTTAACTTCTGTTAAAGCAGTTTCTTTAAACTCCTATTGAGGTTTAAAGAAATATCTTTTTTAAATGTGTCAAATAAAACTATGTATTTGTAATTATTAAGTCTCAGTTTAATAATGAAAGAAATATGTTTGGTATTAAATACCAAATTTTATTATTATTTACCAAAATTATAATCAAAAATATACTGGTAACAAGATACAAGTTCAGTTTAGTGATAACGGTAGGTTAAATCTTTACACATCAAGGATATATTCTAGAATTGTTGTTGATCGATGTTATAAAGCGAAGTTTACTCAGTTCTGCTATTTATTGATTTATAAAGAAACATTCTTAATTCTTTTACCTTAAACCTAAACATTTTTTTAAATCGATCTGATCTTATCAAAAAATGAACGTCATATTTCATCTTCAGCATTGATGTTTGAGAGATTAATTGTAATGATTCAACGAAGCCATATCAAATGAATAATTGCAACGAAATATTAAGGAAGGCATCGGTGGAGGCTTTATAGGCCTGTACACATGAGCTTCGAACGTCTTAATAAATATAAATAGTTTTATTAGTTTGTGCACGTTAAGACAATGAGTCTCAATCATTATATTTGAATTTTGAATTTCGAACGCCACGTAGTTTCCAAGAATCCTACAATAAAGAGGTTGTATGTGGAATATTTATTAGAAGCGTATCCCTAAAGAATGCTGTAGGCTTCTAAAAAGGTAATTTACATAAGATTTTTTCTCTTACAAAAATGTGACATAAAAGTATTTATTTATTTTTAATAATGTTTATAATATAAAAATAATATCGTTTTTTTTTTAACAAATAGTGAATACTATTGTTTTAAAGGATAATCGGAATATTTTTAATTTAGATGAAAGTAGTTGTTATAAAAAGATTATATGTATTTTTATATAATATTTATAATTTGCATAATATTTATAATTAAAGGACTTGTAAGATAAAATAAATTTTCCAAGCGAATCAATTTTTTATTGAGACCGCACAAACTTATGTGTACATGAGTGAACTAGATTTGTGTTTCAAATAAGCCTGAGACAAATGTAGTTGACGATAAAGATGCCTCGTGATGTTATTTATGCTTTGATATCTTCACAGATACTTGGGTGGTCCTTTTTGTGACTTAAAAGTTGTCTATTAAATAGAAACGAACGTAATGTTCAATATAGGAATGAAGCGCATGTGTCGAGGCCTTTATAACTATACACGTAAGACTTAAAACTAAAAGAAAATAAAATTGAAACGATAAATACCATTGAACTCACCGCAGACCACGCGGTCGAAGGGGCTCATCCAATCTGGAAATGGAAAATCTATTATCAATCGTATTGAATGTTCATTGTTCCGGCACAGTCGCATGCACAACACAGATAAATTGTTAAAACTATCTAAAATAGACACCAACATACAAATAAAAATAAAATAGCTTGAATGAAATTCAAAGGGATCTTAAAAATAATACTAAACTGTGGATATATGTAAACAATAATTGTGTATAATGCAGATAAATATAAACACTAGTACATTTTACTATTTATAGTAACTGTTATATGTGTGATAGATTTTAATCAATGTATTAAAAAAATAAAATTTATTTTAACTATGTATTAGTTGTAAAAGCAATTATGTGTAAGCGTTTGTAAAGAGATTTAAAATAATTAAATATTTTTGAGTGCAATATTAGATAACACTTTTTTTTATTTGAAGAAGCGACGCCAGCATTCAAACGTTCACCTGAATGGTAAGCTATACGCTTGCCCATAACAACGAGACGCTAGTTAGGATGATATACACTGTACATAAGATGTTAAGTCAAGTTACCGCAATAAATTTCACTAGCTGTGGCAGTCTTGAAACCGAAACACAGTAATGTTTACACACTACTGTTTAGGGACAGAAATAGGCGCTGCGGTGGTACCTACCTAGACGGTCTCTATCAAAAGAGCCAAGCACAAGTATTCACAAACATATTTAAATAATATTTATAACTTGTCTATGATTTAGATATGTATTATAGATTGTTTGATAATTACATTAAGATATATTATTAGGTATATAGCAATATTGATGCAAAATGAAACTTAAATGTGACTAGATCAGAATTGATTACTCCTTATCAAATTTACGATGTATTTAAGTATAAAGGAACAATTATGCTGTCTTTAATTAAGGACGGAGTTTGTCTGGCTGTTCGGCGTTTAATTTAGAGCTGTTCCACTATCGATCGGAAACGTAAAATGTTTTAAGCGAATACAATCGTTAATTACCTTTAAAGTGCATACAAAACCCGATTAGGTCGTAAGTAAAGTATCAATATAGCGCTTAAATTATTCACTGATAATGATGTCCTTTCGTTTATTTTTTGGGAATAATCCTTGAATGCTATCCCATAAATATGAAAGTTAGTAATTGAATCAAAGACACATTATGAATATAACTCAAAATTATAGGAGGTTTACAAACAGAATGATTTTTTTATAAAAATACTACTTGTATGTATGTTGATGAAATGCTAATACCTAGTGAAATTACATATACCGATGTGACATATTAATAAGTTTAAAACATTAAAGATTATTTCCACGTTTATTTTAAGATTTTCCCAATGTAAACATAAGGTAATTAACGATGAATAGAATAACCATAATATTGATATCTTTTTTGCAAGCGAGACGTTCATCTGAAGGTAATTGATACGCCCGCCGACAACATCTCGGCGCTAGATAAGGGATACACATCATCACATTGTGATCATCGCATTGAGATACAAGAAGTTGTCTGATTACCTCGGTAATAAATAATATTTAAATAAAAATTGTTAATATAAAAAGGTAAATACAAGTATAGTTTTTTTGTTTTTTAATTAAACAATATATTAAGGGTGCTATAATATACTCGGAACTACGATGAAACGAGTTTGTTTTTTAGTTTGTAAAATTTTTTTAACATGAAAAAATATTATGAATGAAAGGAAATCCACAAGAGTTTAATTGTAGTATGTCTTTGTTACTCGATACCTTCTTTTTTTATTTCTACTGCCAAACGGCAGGACAAACATTACTGAGTGCCGGTTTGAAGGGGAGACAGCTGATGAAATTACTGATGTAACTAGGCTTAATATTTATGTTTTATAGCGACGAGTACATAATCTTCTTCATACTATATCTTAACTCACGCGGCATAGTTACAGGCAAGTGTATCTTTTATAATGAGGAAAACATCTTGCTCTTCTTGTCGGTTCGTCGAATAAGGAAAAAGTAAGATTTTAAAATGATTACTTAAATATAAATATGCTTAATATGCATATTTATATCTATTATGGTATATAAGATTTTTATTTTTTGAATTTATACTGTTGGTATGTGGGATGCTGGTGATAAACTAGGTAAGTAATACCGCATCGCTTATTTTTGCCGTCAAATAGTAGTATGCAATTATTAGGGTAACAACACTTCAATATCTTACATCTCAGTGGCGAGCACAACGTGGTCTGGTGTATAACACCATAGTAAGCGCCACGTTATTATGAGCAGGCGCATCACTTAACATCAGGTAAACGTTTCGCTAATTGATGAGATAAATATTCTTTATTGTCCACCTATTACATAAATGAGGAATATGTTATTTAACCAAAAAGTTACAATAGGCGGTCTTATTACTCAATAAGCAATTTCTAACAGACAACTCACTTTTTATTGAATAAATAAAACCTTTGAAAGAAATTTTCTTTAAAATAAAAAATATGTTGCGTTGTTTTCTCTCAATTTAAACGTTTTATAAACAAATGTAAAGCCCAATGCACACAAAAGTAGATATATAGCATTTGTAAAGTAATTAATAGCAATCAATAGCATGCAGAGCATTATCACGTGGGTACGGGTGCAGCGCGATTGGTTGAAGGCGGCCATATTGGCTTGGCGCATGCGTCCCACGCGCGGGCACACATGTGACTGGCTGGATGTGCACCGATAGGGTAAACGCCGCTTCTATTTCGGCCATTGTTGCTTTTGCCAGTTTGGTATTTTGATTTTTGCATAAAACCTGGTATCCGTTTCTGTTATAATTTTCGTTATATCTTAAATACATTTTGATTTTGTTAAAACAGAACAAAATTTTAGTCCATATTCATGTGTTAAAGGTGTTCACTAATATTTTTACAATAACTATTATGTCCCAGTAATTTCAAGATAAGACTATACATATTACTTCTTCATTTTGATTTTAATAAGTTAACAACTTATAACTTCCATTATTAATAAAATAAAGGTATGATATAAAGATCGCTAAAAATATGTGACATATAACTACTTACAATAAAAAAAAACCTTAAAAAATGTTCACAACTTTGCTCTATATCAAGAAAACTTAAAACTAAAACAAAATTTTTCAATAGCCACAATAGTTACGCCAGGTCTCGTAAATTAATAATTTACAGCTAAGGTATAAAATTTAATATAAATATTATCACTTTTTAATTTTTGTTCTCATAAAATCGATTAATAAATACAATTTACAAGTGATTTAAAGCGCAGCTGAAAATTAAATATTCTACAACTGGCAACACCCGTCAGCGCTAACGTGTCCGCCATCTTATTTTCCAGCACGTGGTGTCGCAAGCACCTGCCGCCGTATTTTCGTCCCTCTTTCGTGCGAGACGGATACGCCATTCCATCGCTCTGGTCATTTTTATAATCTAACATTAGCAACAAATCACATAAATAGTCGTTTATGAAACAAAAACAAGTCGGTTATAGGCCATTCCAAATAATTTCACTGAGATACGAGCTAGTTACGATGGCACATCGGCTTTGATTATGAGGTTCTTTACGTGTCGTGTTATGGACGACCGACATATGCCAGGAAGGCCGATTCGATGCGAACGCAAAAATGTTTATGACTCACACGTTACTATTATATGAGGAAATAAGTATTTTTGTGAATAACTCTTTACCTCACTTCTTTTGGTTGTTTGGTATTCATAGACATGAATTATTATATTAAACAAAACATTAAATTTCAGTTAAACACAAAATTAATAAAACCTGAGGAAATCATTAAGAAAGTTTAACTCACGTGTTTTAACTAACATAACATTTCAAATTATATTAGGTTCTTATATATGAAATTAGCGTTTTATCGTACTGACCACTTTGATCTGAAATATCTCCTCTTTGTTTAAAAATTCCAAATTCAAATTTATAAATTCATTTCGCTGGTACATTTGA
The DNA here is from genome assembly GCA_029034505.1 of Ornithoptera priamus. Taxonomy (NCBI): domain Eukaryota; kingdom Metazoa; phylum Arthropoda; class Insecta; order Lepidoptera; family Papilionidae; genus Ornithoptera; species Ornithoptera priamus. Next base: position 4,399,465 of record JARDWD010000331.1, read on the forward strand.
AAACAGTCGTTCATTTGTTTTTTTCCCATTATTTTTTTCTTTGGTTTCGCTTATTACCGCACAATGGAAAACAGGAAATATCGGTATATTTACTAGTACGAGTTCTACCGTGACACCAGTGCTGCAGAAACACCTCGAAGTATTAATTATGTGTACGGCGCTGGTGTCGCAAAAGCAGGCAAGGTACGTTTTCGGTTTAACGTTTTCATTCTGAAAATTTCGACCTGCAGAACCAACTCCATGGACGGCCGGAGACCAAAGTATAAAAATGAAGAATTACAGGCTATTTTGGTAGCGGGTCCATGACAAAACTGTATTAATCCACTTGGAGCAAATCGGGAAAGTAAAAAACTTGAAATAAGGGTACCTCATGAATTGAGTGAATTGAATTTGCAAACACGCGTCGACTGCCGTGTTACTTTGCTCAACCGACACAATAAGGATAAGGATTTTAAATAGAATCATTACTTGTGATGAAAAGTGGATACTGTACGATAATCGGAAGCGCTCGTCGCAATGGCTGAACCTTGAAGACCCAGCCAAATCTTGCCCTAAACGAAACTTGACTCAGAAAGAGTTACTTGTGAGTGTTTGGTGGACTAGCCCCGGTGTCATTCATTACAGCTTTCTAAAATCTACGATTACGGCAGATATCTATTATCAGCAACTGCAAACTATGAAGGAAGAACTAGCTGCTAAACAATCGAGATTGGTCAATCGCTTTAGGCCACTGCTGCTTCACGACAACGCAAAAACATACACTGCACAACAAACAACCAATATAATTAAATGATCTACAATTGGAATGTCTGCGACATCCATCGTACTTCCCGGACCTTGCCCCAATAGATTACCATTTTTCCCGGAATTCCGACAACTTCTTAGAAGGAAAAAAATTCAACTCCGATGCGGCAGTTCAAACCGCCTTCAACGAGTTTGTTGATAATCGCAACCATGGTTTTTTTAGTAAAGGGATCAATGAACTATCTATGAGATGGCAAAAGTGCATAGATAAAAACGGTGCATACTTTGATTAATTAAATATATTTTACAAAAAAAAAATTACTTTATATTCCTCCCGTACAAAACGCCAATTTCATATGTAAGTACCTAATATATTTTGTGTACTTATAAATTACTTCGATAAAATTTTTAAAATTGAAGAAGCTTTTTCGTTTCCTTTAAAAACCTGTCAAATTATCGAAATCATTCAAATGTTGTGTGCGTGATACAACTCATGCTGTATGTTTTAACCTACAGTAACCTTAACAAATGTTCAATGTGACATTCATTAGTCTAAAAACAAAAATAAAATGATTAGTTATACTATAAGTTATGGTTGTTCAATTTTTCTTTTAAAAAAGATAGGCGCTTAAAAAAATACTATCTTTATATTAATTTTGATATGTTTGATTGAACGTTAAAGTCACATCAGAAGAGGTACAGGAAGTCTTTAGTTGGAACTTTGCCATTGTGACACCTTGCCCTCGCGCTTGTCGGACGACAACAGAATTCTTATTTCGCTGCGACATCTAACATGACGGTTTGATGGACGAATGAACAAAACCGACGAGAATGCTAAAGTATGAGATAACCACAATCAACTCACTCTTGTTAGAAGACTGCACGAACCTACAGTTACGATTCTAGAATTAGAAGATAATAAAACCTCAAATAAAACTAATTGTGCCATTGTATTCAAAGCGTACAGGCAGTTAAGTACAGTAATGGGCGTCCGTTTTTGTGTACAAAGTGGACCCCACATGTATGCGACATGCGGAATGCAACCTATGCCGGCTCTAAAACGTGCTCGATGTCCTAGGTTAGTTTTGTTTGCTTTTGTTTTAGGTCAAATGATAACGCGGCCGACGTAACGCAACCACAAGTTGCGTGTACATTATCTATATTTTTTTTTTAACAAATTCATTCAAAAACTGTGAGTGTAGTTAAGGCGCTTTAACTCAAGGTAAACAAAATTATATCATTTTGTATTGTTTTTTATATTACCGTGAATACTGCTGCTATCGAAACGAAAAACTGTCTAACTTATTTACACCTTTGTCATAAATCCGGAGCGTTTATGTTTTTTTTTTTTTAATACTAATACACTATATGAACTATCATAGAAAACAAGTTTATATTTTGATATTTATTAATTACATTCTTTTATGCTCGTAACAGATGAATCAAAGAATAAATTTATTCCAAGATTTTCATATAACAATTTCAATAATAATTAAAATTTTTATTTATAATTATATGTTAAGAGTTTTAATATTTTATTGTATTTCAATGAACTATTTTTTCCTTTTATTCTACAAAGGGACGAGACGAGCGAGATGTTCACCTCATAAGTGATACGCTGGCCCATAATAATACAGGACTGCATTACTCTTCCTGAGACATAAGGTCTCGTTTTCCCAGTAATTCCAATAGTTACTACAGTGCCCTTCAAACCAGCATTGTTTGGACATTGCTATTTGGCGGCAGAAGTAGGCGCCTAAACGGCCTCCGCCAACAGAGTTCTACCAGTAAATGTATTCCCTATAAATGTCAAAATTTTATTTAAAATATGATTTTTATGTTTAAAATAATACTTTAAATGATTTTAATTATTAATTAACGACACTTGTTAAGTTTTTATAAACTTCATGTATATGTTATACGTGTCTTTATTTTGCCAAGGTAGTTCTTGATACAAAATATTAATTGATAGTAATAATACATTATCATCATTACTTCCGCCTATTAATTAGTTCTTTGTTATATGAGAGTAACTCGCATTACATTTATAATTACTAAATAAAAACAATAATCATACTATCGATGTATTATTTATTATAGTATATATTATTATCAAAAATGTATGTGTATCTATGTTGGTATTTTAAAAAGTAAATGTAATTTATATTTTTAATACATACTAGATAAGTACTAACTATATGAAAGTCTATTAAAAAATCTAATATTTGCTTAAATTAATATTTATTTCATTAAATTTATAGTTACTTGATTTCTTAAGAACTTAAATATTTCAAATAAATAGTTTTTTTTTCCCTAATTATTTTGTTTCATTATTTACAAATTTTTTAAAAATGCAAGTTATTCGTAGAACTATAAAAGTTAATTGTTATTTAAAAGGTGTATTATTTAATTCTTTAGTATATGTTTATAAATTAGCTATTAAAATAATTTTAGTATTATATATTTTATTATGAATGTGGTTAGTACCGTAACCGTAACTGACTGTATTTGTTCCTATGTATTAGGATCTATAGAATTAATTATAACATTAAAATCCGATAAATGATAGCAATTATATATATTGTTATATATAAAGTAATCTTATAAGTTGTTGAATTATATTGAGAAAAACATATTTTCCTGGGCTTTCTAACAAAATATTAATTTTTTAAAGTTATTATTATTGGGGGTATAATTTATATTATATACACTAAAGTGTAGACTTTAAAAACAATTTAATAACTTTTAACTACTACTGTTAATTAAGACTGCGTGTGCATTATTTAAATATAAGCGTTTTTTTTAATAGGGAATTAAAAAATTTGGTAGTCGATTGTGTAGTATATAATAGCGGGAAAAATGCGTAGTGTACAATATATTTCGCCGCCGGAAGAGCGATGCCTTCGTTTTGTTTAGTTTCACCTATACTAAGCGAAACGCGAAATTTAGCAATTAAAGTCTTATCTACACTTTTAATTACGTATGAGTGTAATTAAACACGCAGTTAAAACATAATCAGCGACGCGTCGACCGAATAATTTTTGTATTATAACCCGGTGCCCATTAAACATAAATAATGACTATAAAAATAATAATTAATGGTCAATTTTATTGCATTTATATTCGCTTTACTCCTATAAACACAGATTGTTGTAATTTAATAAGTAATAAAATAGTTATTAATTCTTATTGGGTTTTATTTGCTATTTTGTTTACGTTCAGCGAATTGATTTATATTTGATTAGAAAGTTATAATAAATTAATAAGTTATTAATATTTATAGATACTAATGTAACTTTTCGTATACCTAAATACCGCGTTTGAACGTTTTTCCGTATTATAATTAATGCATTAAGCGCAATTAAATTAAAACGATCTTCGATAACGAATTGACTCACCTGTTTCTAAACTATATCTTTACAAAATAACTAACGCACAACTAACTGAAGCTTTGAAAGCGATTGGTTAGATAATATATTTTTAACATTGAGCGCAAAGCTTAAAAAAACTTATAGCAAGTAAAACAAACTTTCCAAAAGCGAAAATGTACTATGTACTACGTTTGTAGCGATTTATAGCAATTAAAAGATACTATATATTTTTAATATGATTGTTTACAGCAAAAAGACAAAGACATGCAATTAAGTGAACATACCAGTGATGGACATCCATGGATAGCGCGGTATATCAGGCAGCGGCTGTGCCGAAGGCTGGGCACAGGTGGCACCCATGGCGTCCACGGATGCAGCTGAAGCGGCCGAAGCGGCTGAAGCAGCTGCTTGATGATAGAACTGTGCTGCAGCAGCCATACTCGCAGATGCAGCTGACACCGCCGCCCCTCCATTGTGTTGACCCAGTGCATAATTCATCATCGGATCAGCGCCAACCGCCGCCGGATAACGGCAGCTCTTATCGTCAGCCCCGACCCCAGTGAACGGCACCGAGCCCCCGAACTGCTGGTGATGCGATACGTAAGGATACATTCTTGTCGGAGCGCCGGGCGATGCCGACGACGACGACGAAGACCGCTGTGGGCTTCCGGCCCCCGGCGAGCCTGCCCCCAGCGCCGCTGCCCCAGACAACGAAGACGACAGCGAAGATGACAGCGACGATGACAACGACGACGATAACGACGACGAAAGCGACGCCTCTATCGGCGACGCCCCCGCACCCGCGAACAAATTCTGGTGGTGGAACTGCTGGTGGTACTTTGGGAGCATGCTATCGATGATGAACTTGGAACTCATCGCTCGGCGGCGACGCAGCGCGCGACGTACGCCTCGCGGGAGGATGCGTTTATCGCCGGCGATTCGGATCGATTCGCGCGCGTGCACCTCTAGTATGGCCGCGGATCGTTTATGACCCGCGTATGAGGCTCTACGACTCTGAATTCCCCGTCGCAGCGAGCGTTACCGCTGCCGCGCGCTGTGACCGAGACAGGAAACCTGTCGCCGTACGAGCGAACGAGATAAACGAGCCATAAAGCGCAGAGACGGAAACCTCTCCGTCTCATTAATTCCTACCTGCGTGGCGTATATTAGAAAGAGATAAAAGCTATTCGCTAACGAGCTTCCCGCCGGCCATTGTTGGTAATGGTTGGATTCCCCGCGCCCCGTTCTAACCCCGCCGCTCCACCAATAGTACCCCGCTGCAGAACATTCGCCACCAATCACAAACCATTCCGGCACTTCTAGCTGTCAAAGTGAATGGTGTTAAACAAAATGGAAACAAAAATATTATTTTCTGTTAATTATTGTTTAATAACTTTTTGAAAAGATATATTTTTTAAACTTCTTAATAAACAAGAAATAGATATAAGAAATAAATAATAGTTTCAACAATTATGTTATTAACAACTAACAGATGATTATTCAGTCGACATAATAAATACATGTAAATATTGTTACATGTTGATTTAAAATAATTTAATTATGAAGATCGATGAAAAATCCAATAAGACATTAAAAAAATGTTATTGGTTTCACTATTACAAAATACTTAACATTTTTATTTAAAAGCTAGTTACTTTTTTTCGAATTATTTACTTAAAACGTTTAATCATATGTAATAATTTATAACGTTAGAGTTCAAGTAAAAATCACTGCAAAAGGGTAGAAACATAAACTCAAAGAACTATATTTTTTGAACTTTACATTGTCTTGTATGTAGTAGTGTCGAAAAAAAAACATTCTGTTATATCTAATAAGAAACATCTTTATAAAGTACTAAAAAAAATGTTAGAAGTTTATTGGAATAAGAATTGCACAAAGTTGTGTTACGCCAGCCACGTGGTTGAACCGGTATCTGTTATCTCTTTCCAACATTATTGCCGTCTCTCTCGCACGTTTCATTCATTCGCGCAAGTCGTAACCGCGGCGGGCACGCGCGCAATAGCAAACTTTACGATCATTTAAATAAAACTGTTTATTGCGTGAGAAGTTTATTTATTTACAACTGTTTCGATTGTTGGTCGCGTTTAGTGCATGGTTTTTATGGGCTTAAGTTGCCTTTTCAGCTTTATCAGGTCGCTAGTACGACGGTGAGGCAGTAGAACATTGCATAAGTATAGGTTTTATGTTGTTATTGTGATGTTTTATGCCACAAATGTATAGGGAGCAATGATATGGCCAGTTAGGGTCATTTGTTTTACGATAGGTGCCATTTTTTTATCGCTATTAAATTGTTTTAAATTGTATGGAGGTTAACGACCATTTACATCCCTATCTATTGTTTATTGTGAAGTAGTATGATTTTTATTGCTTTATCACAAAGCATTAACTATAGTAATTAAATTTAACCTTTTGAATTTTTATAGCGTTAATGTTGTACAATGTAAAGTAATAAAACGTTTAAAACATGTATAATTTTTATACCGCTTTTATAATATTATAAGCGTTTGTAACATGTTAAAGCGGTTATACCAATTCCTATTTTTTTACCAATCCAGCTGACACTTACGCTATTTCTAGTACTGACGTCACAGCGGAACTGTTTGTAAAGTTAAGAGCTAGCTTTTAGGCTCACGTGTTGATATCTCCTGAAGCCATTGTGAAATAACATTATTTTTTTTAAATAATGGAATTTACATTATATTTTCGTCAAACATAAGAAATGTAAACGATTTAAGTTTACATATGTTATATAAGGAACATAAAAGTTTACGATTGCAATTATTTAATAACTTAATAAATTGACAATGACATATATTAAATAAGTTATAACAATGACTAACAGTTCAGTCGATAAATAATATCAAATTATAATAGCGTCAATTTTTTTAATACGACCTACTAAAAGTATGTAATATTAGGCGACTTTTGACAAATTTTTACAGTATGATCAAAATACGAAGCTGTAAATAATAGTTTTTAATCATTTCGATCTAATTGGAAAGATTTATTTTATTGATGCTTTATTCATGAATATATCTTTATTTTCATCATCATAATCATCATTTCAAGCTACAATGTATTATCAGTAATTGCATCTGGCCCAAATGTGAAGATATTTGGGGAAAGCCTACGTCCAGCAGAGGACGGTTATCGGACGGTAAGGATGAAAGGATCAACGAACTACGAGCTTTCCTATTTTAAGTCGCGGGTTCGATACACTCTTAAGCTTTATAACAAGGGAAACTTCGCTAGGGAAGAGGGATATTCTAAGAACAACAGTTATGGTGTGAAATTCGCCAACTTTATCAGTTTAGTGGATAAATGGTCTTGTTGGTAAATAATAAGATCACCCAAACAAATTTGGCGCTAGTTAGGATGATATACACTACGGTACAGTGGTTCTCCCTTTAAATATATATATATACAATGTTAAATCTATTTATCATTGTAACTTCTAGCTACTAATGTGCTTCAAACTAGAATATAGTAATATTTGCAAGTTCGGTAGTAGAAATAGACTCTGCGATGGTACCTTTTTAGAGAGTCTCTGGTAACAGACCAAGTACGAATATTGCCTTATTTGTAAGGACTCGGAATGCTATGTTTATGCTTATTGTTTCTTTTTTATTCAAGGAAACGACGAGACGAGCGGGATCTTCATCTAATGTTAAGTGATACGCCAGCTCACAACAACGTGGTACTATACTGGACCGCATTACGCACGAGCGTTGGGGCATGAGATGTTGAGTCTCGTTACTCCAGCTACAGCTTCCTTTAACTGGAACACAGTCATATTTGCACACTATTGCTTGTCGGGTCTAATAAGACGTGCGGTGGTACCTGCCTAGAAGGTCTCAGTCAACAGAGACCAACCGCAAGTAAATCATATTATAATTTAAGTTTTTACTTTCTTTTGCATGAAGACGCTTTTTACCTATAATATTTTTGTAAAATGAAACAACTGATATAAAAATATCTTTTAATCATTTATTAACAGTTAAACTCATAACAGTGATTAGACGAAATTAATCAAAAAACACTCGGAGCATTGACGGGTAAGGGTGATTCTAAAAGTTTTAACATCTCAATAACATTAAAAGTTTTACAATCCATATTTCGCTCATACAAAGTTTACGGCACACAATAGTGGTTCGCATGTACCGGCATATAATCGCATAACACGTAAAATGTAACTAAATGCGAGTGTAGTCTTTTGAGCAAAGAGTCCGGTGCACCATCACGCCCTGTTTTATAGGGGATCGATGGGTAAGAGGCCATCAGGCGAGCCACAAAGTCCCAGGTGGGTGGGGCGTATGTCCATCGTAAAAGTTCTCGACTCCTGAGAAAATTTACAACTATCGGCTCGCGAGATTTAACGACCAGTTTATAGATCCGTCGGTTTTCAATTCGATATAAACTCACTCTGTCACTACGACGCACATATGGACACGATACGAGACAGTTATTGCACCTTTGGCAATCGCCGTCTATCTGTATTACTATTTGTTTACATTGAACATGAGCTTACCGTTTCTAAAGTACTGCAGCGTTTACCAAAGCTTTATACCCACTAACAAATACTTTAAAAAACTCTTCAATAATAGTCACCGCTTTTGACTTAAAATAATAACGAAATTATTATTTTGTCATTGAATACGATAAATCAATATCTAGTACGCGATATAAACGTATCAATTTCATATTACTTACAACTTAAAAACAGAAGATATTCGTAATAACTCACCAGTGGATCAGCATCAAAACCTGAAACACGAGGATAAAAGTGTTAGTAGAATTTGCAAAGAGTTATTCTCTCATATAATGCTACAAAGTTGTTAAATTTATTACCAACTCAAGGATTGAATCATAGAAGAAACTTATTAGCATTAAGTCTTCTTTTGATAATTTCAACAAGATTTGATATCAGAGTTAAACTTAAATAGAAAAACAGTCTCTTCAAAGAGTTCTAATGAAACTTCTTTGATTGCTTAAATTATTTATAATAAATGTTAGGTCAGAAAATATATACTTAAACTAGTATAACATCATATGGTAACATCTCATAATCTTCTATATTGCTCACATTTATAAATAATACAAACTTACAAGATGTTCACGTATTGGTTGTCCGCTTATAACAAAGTGACGCTAGTTAGGATGATAGACACAACAACACATTGTACTCATCGTCTGGAGACATGATGGTTAAGTCTCGTTAGCCCTGTAATTTTATTAGCTACAATATCATTCAAACGGGAATACAGGAAGATTTCCACACTACTGTTGACAGATGGTGTAGAAGCTGCGGTGGTTCTCACACTGACGGCAGCAAAAACCTACAATCAGTAAAACAAAAAATAAATTCAAAATAACAAAAAGGTAAGATTGGAAGTAGTTCTTTTATCATTTTTTTACTAACTTCATCGATACTTCTTGAGTAGTCATAGCAAGGCGAGCATGGTTGGTATGTTGGATATTTATTAAGCCATTCCAGCGGTATACAAGCCGGAGGGTAAGTAGAAAATTTTAATTTCACGTCTAGAGGCGGCCGGGGGCGCGGAAATTTGTGTGGCATAATAAGTGAGATTGTTGCGAAATTTGCTACAAGAAAAAGAAAGAGGGCCCGTAAGGCACCAGCGAGACAGAATAATGTGGACATTCCGTTCTACAATATCACTGCTTTAAAATTTTCATCCTACTTGGTATATACTTATATATAATTATATATACTTTACAAATACTTATGTTACTTTTGGTGACATCGATGTAGCTGCGTACATCGCACGATACCTTCTCGTCTTTTATCATGTATTCATTTCCAACTATCCTAACTTGCGGTATCTTTTTATGGGTAGTTATATCACTTACTATCAGGAGAAAGTCGCACTCATTTCGTCGCTTCATTGAACAAAATAAAAACCTCTAAATGCTATGACTGTGAAGAAATTCTTATAAATTTTATGTAGTAAATACTATATTTTTTACTTAATATAAATAGTTTAAATATAAAATTATTAAAGAATCACAGAATATATAAAAAATTTACACCTAGATCACGGTGTATTGATCCTGTTGTTTTGCAAGTGTTGCCATTCTTATACATAATAAGTACAAAAAAATATATAAACAATTTAACGAAATGTTATGGCATAAATTAAAGTTCTAAAAATGTTTTAAAAAAAGGAACTATTAATAATTGTAATAATTAATTATCCAAATAAAAACATGCTGAATGGATTTGACGCATTAACTAAAAAAAGAACAATTGTACAGGTATACAGGTGATGCAGGGTCTCTGGTGAATGACAAGGCACGCAGCTATATCACCACTATTTTGATAATGACAGAATATTTTAAAGTACAGAGCAAGTTACTAAGTACAACTGTATTAGAAAGATCCAGAGAGTTCCAGTTGATGGATACCGTTGTATACTTCGTGTTAGGCTGCTACTGTCCCGATTCTTGGCATTACGAAGATCTAGACAAAACCAGTAAATGAATGCAATTGTATACCCCATAATGACGCGTTGGCTGAAGGAAACGTACACAAAGATGTGCATTATTAATAAGGATTTGCGCTATGACAAACGATAGCGTGTTCTATGGTTCATGGTGGCGCCATCAGTTGGGTTCTTTGAAAATATCTTGTTACGAAATTTCAATAATTAATTATGACTGCTGTTTGGTATGTAAAATCAAACACGCAGATACAGTCATATATAAATAAACGCATTTTGGTTAAAATGACACCCTTTTCGTAAAGGGGTTGTAAATAGTGTCGTTTTGAGATATAGAATATCAAACTGGACAGAGTATCCATATAAATCGTTCGTCCGACATTGGGCGCACGTGTAAGTGGCAGCTTCAATATTTATGTGCAATTTTTCGAGCGCCGCCCGCCCCACCTCTCCTTGGCCCGCTATGCCCCTCCGCCCCGCCAAGGATCGCCCTCGATAAAGGATGCAGCGCTCCATCTTCCCCGTTCAAGCACGCCCAAACTGCCTATAAATGAGCCCAGTTATGAATATACGCTGCAATTATTAATAACCTATCTGCTCTCATCTTGAAAAACTTCGAAGCTTAAAATGAATTTATGTTACCTTGTTACATGTATAAGCGCTATAACTAATTTAAAATTTATCATTTCTTATTAATGAGAAGACATGCAGGATATTCGCTTAGTTGGAAATGAGAACTAAGTCCAATGTCCTTTTTTTCGCACCCAAACACAGTCATCAAAGTTCAAAGTAGAAAAGAATTCCTGTAGTTGTTATTAATGCCAGTAAGGAAGTTCTAGTATTACAATTTTTAAAGCACGTCTTTTAAAAAATAAAAAATATACTTATGAAAAAAAATCTTCAAAAATTACTCTTCAAATCTTTTGGTTAATTTCATTTCATTATTGAAATTCATCTTCAGCCGATAAACCCCCACTGTTGGACATAGGCATCGCCCAAAGATTTCCACTCCAATCGATCCAATTATTTAGATTATATTCATAATATTTACAATCTGTTTTTATTTTGCGTAATAACTTGAAAATGTAGAGAAATAACATAACTCATAAACATTTAATCCTGTAAACTTAGGTATTAAGGATATTAAGCCGAAACGACGATGTGTACTCAAAACATAGCGGAGGGGTATGTTGGCTACCGATTAGGTGGATATTGTGCCTAACTGTACCCCATTGAATCCCGAATTGGTACTAACAGTGGATAGACGATGTGGCCTATACAAATAGCCACAATAGTAGATTATTTAATTTATCATTAATTAAGTTTAAATTCCAATGTAAACGATTATTAGTACTATTTCAATAATTTTTAAACTACTCTCAGCTTTGAGCAAGGTCTTTTACTTGGAGTTTTTTTAAAACTAGTTGTAATTTGAACATATTAAATATAATGTATTATACTCATAAATTGAAATTTTATTATATTTGTAGTTTTGCTGCCAATCAACAACTACTAATGAAAGATTAATCATTCTCAAATTAATCTTTCAGTTCCCGCTCGCGTATACAACGTAAAACTTTCTATTACTTATAGCTGCAACTTAACTGGTGATATATCTATATGATCTGGTGAGATGTGTCCGTAACTGGACACCGTCTAGGTATCACCGCAACTCATATGTTTGCCACCAAACAGTAGTGTGCAAACATTACTGTTTTCCGGTGTAAAGAGCGTTGTCTGAAGTGAAATTACTGAGGCATCGAGATAATATGTTATATCTCAAATAGGTCACAATAGGATGTAGTAGATGTCATCATAACTAGCTCCATATTGTGATAGAAAGCCGGCTACACTTCGTCTCTTTGCCAAATCAAAAAATGTGACGCCTTTCATTCGCTATCTCGTAAGCCTTTACATATTTCAGAGGATTTATTTATAGTTTTAATGTCTTTATGGAAGAAGACACAGTTAACTAAACAACTTGCTGGCCTTAACCATAGAACAACTAGTCACCACCAGTTATTTGCAAGAGCTTACCATATGTTTATAGAGAACAATTCTTATATATAATAGCTTAAATAAACATACAAAGAGATAACTAATACATATCGTCTTCTCGTATAAGAATATCTAACCGCACTGACCTGGAATAGATTGGCGGATATTGCATCTAACTCAGAGAACTTTTGAGGAGCGTGTCTGTTTCCTTGCGTCGTTTCCTTTACGCAGAACTCAGGTTTATATGGAATCAAACACATTTCTGTTCCATAATACTGACTTATCACCGCTTGTGTTATGTACACTTACAGAGCAAAATAACGAGATTAACAGGCCATCTCATTGTTATAGGCGGTACTAGTTAGTATGATACACATAGCACCACATTGTGATTGTACTGTTGTGACGTAGCTTAAGTCTCGTTGTACTTGTAATTTCACTACCTACAACGCTGTCCAAATCGGAACACAGTTATGTTTGCTCAGTTCTCTTCGAAGGCAGAAATAGATGTTGCGTTAGTACCTACCTAGACGGTCTTCGGCAATAGAGATCTATAACTATCGAAAATATAATACTTTTACCATGTTTGATAACTTGGAACTACATATAAGTTATTTCGCATTTATTAATTGTTACGATAACATAAGATTTTCTAAAAACCTTTAGTTAGATGTATTTTTTTTTGTTAACCTGGATATATTTTGTAAATCTGTATATATCTAATGGATATTTGCATATTTGTCTTCTAAGAAAATAAACAATTTTATTGTTATTTATTAAAAGCAATTTCAAAAAGTTTTCTCTGATTAAAGATGCTATTGAATTACTACGAATGTTTAAAAAGATGATATTCTGCATGAATGACTATAGAAAAAACATGAAATTATTTATCAATTTCTAGGATAAAAAATAACAATATCTGAATAATTCCATAACTATCATTTCTCAATCTACACGGCGAGTGCTGAAGTAATATTATTCAAATAAAAACAATTTCAATTTGTTCCCAAATTGAAACAGAGAGCAGGCGGCGTGTTATTACATTTCGGGCGGAGGTTAGCAGCGGCAGAGCGTGTAAAGTGCCGATAGAGTTCCCTCCCGGCCCTCTCATTGCCTATAACACAAGCTTCGGGCTTTCCTCAAAAGCCTCCAAGAACGCCTTAAATTTAGCGACTTTTCGCTCTCGATACTTTCACGCGACATTTAGGCGTTATATGCGGTGTAGTATTATTTCACTACATTCCTTAGTTTAGTAAATCATTTTTTTTGGGTTTACGTTACTAAAATTATTGAAGTAAAAATTTCGTCTAATATTTTTGTGATTTAATCTAAATATATTTCAAATTGGATTTTAGTGAAATAAAGAACACTTAACAAAAATTTCTAATTTTACTTAAACTTGTTCAATGATTGATCATCATCGAAATTTAATTTTAATACAACAGCTTAAGTAAAGGCGTTAGAACGAAAACATGAATATATTTAAACATATAGTAAATCATCAAAATTACTAGTCAAATTATATAAGTATGTTTCTTTATGTAGTGATATTGTACCAGTATTTCGCCTACCTAGCAAGTACCATCTACTTACTAAGTACTTGAAAATATGACTTAATTTATTTTAAAAATGTATTTTACTTTTAAAATATATGTTACTAAGGTCATAAATTAATATTTAAAAAAATTATAAAGATAGACCATGTGTATCGAAGTTTTAATATACAACAGTTGATAAATACGACTGTAGCCGTACTCTGTAGCAACTTATGTTGTTGCGAAAAAAAAAATTGTGGAGAAAAAGTTCAGCTATAGTACATTGGCACATTTGTCGAACTACGTACAAAACTAATCCATTAACTTAACCCGTAGATAGACTATTTTTCATTGTATTTGGTAAACTTAAGTGAAGGATATCAGGATTCGACTGTTTTCTGGTACTTAACTATTTTACATGGTTATAGAACAGTGCAAAAGAATAAGATTAGAACTAAAAAATTAATTACTTTATTGAAATCTGAAAAGTAGCTGATGAGCTGATTAACTGCTGAAATGATTTATGATAATGGAGTACGAACGGATTCAATAAATTTAATAATTTTGGTTATATTATCTTATAATTGAAAGGATTCATAATAGCATAATTAATGAGATCAACTGTTGCTAGGTCTCTGTTGCTTTATACCATCCAGGTAGGTTAAACCATAGTGTGCAAACATGATTGTATTCCATCTTAAAGGGTGTTGTACCTAGTGAAGTCACGGGGCCAATGCGATCTTACATCGTATGTCTCAAGATGATGTGTACAATGTACTGCAGTGTATAACATCCTAACTAGTGTTACGTTGTTATGGTCAGGCATGTCACTTATTATCACACGAATATTCCGCTCGTCTCAACGCTTAATAGAATAAAAAAAAATATTATTCATTTAGGTTATATACACCAGCATATTTGAGACGACTAAAAAAGGATGCTGCGAGTAACAGTAATGCCATCTGTGTTCTATTGTTAAAACTAGAGATCATCTCCGTGCTCTCTTAATCGTGCATGTTCAATCTACTCTTCCGGTAATGCACATTTGATGCTTATAGAAAACACCGTATTGATATTTTCAACAGGATCTTGCGATTGTATACAATGTGATCCTATTTATATGTCAGTAAATGGACAAAATATTTACAATTTACCCTTTCCTACTTAAAAATTTGATGATGTCTAAGCGCCATCTCTGGGGTGGCTAGGAAACTGCTCTCAGAGTGTACAAACGTAACAATGCACTGCATTTTGAAAGTGCATACTGCGCCCTCATTTACTCGTATATAAATCAATAATTTATATTGTAACCGCAAGTAAGATTAATGTTAACACAATAATTATTATTTTTTTTAATTATTAAATTAAATCAGGGATAAAATTATAAAGACAAGCAAAATTAAAATCACTGTTTTTATGACAAAACGCGATGAATGTAGCGGAACGTTCACAAAGGGAATCAAAGCTCTGCTTATAGGTCATAGATAGGTAACCTATTTAAATATTTTTACTAGCTGCAGTTTTTTTTATTCAGTATACTTAAACCTTTTTTGAAGTAGATATTCTCCAGAAAATGATATATTCAAGAGAAGTTTTTTTTTATTCAATGAAGCGTCCAGACGAACGGGACTGTTCACCTGATGATAAGCGATACGCACGTCTATAACAACGTGGCGCTAATTAGGATGGTATACACTACACTACACTATTACTACTCTTTTTTGCGCTTGCCGCCTCGAGACAGGATATTAAGTCATATTTACCCCAGTAATTTCACTAGCTACAACACTCTTCAAACCGGAACAAAGTAATGTTTGAACACTGCAGAGACTTACCACCAGTCGATTGAGATGTTGTGTTTGTTAATAACTTTCTAATGTTTAATAAATATTTAATAATGGCAGTGTAGTTTTTTTTTAATATGATTAAAATTTACCTGCGCCATTAGTATTCCCATTTTACGAACTATTGTAATATATTACCTTTTGTCAAGAGTATTCTATTCACATGAAATAAAATTGCTTATACGCGGTATGAAAACATTTACTTCGTAAAGTTATGAAACATTTTTAAAAGGGGGTGGAAAATAACGTTGAAAGGCGAAGATACTTTACATAATTTCAATATATACTTCCTTTCTAAGACATTAATGATCATTCTTTTTGTTTATTGACTTTTAAACTTTTCTATATGAAAAGAGAAGAATGTTTAGCAGTATTTTTTTATATACGACGAAACGACGTGACGAGTGTGACGTTCATTTTGTAGTTAATGTTGCGCTAGCGCATGAGATTAGTTATGTTGATAAACACTACATCACATTCTGCCCGTAGCTTACAAGAACAAAATCTTTAGCCCTGTTATCGCAGTAATTACTAGCTACAACGGTTTTCAAACTAGAAAACAGTAATGTTCGCACTTTATTATTTGGCGGCAGAAACAGACGCTGTGGATGTACCTATCCAGATGGTCACCAATAAAAAAATCTACCATTGGGAAAGACTTACCGTCTACTAATAAACATATTTTCTACAGGAAAATGAGGCGACAATTGGAAGTTTGAGATTTATGCTTCTCTTGCAATTGTTTTCCTTTTCTGCTTTAATATATCAAAATTTAGATATTATTTCAATAATGTATTATTATATTGCTTGCTGAAGTAAAATATTATTGTAAAAACTAAAGTAAACTTCTTAGATAGCATTAAAACTTGAAGAGTAAAGCTCTCAAGTCGTAATCTTATTGGGTATATCCTGAAGTTGCTACTGGCGAGTATTACTTATCTTTTGTCTTTCTTGATACACTTTTGTCTTTTGAAACCTTAAAAACCTTTAAAATTCTAATAAGTTAAATTTCGCAGAATGTGTGTTTTTCTTGATCCGTACTGAGATTCAACGTCATTGACAGTGGTATTTTAGATCTTATTATAATCCATACTATACTTGGTTTAGTTCAAAACTTATGTTTTTAGTTTTCGCTATTTCACTTTTATCGTCGGGTGGAAAGATTTCCTTTTATATAGATCTCGCGCTTTGGATGCATGCAAGGCGTCAACTGAATGAACTTTATGGACTGCATAGTTCCCACACTGAAACCATAAAAGGATATGCTTCTTTTTCTATATACCTATAATAAAACACTTCACACTGATATTTATAATTTTATTAAATGTAGTTACAGTAGGTAAAATTTAGGTCCCTAATCGTAGTTGAAAACGTCGTTAGCATTTTTATATACAGCATTGTACGTTTGATAATAAAATGGAAAAAAACCTAGATAAATACGCAGAAGTGTGTATGGGAGTTTATCAATTGATTCTTTACCCATGTTATGTTGCATATAAGAGCTTTATATTAGGCAATTTTTCCGGCTCCCGCCGCCCACAGCCGGCGGGGCGTGAGCCGCGTGGCTGGCTATGCCACATATATCGCACATTGTCTAAATAATGAATCCATCCGCACGTTCTCCTCTGATTTACAACCGCACACAAAACCGCTATAAGACTCCGTAATGACACCTACCGCAGCCACTTTATTTTTGGACCTTATACATTTTTTTTTCACACGCGACTATTTAGAATTTTTATCACGTAAATTTCCCGCTCGAAAGGGAAACCTCCATTGTCATTCTGAACACACCAGCTGTTTCCTCGTGAACACGTGTTCGATGTTTATGTAGTATATAGGGACTGAAGTTATTTCAGTCACGCAATTTCGGTTTGGCTGACTTTTGAATTTTCAAACTCGTAGCGGCAATGCGATTTGGGGCCAACATTGGTTCAATTAAAAGCTATTTATTGCTTATTAACACGAACACAGCACATTGTTATTGGATTTATGCCCACCACTGATATGTGAATGTCTTTTATTTATCGTTGGCAAACACTACATAAAAGATAGTTAATAAAAATTCTCTCATGAAACGCTTAGTTAACATTTCTAACATAGCTATTCTCAATATTTATACTATGTAATAATTAATTCTATCTATTAAAACTAGTTTAAGATTCAGCTAAATAACAATAAAAAAAGGTTACACCGAGCTTTAAATTAGTATTAAACATGAAAATATTTAGTGCGCCTTGACTACAATCGGCAAAAAATTTTGTGAAAGTAGTTACGATAAATTCCCTTTAGCTTGTACTACATGAGAATATCGACTGTTATTAACTTGCTTTGTTAGCGAAATCGATAAAACCTGATCCGTGAATACTATCTCACCATAAATATAATATAAACATAATTTATTTCATAGATAAGGTCACATATTTATATAAGTATGAAGAATTTATTAAGTGATAATGAAACATAAAATGAAAGTTTTTACTAAAGTAAACAGGAATAGTAATCTAATTTAACTTATTACAAAGTTATTTTAGATTTGGCATTCTACTGTTTTCGTTTTCGATTGGAAGTTGGATATCGCAGAGTAAATTATAATTAATAACCATAATTATATTTAATTATATATTAATAACTGGCTATATGCACACAACCAGTTGATAATATTACGATGGATGTAACAAGTATTACATCTATATTAGTCCATGACAATGTAATCAATAACAGTTAACTTATATACTACAACTTAATTCAATTTAAATTTATAGGTTAAAATTAATTTTGCTATCAATATGAAGTTTATTGTTTATTAACAAAGTTAAAATCGTTAAACAGTTTCTTCTTGTGTAATCATGTACAAGTGACACAGAAACCTTTAAGGACTCTACAACATATCTTTTATGTATTAAATTTAATTAAACACAGCTGGGCTTAAATATAAACAATATTCCACAGTCTGGTGGAGTCGTAAATTCAATAATTTATAATTAAACGCGTATATTTCGATAAGAAAACCTATTTTAGTATATGTTAAAAGGAATAGATTACATATTAACTTTAAGCCATTGTCTAGTGTATACTCCAGGAAATACAGTTCCTTTTAGTTCGTAGTACCGTTTATGAAAACTGTTTTGGTTTTCTTTCTTAATATATTTTTATCGAGGTCACATCACCGGATGTGGTCAAATGTATAGCAGTTCGTACATGTTATTCTGAAGACTATGGTCATTGCAATTATTGGTGCTCGTGGATTTAAACAATTTTGGGAGCCATTGAAAATTTTAAATAACGCGAAACTGGATCATAGCAAATAAAGCTGGCTGAAATCAATGAAGTACTTTCATTGTACGTAATTTCGAGTTTTAATAAAATCAAATAATTTTTTTGTTTCAATTTGGTTTTTATTTAAAAAGTGGCTATAAACATCCTACTGGGCACAGAAGGCTTATAATATTTGACACGTTATTGCAACATGAATTCTTGAGAAATAATAAGACAAAAAACCAAAGTTCGTTATTAAGATACAGAGTAGTATAAAATTATATATCAAAGCTATATCCATGGAGTATACATATTGATTTAAATATATTATGAATATTTATTAACATACGTCGCGTTTTTAAAACGTTATACCCTTGGAAATATATACCTTAACATATATACCGATCTATCCTTGAAAAATTAAACATAGACACACAGATGAGAGGAATATTAACTTTATTGCACAGTTTTATTCCAAAATACAAGATATGTTGTAAGGAGGACATTGATGAATAAATCACCATCATCATTACTAGTTGCCTTCTTAAACTGGAGTTTTGCGATCAGATTGAGAAAACTAATTAGATCTTTAGCTATTTTTTTAATTGATAGTTCATAAGCTCGGTCGCCTTCATTGAAAAAATACATACTACGTAAAATCTATAAAAATATATAAATGTTAAAGAAGAGGGAAATAAAATGTTATTAATTATTGACGGGTAAATTGAAATAATAATATGTGTAGTATACCTACGTTGAATATTATACGTGTGCGTATTAATACTTGTTAATATGTATATAAAATTATATAAACAATTTAACGACATCGGAACGCAGCTCGTCTATAAAACAGCAGCAGTTCCTGTTTTGTTGAAAAGCTTTACATATTATCACAGTAATATTATAAATAAGTACTTTGGAGAAGCTTTGATAACCATATTGAATAAATAACGTAAATAAGTTCCCACAGAACTTTTAGATGTAGCAATGAGAAGAAAACTTTTTTTTGACTGAAGAGTGAAAGTATCTGATAAGAGATGCAGAAAGGATTTCGAATAGTAGTAAATTTGAAAAACAAAACCAGTACTAAGAAAAACCTATTATGCACGACCAAGACCAAATGTGGAAAACGAAACCAAGGAATTAAAATTCAGTTGTAATTATGAGTTAAAATATTTATGATAACTTAACGCTTTACTTCTGGAATCGAAATATTTAATATATTATAAGACTGAATACGCAAGGTTAAGAATACAAGTGTTTAAGCAAGTCCGACCAGACAAGACCAAAAGAATCTTGATCTTGTTCTTGCTTCGCTCATCATTATTCCGTAGCAATTGTCAACTGAGATACTTGCTTAATAATAAATCAATTAATTGCTAATCAACTCCTTAAATTTTTTTTTAGTATTACTAATATAAACTATTTACAATTGAAAATATCTGTTATCATATTTTGTTAAATATTGTATACAGTATATTTGAAAACCATTTAATTGTTTTTAAACATAATATTCAATTTATAACATTACAGATAAGATCTTATCCACTAGATTACTAGACCATATATGCTGTGACCTATATGACTGTAATTTCACAAAAATATATGTCTCTTCAATCAGACTCAGGGCACAGCTGGAATTGAAAGATACTCAGAAGAGAGTTTTGTATAGTTTGGAGTTCCTAGACATAGTTCATGGGATAAGCTGAAATAGCCGATGGCCCTTGGCGGAAAAACCGATATCCTTCGGGATTAACGAGTTCTTGAGTAATAAGAGGAACGGCAAATATAAGAGTGGATCATCCTTCGACAAGGCGTTGGAGTATTATGAACATATAATAGAGAAGTTTTTATGAAATGTTCTTTCACAAAATCATTTTGTGTGGTCTGAGTAATTTTTGTGAAGAAAGCGATGATTGTTATATTACGATAAGTATTCACTTAATATCGCGTACCGGAAAACGCAGTGTTGGCAGGCCCCCCACCAGGTGGTCCGACGATCTGGTGAAGGTTGCGGGAAGCAGGTGGATACGGGCAGCGTAGGATCTATCAATGTGGAGATCTGGGCGGACGCCTATGTCCAGCAATGAACATCTGTCGGCTGATGATGTTAATTCTTTAATTATATAAAAGAAATAATTGTTTTCTGTTCTATCGAATAACGTACCACATGTATACTTCTACACTGCCTTCATATACAGGAAGAAAAAGGCAAAGGAATATTAAAAATATTACTGTAAACAGATTACATTTATGTATTTGCATGAAAAACTAAGTAAAGTAAAACGGAAAAACACATTTTGAAAGCAATTCGTACCGACAAACAAACTTTTGAAAGTTTCTTCTTCTTTTCTGTTTTCGTATATTGTTAATATGTTTTAACACGCAGGCCCATAAGGGCACATACACACTTGTTCAAAAAAAAATTATGTTCATATTACAGAAATTTAAAGATGGTAAATCTTGTGGTAGGTATTATATATGATTGTTGCATATTGCATTATTCGATACCGATATCTAGGCTAAAGTCACATCCAGACTTTAGTTGCGACGTACTCGTGACTTGTCTATTACGAACGTCCACCATACAGCAAACATTCGGAAACCTATCAGTTACAACGGTCATCAATTTTTCGAGCTATTAACTTTCTCCGTGGCACAGAAGCCAATTGTTTGATGTGTTAACCCATCATTGATTTCCCCCTAAACGGGTTCCTTCCTTGTTGTGGCGGAAGGGCTTAGTAACCGTGGATCGACACACGGTGAAGCGAAGTGAAACCCACCCGGCCGACTCGCGGCGAAGAGTCGGTTGAAGCAGCCGCTCCAGGTTCGAGCACCGGTTGGATAATTGGAGGTCACCGGAGTGGCCGGAGGCTTTATGATTCCCTTTGCGGCCGGCTGCAAGGGCAGTATCCTTCTGCCCTCTGAAGCGGAGGTGGGGTCGCGAAGGGAATACCCTCTGCAACCAAAGGGTGTCGCACCGTGGATGCGGTAGCGGTGGGGGCGCGGGGTAAGAGGAGTGTCGGTATTGCGATGCGCCGTTCTCTCTATCCTCTGCGGCCGTTGGCGGGTAGCGGCGGGCTTAACATCTTTCCACCGCAGGGAGCCGGGAGAGGTTTTCTCCCGTGGCTCCCATGACCCCTGGGAGACGGGTTCGGGAGAACCCGGTGCAAGTCCGACATAACCCGTCCTTGCCCCCGCGAGGACGAGTATGCGTAGGCATTTCCCCCACGTAAAATCAAAAAAAACCATCATTGATTTCGAACAAGCAGGCCTTGCCCACAGCAATATAAAATTATAAATCTTTCCGGTCTTACTTTCTTCTTATATAGATCACTATATTTCTGAGTCGGTCGTTTGAAATTCATGCGTAGATATGATCTCATCCTTGCTAAAGTAAGAATCATTTTACGAAGTCTTTTGTAGGTAGGTTCTTGTTCTTTTGGTTGATCATCGCTGGTACCTAGAGTTTGTTAAAATTTGCTATATAACAGTAAAGACTATATTATTATAGTAAGGAAAAAGTCACTGGTAATTATAACTTGGTAAAAAAGGTGTAGCATCAAAGATTTCTCCCGATAACAGAAAGAAGGTCTTTAAATAGCACCTGTGGTGCTACACTTAAAGCTATGTAAAACCTTTTTGTAATATTGGAGGACAAGTAAACCGAATGAAATGTAGATCCTGCAATTAATTTGCCATTGCACTTAGATGACATTATACTTGTATCAAGGATACCTTACGTCAAGATAAAAATAAAGATGTAATGTTACGTTCTAGATTCAGGTTTATGATATATGTATATGATACCTAAATAGAAATGATCTTGTGACCAGCACTTGAGGTCAAAAAGTAAAGTTTTAAGAGATTCTCTTTGGAAAATAATTGATTTATACAATATGGGTACTTTTATAAGAAGTAAAATAAGGTAAAACAACAGATCTAACGTATGTGTACCCTTAATCATAATGTTTGTCACCCCTCTGATTGCGCGCAGGGTTGACAAGGGTTGGCCCATAGCTTTGCAAATAATGGTGACACCAACAGATGGTGCTACTGTATTTTGCACTATACAATTCAGTTCTGGTTTTTACTTGCAGATGGAGCTGCGATGTTTGTTAAAAATCTGATAGGAAATACATACAGGTAAATAAGTTGAAGTTTAAAAACTAGAGTCAGATAATAAAACATATCAAACTCAAACACAAATGCATCTTTAGAAGTTCTTCATCTATGGTGGTTTTGGCACTAGCCAATTTTGATCGAGCATTGCCAATGCAATGAGCCAAGTGACGTGTGTTCGGAGAGGTCCATAACCAGCAGTGGACTATC
This sequence comes from Ornithoptera priamus, assembly GCA_029034505.1. NCBI lineage: Eukaryota > Metazoa > Arthropoda > Insecta > Lepidoptera > Papilionidae > Ornithoptera > Ornithoptera priamus. The sequence continues at coordinate 4,423,026 of JARDWD010000331.1, forward strand.
GCGGATAAATAATGCCGATTGCTAACGCAAAACATCAATAAGAAAGTACTTAATTTTTATGGTATAGTAATCCCAGATTATGGTCATTAGTAAACATGGCGGGTTTGTTCTACATATTTGTTTGGTTAAATAGAGATTTAATTAACATTGCATCATCCATCTTATTTCTTAACATTAAATGTGAGGCTAATTTCTTCCCCTCAAATTCACCAAAAAAGGTATCGTAAATTTTAAGAGAAACGAAAATGCTTTTGTAATAATACACATTGAAATGATTGGCATATTAACGCAATAAATACAGCATCTTTAGCCCAGGTAAAGCTTTGCTTGTTTGCACAAATCGCCGTTGCACAAACAATGCTCCGCATTCAGTTCCACTCGCTAAAGATACCTCTTACGTGATCACAGCGGAAGGGTTGACGAAACAATATGCTCATTGTCTATACTCACCAACTATTTATTAACTCTACGGTTAATTGCCGGCCAAAACAGAATCCGTAGTACCAACAATAATTTTTGATACTTTCTGTAATAATAATAAAATATTATAAAAACACTTAATAATAAAACATTATTGCTTATAAACAATAATGATTTGTTTATAACAAATAATTTTATTATAATATACAATAGTACAATATTTAGTAACTATTGCAGTTAAGTTTATGTTCAATAAGTTTAAGTTACATTTTAATGAAAATGTCATGATTCATGAGCAATATTATTTTATGAAAAACATGCAACAACATTATAGGTAAATAAATTTTCTACAATCAAGGTAATAATTTCTTATTATGTACAATCGTTTAGTTTACAATAAACAGATCAAAATACTTAATGTTCGTTATCACTTTTCATTGTACCGTGTGGACAGAAATTAGTTATTAACATAATGAATTTTAATTTAACTAATATAACTGTAACAGGATACCTTAATATTTAATAATTGTTAAGTGCTCCTAGAACTTTTCATAGAAGTTTCAAAATATTACAGTAGACTTAAATTTTCGCTAGTTAATTCTGGTCGATTTTTTTGGTGATCGAGAATCTGTTTTATGGCTCGATCAATCTATTCCTTAATATGTTGATATTGTTAAAAATTAAAAACACAAGTACAACTTACAAAAGCACAAGAATTAAAGATTTTATTTCCAGTATTATGTATTAAAGTTATTGTTGTGCAGTGCGGTTAGAGTGTACGCAACGAAGGTACACAATGTAAGAAAATTGCACAACGTAAAACCATAAAACCATTACACGATTACCCAACCCTTTGAGGTGTAATAAATATTACTGTCACTTCCCGTAATCTATAATTTAATATAATTTCAACCATACGCTGTAGCGATACGATTGAAAATAAAACGTTGGGATACTCCCTTAAAACCTTTACCTTTACATTTTTTTTTTCTTCACAACTAATTTTTAAAGAAAGGATTCAAATAAAGGAAATTATCACAGGTATTATTAGGGAGCGAAAGCACGGTACTCTCAGTCAGTTCCAAAACAGTTTGCTGTTAGTTGAGTTTGTGATTGTAGTAACGAAAATGAATTTTAATCATATTACGATCATTGGGAAGTGAAAACAATATTTATCCGTATTAAGGCAAGAAGTTAAATTTTAAAGTGTACTCTTTGATAATATTAAGTTAAGCAAGTTCTACGAAATGGCATCAGTTAACATTTTCATGACACAGCGCGGGTAAGACAAAGAAATAAAATTGAATGAGTAATAGATGTGTTAATTAATGCTATAGTTTTCTTATATTTATATCATAGGTGTTAAATTTGACATCTCTCTGTTAACTCCTTTGCTATAATAAAAATAAGTTTTCGCCGTTAAATTTTATTACTATTAATTACGAAGCATCATTTAGTCTGATACTTGTTTTAGAGAACAATAAAGAAAAGTACTTAACTATTATTTAATTATCAGTAAAATTTTAACTTTTACTTCTGTTTAAAACTTCCTCTGGCGTCTTTGTACATCTCATCGACGATTAACCTGCATTAGTTATCGAATACCATTAATTTGAAATACACTCGAACGCAAACAACATTAATATGGCGCTTAGATATCAATAAAAGCATTTCCGAGGTTTCAACGCCGTAAACTGTCCCATAAAACGGTTTATGGTCCATACGTACACACATTAAGGAGATAGGTACAACAATAAATCATTGTAAATATATGTTATAAACAAAACTCGCGGGGCAAGGGGTTCAAGAGTAAATAATTTTATGACATTTACGACCTTGAGCTCTCTCGCGAATTATTGTTGTATTAAATCAAAGATGATTTAGGATTTCCTATCCATTCTCTGCTCCAACAGAGCTGTTATCAGATGTTATAAATAAACAGCGTAGGCGCGAACGGAGCGTAAGCGGCTTGTACGGGCGTCGTGTTGAACATTAATTTCAATGTAACATAGTAATTACAGTTAAAGTAGTCAGTTACCGAGGTACGACAAAGATTGTAACGGTGAGATGGCGTGAGTTTGGTCAGTAACGGCGCTGCGACAGAGCGGATATTTCTATCTGCCACTGTTCGGTGTACGCATTAGGCGTTATTTCCTCCCTGAATGTTTGTGACTCTTGCCCACATAAATTGCGAAGTTCTTTTGTATATCCAACAAAATTCTTAGTTGTAAATAATAAACCAGCATTATTATCTATCAATACTTATTTACTTATGTATAAACTTAATACAAACATGTACATAATATTTATATCAATTTGACAATTTGTATGCTTGTGACCACAGCATTTAATCATAGAGAAATTATCCAATAATATAACAAACATAAAACTTTAATTAATCCAAAAGAATTTAACTTGGAGTTTAATGTTAGTACACAGTTTTCTCTAAATGATATCCAACTTAATGATACTTTAATTAGTAATAAAATCTAATAAAGAGAATCAAGTAAATAAAAACACCTTCTTGATATCAATGATTATCGAAGAAAAATGATTTTAAATGAACTTTGTAATTTGAATAACTGATTCATTTGAATACTGTGGATTATGGTTCGTGGCCATTAAAGTTGATCATATAGTAGGTACTAATCGAGCTAGATAACATTACAAGTATAACAATTTATACCTTCATTTGTATAAAACATCTTTTGCAGTAAAGTTATTCTGATGAAATAACATTAACTCATTTACATAACTAATTAATTGATAACTTAACTCATCTTTAATGTTATATTATCTCTTACCGGTGGTTATTGCTTAAAAAGTAGCTATGGAATTAATCTATATATATTTATTTATCGCTAGTTTTAGGTAATTATGGAAAAAAGAAAATAAAAGATCTCATCGATGTATTTACATCGCTTATCAATCTCACATAATTTTAAGTTTGATGTATAGATCAATTAGAATTTCATGAAATATTATCTTATGTTAAATATTAAAACAAGTTAAAACAGAATTTAAAAATGTTAAATTTTAAACAAACAGCTTTTTATCATTTGATAATAAATGTTTGCAAAAGGGTGTTGAACAGGGTCCGACTTTAAAAGCAATAATAATAAAAAATAACGTAGTTTATAGTTTACAATATAAGGTCTTTATATCAGGAATTCTAATCATGAAGGACTAAAGTACCGCAAAAGATCTCTGTATCTTTTCCTGGATATCTCATGTCTTTGTAATAAAGAGGGTGGAGATGGGTTACGTCAAGGCGATAAAAGCACTGGCAGTATTATAAGCTCTCAAAATTTTCAGTCATTATTTCAAACAGGGATTTTTTAAATATTTTTCATTATATTAAACAATTAATTTTATTTTTTCTATGTATTGTACAAATAGTTCTCATTTTGATCACAGATTTTCATAGTAGGTTACAAATTTAAATATTAAGCATCGATTTTACTATAGCCACTTTTAGTTGAGAAATAAATAATAAATCAAACTAATAAAGTTATAATTTTCATTATATTTAAAAGAATAGTTCATTGAATCTTTAAACGAGTATTGCTAATAATAACGAAATAAGTTTGAAACAAAGCAGTATATGGGAACAAGTAAACCCGTTCAGACTAGTAGGTATCGTAGTAAGAAACTTTTAGTAACCCACCCAACCACCCGGCCGAGGGTCCGAGACGGCGGAAACCAATTTAAAGTTAGCAACCGGCTGGTTAAAAAGCAAAAGTTTTGTAACTTTATACACTTACTAAGCCCTTTAGTTTTTCATTACTTTTTAGCGTAAGAGACGACGACATTGATTATTCTTTGTATTAAGTATGTTATTAGAGCATTAAGTATATGATAACATCATTTGTAATCCACTTTAACTTCAAGTATTTTCATTCTTTACATGATAATTATCACTAAATAGTAAGTAGGGAAATCGGTACATTAATAGATTTAATCTTAAACTTATTATGTTTCAATCGCGTTAATGTTATTTGATTTTAGATTCAATCGAAGGTGTGTAAAATCTTTTTTTCATCTACTACGTGAAATAACGTAACCAAAGATCTGACTTATAAATTAATGTTTATTAAGTTTTAGAAGGGGAAAAAAGGACGTACCTTGAGAAAGCCAGATTCAAACTCGCATTCTTTGATAATTAATGAACCCAATTAGAATTGTACCAGCGTAGTAGTCTTCCTCTATTTTATTAAGAAAATTTCTGACGTGAACGCCCTTCATCCAAAAGAAAAATTCAAACAATTTTGTCCGTGTTTAAGTAATTTTTGTTTTTTTGTTTAATTTTTATTGGAAGTTTTCCAAGTTTCATAACTACACAGTATGTCTAGGCAAAGGCTTTATGTTGGAAAATCTTATCAATATATATGAAAGTTATGCAAAACGTTGTGACTATTGAAAATTGGAAAAGTTTTCTTAAATACTTTCTTGTTTTCTTGTTACTTCGCAGAGTACGACCTGTTTAATCAATGAGCCCTGATTAAGCAGTCGATTAATTAACATTTGCCTATTACAACCTTTAATTAGCAGACTTTCACACAGTTAGTTTTTCATTCTATTCTCATAGCATTCTAGTCCATCCGTGTCTGAAATAGTAACGAACATAATACGCGTACGCTCATTTTAATACAAATTAAGATGTTTACGTATATCACAATCAATTAGATCCGTTAACTTATTCCACTGTAGATAGTTACTATCAGATTTTATATACGATTGACTAAGTTAATAAATTTGTACTTAATAATCAAAAGTTCCCATCGTTGTAAAACGATTTTTTAAAATAGTATAATTAAAATTATTGTGTAAATATATAGATTAAGAAAGTATATATACAGATTATATATCACAGATTATAGATTATATATAACTATTAGGACCGTACGTTGTTGTAAAATGACATTTTCTTATTTAGTAAGAATCTGTATACTCGTTAGGATTAAATCTGTTATGCAAAGAATACACGAGAATTCTCTGGATAAGGATGTAAGTGTAGAGAAGCAAGCAGCTAATGTAGCAGACGCGATAAGCTCAAAGTTTCAATTACTTCCACTGTAATTAAGTGTCGGCATGGACGACGGCGAACTTGTGTATCCTATCAAACTGCTTCACTTTTATCGACCATGGGATCGACTTAATTTTTGTAGACGCCCTTCTCTACGACACTCCTCTCTGCGCTCTGCTGAATCCCTATTTCAATTTGAAACGGAATTTTAATGGAGCGACTGCGAAATTCTCGCGCAGGATACAAAAATTGCCGCTTATCGGAAATTATTTCACAAACTCAAGGAAACGACAGACCTTTCGTTCATTGAGTCGTATATTTTTGTGGCAACAATTCTATACCAACTCTAGCTCAAGTATTTATATTTATAAACATATAATATTGAATAAGAATGCGATATTAAAAAATGTGTAAATAAAGATAGAACTATACATATATTATAGGTACCATCGGTATCACATTTATTAGCTATCTAGATAGATAATTTATGCAATTCTAAAAATACATTATTATGCTCATAGATTGTTGTAATAGATATAAAAAAATATTCACTGATTCTGAAGCAGAGAATAATAAAATAACTGTTTATATTAGGGTAAGGTAGAAACAACTATGACAAACATATATATATGTATATATATAAAAATGACTATATATAGCAGAGTTTATCGCTTAACTAATTGCGATAACTATTTATTGATAAATGGACCTACTTATTTAATACCAAATAATTGTTAAATTTAATATTTGGAGAAATAAAGTAAAAATATAAGAAGTTATGAAGCAATATAAAATTAAATTCATGGCGACAGGCTGCGGCACCATCACGTAAGATCTATCGAAATCTTCATTTTAATTTATGTATATCTAAATGTCCATCTTTTTAAAGACCGCCCATGAGGGAAACAGCTGGCGAATACATTCCAGTTACCAACGTCGGAAAGTAAAAACTTGTGCTCATATTTATCTTAAACATTAACTTTTGAAAAAGCTTAATACTTAAGCATAATGATTAAATAATTTAAACAAGAAAAAAAACCTTTAATATTCGTATATATTTAGCGCGGGTTGTACTTACCCACCGCCTGCAAATATTTGGACACATTAGTGCGATGCGAGCACTTTTTAATTAAGCAAAGCGTTCATTATTGCACTTATTAAATGGCAAACAGTAATGATTTTTGAGACACAAAGATCTCTTCCTTTGCTCTTTAAATTTCATGCGATAGTGTTAATAATCATTAGATTACTCTTAGCAAATGATTTATAAAAGTATTTTTTTATTGTTCAATAAAAATACATTAAAACTTTTTAGTATTATATATAAAAAATTTTGTAATGTTACATGATGTATATATAGACACCAATAAACATATATTTTACAATATTCACATAAGTATCATTATGAGATGCCCTCTATAAACTGAAGTTTGGAGATGAGATTGGGAAAACCAATTCGATCTGTTTTTCTTTTTATATATGTAATCAGGAACATTAATTAATTAAAAAATATAGTTTGTACTACTAAGCGAAAAGACGTGCAGGACGTTCACCTGAAGGTAAGTGATACGCCTTCCCATAACTACACGGCGTTAGTTAAGACGATATATTCTATCATATTCTGCTGGTGCCTTGAGACATGAGATGTTGAGTCACGTTACCACAGTAATTACATTGACTACAGCACCAGGAGCATGGTAATGTTTACGAACTATTGTCTGTCGGCAGAAATTTGTTGTATCAGTACCAACCAAGACAGTCTCCGGCAATAGGGAACTACCATCAGTAAATAAATAAGTAACAAAGTAAGTAATCAATTTGAAAAAAAAAGTTTTATATATCAAAAAAATTTTTTTTAAATATCTATCTAAACTTAAATTATTTTGTGATAGTCTCGTGATTTCGATGAATTTTTTTTGTTACAAAGTTAAACGCAAGAAAAACTTGTTATCGACGAGTTATAATCGATGCATATATGTAAAAACGATTAGTTAGGAAACGTTTAAAATACAATAAGCGTTTAGTCATAGTAGCGGTTGTCGTTTGAAGTGCAGACCGATTCAAATTTTACAACTTAATATCTAGATACGTTTGGATTTCACACCTAACTAATCAAGTTATTATCGTTTGATATCCAATCAAAAGCAATTGTCGATTAGTTAGGCTACGTATGTTTAGTTCATGGCCGTACGTAGATTTGTTTTTGATCACTGCGTAGGTGCGCAATAGTTTTGAGTTGGATAATTTTAAACCTCACTGCCGGCAGAAGGCGACTTCTCCCCCAAATTGTTACTTTACTAAGTTTGGAGTTGTAAGGCGGGTTGTGCGTCATGTTGTGTCGACAACTTAAAATACGTATGCCTACTAACAATTAACTACGACTTGCTTAATCGTCGAGGGTTAAAGATATATGAAAAAGTATATTTTGTCTCATAATAATTTAACAATCTTTATGTAAAATCGTAATAAATTGTTTTCCTCTATTAACGTTTGTAATGACTAATGATTGAATAATGAAAACAACTATAAGAAATAACTATTACTGGTGGTGTATGATCTATGTGGTAGGTCTATATCCCCAGAGACAGTATAAGTAGGTACCACCGCAGCGCCTATTTCTACCGCCAAACAGTAATGTGCAAACATTACTGTATTCCGGTATAAAGGGTGCGGTAGCTAGTGTAATTACTGGGGTAAGGAGATTCAACATTTCCAGTGTATACCATTCTAATTTGCACCACGTTGTATTCTGTAGGCGTATTATTTACCATCCGGTGAACGTCTTGTTCGTCTCGACGCTTCGTACAATAAAAAAAAATTAGATCATATAGTATAATAAAAATTGTAATTATTGCCATTCGTTTAAGTTTAAATTTAATAAAATATTTTTTATAAATTGATGTTCACAATGATTTTAGCAAAATATTATACTAGTCATTAAAATCGATACGTTCAAGAATAAAATTGCAAAGCGTATATAATATAGTATTCAATACTTGTACACATTGAATATCGTATTAATACAAATCGCTTAATCAAGCCATATATTACATACTGCTCTTCGCCATGTATACATGTTACAGGCGATGTTTGAATATAGTTTAGTTTGAAGAAAGACTTACCGAGATTAGTTTAAATGCTACAGTGTTTCTCCATGACACTTAAAGATATTTTGAGAAGATACACTGATGAACCAATACACTAACTACTTGCCGGCGTAACGTTAAAAATTGTATTAAAAAATTGAACACTGCACGACCATTTTTAACGGTTGACAAAAATAATTTATTAAAAAAAATATTGTCTACACGTTTGTATGGCGCTTGTTAAATTTATGGTGTAATAAGGAAGTGTCAATTCGACGTATATTTTGACGAAAGGGTTGAATGGTTCATTGTGCAAGAATCTTTGTTGCTTTTTTAAGGTTTTGTGATGTCCAAGTTAATGGTGGTCATTGTTGTTCAGGCCTATTGTTTTCCTTGTAATATTTTATTATTTGTTTTTATAATTTTTTGAATTGCCATTTGTCTTTACGTATATGGGTTGAGGTGAATAGCTTCTTTTGATTTTTTTCCAAAAAAAATGGTTTGTCTGTGAAAAATATAATTGTGTAGCAAGTGTAATATTATTTTCAAACTATTTTTATTAATTTACTGTGTAAATAACATTTAAACAGGATTAAAATAGATTTTTTTCAATTTTATATGAATATACTCAATCCTGTGTAAACATTTCTTTCAATATATTACAAATATAACTTTTATTATCATTAAATTCTGCAAAAGCATTTACAAATATTTTTATCTTGTACCTACAGATAGATCTTCATTATATTCTAAATCAAGTACCTATATGAAACATAAACAAGTTTATTCTACAATTAGTTTCGATCAATAATTCTAAAAATGTTTAAAAAAAGACATATTTTGAATGTATTATAACGTTGTAATAATGACCGAAGTAAATAACTTATCGTAACATACACATGAGGCATATGCGAATATCGCACTAATAAAAAATAAAACTACCAAAAGCAATTCTCATAATGATATTACTATAACAATGATATGAATATAATATGAAAATGAGTGCAGCCAACTCGCATCGAACCCACGTCCATTTGCGAAGGGGCATTGCGATTGCATCCGCATCGCAGAGGCGTGTGCATTGTCTGCATTCATTGTAGGTACATTACAGTACAACAGTGCAGTATATCAGCCCATTACGCCTGATTGTGGACGCCGTCTGCATTGATTAAGGAAGGTCGCTTGATACACTCCTCGCTCTCGACGCCAGATGCAGTACTTGAGCATCTTTTAACATGCCACAATTGGACGCGATCATTGCTAACGTTTTTGTAATTATTTTTAGTCTCTACATCGTATATATAAAAAAACAGTATTCTGCATAGTATAGAAGATTACTTTAAGAAAATAAAAAAACATTCTATATAAACAAAAATGTTTGTTTTTAAACTGATTTGACAAAGTGCCCTTTCTGAGAATAGTAGATAATAATAATGATAACATAACAAGCCTTGATAACATTAGAAAAATATTTTCATAGTTATAGATTATGTCAATAATTTACATCATGACTTCATTATTATTGTTGAATGATACTTTGTTGTAGCACTCATACATTGTGTAGATGTATGGATGTGTATTGCACGTCGCTTAAAATGCATTATATACAATTATTGCTATTTCTGATACATTCTGATATTGCAGTGGGCGCCATTTAAATACTCGAAGAGAATACTTGATATCTTATTTATATCGTTTATATTGTTTTTCCCACAGTTACCGCCTTAAGTTTAAGGTGTGTTGTTAAACTTTTAACGTTTTGTATACATCTCGATATTTAATTCAATATTTACATTAGTCTTAATATATCTGTGTACACTATCAATGATATCAATTTCACATTTCTCTTAACAAAACGCATCTGCATTTTGTTTACTATAGAGGTTTCAAGAAAGTAATTATTTCATTTCTATGAATTTGTTATTATTCGTTCTTTATGTTTATGATGAACAGACAGGAGGTTAGTTACAATTTGTTTGACCTAAAGCTTTTCTTAAAATTGGACTTACAATTCTTATTACGTTGCAAAACTTTTCCGGATTGCTATATAAACGAAATAGAGAAGCAAAAATTGAATTTTCTGTGCTAAAACGAGTCCAGATGTTACGCTACTGACTATACGAAACGTACAACGAGAGAATTAAATTTCGTTACAATACGAAAAGCATGTAAATCGTGTGTATTTACTAGTTAAACATTCATATTAAATGTACAAAGTTACACTACGTTATTGTAAAGTGCCTTTTGTACGTCTCACGTACATTATTACGGAGATGCTTTACTTATAATGTACTTAATATATAAAATAATTAGCCTTTTGCTTTTGTGCTTATTTATATTAGTTTTACTGTCGATACTTTGTTGAAAAAGGTTTTGCAGTTTTGTTTAATGAAATCAATAAAATCTCTAACAAATTTAAACAGAACAGTATTACATTTTATAGGCTAATACAAATCACTTTTAGTTCGCAACACCGCAGCCTAGCCTTCGGACGGAAGAGCTCATTGCCCATTGCCCATCGCCCCGGGATACGTCTGTCATTGTAATGCAAATGTGTGCGCTGTCTGCCTCACAATTACCCCAACGGTCAACCGGGAGTCGCCCGATGACCGAGCATTGCAACCCTCCCTTTTAAAGCAATATCGCCCCCTCAACTAACACGTATCCCGCAACTTTCACCTTTAAAACAAAAATAATAATAACGGTTATCGCTTGCTATCAGAATTCGCCAGTTAAAGATATATTTCATGAAGATATGTTTATGAGTGTCGGTAATGCGGTAAAGTAGTGTGAAGGAATGGCGTAGCAATTCTGTGGACAGCCATTAAGGATACTACGTATAACGCCGATCGTTATGAGACAAGGATATACAGCGAATTTGTTCATAATCATCTACGTTCCCTGTTTCGGCCTAAACTTATACTTATTATACAATATAGGGAATATGACAATTACCAAAAATAAAAAAAGTACTTGTTAAATAAGATTTCGCTACGTTAATTTTGTCATTAAACAATATCTATTTTACTAAAGTCGTGAATAAACTTTGTAGTCGCTTTGTTCCCCTCTATCGGGTAGACCTAGGAGTGGAAACCTGATTATTTACGGTAAAGAGTAGAAAGATCTAGGCAGCCGCATCAAGAGATAGCCGCCTAGAGCGAATTCGATGTTTTAAATCCTAGAACGTTGCGTACCCATATGCTACAATTTGGTATATTTCGAGACGCTGTTCCTATGACCGTGTAGTGCCGTCGCTTATATGCATAGCTTTTTCTGTCTATCCAAGATGGGGTTCAGCATCCGTTTGAGAGGAATAAAACAGAACCCCTTTTCATCATGAGAATAAACTGTAAGGTAGCGAAGATATAATCTTAAAATGTACGAAAACATCATTGTTCTTTAAGAAAAATTAAAAATTTCAACCGTGAACTGACCCATACAATAAAATGGTACATATATAACAAGCAATAAAACAACCGCTCCTTATTTAAATTTATAGAACTTGTTAAAAAATTCAGCCATATATAAATGGTATCCATTACAACATATGAATACGGACGGTTTAATGACCGCTGAAAACCGGTCGTTAATAGGGGACTTTCTTTTCACTTTTTGCAAGCGTGAATACGCTCTGTTAGAAATATTTTATGAATCTGGTTCTGTACATCTAAATGAATTTATCCACGGCCTACTTCATAAAAATATTTTCTTTTATTGTTATATACGACGAAATCGTATTATAAGAAAAATATTGTATTGCTCAGGTTGTACTGCTATATTTTCTAAATATTTCAAAGTCGTCTAAAAATTTAGAATAAACCTTAAACCTAAATTGATTTGCCGCGAGCTGATGTTTTCTCGGACAAGCTAAGATCATTCCGCAGAAAGGAAAAAGGCCCACTGTAATTTTATAGCCTCCTTTTGTAGGTAAATGAGGCATAAAACTTTCCAGTCAAAGGCAACATAGAGTATGTACGCCATTTATGTACAAAGGTTTATAAAATGGAAATAAAAGTAAAACAAAAGTACTAGGTGTAGAGACCAGACTATCCCCTGGGTACGTCGGGAATGTTCTCGTCTTCCTCGCAATTTCACAAAACGCTACACACAGTGTACCATTGTCTACTCATGTATCGCACATAACCAGCGTACACTGACCACCCCACCTACCTAACTACAGTTATTTTAAAAGGGATTCGAGGAGGCACCTCCCCTCTGGTGGGAGACCATCTTAAACTGGTATACCTTAAGACGGAAATGAGAAGACAGTCTAGGAACTAAATTAGAATACGAAGTAACAAGAATTATTTAGTAAATTTTCTTAAAAACTTGTGATGCGGTATCTAGTTGAGATTATTGATAATTACCGCAACTTCCACTATTGATTTGAATACTTACGTAACATACATATTTTTCTTAATCCAAATGATTTTGAATTCGTTTATTTAAATTGTAAATACAAAATAAATGTCGTGATTAATGATTCACCATTTTGAAAACTTCACTGTTCAATACGATAGAAATAAATTATTAGCAATGGAAAGATCGAAAAGAATTTGTTAATTATCAAAAGTAGACATCGTTTTAAATAAAAAAGGATAAAGTCTGCACTACGTTTCAATATTTTAAGTATTAAGATAAAAAAGCCATTAATAATGGTCTTACATAACTCATTTCAATATAAAACGACCATAACTCGAGACCTTCTACACTCGCCGCTCTTCGTTTAAAAAATGATAAAAACGACCTCAGCTGAATAGAACGATATGGTTCGATGAGGTTCTACTGTAAATGGATGTTACTAGTTTCCACGCGGCAAACTGCGGGCGGTATTATTTAAGCGCGCCATATCGATTTATTTTATCCAAAACTGCTGCAATTATGACATTAATTCAGATCATAAAAACGATAGAATTTTCATAAAGAACGTTAGTAAAGAATAACTTTATTTGGGGCCGGTTCCGCGTGAACTAAAATGTTTTAGTTCGGCCGTAGACTTCTTTTTGGTTTTGTACACACGTTTCTATATAGTAGTAGATTGGGGACGCATAAGGTGTGGGAAGAACGCCGAATCAGGCGATCCCGCATAGAAGATTGAACAGAGATAAATTGTATGGTACGCGGGCGATACCGAGTCGCTTATTCGAACGCTTACAATGGCTTCATGGCTATAGATTATACTCGAACCTGTTCTTTAGACGTTACTGCTATAAGTTTAATATTTAAAGATCAGGACATTCTACACCTGATAGGTGATTATTTTTGTAGTTTAATTTGCAGTCCAGGACTGGATTAGCATAGTAAATTTTGTAGGGTTTCCATTCCTGTTGCAAAACCGGCCTTAAGAAGACTTGAGAATCTATAATTTTGTGATCTTTACTCTTTAGGTTTTTTTGATGTTTTAATGATAATTTAAAATTTTGTAATATATAATATTTATCGAGGCTTATCACATATGAAACGTTCTCTGTTAAATCGTACACAAAGCAAATGAAAAGATTACTGGATTAAGAGAACATTTATTTTTATACTTTTATTGGCAGTCATCCAATTTGGACATGACTACCAGTCCTGTTAAGTTTTGGCGCGAGGTAAACAAAAAAACAAACGATAACTCTGTTCTGATCGACAAGGTCACGCTGGAGAGAAATATCGACAAATTTAACAAAAACATTTCCCATTTGTAGCTCTAAGGTCTAATAAATAAAGTAATAATTCATTTTGAATGTTCTTCTACGACTTTCCGCTCATATTTTCTCCATTGTTTCCACATTAAATCGTTTTCCTTGTACCAAATTATGACTTCATGAAAGTTAAGGAAATCGTTAGTTCGGAGTCGTTATTTTCTATATTCAATATCAAAGCCGTGCCCCGGCGAGCTGACAAGCAGATAAGGGGGAATCAGCTCAGTAGGTTCGGGGAAAGGGCTGAATTTGTGGCCGACAAAGGGTCATTAACTGACAATCTCTTTAAATCACTTGTGGATCCTCCCTGCGGACTTGGCCGGGCTTATTACGAAGGGCGCGCCGAGAAAGCTCCGAGGGTATTAAGAAATTTCCACCGCTCCATTTAAATATGTATACCTGAGGCGATGAAGTACCCGGCCAGATCGTTATACATAAATATTTTTAATAGGTATATATATCGCTGAAACGTTCCCCATACCCTGGTAAATTTAGACTAGAGCCTACTAAGTTCTTTTATTCTTAATAGGACAACGTAGCAGGGTGTATAATATAATATAACTAAGTTTCTGTATATTTTTCTTATATTCTGATCTAGATTAAATCAGTTAAATGTTTTATATAAATTATAAAGGTTGTTTAAAATATTTTTTTAATTATGTTAATCTGTATTTAAAAAAAAGCATACAACTGTAATCCTATTCACGTTACATTTGTTGAAAGTAGTAGGAAAGTAGTTTCCTCGAAATAAAATGTGTATAAATCAATGAAATAAATTTAATGTAATATTTTTTTAATGTTTTAAAATTTTGAAATATCGTGTAGAGCTAAGAAAACGTTAAAATATTATGGTTTTCGCTATCTGCTATGAAGTAATATCACAGGCAAACACAGGAAGTCCTGCGTTGTACATAATTGCCTAATGTTGCGTTCCACCTCGCATTTTATGAGGGAATACTCTCGCCCTCTGGTAGAACCTTCTATTTGTTATGTTTTTTTCTTACCTAAAAAGTATTTGAGAGATTTAAATAAATGTATGCAGTTTCGTTAGTTATGTGAGTTATCCTTATATTTAAATCTCTATTCTGTCGAATAAATCATTAATAAATATGCCAGGTCATTGAAAACGGATGAATTTAAATTAAGATATGAAATTTGATATATCCTTCAATAATTTTCAGTAGTGATCTATCTACAACACAGTCTTTCTCTACCCGAGAATTACGAATCTTTATAATATCGAGAACATAATATTTCAGAGTTTTCAACTCGATTAGTAAGCCCGTTCCATCCTCGTCCCGTGCGAATACTAATCGTCTAATTTAGTTTTTTAAACATCCAACGGGTATCCGTGTTCCGTTGATCGATCCCGGTTCCAACAGTTCCGGTCGCTTCACCTCCGTCCCGCTTTTTAAATCCTCGCTTTAAACTGACCAGTGTGAAAGAACTCAAATCTTACATCTTTATATGGAACTCTGAAAGAGCTTAGTGTAAGAATATATATCATGAAGGTTCTTATAAAACTGGTTGCTTTGTCTGCAGCAGGTAGAATAGCTAATTATGTATTCTTTCCTCGCTCGGAGCGTCCTTAATCCGCCCTTTTTGTCCCTCCACCCCTTTTCCATCCTCTTTACCGCACCCCAACTAGGTGGAAAGTTTTAAGTAAGCGAACAGTCACTTCCAATTAAAAACGTGAAAACAAAGTGACGCACATTCCTCTCTATATTCCCTTGAAAATTTTATGTTTTTAGAAACCTTGTCACATATCTAAAATAATTTTATTTAAATAGTACTATGAAGATATAAACTTTAATTTTATTAGTGTTTTGTGGTAATTAATTTTATTATATGAATAAACAAATCTAATTGATTGCAGTTAAAAGTTACAGTCAATAAACAGCGTATAATCAATAGGAGAATAATATTGCAAAAAGATGCGTCGTATATTATTGGGTTTAACTAGAAAATCCTGATAAAATTAATAGATCAGGAAATTATTCATGGCGATAAATCGCTCGTCACAAATAGAGGGGGAGAAGATTTCGTCAAGTACCTGTCGTAATGGGCGACTGAAGCACAGCCAAAACTGTTTACAGTAAGCTCGTCGTTGCACGCAAGAGATAACTGATGTTGAATGATTAACGCAATTAAGACACACATTACCATATTGTGCATATATTTCAAAATATGTATTATTTTAGTTATTTACTTTTAATAGACGAAATCAAATATTTTTTTACAAAAATTCTGGACCTTATTTATGATTGACTTTTGCCGCTTACAAAGAATACTCATTTTTTCTGTGTCTATTTGAAAGATAATGAACAATAGCAAATTCACTTTATTTCTCATATTACTGTAATGACAAAACCGAGCGTAAGACTAAATAAAGGAGACAAAGGTAGTGAGAAGAAAATTGCACGATAAAAATTTACATTTTTATTGAAATTTCCACTCCGCGCCTTAGATAAAACTATGTCTCTAAATACATACCTTGGGCCTCGCACGGGTTCCTTGAATGTGTTGAATGAATGTTTACTTTGCGCTGTGCGGGAGATTCAATGTTAGTTTAAACTCTTCACAAATTTATCGATGGAGCGATAATAAATATAATTTATTGCTTTCCTGTAATAATCCACGGTTTTAAAAACCATCATTGTTCTTTCCACTAAGTTGCACACTCGAATACTTGTTGTAATCCTGTTGCAGGTATTTTGATTAAATGAAAATTGTATTATTAGAGTATTGGATTATTAGAGTGCATTTCATGTTTAATCTTGGTTGTCGATAAATTTTGAAACCCCATCTCTACTGCTGCTGGCTCGGCAGACGACCGCTACACAAGTATATCTATATAACAGATGACTTTAGGGAAGGGATCATAATAGGAAAATTTCCCGGGCGTCTATGTGTGCAGTATCCGATACCCTTTTACTTGTATTGTTTTTATTTTCCAAACTTAATGAAAGAACTTGTCTCGCCTATATTGCGATTTCAATTCTCTTCGTGTTTCGCTCAGATGTGCTTTGGTATTTTATTGATTTTATTTCCTTAAAAGAAGTAATGGGAATTGTATTTTAACACAACGTCTCTCGAAATATTGAATGAGTTATGAAATCAAAGCTGTCATATAAAAAAGTGTTACCTGTAATATATCATTTTAATAATAAACTTAAACAAACGAAACCTAAGAAACGGTTTAACATTTTATTAACTCGTGTAAACCTCTCTTTTACGACCGTTCATATTGGATAACGTACCTCAATAAAATCAGAGCCTATACAAAATTTATGCCTAAAGAACTAGGACACGAAAAATGAACTTTTTGTTCATCAGCTGTAAATGTCTCCGCAAATTGGTCATAAATTTCTGCTCTATTAAAATTTATTGTCCCCAAAACGTTTATTGTTACATTACGTAAGTTGGTAACCCTTCTAGTCATAAAACAATGCCACGCTACGAATCATGCAAAAAATCTTTCGACGGTAAGGGTAGCAACTTAGAGGACATAATCGCGAAGCAAGATCGATATGATTTTATGGCGCGGGGGGCAGTGTTTTACGATCTCTTATCGAATCGAATTTTTTAGTGCTTGCGAGAAAACGTGTAGTTTTTATATAAAAGTACCAATTTAAATTAAAGAAATGATGTGATAGAATGAGCGGTGGCGTTAATTAGTATAAACACCATTACATTAATAATTAATGTTTATTTTATACAGAAATAAATAATTTAATCATTCGGCCATACGTATATAAAGCTTCATTGATCGCTGCAACTCATTGATATTTCAAAATTAAAATACAATGGGGACATCTGTTAATCAATTAATTAAATCAACATTGTTGTATCTAGTATACTAATTATTACTCATGTTCTTACAATGGTCTACGTATAGAATTCTGCTTTTAAATAATTTCGGGGTCAAATTACATATTTCTATGTTGTATCAACAAATTTGAGGTCTCCGTGTGAACTGTTCAGTCGCTGGCACATACCTTTCTCTTTATACGAGATAAAGCAAACACCGCTTGGAGAAGATAAAGAGGAGAAATCGACCGCAACTATATAAAGGTTTGCGTCGATAAAAATACCATGTTTATTTGCACGTCTTACATCAGTTTGCAAGCTGAACGAAAGAGAATAAAAGGCACGTGGATTTGAAAAGGAAAATATCTCTTACACCTTCCGTTTTACGATCGATTTTCACATTTCACTCGTGATTCTGCAGAATCGTTCATAAAATGCCGCTGTGTTAAACTTACACACCGTAATATCGGTAAATTCGGATCCCTACCTCGAGTTTTTTTTCCTAAAAATGTGATTTAAAAAGTACGTGTTTAAAAGATTATCAGTACGTTCGTCGGTAAGGCGGGAGCAAACTGTTATCTTTAAAGGATTTACACTAGACACTCAATACATACTAGTGTATTTATAACGTAACCAATTACCAGCTGTTTTTGTTTACGTTTCTTTTTCTCTTGCTTTGTTTGATTTGCTTTTAGTGAAAGTACTAAAGCATTTATTTTTTTAGTCGTATCAATGTTTACCCTTACTAATGGAGCTCTATTTCTGGATAGTTGCTTGCATTTTTTATGTGTAGTTATTTTATAATCTTCCAGATACAATTTTTAAAGGAAACTTATTATAATCTTTTGCTATGTTTATTAAGAGTTGCAGCGATATAATGTAGATTTTACTATTTGAGCTGTATGTAGTTGATAAATCAACCTTGTATTTATGTTTCGTTATTCTCTCTTCAGGTGATTTACATAAGTGAGAATGAGACGCATATAAGCGGCCTTTGCAACATTCCCACTGTCGCATATTTCAAAGGTACTACGGCAACAGTCAGTGCAGTTGAAATTTTCTATTAATTGCTGTTTTTATTGTTTTTCATCGGAAACACTTTTTAAAGCAGCTTTCAATTGGCATTGTCGGATATATCTGATATATCCATGTTTTGTTTGCAGAATCACGTAATTGTATTAAAATAATAAATGTCGAAAGCTTTACAAATCTTTAAGCGCTGAAGCCTACGCGTAATTAAAAGGAAGGATTAATTTATTACCTTTAAAATATTTTATTTATTTACGTCTTAACAATATCACTTGTTTTCTGTCATGGTAATACAGAGACAGATTTTTATTACAGTAATAAAATCAGTTGCAACTTTTGTAAAGAACAATTAAATATAAGCTTACGACGTAATCGGGCACCGTATAATTGACAAAACTTTTATATGAGAAAGAGTCTTTTAATATCATCTATGAATAAGAGCTTCTACACATACGTTAGCTCCTAAGAATTACGGCTTATATGAATTAAAAAAGTTCATGAAAAATTCAATAGGTCGTCGGCCAAGAAGTCGTGGGGAAGAAAGTGAAAAAAAAAAACGAAAACAATAACGTAGATTTAATCAGTATGCCGAATGCGTCGTGCCTGTCCGCAGCCGGGATATTTGGCAGTCGGACAACTCCCATGTACGTACACAAACACAATTTAAATCTATCGCTGCACCGATGTCATCGCACGCTCACGTCAAAATGCGCATCGCTTGTAATTATTACCATTACGCAAGTGAACGATGAAAATATGGTTATGCGTTCAAAGTATTCCTCTAAAGTATCTATACTGTTTTGTATTGAACTTATGGTATTTCAACAGACGATTTTGACGTCCGGAATCGCAGCATACCAATCGAATATCGGACAGCAACGATACTGACTACCTTAAAATAAATTAATCGAACGGCTCTTTTGATGCATTCGTATATCGACAGCGTTATGAACAAAGTAATCACCCCAAACGGGAGCATCGTCCATTGACTCTATTCTCATAAATAACCTCATTACATTCCGTCCAACAGGCAACTCGGTCAAATACCTGCGTTTTAAATCAGGCCCAATGCGTTCGTCGGCGATTTGTTCGCAAAACATGACCGCCTTTGTTGGCATTTATAAATTATTTAGCAATACGTAGAATCGTTTGTAATTTGATGTGCAAATCAATTTGAG
This sequence comes from Ornithoptera priamus, assembly GCA_029034505.1. Taxonomy (NCBI): domain Eukaryota; kingdom Metazoa; phylum Arthropoda; class Insecta; order Lepidoptera; family Papilionidae; genus Ornithoptera; species Ornithoptera priamus. The sequence continues at coordinate 4,443,259 of JARDWD010000331.1, forward strand.
TTTAAATTCTACTCGAATGCATCTGCAAGGGAATCAGATATGAGTAACCTAAATATAGTGATCGTGTAACAATAATTAAATGAAAATGAAAATGTATTGTGTTTAAAAATAGACTTTTAATAATTAACGTCATTTCAATTGTTAAACCAAGGTAAGAACAACTTCATCTTGTTCGGACTGAAGCACGGACTGTCTGTGAGAGCTTATACTGCATCCCCTATATATAGTCCTTATATAAACACTATGATCCAGAAGAAAATATAGTGTCATTGAGTCGGAGTCCGACTAACAAAGTTAATAGTGATAGTGGTGAAGATTTCTATAGACCGTCAAAGTACCTCACTGAAATTATTTTTTTAACAATGTGAAAGAATTTAACAAGATTCACTAAATAATAACGAGATTTTAATATTTATATCGGATTAATTATTGAGATACATTTTTAACACTACACATATTTAAACATACTATTTATATAACTATAACTGCTCTCGAAATAATTTGTCGATTACACTAATAGTGAAATACCTCCTGTATGAGTACAGAATAGCAAATTTACATTTTAATTTTATTTTATTTGTGCGCCTGATTCTCAAATAATCAAGATACTTTCGAAGTGCCAACGCTGTAAAACGCTAATGAAATTGTCCAACGAATTATCCGTAATAAGATTATATTCTAACGCTTAATTTATTCAGGGCATCGTTTAGTTTGAGAAAACAAAGCACATATTACATTTAAAAGTCAATGCAGAGAAACATTCAATTACGAACGAAGTGTGTTTTAACATTATTTTTCTTGATGTAGCAGACGCCAGGCCGCCTCCCACGACAAAGCTATTGCTTTTGACGTTACGTTGTAGATAACGTTTTTTTTTATTTTCTAATTTGCTAAACAAGTCGTTTAGGATTATTGTATCAAGTCTATTAATGTAGATTTTTATTTATCAAGAAATTAAGCTTTCCGTTATTATTCTCGGATCACAGTTTTGCTCAAAAATTATCGTCTTATTACATTGAGTTCTTCCATTTTAGAAAATTTAGATTAAAAAATATTTCAAACTGATGGCATTAAATGGTTTGAGCAATCCAGCAGTTCAAGAACTTCTTGATATAATAAATTAGCCATTTGTTTTTAACCGTCATTAAGTAATATTAAAATACGTACATAATTAAGGTAAATTATCTGCTTTACAGTAAATTTCACTTTTATGCACTTTCCTGACTAATTATAATACAATTTTATTTAAAAAAATCATTGAAATTAATACATTATAGAAAAATAGTGAGACAACCTCTAAGAAGTGACGTATGTAACGTAATTTTGTGATAATATACAATGGAACTGCGCCACTACTCTGATGATAATCACTAGCAGTCATTGTTACGTGACGTGACAGTTCTCAAGGCTAGACGCCAAGTAAGCAACCTACATATCTCCACGTTCGCCGACCCCACAAGGACGGAATCCGTCATCCGTCGGGTCAAGGCCGCGACAGCTCATGACATACGTACGTCACGGTATCTGCATCTGCGATCGTCTACTTTGATACTGTCATTGCACTAGCACGCCACTTTAGACTTTATAGCGAAGTGCCTGAAGCGCTATGAGGTTGCACAGGACAAAAATAGTAAGTGCAATGACCTCGATCCACAGAAGCAGTATATACTTCGAAGTCGTAAGATACCGCTCCCGTTGGCTGATTTTAGATGTTGATAAATTTGACACATTTTCTATTACCCGCTAGTATCCTAATAATTTATTCACAAATAGATATATACTACTATTTACATAAAATATATTCATATATTGCATATGTTACTAGATGTATCTGAAACAGGTAGAGGCAAAGAGAAAAACTTTTTAATACATTCAACATTATCACTCATTAACATGATCCAGTTAAATTACATAAGTAACATTTAGTTATCTGAATGATATGTTTGAATGGAAGGAGAGCTACAGACACGTTCTGTAATAACTTTTATATTAATTATAAATAAAAAATATAATTTTTTACTAAAAGTAATTTTATCCACACTGGGCTAACGCTTGACCTCAATTTCAGATGACGTTAAGTATCAATGAAAATATTGATGGCGGAGCGTGCCCGCCCAGAGCACTTTACCTCCATACTTACCTCATATATATGACTATTTAAATACAGTAATGCCATTATAATATGCCGACAAATCGACTATGAGAATCGTAGTTAACCCGCTGTGATAAAAAAACCGAATCAAGGAGCTCCTAGTTACAAGGAAATCATCCACGGAGGCAGGTGAACATATACGTTCAACTCCAGCGGTATTCGCGGACACGATAACTAATCGATTATATAAACTTATAAGCAGGTAGCCGGAATATGTACATAAGACACTTTGAAATAGATGACGGTGATCATAAATTTGCGATTTTAAAATAAAAATTATTAATAATGAACCTTACTAATCTTTGAGGCAATCACATAAATAAGCAACACAACAGATGCGCGTAACCCTCGTCCCTTCCAAAATTTTTATAACAATAAATTGTAGAGAAAAATTTTGAAATTACTGTCGGCACTACAAAGTGAAGTATAGTTAAGTCACAAGGTGGTCTTTAATTATTTAAGATAAAAATATGATAGAACTTCATTAGGCAGGATGGAGGAAATTACTTTATAATAAATAATATAGAGTGTAGCTAAGAGTTTTTGAAACAGTATTAAATTATTTACGACTGACACGTTTACATGGTATATTTTCAATTTTCAGCTTTGTTGTTATTTCTAATATCTTGTTACTAACTCTGAAAATGGATGTACCATTTTTATATGTAACATTATTTTTTTTCCTTTTTATTTTTAAAAGTGCAATATCTATTAGCATCATCATTTTATGATTGTTTATGTTACTGCAGCAAATTTGGCAAACATAAATGAAATTAAAATTGAATAAACCCGACATACTAAATATCTATGAATTTTAGGATTATTAATCACTGCATAAATTATAAATCATATTCTTTTTTTAACAAAAGTTGCACTAAGCTTGTTTAAAAACCATGATTAAGCAAAGTTTACTAAAAACTCTTTCTCAAGATTCCTTACTTTAACGTTAAATGTTAAGAAGACTTGAAGAACCCAACTATCTTGAGCAATTTTAATGGGGATGATGCATAAATATTTATCTGGCAATGTGGCGACTTAAGTGAAAATTTCAAGTTCCAACAAGTAATGACACAAACAGTTAAAAACAGGTGATTTCGAGCGTGAGACAGCTTGACAAATAATTTAAAAAAATGTTTATCATTCTATAGACATTTTAACTAAAACGATGTACAGGTACTCATGCATTTTTTATCACTACGGAAAAATTCAAAAAATTCTTTTGTTGAAATGTTTCATAGAAGTATCTATAGAATAAAGTTTAAAACTATTTGCTTTCACTGTATAATTATTAATTTTGACTTAAAAATTATATATCTAAATGAATAAAACATCAAAAACCTTACTGTGATAAAAGTGTACGTATCGTTGACTTGGAAGGAATAAATGATTTTGAGGTATATAATTTTGTTCTAGTTATATGTTTATAACATCTTAATTTCTTATTATAAGCAGAAATAAAAATCTATCCAAATAGTATTTTCTACATACACAGAAATAGTCAATAATCAGGTTAACTCTTCTCTTCTTATATAATTTTAAATTAGCCTTCATCTACTTACAAGTATATAAGTATCAATAGGACGCTAATCAATTCAAGTTTTAAATTTTAGTTTTTATATTACGTCTCGAATCGAAACTTTAAAAAAGTAATAAGAAATCAAGTGTATTTTGTTTTTTTTATTTTTAACGACAGAGGGTCAAGAGTCCGCATTGAACTTGTTGTCTATCACGGTGCATTTTAAACACTCCCCTCGCTATATGAGGGTGGATTCAAAGTATTCTAAACCGATAATTCTTAACGTAGGAATGCGGGCCGACTGGCTTTGACACATGAACAGTGCTGCAAACGTGCTTATACAACCGCTTTAGGCTGTAATGCTCATTATTAGAATATATAATAGAATGACAAAGTAGTAGTGCAACTTTGCAAGTTTGTAGTAATGGAGGACTGTCATGGCGCTTGTGACGTCATTCGGCCAATGAGCGCGAGCCCGACGGTAGCGCCACAAGATGGCCGCCGACGGCTGATTGCCGCCGCCTTCTCTGTTTAGGCCTAAATGCCTAGAGTCTGTTTTTATTATTCTTTCCTTTAAATGTGTTTGTTTTAAATATCTAATTAAACTTAAAGAAAAATGGTTAAATCAGTGACCTTTAAAGCAAAATGTGACGAAAATCTGTGTTTTTTCGCGGTATTCGGTAAGCACTTAAATATTATTTAGAAATTATCTAAAACTTTAATATACAATTAATATAATTATTTTATAAGAACATTTTTATTCCTATTAGGATTACTAAGTATCTTTAAAATCTTATAAGAACTAAATTAATTAGTTTTATGCATACTAAACTATAAAAACTGCTTTTAGAATTATTATTTAAACGATTAAATAAATTAAGCATTTATTAAAATGTTGTACATTTCATAAAATCACTATTAAAGTTCACAACTTAAATTAATATAATAAAATAATTTTGTTTTCAAATATTTATGTGTTCCAAAATTATAAATACTTAAAATGTTATAAACACTTCCTTCTATCACAATTTACTTTTCTTGACTGCTGTTTTATGCACCAAGATATAAATAACAACTCATCTGATAGATACTTCTATTTATTTTGCGGAAAATCTATTAAAATAAATATGGAAAAAACTTCGATTAGAAAATGAAAATAAAAATTGAACGAAAAGAAATATTATGATTTTTTTGAGTCTTTATTATAATTTGGGAGATATTTCAACATAGTGTTAAATCTCAATAAATTTGTATTTGTTATGAGACACATGAAATAAGAAGTTAAAAACTATTAAGTTTTTTCATAAGTTGTGCAAATGTGCAAATTCTTTATTCATTTTGTATTCTTTTAGAACTAACGACTTTTTCTTAAAACGACTATTTGTAGGGTTTTAAACCATGCAAAAACTTGTACACATTATTTTTACAGCATTAGAAATGCTGTGAAAAAAATCATCCGAGATAGATACTTGAAGAACACCAAGCGTTGATGTTGTTATTAGAAATAAAACCCATCAGCAGACATCTTTATTTAAATATACGTTTTCTTTAAAAAAGTTGATGTACTTTTAAATTGTTTACTTATTTGTAATATTTTTAATACGCTAGAATCAATATTTCCGGGTGTCAACTTTTATAATCACCGAGCATCAGTTAATTTTTTTTTATCGGTGATAATACCTGTTATTTCAACAACGCGACAAAGAGAAGTAAGAAGTTCACCTGTTGATAAGCCATATGCCTGCCCATAGCAGTTAAGTGCTAGTTAGAATGTATACACAGTAGTACTTTACGCTCGACGGCATTCTTGTACTCTACTATTGTACGTCTTGTTATCATAATAACTTTACTAGCTACAGAACCAAACGAAGAAAAAAGGATATCCTTACTCCATCAAATAGTATATATTTTTAATGAATCCCTTTATAATATCTTTAGAGTTAATTATTTATATTAATAATGTTAAAGTCTTATAAATGTTTACTGGAGAACCACGCGTTAATCTAGGATTTAAAAAAGAAAACGTATCTTCATTTACGATGAAGTTTATCAGGCAAACTGTCCCTTATAAGGTGAACGTGTGCAATTCAATTGTTCAGTGATAATTTCGATATAAATCGTCGTTATCGACGTCCGCACTAAAGTAATTCACTTGCGGAGTTATTGCCAGTATTCCGGCAATTAAATGGCGTGAATTTATTGCCAACCGCCCGCGCGCCAATAACAAAGTCGAGATCAAAGGCTTCCCTTTGTAAGTGCAACGAAATTTTCTTATGCAGTTATTAACGTTAGACTTAACTCCATATTGGACATACTTATGGTTCATAATTTATTCGCGTTGGTAATAAAAATTACATTTAGGAACGTTTCATGTACGTTCCTGTAATAAATATCTGTTACATTGATGTAGGAACGAGATACTTTAAGTAATATATAAATAATATAATATAAATAATTCTAGCTAATGTATTCCTTTGCATTTTTTTAAGTAATGTAACATAATCAATTTATAGTAATTAAAGTTCAAATGGATTGCTTACTCTCTTTATCTAACGAAGAGCGTGGCGATAATTATGTTGTCCTCGTTCGCTAGTTTCAAGTTTTTGTAGTTTAGTGTTAGCCATTAATTCAGTTATGAAACTAATTTATAATCACAAATTAACGATTAATTATATTAAACGGCAAAGTTTTGGCCAAATTATGAGATAAAATATTATAATACTTTTTACTTTTGCTATAAATTAACTTCTAATGATTTCGGGATAGCACCATTTATGGAACTAACTACTAATGTTAATAATAAAATACTAACATTACTAAGAAATATGTCCGAATAGAAATTATGCTCAGAAAGATAGAAATTAAAATAATTATCAACATATTTCTAAGTCAAGCAAGTCATTTCATTGGTGGTAGGTCTCCGGTACACCACAACGCATATTTCTACCGCCAAACAGTAGTGTGCAAGTATAACTGTGATCTAGTATGAATGGAGCAGTAGATAATGTGATTACTGGGGTAACGAGAATCAACTTCTTATGTATTAGGTGACGAGCGCAATGTGGTGCATCCTAACTAGCACCACGTTGTTATGGGCGAGCGTATCACTTACCATCAGGTGAAAGTCCAGCTCGTCTCGTCGGTTAATAGAATAAAAAAAATCATAGCTTCGGTTTTATGTCTATTGAGATAAAAAGATTAAAATTACAAACTTAGGAACAATATTTATAGTAAGTTGGAAGAGACGATTAGGCACTAATAAAGTAAGGACAAAAGACATGCTATTAATATATCAAGTTACGAAGTAAGCAAAATCCTTTTCATAATTTTACTTATTATCTGTTAAAGTAACGGTTGTTTTAACAAAACTGATTACTTAGCTCATAATGAAAATCATAAATGAATACATATTTATGCAACGTACGGATAATTTCAAGCTTAGCAACTCTCACGAAGATAAGCCTTAAAGCAATGATTTCAACATATTACAAGTATTCATTTAGAGAGAACTTTTTTACATCAATTAAAATTATAAACAAGCTAATAAGTATTGCGTTATAATCTGAATTATCTAAAGTGGTTTGTGAGAATCGATAGAACTTAAATGCACTGCTGTTTCAATAGGGATTTATACTGGCTCGTGCGCTGTGATACACACACACAGACACTACCCCCACTATACTTATAAAAGTGTAATGTATCTATAGGCACACATTAGTATCTGTATTGCGACAGAATTCAAGTTGCTCTGGCACATGTAACATAATCACATTTCACGCACACAACAATTTTAAAACGCACACAGTTACACCTAATTGCATGTGTGATCCTTTGTTGAGTACGAATTTACAAATAAATCATCTTTTTTTTTTGTTGCAGCACAACGCCGGGGGTTGCAGTGTGTTCCACCCTATTTTTTTTTGTGGCGTCCTCCCCACCATCGCGCACCCGCTGTTTTGTCGTCCGCTCGTTGAATTGTCTGACGACTTTTTAAAGCAGCCAGTGTAATATTGAGTCTGGTACCGCATGGTAAGGTGTCTACCTACTTTCATGTTGGGAAATAATAAGTTTGTGTAAAATCAATGATGATTATCAACTATATATATATCTTCATCACCTATATACTTTTAAATAACTCACATATTTGATTTTACATAAATGTCTTGATGATTAAATATAATTTACTAGTTGAGTCATATTTATTCTATTTAACATATAAAGCTATGAAGATTTTCTGTTATACAAATATCACTTTTTTTAAAACGATAACTTGTTACTCAAGCGCAGTAAATTTGCGCTTCGTCGAAACCAGTTTCAGTGTGAACAAAGGCTGGCTCCTAGTTTGTTTTAAGCATTGTAGTCATCTAATCGTCCATCGGCTGATGATGATGATATCTAATCAAAAGAATTTTTTAAGATTTTATTCATTTTAATGAAAAAGATTAAGACATAATTACAGATATTGCACAAAATATAAATCTATATAAATAAAGTCGGCAAATGTTAATGTGTAAAACATTTTTCTCACTTGACAAGTGAGCTTGTGTCCTTGGAGACCAAGTTACTACATATGTCATTTAAATTATTGTATGGCATCGTGGAAACGTCGAGTTCATATCCGTGTTACGAATGCGCGTATTTTTAGTCTGTAAAATATAATTTTTTAAAAGTTTAACATTTAACACGGATACAGTAGGCGTATTAAATCATTGATAAAATCAGTTAAGATTAAAGAGATATCTAACAATGTCAATGTTAAATATGACTATGAAGGAATTATCAGCAAATTCTTCTAAATGATCTTAATTTTCAAGTTTCTATACTCATAACACCTTCACAGATATATATATATATATATATGAAGTTTATAAGTATAATTCAAACAGTTATGATATATAATAATATTAATATATTCGCTTAAATATACAATAGTTTGTATTATTAGTTAACATTTGAGTAGAGAGTAGAAATTGCATTTAAAAATTCAACTTATAGGTTGTTAATGCGGCGTAAATTAAACGAATTTAATTAAAAACGTTCACTACGGTTTTCGTTGAATATATAATGAACAATAAAAAAAAGAACAAATAGACTGAGAAAAAATACATATAACTTAGTCACGATGGTAGTGTACAAGTACAGGCAGGGCATTCGGTTAACGACACTGCGCTGTATCCGCCTTGAATAAAACAACGTTAGCTTGCTGACGCGACACCTGCGCCCGGTTGGCACATCGCTACGAACAAATTTGGTAAATTAAACTATATACATATTATATATATATATATATATATTTATATAAAAGCACGTTAACATCGTTCAGGTTTTTTTTCAATTTAACAATATAAACAATTTGTGTAACAACTAACTTTAAAGCATCGATCGTTAAAAATCGGTGTATATGTATTAAAAATATTTATTATCGTATGTATATAAAAATTTACTACCGTTATGTATAGTTCATTTAAATTATATTCATGTAGTCTGTATAAAGTCTTTAAATATTATATTAGCAGTAGCGTATAACAGTAATTAATTTTTTTTATGACATCTAATTTTGAAACAATAATCTGTATATTGTATATATAGTTCTTGGTCTCTTTTAAACGAATGACTTAAATATTTTATATAGTGTTTCATGATTAAAACCTATTTGTACCGACAAAATTATGATCACGCTTCCGTAATACAGGTAGAATCGAAATTAATTTAATGTTAAGCTTTAATTTCAGTAATATTACTAAACATGATAAAGGGTAATTAACACTAATTTCATTTGTGTAATAATGTACAAAGGAATGTTTGACTCTTTATTGCGTTAATAATTGATGTTATTTACGGGGAGTAGTTAAGGTTTAAACTAATGTGAAAATTAAGTTCGTTATTATACTTTTTTTCATTGCAAACTTTGTTTTATCAATTAATATTTTAATGATTATGTAAAATAATATTGATAATTGTTTCAGTTGTCTAATAATAATACATTAATATTTAGATTAGAAAAAATACCCTTATATAACAGATATGGTAATATTATTTCTTTCATCTCCTTTCAAGATAATTCTTTAACTACTGCTTTATATAACTAAGGAGTTTTTAGATGTCCACTGAAAAGCATACTCAAATGATACTATAGCAGCATTGATGCTAAAAACCTGCGTTTACAGGATAATGTCATGGATATGTCGTTGCAAGCGTACTGTGAAGATTTTCATTTATATAAATGCTATGGATCTTAGTAAATCAAATAAGTATCTTATTCGACATAAACTTTTCAGGTATTTTGTTAAAATATGAATTCGCTTGCCTCAAGAAAGTTAGAAGAAGAGGGCGTCCTGAGCAAACTATCAAAAAACATTACGGGGTGCAAATAACAACGATCATGGCGTATGTAATGAAAATCTTGGATCGGGATTAGTCCGGTGGTTTTGCGCGCGCCGCCAGCGCGAGGGCGGCGGGCAATCGATGGCGGGTCGGGATCGCGCCCCGACGCCAGACCCACAGACGCCCGGAGACGCCGCGCCAGAACACACGCGCCAGCCGCCCAACAATGTTTACTTCGCGCTTGAACAGCTGACCGGTAAGTCACGTGCTTTTTATCCGCCGACAAGCGTACCAATATTCACGCGCGTCGTAACCCACCGCCATAAATCAACCCCCGCGCTCTTTCTATTATTCCTTTCGCAGACGAATTCTTTGCTTATCTTTATTGTCTACTCTTTTCAAATTTATCGTGGCCACAAAAAGCGCCCCGAACAAAAGCATCGGCGGGCGATCGTCTCACCTCGCCGTGGAGGTAGTAAGAGCTCGTTTCGCCACCGGTTCACAGATTCGCAAATATATTTTTGCACACCAATCCTGTCTTTTTGCACATCCCCCGAGCAGCTATTGGCTGTGTTGTGATGACAATGGAGGTCTATTGTTTAGGTGAAGTGTTACTTAAAAATTTTGTAGTAAATATTTTCTTATTTTTTATGGACGAGTCTAGCATTTTTCCTGTGTAGTGTAGGTGGGGATGAGTTATGTGCTATCAGTGTATCCTTTTTATTAGAAGACACAGGCGTGTTTAAACGGAATACTTTATTTTATAGGTGGTGATCCCAGAGAGTCGACGCGAGCTCCGTGTATAGGTTTATAACGATTTGCTCTTAAAGTAATGTCGGCAAGGTAAAATGTTAAAAGCACACAAAAAATTTCTACAATACCTTTTGTTACATTACTTGCTAGGGTTGATAACAATAATCCATTTCAGCTGCTCCATGAATCTTCTAGAAGAAAGAAGAGAAGATTACGCGTCGCCTTCTGTACGTATACTGAATGTATCCTGAGTGCTTCATTCTTTCCGGTATACCTTCAGTATACGTAACAGAAGATGACACTGCTCAACGGTCGCCACGAAGACATCTTCTTTTTTCAACTTCATCACATGCTGTTGCTTCTTTAGTCGATATTTCCTTTGTAACTTCGTAGCATGTAAGTTTTATTGTTTATGACATGGTGACATGTATTTTAAAAACGTTATATTTACACATATTGACTTTCGAAAAACTGAAAGATAAATTTCAATTACGATGATTATGATGATGATAACGAAAAGTATGTCGACAAGAAGGTAAATTCAAGTAGGCACATATTAAGTGTTAATAGATAAAATTTTGTTTCTTTAAAATAATTTGTGTTTTACATATGAATATTACTACAATTATTAAGTTCCCTATCATGTTCCAATACTTAAGTAATTAACTATTAATGGTTACGTATATAATAATAAGGTAATCGTCTTATTCGTAAAAATTATAAATTGTAATTGTATGTGTTTATTAATAAACGAATAATTCAAATAAAAAAAATTGTTTCATTATTAAAATCTTTAACAAAATAAAATCCAATACCTCAAGTTATGAAAAAGTGTAAATAAAAATATTTAAAAAATTTAATAACCTTTTACTTAATACTATTAAAAACAGTTAACTGGGCATTATAGTTCAGTGATATAACTATGTTTAAAGAGAATTATGAAAGTTAATAAAACTGCTTTCAAAACATCACAAATTTTTGTTGCAATGCATTTTATTACTTAGTCTACTAAGTATTTATATAAATGAAAGACATACCCATGAGACTTTCTACTTAAAATATTTCAAAATGCAAGTAAACACATACGCTGGTGCTTTTAGACTAGTCGTAATTATAAATAATATATTTTGGGATTCAAGTAATTATATGGTTAGTTAATGAATACTACATACAGCTTATTTTATTAAATATAGATTTTTTTTAAAATTTATAGTTATAATATGACCACAACATGCATGCTTTATATAAGAAGATAAAATTTTTTCAATTTTAACTTAGTGTATATAACTGTAATATGTATATATATATATATATATATATATATATATATATGTAATTTGTATTGATTTTTGTTGCATTAACGTATTTGGTGGGAAATTATGTACAAAATTATGATATTACTTATTTTACCACTTCTTTATAAATATATTACTTTGTTGAAACAGAATTTAACGTTGTTACATAGAAAAATAAGTTATCTGATATTAGAGCCTTGCATAAAGATCTTTCTGAGTAGAGTGTACCATAACCATAATTTGGCCTCCTAGAGAGAAGCTATTAGTCACATAAAAGCGACCGTATTAATTATTTTATTTATTTATAACTGAAAATAAAAAGCATTGGAATAACTGCTTGTACTTTGAAGTCTTTGTAAGGAGAACCTTCCATAAAATATTGTATAATCAATCGTATTATTATTTCGCACTGCACAAAAAGCTAGTGTCTGGCTCGTCATGGCGCCAACATCGCTTCCTGAGCTTAGCCGATAACTTTTTATGACCGCCATTTCTTGTCAGTCATGTAAAACAAGTTTTTCAGTCATTGCGGCGGATGTTTGTACATCCTGTAAAATAATTTAGGTCAACCTGTTCTAAAGGTGATCGAAAGGACAAACCTTGTTCAGACAATAAAAACAAGTGTGTAATTAAAAAAAAAGTCTGGTGTAAAAAGTTTTTTTTTTATTCTACGAAGCGACGGGACGAGCGGAACGTTTTACCTGATGGTAAGTAATACGCCCGCTCTTGAAATCGTGGCCCCGAATTAGGGTGCTACACATATTGTGCTCGCGGCCTTAAGACGTAAGATGTTAAGTCTCGTAACCTCATTAATTTCACTGGCTTAAGCGCCCTTTAAATCAGAATACAGTAATGTTTGCACACTACTGTTTGGTGGTGGAAATAGGTGCCGTGGTGGTATCTACCTCGAGGGTCTCCGGCAACAGAGACTAATCATCAGTAAGTAAAGTTAACTACGTATTTGATTAATTATTGACATGTTTTTTTTTCAATAATATAAAAACTACATTAATTTTATAATTAAATATCTCTTACTGTATCTGTATATTGTATAGCGAATTATTAATATATGTACTCCTATAAAACTTTCTTCTAGATTTTTTTAAATTAAATTCTTTAAAACTCATCAAAGCCTTCGAAATAGGAATTATTTAAAAGAAATTTGTAGTTTTATTATTCATTAAAAGAAAATCAGTTAGCAATGGTTATATAACGTAGATCTATATCATATAGGCAAATATATATTTTTAGAAATAGATGCTAATGTATTTTTATACATAATTACCTACCGATTACTTTAAACACATTTATGTTATAATCATATGTTAATGTATAATCCTGATCTATACATCATATTACGAACAATAATGTATTAATTAATATCTTTAATTAAAATTATTATAAAATAAAAAACACCATAATAATCGTTGTAATTATCATCATAAAAGATTTATCTGGATTAATAAAAGCGCCATCTAGACTCACATTGGTGAACTTTTTCGAATAATGACAAGTCCGTTGCGGCAGATTGGTCAAAATACATAATTACATATTTTTCCTTAATCTTATTATAATATAACAACATAAATTGAAAAACTTTATAAAAATGTCTAATAGAGAATTTTCAAATTACCTAAGGCAACATGGAAGTGTAATTTATATAGTATCTTTCTAGTAATTATAAGTGGCTGTGTAATTGGCAAATAAACAATTTTCTAATAGCAACTTACTACTCAGCAACATTCATAAAAAAAGACAATATTTCAGATGACAATTAAATAAATATTAACAATATTGACGATTTAGCGAAGTAAAAGGTATATTTTTCAGTCTCACACTATTTTTAATCTTAAATATTTTATCATACAGAAGAGTATATTGTTTGAAAAGTATAAAAAAAAAATAAAACCAAACAATACAAAAAAAGTGGCATACAACAAGGACAATACATCATTGTTTTAGAAGAGAAAGTTTTAAAAAATCTTCCTGGTTCGAGATGTCCAGGAAGAAATGCAATTGTAATAAAAAGGAGAAAGTTAGGTGAGTTCAAAAGGACTATATTTATGTAAAGGACCAATGAGAAGGCCGAAATATGACTTTCTAATTTCTTTTTGCAATCGGTGATCTACTTCCTTGTTCATTTGTTCAGTAGCTTTCGAAGATGACTTGTCTATGAATAATATAGACCGTGATTTACTTACAAGTGATTATTTATATTATTTTTTAAAAATGGTTTCTGTTTATTGAATATTTTAAGCTTTCACTGTGATAGTGATGTTAATACTATGAATTAATTAGAGAAGAATAAGAAGTAACCGCTAATTTAATTATAAACAACGAAGTTGTTTTTATTCTTCCACATCTGGTGTAAGTTTTATTTTTTTTATTTTGTGAATATTATTATCGGATATTTTTATTTTATTTCACCAATATAAACGCACTAATTGATGAAAGACATGATGTTCAAATTCCGCTGTACAAAATTTTATGACCTTGAAAAAAAATTCTAAGCTAAAAATTCTTTCGGAATGAATTAAACATATTACCTGTTATATTCTAATACGGGAGCACGATTCTAACAAGATATACCAAGGCTCCAGCTAGGGAACATCCCTGCTGTCCCTGAATAGCTGGCAATCAGCCATCGTTGTCCGAGAAAAACGACCGATAACCCAAATCCGGATCCAGCATCTGTCTGGTTAAAGTGCGAGCGAGATAGCTATAACGCTTTTTGTGCGGCTGCGAGGGCTCGGTATCGAGCGGCTCGTTGTCATGGCAACAGACAATGGTTTTTGGGTGCATAATATTTTAGGCTGCGTCGGGGCACGGGTAAAGATGGAGAGGGGAGAGAGGGATGAAGAAGCCCATGAGCGGCAGCCATCTTTAAAATTGTATTTCCAGTTCTAGCGAACTCCTTTGATTCCTGAACTACATGTCGAGCGCTTTAGTACAGTTAGAAAAGTCCTGTGTTCTATATCACTTGACCTGTTTCTTAACTTTACAAATGAAAATTATTTGATAAATTTTCATTTATAACACTAAGTGTTTATTGCTATTTTTTACATATCGTGAATATAGAATTTTAAATTCACGTGTATATATATATATATATATATGTATAGAAAACGAAGAGCTGCGAAACAGTTATTGTCAATATATGAATAATAATGGTTTATCAGATATGTACGTAAAGTTGCTTAATTTATATTCGTAGGAAAAGTATACCATTACTCACGTACAAAATAACGTAAACAAAGAAGTAAATGACGATAAAATATTAATTTTATTAGGCGTATAAGATAGCTTTATCTGTGTTTATACCTTGTGGGTACTGGCGAGTGCCTTTGAGCGCTTGACGTCCGAAGAGGGCTCACTCGTAAAGCCTTCGATTAATGGCCTGCTCCCGACCTCTTGGCTCGATTAAGCGATATACCACAACCTACCTGTCCTTCAGGTATTTCAGGCGGGAGTTTTAATAAAGTGCCTCCCATTTTTTGCTGGTCTTATTTTTAATTTCAACTAAAATTCAATTAATGTATTCTATTATCGCATTAATTTTTGATCAGATAACAGATCCCCAGATAACGTAAATACACAACCAGAAAATGTTTTTACTTTAAATCCGATAATGTAAGTAAAAAGCTTCTGGATGTAATTTATTAAGATTTTATTAGAAAATAAATACGAATTTAAAACTGTTAATATAAATAATCCAAAGGCTTTTTATGGATGCAATTCGGTAATTTTTTATATAAATAATAGACAGGATGAGCAGGACGTTCACCTAATAGTAAGTGATATACGCCAATGACAACGTGGCGCTAGTTAGGATGGATATACAGCATCATATTGAGTTCTTCGCCCGAAACAAGATATTGAGACTCGTTGCCCCAGTAATTACACTAGCTACAGTGCTCTTTAAACCGGAACACAGTAATCTTTGTACACTACTGTTTGGCGGTAGAAATAGGAGCTGCGGTAGTACCTATCTAAATGGTCTTCGGCAACAGAGACCTACCGCCAGTAAAAATCGTTATAATATTTCTATGTTGGAAATGTGTGATTGCCTACTTAAGGGATGCAGTTTTAAAAAATATCTCTATGGATTTTATCTTTTAACTGTTACACGCCTAAAATAATAAAAAACAATCTGGCGTGACGCATATGATACATGTCATTGGAAATTGAACACGTTGCCTAGTCAACCCTTCCGCCGACGCGCCATAATATTTGTTCGAAGCGATTTAAGGATATTACATAACACATTTAGGCGTATCTCGCGTAGATAGCGGGTCGTAAAATAAAAGCTCGGGCGGCGAGGAAATGCACGGGCGGGGTGCACTCGACGAGCGCTTTAAGCTTTGGTAACATTTGGATAATATGAAAATTGTTATTATATAAATACAACATAACATTAATAATGATTCTCTATGATTATAGCAATATTTTTTTTGTTTCTGTCATAGAGCAATGACAAACTACTCACAACTGTAGTAGATTACAATATAGAGAATAATCGTTTATACGACTTATCTTGAATTATAAAATACAGCCTTTAGGTTTCAGTTTAATATAAAGTTTAATAAAAATTTAAGTGTTTTAAGTTTTACACTCGATACTAATTTATAAAGAATATCAAAAGTATGTCAATATCCATGAAGATGTAAACATTATGTTAATAGAGTCATGTGAAAAAAAATACTTTCATTTAAAGCAAAATTTATGGCAATTTCTATTTTATCAAATGTTATAAACACGTGAGTAACAGCACAGTGTTATTTATTTTAGAATGTATTTGAATAGAAATCTTTCGTAATTTACCAGCCGTCAAGTGTGCGTCGGGACTAAAGTGTCTAGACAGAGTTTTCGGTTCGATATTCGGTCAAAGGCCCGGACGAAAGGTCATATAGAAATTGAAAACAAAAAAAGAAATTTCAACTTTCGTTAGTAGAGTGAATTGTTTTCTTAATTTTTGTTGAAGTAAGGACAATCTTAACTACATATATTTACATTGTGAGCAGCAAAGAAATTTGCCGAGACGAAAGAATTGTATAACTATATAAATAGTTCATTAGACATATAGTATATAAGATTTCGAAAACGTGGTTAATTACATTCAATATATTTTAACGATATTTTCATTATTATACATCAATGAAATACGCATGAAAATTATAGACGAATATTGTATTTTTTTAAAGATACATATAGTGTTATATTATTTTTTAAATCTAATAATTATACTAGAAACGACTGCAAACATTTCGATATATTTGATAAGTTGTACTAAGATAAGATCTTTACCGTTTCTTAGATATTTTTCCGTGGTAATACCGGAAAGATATCTATGTAGGTGTAATTTATTCAGAGTAGGGAGTGACAGTTCCGTGTTCGACCCCAACTTGGGAAATATGTCAGAGATAATATCATTGTAACGGATCAGTTGAAGACACCTGATGCCCGCCTTTCTTTTTTTACGAAGGAGGGTTCGCGTTTCTCGTGTTCTCTAAAATTTTGTAAGATTATGTAAATCCTAGTGTTGAATGGAAAATGAAACTTGTTTTGTATTAATTTCCTTTATTTTAAATTCTTATATCATGAAAAAAATTAACAGGTACTAGTTAAGATTTAGAGAGGCTTTATTTTAATTTTTAATTTCAACAAGTTGTGTCCTTAATAGTTATCAATTTATGATATCTAATAACTGACATATAAACCATTTAACCAAATAATTTCGAAGGTATTATTAAATGATAATTAATTAATTAATTACTTATAACTACTATCTATTCTATCCTATAAGATGTACTTGAATCAAGAAGTAATAAACTGGCACAGACTCTAATGAAGAAAGTTTTATCCGACGCTTCTGTGTTGAGGAGAATTGGGGTGAAACTTAAAAGTGGGTTGTAAAACGTAGTCTCCTCCGACCTATCTATGAAATCCGCTGAAACGACGGTAAAAAAAAAGTGTTTTAGGTTTCTTTCAAGATAAACTTATTTATTAATTTACATAATATTATACATCATATCACTTAAACTGTATATAAATTTAGCGACACTTAGTAAAACATTAACATGTAGCTAATAAAATTTTTAACTAAAAAATGGATTAATTGAAAAGATCATAATATATGTACATTGATGAGGAGTCAGATTTTCGCACGGAAATATATATTTTTTTCTCCAATAACTTAATTTAATAATACATGTATAATATAATATATTCCTAACCTGAATCTCAAATCTTAATTTTTTTTCATCTCTTACTTATTTATTTGATACAAAGATTTATACGCTTTGGTTATTTTCCACTGTTACTTTTGTTAGACATAATTTTATTTTAACCTAAATATCACATAAAGATTTTTAGAAATTTTTAAGTTATAACTTTATTTGATTATCGACATTAATTAGTAAGTTGGTATAATTATTACTTTATTTTCTTATTGTAACGGTCAAACCGTAGTGATTAATTTGCCCAAAATAACTAAATAAAACTTCGATTTTTATCTCTCGTAATTTAAAAACTTTTAATAACTAATTCAGTAGGCACTTAAAATATTTAACTTAAAGTAAAATATTTATAATTCGAACTTAATCACCATATACTTTCAAATGGTAATAAACTGCATTACTTAGGTAAATTGCGAGCAGTAAATTAACGCCTGTTCTCAAATCCATTAGGTAATTAGCAATTTGACTTTTAGCCAGTAAACAACGAATGCGAATACTCAACCCTAAATCCACAGAGAAATGGCCCGTAATTATGTTAATCTCAAAATAAAGTTATGCCTCCGCACTTGTAAGGGACACGGCCCGACCCTCAGCTTATGAAACGTTCCGAGCACTTCCTTTCATAAAATTATACGTATATATACTTAGTTGTGTAGTTAAAGGGACTATCATCTTGTTGTATTTGTGTAATATTTTATCGTTTGTTGCCGATAAATAAACTCATAATAACAAATAGCTCGTTATAGCTTAATACTTAACGACTTCTCGTTGTCACTTCAATTAATAATTTTACATAAATTATTTTCTAATAGACACGCAGTGACATATACTGCAACATTGTTAGTTCTATGTATTTCAAATGTTAACCAACGAGTCATCTAAAACGATTAAAGTAATTATTGGTGTATAAAGTAATTGCAATAAAACAAATAGACACAAACAGGTCGATACCATAAAACTAGATTTTTTTTTCTGATATTGACTATCGATATTTCTGCTGAACGAAAAGATTATAGCAAGTCGATTTTGTCTCAAATCTCGAGTAAATGTTCAGAGCGATCATCCCAAAGGTCACAGAAACCCATTTCTACGCTCCGTAATATTAGAAAGAAAGAGACATCGTACTAAATGTTAGTGAGGCATAGTTTTTTTTGGTTAATTTAAACATGAATTCTTAATAATGCATCTTTAATTCTCGTGGGACCCGTACTCCTGGGATTAGAT
The DNA here is from genome assembly GCA_029034505.1 of Ornithoptera priamus. NCBI lineage: Eukaryota > Metazoa > Arthropoda > Insecta > Lepidoptera > Papilionidae > Ornithoptera > Ornithoptera priamus. The sequence goes on from JARDWD010000331.1 coordinate 4,462,759, forward strand.
ATCGACTAATCTCAACGTCAACTCACTGGTAAGTGACCGGAGTTTGATAAAAATTCGGTTTTAATAAAACGACAAAGAATGATAAACCTCTTGCATATCGACTCTGCACCATAATCCCTGGATAAATGAATTGTATTTAATGAATCTGATAACAAGAGAAACTGTTTGAAGTATTAATTAATTCGAAGTAAATCCGTACGGTTAAAAGATGCAAGTATAAAGTACAGTAAAGCCTGAAACATTTAAATATTGACAACATTCATGGTAACATGTCTTTGGCCTTAGCTGTACGTTTTAAAAACGTTATCAAAGGACTGGAGCTGCGCGAATAAAATTCACTTGATTACCTCCGCTATCTTGGATGCGAATTAAAGGCGAACTTCGTCTTAATTGGCATTCGTGCAGCGTAATGAGATAATTCTGTAATGTCTATATCAAAGGAGTTGATACTTAATTTTACAATATAATGTACAATTTCGTGATTTAACTTAAGTATTAATCAATAAGGGCTTTTAGTGAACCGTATAGTATTGAAAAGAATAAATTTCTGTGTAATAATCATTTAAATGACTAAATAATCGAATCGCGAATACAAATTACTTATAACTAGAGGCTAAACATGATTACTGTACATCTTTTGATGATTTTCTTTTAATTTACATTTATATTTGAAACGAGCGTAAATATCATGAAGGTAGATCGAATCGTTTAACTATTGATTACATAAATAAGTGGTACATAAAATAGGTTTTTAAACTTACAGGTGTCGTAAAGTAATTTTATAATAATATTTATGTAATTAACATTTTAGTTAAGTATAGGAAGTGAATATTTTTGTATTATAGATATTTTATTAAATTTGAACGCGTCCAGAAGAAGGTGTTTACGCACTCAAATTGTCATACATTAACCACTGGACTCACGCGGGTTGCATGTTAAAAGAAACAATGCCGACTGTAGTTGATTTCGCGACTTATTGTTATACATCCGTTTGATAGACAACGTCAAGGGTAGAACATTTCCCGACTAATCTTTTTTTTATACTACGAAGTGACGAGACCAGCGGGATGATGATGTAAGTGATACGCCCGTCCAATCTAGCGCTTCGGATATTATGCACCACATTGCCCTCGTCGCCTTAAAATATAAGTTGTTGAGTCTCATTACTCCAGTAATTTTACTATGTATTATAACGCCCTTCAAACCGGAACAAAGTAATGTTTGCAGAGTACTGTTTGGCGGCAGAAATAGGCACTGTGGTGCTACCTATCTAGGCAGTCCTCAGATACAGATATCTATCACTAGTAAACAAACTACAATTATTTGTCAAGCTCTAAAATTACTTTCTAATAATAATTAATTTTGTTGTTCAGGACAATTTAATATGTATTACTAGAATTATCGTTTCTATTCCTTAATCAGATTTCAACATCCACATATAATATGAAAAAAACTTGTATTTAAATAAACGATAAATTTGTAATTACTAATATTTTATTCTCTCAGAGAACATATTTTCATATTATATGTTTGATATTTAATCCCTGAGAATTTTGATATATTCAAATTTAAATTATCTCAATAAGAATTCTCTTTATTAAGTAATTAATAACATGTACGAAAATGAAGGTATTACTTAAGTAAAATTATGATGTCGTTCACTCTGTTATATGTTGATTATTATGAGCGAAATGAGCATTATAAAAATTTTTGTCATGGGTAGATTTGACATAAAAATACCTGAATAATATTATACGAATTTTGTTTAGTCAAAATTTTCAGCGGATACGCACAGTGTTTGTCGTGCGAAAGGTAGCGATCGGCAACACGGATAACAGCTATCGTCGCAAACGTCACGACCCACACGCCCAAATTAGTTGCATTTCCACCAGAGGCCCCGGGAAGGCGGCGAGGCGGCGCGCCCACGTGTGGGGGCTTCGAGATTAAATCAATTACAAGCAATATTAGACTACGTTGTGTTATAACTAAGTAGACCGTCAAACATTTTCTACTGCTATAACTTTCGATAATAACTCTTCATGTATATGTTCCTACACAATCGGATGAAAAATAAGGAAATTCGCATAAAAGTTTATTGGTACGGCAGGTCTATGTAGGCGGAGACCGACAAGGTAGGTACTGTCCGCAGCCCTCTAGTCATGGGCTAGTAAGAGTAGCACCAAGGTAAGACCGGCTTGTCGTAGAAGGTGACTAAAAGGGTTTAGGAGTTTCGCGGACCTTGAGAGTGGGTGCCCTTATGGCTAAACCATGGTACGTAGGAAGGTTAGACTCCTCCTTAGAGACGTAACACAAAGTGTAGAGGGACACCGGCGAGTTGATTAAAAAGAGATCTCGGAGCCTATCCGAATGCACTGATGCAGACCACCGAGTGGGTTTTAGTGAGTAAGAATCTCACATAACTCTGACTTCCCCCAGAAGCAAGGTATCTTTCGAAGATTTTACCCCGAAACCAAAAACCCAACTCCTATTTTTGCGGCCAAACGCGTGTAGAAATTACTGTTGTAACGAGAATTAACATCACATATCTCAAGGCGACGAGTACAACATGATGTAATGTATAGGTGAACATCTAATCCATCTCCTCGCTTCGTAGATTAATAAAAATAAAACTAAAGTCGATTCAGAATCCTAACAATTGCTAGACTTAGTGACAGTGAGCAGAGCTAATTTCTTAAGGTGGACCGACTACCTGGAGCAAATTACAGGAAACCGAAGCATACGGGACAATGGTTAACCTATTAGTGTACAGTAGACGTTTATTAGTGGATGACGATGATGAATACCTTAGATTTTAACAAGTTAATTATATTAAAAGAGAACTGCTCATTATTTATTATATAACAATTGATAGATGAAAATAAGATTTTTTTTAATTTAATACATTAAATATTCTACACAAACATTATGTTGACATTATTATCTTAAATACACATAAGATGTGTACAAGTGATTAATATATCTATTTATATAGAACTTTCAACAGCGATTGCAATATCAAACTAACATAAGTTTTTCTATAATCTCTAATACACAAAATTAATAATATATGTATATTTAGACTTTAAAAAGTAAAAATAAAATTATTAAACTATTTAAGTAACGTATTGCCAATATATGATTTTAATTAATACCAATTTAACTCCCCATATCAACTTATTCTAACATGTATAGTAACAAACAACATATGCCACCAACCCTTAACAATTTGCTTAAAATCTATATACATTCAATGTATATATATACGTACAAAATTATATATGTATATCAAAAACTAGTTTACAAATTTTAATTGTGTAATGAGGAACGTTAAATTAAGTTTAAGGCCTATTTAACACAGCTACACGCATAGATCAGCTTATCTACAAACAATAAACGACTTTTATATGAAATTTTACTGTTTTTTGGCTTAATTGAACAAGTCTAATTCCACTTTAATAGCACTATAACCATGTTCTCTTAATTTAATTGATTGTTAAGAAATTTTCCTATAAATAATAGTACATAATGTGCCATTATAGCGTTTCTTGGAAATGCGGTGTTTTCATGGACCTCTGATATCCAATTATTAGTATAATTACAACAAGACAGTAGTGATGTTTCTATGATAGTAGTTTAGCTGATGGATAGATAACAAGCAGTAGTTTATATTATACAAGGGTGTAACGCTCACCCCGCTTGAAATGTAGATTATGCGCCATCTTGAATTCTTTCGTGAGCAAGTGTACACCGACCCACCGTATTTCCAAAACTGATCTCATTATTCAATAACGGCTATCATTGATTATAAATATATATAATATTTTCTATAATAGGTATTCTTGGATCACACTTAATTTCTTTGTAAACATTTATACCGTATTGTTATATAGTTATAACCGGTAAAAACTAAATAGCAAAAAACTCAGGATAACCGTAATTTTATTATATACACGCTAGTTACGGCTTTTTAACAACTGCAACATTATTATTTTTCACGTGCTTATGCCTATGCTATAGTGAAAATTATTCCTCGAATTAGAGCATTTTGGTCTGTTAAAAAAACTATTATAAAGGTTCCGACGTGGTAAAGTAGTTACTCTACTTCGTACATATCCAATTCTAGTAACATACATAAAAACTTTTCTACTTGTCGTAAACGTAAAGAATGTTATAGAATTCCCTTAGTCATGGCTTTAAGAAAAATCGTCGTAGCAATTTTTCCTTAAGCGCCGAGAGCTCAGTGAATTCATACTTAAACACAGAAGCTCAATATGTATTCTATAGATGCCAAGCTCCCTTACAATTTTTCCTTACTCTCCTTTGAATGACTGAACGGTACGACGTGGCTAATTTTAGGAGATGTAAACTGAATTGTTGCTTATATCTATCAAAAATTATACTTTTTTATTTGTCTATATAATTGTATATCTTTGAATGGCAAGGACATCCTGCGTAGGCCGAAAATAAACAGATGACGAATTATGGAAGACTCACGGACAAAGTCAAGGCCCGTAGATACCGCTTAATCTTTGTCCTCTACGCCCGTAAATATTTTATCAATTTTACACACTGATGAAAATTCTACTTTCGTGTGTATTACACAAAGGCTAGTTTACAATGTTATAAGTTCTCGGTTAAGTTTTTTTTTTTGAACTGTGACGTAAGTAAGAAGACCCGCCGCAGCATGGCCTGATGACAGCGCAACTGCAAGAATCTCGACGTGGAATAATCGCTACACGTTTTATTGGTCGTAATTGTTGTCATAAAATTGTAACAAAAGTTTATTTTTACGTTCGACACGAGAGGCGTGTGTATCATCCCATAGTAGACGTCCATAAGGAGTGAATTCTACACGACACTTATGGTGGGAATACAGTTATATTACTTTTTAATTGTTTCTATGGCGGCTCGAAATCTCAGCAAGCTTTTTAACTACATATAAAAACGATTGCAATGTATTCCTTGTCCTTATTTTCTATAAATAATATTTATTTGCGTTATTTTCACACAAAACTCATTCACAAAATATAATTTTACGGTCGTTCACGTCGTTTCACACACAATAACAACGAAGTACGACATTTGTAATATTAAATGCACGTAACAAAATCCGTGCAATACGAGGAACGGATGTAGGGAATATATTAAAATATTTAATTACGACCGAAGGGAATCGTTTTCGCCAGTTCCCATCTGCAGAGGGCCCGACAATGTTGCGTTTCGACGTAGCGCAAGGCACGGAATTGAACGTTTCTAATCAAAATTCTATTATAAACCTTCCGTGTGCTTCCCAGAACGCTCAGCCGAGACTCTTAATGTTATTCAATAGGTTCCCACTAGGCGTATGCGTGGGCATTCGGTATTTATTAGTACACATGGTAAGGGCACGATCGTAGTAGGCGTAGTCCCGGCTCCGGGCGCCGACTGACTCACACGCCGCGATTGTTCAACAGTAAATGTCGATGGAATCGGTAACTCAAGTATTTTATGACCGACTTCGATAATATACGGGGCGTTGCGTAATTCTACTTCGGCTTCGTCCTAAGCGTACGTAAACTCAAATAACGCCCAGTTGATGCTTTTAATTTTCATATATAACTTACTCCGAGAACAATGAATAAACTTGTTACATCTGCATGAATTTAGATTTAAAACTAGGGAATTGTTTTTACACAGATAGTCTTGTTGCAGCGCTATATTTTTACAAACGACATTGTTTTTCATATATGCAGTGTAAATATTCGTAGAAAAATACAAAAGATACTATGCGAAGATGTAATATATATATAGTGAGGCGGGCAGACAACCTTCAGAAAAGTCACCTTATATCTCTCAAATTGGGGATACATTGACCCGTGTCTGCGAATTACGTCTTATTAGATCAATTTGCCTGATTTGGGACACTGATTTAAAACACTTTCGTCCAGACTCGACCTCCGCATCAATAAATAAAGAATTTAATAAATCAACGAGCTAATTATATAAATAAAGTTAAGTGGAATAACGAGCAATGATTTGCTGTGGCCATTGTGAGATTTCGCCGTAATCGTAAATATTTCTAGTCGTTAAACCCGGCCCTGTGGACTGCTTGACACTTTTTTACACTATAAACAATTCCGTATGCTCGTTAAAAAGAAAGATGAGCTTTAAATGTTTCTGTTTATGGTCAGTAAAATCGTCAAAGCGCCAAGCGGTAGCCACCTCCTGCCAAACACGCTATTACAATAGTTTAAAATGTCATCGAAATCCTTAAGTATATAATACAAAATTTTAACACATTTTCGTACCAAAATAACCATTACATAGCACAAATAAAAACCTAATTAATAATTATTATTTTTATTCAGTTGATGGTACTTCCACTAATTTAATACATTTTTGGGTTAATTTTCTGTTTTAGCCATAATTATTCATAATTTAATAAAACATAATTACATTTCTATGTTATTTTGCATGAACTAACAAGTGGCGATTTCAAATAACATTTGCCTTCATAAATATTTTACATGTTTTTCATTAATTTGATATTGATTATATATCTTTTAATTATGGATCATGAATATTCAACATCCCTGAGAATAAATAATGGAGCGACTTTTAATTAAAACTCTTATTGGTCGTTCACTCCTTAATGGAGGCTTCATATTTATTTTAAGTGTCTTTTATCTGTCATATAATTTGTATTATTTATATACACAAATATACACGTAAAATAATTTATAATGGAATTCATAAATTTTTTTGTCGAACTTACGATAATATAATTAAAGTATCTAATGCTTTTAAACTTGGGGCAAATCTATCTGCGTTATTTATTATTAAATCCAATTAACTGTTTCTCCAACCATGGAGAGAGATGAACAGCGCCTAAATCTCAAATGTACTATTTATAGAAATACCTACTTTTATTGGCAATTGAATGAAACGTGGAGTGATAGTAAAAGGCGCAGGTAGCGTCTTGGAAAGATGCTATAAATAGGTAAACAACGTAAATAGGAACGGTTGTATCGGCTTCTACCTTACAACTAATCGATAGTCCATCTCTGCGTCCCGTTCGTCGCAAATCCAATATTTATTGACGAAAAAATCACTCTATGTCTATACGGTAAGGATTAAGTTCCCTTGATATCGATCCTGAGAATGTCTGAAACCCAAAACAGAAGCACACAAAGAATTGTGTGTACGTGTGTACGACTAGTTAAAAGTTAAATACCAACATGTCGGACTTCTCTAATCAAAGTAATGGAAATGGCGAACTTGTAGGGTCCCATGGAATTTCTTTGTATACTCTATTTCAATGTTATACAAAATTAATTAATGTATAAAATTTTATACAAGATCTTTCTTTCTTTTATATAAAATTTTAATCTAGATCCCTATTCATGAATAATTATTCATGCATAGGGATCTAGATTAAAATTTATCCATCAGAATGATTTGGAGTAATAAATTATTAGTTTTTTTCATATTACTGTAAGTATTCTAATATCGTCTGTATCTATCACGGAGTATTGATATACATTGCGAAGTTTGTTTTTGTACACATATGGTAAAAATTTTCAATATTGACAGGAAATTTACATAAAAATAGACTAAAGAAAAAATTTCTACTTTCTGTGTGTGTCGTGGTTAAATTATCTCTTAAATTTTTTGATAGGACACTAGCTCAGCTATAGCTTTGTTAGTCACCTTAAAATATTTTGAAGACAATAAACATTTGAGGATTAGTGTTCCGCCATGGAGCGAGGACACACATCTTCAGTAACACTTTCGAATCTGTTGGAAGTTAAAAGTGATGTCGAAATTCCCGTAAAGCCCTGCCCTTATACTGTTGAATTATGATTTCTTACGAAGTTTCCGAAATATACTAATGAATCATGATGAAGTTATTAGAGACGGCAAAAGGTCACCGAATAGTATGGGTGACTTTTAATAGTAAAAAGTGCTGTTTTTATTTAAAAAGATTGGTTTCGTTTCATACTTAATAACAAAATTTATTATATAGCCAAACTATTATTTACAATATCCGCAGTCTATATATTTGAAGCGTTCACTGATGAAATAATAATTCTAGCTAATAATAGTATTTAAACATAAGATATTAGTTAATTTAATATATATATATATATATGTATATATAATACACTATTTAAAATTGTGAAAGAAATTTTTTTTAAATTTGTAATAGTAAAACCTCATTCTGCTTTTGTATTTAGATTTAGTTTGAGGTGAAATTTGTGCTTCCTGGCAATGCTTCTCTCCGACGAAGGGGGAACGTTATGAGCAAAGTTTGCCCAGCCGAGCGAGGTCCTGATATAAAATCTCAAAACTTTTATCTTTTTCTTTGATAACGTGCACGGCCCGACAATTCTTTAGGTATATTCTTTAAAACTATGAAAATTATGAAAGCTATTATTTTATGAACATCAGTTCAAATGTGTAACACGAAATAATAAAATAACTGTAAGAGTCTTGCAAAATTATAATCTACATAATTGAAATTACAAAACGTGTTCACTTTAATATAAAAATCGTCCTGTTTTTAATAAAAAGTAAAGTTAAAGATGCATGAAAAGGAATTACAATACTTTTACGATCCGACTTTATAGCATTTTTATGTTTTTCCAATTGCCATCGGTTGACAATTCGGATGGTGTAAATTCTAGCGAAATATGTATGTTAAAATTCCGAAGCTATTAAAATGCAAATTGAATGTTAATTTACCATATATTATTGCGCCTATAGGAGGTCCCGGCGTGTCCACCACCTTCCATCGGCAACCTCGAATACATACCACTCAAACCGGATTTCAATCGTAAATCATCCTTTACTTTAAATATCTAATATATTTTATTAGGAATTATAAAATTAATTAACAATTATTTACCACAAACATTACACTTTATGTCTTAAGAATAATATTCTATTTTAAAGACGATTAATATTATAAATAGTCTTCTTAATAAAATTATATTTTCCGGAGGTGCAATGTAACAATCCGAAGTATAAGCATTCAAATTAGGTAATCACCAAATTTATTTAAGCGATCAAAGTCCAATCCAAATCGAGGCAAGTGCACGATTTTGGCGAAATTAAACCATTAGTAGCACCTGGGCTCCACACTGGAGCTTCCTAACTTAATTAGTCCAGCACCGCCCCGAAATTAGCTTTTCGCATGTATGCGCTAATATTATATCTTTCACGTACGAAAAATTGTTTTGAAATACCGTAAAAATAAATAAATTTCACGGTTTAGTGCAGCGTTCGGGGTAATATCTCATACGAAACCTGGTTAATTCCTCCGGGGGTATAATTCATTACGGGCTCGTATAATCGAGCGATTGGTTACACGTGTCGACGTGGCTTTGCCTTTTTATTTATTACAACCCACATTTTTCTGACCCCGGAGTTTTCTTAAAAAATATTTATCCAATATACACAATCGGTGCCGCCTCATCATTTATGAAAAATCGTTCTTCTTTACAGAGCCCTCTATAAAAAGCTCATTTCAAATTAAAATTAAGGTCTAGCGTAACTAAAGAAAAGATACTTATATTTTCACGGAATCTCTCATTGAAAAATAGACTTTGCTCCTTTCAGTGTTGGTAGAAACTGTCTCGAATGAGTATAGAGTTCGATCCAAATTTGTTGAGGAGTTTGTCAAAATAACTGGTTGATTTTCAAGATCCATTTGTGTGGCGGGCTATACAAGCATTGAATTATAGGATATTAAAAGAACAACAAAACAAGTTGATATTTCAGCGCGTTGGATGGGGCGTTAACGGGCGTATTAAAAGACGTAGGCCGACTTGTGCAATGGAATACTAATAAGATCACAGATTGAGATTAGAAATAAAAAAAAATATATTAATTAATTTACATAATATCTTGTAAAACTTTAAGAAGTTTTTTTTACTTTCTTAATATTAAACACATAGCGATATTTACTGTACTAATCATATTTCGGAATAAAATGGCTTCCTAGAAGTAATGATAAAATAAAGATACGAAATACTTTAAATCCTACGGCTCGTTATAATAAATCTATATATTTAAAATTAGAAAAAAGTTTTACAGGATAGATTACTAAACTTTACATAACTTTAGAGAACACAATATATATAAGTTTATGTACAACGATGAATATGATATACTTATAAAATTAGTGACACAAAGTTGATCATGAGTCCCTATGGATGATAATGTGTCTAAAGTAAATATTAAAAGCCGCTATATGCCTTGTATTTAATTTCATCTTCAAGTAACACGACGGAAAACTTTAAATTTGCTTTTTATTGAATAGGTATGCCCAAGTCGATGTCGCGCCTGATCCGATGTACAGCCTATCAGGTACATCGGTGCAAAAAACAAATAAACAAAATGAATTCGATATGCGGCGGTTTCGTTATCTGCCGTTCATATCGTACGTATTTTATTTCATTCATAGTATGGTAAGCGTACGTAAAATATAGAGGATTTATAGGGAAGCGATGTATCTAATACCTGTACATAAACAACTCCATCGGTAGACTCCATTAAGATCGAGCGTTATTGAGGGCGTATCTCGGGCCCGGACCGCCACGATAACCCAGGCGTTCCATTAAAAGAAACCATAAAATTACAATATTATGTGTTAATAATTTCAAGAGAAAGAACGCCTTCTCAGCCTCGATGAATAACGAATTAAAAATCAGTTTTCATTATTTCCGATAAATCTCTTTTATTTTTACCTTGTGATACTGAGGGTCGGTAATTGAAAGCCACGAATGCTGAGGGTAATATTTAGCGTAAATGTTTGTTCGATAGTCGATACCCTTCCAATATTGTAATGAACGTTTCATCATACTTTGCTTACGGCGTAACAGTACGATTCACGGCTTTCGCAATGAGCTTACAACGTTATAACTTTTTTAATCTTTTGATGTCATGTACCATTTGTAACTTCTTTAATTACTTACCATACAATTTTATTATCTCTTGCGAAATTAAATATTAAATTTTTTCTTTCTGAAAGTTATATGCGCTTAAATGGTAGTTCAATTAAGCTCAAGCAGTATGAAATGTTTACTTAAGAAATCGTGATGCAATTATCGTCTTTTCATATAAGGGACGTTTATTGCTTAATCTATTGCTACGTTTTGTACATTAGGGTGTCTTAAAAATGCAACAGACTTTTCGAAGGCTACCGAATCTTGTTCGCATTGGTACAGTTAATATCACGTTATTGTCAGATCCCAAGCGCTAACAATCGCCATGTCTCAATCCTACATTATTTTCATAAGGTTTCTGGGTATTTTAATATCAGGGTTGGAATTGGTTTCATCAGTTTTTTTTAAAACTATCTTGCTCTTGCTCGTAAGAGACTTAACAGTCACCTATTTCCTCGGTATAAATAATTCAAACGTAACAAACAGGGTTCGCGCGTGAGCTGCTCGTTGTTTATCAATGAACAATGTTTAGAGCAGCGGCGTACCGACGTATATAGATGACGCGATACACGCCGTAATCTGGATTGTATTAGACGGCGCGAGGCGGCACAGAGCAATCTACCCCTCCACTCACCGGTGTCTCGTAAAATTAGTTCCTAACTACTCCCGCATATTATCGGACCTGTTTCCAACGAACCCATTCCGACCTGAGAGCTGTAGGAATGGATTAAAACAACATAAGATTACGTCTTGACACCTCGTTAGCTGTGGATGAGAAACAGGAATGCAAGCAAACAACTCGGTTTTCAGTATCGCGCTCATACATGTATTACAGGGACATGCATAATAACAGGCAATCATTTTATAAAATCCATTGAAAAATACTTATTATGTGCTATTAATTATTTAAATAAGTTGTTTCAACCATGTTACTTTGTTTTAAATGTCTTTAAAATTCTGAATTTAATGTGATATTCACGTTTTAAAAAGTTATCCGGTTAACATTAAGTGAGTATTTGTATTATCGCAATGAGCATTGATTTATGTACGTTGATATCTAAACGAGGCATTTTTGCCGATTTTGGGCTTTACGAATGGCCAATTCCTTTATAATTTTAAGATAATATGATTTCAGTAGTGAACATGTGATCTGGCAACGATGCGATATTCGCTGGTGTTGGAAGGCTCCTACGGTACCTACAGCAGTGGATTAAGTAATCGGGGGCTACTGTCACATAACAGTCGGGGTTTTTGCGAGAATTGCTCATTAGCCTTGAGTGTGTATTTTGGCAGATAAACATCTTTTTCGCGAAAGCGATACGCGGCCTCCTAAGCTAACGCAGTGGGTAAGTTATACCCGCCACAGTCCACGTTGCCCGCCAATCAAATGCTATATTTTACGGCTCCGAGCCGACAGTAACTTATAACAACGAGCACCGGCTTTCCGTTAATGAGACAGCATCGTTTTAGTGTCAAATACTACATGGTACAATACAAGAGGTATTTTCTAATTCACAAACCGTGTGTCAGATTAATCATTGTACTATTTAAATTTATAACATAAAGAGATTTGCATAATTTAACTTACCTAAATTTCTACAATATCAAAAGTTTTATATGATTACTTTGTTAATATAAAGGCAAGTTTTATTATTAAACATATTAATAAACAATTACAATGAATAACATTTTACCTGAAACATTTTAGTATGAATAATATGAGAAATTTATACCCTTTCATAAAAATACTATTGTTATATTAAAAAGCTATGAATTTTATAGATGACGAACCCAAAAACAGATGTAGAGATCTATTAAGAGATCTATATAATTCGGAGGTAAATAGTATTTATATACTAACGTAGTATGTGCACAAAGCTAAAAGTGCTAATTATAAAATATAAAACCCGCAATATGTGTACCGTATTTTACTGGGCACTATTTGTAACATAGGGTCTATGAGCCGCTGTGTACATAGCCCTAAATCAATTGAAACCTGTTGGGTTATTACACTGTAATCGAAAACGATACTTTGGACCGTTTGATAAACGTTGGAACGCATTCGGAATTACTTAGTTGGCGCAATAACCGATTTGTTACAGCTTAGCAATTGCTTCAATAACTTGATACTGTCTGTTTACTTAAAGGTAAAAGGATAGCTTTATTTGTGGCAAAGTAACCATAGAAATCGTTATTGTTTTCTTTTAAAAGTGCTCCAGCCGTCGCTTATTAAAATATGCATAATTGATATTTTAGCTTAATATATCTACTGCGACCTTGACTTTTAGTATTACTATTTTGTAAAGAGAGTAAATACAAATTCTTAATATTATAATAAGCTGTAATAAGATCGAAAAAATTTGCATCTTTTTAAATAATTTATTGTAGATATATAATAAAATGTATTAACAAAACTACGAGGATTGCATTTTATACGTAAATTATAACTGCCTTTATATAAGCTGATATATATATATATATAATATGAATTGTTAATTAAAATTTACAACTGTTTCTTTACTTTTTTAAAACAAAAAATATCTAAACGAGATTCCCTAATTTATTAAACGCTTTTAGTGAAGTTAAAAAATTCCTTAACAAATAGATAAAATCCTTGTACGAACGTCGTGTGTCGTTATAAAAAGCTGTAGGAGCGTAGCTAACGTATTCTGTTCAAGAAAATAAATGCATAGAAAAATTCTTTCTTGTTATAGGAAAGGCGGAGAGGGCCCCGGCCCACGTCGCCTGCCTACATATTTTATTGACCCTGCACGCCACACCAGAGCTCCGGCATCGGCACCAATCTGCTGATTTGATGAGAATGCTTTTGCATAATGAAACAAGCTGAATTCACATTCCATTGTATTGAGAGTTTACGCAATCTTAGAAGATAACTTACGCTCTATTTATTTCCTTGCGTTGATTTAAACTAGAATATTTTGAAATTTTTGTAGAACGATTCCAGAACCATTATTTAATCCAACATAAAAATATGCTCTTTGTACATATTATATACAACGTTTCTGTTTTGATGAAACTCTCAAAGAGATTTGTTGGACTCACAACTTTAAATATGAGGAAGAATATTATGGACTGCATAGGTGAGTAATAATAAAATGAATTTCGAACAAGATGTTAAAGTAAATTTTAAGCAGGATATATCTTGAGACAGATCCGTATGCCGTGATGCCTTGTGAGGCCGCACATCCCTGTACTTTACGGCGTATCAGTCGGTGCGGTATTCCCAAACTGCACTTCAGAGCTCCCGACCGCCTCCTACAATATACAGCGTATATATCACGTATACTATTCGAAGGCTTTTTGTTTCATTGTGTTACCGTCCAATTTTTGAGTGAAATTATTACAACCACAATTCAAATTATATTGTTTTATTACATAATTATACAGACAATAACCCAAAACAAACATTAAGCCTTTAATCAGTGATAATTAAAGTACATCTATTGTTAATAGTATTACTTCCTAATAAAAGGACTTAGTTCACGCATTATTTATACATTTTCTAGAGTTTAATATCCGATTCCTTTGATAATTTCATAATACATTACTTCCTAATTATTAATATCCAGATGTTTGAAGTAATGCCAAGATGGTGAAAAGTGTTAATATAAAACGTTTTAGGGGCGGGTGTATCGATATTTGATTGTCGTTTTGTTAAAAAATTTAACAAATGTTATATAATAAGTGTTTAATTTTATTTATGGTACGGTTTAAAGATAATTATGCAATGTAGTTTAACATTTTTTTACAACACAGTTAACGTTGATCAATGTTTAAACATATGGGGTGAGAACGGAATGACCCTATTTCGATGCGTTTTATAAGCTATAAAGCAAACGACATTAGAATAAACGCAACAAATGAGTATTGAATCTCATTTCTGGATATATATTGAAATTATATTTTAATAGAGACAGTGTTACTTTCTTACGGTTTAGTATTATAATTTTGAATCTGAATAATTTATTTATATTTCGTGTTATTCAAAATTTACGTCAGTTTAACTGTTTATGTTATCTTTACTCTTAAATATAACTAATTATGAAATTATTGATTTGAATAATCGTTAGAGCATAAGACACATTTTTAGTAACATTAAATAAACAACAGTTTGTCCATGACAAGCTATCAAATACAAGGACAATTGTGGGCTGTGGCTCGTAACAATAGAACCGTTCGCATCTACCCCCATGCGCGTTATAATCCCCTTACTGCCTTTAAACATTGATTTAAGACATATGTTGTAGATACAAACGATTGATATCGAGTTAAATCTTCAAATAAAATGCAAGTATATGAAAAAAATCTTTACATTTGTAACATTTTTTAAGCTTTAACATAAATTCATAAAATATATTTTATATAAATTGATCTATATTTATATTATCTGATATATTAGTTTTTGTTTGCGTCAAAACGTTCTGACAACACGAAATATATGTTCAAGGAAAATTTCCATCAAAGTCGATTTATTTATTATTACAATTTTAAATATATACCCGCTAATATTTAAATCACATACAATAAATTATTACAACGTCAGAAGACATCTCAAAATAAACTTGTTTAATTCCTTCGCTCTTGAGACATGAATGCACTACACTTGACTGATGAGACCCGTTGGCAACTGTGCCAAATGTGCCCTTCAATAACCCTTATGTCCTCACTACGTTATATTTTTTCTCTTTCATTTCAGGAGTTCAGATTCGGGACACACATTGTGAATAACATCTTTGACGTGAAAAGGCTAAAGAAGATTCTCAAAGGACGTGAAAGAAATTGTGGATAATAAAATTTGTTCCAGATATATATATAAATATATATATTTATATATATATATATATATTTATATATACAAATGTAATAACAAAGAATTATTAATTGTACTCTTTGCATTGGATCAGTGCATATAATTTTTAATGTAAAACGCATTTGTTTCAAATATTTAAAACTGTGTTTACTTCACAATCTTTTCTTTAAGTTTATGTATGTAAGAAATGTAAATTATTTTCATGTACAACGAAGCATGGAACCTACATGTAACTAAATAGTGCTATTTTGGATATTCTGAATTTTTACATACAGCATCACACAGTGTTCGAAGTCTTAAAGCAAAATAATATATGTACAGATAAAAAAGTTGTTTATATTGTAGTTTATATATACAGATAAAACTAAAAAAGGGTGAAAATTAATCATATTTTGACTCATTATTTCACAGTATACCCAATAAGAATACGACTGAAATAGAAATTGATCAAGACAATCGTTAACACTGTCGGCATTGTGTTCGCCCGACGCGCATGCTCAATGTTGAGAGAAAAAAATTGTAGTAATCATTGGCAACAATTTTTATGTCTAGAATATAATGGCGATTATGATACGAAATTTACGTTTGCGTTTAATCTTAATACAAAATTAATATTCTAATATAAATGCACCATCTCAATCAATTACAATCATCCACCATATGTAATAAATTATTTTAGTGTCTATAATTTTGAAAGTACTGTATCACTTATTTTAATGCATGATAAATCTTAATAACTAGAGCAATTAGGTTAAGTTTTATTGTAGCTTCATAATATATATGTTAGTCTAAGAGATTAATAAATAATTTAAATTATATATTGTAATTGTTGCATAGAAATAATGACGGCTTTTCTACTTATTTGGATATACATTAAAAACAATACAATTTAATGTCATATAATTTTGTATTTCACATATATTATTGGGAAACGGTGTATTAAGATAATACACAAAAATAATAAGTGAGTACTTATCAAGTAATTTGACATGAGCAGATGTTGTTTCTTGCTACAGGAAAGCAACTTATAGTATAATATTTCATTTATTTTTATTAAAAACGTTAACAGTTAAACTCAATTTTACATGATTTTATTTATAAATCTGAATGAAGATGGTAAATCATGATCGCATAGAATACTTTGATTTTCATATGTCGTCAGTCAGAAAACAGCAATGCTAATATACTAATAGATTTACAATAAGGCATATGAAAACGCTGCGATTACTAAACATCAAGTGAGTCTTAGCTCACTTGATGATTGAATAACGGGCCTTAGTGTGACAAGGTCTGCGGTTAACCGCTGCCCCATGATTGCAGTTAACTAAATACAAAGCATTTTTTTTTAATACTACTGAGTTATATTTAGTTAAACGCTAAGACATGACTTGATTGGTTTATGTTGACATTTAACAGTCTGCGCCCCCAACACAAATATTTATATTATAACGTGAGGCCGTCGTTAATCCGTAGCTAAAATATGCCAAGGATTTTTTAGTTATAAGATAATATAAGAACTGCTTGTCGTTTATTTATAAGACAAATCTTTTGACACTAACATATATAGTAGAAACATGCATACTCTATATAAAACTATGCATATATTTATCTTATAACAAAAACCAGTGCAAAATATAACAAAAATCCACAATCGCAGATGAAAGGAAAAGTTATTGAAAATATATTTTGTTTATTTGTACAGATTAGATATGCTTCTACTTTGCCCATTTCATCTTAATAGAAGCAGAAAACAATTGGTCCGGTATAAACGGAAAGATATTGTGTGAATGAATTATAAATTTAGTTACAGAAAAGTGCTCAAAACTATACAAAAAGTCAATATTGTGAGAAAGGACTTATAACACAATAAATACAATTCACCTGCGATTATTATTTACTTATAAAAGTACAAAATGTAATCTTTTTTTTGTATATTCAATGTGATAATCAAAATATAAATTAGAGAGTAAAAATATATATGACGGGATATGTTGTTAGTAGAAATAACCCATTAAAATTCGAAGCTAACAAACCTAGCGTTGTTAATATATTCAAATCCATATTTTTTGTTTTTGGCCCATAAATGCAAATTATAAAGATTTATAAATGTATATCAAAATACTAGATATAATTTTTTTACAGCCACGTTGCATTATTTTTCGTTTGACAATATTTTTTAGATAATATTTAAATAATTGTCTTGATAATGGTTTTATTTTTATAATCATTTTTATTTGTAAATAATCTCCATTGTTATAATTATTAATAATAAAATGTCTATTTCCTAGTTATACTTCGTTTTTTTTAGTAAAAATTATTTAAGAAGTACTTAGTAAAAATTATAACAGAATTACATTAAGACCAATCTCCTTTTGCAATATTTTTACTAAATACTTACATCAACAATTCCTCAATTAAAAGAGCATAGGATATTCTAAATTATTAATCTTCAATAAAACTATACAGTCTGCAAAAAAAATTATGTAAAATCCAACTCCCTGAAAATAACATGTTAAATTCCACAAGCTAACTCATTTTGTCTTAATGTTATGATGGCAAAATATTAATTTTTATATATTTTCCAATAATTATATTAGCTTTGATTTTTAATTTTGAATAATATTACAATACGATATTATAATATGGCGCCCGCGTACTGGTAGACCTAGCGTTGGGAGGCCTCCCACAGGTTGGACCGACGATCTGTTGAGAATCCCGGGAATCCACTGGATGCGTGCAACGTGGAACCGATCGACATTGAGATCTTTGGAGGAGGCCTTTGTCCAGCAGTGGACTTCTATCGGCTAATGATGATGATAATGATGATGCCGATGATCATATGAAATTACTTACTTTTTCAACGGTGCTTGATGTTTCGAAAATCACTAAATTTGAATCGTTCTCTTTACGATTATACGCACTACTACGTTGGGTATCTTTGCATACGAAATTGGAGCTCAAAAACATTCTCACAGATCACGAATGCGACGAACAAACTTAAAAGCTCTTCTATTGTTAAATGTATAGAAATTACTTTTCCTTAGCGTCCTGAGATAAATCTAGTTCAACAAAGTTGCTAAGAATAGCTGGTAGTTCTGAACAGGTATACAATAAGATAGAACTTTAGAAACTAAATTATTTAACTGTGACCTATATCAAAAAAATATATTTGAAAAGATATAAAAAAATCAAAAGTAAGACTGATAACGTAAAATCATGTGTTATAAAAACTACTATTTTTCCAATTATTAACAATTTTTATTGTAATTAATTTAAATTAAGAATATATAACAAAATGTCAATATTTAATATAACCATTACTTAAATATTACATCAATAAATGTTAATATTTTATTATATATTCGATTTTAATGCTAACGAGGTTAGAACATTAGTTGATTATACCGCCATCTATCCCTGTAGTCAAGAACTATGCTCTTTTCACTGCCATCTGTTTGTATTACCGCACAACAAATGCACCGATCAATACAGTTAGAGCAACACTCTTCATACACACTAAAAAGAAAGAGAAAAAAGCTTAACGTAACACACTTAAAGTGAAGTCTTTAATACAAAGAAAGTTACTGATTGGTGGATCTAGAAGAGAATAATAAGTTACTTTCTGTTTCACCAATAGGAGAAAAGAAGGTGTGTACAGAAAATGCGGCCATGTTTGTTCAGGAGGGGCTTGATATCTAACCTCCTTGATATTCCTGACATATGCTATCATTTGAGTTATGGTTCATGGCGGAACGTCGTGCGTATTTTAAGAATACTGCTGAGTTTTGCTTTTGCTCTAATATTCTTCTTCAGAAATACGTTCGCGGGATATTTGCTAAGCGTAAGAGAATTATTTATAGCTCACACACATTCCTATAATGAATTGAATGGTAATGAGGATCTCAGAATTTGTTTTCATGTATATGTTTCCTTGCTTTTGTTAATTGAAATACAAGCGGCCGAGTAAAACATGGTATCATTTTAATTTTTATTTTTTGCATAGTCCTTAATTAATAAATAGTCGAAATAATTACCATAAAATTACAAAAAAAAAATTATACGTCAATAGCCTGCATGTTCAAAGATTTAATGTTTTTAAACAAAATGTACAATAAAAATTCTACTAGAATATAAGAAATGGTTACGTAAAATATTAATAACAAGTATATAACGACATAATCGACAGATGACAAAATTTTTAAAATTTTATGTAAAAAATTTAGCTAGCGATGTCTTCAATCTTTTACACTGTCTTAAAAATGATGGTAATCATTTTATTAGAGCTATAACATATGATAAAAAATTTATTTGATTGCTTACTCTTTAATGTCACAGTAGCAATTAATTATTTCAACTTGCTTTAAATGTAGAGATGAAACACGGGTCCACTATAAATCTGCCGTTGGCATTACGGTCACAATTACGAGCGCATTAAACAACCAAACAAGTAGTTAACTAAGGCATGAATGAATTATATGATTGGCATACAATATAGGCCATTGAGAAAATTTTACGAAGTGGCATACAACAGGTGCCCGGCGGTTTACGGTCGCCACGTGCCGCCGCCTCGTAAAACTGTAAGGAGTTCGAATCGTTAATAGAGCGAAGTTCTTAGCGGACACGATTTTATTGCTTAATAAATATTATGACTACTTAACCTATAATTTAAATAATATTACCACTATAATTAAGCTTTGATATTAAGGAAACGATTATGAATGTAAATAATTTGACTCTTTTCATTTTCACACATTCCCATTGATGTTTTATTAATGTTTAAAAAATTTTGTATGAATAATGTTTACATAAATTTTATGTTGTTCCAATAAAATATTTTTCCACTAATTGACAATACTTTTAAAATAAAGAAATAGCATGAAAAATATATTCACACTTTCACTTACTAGCTGCAAAACAATACCCATAACCATTTATCAAATCTGGTATACCAATAAAAATTTATTGATATTTCTCTCTTTTTCATAAAATGTTCTACAGAGAAATAAACACACAGTACATATACACTGATGTCACTAAAAATGTACGTCTCAATTTTTACGAAACTATCTTTAATTTAAATTAAAAAAAAATCTTATAAAACGCACTGTCATTTATCGACGAGATAAATCTATGCTCTAGACTTGAGACGTTTCAGTAAGTACCAAACTTTACAAGTTATATTTTAAACGACTACAGGACTGCTTATCATAAAAATTTTAAGCCACATTTATTTCTTGCTACTCACTATAGTCTAAAACAAAAAATCTTAGACTAATATTAAGTAACTTTTCTCATGTCTATTTCATAATTCTCTTAAATAATTATTTAAGAGAATTATTTTATTATATCTTATAAAATTATTGTTATAACTTTTCACATTTTCTTATGTATAGCTTTAAATAAAATATCACAATAATGATGATTTAATAAATCCTAGTATTATAATCTTTAAATGATCACACAAAAACATCTATATCCTCTCTCCTGCATTTTTCCCAGCTATGTGGGGTTGACATAGTATACTTCTCTTCCATATTTCTCCATCAGCCGTTATTTCTGATTACGCACTCTTCATACCCATGTCATCTTTCACACAATCAATCCACACTTTCTTCACACAATGACATCTATGTATATTAACAATCATTTGTTGTTTTTATGTATACTCTCCTTTTTACCTTATTTGTTTTGCTTAGTTTAATTAAAACATTGCTAATATTACGTACATTTTATAGCATTACCTATCCTGTTTAACTTCCTACAAAATTTCACAAGAAATAGCGGAAAGAATTTACAATGTATTCAAGTAACCAATTTAATGTACATATGTATTGGACATAAAGTATGTATTTTATATATAGTTATAAAATCTATATCGGGCTGTGGACGTCTATCGGCTGATGATCATGATAAATGAAATTAAATCTGTCCATATAACAATTATTTTATCTTAAGAGTAATGTAGTAAATCTTTTCCCACTAACCCGCGTTGGGTCAGCGTGGTGCGAAATAGTTCAAATCCTCCCATATGAACCCCTTCTTACAAACGATGAGCTCTAGTGCCCGCCGATACGAGCACCGCAGGACTGATCAATGTGGGGATCTTTGGGGTAGGGTCTATGTCCAGCAGCGGACTTTTATCGGCTGAAGATGATAATGACTAAATATTTAATTCATGAGAAATTGAGAATCATATTAATGTAATTTTTGTTATATTTTTCTTGTCTACTTAGTTATATTGTATATTTTTGATTTATATAATTTTACTAAATCATTTAATTAATATGTAACACAGAATTCCTACTCTTCTATATAAATATGATTAGAATAAGTTAAAGACTGTTATATGTTTGTAGTATATATTGTATGTAATATATCCTACGTCGTACTTGCAGAAATAATAGTTACCTCTAAAGGATATTGCCCGTTCCGAAACTTATACTTTTTATTTGTTGATGTAGTAACTACTGTTATTTTTAAACTATTTGGAGGTGACGTTAACTCGAAACTCTAGTTAACCTGGACTTTGCCTATGCAAATAATTTATCGACGTGAACGATAAATAACCAGCAATCTTACTTAATTTAAAGCAGTATTAAAACGCAACAGAAACAATGGTGTAATTCTCGATATGCCGAGAAGGAACGATTTAGGAACCGCAAACAAGTTGTGAAGCAGTAAGCACTCGATATAATCTATTAATCGGAACCCGCAAGAATCGTTCTGACTATCCACTGGTAAGTTTTCATCGCAGTCGGTTGCTCTGATTAGTTACGAGCTACTGATGTATCAGGGAACAGTCGTAAATATACAGTTGAGAGCAAAATGTTTATAAGACATATTAAACTGTTGGACACGAAAAATTTTTTTTTGCATTGTAAATTTATAACGTTCTACTTTCTGGATTAGAGTAAATAAATTGTTTCTTTATAGATGCTGAATCGTGAACATAATTTTTTATAGTTATCATCTTCTTATTGATGTTTCATCATTTAAATCTAGAGTAATTACACTGTGCCCGCCCAATAGATATATTATAGTGGCCAATATAACTGATAAATTTACAAATACAAATTTACTATCATTATATTTAAATGATATAAAATTAGCTCTATATTATAATGTAAAGTTATACGTGGATTTAAATATTGCTAAATATACAGTGTACTTATGATTTTTGTTTTCGCTTGTACCAATTTTGTGATTAATCGGCCATTTTATGATTAAGGTATCATCACGAAAAACTATGATTTCATCGAAACACGTGGAATCGACGTCTTCAGTTTAAAGCAATTTCTTAAGATTTCTGCTTACAAAATCAATAATTCAGATTAAAATATTATTTATATTATAGTTACCTGTTATATCTTTATTGAACTTCCCATCGATCATCCGTATTCTTTATGCATCTGAAAGAAAAAAAATATGTATAAATGGTTTATTTGAATAAGTATTTATGAACCAGTGAATTTAATTCACAGATATTATCTTATATATAATGATGGACTTTTTTGCTACATCAGAAATTTTATAAATTAATAATCGGTTATTGTTATAACGACGTTATCACATAACGAGTTATAAACCACGTATGCAATAGTGTTTTTTTTTTAGTATGATAGTCTACTTGACGACTATTATTGTTTGAACGGATCCTGGGCTCGCGGATCCTTTGTCCATGAGCTAAAATAACGTTAGTAGATACTTATATAAGAGGGTATAAGACGGAAAGGGTGAAGCGTTGTAAATAATTATACTTGGGAATTAATTTTGGAATATATATGTCTGTCTTGTAGAATCTCGGTTTGCAAGCCTAGAATCTGATGAGCTGTTTCAGTTAATCAAAAAATTAACCTCAAGAGAATATAGTACATATGCCTTAATCACTTTTTGCTGAAATGTATGTCATGGTGAAAACGTTGTTATAAACAAACATTATACAACAGTTGAAAACAAGAAATTGTTTCGTAATTGATGTATCCCACGTAACATTCTGTTAACTGGCGCATTAAGGCGATAGTTTGGTCGCGTGCACGGCTCCTCATCACCTGGGCGCGATCCGTCACAAGCACCGTAAAACTCGTCTGCCTCTAGTCTACTGCTTTTACGACCCAATGCCTATAAAAATAACCGTCATGGCATAAAAATGCGCACTCACGCTATTATTATAAACGATGCCGCATTTACGATGAATGAATATTTACGTCGTGATTTTTTTTTCTTCTGTTGTTGTCTTCACTTTTAACGTTTTATTGCCTGTTGTGCAACTTAATGGCGCACTTGAACTTGACGGGCTGGTGACACCGCTTGATCTGAATCGAGGTTTTATTGTCTTGCTCAATGGACGGGACAGTTTACGACCGCGTAGCTTTTGACGCGCCTTTGTTAATTCCTCACGCGTTCGCGGCACACTACTTTCAGTTTCTAGTAACTTTTTTATTATTTCCTACTATGAATACGTTACATAGCGTGTCAATATTTAGGTCGCGGACTTTGTGTCACGAGCTTAGGAACCGATTACCTGTAAAGCCGATGAAATATCTAAGAGCATTAAATATCATTACAAAATAGATGAAACTACTAATGTGGTAAAGTAAAAACCTTAAACTTTTCAAAAGATTATATATCTTATTATAAACAAAAAAAAAATAAAAATTATTCCATATTACATAACAAAAAAGATTAATTTTTATATATACTATATCCGTTTTTAGTAACTTTTAAACCTTAGCAGTCATAATTTATAATATTTGAAGGATATCAGTAAAGTGTTTTACTTGACAGATGTCTTCCAGTGAGGTCCAACGTTTACAATTATATTTCTGAATTTACATACAAGTATTTATACCACAGAAATGAGGACCCCTTATTACAATAATATAACATTATTCTTCAATTACAGGAAGAACAAAAAAAAATGATTTTGTTTTTGTCGTATCGATCAAAAATTTTACTTTGTGTTTGTTATGAATAACGTTTTATTCTAAATCAGCGTGAATATATACTTTTGAATATATTTGTTAAGTAAAACATCGAACTTTTCTTTTATACAACCGATCTTTAACCGCTTAGGGTGTTGGATATCATGAAATAAAGCTGAAGCTGGAAAACTCACCGTGACTTATCCCTATTTAATAATATTGTTCCCGCAGGTGTTTTCAAATTGGATAGAGGGTAAGCAAACTCTTCCCGTCCGGAAAGTTGAATTTGCATTCATATTTTCTTAGAAAGGTTACCTTTCTTGAGGAAACAAATAGCTGAAATACGGGTGCAGATGGTTCTACATTAAGGGGACATATTCTTTACCTATTGAGCTCACGAAAATATTTTTTGTTATTATCATTTATCTCTAGAGGGAAATCGCATACGTTTTTACAATGTGACAGGTGCTATTTCCTTAGAGAACTTTGCGTATTTATTATGAAATATAAAAGCCTTTCGTTGTTAGCAATAAGTTTCAATTTCATTAAAATACGTACCTATAAGTTGAAGCTATGTAATTTACCGTTTAACGTATTACCAGATAAATATATAAGAAGCTATGTAATAAAAGGGGCGGCTCAGGAAACGAAATTCTGATTTATAAACATCAATAAAATATACTCAAAGCCTACCCAAAGCCATTAGCTGAAATATAATATACCTACAAAATTCATTTATTAACGTTTTCTTGTTAACTTTTCGGATAATTTAAAATTCTTAATCAACCTGTCATGCGCCGGCGTTTCATAAAATGCAATGTTAACGCCGTTATAGCATTACGTTTCCACTCGAAATGCCTTTAATGCGTGAATAAAAACAACAATGTTATGTGACAGACCTCCTCGTGATCTCACTTTCCAGTTTCCACTCAGAACGCCGATAGCGCCTTTATAAAGTTTCACATTCATTATTTTCGACTCTTTGATTTGGACTTTTTAAGGCAAAGTCGATACATGTTAAGCACAAAGATGGGCCGCTGAGATTGCAAGTGTCGAGTGGCACTGGATGGAATACAAATTACGTAAAATTTTGTTATTTAGTTACCCGCGACGACCGCAAAAATTCGTTTAAGTGCGTTTTATCTTAAACTCATCTTCCATAAAAATACATTCTTAATTAAGAATCGGAAATTTGATGGTGTTTTTTATATTCGTATGGAATTACATGGACGTCGAAAAAACGACAATTTTACTTTACAAGTGGTGCTCACTAAACAATTCATGTGATTTGTCGGCTGTGCTGAGATTTAAAAACAACGATAACAGTGAAATAAAGTAAAATTAATAATAATTATTCATCTATTTATATATACGAAATTGTAAACCTTAGCTAATAAAGAGCAGACTAAATGCCTAAATAATATTCATTCTCTTCAAACCGACCAAGCATGCAGAGTGGAAGGCTTTTTTGTTACCTACCTTACTATTCCCCTGCTACTTTATATTTACGTTATATCCATTCATTCAACTTGTTCTATGAATGAGGATAATGTAAATATGAACATTATATACATATTGCAAAAATCAATATATAGTATAGATGCTAACGCCAGTATAATGAAAATAACCAAAACAATAATAGTATGTCCAGAAACAATAATATATGTCCAGAACAATTTTCAAATTCATCTAAAAATGATGCACACAAAGAATCTGCGTATTTGTAACAAATTTTCATTTCTAAATATCTCTTGCGGTACATATTTTGTAGTAAAAAAGTTTCAGAGCTTAATATTCCCGTGGCAAATAGTTTCACCTTATTAAGCTCGGGAGTTACCTACGTTAAAAGGTTTTTCCTATAACGTGCCTGGGGTAATAATATAATGACCCCCGCCCCGGGAGAAATGCCCGGGGGTAAACAAGACACGCTCCTAAATAGAGTTGCTTTGTAAGCGGTTCCGGTTATGTTGCTTAATACATGGCCGTTCCGGAAGAAATGAAAGCTTGTGCGGTATTCTTATTTGTTATTTATATCCCGGTTAAGAAGTTAGGAAAAACAAAGATAAGAATATAAATTATTAGGGTTTGCTAATCAACGTTGGTTATGTACTGTCTTTTGCCCTTTGTGAGATATGGTACAAGTTACTTGTTTACGTGTGATTTTCTTCACAAAAAATTAAAAAGACAATACATCTCAGGTGTAAAGATAAACTGCATGCGTTGGCGAGTGATGCGTTTATACAATGGATGGGTGGGCGTGGACGTGTCGTCGAAGAATGTTGAAGTACTCTAACATTCAGATAAACGTTAATAGCCCGTTTTCACGCTTGTAGCTGGAATAACAGACGTGATGCGGTGTTTACTGTGTTGTCTGTAGTTTTAGCCTTTATGTATTTTTCTCTCTTAGATTTATATTTGTTAAAGACGTTCGAAACTTTTAGTATTAATAAATATATTTTGTTATGTATATATATTTTATCTGTTTCTGCAAAATTATTTATAACAAAACGTTGTTGAAGAAACTATTACATTTGTTGTATACATCACAGAAGAGATCAGTACCTAACGTGAATTTTCTAAATGCTGATTTTGTTCAGACACGCTTAAAATTTTTAGATTTTTTCAAGTCATGATAAGTTAATAGTTAGAAAATAAAGAAAACAGAGTATTGATACAAAAAATAAAACTAATTTCTTACTTGTAAATTTTACATAACTCACGTAAATATTTCTGAACTTATCTTAATTGTAACTATAAATACATACTGTCGTTATATTAAAAACTAATGTTATAAAGTACAAACCGTAAATTCACAGTCATAATCTTCTAAAGCTTGATCTATTTCTGAAATAATTTACATTATCAAAATTTCAGAAAAAACAAGGTACACTCAAGTTCTTTTCCCATTAATTTAATGCTTAAAAGTTAAAATATATAAAACCTATAATCTATATTCGGTCTCAAAGCCACACAATCTCGGTTATTACAAAGTACACATAAAAAGATGCTGTTGAAAACATAGTTAGGTTAAGCATTAAAATAGAGTAGAATAAAGCTTTGTTAATATCGATCGCGCTTCTATATTAAAACATAGATGAGCCGCCGACCGCTGGCTACGAGCCAGTTATTTCACGTGATCACTTCGAATACAAAATATTGATTATATGTGTATATATATACATAGTTTCTATATATTTTTATATTGCTAAAGTTGTAACTTAACGCTTTTTTAAAGAAAATCATTTAGTAATAAATAAATAATTCGTCATGTGTAACATTAAAATAAAGACTTATTTATAGATATATTTATATACTATGACATACTAGCTGTTCCCGGCCTGCTTTGCTGGGCGTTATATAAAATTAGATCGTAAATGTCTTTATATTAGATATTAAAAATTACCATAGCAACCGCATAAATAATACGAAAACAAAGGTCCTGTAAAAGGTAATTAGAAACAAAGTTAAAGATCTACGAAATTCAGAAAATAAATAGCCTATAACCATTCACAAATCATTCCCCGGCGAATGGTCATGTTTCTATGTTGAAACGTTTACTAGTTTTCACCTGATTGGCAAAGTAACAAACAAAACCTATTATCATAATATATATATATATATTTATATATGAATATATATAGATAGATAGATATGACATACCAGAAATTCAATGACTCAATCCGAGTAAACACTCGAAATTTGGTGAAAATATTGCTTTTGCTATTCAGAGATCCAGTTAGAAAGGATTTTACAAAATTCCTTTCCCAAAGAAAATTGCGGGGTGTTACGACTAGTAAATCGAGAGGAGACCAGCTAGTGATTTGTGGTATAAATTGGTCACATCATTGGTTTTATTTTGTAATTTTATTGGTTAATACAAATAAAACATTGCACCTTAAAATTTCAATTAGTTTCATTTAATTTTGAAATTGATCATCAATCAAATTACTTTCGTTCCTTTTATTCCTCCAGTAGGTAATTTCTGGTGGCACCTAATGAACTATAATAAGACGGATAACATTCTACTGAAGTGAATTGAAACATTAATAAGACTTTTGGAAACAAATTGTTAATTATGATAATAGGTATTACTGCCAATTATCTCTACGTATTTGTTAATGTAATTATAGGTCATAACATCTATTATTATACCTTTAACACATAAATCTACTATCGCAAGTCGTAAACTATTACGGAGGAGATATTTTTTTGTTACTTTATAACAATGTTTAATATTTCAAAGATTTCTTTCTACGTTGTGCATATACTCATATCATACGTAAGGTACACAGATCTGAAAACTGAGGGAAACAGAAAGAACACAAATTAAAGTGATGTGGGAAAATGAATCATCCTGTGGGTAAAATTATTGTCCGAGTCCTCCTACTGTCACTATTATTAAATCTTCCAACCACAAGCCCACTGGAAGGTATTTCATATTGGAATATGTAGTGCCTTTGTACTTATTTTTATGTATGTGATTTCTTTGTGCATAAATAAATAACTTTTGTTTCACTTGTCTTTATTTATATAAAACTTAATAAAAGAAAGAATTCGTTTCTTATGCTGAGATATCTAAAATGAAGACAGACTAGAGACGATATTTTTCATGAAGAAAAATTACTTAGTGAAACCAAATCATTAACAGAATGGACTTGTTGGAATAATAACGATATTAATAATATCGATAAATATCTTCAAGGCGAGCCATAAACATGACGTCTTTTGGTAGAATTTATTCTACGTATTGGCTGTTTTCCAATTTGGCAGTCGCCGACAATCGACGTCTGCCGACTTTGTTCAGTTATGAATAAAGAAAAAAAATTCTCCTGTACATAATGATATTTCTCTATATTAATTTTCTATAAAAGGTGCTTTTTCTGTTCACATTTTTACTGAAATTATTGAAATTACTAGGGGTACCGCGACTTAACACTTTATGTCTCAGGACGACGAGCGCAGTCTATACCATCCTAACTAGCGCTAAGTTGTTATAGGCAAGCTTATCACTTATCATCAGGTAACCGTCCCGCTCGTCTCTTCGCTTCGTTGAATACAAAAATCTATCATTGTATTTTAATATTTTTTAATTATAATATCTTTTTGACCTCAGTATGTAACTAAAAGAAAATTTATTAATAACTGAGTGCTTTTAAAAATAGCTCAAAGCTACAAACGTCATAATACAACTTAAAAAATCTTTTAAAGCTACTTTTACAAACATTTATATTACAGTAAAATACGCTGCGCAATTAGGAAATTAAATGCCTCTACAGCATTGATCCTAAGTAATTAATTGTCTATTCGTAGTTCCGTTTAGGTGTTTATGAGTACATTTATGTCACGAATACGTCCGAACTACGAGTAGAGTCCGATTCTCACCGAAATTAGGGAAAAGCTGTGTTCACATGGCACCCATGACGGGAATTTCAATTTGTTGCAATGTAAACGTGGTACGGTTAAAATAATTAAAGTTAAATAATGTAAACGATATTGAATTAACAAGTATAAATCACAAGCAAAGTTTTACCAATTAAATAGTCTGATTTATTTTAACCTGTAAAACGAATATTATCAGATTAAGATGATCATAATGAATACAAAGTGAAACCACTTTTAACATTTAGATATGTTATATACATAATGTAATTTAACTGAGAATAAATTGAATTAATTATTATAATATTATACACCAATGGAGATACTATAGCTTATATGATAATGTTTATAATAATATATGCTTATGTCTTGCCTCAGTATTAAGCAGTCTTGTTATTTACTACACAGAAATGGTATAAATTAAGGTATACCATACAAGAATTTAAAAATATAATGCTGGTAAAATATGTAAAAGTGTTATATATCTATAATACAAGACATTTTATATAACTTTAAGTTAAACTTTAAAACGGCTTGGTTATAAAAATTCTCTAAATTAATATAAATGTTTATCATATATATTTAAAAGGTCGAAAATTTTCTTGAATTAAAACTGTTATTTTTGCATTTATTAAGTGAAGTGGTTTTAAATAAATATATTAATTTAAAATCAGCAACTAATGGATTTTGCTGAATATATAAGTATATATATAAAAGTCACAGTATTCGTTTTTTACCGATGAACGCTCATCTAATTGATTATGTTATGAAAGTTGAAAAGTTTCTTCATGTTTCCAACGGAAATCATATAATGTCGAGAATAATCTTATCCTAAATTCAGATTAAAGCGTTTTACGTAATCTGTTTTTAGTTTCCGTAGATTTGTGTAAGTTTTCTCGGATGAGAGCGTACCCAATTTTAGTGCCAGCTTTAAACGTGAAGGAATGTACACTTAATCGAAATTCCATTATTAACTTTAACAAGGATTTGTAAGGGTTTTAATTAAAGAACAAGGTAACACGGTTTCACTTGTTTGTATAATTTCTAAGAAAATAGTTATAAGTGCTAAATCAATTCAAACTGAAAGCATTCCTGTGGTATTTTAACATTTTGATAATATTACATTTCTTCATTTATTACGAAAAGTTATATATAAAATGAAGAAGCGTATAATTTTCGTTAGTCTAACGAATGTTATGTTATCCTCAGTCTTAGTTAAAGCCAAGAAGATTAACTATATCTTCGAACTTTGCTAATATTTTAAGAACGAACACGCGACACGAAAATGAATCATTTCGGAATGATAGAAGATTACAGTACTTTATTCTTAGAGCTTATAGAGAGAAATGTTAGTTATATAAGATACAGAGAATATTTTAAAAAAGCATGCTATATAAGCTTGAATTATAAATCCCGATAACGAATACGTGCAGAAGTAAAATAAAAAAATTAAACTCACTCATAGATGTGTCACAGTAGTGTTCTTGACAGCGACTGCTGTTATGCAATATGCAGTAGACAAACAAAAATAAAAAATACTAGTTTTTGCTATGCATTCTAGTTCCAGGAACGAATAGAACGAATGCCTATCACATGCAATGAGTTCGGAGCAATAAAAAATAGTGCATTCATTACAACAAAAGTCTCCCAGGAACCTCATTGTTTAAACGTTGTGTATCAAAAAACACCTCTCTTTGACATTGACATTCCTTTTGTTGTAGTTTTATAAAGAAATTGAGAGTGCATTGTTCAATTGCAAGGTTTTTACTTTTTGTTGATGTTTTAGTGGTCTCGTAAAGAAATAGAGTACAAACAAAAAAATTAACTAAAACCCTTCCGCATTGCGACGGTGAGGTGAGCACCAGTACCAAATTACAGGTGACATAGTGAAGGTGGTTTGTTCACATTGTGATAATGTGCTTTCTTTGTCTATTTCGTGATCTTTAATTGCTTTCTTTTATTCATGATCATTGATTTATTGCGGTCAGCGGAGCCCACTGAGGTTTGTAATGATAAATTGTTTTTTATTTTTACTCTAAATGTTAGTCTAATATTGAAATGCTTTAGAGAAAGTTGTTCTTTGCATACTCGTATCGTGTTAATAACTTAATAATTAAAGTGAAATTTAAATTAGTATAGATAAAAAATAAAGGGGATGGATAATAATATTATTCATAAAAAGTCATAGAAATAATTGCGAATAAATCGAGAATTACTTGTTTTAACATTTACTATAAGCTTAAATCCTATTGCGAAGATTTTTATAATTAGTATCAAATATTCATATGTACGTTATATAAATGATATTTTATGTTAAGTGAAATTGATTAGAAAAATACGCCCTGTTCGTTTACTAGGACATGTTGAGTATTTGTGAAAAACATAGAACAGTTCTCGTAGCATTTCATAGAACATTCCTAATCAGTATCGCGCCGATGACACGTCGCCGCCCTTTAAACAAATAGCCACTAACAATATAAACAATATGGGAAAAGCAGCGCTGAAATAAGAAACGTACGTGACATAGTGGCTGAAACACAGACGATTGCTGAAAACAACAAGTTATTTCATATTGACGCTGGATACACGCATCACGCTCCGACGTTTGTTCTTTCCGCCGTACAAAGCGCCGTGTATTTGAGAAGCGGTAACAATATTTGTAGAACGTGACATGCGAAGTGACAAATGGCACATATCTAAGCGTTACACGTAGCCAAACTACAATTTCAGTTAATGCATGTGTTCCTCCCTTATTATACTTCCTTTTTGCTGCAATAAAAGCGTTGATTACTTCCAGTACGCCTCATTTGACGGTAGCCAAACATACTGTACGGCGCTGAAAATACAACACAAAGTTAACAAATAGAGTAACTTAACTTTTATTTATTACCACTTGGATAGTTTTTGTGCAAAAAATTTATGATAAAAAGAACGAAACCGTCATCATTTATAATAAATATTCAAAAAGCAAGGATTAAACGGATAAGTTTTTTCTTCCCAAACTCGCATAATTTTAGACAGAAAAATATGCAAATGGTGTTTTAAGAAATTGATTCGAGTTACTAAATTTACCTACTGATAGAGGAGAAAACAGTGACTTAAATAATGAGTTTTATTGCATAGTAAATGAGCTTCTTTTTCGGTTAAATTTAAAAGGTCTTTTAGGTTGTTTCTGTTTTGCGGAATGCGTTTGAAATATGACGGTATTCGCAGGTTTTGCATATACAGCGGGCTTTGAGAGCTGCCCGCAAAGTTGCTACACCCAGTCATGTCTCGAATTTCTGATAACATGCATATTAGATATCGGAGAGAGATAATGAGGACTTGTTTTAGGCGGATTCCCATCGAGTAAAGTATGAAAGCGGAAACTTTTATGAACTAACAAAAATACATTGATTCTGTGTTATAATTTTAACGTTTAATTGAAATGAATATCAAACAAATAGTTTCCTTTTTAAATTTTATCAAAGGATAAGACTTTAAAACAATATTTTTAAAGCGTTTAAACTTATATCTTCTTTACCTTAGGAAAATAAAAGTAGGTTCAGTGTATTTGAATATTTGTTAAAAATTATATAAATACTAGATTTAATACATATAATATAATAATTAAGTATAACATTGAAACCATATATATATATTTAAATCTTCATGAAAAAAAAGTTAAAAATTGAGTTTTTTTGGTCTTGAAAATTAAATATAATTAAAAAAATCCCTAAATAAAGTATGTACATTAAAAAAATAACACATTAACTAAAATAATATTTTGAAAATAGTTAAATAGTTCAATATATTCATTCGTAATATATATTTACCCCATACATAGTAATTGTACGGGCAAAGAACAATTACTTATTTCAAGTATTTATTTTTTAATAACAATTGATCGGAAGTAGCTATAATTATAGACTCTATAACAATTGTAGCTTACTTATCGTAAAATTTAGTCAAAACGATGTCACTATTGTTGTCTGCTTTCTACAACGAGGCGCTTATCATTATCTTTTAAATTATACTACTTTTTACTATTGGTAAATTCTTACATGAAGAAAATTTGTCACTAAACACTGCTATCAGTTAAATACTTCGGTTTCTGCTTTCTAGTTTTAATATTTATAAGCATTTCTGGAATTCGTAAGATTATTCTTAATTTTAACGTTACGAAACTCACCTACTTATCTTACTATTTCTTATATGTATCTTTCCTCTGGAGCATACTAATACCATTTCCTTTATTTAATACATGTAATACTTATAATATCCATATAATTTCAATAAAACATTACCTTTATCATAACATTTAATTAAACTAAAGTAATTAAATCAATTGATTACAGAACATCGGTCTCGTAAATAACAATTAAGTGCCGTTAACTTACTTCAAGTGCGTCAATAAGTTTTTCCAATTAATACAAAGTTACTCACTATTCGAGAATGTTATGTATGTATTAAATTGATAATGTTAAAAGGAGACAGGTATTTATCTAATGCTGGATAAGCCTTGCATGTAAGCGGTTTGCTTTCAAGCCTTACTGCCATAAAACGCATGATGAATGATGACAGGCCCTCGCGTGATGTCGGTACCGTTGTGTCCCCACTCTGAAGGGCTGGCCCGATCGTGACCACAATAGCGTGATCCGCCACCCGCCCCGCGCGTATAATGTATATAGGCCACAGAAAAGCAATGTTATGGACTCGGAAGGGTCACATTAATTTGAACGTCATTGAACAAATATCGGAATGGGGTTCGCTGCACTCGGCTCCATGTTTAAAATTCAAACGCTAATGGAGCACGATTTAAAAATGGCCGATCTCGTTCGGTATGGTCGCATCTTCAACCTCGAGTGTTAGCCTAACCAGTGGAGGTGTAAATCTTCACTTAATTTAGTACAGAGTACATAACGGATAACAATTCAAAAATAAAAAGATCAAGTAGATATTAACTAAAGAGTAACCTACGAATGCGTTGGACTTCACCGCCATAATCAATGATAAAGAGAAACAGTATGAATGTGATTACTGATTATTGGTTATTTATTTGAAATATTCTGATGTGTAGGCAAGTACATGTAAATAATTTCAATTATTTTGATAAGTCAATAAAGATTGAATATACATTTTGGGTGACGTGAAACAAAAAAAATATCATAGGTTATTGAACACTTTAGGTCTTTATAACGGTAATTATTTATGTATATTAGTGACAGATAACGCTGAATTCAACAAGGGCTAACAGATTACTTTGCATGTAATTGCATTGCAAAATAAAATTCCGATAAGAGGTTCCCAGCGTGAAACAAAAATGATTGGATGCTAATCTCCCAAGAGCGCTCGGATACCCCGTCCTTGACACATGGACATACGAAAGGCCATTTTATGGAGGGATAAGACTTTTCCATGCAAATAAATACGCATTTTTTATACCACATATCGCATTAATGCAACGTTTGCGGTCACGATATTACTACTAAGAATCGGGACGTATTTTTATTTGGTAAATTATTTATATTGCTTGGATATTAATCGTAATTGATAACTATACGTTTAAATTTAAAATTTACCTGTATATATATAATGGTTGAATGTTTTCATAAAATGTAGTATAAATTATTATTTACATGCGATACTAATTATTAGAAATAATCTTAGTATAAAACTAGTTGTTAGGAGAATTTTATTAGGTACATTAATTTGTAATCTGTTAGGAAATCATATAACTTTATGATATTATGGTAATAAATAAAAAATAACAATAAATATTTATATAATAATTAGATCTACTTTACAAGCAGATAAATATAAAACGTAAGAGACTTCTACGAAAAATTTGTCATATAATTTCTTTTCAGAAATATTCCTATGAAATTTTATCTGAAACTTGTTAAATCTTTATATAATATTTTACTGGACACTGAACGCTTTTTTTGTTCTCGACTCATTCATTTACCGATTTCATTAACTCGTACTGGAGATAGACTTAATCTCGGTCGACTGTTCCAGTCTCGAGAGGCCAAAAATTAATTTAAAGAACAGAACAACATTCAAGCAGCCGAATACAACAATGATGCGATTACGTCGAGAATTTCATTGATAAAACATACCTTATCGTAAAGTTGCAGAGTTTAGTAACGTTTAATTCAATAGCAAGTGTAAATTTTGTCTAAACGTCAAAGATGTATGTATGCAGATGTGGTTGTAGACCAGATGCCCCCAACGGGTTGTCGGGCCGTTGCTTATCCGAACGTTATTAAGTTGAAATTATTGTTGGATAATTGTTTCGCTAATAGGCGCCGAAATGTTGCAGGCCTACTGTAGAGACTGTGGCTGAAATTGGAGAGAACTGCTATTATTCAAACAATTCAAAGCATTTACAATTTTATACAAATTTTACGCTTGAAATTAATTAATTTGTCAAATAAACAAAATATTAGATTATTCTATATCAGATACATGTTTAGCTATGCGTACAGACTTTTAAAGTAATTATTGTTTCTATTTAAAAGTTAAAGGACTTTCATGGTTGTTTTAACGTTTTTAAATTACTACTCTTAATTGTTTTTTAATTTAGTATCGTAGAAAATTTAGTATTTAAAGTAAAGTATTTTTGGTATGAAAAAAGACAAATTTGAACTTTAAATTCGAAAACTATTTAATACGGATTTAACCGGTCACGTTAAGATTACGCAAATTTTTTTTTAAAGTTTAAGCGTTTACTTAATTTTTTTTTCCAATTATCACTGCATTCGTGTTTCGAAGCAGTTTTCATACAAGTTCTCTTAATGGTTTTACTGGAAGCCGTGGCCACGCGGTAGCGAGTTACCGAGACCGAGAGTACGGAAAGAAATAGCCTGCGTTTAAGTTACAAGATCCGGGTGGATACCGTAAAAATTCTTAAGATTTATTAAACTGCATTAATTAATAAATAAACTGTAACAATAAAAAAAAATACTTTATCATTAAGCAGCGGCATCGCATTGTAAATAACTTTTCTTTCATAAATTATTGATCTAATATATGATCACAAATAGCAGGATCTAAATCCTAAGTACTATCTATCACTGTTTAATCAGAAAAATTTCGACTATCATTGCGGACAGTATAGATAAATTTATTAAGCAACCGCCGTAAAGTGTTAGTAAACATATAACAGGTGCCATTTGAAACATTCAATAATTTAGACAAACAAATATAGTGTGTGGTCCCGACGTGTGAGAATATTAAGTTCACCCTTCAATCCCGTGGGTGTCGTACGACTCAACTAGAGTGAAGTACGGACCTATTTCTATACGTATTGAACATTTGTAAAATGAACGGTTATGTACTTAGATAGATTGCTTGAATAATGTATGTTTTAAACATTTATAGACATTGAATAAAAAATGTTCAAAGAGCGATTATGCAAAACAGCTTCAAACGCCTTGTGTTCTCCGTCGAGATGCGTACATAAAAAGTGTTTGTAAACTTTCTAAAACAAATACAACTTTTCATATTATGTTTCTTAGTTTCATCATTATTTGATTTAAAAACAGAGGCTAAAAATACGGTTTTAATGATGGCATATATTTATAATAACAATAATTGATCATCATTAGATTTGAATGATAATGAAAAGTAAGTTTAATTTCTTTCGAATTTTCGCTTTAACGAAAATTCGCTATCTTTTATCACACAGAAGTTTCCAGATACACAGAAACCACTCAGACAAGTTTAGCGATCTCAAACAAGGGTTAATGTTAGTTCCTAGAAGGGTTCGACAAATAAACTTGCCGTGTAGTCTACATGCACCTCAGTCCGTTGCTCTCAATTCCTAAGAATCTTATTGGTATTTAATAAGCAAACATCTCTCATATACACACTTCGTTATGTTATATATAAGTTTACGGTTATATAACGTACGTAAACCCCTAGTAAATAAATTAAAATCTTAAAGAATATGATTCACATTTTTGATATAGTTACAAATCATTTGCATCACATTTATCACCTGAAATGCAAATAAACTATAATGAGTATAATAAGAAAAACTATTTGTAGCATATTAATGACAAATTAAATTCCGGTATCGTTAATTGTATTTGCGGTATTCCTAATCACGGGAGGATGTGTGAGATAAATATTATAAATTATGTATATCACCCACATCCAACAGAAAAGTCCGATTCTTGATAGAAAATTATTAGCAGGTAAAATATTATATTTTATGATAAAGCCTGTATGGTGAAGATATTTGTGACCAAGATTACAAATAAATTTTTAAAAGATAAGCTAATGTGCTTTTATTGTAAATCGTATTATAAACATAAAATTAAAACGGCTAAACCATTTTAGCCTTTATTTCAGGCAGTGTATTATATTAAATATTTTATGTGTATTGGGAGTTTTAAAAGTAATACTATTTAGTGCGTACAGTCAACCATGTGCCCGCAATATATACTTCTTGCTCTTGCAAAAGTTTTGCAAGAGCTTTTCTTGTTTCTGATCTAATGTACTGAAACATATTCCTAAAATCTATGAAAATATAAATGTTATATCGAGAATTTGTAATAATTTATTGACTGGGCGAATGTCCCAAAGTGCAGTGTCAATAATACCATAGATGGGAAATCGATGTTGAAACGTTGTCTGAACCTCATTGCAAATCGGGTGCCGACGATCAAATACTGAAATCTCTTTAAGACGAAGCGCATTTCAAAAGAAGACGCCTTGCAATTTTCGTCTATCGAACCTGCCAAATTTGGTTATTCGCATGCAGAATTTAGCGTACTGCAACGTAGTACGTTTCGGTAATGCGATACCCCTACACCCTAACTTTGAAAGTTACCCCGCAGTAAACCCAGGGTTGTCGCAATGAGGTTTGTTTGTTTGTTACGTCTCATAGCTCTCCACCAACTTCGTACAGAGTTAATTTAGGAGTAGCACTTATTGTGTTCGTCTTTTTTTTTGTGTCTATTTATATTATGATATATATTGCTTTGTTGTTACCACACTTTCATATATTACAAACAGAAACAGTTACATAACAATTCACAGATAATTTTTAACATAGAACTGTTTTTTGATAGATAATATTAATACGTATATATAAAAATATATAAAATAAACAAACCGTATTAAATTCGTACATTTGTACATAAAGTATTTTGGGACACTATGAAGATTTATTAATTATTTAAGCGTCTATTTTAAGCAAGATTCGTGTCAATGTGAAGTTACACAAACATTATGGTCTACTGGAGGTAGATCTCTGTTGCCAGATACCGTTCAAGTAAGTACCAACGCAGTAGTGTGCAAACATTACTTTGTTCCGGTTTATGTGTTGTAGCTATTGAATCTAAGGCACATGTCGTGTTGCGTACATTATCCTAACTAGTGCTACTTTGTTATGAACAGGCGTATCACTTAGTATCTAGTAAACATCTCCCACGTCTTGTCCCTTTGTAAAATAAATAAAATTGTTAACATTAATGTTTCTTACTGTTGTATAGGGTGGTATAGTTTTTAGTGGTAATAATTTTCTCATGTTCCATCAGACTCTCTATATAAGTTGCCAAACTGTAGTAAATGGATTCTGTTTGAATTTGAATTGTAATATTTGTAATGTTTCATTAGTATATAATTAGTATACTAATGAAACGAGAACGAATGTGTTAATATAGATTATGTACGTTTTGCCGTTTTAAGTTATAAAATGTATTTCACGATTTTACTAATTTACACTTAATATGTAAATACAAATTTTTATAAGAAATTCGATATATATATAAAAAAATTAAATGACCTATTTATGTATTGAACTTTTCATTAATAGCTATAACGTATAGAAAACATCACACAACTAAACGTCGCACATAAATTCTCGTATAAATTGCTTATTATCAATTAAAACAAAAGTTCACGAGTTCAGTTGATAATAACCACGAGATTTATGTAAATGTTATTAATATAAAAGCATTGCGGTCTAGCAACAAATAACTTAATGAATGCGAATCATTATTCATTATGTTAGTTATCAAGTAGCGTGTGAAGCGTCGTTTTAGCATAATTATCGAAAAGAATTTGCTCCGTTTTATCATTTTAACGTCTACATTCATATATATTATATAATTTAGTTCAGGTATGTAAATCAAAAAATTGGATATGTTTATATATTTTTTTAAATTTGTATAATTTTTAGATTTTCTCACAATAAAATTTAATGTAACATACTAGCAAAACAAGAGTCAACAATCTATTATTTTATATTTTCACATATTTATTGAGAAGTTTTTATTCGTATGTGAGATATAACATATATCCGAAAGCCTCCTCTGTGTTGTCGAATAACATTTTTACATGAATAACTATTCAACAAGAGAATAATTAAACAATTGATTCCCTTGTTCTGATTATGTCATTCTGTGTAGACGTAATATTACACCGTGCCACTAAATCCCCTTCATATTGCGTGTCTAATTGGAAGTAAAGTAATTTTAATTGGAGGGGCAGTTAACAATTTTCAAATTCCTCAGTTAATAACATTGTCCCTTTCGTTGTTTATTGGTACAAGTTGTAAATTATAGCATGTAAATTATAAAATTAAATTTATGAAATAGAGCGCGATAAGGGTATCTCAATGTTTGATATAATGGTTATTGTTCCTTCTATTTAAGCAACGTTTGTAAAATATGATTACCTTTTACAACCCCGGAGTTTAGCATTGACATGTAATTTAACTATTTCAAATATAAATTAAGCATCCATTTAATTAACCACTTTACGTTGAATATATTATTTACTGATAATAAGAAAAACTATCGATTTGACTATAATAAACTTGTTTTAATTACTCATGTCCAGCTGTTGAGATTTTTAACACTGTTCAATGCTTTACTTCAAGTTATTTTATATTATTTTACTGCAAGAAAAGCTTAATAAAATGAATATATGTATACCGAGTATCTCTTCTTAATTTTGAATTCAAAAATTAGCATTCTGTAGCGCTTCTCCAGCTTTATCTGTAACTCATTCACAGTTAAGGCTGCACGTCTCTTGAAATTCTAGTCTGATAACAATAGAAAAGCTTCATCTAAAGTAAAGTTTTTAAGTGAACGGTGCGGATTTTATATACAAAAAATGGCTGTTGACGACATTTTCTAATATCGGATATCATTAGTAAATTATATTATATGTTGTTGATATAATTTCATTATTATCACCTACAATTATTCTACGCCAATAGTTCATTATTAAACATATATAATGTAAACAAATTAATAAACAAAACTGTAACAATAAAAATGTGGCTATAATATTACATATAATGCGGTACAAATTATGATTTTATAAAATATTAGTTCTTTTTCATAATCCACAGTAACCGTTATCGTTTTATATATTAAAATTACATTTGCATAGATAACGGAGTAAAAATGAATCGACAATTTTTTTATCGTGTAATTTCTACTGCGCAATTACATTTAGTTATTCAATAGTTTATCACAAATAACTCAATTTAATTGAAACTAACAATTTTATTCGACTTATAGCTTAATTTACTGATCTATTTATTGTGTATTTTGATACAACTGTGGACACACAAGCATTCTGTGCTATTGATAAAAAAAAATATGTTTCATGTAAGGAAATCTGATCATCAAAATAATATGGCTCTAACGAATTCCGCTCGTCTAGAATACGAGTTATCGACCAAACAGTGCAAGCAATGTTTACTAACAAATAGACCAAAAAGTATAACGCGCATGCGCTAAATTCTCTGTGTGAGTGGCTATAAATATGGCGTCGGGACGCCAGCCCGCTCCTGGTTACGCAACACCGTTTCACATAGAAGCATCATCTTTTTTTTTATTCAACGCCGCGACTAGACGAGCTAGACGTTCACTTGATGATAAGTGATACGTCTGCTAATAACAACGTGGCACTAATTAGGAAGCCATACACTGCACCACATTATGCTCGTCGCCTTGAAACCTGAGATATAGTGTCTGGTTATCCCAGTAATTTCATTAGCAACAGCGCCCTTCGAACTGGAACACAGTAATGTTTGATTAAAACTCTTTGGCGGCGGAGACTGACCTACCTAGATGATCACCAGCAACAGAGACCTTTCTCCAGTGAATCTTAAGCATTAAGTCTATTAATCAGCTGAAACTTATCATTAAACTCATATTATAAATATATTATTTTTCATTCGTACTTATCGAAGTTAAAGTTTATCTTCTAAGAATAGATAAATTGGAATTCATTGCAGAATAAAGAAGTCTCATAAGATTCTTGTTACGTTTATTATATTTCGTACAAAATACAGAGAAAAATTCTGGTTAGAGATTTATATCCGTTCGTAGTGCATGATCCGAATGAGAATTATAAATCAATGTCAACAAAATAGTATTTACCTTGTATAAGAATTTTTAAGTTAGTTCTCTACGAACACTTTGAAACCTTAGGTAAATGTGAGCGGAAAGCATTATTCAAATTTATTCAAACTCTTCTTGTCGGACGTCGGGCTTATTAGCAATTCCTATTTTTTGCCTTTGTCTTCAGAAGTAAAGTTCCAGCCACGTTTACTTTTCAAGTGTAAATAATTTAAATAGGTAAACTAGTAACATAATTGTCCGTTCGTTGGCGGGAAAGTGAGGACCCTATTAAATGAAGCCTAACGCCATCTATCCAAAACCCTTGGAGGCTTCTGCTTGTAAAGTGAATGCTGCGGGATGTAGACAATTTTTTTCTTAACAAATTATCATTTTTTATCGAAAATAACAACGTTTTACATGCTTTGTTAAAATATCTACAAGATGCAAGGTACAGAAATTATTTCTTTATGCATCATTAATCGTGTAGTTAATGTATAAACTTATAATCATTACCTAATGTTTTATTAACTACAATATCACAATAGAAATCAAAATTTTAATGTGTATAGTATACACATTTGTGATTAACTACAACATGTGTACTTTTTTTCTGTAATATTACATAAGGTACTATTTTGTAGGATTTTTTTTTAAAAGAAAGCATACATCATACAAATTTATGAATATTGATATATTATATTAAACACGAAATGGCTATGTAATAAAAAATATGCCGTTTTTTTTCGCTTAAAAACTACTAACATTCAAACAATTATTTATATACACATATTTATGACATTTTTAATGCACGTTTTATTCAATGCCGTATCAAAAACATTATTAACATTCATAATGCACATCCATAAAATAAAAGTTTTTTTTATATATTACGTCTACGTCCCGCAGCATTTAAGTTAAACCTGTTTCCCGAGTACAGCCTTTTAGGAAGAGCATCCCTTATTTCTGTTCATCTCTTTTGTAGATTGGTTACGAAGGTTTGTAAGACGAAGACGGCTTGATTTTGCGCACGCAAAGGAAAGGCCTTTTCATAAAAAAAAACCGTTAAGACTGTTTTATTTGTTTCAAATATGCATACGTATCCAATACTTTATTAATTTATTAAATATCCGAAAAATTTGCACGGAACGTGAAAGTTAACTTTTTTCCGATTCCCACGAAGTTGCTTGTTAATTAAACTTACGTACTTTATTTAACTTAACCTAAAAAAAAAACATGGCAACACCAAAATTAAAAAATGAAAAATAAATAATGGGCTATTACGAGTCTGCAACAAACGTCAAAAACTAAATGAACCCGGCGGTTAATTGAACGGGATGCACAGTGTTTTTAATAAAGTAATTAACTAAATTAAAAAGGGACCCAAAAGATTACGGAAGAAAAAAAAACATGAACAAATCTGTTAAGACCTTTATTTTAATTAATCTCTAGATAATGATTCCACCGAAGCCATCTTTTCCATTACTAATCAATTTCTTGGTTTATAGTAAGATTTGAATATACGAGTAGATACCCACCTATAATCTGTCCGATAATATTCAAGATACATTAATGAATAATTTTGGTTAACATATTATATATATATATATATATATAATATATATGAACTAACAATAACAATACTAAAGAAACGATATTTTTATTTTTTATGTTAGTTAAGATATATTTTGATAGCCAAATCACTACGCACTTTGCTGATAGTAGATGTGTCGCTATGGCCGGAGACCGTCTAGGTGGGTACGAACGCAGTGCCTATGGCAGCCAATAAACAGTAATGTATTACTGTATTCCGGTGTAAAGGGCGTTGTAGTTATTGTAATTACTGGGGTATCCAGATTCAACATCTTATGTCTCAGGCGACGAGCGCAATGCTGTGCATCACCTTAACTAACGCGACGTTGTTATGGCGGGCTTACCATAAAGTGAACGTTCCG
Organism: Ornithoptera priamus; assembly: GCA_029034505.1. Taxonomy (NCBI): domain Eukaryota; kingdom Metazoa; phylum Arthropoda; class Insecta; order Lepidoptera; family Papilionidae; genus Ornithoptera; species Ornithoptera priamus. The sequence goes on from JARDWD010000331.1 coordinate 4,507,123, forward strand.
CACGATTGAAAAAAAAAAGTTGGCAACAAGTATAATAAGCATAAATAGACCAAACTATATACATTCTCTAAAACATCTATGAGGTAATAAAGAAGCTTATTCCTTACAAATGATATTTTAATTTAATTTTCTTCTATGTATAATAATACAAATCTACATATTCATTAACTATGTAGGAGTTTTGTCTAATCTATATACTAAATAACAATGTTTTGTTATTTACTTAAATCAATTATTATTAGCATTTCTGGATTTTCTGAATATATAAATCCGAAGGTTATTCATTGTTTTCACATTTATAAAATTTAAATGGTAATATTATGTACAATATTAATATACAAAGAAATGTCTACATGGATAAAAATCCAAAATTATGCTCTCTGTCTGTCGCTTTTTTTATATATCAGTGTAAGAATGCTAGGAAAATGATTTTTAATAGCAGCTAAGTAATTAACTGTGCAAGAGCGTAGAAACATAGTAAAACTGAAAATATTAATTTCTTGATATATTTTAAATAAGCATTAGACCACATTTCCCTTCAAACTAAGCAGAGGTATTCTATTGATTATATTAAAAACGAATATACCTAATATTTTTTAATTATCACATATAAGGTATAGTAAATACATAATATTTACTATTAAAAAGTGTTTATTAAGTTTCATTAACAGAAAAAAAATCATCAGGAAACAATAGTTATTTTTATTAAGCCGTGTAGGTTACAATCAATATATTACTCTACCGATAGTTTCAACGGTGATAGGTCTCTGTTGCTGGATACCGTCTAAGTTGGTGCTACCTGAGCTCCTATTTCATTATTGTGTTCCGGTTTGAAAAGAGTTATAGGCAGTAAAATTACTGGGGTAACGAGACTTAACTTCTTTTGGCTCACGGCGACGAGCACCAAGTGGCGCTGTGTATATCACCCTAACACGTTATTATGGGCTAGCGTACGACGTAGCATCAGATTAATGTCTACCTCGTCTCGTTGCTTCGTCATGTAAAAAAAAAATCACCTAACACAGTCATCAAAAAGTCCATATCTAATCAGTTTCGAATATATTTCATCTTTATAACTATTTTTAACCTGCGATAAATCGAGGGTGATCTAAATCTGATTCCGTTAGAGGCCTCTTTGTTTAATGATTTCTTTTTTTTTATTTATTATCTATAAAGGTTTACATATATTTTTTTAAATTGCTATACGCCGATAAACTGTGTGGATTTTTCTCGGCGCTGCACATCTTTGTGTTACAATCATTTCCGTTTCTAATACGAGTCTGTTACTTACCACCCGCCCGAATTTAGATATCAAAGCAAAATCAACAACAGATATAATATCGTACAAATTGTTCGTGCATAATTTTTTTTTTTGGGTAGTTTTATGAAAACATTACCTACCCCACAATTACATTTATATTTATAGGTTCATCATTTCATAACTTGTTATTTTTTATTTACTTTTTTTTATTATTTGTTATATTCATCTACATTACACACTAACACGTGCATGTGTATATATTAATTTTCAATTATTTTTTTATTATCACTGTTCCCCTTATCTGAGAAAAAAGCTATTAGTTTCCTTTTATGGATTTTTTTTTAAAGGTTTCCGCCAGTGGGCAGGTAACTCGTTATATATTTCGGGTAACATGTTGCATGTTCGTCGTTCCCCGTAAATGTTGTTAGATCTTTCACAGATTTGTCTTATATCGTTTGCACGTCTCGTGAACTAAGTACATTTAGTAGCAGGTAATATATTTAGTATATGTCTATTTTCTTTAAGTATTGAGTAGTGTACTTTTTCATGTATGGGAAGTATTTTGCAGTACTTAAATAAGTATTTATAGTTGCTTTTAAACTTCTCTTTAGTATTTTTACCTACTATTATTTTAAGTATTCGTAGCTTAAGATTATTAATTTTGTCAAAATATGTTTTATGGGTACGACCATAACTTGAGATAACATAATTGTACAGTGAACATGCTGTTGTTTTACATAAATTCAAAAGTATTGTATTTTCGGTTTTATTATATCATGTTTAGCTAATATGACTCACAGTTTGTCGCAAATATATTCAATATCCCCTAAATAAATCTATCATCTATAATGAGTCCTAGATACTTGTGTTGTTTGTATGGTTTTATGGGTTTGCAGTCACATGTCTTAATTGAATCATTCATACAGCTATGAGTGTGCACTGTTTTTTGAGGATTTAAGTGAAGACATCATGGGACCATTGATTTAATAGGTTCATATCGTGTTGGAGCGCTTTCTGAGCCATAGCGATACTCCTGTCTGCAGCTATAATATATATATATATGTATCATCTGAATATTGAAAAATTTGACATTGTCTTATAAGATTATTGAGGTCATTGACATAAGCTAAATAATGTATTGGTCCTAACACTGATCCTTGAGCAGTTCCTTTTATTACATTGATAGTGTCACTAATGCTATTTTTCTCTTTCACCACGTACTTTCCGTTCTGTAAATAGTTTTTGCCCAATTGTCTTAATTTCGATTCTAAAAGAGATACGAATTTTTAAACTTGCCGTTAAATAATTCGTTTTGGCATTATTTCTTTAAGGTTAAGCATCATTTCGAAAAAATTCCGATGAGAAATAAGCGGATAATTTATTTTCACGTTGCTTACTCCACGGGAAATAATGAATATTTAATTATTGTTAATTTAAACATTTTGCTTAAAGCGATCTTAAGTTCTTTTACTTTTTTAAATCTTGTAAACCGATGACTTTGTTATTGAACCACCGTCGATGGTTATTCTTTCGCTAATATCAGTTGGATCTTTTTTAAATCTCTTTATTTGGGGATATAAGATACTTTATAAAGACATTTTTTAAAGTCGAAAGGTAGTCACAATAAATATTTACTTTAAAACAAAATTATTATAATTCATTTTCAAAAATCTTAAATGTAAAAAAAAATTATCTACGGTTACTTGAAATAATTTGGTTAGTATAACATATACTACAGTAACAAGTATACGGGTAATTTCTTTATCATAGTGCTTGCAACATCTAGTTATTATAATATAACATTTATACTGAATTTTAAATATTTTTTTGATTGTGTTGCTTAGTAACTTATACTTTTGTACAGTTTTTTTTCAATATTAATCTTAGAGAAACTTTTTATTTGCATAATATGTAAATATTTCGGATGTAAATATTTCGGATATAATATTTCCTTCGTCTTATTTTAAGGGACTAACTTAAAAGAAAGAATTTTTGTTAAATAATAATGAATCAGATAATAAATAACGTTTTTTTTTGTGAACAATAGACTGGAAGTTATCACACAATATTGAGTGAGTATAAAACCGTGAATGTCGAAGTGTGTTAGTCTAGACCAGTCTAATTCTCATAAGTCAACTGGAACATAGCGATATTGTTATGGAGGCTGTTCAACTATGTGAAGATGATAGCTAATCAGGCGGTTTTAAAAAAATCATACATAAAAACAATCAAACACACAATGAGGTATATTTTATGTTATCAAAACAATGTAATAATTGTTAATGTACATATTTCTAATGATATGGGGATCTCGTGTTTATTTTTCGACCTTCAAAAGTTCAAGCGGTTTGAATGAAGGCCAATAATTGCCACCTGCTACAAAGCGACGCCAGTGACAATTTGCTAGCTTAATACATTCGTCTCTTTCTAACACGTAGAGGAGAGAGAGAGAGGGCTCCCGCCTCCAACCCCTCGTGCAGTCTACGCGAAATGTCAATGAACCAACAGCGACTTCGATACAACACTTGCGTCCGGTGCTGCGCCCTTGAATATATTCTAAAAATAATATTTATAGTTCGACTATTATAAGAATCTAAAAGCGAAACCGAAAATTTCTTTTTAACCTAAAAGTAATATATTTACGTTGAGATGTACTACTTTTATTTTTCTCAAAAATATTTACAAATTTTATATGAATTTAAATTATTCTATCAATTTATGGAAATACTTCTGTAAAAAAATAAAACAAAAACGTTCAGTGATGGTAAGTCTCTATCTCCGGAGATTGTTTTAGTAACAAGTAGGGAGTTGTTTTCACTGATTTTACTGGAATAATAAGACTTCCTGTATCTCAATGCAAGTATGATATGGTGCAATGTATATAATCGTACTGTTCACCATGAGGTGAACGTCATGATCGTTTCGTCGATTCGGAGAATATATTTTTTCGAATTAATATTACGAACACGGCGTTATTACACGGCGACGTCCAGTCATGTTTGTAATTCTACTGTGAACTTTTGTAAGGAGAGAGTGACCGACATTGCAAGGTAATAAACTGCATGAATTATCCAACATTCATGTGACAGCTGACACCAGATGACGCGTCGTGGGGCGACAGATAAAGACGATCAGGAAACAGTCTTCATTATTTTTTTTTTTAGTTTCACCGTTTTCGATCAGTAATATTCCATTCGAACGAAGTAAGCCGTAATTGTAAGCAAGATTGTTGTAAATTTTATAATTCCATTTTTTGTCCAAACATTCAAGTTATCAGTAAATTTATGGATATTGATTGAAATTAAAAAAAAAGGCTTAAGCTGTGATATTTTTCAGTGTAGTATAACCTTTTTAATTATTTATCCAATTAGCTGTGTAACATTTAGTTTTAGTCATTAATTGCAAGTCGTCGGATAATAATGTGAAAATGTACAAAAATTATCTTTTAAATCATCAACGCTCCACGGGTGGTCAATGGTGAAGGTTTTGTTTTTTTGTAGTAAGTAGGTACTTATCATATGATAATCATGCAAATTACTTAAAAAAAAATAACAAGTTTATCATGAGACGGCTTACTTAAAAGTAAAAATTTTGTTAAAAATCTTCAGACAAAAATATTTGATGCACACTTAAGTTAACAACAAGTTAACTTAAACAAACTTGATTGACCTTCAAATATTGTTTAATAATTGTCCATGAATTCATAATACAAATCGAGTTCAATCTTGCTCCACTCAAGGAAAGCCTGATAAAGATGTCTATTTCTAGCGACGATCGAAATGAATATGGATGTAGCTGAGATTTCTTTGAACATATCCAATACTTTTTTTGTAGAATTTGTCAAAAAGTTAATAATATAGCCCGTCGAAACATTTCCACAGCGCCTCTTCGTGTTTATCGCAGAATAAATTAAGGAGATTGTGGTAAATGCAATCTAATATAATATATATTATTATTATTATTTTGGTTTATATTGTCTAGTGAATGATAAATAATATAATTTTTTGGTAACGTTCAACAGTTCACATTATCATAAAGCGTACCCGTACGTTTTAAGTAAAAATTTGCTCACGTATTTTCAAGGTCTACTATTAAAAATCATCAATAACTTTGTTAGTATAAAATTTTACTATAATCTATCATTTTAATAAAAATGATTTACAAATATATATCTTTAATGACAAGTTTTGTTTTTCAATAGTATATTGATTCCAATTATTGTTGTTACTATGTAACATAATTTATCAAACCGGTGTGTTGTCAAATATTCTTAACTAAAATTTCACTTGCTCCGTTCTTTATAGAAGGCGTCGCGAAAAAGTTTCATAAATTTGGACTAGATGTCGCTACTAGTCTGTTGTGTTGAAAGAACCTGTTTGGTTTGTGAGTTGTATTATGCAGGACCCCCACTCCTACTCACACAGGGACAGTGTTGTATTTGTACTCTTTGTAGACACTGTTACGCACACATAGATGACGTATACGTGAATACACTGAATGACGCTCGTGGTATATAGGCTGTTCGTCTGTGTATATTTGTGAAGAGTCGTAGCTTTCTATACACACATGTGAAATTAGTTTGCCTTTGGTACAGCCAACGCGGTAGATGGCGTTAGGAACAGTAAAGATATGTCGCTACGGAATGTGTACCTTTTAACAGCATTTTGGTATGATAAATATTTACAGAAAATCTATAGTATTTTATTTTTTTATTATTTCATGGGATTAATCCTGAAAAAATTTTTTTTATTCGTTGCTGGAAATAGGATAGATACCAACACAGCCCCCGTTGCAGTTGCCAAATAATAGTTTTCAAACATTACTGTGTTCCAGTTTGAAAAATACAGTGGCTAGTGAAATTACTGAGGAAGATTTGACGTTTATGTGTAAAGGTGAACAGGACAATATGGTGCCGAATTTCTCATCCTAATTTGCGCCAAATTATTATGAGACGTATTGTTTACCATTAGGTGAACGTTCTCGTCGTGTGGATTTGTGAATTTAAACAAAGAATTATTAAAACCTTTCAAAGTATGCAGTGCTAAAAACATGATATGTTAATATATTTATAAATATTATATTTGAAATATTACTAGAATTATTTGATATATTTCGTATGACCTTTAAACGCTTTAGTAAATTTATTTGTATAATGTAGTACCTACATTTTAGCAACTTCATTTTCAACTAATAAATTGTATAGTTATAAAAAAATAAAGCTGACAAAGATAATAATAATAGTTGACGCTTTCTAAAACTTTAAATAGTTTGAAAGCAGCCATTTTGAGTATGTGTATCGATTGGCAGGAAAAAATCTATTGTCGTCGAATGGCTTCCCTATTGGCCCAGTTTTTATAAGAGGGTGACACCACGCCGTCAGCTTTCCCTATTTTTTGCCATGAAGCCCCTTTTAAAAATGCGTCTCGATACTTAAATAGTTCAGATGAAACTCTACGTTCAAAATATTATATTCAAGTGTTCCAGACAGCAAAGTATCAGACGGTAGAAACAGTGTTTCCTTTTTAAGTAATAAATATTGACATATGCAGCTGATAAAACAAATATGGGTAAGTCGTTTTTTGATATATTCAAAGGTATTATTAAAGTTATTGGAATATTAATGAAAATAATTTTAACTTTACTGTAGGAATCAGTTATTTAATTTGAATTTAGTATTATCGTTTTTTTTTTAATAAACATACATATTCTGAATTTATTGAAATGAAATTTAATAGAATGAAAAAAATCCTGTCAGGTTTGGTTTTTAGAAATTTATACTATGACGCTTTGTAAATGGTTGAAAACGTTTTATTCACATGACTTTATAGTTGAGAGCAAACAAGATTTGCCTTTAATATTTACTAGCAAAGAGGTTGTATAGGTGTCTATACGGGTCGTCTGGAATGTTTCTATGGCCGATACTAGCGGCATAGCCCGCCGTCTAGCGAAATTTAGTGTTCAATGGCCTTTGTACATAACAAGACCTGTTAGAGAGATTCAAATTTTAATTTAAAGAAAACTAAAAACCAAATTTATGTCTCATAATCACATTTTTGGTTAATATTGTTATTTTAACACGATAAATTAGTTTGAAACGGGATTTTCTTCTACCTAAACACCATTTTTATATTTATCAAAAGTTAATATATATCCGAACATAAAATTTACATTCAAAAATATGTACATTGTTTAATTATTTAAATTTCCTTTCATTATATACTTATCCAGAGCTCCTAACGAAAAGTTCGGCCTTGGCATTTAATATGTTATAATAAATGTTATAAAACAAATTTCTATTGCTATTTGTTTTACATATTCTTACTACTACAATTACTTACATTTTCTACGTATGACACAGCAGTGTTTTCGAAAGTTTATATTTTGATAAAGTAAAAGTTCTCCTAAGTATAATATTTAAACAATTTGCTATGCAAAAAAACGTAAATGATGTTATAATAGACAAATGTGTATTTTAAATAAAATTTTTTGTACAATAATTTTTGTTTTCGTCCACAAACAATATTTTCTATAACTTAAAATATTTATGAATTAAGTAAAATACACTTTTTTTTTGAGTCGAATAGATCGACAGGTATTGGAAATAATAATATACAACATTTTTAGTTTTATTGAGCTTATGTTTTGTATGTTCTATTATCATAGAAAAGGCAACAAATCTATGAACATCGCTTATGTATACTATTTGTTACATTAAATCAAATGGTATTGCTTTTAGTCATTAAAATCCTCTAAAAAGGTCATGGATTAAATTCTTATTTAGCTTATTGGGTCAGTTCTATCTTTTACGTGAAGCGAAGGTGAAAGCGATATAAGTAAAAACCGTTTCTTATTGTTTCAACGAAACTTCGGGTTTTCTTTCGTATTCTGATTAAAGAAAAGCATTGATCTGAATAATGAAGCTTAAGAGATTGGAAAAGAATATCTTACGGAAAAAAAAAATATCTTCGTTGCTGCTCATTATCAGGTTGCTTAATGCCTTCAAGAGCGTTCGAGTAAATAAGTTTCATGCGAACCCTTTCATTAATCCTTTCCGATTGTATGCTAAGTAATGAGGAATATATTAAACATAAAAAATCAATAACAACACTAAACATGTTAACAAATTACATACCTTTTCCTACTAAATCATATTGAAGATATCGCTTTCCGAAATGATTAAAATTGATCTAGATAAAAAACAGTATTTTATTATATCATACTTCACCGCCGGGAAATAAGTGGCAATAATAATTTATTTAATAAATATGCATATTAAATCATTTTAACGTTATCACAATAACAAATGTGTTATCTACGTTCACATTTACTGGAACCCGTTTGTATTATGGTCGATCATTGAAGATTTCCACATACTTGATATAAACGTTGAACACAATCCGCGACGTGGTAAACAGCCCAAAATTATTTGACACCGAGGCCCCTTCCACCAAAAGGTCTCTTTCAGTCGCGTTAAAACATGTCAAGGCGCGATTTATCGTCGGAAATAATAACATAAATCGCGACAAACTGTGACATAAACGTACATAAATACTCTAAGAATAAGACAGACAGTCAGAAGGAATTAAAACAACCAGTTTCACATGCGTGTTTCAGGTCGTTTTACCAGCAATATGTCAACTTAATATCGCTTATCTCCTTATCATTTCATGTGCCAGAATGTAAAAGCAAGCTAGAACATTTACATATCGTTGTAGTTCTGACAGATTATTTTCGTCCCCCGAAATGTGCGATAACATCTCCCTGTGTAGTGGTACAGGCAGCGGTTTGAAGTGTTATAGCTATACATTCCCTAGTCTCGCACTACTACTGGAATCTCGCTTTACATAGTCATTGATATTTAGTGTGGTATGCATTATCATCTGTTTATTGAAGGTGAGAATGTTTGTATGGCCTCTAGCACTTACCGTGATTATTGAAAGATATCGTGTGGAGGTAATATATTTGTTGCAAATGACGTTCAATTGAACGCATAGATAATGTTAAGTAAAACCCTTGTCCAATTTTGAAATTTACATAATTATTCACACCTTCATTTAAATGAAACAATGAATAACTTTTGCATATATAACAAGCGCGTTAACTTAGTATTATATACGTGTATCATTTATATGAATTTAAAATAATTAAGCGAGTAGTATTATATTTTTTCAACTACAAATATTTTATAAGATGCAAAAACTGAAGCTTTAAAACTGTGGCATCAGAGAATAGCTTTCGTAGCTAATATAATATAGCACTCATTGGTCACAACAATGACCCGAAGGTATATAATTAATGATATGCACTTTGCATAAATGTATATGTGCAGTAAAACTCATAAAAGGAATTAAAACTCATTAACAGCGTAATGCGGTTGCATTTAGCCGCTTTGGGGCATATTAAAGTTAACAAGGTTACGAGGAGGCAGAAAATTGAGGAGCTGCGTCATTGTTCACACGATATGACGCTACGAATATTGTTTTAATCCCTCACGGTTTGCATAAAACTGTATCTACGCAATTCACAAACCTCTTTAACGTAGCAAGGCAAATATTATTCTACATGGATGCGGTATAACATGTTCTAAAATAATTTTCATGAAAAGATCTACTCTATAAATATTTTCAACGAAATCTAAACGAGTTATTCTTCACCCTATATACTAAAGGTAAGCACAAGTAATAACAAACCAAAGTTAATTTGAACAAGCAGTAATTATATATATATATATATATATATGTGTGTGTGTGTAAAGAAGGATACGATGTAACCGTTGACATAATTAAGAAACCTTCTTAATTATGTCAACGGTTAATACGGTATAAGCGAATTATGGAGATGAAAAAAAAAAATAAAGCCTCCCACAAAAGCAATCGTGTTTACTAAATTCGAGGTACAAATGTAACCTCATACCATATACGGTTATTAAGGCGGAGGTGCGAGACAGATCAAAGGATTGCAGGGGGTTTAAAGTAAAAGCTTTGGCTTTTTAGCTTCTACCATTAATAAGGCTTAAAATGGTGCTCTGTTTCCTTTGCCACGTGTAATCACATATTGTTTATATAATTAGTGTTTATTTAATTAATTACGTTAAGAATTACGCTTCTATTTATTATGAAAAAAAAATCATTGATATTAATATTCACGTGTCAGAGAAAGACTATTATAAGGAATGTATTACATTACTATTTTTTTAATAATACAAACTAAATACATTATGAAATTTTTAAAGTTGTTAATATAATAAAATACCCTTGTTTTGATTATTCGGTACAAATAAAAAGAAACACTCTTTGTACTGATATCTCTTAAGTTTGATGAACTAAAACGAACAAATCCTCACGAGACATTTGAATGATAGTAGAAGTCTGTATTGTATAAATTATAAAATGTAAATTTAGTTTTTTTTTTCACTTCAGACAGACAGTATAACTTTAATTCTTTCAGGCACTTTGTTTTCATTTATATTTGAATTCTTCGCCTTCTATTTACTTAAAGTTACATGTTTCATTTTAGTATGACACTCGACTTTCGGTAAGTAGTTATCAAAATTGACTTTATATTTACTTACCCTTATTAAACTCCTATAAATTATAGTACATTAAAGAAAATAATAATAAAGGTGCAAGAATGCTAGCAACCAATGATATCAAAGTTCTTTGTAGATCATGCCAAATAAACCACATTATAATTGTCAACATTTTATTCGATTCTAATAATATTCTATAAAATTTTATCAATTTAGGGTTTTAGTTGACTAAGAAACATAATATATATATACTAAATATTTTGCAAAAAAAAAGTGCTCTTAAAGTTACGGGAAATTTCAAGTGGACATAAATAAAGGCCGCAATATTTGGCGGTCCCATCTCAACGGGCGGTGGGTAGCCCGAGTTCAATTTTACATAAACCTACCCGCATGCAACTCGAGAACTTATATGTAAAGAATAACAGTTCAATTTACCTTAAAGGATGTCCTTACAACATTTTTACATATCAATAAAAGATAATAAACTTTCGGTTCACCAAAACACGTCTTATTTTCGAACGACGAGTGGAGGGCTGAGGAAGATGTTTGAACTGAAATTTCTTCGCAAAACTGTACTGTCACAGCATCAGTTTTTGGAACAACTTGGATTAAATAAATTCTTCGTCGTACCATTTGTTGAGTACGGCCAATCAAATTTGTTTTTAATGATTGTTTTTTACATAATCTTATGCAGCAAAATAATAACAAATTCTTTTAATACGCGAGATGACTTGCATTCATGTTTTTTTTTTATTATAATTGACCAGAATATAATGTGAATCGAAAGGTTGTAATTGAATTTTAGTAGTAGTTGTAGGCAGGTGTCAAGAGACTTGGCATTCCGACAGCATTTCCTTTTTATTCGTCGTTTCTACCATTGATTTTCAATTTTTCCTAGCTGGTTATCCCGACTCCGTGCAGGGAAATAACCAAACCATTTGGGAATCGGTACCCACCTTTACGCCTTAATACAGCTCAAGAGATTTCCCCTTGTCCATTCCGTACCATACCTACACGGATCACGTAACGTAAGACGCGATGGCTTTTCCTTCGGCTCCATTTGTCTACTCTAGAGACATATTATACTGTGTACACGCGATCCTAAGAATATTTTGCTCAAATATAATCAGGGACACGAGTTTTGTCCAAACAACTTTCTTGTTTTTATCCAATGTTATGTGAATGAATATTTGGGACCGCGCCGACCCGACGGATTGCAAATGTTTGGTTTCATATAGGATGGCCTCGGAATATTCTGAAGCAAAGTAAAAAAATAAAACATAGTGTGATACTACTTTATTTTTCTAAAAAACGTGGACTACATGCATTTTTATTAGTTGAATATTTTATCTAATTTGGTTTAGTTTTTTTATTTGACGATGCGACGGCGAAACATTCACCTCGCGGTAGTTACATGATGTATATCATACGAGCATCACATTATGTTCGATACCTTGAGACATAAAATGTTAAGTAATGTTACCGCAACAAATTTTCTGGCTACAAAGTCCTTCAAATGGAACGGTAGTAACAACCTACAGTCCCCGGCAACAAAGATCTATCACCAGCAAGTTACTACATATCTTAATTTAAAGATTGATCGACGTTAAATAAAAATGCTTTATCAGTTCTAAGCTTTTAGATATTACTACAACAGTTCAGGAATACTTTTTTGTAGGTTTAATATTTTTTTTAATAAGTTACTTTTATGTAGATAAGTTTTTTTTAAATCTCATAAAACATTCCCCATACTGGATGAAAGTTTCCACCCTCATATATCTGTAAACAAGGTAAACTGTACCCGGCGGCCATCGGTGCCTCAATAATATAAAACATGCGCCCATATCACCTCCACGTATGTCGGCAGCATCCACCCCGCCCACGTACGGTACGGTATACGCACGTCTCTCTATGTATCCAATAGTTCGCATTAGATACCTGTCATTTCAGATAAGACTGCAAAAGCTTCCCTTACCCGAAGAATCCACTCTGATCTTTTAGATTGAACAGATGCGGAAAATGTTATTACGGTTTATGTTTATTAAAATATCTTATAACAAGACTCTAGAGATTTGTAAAAGTATTGTGTACTGCACTATAATTTTTTTTATTTGTTGGAAATAAGCAACTAATCTAAAGTTAAATATTTTAACACACGACTAACTAGATCTGCGTTACATTAAAATGTTTAATATATAACAGATGCGAAATATTTTAATAGCGAAGCTTAAAGGCATGCGGACACTTTCGGAATGTCTGGGCAGACTGAAAGTCACGTTTCCATTAAATGACCTCCTTCCAATGACGTCCAACTTTGGCTCGGATAACCGAACATCGTAAAAATGCATAACATATAGATCTTCTATTTATAAAAAGCTTTGCCTAAATATTTCCTACACTTAATTGTTTAAATAGTTTTATTAAATAATGCTTGTTATATCATTTTTATATTATTGTTGACAGTAAAAGTAACTATTAATCAATATTGATTCAACTATACGTATTTTCATAAGAGAAAGCTGTTGGTTTGATAATATTTAAAATATTTTTTAAATAGAAATATTTTTTAATATTATTTCTACAAGAGTAGGTCTCTGTTGTCGGCGTCTGTCTAGATAGGTACCACCGCATCGCTTAGTTCTGCCGTCAAACATTAGTGTGCAAACATTACTGTGTTCTAGTTTGAAGGGCGCTGTAGCTAGTGTAATTACTGGGGTAATGATACTCAACATCTTACGTCTGAGACGACGAGCGCGTTGTGGTGCAGTATATCCTAATAATCGTCACGTTGTATACAGGCGATAAATGATAACTTAATTCATCAGGTTAACGTGGGACGTTAACCTGATCGTCTTGTCCTCTCATTGAATAAAAATAAAAAAAAATTGAGATGAAGGTAAACAAAACAGAATCCAATACATCCGGAAATTTTTTGGAGATTGTTGAAACAATCTAGTGTTACTTACACGTAAATTCTCAATTTCCCTATTCCCTTCCACGTCGACCTTTTTTGGCCGTTCTTAGCTTCGAGCGGGGACCGGTGAGATTGAATTATTTTCGAACAAATAGAACCACGTATCTAATTTGTGTTAGTTACAGGTAATTTTGAAATGTATTATGTGTAACTAAATAATCAAATTGTATGTTAATATTTTATTTGTTCGACAAAAAACATAGAAAATATTAAATAAAAATACTTCCCTTATTGATTCATCATCATCAGCCGATAGACGCCCACTGCTGGATAGACCTCTCACAAAAATCTCCACATAGATCGGTCCCGCCCTTATTGGTTAAGTATTATAAATTATTTAAACTTTTAAAGGTATATTTACTTTGTGTATTGGATATTGGTTAAATTGAAAGACAAAATTGTATTATTTAGACTATACTCGTACTAATCAAATAACTGATCTAAATTATTGAATTGAACAATTTCCGACGTAGGTCATATAAAACTAATCGGATCTGAAGCTAATTATTATAATTTGATAAAATTATCTTTACAGCTTAGTTTTAACTTTATGTTCGACTGATTGTAAAGTACTAACGATATAGTTTTGCATTTGTTTTGCATTAATTTTATGTCTCCAGAGTCTAAGGATAATGAAAACACTTTAGTAATATATTATATTCTTTACTAAGGCTAACCTATAAGCTTTTATATCTATCAAAGCTTATAGGTTTAATATTAATTTAATATTTAATGTACTAGATAGTACATTAAATATTAAATTTTTATTTTTGCTATTATTACAAAAAATATTTTTAACTTGAAAAATACTAAGAAAATCTATTATATATAATTGGTCGTATCTCTCGTAACCACCATCACTCGTACGTTTAAGGGTTTAAAATAGGTCTGTAGCAACTGGAAGGAAACTCACAAGAACCAGTATTTACAGCGAGCGGCCAACGTTTTTCTCAAAACAGACATAAAGGCGAATTGACCTGCATTATACCCCATTAAGAAGTTTCAAATGGGTTAAGTTTAAAGAAGAGAATTTGCTAGCTGTTATCTTTAGCGATTTTTCGCCATTCACTCGCGTAACTTTTGCTCTTGCTTTTTCTTTAAGTTAATGTTAAAAACATATTAAAAATGTATACTACAACAGAAACGTAAAACTTATCTATATTTGATAATTGTTGCGGTTTAGATCTAGACTCTAAAATCTTTATAGAATTATAAACCCACTATTAACACATATATAACAAAGGTGATTAAGTTTAACAAACAACTAACATTGCATATATGGTGACTGTCAATTTTATAAATTGATAGATTTTTTTGAACTAATTTTTTACTAATTATTGTTATACTAAATCATATTTACTTGTAGGTCTAGAGACATTAGAATGTCCGAGGTTGTAACTGCGGTAGGTGAGTACCACCATTAGAGCGCCTATATCTGCAGGGAAACAGTCGTGAGCAACCGTGTTCCGATTATAAGGGCGTTGTGGCTAGTAAAGTTACTGGGGTGAACTTAAATTTTATTTCAAAACAACGAAGACAAGCGTATGTCATAGTAACTAGCGCCTCATTATCATAGGCGTGCATATATCAACTTGTCTCGTCTGATATATAAAGAATGATTTAAAAAGAACACTACAAGTACTCTCATATCATCATAAACCGACAGACGTTCACTGCTAGATATAGGCCTCCGCAAAAGATCTCCACACCGATCGGTCCTGAGTTGTCCGCATCCAGCGACTTCTTATATTTTAAATATAATTATTATATTTTTATGCAATGTCAATTACTACACTGAAACGACACAAGTGTATTCAAAGTCACTAGCCTTTAGGAATTAGGCAACTCTATTGTATTACCCTTACCCCCCGTCCCCCCCTCCACTCTGCCAGTCTATATACCATTGGAATGTAAATGAGGCGCGCCACGCAACAGCGCTCTGACAGTTATTTATCTCCGATTGGCTTCGTTTATACCATTTTGACAGACAGGTTTCCAATTTCGTCGTCCCGTGTTTACATTAATTACGCGCATAAAGCGGCTCGCCGACCGGGCCAATTCCAGTTTAAAGCCCCCTTCTACCCTCGCCGCCTGCCAATCTCAACCGCCCCCCGCACCCTATCCGAAATCGATTTAATTTTTGCGAGGTGACCCGCGCTGATTGCTACGTATCGGTGTAATCTTTTCGGAGAATAAGCCATTGGCTGTATCATTTTTCAATATAGAGGAATCGAATTACAGATATTTTTGTTTTATTTTACAAAAAGATGCATTGCGTTTTTATAGTTATTTTATTTTTTGTGAGAGGGAGTGGGGTCGCTTTTATCAATAGGGTAGAACCAATGACACCAAATAAGACATTTAAGCAAAATATTAAATTAAAAACGTTTTGCACTGCCAGAAGTTACATACCTGAATAAATTTGTTCGTGCTAAATAATATTTTTGATTGCACTTTGTATTTATTTTCTTTAATTAGTAAATATTACGCATTATAATATAAAACGGAATAAATTAATTTAAATCAATGTGTCTTATACGGGTATATATTTATTTTAGTAGGTCTCTGTTCGACCACCGCCGGGCCCATTCCCGCCGTTAAACAGTAGTGTGCAAATATTACTGTGTTCCCATTTGACAGGCGCTGTGGCTAGTGAAATTACAGGGCTACGAACACAACGTTGTCCACAAAAGTACATATCTTATCTACCTCTACATTTTTATTGCCGAGGATATCAATTATTTTATCCGATGAATGTTCTGCTGATGTTTAAAAAAAATATTGACTTAAATATTGCATTGCTAAGAGGCCATATAAAGTTTTATTTAATTATAATTTGTAAACAAATATTATGACTAGAAATTATGTGAAAGAAATAATTAACGAAGAATATATATATATATATAAGTACAGGATATAAGAGCGTCACTTATATTAACTAACAAAGTAATTTCTATAAGACTACGTTGTTTTGTTTATACGCTACTACAAATTAAATATCAAATATCTACACGTTCATCGGAAACCAATCATTTCCAAGAAAATATAGTTCTTTACATAAAGTTCGACTGAAACCGGTTCGGATTGACCATGTTAGAAATAAGTCGAATGTTTTGTTTCTTATTATTGGAAGAGCTGTAAATTTTTTAACGCTAACTAGCGATGCAAAATAGTAAACAATTTTTTTCTACAAGTTTCTACATACTGATTAATGTATTGCGGTTATTATCCGCTTGTAATATGTATATCGATGCATATACGGTACGAGACCCCATAACGAGTCCAGGATGATTATTTTTTGCAAGTCACGTTTCGAGCTGATCTGGCTTTGGGTTGGATAATAATAAGTGATACCAAGTAGTGTGTATCGTCCGCCAAGCATACTGTTTATCTGGATTAGTCAACACCAAATTTACAAGTAAACAATATTTTTCAATTAAAAATAAAATACGAAATCAAACTGAGAACAAATTTACGGAAACTGTTGTAGAATCCGTTTCCGATATTATTTATTGTTTCATTTGTAATACATATTGAATAAAGTCACGTACAATATCAGCTTTATCTCAATAAAAAGGCTGGAGTCTATTTTGAGAATTTTTTTTATAATTAGTAATACTATAATACTACTCTGCTATTTCACCAATAATTAAAATTTAGAAAACAGAACGAAAGTGAAGATTCTTATCTATTAAGGCGATGAGTCCAAGTGGTACAGTGTATGGCGTGTTGATTAGTGTCAAATTGTTATGGGTGTTCGTATGACTTAACATCAAGTAATGCCTCGTTCGTGTCGTCGTTTTATACATTATAAAAAAATACTGTCACTTCTAGTAGCATCGATCACGTAGGCAGAGAAACACGGAGCGTCCTCAAGTCAATATCAATAAATGGGAAGTTGGGAAATTGGATGTGTTTCGGTTCATCGCGGCCTACACCGTATGTAATAAGTTAGTAATGAGCCGGTTCTTGCTACTCGTAAAAATATGCCCAATGGCTCCTGGTCTGCAGCTAAATATTTAACGCACAACTTTATCTAACAAAAACTAACTTTTTACTATTATTTAGACTATAATTATATTATATAAATGACGTCTTTAAAACTTATTAATGTTAAAAAATTACAAGCAGAAATATATAAAAAAAAGTGTCTGTCAAGTGCTTTTGATAGTTTTGAAAGAAGACTGTAACATCATTTCTATACCTACCTTGTAAGTACATCTTTAATTTTCTATCACCTGCAACAAAAGCATAATTTTAATTCAAATTATGAATATTATGATACACTATCATAAATTATTTATAGCCAGTTGCATCAGCGTACAAAGATTGATTTGACATTGACACAGGACGCATGCGCATTGCCCTATTTGAGTGCAGGAACCCGTCGGAAAAGGATGGCTAAATAAAGTACGTGCTGGTGTGACAGAGATAGATATATTAAGAGCGCTTCGCTTGACAGTCTGGTGGATAACATGGCCGACCGATCGGTGCAACTGCACATAAAGTATTGAATGAAAACTTTTTATATACACAAAAAAGTAATTTGGCCCGATATTTTATTAATTTCATTCACTTAAATTAATAAATAGAATTTATTGCAATTATTTTTATCTAATGTAATTTTATAAGATATAATCAAAATTAAGTTGGATAACACAATAGGCTATATGTCCAGGTCAATCGAAATTAAGCATCGTATTTTAATACAGTTTTAAATTAATGGAATATATGCATACACATTAAAGATATAATTTAATGCAAAATCACCAATTTCAAATAAAAAAAAACTGATAAAGAGTTCATTTAAGAATACAATTATTTTAAAACGAAGATGACACAGAGGCATTCCAGGGAAAGGCCGTCTGCTAATCACGTCAATTTGGCGTAAGCGGAGTAAATAAAAGTTTAAACAGATTAAACTTCGTAACGAGGGCAAGTGGAGGTGGGCACGGACGGAAACAAGGACAGAGGTGTAATTATCTCGTCCTGTTTTCTCTTAAAATTTTATGTAAAGTTTTGTTTAAAAAATATATAGAACTTCTTTCTTACTTAGATGTTTAGTTTCATTAGTATTTGCATATATTCACTGTAGAAATTATTGTACAGTTGCAAACAAAATAAATACTTAAAATAACCAGTTAAACATGAAATATGTTTCGTTTCTATTTTCTCATAGAGTTGCACAAAATTATTCAAACAAGCGTATCACTCTATATTAAACATTTTGATAGATCTATAAGAGAAAAGTTTAATTTTTTTATTCTTCAAAGCGACGATACGGGCGGAATGTTCGTTCACCTGTTGGTAAATGGTGCGCCTGCTCATAACAACGCGGGGCCGGTTATCATGGTAAATACTGCACCACATTGCTCTCGTCGCCTGAGATAAGATATTGAGTCTCGTTACTCCAGTAATTACATTAGCTACAGCGTTATTCATACCGAAACACAGTAAAATTTGTACAGTATTGTTTGGCGGCAGAAATAAGCGCTGCGGTGGTACCCACCTAAATTGTCTCTAGCAACAGAGACTGACCACCAGTAAATATTATTTCACTAATCAATGCCTTGTTAGAACTTAATATATATATACACACATATATGATTTATTATGACATTAATTTTTATGTAAAACTATAGTGCATCAAACTGTAGGAATCAATCGGTTCTGCGAGAAATTATAAAATAAAGTATATTTGTGAAAAAAAAATTCAAAATGTAACTTTTACTCTCAAAGATACCTTTGAATTCTTGGGCAGATGTAATGAAAGGTTTGAAGTGGAGGTCCCTTGTCGGTAATTATGTAAAAATACCTGTGCAAAAAGCAATCCTACATTAATGCGAACGCTCTCGTTATCGCCTCGATGTAATTTGAAAATATTATGATTTAAAAGAACAAGTGCTCTTAAATTAGCATGGGAATCGTCGCAACCCGAATTTTATGAAAGGCCTTTAGTAAACATATCGCGTCGCTCGCATCCATCAGCCCAATGTATTTTGCTTGGATTTTCTGCGATCATAAAAGCAAAGGACTTATTAAGAACAGAAAATTTATACGTTACCCTGTCGAGGTTACGTTTTGCGTTGAATATATTGAGACACAAAGAAATTGTGCGCGTCGTTATTTTTGTAAAATCGATAAATCTAGCCTTAGGGTACATATTCAATTTTGTATGACATATTAATGTTATTGGGTATGCGGAAAGAATGGTCGCGATCGAGAGATTTACGAGCGAGGGTCTATCATTACATACGACTTTAAGCAGCAAAACTTTATTGGATGCCGTTCAAGATAAACAACGCTATTGAGGAAAATGCGGAGCATCGAAAACATGTTAATGGAATAAATCTGTCTGTTTCAGAGTCCCAGTGCTGACTCCACAGTCCTCCGGTCGTCCCACATCGCCCTCTATTTGCAAGTTTTTCTAATATACATGTCGATATTGAATTCATCCGTGACTTGCACTCAAACAAGTCTTTTATCAATAGTTGCAGATTATATTGCCTTGGTGAAGATTAAAAAGGTTTACATTAAGCGTCAGACAATACGACGCCGTGTAAGTTATTCTATCTGTGGTACGTTTGTCGAGAAACATTTAATGTGATTGGGCTACTTTTTATTTGGAAAAACAAAACGTTTTATTATTTTTCGACTTCATTACCAATGTTATATTTTGTAATACAAACAGTCTACACGAGATTTGTGAATAGATAATTTTACAACTATGTCTAGATGGCTAAGTATCGTGTAGCGCAAAAGGGATGCAGACGAAACAAAGGGGTTTTTATTTGAATAGTAAGTTTCTTGTATTTGCATTCACCTGCGAGGGAGGTATAAAAGCCGAGTTTATCTTATTAAGAGTGGTAGCAATTACTGCGGTTGGATATGGCCGAGCGCCGCTAACAATTCTACTCGTTTGTTGTTTTGTTTCCTTTGCGGCATATAATAAGGTATTATATCTTGGACAAAAAACATTCCGTTAAATTGCATGTTTAAAATAGTTTTTTAGATAACTTTTTAGACAAAATAACTAAAAATTTATTCTTTAACAAACTTATAGACACGAAGCTAAACATCCTCGTAGTTTATTGGATACTCAATAACAACATTAGCTCTTAGTTGGTATATCTGTAGTTTGTGACGATCAATTTCTTAAAACCTTTGCTTTTTCATCATAAATAATACAGTTATAGTTACAAATTTAAATAACAATTATTATTATTATATTTCAGATACCGGCTGGGATAATAATATTCAAACCAGAAGATTCCTTTATGGCTTTCCAGAAGCAACTACTGATGGCAAATCTCTGTTACTGGAAACGGTCTAGTTAGGTAACATTGTATTGCCTATTTCTGCCGCTAAACAGTGGTGTGCAAAAGTTACTTTATCCCGGTTTAAAGGTCGTCGCAGTTAGTGTGATTAATTATGCTGGGGTAATGATACTTAACATCTTATGTCTCAGGCGACGAACGCAATATGGTGCAGTACATATCACCCTAACTAGCGCCACATTGTGGAGAGCAGGCTTATTATTTACCAACAAGGGAACGTTCCACTCGTCTCTGGTTAAATAAAAAATATAGTGTATAAATGATCAAAAAATAATGAATCAAAATTCGTGCAGTTTTGTAAGTATTACATAGATTTATTATATATATAAAAAATCATATGATGTTTGATGGGTCTTGAAATGGTAAAGCTTGCCAGCAGTCAAAGGCAAAGCGTAGAAAGTAAATAAATCCTTTCTTCTAAACGAATTGTATCCTATGTAAAATTAGTAGGTATCAATATTGTAAAAGATTCGTGTGGCCCGGATAATGTATGTTAATTTTCTAAAAAGGTTTGAGCGAGCCGGAGCCTTTACATTCGGTACGAACCGGCACGAAGATGTCTTGGGTGTATATTTCAAACAATTCATGGTTTCCGATAAGCGGACGACAGCGGTAAGTGTGTCAGAACGTGTCCCGCGACTTTTCGATATTCATGATATTGCTAAACCGCATTTCAATAAATTGATCCCACTAAAATGAGTATCTATAGATATGTAGAAAACATAATATGTTAATTTAAATAGGTTATATCCATCCAGTAGACATTATGTCTAAATAAATTCACAACTTATCTTAGCTTTTTTTTTTTACATACTAGTTGCCTTTTAGCCGCAACTTTAATTTTTTATAATAAGCTACCTTTTTTTCGATTTCACTTTATTCCCTTTTTGATGGACGACTTCAGGTAAATATTGCTTTTGTTAGAGTGAAGGCTCAACAAAAGTTTTCCTTTTTTTTTACAAGTGACACTTTTTTATATAAACAGCTTCCGTAAAGACGGGTAAAGAAGTTTTTGATTTGTCTTACTTAATTCTTATAAAAAATATTAATGTATGTATTACATGCTATAAGATTATAAAATAACTTGTATTTCACAATTCTACAATGCTTAGTGTTTGTATAAAAATGATCTCGAATGGCACGTCGTTGAAAGTACAGACATTTTAAATTAAAGGACGTTTTTGAAGTAATTTTATCCTTACACGAAGGCAACTAAAATGTAACGAAGGAATGTCCACTTGCCAACAAACTAGAGTTTTCAGACAACGGTGTTGTTATATGCTCTGGAGTGAACAATAAAGAAGCATTAAAACGTAAGTAATGCGCACAGTTACCGCTACTGTACTTCTCGTAGTATTTTTTTTAAATGTTTACAGAATTAAGTTTCCTTTATTATAATATAACATAATACGAAAAGACAAAAATGTTTTCATATCTCAGCATGTCATATAAAAAATATTTATATAAATATTTATATCGTAAATTGTATATGTTATGAGTATCACAACGTTAATGCAAAAATAAATGTAAAATTTATTAACAAAAAATGTATGTATTTAAAAAAATACTGTGTATAACGGAGAAGTAATAAAATAATCTGTTTAAAAGAAAAAACAAGCAAGAGGGTTATGAAAGATAAATTTTTAAAATTTCTACGTTATTACGTTGTTTTGGTATAAATTATTATAGTTTATATGTATTAGGTACAGTTATATGATTAGGTATTGTATAAAGATAGGTAGGTAAGATAAACAAGTTTTTAGGATTAATGTATCATACGCTATGTTTTAACCATAAGACATATCATTGAATAATTTAGCATACACTTGTATACCTAATGTTTGGCTGGTAATGTCTTGCCTAAAGTCTAACAAAATTAAGTTAAAGATTTACTAATCTTACAATTTGAGTGAAGAGTTCTTTTTCAACATAACTAATTTTAACATTTCCATTAACTTGTAATTTCAATATTGTATATAGCATATCTAGTAGAAGAATAATTGTATCTGTGTTCCTTGATGTTTAAATATATCATCTAAAGAAAACTCGCAAGGAGAATATATAAAAGATTCTCCTACATTCTTAAGCGAAATTAGAATTTAATAGTAAAATTAAAGATAAGTTATACCTATATTCCTAATTATATAGTTTTCTAGTATATTCCTAGTTTTAAAGATAAATATTGTATAATTATGTTTTTAGAAAACACTGTGTATTATCAAGTCGATTTACAATGACTGAGTACAAAATGAAGATAAGTATTCCATGTAACTTTATATTAAGTCAAAAATAAAGTTAATTTTTTTATTATATACATCTTGCCTGATAGTATGTGAAAGATATCTACTATGTTACAGTATTGTAGACTACGCCTATGCTTTTTTTTTAAATCTACTTCTGTTTTAAAAAATGCACTGAATCCGGAAACTTTGTGGTTTTATATGTACGTATAATGAACATTGGAAAATACTTTGTTATTTATTTTTCAATATTAAAAAATTTAGCACAGGGTGCAGCATATAAATTTTCCTTTAAAATCACAGTATGGTCACAATGTGTTATATTTTTGTTGCTTGATCACGAGTTTCTACTTTACTATTACACAGTTAAAAGTATCGTGAGCACGGACACATTCACGAGTTAAATATGTAACAAGGATATAATAACCGATATTTACTAACCTTTAACACAGTAAATCACACGCTGGTCATGCATAGAAGTAACGATATAACAAAACTATAGTCTATCTGTGATTGTTATTAATATTATATATACATAAATAGAGGTGTGTTTGATCTCCATTGAGCTGAACTTTCGGTGAATGAAATGATCTAGAGAAAACAGACATACGAGTATGTCAATATCGAAAGCTTTTGCATGCAAGCGATATCCGCCAACCCGCACTTGACTGGAGTGGTTATGACTCTTATTATATGAGGGACAGGCCTCAGTTTCAGTTTTAGAAACGCGGAATGGGCTGTCTATAATTATTATTAAGCAAGGGACGTCTACAAATATTCTGTCTTTTATATCTATATAAAAAAAAAACAAATAAATTACAACATTCCGGTTATATTTTTCTTTAAGTATTATTTTATTATGCAAAAGTCTCTGATATCTTTGAAAGATAGATAAATATAATAGATATCGCCGGTAGTCTAAACATGTATGATTTTACAAATACTCTTATTCTTTTTCTAGATACGCTGTTCCTTAATTTGTCAATAAAAAAATTTCTTTCTACTACATACAGTAACTTTATGATATTATGTTTTGAAATTAATAAAGAATGTTATATAGAGAAGAGAAGAATGTTATAAGTGAAAGACTTTAAACCTATTTACATAACAAATTTATGCAGCGGTATGCAAAAAAATATCCAATATGTAAATAGGTTTTATATTTTAAAGTAGATGCAAACGTGCATATGTTCATAGACTGCGATGACTTTTTATCACCAAGCCACGGAACCGTATGCTATTTAAAAAAAATACACGTATGTAATGTTGGCTTCAAAGAGTTGGAGCTAACTATAATACTGTATTAAATAATAACTTGAATAAATTTAAAATAGTTAACGATTAACAGAGTCTGCAAAACTACAATATTTGTACTTATACTACTTTTATTGATGGTAGGTCTCTGTTGCCGGAGACCGTCTAGGTACGTACCACCGCAGCTTCTATTTCTACCGCTGAACAGAAGTAAGAAAACATTACTATGCCCCGGATTGAAGGACTTTGTAGGTAGTGAATTTTCTAGGGCAAGGAGACTTAAAATACTATGTCTCAGACGACGAGCACAACATGGTGCTGTGTATACTATCCTAACTAGCGCCACGTTGTTATGAGTAGGCGTATCACTTACCATCAGGTGAACGTTCCGCTCATCTCGTCGCTTCGTTGTTTAAATTTTTTTTTTCGCATTTTGTGATTACTTACGGTTTAACGTTTCACCAATCTAGTCTATACTTAAGTGAATTGACAATTGTAATAATACTAAGACGAATGTTTATTAGTTTTGAAAAACTTACTCGCTTAACGATTTCTACCAGTATATACAGATGTTACTCATAATGTTTTGCAGAGATCAGCATGATATTAATGTAAAAAGTACAAATGGTGCAACACTGTTGCTCGATTTGTTTATGTCTGCGGAGCTGGCCAACGAGGGACATCAGTTTAATTAAATTAAGAAATTTATCGTTTCAGTCACTTAGCGATGTTACATTTGGCAACAGTTTCATTTCAGCGAAGATCATCTTCAAAGCTTAACCGTGACTTATATCAACAAATGTTTTCACAACAAATTTACCACATAATTGTGTATGATACAAGCGGTTAAATACAAAGTACTTAATATACAAAGTCGACAAGACTTTGTCCAAAACTTATCTAATAGTTGAGTTTCATATACATACGTTACGTATAAGTGAAGTAATCTATGGAGCGTCTGAACGTTTCCGCACAAATTGGGCCGGCCTGTGTACGATATTGCCCTCCCGAATCGCGCCCATCCATACTTCCACAATATACCGGAATGGAGACACGAACACTCGCTTACGTAACTATAAACGTAACTTGGCAACATTTGTTTGTACAAGTGTTACTCGAGCTGTATTATTATATCCTCTCACTGATTATAACCAGTTAGAACAATGCTGAAAGAATAACTCGTACTACTACTACTATTGAGAGTATAACTTTATTTCCCGAATATATATATATATATATATGTATATTATAACATAAGATAATATTGTTACAAAAATCTGTCACTACAAGATAAATTTAATTTTAGTCTACAAGAAAAACCATTGGTCTACAAGACTTTATCGAAACCACAAGTATAGTTGTGTTTAAGACAAGTATCGATAACAAATGCTTATTTTGCTATGGCAAATTAAAATACTATAAAAATCAGCAACAGCTACTCGTGTAAAAAATATTATTTGCAAATTATAAATCACTTTGTATTACTTAAAAGAACATATGCTAGGAAAACATGTCGAGATAAAAAAATATTTATACATTTATATATGAAAATAACTAATAAAAATTTATATAAATATACACACATATGTAATTTCTTTTGTTTGTTAAAAAGAAACTAAGTACGAAATATATTAATTCTCTAATTTTCTCATAGATCACATACCTATTACGTAAGTTCGTTTAAAACTATAAATTAAGTACATGTATATAGATAACATATTTCCTTTTAGATATATACAGGCGTTTTTTAAATTGTAATACTTTGGGGGCATTTTTGGTATAATGTTACACAATCGTAGTTACTAAATAAATTTAAGTATATATAGTTGTAATAATTTATTAAATTATTAAAATAATACTTAAATATTTACTACAGTTTATTTTAGGTATTCCTGTTTCTTAAAAATGCTGAATTTTTTTCATAATTAAAAAATTATAAACAAATTTTACTTATGCTTTAACTGGTTATAGAACTGAGGAGTAATTTGAATAAAAGGCATTCAAGAAAGAAACACCTTGCTGTTTTTATATTTTTCATGAATAACGATGCATCTTAATTGCATCACTAACCGCCAAGGTGACGTCCTTAAGCTTTTCACGATATGTCACCTCACGTAGACACGTAAATTGGTCGCCGCTGATATATTAAGACCCTTTAAGTGCAGACTTGGCCCAAAGTGGCCTCGTTATGGAGACACAGCGGAAATTTATGGATTTAGAAATAAGTGTCTCGGAATGTCGTGTAGAAATGTAAACACTTATAACCCCCCGAAATGAACTTATAAGATATTTTATAAATATGATAATATAATCGAATTTAACGTTAAATAATTTTAGATATATAGACTTTTGATAAAAATACAATTTTTATATTTCCTTGGGTTCCTTGAAAGAACTATTTCGGATTTCGACGTCGGGTATAGCCGAGACGGTGGAATTGGCGCGTCTAAAATAACGAACGGACCTGCCCTGCAACTGTAAGAAATTATTTTTAAGTCTGGCGCATACAAAATTTTTTGGTATTCTCTAGTGGTAGTGTACTAAACAATTTGCTCACAATTGCGTGAGCCTGGTTAAAACGTATAATCTTCTTCTTCTTACTAGACCTTATTCCATCTTCACACGGGATCGACCTGGTTAAAATGTATAACAATAAAATGAAATTAACAATACTATGGTGCTTTTTTTTATCTCAATCACTTAATATTCATAAATTGTTGTATGAGCATTTCAAAAGCAATCGGGAAACAGGTAAGTGAAGTATTTATATGGCCACAGAAACAAACTTACGTATACATTAATTACGAGTTGTGTACAAGTGTAGACAAATATAATTTTATTCATTGGTATTTAATAACATTTATTTCTTGTATATTAACTATAGATTATCTGTGACAAAGGAATTTATTTTATAAAGTAACCTTTAAATAAGTAAAGATATCTTTGAAGCAACACTGAGATTGTACAAATATAAACAGGAATTTATGTGTTATTTGAATAATAATAATAAAATGACAATGAATAATAATAATAATAGTAATTACAATAATATAAGGATTTCTAATACGTGGTTAAATCAATTGCTTAGTAGTGAGTTTGATCCACGAGGCGTGAACGCGTTTCTACGTAAATTACATTATCATGCCTATACCGCTTCATCCAGTTTATTGTCCCGCAGCTTTGGCGCGGGGCAAAGTCGCGGTGCCATATATTGCGGCATCAGCTTCAAATTTGAAATTGGAACGAATGGAAGAGCCCGGTAATGGCGCAAGTTTGATGAGAGGGGTGTCGAGGTTCACTCTCTATTGCTACTTCGCGCCGAGCGGATGTAAAACTTGAACTAACAAACTTCTCGGCTACTGTCGTCTTAAATAAAAAACAAAAAATTAATGTATGAAGATATAAATATTAGGAGTCATATAATATAAATCTTATCAAAAATGTAGTCTATATAACTAACAACTAAAATATTTCTTCTTAAGAAAACAGTCCCGCTTAACATAGTTCGTTGACATTATTGGAGTGTTCTTGTGAATACGACCTTTAGTTTTTTAATGCAGCCGATGAGCTGGCTTCGCGTCCTCCAAACTATCAATTATGCACGCCCGCGTGCACGTGGAAACGCTAGATTACAGGCCCATGACCGTATGTGTCTACACATGTATATTTTAATCTATGAGTCTCTCTCTACGTGTATTAAGTAAAACGGTGTTACATTAACAAAAAACGTGACTTTTCAAATATTTTGCATTTTAGAAACAAAATATATATTAATCAGTCTGCTGTTGCATAACATGTAAAAAAATTAAAACCTGTTTTCTTTTGAAGACCTTTATCACTTCTAGCGCCATTACAAACGCAGGTAAAACAGGTATACGTAGTTACTAAACTTAAAATCAACGCCATCCTGCGACGAACGGCTGAAGCTTTTCAATTGCCGTTTTATGACTTCCATGCGTCTTAGTGTGCGTAACGGACCCGTCTCACACTTTTGCGTAAAACACGTTTAGGAATTTGAGTGTAGTGGTGTGTTTTATATGTTGCTTCACGTTCGATATAACACGATGTAGCGCTGACGACTACATTCGTTGTCCGCTCGTTAGATAGATGGCATTGGGTGTTTTATATACATTACAGAATATTTCAGTTAAATACATTAGTATACAGTACTCACCAGGTGCAGCAGCGCTCGCTCTCCGAATTTTCATCACACATGTTTTCATCAAATGACCGACCGCGTTTGAGCGGCATTCGAGTTGAAGCACGTTATATAAATACCTCAGCGAAAACAGATTTAGCCACAGCCACAGTACGGTTTTAATTAAATTATAAAAAAAAATCGAGTCGACGTGTTGGCCAGAGCGTGGTGCTTTCATAACTGTGATAAATTTTATGAATTTCGTTGCACATAGAGAAAAACTTGTCGCGTAGAAATATGGAGCGAAACTGGTGCTACCATTGTTTAGTTTGCCGATTTATACGGCTCGGTTACAGTTTTGCCTTTTATTGAAGCATTACCGATAAAAAGAGTCATAATAGCTTTTATAGGTAGATTTTAATGGCGATATGCGGCGCAGATTTACACTTCGTTCATTGGGTCACAGATACGTAGGCATCGCTACGCAGCTACCTAACTGTTTAAAAAAAAAACGGAGAGCACCAATACAATACATTACTATCAAGATTTGGTTTTAATGAACGTGTTCTTAAATATTGTAAAAATTATTAATGGTGCTGCAGTAGGTAGTGTGTGGGTTTCGCCAGATCGAAGGTCGTAGGCATAAGTTACTTTACAACCAAGTACGTGCATAATTTTTTGATTTCAACTAAGTGCACGTGTTAATGAATGAAAAAGAGTAATTAAAGGAACAAATAACTCATCAAGAAGAACGATGGGATGTTTTATCGGTGTCGTTGTAGGATTTTCAATCGAGATCTTTTGATTAGCAATTCCCCGGCAACAATGGGCGGTTATCGACGGTGTTATCGAGTTTAATGTGCGTGGAAATTCGCATTCGTTATCGGGGGGCTAGAGAAGTGTTCCAGTTTGTTATCGGCGTGGCTCGCCGCGGAGAAATTGTTATTGTGTTCGGTATATGGTCTGTTGAGATTACCTCGGCTACCTATTTCAAATACAAATTACTGGAATAAAGTAAAAATGTATGTTTTAGCCGAATGAAATAGTTGAAACTGTTATTTTACGCATATGAAATAACAATATTCGTGCCAAAGAAGCAATGATAGGTCAAACTGTTTGTGCAATGAGTGTAGCTTACGGGTAATGTTAAAGAAATCGACATTTTCTCAGGACAAAACATTTTCTGAACATACGCTGTTCGCCAACTCGTATTTGAACAACATAGAAAGTAATGGACTTCAATAGGATAGATCCTTGAAATAGAATATCCATAAAATCATCATCATCATCAGCCGATAGACGTTCACTGCTGGACATATACCTCTCTATAAGATCTCCACATAAATCGGTCACGCACTACTCGCATCCAGTGGGTTCCCGCGATTTTCACCAGAATGTTGCTTCACCAAAGATAAGAAGATCTATAGTAACATCAGCGGAAACATTAGACTGTTCATGTTATGATATGTTCATGCCAATTTAATGTTATGAAACGGGGACTTGTCTTCTATTAAAATAATTAATTTATTAAAAAACTCTCAAACATAAAAAAAATAACTTTATATAAATTTTTCTCCGACAAATTGAAATTTCGATCCCGTCTAATATAAACAACAGGTGACAAGTAGGTAAGAAATCATTCGGTTTTATTTTGTTGGACATTTTAAATTAGTATATAACTGAAATAAAAATAATGCTTGAATAACGATGCTCAGGTTAAAAAAAAATTCAAAAGTATTTAAAACATTGTCCTTTTTAAATGATTCCGTTTGTACAATATAAGCAAGCAAGACATATTTACCGATTAAGTAAAACTTACCATAATATGCACATTATTCGTAACATCCACATAAAAATATAATTAAGATGTATACAGCTTTTTGGTTCAAGATAAACGAATTTTAATAGCTTAATTAGTCAGCAGTGCCTTATAAAATTTAAATGAAATGAATAAACATGAATTCGAAAAATCCACTAAAATATCTCCCCGTAACAATAGTTATATATACCTTACGCCATTAAAACAATGATTATTTTGAAATCCGCTTTATAAATATTTAAAATGCTTTAAAGAATATTTAAAACGTATAAGTTACATATGTAAATTATTATTATCAGCTGATTATATATATCATCATCACCAATCGCTGAACGTCCACTGCTGGTCATAGGCCTCCTCCAAAGATCTCCACATCGATCGGTCCCGCGTGTATTATATAATTTATAACAATCTTAGTATCTATCATCATTATCAGCCGACAGACGTCTACTGCTGGACATAGTAGTCCTACTATTATTATTATAGTATTATTAGTATTAATTATTAGAATCTATACTAATGATTAATTTTTTTAAAGATATATCTTTCTAATCTATGCTAAGGAGTTGCTCAAGTTTGAAGTACTCTTTGTCGTATATACATTCATTAATATAATAATCCCGAAATATCATAATTTTAGTTATATTAATAAAATTAAATTGTATTACGTCTAATTCTCTCGTGTAATGCATATATATCTGCTTACTAACACCTACTTATAAGTGTCCGGTCTCAAGGCGGCGACCTCCACACCTCAGCTGATCGCGTCGCCGTTAAACCTTTACAACCTGTGACGTCACGTCTTTTTTCACCACATGATTTACAGCCCGACCATAAACCCACCACTATAACTGTACGGATTGTTTAACAGTTAACCGCAATGCTTAAACCCTTTCTAGGTATAGTCCGGTATTGAAAAGTTTTTTTCCTTGACTTTTTGCTCTACTTCGGTTCGTGCTTTGTGCCTCGTAGCAATCGTTAATGTTACGCAATTATGCAAAAAAAAAAAAAAACCGGTCGAGTTTCAGTCAATCGATGAACAATACGAAATATGTACGACAAAACACATTTCTGAATTGATTTTCTGCGACGACTATTGTCTGGCGTGCAATGTGTGCGCTTAACTAAAATGTTGACCATAAAATGCAAAATACGTATCTTTGTTTTGCTTTTACAAAGACCGTTCCATTTAAACACAATATACGCAATCTTATCTAAAAATTCTAATATTTAAATGGAAACGGTTGAAATGGATGAAGAAACAGAGACAGTGTAATTTCTTAGAGATTTTTATTTTAAAATACAAAGCAAGACAGTTACGCAGAATACGCGGCGGATATTGCTACGAGTAGTTTGATACCTATATATCATTACTTAGATCAACAAACTAGATATCAATTTGTAATATCCATACATGTTAGTTTAAAATCTATGTTTTAAGCGATAGTCACGGTACAAAATTCGACTCTAATAGAAATTACAATTTGTTAAACATCAGAAATGATTTTATTGCAGAAACACATTCGTTAATTCAATATTAAATACTTTATCTCCGAGATCAATGCAAATATTTATTTCGGCGAGGAAGTTTCAACCCAGAATGTTATCCCTTTGATAATAATGGCAAAAGTTTATAAATTTTTAATTCAATATTTACAACTGAGTGTAAAAAGGAAATTATATTCCTTGAATAACAATAATAAACACGTAAGCATCATAAAGATTTAACTTATCTGATATACAATCTACAACATTTGTCCCGTATTGTTGATCGGCGAGACTTCCCGTATTGTTTTCCATTATAGTCGGCGCCCTTCGGCTTGATATTTTTTTTATGCTATAAGTATATGCACAGAATAGTGGGTACACATAAATCATGAACTCGTTACAATTTACGAGCTCACTCTTGTACACCGATTGGAGCTCAATTTTAAGGCCTCACGAAGTAACCTGATTAGCGGAAATAGTATTACTATTTAGTGAAAAAAAGAAAATATATTTTAATGCTTACTGTAGGTACTTCTAATTCTAACCCGAAATATACTATAAAGCACTAAAGAAGCTCTTATTAAAAATTTTCATATTTAAATCTATGTTTATAAGGACCAAGGATCTATACGGGAACGAACTTTTCGTTACGGGAAACCGCTGGAAGCAGACAGCATTCGACCGATTGGCATGAAGATCTTTAGAGAAGGTCAATATCCAGTAGTAGGCTACTAACGGCGGATGGTGACCAAATTTATATTTATGATATAAAACTGTTGATATGGATATATATATTATATATATATAAATAGAAAAGATTCAGCTAAATAATTTGAACATGAAAGAACTTGATTACGGAAAACATCGTTATTGTTTAACAAAGATTCGTCGAAGTATAGAAAGTATTTGTGTTTGAATCGCAAGCTCGAGAACTTGAAATAGTTTGTGTAAATTATTAGTCAAATGAATATCAAACGAATTGGTATTCAATATTGATTTTCTACGTCCGCTTCTTCAATAAAACCTCAGCCGAAACGCTTTCAAGGGCTTTAAGCGGCCGTGACCTGGCGCAGTCGGAGGGGGATAACAGCGGATCGGGTCCGTATGCATCAGGCATATAACGTAAG
The DNA here is from genome assembly GCA_029034505.1 of Ornithoptera priamus. Classification (NCBI taxonomy): domain Eukaryota; kingdom Metazoa; phylum Arthropoda; class Insecta; order Lepidoptera; family Papilionidae; genus Ornithoptera; species Ornithoptera priamus. The sequence goes on from JARDWD010000331.1 coordinate 4,540,290, forward strand.
ACCCTAACGACGGTTTGTTCAACTTTGTATTGTCTTTAAATGAATTACTTCGAGACAAGTGGTTATAGAGGTGGGTCAAGTTAACGAGACGCATCCTCAATCTCGCAACGTTGCCGCAAAATTAAACTTAGTCATGCGTTTTTTCTCATTTAATAACATAAATAGAATATTACCAACTTATTATGCTAAATATGCTAACAATATAGGACATACAATTTCTTTTTTTCAATATATATTTTCGATATAAATATTTTTTAAGTAAATCTGACCGTACCAGTTCTTCTCTTGTTGGCATTCAAATCGGAACACAGTTGCGTTATCATACTAGGCAACAGAACAAAGCGCAGCAGTGTTATCTTCATTATCGGTCAACGGGAACAGAACTTATTAAAATATTTATTTATAAAAGATTTTAAACAAAATTTCTTCTACAATTTTGGCCAAATGAAATTGAGAAAGCGTGTAAAATTCGAGCAGAAAATTCATTTGGTAGTTTACACAAGTGCGACATTTGATCTATCTTTCAACGAAAACGTTGACGTCGGTACTTTATGTTATATTAGATCATTATTCAGAATTAATCTCTGTGTTAAGACAGCTTAAGGTTGACTTTTGACAAGAGGCCTTAATGATTTTGGGAGAGTAATGGTCTAATTTCAACGTGTGAAGTGTTACACGGCATATGTGCGTGGAGACATGTAGTCTACGTAAAAAATAACGACATGGTGGTTATGAAACTTATACACTACAATGCATTAACGTAATGTGCCCGCCTAGCTATGTACCAAACATGGTGAGTTTTTTTAAGAACCTCTGAAGTTGGAAAAACCTAAAGAAAACATCAGTAAGCTGAAATCTGATAATACTTGGTAATCTCATCTCACATATAACAATCTTATTAATAGTCTTTATAAAACTTGATAAAATATATGAATGATAATTAAACTAAGTTTTTCTCATAAATTATTTGATGAGAAAAACTTCCAATAATTTATGTCTAAAGCAATCATTCTAAAACTTTTTAATACGAATGACAATTCTATCGGACTGCAAGGAATATACCAATAATATGTATTTATATATTTTAGTGTAAATCATTATGATAAATTGCAGACTGTAATAAAAAGTGAAGCTGCTTGTCTAAATATTATGGACATCTTATAGGAGAATATCGAGACAGATATTATATTATTCCTCAGTACTATTTACATTTTTTCTCGTATATTTATAACTAGTTCTTTGATTAAATGATCATTGCAAAATCTTTCAAGCTTCCTTAGTGAATAATACAAATTAGACTCTTAATAATTACATAGTATTAATCGTGGCCAGATATCATCAGAGAGGAATTTCTATTGTCATCCAAATGGTCCATTTTACAGAAAATAGGGTAGTATATGGTAAACTAACTTGCCAATCTCTTATCTTTAATTAGATTAACTGTTCACAATATTAAATAATATTTAAAATATATTATCTGTATTAAGTTATCGTCAACGCAGGAGGCCGGTTTATGTAAGTTGGTTACGGCTAGAAAATAGCTTTCACATATCGGCTGTCCCTCTATTACGCCGTATCGTTCCGCTATCCAAAGGTCCGTCCATTATCCGCTATAGCCGGTCAAACGAGCGATCGGCTAATGAACATCGGAGAATTTTGCCAGGACTCTCATTACACCCGGGGCTGAAGCGGCGCAAGAATCCAGGCCGTGCGATTAAACCCTACTTATGCACGGACCATAAACTCAATGTCATTATAAAACGACCCAAAGTTTGCACAGTACCAAAAATCGAGCTGGGAATAAAATTGATTAATTTGTCTTAATGAATTAGCAATAGAATTATTTTTTAACTTTGTTAGATTATTTTTTTAATGGTAAGAAATAAATCAATCTTAATCAAAATTATTATAAAAGTGAATAAGAACTGGTAAGATTTTAGTGCGAAAGAAATATGTATAAATAATTTTTTATAGACGCCTAGAAGAAATTTGTTTTTCCTCTTCAATGATCCTTATGTAAGGGAAGGTATAAAGTTTGTATGGAAGTAACCTTTTTACTATCCAACTTCGTATTACTTTATTAAGAAACGAACACAGCGTAAGGTGTACTTATTCCCGTAGTAGATCACTCTGAATAAATAAAAGTTACATGAATTACTTTGTTTTTTTATTACACTTATAGTTTAGGCAAAAAATATATAAAACATTATATTATAAAGAACAATTTATATGGAGCTATATAGAACTTAAAATAAAAAATGTCCTAGGCTCATATGATTTATATTTTAATAAATAATAGTACTTCAATATATTATGCATACTCTTGTGGTAAATTTGATTAATACTATAAATGAGTTTATAACAAATTCTAGAATAAACTTTCAATACAAATTATTATATAAACAAAAAGGAGGATCAGAATCTCGGTTAGATGCCGTGTATAAGTCAAAAGATATCTTAAAAAGAAACAAAACCTTTTTTAACAAAAATACTATCTTTCCGAGTCTATCGACCCAGATTTTTTAACAAACGCAATTAAATAGTATGTTTATCTAACGTGTCTACATATGTATATTAATACGATCTGGTAAGGAGCTCGATTTGTCCTCAGTCAAAGTGTTATATAATAAGTAATAATTTCTTATAGAAATATAATATTTTAATTTAAAAATATCAAATTAAACAAACAATAGATAATCTTGCATTCAATTAGCCAGTTCTTACGTTATACTAACACGTCGTAAATTAGGCCTCACACAAACATAGTTAACGAGGGCGGACAAACAGACCAACGTGAAGAGCTACAGCCAATAAGGGATGTGATCGACTCGTGTACCAACTGTTTGTGGATGGGGTGCTATTTCATGTATTTGCTTTGTAGGTGATTCAGTTAGAGAAGTTTGTCCGATCCAATATATTGTCACCACGAGTATTTGCTTGATTAGAAAAGTTCATAAGAAAAATTTCTCGTAAAGCAAAAAAATATTTAATAATATTTTGAGTAAAGCAATAGACCGTTAAAACATTTGTAAGCCATAATAACAGTTGTCGTTGTTATAACTTATTTCTTTAAATAAAGGAATAAAAAAAATCTTTGAAATATTACAATAATATTCACGAAGAATATTAAATAAATAAAATTAACGAAGACACTGAAATAATAACACGTCAAGAAATATTAATATACTAAAAACAGTACAATAGTTATAACACTGCATGTTTGTGACAAACTGTCCAGGTACGTATTATTTTAATATACATTCCAACTTTCTAGACGCGTTTGTTTGTTGAAAGATGGACGTCAAAGTTTCTAAAATTTTCTTAACTATTTTATCTGGAACTGTAAAAACGATTGCATCGCTTATACGAGACGGATAGATACATAAATGGGGGGTCGAGCTACACTGGTCCTGAGATTGAACGTCTTTAAGAATATCAGTTGGACAAGCGCGCGTGGCTAGGTGGGGGTGAGGTGAGGGGGGACTGGGATGGTGTTTACTATGCTCTAGGGAGAGAGCGGAGGAATGAAATTGGCGGATGTTTCTGGATGTGTCACACATGCCCGCCTTGCAATGAAAGTTTGCGAGGCCTTTTTCATTTTTGACACGTGCGGGATAAAATGAAACAACGTAAACTGCTGACGTATACACACATATTACACAAGGCCGACGAATATTTCATGCTTTTTATTATTCACTCTTCCCAGGCTCTTTATTAAATTTCTGTCTTAGACTAAGACCTTAAAGAAGCAGTCTCATTGCATAATAGATAGCAATATAGCGAGTAACTTATGTACATTTTATATTAAAATATACTCAAACAAAGCAAATAAGATTTATTTGTTTTTAACCTACAAATTGTAATGTACAAATATTAATTATCCTTTAAAGTTACTAACAATAGATTAACATATGATTTGAAAAAATAATCGCTTTCATCCCAGTGAATTCTCAAAAAATAGATATAAAATCAACTTCCCATCAATAGGACGCCCAAACACAAATTTATACTAGTATCGTAGAATCCCTCACGATATGATTAAATAATTTGTAATTCATTTAACTTTATGTTTCGTTAACGAGGGAAGAGACCCTTCGATGTATTTTTAATGAAAAAAATATTCAAATAAAATACACAAATTATTATATTGAAATAAATTGTCTCGAAGCATGTGGTCTTCTCACAAACGCAAATACTTAAACAAGTATCACCACCCACAGAGACAATATGTTAATAAAGAATGTGGTATATTATGAAGACGTTAAGTAATTTTAATGAGATCTTAAAATATTTAAAAACCAAATGCTGTTTGACCAAATCAGCGACCCTTAAATTAATTCAATAGTAAAAAGGTAACGTAAGAGTTGCAAACTCGCCAACAATGTTGTTGTTTTACTCGAAAATTTTCTCGACACATTTTACCCACATGTTTGTCGCTTACATGCGAAATGGCCGCGATGTAACTTTATGTATTTACTCGAGAAAACATGAAAGTGAAATTCGCATGATATCGAAACGTGTAAAATATATTTCGTATTAGAAATGGAGCCGAAAGAGGATTCGATCAAATATAAAACCATCGAGAGCCGTAAATATGAAACGCACTTATCTGGAATGCATGTGTACATTTTTTTACTTTTTAATAATCTCTATAACCTTGGCAATAATATATACTATATCGCAATTTTGTAGATAGCTTTTTTAGGTAGCTCGCTGGCCTAACGGTTAGAGCGTGCGGCCTTCATTCCGAAGGTTGCGGATTCAAACCTCGGCATGTAGCGATGACTTTAATATTTAAGTTATGTATATTTGTGAACTATACTTACAACAGCGAAGTACAAACAGTGAAGGAAAACCTCGCGAGAAAACCTGCACATGAATTAGAATTTATTCTAAGGTGTGTGTGAGGTCACCAATCCGCATTGGGCCCGCGTGGTGATTATGTCCCCATCGCCCCCATATTGAGGGTAGGCCTGTGCTCCAACAGTGGAGACATAAATTGGCTGTTTGAATAAATATTGTATTGATGGTACATCTCTCATCACTGTATTGCGATAAAGTTTCTTCTTCTTGAAGTGCCTCTCCAAGTAGTCAAGGTTGCTAATCAGCGTGTTACAGTGCTTTCTGTCTCTGGTTTGACGGATCAATTCGGACGCCCCAGAAATGCTAGTCTATTTCCTGATATTCTTCAACCATGACTATTTCCTTCTCCTCAACTTTCATTAAAGTTAATTTAATATAAAATGTATTTTCCAATAATCTGATGATTCATAGATTGATTAATTGGGTGAAAATAATAGACTATTATTACTTCTAATTTAGTTTAAACCTTTAATTTGTTATTAACCATTGCGTACAGGTACGACCTTTTCATATATTCAAAAATTTCTTCATAAGTCCTTTAAGTTAAATGATCCAAGATCAAACATTTTTCGAGTTTTTTAAAAATTGAATATGTTGAAAGAGTTCTCTGATACAGACGTCACAGACGTTGTAAAATAAAAACTATCAGGCATATTTCAAAATAACCGCTCACGAAACCGTTTGACAATCGAATTGAATGCTCGAGCTTCGGCTCATTTCCTTTTTGTTGCGTACACAGTGTTCATTTACATAAATTTACCTATTGTTATTCATCGGGTCGACTGCCATCTTCGCCGAGACGACAAGATCTTGGAAACTTATTCCTATAGAAGAGGAAATTTGATTCGTCGATACGACGGAGTAGGTTGTATCGGAAATGACTTGAATAACAGTCCTATTTTCTTCCCTTTTGTTTTCTTTAACATTTCAAAGGAAACGATGAAATAAACCCTGTAGAATATTGATGGAGCTCTCAGGGCTTAAATCATAAATGTTCAGGTAAAGGGTTGTGAAGGTTTTAAACAATTTCGAATTCCTTAAAATTTTGCGTTCTAAATGTTATCTCGTCTGTTGTAGATAATGTCTTATCTATTATAATAATATAACATAAAATATTTTAGATAGAGAATAAAAAGTTCTAAGTAATAAAAAATTACAGAGTCTGATTTTGTTTTAAAATCTGGTTTAATATAATTACATTGGACATGATTTAAACATAAGTTTAATAAAAAAGTTATAATGTAATGATGATCATCTTCATCATCTCAACGGATGAGCTAGATGAGAAAAAGAAAGTAATAAAATTAAATCAATAAAATGGAAAAGTTTGCACTTCTATATTCATTTCAATTGAGAGAAAGCAACCAATGTTTGAGGAAATCTTTGAGGGAGGTCTGTATTCAACAGTGGGCGTCTTCCAGCTGATAATATTATATAAACAAAAGGTTTGAGTTTACAGCAAAACCTACCATAACACAGAGAGGCTAACATCCGGTATGTGTCGCTCATTAGTCCGATTTAAAAATAACCTACAAATTAAAAATAAAGCCTTGCGTGGATGCGTTTTTTAATTACCTTATAAAAAAATATATTTATTCGATATTCTTTAAAATCGTTAAAGTTTTTAACTTTACTGAAACTATTTTATTTATTGGAATCGAGATGCGCAAAAGACTTAAAACACAATGGCACTAAACAAAAGTATTTCGGACGAAACATCGACGAGTTAATGAAAGGCATTTGTATGTAACGGACTTGAGCAAGTTTCCTCCGGGGTACGATAATGCTACTAAGTACGTATTGCCATAGCAATAGTGTCTTATACTTCAACATTATTATATATTTATAATCACGATGACGTATGACTTGTAATAACTTATAATTAATAGTAAAAATTCTTATGACGACTAGTTACATATGTAACTTATATACCGATATTTAATCGTTAGCAATTGTATAAGATAGCATCTTGAAATATATTTTATAATTCATCTCACTAGTAACTCTTTCTTGGGTGTTCTCAATACTTCTAAAAGTATTTTTTTTATACCAATTTCCTTACTAACACGTAATATGGTCAGGAGAGTTCCATCCTAGCAGAAACGGCCCATAGCATTCGCCCGGAGAGGTAGCCATTTGGCCCGTGTTCTCTCCGATACTCCTCCGCCTCCGCTTCGTATAAACTGAGCAGTTTTCAGCTAGAGCTTGGAACCGTATTTTAGCCGTGCATCGTAAAGCAAAGGTTTTAGAAACTCTTTACTATTTTCTCATAGTCAGCGTCAAAATTCAATAGATATAACATATATTTGGAAAATGTTTTAAAAAAAATTGTAGGAAATTTCATAGTATAGTCTTTTGTGAAACATAATATGAAACTGTAATTTAGTAGAAATAAAAAAATAGTAAAAAAATTAATTTGGCTAGCTTGGAATATATATATATATAAAAAAACATTTTTATTTAATTTTCATTTTTGTACATATGTTTGAAATTGTATATCGATGGAATGAAAGCTTCATAAATCATACATATATCTCTAATATCTAAATATCTTGTATAGAATATTTGCTTTTAGGATAGAACTATTTAATTTGATTTTTGATGGTGGACATAGCTGTTGTCGTCCGTCGTCTAGCACATAAGTACCACCGAAGCAGCTATTTCTATCGCTGATCTTTAGTTTATATAGTTATGGAAGAGACAAACCCAACGTGACGTCGTGTAAAAATCTCATCGTTATGAAACAGGTATATAACTGAACAGTTGGTTCTGAAAACGTTTTGTTTCTGAGAGGTTTTTCTTTGTGACGTTTGTATTGAGCTTATACGACATAAACTCAAACAAAATTTATACATAGTGTCAAGATTTTAACTAATAATCATTTTTAACATAATTCATGAATAACTTTCGATAATAAGTTATTTACTTTATATTAATCCATATTAAAATTCATTGCACTATAATTTTGGAAAAAAATGTGAATTAGTACTGAATAACTGCTTAAACACTGGTAGCTAATGAGTAAAATGACTTAAAGGTAGCCGACTCATTAATACAACATTGTATGTAAAGCTTAACCACGCGACATAATATATTAATATGGCTTACGTATTAATTAATGTAGAAAAGACTTCTGCCAACCATATATTAAGTAGCTTAAGACCCTGTCTCAGCTTTTACACATGCCTTATTTGCATAATCAATTCATACAATTACTGCTATTAAGAACTTAATTGTATATTCTTAATTTATCAAACATTAAAATTTATTTATTTACAAATTAACAAGTACTTTAACAGGAGGAGAGGTAAATCTGCACTATATTACCTCTACAAGTTTAATTATAACAATAATAATAATACATTATATAATTTGATCTAATCGATGATATAAAAAGATTAGAAAACCGTTAAAAAACAATATTTTCTAATAAATATTCGATACATCCTTCATATTATGTTTTTTTGCGCGAATCTCTGAACTTTTCGACCTAAAACTTAACAAATAGAGACGTAAAACAAGAAACAGTCGTTCATTTAAGGTCCTTTCAAGTTGCGTCAACTTATGAATAAAGAGGGGACGCTGCGGGAAAAATAAGGGAGGTTATTCAAAAAAGAAAGTTTTTTCACGTAAAAAATGAATAACGACAAGATTATCATACTTTTCTGACGAGAATTTTGCGGGCTTTGTGAACATAAAACCTAATTGTAGTTTAATCTGTGATTTTCGACTCACTTAGATGAACAATTGCTTTAATACTGACCAACGGAGAATTTTGAATGACGTTCGATAGACGTTCAAGTAAAATAATAAAAAAAGAAATATGTTATTCCTTTTTTGTATATACACAAATAGAGTTATTTCTTAATTAAAAATTCTTTATACCAAAGAAATACTAATTTCCGCAGTAATATTGTTCCTTTTCTCACAGAAACCACCCACGTTGAAACGGATGACTTTATAATTATTTTCCACATATGGCTGAGGTGGTGATTCGTTTCGGAACATTAGTGATACTTGGGGATGTGGGGCTAAAATCTCGGTCGTGTAACAAGATATCAACCTTAGCGTGAAATTGTGAAATTACTAGAGAACCTCTGTGTGCTGATCCTCTGTCTATAATTTCTTAATCTAAACTTCCAGCAATGGTAGCATAACGTTGTAATTTTCTGTTTGTTTAATCAAAGAAACAACTTGGTAATGTTTAAAAATTTGTTTAAATAACTAAACAAACATGTAAAAGATGAGCTAGTAATACAACAAATTAGTTAAAATATGAACAAAAAATACCGAGAGAAGTTTTTTCTTCACAATTTGCAATTACGTAAACCCGCGACATTCTCTGGAACATCGAGATAATGCCTCCGCTAAGTTCACCGAGACCACCGTCAATGTCCTGAGAATTTCGTCTTGCAGATAAAATGAAATCTCGCAACTGCAGAATATAATAAACTCCTTTGTACGAATAATATCTTTTTACTCAAACAAAACAATGAACAAAATTTTTTCTGCTTTTATTTTGCGGCTCGTTATTTTGAGAATTTTGAAATGCTCGAAAGGCATTTTTTTTATTTTTTTCATTTTCTAAGTATCTATCATTTATTAAAGATAATGTAAATGGCGGAGATGTATACGTGATTCTTCTAGGACAAGTGTTAGTAAAAAACGCGTATCATATGTAGAATGCGTGTTTTAGAAGAGGATAATACCAATGTGAAGCGACATAAAACCTGTTCGCGCCGTCTAAACTATTTTGCATAAAAATGGCTCACAAAACGCTGACACGAAACAGAGTAATCTGCAAATGGAAGTCGACGAAATAAATCGATTTACATTGTAATTGCAACCAACTAATTAGTAAATTGAAGCGATTGGAGCGCGTCTTAACATCAGTTTAGTTGTTGTTTTCGATACTGAATAAGAATATTACATGTATATAATATTGGTGGGTAAATAAATACAATAAACAAGCAGATTTTAAATATAAACTCCCTACGTATATCATACAATATTTATTTTGTTCTAAAGTACTAAAAAAACTTTAATGATTATAAAACTAATAAACCTCTCAGAAAGAAAACGTTTTCAGAGCCAACTGTTCAGTTGTATACCTGTTTCATAACAATGAATATTCCTTTAAGATTTTCACACGACGTCACGTTGAGTTTGTCTCTTCCATAACTGTATAAACTAAAGATCATTAAATTTATTTTTTTTTTTACTTACCTACATGTTGTTAGTCTTACAATGCCGAGCCAAACAAAATTATCATATTTTATTTATATTCTTTTAAAGAATCATTTTTACTAATACTTAATAATAAATATAACATATTATTCACCAATGATCCATTTTTGTGACATTTTCTACTTTGGAAAATATTATTTTACAATCTAAAACATTTATTGTTGTATATCATAGATACACTAAATACAATCGCAGCAACTATTTCTGCTACCAAAACAATAATTTTAAATATTAAATATTATTGAGATACGGTTTGAAGAGCGTTATAGCCACTAAAATTACTGTGGTAACAATGTTATGTGTCTCAAAGAGACAAACACTGTGGTTCTGTTGTTATAGTATAACTTACCGACAGATAAAGATGTTCTTCGTTTCGTCTCGTATTCGAACAAAAAAATATAAGATATATGTATTAAAAACCTCGGGCATAAAAATATATTCTCAAAAACTTGCAACGTGTATTTTAGAAATATCGATTTGCTTTATAGAGGTAGGTGCTTATGTTTTGTTACAAAAGTTCAGTATATGACATGCGTTTAAACGAATAAACACAACTTTAAAAATAAAATTTGTTCTTCGTAAAATAACACCCATATAACTTATGTGCGGACAGCTTTATAAAAGTCAATATAAGCTTAAAGCCGTTTTACTGCTAGCTTATCATAAAAGCAAAAACTTGATGACGTAAGAAAAATATCTTTTGTTTGTAATAAGTTTAATATAAATAAACGTTGAAAATACGAAACATTCTTCTTGCGAAAATATTTACCGATTTTAGTACCGAAACATTTATCTTGAGCAAGCATTCCAATATTGCTGCAGGGATCATCGTAATTCGAACTCTTAAGTTTACTTCACGACTAATCTCCTTTAATATTTACGAAGCCTCCTTTATACTCGGAGCAGACACAAGAGAGAGATGAGCTTATCAAATTTCAATATCTTTATTTGTGTTGGAAAAGGACGGTACTCTTAGCTAGACTAATCTCGATGAAACATTGTTGCGTCTTAATTCAAAGGAATTTCTGCTTGTAAGGTTTCAAGGACTCACTGTCGTGCACGGGACTTTAACTTTTAACTCAACGCTGCAAGGGTTGTAACCGAGTGTTCGCATTTAAGGCCTCATTTTGTTATTCAGAAGCGGAATATGAGTCGCTTCTTACAATGTAACGGTTTGTCTTACTTGAAATGTTGCTGTGAATACAATTTGTAAGTACATACCATAGTTTTAATTATTAATTAATTACAAGTGTTAACCTACCGCGGCGAGATATAAACTCATCAGGGTAATGATAACTGACAGAAACTTTATAACTACCTACATAAAAATAAATTATACACATTACACAAAGCGCCAACGGTAAGTATACTTATATACCTATATGTTGAACAGTTATCCGTATTAATGATTGATACGGGAATTGATAATGAAGTTGGTTGCATAATGTTAGGCACGGTGTTGTCTATAAACACATATCAATTGTAGACAGAACAAGTTTAGTTACTTTAACCAATTACAAGTTGTAATGTATTCAAGTCTCAAGAACTATTCATATCCGAGTGCAACTACCAGTTCTAAATAAAGATATGTTATCAATGAAAAAACCAGAATAACAGGAATGGCTATGGAGCTAAGTGTTTTAAATTCAAATGATAAAAACTCCATCCACCTAAGTTCCAAGTTACATGAAATTTCGAATTAGTATTAATTGAGCTTTTATACTCGTACCGATCAATTTACATGCCGAAATACATTGAAGTATTTTCTAATCACTTAAATGTAAATTACTACAATAGGAGTGAAAACAAACCAGTTTTTGATTTTATGACTTACTCTACGTTCATGTTTCATCAAATTTCTAAACATTAAACAAATTTGACGAAAGAAAGAATGAATTATAAAGTGTAGGAATTTTCGATAAGCGTTAAGGAAATAAATCATGTGGCAAAGGGATCGCGCCGCCCCTTCCCGGGCGGTTTTCAAAATGGCCGCCACTCAGCTGTGGGAACGTCCTTTCATATTTTTTGCGGACCCACCATTTTGTTACCTCTAACTTATAAGCACAGTCCAATAAAATATATTTTAATAAAACAGTAATCAGTGTATTATAATTAGGTCATCATATTCATCTCACAAAATGCAGATGTATTTCGTTATTTTTATTTCTTTAGAATTTCTTCCAAATATAATCTTTAGAGCTTTGTCCTCGTCCTTTACGTATTATTTTTGTATTCATTCAGAACTATTGTTTTTTTATATCAATACTAAATTGTACAAAAGAAGAGTGAGTAGATTAAATTTGTTTAGGTTTAGTCACTCCTCATAGTAATCAAAAACTATATATGATAATGCGATGATATATAATTATTATTTTATTAATTTTATTATTTTATTTGTATATTTTTAAGCGATGAGACGAGCAAACCCTTTATATGATATCAACTAGATCTATCCGTAACATAACATAGATATGACTTTTGATAAGATTTTTACACCGCTATACATCATTATCTTCACCGTTCATATCATGAAGACATAAATGATAGGCCTAGTTGAAATATTTAATATTACATACTATGTTCATTATAATTTATATATTTTCTCGTTATTATAGACACAGTCAAAATTTTACTGCCTAAAGATATTTAATCTTTGATCCAAGCTTAGTGTAGAGCTCACTAGTAGATACGCCCCTAAGGTACTTTATTAACTCTTTAATCTCCTCAAAGGATAATATTTGACTTGACTCCGTAGGTACAAGTTGGCTTGCTTCATCTTTATGATATTAGGTTAAGTTCGCTCCAAAAGGATTAAGCCAGTACTTAATTCGACGCTCCCGGGCCGAAATAAATTTAACGTTTTGAGAAGCTTACAAGGAAAAACTTGTGACGTACGTACAGTTAAGCCCTCACGGAATCTCTTAAAAGATCTTAAGCACATCTTGCGGATAAAATGTGTCAGTAAATTTTCAACGAAAATACGGCTCTATAAAATAAATCAATTGAGCTTTCTTTACTGTATGAATCAGATCAATGAAATCTTGCCCATAAAAGTTTTTTTCTTTTACACATATATAAACAACTATCAAAGATATACACATACATTAATATAACACGGATAATACAGATTTTAACAGTTTATATTTTTTAGTAATATATCTCAGGTGGTGACAAATTAACAACCAACAATTTATTTAAAAAAATATGTTTTGTGCTATATCATAATCTTTAGGCGATAAAAAGTTGCAGTTTTTTTATCTACAATGGACTAAATACTTAACCTTTTTTGATATGGTGTTGACACACAATGTAGCTTATTTGTTCAGAATATGTTGACAGCTGGAATACAGCAGTGCTGTAATGGTTGTAGATTTGCAATATGGTGATGGTAGCTAGATAGACGGGTTCGATGGAACACTAGCACCAACCGAAATCCACAACATGTAGTAGGACATCCGTCTTACAAGATAAGAGCTTAATGACTGCACTGTAGTGACCGCTGAAGTTAGAGTAAAAATAACTTCAGTTTTATTTACTAAGCTTATTCTCATTAACAACAAATGTCTGATACACTCGTACGATACTGTCAAGTAATATCTTTCAATATACTTTATAAAATAATTTTGTGATTAAAGCAGTTCATATATCGTTTTCAGTTCAAAATGTTATTAGTATTACATTTCCATCTCTTTGAAATATATATTTTTAAGGACTATTAAACTTAATTATATTTTATGCGATGTCGGGAGAAGAATTGAAGTATCTTAAAGTAAATTTCCCAGCGAAAAAGGAAGACAAATTAAAACTGTTTATATTTTACTTTCATATTAAATATGTTGTGAAATGATGTAAGATATATAGAGGGTAATTGAAACGAATCTCCCGATATTTTATTTTCCGCCTCAATTTTATTTTATTTCGCCAAGCGGAGCGCCTCTAGCTGAATGGAAGGTAATTGTAGGCTGCGCTACGAAGGGTTCACTTCAGGGAATAATTGTACGAATACAGAGGCTCTGGGAGAGCTTAATGGGGGGTTACGTCGACGCTCCGTTGTTTTACTGGGCCTGCGAGTTATGCTTAGGTAATACTGGACGAAGGACGGAAATTATCTCGGGAACGAGTTTCGTAAAAGCGGCGATGGGAACTAATGAGGCGATGGGTCCTCTTTACTTGCTTGCGAATGTACGAAGGGTATAACTTTAATTTTGTTTACGAGATGACGATAATTTTGATGGTTATTTTAAACATTTTATTAAATTATCGTGTTGGGTATTCATTTAAAATTCTTCAATTTCAATAATAGTTATTTTAAATTAAATACTGCTATTTATTAATCAAAAACAATTCCAAACAAAAGTAAAGTAGACTTTTAATTATTATAGTTAAAACTAATCCATTTAATATAAAACGATGACAGTAATAAGGTTACCAGTTAGATAATGGATCTAAGAAAATGTAACTTTAAAAAATTGTAGATCCTAATTACAATGGTTGCATTATGTCTAATTTTTTTTCTGTGCATTAACGCTTCTCTATAGTTAAACCAAGTTAACAAATATTAAAACTGGAACCAAGGTCTGAAGTTTTGCCTTTGAATTTATACAATAGTGAATAAAGGAAAGTCCTTAAAAGAATTATTTAAATTTCAACTTACCCATGTTGATGCATCAGCACTGTTGTATATGAACACAGACTCTGGCTCACTACACATCACTAAATAATTTAAAAATGATGAAAAGCTCGGACACCAGTCCCGGGGCGTTCCACTTTAAAAATGCACTGCACTTGAGTTTTACAGCTGTGCAGGTTGGACGAAAACTTCTAAGATCAGGATAACAGTCTCGTAAAGGAGGTGGTCCTAACATAACACCAGTTGGCGATCATTGGGACACATAAACTAGAGAGTGACTAAAACGTGAACTAAGTAAACTCGCCACTGAAAACTGTTCCCGGGAAAAATAAAAAGTTTTCTTAAGGATGAAACACAGTAAAAAAAAATATTTATAGGTGATTGAACATAATTTTAGTTATATACTGAAAATTATTTGAAAGTGTAAAATTGATACAATATTAATTTTCTTTAATTTGTTAAAACATTTTTGCAGCTCTTATTATCCTATAAAGTATCAAATAGTTTACCTAGTCATATTATACTTTATTAAAAACATACACAATACAATAATAAACATATATGTATAGAAAGGAAACTGATTAAAAAAGTATTTAAGGAGTTAAACGACATACTGTACATTATCATAATTTGTACTAAAAGTTTTAACGAATACCGAAACTAAATATATAAATTGGTTCAATCTGTTTGTGTTATATCTTTAGTTATTAATTTAATTAGCGTCCGGCCATTTTTAATATGGAAGTAATATAAAAGGTTTCCAATTATCTAAATTGTTTTTAATTATTTTTGAATCTCAGATTTAGTTTTTAAGGAATCATGATAAAAATCGAAGGACCTTTTTTTAAAAGGAATCATAAATGAAAATGACACCCTTACCGATGAATTATAAAGAGCATTGAGATAAGTGAACTAATTAAAAAAATTATAATGACAGAAATGACATAAAAAAAAATAACCTTTTAAAGTTTTGCTTCTACAAGGATTATACACGCTTAACCTAAGCTATGGAAATAAACTATAACTACTTGCCTTTGTTTTTGTATATATGGAAATTTTAACAAATAAATGCAAGGAAAAGAACACATATATTCACGAGCTGCCTACCTGTCTGTAACCTCGATTTAATATAGTTCTCACAGCATGCCAAGGGAACGTTCTTGACACCATTTCAATAAATCTTGTACATTTCTCAAACCACTAAATGTATTGGTAGTTTTAAAATTATCTTTGAAGAACTGCTAATTAACTAAATAATAAATTATATAAAAAGGAGTTTATAAACTATATAGTTAAATAAAATGTTATTTCAAAAACATCAATAGAGAATTTAATATTTAACAACAAACTTTGCAATTGTATACAGTTAAAAATTCAAGATTTTTTTATCTGTACCGCCAAGTTATTACTAACTGAAAAGTCCAATTACCCTCGATAAGTTAAAAGTACAGTAAGAAGAGGATTTAAAGAACGTACCGAAACATGATTTTTTGTGAGCAACCGCATGCGGCACCGAAATAATGGCTGCCATCTCATTTCACATAACGACTGTGTAATGCAAATCGAACTGGAAATTGGGTGCACTCATTCGCCGACGTTACATTTGCATAATCAACCCTGGACGCGCACTCGATGCAAATACGAACGTTTGCTTCTCAAATGAATTTTTAGTAACGACACCGTCTTCGAAAATTATGGATGCACCTCTTCCACTGTTATAGTCGGTTAAGTTTTGTGTTCGTCATTTATTTCAATTTAGTTACTTGTGGTAGGTCTTCGTTGCCGGAGACCGCCTACGTATGTACCACCGCAGCGCCTATTTATGCCGCCAAACAGTTATGTGTAAACCTTACTCTGTTTTAATTTGAAGGGTGTTATAGTTAGTGAAATTACTGGGATAACGAGAATTTACACCTTATGTCTCAAAGCGACGAATGCAATGTGGTGCAATGTGTACCATCCTAACTAGCGCCATGTTGTTATGGGCAGGTGTATTACTTACCATTAAATGATCGTCCCGTCTCGTCGCTTTGTAAAATAAAAAAAAGGTGAAATTTTTAATAACTTATAAAAATTTAAACTTAGTAATCAACAGCATTGGGTCCAAGGGTTCAAACTGAACTTGACGGATTCGTTGACAATAGTAGTAAGCGAAATCAAGAACATACTTGCTGGAAGCCATTTTCCTCAAACAACGTACTCGTAAGACTGATACATTACAACCTACTTTCAGCTGTGGACATCTATCGAGTAAAATAATGATAATAATGAAAACGTATTAAGAATTGTCATTACTAAACCCGTGGTACAGAGTATCCATAAAGAAAATTTATAAACGAGTAATACAAAATTGTAAAGAATTCATTTTCACTACTCTCGTGACTACTCTTATATATTTAAATCTTTTAGTAAACCGTTACGAATATTAGTGGTCAGTGTTACATAAAAAAAAAAACAAAATATATTCATGTTTTTGATATTCACATCAAGAAGCCAAAAGATTTAATGAACAACGTGTTAAAATAGAAATAACGTTCAAAGCTAAGATTATTTGTAGTATAATAATCTTTGACAGTCTCTTATATATCTGCTTGACGAAGATACACAATTATTAATTATTATTATTAAATTGATATGTATGTAAATCACTTATTTATTTAATGATTGGTGTCTATTGGTAATAAAATAAATGATTGCAAAATGTATGGAGCTGCGTGTATTAGTTAAAAATGTTTGAGTATTTCATACATTCGACATTTTTGTTAGTAATAAGTAATATGTTAAGTTTATCCTTCAGTACTTTACCGTTTTCGTTTCTATCTCAAATAAGGCTCATACCCATGATATGGTATAAGCAGAAAAGCTCGCAGGCGTCGACAGCCAATGATATACGCTGAGCAAACGCGTGCCGACTCACAACTATTGGTTTGTTGGGTTAATACGTGCTCCAAGGCATAAGATATAAGCGGGGACAAATAAGGACAATCAACAAATGTTACGAAGGTCTTAGTAATGTTTGTCTAGATTTAAGCTTTATGCTTTAAAAAATTATTATAAATGTCTTTCTCTGCTAATAAAACGTTAGTTCTTTAATTTCTCAAAATTTATTATTGATTATTATTGCATTTTTTATATATAATGTTATAAAAACTACTACTACTTTATTGTAACCTTAATAGTCATATGAAGTACAAGTTTTGCGTTAGTATTAACTGAGTGAAAGATAAATTAAGTTAATCCAAAAACGCAGTATTTTAGCTCTTTAAATAGTCAATACTCTGCTTTTGAAACAGACAATAATATTTTTCATTATGTTAAATTTATAAGTGAAACTCGCTTACGCAGCATGATATAAATCCGTGCTTTGTACTCCACGGCCACCTTTTCATACGTGGCTCTTTTACGTAAGCTCTCCTGCTTTACGCTCGGGGAGAATTTATTTCGGACTCCTTAACATGGGTCGATACGTTACTGTAATGATAAAAATAATAAGAATCCCCGATGACTCCAGCAAAAGAACATCGTAAAGAACGACAAAATATTATGCCTTATTTTTTGGAGGAAGACCAAATCCACAAAAGTTTGGTAGTAAAATCGACTGCTAGGATTATTTACAACTTTTAAATCGCTAACGAAAGCAAAGAAGTGTCGTAATGGTGGAAAAAATTACAAACAACTATGTTTTACTGCTCTTTATATCACACGATGAGTACTTTTTTCAATGTAATATAAACAATATAAATATTAAGAATAGACAAAAGATATAACACTTGTAAACTTGTAATATTTATAACAAAAAAGATAAAAAAGTACGTATTTAGATTGAATTTATTTAATCATGTTAGGCGATACATATTAAGCTTTTATTATATATTTTATTGATTATTATTAACAATAACAAAAGTATCAGATGAGATTTTAGATAGAAATAAGCGAAGTGAATAAGTGAATGGATTATTGCGTAAAGTAAGTCTAATACCTACTGTAAGCAGTATTCTATTGAGATGAAATAAGGTTCTTGTCCTGTGCGGGCTGCGTCGCCGACACCAATCTAAATAATTGACGGGTCCGATGTCCGTTACACTCTGCAAGTTTACTCAGAACAAAAACTGAATGGAGATTCACTTTTTAAAATATATTTTTCTTTTAACTTTGTTATAGTAGAAACTACGGGTCATACATTTCTAATATGAAACTAACTTTGCTAATAAAATTATGATATCTTTTTCTGATTATAATATTATTATAACTATTTAATATATTTAATATGATATTATTTAAAAGTATAACAGTAACATTCATTATTTTTTTAGTACTGAGGCAATACCAAAATCGAATTTTAAATACGATATCGTTTGTAAGTAGATTAAACCGAAAATTATTGAATAAAGTGTAAAAATATTCCTACTCCGTACTACTGTATTTAGTACAGCAGTAAAGGGTGGAAGTAAAAAGCAAAATGCCGAAAAAAAAAGTATTATTAGTCTCTTACCGAAATGGAATTGGAACATTCTGTAGAGAAACTTTCAGAGAAAATTCGCTTGCATCTCACTACGCTTTACTTAGCCTGGGCAACCATCATACTTTCACCGCCTTTACGTACACCATTTAAGACAATTTCAGGGAATGGAATAAAATATTATTTCTCGCCCAGTATTTTGCAGTGTTTTCTCTTCGCTTTATTTCTCTCAGAATTCTTCATTGAGAATACAAGTAAAATAACATCTTTATAGTGCTCACGTTAATCAAGGTATACATAAAAGGGATTTAAAATAGATCATATTTTAAGGCAGATGTGTTTTAATTACATAATTCTCAATAATAGTTATATCTCAACTGTAACAAAGGGTGTATTAATGTATAGATAAATGTAGTTATATTCTGTTGTCCGTACAATTTGCTTTTGAATTAGGCCGTTAATAATTCGACATCGCCAAAGCTATTTAGAAGATCGAACTGTCAAACGTCGGTTTTATGAAGATTTTATACATTTTATATTTTCTTTGACGACGCCGCCGAGGCGGAAAGGTTAGGGCGATCAATGCCACGGGCGGCGGATGGGCAGGCTTCATTGTAAAGCTATCCTGAGGGAAAAGTTACGAGCATGACAGGTGTGATGCCGAATTAACTTCTTATATAAACTCGCTTTTTATACAACACCGACAAGTTAATGAGGGCGGGAGATGTTCGTAATGAAACAACGAAATAGAGCTAGGTAGCTCGTTCACTGCCCAGGTTAATTAAGAACTTTTCGTGTACTTGTGATTTAGTTTCTAATCTAACCTAACCTTTTACGGACTGTTATCCACGTCTTATTAATCAACCTGCACATATTAAAGCACCACAACGTCGTTTTTGTACCTGTAACAAAAAAATTATATCATAAAGTATCAGATTTAAAAATCAAGATGGGATTATAACGATCTAACAAGTAAGAAAAACATACCGAAATCTCACTCGATTATTCGAATGAAATCGTTTACATTTCAGTTATCTGATCAACGGACATTGAACTCGTGTTTCGGAGCGATTCGTTGAAATTAAACAGAATGACAGAAATGTTGTAGTATGTAGTGAAATCGAGTAAAGATGCTGATGAAATTCACAGTCGCTTGAGAGCCACACAGTGCTTTATTAAATCAAGGAATGAAGCGGATCGTCTGCAGCCAGTGACCTCGCCGCTCAACTTGTAACTCCCGAAACGTATTGCGGTTGCAGCGACAGATAATTGACAGTGCCCTTACACACAAACACACGAACACACGCTCAGACGAAACACATATGCACATTAGGTAAAAATATAACAAAGGAAAGTTTACATCAAAGAAATTCAAGGCGGGCTCATGTTATATTACTAGTTATGCATAGAATATATTGAAGATGAACAAAATGCTGTTTACTCTCATATCATAACTTGAATGTTATCCAAAAGGCTTAAACTTTTTACATAAAACCTATCAAAATTATATCTTTAAATGATGAATAAAGTATGTAGTGTTTATAAATATTTTAGTTATATTTACAACATCGTCTATGGGCTGATTATTAAAAGTATCAATTTTTATATGTACGCTTACTTATGCATGCTTTTCCCATTTGATTTATGTCTTCTATTTAAAATAAATCCATTCAGAGTTAAAGTTACAGATGAAAAAAAATTGCACAAATGTTTTTTTCTGTGTATGTACATTAAGCACAAGAATATGGTAATATTTATTGCTTAGAATTCATGTAAAGGTAACTTTGTAAGATCTACGAGTAACATTACCAGCGTTAAGCACCCAGTCCGCTCCCCAACGTATATAAGTTCAGCAGTCGTCTAGACTCCGCAAATACACTTTCATCTCGTTCCCCGCTAATGTTGCTCGCGTTATTGTTTTTCAAATGATCTACGGACAATTTACGGTCTTTTTTTATTGGTAACACGGTGTGTATCGATTTTCCAGTGGCCCCATGAGGCCGTTGGAACGGAGCATCGTAAAAATTAATTGAACCGCGCGGATGTCATCGTTTCTATAAAATAACAATCCACGGAGGCGCCAGATGCAAGCTTTATTGTGTACGGGCAAATTGAAGCCGTCAGGTTTCGGCACAATTGTTGCCATGTTATTGTTTTTATATTATGAACAGTAACGTGTCCTTATACTCGCGAAATATAGCCCCGGTCTAATATTTTTTTTATATAATTAACCGACGCGACGAGCACGATTTTGACAGTGCTAAGTTATACATGTGCACGTATGTAATATGGAGCTAGTTGAGATAGCATACTGTATCACATTGCGCTACTGGATTTTTAAATCGGAGTACACAAAAATTTTTAACAGTTGCATGATAGCTGAATTTCATACAAAATTCTAAAACACAAATAAGCTATAATTTTTTTTTACATATATGTCATTTAGCTTAAAAAATTAACAACTTCTTATTTTCAATTAAAGATTGTTTATATTTATATGCATAAAGTCAGAAAAAATATAACAACCGTCTTTTAAACGTTTGTACTATAAAATGTTAGATAAAATAAGTAGATAAACTAAAATTATTATCATTTCCATTTGCGCTTAACAATTGCCCCTAGGGCATGAAATAACTTTACCCAAATGTAATATAAAGTTAAATGTTTAATTTATAAGTAGACGCTTACCTGCCGGGACGGTGCTTAATCTGCACTTAAGTACATTTTATCACATAGAGTATATAAGAACATAATAAAAGTTTGCTTAAAGCTTTAATTTAACATGAACAAAAAATACGTTTAACGGTTTAAAATTTTAAATGATATCAATACTAGTAAACAATTAAATTCCTGATGAACGACGAGTTAAGAACAATTTTCTTCTTAAACAAATTAAGCTAGTTACAGTTACATCTACTGATGATAACATTATCTCAAACAGAATCTAATACAAAAAAAAAGATAAATTATTCATAGAAGGGTGTAGTACTGTATTTACGCGGGTAATGTAAAGTATATAATGAAATATTTTATAATCGTTAAATATTAACTATTTTTAATAATACATTATGGTTATTATTAAAAAAATTCTCTTTCCTCTTTATAAATGAATCTAATCCCAAATTATTTACATCACAAATATACAACAATAAACTAAAAAATATAAGAATTAATGTTAAAAATATAAGTATCAAAATATTTTATTATTAGTAATGTTACAGGAATTACTTAATTTTGTTTAATTAATAAAAATTCGTTTAGATTTTTTTAATATTAACTATGTTCATAAAACAATACATATATCATTGGTATCATAAATGATATTTATGATCTATTTCAGGATATAGACTTTCCCCAAATGATAGAGAAAGAGACAATAATAAGCTAAGTAAATATTTTATTATTAAAATATAACTTTCAGAATTATGTGAAACAAAAATCAGTAAATATGTAACACGAGAATACTGAAACATGATTCATTCTAAGTTTACCTGAAGTCTTTTTTATTGTAATGTAATTTAATCACTTCTCAGAGTTCAGGACTAATATAAGGTATGTAACTTTTACTACTGTAAAAACAATTACTATTGTTCACAATAACTAATACTATGATATTAATTGGAAATTGATTTCATATTAATATTTCCTGTCAATAACATAAAAATACACTGAAAAAATTTTGAATAATATTTAGGTATCGCTTTTTGGCGGTACCTGGTGGTATTTCAAAATATGAATCGATAATAAAAGTTAAAAAACAAATGTAAAGAAAAAATAATTTACAATATAATAGATATTATTTTTAGGATGACGTCAACGCTACGGCTATGGATAAATCGCTGTCAGTAGCGCCGCACATTCCTAATAAAACTGACTTGTGGCATACTCATCGATATTGTGTAACTATTGAGTTTTGAAAACTTTAGAAAATGTAGAAATTATCAAACTTTCATTTAAATCACTACACCGTTATATTTAACCTCTTTTGATACGAAATATACGACAGATAGTGCGTCCGTTTTGTTGCAACAAAGTATTCTTTGATTGGAGGAACACAGAGCGGGAGGATACGCAATCAGACGGTTCTATTTCCATCTCCGCATCACAAGTATATTAGCCGTTTCGATGGACACCAACAGGTTTAATCTCTTTATATTTTTACGAAACAGTTGTATAGATTGAGATATTAAAGATTTTAATTAAAAACGCGAACTTATCGGAATCATGCGCCGTCTTAATACGCCTTTTCCGTAATAAGCGTAGGCTTAAAGCAACATTGTAGTATCGGATACATTGAATCGAGAACATAATTTATACGAATCGATATGGTTTGCTCAATGGTATGTTTTTATATTTCACAGTTATATACCGTTATACTTGGAGAGATGTACATTTGATCATACTACCTTAACAGAAAAAGAAAACGAAATTAAACGTTTATTTTATCTTTAACTATATACAAAAAATTGTATACTATTATTATAGAAATAAAGTTCTACAAACCATGTATGTGTGAAACATATTTAAGATCAGTCAAAGTTGCAATTTTTTTTTTATTAAGGAAATTTTAGTTTTAAAACATTTAGAAATGCACAAGTCTAATCTTTCATTATAGCGACATTAAAAAGGTTATCAGTTTTATAACAATGATATTGCATCAGCTTTTTATCTATGAATAATGCAGTGAAAATGGAGTATTTATCAGAGGATATAACTTCATTATCTACTTATTGCATTTATAAACATGAGACTGTAACCTTTAAGATCCTTCATAAGTAAAGCCGAATAAAATAAATATATTTATTGCTGAAGTTAGTTACCGTTTTAACTTCTTTTCAATTCACTATATAATGA
This sequence comes from Ornithoptera priamus, assembly GCA_029034505.1. Classification (NCBI taxonomy): domain Eukaryota; kingdom Metazoa; phylum Arthropoda; class Insecta; order Lepidoptera; family Papilionidae; genus Ornithoptera; species Ornithoptera priamus. The sequence continues at coordinate 4,564,343 of JARDWD010000331.1, forward strand.
TGATGAAATTAGTTTAGAACTTTTATAAAGTAATGAGAATAAGAATTATATAATAAAGTATTATATTAAACTCTTCTAATAAAAGTAAATAGGTAATAAAGGTTTAAAAAAAAAAGAAAATGTTGATGCATGCAAATTGTTGATGATGCACTTAATATAATGATGATTCAGGAAAATCTAAATCAAACAATATCTACAGTGTAATAACTTTTTAAAATTCCAATAGGTGTAGTATGTGGGTAATAAATGGTTATAACACATATTTTTAAATGCAAAATAACCTTCATCTTCAGGATACATAGAATGCAGTGATGGTCTCGAATTTAAATAAATTCCTTCATCGCACGAGCGTTTGAATAACCGTACAACACCTTCATACCTCGCCCCACCTGCATTTGCTTCGGAACTTGGAATAAACATATATTAATAATAAACTCCAACAATATATTTTCTTATTTAATGCCATCACCTCAGTAAAAACTCAAATATTTCCGTTTTGGAAGATATTCACATCATGTACTTAACATTTATGTAGCTTGTATGTTAATTTTATCCATCGTGGTTCGACGTAGATGGGATTAAGGTAGTTTTCTCGAGATGTCTGTGTTAATATAAAACTATTTATTTGCGATCAGACTCATTAAAAGCATGAAGTTTTATGTGAAAAAAAAGCATTTCATTGAATAATCTGAAAGATTAGATATTTTCTACAGAAGTGGTAAATATTTAAAAGCGTTAATATTTTCAATGCTTTGTATTTTTCTACCTTTAAACAAAGTTTAAACAATGGAATATACAATGTTACAATTTGCTTTGGGTACTACATGTGACGCATTTCCTTATCTTCCGGTATTACTGGTATAGAGGTTCAGTTCCAATATTATGGCGGAAGCGAGGAGATAGCTACCGACAGACTGTTCGCAATAACAATAATGCGGGAACCGAGCTGGGCGACCTGCCAGAGCTATCGATCCAGCAAAATGACGGAACCAGAAAAACTAGACCTCCGAAATCATCCACTCACTTCCACATTCACCTACTATTTAGATAAAGAGAGGGGTACGACATGTCAACGATATTTGGTTTCGCAAATATATCCAAGTAGGTCAGAGGGAAAATTTACAAACACTACTCCCTGAGAATGTGGATTTTTTTTTTAAATAAAACGGAAAATACTTTCCGGGTCAATGCAAATAAGGTTATTTATCTCGAGGAAGGAGGCTGAAGAATACAAAAGGTGGCTTTATTTGGATAAAAGGAAACGCGGAGTCAGATCAGACATTTGTTATAAAAAATGAAAGTGTTTTTTTAAGACTTTTCATGTTTTATAAATTAAATCGTGTGTTCATATGATTATTAATTTATGATCTATACAACGTTGTTACATCAAAGCACCTATCATGATTTAACAACGTTATACATAAACTATGACATATATAAATTTAAAAGCAAAAAGTAATACACTTCAAACTCACGCGGAGAGTTTTTATAACGCCATAAATAATAATTAGGCAAATGGGAGAGATTTTTTGTCACTATTTCGTCTGTATTAAACTACACCTGTTGTAAATTGGAAATTATTGTCAGCTGATCAATAACATCCATAACTTTAGTATGCGAGCAGCGATAGCAATTTCAGCCTTGAAATTCTTCATAAATATAACAATCTAACTCATTGAAATAAGAGAAGCTATAAGTTCGAGATTTATTATTATTTTTCATGTTTCAAGTATTCCGTTCTTACTACGTCAAGTTTTTGAGATAAGAACACAAAGTCAGTCTTTTGAAATATCCAATGAAAGTAGACTTTTTCAAGTTGATTACTCATTTGCCTTTTAAAAAAGTTTAAGTAGATTCAGAGGTACAAGTAAACTTCGGTAGAAATTTTAAAGTATTATGAAGGGATACCGTGAGACGATTAGGGGCTCTTTAGATTAAATATGTAAACGATTTTCGACTCTGGTACTGATTGTATAGAAATTGTAGGCACTTGAACTCTTTGAACGAGTGTTCAAACTGGTTTCCCAATTCCGATTTAAAGTAAAACAGTTTCACTGTTAATATTTAAAAGCAAAAATGTACAACATAGACGAGTTGTATAAGCGGAAGTCGAGCATTTAATATTTTGTTATAAACCAGTGTCGTGTAACACACACATTAGATGTATAAATAACTAATTAGGAAAAGTTTAGCTAGTTATACTACGATTTTCATTAATGTTGAAATTTCACTTTGAATTGTCACCGACACGTTTTTTCGTGTTAGTCGCACTTAAATTAAGTTGACAAAATGTAACTGATTGCTGTAAAGTTTTATAACGCTACTTTGTTTATCTTTTTAATAATTTACTTTCTAAACAACGATGTATTATATTACTTACACTATTCTCTTGTATAAGCATAAAATATGTTTAATATACTGTGTAAAAGATTTACAGATGATCATTTAACTTGAACTAAAAAATATATGAAACAAAAGCGTGTATTACAGTAACTTTAATATTTTCATAGCTTACTTTAATTTCTCTAAAGAAACTTAGAAATTTTACTACAGTTATATGCTAAAGTATTTTAATATAATACAGATCAATTTATTTGTTGGTAATTGTTCATTATGATGGTAATTTATATAAAAAAGAGGTTTTTAAAATTAAACTGACTATATTTAAAGTTATGCAAAGCTCAAGTGAAAGTTATCTGTAATATGATTTAACCATGTCAATAAATAATACGATAAACGTTTTTAAACGTACAGTAGTAACTTATTTAACATTCATTACACTTGATGGGCCTATGTATTGCGTAATTAGTGTTTAGATGAAAACTTTACGTGGATGTAGGCATCATTTCTTTCGCTTCAGTGTCCGACGGCACGCCACGTCGCGTGATCCGATCCCGCCCCGCTCGTTTCACCTCCTATCCTAGAAATAACTACAAATAACATGGTAACAAACGTAAAACAACACACAGGGAACGATGAACGTTTGCGAATTGAGGTTAGTAACTACCTCACTAATTGACTTTGGCAATCAGCTCGGGAAATAGTGAACGCTTTTACTTAGACGCTTTTGATTTGAGGAGCCCGACGAATGTTTTGAAGTTTAATGTTATATGTACTCATTATTTATATATTATATTAAACCGGTGCATAGACAGTATAATTCTTGTAGCACAATGTACATATAAAAACACAAAGAAAAATAAAAATATATAAGCAGTACAAAAGATAGTATGGTTTAGTTTCTGATTTTCGTTCTCACTAAAAAGCTTTTATAAAACAGTTAACCCAATAGACGGGAAGATTTCAAATTAAAGCATTAGAAGTATATATAATTGTATACAATTAAAACTTAACTTAGTACTTAACTTACGATCTAATACAATAACCTAAAGGCATTGTTTTAGCAATACTTCTCTTAAAAATACATAGTAAATAATTTAATTGTTCTTTTATACTTTTGGATAAATGTAATTCCAGTAATAAAGTACAGCAGAGCATTAAATTAAAAGAAAGTAAAATAATAACATAAATAAAAGAATTATAATTATAATATGTACAGCATTTTTTTTTTATAATATTAATTATAACCATAACATTAATCCATTATTATTAAATATTATATACATACATGATATATGATGATTGAAGGTGTCGGTTTTGGAAAATATAACGTCACCACTGGTTAATTATTTGAAATTTTATATGAATAACATTTAATTATTTCACATCCTCCAAAGAAATATCACATTTGTTAACATACAAGTTATCTGCTGAACAAATATATCAAACATCTCTTGTCACAATCACATCTCATCTAATCGATATTCAATGCCGTTCACGACACGCGGTTGTTCAAATGTCGTATATGTATTAACATATATATAATTATTGAACAGATTAAAACATATTTCTATCAGCTACAAGGATCACTAAATTAAATCCATAATAGCAAAATTATACAAGAAAAAAATTTAATAATTTAACTATTGCAAATTAAATCTTATGAAATTATCAAATTTCTAGAGATATATTTATTAACATAGTGAAAAAAACTATTATCTATTGTATGAGGATTGTAATTTATTACATATAAACAAACACTTTACTATTATTTTTAGTAACTATATATTTTTATATATTAAACGTTAGCTGATAAATTATTTACTTCCTAATCAATTTGATTTCAAAGGAGTATATATTTCTGGAAGAATAATCCTTTCTGAAATATAATATTAAAAAAGTATATCAGTTGTCCTTTATTACGATAAATATTGTCAATTAATTATAATTATAAATACCATATTTTAATAAATATTGTTTTTGATCCACCCACGATACACTTATTAGTATATCGTGGGTGGTAAGAAATAATTTCGTAGAGACATGTTACGCAACGCAGCGCCCATTATATACCCAAATTGAATATTTCTAAGATTTTAATATCTGTATATACCTAAAAAGCGAAAAATAAACAGTATCAAAATTGCCTACGTTGTCAGTATAAGGTAATACTGCCCAGATATTATTAATAAATGTAGCTAAATTACAGCTGTAGTTATAACAAAGTCGATATGTGTAAGATATATATATATGAATGTTTATTTATTGGGTTTGATATTTTTTCTTTCACTACTACTTTGTGTACTGTACGTGATTGGTTTGAATTAGTCAGAAGGCCGACATTATAAATAATAAAGCAATTTTAAACCATGGACAGCCGTTAAGCGCGACTTGTTCTTATCTATTACGTATGTCCATATTGTCTAATTCAATAGGTGTGCGTCTGTTCCGGGAGTGGAAAGATCATTGGTTTCGACGGACATTTTTAATTTATTTACGATGCTATCGCTCTATGTGACTTGAATTTAACGCACGTACTTGAAAAATTATTTTAAGAAGAGCCTATCGAATTCTTATATCTGTACGTCATCTTTATAACTTCGATTATTGATGCTGAAACAACATACTATGCTTGGGATAGAAGGTACGATTACATATAGAGGTTTACTACTACATAGTTGAAAATCTATGTATCATAAACGTTAGTGAATTATGAAACACTTATTATGACGTGATTTTAAATTAATAAATAAAAAATTAACAGAATATTAAAGTAATCTAACAATATAAAAAATTTTGATAGAATATATCTGTATTCCTACCGCTATAAAGCAAAAATCAGCAATAAAATTTAATCACGGAAAGTCTTTCAAGATTTTAAGTTGTTAGCTATGTAAGCTGAAATCGAAATGCAATTTTAACTATAATTAATACACGTTATATATCACACTGAAAAGTATACTACATTTTGTAGAATTATAATTTGCTTGTAAATAAATTTAATTGAAATGTTATACAATATCACTAAAGCGTCAAATAGCAATAAAATTAAAGTCTCTTACCAATATTTTATTTAATATAACTAAATATAACCTCACAAATAGTATAAAATATTCAAAGAAAACTTAATGAATTACACATAATCACATTTCTACATCACTTTAACCTTACTGCGTGAACTAAAAATCTTAACTAAATAGTTTTGCACCGAAATTATTTGGACACCTTTACAGAGCATTAGCACAGCGCAATGTGTCCTATTGTTTATTTATTGCCTTGTAAACGACTCACCCTTGGACATTGTTCTTTAACCCTTTGAGTTTTTACGCGACCTTTTTGCTCTAATTTTTTTCGCGACCGCAGTTACAAAATAATGCAACGATCGCCGACTTACGAAGTAGAAAAAAGTAAACACTTTATGAAGAACTAACGGTCGTCATTGTCCGGTTAAAAAATGTTTGTACTTAAGCGAGAGCATGACTTTAGCCGCCAAATATTTTTCTTATTACTCTTGCGTTAAAAATGTAATTTTTTATTACATTTATGTTAGTAAAATATAGAGAAATTAAAATAATATACATTTTTATACACATTTTCACACTGTTATCAGTGTTCGCGAAAAATTAGTTTTCGTTATTTTGTTTTAATACTAGATATAAATCACGCACATACCTTCTTTTACCGACGGCACTTTTTTTTAAAACAAATTCATTGAAAGTACTGAGATAAAGATGATAAATACATATCAGTTATTTAATTTCGTTAATGAATTGTCTAAAAATAAGTGTAGCATATAGAATATGCAACAACCCGATAAATATTTTCTTAAATTAATATTATATAAGAAACGAAAACAAACCATTGTATCGCATATGTGAATATCGGTGCTTAACAAGACACTGGTTAATTTTTTTTCACAAAAACCTAACTGATTATTTTATTCTACGCTGGACTAATATATTAGAAAAAAAACTTTATAGAGAAAATCTGTACGTACTATACTATATATATAGCGTATATTTGAGAAGAGAGAACTTTCAATGTGTGCGTGTTACGAAATAGTAATGCCATTCGATACTAGATGGCAGTGTCTTTAAACATTTCGACAACGTTGTTGGTAAAATCAAATTTAAAAATATATATTTTAAGATAACTAGGCTAAAAACATCGATGTAATATTATTGTACTAGGTCTCAAAAACGTTTGTAAGTGTATAAGAAATATTTAAAAATATTGAATATTATTATTCAGAACAGCGCTGTAATAGAACGGAAAATTGGGAAACTAACTTCGCTTTTATGATACAAAAGTTTTTACGATTTCTGGTATATGGCAATATATGGTCTACACACTTCGATACATGGTATATTTTGGAAAATTGCCATGCTTATACCAAAAATGTTCATGTAATTATTTCTTTTAAAAATTATTATCAAATATATTGAAATGGAAATATATAAAGTTTTATCAATGAGTAGAACGCCATAAATGTATATATAAGTATTTATTCATCTGAAATAACAATTAAGATATATGGTATGTTCTCAAAATTGATCTTGGAGATAAATTCCAGAAGATTTGCTCTTGGTAAACGCTGCAAGAAATGGTTTAATGACATGCAGTATATGAGTGGAAAAGAATGGCTGATCCCCGAAAGTTTTCTGAATCCTTTTGCTAGAACGAAGTTTGAAGAAGTCACCAAATAAGGATAATGATATGCATCGATTAATCTCATTGCAGTATCCAAATACCTCTATTGTTTTCAATGAAGAAAAAAGTTTTTTTTTGTGATACAGTGATGAGACGAGGAGAATGTTTGCCAAAAGGCCCCTTGTATGCTGACTCTTAACAACGTTAGTTGGTTTAGATATTATTCGCTGATCCATATTATGCTCTTTTCTATGAGACTAAAGATCAAGACTCGTTACCCCTATAATTTCACTAACAACATCTCTTTCAAACTGGAATGTAGTAATGTTTACTATACTTGACCAGATGGAAGCCAAACCTGATAAACGACAGCCCCTGATGCTGGTGAAGGTCGTTGGAAGCTGCTGGATGCCAGCAGCGCAGCACCGATCGATGTGGAAATCTTTGGGGAAGGCCTATGTGCAGCAGTGGACGTCTACCGGCTGATGATGAGGATGATTACCAGACGGTGTCTGGCGATAAAGAACAACCACCAGCAAAATATTTAGCAAACTAGAATGAAAATGTGTTTAGCTTAATGGTAGTATTATTGCCTAAACATTCTTGTACAATTGCCGTGCGTTGGTGGCCTTGTCGTGACGGAAGTTCTCCGTGGCCATATCCTGTATAACCACAGGATTTTATACGGTAAACCGATATCCATTTCTGGAGGATTAAAATGTTTGTTCTCTTTATTATAAGCGATCGAGTTATGGTAAACGAAGCTCAAAATAATATTCGCAGAATGCTGGTAGGTTATGTTATCTTGGCTCCCATGGACGAACTAACGAATTTGTGACTGTGTGCGAATATATTTAGATGTTTCTGGCGTAAGGCGAGAAGGACCGAGAAGGAAGGCGAGGAGGATATGAAAATATTAGAATGTATGTTTTTTTTTGTAATAAATATCGCAATGATATGAAAAAGTAATAGCATCACAGATCTATTGAAAATGTCAAGGCAAGTTTGTCTTGGAATGTGTTAAATTATAAATGAGAACTATAATTTCAGATAAAGATGTTTTAACAAATTTTAGACTGTACTCGTATTGTTATTTGGTTAAATAAACCAGACATTAGAAGAAAAATCAGATTACAGTGAATCTCGAAACAATTTCTAATTTAATGTAGCCAATATGAAAAGAAAAAAAAACACAAAGTTAAAGAACTCATTAAAATTATTCTTGAACTAGTCTTTTTCTCTTTTAATTTCCAAAAGTCTCTTATCGTCGTGTAAAAAGAATTAAAGTCTCTCAAGCTGCAAATTGTCTAGAAAAGTACCACTGCAGTGTTTATTTTAAGAACAAAATCAGTAAAATTACTGGATAAACAAGACTTTCAGCTTTTGTATTAATCGTAGTATACACGGTGAGGTGTTTCATGGCAAATTCAAGTTTGAAGTGACTTGTTTAAGTCAGTGCGTATCAAGTACCATTATGTTAAAGTTCTGCTTATCTCGTCAAACATCTAAATTACCGAAAAACAAGTTATACGTAAAAAAATATATTATGTAATTCTCAAATCAGACGAAGACAATATATTTTAAAACAATATTTCATCGTTGATAAAAAAAGATAGCTTTTTTTTCTAATTAGTATGGGGTTTAAAAGAAAACTGTATTCTGATAAGAATGAAGGCAAGAAAAATTTAAATTTAGCAACTCTATCGAAAATATTTGAAAGGATTGCATATTTGCTAAGAATAAAAGTCCTGTAAAATAATATGTATGTTCACAATATGTGTAAATATAAATATTTATATTTACAATCGTCGCAAGAGTAAGCATGATTATCCTGAAATATTTTCACCATGTCTTTTTCTTAATACTTTTATTTTTTATTTTTCTTAAAACACGTGAACACTTTAAAGGACCGATATAGGATTCATCTCAACAGCCAAAACAATAGAAGAAAATTCAAGATGACTGTCCATTTGTGGTGACGACAATCGATTTTATTTCATATATGAATTTAACTCATAGTAACAGTTATTAACCCCTAGTTAAGGTATATACTTAATAAATGATTTTAGGATATAACAAATATAATACGGAGTTTCTTAAAACCTATCAATTCATAACTAAAATTTTGAAGGACTGAAGACTTTAAGCACGACAGACTCCATTGTCTAAATTTTGATAATGTTGGGGAATTCAGGTTATGCAATATAAAGCGTCTACTGTTGTAGGATAACTACATTGCTGTTAATCCTGCAAATACAGGTAATTTATTACTCGATTACGAATAACATTAGTATATAAATAAAAAGAAAATTTTAAATGCTCCACTATATTTTCTATTTATACGAGTTATATACTATATACACGACTCTATCTGAGTTTACACATTATTTTCGCTTAAGCATTTTTCAGATTTTACATTTTACTCTTTATTCACATATTATGCTTAAACATATCAAAATTAAAAAAAATCATTATTACTTTCGAGGCTATAACATGCAGCATATAGGCTGCAACAATGCATAATCTCATTACTTTTTAAAAGTGCATATGACGTCATTATGTTTCACCACGACTATTCGCATAGCTTCTGATATTACGAATTATAAAATAAAATAAAATGAGGTAGGGGATAAACAGAACACCTACAATCTCACCATATATAATAAGAGTAATTCTCTAATTTGAAACAGTGCTACAAAGGCATTCTATTAAGACTGTAAAGTCTACACTCTGAAAACTCCCAATTCAAACTATGTTACTCTTTTTCAGATACCGTCTGTTTATAAGTATGACTGAACACTCGCACACAGAGAAGTTGATAACAAGTGAGCATTTGTAGTATAGTTGCTGGATTTTTATCTCAGCATCAAAGTAGGCCTACTTCAGCTAAACTACACCGGTGTATCCTGACACCACGACCGATGTAATTCATGTTGAAATAACAGAAAATAAAAGATACTATTCTTAATTTTTTTTATGAGATAAAACTCCGGATGTATGTTAATTAAATAACTTTACTACTACTCATTGAACCAATATTACATTCTGAAACAAAATTCTAAGATCCGCTAAAATATTTCTTTTCTAAAGAGTATTTCAAAAGCAATTTAAAAGTATGTCTTTATAAAATATTAATAATTAATGAAAATTATTATTAGCCACCATTTGTAACTTAAATCATTTAATAATAAATATCTCTTAGATATATTTTTATAGATATATTTAAGAAAAATTAAAGAGATGAAGAAAACTCTTGATAACAAGAGTTTAGAGAATTCTTTGTAATAGATAACTTTTCATAATATTTGTTTAGTGTAGTACTATTCTTATCTTTAAAATTTAAATGTTTTTATAAAACATTTTTTATATACGTTTCAATTCAACTCCCATAGGAAATCTTATGAAAAACTTTAAATTGTGCTAATTATAAAATAACTTAAAATTTAAAAATATCTGACCATGATGAATATCTAGTTTGTCTAATAATTATTATACTTCACCGTAGTTAATTTAGACCTTATTTATGGGCCTCGACAATATAAGTAATATAACTAGTAAACGTTTGAAAAATAGTTAAATTGTTGTTAGTATTTAGATTATATAACGAAGACATTTAACTGCATGCGAGCCCATATTTGAATCTTTTTTATTATGATAAATCAAAGCTATACATGTTACCAAAATATTTTGAGAACGGTTTAACCTTAAGTAAAGTAAAGAATTACTTTGGTGATGATTAATTTATTTTAATAAACATTTACCTAAATAGACCTTAAATAATAATATATGTTAATAGGTGATTACACCTAAAATTATATTTTAAACGTGTGTATAATAATTTGTTTCTTAATAGTTCTACTCAATATTTTTTACTATCTCTTTATCTAGGCAATCTAATTTTGCTGAACATAAATTTTTCAATTTTATAATTGTAATACACACCTGATAACCAATTACTTTAAAAACATATATTTTCTTCGTAAACTGAGTAACCAAAAATTATGTGCGATATATTTCATGATCTGTATACATTTCATTATACTTTTATTAATTCTTGATTTGTAATTTTTATAAAAAAATGTAGCTACTACTTGTATCAGTCGCCATCATTGTACTAAAAGTCCGACTAACAAGCCCCACCCATTCCATCATGGTGGTAACTTTACCTCTTTGACGACAAGCAACCTGGCCCGCCGAACGGACATCTTTTTATTTCCTACTGAAAGAGATATCTATATATAAAATACGTGCAGCAAACCGTGATAAGAGACGAGTGCGAGAGAGATAGCTACATTTTAGAATGCAGTTTTCGATACCCAACCATAGCAGTGGTAATATTTTTATGCACTGTAAATGCAACCTTAACATCAATGAGTTATAGTTGTTTTTAAATTGAACTACTATACTAAATCATAGGTCTCATGCTGCATAAGGTCGAAATGAAAGGTAAATATAAACCTACATGTATTCTTAGCTAACAAGTTTCAGAAAACGAATATTAGATGGCGCTGCATGTTTTTAGTTTCATAAAACATGTTTGTTTACATTCAAAGTTATTTCAAAGAATATAATAAAAACTGTTTAATTAGAATAATTTAGCTTTCACTGATAACCTATTTACAGTATATACCAATATGCTGAAATAATGAAGAAACCATATATTAAGTAATAAATTTCTCTTTCCATGTATAACTAACTGGCATGATATATATATTTTAAGGAAAATGTTTAATTATTATATGTCATGATTATATTATATTTTTTGAGATAGTCCTGCAACTATAATTTCAATATATTATTAGAAATTTCTTGTGTTACACACAATATTTTTTAGTACAGTCGTCTCTAGAATAAAACTTCAACATGAAGTTTTTTTCAAAAAATATGTCTTGTTTTTCTTATGGATAGTAAAAATATTAGGAAAGAGTCATCATAATCATGTTTGTATCACTTTATGTTCTTTGATCAATTGTAGCAAAAAATTGCAGAATATTATTTGTATTATATAACAAATTACAATTTGAGAAAAACAATTCAACTTTCTAGCCAATCATGGTGATCAAAAATTAAACATCGATGAACTGTGCACTAAGTTTCTGTATGAAATTACAGATTTATGTTTTAGAAACAAGTGTACAACAAACTTTAAACATTAGCCAGAGGAAAATAATATAGTAAATGTTAATATCTAGAATAGAAAAACCTTAATCTTCCATGATTTTATCGTATATTTTATACAGATGCATTTTATTAAAAGCTAAGAAGCTAAAACTTTCATCTCAATAAAAAATATATTTATAATTTGATTTAGAAGATCCCGTTGAATAAAATCAGACCTGAAACGTTGGTTACATTGTAATCTTCAAAGTTTTGAGTCTCTTCTGTATTTGGTTAGAATATTCAAACCATTATTATCATTGCATGTGGTAGGTTTCCACGATTATATTACTTTCATTTTCTATGGCACAAATTGAAAGGCAAATTATAATATCGTTCTTAAGAACACGCGCTACATGAAGAATGAAATGCTGTACTCACTGTTGTTATTATGAAACGTCAACTGGCAACACAGAAGCTCACGAGCGCGCCGCGGCGCCGTGCGTCGTCTTTCGCGCCACAACGCCAACAAACGGGCGTTTTCACACAGAAAAACACAAGGTAAAGCACAAAAAACACCGTCACATTTCGGTAAAAGTACGGAGCGAGCCCGAGATGTGTCGTCCGTGGCCGCGTTCGCATCTAAACGGCCCGAGTTTTATGTTAGATTACAGACGTAACTTTTATAGATCCTCGGTGCTATATAACGCGGTGGGCGTGTTCGGGCAACATTGGCCCTTGTGCTGCTGATTTAAGGACTATAGTGGATCGAGTTGGCCATTGCACGGGTGTCATTAAATGTCGCGCGACGAGGGACGAGGGGGTAGGAGGTGTGTGGGTAAAGTTTTGGATATTGATTGAATATGAGAAGGATTAGTTTCTAATGATCTCCATTGAGTTGAACGCCGTTAACAAAAAGCACAAAACTACGTACTTATTGACTATTTTTGAAAACTTACACATTAGTCTATTATATAATGAAAAATATAAAAAACTGAAATACATACAATTTTAAAGAAAATAGTGCTATTATAACTCTGATGGAATCTAAAATAAAAGAAAACATATTTACAGAATCTTCAAGTTGTATAATATTATTTATAATTACAAAGGCCTTATAAATATTATCTTAATTTTGAATAAATTTTCGTAATAAAGCAGTCTTTTAAATTACATAAACATTTCCAATTCTTTTAGGCGTTATAATATGAACACAAAATCATTCATCAATTTAGAAATATCTTATAATTGAAGCTACCCTTACTACCCATGATATTCACATGATATCAAATATAAAATAGGCCACATGTGGTAAGACGCACTCGCCTAGAATATACTAGCATTCAAAGGTTAACAAAAAAAAAAATCAATGCTATTATAACAGCAGATTCACCATATGAAAGCAGTCGCTTGCCGGAAGACGAATTAATGCACGCTTGGCACCGGAAATGAATTAAACATCTCCGAGTAACAAAGCTAGCGGTTAGCCGTTATATATAGTATGTAATGTTACAAATTGCAAAGCTTCCTTAACTTACCTATTATTGTGACCATGTAGTGTATGTATCTTTTGTGTGTGTTCCATCTACACCTAGTGAAACAAATCAGTTTTCGGTTGTATTGTGAATTTAAGTATTACCTTTTACACGTAGTAATATCTTTAGTTGATTTATAATTATTGTTTGTTCCCAAAGAAATCCTGGTTCTATAGTGTCAGGAGCAAGTAACGTCTTTTCGTTCCGTAACTTAAAAAAAGGTGACTATTATATGGGATACGAATATGTAGTCGTGACAGGTAAAAAAAACTTATTTAGATAAGCCGGCACCTTACCAGTATTTATGAACATAATTTTAATTTATTTATTATACAAGCATTCGTGTTGATACAAAAAATGGTTTCAGGCATGAAGTACGATTAACGATTCGGTAGAAATAAAGAAAAGTTAAGTTTTAAAAGGTTTCTTTTCAGTACACGCTTACTCTATCGCATCGGTCATTCTCTAACATGTAACTCAATAGCTTCGATCATATCCGAAAAAAAAAACCTTAAGCCAGTGAATGCAATATAAACGAAATGAGTGAAGTGGAGGAGGTTAATGGAACTTGATCGATAACAGGCGGCACCTTCAGCGTTAGTATGCCGGTCGCGTATCGCACTCACTGCACTACACTATAACGATATACACACTATGACTGACAGCCTACTTTAGAATTATTTGATTTTTCTACTTAAACTAAGCATTTTTTTATCAGTTATGAGCTAACACGTAACTTTAATTTCACGTGGTGATGTGACAATGAGGCCGTGGACATCGAAGAATTTTCGCCAAGATTACTCTGGTTCTCATGTTCTTGACAGTCGAAACACAGCTTTGCTGTGGCATATTTACAATTTAAGGATGGTAGTTAACCAGGCTGATTGAAATAAAACCTCACCATCAACTATAAATCTAGTTCTTTACGTTTTCTTTTGTTCTTTACCTCAAAAGTTTAACAGGAACATTATGTTCGAGTTGTTGAATTAATAATGGAAACAAATATTTTGAATGAGAAAGTATTTGTTTACTTGAATCAATAAAATGAGGCGTAAGGAGTCCGGCACAACAACTTACGGGACCCAAGCTAACCTCACCTACACTTGATGCACCCTGCTTATCAACATACTAGGCTCTGGCTCCCACCAACCCGCATTGGGCGAGTATGATGGCAAATGCACCAAATCTGTCAATCCGCTCCAAGAACGCAACAGTACCGTGGGTTACGTTGGCTATGATGGACATTGGTAAAGAACCAGGGCAGCGCAGGACCGTTCAATGTGGAGATCTTAGGGAGAGGCCTGCCACCAACAGTGGAAAATATAATACTATACATTTTGAATAGTTTTAATAATAGAAACTAGTAGCCGAAGTGTTATGTATACTTGTTTACTATTATAATTATACTAACCAGTATTGTGTGTGTCTTTCCATAATACATCTTAATAGATAGACTATTAAATAGAGGCTGCTAGATGCTTGTTCGTGCTGCAAATCATGAATTTTGAAAATTATATATTGCAAAATAAGGCAAATTAAAAGTAATGTTGCCTATTCTTAGTGTAAACTGTACCAGAATATTTTAAAATTTAATTAGCTAGCATTCTCGGAATTAAATCCTTAAAAGAGAAAACCTAATAAAATTCCCAACCCTTCTCTGCGAAGCGTCTAAGGAAATTCGGTGAGCACCGCAGAGACGACCATTAAAGGGTGTTAAGGTTTAGTCCTATTTTAGTTCCCTCGGCGGAGGTATTGCCAAAAACAAAGAGGTTCGCAGACGGGCGACAGGTCGGGGAGAAGGGGATGGGGTTCAGTGTGCAAAGCTAGGTGGGAAGGGAGACGCATGGGGTATAAGTACGGTTGTAACAGTTTTACGATCGGATATACGGCGTGCTCATGCGCGTTGCAAGGCTCTGAGATACTGGTGCCTAGGATTTGCATCAGACTACGGTTGGACGATTCGAAATGTGCTATACCGAATACTGATAATATTCTCCACTCTAAAATTTTTAAAAGACTGAAATACAAACACAAAGATAGTAATTCCCATTATTTGTCGACGTCTTATGACATAACCTATTTATCTTATTTATTTCGATTTTATGTATTTAAGAGCGATCAGTGTACCTTATGAGAACTGACAATTTCTCTTATTAGATCTAATTATCTCTTTCAATAATTCATAATTGAAACAATTGTTGGTGAGACAGTAAGGTCCCGTTTCAATTGTTCAATTAAGAGGCCCGCTAACATTGTCAACTTTGTATGTAATTAATACATAAATGGCCGAGGGTACATAAATTTAAAACGAATACATTTTGTTTTAAAACACTTTAGATATGTTAGCGCTAATTCAATAATTTTTGAATGAATCATCATCATGAGCCGATAGACGTTCACTACTGGACATAGGCCTCCCACAAAGATCCCCACATCGATCGGTCCTGCGCTGCCCGCATCGCCGGGAACCAGGGGCCGTCGTGTGTACGGATTCATATGAGGAGACTTGGGCATCGTTTCCCACCACTCTCTGATCCAATGCGGGTTGGTGGGTGCCAGAACCTCGTTTGTTCATTAGCAGGGTGGACCACAGCAGGTGAGGTTGGCTTGGGTTCCGTGAGTTATTGTGCGGGACCCCTTACACACCTATGAATGATACACTACACGTCAATCGATATAATTAAAATTTTATATTTCTTTCTTTTATTCTGTTTTACTCAAAAATATTGTAAATAAATAGATATAGTTGCATTCTGCAAAGTTATAATCAAAAGAGAACATATGAGATTGAACATTGATATATTTAATAGGAGTGTTAGTTACGAGTAATAAAAATGATTAACCGATTCTTCCGTAATAGTTACTTATTACCATTTGTACTTGTGTTAGTGGGTTTCTTAATTTTCGTATATGTTTTTTAAATTTATAATCATTTTTTTAAACCTCGTGCAAATCATCTCGAGAATGAAATCTATACAATGATTAGAATTTTTGTAGGGGAGTTAGTTTCTTATATTTATAACAAAATCTTATTTCTTTAAAGTTATATATATTTCTCATCAACTACCAAAAAACTAAATAATAATACACCTAATTAATTACATATTTATTATTTAAATTCTGTTGCGGCTTTTCTAAATTATTCATTTGTAAAGCTTAGTTGAAAAACATAATACAACATAATAGGGCTTTGTTATTGCATAGCGAAATTATTTACTATAAACTTTATGCAATGTTTCAATGTACTTTCATATTCTGTGATGTCTCAAGAATTGTCGTTCTTAAGTAAATCGGCTGTGATAATAATATTACTGTCTACTGATTGTCGACATAGGAGCTAGAGTATTCTAGTTGAACATGCTTCGCATATGTTGAGCAGGGGTTATATTTACTGTATTTACTTGTTGAAAAAATTGTTGTGGCATTAGTAAATAAAACAATCAAAAAGTCTTACCATTGCAATAAACTTTGTACACTTTTGCAATAAGCATTCAATTTCCAAATAAGTAAACTCATCAACGCGCATTAATTTATGCAAGACGTTATTCGACACTTCAGAACAGTTTTCATTAGACGAAACATAAAGCAATTCGAGACTAGGTATTAACACGAACAATTCCTCTAAAATTGTTAGCAATTTAACATTATACAATTAAAATTAATCCGTAATCCTTTAACATAAAATCTAGAATAATCTAAGAATGTGGCCAGTCGTTTCGCGTCGCGTTCGCTCACCGTATGCACGTCCAAGTATTAACGTTAGGTATACAGCGAGGAAACTAAATGCGATCATCATCAGGTATTATGACAATTTAGGAGACAACGGCGTCGTTGTACGATCCGGATCTGGTACAAAGTTGCATTCCGCAGACGAATATAGTTTTTTTATGTCCTCGATATTGAAAATGTTAATATAAAATCGTTTACACGCCCGCACCTGAAATGGCGTCGTAGCATTGACATTTAACAAGTTCTACCATACAATGTTGTTAAATACACGATTCTAGTGCCAACTTTATTTTTATTTTTATCAGCACATGGCTTTTTGTACTCGGTTATTTTTTTTAATATTATGTACAGATTTAGCTTGTGTCGACAATTTTTAAAGTTGCATATCCTTATACTCGACGTTTCGACACGAGTTACATCGGCGGTGGTCGAGATTGGACTGATATAAAAAGGT
Source organism: Ornithoptera priamus (assembly GCA_029034505.1). Lineage (NCBI taxonomy): Eukaryota > Metazoa > Arthropoda > Insecta > Lepidoptera > Papilionidae > Ornithoptera > Ornithoptera priamus. Next base: position 4,582,148 of record JARDWD010000331.1, read on the forward strand.
GGTTTTAGTAATCACCCCTGTTCGATCCTAATTGTTCTTAACACTATGCTCTATACTACTACTGCAAGTTTCATGGATGTCAACTATAAAGTAATGCGTTTTTGTCTAGAGCCGCTATAACAGTTTCCAATAACTAAAGCTGATAAACAATAGACATTCCCCTGATGAAAACATAAAAAATGTATAAGGAAAGCCAGAGTTCAAAATTATTAACAATAAATACATTCTTCTTGCTTAGCTTTAGGTATAAGTTTTATATAAAAAAAAAATATTGTTGCTTATTACTTTTTTAACCTTAATAAATGTATACAACAGTACCTTATAGTTATACAGATATGGTAAACGTATCTAGATTGACAAGAACTGACTTTTTACTCTCCTAGAAATACTTTCCTTTAACAGAGATATATGAAGTAACCAAATTTTTTATAATAACCATTAATATTTTAAATAATTTTATTTATTTTTCTAACACGTCCTTATATCATCGAATTACATTAAACATTATGTAAAGCTAAAGCACGAGGCTATGTATAACGACAAGTATGTTTTTAACGTGAAGTCACGACTACCGATGCAGTTAAGTAGTTTCAGACGAGGATATGTTTTACAAAGATGAAGAATATAATACATAACATATAAAATGTACTTGACCTAAGTAAATTACATGTCCTTTTGTGGCGCAATGAATCGTAAACGTACGTACTACTTTTGCATATTTTTTACTCTTTTATACCGCCTAAGAAATAACTACTAAATACTGGTTATTCTCGAAGTTTCTCGATATAGTTTTTAGGTTCTATAATGTACTGATGTCTTGCATATCAAAATTTTAAATGTATCAATTAGTTCAGATACAGTGTTTTTAAAAATTACCCGAATATTAATATTTACATTGCAAAGTCGTAAGAGTCTATCATATTTTTATTTATTTATAGAACTTATATTAAGGTTTGTCTAAATGTTTATTTTTCTTATAGACATCCCCTATAAAATTTTAATTTTTTGCGAGACCATTGTCTATCAGCTGCAACTACTGCATTTGGGCTTACATACAAAATGTTGTATTAAACGTTTATTTAGTCCGTAATTAAATTGTTATTTTTATGTTATTTAATTTTCAAATATTGATACCTTTACAAACAAGGTCAAAACATATTTCAATACATAAGTAATGTATACTAACAGTATTAGATATTATTATAACTTCAAGTAATTCAGTATCAAAAAGGTTACAGTGTAGATGACATTGTAATTTATCATACATTGTATTTATAGTATTATAGGTTTTTTTTCACTATAACGGTCTAAATCTACTACAACATTTACACTATAACAATTGAATTTCCTATGATGCCCAAATTATTCTATCTCCAATATGTTGACAGCAGAAACAAAGAAAATAATGATTGCAGGCTGATTAAAAAAACTACCACTATCAAGATTCTTCCTAGTGTAGCCCTGGAATCGAATTATGTATCAGTGCAAGGAGTTCGCCGTTGTCACAGGTTTTGTTTAGATACCTACATATGTTCTATAACAGTATTTTGAATATTTTTTTAAAATGTTATGAACTAAATCGGCATGTAAATGTTTCTTCGAACAGTTTGCACACAATACATATTTAACGCTTTATTAACTTGTTGCCTTCAATTGATACAAAGTTGCATTCGCTAAATGACTAATAAAGTACAATAATTTATAGTAATTCCTTTTATTTCTATAAATAAACTGTTTATGCTACGGTTGTAAGATATAGTTGTAAATAAATGATAATATCAAAACAAAGAGAAAAAAGAGTCAACGTATCTATAGTATTTTTTTCGTTGGCTACATATTAAATGCCTTTTAATACAATCAGTGAATTTTTGGACACTTTATTTATAGTTTTTAGATAAATTACTGTATAGGTAGTTACATAAATTTCCAAAATACACTTGTGTTAAGATCTAACAAGAAACACGCTTTGTTCGGATGCAATGTTTCTTGTCATAAGAAAACGAACATTTCGAAACTGATTTGCATGAAAATGACAGACGGGCCCCTCCATGTCGCCTAAAAAAACAACCGTACAACTTTCCAAATTCCAATCCAGTGTTGCCTCCGACTACAGCAACAAAAATACGAGGAAATGTTCCTTGACCTATCTTCTTCATCTCTGGAATTTAACTAGCGTAAGAATATCGTAGACTATTTATTGAAATATGAATTTCTTTTGGGAGGTGTACCAATACAATAGTCTAGGCATTAATAAATATACCTAATACATTTTTCCTATTATAGGAATAAAGAAACATAAAAGATCGGAATATAACTGAAGAAACGAGCTTTTATGAAACAGTGTGTTCCGTGTTGGTATTGGGTTCTTGTGTTATGCAAATCTGCAATGACAAAATGTCTCAAACAATAACCCTCACAAATCGCTCTATCGGAATGTTTCCGTCAATCAGCGTTTGTTATGTTAATACAGAGAAAGTTTACACGCACCCACTATCTTTTTTTTTTGGTGCTCTTGAATAAAAAACCTTCATTGTTTGTTTTAAAGCTGTAACAAAGCTGTAAATATAGATTTTAATTTTATAATTTTGTTTCACTTCTCCAAGAAGTTTAAAGCTTGTAAGTATTTGAAAAACTTTTCATAGAAGTGACTATTTTTAGCGATATTTTATAAATTTTTATTTAATAAACAATATTAATGTACAAAATAAAATCTAAATATGTTGTATCTAAATATCTAATGAGTAAATTTCAGTTTTCTTTTTGCTAATTTATGAAATGTAACATATCTATAACAATACATTGCCTTGTTTTTTTTATAAAAGATTTCCAATTAATTCTTACTTATTGTATTTTCAGTGAAAAGTACACAGTAATTTTTCTTCGCAAACAAACAAATTTCTGAATACAAAAAAATAAGGAACAAAGTTAACAATTCCTGTATAGAGAAGAACTTATCGATTTGAATTTTACTTCATAAAACTATCTTCTATTAATAATTTTGATTGTACATTTTAAATTATGTATATCATTCCTAAGTTGAAAAAATTAAATGATTGAGTCTAAGTTATGAAAGTAAAATATTGCTTCATTGTATAGAGAAAATTATCTCGTGAATAGGAAACGATAATATGTATAATCAATAATATACTTCATTAAGAAATATCAAATGTAAAGCTAATTAAAACTAAACAATATAACTGTTGAATTCAGCAGTATCACTTTCCTGTAAGTCTACATAAACATCATTTCAAAATTCTTGAAAAGATGTTATTATTATCTTCCTTATTTCTTTTATCCATTTACATCTAGCTTCAATAAAGTAATAATTTTATTAACAAAATAACTACAAACTTCATGGCTTAATTATTAAACGTAAACTAAAATATCCAAAGCCGACGTCCGCGAGAGTAAATATCTAGCTACCACAAGTATATAGCCGTTGACTTTCCAGCGAACAACCGGTTATTGGCTTATGCCTAAGATCGAGGACGATGCAGCGCGCAGTATCACATTGTCATGCATGGAGAGATGACGTCGGCTAGAGTTTGCTTTGCTCTGTATCGCTATATTATTGTACTTACGTGACTGCCGCCATCGTCGCGTAGCAACGACTCCCCAGACAGTGTCCCCATCACCACGTGCCGCCATCACTGCACTATGCACCGGACCGCGGATATCCTTCCGTCTAACTGCTATCACTCGCGTATCTACAGTCGCGAATGCGGACTGATTTTTTCTCGCGTAACGGCCCATTAAACTCGTAGATTTCTATCTCGCTCCACGCCACGCTCGTATCGAGAAGTGAGACAAAGAAAGGTTGCGGTTTATGGGTTGTTGATAGAATTGGTATCCGCTCCGTAACGTACCGGCCGTCGTGTTGCATATTTTCATGCGGCGTGACCTTGCAGAGGCGTGCTGCGAATAACGTAATCAGACATTACTTCGAATCGTACGTACATCGAATTAATGATGTTTTGTCTGGAAATACCGAAAGAAACTATTTTACTTCAAAACTAACTATAAAACATGGCTTCAACGGTTCTACAAAATATTATTTACTGAATAATCAAGAACAAATTTATTTAAAGTAAACAAATATACTTACGTTAATGTTCCGCACCAGAGTTTTTTACATTAAGTAAATATAAAGATGAAAAAAGGAATTTACCAAACGTCTCATCAAGGCCACACCGCACGGTGTTATAACACCGAAAGATGTTTAGGAAATATAGGCGTCGCCCAGAGCGCAGCCGTACATCTTGCTTTATATCGCCTCCTCCAGCATTGGAGAGTAGAACATCAAACTGCGTTATGGTATGGACGTGTCGATCTCCCGCCGGAGAGGGATGGGGATACGAAAAAAAGGGAACAGGGATGTTTGTACGAAGTATTCTTATACTGTGAGCGAATTTTACCTTACTTACTAATTTCTGGTTATTAGCGAATACAATATGATAGTGAAATTCAAAGCTTAAATTGTTAAAATTTAAAATCATACTATATTTTACGCATTAATATAAAAAGAACCCTTTAACTGAACGTATAAAAAAAAACAATTACTTTTTATTAAATTGCAAATAAAACTAAATAAAAATTATTTAGCAGAGTATAATACTACTTTGAAAAGGAAAACATTTTTCTGTTTAAAATATTAAGTAACCTATTAAATATAACTTAAGTAAAAGATAGACATGCTGAACTGCTTCTCTGTTATCGTTCACCAAGTGAATTTAAATTACAAAAATTGTCTTTTTAAATTGACGAATTCTTAAAATTGTAACGAACGTAATTGAGCTGTAAAATACGAATCAAGCTCCGAGCTTCAGGGCATTTTATTTACATTCACGTAAATTGAATCCTTGGTGCGGAGCCAACAGTCTCATATATTCATCCCGCAGGCGGGGTGGCGGGGGAGAAGATTCGATTTGCCTAATAGCAGGGCAGGGGAGGGCTCACTCAATTACGCAGAGTGCGCGGAGGTGTCCCGTAACACTCAGTACATAATTACATTATCTGATAAACGGTTAGACTGAAACTTCCGTGCCCTTCCCGTGGAATGATGTACGAGGATTACGCTTTCAGAAGGTTTTTCTTTGCTAAATTTACACTATAATTATTTAACAACAAGTACGCATCAACACAATAGATGAAAACGATTTTAATACTATATTATATGTATGTACTATGTCGAAACCAATAGAGCAACAGAACAATCCACACGTGTGAATTCAAAGATCATTCCAAATTTTAAGCATATTCCATATATTTTTTTTAAATCCAAGTAACCTTTTGGTTTCATTTTCCTTTCTAATTTTTAAAAAATAAACTTGCGATCTTTAAATATATGCATAACTCATTAAAGATGCTTGATTAATAGAGTTTTTGAAAATATTTTAAACATAATTTTAATGAAAACTAAAGTTAAACTACAGTATGAAGTTGCTTAAGTTATATTAATAATGAAAATCTTTTTATTTGATTACTTCCTGTATCTTGAATAATACTATAATATGTTATATTTTCTTATCAATATAAACGCTTTTTGATTTAAATGGTGCTTTTCAGCTATAACGGACTATTATAAAAAAATAGAGTAAAGTAACCACTAATGTAGTGTATATAATATACATTATTTAAAAATATTAATAACTTATTACTAGCACAATCAGATACCAAAGCATATTACACCACATTAAATTTAAGCACTAACTTTTAATCAGTAACCCAAAAAAATTACGAATATTGAATTTGTTCTGCTATGTTAAAACAAGTAGTTGCCAAGTAAATACACAAGTATACGATGCATATACAAGAGACGATCATATTCAAAACGAACATTTGAGCTTGTATATAGAGATGAAATTTGAATATTAACGAGATCCGATATTGCCCGGTCTCCAATAACACTAAACTGTTGATTTCATTACGTCTGCAGCGTATTCACTTTATACGAGGGCCGACTTTACAATGTTGTTTTAAATATCAATGCTTAATAAATATCACTACTTATTTGTATATATAAAGTATTAACAATATTTTATCGCGTTAATCGAGTTGAAATCGAACTCATCGTGGAGGTAAGAGCAAATTGTCTTAGGTGGTTTTGGACCAATAAGAACAAAACATTCTGGTATACGTCCATTTTTATCTGATCCGTAAGTTTTTCCCTCACCGCCTCTAGGACATCAGAAACAATTCGCCTAAAAGGGGACGGCACGGATCATAATATGATTGCATTTTATTATAGAGTTGTTTCGATTGAATTCATTTAAATGCTAATGCGGGAGGAGGCGACATTTTCCAGAATAACCGGTGTCTTTGTAAGGTCCGGTACTTTGTGTAATGATTGTTAAGATATAAAAAGAGCTTTTAAGGCTAAAGTTGCAAGTACATGCAGTAGATGTTTTGATTATTTTCTCAGCAAATGTTTCTCTTGATTATATCAGATAAATGTTTGCAACTTAAAAAAAAGTATACAGAATCTGCATGGACTGTAATTTTTTTACATTAATAATAACGAATTAGCAATTAACATATATAAAACTATATATAAAAATTACGACAAATTTCTTGTATATTTCAATGTTATTTTTATTTCAATATATAATTAAAATAGGTTCTGTTTAAAACCCACCTTCTACTAGGCAGATACAGATAAACTATCAAAATAGATAATCAAAAAGAGTCGATCTTTTGGTCTAAATTATTTAATATTTAATTTAAAATTTTCTTAAAGTTGCATTTTAATTCCTTATTTGTTTTATTTTTACAGCAGAACAGTTATGTTTATTTTAAAGTAAATTTTATTTTTGTTTGTGTAATTCTAGACTTCTTTCTAAAACCGCCCGCATTCTAGATAACTGGCTAAGTTGTGTGCCAATATTATGTTCTGTATGAAACAACAAGTCTTATAAAGGGACAAATATTCATTGAATTTTTAATTAATTTCTCTAATTTATGCTTTCACATTATATTATTCCTATACATTCTTCCCCTATATTCACTATGGTTTTAAACCAGTTTAATATTTAGGTATGCTATTATATACACTAAATTCATTTAACAAAATATGTATAAGAAAAAAAATATATACCGTTTGTAACTTCTATGCTATTAAATACAATATTATTGTTATTATATTATTTTTAAAATTTGATATACGTAATTTTAATATATCGACAGTTTATTATAAATGAACTGATAGAATAAATAAACTCATCTACAACTTGCAACACCAAAATAAGACAAACGTTTATAATTATTGAAATATTGTTTCCATCACATGAAATTTTTATTTATTATCACATAGACAAATTACTGGATGCTATTATAACGGGAAATAAATATTTATCAGCGGTCACCGAAAGAGGGGTGTAAATGGTCCCGCATAAATACTCGGGGGATCCAAGTCAACCTCATCTGCTCGTGGTGCACCCAGCTCATCAACAAACAAGAATCTGGCTCCTGCCAATACGCATTGAACCAGCGTGGTGGAAAATGGCTCAAATCCCACCATAAGAACCACTATAAATGACGGCCCCTAGAGCCTGGTACGGAAGAGCATAATGACTGTGGTGACCGATGATCTGGTAAAGCCGCTAAATGCGGGCGATCAATGTGAAGATCTTTGGGTAAGACCTATGTCCAGCAGTAGATGTTTATCGGCTGGTAATATGACACGCTTTTCGGTAACCATCTGTCGATGGGAAAAGAGATAGGAAAACGTTAACCCAACAAATCGAATCTGTAGTTATATTAAATGAGACGGAAATAAAATTAACAAACCTTTTTCCTTCATGGCTTGATGTCATCATTTTGCAAGCAGAACCGGTCTGTGCCTTCAGGTACTCAAAGTAGCAATTTATAATTATACTTAATATAACGCTTTTTCATTACATCATCCACTATTAAACATAATTCTTACCAATCAGTGATAACCACCATGTTCGTTACTTTAGACATACGGGACAGCAAAAGGATTATATTGGTAAGTTACAGGAAATGCTGCTACTTTATTTAAATTGCTTCCTCTCATTCATCTTTAACGGAGGTAATATTCCAATCCATCTCCCACATGAAGATCTAGGAAGGATAACAATTGATAATTTAGGCTATAATACCATTATTATTTATACCCAAAAATGCAAAAGGTTACTAAGAAATATAAGTATTTATTATAACATAACAATACAAAGTTTTACTATGATAACGAAAATATATTATTATTTTTGTTCCGACTTTCAAAACATATGTTGAACAACCACCCCTATGTAGAACTACAATATTTAACTAAAAAGTACGTGAGCCATATTCTTCTATTAGTACTCTGTTCGTAGAAAACATAAAGATAAGGAAATAACTTATTTCCTATATAATTTTTTCATGCATTTAATCTGCTTGTATGGTGATAGCATCTCCCCTTTGTGTTTTAGTTCCACCTCGGCCGAAAGATGGCAGTATCAGCAATCATACAGAAAAAGTAACGAAATTATTGACTTATTTGCAATATATGCAACATCATATAAAATATTGAAAAAGTAAAACAAAGGAAAAATATCATAGCTATCAAATTAAAAAAGATATATTATATACTTTGATTATAGTCAATGAAATTGTTTTTACTATGCTTAGACAATCTTTAATTTTTTTTTTGCCTGAGACAAAATATTTTATGTGTAATTAGAAAATTTCAATATAAATCCTGTAAAAATTTATTTTATATTACATAAATGTAAAAAATTATAAAGAAAAAAAGACATTTGTTATAATATAAAAAAGTTTATTTAATTTATAGATATTTATTAGTTATGATTTTTAATTGCCCGTATTAATTGTTCGTGGATGGAAATAAGTTTGTTGGAACCTAATTGTTGGATCGTATGATAAACAATGCTTTGCAGAAATGCTGTAACAGGAGACAACAAAATAAACCTTTTGTGTATAGTTTTTATTAATAATGTTTTCTTTATGTTGGCATTTGTTTTGTAAGAAAAATGGTTGCGTTGGCACGTAGGTGCCATTAACGGTGATTCGCTAAGGAGCGTATCTACTGTGACACGGAATTATGAAACTACCATTCAATCGTCTGTTTGTTTCTAAATTTAAGCTAACGGTAAATTTGTGGCACGAATATTATTAGATTTCAGATTTTGTTAACTTTGTAATACTAATTTATAACAAAAAAAAAATTAACAGGAAAAACATTCATAAAATATTTTTAGTGTTTAAACATTACCTGCGATGCTGAAATGGTAATGAAAATCATAAAAATTAAAACATTTTTCGGTAATCAAATATAAAAAGGTCATAATTTATTAATTTTACCAAAAAAAAAAAATTTTGATTTTATCGTTGTCTTAATTGGTTTAATTAATGTGGTTAAGGAAAAATCTTCAGCTTTTCTAGACTGCCATGGTAAGTATAAAGGCAGGGTAAATTTTTGTGGCCTCATCGTATTGATTATACATTACAATACTAAGGTTTGTGAAAGGCTTTTTTTTTGAGAAATTACAGACGTTGTAGTAATGTGTAAATATTCTAATCAATCATCATCATTCATCATTATCAGAGTTTGTTTATCCACTGCTGGATATATCCAGGTACCTATAGGTATTCCCTAGTCTTTGTTGTCTTCCACCAAATGCGATCCCCAACTATTTTAAATAGCTACTCATTATATCAAATTTAGTTACACTAAGCACCGATTAGTTTTTTTATTCAACGAATCGACGAGACATGAAGGACGTTCACCTGATGGTAAGTAATACGCCTGCCCATAACAATATGACGCTAGATATGATGGTATACACTGCAATACATTGCGCTCGTCGCCTTGAAACATGGGATATTAAGTTTCATTACCTAGTAATTTCACTAGCTACAGGGCGTTTCTAACCAGAACACAGTAATGTTTGGTGGTTGAAATAAACGTTGCGATGGTACCTAGACGGTCTCCGGCAACAGAGACTTATCACCAGTGTATTTAGTATTTTTCTTCTCAGGTTACTCAATTGTACAAAAAAAAAGTTTTCTTATGGTTTCATAGATGATTAAAATGACAAAACTTTTATTTTCCTTTTTTTCATAGTTTTCTTGTCAAGAATATCTTTACATTAATTGTGATTTATAGATCCTCGTTCTTATGCATCCGCGTAATAAAGCCCTTAAGCAAATCTTTGACTGCGTTCTACTTTAGGGACTTAAGAATAAATAAATCACATACGTACGTAAGTGGCTATTTCGGTTAGTACTTCTTTGTACGTTTATTGGAAAGTTCAACATAATTGTTATGAAATCGACTTTATTTTGTTAGCAGTAGAGAACAATTTGGCACATGGTTCCTTCCGTGGCATCCTAGTAAGAAGCTGGTAGAAGCTTTCTCCTTAACTTGTAATGGTTGTAGTGATTTAGGTGCCCAATCATGTTGTGATCGGTTTTATGAATGAAATAAGTAATTACGTAGAAAGATAATATTAATTATAAAGCCAAAAGAGGTAACTGCAATGAGTTTTTATAACAGGTTTTGAAAAAGTATCTCTACGAGAAATATTGTTGTTTCTATATTATATAGGTTATCTTCAAACCTATTTTTAATAATTTGATTAAAAGTCGACTATTCCAATTCCTATGATAATAGGGTCGTGGGCATGTATGTTGGGAGTACTTACCGCCCTCACAACTAACTATAAAGAGGAGGATGGCTGGACCTGGTTTTCTTTGGGATAGGCAGTAACAGTAATACTAGAGAGACTGTGATAATGTTGACCTGTTTGAGAAATTCTTCAAATAATTCTATCCTAATTTTTCTTGAGAACGTAAAATAATATCTTCACTTTAATTTCATACTAACACAAAAAAAAAATCTGTGCTTGGCCCAATTACGTGTACCTTCAGATAATTCACTATTAGTTTTCGACTTCAATATCGTCCTTTACTATTCAATTCAAATAATACAAAGCAACCTGTAAATATTGCATTATAATTTGCGAGATTTTATTGATTGATAATTTGTTTAATATGTAACGATATACTTAACAAAAAAAAATAATTTTAGGTAATAAAAGAAAAAGAAACCAGGACACGACGAAGTATTTAATCTGTTCCTTTTCATACATTCTTTTCTAAATTCGTCATAAAACTGTCGAGAGCACATTAATTTTTAATTATACATTATACTTAACAAAACCTCACATTTTTTTCTGGCGTGTATTTAACTACATTAAGTTATCTGTACAATAATAATTACGAGACCTTTAATTATTACAATTAGATAGTTTAGGTAAGTATGGTACTAAAAGTATTCAACTACTGAAATATGTAGATAGAGTTTGAATTAAGACTTTAACGCGACGGTCTGAAAAGCAATACTCTTTGTTACATTAAACATTACTGATAAGTACTTTGCCAATTAAAAAAAATTTGTCACCTTGAAATATCGGTTTTAATGTGATTTCAAAATGTAGTAAAGAATACAACAAGCATACCAGTTATTGCTTACAATGCGGGTATTTAAATGTAAACTTTTTAAAATTATAACAGTGTTAGTAATGATAGATGAGATAAAGTGTGATTAAATTCAATATTTGAAGGTGACACGTATGGTAAGAATTGATTCGATAGTTGATTTGCTTTTCAGACAGTATAATTCAACGTTACCATGACTATTCTTGTTACAATAGATATCTTCCGTACGAGATACAACTGCTTAGTGCCTTAAGGATTCGTCTACGTTATATACAAAGCCACATCGAAGCTTAATTTAGAGGTTGTTTTAATTAATTTTAATTTTCATTTAAACTTTAATAAATCAGAAAAAATGGTATTTTTGTCATAATAGTGTTTTTAATAATATACATTTCGAAATAACATAATGCTTTTATTTACATATTTGAATTGTACCATAAAACAGAATACATAAAGGAGTATGTCTTGATATTGGGACGACATTTTATTTAAATGCGACATTTACCTGAAGTAATCGTTGTAAAAAGTAGTTTTGACCATACAAGTTTCTATAGATGCTCTGCGAACAATATAAAAATTCGGTCACCTAGACGAGGTCGCCATTTTGTATAAAATATCTAATTAATCTATAACATTATGGGACAATACAGTTTTAATGAATTAGATCCGAGTAAACTACTAAGTTTACAATAAGACATTTATTACATAAATACATGATAAAGTAGGGAAGATGAAGGCTATATAGATAATCGAAGCGAGTCGGACGTCTTTCGTGTCCAAACATTTTCGTCTACTTGAAAAAATGACAATCTGTACACATTAAGACTAATTTTTAATTATAATTCGATGTATTAAGAAGAAGATAAAAGTGGAACATACTATTTAAAATTCTGTGAATACATTCGTGTATAAATAAATAATAAAATATTTAACTAAAACAAAAAATATAAAAAGCAATAAGACAGGCTTAAGCGAACAGTACAATGAGTCAATAAAGGACAATATTAATGCACTTGCCCATATTACCTAATTAAATTGATTATAACACCAACTTCAATATTTTCAAAAAAGTTATAACAGTAACTTAATGTAAATCTACTGGAACCGAGTTAAAGCTTTGTCAGAAATCCATAATTTAAATAACAAAATTTATGAAATACAAGATAAGAAATTAAAACAGTAATAAATATTTGATCATAATGCGGGATGCAATCACTGTTACATGTGACGTAAAGAAAAATAAAACGACGCGTTGATGGTAAATATAAATAATACGTAGCTGGCAACTCTGATAAATAATAGTCGACTGACACAGTATGAGCTGCAAAAACATATCTATAACTGCCACCAAAGCGACCCGAGTAATTCAACAATTTGGTAACAAAAGTACAAGTTAACTGATTAAAGACTAAACCACCTAAAGTGGTCCAAACAGCGTACGAGTAAAACGACGAAGCAGTCTCACCTAATATATTACAAGAAATTACATCGCAAATAACTGTCTAGGATCTACATTCCATGGGTGACACCTTCGATTTTACATTTGATTCGTACTTAAATAAATCCTCAAAATACATAATCAGCGCTATAACTAGACATTAATAATATCAGGAATCGTTATCTGCTCACATACTAAGTCTCATTACAGTTGCAAGAACATATCGTAATTAATACTATACACAAATCGACAGCACGATGATAATCTTAGTTCGAGATTCTCTGGGACTCGAGGTCTTTACGTACGAAGCGGCATAGCAACGTTCACTCCGGACACGAGCAAATCTCGGAACCTTCAAGTATATCATACACAACACTATTCCTGTTCTCGCGTTTAGCTGGCTATACCGTGATGGAGAGGGTAGGTCCCAGAGAAAGGCGCGGGTCACTGATGATGCTTCGTCGGCGGCGCGTGGTGCAGCGCCACGTGGTGGGGAGCATGGTGATGGCCGCCATGGTGGTTGTGGTTATTCGCGTTCGAATTGTTATTGTTGTTCTGGGCCGCCTGGGCCGCTTGCCGCTGTGAATTTTTCTTATTCTTCATCCGTCTGTTTTGGAACCATATCTTTACCTGCCTCTCTGTTAGGTTGAGATTCCTTGCGAGTTCCCATCGTTTCTGTTTCGACACGTAAGCATTGAAAAGGAACTCTTTCTCAAGCTCTAGTGTCTGAAATTTCGAATAAGGCTTGCGTTTTTTGCGCACGGTCACTTGCCCAGTCCAATCCAGGGGATTTGAGGACCCGCAGCCTACTCCGACTCCCACCGACATCGATAGGGAACCTGTACAAAGACACACAAGTTTACAATTGAAATTAAAGATTATCATTAATTCCTAATATTACGCAAAGAAGTTGTTTTAATTATGTTACTATAATAAAGTAATTAATTTAATTTGTGTATGATAACCCATATGAACCAGTAAACAATTGAACAAAAAAAAAACACAGAGTTTATCATTAATTTTCATAACAATAAAATAAACACACATTAAAGATCAAAATTATTATAATTTCAGTATTCCCTGACTGTGACGAGATATTCATCAGACGGCTCAGAGTTTAACAAAAATTTGTTGAACATTTCCTTTGTTTTTACTTGAGAAAGCAATAATCATATTTTGAATATTAAGTATCATTATCTTGACTGTTCGTTGTGCCGTTGGGAGCATACAGTCGCACAATTCAGCCTACAGAACAATACATTTTAATTACAATAACCTTGAAACCCGAATCGTTGCAAGCGCTGCAAAACGTATGGTTAACTAGCAATTTCTATGCGAAGCTCAGTGAAATAATCGTAGGCCGAGGCGTTAGAAGTTACATGCAGCGCGGTTTATGTGAGCGGTCCTTTTGATGAGATCATCGCTAGACTTTGTATGCGAGGCCCGCAACCTTCTCGATATTCGCGATGCAGCCCGCACTCTGCACCATTTCCTATTATTCGAAACGGTACAGCCGACGTTGCAAAATAGATGCCGCTTCGTCTGTCCGATGTTCTTACAAATAGTATTTATATTTACTACAGCTATTGTACTTAAGGTATTAAATCACATACTAGGTCCAGATTTATATTTCTTTTGCAAAATGTTACGTTTTAGCTCTCCTTGAATAATTGTACTGTTTAATGACATGCATTCTTTTCATGTTTTGGACCATTGACCAACTGATTGTTATCGGTTTGTACGTGATTGCGATTAAGTAGAAATCGTTTACATCTGAACCTGAAAGTCAATTGCAATATATACCTATCTGAAATATGTGTAGTACACAAACGCTTCTGAATTTTTGAATAGATATTACACAGCATAATTATTTTGTTCGAAGGAAGCTTTGTTAATGAACTAAACATGTTTTTATGACAAATTTTAAACAATAGTTCATAATAATACATTATTAACATTTTCGTAAAACATTTCACAGCGTATGGCGATGTTGTCAGTACAACATTGATTCACCTGTTCTTTCGGATCGGCCACATTCAAGACAAACGTCTCCGTTAGAGAGATATCTAAGCGATAGTAAAACTGCCCTACCGCAACAGACAACTCCCTTTCCCCAGTACCTTAGTTTTTTTTACAATCACAATTTCGGTTAGCGAAATCAGACGTATTATGATTTTTTTCTTTGTATTTCAAAAGATGAAATTCTAATTTAAATGATTAAGATTTTTCATAGCTCTACTAAAATAGACAACATTAAAAAAAGTTTGATTACTAGATGCATAAATATATTTAGAAAAAATAATTGTACTCTCGATTATAAAACCAATTGTTTCAAATGTAGTAGAAAAATGTTTTATTTACATTTGTAAACACTTAATCATTACTAATAAGAACTTTGTTGAAAATGATAAATGAAAAGGTTTATATAGTTTTGTTTATTCTCATAACACAAAATACTTTTTCTTGAGCTGGAGCGAGTGCTGAAAAAGTTCGTGAATCGTTGCTCTGTTTGAAACTTTGAGAAACAAATATTACTTCTAACTCGGAACAAGTATCATCTACTCGGAACTTCAAATGAAATTGTTTCACCCAAAGCTTGACGTAGCTCTAGCCAATAATATTATTTCTTGAAATACTATGTTAATATAAATATTATTTACTATAAGTTGTTTAACCGCTGTTACAAAGATGAAATGCTTGTGGTATAGGAAAAATTTAAAAAGATATATTATTTAAAAAT
The DNA here is from genome assembly GCA_029034505.1 of Ornithoptera priamus. Lineage (NCBI taxonomy): Eukaryota > Metazoa > Arthropoda > Insecta > Lepidoptera > Papilionidae > Ornithoptera > Ornithoptera priamus. Next base: position 4,597,789 of record JARDWD010000331.1, read on the forward strand.
TAATAATTAAAACTATTTTAAATGCAAGTTATAACAAGTATCATAAAAGAGGTAAACACAAGCGAAGATGTCAATTATAAGAAGAGGTAGCGATCAGTGGCAGTAAAGTGCGGTTGTCTCTGCCCATAAAAACGTACCTAACCGTACACGGGTTTGCTTCATTCTCGAAGAAGATGTATTGTACAAATCGTCTGTACATTTTCTTAGCACTATAGAAATACGGTTGATAATATACAACAAATGAATGTTACATATCATTTATCCGTAACTTGTGGCTTTTGTTTGGTAATATTCGGTATCCGTTAAAAGTAACTTATAAAGTAAAATATCAATACAACTGTTAGATATATCTAACAAAATTACCTTCAAATAGTAAACTGTAACCGGTATGAATGAACGGCTTGGGAAGCAATGACCTAATCGCGGCCATTACTTAAGTGTTTATTAAGCAGTAAATACACAAATCAAAGTCAATGTCAACCTGATCCAGGCAATAAAAACGATCATAACGTACCGACCGGGGCAGGTACAACTTTTTCAACAATTGTTTTCTTTTAATGGGCCATTATACGCGCGCTTTACGCAAAATTATGTTAAGTTACACACCTCCGGCGTTGCAGAAGCGCGATAAACCCATCTTTATGGTCAGGCGGCGATCGAAAGCGAACTAGCGGCTCGGCTTTATGAATGGAGTCTTTTTATTGCTCTCATATTGACATGACGGTTGTAGTTTCGTAATTACTACTTACTAGCGCGATTTGGGGAAGGAACCAGTATTATTGCATGTCTGTGACGTCGCCGCTGTTTTACGATATCATAAAAGTGATATACATCTACGAGTGAATCGTATGCACCGCGAGCTAGTCTCCGCGCTCCTTCCTCTAGCGTTTTTTATCGCCTCATCAGCCTATAATGTGTTTATTGTGGCAATATTTGGTTTATTGCCACTACTGAGAGATCAGTTTATTGTTTCAACGCTCAGGTATCGTGTTTATTTATTAGTTATACATTTTTATTGGCGCTTTATTTTACGTTAACTTTAATTTATTGTCGGTTGTATAGCGTCGATTTACATTGCCTATAAAACAGTGCTTTCGGTTCGTTTTTAAAACATTTGTAGCACGTGTTTCGTTCATTCATCAGATTTATGGTGGTCTGTGGGAAAATGTTATGATTGGAGCGTTGGCTCGTGTCTAAAGGGAAACTTTGAGAGATTACACGCGAAGGTTAGACCGAGGTTTGTTTACATTCCCCAGACGAACGTTTCGATAACCATACTTATAGACTTAGAGAATTGCTTCCGCAATTTTGTAAAGAGATCTGTTATGTTCTGGATGTAACTATATTTGTGTATTTTTTCCTTTATCTTGTAAAAATTTATTTAGTTTAATGTATAGAATTTATTGTTAATTTACTTTTAATATCTAATGGTAAACTTTTTTAAGCAAATATTGATTTCTCTTAAACAAATCTAAAATAATGGAACATTTTCATTTTTAATGAATTAAATTGTAATACTCAAAAAATTATATTTTTTGCTAGTTTTTCTTACGGCCAAATTTACAAGAATTAATACAAATACTTTTTTTTCATTGACAAAATCTTTTTTCTTGCCAAAATTATAGTAACACCAGCGCCAGTGTGTATCTTGCAGACAATGACACCCTCACTAGCACAAAGAGAGCGGAGAGGGTAGTACGACTGTGTGCCTCACTCACACATACTGACAGCATGGAGCAGTGTGCGGCACTTTACCGCCATCTACCGGCTAACGGCCCGCATCCAACAGGTCAAAGATGATAAACTAACCAAAATTACTTTTAAAAGTACTTATTTAACTCAAAAGCATTAAGATACTAAACTTAAATTAAAGAAAAATAAACTATAAACACACAGAAACATTAATAATTCATCCTCAAACCCGACAAATATTGTTAAAAAAAGTTATTTGTTTACAAATTAAAGAAACTGTTATGGTGCATACGTAAGAGTAGCGAGCGATAAGGTAAAAGATTACAAACAGTACTGTTGCGACCGGACGTTGAAAACGTGAGAGTCGGGTTTGTGAACACAGAATTAAAATACCCTTTGAGAATACTAACCAGGTAAAGCGCTGGGAGGTGGGTAAGGTGCGCTGGACACAGTTTCGGGCGCGTAGTTCCGCAGACCGTAGGCGTCGTGGGAGAAACCGGTGGCTTCAGAAACCGCCGTACGACGTTCTTCACCGCCGACGTATGGCAGTGGCTGATCTCCTCTAGGTGCTCCATATGGATAGTTCCAACAGGGCTGTGAGAAACCTTGATGGCAGCCCCCGTCTGCGTACGGTTTGTATTCACCGCCGCTGGCCGGCCAGAATGGAAGTGACTTGCGTTCTCTTTCAACTGGTAAGTTGTAATATGTAGGTGCCGTTGGATATTGGTGTTCAAAGGTGGCCGGAGCATCGGGCGGATAACCCCACGGCTGTTGCGCGTGTCGAATAACTCCAGGTTCAGGGTCATAGCGTTTTGCAGGTATGTGCAGCGGCTGAGGAGGATTAGAAGCGACGGAGGCAGGAGACGCGCTTGAGGCGGACGGCGGCGCAGCAGCTGGGGCAGTCGGAGGCGAGCCGCCAGGAGGCGAAGCGTGTGCCTCCTCGTACAGCGCGCCGCCGACGCCGTTCATCATGGTCCACCAGGCCGGCCCGGCGGAGTGGCCGGAGGCGGGCGCTGGCGACACGGCGTCGCAGGGCGCGCCGAGGCCCCCGACATGGTTGTCAGGGTACAGGGTGGCGGCCGGGCAAGCCACGGGGGAGCGGGAACGTCGCCGTCCGTTCACGCGCGCCGCGGGCACATCGCACCGCGTGCACACGCGTCCCGCACGCAGCAGCCGCACATGAAATTCAAGCGAGCCCTGATTTAGCCGGCGGTCAGGTTGCTGAAAGTGTCCACGGCTTTCGCACTAATAATAAAAAAAATCGCGGTGGTAAATAAATTTGAATGCAAGATCGTCACTGGTTAAAAGTAGTTGGCGCGGCTGTTGTCTCGGTACGAATACGAAGTGTCGTACGTAAGCTTGAGAGATATGTTAGGAAGTACGAGACGCGCGATCGTCAGCGCGGTTGATCGCGGAGTGGAGGCGCGCGGCGACACGGCGGCACACAGGCGCGCGGCGCGGCGCCATCTAGCGGCGGGCGGCGGGGGGGCACTGTACACAAGTGTGCGTTCACTTTACAGGACTTTCAACCAAAACTACGTACTCGCTTTTCGTGCGGTAAAGCTTTTTTACCTGGAGCTTTTATATTTCATTAGAGTAATAAAAATTTTATACATATATTTTTTATCTATTTATATAGAGATGATAATTTCATTAAAAGTATTAACTTACAGCGAAATTTAATAGATTATAATTAAAAATAAAATTTCTATTAATAAACTTCAAATAATGAATAACATAAGAGATAATTAAAAATACTTATTTTTGGTCTAGTTACTTAAAAAAATTACAATAAGTTAATATAGCTTTTTGCCGCGGGCCGAAGGGTTGTGTTCTTGTAGTGAAAGCGCGGGTGCGTAGTAAAGCGATTAATGGAGGCAAAATAGCCATAAACTGCCGTTTAACCAAACTGCAAGCGTCACTCGACCATCGCCGAGTTGCCACCAATAAAAAACGCGAGACTTTATGACGGCAACTCACTCACGTTTTATTGTGAGTATAAACTTAATTTTATCGTCTGTTAATTTCACCACAAATAATCCTAGGTAATACGCAGATTATATCATTTTACTTCAATGGCAAGGTCGTAGTCTAGTGATTTATATTTTAGTTTTCGGAACAATTTTATGTATAGCGGGCACATTTTTGCATGGACTATTACTTCTTTCACTTTGTAAAAAATTATCAGTCCCCATAGCGGTATATCTAAGCAAGGTCGCGACGCCCCTTTCATTCGCTCGAAAAGTCAAAGGGGACAATGCAATATACCGATAAATCTACTTACAATATTTCACACCTATACAACGACATGTTCTGTTTACTCAAGACATGGCTATAAAACGCATCAGGATAACAAAAGAAAAAAACACATAACTCGCTAAGTAATGCTAACATTCGTGTTAACAAGTTGTCTGAAAGCTTTACAACGGGCATTATGTTAATTGAAACCGAATTGTGGAAATAAAATATGCGATCGTTACACAAAAAGCTAATTTCCCACCCTTAGCTATACAGTTTGAGTAATTATTGAACGACAATGGCTGTTGGAATTTGTAAGCGATAAATTTGCGAGCTGTGGACGTGTTAACGAAATTAATAACAAGGATTATGTACAAATGAAATTGCTGCTCCGACGATTTTGGCTTGTATTAGTACATTGCTTAGTTTCATGAACGATAACTTTATAACTGATTTATCTTCATTTGCACGTTGCCAGTTTATTTTGTATTCATTGTTATCACCATCATCAGCCGATAGACGTCCACTGCTGAACAAAGGCCTTCTCCAAATGTCTCCTTGTTAGAGTTCATTAAGGGAAATTAGGCCTTAGCCCACCACGCCAGTTCAGTGCGGGTTGGTGGGTGGTCCGAGCCTCGTCTGTTATGCAGCCGCGTGCTGATGATGTTGACTTATACCTTACACCACCTATTTTGTAATTACAAGTCTTAATAAAATTTTAAATATATTGTAAGACTTGTATTAAAAACATTTTCGTGCAATGTCATTAATTACCTAAATATTTGCAAATGGTTTCCGCTACTTAATACATTTCAATTACAGAAATATTTACTAAAGTGCAAGTTGGTAGAGATACAAAATCTGGTTACAAGTACACTGACTTCTTAAATATTTGAATTGTTATAATAATTAGGTTATTTAATGTAAATTTTATGTTTACTACTAGTTGACTAAAAGGCTTTGTCTGAAAGCATACCAATAGTTTTATTGTAGGTATCTTGTTTCTAGTTTTATTTGAAACTGCAACTAATAAGGAAGCCATGGTGCTTTGTGGATAGAGTAACATTATACCCGATGCTCAATAGCACGAAGGGGCAGCGGCGCGGCGGGCGTTGAATGACACAAACAAACACACGAACAAGTGTGCGCCTGAGCCGAGCCCGTCTATAAATATTTACGTTAGGAAACTCTCCAGGCCAATGGTCGGCCATACAGCGCGCACGTAAATAAAAGTACGCTTTCTTATCTCCGACATGTGCGCGGGAGTTGCGCAAACGTCGGACGGATAAGGTGTACATATATAACTGGAATATATTTATGAGAGTATGAGAAATATTCGCAAATACGCTACAACATATTCGTTTATTGAAAATTCTATAGCAAATTATTCTAAGATTCTATCGACCACCACCAAAAACTTATTTTGACTGGAGAACACATTGAATGACAAAAATATCTCCATCTATATGTTCTATGAAGAACAAACTCGTAATGATACTAATAGGTTTTTTCCTAATAAATGCCCCCAGTTAAGGTCGCCGGTGATTTAAATCAGGATTGAACAGCGCAACCTACTTTTTAGAAAAAAGGAAAAAGAAATGTTTCCACCAATGAAAATTATGCATAAAAGTTTATTTTGGTCAAAATTAAATAAGCAAGTATAGAATCAAAAGCGGTACACCTCATAGTTTATATTTTATTAACGTTTATAATCAAACCTCTTCACTCCGTTTTATCTACATCTAACAAAATTTAAATATTTTGTAAATTCTCTATCTCAAATTGTAGGCTCGCCATATGACCAAAATATGTTAATTAAGAGAAGTTAAAGTAAAACAAAATTTACGAGAAACGTAGAAGCGATCAACTTTTTTTAATTAAACATATACTTGATACAAATACCGAAGAGTAGATATTGCTAAATGATTTATTTATGTTTAAGTTTTAACTATCACTAATCATTCACTTACGAGAAGTTTAATCAGAAGCCTTGTAACAAATATTCACGCTAAGAAATGTTATATTTAAATTATTACTGGTACAGTCATATTGATTTCTGTCGTCATTTTTGTTTTTATGTCTTCATAAAAGTATGATAAATGTACCATATTAATACAAAATTAATTTATATTCACCTTGTCGTAAACTCGCTAGCGACGTCTGCGTGAACGGGCACGGTAACCTGCAAACAAATTGAGCATTTCATAACATTTTACATAATCACTTCACTTAAAGTCCAACGCCGCAAAGTACTGAAAACAAATCTCATTTTAGTCAGATGTGTCCGAATACGGCCGGAGTATCCGGAGGCCTACCGCAGGTAGGACCGGACGGAAGAAGTTTTATATTACTAATGACGCTTAACCGATTCCTAGTTCAAATTTGATATTTACCTTTATTTCATCATCATCAGCCGAACGTCCACTGGTGGACATAGCCCCTACCCTTGCCCCTAAAGATTCTACATCGATCGAGCAGGGATTCATTTGAGGGCATTCGGCTTATTTCTCACCTTGTTGACTGAATGCGGGTTGGTGGGAGCCAAAGTCTCGTTTGTTGATTAGCAGGGTACACCAAGAGTAGGTTGGCGTGGATCCCGTGAGTTGTTTTACGGGAACCCTTACACCCTTTAACTTTATTTAAGCAATCGAAATTAAGTCTGTAGGTCCAATAACTTAGAATCTATCACCGTGTTTAATGGGTAAAGTATTGATAGTAATTATTTATACATTATCAAAGTTTGAAACTATCCTGGGTTAAAAAATGATCAGCGAAAGAGCAGATTTTATTCCAAAATCAAAATCCTTATTTTTTCAATACAAAATGAAGTAAGGCTTTTTTCTCGCAAATAATTAAAATGTTATATTTCAATATCTAAAACACCTTTTACTTTAAATTTATTTACTACGTAAGGTATAATACTATTTTTTTATTTGTTATGATATCAAACGTCTCTGAAGTCTGAAATTAAAGAGTCGTAATAATTATTACTTAACTGTCAAGTTTTTATGACATAATTTATTTATAAAATTTTCTTTTATATTATAGCTTTGTGAAGCCTCTTGTAATTCGCAATTAAAATATGTGTATCGATAACTAAGATCAGTATTTCCTACTTTTTATGACTGCGAGATATGATCAAATTTAATACAATACAAATAACTTTGTTAATGAACAAAGATAGCAGTTTTACGTTGTAAAGTTTCTTATTTTAAGAATAGGAGGGTGTCTTAAAGCTTAACTGTCAAATGATATGACTAACAAGCCTCTGGAACTCGGTTTAAATCATCGCCGCATGTTAACGTCGGCTGTGTACGCGATGCTGCGTCTATTTTTGCTGTGCTCGCTCCACCCAGCCATTGCTATCCCATTGACAAAGGTTCCGCTGTTTTATTTCCTAACCTTAGTACGCTTGATAGAAGTATAAATAAATCCTTTCTAAGTCATTCGATACGGCGCATAGTCACGAAGTTTACATAAAATAGGTGATTTGCGCCGAATGCCACGGTCTTTTCGTGCCTCCTATTCGGGGTGTGGAACGCACCGGCCCACTTATTTACGAACGCGAAAAAAACATGTTTACAAGTATTTTTTGGTTAACGATCGCTGCCTTAGTGGCGAAGTGTCGGCGCTCGTAAATATTGTTCTGTATTATTAAACAACCCTGTACGTTGGGATGATTTGGTAATGATTTCAATTTTCTGTGGCGAAACCAGCTTTCTTGATACCCCTGAATTGTTTACAATTACTTGCTCCGAATTACCCGAGTGACAAGTAAAATGTGTTTATATTATATAAGAAATCTTTGAAAAAATAATAACGTAATAAAACTAATTTGATAAAGAAAATATATTATTTTTTAATAACTGCAATTGAAAAAATAAATGGATCTAATATAAATTATGCATTATAATAATATGATGACCCAAGGAAGGTTATCCTTGTAGTCAGCAATACATTTGCCGGTATAGAATTATATATTATAAAACGGATATTCTACACACCCCTACATTGGACTCATCATTTTGATATACAAGATGTAAAACCTTTATATTCAGGAGTAGGAACGAAGGCGCTACAGCTATACGTAGCCCCTGTCTCCGGTAAAACACATATGGCATATCCTTAGTATTATTAACGTACATAAAATACATATATGTGATTAAATAAATGAATTTATAAACAATATTAAATGCACATCGGATAGAGTAAAACGAGTTTACTGAAGTCGGCAAACTTGAGTCGTATCAAACTTTGTCGACGTTCATTTAAGTTTATATCCATTCCAACTTGGAACTCCTATCGGGAATCGTAATCCGGGCGTTTCGTTAACTTTTTTGTTCCCTTTTAGTTCTGTACGAGTAAATAGAACAGCGAAGCGATGGCGTAGAGTACTCGATTCGACATTTTTACGACTCAATCTCAAAGCACAGGCCGCTGCTTAGAGGTCCGATACCATTTTAATTAGATCTACCCCCACGCGTATAACTCTTCCTTAGTGATTAAATTTATATGCAGGACTAGCATTCTTGTGGGTCAATTTGTACTGGTTACTCATGCATTTCAATAGTGTTGGTGACAGGACGAGTTTGAACGCTTCTGATCTGTCAGGTCGGGTTATCTATACCATAAGAGCGTGTACAAGGGAGCTCTTCTCCCACGGCTAGTAATACAAAACGATCTATAGAGAAATAAGTTTTTTTCATTTATGACCATCTACATTTATAATAAAACTGGATGAGAGTAGCCGAATATTTACCTTTATCGATGTTTATAATGACAGATATAATTGTATCGATAATTAAAAATATTGATATTATTTAACAGATTTCACAAAATATCTATCTACGTTGCAATAGTAGAAGGCGGTAGGAAAATTATTAACCGAGCAATAGCTACATCGAGATATTTTTTTCACATATGTATAGGGATAAATCACCTTTATTGATATATATAGACAAAAATATTAAACCTATTCCATGTTACAATAAAATAAAAACATTTGATTGATTAGCGAAAATAAAAAAAAATCTTCAATATAATTAAAGTTCTATATTCTGTAACTTCTATATAAGAATGAAGTTCTAATTATATTTAATAGTATCGGATATGTTAGAGACTAAAAAAATCAAACTAAAAATATAGTCATTTATGTTGGATTTTTCAAACGTTATATAATTAAGTAAATGAATTATTGCTATCTTTTAATAGAAATGGTATGAAGTTCGTCCTTCTCTGATTGTATGTCATCATTTATATTAAGAGCCGTATCTTCTATTCAAGATGGCGTGCGGATCGATCTGTTTACGCGACATAAAGACATATTTACAGTAATTGTGATAGGGAGTGGGAGTAAGTCCGAGAGTTTAATGGTGCGAAAACTGACTGGATCATATCCCTGGCTTTACGACGCGAGAGAAAATGGCCGATTCATTTGCAATTCTAACTGTGATTTAGCGACGGTTCGCCAGCGTTTGTCCGACCGAAACGCACTTGGAAGTAAATAGCTAACCTATGTGTGTCTAATGTGACATAAACTAATATAATCGTAATATAGAATAAAATATTGATAATATAAGGTTACCGATCACGAAGTTGATAAAACTGAATTTATTTACTAAAATAAAACAAAATGAAATTGTTAATTATTTAATGAAGGCTTAAGTGTAATCAGTAGAGAATTTTTATTCGATGACCGTAAGGCAACTACCATACAAATGGCCCACACAAGTCATAATTATTACGCATGCCATATTGACCTGTATGCGTATCTAATAGAAACTATTTTGACATAAATTAATAAGAACAAAACTCATAGTAGATTTTCTCATACAACCACTGTGAACATACTTCACTGAGTGTATTCATATTCACACATTTGGGGATCGATTGGCCGGTGGTCTTGATGAATTAGTATTCGGCCGGTTCCCACAGGTCTGATGTTATCTTCAAGGACACATATTGTGATTCGACGTTCGACACGGAATCGATCACTACACCGATATAAGGTTCTATCGATGAATTAAAATGTCTAACGCGTTCCTATTTTGCTTTTGCGTGAAAAGATTTCGTGCGACGAAGAAATTTCCACGGGTAAACGACTCACCATAAAAGGAAGGTTGGAGTTCAGCTGCGTGAATTGATTGAAAGCTTTTATAATCTTATCTTAAAAGAAACTGGTTAAAATCATAAATATTTAACAAGTTTAAATGTTCTTATTACTGCGTTACTAAACTTGCTTAACCATAGCACGTAAAGGTCTCCGAAATAACATACATTTCTGATTATAACAAATCACTGATCGAAATTTATTACATATATTCAGTTGATTTGTATGAGCTGAAATTTATGTTATTTATACAATTTATATCTAAATATGTGAAAAGTTTATATAACATCATGCGCATGCCAAGTTCAAGCACAATGGAAATTGTAAAGGCGGAGCTGCAGTAAGCCTCAATAAAATGCGAAGCGTGCGGAAAATACCTTAGCCTCTGAAACACATCCATAATAGCGTTGAGTGATTTCAAAACATCTATTGAGAATATAAATCGAGAACCCAAAAGTGAAGGTAATATGTAACAGTATATGAGGCTCAACAATTTTATAACTATTCTAACGTGCTCTCTAATCTTTCTAAATAAATCTAGAATACTAAGTATAACAACCATTTACATTCTAGTTCACATAATAGCTATAACGTAACTTTATGTTTCGCATAAATGAACATTTTTATTTGTATACATATTTAAAAAAAAGGAAAAACGTCGGTTTTAATAGTAACGAAAATCATTATAAAATCAGTCACAAAGGTCGTTCGCTTAGTTTACATTTTATATGTTGGAGCTACATCAAGTCCACAAAAGAATTTTTTTTAAAAAAAAAACGCTTCAACTTTACTGAAATATCAATGAACGTGCTAAAATCGTCGAAATGTTGCAAACTTGTCCGTTTTTTTTTTTTACAATAACATAAAATTTACCATTCAATAAATTAAACAACCGAATTAATACGACAGGTCGGCTAATAGAAATGTTTAGGTGGAGCTTTGGATTTAATTTAACTCAATCATAAATGTTGTAAGTTATAGCGAAAATTGCTAAAACAAAAAACACTTCTTTAATATACATATAAATTGTATATATATAATAAAGTTATAGTGTCTGTTTGTCATATAAAATTCATTCGATAGTATCATTTTTGTTTCTTTGTTTTATGCAATTAATTTTCGAAATTACCTACTTCAATTTTGACGGAAGTCTCGTAGTGAAGTAGCATAAAATATAACGTGTAATACAGGAAATTCCTATGTAATAAAATAATTAAATTTTAGCAGAAAATAACAAATTTTATTTATTAATTTTACGGAACCCTATTAGAACTTACAAGAAACGCTAGGTTTCTTTTTCAGAATTATATACTTAAATACACCAGAAAACCGTTCCGTTTGTTTACGATTTTTTCTCTTCCTTTTATTTCATCAATAGTAACAATACATTTAAACAGTTTTCTTTACTACAAAAATCGGATAAACCTGTTTTAAAAAATTATGATGTAAAGGGAAAATAAAATATCGGTTTTGTTTCTTTACTAAAATCTGAAAAATGTTCGAGATTACATATCTCGTTAATATATTTCTCACATAATAAATGTGCAGTAGTGTATAATTCTTAGAATTTTTTGCATACACAGGTAGAGTTGTTGAAATATATAAGTTGATTTGCAATTTAAAATTTTGCATCGTGACATGTCACACAGTTCATTATTTAAATAAGTCGACTACCTACCTGCTTGATGTTTGTATTTTGGCGAATTTTCGTGAGAACATCGCACCGTACTTGCGACACGAGCGGAAAGATTGTGCGAGTTATAAAAAAATATATATTTTTAGTTTTACGGTCCGCTCGTGTAAAACACGAAATGTTAAAGTCACAACCGCATTACTCGGCGAATTTTTTTAGCAGAGTTATGTGAATGTATGTATATTTAAGTTTTTTATAAGGACCCAAGGACAGTAATGAGTGACCGGTATAAATAAAAATTAAAAGTGCGCTTTATACTTTAATTATATGATAAACAACTAAATCATGGTTTATAATAAATACTGGTTTAATAATAGTATTTTTTTATATAATAGTATTATTTAATACATTGTTAAACAAACAGTTATTAACGGTAAAAATAGATTATAAACAATTATAATTTTTATCAAGATTATTCTTTAGTAAATGTTATGTTTTATTAGTAACTTAAGAATTGTAACATTTTTACTATCCCTCTTGTCTTTAGAGTTTGTTTGGTAGTTGTCAAATAAATAAAATCAAACTGTAAAGACAGAATTATCAATAATTTATATTAGCATTACGTATAAACATGCATAGTAGTCTAATTTAAGGAAATAGTCAAGAGAATAAGTTTTTTTAATTATAGACCTAATGGAAATTAAACGTTTAACGACGGTGCAATAAATTAAAAAAAATTAAACTCTAATTAAAAAAAATGGTAAGTTAATACATAGGTATAGGTAGAGAAGCGAGGGTACATGCAGTTTATAGAAATATGCGCTCTATTGCTCAAAAGATAAAGTTTAAAATTCAAACCTTAGTATCATGTTCTGTGTGGCGTCGCCGCCTCACCTGTTAGTAAGGTCGACCGCGTGGATGCCGCGCCCGAGCCTCACTCGCAATACGCCTGTGAAATTTTAAACTTCAAATATAAACCATTTCAATAATATGCAAATATTTATAACTAAAAAGTTAATGAAACATTTATAGGTCGAAACATAGATGTACTCGTAGCAATAATTCAAAAACTTTAACTATTCCTAACATAGCATACATTATGCGAGAGAACAGCAGATAAAAAATTTACAATTTATGGAACTTAATTGTTATTTGAATACAATTTCAGTGACCATAACATATATACGGTTACAATTTATTGAATATATATTTAAGAATTTTAATGGATATGTATATAATTCATACATATTTAAATTATTTTTAGTCTTATACATTGCTTGCTTTTTTAAATTGATGAACAGGTACTACATACAATTATTGTATGTTTATTCAAATGTTTACGGATTTCTCGCAGAAGAGCGAAAGTAATAAACAATATTAGATATAACTAACATACAACAATGGCAGAATCATTTGATACGTATAGCGACAGGTTCTCCAATAAGTAACGAGTAGGATCAGCAAAATATTATCATCAAGTGCTTATAAATTAATACACTCATATGTAATTTCCTTATTGTAATAAAGATTTATAATTACTATAGTAAAAGAAAATAGGAATAAATTAATGAGTATATTAAGACGGAAGAAATACATCATTTTCAACAATGTCACTGTGAAAGATTTAACAATTATTATCATAGTAAATTTGATTAACGAATACTTACTAGAATCGTATAACTACTGCATAGTGTTTCCTCGGTCTATCTAATAACCATTCCTACGTATAAACACGTTGTTTAACGTATGCTATATAACAACAAAGTAAATTTTATTAATGAACTCTTTGTTTTCTTACAAAGTGAGTAAAATAAAAGCTCTCACAATCTTTTTTCGTTATGAAAAGCCATACGGATAATTGACGTAACAATAATAATAAAATATCATTTGAAACGCCCACGCCTCGTAAGTTTTGGTCGTCGTGTTACAAAATTGTAACATACGAGACATGGCGACTGGAAATAAATATGTTGTCGACGTAAATTTGTCGTCGTCCTAATTTGATGCTCTCGAACATCGGTATAAAACTCATTACCTTTTTTTTATATTTTTGTAATAACTATGCAAATTAAATGTGGTCTTTAATAATGAAAAGTTAATAGGAAATCATCTTCATTGTTTGGCCTACTTAATATTGTTGAGAATGGTTTCCTCTTTAATATGAATAATAAAGAATAATTTCTTCAAAGTTATGGGTGGCTTGCTAGTTTCCATTACAATTCTCACAGTTAATTTTTTTTTTCGAAGAAATAATGGGCTTAGGATAACGTCAGTTATAATTATGGTAAATTGTACACAGTGAACGGCACATGAACAAATTTGATTAGAAAATGTAAATAAACAATTTAACTAATCCAAATAATGATTAGCTATAATAAAAATTGTTCATATTGCACAATATATGATATTATAATTAAAATTACAACAATAATTAATATAAATATTTTTTTAAATAATTTCTTTAAATTTCAAATATTTTTTGATTTATTATATATTTTTGTCCATGTACCATGTCTTGATTTACTTGCCGCCAGTCCTCCTAATGCCTCCATTAGCACAATAGCAAACCCTCCGACTGAGAAAGCTCTAGAAATCTCTGCAATAAATGCCCGCAAGAGCTAAATTTATTTTTATCGTTTGTACCACTTAAGGAATAAGATTGAAAAACGCTCCCAATATTTCCCCTTAATTTGTCTGCGTATTTTTTTTCTTACGGGGCAATAAAATATTTACGGGGTTCGGATGAATACAGGAGTGGATTTGTGAACGCCCTTGTTTTTCCACTTCGACAAATTAATTCATTTCTCTTTTCGAAACAATATCTATTTCAATACATTATTCATAGATTCATTACATGAAAACATTTCAAAGCATTTTTTAGAACAAATACTAATGTATATAACAAACAAAAAAAAATTAAGTCTATTTTTAGTATAATCAGGCTGATTATGTACATTATACTGTAAAGTTAAAATTATATTGTAAGTTAGTTTAAATTATAGTCTAAAGACTAGTAAAAGAACTTAAAGTTGATTCGAAAAACCTTTTGACTTTGTTGCAGTATCCATAATGCAGAATATACAAGTGCATTACACTTTTGTTTCTTAGAAACACATATCTCTTATCTTATTGCGCTAAACAGACGTTACTTAAAAATGCAACGGACTGACGATGCACCGAATGATAAGAGATACCGCATCGTTTATTATTATTAAATAACAAATCAGATAACAGAATTTACTTAAAATATTTTCTGTTAAAAAATAATATATTTTTCTTTCTCTCATATTTGGTTTTTTCAAACTTAAAAATATTTTTTTTTTACTGATTCACGGATAAACTTTAAAACAATTTGAGAACAGCATAGTAGTAGGAAAAGAACGTTGAATGATGATGTTTGTTGTTTGACGCTGACTTAAGATATGTTTTGTAAATATTTATTGGGAATGCTTTCCTTTATAATGTCAATAAAACGGAATAAGATTTGAGAAAACATTATACGTTTCGATGTCGCGAGATATGTATCCAGATATATAAAATAGTTTAAAATATTGGCGGAAATAATAAATATTTTTATTAGTTCAGAAACGTCGCAGGGATCTAGTAGTGGCTATAACTGCGTAGGTAGTAACCCCAAATACCCTACATGTGCATGCAACTGCACCGTGCCAACGTTTATGGACCTGAATATCATATTTAGGGGGGGCGGAGATGAATGCATCTCTTTGTTTCGCTCATTTTATGCTCAGTTTTATTACAGTCGCTATGTAATCTCGGTGACGTGATATACTTAAAACTACACTGAAATGTGTAAGCTTTTTGAACATGTTAATTGTACAACTCCCCCTGATGGAATTTTGTAATTGCATGACGACACGCAATCTGATAAAACACTTTAACCTATTGCGATTGAGATTTTATTCAATCTCAGCTCAAAACATTTATGTAAAATCTTAAAAAAAATTATTACTACTGTATTATTTACGGTTATTATTAATATATAAAAACTTTTTGTGTTAAAAAACCTATTGTTTGATTTTCAGGGTTATAACCGTGTGCTTCCATTTGCAATTAACAATAAAATACGAAAAAGCGATTGTTTCAAACATTATATTATATGTCAAATAGCTGTTTATCTGTTCTTATTATCCAGTTGCAACATATAACCGAAAGATTATATTAAAGGACTGAGACTATTTAAATTTAATTTTTTGTCATAATAATATCCGTACGCAATTTACAAAATCGAAATGACTTTACCTCTTGGTACGCAAAACGATATAATAATCGTTTTTAAACTTTGCGAGTTATAAAATTCGTGATATAGAATTGGATGTCGTAAGTGTAAACAGCGAGCCGGTACAATTGGAATTGGTTGCTGCAAAAATATTGCAATATAAGATAAGCAGGAAAACGGAGGGCATGTTCGACCGCCCGCAATGATTTGATATAATCCACGGCGACATATGTCGGGCGACGTCTTTGCTGGACTTTTATTAAACGAAGTATACACAGGACAATATTATAGGGAACGCGTAACTCACTGTGGGCGTCGCTCCACATGATGGTCTAACGGGCAACTATATTTTATGGCTTTATTTAGTTGATTGTCTAAAATGTCACTTAATTTATTGCCATACAATTAATATGCCCTACTAAAGATCTTGATTGGATAAAAATCTTAATAAAAATGCGTCTTCGGTTTTTTGTTTTAGATCACCGGCACGGTACAAAAGTGTATCTATATGTAAGTTATATTAAGTACTTATATTAATAGGATTCAAATCGGTATGACTAGTAATTCAATAAGACGGCTGCGGAAGTGTCTTATTGTTTTTATTACGACGTGTTTCTCTGATAAAAAGAGTTTCTTAGAAAGAAGATAACTTTTTATATTTAACCGGATATTATTGTCCATCGCTTAAAGCATCATTTTTAAAAAATAATGGAAAACAGAACATTATATCATATTTAAAAGACAATTAACATCACTTCATAACCAAAATTACGAAATTAGCAAAATTGATAAATAGGATACATAGGTGAAGCATGATTTAAAGGAACACTTTCATGATTAATCTGAACAAACATGTTACTGACGTGTTCAGGTACCCCTTGAATAAATATTTATGTGAATGTAGGTAGATACCTATTTCATTGCTTTACATCTGGCCTGAAAATTATTTTAGCCGCGCACCTAATTCTGGTACATTTGCGATGAGCTTAACAAGAACGGGCGAGCGGAGCTTTTCATCTTTGAAGCGCAACATTTACATTTTCGTCTCATTTATTTGCTATTTCGGGCCACCGAGCCCTCCCTCTACCACCTCTTACCCCTCCTGGGTCTTCCCTGCAATGAATAAGTCTTGGCGTGCGTCAGACGAGAGTAAAACGAAATTGGGAAGGAACGCTCTATAAAGTCTAATTAAGTTTGAAGTAAACGCATAAATATAGTATGCAGATGTATTACCTAAGATTTTTATTTATGAGAGTACGAATGCAAAAATTGGATTTTAGGCATGTATTTGTATATTTAGTAACGGCTGACTAAAGTATTCATGAAGCAGTTGAGTGAAGCAAATGGGCGAACATCCTTTTAAATGAAAATAAATCATTCTCACAAAGATAAATGTAAATTCAATGAAAAAGAACATTTAGACTGCAGTTTAAGTAAAAGAGGAAGCCGGATGGCACATGATCAGAATGTAATCTCACGATTCCGACTTTTATTAAGATATTTACGAAGAAAAGGCGTCGTGTTGTTATTCAACTATCGTCTCATATAAAAATAATACGTCCCTTAACGCGAACCTTTTGTCTTGGAACGATGGCCGCTTTACTAATAGAAATAATTTCATCGCCACCCCCTTTGTTGTAATTCGCGGCTTGCCTTTGACAGGATGGAACTGTTTTTCATGACCAGATTGTAAATGATGTTATCAGAAACAAAGTTTTTTCATGATATCTAGCTTGTACAATAAATTAGTCGTAACATCAACTGTAATGTGTAAATATTAATGATGTCCTTGATATTTGCAGCGCTTGTTATTCTCGGATAATTTATAATTCCTTTGTCCTTAGTAGCAAATATCTAACGAAATTTCCCATTCCACAAATAACTCCAATAAACGAGGGGGTTACCTTGATATATTTTTACGGTGCGATCTCATCTCGAGCCAGATTTTTCTGATAGAAAAATGCGCCAGCCCAGAACCGCCCCGAATATAAATCGCCTTGTTATATTTTCCGGAACATTGGGATTCATGAAGTTTGTGAGCCCCAACGTCATCTTTCACATAAATACAGACATAGGTTCTACATATAGCTTAACTTCTTTCTAATGCGTAACATAAAAATTAGAAAAAAATACATGTCCTCTCTTTTTTTTAGAATATGATTTAAAAATCTAAATAATTCATGCAATTGTATCGTACGAAATAGCCTGCATATTTTTTTTTAATTTTCACCCGGATCCCTATTCACATCTTAATGACTTTAGTCCCTCTTTAGGGGGTGTCTTAGAAAACTTTCTTACACTGCGTCTTCTTTGTGATGATAATATAAACAAATGTTAATATGCTAATAGGAAAATGCAACACAAAATATAATAATATCTATCCTTGATTTGTATTAAATTTTGTATTGCAAAATTGAACAAAGCAACGACTATGAAGACAGCGTTTGTTTGTGTATATTAATGAAGGATTGACAACCTTCCTTATAGTGTTTCTTCATGTTATGCAAATGAAATATTTAAAAGATATACTTATATTATTAACTGCCTTCTAGTAGTCTATTCGAATAATAAAACCAGTTAATTTAATCTACTTGATAAAAGAATTGCATTTATGTAAATGACTTAATAAAAACGTATCAGCAATGCATTGCTTGTTTGCATATGTATGCCATATTTATCTGGTTTGTAATATTTATATTGGTTTAGATTCGATATACATTTACATTTTAACACAATTACTAAGTCAGAATTATGTACGTAAAAAAAGTGATCAATTTAGGAAACATTAACGATAACGCCATACGTTATGATTATAGTTTGAAAAATACCTATACATTAAGTTATTAACAATATAATATAATATATTTAACGTACTTACAGGTATTAAATATTTGTAAATGTGAAAGATACTTATGTTTAATATTTATAGTAATATAGTAAGCTAAATACTTATAAAAAACGTGACATATATCAAAGTAAAACAAACACGTGCCGGCAAAGAACTTTTATAGACATTGAATGCATTGCCTATCCCATAGTTATTTTAGTCTTTTCAACATATTTTCGTTAATAAATTGTTATATATAACATAAATATACTGTAACAATTTTATCTTCTCAGTTTTACCTACATTATTTATGTAGCGCGGTCCATCTAAATAAACTTCGAGCGTAAACTTGTTTGAGAGCCAGTCCAAGTTATTAACATTCGTATGCAAATCGGCCATTTTCTACAGAACTCCAGTCAGCGGGGACTTTATCATTTCGTTACAGATGCGATAAGGCTGGAATATTTTTGTTTTTATTCATAAGGCTCCTGGGTTTCTCTTGAAGCTCGAGATACGACGGGCGGATTAAAATTTTCATTTGAATTAGAAGCGGCATTCTCTTATACTTACGGAAATGTTTCAAATGGCATTAAACAATTCATTTTGTTACACATATAAATTTTATAGGTCTGATGATAAAACTTTCGAGAGATTTAAAAAATTATATACTATATACTATAAACATTATTTTCCTTTCTTGATTTCAAAAATTTAATGGTTAAACTGTTTAAAAAAAATCATTTATAATGTATTGACAAGTTTATACTGATGTTATAGAGATTGTATGATATAGATATAATACAATTCACCTAAAATTCGTTTTAAATGTAACTTTTGATAAAAAAATTTCTTGTTCAATTAGAAGTTTTACAATTATATAGCTACGATAAGAAAAAAAGTGGTTGCAAACAGTAAATTGATGAAACTTAAAGAGGGGTTATTATAATGCAGCGGTTGCGTAACTGAAGAAAGGGCGTAAGCCCGAAGCCTCCATGAATATGAATGAATTGGCAATGGAATGAACAAAATTGGGCCACAGAGGAAATGAGATCTAGAAATATATTTTTCTTTATCATCGCATTCTAATAAAAATGTACATTAAATTAAATCATACATAGGATACGCCTTACATCTGATCGTTATAGCATCATTTCTATCATTTTATAATCTCATATTATATCACACCAGCACTTAAATTTTGATTTATTTGTATTTAAAAAATGGTTTTATTATTTACCATATATCACTGACTTTGAAACAACAATATTAATATATTTCTTTTTGTTTAGATTAAGATATACATATAAGTATAAGATAATAAGTACTGTTAATAATGATAATCAGGCAAGTGTTGTTTTAGGTATAATGAGGCTGACATAGTCTTTACAGTCTCAAAGCCTGAAGTGTTCAAAAAGTATTCTCGTTGAACAAATTTTAATGCTTTATATTTTTTATCAAATTAGCTTATTTAATCTTGATAAATAATTTAATTCTAACCGAAGGCAATCACCGCCGTGGCTCCTTTTCCCTGACAAATATCATTTGACTACGGTTTTAGTGCGCGGCAAGTGATACGACTTCGCCGCCTAGTAATTTCCTCCTTCCAACGAGCTCCCTCGAGTTTCGGCCGGGTATTTATTAAATTGCCCGGGCAAGGGCCCCATATCAAAGTGGACCACGGACTAAGCCCGCACCTCTCTTAAATAAAGGTCTAGCTTAATACGTGTCGTGCGTACAATAGTACTTATATGTGCTCCTTAATTAGAGTCGTCGTTTGTTACGAGTATTTACATATCTACATGTTTAAAGGATATATTTAGAATATTTAATTTTGGCCATTAAAATCAATTTTTGTTATTAAAAAATTACACAATAATAATGTGATAAACTTCATTTTACTTTTTTATTATTATCATATGCGATACCTTTCAACAAAAATAGTACTTTTTCTTCCCATTTCCTACAGTTTATATAAACAGGAAAACAAGACCTACATAGATGTTTTCGTATTTGAAGGCACAGTGAAGGAAATACTACAACCGCAACTTCCGAGTCACCGGAAACGTTATCTTAACTTGTACTAAACAACTCACTCTAAGCTTACTTTACGGTAGTATTGATCTACCATAAAGCTACTGAGTATTTTAGACCGTAGCGTAGTAAAGAGTAGGGTGAAAATTCTTTATATTTTGTTAGCTGAATAAGAGATTTGCCAGAAATAGTATATTCTCATAGTAATAATCATTGTTATAAACTAATTAACCACAAAAGTGTTACTTTGAATATAATTTAGAAATGTTTTAATCAGACCGAAACATATAACCAAAAATTTGCGGATCTAAGATTTACCCTTAAATATTTTTTTTTAAAACCACGGTAGTGACATGTTGGTATTAATATTGAACAGAAAAACATTTGTGGATTAATATTTTTATCCAATTCTCGTGTACGTGTATCTTAAATATGACGTTCAGTTGGTATTTAATTATATAGATGTAGAAAGCAAAACTCTATAACCACCATTTATATTCTGTTCCAATAGCGGAAAACATCTGAAAGCGTTCAGATTAAAAAACATTGGCCCTAATACTCTAAAATTACGAGACAAAAGATTGTCAGTTATGGTCGCTGAGACTGAATGTGCCGAATCGCTGAACGGCTAAAGTGCCTCGTAAATCTAGCGATCGCTGCGTCGAATGAAAACATCTACGCGACACGAGACGACTTCGGCACTGCACGCTCCGGTAACTGTACGACTACGATCGTATATAGTTAAACAATATCAAATTATTTTAATTTTATTATTAAAACAACTATATTAAAAATTATCAATTCAAACATTTTATTTTAGTAAAATCAAAGAGGCAGTTTTAGCTTTTCGTCTTCTTTTATTTATTTTTGGAAATACAGATATGTATAAAAATTATAGAATGCACTCTATATACATGTGATATTCTTACTTTTGAATATGTTAATTTTTTAATGAATAATCGTATTAAATTATTATTCATTAAAATAAATAATAAAATAATTTTGATACTGTGCCAACCCCATGTAGCTGCGAAAAGGGCAGGTGGAAGAATCGTATTAAATGATTAATTATAGATTAACAACTTAATAAATTCAATTTCAATGATTTATATTCACGTTTTGACCTTCGCGACCGACAAATGATAAAAATATAAAATTTTTCGAAGGTGCATTAGTGTTGTTATTGAAATGTAATAAATAAAAATTTATCAAAAAATTATAAATATTGCATATTCAACCTTAAGACATACTGCATAAAGAATGAATACAAATGCATATTAATGCACCGTCGCCCACAGGTCATTGCAAGTTCGAAAAACGGAACGAATTCCTTTGAACAGATCTTTAAAAATACTCCCGCCGGCAACCATGTTGCCGCGCGCGCCAATCAGAACGCGTCCCGCGCAGCAGTAAACATGGCGGATACAGATGGGAATTATCATTTCCTATTATTATATCGGAAAGGATGGCCGCCTATCAAGATTCCGATGATATTGAATATTATAACTATAAAGATTTCTTTTAATTACGCGAATATTACACATTTCATGAAACCAAATTTTACGTATTTCATCGCGTTTATTTAATTATTTATTACTGATGAGAGTTCAGAATCAGCTTGGTGTGTCTTATTTTAGTAGTTTTGATATTTGATTGAATTTTTTTAATAATGGGATTTTAAGCCGGTGATAATATCTATCATTTCAGAGTAAATCGAAATTTTATTATATTTCAACGGCGTTGCGAATTTATATTATGGATCATTACATCTCATTCATTAGGAACTTAGTATAGTATATCTAGTATTTATATCTGATTACATTTAACTTATATGATATACAATTGTTCGTATGATAATAGAAATTTTTAAACCTTTAAACGTTGAATTATTTACTGAGTCAGTTGTGGGCTTTTTAGTATTCTTATCTAGTCTAATAGATAAGTAAATGGAGTTCAATTACGCTAATATATTCTAATTGCCGTTGCGATAGTAAGCTGTAAGTAGTGATAGGTATTTAAACTATAATCAAGTGATAATGACAGCGAGTAAAATATCAGAACAGATGTTCGAGGGTGAACGACCCAGCGGCCCGAGTAGCTCGAGTCTTAACTTTGATTTATTCATCCATTGCGCTTACGCATCGGTTAATTGTTATTTATGTCGCGATTTTTCACAACGGTTGAACTTACATTATAAATATCAATGGCTTTATGATTTTATAGTTATTTTTCAAGAGATAGCTTAACACTCGAATAAAAAATTCACTAAACATTAGCGAACATCGCATTGTACTCTTTTTACTTAGCAAAGAAAGTCGAATTGCGCTAGAAAGGCATACAAAACCTAATCTTTTAATTTACACGAACGTTTTTATATCTGAGTATTGATAGTATTATTTACACAACTGATAGTGCAAATAGGCTCACTGTCGGCTTGTTAGTTAGCATTTACTCCAAGCCAAGGATAACTATAACACCAGAGGCATCATAAGCCTGTTATCTAACCCGGACAAACCTTATCAAAATTAATATTTTGTATAGAATAACCGAAAACTAAACTTAAAAAAAATCAGAATATTAACATATCTACATTCATAAACAAATACTTTTTCGTTTATTATTTTAAGTAATATTAGTTAATCGTTAATAACAAAAATTATTCATTCACTTTTAGTAAGTCAAACGTTAGGCGTGGGAAATAAGTGTTATACAGATAGTTATGCATATGTTTTATTACTTCATTTATATTATTATAACTTACGTACATCATTAAATTACCAAAAAAAGATTTTTTTATTACAATCTTTACGTTTTTGTTGCGACATTAAAAGTGCCGTTCTTTTAAATACTTTCTCAGATAAAGCTTCGTTTATACGCGACTTTATAAAAGCGTTTTTGTTTAATAGATATAATTTTAGGGTCTTAATAAGACTGGTTACAAAAGGGACGCGGGTGTAGTGATGGTGTTTTGGAAAAATTATATTGTAAAAAGAGAAAAAAGAAAGTTCACGAGGGTTGGGGCGGCGGCGCATTTCAAAGGCATTATTATAAAATGTACCAATTTAAATTCAAACATAAAGTTGGCCTGCTTGTATTGAGTCCGCTAAGGATTATATTGTTGAAGGAAGGACGAATTCGATATGCCACATTAAACACGAAGAAAGATGAAAATTTCGTATTAAAATACGAAATTTTATTAATTGTATATTTGGTGTTATAGGCAATGTTGAAATGATTAACGTTAAATCGTTATATTTTAAGTTCTATGATATGATTTTAGAAAAACCTTTTCTCTGCTTAAAAATTATTATACTTGTTCCATGTATACTCGTATCTACGTTTCAGTAATTCAATATGTACGTATCGATATTTTCGTATTACCTGTTCGTAATTTAACTACGGCATTTTACTAAAATTGGTAGAGTTGGGTCGATTCAGCCTCGCAGCGCGAACTTGTGCTATAAAAACTTTGTTAGCTGATAACGTCTACAACGGAACTCTTTCTTAGGAGAAGATCCATTCGAAAAAGAACTAAAAGAACTCTTTTCAAATAAGATAAGTTATTACACCGGAAAATATCGACTCAAAACTGACACGAAGGACAGAAAGATAAAAGAAGACCATATTAATTGTGAATAATTCGATATACTCGGTGGCGGCCGCGTACCGTTAGATGTAGCACTGGGGGCCCCCACAAGGTATACCGACGATCTAGTGAGAGTCGCGGAATTAGCCACTGGGTACAACCGGTCGATATGGAGATCTTTAGGATCTATGTCCAGTAATGGACGTCTATCTGCTAATGATGAATTCGATATATTATCAATTTGATATCCAACGATTTTTCTCTTATAAAAAAGTGTGAAAACAAATTAAAATATTAAGAAATATTTATTCTCATTATTTTAATCCAGTGAAATAATCCACCAGAGTTTTATTACTTATTTAACGTCGGATTGTTCAACTAAGCAGTTTCACCTGTAACGCTGCGGTAGGCGGCTGGTATCTACCTCCGCAGGCGCAGTCATTACGGATCCCACCGCGCCGCGGCCTCCAATTACAAAATATTCCCAAGAGATTCCAATTAAAACGCTCATCCGCAAAATTCCGAGGAAACTTTCGAACCCCTCCCTCCTTACACCACCTCGCTTCTCACTCAGATAATGGCTCGCTTCAAATTCTCAAGATACCTAACTTCAACACTGGTAAATGTATTCTTGCTTCAAAAGGAATGCGAGAGTTATACGGCCTTAATAAAATAATACATTTTCTAAAATTATTATGTTATATAATTTGGTCAACTATTGATAAGCATTATTAAAAATATAATACCATAACTAACATAGATATATAATCATAACTTAATTTACCGGATAAGATACAAGGTTAGCATAATATCAATTATACAATCTATACAGGGGAGAATTAATAAAGTTTATCTTTTTTTATGTTATTAAAAACTAATATTACAAATAGTAATCCAGTTTAAAAATGAAATCCCTGAATATTTTTATTTTAAAACCGTTGAACAACAATTTTTTATAACAAAATAAGACATTTAGTCGTTATATATCGAATGCAGGTTTTTCCATGGATAGTATAAAAATGTGAAAAATAAATGCATTCTTGATAGGAGAGAGGGAGAGAGAGAGGTCTTTCTCGTTTAATCCCCGAGGCGCGTTTCCCGGCACGCATGCGGTATTTAACTATAAGTAATAACCTGAAACAATATATCGCGGCGCTTAAGAGTTCGCTACATAAAGCTCGCCCCGAGAATAAATGGATTACTCGTGTCCGCGCCGCGGCGCGCCATCTAGCGGGGGGCGGGCGAAGCTGTATGAGTTATTGTTATTGCACGGATTTCCCTCTTCCGGAGCTGATTCCACTTACACCTCGTTGCAGTGAAGCATCATAAAAATCGAAACGAGAAATATGTTAAATTGATTACTAGTACTGAAGATTGAAATATATTTTTTATTGTTCAAATACTCTACAATGGATTGTCAACTGGAATATTGATATGAGATTTTTATACTTTGATTATAATTTTTTCATTATTTAATAAATAATATATTTGATAAAATATTGTCACACCGTATTCTCTATGTCCTGATTATTATTCAATTATATCTGACTGCAACGAAATTTAATAATGTGAACAAGGCAAACTTTTTGTAAATAAGGCATTCATTAACATTGTGTAATAAGTAAAGTAAAATTATGTTCATATAATTTCTCTTGTTGTTGCATCAATACACAGTTGTAATTTATTTAGATGAAAACAGCTTATTAGCGGCGAGATTGTAACGTCGATTGAAGCCCGCCAGCATCAGAACACCCACGTAGTTACTGCTTTCAACATCACTTAATTTTATTCTCCTTAAGTAACTAGCCTCCCTCTGCGATAATCATCAAGTCTATTATGGGTTTAGTTTTTTAACGAAGTTATAATACAGTTTTACTAGGCGAATTTACGATCTTTATTCTTACCGATGCATATTTTAGTTCTTTCAAGTATGAGATAAGTAATGTTAAAAAAGTATTCTGAACAAAACTGATATTACTTAGACTTCACAGAAATAGTACAGTAAATAATATATAACGTATACTACCTGACCGCTTTAAGCGAAGTTTAAACTTCGGTTGAAACAGAAAAAAATCATAATTAAACATAAACTTGAGAGTGCGCTTCAACTAGAGATTTTACACCTGTATAAAGAAGCTTCCGCTTTCTGTGTGCTATGCTGAAGCATGTATTATTAAGGAATTGAACAATAAACATTCACGACTCTGAACCGTAACCGCTTTTACTGAAATTACATTCCGGTTTCCCTTTTAATTAGTGTACGAGATTACAGAACTCGGCTTCAGACTGCCAATCGGTACGGTAACAAACTTCGACAGCTATTGTTCTAACCAATCTTTAGAAGTGATTCAGTTCTCCGTTGCCGGTGACCGTCTAGGTAGGTACCACCGCAGCGCCTATTTCTGTCCCTAAACAGTAGTGTGTAAACATTACTGTGTTCCAGTTTGAAGGGAGTTGTAGCTATTGAAATTACCGGGATTACGAGACATACAATCCTATGTCTCAAGGCGACGAGCGCAATTTGGTAC
The DNA here is from genome assembly GCA_029034505.1 of Ornithoptera priamus. Classification (NCBI taxonomy): domain Eukaryota; kingdom Metazoa; phylum Arthropoda; class Insecta; order Lepidoptera; family Papilionidae; genus Ornithoptera; species Ornithoptera priamus. Next base: position 4,624,670 of record JARDWD010000331.1, read on the forward strand.
AGTATATATCACCACCACCCTGTTATGGGCCAGCGTAACACTTACCAACAGGTGAATGTTTTACGTGTCTCGTCGCTTTGTGGAATCAAAAAAAATATTTTGTATATGTAATCACTCAAGTAGTCCTAATTGAACATTGGCAACTCAAGAACAAATTAAATGGGTACCCATTTTTTTAGCCAACTATAACTTTAGCAATTAAAAGTAGCATAGATTTATAAACATTAATATATAATTTCCTCTAATTATTATATTAGTGTATTACTACATCTATATACCTATACATATTTTATCTATAATGGGCTAACACTTGATACCTACTTCATAGGATGATAAGTGACGATTAGAGAATGAATATTGAAGTATGCTCGCCCAGAATATTCTGCTTCTCATATGTTAGATATACGAAACACAGTACTTGACGTTGTTAAGTCGGCAGATTTACAATAAGAGTGGTAGCTAGCCTGGCGGGTTAGAAAGAACCTTACTACCAACAAAACTTCATCAGGCGAAATAATTATAAGGTTCTTCTTGTAACAATAAAACGGTACACCAATCTGCTAAAGATTTCCTCTGTTCCTGACATTCATAAAAAAAATATTTAAGGTACTATCTAGATATAAATGCGGTATTTGCCGGAAATAATAGCTATACAAAGAGTTGATAACAAAAATTAATAATCTGTATAGTTAATTGTTTTAATTGTTAGCAAATTTTAAATTCATCGAAACGTCCGTGTAACTGCATGTGTACCTACACTATATTTAACGATATAAATAAGTAAATCACGTTCTGAAGTATCTGCACTACTGTTTGAAATATGCAACGGTTTAAAAAGCTAACATAATAAAATAAGAAATGTTGTTATAAACATTTATATAAATCTTAATTAATGTTGTACGTTAAATATTCGTATAAAAAGATTCGTTACAATGCCTTATTAACGGGCCATGGTGACTTCATCGAATATTTTAACTGCAACATCATTTTAGACCACACACTGAGAACTATTCCAACCGGTTTAATCCATAATTAAAATAATAAAACGAGGAATGAGACACTGCAACAATTTAACTATATAAATAATATGGTCACTTGAAGCATTTGATACACTGTTGAAAGTATAACTCTTTATATCTATGAAAAGTGGTTGAACATATTCGATTAATTCCTACGGTTCAAATTATTATTGCTGAAATATTCAGGTAGTTTAAAATATACATTTACCATTTTCCCCCGCCATCGGCATCTGGTCTTCGTGCATGTCAAACAACTCCTGGCAGTGCGCCAGCCGTCGCGGGTTAGCATCCGCGCCATGTTTACTTTAAAATGAGTTATTACAAGTAAAACAAAGTTATCACAGACTGTAACCATGTTTAATACAACACAACACTACTTTCACGTATTAAATCTGGAGCTACACTGACAGTGTGTCGCACAAACTTTCTCTTTGTTGGCGAAAAAAAAAAACTAATTTGAATTCTTATTCAAAATTGGGCCAACTCCGTTTTCTAGGAAGCGCTTGCACAATACTGTAAACATTCCTCTTTCACATTTATATTAGGGTATTGTTAAGTTAATATTTAAATGCAAAAAGAAACTTGCATAAACTATATCTCAGTTTCTACATTAAAAAAAATTTAAACAAAGACTTAAGTTAAATTATCGCTACAAATCAAAGTGAATGGTACAGGTCTTTTATTTTACAATCCGAGTAGACAGCGAAAAATTCATGCCATTGACAATGAAATGGTGGTTAAAATGTCATACAACAACTCTTTGGGCTTGTGGGTTTAAGAGAAGACACCACCCACTTAATTACATTAGTGGCAGTGTCCTTCTATCTACAATATACTCAGTCCCTGGTGAAAGGTCGCTGTTGCCGGAAACTATCTAGGTAAGTACCACCATTGCATTTATATCTGCTGCCAAACAGTAGTGTGCAAAAATTACTGTGTCACAGTTTGTAGGCCGTTATATCTAGTGAAATTATTGTAATAACGATACTTAAAATCTTATATCTCAAAGCGATGAGTACAATGTGGTTCAATGTATATCAAGAATATATATAAGAATTTTTCAGACTGCTACTTAACGGCAAAAATTTATACTCCATTTAACCTACGAAGACGGTCTCCGCTAAGAGAGACCTTCCATTAAATGTTTATAAAAGAGCTACAGGTAAGTAAGTAACAAGCATACTTAACATATAAGCTTCATAATAAAAATAATAAAGTAATTTCGTCTGCATATACAATTATGTTTTAATTTTATATCTCGTAAATTACTAGCCGGACTTTTATATATATATTTTTATACCGATGTGATGAGTGCGAATTTCCCCTAGCGTCAAGTGATACGCCTGCCCATAACAATCTGGCGATAGTTAGGGTATATACATTACACGACACTGCTTGTCACTTGGAGACATTAGCTATTAAGTCTCGTTACCTTAATAATTTTACTACGTTCAACGCCTTTCAAACCGAAACACAGTAATGATTGCGCACTTCTCTTTAGCGGCAGGATTAATAGCGTCGGTGGTACTTGACGGTCACGGTAAAGCGAGTCCTGCCATCGGTAATTTTTTTTTTTCAATATATAAATGAGGAAATATTTTAAGTAATCCATTAATAAAGCCCATTTTACTTTATGTAACACATATGTATTACACATTTATTTTATTCAACGAAGCAACGAGATATATGCCAAAATTATATATTATCACAATTTAAAAAAAAATCACAAACATTTTAATGTTAGTAATGATATATGGTTTGGTTTATTAACGCGTCGCCTTTTATAATATTTAAAATTTTATCTAAAAGTAATTCATAGGTGTACGTAATTAAAAATAGAGTCTAATATCTAATTCTTTACTTCGATTAGATGAATATTAGTTCAACTTAGTAAATTATGTTTTTATTTGTAATTTCTTTTATAATAAAATATTTGTCGTAAAAATACACTTTTATTACGTATGCACGCCATCTTTCACCTAAGTTCGGAACTTCTGTTAAGCTTCGCTGACTTTCATAAGCTTTTTCACTAAGTCCATAAAATAATAAAAACGTGTAAGAACGTACGTACTACATAAAACATATATATATATATACAATGTAGCATAACATACCTATTTGTATAAATAAATACTATAACTTATTTAAATAAAATTTGCTATAGTATCTTTTTTTAAATCATGATCTACTGATACTGTTCCACAATAAGTTATTATTATTATATTTACGACATAGTTTTAAAAAATATAACCTTCATTGTTAAACTTTTAACATTTTGCTATTAACAATGAGCAAGTGACCATAATATTCTTAAAAAGTTGTTATTGACCACAATTTGATTAGCTTCAAAAATTGACGCCATCTAGTTTTGGTTTCGAGAAATTCGACGAGATGAGGTTTCTACAGTTGCTCTACTACAGGGATCCGCAACATTTTTAGATTTAATAAAAATCAAGACAATTTTTTTTCTAGCCTACGTTAAAACATATTTACGTGTGTATGTACGTAAGTAGAGCTTCTAATAATTTTTAGTTGTTTAATTTAGTTACAAGAACCAATATACCAATACAAAAAAAATAATAGTAAATCTGTAAAATATCTGCAAAAATAGGCAAATACAATTTATGTATAAAATGCTGATAAAGATTCGAAAATTATCATTTAAACTTTAAATTCTTAACACACAAGTACATACGTTCCTGCGTCATATACTTTTGAAAATGACATTTTTGTAATAAACAAAGGCAAGAATGAAGAAGATGTTACGCACTTATTTTTTATAAGACATATTTTTTTAAAAGGTCTTTATTTAATTTTAAGTAAACCTGTGCCAAAAGTTTCAGATAACTGATTGGAAGACCCTCCCAACAAGAACTAAATTCAAATGCACACAAGAGAAATTTATGTTTGTGTGCGCGAGATACTTTACTGCGATGCGGAACTCGTCTCGCCGATCAAGCGACGCCATACTTGTTTATCTCCTGTCCTTATCGCTCCTATAGTGCGGTGAGTATTTAAAACTAAAAATAATATGCTATCTCCTTCGCACGCAAGTACCAGTTTAAGAGTAGCTGATTGTGTTCCTTTGATTCGAGAGAGGGGATGCAATATTTAAAAGAAAAATATGGCGGAAGTTTATCTTGAGCTCTGGCATCTTGTTTGTTTAAAAATATAGGCGAATACAAAGAATTTCCTTAGATTTTGTGTTTTATTAATTTTTAGTACATTTTATAACCATGTCACGTTTTATAATAAATAGGTTTATGTAACACAATTATAGTTATTACTTACATACATACCTTTTAGACGACGTCTTGCGTGAGATCAACGAATTTTTTTAAATCATTTTGATGATATCTGAAAAATAATAACAATAAATTATAATAACATCAAAAGCAAGTAAAAAACATTAGAATTTTTAATTGTTTCACTATTACACGATTCATGATAGTTTACATTATTTTAGCCTTTACATTATTTTGGATTTTTAAAAAAACTTAGTAGATTTACGCCAAAGGGAAACGCACTTGTGAAAATTAGGCCACGTAAGTCTTTCATGGTAGTAGCACAATGCACTCGACTTCAATAATACACAGAGCCGACTCGTAAATTAGCCGCGCCTTGGTACCTAGTGCAGTAATGTGGATTATTTACAGCCACATAGGCACCGCGGAGATAATCTTTACTAAGTGCACGTTTTACAGGTCGCCCGGTGCCTGCCACTTCACTTTATGGTAAGTTAAGCAAATATTAATGGCGGAGAATTTACGGCCTGCCTTTTAAGTGATGGCGGTCCTAAGTTGAGTCGGCCCCGTGCGAAAAGTGTTTCCTTGCTTCATATTAATATTCAAATTTATTGTATATAAAAATAGTACATAAGATTTAAAATAAAAAAAAACTCATTGACATTGTTGAGATGTTTCATATTATCTACATATACCCACGTGTGCACTAACCTCATGAAGATTTAAATGACAGTGGTATACATTCATTTGCAAGAATTAATAATATTTTCATAAGGTTATAACAAAGACATATGTTGTGATATACGAAAATATTATTCTTTTTATTGATTAGTGCTTATGGCTGTAAGATAGAAAACTAACTTGCTACAGCAGTTAAATTACAAAAATGTTGCAGCCTTAAACTTTATAATTTAATTTTTAGGAAATATATAAGTATTTAATTAAATACGAAAGGCAAAAACGTATAAAAAATAACAAAGGAAATAATTATACAGCAATAGATTATCCAAATGATAATAACCGTACCATTAAGGAAACGAGGTTCTTTATCTCGGCAACAAGTTAAATTGTGGATAGTAAAATATAATTTACAATGCACCGCGGCTAAGGTCAAAACGTAAGCGGCATGCGCTAGGGCACGCAATGCGCTAAGATTGATATACACAATAAAACAAATTTATTGCAAAACAATCGTAAACGCCGTCTCGAACAGCTAATCATCTATTAATCGAAAGTTTATGTACCAACACCGTCTAGCAACACTCAACAGAAGTATTTTTTTTTTCATATTCCAACTACAATCCTTGTCGCTTGAAATATAAAGCAAAGGAGAAAGGTGGTAAATGAATTATGAATAAAAAAATATTTGTCATTATAAATCGTTGACTTCACTTTTAAATTTTTGATATATCTTAATAAAACACGGATTATATAAAGGTGAAATTATTAAAAAAAAAAGTAACTCACATTGCATATAATGATCTCATTTGTACCCTGCCGTTTCTGTTAATTCAAGTTCCCGCTCTTGAGACACGATTTTGAATATTTACCATACATATCTAAATTCTGTGCTTTCATCAGATAATAGTCATGATAAAACTACAACTCAAGGTTAATCTTTTTAAATATTTTTTATTCTATTGAACGTATAAAATTTAAATCACATATTTTAGTATAATAATAAAGAAACATAATTCCTAACTTTCCAGATATAGTTTAATAACATTTATCTCATCGATAAAACTGTTTGTGGTATGGAGAACAAAATTTTCATAAATTTTTTAATAATTTAAAATTAAAAAATACTTCTTCAGGCCTTGATTTCTAGGATAATATAGTCTGTTTTCCTATAAGAATAAAAATAAAAATTGTTTCATTTGGATAACTCTTTTAACTTTGTTATCCTGCAATACAAATACGATATCAAGACTATTATATGATCGTGTCAAATATGCTGATAAGCTAATACTGATAGCATCCTATTAAATAGAATATCTCTTAACCTTTTCTAAAATACCTGAGCTAAAGTGTTTTTTTTAAAGTTTTTCATTAATAATTTTATTAAAAAAATATATTCAATTACTTAAAGTATTAATTAAATTTTGATAACTTAAATAATAGGAACCTGAGTAAAATGAATAATAAGTTCACTTAGAAAAGAATCTCAGTAATAAAGTGAAATAAAGTAAAAATAAAGATTGTATATAAACACATATATAAAAATATATTTACACACGCGTATATATGTGCGTAATGAAAAATGGAATATTTCAATTATTTTTTAAAATTGTTAGTAACAAAATGAGCGAAGTGTTGAAGAGTATCATTTAAATAGTTTATCCAATGCAAAACGTACTAAATATCCAAGAAAAGAGAAGAAGGAAAAGGGTCACGGTATCCCATAACCTACCGCAAAATTTTGTCATAACAGTGCGAATTGTTTCATTGTTTATTTGTACCGTATAAAATTTATAGTACACACCGCCAAGTTTATGAGAGTACCGCAGTGTATTGACCTTTAATCGCCTGATTACGCTTTTTTAATGGATATTTGTTAATATTTTATTGTCGGCACGCGATAAGAGGCCGTTCGTTCTTATTTGCCTCGACAACATGAACTTTAGCTTGTTGTTTTACGGTAAAACCCCTTTATGTTGTTTTTATAGCACTTTTACATATAGTCAACTGTTAATTGAAATGTATAATGTTTTATCTTAATAGGAGAAAACTATAATTCAATGATTATGATCTTTTTTAAAACTTAATTATTTTTAGTAGACAAATAAATTTGCCATAAAATATTTCGTAATTTCCTTACACATATATATATATATATAAAAAGTTCAACTCAAATGATATCAGTTTTATATATATATTTATCAGGATATTGTTACGTCCTCTATTACCTACCACATGATGGCGGTAATGTAAATAGTGCAAACGCGCGATCCATGCCAGGCAGACAGCAGCCTGTAATTTCGTTCCATTCAAAGGAGCATCGGGTCCCGATCGTCCAAACACCGGTTGTTTGGTGATGTTGTAAATCAAATCATCAATTATCGACAATCGTTTACACTCGCGACGCCGCCGTGTAAACAATTCTAACGTTAAAACTGCTACTAGTAACGCTTTACGGCTCTACAATTTTGGAGGAAAATCGATTTTATTCGCTCGCTTTCTAATCGATTCACGGATAAAATCGCGCGGAGGGAGCGCACCGACGATGATATTCTGATTTTTTTCTGTAGGAAGTGGTTGGCGGATACGACTATACGATGAAAGATGGACGATGGAGATGGGTAAACAACGCGTTCCGTTCCTCCAGTATACTCCGACCATCTCCTTTTAATGAGTCACGGGTGTAATTTTTAATAAAACGATATTTTTGGTTTTTATATGTGAATATTACTTACGCATATTACAAGTTACTTTTGCTTTTGGTAAACAACCTACAGGTTTATTTAAGATTTATGTAATAATAAATCAATACAAAATTTACAGGGTACATAAATATTTTTATCAATCAATGAATTTTTTGTGGTAAATTTAAGATAAAATAGTCAATGTTATCTAAATTATTTACTTGCAGAATGCAGAAACAGATTTAACTATTTACGAAATGGAAAAGTTGGTATTACTTTACAAAATGCTTTAGGTTACAAACTCAAATAAAAACTTAGTGTTTTATATATTATATTATTTACTACATTTGATAAATACATTATTTTGCTTGGTTAATACCTTTTTACAATACCAACTAAAGTGTTATATAAGTAGCCATATAAGCTATATTTTTTGGATAAAATCCGTTATTTTTTTAGGAATAAAACGTTTCATAATTTTTCAATTTAGCGTAGTTAACCTTTGTGTAGCTAAACAAAGTACGCAGTATCGTCAATGTATTAAACACCGCTATCCAAGTTTAGTAAATATATCTGAAATATTGCTAAAATATTCTTATAACCCGCCGTTGATCATTTTTATAATTTTATAAACAATTCAAAAAAAAATTATTGTCCTAGTTATATAAATATTTACGAATGATAATTCCCAAGAAAACCAAACGTTTTAAAATATCTAACAGGCCACTTTAATTTCAACAACAAATAATTAGAACAAACTTACATACCTGCTTTATTTACTCCTAAATTAACTTGCAAACATCCCCAAAAAAGCACAAAAAAAATTATTAAAATTATTTAATTGAACACATACATGGAGCTCCAAGTGCGACCAGATAAAAGTCATCAAAGCAACTGAAGTCTTCCGGCCACCATCAATTGTAGCACATATTTATTCCACTAACAAAGCACCAACAAATTGATATGTTTATCTACAAAGGACAATAAATTCATTCAGTCTGAGCCCACCCTTTAGCGAGGGGATCCACCCTTCTGTTAAAAATTGCAAAATATTACATAAATAATAAAAAAAAACCTTTGGGAGCCCTTTTGATGTCCCCTATCATTCTGGGAGATATAACTCTGACCAACCTATAGTTCCGGGGAAATGGTCTGTGGTGCATTTGTAACTTTAAGATCATACATTATTCATAATCCATTTCCTCCCATACTATTTGTACATCCATTCAACAATTTTAGATAATACTGTTATCAGCACGGTGATAAAATAAAAAAAAATCTTATTTTACTAACTCTTTCTATTCCATTACCAGCACTAATACTACTCTTCGCTATATTTATGTATATTTATTGATTATCCTGCATTTGCACAAACACTAATAAATTGTGCATATTTCTAAAAAACTTGCAGAATTGTGCAAAAATTAATAACAGAGTTGATTTTGAAACTACTAATTTATCTTCAATTGGATTACACGCTATAGTTTTATTTTTCAATTTTAATACATCCAGCGATATACTTCAAATAATAAAAAAACTATATATTTTGTCATAAATGTTATTTTAATAAGATAACATTGACCCGCAGAATCCAACAAAAATAGCATTATATCATTACCATCGATTTTTATAGAACCCCATCACCATGAGACAGCCCTTTTAGGATTCGATTAAAAAATTAAACCGGGTAGTGGATAGGGGTGTGTTATGTTTTAATTTCATGTCACGCCATCATGATTTGATGGGAAAAGTTATAATGGTTGCTGAGGCTTGTAATCGTGATTATGATATAATTAATCCCGATGGACCACTCCGCGGTGAATGAATGCGAAAATATTTTATGTGAATCGTTTTGTACGTGTACTGCTGTGAATGCTCACTTCGACTAGTCGCAATAATCTAACATACTAATTATTATATTATGTTATTTAATATATTAATTCATATTAAATTGATCAAGTAAATTTCAAAAATATACCACAAATTCTATAGAAGTTAATCCTTACTTTTCGCATCGCGTACTATGGTGCTGAAAAATAAACATTCATGATGCTGTTCTCCTATATATACGGGGTAACTCAGCAAACTATAAAAAGCACTATGGTCTAAGGCTGTTAGATCGAATCAAGAGTTCGTCTTTACAGGTTGAACATTTATGTAAAAAAAAACAACTCCGATAAATCTACAAAGATAGTGAGATGCTACAAGGATATTTCGAAAACTTGCTCTCTATCAAAAATTATCATGCTTGAAAGAACAATTTGCTTTGGAGAAATATTTTATTAACTAAATTAATGAAAATGGTACTCTCTCATATTCTACCTCTACCTTTTTCCTATGTACAAATTACATATGTTGCTGTAACTATATACAAATTTTGATACGCAGTAATGCAGCATATGTATGGACATAGTTAAATATTCGGCGTCGGACTCGGATTACAACGGCTTCTAAATATAAAACACCTTTTTCTTCCACCGGTTAGCGGGTGGAGCACTAATTCCGTATGTTTACGACTCTCTGCCCGCCAGATCAGCCCGTCCCAGATACCGCTCCCACGCCACTGCCGAAATGTCCCTTCACACGAGCGTAGGCGAACAGTGCATCGAACCTTTCCAACATATATGAAAACGAGTTGCATTCAGTATGAAAGGAACACTTAATATTGTCACTGTCATAAAAAAATTGAACAAATTTTACATGGAATTATAAATGTAAAATATCTTTTCTTATCTTATAAATCTCAATATTTTTTTTTCAGATATAAAAGAAGTCGTAAAGAATAAATTTGGCTATATTCCAAACGAAATATTGTAAACAGCACAACACACAAACGAAATATATGCCATTGACGTGATTCATTCACGTTCGTATGGTCATGCCTTAAAGTATTCTACCAGTTCACCCTACCACCTACATGTTTGGAGTATTATCGAAATAACGTTGGACAAAATTTATCGATATTACTCTCTTAACTAACACCGCTGGGAGGCTCTTCGATTGAATTTGGGAATACTTATGTTTATTATTAAGTGGAAAATCATGTCAGGTAGAGAGGGATATTTTTTATCAGGTATTGGATGGAACATTAAGAAACGTTTTATGTAAATGAAAACGTAAATGAAACATACAAGTTCATTTTGTATGGGCGGAACATTTTCTAACGTGCGTGGTTTTACACACACAAGTAGAGAAAGGTGCTGCTCTACCTGGAATTATGTCCTCCTTAGTCACCTTTCACGATACGTAGAGCATAGTGTGGCGGTGGGGATATGTGCGAACATATGCTACCACTACAATAATATTAACGATGATTATTTAGGGCGTGGTCTCCGGGTCTGAGAGCCTAGTATCCGATAAGCTCTATTAGTCGGTCAGGCGCCTAGCAGCATTATCGGAGGATCCACTAGGTGATAAAAACCTAATAGGTAAGAATTTATGATCAAAAATATTATTCTCACGGTGAATGCGTCTAATTCAATCACTTCCGGATACATACGCTAGACAAAACAACGATACAACATGAAACATGAACTAGTAGAACTGCGTTGATTTTAATCACATAGTAAAACCGGCACGCGTCGAGCGATCATAATGCACTGGCTACCTATTCGTTATAAATCTCAACTTTTTATACACCACTAAACTGTTTTATTGGTTATTAACACGTGTTAAACGGCCGAAGACTAAAACATTCGTACAAAAGTCTGATCATTAACATTCTAATGTACTACAAGTTATACTAACTTCCACCGGGTTATGGTTTTAATAACTAATTGCTCGTGTTCTTACGATCGTTTAGTTTCTTCACTTTCATTTTATGAATTGACACTAATACACTTAGCGTACCTGATGAAGGTTTACACTGTTACTTATACAAACTTGTATGCTTCATCTACACTTTACTTAAAATCGTATTTTGTAAACTATACTATAATAACATATTTTGATGGGATATTAAATGTGTTTAAATAGAAATGGTATTCGATAAGTATTATGTTATACACAAGAATGACACGATATCCGCAACCATGCAAATGAACCAGGTCGATTATTATTAAAGTGAAATGAGTTATTGAACACACTATCAAATTTACATTAATAACCGACGTAAATCAATTATTCGATTCAAACAGTCAACGACTTTTAAATCGTAATAAAATGTACGAACGGCAGTCAATTTATTTATTGCCTTAAAGTTGTAAAACTATATTACACGCCATAATGACGTGTGTTATTGGCGTTTATACCAACCATTTTACCATCAATGACCACTTATAAAACATTTATGATTATTATTTAATTAACACAAATTAGACGCTGAAACAATACTAGCGTGCGATTCAAGTGCTTATAAATTATTAACAAACCACCTTCACTGTATTACACATAATATTATTTAAACAACATGTTTTATACTGTCCTGTTTGATAATTTTTATCTAACGTTTTTAAAGAATCTATATAAAAAAATAATATTCGAAAGTAATATATAAATAGGGTGATTTCTATTCATACTAGTAACCCGTTATCCTCCCTAGCTCGAACGTCACCAGACATTAGATAGGGATTGGTCGCGCCAAAAATCGATTCGGGAAGCTTATATTCAACAGTGGAAAGCGATAGACTGAAATGATGATGAGAAATAAAATCAACATCATCATAGTTCGGAAAAAATTATACTCAATCCTAATAATATATTGCGTTTTTAGTCATTTTTTACATAGGTATATTACTAAAGTAAAAATGATAGATAACAATTTATCACATACTTAAATTATGTAAAAAAAAATTGTGGCATTTTCATTACCAATTTAGAAAATTAGTAAGTTTTTTTTGTAACTTCAAAAACGTACCCAATATTTTGGAGAGATCAAAGAAGTCAGGATTACACGAAAATTTTTACCCATTAAAACCCCTTCAGTGTTATTCTTCAGCACGGAGCCATCGCGGAATCCCCGTTCGGATCACAACCGCAGCAAAGAAAAATAATACATATGCTAACATTGTGCTACAATAAACCTCTTGCACCGGACCGTGTAAATTTGCACTGATTTATTTATTGCACTCACGCAATATCAACAATGCAACGGATTTAAAAGTGAAACGAAAAGGATTGTCCAAGGAAGGGTGTTCGTGTATTGTCCACGTCCTGTTATGCAAATGAGTACGCTGAAACCGAAAGTGTGGAACAACAATAGAGCAATATACTTTTTCATAAATTATCCGTACGTTAGTTAAATTACGAGCGCCTTTTGTCATGAAAAGGTTCGACGTTATCTTTGAATAAAAAAAAATACAAAGTATCCCGAATTTGTAATGATTGTGTGATTGTTATTGCAATTTCAAAGGGTTACATTTGCATAACTTTAATGTCTGGTCAAATATTTTGAGTTTTGTGGGAAACGAAAGTAATTGCATAAATATTACATTTCACTGCGGACTTGAGTCGGAGACGTTACAGAACGGTTGGTCTCGTGGTTTTCGCGATTGCCCCGCATTGAGATGGTCGTCGGTCACGCAAGAGATATATGCGTGAGGAGCGATCGTGTCGTACATATTTCGATAAGTACGTTTACTAGAATTTGTGATTTATATTCAGGTGTCTTCGTGTTGTCGGATAGTTAAGTTTTTACTGTCACGATAGAGGGGACGAGTGAGTGGAGCCGACGATTTGTTTATCGCTCGTAGCGGCGCGACGACAGCCGATGACGCGGTATCAGCGATGTTATGTGGATCTCTTTATGTAAGTGTCACCTTTAGTGCTCCATTTATTGCTTTTTGGTTACGTTAAACCATTCCAAACAACTATGCCGTCATTTTGAACTTACATTAAGCTGGGAGAAAACACCTGTTAAATATTTACCAGTTTAATAAAAAAAAAACTGCGGTTTATGAAGCTGAAAGATTTTTTATTGAAATAACCAAAAGGTTCTGTATTTGAGATTTTGATTAGTTTTAAAAATGCACTGTAAAGTCACAAAAGCGACCGCAATTTGCCGCGAATCGAATCCAAGATGGCGTCGATAACCACGCAGAGTAGAGTCGTACATCAAGGGCTCCGTAATAAAATAGAAACGGGCCGGATCACAGGCTGTCCGGGCATGATTACTGTGAATCACCATAAATCAAACCCGCAGTAGCCCGCAGACTAACTCTAATTGCACTAGATCTCTCTCAGAACCGCAATAAATCATACATTTCGGTCGTGTGCGGGTATAATTTTTACTTTATAGGTTGGTTTTATATCATAAAATTCATCTGACTGAAACTTTTGGGCCTGTTTGAAGGATTAATGGCGCGATTTGTCTAACACGAAAAACGTTAGTAAAGCTAAGTGGAGAGATATATATAATATGAGGAATGTTTAGATACAAATAGCATATGTACTATCTATTTTTTTTATAAATAGTCCATATTTGTGCCTGTTGCAATACACTAAACGAGCTATGGTAGTTATATTGAAAGTTTTAAATTTGAGGTAAAAATTAATATTATGTTAAAAATATAATCTATTTCTAAATATATACCTATCAATAAATCTACTTTTTTAGAAAGGCATATAAATCCAAAAAACCAGTACCACAAAACCTCATTTCAAATAGTCGTCACTAGAAAATAAAGAAAAGAGTCAAAAAATTATAATGTCAACTGAAATGCATTGTTTAACATTTCTTCTACCAATTAGATAAAGTCTTATATATATAAAATGATTTTTTGTGCTTTAATCAACTATTTCAAATTTAAGCTACATATAAAAATTTTCACCTTTTATTGATGTCACTTTTGAAAGAAGGATCGTGATTATCAGGAAATGACGTTATTTTAAACACTTTTTCCCACCTTACATTCAGAACTTTTCTCTATTTAAAGCAGCATTCTATGTGCAAGGATTCTTAACTATACTTAAATGTATGCAACTCATCCCAAAATTAGTTTTTTTTTTTAATTTCATGAAAGTTCAATAATAACTTTAGTAAAGACTATTAATAATTAAAATATAAAAAATTATATGGTATGCTACTAGTGGCAGGTTTTTATTTACAAGTGGTAGGTCTATGTTACCAGAGCCCGTCTAGATAGGTACTGCAGCAGCTCCTATATCTGCCGCCAAACAATGGTGCACAAACATTACTTTGGTCTGGATTGAAGAGAGTTGTAGATAGTGAGATTACTGGAGTAATGAGACAGCATCCTGTGTCTCAAGGCGTCAAGCGCATTATGGTGCAGGGTATAACATTCCAACTAACGCCACGTTGCTATGGGCGGGCATGTCACCATCGAGTATTATATTAAAAACGAATGTATTCGAATAAAAAAAAGATGCATTTTTTATAAAGCTTCATGTTTACAATAAAGTGTATAGTCTAGTATAATTCTTTAATAAATATATATATAACGTACGGACAGACCGCCAGCAATCAATATAGTGTGGTCGTTGCTTCACACGTAAAGAGTCATTTGGAGAGTTAATCCATCGTAATTGACTCTCGCTGAGAAAGCAATAAATGGATATTGAGAGTGCCAATAAACCCTCACAATTAATACTACAGCTTGTATCTATAAATCTCTGGTTATTTCCAACGATTCTTTGAGCTATCTTTGCTATTTCCAAGATCTGATAGTTTTTACATTTAAAAAAACATATTTATAATGAAGCTCTGGGAATTTATACTTATTGGCCCTTTTTTATTTGATTTAAGAAGTTTGATCAGATTATAAGCAGCAGGGCTATACAAAAATATTAATCCAGAAATTATCCGTGTTAGATGACTCAGAAAAAGTATGAACTAGGTTTATTTTTAAAAAAAAATTGGTTAGAAACATCTTCATGAAAACTGCAAGTATATAATATTTATATATTTAAAAAATTGTTACTTTTTTATTTTGTAATTACGTTAATAAACTTTTCGCAGCTATCCTAACTTCTGTGTTTGTTCCCGTTTGAGGTATATTCAATTTAATTATTTCCTTTAATACATGTAGTAGCAGAATTAAACACTGTTAGCCTAAATAAAAATTCTCCTGACAAACTATTTAAAACTTTTTTAAAAGTATTTCAAGGATATCTATTACCTTGTCGAGCTTCGGTTCTGAAACCGCTACTCTTGGACCGTAAATAAGATTGGCATTTTGAGAGCCTCGCCTACTATTTTACGCGCATTGGCAAATACTTACGTACAATGCGACAATAAACCGGTGCGATAGTGAAACGTGCGAATTTAAGGTCACCAGTTAACGAAAATAAAGCTTTATAGCATCATAGTAACGGTTTCATATCGTCTGTGGCCTTATTACGTCTTGGACTTTAAAAGACGCTAAGCCAGCAATGGCGACTCACGATTTGAAAACAGATTTATGATCGGCCACGATAACGGGCCTGCGATAAAATTTTGCCATACCAAGTAGCAAGTACATAGGTAGATACCTACATATGTGCCATGCCTACACGCATGGGTACCTACAATGTTCAAACATGACAAATGCTGACAAATGCAACTTACTTTACGTAAAAAACGATGAGTGAACGTGGCACACGATGTCATATCAAGCTCACGATCTTAAGTCGTGGAGATATAGCAATTAATAGTTTTTCAGTCACGCATTTGAAGGTCTACCGTGAAAGTACTTTAAGACTCTTTTTACGAACTTATAATCACACGAAAAGAATTCAAAAATTATTAAAATAATTTACTCTTCTTATCATCATCATCTCAAAATAGACAATAATTTTAACAAAATATCTCTGGATACATTAATGACCGTATGACAACAACTATTTTTATATGTAAAGCCATAGATGTGGATATCATATAAATGCCAATGTAATTATTAAATAAATTGTTAAACATATTAAAATATTTTATTACTGAAAAACCATTACGGTAAACTGTCAACAGTTAAAGCTTTGCACTTTTTAATATTTTTCCATTCTTATATTTTCATAATCCATAAGTCTTGTTTGTCCAGACGGTTCAAGCGTACCACGTTTTAGCTCTATAAATTCTTTTAATACTTAGATTATGAATTATCTAAGCGTTCCAGACTTGCATTTTATTACGCAAAATTACTAGAAATATTTTCAATTCTTTTATTTAATTCTAAGAGTCTTACAGTATTTAAATAAAACGTAACTGTTCAGTAAGCAAGTTAAAAAGAATGGATTGATTAATGTTTACTGTTACATTATTTCCTTACCACATAAATTGAGAGATTAATATCCTGTTGTTGGATAGGTAATTAAAGGCCGTAAAATAATTCTGCAATTTCTGATATTTTCTCGTGATCTAAGAAGGTACAAGCAACAGCAGCAAGTTACAGTTTGAAAAGAAATATAGCTAGAGAAATTACTGGTGGACCAAGTCCTAACTAATATTTTAATATTTCATGACAATCACAGTGCAGTGTTTTCTTCGCTTACCATTAACCATCCTGCTTCCGATATCATTTCATTGATTAAAAACCACGCTAATGCACTAAGTACTATTCGGATCGATTAGATATACAAAAAACTACATTTGCTCCTTTGCAGAGGTTATTATAAATCTTCTAAATATGATTTTTCATATGATGTAAAAGATACATAGAACTTCCTGACTTGTATTTCAAATGGCGCTACGGGTTGCTTGCCGATTCTTAGTTGCCTTATTTTAGATTAACTAATTCTAGCCTGAAATCGGTAATTTGTCAAAATTAACAGTATATAAATCGGTGAAACAATATAGAAGATTACTTACGGCAGCGCTGTATGCTGGTTATTTATAACAGAGTAGGTAATATAAATACCTTTTTTTGGTATCATACCTATGCATATTATATTTATTGTGATCTATCCTGTGGTGTCAGAAATTAACTTTTGCAAACAATAATATGCTTTAATAAAACCACGACAAACCTTCAGTAACGATGTGTTCACTAGGCTAAGCATAAAGAACAAGCCGGCTATAAATAAATGCATATCACGAGATAACCATACCGCCAAGCCGGGTATGTACCGTTGTTGACCATGAAACGATTTTCCATTGATCACAAGAATACATAATATGGCTGAGTGAAATTTTTAATGTATAATGTAATAAACAATTAAATCTTTATATTATTTTAGTTAAACATTATTAAGCTTACACTGAAAAGTCATTTACAGGTTTAAAATAATATCACTATAAAATAAATTGTTTTCTTATATATTAGAGTTTTTCTTTCTGTTCGCGATGTTAAAATTTCCACACTTTTAATGATTGAAAACTTAAGAACTACTAAATAGGGTTTACTGTCTCTGAGTGTCTAAAATGAAAATTAAACTACTTCGACAAATTGCTTTCAAGAAAATGCTGAAATTAATATGAGAATGCACATAACAATAATAGTGTAATAAAATTACGGATATTATGATAACCAAAAATAAATTCGTAAATGTTGCTTACTTAATAACATAAATATGCATGTAATAAAAAGCGTTATAAGCTTTTAATACCGTTTATGTTGAATGAATCTATATTTTACAAGCATAAATATGGTAATAAACAAAAAATTGTGTGGAATACTTACATTTCTTTATATATACTAGGCAGAAAACTTTAAAAAATGAAGGCATTTTTCAAATCTTTAGATTTTTAAAGCACATAACTTATTTATTTACTACAATAATAATCATTTGATGTTAATCTAAATTGCGCAATTACCATAATTTTGTATTTAAGGATTGTAGCTACACGTATTTAATAGAGAAAAAAATACAACTGTCAAAAGGCATCCGCCATCTTGCCGGGCAGCGTGCGCGCGCGCGCTCTAACGCGAAATTACGAACCGCGCGCGCACCCACTCGCGGGTGTAAAAATAAAATAAACTTAAAACAACGTCATTTTGTGCACGTGTGTGCGAGACGATATTTATTTATAGGCTAGTAGCTATGTAAATATAATCAACAGCGGAGTCCAACCCGTCGCTCCTTGCGGTTGGCGCAACGTCTCAATTCGTCAACCACAGACTGTTCTTGTTGATTTTAATGTGCTTGATTTGTTTCTTTTACCTATATATAAGACATAACAATTATGTATATGTTTATTAGTTTATTTTTCTAATTAATTTCTAAGTTCTCTATAATTATTTTTGAATTTAAAGGTAGTCCGAGTCCAAGTCTAGCCAGCAACCTAATCGCCTATTTCTGCCGCCAAAGAGTAGTTTGCAAACATTACTGTATAAATTACAACGAAACCGAGTCTAGTGAACTTATTGGGGTAACGACACATAACATCTTGCGTCTAAAAATGACGATCACAATGTGATGCTGCAACTATTTACCCAACTACACCAAATTCTTTTGACCGAGTATACAACTTACCATCAAGTGTACGTCCCATTGGGCTCATAGAAAAATTAAAAAAAAAGAAAAATGTTACAGATATTCCTCTTTTTTGTTTGATTATTTCCCTTATAACAAATTTTTGTAATGAAATTTTTATAAAAACAAAACTATACTACAATAGTTAGACACAGAAGTCAAAATATTCTTGAGATACTTGTATCTCAAGAATATATATTTTACTTGTAAAAGGTACATGAAAATAAACAATGTAATAGCCAAAGAATGAAAACCATTAGGCATTACAATAAAAAGTATTTTATGAGTCATGTAAATGGTGATTGTCACTTGATTATGTATTAACAAAAATAGAGTACAATTATGTAGATATTTAAGTAATGTTAAGCTTGTTTTATAAATATAAAACTGTTTGTAAGGCTTAGCCCAGAGTCGCGGGGATTAAGCCGGGCGGTATATTGCGGGGCGTTATTTGAGAGCGGCGCGGGCGGCCGGTCGACGACCCGAACCCCACGCTTGCTATAGCTTTCAGGGCTGTCAATGGTATTATATAGTGACCACTTTGCATATCAATTGATCAATATTCCATTAAACAAACACTATAGATAGCTTACCACATGATCACGTAGATTGAAAGGCGTTATTAATAATTAATTGAGGTACGCAATTCGATTGATTGTGGACTCCAAGAGTTTTGGATAATGCGTATTTTATAAAACCAATAAAAACAATATATTATTGAACTTTTTACAAATTATCCAGTAATAAAACTAACAGAATTATTTTTTTTAATGAGTCGAATAGAACGTTATAAAACATTAAATTTGGTTCATAACTGTTCAGTTATTTAAACTTTTATTAACACGCCTTTTTATTGTTATTACTGCAGTAGTACGGTTTTCTTTGTTGTTTTTAATTAATAAAATACGGTTTTTTATACTTGAGAATTAATTTATATGCCTTCATGTAACATACATCATACCTAATATTGCTATAGCTTAAATATTGTTTTAAGAAACATATTTAATATAATAATTTGTACGTAATGGGATCTTGTGTTATTCTATATTGCAATTGATGACCCTGTGGAAACTCAGCGTCCGCTTTTTAATTTTACTTCCCAGCTGACAGACGCTTGTATAAACACACCCTCAAACATAATATAACAACACTTGTAAGTTCGCTAACACGTTGGATACCTTGCTTGAGTTCTGATTATTTTTAACAAGTTAAAAAGAAACGTTAATTTTCATACATCATAATATTGAAGTCTTATCCATAATAGAAGTTTTCTTCCTTACGGAAGATGAAGAAATTTTACCATTCGTTTATATTTATTAATAATATTTTATGTTGTATAAAACGGTCTGTTTTTTATTTGCTTCAAATGAACTCTTAAAAAATATTTCCAATTTTATTAGCAAAAAACTTATTCAGAAACCTTTTTATTTCGAGTTAATGAAGTTACCTAACGATTATTTACGCAAAATCACATAAACTTACACAACCGAGATCTATATCGT
The DNA here is from genome assembly GCA_029034505.1 of Ornithoptera priamus. Taxonomy (NCBI): domain Eukaryota; kingdom Metazoa; phylum Arthropoda; class Insecta; order Lepidoptera; family Papilionidae; genus Ornithoptera; species Ornithoptera priamus. The sequence goes on from JARDWD010000331.1 coordinate 4,645,138, forward strand.
AGGGTCATAAAAACTGAAGATTTGTGGAAACGTAATAATTACCTACGAAATCGTTTTAAACCAAGAATTTTATAACAACTTAATCGCTTCTTAAAAAAATTGATCGAACTAATGATAGCGTTTCATTGGTAACAATTTATTGTTAGTTATATCATACGTTTGAAAGATAAGATTTTTTCATTTTCAAACTTATTGTATGTAAGCATCCCTCACGACCCCTTCGTATAGATCGAAGACAATGTTCCCCTTCGAGGAAGCGTCAACCCCCACCCCTTAAAAACAATAAATATGTCAGTGGGGGATATTACACGGCGTTAAGACGCGGGCACCGTCTTCAAGTAAATTATTACTCGGCAACTTTTCCTGATGAGTTCTCTCCTGCAGAATAACTTTTTCTCTTTATGTCTTTGTTGGATAAACTTCCATTGTTACATTATCCTTCGGAATAATAACATGTACTAAATTAATAAGAAAACATATGTATTTGAAGATATTATGAGGTAAAATACTAAAACCTTACGATAATTATTACACTTCTTAAATGATTTTTCATATGGAACATTAAGGATGTTAATGACCAGCATTTTCCCTACAAACATTTCTAATTTTAATAATTAAAAGTCTTTGTATTTTTATTATTATTATTTTATGTTTTTAATGGTAGTCGCAAATAAAACAAAGCGAATTGTAGGAAATGTTGAAATAAATTCGCTTGAATTTTTATGCAATACCTAAAAATATTTAAAACTTTAATTTATTTTAATCAACACGTACCCATTTATTAAGACATTTATTGCTAGTTTTATATTAATCTCTTTTCAAAAATCTTAATTGTATTATAAATATTTAAAAAGAAGCATTTTTAAATACGCGATAAAAAAATATATTAAACAGTATATAAAAGTATTACTATTTAATGTAACTTTTCTTTTAATAACTTTTTGTAATTTATAACGAGTGTTGTACGGTACAGATAACGTCGGTCAAGCGCATGTTAAAAAGAAATCCCATATATTAGTCAGACCGAGTGAAACACTTAAAAACACATTGTAGTGCTGCGTTGCTTCTTACAAAGCAAACAAAACGACTTCGCAAAAAAGTCAGGAAAAAGCGAAAAACAACGGCAACCATAAAAGAAAGAGCAGAGTTGGCGGACGAAGCGCCTTGCTCGCTCAGCGATCCGCCATTGGCCCGTCCCCCACCTTGCCCCGCCGACCGTAACTCACTCTTCACTTGCTTTTACGGCCGCCATTTTGTGACGTTCGCTCTCCGCTGGCACGCTCGGATACAGCGCCACCCAAACTATATAGTTTTTTTTTATTTTTGTAAATATTTTGTAAAATATAAAGAGTTAATCTAATATATTTTGTTATTACATTGAGGTAATAGTGTTTAAATCTTTATTAATTATTTTACAAATTGAAACATGATTATTTTTTTTTATTAATATTTCTAGTATTCTTACAACAAAATAATTTTTTATAGTTTAGTTCATACCTTATTTTACTAACGAATCTATAATCTCTTTTCTAACATTCTTTAACGGTATCATAAGGTTTCACACTTTGAGAATAGCTGACATATCGAATACTGGTCGACTGGCCTGTTCCTCTACGCTAGTGTGCGTGTCTTTTATTTTTACATATACATAAAATTTGTTATATTTTGTATCGGTGTAATGCTATAAGAATAAATCTTTTAAGTTTAATCTAGGATTATTAAAATTGACTAAATAAATTCATAATTATTAATAGATATTACTACCTAGATAAATTGTAATATCACAGTATTCAATAATGTGGTACATTAGTACCATATTATTGAATACGTGATGATATTATTGAATGATGATATTAATCATCAGTTATTATTATATTTTCTGAATAAAAACCAAAAAATTCATTTTTTTTAGATATATAAATTAATGGTATTAAATCTCAGTGCATTTTACTTGTAAAACAAAATTATTTACTTTAAGGCATTACTGCTGATAAATAGTGCAATGGATATATATTTCTAAAAAAAAGCGGTGTAAGGGATCCCGCACAACAGCTCATAGGACCCAAGCCAATCTCATCTACCCGTGAGGCTCTGGCACCCACCAACTCACATTAGTCTAGCATGGTGGAAAATAGCCCAAATCCTCCCGCAGGAACCCCTACAAACGTGAGATCTTTGGGGAGACCCATGTCCAGCAGTGAATGTCTAATGGCTGATGATGATGAAACATAAAAAGATTACTAATTAGTTAAAAATCGAAAAGGCAATAAGTTTTTTCAATTTACTACAATAACATTTTGCAAAGATTACAAATAAAATGGTAAATATAGAAATAATTGGTGTACTCTGTAAGCAGTGTAAATAGGAAAACCTTCCATATACTTTGCCGTCATTAACGCTAGTCACAGTTTAACGAAGGTTCACATCCATAGATGCATGAGGGGAATAATGTACGAGTGACTCGTCTATCTTTACGTCTTAACTACAGCTATTAGGCCTACCTCGTTAACTTAGAAAAGGATCAAATTGCACGCCAAATTTTAGATAGAGTTCTGAGAATTTGTGTGGGTATTAACTTAGACAAAAAAAAATTGTAATTATGTTATAAATAAAGATCGACTGCTGCAGTAAATATTTGGAAAGTTTTGTGTACAGCTTGAGTTAGATTAAAAGTTTAAGTTACAAGAGGAAACTTAAAAACGAATGTGAGTGTAAGAATATCAAGTTACATACAAAGAAATGAGTCAAAAATATTGGTAGCAATAGTAATGTAATTTTATATACTTAGTATTTTTCCTACAATAGCATATTTAATTTTTTATTTATATCAACACATTTATGTAGACGATTTACGCTAAGTCAATTAATTAGAACAACACGTGGCCAAAGTATTCGATGCTTACTTCATTGATATTCGTTGAAATAAAAAAAAATTAATAACGCAAATAAATGACAGTTTGCAAGTTCTTAAAGCTTTAAATGAGAGCGCAGGGTTTCGCGTTTTATAGTGATCGTTTATAGCGGTAAAACGACTGTAAACTCCGGGTGTCGAACCACTTAACCCTTGCTTATGTACTAACCTCGTTGTCCATTTCACGTTTTAATTTTTTAATTTCTCAGTTTCTCCATACATTAATCTGTATATATAAACGACTACATACCAACCTAATAGAATCTTAATCATGAGACTTAAAAGTTCAACCGTTATTTTGTTCCTATATCTTTGACTCATGCTTAAAAAAAATTTAATTATCTTAATAGTATTTTAACTAAAACTATTAAATTTATTACATGTATATTGTATATGTATATTAAATACTATCAATTATAAAAATCATAAACATATCTAGTACAAAATTCGTTAAGTATAAAATTATTTTAAAGTTAAATGATGATGTTAATTTCGTTTTTTTATTACTGCATGTTAATGTCAGTTAATATATGTAAAAAAATATACGTGAGGTTAATAAAAACATTAATATAACTTTATGAGAAGTAAACCATGTTGTTATTACGGATATCTTCTTTTCAACTGCATCCATTTTTCCTCAATACGGTTTCTCAAATTGATCTGTTTCATACTTAAATATATACTGCATCTTATTTCTAAACATTATTCAAAAATCACTCATCATTCAAAATTGGAACAGATATATCAAGAACTATAGAGAAAGGTGTCAATTTTTAAATACCTTTGTTTTAATTCAAATAGAACCTTTATACTACAGGAGAACAAAACATTTTAAGATTGTGTTTACGTTGTTAATGCATCGCTTTGCATAACAAATGATCACGAGCATAAAACACAATTAGTATATTTTACATAACAATTACCACACACTTTGTTTACAAATTACACGTCACTTATTAACACATTACACAAAATAATTGTTTATGAATTGTTGAACGTCTGGAAGAATTGTACAAAACACACATTTGTTTATATTTTGTTATTGTACAATATAGTCAGAGCATTAAGACATTTCACATAGCGTGTAAATCTACATTTCTTATTATGCCTTATGAAAATGTAATTACTTAGTATTTTTTAATTTTTAAAAATTTATAATATACTTTACTTATCGAAATCCTATCGAAACCTATACGAGTACACATCATTTAATTCTGAGTTCAATTCGGTCGAAAATAATACATTGAATGCGGATCTTTTGAGAAAACGTACAGGAATAAATATTAGGTTAATATACACATTAGTCATATATAATCAAAACTTAATATTCAAAGCACCTGAATGATTGATGGGTTTCGAAACACATTTCCAAAAATATTAGTCTAAGGAAGAGTGTGCCATGTGTTGTTGATGTGCCACGAAGTTTTCCTACATAAAGAGTTACAAATGCGATTTTCAACCTAATTATGTTCGGTAACTGAGGAAACGTAGAGGTTTATTGCATGGATAGTCCACCTTAGAGGTGACGGGCGAAGTGTCGATACATTTCACAATTGTCGTAAACTTCTGGAGACGGAAGGGGAGCGCAGTAAAATTATCATTTTATGCCGTTCGACGACTGAAATGACACAGGAATGCTGTAAAACTGATTTATTGGATACATCCCAAGAGTCACGTGCTGAATTTTTAAAGAGTTCTTTGTTTTTAGATAACGGAGGCGTATGAAAATATCGATTCTCTCGTGAATGGTGGCATGTGGTGTCAGACTATACTGTGAGATATATATATAACAAACGGCGGTGTCCTTAAAAATTATAACCAATAAAATATATTAAATAAGGACTAGTATTATTTAACAATTAAATTAATATACTGAAAACCATTTTGTAATTGGAGGACCAATGACATTAAAAAAGCTTTGTGAATTGTCATTTTGGAACTTATATTTATGAATAAGTAACATTACTGTCATATCGATCAAGGACACTCCAACCATTACTATAATGTTATTTAGTCTGTTTACACAGAAACCCATAGCGCTTTCTTTTAGACTATTAATGATAACCACTTCTGAATCGGCACTGAAATATTTGCTTCGATACTATATATTCACAAAGAGCTTCCGGTAAGATAGACTAACCACCAGAAAATTAAGACGGTGGTAAAAGCTAACACAACAGTGCAAGTCTTCTTAACAGTTTATATTCATATTCTCCTTACATGTGCTCACCACATTTTTTTGTCGATCGATTAGCAGTTTTATGTAAACACCGTCATCGTTCTAGTTTTGTATTTTAATATATACATATTTTAAAGAACAGACGTATAACTTATCATCAAGGTTTTATATATTAACAATAATTGTAAAGAAGTAATTAATTCATTAAATCTTTTCTTGCTTCAATTCTTGAATAGTACTCGTGAGTTGGAGAAAAAGTTTCTTCTATGATTCATAATATATACCCAGAAATAGGCACGGGAAATAGGTTGCCTATTGGTCATTTGAACAATTTGATTAACTCGGCGTGCCACCGGAGCCTTTTATTACCCTATATTTCCTGATTAGTGCCTCTCGCATGATCTTCTCGCTGTCATAGCTCCAGCAAATAAACTCGGATTAGACCGAATTGTTAGCCCAAATATATTTATAAAGGCTGATGCGTGAATGTGTAGCTATATGATTGTTTGAACAACCGTTTAATAACATAATTATAACTAAACGAATAAAACGTAAAAATCAATTTTAACCATCGAATTGTATAACTAGAAAGTGAAATTGCTAGTGATAGGTTTTTGATGCAGGAGACCGTCTGAGTATGTATCACGCACCGCCTATTTCTGCCGCCAAACTGTAGTGTACATACATTACTATATTTCCGTTTGAAGGGCGCTATAGCTAGTGTAATTACTGTGATCAGGAGATTCAATATCCTATATATCAGGGGATGAGCGCGATGTGGTGCAGTATATATCAACCTAAGTAGCGACATGCCGTATTGGGCAGGCGCATCATTTATCATCAGGTGAACATTCCGCTCATCTCAGCCCTTAATTGAAAAAAAAAATGTATTCTGCAAAAATTTCAAAGAAGCTTATTTTACTTTAACCATCCATACAACCAAGTTACTCATTACTTACTTTTTTGTTAATAAAACTGAATGAAAATGAAACGATGTTAAATCAATGAAAGTGTTTATATACCATTACTAGCTGTTCTCCGCCTTACTAGTCGTAATATAAAATTAGACTGGAAATTTATCTGAAACATTCCTTGAGACCGACCGCAACCGCAAAACCGCATAAATAATACGAAATGAAAATGTTTATTATAGTTAATTAGAAATAAAATTATGAAGGAGCTAGGAAATCCAAAAATTATATAGCATAAAATAGCAATAACATTCACTAGTTTTTACACCATTGGCGAATAAGGAATACTCATTTTCATTACATATACATAGATATATAACCACTTTAATTGACTAAAAATGGTATAAGTGTACTTGACAACAAATTGTTAAAGCATTAAAAATTCATGGTCTACTTAATAAAATATTAAATCTTATTTCAAGCATTAGATGAATAAACAAAACGCGTGAAAGATTATAGCGATAAACGAATAAGGAGCAATTGGCGCGACCTCTTGACTTGCGAAAAACGCATTAAAACAAACAGTGCAGTAAAAATAAATCTAACTGCCTATAAAATCTGCCATAACTATCACTTAAATGCTATTGTGCTTCGCAGCATCTTTTATCTTCGCTGCCGACGGAACGCACTGAGAAACATTGTGCGATTTAACAATGTCCCACACAAAAATTAATGCAAAGTAGATGTTATTTCTATCGCTATCAAGAACCTATTAAAGCCAGACAATTTACGAAGCAGTCGACACCGACTCGAAGCGAAGGCTTGAAATTTAAATATATAATTTATTACATACTGCCTTAGCGGCATGGGAACATTATGGTCTAGTCTGTAATATAAGTACAATGTCAGCATATACTCTAATAAATATATTGACTTTATCGTATGACTAAAAACTCCTTGTAATTTATATGATAGGTGTAATTTATAAATTATAAACGTATCCCTTACGTACGAAAACGTAACGTAGACTTTACTCATACAAATAAGAATCTAAAAAAATACTAATATTTATTTTTTATTATTCGAAGTCGGTAACGAAATGAGTAAAATCTTCACCTAATGGTAAGTGATACCACCTGGTTATAATAATGCTGCGCTACTAAGGTAAATATAGACAGCACCACTTTGTGTTCGACTCCTTGTGGAATATAACGTTAATTCTTGTTACTTCAGTAATTTCAGTCAATTAAAATAATCTTCAAATTGGAACACAGTAATGTTTGTACACTACTGTTTTATGGAAATATCAAGCTTTGTGGTACCTGTACGATCTCTTGCAATAAAGTTAAGAAAGACAATCTATTAAGAACAGCACTAGAAATACATAATTTTGAAAATTCTGAAATAGCTAATAAAACTGTGTAAAATATGACACTGCTGTAATGTATTTATGTATTGATATTAACACGAGGCAGATAAATATGTCCGCCTTTTAAAAGAGTTAAACAGTAAGGCACAGGTAATTTTTATCTCACGTCGGGCGGCTTAACAGAGCAATAATAAAGTCAGTTTATTGGACACCTCGGCGCAACATGTTATCGACTTCAATTAAATATCATTTTTATTAGGAATCGCCAGGTACGCCTCATGGTCACTGCGTTTTTTATATCAATATACCTTTATTTTATATATAGTAAATGTATCTATATACTTTCCATATTATTTTTGTAGTTTTGTTGTCACACTGAAAACAAGTTTACTCAATTTCGTTCAGCAATAAAAATTACCTAAATATTATCAACACAATCATAAGTGAAATTTTTCAAAAATTCAGTGTTATTGATAATATCACGAGAAACAATATTCATGCATATTTCGAATCAAACATAAATTTCACTCGTAATTTAGTACAAAGTTTGGCAACAAAACAATTTTTTACACTATAAATATAGGTTTTTATGAAAATGTACATTTTCCAAATCGAAGATAGATAAATGAAATGATATTCACCAGTATTTTTTATCCATATCTTGAGAGCCGGCGATTATCCATGAATCTGAAACAGAACAGTAACTGGTTAATCTTAATATTACAGAGCTCCAGTTCTCACTCAGTTTACCTATCGCAACGATAGCTATAATTTATTATCCTATAAAGATTCAACTAAGAGTACCATGTCAAAACATAAAAGCATTTCTAATACGTTCTCAGATAAATCAAGCACAACAAAAAACTGTTGATACAATTATTTATTTATACGCGCTAAAAAGCATCAGTGGCTATAAAACTGAATGTGCGCCTACTCCGACCTTCAACAATGAATACGAAAAAAAGTATAGAAGATCACTTTCTTCAATGGTTACTTTATATGCAAATTCCTTGTAATAAAAACAGGAACCCTTCTCTCCTAGCTTTATATAAAGAGCAAGACTCGAATCCGACGTTTTATGTATTCGCGAATCGACGCCGTTTTATTGGTATCGGGTATCGATTCGTTTTCAGTTGGAATTCGGAAGTAATGCCGGCTATTTCCACAGCTAGGATCGTGACTATTCCGTAGCAATCAAAATTTGATCGCTCCGTAATAATGTACGTATATTTACCAACGGTATACATTTCCAAAATCAAATGTACCAAATGATGTCTCGACATGAATACTTAAAATCTTTCCACCTAAACGTACATTCTAAGCTAAATTTAAATATTTTCCAATTGTTAACAATACACGAATTTACAGAAATCGTACGTGTTATAATGTTATTAATTCATAACAACCGAATGCTTTGGACCTTGCAACAGGATAATGTAAACACTTCACTTTAACATTACTAGTAATCGTGAGAATGTAGCGGAAATGAGCTATCATCACTTCGCTTTATTATACTAACACAGTTGCAATTACGTTATTAACTTTGATTGAGTTATTCATATTTATAACAATTAAAAAGTAACAAAACTTTTATAATCTTTTTTATAGTTAAAGCTTAATAAAATTAAAATATAGTACTATCTCGATAGTAAATATTTCGAAACATTTATCATAACTCTCCACCCACGACTATAAATGTAAAATATGAACTATCCAATTACTCCTCATATCTGTTTTCATATTTCGTCGGAGTAACATTTTTACGTGACGGCGATTGAACCTTTAAATTATAACACATTATATCCGAGACGCACCATTTTTTTTTCTCTCTCTCAGCTTGTAACTAGAACTGTGTTGGCTCCACTATAAAATTCATAACAAACTGCCACATGAAGCCATATCTTTTGTATATTATGAGCTGTTTCGTTTAAGCCGGAGGATTTCATTCGCTTTTAAAATAGACGTATTTGCTTAAATCTAACATTCTAATAACAACTTTAAAATTGTATGTTAAAGACGGATTTTCGTAGTAAATACCGACGCAGTAGAACGTCTCAAAAGGAAGGCGTAAACCGCCTTTTAGATGTTTTACTTAACTGTTAGCAGCGCAGAGGTGAAGATACACAAAGCTCGGCCTATTTGAATAAGATATGTATTATATTTATCACTGTGTAAACATAAAAGTTGTAATTATTTTAATAAAGAATTGGTTGTACTATAACATCTAAAAATATTCAATTAAAAGTACAACGATGTATTGGGAGCTATTGTCCTAGCATAATTGTTACTTAATTCTTAAAGGTTTAGCTTATAATAATTTCCTAATGAAAATAATTAACCCGATGATATATTTTACTTGAAACTATTCATTACGTTTTACATTATAATTTTATTTAGTCGCATACATGTACACATAAAGTGGCAGTTAAAACCATGTTAAGTTCAATAAACAAACTTATGCAAACGATTGCGAAATACCATGACGTCGGAAAGTAATATAATTAAATCTTTATTAGTAGTGGTAAGTCTCACCACCCACTTGGGGGAGACTAAACGAACCAATAAACTCTACCCTGACGCAGTTCGCTCTCATTACGACAATGTTGCCTGGAACATCTAAATTACCTATGGAGTAGCCGTCCAACTGAGTTATAGTAGCATAAATTAAAAACGAATGCTACGCCCTCTGCTGCTACGTAAATTGAACTTACTTTTGTGCCCTATCGCAGAATCATTGAAGTAAAATACAACCAAAAAATTGATAACAAACTGCAACTAATTGATCCTCGCAATCTCTTGCTACGATTTTTAGTTGTTCGATGCACACTGCGTAGTGAGTTTATAAACTGGTTAATGTAAAGCTAAAGGAAAACTTTATCGTGGTTTGATATATCAGTTAATACAATATCTTTATCTATTTCACTTATTTTTATTTCAAAACAAAATATATATAAATATTTCCCGTAGATCAATTGAGATTATCCGACTTCCGAGTACATTTCAGAACAACACAGAAACACGATCACAAAGGATTATGTACGCAAACAAAGGATTCATTAAACTTAAAGACACGATATGTTTTTAACTTTGTTGATTAATATTACAAATTTTTTTATTAAGAAATAAACAAAAAACAATCACAAGGATTTCATCATGGTTATAACTAATAGATTCATGTGTAGTTTTGTGGTTGTGGTGGTTTACTAACGGTAGGCCTTTAGATTTTTAAGTAGCTTCTATTACTGCCGTCAATCAGTATTGTGTCATAACTGTATTTTGGTTCAAAAATTGTTGGAGCTAGAGAAATTACTGGGATAATTCTCAAGACTCAACAACATGTTTTTCACGACATGACCTTGTGTATATACTCTCACTTCTTAAAATAATATACCGCGTTGTTATGGCTAGTCGTGTACCATCAGATGAACGTCTCACTGGTCTCGTCGCTTCTCGAATAAAATAAAGTCAAGCTTCAGTATTAATAGATTTTTAATTTAGTAGTGATTACTTTTATAATAACTGTGAAGAGCGATTTTTCTGTAGCAGTTTTATATATATATATGTATACCGCCGGCTGGCAAATACACGGCGGGGACATTTAGATCGCTCTGGGGTACGTCACGTCCGCATCGACGTTAGCATTTCTTTTGTGCACGCCCCGAATTGCCGACATAAAACTCCGAGACCTGTTTTGCTACGTGATGTCTTCAGTCTTTTTACTGCTTATATTTCTTGATATTTTCTTATCAGCGCTTCGAAGTAACTAGGTCTGTATTTTTTTTTCCACCGCGAAACGGAATCGTAAAACTGGAGAGCGGTCCTGAAAGTTAAGTAAGGGAATATTTATGTGTCGTAGTCATAGAATGGAAAAACTTTCCGAGTTTCGTAATTAACGTTGTAAGAAGGGGAAAAGTTTTTTCATCGCGAAGGACTGTTGTAATGAGCCCCCCCGTGGCGGTGCGTCGTAAAAACAGAACACAGCTTAATAAATAAATATGGTATCTTCGAAGATTTATCACGGGACCCATATTGCGATTCGTGAGTCGTGTTCGTGGCATGTTTTTTCTGGGTATTATATCGAGTATAAAAAATTTAGGTATGTCATAGGAGCGATCGCCTCCATGTTAGAATTCTGTGTGAAATATTTTGACATTTCTCGGTAGACACGGTGCCGCAAAGAGGTTATATCAGCACACAACGCGCGGGTGTTCTCGGAAGGTTAAGAGGTATGTCTTATTTTAATGTTGATGTATACATTAGAGAATTATTTTAATATTATATTATTAACGTTTACGTAAAATATTTTATTCTAACACATATAAAACACAATTTTTTTTCTCTTAATCGCTCTTGATAGAACTGGCAATTATCATATTCTAGTCCTTTACGTATATTGAAGAATATTTAATGTTTTTCAAATGGCATCAAGCGACTCTAAAATATTTTCCTTACATAAAAAGATCGTAGCTCGGTAGTTTTTACTTATTGCAATTTAAGAAATAAGTTGTTCTAACACGCAGTTACTTTTCGTACATCTTCATCATCAGCGGATAGACGTCTACTCCTGGACATAGGCCTCCCCCAAGGATCTCCACGTCGATCGTTCCCGCGTAGTTTTCGTACATATAATCTATATATTCTTGCAAATACATAAGATTGTCGTATATATACTCGATTACATAAGGAATATAAGCATTCGACCCACGTACGGGGCCGCAGGTGATACCAAGTTGAGATATACAGGCGGATCAAGTTTTATTGTTACTCCCACTCTGCGAATTGAATTTGAAACAAGCCCGCCTGCCTACCCTTGCAGGATGTAATCTTGTATTAAACTTTATTTTTTGTCTGAGATTATAAATAATACATTTTTAATAACTTCTGTATATTTATAGTCGTTTTAAAATAAACTGTTAAAATATCTGTCCATGATATCGTAACTCAAAATACTTTACAAAGGAATAATTGGAAAATACGGTAAAAAGATGAAAATGTGTTAAATAACAAGCGTCATGTTTTCATTATTATTTTTATGATAAAATATTTAATATATAAGCTATATAGACAAATGAAAGTAAATTATAAATTGTTTATAGTCAATATTGTTAATGTTTTATTTAGTTGTATGTAATTAGATAGGTAACCACTGTATTAATTACGACTGTACCTACATTTACCAAACCTCGCGCCTCCCAATTTTAATTTCGTTTTAGAGCGTAGCTCGGGGCCGGCTTACTCCAACGCCATTACCCGAGCACTTTTATCTCAGTGTAATCTTGTTAAGAGTCCCTCCTACCGACCTCGTGCCCTCCGCCGACGGAAGCAATAACGCTCAAATCCCCGGTTTTCGGCGCTTAAACTAAGCCGCGTATTATGAGCGAATTCTAAGCTAAATTACTATTTGTTTACTCTCATCATTTTTAATATATATGTACACTCATTTCATTAATATTAGTACGGTTAATGAAAAATGTCTTACATTTAACTGCTTTTATCATTATTAACTCACAAACCTAACAATATATCTTTATTAGAGATTACACAAGAATATTAACTATACAGTTTTAATGTTGTATTATTTCTACCAGTTTATGGCACAAGGTAAATCAATATAGATCAATTTAAAGGTACCGTTGATTTTCTAATAAATATCCTATGATGTCTATCTTAAAATAGCAACTTATGTTATTTAGACTAAAGATTTAGGATTATGTAACAGCAGTTGCGACTATATTTTACTTAATGATACTACAGATAAATCATGAAAATTATGTTTTTCGAGTCTGTAAGAAAGTTGTCACATTGACATTTTGAATATTGATAAACCATATTACTTACCATAGATTTATGTTCGTAACATGTCTAGCAAAATTCCAAATGTTACTAAATGTTGTGTTTGTGTAACTGATTTGAAAACCGCTGTTGTAATCATCGCTGTAATAGGTATTGTAAGTAACCTTTGAAAATTTTAAATATTTATTTAACTTTTCGTTTTAATCTTTTACTTTTTAGTTCAGTCTAGATTATTTTAATTATTACATTATTAGGTACGTCGTTCTCCTAGTTTTTACTTCACTGCCGTAATAATAAAAATCAGTTATAACGTAAAATATAAATATTCGTAGTCATTCGAAGCAATGACTACGAGTACTTTAATTATAAGATCATCACGCTTAATCATAAACAGGAGGAACCGGCTAATTATAGCAACGCATAGCGACGAAATGATGATTGCGGAATTTTTAAAGAGGTCCTATGCTTAGCACTGATCTTATTCCAGCTGTTTTTGACAATTATGATAAAATAAACTTTTTTATAAAAATGATATTTTACAGGTAACATGTCCGGCCTTGCAGTGGGCAGTCGTACGTCACACGTACATGGTTCGCATGTCCTGCGTGATGACTACGTGTGGGCCTCATCCTGACGTAGTGGACATAAACTTTCATTATGTAGTAGGTTTATCAATACCCACTGGACAATGGGCAACGCATGCCGCGCGATGTGGAGATCTTTGGGGGAGGTCTATTTTTAACAGTCTACGTCTATCGGCTGATGAAGATGATGATGATTATCAATAGATACTTTTCAATTTATTATTTCAACACTTTTTGACTAAAATAACATTCATTTAGATATCAATATAAATTTTTTTAAGCACAAACAGCACCGGAATTTAATTAGATTTTGTTAACTTTCTCAACAGTTCCGGTTTACGATGGCAATTGAATCCTTAATAAGAAATGAAGTAGATTCTCTATATCAAAATATTCGTAATACAGGCAATTAATGATTATTTTTGTTTCAGCTGAGTTTTGGGTTAGGCCCTAATGCCGGATTGGAGAGATCTTTTTTTAATTCAAATTCATCACATTTAACACAAGTCGAAAATATGTTGAAGGAGTCTGGACTAAATGAATCTAAAGCCCATCTTGTGGAAAACCTTAGATACTTTGGTGGCATTGTATTTTTAGTTGATTTGGGCTTTATGCTCAGCTGTGTTGTGTTTTTAGTTAAAGTATTTAAGGTGGGTATGGAAATTCTTGAAAAACATTTTTTTTTTTAATATTTTTAATAATTTATTTTTTATAAGTAAACCTGCACACTGAACTGTTAGTTTTTGTTGAGTAAAGCAAGGTTGTATTAATTAAGCAATATTTTTCGCTTTTATATTCAAAAAATAAACTTCTTCCCTTTTTCCAGGCAATGGATGAAGCAACATTAAAATTTTTCATGAACGCTGCAATCCTATCAGCGATATTATCATACGCTTATGGAATGTTTTTTGTGTATGTTTGTGTTTCAATAGGCGCTGGTTTTCCAATCTTGGAGTTCATTTTCGCAACTGGCGACATTATCGGTAATCGTATTTAGATTCCTCCACTGATATAATAGTAAATAACGTTGGTCTAATAACAATTTGTACATTACCTAAAAGAAAATTAACACTTGAATAAAAAAATTCCAGCGTTGCAGACTAGTCCAGACTAGAATATTTCTGCCACCATTATAGCATTCTGAGGTGTAATCGCAAAAGGTGACAAAAGGGAACGATTCCAGAATTAATAGCATACTGTGTTCGTCAAATATTATCTGTATAAAACAATAGGCAAAAGGCTTAAATGATGATGATGTATAAAACTAAGTATCAGTTATAAATACCAATGTGTACATGAAGAAGAATTTTGTCCAACACTATATAGTAATCTGTATTACTTAGCAGCAAGCAAATTTAAATATTTTCGGTTAATTAAAAGTGTGTATAGACATTATAGAAACAGGTCTTTTCGTACACTTATATTCAGCCATTCATTGATTTACCTGCATTTAAATTTAATGTGTTTATTATAATTTTCCTTATTAATGACTTTTTCTCTCTTACAGTATGGGCATATTTTATTGTTGTCATCCGATCATACAGAAATTTGAATCCACACTGAAGTGCTAATCGATAAGTACAATAATTATATTTCGTGTTCAACAAATATATACAGTGGTTTTAGAAAGATTGTATATGTTTGCAATTTATATCTGATTACATGATTTATATCAAACATTGAGTTGAAATTACTTACTTTCTTTTCCTCTTAATCTACTATTTACAATTTTTTTTATTTAATTAAACAACGAAAAGAGCGAGACGTTCACCGGATGGTGAGTGATACGCTCGCCCATAACGTGGCGCCTGTTACGGTGATATATATTGTACTACAATGCGCTTGTCGCTTGAGACATAAGATGTTGAATCTCGTTACTCCAGTAATTATACTAGTTACAGCGCCCTTTAAACCAGCACACAGTAATGTTTTCACACTACTATTTGGCGGAGCTACCGTGGTACCTACCTAGACGGTCTCTGGCTACAAAGACCTACCACCGGTTAGACGTGTTAAACACTAAAATTCATAAACAAAAGTGCTCAAATGACGACAGTTTGAAATGAAGATTTAAATAAAGTACAAAAATAACATATAAATTAATTTCGTTGGCTATTTAAAACATTTGTTGCCATACATCACAAAGTAAAATATGTTTAATGTTATTAAATATATCTTTAAAATTACACGTAATTTCTAATGAAATTTAGGTTATTTATTTGAAACTATTTAAAAAAAACTACTTTAGTAAAACTATGTAAAATTATTCGATGTGATTTTACATGATATTCGTGATGCTGATATTTACTGACGTTTATTAAAAAGATGGATGTCATATGATGAAAAACGGTTTTGATTACTTTGTACTGCCTACAAATATTCATTGAAATTGTTAAAGACTGATGCCAGGAGTGAAGCAAGAAAAGCAGGTAAGCGTACCCCGTGTAAAAACGAGATTAATACTAAAGAGATTGTCCACAGAAAAAACTAAGCATGTAGATTAAATATTTAGGAAACTTTATAACTAACGGTCAAAACTTATTGAATTACATTAACATACGAAAGTTATTGCTGATACATATTATTTCTCTAGTAAAAACAACTCATACTATCTCGATTGAAAAATTACCGCAGTGCAACACCAATTGCAGTTTTTTTTATTTAAGACGAATTTTTATGTAGTTGTTTTCTTTAATTTTTAAAGTTTTCATCTTTTATTTAGCTAAGCAAGCATATCGTTCATTTGATGGTAAGTGACACACTTGCCTATAACAATCTGGAACTAGATATGGTTTTTATACAACGCCACTTTAAAAGTAATAATTTCAGGCTCTCAGACTCCATAAGTCTGCTGGTATTAGAATATCTGTAACTCTTTTCTTTGTTTGTAATGGCTGTCAGTGTCATGTCACTTTATAACTTGACTCTAGTATAATATACACCCTTAAAATGGCAGATTTTAAATTCGTGCCAACAGTAAATAAATGCTGTGGATGTATAGACTTAAAAATTGGATCCATAATCATAGCGATTCTTGCAATGGTAGATATATTACTCCTATTATTTTTCTCTATTTTATTTTAATTGCTGTTTTAGTAGTAGTAATAATATGTTAATATCTGTGATAATAAACGCAACATATCTATCTTGATCCTATGTAGACCGCAGATTATTATTCTTCAAAAAAATCATTTTTTAAATTGTTTTCTAAAACTATTCGTGCTAATGAACATTAATATATATTTTCGTATGCGTATTGATAAATAAGTTATTCAATGGTTTGATGAAACAGAACTTGTTCATAATTAAAATTTTAATTGTGGTCAAACAATTACTTGTAATATGTATTTAATGTTTTAATTTACAATATTTGTGTGTTGTTTTTTAGCTGGATTACTCAGACTTTTATTTATCTGCATATTATCCACTCTGCATGAATCCAACCCATTTTGTGTCGATTGTCCAAACTATAATTCACTGGCTTGCCTTTGTCACTAATATTGCAATGTTCGTTACCGCAATCGCATTTATTTACGGAATCATAAAGGTGAAATAATTTACAAAACTAATGGAAATCTTAGTAAAGATATAAAAAGTAACTTCACTGAGTATACCCTTGAACTATCCATTAAGAACATAAAGGGTACCTGTATATTTTTACAGCGATACAATTAGCGAATACCCTTCAGCGACAATAATATAATTCAATTGCAAGGTTGATTAGTTATTCTTAAAAAAAACCTAGAGTATGCATGATAATACAAAATCTATGCAGGTTGTATATCATGGTTAATGTTTCGTTTGACATAATTTAAAAAATTTATATATGCACATTTCATCATTACCGTCATTGAAATACAATGCTAAAATAAAAAAAAGTCTTTCTTTTTTGAAACAGTTTCAAGTGCGATCGTTCCGATCTTCACCATTTACATATATTTTTCTTTACTTTTGCAGAGTATAAATAAAACCGTCGATTGGTTTATGTATGCAATATTACTTTTGGTGGTAGTGCGGATTTTGTACGTAATTGTCCTTATAATCTTAGTTATCTTTGAGCCAGGGTGCACAATTTTCAGTAATCAACTATACAGTAAAATCATTGGGATTTTAGGTAAGATCAAAAATTTTTGTTAATACCACAAAAAGGCCACACAAACCTTTTTGATATAAATTACACTTAATATTTATTTATATAACAATCAACTATCATTTTAATATTTTTCACTGAACAATATTTCACTTCTTACACACATTATCATTATCAGTCGATAGACGTCCACTGCTAGACATAGGCCTCCCCCAAAGATCTCGAAAGTCCCATGTTGCTCGCATGCAGTAAGTTCCCGCGATTCTCACCAGATCGTCGGTCCACCTTGTGGGAGGCCTCCCAACACTACGTCTACCGGTATACGGGCGCCACTCGAGGACCTTACTGCTCCATCCGTCGTCGGTCTTTCAAGCAATGTGCCCTGCCCACTGCTATTTAAGTCTAGAATTCTTTTGAGCTATGTCGGTGACCTTAAGTCTTCTATGGATGTCCAGTTCTGATTCAATGGCGCAAAGAAACTCGAAACATATCCGTCTCTATATACATAGACCGATAGTATAGGACCACGCCTTTTCTTATTATATTCTTAGACTATAACCTCTTATTTGACTTGAATATTGATTTCAGTTATTTTGTTTCAGTTTGGTTCTATTTTCTATCAGTTATAAAAAGTTACAAACAAGAAATGTAATGTACGTTTTATTTAAAAGTTACTATGTTAATAAGATGTTTGTAATATGATTTTGATAAATAAATTTCATGTGTTACAACATACAGTGTAAATATTATTTTATTTTGGCCTCTAAGAAACTGTAGGCAACTTTTTTTTAACTAAGTTTATTTTGTATATACAGTGTAATACTCTTTCTATAATGGAAGCTATATTCATTTCTCATCTATTATAGAGTGTATAATCATAGATGTCCCCTCACAAGGTGTACCGAAGCTGTGGTAAAGGACGTGGAATAGCCGCTGAATGCGGGCAGCTCGTTGTAAATCTTTGAAAGAGTGTTATGACCATCTAAGCGCGTAGATCGGCTGATGTTGAATATGATATAGTCTAAAAATATTTTATTATATAAAATATTCAAAGTTTATGTTCAGTATTTTATATTATTAAAATATTTTAAATTTATACTGGTAGTAATAACGAAGTTAATATAAAATTATAACTAATTTGCCGTCTTGTAAAATAGCCTATTTGTAGAATGGATAAACGAAGCGTCTTCATTACGTTTTAAATTATAGACTGATCAACGCCATATATCTTCTTTGTATATAAGTCTCGGCATAGTATCTAGAAAATGTTAATTAAGGGGTCCCGAAGATTCGGTCAAAGCTCCCGCCCTCGCTCATTAAGGCTGAATCCACGCATCAGCGTAAATGTCACTCTGGGAAGGTTTTAATTACCGCCGCATGCCCGACCCACCGCGTCGATCCCATAAAACTGTAACATCATTTGAATAAAATGAAGATATAGCCTCCTGATCTCATTTTCCACTTTGAATAACTTACACAGAGACCTTAGCAAGGATTATACAATGCACAGCATCAACATTTCTTTTGTGTTACAATCAAAATTTGTTGATACTAAATGCTAAAGTGAAAATATAGTATATGAAAAGAGGGTGTAACATAAATTATTTTTTTTGGTATCTGGATAATTATGTCAATACGACAGTGAATCGGTAGCAAAGAAAGATCAAAATTTCGAAGTGAATTTCGAAAATCACTTTTTAGAAGGTATTACAAGTTAGTTATCATCGAAGTTGCAGGGTGTGTTCCATAGAACATAGTAACCAATTTTATAATTTTTTGTTCCTACTTTCTTTGACCTGTATAATTATTATAATAAATATATTACTATAACCGGAATACGCTTTAGAATAGCACTAGTAGAGTTTTTCAGCTTACATTGCATATCGGCTTCTAGCACAGATGCATCTTCTTACATTAACCTAGAGGTCGTTACATGAAATTATACTCTTCATTTTTCATCCGACGCAGTGAAGAGACGAGAGTATGTTAACCTATCCATAATGACTTGGCGCTAATTAGGATGACATACACTGCACCACTTTGTACTTACCTCCTTATGGCATGGGATGTTTAGTCATTTTTCTATATGTAGCTTTGTTCAAATTGGAACACAGTAACATTAGCACACCACTGTTGGGCAGTGATACCTACATAGACGGTCTCTAGCAATAGAGACCTACCACCACCAAATGTAATCCCAATTATAATGTATTGCTGTTACTTAGTTTTTAATATTTGAGATATTGAACTTTTCTTTTGGTTGCTGTAAGAGTTCGTGCGTTCGTAACTATGTGATCATTACAAGGCGTAAAAGGAGAAATATATAAAGGAGAAGAAAAGTATTAAAGTATAAAGAAAGTGTCTATCCTAAGATAGCGTGTTTCTCGTGAAGCCGCGCTGCTTTTTATTACGTAGAGCACGTGACTGGAACAAAGATACGGCCTCGGGAGTGGTAATGCCCGGCGGTGTGCGCCTCATGATACTGGAATATTTATTTGATTTCACAACTTGATGACTTCATTTTAATAATTTAATAAAACGTACATACTTCTATAAAACGTCAAAATACTTTACCTTTATTTAAATAAATTTACACTTTGCCAATTTATATAAAGATATAACAGAGCTCTTTTTTCAAAGCTTCTACGAGAACCAGCCTTGTTCAGCGACGAAAGAGCCTGGTAATTAATAGTGGTTAAATGACATGACAAAATGAAGATTAATTTCGTGAACCGTAATAAAAGAAACCCTTCATGTAGACCATTGTAAAGTAACAACAAAACCAGCAGAAAAATTATCGCGGGCTGCAGCGATGCACGCTGCGCCAGGAACGTAGATATTTTTACAACAGCGGTCGACGACCCCATGGATTGCATTTTATACCATTATACTACGGGTATGGTGAATGCCTTCACGTAGTCAGTATAAGTGGTATTTTTAATCCACTTTCTTATCCCCTTACTTAATACGTAATTTGTACTTACAAATTTTGATGCCGTAAGAGTATATATTATTTAAATCTTTCTAAATCAGTACATCTATTATAAAAGCTTGTTGTTTTCTTAAATATTTATAACAGTACACGTGATGGCTAAGATAGATTATGTTGCATGAATTAGAACAACCACAATGTTCCATCTTTGTCTGTGAATAACTGAGCCAGAGAAACGCTGTTATAAACACCTGCAACCCCCGTCAGCTCTAGTAAAAATGAGCAGCCCCTTCTCATCAGCGAAACATTAAATTTTTCACTCATGGTATTGTTTAAAATCATTCTAACAGTGTTCTGTACTATGGAAGAAATTATATTAGTTCTACTAAATTTCTTTTTTCAATTAAGCGACAAAATGCGCGCAACGTTCACCTGATGACAAGTGATACGCCCACTTATAACAACGTGGTGCTAGTCAGAATGATATAAACTACAGCATTTTGCGCTCGTCGCTTGAGACATAAGTTGTTGAGTCTCGTTACTACAGTAATTACTGTAGCTACAACACCATTCAATCCGGAACACAGTTATGTTTGCAGGCAGAAATAGACGCTGCGGTGGTACTCACCCTGACGGTCTCCGCCAGTAGAGACTTACCACCAGTAATATAAAACCGTTAAAGTAGAATAAAAAGATATGAAGTAAAAATTAAGATCATATACTGATAAAATAACTTAAAGGATATATATATATGTGTATTATAAGTAGCTCACTGGCCTAACGGTTAGAGAGCGCGGCCTTCATTCCGAAGGTCGCAGGTTGGAATATCGGCATGTACAGATGACTTTAATATTTAAGTTATGTACATTTGTGAACTTTAGTTACAACAGCGAAATACAAACGGTGAAGGAAACCATCGTAAGGAAACCTACACATGAATTAGAATTTATTCTAAGGTGTGTGTGAAGTCACCAATACGCATTGGGCCCGTGTGATGAAAATATGACCCCAACACCCCCATATTGAGAGTAGACCTGTGCCCCAACAGTGGGGACGTAAATTAGCTGTTATGGATATATACAATATACACTACAGAGTAGAGGAAGTTCGTTCGATTTATTTGGATTTATAAAATGATAAATTTTCATAGGTATTCCGACATGTTTCTGGAAGGTTTACGAGGCCGGCATAAGTAATTTTATGCATAGCAAAACGGATAGGCGAAGGAAACTGTGGACACTCCCCCGGGGACTATTCATAACGCTAGTAAAAATGCACCCTCTTTGTGATTTTTGTAAATATTATCGTTGAACACACTACGTGAAATATATCATTTTGTTCACAAGCATTAATAAATATCATTGTAATTTTTAACATAGATGAACATAAATATGTGCACAGTGATTTAAATAATGAAACGTCCTGGAAGTTATTGTATCCTTAAGTAGTTGTTGACAGACTTACTGTAAATACTTAACACAACGTTAAGAAAAATTATTTCTACACACTTTTCCTTGACATTAACAAATTTTAATCTATGTTTAGTAAAATTTTTCGTAATATCAAACAATAAATTTAAGGCGCATTATATTTATTATAACAGACATCATAATAAGGGCGTGTAAGGGGTTCCGCACAGCAAGTCACGGGACCCAAACCAACCTCACCTGCTCGTGATGCACCCTGCTAATCAACAAACGAGTATCCGAGTGCCAGCACCTCGCATTGGGTCAACGTGGTGTGAAAAGGCCGAAACTCCTATGAACTCCTGAACAAACGCAGAGAGGGATCTTTGGGGGAGGCCTATGGCCGTTAGTGTATGTCTATCGGCTGGTGAAGAAGAAAAAGAAGAATAAAATTTTAATTTTAAATCAAATCATAGAATCCATTTTATTTTCAATAAAGATTACATGCAAAATTGTTATAATAAATCTTACAAGAAGCACTTTAAAGTAAAATTAAACATATTGTAATTTTTTTTTAAAACAATAAGCGGCGAAACGAGCAGGAAATTCACCTGATAACAAATGATACGAATGCCCGTAACAACGTAGCGCTAGTTAGGATGTTATAGCACCACATTGTGCTCATAGCCTTGAGCCATAAGATGTCGAGTCTCATTACCCCAGTAATTACTCTACCTACAGCGCCACGGTGTTTGAAGGCTGCAATAGGCGCTGCGGTGGTACCTATCTCGACGGCCCCTGGCAACAGAGACTTACCACCAGTAAAATTGTTATATTATTTGTTATTGTAATATTATTGTGAGCGCTCCGTACCTGTTATGTGTATGTTAATTCACCGTCGGCAAAATGCCGTCGGAAGAATAACTTTTTAATTTTATTCTGAATAAGTACAAAGATAAACCGATTATTTTATAAGTTTATAGACGCATTATGTTAATTATACTTTTTAATATAATTTTATATTCAATTACATTATCAGCCGGAAGACTCCCATTGCCGGGCATAGCCATTTGGACTTTTTTATAACTTTGCGTTTAAGAAATAAGTAACTCTTATTTTAATATTTTTATTCGCTTTTTGTGCATTTTAAATTGTTTGTTAATGTAAATTGTCTGTAGTATTATAGTTTTATTTAAGTCCAATAAATGTTTACAACTGTACTAATAACTTGACGATGATGTACTCGTAAGACGTGCGTTTAGTTACTGTTATTTTTTAAATAATTTTAGCGCGATTATCACCAAAAACATTATTACAACATTAAAAATTTAATAGTATATGGATTCTTTCATAGTGAAAAATGTACACACAAAAGAGACCTTTATCCAGAATTGGACATCCATCGGGTGAAATGATGATAATATCTACATATACTTATTTATGAACAATGAACCGGTAGGACAGCATCTGCGGTTTTTACTTGCTAATGAAATAAATTTAAGCAAAATTGTATACACGATCCGATTGAAGTCAACCTAGTAAATAAGAACAAATATATTAAAATATGCAAGACGAAATAAGCAAGCAAGACTTAACATTAAAAGTAATTATACAAGTTATTATTAGCAGCGCCATCTCTACAATTAGTGGAACAAAATAACTACAGGGTTAGTAGCAAGGACGCATGCGCGAATTAAAAATGGCCGTCGATCAATACAAAATACCACCCTTGTGTCTCCCTGTTGCCCCCTCCTTGCGGTATTTTCATGTTTAAAGGAAATTCTACTCTAAGTCACTGTGTTTCAGACGAAAATCGAAAAGAGATCTGAGCAATCTTGTCCATATCTTTTATTTGTCTAGCTATACACGCTCGGGTATATTTGCCTACGAGGCAGATAGAGACAATATATGTATGTACTAAGGCTGTTATCGACATACATAAGGTTGTTTGTATTATTTTGCAAACCGGTTGTTTTGATCCGCCATATCTTTGGATATTAAATTCACGTTTGACGCTGCCTTCAGATATTTTATATAGGTTATTATGAATATAGAAAAATTAATGATATGGATAATGTGACCGTCTAGAAGACCTTATATGAAGATCTGGGTTTATACACCATATAAGAATTTAATTATTATAAGTTTTTATCGAATAAATCTTTAGATTATTAAGATTCTTAATATTTGCGTAAAATTGTTATAGGAAAAGAGAAAAAAAAACGCTCATAGACACATTTTTGAAGAATTTTCCAAAATCTGATATTATTTTTGTTTATATAAAAAATATACATTATACTTAATATATATACACACTCGTAAACCCAGTTTACAATTTCCTGCCTACATAGGATTACGGGTATGGACATAAATATTACTTATATTATTTATTAACGTTCAAAGATGGTCAGAATTTGGGAAACTTGGACTAAAGCATTCAGCCATGTTATATGCAGCAGTAGCGACGTCTGGTGACAAGTGTACTTCCTACTATAGCGTAAATTTTTGGCTCTAGGAGTAGTGTTAATCATACCGTTTTTCAGTTTCGTTTGTGCTAATAGTCTAGTATAAAGATTGAGATGATTACTAATTCGCGGACCACCTCATGATTAAAAACCTATGCATCTCCATTTTTTTTTATTGGACGAAGCGACTGGACAATAACGATGTTCACCTGATGGTAAATGATACGCCTGGGCCATAACAGCGGCGTGCTCGTTAGGACATATATACACTGCACCACATTGCGCCTGACGCCTTCAGGCATAAAATGTTAAATCTCGTTACCCCTGTAATTTCTCTAGCTAGATCCAGAACACAATAATGTTTGCACATTATTGTTTAGCGGCAGAAATAATAGCTGCGGTGGTACCTACCTACATGGTCTCCCACAAATAAAATCCTATGACCAGTAGAGTCCTGTGTATCATCAAATAGACGTCCTGCGCGCGTTTATTATTTTTCGTTTTTAAATACAACTTTTTACTATCTTTTATTATTATTATTTAAAACAAAATTAAAACAATCTGATTGCTAATTCTTGCAAAAACAAATGGTAAAGTTAAAGTTAAGTAAAAAAGTTTATTATTTACTATAACAACTCTATTAAAAATTCTTATGTGTAAAACAAATCTTTATGTTAAAGTTGAAGGTATTTTTAAACTCGAGTTCCTGCAATATTCATCCTACAATTATGTATATTTTATACGGTACAACAATGCTTAAATATAAAACCTTTTCCATAAGAGTCGAGGTCGATGAACACAAATATAAATTATTCAAATTGGTTCCGTTTTGTTTTTTGCATCGAGCAGAGAGGTAAATCTTCTGAAGGGTACTCTGCTGTCTTGAAAGAGGTTAGAAATATCACATCACTTAATCCTCTTCGATAGTCGTCCTCAGCGTTCGGAACTCTATCACAGCTTGAATTCGCGTTCAAAACGCCGATTGTATAACGTTTACAAAATATTTTTTTTTAATCTAAAAAGCAAAGAGATGAGCTAGATATACACCTGATGGTAAAAGACACGCCTTCCCATAAAAACCTAAACACACAGATTGTGCTCTTAAGACACAACATGTCATGTTACTCCAGTAATTTTACTAACTACAACTCCGTACAAACCAGTAATGTTCGCATATTATTGCTTTGCGGTAGGAATAGAAGCTGCCACATTTCTAGACGGTCTCCGGTAACAGAGACCTACCAACCAACCATTGTTACTTTTATATTTACAAAAGGAAATCTTAAATAAATTTGTACACATTTAGTGTTATTTTGTTGCCACGCCATCTAGTAACTAAACAAAAACTTAAGAACATTTTGTAAGACCTTAACATGATCCGGCTAGCGCCCTCTGTGAAATCTTTCTTGTTAGTAACAACAAAACAGCGACATCTATTTACATTGACAAATCTAAATGTCCAAATAATGTATTGCAACTTAACGGTACAAATGCAGCGTACGATTTAAAATAATAAATACCTAGATGTCAGTTTAATAAAGAAAATTTAAAATAAAATTTGTAAAAATGGAAATTTAATGAATTAATATACTAATCATATAATATTAATTAGAATTATTAATTAGCAATGTTATTTATCGATATACAATTAAAAAAAATTAGCAAAGAAATCCATAAAATGCTAGTAGGATTGACTAGCACTAATTATACATCTCCACAATTTAAAAATTGAGAAAAATATATTTATATACCTTCTAATAATAAATGGCAATCGAATCTTAACCTTATAAAAATCACTTTAAGACTTATAATTGCGTAGTACATCTTCAACTTAATAAAAAGTTAATTGGGTAAGTGTATTTGAAAAGTTTAATATATGAAATATTATAATACGTAATACATTCAGTAGTACTAGAGAAACAGATATTATAATGACAATTTAAAATTAGAAACTTCTAAAACACTCTTATAAATATTTCATAATTGATATTTAATAAATAATTGAACAACATATGACAAATTAAACAACAACAATGTATCTATAAACTCATAAATATGTTCTGTCAGTTGTATGTCAAAAGATAGTAAGTGTTGTCAGAGCCGGTATTGGCGGAAATCGGCGCCATTTGTAAAGGGCCGGGCGTTGAAGCCCCGCCTACGAATAACCAAAACCGCCTTTTGTGCTGCCATCTTTTATTTGTCCTCCCATCTTGTTTAGGGATGGTACGTAATATAATACCATCCAGTGGAATAGTAATCGCAGACCAACAACTAGCACAAATTTGTATACAACTTAATTTTGGAGTATTCTCTGAATACAGTGTCATAAGAATATATTTATTTATGTACTACGATTTATTTCTTGTAGATATTTAAGAACATACTTTTTTATAGAAACTATGATATGCTATAAAAAAAATTTTCGAATTATTATACTTTTAAAAAGTATTTCTCATCGAACAGATTTATACCCAAGTTTTAGAACAAAGATATTTGGAATTATAAAAAAATTCATAATAATAATAATAAAAAGATCTCTTAATGTTCCCATTGGTTTCGTGAACTTTTCTCACGGTGAGTGTCAAGGTCAATTATCCATGGTAGTTAATCGCGGGTAGGTGGGTGCTACATGTCCATGTAAAGTTATTGTACTCGGTATATGTTGGTATCTCCACGATAAGTTTTACCGGAAGCTCAAACCCGGTAATAACTCAAACTCGAACTCGCCCTACGGTCATACAATAGTAAATACGAGATTTACTAGAAAATAAAAACATATATTAAGCATGTATTTTATTACATTATGATGTATAAAACTTATGATTATTCCTGGCAAAATAACTTTTTTAATAATTATTAGGTAACTTTAAACAAATTTTTATATTAATAATATTGAGTAATTTTCACTGATGGTGATATTTAAATAGTAAATAGCGTTTATTCAACTAATAGCAATTGAGTCGATACCCAAACCTAACCTAAAAACTTTGCGGGAGGCCGCCTGACTACAAAGTTGTAACTACAAATATTCAAATGTAATTATAAATAGCGAAATTGATGCCCTACTGAGACGAGAGAATACACACCATACATTTTCTTTGTCATTGAATAAATCTGTGAAGGAACAGATGTTTTTTTAAGAAGTCATATGAACTCCGTTTGGAATACAACGGCGACTTCTCCAGCGCTATGCTCCTATAACCTGTTCTGGAAATTGCCTAAAACAGTCCCTAACATTTTCCTGAGCAACTTCATAATAGCTGAAAACTGTCTACCACTATCATTCTCCACAAGATATGTGACATTCGCCAATTCACACTTGGCCACTGTGATAGATAAATAGCCTTGACTCTGCCTTTGTGAATGACGACCCCGCATCTCAGCAAAAAGATCACTAAGCAATCTTGAATCATTATGCTAATTATTGTTCTAAATATATTACTTGTATGTTCAAGCGCGAAGCGTATTATAAGTGCCATCGATAGTTGCTTGTATTTGTTTGCATGTTTAATAATATTAACATTTGTTTAATTATTTTTCACGTTGACTTTTTCGTAATTAAAACAAGTGTGAAGTTCACTCCAGGTTATAAAATTAGAATTTACGAAATGTTTAGATAAATATACATGTACTTTAAAAATTTTTGAAAGTTTGCTTTTGGTTAACCAAGCTTTTGGGAATATTTACTATATCTATATTACTTTTGATACTTAAAAAATTAATGAATGAAATATAAAAAGACTTTATTGTTTAGTATATATTAAATTTTTTATTTTCTTTTTTGCTTTAGTAATGTCTTGATCGTTCATGTTCTTACTTATATTAAAAAGACCGTTTAGCGGTATGACGATTATTTGCTATTGTAACTTGTATTGTTCTTGCCTTAGAAACAAGAAAAAAATATACTTATTTAAGCTTTAAAATTATATAAGTCATATGAATTGTATTAAGCAGTTATTATATATTAAATAAAAAAATAGTAAAACCCAAAATTAAAAGTGGCGAGAACAACAATGCACATATTTTTCTAATATTGTACAACAGAATAAAACAAAAACGACGTACTCCATTCAGGCCTATGCCTACAGGTAGGTAGGGTCGACCCCTTACTCAGTTAATTTCCCGCTTAGTTAACTTTACTGCCGCCCGGTGATTGGATATTGATTAGAAACCACCGTTTCACTTGTTTAAATGTCGATTCTTTTCGAATATAACATCGTGCCACCGCAAATTTACACTCACTACATGATTGTAATTACCTATGTGAGGTTTACGAGGCGTTTCGATTTAACAAAACATCGATTCGTTCTTACGATGGACAAGCGAACTTTCATCCCAATATGTTGTGTTCCTTTCCAACTATATATATGTAATATAAATATCAACATACTTAGGAACTCATCTGTTACTTGATTATAATTACAAATTGTCCAAAACTATGATGGAACATTGAGCGAAGTCTAATTTTAAGAAAATATTCAAGTTAGCATAATTTGTATCATTATCCTTCTACTTTTTAGCATGTTATACGTTATGTCGTGGTCTGCTTTCTTACTTCTCTCCCCTACTTCGCTTTCTAGACATCGTTTTCTTCAAGATGACAACTACACTTAGCCTTCGTAATATCGACCTTCCTTTCCGATTTGAATCATTTTTGTTGTTTAAAATTATTTATATTTCAAATGAAATATATTTAATACTAAATCTGTCGTAAAATTAACATCATAGAAACTTTTGATATGGTATTACTCCAGTTTTGGATACAATAGATAAATTTTAGTAATTTGTTGAACATTCTCCGCAACAAATGTCATCAGCATCCATTAACTGACCACACTGACGGTTACCTAACTTTGTTCATCAGATATCAGCTGTTTTACAATGATTATAAGTATTTTCGATTTACTATTTTTTATTCATTATATACAATATAGTTTCTAAACAATTAGAACATACGCCTATATTAAATGATGCCCAGAATATAGCATCGGAGGTAACGATAGCGATACTACTATAGCACCACGCTGTATTCGTTTCTTTGAGGTAGTAAAATATTGATAATTAAATAATTCCATTAGTTGTAGCACCATTTAGACTATAACACGGTATTGCACACTACTGTACGGTAGCGGAGATAATCCCATTAACATCTTTTCACTGATCAAGCCGAAGGTTATTTAACTTTGTCGATCAGGTAGCAACTCAATAAAAATAATCGATTAATATTTCACAACACCTTATATTATATAAGAATTTTTAATATACAGGTACAATAAATCTTAACCAGCCGCGTTCTTAATTGTGACGATCATATTATAAATTACGGTCATATAAAAAAAAATTATACAATCGTTACTAAACTTTCACAAGTTTGTAATATTGGCTGTGAACAAAAAATCCTTATTATCATAGTTGTGATTAATAAAATAAAACAACTTGGGTGTAGTTACGCCTAAAATGATTTTTTTTTTTAATAAAATGTTGGTCATAGTAAGCTGGGGTGATCAGTTCCAAGGAATGTGCCTAGTACCTTATTTTCTTTGTGACATCATCAAAATGCTTCTTCAAGACGTGTAATCGTCTGCATAAACATTGAAGCGATAAATTTTGTAAATGTTACTCCATTTGTATTAACCGTATAACAACTTTCTTACTAATGGTACGACTCTGTTGCCGGTGAAAGTCTGGATATGTACCACCATAACATCTATTTCTGCCATCAAAAGGTAGTGTGCAAAACATAACTGAGTTTAGGTTTGAAGAGCGTGATAATTACTAGAAATTATCCAAATAACAAATTTTAATTTTTTTATATATATATATATATATATAGAATATATTAATAATTATCTATATTTATTATATATATTTTTAATTATTTTTATACCATACATAATAGTTAATTACAATTAATGCACAACAAAGTATGATAGTTAATCATTGATTAAAACATACTGAAAAAATACTTTAGTGCTAAATTAATATTAAATACTAATTATAAAGACACATTTGGTTTTACTTTATGAAACGACGAGATGAGTGAGAGACTGAAGATAAGTAACAGCTACCTATAACAACGTGGCGTTAGTTAGGATATGCATAGCACCACATAGTGCTCGTAATCTTGAGACACAATATTTTAAGTCTCGTTACCCCATCAATTTCACTAGATTCATCACTCTTCAAACCTGAACATGATAATATTTTTAAACTATTGTTTGATGGTGGAAATAGTATCTGCGGTGGTTCCTAGTACGTAGATGATTTCCGGTAACTTCTATTTGCTTATGTTTGCATTCAGTTGCAAAACAATAACAAGTTTTAACTTTTTATACAATTGGATCTTCCAATATTTTAGTACACAATATTACTTATTTCTAACATTATGATAAACGAAAAAAGTTCATTTTAACAATTTTTAAATGATATTTATTCAAATAAAATGTGTGTGGATTATTTCAAAACTTTAACTAACGTCTTCGAATGACGTTGGTAATAAAATAATAACAACCTTTCGATTCACCCACGTGCATTTCGTGTTTCATTCAGGGCACCGACGCATTAAGGTACATAATAGCTCAAACTAAATTTCAAGCGCGTTGATTCAGAGACACGCAAGTTTATTACACTTTATTTAGCGCTGGACGTAAAAGTAGACACCCAAGTAGTGGATTAGAAGCATGAGCACCGTCTTGCGCAACGTTGGACCATAAAACAATTTGAAGCGGCCAAGAGCGCGGAGGTCAATTTTTAAGCTCCGACACGCGAGCGTTTACGATTTGTTATTATTGTTATAGTTTTATGATATTTGTACTTGTGATGAATTGGTTGAGTTAGCGTCCAATTTGATCGATTTTTTTATTTCTTTTATGGTTATTTGAGGAAAATTGACGTTCAAATAGCAATCAATTAGATTAAAATCATTCTGCTGAAATGGTTCTAGATTTTGTTGTGTTTCACATTATGTATATATTACTCCGAAAACGACGCGCGATGGAGACATAAAGGATGTTTGTACGAACATTTACGGTATTAACATAGAATATGTTTCCGTGCTTGTAGTGTGCTACTGTAGCTACTAACTTCATCGGCTTGAAATTAAATTTAATATTATCAATATATCTTACAATCATACTATTGAAAGTATCAACAGATGTTTATTATTACGTCATGTCGCTATATCGATTCTATCCATATTGTCGTGGAGTTAATATTTTGGTAATAGTATGTCTAATAAATAGAGACATTTCTTTCATACACTTACTGTACATGTACATGATTAAAGTGTGTTAAAGTGCATTTCCAAGTTCTCCAAACAATTGTAGATGTTCCCCGCTGTTGTATGTGTAAACTAGCGATTCTCGTGAATGTCTACCGCTAATCTTGTTATATATTTTTAATAAAAGGCTATCCCTTAACATCACATACATGGGATGTTAAGTAACAATTAGGACGTAGATAGCCGGGCTATGCTCGCTCGGCAAACCTTTTTGTTGTATATTGACAATCGAAACAAAATATATAAACATATAGGTTTTTGTTGTCTGGTAGATCCGCGAACCTTAACCTTACAATCATTCAAACTCTTCAACTTATTTGCAGTAGTAATAGTATAAGATAATAGTGTAAAAATAAACACTTGTGATTTCTACTTCCTATATAATAATCAGAAAAGACCTTTAAACCAATTTTCTTAATTTTTAGACAGTTCCAAATAAATATTAGTATCAATAAGAGAAGTATCGTTACCCTAAATCAAAACACTTTTAAGGTTGTGAACAATTATTTGACATCTATAATCAAAACTTAGGAACGAATTTGCCGTTGCTGGTTGAGCGATATCTTATAATCATGATCTTTTCTATATTTTCAGTCGTTATTAAATGTTTTAGATGTATATTGATTTAGGTGGACTGACTATCGAAGATTGCAAAGAATCATTTGATGCTGGTAGCATTAAACTAATCAGTTCGGAATTTAATTAGAGAGATCTTATTATTTATTATAGGTTACAATTCATGAATATGTTTTTTCGTAAAAGAACAATCGTATCGTAAACTGTTAGAATCTATGTATCGGTGTACTATGGAATACATTTCAGAGAGAGTGCGTTGAGACTACAGGATATAATTCTCCAATCAACTTTTCACCACGAAATGGCTAGGCGCACAACAAGTCACCATCCTTTTGTTGTAAACATTTGTTTGCGAACAAAAAGACTTAACTCCTCGTTAATGAAAATAGCAAACGATTGGAACGAGTTGCCGTTGTCAATGTTCGGGTGTCTTCCAAAAAATATGAAAAGGCTCTTACTATGTTAGTGCGCTTTACAACCTCAAATCACATCATCACTTAACATCAATAGGAACTTGACTACGCACTAACAGTTTTGATTAAAAAAATTCCAATAAATTTCTAGATTTCGTTATTTTCATTTTATATAGGATCCGTAAATTATGGCCACATGCAAAGTATCACCCAGCGTTACTCATGGCTGAGATATCAACAAATATATGCCGCTCATTCGATTCCGCGTTACAGACGGACATGTGGTGCCACCCCGTTTTAAATATAGCATTAACGTATTGTTTATGAGGGCAGTCGTGATATATCTACGATATAGTTGCCGTCAAGAAAATAGTTGATAGGGATTCAGAGTACAGAAGTAAACTAATAATACGGAAACATAAATACAAAATTTATCAGTTTTCATTACGTCAAATAGCAAACGATTTTGAATATAATTTAAAGTGTTAACAGTTCTATGTATAAGGAATGTACATCAAATACAATGATAACTGATAAATGAATTTTAAATACACATTTCTATTTTAGAAGTATATTAAAAAATGCAATATTAATTACCAGTAAAACTATACCAGCTTTATTATCTAAAGAATTAAAGTTGAAAAACGAAAACAAAGTTATGCATAAATTTCATGTTTGAGTTATAATTTATGTTAAATTTACTTTTACAAGTGTTTGCGAAACAATTCATTAATACGTTTTTTAACACAAAGGATTATAAAGTTATAATTTGTAGTTATGGTAATGTCGCTTTGATTTTTCCTTTTGTTTTCTTATAGGAAAACACAATTTTGTAACTATAAAGAGCATAACAGGTCTTATAAGGATAGCTGTATCTTATGCGTCATCTGACACAAGGATATTTAATTTTTATATTACATGACGTTTACGATACATATACATAAACTATCTCT
Organism: Ornithoptera priamus; assembly: GCA_029034505.1. Lineage (NCBI taxonomy): Eukaryota > Metazoa > Arthropoda > Insecta > Lepidoptera > Papilionidae > Ornithoptera > Ornithoptera priamus. The sequence continues at coordinate 4,678,999 of JARDWD010000331.1, forward strand.
ACAGAGATAGTGAGTATTTTTTAGACAGATTTATCCATCATTGATGTTTGCAGCCACAGAAATACAAACAACTTGTTTGCTATTTCTGTTCACATTATGTACAAAGTATTGTAATCAATATAATGTGCTACAAAAGTGTGTTACAATTAAATGAACGCGACCCTCCACTTTTCACAAAACTTAGATACGTACTTAACGTGTACAAGTGTAATAGCATAATAGATTCTTATTGTTAATGATAAAATAAATAGTATGCAATAGTATTTATACAAGAAAATATATAGAAAAAATAAAAACAATGATAAATCTAAACTGTAGTTTTAATTAAAAGTAATATTAAAATATAAAAGTTACTTCATAGTTCGTGTAGAACGTAGCTGTTGAATGTTGAATTTATTATTGTAATTAGTGATGATCATCTTGTGCTATTAATAATGATTATGTAATACTTTATACATCATATTGAATTATAACCTTACATCTTATATTCATTCGTTAATGTGATCTATGAAATAATTACTTAAAACTCAAACTCTTCGAAGTAACTCTACTACATTTATAAAAGCTTTTGAATATTATAATATTTAAATATTATACATAATTGAATATACTGTGCCGTAGTAAGTTATGCACGGTCGCGGCTCCAGGTGAAGCGCTGATTTATTGGCTCTTTAACTCCTACTTCAGTTAATATATGCAGCGCCCAAGTGTATAGATGCCACTGTCCAACAAACGAGTTATTAAATTGGCTACGTTTAAATTTAAAAACCCATTTTCAAGTCAAAGTAATGTTTAATAGAACAGCTAAGTTAATTGCGGGAATAAACTTATGTTTTATCAATAATAATTGAATTGTCTTTACGATGGATAAAATTAAGCATACTTTTCCTAAGAGACACACAATGATAAATATTATCCTTTTAAGCCTACAAACATATTAAAAATGAAAATATTTTGTAAAGATTATTTATGATCTTATCATCATTTCAACTAAAATCTACTGCTGGTCTCTTGTAATATATTCCACAAAACATCATGTTGCCCTGTTTGTCTTCTTATAATAATTATTGTTTATTTACATTCAACGATTATGTAATTTGTTTTTAAAGTGTAGAGCAGCAAACCTAGTACATTCATAAATTTAAATTCTAAGACACTTATAATATGTCAAGAAAACATTCTTAATGAGAATTTGAATTACTCCCGGAATAAGGAAAATGTAATTAAATAAAACCTAAACTCTAGTGAATGAATTTCTATTATAAATCTTGAATTCAAAGGGAACTGTCTAATCAAGAGACTAACACGAAACTGTCAAAGGTCCCGACGGTTTGTTTTCCACACAGCGTCCAAACATCGTCAACGTGAACAATTAACACTTACCTGCGACACGTGAACACAACACTGCACTGATTTATAGACGATAAACTAGTGTCATCACTTTTAGTGGCGTTGTAAATTAATTTATTCACTATTTACGGTACGCGAGGGCAGTACGCGGCTGCTCGCGGCGGTGGCGTGTGACGTTGTGAGTACCAACCCGCGTGTGCCAGCTCCGCGCGGCGTACCGAAGCGCGCGCCGCTCTCTACATCCCTCGTACATAACCGGGAGGGTCTTATGGTCTTGAGTATACCTTTGGAATGGGTGAAAGCTTTTTGCGTATTGAACATTAAATTGATAAATATAATAGATAAAAATTACAACACCGATAAAGCTCTTCTTCAACTTTGATTGATTTAGAACAGCGATTTTTTATACATGTATAGATATTTTAGAAAAAGTCGTACAGTCAAAAAACTATTCAGTATACACTATAAATGTTAAAATAGAACCATCATCACCTTTACAATAGGAAACAAATTATTTGTTTAATATTTTACAATGTAGGCTTTTTACACAAGTTTTCTGTTGTTCCCGTGAGACAGAAGTACCTGTAGTTCTTGTGAACAGAAGCATTATTTAAACGAATGTTATGATATAGGCATATACATGACAGTCATAATTAACAAAAATTTTTAATTGTATGTACATAATAAACTTTCTAATGCCGTACATTTTTTAAGGGTATTATAAGAGTTTTTATTAAAACCTTATACTTTTTCATGAGATAGTTAATCATGCGCATTACTGCTTGCCCTCACACGTTGATTACCAATAGTATTTAGGTCAGAAGTAACTATGTATATAGCTCTGTGTGAGATACAAGTGCGGAAACATATATTTCAATCGTTACGATAATTCGTATCTTAAGCGGATACAGACTATATTTCTGTCCTACTTCATATTAAATAAACATTCTTTAAAAAGAAATATTATGAGATATTATTATCAAATTTCACAGAATTTAGTCATTATTGTTTAACTCAAATCATATAATAATTATAAAGTTACTAAAAAGGCGTAAAATATATAAGAGTATAATAAGGTAATATTTTAAAAAAGATTGAAAACACTACCTTTATCTCGAATATAAGTTAGTAAGATACATTAGTGAAAGCATAGATAAAATAACCCAGAACTAAGAGAATAAAAAGAACCCAGTACGTTTATTGCAAATAATTGCATTTTGAATTTATTAAATCCATTGTTATCACAACAACGGGAAATGATCTAAGGTGTTTTAATGGTTAGCTTTTGTTATAATGGTTTGACGGTAGAGCCTCCGTTCGAATAAATAATTTTATAGTTGAAGCATAATGAAATCGTTTTAGGGTCTCCAGTTTACGCAGATATTAATGAAGTCATTGTAGTAAGTACTTTATAATATTTATTTTAAGTGCATTGTACCTAAATTAACATTATTTGAGTTTTTTGAACTAGTATTCGTGAAAGGTTAAAATTAAAAAAAAAACATACCATTGTCCTAACCATGTTATATTTTTTTTATTATAAAAGTGTTAAAATATAATAGTCAATTTTCAAATAAACAACTTCTTCAAAACAAGCGATTTCCGTTGCTGAATGGATTCAATTTGACGTCTGCCAATTGTCAGTTCCGCTGATTTCAGAATACAGCCGAACATGAAACATCCGCTAATGTTAGATTCATTTATATCAGAGGACGTCATAACCACACTTTCTGCTGTGGAGATTTTCAAATGTGGCAAATTAATGCTCCACGTCCTCTGTGGTCACATCATCGTTTTCCTTTGATCTTATCCGCAAAAAGTATAATAAAATTACCTCCATTATTCTACTAGTTTCTTTATTATATAATTATTTCATATATTCAAAAACAATTATTTATCTGTGAAAGAGTAGAGGAAACAATAAGTTTTCTCTTTAAACTATAGAAAATTAAATGTAGCGTAAAATTTACAAACCCACAAGGTATTTCAACGATCTGAAAACTTTATATGTGCTAAGTTTACATCACATGTAAAGAACTCATTTTCTACCTCCAATGTATCTTTCTGTGTACGAGTAATTGAAGATACTGTGTTTTTTACAGCTAGTGCTAGCTAATGGCTAAATGTAACTAGAATTATTTATTTCTCACATGATTAAATCGGAAACAGAGCACACCTCTTAAGATTGACGTGATGATGATGGATTTACAACATGAAGGCGGTAGCCTAATCAAAAAAGTTCGCTAAAACCCCACCACCATCTAAACTTCTCAAGATATCAGTCCGGAATTAAACCATAAAAATCGTGTCATTATGCAAGCGGTTAGCCGCTGCTCTACGGAGGCAAGTAGAGAGACAATATCTGCTGATAGCTTCACTACCCTCACATCTCATTGTTATTAACAAGCCTTACCATTAGGTGGACGAAATGGTAACACTATTGCCTAATCGAGCTTAAATAAAATGCTCAAGGATATGAAAAAAATATATATTTCAAGTTTTCTATATAATTGTATAATATCATAATATAGAAATATCTTAACAGTTCTTGATTGTTTTGAAAGACGGTAATATTTACACATATATATGTGTACATATATTTGTATCTTAGCAGTGATTCTGTTAAACTCCTAATCTGTAGAGGATATTTGTAGACGCTGTGGATGGACTCGCGTGCCGCATTCCTCCAACTGTTGACTCGCCTCGTCTCACAAAGTAACCCGCGAACTAGCACCAGCCTACACTGACGTGTACTGTTAGAAAATTAATGAACATAAAATTTATAAAATAAACTAAAAAAATGGTTTCTTACTTTATATAGTTAATAGACTAATTATTTTATATTTTTATTATTCCCACACATAATAAATACTTAATTTCTATTGGTAGAATATATTAAGTACATATTGGACATTAATTAATGAACTTTGTACTTGTAATGTAATAGGTGAAGAATAGGTATTTGTACATTATAATATCGATGAGGTCAAAATCGTCATTAGTTAAAAATCATATAAATTTAAAGTATTAAAATGATTACGATAGATGGTTTTATTCTGCGATTAGTACAATATACGCATCGCATATGGTAGGTACGTTGTTTGCAAAGTGCACCGCTAATTGCTGACGAACGGACGCGGCTTTCAGCTGATCTTACACCTCGCCATTGTGAGCCCCGTGATTCGACACGCAGACATGCTTCGCAACAAAATAATAATCTTAATTAGAGATAGCAACATAAACACTTGCACGCTAATGACATATGAAGAGGAACTTCTGCATTCTTAGTAAAACAGACCTAAAGTATTGAGATTTTAGCACATATTATACAATGCATTGGACCTATATAGATCAGGCTACCCTTATAATATGTAAAATGATTATTTTACTATGACTCGATTTCTTTACCGGCTTAGAGGTCGCGCGATCTTTATTTATCACCCAACTACATTTATCTATGGATGTAAACAGACATGTCAGAAATTGCTGTTCACGGGTCCAATTTATCCTATAGAGGTAATGTTGTTAACAACATTAATCACAAAAGTTACCTCTGGCTGATACTTTTGCATAAACCCGTATGTATACACTAATTCTTTTAAGGCGCTTCTCCTTGAAGGGAGATTAACCTACTAGTTTAGGAATTAGTTATACCGTTTAAAAAATTTATAAAACATAAGTATAGCTAAATAGGTAATCAGGTTATGTATAAAAAGTAAAAATTACATATATGTCTCCCATGTAATACAACTTTCACCGGCGTGCATAAAATGCTATTTGTTACTTATTTTCACTTATGTGTATACGTAGCACGAAACTGCTTCGTTCATATAAATATTACTTGATTTATTTATTAACATAATTAAGCCGTAAAATTTTTATAAAAACTAGTATGTTAAATTGCAAATATTGAATATTATGTACATAGGTTGTACTTGGCCTTAGTAAAACACTTAGTGCGTAAGTACTAATAAGTTATATGCATTTACAGTTATTCTTAGTCACCTAACCGAGCTGTAGCTAATTCTTGATTGCTGCAATGCGGAAATAGGACTATAATTGTGAAGTTATTAATTACTTGTATATACTTCGAATAAATCTATTTTCTATTTTTTATCACATTGTTTAATACAATGTAAAATTTGCAAACAGCAAAAAATTTTATAATTAAAAATTATCTCTCTCTTCGAACAAAATCACTTGAAGAAAATAGGTTAAATCAAATTTAACTAAAAAAATTGATATAAATTTATTACTTTATACCGATATTAATTAGTACATTTTGTTCAACATATTTTATTACAAAAGAACCAGTTGTAAACCTACCGTAATTGTAGAGGCACTCCTATAGACACTATATCATTTGAAATCCTATAATTGATCGCAAGAGGTGCAAAGGTTAAACTAAAGTAGAAACCTGCTCAGACAGGTTTTAGCAGTAATGAGATGGTGGATCGTTTTGCGAAGAAGACAACAAGCGATAAGTGAAACTAACAAATACCAAAAATTTACTTGGTGCAATTTTTAAAATGACACTAGTTTATTAAGTTTGTTAAAAGTTTTAAATTGTTAAATATATGATATTCATTATATTGTATAATATTACACATAAAGATATTCAATAGACGTATTAAGTATTAAAAAAAAAATATGTTTTGAATATTATAATTTGAAACATTAATCTTTCGGTTTAATATATGATATGCAGATAATAAAACAATTTGTCTTCAATCGTAAATGAAACTGCAACCAAATACCCGCCATATATTCATTCAATTTATTCGTCGCATGATATACATCACAAAAAGAAACAGGATTTATTGCAGTGAAAGGACACGAGAGTATTTCTCAGTAAAGGCAACCTTTCTCGAAAATCGTTCAAAGTGTATACGAACTAAATGAAAAGTTAATCGTTAGATATTATAAACAGAGCGCTTATATTATATTTATATAAACATTGTTAAAGTTATATTTTCACAGTTATTGTTTTCGTTTATACCGTCAGGCTTTCAGTAGTAATCGAGAAGCTTTATCAATGTTTGCATGATGGATTTTTCCAATAGAAAATATCTTCTTATAACAAGCTAAACATTCTTTTGAAAACACATGCTTAATTTTTATTTCAAGTTAATACTCGTGTAGTTAAACTTGTAGTTCAAAGTTTTATTAGGAAAAATATAATCGCTTTACTACTTTTCAGTTAGTATAAAAAAAAATTAAATTCAATTACCGCAATGTGAAAATACCTATAGATTTTATTTAAAAAAAATATGCCATCAACTTAAACCTAGTGCCTGACTGTACGAGTATAAGCAAATATTGAACATTTCACGACTTTAAACTCGAAATAAGAAAAATTAAGCAATTAGCTATAATTTATAGACCACATTTGAACAATGGAATTTGTAAGCTCCCAAACGATTCCCTATCTCGTGTAATTCCCGAAGTGGATTGTTTTTCTTTGGTCCCCGATTGGATTTATTTCGGGTTTTATTACGTCGCGCATCGCCGTCGTAAAGTTTATACCGGGCTCCGGCTACCGTGGCCATGCGTATCTTACTCAATACCATTTCTTATTTAAATACCTTCAATATTAGATCACTCTTTCACTGTGTCATAATAAAATTAATAGGAAGTGATATACACAAAAAACATATTTCTTTATTACTAAATATGACCGTGTTTTATATTACAAATAGAACAAAATTATGTAAATAAATGATTGATTAGTTTTGTTGAAAAACAAATTGGTAAGATGTTCATGAAGCTAGTAGAAGACAATTTAACTAACAATTTATAAATCCAGGTACACTTCTTCTTAATTTTTATCAAAGATGTAACTAATATATGTTTAGGTGCTGGTTAAAAATCGGAGCAAGCTTAATTTTAAAACAATGGTTGTTTCTCGAGGGAGACTCACGAACTATCCACATAGTCAATCTTACAATGGGTGTTAGTGTTCAACAAGCGTGTTTAATATTTTGTTTAGCACCCGATTCGACACATCCAACATAAGTTTACTATCAAAGATCAATAAACAATCAGCTCGGTGCTACCAAAAGGGTTCCTAAGAAAAAAGGATTCAATTCGGTAGCACAGCTGAAAAAAACTGTTTTGCATTCGTAATATAAATATTTATCCCGACAAAAGCTGGGAGCGTGACAAAGATACAATACGCGTCCAGTTGGCTTTCACTTTCAATTTTTTTTTTATTTTAAGAAACCCTTGCATAAGCGGGCTACTGTTGGCACTACTGATTTGCATAACATTGGACGAAACAATAAAAATTTATGTTTATTTAAGCGCGAAAAGTGAAAACGGGGTTCAAGGTGAATGAGCTAAGAGCTGGTCAGTTTGTGTTTTGGTGTCTATTGCATTGGACGTCAATATTTCAAGTCAAAGTTTACATTGAATTTCCTACCAAAAATGTAAATATATAACGAAAATTTGCTAGTGCTCAACTTTCCGCCGAGGATTGAAAGTAAGTGTGAATTTCAAAGAATCAGTTTAATAATTAATTATTTGAATTTTTAAACTGGATCATGTCCTTAAAATTAAAATGTAGATAGATTATGTGTTTGAAATTGGAATGAAATTGCTATTTATTATAATTATGTTATATACTATTAAGGGAAACTAAGAGAACTATTCTCTGATGATATCTAATATTGCTATTCATTTGATAGACTTAAACAGTTCATCAGATTCTGAACTCCCTGACCTGAACTCTTCGACCTACACTGTATTATATTTTAGCACATATATTATGCCAACAACTTGTTACTCTTCGTGTTGAAACCAGTTTCTGCAGGATGGATGTGTACATTTCTTTGAAAACATCTTTAACAATACTACAGTCATAATTATTTTATTCTTTTTAAAATGATTTTTATTTTTCTTGCTTAAATTATACTATTCAATTGCATACAAATGCCATTTATGAAAGCCCATTAAAATATAAAAAATAAGGAAATTATTTATTTATAAAATGTATGTGTAGATACAATTTTTTTGTTTCAATTAGCATCCTATCAGCTCATTGATGATCTCTTTTTATTACACATTAACAATACTTCACAAATTAGTCAAACGTTAACTCGGGATGAATTACCCCTGGGTGCAATAAACGCTGACCATATCATCCGTATGCAATTTGAAAACAAAATGAAATATTTTAATTTTGAACTTTATGTGCTTTAAAACAAAACAGTTTTTAAAGCAGTAAATTATCAAACAGTTATAATGTTTTGACTCCGGACTTAGAATGCGGTGAAGACTTGTTAATAAGTCCAGTACACGTTCTATGTTTGCGCGTTACGTTACATCATGTCGAGGCGGCTTAACGAACTCAAGATCCAATATTTAGTGTGTGTAAGACTTTAGGACCGATATTTGTTAACAAATATTTGTTTATTGCTCGTGTTTCTTAACGACGGCGGCGGTTCTATTGATACACTTCGCAGTTGCGGCGAGGTGTCATATTATGTCTGGCAGCATTGTTTGTATTCCAATTTGTTTTAAACAAAAAACTTTTACGTCTTGTGTAAACTTTAAAATTATATTTACATTTTGGAAATTAATAATACTTGCATAAATGATATAAATCTTTCTTTTATATTCCAATTCCCTATTTATAACTTTTGATTATGTAAACAGTATGCTGCTAATTATTTTCTTCTTCAAAATTAACGTTTCAATTTAACCGCCCTGGAAATAGGTCAGGCGGGTTTAATAATTCGGACCATAAAGCGTATTTAAAATTCCACGTCAGCTGTCGGAGTCGGGCCTCTGGTGGAATAATAGATGCAGTGTGGTTTATTATGCCTCATATAACTCAGTCGAGGTTCAAAACCAGCCAGTTAGTCCAATTTGAAACACAACCGAGTGTGGTCAACAGACAACATTCTACGTATTTTATAAACTTAAATTATCAATCGGTTGAATAGTTTTTACGGAAAGGTTGCAGCCTTTTCCGACGTCCACGGCTATTCTGTGATTAAACCAGGTATTATTTCCTATTTCTTAAAGCTTCATAACGTTCTTACGTATCAAATTGTCCAGTATCAAATATATACTCAAAAGACTTCCTTTTCTTACTTACCTATTTTAGTGATATCTTTAATCGTGTCTTGGATCGCGAGTTCTAATCGAAAATAACGCCACATGATAGTTCACCATAAGATAAAGACAGATATTGTCATTGTTTCGGCCGCTTTATATATAACTGATTTAAATATTTATTTCCTCTTATTGTTTTATGTGTACATAATCCATAAAATTTTAATTATTTTCATTCAATTGTGCCCATAATTATGAAAGTTGCCTAAGCTAAAATTTTTAAAAATTGTGTTCACTACTTATTTTCCACCTCATTATTTTACATTAAATTTATTCAATACAATTTTTACGATATCGTCAAAAATAAACCTTTAAATATTGGTTGTAATTTCAACGACAAAAGTTATAAGGTATTCATTTAGTGTTTATTATGAAAGTGATCTAAGTCAAAAATTTAAAGAAATTACTTACATAACTCTGAGCTAATTATGAATTGATAGAAAAGTGTGAAAGAATAAATACATTTTCGATAAAAACGATTATCGCAGCTGGATTTTAATTAAAGAAAATCACTTGAAAAATCAACAACACGAAGAGTAAAAAATACCGCGAGCGAATCTGTCTCTTGACTGCAAATTCAATGGATGAGATTCTTGAAAAATTAATATAGTCTGTAGAAGTATTGAAGTGGGGTGCGGCGTCTTTGGATAATGACAACGCACGCAGCAATATCAGCACTATATTGATAACGACAGAGGGATTTAAAGTTCAGAGCAAGATACTCAAGTACAACAGTATTACGAAGATCCAAAGAGATGCAATTGTATAATCCCTATCGACTTAGTGACCCAAATCTTGGCATTACAAAGATCCAGAGAAATTCAGTAAGTGGAAACAATTATATACTCCGCGATGACTTGTTAAGCTAATTCAATGCACACAAAGATGTACAATCGTTATAAGGAATTGCGCTATGATAAACGATAACGTGATCTATTATTCATGGTGGCGCCATCTATTGAAAACTACTCATTACAACCTTATAAAATGTTCTATAAACTTCTATACAGTATTCTGAATTCCAAATTTTGACTGTTTCACCTAAAAGAGCAAGACCAAAAATATACGTAAATACTATTTTACTCCCAATATACACCATCGTGAGACCAGTAATGAAAGAAAAACATAAAGATATTATGTGTTTACTAGCATACATCACTCCAGTTTTTCATTTCATAAATCTTATAACCTCGAAATGATAAAAATGGATTAATTTTTGAAAATAATTAATAAATATTCATGAATATATTTCATTAGTCATCAAGACTAATAAATTAATATGCCGTATAAAGTAAAAATATTTTTTAATTCTTTCAAATGCAATTCATTAAATATCTCGACACAAGAAATACATGACTTAGATCACTTTCATAATTTTATAAAAGTGGTCTAATATTACTAAGATGAGAGAACTAAGGAGTAATCTTTATTTTTATAGATATTTATGACATACAATTAGATAACTGTTATTTATATAACATAAACAATTGAAATGTACTTTTTATTTTTGTATTTTTTATATTATTTATATTTATATGTTATGTTGTATCATTTCATTGTACACGTTCTTACGTCACACGCGCCACATGTTCTATTCGCATTCATATCCGCAAAGGAATCAAAATTCTCTCCACGCTAAAGTTTGCTGTAAGAGAAACTTAAGTTAAGCTCACCTTGTACATATAATTTAAAAATACCATGTTTTGTCATAATGTATGTACGAAAAGTAACAAATAAAATAAAAATTTATACGAGTACATAGTGATAATCTTAAATTCAACCAAGACATTCATGATTGTAAATCTTTGAATTACAATTTGAATTTAACTGTCTCTTTAGTGGAAAAGCCTACAATGCCGATAGACTAGCTTTCTTTTCACTATTGAAAAAGCAAACTGTCTTTGAAAGACGTGTTCATTTCAGTTGAAGAGTAATGACATGTGTCGTTGGAGTGCTGTTTCTTGTTTAACTTAAAAAGCCAATGTCTACAACATTGTATGTAATTGAATAGAATGATTGCTGCTGAATTTAGGTCCCGGTGGTCCATACTTTGTGTTCAAATGCTACGTCATTTTTTTTTAACTAACAAAATTCTGAGAGATTTGAATTTATCGAACAAAAGCTTTTATAAGCGACTGATCACTTACACCAAAGATTAGATTTAGTATAAGAGACATAGGTCTAGATTAGATTTAATTAAAGTCATATTTTTACATGTTTCAGTTAATAGAGCTCAGTAACTAATAAAATACTGGAGGTATTCATACGTACATATAATTACAGACTACACTTTTGACTTTACAATGAGAGATTACGTTGTCCCATTACTTACATAAACAAAACTTATTAAACATATATAAATTGTATGCGGTATATGTATAGGAATAATAATTAATTCATCGATTTTTTATAGAATATTTTTAGAAATGGAGGAACTACCTTTTACAATTTAATATTTTATTCAATTAATAACCATTAGTGAAGTATTTACACAAACAACCGTTAAGTTTAACAAAACGACTTACTTCAATAATTACTTACATGCTATTTTAATGTTTTGCGAGTCTCTTATTATTTACATGCCAGTTCGTGGTGCGCGACTCGTGTTAGTTTTAGCAGTTTTTGAAAAATACCGCACAGTATTCGATACCACGGATGTTCAAACGGTAGGCACAGTCACTGAGGTTTCATTATTTAATGTAACCAAAAATAAATAAATTCATATTTTATTAAAGTTTTACACGTATCCGTAAAAAGAAAAAGAATTACGTATCACAACCCTAACGAATGTGTTATCTGCGTATACGAATTAATGTTTGTATCTATAAAATTGCTCACCACAAAAATATTTTTTTATGGATAAAGTTTTGGTTGCACTATTGTGAATGCATATGAAACAGAGTATATAAGCAGACTGGAAGAGTTTTTTAACTTTTTTGCTTAATAGAAAAAATCAAAACAAATTAATAACAAATATTCCGCTTTGATAATCTCAGATGTCTATAACTTTGTAGAATGAGAAAATGAGAGAATGAGAATGAAACTCTTTGTAGAATAGAATATAATTTTATACATTTAAAAAATATATGTTTTGGAATCGTAAAACCTCAAAACCCAAATATCCTTTAACAGAAAATATATTGAATATGCATGAAACAAACGTTTTTCACAGACGCCTATTAAAAAATAATATTTTCCTGATCGACTCGGGTCGGAAATTCGGGTCGTATCTCGCCTTTAATCTGGATGGTTATTTTTAAGTCGATAAATTTGGATGTCGCTACACATGTGTAGGTATGCGATAAGGGCTGGATGGGTTCGGTTATCTCCGCCTCTCCACCGATGCATAAGCCGTCGTAAAATATTATCCTGGCTGAGACATTTACGGCCGGTTTGAGATAGGTACCGTGGAATCATCTTAGAATATTATATAGAGCGGTGTCGGGTGCCTCCTCGCTCTATACATATGCATATGCGCCAGAATATTTTATATTATTATTTTATCGTTATTTAGTCTTTAAAAAAATAGGTATTTCCTGATAATATTTACATTTTAGTATCTATGTTTTAGGTTTAAGTAATACATCTTTTCATATGTAATTTTATAGAATATTTCTTTAGTTTTACTTAGGTTTAAATAACTGATTAAGATTGATGATATGTTTCAATATTACCGTTTATAATATCTTAATTTATTTTTCAAAATCACTTCAATCGTCTAACATAATACTTTAAGGTGTAAGTTTATTCTTTCAAAATTAAAAGTAATTTAACCATTATACAATTGTTTTGAGATGCATAATTTAAGAACAATTATCAACAGAGAAGACTCATAGTTATTAAAAGCAAATATTGAATTTGTTTTTTGTCTAATGTATTCGTTGCGAAACTGCAAATGCGTTACCACAAGAAAGCGGCAACAATATTACATCTATTGAGAAACCCTTCGCCCGTCGAGGGTCGTTCGAATTTAATAAATTACTATAATATCGTTAAAATCATCATCATAGCAGTACATACGGGTGCATCCATCACATCGCCCATCATCCCAATCGTAAACCGTCACTAATGTCCCGTAATACATCGCACGCTCTATATCTTTATTAACAATTCACCCGTCGTAGATTCTTTTTGAGTCATTCACAAATTTTATGCCCAAAGTTACGACGCCGTTACAACTTTCCTTTTATACTCAACTATTTTTCTGAAAACAGTGTTTTCTTTATGCGATTTAATACGACGCATTTCGGTTAAGTGACTCCCTGTGCCGAGCAACAATGTTGCGAATAATAAACGCAAAAGTTCCTTCAATACGTGTTAGTATATAACTGAAGGTGATAGGTGTAAATCAAAGGGCTTAAACTTTTTGCTTAACAGTCTCGTATGAGAGTATTTTATTATCTCATTTAATAAAATATTGAAAGTCAAGTTGTAATATGTTTCAAAGTAACAATGTAAGTTCGAATTAGTAACAAACTCGTTTGCCTAAACCCGTTCTTATGTTATTCAGGTCTTTATTTATTACTTGGCTGTCGGGTACTTAGGTACGAAGCTTGGTATTTTTTGTAGTATTTCTTTAAGCACAAAAAGTTGAAAGTTAATGGATCGAACGGCAGGGCGGGGTGAGGTGAAGATTTATCTTTTTCAATATGGTGTGGGAACGCACGAGGGTCGGCGCACCTCATTTGCTCTTCTGGAACTCGTGCTTCAAGTGGCATTTTATTTATGGAGTTACGCTTTAATTTGGGTTATTTTTCATCATGAAAACCGACTTGAAATTAAGTAAAGGAGCGTAGAGAGTTAAGTAAAAAGAGCGTAGAGAATATTTACAATCAAGCTAGCTCCCACTTTTTTCAATCAATCATTAGACAATAAATGTGTATTTTTATTAAAAACATTTACTATTTTCATATATACATTTTTTTCGATTTACGTGGGAAAAATGCCTTCGCATATCTGCCCTCGAGGGAGTAAAGACAGATTATGTCACCTGGAGCGGTCACTTCAGGCCGGCCCTACGCCTCGAGTAGGCCGGTCCTCTTAGCTTCACCGTAGGTGAGCAAGCTACGACTACTGAGCCTCACAGCCACGGCACTGCGGGAACCTGTTCGAGGAATTTTTATATATAACTAAAAATACAACAGGTACATTTAGAAAAATTACGTATAAACTGAATATTTTATTTATTCTTCAGAGAAAGTTGTACACAATATAATAATAACAAATAAAATACAATTTACCTAATAAATAATTAAATAAATTTTGTTTTTAAAGAGTAAGTTACGAAGAACAGTTAGTATTTAACTGAAATCTATACTTTTTTCTGTTTCTATTCACTTTCGGTGAGAGATTTAATGGTATAGTTTTAGGAGGAAAATCAGTGTCAAAGTCTCGGAACCATTCAGTGGAAAGACCGTTATGCCCATTGCGTCGCCATAAACTCATTAAGCCACATAACAGTCCAATCGAGCTTTCCAATCAAGAAATTAAAATTGACCTCCCCTTTATTACTCTCCGTTACGAGCTGCGAAAAAAGGGAGCATAAATAAAAAAAAAACGGATATAAATAACACACCTTCGACGGTGCACGCGAAGCAGGCAGAGGTACGTAGTCGTAAATTATACCACGCTTACGGCATCCGTACCGATCAATAGCACTCATTAAGGAAAATGTTTCTTTTTTAAAAGTTTATCAGTTTTATCTTTTGTGGTCGCCATCATCTCCACCGAAATAAAACATACTAAACAATCTCAACTAAATTATATTATTTTTCTATTAAAAGTAAAAAATTGGTAAAAATATTTTCACAAATTTTCGAGATAAAGATGTCGTTTATTGTAATCATTAATTATTTGTTAAAATATTTGACACAATAAATTTGTGAAATATAGCAATGTTACTAAACTGTTGAAAACATAGAATGGGAAATGAAAGTGTATGTAAAGTTTTATATAACAGTCCAAACCGCCAAACTTCAAATTAAAGAAAACACCTCTTGATGATGATAACATTCGAAAGCAAACCTTACTACTGTTGAATTAAATATCCTAAGAAAACATTTACTGTCAAAACCTGCAATGATAACTCAATAATGTTACACCTAGAAGAGTTATTTAATATTAAAGGCCAGCAGAAATATGAACGCAAAAAAAAACACAAAAAGGTACTCAAGGCTATGTAATCAATATTTAATTTATTTTAATTATAATAGCGTAATTTATATTTATTTGATTCGTGTATAAATATCGTTTCATTAACTTGTCTACTTACATTTAATACCGGATATTAACAGTATATACCTAAGTAATTACTATGAACGAAAAACATAACGAATCTTTGTCAAATTTTCATGTTATTTAATAGCTGCAAAGATACTTTCCTTAATTGAATATTTGTGATGGGTGAAGGGAGTTGAGGTAGGAAAGGGACCCTTCGTCCTTAAAGAGGGCCCGAGACGATCGATTTAACATCTAGCATGAAACCGCATAAAGTGCGTAGATTACTTATACTCCGTCAAATTTATTGAAGGCAACTGAAAAAGGGAAAGAGAAATCAACATAACTAAGTTGTTAATGTTCGAAAGTGACAAGAAATTGTATATAATATGATTAAACTTTCATGATTCCGTAAATATGATTATGTAATTATTCAAAATAACCGAGTTTATAAAACAATAATCGTAATTTATTTCATATCTCAAAACACATAATATACATACCAAAGCTACTTTTGAAAATCAAGTGAAATTGTGTTGTTTAAATATCTTCATATTTCAGTATCCGATCCCTTTTCAGGTTGTACTTAGTAAAAAAAACTTAATAATAACGGTAATATTCAGTTTAAACAATAGGTTACAGTGGTAAATAAACTAATCTACTATTAAATATTTATTATTTTGATATGTTGTGAATTGGGCTACTGAGGCTAGTGTAATAAATTCACAAAGTAGTGCCTTATTACTTGTAGGAATAGAAAAAGAACGGCATAACTTGGTTTAGAACATATAACATTACTTTTTTATTTACCTATACTTTTAAGTTCCAGAAAGACCGATCAAAATTCTCTCTTAAAATTTCAAAACGAAGGTCGTTGGCACGCAATTGTACCAATTAACTTCGGACAGTCGAAAGTGAAACTCACAAAACCGGGTACGGAGCGCTCCGATTTTTTTTTTTCGGTAGATTTACATATTTATTGGGGCACGGTTTATGGTGGCACAGAAAAAACTGCTTGCCCGTTTAATGGACAAAAAGGGTGGCTTCGTATATTTATTCTGTCGCATCCTTTTTACGTGCGAAAGGACGTGGCTGTGTATTTTTTCAGCGACGCGGCACATTTGGCGACGCACTTTGCATAAAAATATTGGATCGTAAATCCTGTACCGTCCCACGGATTTGGGCGCATGTGTCGCAAGGAAAATATAGGAATTACATATGAAGCCATTTTATGAAGACTTATACGATGCGTGAATCGAGATTTGAAGGCGTAACAGTAACGGCTTCATATTGCTTATGATTTGTGGCACTCTTTAAGCATATGTCACATAATAGAATTTTTCAAATATAAATAATTTATCTATTAAACATAAACTCTCGCTATTTTTCAATATTGTTTTATTACACGTTATCATCATTACATTGACACATTCATTATAAATATATAATAATATTAGCTTCCTTCATTAATTATCATATTGTTAACAATAAAGTTAAATAATAATGTTTTTATAGAAAAAAATTTAGGGTTTAATCAGTATTACGAATTTCATATCAAAAACTATTCCATTATTTAACGTTCAATTTCTTAAATGTAAAGTTGGAATACCTTTAATACTATACGGAACCATAATATATTTTTATATTTCTTAAAACTGTTTCAGAGAACAGGATACCCATGTACCTTAAATGTTATTTAAGTCCCTACGTAAATTAATACAGTCTCCTCATAAATTATCCACTTACGAAAAGATCAAGTTTTAATCCTCTGCATCGAAAATAATGCTTCATTCCGTACCGTAAGCAATCGTTAATGTATTTTGTCTTAGCCTTTATTATTAAAATTATTCATTCGAATATTTATGATAGCCAGAAAGAAATATCGATTTTCTTCGTTATAATTTATGATTTATTCTGCCTACTTTATACGTTGCCGTTTATTTTACGACATGGGTGGGCTGAAATCTGGAACATCGTTGATGCTTCGTACAATTAGGTATATGAATAAACAGAAACACCTAACTGTATGAGATTTAACTTAAACTAGTTCTTTGTAGATGTTCAATTTCATTTAAAGACAACAATTTCCTGAACGTCGAGCTTGAATTCTTTAAAAGATGAGAAAAAATCCATGAAACACGAAATTTTTTTAAAATATTTGTAATCTGCGTATTGCCTCTAGATTTATCTATGCAATATATTATATATACATACAACACAGTAGTACTTTCTACATTACTTAGAAATCTTTTAGAGTCTATGATTAAAAATGAGACACACATTTTTATGCCTTCCTCTTCAATGGATAAAATCAAAAATAAAGACGATGTACAGCCTCTAGCCACTGCCCTTGTGGAATGCACCTAGTAAATCATCAGAAAAGCAGTAAACCAGTTCTTTAGTGCTCCACATGAGTGCCGTAAGCCGCCGTACAACTATATCGCCGCTCGTAAACTTGTAATATTGTAACTAAATCCACAGGTCGAACACGCGGTTTAATCTAAAATGCTTTTAAAGTGCTGAGATGTCACATATCTACGCTACAGTGAACTGTGGCGTGTCTGAGACCTCACAATAGATATATGGCAGTGATTTGTAAGCTATTGTATGCTATCTGTCCTCATAAAAGTGTCTGAGTGAACATCCACTCGATTTATTACTGTTATTGACTGTAGCTTTAAGAAGGTAAATGACTTATATAAAATATAACTCATATTTATAATGTACGTGTATGCAAAACTAAATTATATATCGGTTTTAATATTAAATTTGGTGTGGAACATAAATTATTATTGCATTAAATAAGCAAAAAATATTAAATAGATATAACACAGTAGATATTCGGTTTATTTATGAGTAAGTCTAAAACGTACGGAATTTAATTTCATTAGGGGTTTTTAGTGGCACCATCTTGTCGCCCGCTGCGCTCGGAAAGGCAGAGAGACGTATTTCACCCAGCTGTCAGCCGGCGACCAATCGCGCGCCGGAGCGGTGCGCCGGAGCGGTGCGCGTTCACGTTCAAAAATGGTGGAGATAATTTCATTGTATATTATTTTGTGACAGGTCGTTATTTTGAGTTTTTATCGGTGCGTGCTTTCAATATTTCTCTTGATATCTCCGACCGACACTTTTGGACAGTTTTTAAGCAACTTATATCTTATTCTCGAAATATTCACTTTAGTTTTTTTTTTTCGTATTATATATGTCACATAACGATAATAAGTAACTAATGACGATGACGACAAAGCGAAGTGGAAGAGAAATATTAAATAAACTGACCCCAATACGTCTGGAATATATAAGTAGGAAAGGAGAGTGTGAAGGAGATCAACTTAACGAGAAATAGTTGGTACACGTGTGTAATGACTAATGCTCTAGCTTATAAAGTTTTGGTATATAACGTTGATATATAGGGGCATAAAGATTGCCGTTCTATATATTTTCCCGAAGCAAAGTCAACTAGTAAAAACTTCCATAAAACAACAATTTCAAACGGGCCATTTCGCACGGGAAAAACAGCATCCCGTGGGGTGTTACGAGGGTGGTCCAAGGGGTGGGCGCCCAAAGTGAAGCCTGCCTGCTTTATGCCGCGGAATTACGACTTAGACGTTTCAAACAATAACCCTCCCCATAAATGCGAGCCCGATTTCTTCACGCGTCATAGCCTTGTGTTTTTCTTTCTCCCGACAAATCTTAATAGATATTAGTACAAAATATAATAACAAGAAATGACATTGGCATATATGACACGAGTTTAACCTTTTTATGGTAACATTCATTGAAATACTTGTTTTTTTTTTTGGTATCAACTAGCAAACAAGTAACAAGTATTTTTTAAACCTACGTATTTGTAAAATTTAATAAAAAAATATTGTATATAATCCGAACGCTACGTCCTGGCAACAATTAATAGCTGATTTACCACATCACAAGCAAGGCATCCCTAGAGCTTTTTATATCCCAAGAAGCTTTTACACGCCTTTTTAAAAGAAATGTGTGCAATTGTAAAATTTAATAAGAAAATATAGATTTTTTTATACATATTTACACACTCTTTATACCTAATTGATAAAACAGTTATTATAATATTATCATCTTTAATTTACACCAGAACTGTTTATGTTGTAAAATAGTGGAAATTGATGTGTAAGTAATTTAAGCTACAATAAATAAGGTAGCACGTGTCCGAAATATCAAGAATTTTCCATTTTCAGAGCGCAGCGTACCGGAGCCCCATTTCTAATCTAGAAAACGTAATAAAACTCCCCCTAATAAAAGCCCGCGTTTTCACGTAGCCCGTAAAAATATGATAACGTTCACGTAGTTACGTACAACGTCCTCTTATATGATTCGAACCCGGGGTATTCAGATTAGAGTTGAATTTGCTCATTAAAATTCTGAGAAAAGCGTACCGACACAGGTGCATTCATTTGAATATTAAACGTTGATTTTAATTACAGACGGTCATTAATTCAAAGTTAATTACACGGGGAGACGAAACCTTCGGAACTAGGAAAGTCAGTAAATCGATACGCAGAGCCGCTGGATGTGAAGTTTAAAATTATGTTGTTGATAATCTGTAAAACTACCTGGCGTACAGACTCACTGTTTAATATTCTAGGGTTCGAATCAAAAAACAAGCTAATCTT
This sequence comes from Ornithoptera priamus, assembly GCA_029034505.1. Taxonomy (NCBI): domain Eukaryota; kingdom Metazoa; phylum Arthropoda; class Insecta; order Lepidoptera; family Papilionidae; genus Ornithoptera; species Ornithoptera priamus. The sequence continues at coordinate 4,699,332 of JARDWD010000331.1, forward strand.
ATATCGACTAATATAATACACTTTCTTTAAATTTCGAATTAATGTCATTATTTTTTTATTTACAAAGCTACTTTTACGATTATCGGTGACAATATTTCCACCTAATGACACCACTAAAACAAACTTTATGACTTCACTACCTGTCTAGAAAATTCTAATGAAATTATTGCGTTATATTATAACATGCTTGTATACAAATCAATAATATGAACCTGTCCTTTTTTGATGTTCAGCGATTATCATTTAACATCAAAAAGAGGCTGTATAATTAAAAGATAATAGTTAAGTAATTAAATGTTTTACATTAATTCAACTTTACCAACAACCTTCCGACAATTATTAGACGTAGTGTTGTTACCTAAGTAGCAACTGTTCAATACACTGGCTTACAACTTGTAGTAATGATCCTTTAGCTTCTGAAGCTGATGAAGAATCGAAGATAAAATAGAAATTTTGTTGTAAAATAGAAATACAAACTTTTGTATACGGTTCTAAAGAACTTAAACTTTCTTAAATATGTACTAAAATATTGACAATTGATTGAAATAATACTAGGGTAACATTAATTTATTATACGGAATTGTTGTATTTTTCCAATATCTGTGTGTAACATAAATTACTATGCCAATTAGGCCCAAACACCTTATTCTAATGAAATTACTTAGTATAGCGTAATCTCGCGATATATTTGCGTGTCAGCTCGGCAAGGCGAGTCATAAACACGAGGCCGCCTCCGGATCAGTAATGGAATTGCGGATTATATGGCCGGGACGATGGAAATGTCGGATTCAGCTCCCTTAAGGTATACCTACTGACTTATGTACATCTTCTTGTTGATTAAGATTTACTCAGTTAAATTATTTATTTATCCAAGTTTAATTATTTTCTAATTCGCATATTTTTGAGAGAACTAAATATTTATTTATTTAAACAAATTATAGGGTCTGACGTCCCTTATTTAAGAAAACTTATCTTAGCGTTAAAACAATATGTTGAGAGGTAATTTTTTATTTATACGTAATACACATTTCATGCAACCCTTGAAAAAAATATATTTTATGTTATATAAAACAGGATATAAATTTAAAATATTATGTTTCTTGTTTACCCATTATTTATTTATTAGAAATCATAGTATTAATAATGATAACCCTAAGATTTTCCAATAATGCCGTTTTTTAACAATGAGTGGCTGGAAAGTAACATAACTTCATATTAATGTTAGGTGATACACTCGAGTGAGAGTGACTCCGATTAGTTTATTAATTAAACGTATTTAGTATTTGATATATTTTTTTTCTTATCATTGCAAAATTAACATAAGTTCTATAAGTATTATTGTATAACTAAATTCATAACACAAAATTAAAATTAACTAAAACCGTTTCAGAATGTATCGAATAGAACTGTGTAATTTTTCATAACTTTGAGAATAATAAAACATTAACCTGAAATATTTTTAAATTTGAGGTAATTATTATTTGTAATATGATTAATTGAATTGTAACAAAAAAAAGAGTAATGATGTAAGTACATTATCCAACTGGAACGGAATCGGCCAAGCTTCTAGACGCCCCTCAATAAAGGTGGATTAATACTGCCGAAAGCCCAACTTACTTAATAAATATAAAAGCCTTCCCCGCCCGCGGTCATAAAACGCCCACTCGGCTCCGCTAAGATTACTTCTATCGCGACCAGAGAAACTTAAACTCCCGATTTTCATTACCGAAACCATTCCAGTGGTGCACGAGGAAAGTTGAGAGGCCGTGTGAGACTGGTGTTGCCATTATCAGCTCTATGTAGATTGCGCGTCTTGCTTTCTTCAAGATAAGGGTTTTACGGTCGCCTGGAAGAAAGGATAATGTTCCATTTTGATGTGAGAGAGGGAATTGTTGGCCTTAACGGTCCAACTGCAAATATAGATAAGCGTTCCCAATTTCGTCTACATCAGCGAAACTCATCTTTTATAAAATTAGGTAACGGTTTTAATATTAATTTAAATTTTACTTAATTTTTATGGCGACTAAAATTTACGTCATTATTTCATATAAAGATCCATGATAACTAAATAACAGAGTGCTCTAGATTTATTTATTTATTTTTATTTAGTTAAAGAAATATCTTAAAACTTTGGAATTTTTAAAAATAGCAATTGGATTATTGGCCATTAAACTATAAAAATATATATTTCAAATTTCACTACGTTTTTATTAACTTCATTACGTTACACACTATTCATATCTTTCGCAATAACAATATAATGTTTTTATCAAGTCGCTATAAGCAAATAATCATAGATCTATAGAACATATAAGCTGACATTTCCGACATGGCCATAACGGAAACCCAAAATCTTTTTTTTTATTCAATTAAACAACGAGTCGTTCGAGACAATAACCTGATGGTAAGTGTTACGCCTGCCCATAACAAGGTGGCGATAGTTAGGGTGATATTTATAGCACCACATCAATGTTAAAAAATAAGAATTAAGCAATTACGTATATGCGTTTGTAATTGTATATTCTAGCATAATATTGAAATTTTTCTTATAACCAAAGTCGTTCCAATTTTGATATAATTTATGCCATTTTATTTCAGTACCAAGTTCGCAGATGCACGCCCGGTCGGCATCAGGACCATTGTTGTAAACACAACCTAACCCCCCTTAAGCGTTTACATCTGTATTTTGGTATAAGCATCAGTAGAATTTCAAAATATATTTAAAACATTAATCAAACATAGTGTTGTTTTAGTACCGCAGTTTATTTTTGAAGTTATATTAAAAATTAAGGTTACTTACTAAACCGCGCCTATACATTTACCGCGCCAAGCTAATATATTTATATCGTAAATTCAAAAGAGGTTATATATGTGAGTATATATATATATATAAAGATACTAGATTTTTAAAGTAATTATTTTTAAGTAAAAAAAACAGCGACTCCGGGTCCATCCTATTGGCAAAATTCGACCAATTGGTTAAAAGCATTACACATCATCTGAAGTACTTATTTTTATATTAATGATAAAATATACTGTGGGGCTATATTACAGATTTTTATAGTTTAAATATGTGCTCGATATTGTGCAGAAACAAAAATAGTTGCTCAGAAAATAATGTACACATTGAAGACGCTTCAATAGATTCGTTCGGAAGAATTACTCTAATTAATAAAAAGCTTTACGCCCATTTAAAGCAACTTAGTAGTAGTAGAGGAATCACCATAAAAATAACACTTAATTTCAAGTCGCAATTACGAGGCTGTTAAAGGGCGGCTGGTTGGGACGTCGGGCCATTATTTCACCTACACTCATACTATATTCCTTTACTTGCTAGTGTAAGCCGTTTCTTAAAGGCCGACGGGATCGTAAACTAAGAGAATACATTAAAACTAGGTACCAATGCAAGATGACTGTAAACCCTCGCGAATTGAAATTTTTGTTCTCGTTATGTTATCGTGTATATAACTATAGAAATAACAGGTAGTGATGTTAAAAAACTCTACAAGGTTTCTCTGTCACGCCTAAAATCTCACCCGTAGTAACATTTTAAAAATTTCTTTTTGCTTTTAAGGAATATATTTTTTTGTATTGTTACAACCGTTTAAGCAACCATATATTTATTTAAAAATGTCTAAATTAATAAATAAATAGACTAAATATCTATATCACATCTTTACATTATCTATATAAACAAAATAATAAGATCGTTGTTACACATTTTTGTTGCAGTTACATATTATATTTAACGAAACAATAACACTAGATTAAAAAACGTGGATTTTCTGAGCTTTTTGCTATATTATTCTGAAAATACATACAATTAAGTAAAAAAAAAAACAATAATATCCCTTTTAAACAGTTTCATGTTATTTCTCAGTCGTTTGCACTCAATTAAAGATAAACGTATATTATTGTTTTTCTACCCATAATCCGTGACGGTCAAAGAAGACAATAGACTTCTAACAATCATAATAATATAATAATGATCGTATATTTAATTTATATTCTACTTCAATAAACCCGCATGTGTTTAATGGCCAAAACTCGTTATTAAGATAATAGTTATAGTCACTTAGTTACTCTAATACACACATAATTATTATCAAAGCACCCGTGTCTTCATTAAGGCACTGTTAAAATTTTAACTCAGTCTATGTAACTGAATGTACCAATCATCTCACAATGTTCCTATTGTAAATATTATTAAAAAAAATTAAAATATTTCAACACATTTGTTAAAAAGAAATTGTAGTTCAGACATATGATATGATGTCTAATAATTTTTTCAAGCCTGTTTTTATTCAAAGAAATCCGTAAGCAATAAGATTTTACTGGTGGTAGATCTCAGTTGCCGGTGACCGTCTAGGTAGGTACAATTGCAGCAACTATTTCTGCCGCCAAACAGTAGTATGCAAACTTAACTGTGTTCCGGTCTGAAGGACGCTGTAACTAATGAAATTAATGGATGACGAGACATCTTACGTATCATTGCGCTATGTGCTATAATTCCCATCTTAACTAGCGTCACGTTGTTATGAGCGGGCTTCATTGAATTAAAAGAAAAAAGAGCCTTATCCTTAATTATTTAAAGATATTTTTTTATTCAAATCAATTACTATAGAAAAATCTGACCTTTCTTTTATCTGACCTACATAACATTTTACTTAGAGAATTGTATAAAACGAACAATGTTTACGAGAAATTTAATGAACTCTTTACGATAATAATTTATGCGGTTTTTTAATTTGAATACATGCTTCGCTACTTAAAAGCCGTAGTTAAATACAATTAAACTTTTAATTACGTCTTTTTGTAAGTGCTTTTAAAAAAATATATTATAATATTAAAGAAATAAACACGAAACTAAATCATATTTAAATTAGTGATAAAATCATCGCTCAGTGGGTTCCTTTGTATGTTTTAAAGTAACGACATTTTAATCAGCCATTAAGACTTTAAGGAGTGGCTAACTTTTTAGTATTGATAAAGTAATTTAATTAAGTAATTTAAAGCGTTTTCGTATATATTACTTATACGTACTTATATATAATAATTAATATCTTGTATCGTAATTAAATATTTTAATAACATAAATATATTCTGTTAGTAAACATTTAATACATTTATACTACAGCTCGAACATAATATTCACGAGTGGTAGGTCTCTGTTGCCGGAGATCGCCAAGGTAGGTACCACCGCAGTGCCTGTTCCTGCCACCACACTGTACTGTACTGTGCAAACATGGTTAGGCTTAATTGTGTGAGAAAAAAGTAACTTGTTTTGGGATTACTAGTGTTACTTTTTAATCCAACTGTCGATACGTGCCGGACATTCACTTGATGGTAATGCCCATAAAAACGTGGCGCTAGTCACGATGATATGCACTGCACTACATTGCGCTTGTCGGATTGACACATAAGCTGTTAAATCTCATTACTCCAGTAATTTCTCTGGCTACAACACCCCTCGTACCGGAAGACAGTAATGTTTTTACACTACTCTTTGACGGCATAAATAAGTGCTGCGTTGGCACTCACCTAGACGTCTCCGGCAACAGAGACCTACCACCAGTAAGCAATAACCACCACCACTGGCAAGAAAACCTATAATTTTTATAAAATATCAATATAGTTCTCAGAGTACTCTTTTGTATTTCCCTTTATTTTATTGGCGTCACTAATTGTAACTATAACTTTGCAATGCACACAAGGAAAATCGGAAACGTTGCGTAGATGCGTAACTTATTTGCTATAGCGTCATTCTCCCTCTAATGTGATCAAATAACGAAAAGTAACGGACCTGATAACGAGGGCAATAAACCGCGTGTCAACTTGACTGGCGGGGAATTTCACTTGAGTGCTTTCCATGGGGCTGCTGCCATTCGATAAGGATATTGCACATGCATTCAAATATAATATACATAACATAAAATTTTGCTATATCTTTAAGTTCCCACTCCACGCTTTATAGACAAACATCTAGTGTAGTAAACTAAAGTGTTTTTTTTTTTACACAATTAAGCGACGGAACGAGCAGGACGTTTACCTGATGGTAAGTGATACGCCCGTCAATAACAATGTGGCGCTAGTTAGGATGGCAATACTGCACCATTTTGCACTCGTCGCCTGAAACATAGGATTTTGAGTATCAATGCCCTAGTAATTACTTTGTAATTGTACTAGCTACAGTGCCTTTCAAACCGGAACACATTAATGTTTGCATGCTCCTGTTTGGCGGCGGAAATAGGAGCTGCGGTGGTACCTGTCTAGACGGTCTCCGGCAACAGAGACCTACTACCAGTTTTGGTTTATATGACATTGTATAAAAACAATCTATTTAAAAGACTGTGATAACCGTAAACGATACAAAGTATGGTTTGAAAAGAAATATTATTATTTATCTATTTATTTTATTTATTTATTTATTGTTTATAAATTCTGTATATAATTTAGTTCAAGATCGATAAAACGAAGAATTTTCAAAAAAAATCTTGAATTGTTTGTAAATTCTAATTATGTACAATATCTCTATGCAATTATTTATTTATAGGTTTATTTTCACTGTTAACAATATTTAATACCAATATTACTATATTTCTTTTCGAAATAAGTCATGTATTATGTAACTATGAACTTTAAAAAATCGAAATGGTTTTCGTTATTTTTTATCACATAATTTATTTCCACTAATGTTTTAGGCATATAATATACAATACATAATTTAATTAAGATAAAAACATAAAACAGTAATTAACATGATATGCCGTATATAAAAATTAATATAACAAGGCGCACATTTTGATAGATAATCATAATAATAATATATAATGACAGATATTGATTTTTACAAAATTCATATATTAATCAAGTCTTCATATTTTTGAAACAAATTCTTGTATTTAATAATTTAATGAACTATTAAATAGTAAATATCGTTTGATTTTAAAATAAAAATCTATATATTTTTATTCATTTATTTATAAACAATGTATATTTCTTTTTATTCACATTTTACTCATTAAGAAAAAAATAGCTTCATAACGATTATTTTTGAATAAGGTTTACTGTCTTAATTTCAGAAATGATTAATTTTAGTATTACCAATACAATATTAATAACATATGACGGCTTTGCCTAATTAATTAATAAAAAAATATGTCATAAAAAATGTGATTACGTCTTACATGTAACCACTACATTATTTAACTTGTTTTAAAATGGTATGTTATTTTATTTTCAGAGATCAATTCACCTGTAAAGTTACACACAAAATGGATGCGGCCATTCAAGATTCGACCATCACTACAGAATCGACCCTCTTCCTCAAACATTCAACGTGAAATCCAAACTTAGCATTTTGTTTTGCACCCCTACTTTTCTATCCTTGTTACGCACGGACTAAACTGCCTATATGCCTGTCACTGTCTCAAGATGGCGGATGCTGTTAAGTGAACAAGGGAATGGAGAAGCGAGGGAGCGTTTTGTATCGGTTGGGGTGCCGTGAACTGAAGTAGAATGGACTAAATGTTACGGATGAATATTAAAAGGGCGTCCACTATTATTGTTGCAAAGTACTAGTCATAATAAATTAATAATATTATTTTTGAAACAAATACTTTCTTGGCAATTATCATACGCTTTATATAAGTCGTATATATTATAAAAAAAATTCAATAATTTACGTGGTGTATATTTCTAAAAGAAAATTAGGTAGCATAAATTTTGGATCAGTGACTAGAAATTGAAATTAAAAAGTATCTTACATGCGTACATGATATTATCTCTTAAAGCTATATTAAAATATAAGGGACACCAATGAACTACGTTTTAAAACATAAAAACAAATGTAATTGAATTCTTAAGGAAATGGGTACAAACGACGTTAATGGAATGTAATCTAAGACAATTTCTCGGCTTTGCATTTACCACCATCTCCACACTCTTACCCAGTTCCCGAGTCTTTATAGTCCTCCAAAGAGGCAAGGAGCGGACCCGCATTTCCTCACCCATTAAAACCATTTGTACACAGCATGCGTTCGTGATCAAATCTTCGTTACACCACTGTACACCGTACAGTATTCTATATTGCTAATAATAAATTTTTACTATAGATTTTACAACATAAAATAAACATTAACAGTGTGCATAATTAAAAATGTCAACTTAAAATAAAAATTTTATCTAACCTGAATCGGCTAAAAGTTAATCAGAACTTTTAGCCGATTCAAGTTTATTTTGAAAGATAAACCGATTATTCTAAATATAACTAATAAATTTAACGAATTATCGTTAAAACAAAGAAACCAGATCAAAACGGATCCAATGGTTAGGGAAATAGCACTATAGATACGTCAATACATGTTAAGTAGATGCAAATACATTAAAATTATAATTCATATATATTTGAGAGTAGATTCTATTATATCTAATATTATAAATAAATTCCCATTTACTTTTAATACAGTCATAGTTTGTTTAATGACGCATTTAGGTACGGTTTAATTATCCGTTTACAGAACTAATGAATTGACATCAAGATTTGGTAAAAAATATGTCATCATCATCATCAGCCTACAGATGCCCACTGCTGGACATAGGCGTGGATGTTAAAAATATGTAAGATCATGTAAGTTAAAATATGTGCTAAATTTCGAAAAGTTTGTATAAATAATAGTAAAATTATTATTATGTAATTTTAACATTAGATTGATAGAAAATGTAAACCTGAAATTTTATGTGATATTTAACTGCATATTCGTAAGTGTAACGTAAAAAAATATTCGTTAATCATTGTATGAATATCAAACAATTTTTGTTATGTCTTAGAGTAATTTTATTTGTAAATTTTTGAACAATGAAAAGATTTTAAAAAATGTTGTTAGTGCAATGTAATGTAAGGTTAGTTAATGCTATCCGATAGCGGTCGCTACGCCCGAACATCGCGCCGTCTGTAGGAAGGTATCTAATCGTTGATTAGCGAGTGGTGGGGGAGGGTTTAACGATTACTCCGGACTTGTAATTATTACACCGCTACGTAACTGCCGTATAGTCCGGGGTTATACGCCGACAGTAATAGATTCTATTCCTTCTACTTTGTCCTTTTTGAACGGATTGTATTGAAAAAGTAAAACTACTTTTTGACGTATTATATGTATACGGAAACAAACGTTTTAGTAAATACTCTGAACATTTTTAAGGGCAAACATTAAACATGAAGAAAATATTATAACTATAATTTCCGCCAAACGTAAAACGAGCATAAAAAAATTGTTATTTATGCCTTAACGAATATGAAAACAATCTCACTGTTATTGTTGGAGGAAAAATAAATATCTTAATAGTCAACCAATGAAATTGCTATTAAATGTCAGATATTATTCTAATGTACCTTTTAGTACCATGAATTGAATGAAAAAATAACGACATATTCAATTAATATATGTATTAAATTCAGAAACAGCAAATCAACCTTACAAAAAAACTACACTTGTCAACTCTATGCCAAGTATAGAATATGCAATAACTTCAATCCCAAACGTTGTGATCTATGTTCAGAAATGGACATGAACAGGCTAAAATGATAGAAAAACATTTGAGAGTGTTTGCTTTATTAGAACGGTACCCGTTTACCTCGGAATAACTTAATTATCTTACATAGATCAAAGAACTTTAATAATCTTTTTCCTTTTTTTAAATAAAATTCTTCATTATTCCTACTTAAGTTATTTACAATATTAAGAATGGTTTGCTCTTTGATTTATTATCTTCTTCTTGCAGAAGGTTACCTTTTCACATTTGTAGATTGGATGTGAACTCCTAAAATAGCCAAGCCTCTTATACAAGTTGGAACATTTCCTCGGCGGATGTGATACTGGTCCATTCCAGAATTTTACATAACAACGATATCTTCCGCTTGGCAACACGTCTTTTGCTATGATTAAGTATGCAAACATGTAACACCAGCATGTGCAAATACGCTCTTAATTTAATATTTAAATTGTATGTACCGCTAGTCAAACCCTCGACAGTGCATTCCCCTCTGGCCCAACTTCCATTTCCTTACGACCTCTGTACCTGTTTATAACATACTTGAATAAGAGGTCAAATAGCATTGGTGGGTATAATCCCGATCGTTAAGCGAATATCACGTACGGACAGCCCCTCCGTGATTTATATGGAAGGTTCCCCTGACCCCAGGCATGACGGAAAAAGCACACTTAGTGTTAAGCACATTAATCATTAAAGAGTATTATACATAATTCCTTTTCTATGTTATAATATATAAAACGTGTACATGTATTAGTGAAATAATTATATTTTTGAAATCATTTGTGATATACCTTCAACCGTATAGGTACATTGTTAAGGTTTGTTACGGGTTCATAACTTTACATACAAACAAAAACCTCTTCAACCGCCTTTTTGTGTCGATCTTCTGAGCCCACAAGAAACAATATGGCTTATATTAATAAGAATAAATGACCAGAATATATTTTAATATCATTCTAATATACTTTACATCTGTTGTGTGTTTACTATTTATTAGTTGTAAGCATACATCCGACATAACTGAACCACTCGCATTTTCGTGGTAAAGTATAAACATTTTTATAATGCTTATTAAGAAAGAAAAGACAATATGTGTTCTATTTTTTTTAATTCATTAAAAAATATATAAATAATAAGATTGTACAATCGTTTTCTATTGATATTTGAAAAGTAGGTAGTACCTACGTGTATTGCTGTAAGGTCGGGTAAACCTGTTTGCGCTCATACTACAGCATAATACAGCAAAAACATAACTATGATATTGTCTATATACATACCAATTCATAAAAAATTATTAGATACACACTTTTATAAATATTTTACAACTTCAACTAATTAAAAAAATTATAAAACATTACTTGTTTTATTATTGTTATGATCTGTGTATATTAAATACATAATCGGTGTTTAGGTATTAATGTAAAACTGTCATAGTCTATTTTCTTAAGCTACAATATTATTCTAAAAACGAAGCTAATGTAAAAAGATTTACAATGTTGGTTTTGCAAACAAAATTACCTAAACTTACGCTAGCCTTTATTCATAATAAAAATGACGGTGAAGTACAGAGACTCAATTATAATAAATCGTTTTAAGACCAAATTGATATATTACAGGAACTCACAATAATTTCAAGTTCTGGATGTACATTATCACAAATGTTATTGTAAAAATATCCACACGTTATACATTTTATCAAATTAAAAAAATCACACCAAATACAATCAGTGAGGTAAATTATACAAAACACGAAAGATTATAATCAGCTACTGTCTCGCATTCATGGACTATGCAAACGCCTTTAACTCCATCGAGACTTGGACCGTTCTAGCCTCCTTGCAGCGGTGCCAAATTGATTAGCAATACAAAGGGATGCAGAGAGACCTTAATTAACACAAATACCATGTCCGTCCCACTACTGGGCAGTTAAACAAAACCTATTCAGTTGCAGAAATGTCTTAAACAAGGTGACGTCCTTTCCCGATACTATCTACCAATGCACTGGATGACGTTTTTAAGAAACTGGGTTGAAACGGACCCGGTTTAAACGTAAATGGCGAGTATCGTTTTGTAGATAACATCGTAATTATGGCAAAATTGATGCGAGACTTACGGAAGATGCTGACTGGCCTAAATGAATCTTTCCGTCGTGTTAGACTCTCAGAAACACTCAAAGAGTGACGGAATGAACTATGCTCGGCGTTTGTCTGGTTGATAACATTCGTATTGAAGTAATCCGCCTGAGAACCAAGGTTGTTGATGTGAGGGCGAAAAATCAAAAAATTATTTAAAATGACATCTACAATAAGTTTACAAAAATAAGAAGAGTAATAGAGTGCCATACTTGAAAGTAATAAAACATTTAACAAGTAATCAGTTAGATGGCGTGGTAGACAAATACTTAAAATTTTTGTTTGTAAATAAAATATGTTATTATGTAAAAAAATATTAAATTACACTATAACGTTAAATACAAATAAAAACCATTAAAGATGTTATGGAATAGATATTATTTTTTACAGTAAAATTCATTCAACTCACGCATGATAATTTTCTGCTGTCTTTTAAACCAAAAAGTTCGTCTTCTATAATAAAACTAATATGGATAAACGCTTTCAAAAAAGAGAACAATAAATTCAATATTTTATTATAAAATTTTCTATACGTGATTTTAGAAAAACTTCAAGCGACGTTTTACCAATACTTAATAAATTCGTTCCACTTCTTTCATAGATATGAGCTGTTTACCTGATACATATGATTTTTATAAAAAATCTTATAACATCGTGTCCTTATTAAAAAGCATACTATATTATTTCTTGATTCATAATATACCAAAATGTGATAAGTGGTCCTAATGGTCATAGAAATGTATTCTTCTACCTAACATACTTCCAAAATGTGAAAAGTATATCTGTCAAATATTAATATAAAAATTAAAGCTATTTTTCTAGTTTATTTTTTATACAAATATACCTAAATACAATGAATTCTAAGTAGAAACAAAATTTATTTTACTGACCTCTATGGTACCTTCTACATACAATTTAATAAATTTTTACCTTAATTCAAACTGTAGTAATATAAAAAATCCTATATGGATTCCTAAATATTTAGGTTATTAATTTTAATAGCCCCTTGACATTCAAATGTTCCTTTATTGTTTTCAAAACATATATTTGGAAATATTTAAAGACCATAACATTAGATATTTAAATTACCAAAAGCGCCATCTTACCAGTTTTTATCACAGTTTCTGTTGGGAGACATTTACATTAAAATATACAAAAACTATATCAAAAAAAGTTTTACGATATTATACATTTTCAAAATAGGCTAGAACAGAACATTTTAAAAAATAAAATAAAATACCAATTATTTCCTATCCTAACTATGATATTACATATAAAATTTTATTTATGATCCAGTGATAAGACAAAAGGCAATGCTGGCGGCTTAGCTAATGCTGACCGGAACAGGAACTCTGATCAGCGCATGGTTTCCGCCTCCCCTTGCTTCCCCAGTTGTAGTAGGCCTACTAAGTGACGTTAAGTATTCAATATACTACGTACGTACGTATAAAAAGAAGCAATAATATTAGGTTTATTTATCGTCTAGCTTATAAGTATGTATGTGTGTATGTGTTTTGTGTTGTATATGGGTTTTATTTATTTTTCTCCCTGCCAGTGTGTTTCCTCTGACTGTCGTGCACTATGACACTGTTTCGTTTATTTCTCTGGCATATATCAGAGACCTTCGTATCGGCTATTACATTGTTTGCTATAGTGGGATATTTTAATACATTATAAATTTGTACTTATAATTACGTACAATCGTTATATACAATCATTGTATCTTATTTCATTTTTTTTCTGTACATTGGTATTACTATAGAAATTAAGAAGTTTAAAATTTTTCACTTGCATTCACTACGCCTTCTATATTTACAAATATATATGTAATTAATCTCATTTTGTTTTATTTCTATCTATTACATTACCGTCTTTCAATATGTACGGTATAGTCTCCTCATTTCTTTTTGTTTGTATTTCCAATTCCAGATTTAGCCTTTCTTTTCCGAATAATGGGCATTCTGTTCTTAAATGCACAATGTTTTCGTTTTTGCTGGGTCCACATTCACATCCCGGGTTCTCCTTGCATTTGAATGTATGAGTGTGTTTGGTTATCTGTATCTAGGTTTGTAATGGATGTATATAATGGGTTATTAAATAATTTAAAATAAATTTGCCAGTGTGTGTGAGTCAAGTTTTCCGCAGCAAGCTGTCTTTTAATAAGACCGCTTTTGTACTTTAATTTAAACGAACCTAAACAATTTTTTTAAAGAAGATGGGAGGTTATTCCAAATCTTTGCTGCATTAAACTTGAAACATGTTCTATACTGTGTGAAACTATGAGCTGGAATTACAAGAGAATAGGAAGCTGACCGTAAATTTCTCTGAGTTACCTCTTTTAATATTATATATATTCTTGTTTTTTATTCCAATTCTTTGAACTATGCACACGTATAATAATTCCCCTCTCGCAGGCATGTTGAGTATATTATTCTTATTTAGGTACGGAGTATCTTTCCGCCGTATGGTGTAGCTAATCGTAAACAAATTTGTATTAATCTTTCTTTCTTGGTGTTTAACCTGGGTCCGAAAATTGTGCAATAATTGTTAAATTAGGACCACATTAGGGACTCCGTTTGACGACACCAGAGATTTTCGTTGATGTTTGGTCGAATTTTGTATAAAGTTTTTATTTATAAAAGTAGTTTCTAACTTTATTGTTTATTTGATCTGTATATTTACCGTTAAGTATTACATTAAGTAGCACATGAGACACTACGGAACCTTCGTCTTCACTGTAGCCGCAGTCAATGTTGCTGATGTTTGAGTCCATTAATTAATATAGGCTATCCCAGTAGAGTTACAACTTCATCGCTCCGCTGTCACCTGCACCAAAAAAGATTGGTGAATATTGTGGTTTCCAATAACTAAGTAGTCTTGGCATTATTTCTCCCGTGCAAGCGTCTTGAAGTTTAATTTTTCAAACCCATTACAACCAGGTACATAAGTTGCCCGCACATTGGAAATTCAGCTTACAAATATTTACTTTACGCGGAGAATTTAAACTCCGGCCAACTCGACTTTTGCTATAATCATCATGAAAGAGACTTAAACTCTTCATACTAAGCACACTAATGGTAAAAACTAGAAAGTAAATAGATGAACAGAACGAAGATCCAGGTTTTGAAATACCTATAAAAAATAATACGGAAACAATTTAGGGATCTGTCGTTAAATAACTAAAAAAAAGAATCAGCTGCTAAACGTAATCTTTTGAAAATATGCAATTTTATAGTTGCTATAAATTTGGTCGTGAATAGTAGCGATAATCACTGGTATTGTTGTGAAACTGGGTCCATTCTCTTGCTATTTAAAATAACTCGAAAAGGGTAAACAAAGAACAAGGTTAGGGACAGACTTGGTTTTTTGTAAATGTTTTGCATTTTAGTAATTTTACGGAAATAATTACATTATAGAGAATCTTTGAATATTTTTCAAATACTAAAGTAAAAAGAAATTTCTAAGTGAAATAAACACATTCTCAAAATCGAACGACGGAGTTATAAAACTATTAAAATAAAAAAAAATAAGCTACGTTTATAATATCAAAACATATTTAACAGGTTTATAATAAATTTATATCTATATCCACATAATATTTCGGTTAAAAACTTATTTTAAATGTTTTGTCTATTGTCTGTCATTCAGCTTGTAGGTAAATCTAGCTTTTTATTTTGATAATCGGTATAAAGAAGAAAGCGATTTTGAATTTCCACAGATTGCTTTTTAGGTAGGATAAAAGGCATAACTTTGAAACAGGAAGTGGGACTTCGTGCATACAAAATTAAAACTTAGGAAGATGTGAATGAGTTACTTATCAGTTTTATTGACAAGTGCTAAAATTTGTAAGAAACACTTCACGGTGAGTTTAACAGTTATAATAATAATAATTGTAATTTAGATAAAAACTTAATATCGTGACTGCCGGGCCCATCTAGTATATTCATTTTTAATATTGTAATATATAAATCTATCCTTTTTTCAGGATAATATCGTATGGGGACCAATAACAAGTTGACCTAGGCGAATTTCTAGTAAGTTAATAAAATAAAATAAATAAAATATAAAAACTATTGCGAAATATACTTACATAAACTTATGTTCTTGTAGGTAAATTTCACAGTTATGTTTATAAAAAAACAAATGTAAATATTTTATAAAGTTTTTAAATTTATACAGATGCAAAGGTAGTTTTATTAAACTTTTACCAAAATAAGATTAACAACATAATCATACAAACAAAAAATAAGAAAATATATGTTAAATTTATTATACCGATAGTGCAGAAATATAGAAAATTCATTATGTTGAATTTAACTTAAATTTTTAAATTGTATGTATATACATATGTACTGTGCTGTACTGTATGTAGGTATGTACTGATATAAATGTATGTACAAATACTCAAGAATATTTTAAACAAGAACTTATTTTAATATTTAATGTTTATTTTGGCTTTTCTTTGTCAATAAATTGAAGATTAAGCTAGTGACCAGTACAACCCTGTACAACCCAGTGCAAACCCAACCTCGGCCATCTTAGTGAATAGGATTCGTCGTTACAATTCTTGATTATTTCAATAACTATGTCGGCGATGCATTGAAACATACCCCTTTTAAAGTTCACTTTTGAAATCAGTCAGTATTTAGACACGGCATTGTGGACAATGTGCGTGAAATAAACACCGTGTGTTAAAATAATTTCAACTACTCGGTTTTCCTGTTATATTGCTTAGCAGTAACAAGTTCAACAAACGAAGTTCGTTCGTTGTCTGAATGGAGCACTTAGCAGATAATTATGATTTAACGGTAAGAAAAATTTACTTACGTCGCTTTTAATAAAATACGTATCCAAAAATGGAGATACCATATAAATATACTTTCACACTAAATTCGCAATTAAAGCTAAGCCCAGTAGTAAACAAATATTAAGTATTTTAGTTTGAAAAAAGCAAAACTAATTAAATTATTGCTAATAAGATGTACATATTTTTTTTACTTTTAGAAGTAACGAATAGTACTTGCTTTTACTGAAGTCGATACGAATTCAACAGTGAACAACGAAAAAAATCTTGCAAACTAGAGCGTGTACTACTGTATATATGATGGTGAATTGACTATTTACTCTTCCTAAAAGATTCGCCATATCTAGATGGAAATGTTAATATCGACAGATAATTCCAATCCTCCAAAAATTTTACTATAAGCGCAACGCTTTGTTCTAATTGATAATTATTATTTTTTTGAAGAAAGTTTGATTAGATACCTTAGCAGATATAGAGAAAAATTAATTAGTTATATAACGTTAATATCTATAATAAATAAACGTTAGCAACAAGCATATGCCGATGAAAACAGAAATTATAGCAAATATAATATATATTGTTTACTTACATTTTTTCTGTGTAATGTTAACCATATTTTGTTATAGTAAAACTTGGTTTTAGTATAAAAAGTTTTTTAATACGAAAAAATGAAGATTATACGTTCAATTGAAATTCACTAATAACTACTATTCAAATTTTTAAAAAATATCTCTTGAAACACTATTACGTCTTACGTTTGAACTGTTTGTCTAACATAATCAAAGTTAGGCAATAGTGATTACGGGAAAGAAAACAGTCCAATCCATTGCGAGAAATAAACCTGTAGCTGCTTCGTTTTTATCCAATCACATTAAATTAAGGCTAAATTTAAACCAATCAGATCGTTTTATCAAATCAAACTTTCTCTGGAATGTTAAATTTTTAGACGGCCATTTTGTATTGTGCTTTTAAAAGCGCATGCGTATTTGTTTGAGAGAAAGTTAAGTAGCGATTGACGTATCACAGGCCGCATTTTCGTCCGCCATTGCAATTGGGGCGGGTACAATTGACACATATAATCCATGATACTATGAATAGGGATGATTAATATAAAATAGTCCTTTAGTAACGTCGTCTCTTGAAAAGTTTATTTTAATAGATATCAGATGTTCAAAATATAAAGTTATCGAATACCGTTAACGCCATTTACATTTTAATGTAAATATTGTAATATTAATAGATATATTTTTTTAATTACCTTAAACGACGACACGAGCGGGACGTTCACCTGATGGTAAGTGATACGCTCGCTCATAACAACGTGGCGCTAGTTAGGATGATATATATTGCATCACATTCTGCTTGTCGCGTTGAAATATAAGCTAAAGCGCCCTTTAAACCGGAGCATAGTAATGTTTGCACACTACTGTTTGGCGATATCCGGCAAGGGATACTTACTACCAGCAGTTTCTTTTATTAACTATTTAATAAATACATACTCCAATCATAAGCAGTTTATTTTGCAATCAATATTCTAGCTATGTGAATACAATTTTTTTTTGGCATTTTATCTAAAACCAACCGAAAGGTTCAACCTCCACAATTAGAATAATATGAAAATTAATAAAAATAAATAAAATTTTAATTATGAACAATTACAAAAAAGTAGTGAGTAGTTGCAGAATACTCCATCTAAGGAATTATAATCGAATGTTTCGCCAGACAGATTTCGCAGCGTGCACAAGAAATTTAGAGGAAGTTCACTGTATAATTATAATAAAGTTAGCTATTAATAAGTAATGATTTTTGAATCGAATTTAATAGATTATATAAAATATCATGAACAAAGAGGCATAGGTTACGATTTCTGTCGCGTTTAATGCCTTTAGTAGATCTACAACTTTATAGACCATATAAATAATTGAAGTAGACGGTAGCGGACAAGACACGTTCCTCGTAAAAATAAAAAAGCTATCGGGACAATCCTTATAAAAAAAAGTACCTATACACCATGAAACGCTGACTTTACATTTTTTTAATGTTTCCACACTGTTTTCCTTTTAATTTTACGAAAAATACGGGATCAGTCCTGTAGTCTCAAGTCATCAAGAACATGAATATGCTCTTTATCACAGTAAGCGACAATAATGGAATTCGAAGGTTATAAACTAATATTATTTTATAGGTTTACAAATATTATTTATATACTAATACTTTTCTTATAAATATATATTTACTGTTGGCGTTTAACGTTAGGCGAGCCAACAGACCCAAAAGCTCCACGAATCTCTAGTATTACCTTAAGAAAAACTATTACTTTCATCACTTACCATGAGGAGAACTAGCAGAAAAGATCGCTTGTTATTTCTTTTGATTATCGTTTTCATCTACTAAATAGACAAAGCAAACGTTGGCAAACATTGAAAAATATTGAAAAGTCAAAATAATCTACATTTTACTACGGACATTGGATTAAATTATTGTGGGCTTGGACATTATTCTTTTTTATTAAAAAAATAGCGAAACTTCGCTTTTTTAACTTATAAAAAATTTATATTTAAGAAATATCTAAGTAAACGTTTTGAATTCTTTGTATATTGAAGCACTGTGTTTTCTGTTAAGGACATGGAATTTAGACAAACTCTTTTACGACCGTTTCCCCAATAAACCACCCCAGTTTTAGAAAGAAGGAAATGACATATGCAATTCCCATGAAACGCAACAAGGGTTCGATATCGAAATATATCTCCCAAGACTGATTAGTTCCGCTTTATATGACCCGTTGTAAATGGCACATAAAACTCTAATTTGAGATTTACGACGTCATATATCATGACTGTTTATCCATGTTGTGGTAATGGAACATAGAAACTGACTTCGATACTAATAAATCAAATACTTCAAATATATTAAATGATACTCAGTAATATGCTTGCATATTATATTTAAAAAAAGAGTTACCACAACTTTTCATTGAAAAAGTTTATTTGACGTGCAAAGTATTTTTGTATATTTAATTATTTTTATAGATTTTAATAAAAGTTATTTGTTGACTTAAAATTTTTGTAAGTCTAAGGATAGGTATAATATTTTCAACACACATCCAAACACGCTTACATTTTTTTTTTATTTACGTTTATGTAGAATTTACACTTACTTTTACATTTAATCGTGGTAGGTCTCTGTTGCCGGAACCATGTAGGTAGGTACCACCGCAATGTTTATTTTTGCCGCCAGAGTGCCAACAGTAAATGAAGTTACTGGAGTAACGAAAGGCGACGAGCGCGTTGTAGTGCAGTGTATATTATCCTAACTAACGCCACGATTTTATGGGCAGGAGTATAACCTACCATGAGATGAACGTCTCGCTCGTCTAGTCGCTTCATTGTATAAAAATATATATAAATAATCAAAAATGCCACTTAGTCGTGCATAACAGGGACATCATCGCATCGTGTGTCAAAAATTATAAATAACACTGCATATGGATTAAATTTTTTTTATAATATTAGTCCAAATTGAAAAAATAATTAAGACAAACAATAGGAAAAAGTACGTTAAAATACAGTATTTATTACAACTATAACACGTTTAACAAAACATCAAAACAACTATAAATTCGTAAATAGCAGAAACAATTTATTGTTTTAGTTTTTCTAGTTTAACACTATGTGACATATCTACTCTCGATGATTATCATCTAAATTAAGCACAACATAAAGTATTCTTTGTTTTAAGAGTCGATAATATTATTAAATATTTTAATTATTATTTATATAGAAGTTGTCCACCAATTCACTGACTCTTGAAGAAATGTCAGAAACTACGAGACGTCGACTTGGACATTAGTGGAGATATTGCTTTCACCATTTAAAGATCAGCTAAGAAAGGATTTTTCAAAATTCTTTTCTCATAGGAAGTTGCGGGGGTGTTAATAACGGGTAGGGGCCCAGAAGGAGTGGCCGCTCTATTGCTGCTGGATGAGAATATTTCTGACAAATTTTGAGTCTAATTTTTAAATCTAATTCTATATTATAGGCCGCAAAGCGGCAGGACATAGCTAGTCGTATAATATAAGTTATAGAATATGATTGTTATTGTATCATAGTTTCCTAAAAACATGAAAAAAATAGAAAGCAGTTAACGTGGATCATTCGTAGGAGATGATAAACCTTTTAAATAACGAAATTTAGCGTCGAGGTTCACAATTTTCTCGTAGCTGCGATATTTTGATGTATCTTATAAAAGTTAGGTTAATGATCATAATCATTTTTAGAAAAATATTTTACAAAACGAATACATCTTATTATAACTTGGAAGACAATTTCTCCCACTTCTTGTAAATATTCTTGTTATAATAATAGAAAACGATGGAGGGGATCAACAGCTATTATTGTATTACAAAATAAACATGCAACTGTAATTATTGTTTATTTTAATATCTATCCACTCCACTTCTGTTATATATCCTCACATGTCCTAAGAAATGTAAATATTCGTACTACGAAGGTAATGATCAACGATTTTATCTCAAAACAACAAATTCTTTATTTTCATTAAAAAAATAACTTGAAGATCATAACGAAGGTTATAAAACCTCTATTATTCATTTTTCGTATTGACTATACATTAAATTAAATTACTTCATTTATTGCAATGCCTGCTTTGTCTTTATTTATATACCCAACTTTTCCATTCAACAATACCACTACATATAATAAAAATAATAATTTAGGATCAAATAAAACCCAAAAGCAATAAGGCCCGATATTAAATTTATTGCTGTAAGGAGCGCAATAGGCACGAAGCATTATGCAAGAGACATGCAATTTTCTTGGCGTACTTTATTCACGTTTTTATAGACGTCTACTTGAGTAATGAAAAACTATAAATTGTCCGTGTGGGGATAAAGCAAGGGTCGTTGGGACCTTCCTGTTTTATTACTGCCGGACGAATAGCATTGCGCTATTTTTACAACCCCGCCAATTTCATGGCGCGGTAAAAGATGGCACCCGTAGTTTACGAGCGGGAATAAACATAGAAACGAATACGAAATTCGGTCGAAGCTCGTAGGTAAATACATACCTAATAATAATTGTAACTAACGTAATATTTCTGAAGCCTAAAAAATATCATAATGCTGCTGCCAATCCGACACATTATGAAACGAAAATGTTTATTTTTTTATTTATTTATAATGTATATGTACAGTGCACAATGTGAAACATTAATAACAAAAAATATATCTTATAGCTAATTAATTCTAACATGTACCTCCATAACAAATACACACATCATTTATAGTATAAACATACATACAAGAGAACGAAAGTCATTATATTTCTTGAGGATGTCGCATAATAACTAATAAATATTATATGTATTAATAGAAACATGAAACAGTATTTTGATATAAGTATTTAAGTATATAAGTATTTTGAAATAGTATCTTCATTGGATTCGCTTCATCAGTGTATAAACGCATCGCCGTCAAGCAGATATGACGGCGATGCGTTTATACAGTGATGAAGCGAATCCAATGAGTATTTTGAAATTATCTTTTTATAGACGTAATCGCGAAGGTAAAAAGAAAGTTTAACAGTCGGCGTAGTTTCCTCAATCTGACCGCCAAACTTTACTTTGAAAGAGACACTTCATGGTGATGATCTCGATGTAAAAGCATATTTAAATTTTAGGAAACCTATGAGATTTAATATTGAAATTAGGTTAACGGAAATAAAAACACTTATGTACAATAAATTCGTGTCTTTATCCATAAATTTGCAACAATGCTCTGAAACTCTTTGCTCGATAAACAAACAAATAGTAACAGAATTTATTATTACTAATGCAGAAACCGGTAACTTTTTTATTTTGTCTATTTGTAAAAATCTTTTTATAAAATTTTTTGTGTCTTAGTTTTTTATATTACTCTGTCTGTGTTTATAATAATCTGTAATATATATTTCATGTAATACCTAATTATACTCCAATACTTTGTAAATACTTCCTCCTATTTCACACCACACCGAGTATTTACTGAGCGATATTATCACTATAATGATCTCAGGCTCCGGAACTTGGTTGTTAACTATAGGCCTTCGAAGAAAGCTCAGAGTCACACAGCGGACGATGGAGAGGAAGATGCTTAAAGTATCTCTGCGTGATCAAATCAGAAATCAGGAGATCCGCAGAAAAACCAGGATTACCGACATTGCCCTACGAATCGTGAGGCTGACGTGGCAATGGGCGAAGCACATAAGTCGTAGAACCGATGGACGTTGAAGACTAAAAGTGCTGGAATGGCGACCCCGCACCGGAAGGCACAGAGAAGACACCCCACTAGGTAGACACAGGACATCAAAAGAATCGCCGGGAGCCACTGGATTCAAACAGCGCAAGACCGTGCTTTGTGCAACACATTATAAAAGATCTGTGTCCAGCCGTGGACGTCCATCGGTTAAAGTTATGACGATGATGATTATCACTTTAAAGTAAATATGGCATCAAGAACAATTAAAAAAATAAGATTTTATCATGAACATAATTATTCTCATTTCTTACTTAAAATAATGAAACGCTTGACTACGATCTCACCTGATATTAAGCGATGATGTAATCTGTTGTGGTAAAGCGTACTAACCTTGTACAGCCTATCCACGCTAATAAAATAATAGAATATAGTTACATTTCTCTTTTAAAAAACAAACTGGTTTCTAAGAGTGGAGAGATTCGAGGTAGATACCACCGCAGCAAATAATGAGCAAACATTACTGTTTTCTAATTTTAAGGGAGTTAAAGCTAGTGAAGTTACTAGGGTACGATACTTAACATCTTATGTGTCAAGGTAACGAGCACAATGCGGTACTGTTGGACCATCTAACTAGAGGCACATTGTTATGGACAGGCGTATCACTTACTATCAGATGAACATCCTTCTCGTCCGGTCGATTCGTAGAATAAAAAAAAATAAACACAATGAATACGTTTAATTATTTTATTACTTCTCCCACGAGCAAGTTAGCTTAAAAAATCTCAACCGCCATTCTATGTGAAAGACTACTAGAAGGGAAATAAATCCAGGAAAATGACCGGCCACAGCCACTATCAAGCATATTTTGTAGATATATTTTTTCGCTATCTGTGTTTATATGCAGATGCCAAAAAAATACATCTTTCCAAAATTCTATGATACTTCAAATAATGATATATATATATATAATACGATAATAAATATGATATCTCAAAAAACGTTTTGTCGAACATATTAATTAGTTATTATTGTAAAAATTTCTAAACATCGAAGAATCAGCGATATTTCGTAGCAGGTTACGACAAAGGGCCATTTTATTTGATGATCGATTATATGATTCTAGAAATAGGTGATCTTTTACTTTATTCATGACAACATTTTTTTGTACAGACGTAGAAGTAAAAATTTGTATTTAATACCAAAAGTTTTCTTTTAAAAAATTATGAAATTGATTTTACGTAATTTAAATATACAGGTATTTAGTTTTGGTTATCTTTTTTATGACATCTCCAATCGTTGGATAATGTCCAAAATTAGATAATTACGAAAGCTTTAACAGGGTCGATGTTCACGCAAATTCACATATGTAATTATTTAATGTTACAGTCATTATTGTTATCCAACTATTTAAAATGTAAATAGTTCAGATTAGCAACATCCTTATTCAATAGGGTTATGCGTGTACGCTTGTCCAGTTGGGTAGGCGCAGAAATTTCCCCGCGCGGAGCTACCTCGGAGCCCGGTGTGTTAAAAGCGCCTGCCACTTCGATGTAGATCGTCAAAAGGTAAACAACGTATAATTTCAGACTCGTGAGCAGCGCCCAATCGGATATTTCAGTTATTATGATATTGTTTAATAAAAGTCAGTGGTGTTATATTAATACAATCAGAATATAGTGTAGTGTTGTGTAAATAATCAAAAACTATATTTGTAACTCGAAGTTTAAAAATGAACTTTATAATTATTCTGTGACACGTCTCAGTATTTTATTTGAAGAAAACCAACTCCATGAACTATATTGAAGTAAATAATTCAGGAAGTTATACAGATTACACTGTTGGTGGCCCATTTCAGAATACTTAAATCAGTTCCCTCCACCATTAACCAATGTGCTCATCTGATTACAACCACTACAGTCAGATTTGCCCACAGTCGTTATTTAAAGTATTTAAGTAGATCTTAGATATTTTTTTTAATAGCGGCAGATAAGTATATTATTTATAATTGCAAAATAACTTGCCACTATCTTAGCGATTGTGGACTATGGAAAAGCCTTCCGTTCCGCCGAAAGCAAAGCTGTGGTATAGTCGCTCTAGCAGCGCCAAATTGACTATCGTTACATCCAAATATTGTAGTTATTATATGAAAATAACACACAAACTACCTTCTTGAATGAATCGATGATTCTATCCAGGTATATTAAGTGTACACTGATATCTGTAAAGCTATCAACAAAGTGGATCATAAAGTGCTTCATCGAAAGCTGACTTTTAACGGGAGTCGAGATAATCTATTAAGATGATTTACCTTGTACGTTACAAACAGGATACAGCGCGTTTCAGCCAAGGGATAAACTTCCGCAATGATAATGGTGTAATCATGATTAGCCCAAGGTTAAATTTTAGGAGCCTTATTATGTGTTTTATTCATTAACGACATAGACAAATAATTCCAAAATAGTAAATATCTATTGTATGCCGATGACTTGAAAGTTTACTCTAAAATAAACTCTTTAGAAGAATGTTTAAAATTACGAGAAACCTTAAATCGACTATCTAATTACTGCAATAATAATAAATTATATCTTAACTTACTCAAATACAAAACCATAAAATTAACAAAAAAAGCAATAATTTTAACTTAAGTTATTTATTATGTAATACTTTTTTAGAAAAGGTATCGATAGTAAGGAACTTAGGACTGTTCATAAATAGCAAATTTCACTTTGATGCATTGCATTATTGCTATTTTCTTTCTGTCATCCTATGACACACTGTTAACTAGATTTTCTTTGCCCACTCTTGAGATGAGAAGGATGTTTGTTTGATAAACAAGCTTCATTGTAACCAACTGATATGTTAAATTTATTATCATATTTCATACAGAGCGTAAAGAGCGCGGGAGATTCACAAGCGCCGCGTCGGTACAGGATGAACACGGGCGAGCACGCGCCGCTACGCCGGCTGATGACGCACTACAATGATTTCTTTACTGATATTGATATCTTTGCAACTACACTCACGTCGTCAGAAAATTATTTAAAAAAAACATCTACTTAAAATGTAACTCGTTTGGTGCTAAGATTTGAAATTATTAAAAAACCATTAATTGATTGAAATATTAAAAAAAACTTCATATTTAATATATCACTCAATTAATTACAATTTTTATATGTCCTATGTACATAATGGAGAAAACTGTGTACAAGAGTGTTGACTAGATTGTTAGTAGTGTTAAGTTATAATTCAGATATTTTGCAACCGATTAATGTAGCTGATTGTTGTGTCTTTTAATAAATCCAAAAAAAAAACGCCACTATATCAGTCCGCTTCACAGACTGTACCTCGACACCAATCCAATTGTAGCTAATTGTCAGACAAGGCGATGTTTTATCACCAAAGCTGTTAACAGCAGCTATAGAAGTCGCCTCAAAACTTGTTTAGTTCATGACTCACTTGCAATTTTCTGACGTCTTGGCTGACACTCTGAAAGACCTTGGCAAAATGTTGAATAACCTCAGTAGAGCGATTCGACACATGGGTATTAAAATGAATATAGAGAAGACAAGTTCATGTCTAATGCCTATATTGTACCTACGCCACTAATGGTTGAAAGCTCAACACTGAGTGTTGTTGACGAATATGTTTACTTGGGATAAATGATCTAATTTGTAAGTTTGAAAACGGCTTTAACGACGAGGATCTTTTTCCGGACGTAAATCGGATGGAGCTGGACACGTTTCTGTTCCAAATATTCATAAGGCACGGGGGATTCTCAGGGTATCTTCATAGGCTTAAACTCGAGGAGAGTCCATTGTGCCTTTGTGGCCCAGCGGTAGTCCAAACCGTGGTTCACATAGTCACTTCATGTCCTATATATGGAGAAAGAAGGATACAGTGAGAGATTAAAGAAAAGATAAATAAAGGTAGCATTGCCTTTTTGATGAGTGAAGACGAAAGTCGCAGCATATTTATATAATATCGCAAAGACGTAGTTGGCCACTTACTTATGATTATATTACATATATATGCCACTACTTGATATTCCTACTACTCCTAAAATAAAAGAAAGAAATAAAAGTAATAGTTAGGAAATAAAAGAATAAAAGACACAGAAAATAAAAACGACAAACTGTAATGCAAAATTAGAATTAGAAAAGATTGTAAGTGTAAGAAAACTACTGGGAAAAGGATGTTATGCACTAAAGCTGTAAATTGCAATAAATAAATAAGTTTGTATTGAAATTTAATTGGAGAGGCGTAGTATGAAAGATAGAAAAGAAATGTAAAAATAATACGAGTGAAAAAAAATATGAAATATGAACGAGAAAAAATAAGTAGAAATAATAAGGATATAAAAATAAACGAAATTAATAGTACGGAAAAGAAAAGACACTGACCCGACACAAGCATAGGACGCTTAAAAAAAAGAAAAAGAGTTTCAAAAAGACATCAATCGATGAATCCAACTTGGCTGGATAGAGTTCGGGAAACTATGCAGAATCTTTTCGTCTCAGCTACTGCAGTGCCTAAAGACTTGAGTGTTCAGCTCGTGCGTGCTGCAAGTGTTGACTTATGAAACCAAGACGTATAAAAACACTCAAAGTCACCTAAAGGGTAATGGAGTGTGCTATGCTCGGAATTTCTGTGTGCGATTTAATCAGAAATGAGAACATTCGCAGAAAAACTAAGGTCACTGACATAGCCCAAAAGATTGCTAAACTCAAATGGTAATGGCCAGTACATTGCTCGGAGGAATGACATTAAATGGGGTAGTAAGGTTCTAGGGTAGCGACCACGTACCGGTCAAAATAGTGCCCCTCACAAGGTGAAACGACGATTTGGTGAAGGTAGCTAGAACCTGCTGGATACGGCAGCGCAGGACTAGTCGGTGTGAAGATCTTTGGGGAAAGCCTATGTCCACCAGTGGACGTTTATCGGCTGATAATGATGAACTGCATTGTTTTAAAATTTGTATCTAAACAACAACTGTTTTATTGTCTGTGGTATTAAAACGCTAAAATCTTTTACGACTAATCTAAGAAACAACATTAATATTTCTAGTTAATTTTAAATATAAATAACGAGTCAAAAATATTGCACAGTATATTTTTAAGTATGGCGAAATATTTGTAAGTTTTGTTAATAAAGCAAAATGAAAGATATTTTCTCTATGACTAACAGAACGATCTTATTGGCTAACATTTCTACTTGTTTTGCTTTTTCAATATGGCGCTGCTCCTGTTATTAGATGACAACATCGCAGTTTGTGTTCAATTCGTCATTATTAATGTTACATGCGACATTAAATAACTACCTCAGTATTCAAAGAAAATTGGTGATTGTAATGTTAATTCCTTAACGTGAGACCAGCATTTTTCTTAAATTATACTTTTGTATGCAGCGGTGGGAAAAGTACATAGAGCTACTGTAAAAATGGCGGGTGTGTTATCTTTATGGATTGTGTTTTCATATTTATAGAAAAAGTTATTATATGACGTTAGAGTGGAGTACATGATAATTTGAACCGTAACAATCTTATATCACGTACAATAGCGCAACATGTGCCAATTAATAATTTGACAATTGGAGCAGTGATAGTTCAACTGAGTAAAGGCAGGTGTCAACGATTTTGATGATATTATCAGAATGTCACGCTGGGGTAGAGGCCGAGGAGGAAGCGTGGCTGTGCCGCTGGATAGTGCTCTGTTTAGAGAAAATAGTAATTGTCCCTCGGCGGCTCGTTCAGCGGGAACAGTGGGCAAGTGGGGTATTACTAGCTTCACGTCAATCAGGAGCGCCCCATACGGTAAGTATTGAAAGCTTAGCCTTGAATTGTTTATATTTTCGCCCATTGTCCAAAGAATACAGTAAATTATTACATTTTATACATTTTTCAATAGTTATAGTGAGTGTCTCGTTACCTGTTATTAGTTTACGTAATTTATGTGTAACGATCATTATTTATTTCAGCATATGCAAGTAGTGTTTTAAAAAAGCCTGTGCAAGACCAAAATAATCCTTTGACAGTCCCAGCTGTAGACTCGGAACAACCACCGCCAAAACCCAAGAAATTTTTTAAATCTCGAAATGCCGAACCTTACCCACCAGTTCCTCAGATTGCTTATGCTCCCCAAACGACGGTACCGCCACTCTCACCTGAACACCAACCAAGTAATAAAGAAAAGAAATCAACAAAAAGAAGTAGGTACAATAGGGATTCATCTTCACCAGAATTGCCTCGACGTAATTCTGAGAAATCCAAAGTAAAAAAGAATACTGTCCCTACTAAAGCATCTAAAAAAGAAGAACCTGAAAACTCGCAACCTCCAAATAAAAGGTACTTAGTACGCAATCGAAATAAAGTTATAAATTATGCAGAAGATGGTAGCAACAGTCCCATACCTGAGTTAACTACTCGGTATGAGACATTACCACCAAAAGCAGCATCACCGAAAGCTAGTCCACTAGTTTCCAGCCCAGTACCAGTTAAAGCTGATGTAGTAAGTCCCTCAACAAGTAAAGAAGCCAATGAAGAACGTAAACCTCCACCTATTGTACTAAGAATATCTAAGGGCACATCAAGAATAGTCAGCACAGATTCTAATGAAGGATTCACATCTCCAGGATCTGACAGGCATTCATCTATGGACATTCACTCGGATCTAGATCATAAACAGAGCCCTTCAATGGAGACAATATGTTCCCCAAAGCATGAAGGTCTTAAAATCACCATAAAGTGTTCATCATTAAATCAAGAAAGTAAAAAGGAAAAGAAAAAAGAGAAAAAGGAAGGTCATCATAAGTCACATAAACGTCATCATAGAAACAATGATGATGAATCATTTAGAAAAGCCATTTCTCCAGTATCTAATGCAGATACTTATGACTTGTACAAAACTTTAGCATCTCCTGTTCATGAGGAACGAGAATTAAAACATAAAACTATAGATAATATTGAGTCACAATTAGCTAAGTTAGATTCTACTAGTGGCACTATTTCAACCACTAAATCTGAGCCAAAAGCTCCTTTGCCTGAACCAAAACCTCC
The DNA here is from genome assembly GCA_029034505.1 of Ornithoptera priamus. NCBI lineage: Eukaryota > Metazoa > Arthropoda > Insecta > Lepidoptera > Papilionidae > Ornithoptera > Ornithoptera priamus. The sequence continues at coordinate 4,729,124 of JARDWD010000331.1, forward strand.
TGAAGGAGGTACTGGAAGATCAAGAAGAAATAGACCCAACATAAATTACAATGAAAATGATGACTATTTAGATGTCTTAACTACTAAAGCTGTAAGCAAACATGTAACAAAGACTGTTAGTGATATTAAAAAAGATGTCAGAAAAAGTAAAAGGAAGCTTGATATTACAACAACTGATGCAATTGATAATAATGAGGTTCAATCAGAAACTGATAAAGAAAGTGAATCTCATATAGTTAATGATGACTTAATAAATATTTTATCTAATGATAGTTATAAACCTAAATCTTTAAGTGAATCCCATAAACTGAAAAGCAGCAAAAAACAGAAAAATAAACAAAAACGTGCAAATTCATGTAATAATATTGAATCTGCACAAGACAGTGTTATTGAGGATATTGATGGTAAGCTTGAAGAGTTATTTAATGAATCACCGAAAAATATTTTAGAACAAAATGAAAAATTGATAGAAAGGTCAATTGATAAGGAATTGACAAGACAATTAGAAACTCATGAAGATGAAATTGATGCAGGGTCTCAAAACGAAAAAAACAGTGATAGTCAAGGTGAGTTATATGAACAAACAGATGTTCAATCTGAAAATCAAATGGAAAGTCAAATATTATATTCAAATGAAGATCAGTATACTAATACACCAACTCAATCATCTGATTCAGCATACAACAGCTGTCCCAATGAAAATTATGAAGAAGAATTACAAAAAGTTCAATCTGAAGACCAATTCAAAACACCAGAAGGTGTCAGTGAGACAGATATTGTAACAGATGAAAAGCCAAGTGTCAAGTTGGTAATAACAAAGAAAAAAGGATCAATATTTAAGAGCAAGTCCCTAGTAAATGATAATCCTTCTCCTTTACCAGCAAGAAAAAGGAGACATCTTTATAAACATCAATGGGCTAATGATGTAAGTATAGTTTTATAATTTAAAATGTATAGTCTCTTTATCCTCATATTAATCTCTAAATATTATTATTTATTAGTTTTATCTCAAATAATTTCAATATATTTTTTCTTTAACAAAACAGTTGAAGGACCAATTAACTTGTCACTCTACTTAATGTAATGACAAAATACTTTAATCAACCAATTCTTATTTCAATTAAATTTTCTCATTGTCATCTCTGTGGCCTATTCACCTTTCATATTTGGTCATGCCAACTTGTCTTCTATCATCATCTACTATCTTTTACTCTTCTTGGTTATGGTGTTGCTGGTGAAACCATATCTTACTAATTAAGTGATTACACTATTAATCATCTTTTATGACAACCAACCTTAATTCCATTGTTACCACTTACAAGACTCACAGGACAAGAGGAGGTGGCACTATCTTGCTCTGCCAGTGATATTCATTTTAATAAAATGTTCTGATGGTTAAAAACATGTTAAGACCATTACCACCATGTTCCATAATGAAAAGATATGATACTTTTTTTATATATCCTTGTAAAACTTGAATTATAATTCTTTTTCAGAAAGGGAATGAAACTCCTAGACCTGACAGACCAGAAAACACAGAGGTGGTTAATCCAACCGGTAAAGTACCTGAAGCATTAACGAGAGTCACAAGATACAGATCACCAGATCCTGTTATAGATGAATTAGATTCTAATGAGCCCGGTGTTCCTTATACTAGTGTTCGTTGTGCCAAAGAAGCTAAGGAAGTATGTATTTTGATATTATGTTACCTAGTAACCCTGTCTATTAAGTTGTATGCCATTTTAAATAATTTATGTATTACTATCAATTTATTTTTTTATGAAATAGTGTAGCATTCAATCATTTTCCAACCCAATGTTAAGTGGTACATTCCATATATTGAGGTTCATTTGAATCATCTAACATACCTTAAGAGATTTAATAACAATCCTTAAAAAAAAGAGTAATTGTTATTTATTTATCTTTTCTTATTGCTGCGAACCATACACACAAACAACATAAGACCATGTTTTGTAGAATACAAGGAACTATGTCCAGCGACAAATAACTTTCAATTGAGATGATAATGATGATCACAGCTTTGAATTTTTTATCATAGATGAGTGTTATCTGATATTAAAACATTTTCACCTCATGGTTATTTCAAAACTATTATTTAATGTTACAGCTACAAAGTGATCTTTTAGGATTGTGCTCTGTTTTACGAACAAACACTAAATAGGTCTTTAACTATAGATTTATAGTTCATTTTATTTAATTTACATAAAGATATTTACATTTTTTTAAAGCCATAAGATTATTATTCAAAAATAAACTTTATAAAGTAAACATTGGTTTATCATTATACATGAGAGTATTTTTGGCAATTTAACTTCACAGACCATATTACTTAGCATTGTGTAAAATTGAGGTCAGAGTGTTAAACATTAATGAAAAAAAATGTAATAACAGTTTGATAAATAAGCTGATTATTATTAAAAACATTTTTGGTTATACTTACTATAGCTGTAATTGTTTCTGTAACAAATAAGCTATTCATTGTGATTCTGATGAATTTTAATTCTACAAGTAGATGTTATGGAAAATATACTAAAGAGAAATTGTCATAGTATAAAATAAAAAGTAATGTATATCATTTTTCTTTTTAGTTTTACACTGTTGTGAGAAATGTGAAAAAAGCACATCAAATACAAGAAATTGGGGAGTTCCAAGAGTTCAATGATGATGTTGAATACCTTTTAGATGCATTGCAGGTAAGTGAGCCAGCAGTTTAATTTATTTTAAAGAAGAATATTTGCTACCTACAATAGTGGAGCTTTATCGGTTGATTAAGAGGATGATTTTCTAATCTAGTTTTTAGCAATATTAAAACACTTTACTGATTTTTTTTTTCAATTGTTAAAGTATTGAGACAAGTTGCAAGGTTCACTTGATAGTAAGTTGCTTATCTATAATATTGTGCTGTTGGTTAAGATGACATACACCGCACTACATTGCACTCATCAGTTTGAAGCAAAAGATGTTAAGTGTTGTTACCCTTGTGATTTCACTTAGAACATTACTCCCTAAACAGAATCACTGTAATGTTTTTACCCTATATTCTCTTGGCAGAAATAGTTGCCGCGGTGACAACTACCCAGATGGTCTAGTGCAAAGTCTAGTGATCTTTGAACTATCAAGTTTCTACTTCACCAGCACTTAATTTTTTGGGGTTAATTTTTTTTTGTGGAAGAGCTTGGACCTATAAATATATATATATTTCTCTTTTATAGGATAACAATCCTATGTCAACGCGTTGCCTATCCGCTATCACGTTAGCGAGCAAGTGTACGGCACCCGCGTTCCGCATGCATTTACGTGCGCATGGCACCGTGCAGAAGTTCTTCAGTGCATTACATGATGCAACGAATGATCAAGTACGTTAAAAACAAAATTATTCTTTAATATTTTAATAAGTTTACCCTCAACAATTTACGTCTTTTTTGTTATTTAACAAGTTTTCATTTAAAATTGGGATAGAAAATGATAAAACATAATAAAAATATATACCATTACGTTTTTTATTTAATGAAACGAACCTTATAATCACTACACGGGAAGCTATATGACCACCTATGACGGTATCACTATTGTATACGTACTTAGATGGTTTCCGACGTCTGAAACCAGTAGGATAATTGGTATATCAAATATGTCACAAACATAAAATTTAATAATGATTGTTTTTTTGTTACTTTGCAAGAAATTTTTTTTTACTTATAATTTTTTTTTGATTTTTTAGAGTTTAGGATTATGCACAGCAACTGTTATGTTTGTGCTCTCTCAAGATCGACTAAATATGGATTTGGATAGAGAATCATTGGAACTTATGTTGAATCTCCTAGAATCTGATGCTTCTCACAAGTCAGTATATTAAATAGTTTCTTATTTTTAACATTTTTCTCATAACCCATTAGATCAAATATTTTCTCAATATAATAGTTGCAAAGGCTGTCAATACCTAAAGACTATTGACAAAAGGAGTAGTACATGACATATTACATGAACTATTTATTACATTATTTTCATTCAAACACTATAACTGTTATAATAAAATGTTCACAGATAAATTCTGGAAATGACCATTCTAGAATTATATACCTGGTATGGCTCAAAGGAGAAGAAATATTTTTTTCCTAAACTTCAATTATAATGATAACATTATTCACTAATTAATTTCCTTATAACCATGAAAGTATCTCTTAAATATATTTTTTTTTTGAAAAATGGTCTGACATTTGATCTCTATTCCACATGGTGTTATGTGACATTGAGGCTATGTATGGTGGTGTGCTGGTTCAGAGTACTCAAGCTTCCTTATATTGAAAACTGGAAAACGAGAATGTTGATACAGCAAACCGATTTATAACAGGACTTACAAAATTTACAACAATTTCGTAAATTTTATATTCCTTGTATTCATCTGCTTATACATATTCAGGAACGCATTGGATGATTGTGGGCTGACATCAGCACAACTTGCAAAGACTCAAGAAAGAGTACGAGAATTGTGTGCTGAAATTAAAAGTCAAGGAAAGGCAACACATTTAGATTTGGAAAACATTACGGTAGGTTTTTTTAAATTATTGTATGAGATCTATTTCATTGAAATATTAATTAGTTAAATATTATTTAACTGATTTTCTATTTATTTCTAGAAAAGTTATTTATTTATTTATTTGGTGATTTTCCAAATACTTTTTAATTATTGCACGTCTATTATTTTACTTTTTCCAGAAAAACCGCAGCTTTATATATTATAAAGTAGGGATTCAGTCTATAGAATGTATTACAACCATTTAAAATTTTTAAGGTTGGGCACTTAGCAATGGAGACTCTATTATCCTTGACGTCGAAACGCGCAGGAGAATGGTTTAAAGAAGAACTACGAGTATTAGGAGGTGTTGATCACATTGTGCGCACGATACAGGACTGTGCAAGCCGGTTGGAAACTCCCGCTAGCATGTGGACCAGTTCTGAAGTAGACATATTAAGAAAAGCTGATAGGTGTATGCGGGTATTGGAAAATGTAAGTTTTAACTACAAAAATGTTCCAGTGGATGTATTTAATATTACAATAACTTCAGATTGTTATGATAAAATAGAATAATATCCAAAATTGCAAGGAAAAAATTGATACAAATGGGATTTGACTGTGCTGGATGTAGTTGGAGATGTTTTTCAACTGTCAACAAGAGGTTGATATAATGATTATTACATTGTTCAAAGTTTAAACATAATATTATAAATTAACAAAATTGTAATGTCATTTAAATATTTTTTAAAAAATATGTTATTATTATTACTGCAGGTAACGCAACAGAATGAAGACAACCAGGTGTATCTAGTAGGCGAGCCGCTGGGCGGTGCGCGTATACTGGCGGCGCTGCTGCGACGTTGTGTGTGCGAGGCACGTGCCCAGCCGTCACTACGCGCGCCTCTTCTTGACGCTGCGTTGCCTGCACTTAAAGTGCTCGTTAATCTTTCGCATTGCTTTGGTAACGCAGGTAAACATAAACCTACTTAATGTTCCCACATCTGTGACTAGAGAACTTCTTTCACATGGAAAGTGTCAAGGTTATTTATTTCCCATGTTACATAAGTTTGTATTGGTAAACATTAAATTACATTTCTATGAATGTGACCTCCAGTAGTGGGCTTTTATCTGTTGATGATGTCCACGAAAGCTATTGTTCCTGTGTGCAAGTTTCCTCACAATGTTTTTCTTGACTGCAAGATCAAGCTAAGCTGAGATTGATCCCAAGTGTCTTTGAAGCATCAATGGTATATAACTGCTATACAAACTTAGCAATCACGGATTAACTAAATGCTGACATAATAATTATATCAGCGTTGTGAGTTGTAATTCGCAAAATATTTTCACTTTTAAATAAAACTTCGTTTAAGTTTTAAAATTAATGAAATTATAACTGCTTCTCAATTGACTGTAAAGTCATCATTACATGTGAAGATCTAATTACTTTTATTTATAACATCCCCAGCATCGATAGGAGCTCAAGTTGTGGGAGAGCAGCCATCAATTATGGACATTTGCTTAGTTATGTTAAATAATCAAGAATATTTTATACCTGACAGTAAAAACTTCGAATTTAGTGTCTGTGTAAGTAATTATTTTTAATTAATTTTATTCTAGTTTTTAACTTCACTCATTTAACAAACTTTTCTACAGCCTCTGTTGCCCATGGGCTAAGCACTTGCTTTGCAACTTAGAAATACCTAGTTCGATTCCGTGACCACGAGTTTGGTTGGTAGTAGAGCTTTTTTAATCCATCTGGCTAGCTAGCCACTATTATATGATCAATCTACAGCCATAACAACAGCATATATTCCAGCCAAGAATATCTTATCATCTATGGCCTCATTGTCATTTAATACCACTAGTTGACCAAGTTTCCCTTTAAATCTTTCAGGTACTACTACTCCTAATAAATCTGGTTCAAAACAACGAGAGTAATACACAAAGACTACTGGGTGTGCAAATACCCGTGGACAGTGATCATGATACAGTCAGAAGCATATCCTCAATGGACCTCATCATTGAACTATTTTATAAGAGAGAGGAATTAGCGAGGTAAATACAACATTTGTATCCGCTAAAGAAAAGAGACCTATTTTAAGAGTAACTTATAGCATAAGTTTTGGTTCCTATAATAAACATTAAAATTATAATTATTATGGTTCTACATGTTACTAAAATATTTAATGTATTTTTATTCCGTGAAAAACATGAAACAATGTTCACTTAATGCTTATACGCCTGCCCATAACAATTTGGCGCTAATTAGGATGATGTACACTGCACCATATTGTGCTTGTCTCGTCACGAAATGTTAAGTCACATTTCCCCAGTAATTTAACTAGCTACTGCATCCTTGAAACCAGAGCGGACTAACATCTGCACACAACAATTTGGTAGAAATAGGGTCGCAACAGAAACCTACCAATAGTAAAGAGAACTAGCACCAGTACATAAAATATTAGTATTTCTATATTTTATGATCTTTTTTTACAGGCGGGCTGAAGAAAATACTGATGCACTTTTAGATGGCGAGAAAGAATCAGACGGCGACAAGGATAAGAAAAAACAATCACAGGATGATATTGATGAGACAGTGGCTAAATGTAAGTTGTTTCTAAAGCTAAAAGAAAAGTGATAATTTTTTTAAGAACAATGATTGGACCTCAATGTAACACACCTAGTCCGGCCATAAGATATGTTACAAACGAAATTACATTTTTTTCTTTAATGAAGTAATGTAATATTATTAAAATTTATACCTACATATCTATTAGTCTCAGCGAAAAATAAAAAAATTCTATTCGATATGGCCACATTTGGCTTTTATACAGACCTTTAATCTGTTTGGCCACTAATATATGTATTTACGTAGTTTCCAACGGAAATTTCCACCACCGCCATTGTTTACTCCAAAGATTTTTTAAGAGACTCAATGTCGCCGTGTCTTTTAGAGCAGGTCATGTCCTCTAAAACTGACTATAATCTTGAAGTCTAAAGGTTTGAGGTCTGAGCTAAATGAAGGGCCAGTCTCAGCTCTTATAAAGTTCGGAGCGTTGGCTTCAAGCCAAGCTTGGGTAGTTTGTGTCTGATGACCAGTGTGCCTGGTGCGGAGTCCTGCTGAAAAGTCGACTGTATATTTTTAAGAAGTGTATTGCTAAAAAGTTTCACAACATGATCCAAGACTGTATCTTAATACACTGGCTGAAGATTTCACTCCGTTTTCACAAAAATGTAGTTTTGTGACCCGTTGATAAGACACGCCCCACCAAACTGTCACTGACGCTGGATGATGATGATGACCACGTTGTACCTTTCCGACCACTTGAGCAGCTTCTTTAGAACTGTGAGCGTACACTTTATCATTTTGCTTATTGTAGTGTTCTTCAATTGTGAAAATTTTTTCATCGATAAAAAGGACATTTCTGTGCCTTTCACTTGCGTATCGCGACAGAAGGTTTGTTCGTTTTAATCGATCCGCTCTCTTTAATTTTAAAGATTGATTTAGGACATGTCCTGTATATCGACGATAAACACCGAGCTCCGAGCTTCAGGTCTTGTTTTATTATACGCGACAGAGACCTAGCGAGAATCTTCATTTCTCGCGATAAGATTTTTTGCTACCTAAGTGGTTTCTACGGATTCTGGCTTTGACAGCATTAACAGCTTTTGTAGTTCTAACAGCACGCGGTCGCCCCGATCTTTTCTGGTCTTCTTCTGTATGGCTGATACGAAGCTTTTGAAGTGTCTGGAATATGACCGACCAGATCAGCTCCATACCCACTTTGTGCTAGGTGATCACTGCAACCCTATTTTCTTTAACACCCCATTCCATATTGTAATTTGATAATAAATACTAAAAAATAGGTAAAATGGCGCAAAATTTAAAGTATTTGTTTTTAAAACAATATACGTGTCCCATATTTGAAAATAATTAAAAAGTTGAAGAAAAGAAAAAAAATTATTTAACTGTGCAGACATGTTATATGTAATAATATATTACAGTGCTCGCACGCGCCGGTGCCCACATGGAGCATACAATGGTATGTGCGTACATCGCGCTGCTGCTAGGGCACGCGGCATGCGCAGCGCCTGGCCACGCAGCTACGGTGCGCGCGCGTGTTCCCAGCTACGCGCCACTGCTGCCTACGCTGCGGAAGTATTACACCTTCCTATCCCTCACCGCGAGCGTGAGTGTTATTATCCACGTATTTTATGTATTAAGACATTAAGTACAGTTCACTGTTGCCCATTTTGTGATTTTCATCTGAAGTAAAAAAAGAAAAACAAAAAAATATAACACTAGAAACTTAAGTCGTGGTGCCTCAATGGCTATGAATCTGACATCGCAATCAGATAACGAGGGTTCTAATCCCGGCCGGAGCATGCACCTCTTAGGCAGTTTTTCAATACCTAATGTGCATATTGTTACAATTATCACGTACTTAACGGTGAAGCAAAACATCGTAAGGAAACTCGCACACTGAATTTACATTTGTATGTGTCTGGTGGCCCCAATAAAGTGGCTATAGACCTGCCCCCTGTTACATGGGACCTAATCTGACTACATCTGGCAAAAAATGCGTGATAAAAAAGAAACTTATACGTAAGTAGCATCCTTAAAGGTTTTTGATTATACATTACATTCTCTAATATTTCAGGCTGAGGCTGCAATTGTCGCTCACGTTAAGGCTACTCAAAGGATAATAGAGTTTATGGAAACTAGTGACAAAGACAATGATCAAGACCAGTTACCGCAGCCATCAACTGCGTATAGTGCAAAGACGTACGCAACTAACTATTATCAAACTTCGCCTTCAGATGTGCCTCAAGACATGTCCCTGAGTAATTTAAATTACAGTATGAATTGTAGTTCTTCAAGCTCCGATAGAACATCATCTACAATGGAGGTGGAAGGATATCATTAAATTATAGCAATAAATAGGGACGCAATGTTTCAGAGGGGTTTTTATATACAAAAATGTCGTCAGTGAAGAATTATTTTGTATTTGCATTGTTTTTCAAATCAAATCGTTTTGCAATATACACAATGATAGTTTTAAAAGCAACGCATTTCACTTTTTGTGCAACCATTAACGAACAAATCTCATACCAGGTAGTTTACTTTAGACTATGATGTACTAAGAATAACTAACACCATTCAATGATGTCTACATCAATTACACTCTACTTGATTGTTGTGATATCACTTGTATATATAAATGAAACAAAGCAATTCATGTACATTAAAACCATTGTAGTAATAGTGTAATGCCATAAGGATGATTATTTGGGTAGTGTTTCGCACTTGGTTGATACCTCATCATTTTGTAACAATATCTCTTCCTTAACATTGTAAATATAGTTGAAATAACGTAAGGTTTAGATAGAGATATTGAACGTAGATGGGTGGGCTACGAAAATCTTGATTAAATTGAGATATTCCGAGTTTAAGCCATTGAACTGGCGATTCAAAAGTGCAAAAATAGTCTTTATTAAGTGTATAAAGTGGATATGTATTCTTTTATGTGAATATTGCGTGAACCTTTTGTATTATAGCGCTGCGCGTTGGTTACAAATCTAATATAGTTCTAATGAGGCACAATTCTATTGTATATAAATTATTAGCTAGATGATGATAGATTGATTTCCGTTGGAAGAGTTAGGTAAGTCAAGGTTATATTCCTTTACTAAAATAATTTGATTGCACTTCAAATCGGATTTGCCTTCAAGTTGAATAAAATGATCAAAGTATATGAAGTGTACAAAGGAGTTATTAGGGATCCCTGTTTGAGATGAGTATGTAATGCTTAGATAACAAATAAATAGAACAATCTACGATGTTTGACTTGAACATGTTTACGCCGGCTGGTCCCACTTGCAGCACGCGGATGTGAGCACGAGATGCGGTGTACCACTGGTAGCGCGCATCTGAATGTGACACCAGACGATACTTACCATAAAAATATAGATGGTTCAGTGACTACAATAATAAATTATCACAAAGTTGAAAATAATAATAACCAAAATTTTTCGTATTAACATACGAAACGTTACGTACGTTACGAAAACGTTTATTTATATTGTAATTTTTAACACAATTTTAAACATACTCAGTTCCTTAATTATTTACTTACCTTATTTATATATTTGACATTTGCAAAAAGACAGCAAAAAGCTATAAGTGCAGCTGCCATGTGAGATACAGAGCCGGCGTTAACGTGTTAGTCAATAGTTGATATTACTAAAACAGCGAATGCATAGTATATATATATATATATATATTTATATATAACTTTATCTGTATCTATGTATACATACAACATTAATTTTGTCATGTTTCTTGTTTAAAAAGGACTTGGTTTACTTCGTTTGTTGTAAAAGTAATATATAGTGCATTTTGTGACGAGATAAACCATTATGTACTATGTTAGAAAAATAAATATTTTTATAAACGACTGAGATACGAGTTGATTGATGATTCCGTCTATCGATCATGATATTGAGATGATCAAAATTTGGTTTTGTTGTTCGGCGAAAATTATTCTGAGATTGTAGACAGACATTTTCACCACTTATTTGTTATTTACCTTGTTAGAGGGGTTGTAGAAAATGTCGGTAAATGAGTTTCTGTTTTACGAAAATTTATATTTGTAGACACAGAATAATCGAAACCGAATGTAACTTTTTTTGCGTTATTAGCCGTCTGTGGTTCGACATTTGTTTAAGCATTAAAACCGTCGAAGAGATATTTTTAAGGCAGTTTAACAATTTTCGATTTTACAACACGTATCTAAAATGTTCCAGATTTGTAAAGGTTCCTCTTATAAATAAATTTTGTTTGCCTTACTCGTAAGTTCCGAAAATTTCGTTTAAACGTACGTACAGTAAAGTAACGTAATTAAGAGTTAAACATTAAGTTCGAATTCTACCAGTACCTTTTTTTTCTTAATTTTTGCGGGTTCACAAAGTAATAACAAGTCAATATGTGTTTAAATTATGTTCAAATGTACTTTAATAGCTGTATTATAGATGATTGGTATTAAATCCATGGTTTAGTTATTCGATCGCGATGTACTTCCAAAGAAAACCAATGTTTGTATGCCTTCCAAATAACAGCACATTACAAGACTTAATATATAATATGATAATTAAATAACACTTCATTTACGTTACTTACCGTTAGTGCCTGTTCTCTATAATGATCGGGTGTGTCAGAAATGCCCAATTATTTTAAGAGTATAAACGATAGAACGATATAAAACATAGTGTTTGGTTACTTAATGATTAGGCAAAGTTGTTTTAAGTGATCTTTTTTATATACAATCGGCTAACACATTACATAGCCAATGAGTATATATACACCAACCAAACTACACAACATGTGGCCTCGGAATCGAACCGGAGGCCTTCGTTTAACTAGCCAAGCAATTAAATTAGCCAATGCGTCAAAGAAAAAGTAAAAAAAAAATGTTTCCATTGGATGCAATTAATAGTTTGTTCCATTCGAACTTACGTATAACTTGGCTTAAACGTCACTTTAAGTGAAGTTCGTAGAGGTTATGTGAAAAGAACTAAAACTTTTAAAATGCCTTTCTATAATTAACTACTTATCCTATTCTTATTGCATGACATTCTAGATTATATTTTTATCTCAAGCAAATAATAATCAAAAATAAAAATTTAATGACAAGACTAAGTTTAAACAATTGTCTACTTGACAGTAAATAATTAAAAATATATATTTGTTATTTAACACGTTCCGTGCAACGTGCAACACCGGAGGTACACGCAGTCATATTTATTCAATGCGCTGGAAACGTATAATTCTGTAAACTATATTTCCACCTAAACAATGAAACATAAAAGATGCAGTATAGAATAAAACACAAATTTATTCAATTGTAAATATTTTGTGATGATATAATATCATTGGTCAAAATATCAAATAGACTGAACAGGTCCGACAAAAATAGCTTGGCACGGAACATGTTAACAACGAATCGAAAATTTCTGTTAAAACTATTGTCGAATCAAATTAATTACAAAGTTAAATCTTCAGTTTTGTTCTGAAAACAGATCTCATGAGACGTTTTAATCATTGACTGTCATGAAACAGTGACTGCTAGGTTTAGACTTGTTATTAATATAACAAAAATATCAAATTGAATACAAAGCATTTTCATACGCTGTACGAAATGCGCACGACGACTACTCGTGTATTTATTACTACATTACTCTACTGTAATAACTTCGCAGAACTGGATTGTGATGGTGTCGTGTTAACGGATACACGCGCGACAACCTTATTCGCTTGCTACCCATTTCAAAGCTAAATAAAGTAAAGAGATTAAGATTTCATATTGCTTAATCCAGCATTTCATGCGGACAAGGTAATTAACATTGTTTTTCAATAAGAATACTTTGATTAGTGGCTGTACAACGAAATGTTATCACCAGTAAATGAGTATCCGATTCCCCATCAAATGAAATAGCTGTATACTTCTTGAGAGTGCCATATAAAAAAAAGTTTTTAGATTTAACAGGTCTAAGATACCTTTGTCTTTCCGATAACGTTGAATGAAAGACGGTGAACTCTGGAAGGAAGTATGTTTAAATTATCAATATATTAACATAATTTCTATACCCAAAATTGTTAAACTCGATTTTAAAAATTACTTTATTGGTGCCTAACTTTTGTATTTTTACAACACGTTTTATAGTACTTTTCATCTAATAAGTTGAATAGTTAAATGCTCTCGTAAATTTCACATATCTGCATTGTTGTATTTGTAAGTTTGTCTTTAAACTGACACCGCTTCTAGAAGCAGACGAAAAATAATGTGCTCTCCAATACATATTATTTTTTTCCATATTGACCAATAAAACATTGCACTAATGGATAAAATAATTTCCAAGTGTCGTCAAACATTTTCAGACAGCTTTACTTAATTTTTAAGAATTTAAGAGTTTTTTTTTTTGTACGGTTTGATGAATAATGCAGCAGTTTCGAAATAATTTGTATTTAGTTTTTTTTTTTGACAGGTTTATTCTTTAGGTAGTTCATATTTTTCGCGTTTGTTGTATATTTGTAATAATTCTAAATACCTAAATTATATTTACGTAATTTATTGCCGCTATATATCGAGTAAGCTTAGTTCTAAAATGCATTTCGTTACAAAAATTACACATTTTAACACACTTGTGTTTGAATTTTAATTGTGTTAAGACTTTCACGAGAGTTTGATATCTTGAGAATTATTATTGTAAATGTATCGTGTAATTATGTTATAAAGTATTACATATAATTATTAAAAGAAAGACGATTTAATTAAAGCTGTTTGTTTCCCCTCCTGTTTTAAAATCAATAACCATTGCAATTCCATTTTATACTACTTAATTTATAACAAATAATGATTCCATTTCATTAACAATAATTTAATAGCCAATAAAACAGTATTTTGATGGTATACTAATAATAAACTTTGATTAATAAATACTACTAGCAATAATTATATAGATCTACGAAATTTAAGGTAAAATGTTCATGATTTCATAAAAAATAATTTCATTAAAATTAATCTAAAGCAATCCGATCTACTGCGTCTACGTGAGCCACTGCTGGGGCGCGAATACCTTGCCAATCGCCGCTTTCGGTGAAGCGTTTGTTAACCGCGATCAGTTGTTGGAAGTTAGCCCTTGCGAGCTTATGCTTATTCAGAACCTTTTGCACAAGCTCTTCGTCGTACACAGCTTCGGGATGTTTGAGTTTTAAATGAGCTTTCATCTCTTCAACAGTGACTAGAAAACAGTTCCACGGAGACCAATCCTCGTTGACATGCCAGCGACACAATCTAAGTTCTGTCACATCATCACATTCGCTGATCGCCGAGTGGGAATGCCAAAGTTTTTCCACAATAAAAAATATATCTTTTTCTTGGAGCACAAATGCCAGTGATCCCCAGCATTTGCGCCGTCGCTCGTCGCGCTGCACCGCTCTGAGTATAAATTTGTATGGAGTCATGTCAATCCATAGTCGTTCAGACACATCCTTCCAGGAACAAGACATGCATACGAGGAACCCGCTCATTTTGGCATTCAATGGAAACTCTGTGTATAGTTTAACCTGATGGCACAATTCACAGAAGCACAATCTATCATTCTCCATTTTTTGATAGTCACGGATATCCTTGCATTTCGTTACACCTGAATTTAATTCGGAAGTTTTAATCAATTGCAGTACACTCGCTGCAACACGACGTCTCAAAAACTCGAGCTGGTGGCCGTTGCACCTCCTAATAAGAAGATCGCACTCTCTGTCGAGTAAATTTATAATTTCTTCGGATAAGTCATGTGGGAATTCCTGAAGAGCAAGTTTCATGTCAACAAGAAGCTCTATTCTTTCGTTTACTTCCAAATCTTCACGCAGGAAAGAATTATATAATTCCTTCAATTTTCTTGCTCTTTGTATTTCTATAGTTTCCATTGTAATAAGTTTGCCATCCCTTCCGAACCAAGCTACGGGTTTGGAAATTTCATCCAAAAACAGTTTATCTTTTATTTTACGACTGTCTTCTTTCACTTTAACCCTATATGCTTCAATGCAACGGAGAAGCTCCACCTCTTTATCAAGAAGTAAAGTAAATTCGGCAATTTTAGGACCCTTTGAATGTAGTTTTGAAATTCTTTCGATTTCCGCATGTTTCCATCGATCAACCTGTGAATTATAATAGCATTAGAATAAACTCTTCATGTTTATAATATTTACTATGGGCATGTTTTAATAGTAACCGGTATCATCAACATGTTTAAATGACAGCAAAACAAAGTATACCTTAACCTCAGGTAATATTGGACACCGTTACTCCGCTTTATTACTAGATAGCGCCACAAGTTATAAACTTATCGTTGTAACTAACTTTCTGGCGGCATTTATGGTACAGTTTACTGGTGGTAGGGCTCCGTTTGCCAAAGACCGTATAGTACCCACTACCGAAGCGCCTATTTCTGCCGCCACACAGTAGTGTGCAAACATTATTGTTTTCCGGTTTGAAGAGCGCTGTAACTTACGGGGGTAATGAAGCTCAACATATTATATCTAAGATTACAAGCGCAGTGGTGCAGTGTATATCATCCTAATTAGAGCCACGTCGTTATGGACGGGAATATCTTTGCCTATCAAATGAACTTCCAGCTCGTTTCGTCGCTTAATTGAATCAGAAAAAGTGATAATACAACGAGCTACACTTGCAAAATTGCAAAATGATCTGTTTTTATTTGGACAAGAAAGAGCTCCATCTTTATAATCTCAAGAAAAACATACGAAAATGATTTGGTTTCTAAAAGATACTTAAGCTATAACAAAATATAAGTTTTTAGAAGCGGCAGTATTTATTAAATCTATGTTACCATAGCATACAGCTGATCGAAATCTTCGCGTGTTTTTGGAAATGTCTTGGTGATAAGGTCTTTACGCAGCCGCCTCTCCATAGCCTCTCGTTCTAATCTATCTTCTTCCATCATTCTTCTTATTCTTTCTCTGCAAATATAAATTAATAACTTAAAATAATACGATTAAAACTTATTTTTTTATCGAACTCATTTTTATTATTTTCTCATCGATGACAAATATGTTCAAACTATAGATTTGACTTTACGCTAATTGCTTCTGTGGCACTTGTATTGTAACACGGAACTCCCCGGTTCGATTTGATCATAAGGTCATGTGTTGTTAATCGGTGCTAGCGTTTTATTGAATCTGCTTGGCTAGCTACCAAGTTATATTTTAATTAGGTGTCCATAGCAATATTACTGTATTTCTGATGTTACCACCTACGAACTCATTCTCACTTTACACCATGTTCAGTTGTTGATCAAGTATTAGCCCATTATAGATAAAAAAGATATGTATATATATATATATATAGAGGAGATCCAGGTAGGTACCGCCGCGGTGCCTATTTCTGTCACCAAACAGTACTGTGCAAACATTACTGTGTTCCGGCTTGACAGGCCCTGTAGCTAGTGTAATTACTGGAGAAACGAGCACAATGTGATGCTGTGTATAACTTTCCAATGAGCGCCACATTTTTATGGGCGGGCATATCACTTACCATCGGTTGAACATCCCGTTCATCTTGTCGCTTAGTATAAAAAAAATATGTAAAGCAGATTTGATTAACGTCCATACTTGCATTCTTGTAGCCATCTGTTAACTTTTTGTCTAAACTGATGGTGTCTAAAGGAACGTTGAATGACAGCAGCATAATGATTGTGATTAAGACGAATAATCATTTCCTCGTATGTTTCATAGGGTTGTGGAACAATTATTTTATCAGTCACACTGGGGATGTAGACTTGGTCGTTGGCCATTTGCGTAGCTCGACTGTAGCAAGTGTCCTATAAATAATGTTGTGATTACAATCGAAGGAAATGTTCAGCGATCGAAATGATTGAAAGAAAGTTTGTTTATATTCATTCTTTAGAGCAGACGATGTATATTTGAGCTATTAGAATTATATACTCAAGACATATTATTATTATATTAGGACCATTATTTTAAAACACTTCCGATACAGATTAGAAAAAGATGATAATTTTCGTAATTGAAATGTGGCTTCATGAAATCTTCCGTTCAAGTATATATCTTACATTTCAAAACTAAAAGAAAATCAAAATTGATTCAATGATTAAGATGGTATAGTACACTGACTCACAGAAATTAACACAAACATTCACAAAACTTATAAATCTTTGCATTTTGATCTTGGAGTAAAAATAAATTGCTTTATGAAAGACAGCTGAAAAACTTACCACGATAATTTCTATTTCTTCTGCCGTTTGTGTATCTCGGCAATTTTTTTCCTCAGGTAGTAACTTCTCCGGCTTTTGAGGAGTTTGCGTGTAAGCATGGTGATAAATAATACCTAAAATGAATTATTTCTTAAAACACTTGTTACAGTTTTTGTTGTCTATCAAAAATAAAACGTTATTTTACGAACCTGTGTGAATATTTTTATATCCACCTAGAAATGGTTTATCCATAGGCTCAAAGAATATTTCTACATTTATTTGTTTTAAACTGCTACCAAAGGGCACAGTTACGGCCAAAACATCGTTTGTCGGAACTTCCTTATATAACCTATCCAAATTTAACTTTTTATTATTTTTAGTCACTAGTTCAACTTCAACTATTCCGTATTTGTTATAATCAAGATCCATAAGAGCCATACGGTCTTTCAATACATTTTCTCTGCGTAATAGGACCAGATTATCAGGATCAACTTGAAAAAGCCCGGCCAAGTTCTTTTTTATTTCGTGAACTTTGATAATAGAATGATAGGATCGAGTAAATATACTAATTTGATTACGAATTCGAAACTTTATTGCTATGAAGGGCAATGTTCTCTTCTTTGGTAGGATTGAATGTAAAAGTTCGTGAATGTAGCTTTCTTTGGGTATAGATGACAAAGTGAAATCTTCCGAGTCCTTTGTGTGTACGTCGACTATCAAATTGCCGAGAGCGTCAGTTTTCAAGTCGGATAGTAAGCTAGTTTCTTTGAGTACAGTCCGGTCTATAGTTAACAGTAAATTGTTGTTTGAAACTGATAGAAGCTTGGCTAATTTCCTTTTTACCAATTTTATGGGTGTGTTGGTTGGGAACACTTTAATAAATGTTTCATTGGGATGCATTGGTGATTTGAAGGTGACCAATGTGTGACTGATGGGACACTTATAGTGCTCAAAGTCTCTGGCACACGGTGCAGTGGAATATCGTGATTTAGTGTCGTCTCCTTGAATCGAGCATCCACGAATATTAGGTGGAGCGGTCAATAATTTCTCACGACCTATCTCGCACTGGCAACCAATCGGTTCGCGGACATTTTTCAAACTTGGACTTATAATACTTATTTTTTTACTTGTATCCATTTTCACTGTTTCAATAAAAACAAAACAATCTTAACAACAAACAAAGTTCTCGAAAATCTTCCAAAAATACTTTTAGAATAGAAATAATATAACAGGACAAACTCAATTGATTATTTATTTTCCTTAGCAATGGTTACTAGGTAACTAATTTCGGCACAGAGTAAACAAGGGTAACTTCAGTCGTAAAATCAAAAGGTATCAAAAAAAATTTTTTTTCTTTCTTAATATACATTTATGTTTACGATGGATAATAAAGGTACTCTTTTATATGATGAGCACTTAGATGGTAAGGTCAGCATGGGTATAGGACATTGTCACGACTCTTTTAACTCCCACCAGATGGTATTATATAATTCCCACTTTAACATGTGTGCTCTAACCTACTAATATTTAAAATGTCAAAAACATCATCGTCTTAAAAAACATTGTTATTGTTACTGGTAATTTTATTGATTAATTAGTTTAATTTTTTCTCTCATGCTTTATTTTCTTTTGTGTAATATCACTGGTGGTATGTCCCTGTTGTCAGAGACAGTCTGAGGAGGTAACACTGCTGAAACACACCATGAAATTACTAGAGTAACGAGACCTATGTGGTGCTGTATATGTCATCCAAACTACCGCCACTTTGTTATTGGCGTATCACTTACAATTAGGTGAACATCCAACAAGTCTTGTCGCTTCGTGGAATAAAAAAAAATTCGGTGTTTATACAGAAGGTGAAAGGCCGGTGAAATACATTAAAAGTATTGATGTGTAATTGAATAATAAGTTTTCTTTTGTAAATACTGATAGTCTTAATTCTTTAAAACGAAATGAGTGTGTATTTCTAAAGGCAAAAACATTAAAAAATAAATTTTACACATTCATGACATTACATTTGTAAGTAGTTTTTTTAATAAACCAATTGCTTAATACGTATTCGTTTTGCAGATACATGCAGGTTTTGGAGATTGTGTAAATTTAAATTCCATTTCTTAGACGCTCGCAGACTTTCTTACCTGGTACTTGATAATAAAGGAAAACATACAAGAACGCCGCGAGGCTTACTATGAAAATAGTTAAAAGAGCGGAAAAGGTGCTCTATTAAGAATGAATTAACCGCTTAGCTCTTAAAACTGTAAACTCCTTTGAATTTTTTTAAAAGAATACGAGTAGTGATTCTGGCAACGAGCTCTTAAAGCTATTTGTATGTTCTCTTTGTTAGTTCATATCCCGTGATTAATTCTATTTCAAAGTTCATTATTATTCGCAGGAGTTTTAACTCCATTATTGCGCCAATGGAAATAAAAACTTATTAATATCGCTATATAAGAAATCTTAGTAGGTAATCGATAGTTAATAAAAATTGAGAGAACAATAAAATTACAGGGCAATAAAATAACGAATGTGCGAAGCATAGCCGGCGTGATATTAAATTCTACCGAAAACATAAAAATGATTTTCAATCGTAAAAGTATAATTTACAGACGTAAAAATATGCTGACATTTAAGTTACTCAAACGCGGATATGTACGCTACGTAAGAATGATTTGTCAGTATTGAGGAACCAAGAAAGTACACGAGCTTTGTGTTATGTGAATTTGCATTTAAAAATTTTCCGACACTATATATAGCTTATCATATTTTCGATAGTTTGTTAACCATTGAACAAGTCGAGAACTATTGTAGTTAAGTAAAAAGATTACAATTGTTTTTCATTCTTCACTTAAAGCGGAGCAACCGTGAAAGTTTATTGATAAGAAAATTTTAAATTTGATAAATTTCATCAATTACCATTTTTGAAATTATGCAGTTTTATCTCAAAATTTTAGAAGGTAATAAATATGTATCCTATGAGATGAAATATAAAAATGTATCAATATAAATCCTTTTAGTTGGCGGAGGTAATGCATACCATGTTAAGTGATTTACTCGTTAGCTACCTTACAGATAGTGTTACACAGAGAGGAAGGCTTAACGATGTTTAAAGAAACAGATTGGATGTCAGAGCTCCCGTTTCTTAATTTATGCATTCATTAATTCTATTTGTATTTTCTTTGGTGAAAAACTTCTATATTTCTAGATTTTTGAATGTTAATTTCATTCAAATGCCTAATTAGTATTTGTTAACACTAAATGAAATTGCGAATGACCTCAAACCTTTATAAAACTGTCAGATGTTAGTTGTGCAAAAGCTGTTGGAACCGTGGCACAAATAATTATGGATGGCAAGAAAGGAACAGAGTGCATGGCACAAATTCCTGCTTCACTGAAATAACTGCAAACGTTTCAGGAGACTTCTTTGCTTAAGGTGGGAGCGAGTTTGACTAAATTTAACAACCTCTCTATCAGATACAAAGTATCGCGCAGAGTTTAAATACGAGAATTAGAGCTCGCTATCTATTATTTCTCTATCATAATATTAGATGACTATCTAAATGTGATATGTTTGTTTTTGAATTTTTATCTGTGTATACCAGTTTTATATAGAAGGAAATCTTAAGATGCCATGTTTTTGAAGCTATGAGAAATTCCCACCCACTAAAATCTCGTTTGTGGTCCCCTTCAGTGCATTAGGAGTGACTCCAGGTTGTCCTACGGAATGTACCGTTGTCCCATGGCACTGTAGCTAACTACGTTCCAAGGAAAGTTATAGGCCTCCTTAGCAACCTCGCTGTGCTACGACAAATACAAGGGCACATAAAACCCGCATAATCATGAAGGCCTTCGCGCTTGAGGACCTTGCGAAGCGAAGACCTTTTCAGTCGTCTACTATGACAGACAGGATTTACCTTAGTACTATTGTCACTAGTCCGAAACTACCAGCCTACATCTGTATGTACTCGTACCTAGTAGAATGTTTTATAAGAAATATTAAAAAAGATTCCGAGCAATGTATAAACGCGTTTTAATCAAACGATCACTGACGTTGCGGAAGCGGCGCTATCGCTGACCCTGGGCTTTTATTGCATCTGGACGTAAAGGACATGCGTACTGTAAACACGTGTTTTAATCAAGCCTGTTGCTCAGCTTCCGTTTGCCGCGGTCGGCGCGCTTAGCAAAGAAAAACTTTGCATGCGTTTTATTACGACGGAAGCGGAATAGCCTTAGGGTTTAATTTTGTAGCCGGCTCGCAACGTCCTTTAGCAAATATCAAAAAAAAAACTTTTAAAGTGGTAAATTGCTCTATTCGTTTTTATCTATCATCAAACACTAAAACGTAGTGATATCAATACTAAGGGTATGCTGTGTTTATCGAAATGGATTTAAGCATAAATGACAAATACATATTACTACACAATCCCTATAAATGATGAGAACATGTTTATGCCTAATAGATAGTCTTTCCACTGGGATAATCAGGAACAAATTTTATTGCGCCCTCGGGCGCAGAAGTCGCCTAAGGCGGGCAGTGGTTCATTTGATTAAAGCCCGCTGTACAGGGAAATTATCAAACGAAATGCACCAACAGCCCAACGGGCCGTGAAAGCCTCTACATTAATAGTTTTTGTTCCTCCAACTTGCTAGTTTCGTTGTGAAAGGTAAAGTTTGGCAATGTTTTTCTTTATAAGAAATTAGTATTTAAAGGCTCTTCTTTTCCTATGTTATCGTTTTCAAAGTATCGTGTCTTATATTAAAAACATAGTTTAATACCTTTTTTATAAAAGATTGACCTTAAACATTGTTTTAGTGAATAATACTTAAGAATTTTTATTGTTTCTTTTAATTTTCTAAGCTTATGAGAAAGAGCGTGATAGTATATTCAGAAAAGTAAAAACACGAATGCAATTTATTTCACAGCTTGTACAGATTTCCAATCGCACCTAACGTTAATTTGTTTGTACAAATTTAGCAGTGCCCACAAAACGATTCAATTAAAATTTATCCATCGATTTCAACCAACCAACTGCCTGATAACAATTGTAAAGTTTACTGTAATAAAATAATACTCGAAAATCAATTTATTTGTCCCGATATGACAATGGACACTCACTATATGTATCTATACATTTATTTTGTTCGTCCTGTTATGAAAATAATTCCCATTTATGCCGTTTTTATAATCACTTTTAATGGTTATCATTCATTAAATCGACCGTGTGTTGACGTTAGAAGTATTCGATCCCTGTTCAATATTTAAGTTTTATCAAATATGAAATAATGGAAGCGACATTTATAAATTCTCCTCGTATATATACATCAAATAATATTATCATCATCAAATAATCCTCCAATAACATCAGATGAAAGTCCTGCTGATCGAGACATATATTCAATAAGTAAATTTAAAGTATGGTACAACGACAGTGACTTATCAAGAGATTTTTTTCAAAAAGATTATAAGATCATTTTTTTTAAAAAAAGTGCAAAGTTACTTACGTTTGTAAAAACCCTGTAATCGCTACTTATATATAAAACTTGTTACCAATATTCAACGAAAATTGTGAACATGAGTTGCACAGGAAGTTAACATGCATTTAAACAATTTTACGTCCGTCCAATCATAATACATATGAAAACGTCAACATGATTGTTGATGGGCAAACAAGAAATGATTGTAACAGAGACTAACGCGTTAATACACGTAATGAGATTTGATTAGTGATGGCAGCGACCTTCGGCGACCAGCTCGTTGTTGGACTTTAAAATTAATAGAGTTATTTGAAAATTAATATAAAACAAAAATAATTTTTAAACAAATTTTTTTACTGTATTATTATAAATCTACGATTTTCACTACTTTTTATCCCAAAATAAATACAATTAAGATTAAAGTTGGTAAATGCGGTCAGAATATCGTCGCGGTTACGAATCCGATTTCCTTAATGATTAAAAGACAAGTTTTATTTATTTCTTCAATCTACATTTCTCAATATTATTTGGTGTTTTATATCAAAGATAAGAAAATGCTTGTAGCAAATAGTTAACCAACAACTTCAGATGCTGTTATCCGTTTAAATTATCTCATAAAACCACAGTGCGGTGGGCAGTAAAATATTTTAAAGCACATCGATATAGATTCGTCACTGAAAGCTTTAATCGGTCCATCATTAGCAGGTATTTAGCCTTTCCCCGATTGCGGTATACAGTCAATTTGTCGAATGCATTTCCACCCGCGTCCATCGCTTGCTTCATATGTGACGCATTAATTATTTATAAAATTAATAGCATTGGTAAAAACAAAATGTCTGATCCATCAGGGTGCTTCGTCCGCGAAAATTATTAGATTACGTGGCCGGCGAGTGTGCTGGTGAGTTTCCTGGTTTTGTGATGGTTTATTCAGCGAGCAGACGGCAACGTGCAACGGTGACTATTTCAAATGGAATAGCGCTAAAGACACAGCAATAATTTTGGCGAAATCAAAAAGTCTATAATTTTAAACGCTTTAAAATTTTTAACATATACTAACAAATAACATATTTATAATTTTTATTCTATAAGTTCTGCTAGAGTGTACTTTTTTAAATAAATAGTAATTTCTGCAGAATGTACATTTGCACATACTTTTTGTTTTTAATATTTAGTGTAGTAATTAAAACGATGACCTAAGAATACATAGACTTTTTCAATGGTATCGATTAGTAAAAATCTTTTAATAACGTTACCTGTTCAATGAAAAATAAATATTAAAGCGGGGGCGGGCATTAGTACCAGAGCAGCTAATCCAACTTCATACCAGTGCTAAAAACGGTAAAACAATGGGCTAACTTATAATAGTGTGTCGATGAAATTGGCAGCTAATTTCTTTCCCGCACAGCAACATAGTGCATTGTGACTGCTTTTTTTCTTTCAACTCGAAACATTGTTTCATTTACCTGTGTATTTCATTTTTAATAATAAATAAGAACTTTTAATTTTCAACATTCGTTAATACGAAGTTTGAATAGGATATAAAAAAAATTTATGCTATGTGCTTAGGAACATATAAATTATATTTCGATTAAACCAATGATTAAAGTTATAAGCTCATTTCCAAAATATTTAAAGATTTCATCTAAACGTTATTCGTAAATCGAAATTACTGACTGTACAATGCATCCGAAGAAAGGTTGGCGGAAATTCATAAAGTGGGAGCTTTATTAAAAGTATTCGCAAAGGTAAATGTATTATAATTTCAGTCATATGTCGTAGACGGCGTGAAATGTGCGGTCGCAGTACTTAGCCGGGTCCGTCTGGGACGCAATAAAACCTCTTTCCTTATCAAATATTATGCATATATGAAGAAGTTTGTACCGGATTCAAGAATACTAATCTTAATGAAATATGGTTGACACTCGGAAAACTCGAATAGAAAGATGCGTTCATATTGTATTTTATTATAATGTACGATAACGTGCCTGAAACTTTATATAGTAATTCATATTGCATCAAACGACTAAAAATAATATTGTAAACCTTTATGCTTTTTTTTTCTGAAAAAGTATATTAAATTTAAACCGCATAAAAGCAATAACGCAAATTGACGGAGCTTATAAAGGACTCTTTTGCAGAGGAACAGAGATTTTGTTGTTTGTCGATAAAAAGTAAAACTTCCGTTTGTTTTTTGAATGACGAAGTTATTTCGAATTGTGTTTCTTTTTATGATACAAGTTAAATACATTCTCATGTTAAAATCAATTGTAGAACAGAGATAACTTAATTTTTAATTAATACGAATAAAATTTGATATATGTGTCAATTCTATGTATGATATTTTATGCTAATGGTTTGTCGACAGATACAGTATACAACGATTTTTTATTACGAAATTTTTATTAGTATGTCTCTGTTGCCGGAGTGCGTCTAGGTACCAACGCAGCTTCTATTTCTACCGCTTTACAGTAGTATGCGAATATTACTGTACTCCGATTTAAAGGGCGTTATAACTAGTAAAATTACTAGAGTAACGAAACTTAATATTCTATCTCTGAAAGCAACGAGCGCAGTTTGGTGTAGTGTATATCATCCTAACGAGCGTGACGTTGCTATAATCAGGCGTATTTAGTTTTTTTTTTAAATACTCTAATTAGGTCCAACTGACATCTGTTGATATTTATTTTGCAACAAACTTGCTGACTGTGTATTTGAGAATTTGACTTATATTGGTATGTTAAATTTTTATCTTTTTTT
The DNA here is from genome assembly GCA_029034505.1 of Ornithoptera priamus. NCBI lineage: Eukaryota > Metazoa > Arthropoda > Insecta > Lepidoptera > Papilionidae > Ornithoptera > Ornithoptera priamus. The sequence continues at coordinate 4,754,682 of JARDWD010000331.1, forward strand.
CTCTATCTTTACGCTTGCAGTTAACGATCTCATGATTCTGCTGTTTTATTTGACCGTTGTCCTGTTTACATGAATCCAAAAACATCTTTCGTTAAAGGTCTTCATGGTCGTTGTGCAAGATATTTAACTACAATTACATTAGTGACCTAATGTAATGAGCTGCTACATGCTTTATCTTTTTATTATTCTGCTGTCTATGGTAATTAAACAATTAATTTTCAGACCAGTTATTTTAGGTGTTTAGTTTTATTATTATATTTCTACAAATATAACATTTATTTTTAAATTTTTATTCTTCACTATTTTTATTTTCTGTTTGTATATATAACACCTTCAAAATGTTAAATCTCTTGTAAGTTTGCAATAGTAGTAGTCTTTTACAATGTTTAAATTACTTTGAAGAAAGATGGTTATCAGAACAACATAACAGTTTGTTAACAGAGATGTAGGAGCTGAATAAACATATTAGTATACGTGGATAAATCCTGGTCAAACGGACGGCAGGCGTGCGTGATCGCACGCTGGTCCCAGGGATATCCGTACCCCGCTGTCCATTGCATAACCATAACCATCTACCCACGTATTTGGCACAAGGACCCCAACGTATTTGTATTTTACTTACTGACCTACCAATGGTACAAAACTTATATATAGGGCTTTTTTATATTCTATTGTGTGTCGAGACGGGCGAGACGTTCACATGATGTTGAGTGCTACGCCTACCCATAACAACGTGGCACTGGTTAGAATGTTTCACACTGCACCACATTGTGCTCATCGCCTTGAGACATAAGATGTACACATACTAGAAATAAAAATGAGCTTAAGACGCCTTATTTCCGCCTGCACAAAATTAATGGAACCATTACAGGGCTCGGTGTGCGCATCTGATCATAAGATCTCTCAAACTGTCTTATATTTTTCACTAAATAATTTAAAAATCAAATTAAAAATGTTTAATCAGCAAAGCATACTGTACCGTTGATAAACTGATATAATCTGTAGATATAAAACGCGTTGATGCTCAAGGAGTATGTTACTCAGAAGGTAAGAAGATATTTTATATATATATATTATTAACATGCATATGTATGTTAATATATGTATATATAGTGCGCCGATTTCTTTATGACATCGGTGATGGATTTGAAATTTTTGTGACATGATGTTGACATGGTAGATTTGAATGAATATCCCTATGATGATTTAAAAAAATTGTCTGCGACTTTGACTTTATACCAATTATATTAACATTTATTAATATGATTTACTGATTTTTGTCTAAAGCACTGCATTTCCGATATAAGTAATCATCATCAGTCGATAGACGTCCTCTGCTGGATATAAGTAAAGTTAAAAAACAACTTGTTAATTTTTTTTTATAATAATTATTGTTTCATCGGCAGTATGAATCTCTTTATGATCGGCCGTTTGGGAGTCGTTTTTCGCGTTAGGATTGCATCTGGAGCGAATGGTCTCTCCACCTGTTCTTTATAGTAGTACCGGTTGGCCATTGAGATATGTTAGTAATATTTTCTTTATTTAACTGTATGTTATTGTAATAAATAAAGTAATAAAATGTTACTATGTAGAAATGTTTATAAGGATTTGACATGTTTTATCAATCTGACAAATTACTCAGAGTATGTACGCTATAAATTTGACCAAAACGATAATCTTACGAACGCTTAAATCTACAAATCGTGGTAACAGCCGATGCACATAAAAATGCACGTGTTTACGGACCCTGCCAGCCAATATCCAGCGGACTGATTGCTTCTTTACTGTTACACGATAAAAATTTTATTAGTTGGTCGTAAAATGTACCGACGACTCGCGAGACCCAGTAGCCAATATATTTTAAACTGCCCTGAGACTTTAAAAGTGTAGACGTTAAAGAGCTTAGTTTGCGTTACGTTTAATATCGTATACACGATGATTGTCAGAACAATTTACAATATCTTAAATGTTTTCTATTTATGAAATGAAAAACAAAACTTAACGACTGATTGATTTTGTTGGACAATGAACATAATCATGATTATTTCAGCCTCGATGTCTTTTCCTAAACATTGTCTTCCCCAATTTGAAGTTGCTTTACTCTTCACGGGGTTAACGACTAGCTTTTTGATAAATATCCCAAATTAGTCTGCTGCCCTTTTCTTGGATTAGTTCTCTCTCGATTGCCTTTTACGACACGCAGATGATAATCATAACTTTCTCTAACATGTGACATGAAACAGTATTCGTAACATTCAATCAATCAATTCAATTCAAACATCAATGCACAAAACTGACGGTCAAATAATTTTTTCGTTTAAAACAATATATTCTCTCTCTCTCTCTCTCTTTCTCTTGTAATATGGATAAATAATATAATAAAAATTACATACACGTGTGTATTATTATATATTTCGTATACCATAAAGCTATTTTAATTTTGTCATAAAATTCATATTTATGTATTACCCTGCATAGTTGACCTTATTTTCTAACAAACTACGAGTATATGTCTTAAAATTTTCTTTTTTCATTAATACCTATTATAATTACATTTACTAACAAATTTTACTTTGATTTCTTTACAAATATTCTCATAAGGTATTTAGTTTTAGAGTTGAAGTAAAAGTAGAATTAGTTTCTAACTTGATAATAACAAAGTTTATAATCGTGCTGCTACTTTGTACAAGCATCATAAGTAGTTTAATCCGCGTCTGTTTCATTAATAGCAATAATAATGTACTGCAAGTGGTTGCAACATCAAAGGTAATCTGTAATGTATTTAACTTTTTCCGATTATCATACATTAAAAACAAAATCTACGTTGAAATGGAAAAGGATATTGAAATTGTCTAAGTTATATCTTTTAGCTCGGTTCTTTGTTATCATTAAGTATAATAGTAGATTATTTTGTTTTTATTACTTATTAACGTTGTATGTTTGGTGTTCAGAATAACATAAGCACTATTAGTTTACTTTCTAAAACATTGCAGGACATAGTAAATTAACGTATGTAATAGGTCTTTACATACGAAATCAGCGTTTTGTCGTACTGACCACTTTGATCTGAAATATCTCCTCTATGGTTGAGAATTCCAAATTCAAATTTATAAATTCATTTAGTTGGTACATTTGACTTTTGGAAACAGCCATTCATTTGTTTTTGGTTCATTATTTTTTTCTTTGGTGTCGCTTATTATTGCACAATGGAAAACATGAAATATCGGTATATTTACGAGTACGAGTTATACCGTGGCGCCAGTGCTGCAAGAAAAGCTCGAAGAATTAATGATGTGTACGGCGCTGGTGTCGCAAAAGAAAGCACGCTATGTCTTTGGTTTCAACGTTTTCGGTCTGGAAATTTTGAGCTTCAGAACCAACCCCGTGACGGCCGGAGACAAAAGTGGAGATTGAAGAATTAAAGGCTATTGTGGAAGACGATCCATCACAAAGCACTTCAGAAATAGCTGCAGGCTTCGGAGTAAGTGAGAAAACTGTATTAATCCACTTAAAACAAATTGAGACAGTAAAAAAACTTGAACGATGGGTACTTCATGAATTGAGTGAATCGAACTTGCAAACACGCGCCGACTGCTATGTTATTTTGCTCAACCGACACAATAATAATGGGATTTTAAATCGGATCATTACTTGTGATGAAAAGTCGAGACTACGATAATCGGAAGCGTTCATCACAATGGCTGAACGCAGGAGACACAGACAATACCTGCCCTAAACGAAAATTGACTCAGAAAAAGTTACTTATGAGTATTTGGTAAATTAGCGCCGATGTCGTTCACTACAGCTTTCTAAAATTTGGCCAAACGATTACGGCAGATATCTATGGTGAGTAACTGCAAATCATAAAGGAAGAACTAGCTGCTAAACAACCGAGATTAGCCAATCGCTCAAGGTCACTGCTGCTTCACAACAACGCAAGACCACCACCACACACTGCACAACAAACAACCACTAAGCTAGATGAGTTACAATTGGAATGGCTGCGATATCCACCGTACTCCCCATTTTTTCCGAAATTTGGACAACTTCTTATGGGGAAAAAAATTCAACTACGATGCGGCTCTCCAAAGCGCCTTCAAAAAGTTTATTGATTCTCACCCCCAGGGTTTTTTTAGTAAAGGGATCAATGAACTACCTATGAGATGGCAAAAGTGCATAGATAACAACTGTGCATACTTTGATTAATTAAATATATTTAACAAAATAAAAATTGACTTTATATTCCTCCCGTACAAAACGCCAATTTCATATGTAAGTACCTGATATTTAACACCTACTCCATAAATGTTTGATAATGAATAAAGAGCGTTAATCGTTAACCGTTTTTCATTGAAATATTTGTTATGTGACTTAACCACTAACCTAACTTTTTTAGAGTAATAACCAAGTGCATCGAGTCTAAACAGTTTATAAAAGAAACCCATCGAACAGTTGATTTACTTTTCGTGTATAGATCGGCCTTGCTTCGAATGCACGCTGCAGCCAAAAAAGATGCAAACTTTTCGTAATACTTTATGAATATGAATCCTAAAGCTCACACAAAAAATTGTGCGCTCGGTTGCGCAAACCGTCGAACTGTTCAAATCGTTTAGTAAACACTGGACATGCTGTACAAGAGGTACAGCAATTTTAATCGATTGGAAACGGAACAAAGTGAAAATGTACACCTCAATTATTCCAACGGCCGCGAATGTACAATAACTATTCGTGGACATGGCCGGAGAGATAAGTACAATGTTTTGTCTAAATACTGCACGATTTGGTTTAAAGCGCAACATATAATTATAACATATTATTCTAACCGTTAGTTTTCTTTATTGCTAATAACTTTAACCTTGTAAGATAATAATCCGAATAATGTTTTTGACTATATTCCATACCATGGGAAAAGAAATTTCAATTTATCGCGACTCTCACCTTAATTTTATAGATTTACGATAGTTGCGGTTATATAGTAAGAACGGCGTCGCACAACCGGACACCCTCCATCCCTTAGCGATGCGTGAGAAAGAGAATGACAAGAACGCGAGAGAGAAACGGAAGGAAGTAAGATTATTCTGGGTGAAAGCACACGCGGGGACGGCAGGGAACGTAAGGGCGTATCAGATGGCCAAGGACGCGGCTTTGAAAAGTAAAGGGAGACCGGAATATAAGAACTGCCCTGTTTCGTTCGTTAAGCATTAACTTCGATTGAGTACGATTGACGAATAGAACAGACGCTACGTGGAAGGCACGACGACTTCAACAAGGCATAATCTTTTTCCCGGACGTCGCCTTGGCCTACCGCGTCCTTCGTCGAGTGGAGTTCACGGTGCTGATCTAGATGTTCACGGGGCACTGGGGATTCTCCGAGTACCTGCACAGGTTTAAACTCAAAAAGAGTCCCTCGTGCATCTGTGACTCGGCGGTGCACCAGACCGTGGTGCACGTGATTGCCTGCTGCCCCGTGTTTGGTAAAAAGCGCTGTATGTGTGAGACCGAGTTAGGAAAGGAAATAAGCGCTGGTAGTATCGCTTCTCTGATGAGTGAAGACAACAGTCGACACACGTTTCTAGAGTTTAGTAAAAATATAACAACAAAAGAAATAAACAGAATAATGGTACAGTAGCAAAATTGTAGAAGTTTGAGAAATAGAATATAGAGACAGATAAACAATAGGATATACATAATGTAGAAAAAGAATCTGTGATAGAGAATAAGAAGAAATGTAAATAGGAAATAAGAAATGTAAACCAAAGGAAAATAATGTAAAATAGTGTAAATTAAAGATAAGCAAACTGTACTAGAAATAAGCATAAGATTATAACCTGGAAATAGAAATAAAAATGGTATGAATTGTCCTTATTTATGAGAGAGGCATGAAAGTGGGATGAAAATAGGATGGAGAGTGAAAAAAGAGAAATGAAGTGTGTAAGAGGAAAGGTAAAAAACAAGGAGGAATGAAAGAGGGGAGTGAAGGATAGGGTAAGAAATCTGATGATTAAATAAAGAAGAAATAAATAAATGAAAATACAGGGCCCCAGCCTAACATTACTGAAGGGAACGCGTAAAAAAAAATAAAAAAAGAATTTCACGTAAAGTGTTAAGAAAGTATACAAATTAAAAACAAAAGAATTTAACTATTCACAATTTATAATTCAATTATAGATGAAGATCCAAAGAGCGGTTGCAAACAATATTTTATGCAATTTTAGAAAATATATTCAGATAACTGGACTTGAATGAATTTAGCTGTCACGCGGAATCTCACCTGTTATTTGCAGTACAAAAATGCGAACTAGAACAATAATAGTAGGCAAAAAATGCTTGAGAATCACACCTTTTTTTGTTTTACGTTGGGGAAATATCTTCGTTTACCTGACCTCGCGGGAGCAAAGACAGGTTATGTCGGATTTGTATCGACTAAAACCCCCACAATTTTCCATCTTCATCGCTTTATGGCAAGGCCACGGGAATGCTTTCGGGCACATCCGCGAGCCCGCCAGCACCGGCTGCACCGAGCAGCCACTCCTCGGGGGGCAATCCACCTTTTCCACCTCTGTAATGGTGTGCCGGAACGCCCTTCTCTCAGCCTCTTGTAGTCTTCTTGTAGTGACAAATCCCCCGTATCCATCACCCAGAAGCCATGGGAGTCAAGGGAGAAAAATTCTCATGATTCTTTGCCGCGGATCTAGTCTAGGCTTCCACGTTATAACCATTATACGGCCGCAGAGAGTAGGCAGAGCGGCAAATGGCAATACCGATACTCCTCTCCCTCTGCTACTCCATATCGGCTGCAAAGGGCAATGCCAGCCTGCCCTCGCAAGCTATCGGCACTCATTCGGAGTGAGCATACAGAACTCACTCGGAGCGGCTACCCCGAGCCGGCCCTACCCCTTGGGCCTACCGGGTAGGTGCCTCTTAGGTTCTCCGTGTGTGACCAAGCCACGGCTACTGAACGGCCACGACAAGACACCTATTGGAGGAGAGAGGGAGAATGGTACCTAGAAATGAAAAGTAAAGGAGCATGATAATTTTAAAATTGACCTCTCGAAGAATTGAATAGAGCTATGGATAGACACATGCAAATGTTTTATAACATGTAAAATTGAAACTTTTTTTTATAGCCAATGTAAACGATGGATTTTATTAAAACAAATGTGTGTTAATCAAATAATACGAGAACTTAAGAACCGCGGCAGTCTTAAACAATATAAGTATGGAAAGTAAGTAATTAAACTGCAGCATTGTTAATATCAAAGTCCATTATTGAGTGAGCCTCATAGAAGAACTCAATAAAACATAAAGCTTTGGTTTGTGTCGCTGCGGACCGAGTCGTCTCCAATAAAATACAAATAGAGTCGATTGAAATGCAGGACGAACCGGGCTGTTTACTTGATGCCGATGCCGTCCAAGGCAGCGCTAACCAAGATTGCTTTTTTCAGTTTCCCTTTACTTGTAAACAGTTTTATAGAAAATAAAAAAAATTATTGAATGGTCTGAAATATTAAATATCTACAAATATCAATGATAGTTTAATACAGTATTTACGATTTGTTTACATATCTATATAATGAAATAAAATTTAAGTGATGCTTTTATTACATCAAAATATCCGCATTTTACCAGATATATGTAACGGTTTTTTGTGTATCTTTATAAACATACTGTGCTGGCCAACCTGCGTGTTGCTACGGCAATTACTCCCAATATTGGCGAGATGCCTAGGTTCAACGGTAGATATCAATAGGCAATAATAAAGTCAGAAACATTATCATGATATTTATTTAAAAAAAAACAATATTCAACTTTTGATAGTACTGAGGCGATAGTTAAGCCTCTTTTTATAAATACAATTTATTATACATACAAATATTAAACTTTCAGAAATCCCTGAATCCTGTACTCTTTAATTTTTCAATGTGATTCTCTATGTTGTAATTTGTTGCTATCCTAATTTTATTTTCAACACAAATACGATAAGTTAGAGGGTGTAATTATTAATGTTATCATTTAAGTTATCTATCTCATTAGTCCAGTAATAAGATTCAGCGCCTTTCAGATTACAACACTGTAAATAACGTTATATAAACATAGACAATATTTATGCACGACTTTAAAATAAGAAAAGCTGACTGACAACTTATTAACCTTTATATTAAATAACAGAACAGTTTCAGAAAATAATACTGTAGAAATAACTACAGGATGGAATTTTCAAATAATTAGTTTTATTAAATAATGAGTATTTGATTGAGTAGCCTCGTGATATTAGTTTTTCCAGCATTCAACTAATATGACAAGTTCTGAACCGAAAAATTTATTGTAATAAATTTTCAGTTGTAAAAAATCACTACAAAACTGTGGCTGTAAAATGAACTTCAGGTTTTGTTATGCTCCATCTACTACACTGATTTCGTTTCTAATTAACGGTTTAATTAACACGTGTGATAAGAGTTAATAAGAATCTCGTAACATCGCAGCAATAACTAAGTGCCAATCAGTTTCTTACCTATCGAGTAGCGATAATCATGGGACTAATACTATGTAAGATTTATTCTACCCTGCTTTTTATAATTTCTTTGATGATATGATTATTTTCTAAAACTAAATGTTATCGCGTATGTATAACCATTTATTGACCGAAATTTCAAGTGCCTTACAGTCTAGACTGTAATTAATAATTAAACGGTGGAAGTTTTTGATAATCATGACACCACGACAAGTTTCTTCAGTACTGTCACATCAATTAGTACAATGAAGAACTTAAAATTTTAACGATAAATAGTTAAAAATACGCGACAAAATCTATATTTTTTATTCAATTTATTATATTCTCGTATTAGAAATAATTATACAATTGCCCTATTTTTTAGATTTTTTGGTTATATTTTTCCTAACATGCTTTAATTCCCGAACTGAAGGAATTGAGGAAAAAAATTCACCATTAATCGATAAAGAGGTCGTACAAACAGACGGAACGGAACTCTTAAAAAACGTAGATGTTGAAAAAGGTAATGGTACCCCGAAACTTCTAAATGATTCTAATATTTTATATTTCAAATTGGCACCAAATAAACTATATAATAATTCACATATAAATGGTACTACAGCAAAACTTTTAAATATTACGTTGCCTGCTAATTTAGACAATGAAAATAAAAATAAAGGAGGCCTTAGCTTGGTCAATCAAGAAAAGTTTCAAATCAGAGAAGACCGTTTAATAGAAACAATTAAAAATAACCTAGAACAATTACTGAGCTCTCAGATTCAAAGACTGAAGACACCTATGTCTTCTAATATGTTAGAACCCATGGATAATGGTGAACAGTTACTTACAGAGAACCAATCGAAGAGTTTACACAAGGATGATATACAACAGGACCAAATAAATATTAAAATAACACACACTACTCCTACCTATGATGATTTGAATCATAAATTGAAGGATATTTTAAAAAAAGGTAGTAATGATATAAATTTTAAATACTCTGACAACGTTAATTCATCTGATGTAGCACTGTTATTAAATGAAGAAATTGAAACTAAAGCAAAGGCCAACAAGCAAAGGCCGAACGACTTTATACCTTCTGGCCGACGTTTTACTTCAAATGGAGCGCAATTGGCTAGAAACCTAGATTCCGATAATGTAATAAGAACTCCTTCAATATTAGGACAACCAAAAACTGTTTACAAAAATAATATTTATCCTTTACATTTTTATGACGGTTGCAAAAAGTTACCCGTGTTAGAACCTGTTCCCTTAAATACTATAATTAGAGATAATGTTAGCTTAAAACCTTTGAAACAAAGACATGGACAAAAAAATATTGTTAAGAAAATTACTCCTAGCTTATACTTCAGGCCTTTTTTTAATGGCGTGTATATATAGCAATATTTTTAACAATTTTTGGTTGATTATATGTGCCCACTTGTAATTTGTATATCAAGGTCATTGGTAAATTCTATGTCTCGTAGTTTTTGTTCAGTCTCGTAGATTTTAAGCAATTTTAAACAATATGTATAAAAACACTGCATTTTTCTTTTCCCATCCCATCCCATTTTTGTTTTTTTTATTCCACGTAGCAGCTAAACGAGCAAGCCATTCACCTGATGGCAAGTGATACGCGTGACCATAACAATGCGGCGCTAGTTAGGATGATATACACTGCACCACATTACGCTCATCGCCTTGAGACTTAAGATGTTATGTCTCGTTACCTCAGTAATTACACTAGCTACAGCATCCTTAGACTGTTTCCGGCAACTGAGAACTACCACCATTAATTGAATGATAATTACCGCTGCTAATTTGATGGAAGTAATTACATTTATATACTTTTTATCTAAATATTTTATTATGAGAGCTTCGAGATAACTTATTTATGTAAATGAATTATTTTTATTTGATTAACTAAAGGCAATAAATAATACATAAATGAGTACAAGTATTTATTAATCTTTTAAATTAAAAAAAGTATTGAAGATAACAACGTAAAGCTAAAAATATACGGTGAGATAAAATTTTAAAGTTGACCGTGGATTTTATTTCCGAATATAATTAACCAGTTAAGTAACATCTAGCAGCAGCTAGTTAGCAAGTTTGAAATCCGAAACACAAAGAAGCTATCCGCAACGCCATGTCTAACTAGTGAGCATAGAGCAAATACGATCAAACCGAAGTCCAAACTAAGCTCAAAGATCTAGTTAGCCGTCGGTGTGGCTCATCTTCATTGACATGTTTACTCTTCACAGCTCATCGATAAATAGGTGGTTATATCGACGTTGTTAGGAATTTCAAGATTTGTTTCTGTTGTTACCATCAAATCAACAATAATGTGAGTTGGTTTTCATCAGGAAAACAATGGAAAAATCTTTAAATACGTCCCAGTTTCATTGTCATTGTACCAATCATGTAATGATTATCCAGAATAACCAGTATAGATGACTAAAGGTCTGCTTATTTGGAAAGTTCAAAGTCATACATTTTTATTCTTCCATTTGCCGTCGGATCATTACATGGTCACTGTTATTTTGATTTTCAACTCATGAAAATACAAGGGATGAAAATGGAAATCGGATTTTGTTTTGTTCATTATTAGGTCGTTTGTACTTTTTGAACAAAATAAACATTTTACTTTTGATATGTCTCTGTTTGCCGGAGATCGTCTTGGTAGATAGCACCGCAGCGCCTATTTCTGCTCTTAAACAGTAGTGTGCAAACATTACTGTGTTCCAGTTACAAAGGCGTTGTAGGTAGCGAAATTACTAGAGTAACGAGACTACGTCTGTCTTAAGGCGACTAGCACAATGTGGTGCTGTGTATTCTAACTAGCACCACGATGTTATAGGCAGGGGTATTCCTTATAATCATGTGAAAGTCTCGCTGGTCTTGTCGCTTCATAGAAAAAAAATATATATCAAGGAAACAGGAATAACATGTACTTATAAATGCTTATGTTCACATGTACGCATAATCATTATTAATGTAATGTAAAGATTAATATTGTATACGTTATTGCAAATATTTAACGGAAAACTTATTCATTTGAAATACTAAATTAAACTCATAATTTGACATTTGGAATGATTATTGATTATTGACAACAAAATTTTGCTGATGGAGTTCTTATCGGCTAATTTTCACATCTTAATATTGAATATCTTCTCAAAATTAAACCGAAATCATTAAATGATATGAATGATGAAATAACTGTTTATTATTATTAATAATAAATAATCATGAAATATTTAAAATACTAATGAATCGTAAATTATTGTAGAATTTATAGATTTTTTTTATATAATATTTGTTGTAAAACCGTTATCAGCCACTAATACATATCGATAACACAGAATTTGTCCAGCAGTGGACGTATAACGGATGATGATAAACTTTAAACTTTAACTAGTCCAGACTATTAGTTGTCAGGTTGATATTAATATTTAGTCTGCTAAATATTAAAATTGATATGAATGGGTCGGTTCGGTCTTAGTATGGAGTCGTAATATCTTCATTTCAGAAATATTTACTTCGTTTCATTACACTTATTAACAAATCATCAGTAGCCGATAGACGTCCACAGCTGGACGTCCTCTAAAGATTCCTAAGTCGATCGGGATTTGGGCTATTTCCCACCACGATGGCCTAATGTAGGAAGGTGGAAACCAGAGCTCCGTTTGTTGAATAACAATGTGCCCCACGAGCAAGTGAGGTTGGCTTGTATCCCGTGAGTCATTATACGGGAACCTTTACACCCTTATTAATAAATCCTGTAGTTTATTCGAAAGACTCATAAAAGTAAGCGCTTGTTGTATTTATATCATATATGGTAAAAAAGTTATAAGTAAAGTAAGTTATTTGTGTTAAAAAAGAAATTAAAATGAATCAATTAAAAAAATTAAGCTCAACACAAAATATACACACGATTATGAAAAGGAAACACAAACAATAAAGTGCATCTGCATAATTAAATGTTACGAACATTGCGCGACATCTCGTATCACTGGCATCAGGTAACGGAAATTTCCTAGTTTCCGCATTTCTCGCTTTTGAAAAATTTTCAACGCAAAGTGCACAATAGGCGCATTATAACAAGACAACTTCACACTCGCGCGGGAGTAATCCTTAAGCGTTCATTTTCACGGCACACGCTAATCTCTGTGTGAGCTTTCAATACCGTTTCGCATATAGAAAAGTTTCGCTGAAAATGTTTGAAACTTCTCATCGGGCATACGTCGGGTGAAGTTGCCGTGTTAATACATTTTCCTCTTTGTATCAGAACTTGATGTTTATTAAATATCTCATGCAAAACTAACACCTTTTCCTATATCAAAAATTTATTCATAAAATAATTTTATTACGTATATATATATATATTTATTAAAACACACACACATTAATAACACTTAGGGGAAAAAATTAAATATATTTTGTTTTTATCATTCTTCTATTCATGACTGTTAAGAGAACAAAAATCTTCAGTTTAAATAGGCTGTGTGAATGGAAGAAGCATTATTAATAAAGACATGAGTAATTATTTCAATAGAGTATGTTTAGAATTCTCTTAAGGAAAGATGTTAGCAATTTTTCATCTAAACGTGGTAAATTAATAGCAGTAAACATTTTAAAACCAACTCAAAACAAAATAAATAGATCTTTCGTAGTTTTAAGAAACTTATTCAAATCCAATTTATTTTCCATTTCCTCACTTCATGAAAACTTAAATATGTTCGCCAGGTAAACCACTCTGAAAGCAATCCTTTGATCGCGTTTATCTCTTTATGCAAATTTCTATCACATATTTTGATACCTCATAGTCTTTTTGTATAATAGTTATTTTGTTTTATACATTATTATTTCATTCCTCTTGCCATCGTTGCATATTAGTTAAAAGGCGGCATTATTTAATAATTATTTTAATAACCGTCGTAGTATTTTATATACCAGTAATTATAGTATAAAACTGTACATGAAGATATTAATATTATTATAAGGTAAAATATGAATAAAACAAGTTCCGATTTATCACCTAATTTTATAAATAATATTTAAAGCAACTGTTTTTTAGTTTTTCTATTATTATTAACAAATTTTAATTATGTAATTTTAACGGAAAAGATTTTAGATTTTTAAATTTGGAGAAGGCTCATGACTAACAGTGTATGTACGAGTATATCTGCTGATGATGATGATAATAAATAAATAGGAAAATGTCTGATCCTAGGAATGTTAGTTATACGTCGTTTTTCTTCAAAAAAAATTAAACTTCATTAAAATCTGTTTAATAGAACATTTTGAGTAAATAAACAAAAGAACGGTTAACACACAGGTTAAAGGGGCTTTTATTTTTTAACGAGAGCACATGCGCCGTACACCGGAGCTTACGATACGCTTGTTTTACACCACTTTGAAACGAGCCACTTACGGACAGACTACGTGGCTGTAAGGAAAGAATTCGTTCGGGTTTATGTTTGTGGTTTTTAAACTGTTTCCGCGAAATATTCTGAAGTTTTAATGTTCCCACCTCCCGACAGTACGGGTACGTCGATGTCTATAAACAGAAAGCAGTGCCGTAATTCTTGAATTAACTAACACAACTATAATAACTCTTGATATTATTATGCACAACTAAATACAACAAAATGCATTTTCTTTTGATTTATAATAGGGTATGTATCAAAATTATATGTACAAGAAAATCAAAAATCACTTTTTCTGCAGACAAACACCGGCTAGTCTATTATTACCTTCAGTCATAAAGGCAAAATCTGCGAAATTGAAGAGTAGTGGTACGTGTCTGTAAAATACGAGTATATTCTTTCTTTGGCTTCCAGCTCGTAAATTAGATCTTTATTTTACTATGCTACACTGATAATAGTAATCTAATAAAAGCAGTGTATAAAACAGAATAACATAATTTTTTTCGGTTCTATAGTTTTGATCGTTGTGTAATTTTTATAATAAATTTTAATAAATAATAAAAAATTAAATTTAATATCGTATATAAGAAGATTAGGGTCTGTTATTAAATGAGGGCTTTTCCTGACGTTATATGTATGTGATAGCTTAAACTATGTCTAAACAGAGACTTTCCTTACCCAAATACAAAAACTCCTAGGCAACCGCGTTTATTTACATTAAGTTTTACGCCACGTAAGCTTTTGTCGATGACATATTTTTTCGATTATTTTAATTGTCAATCCTTTTTTAAAATTAACTAATACAACGAGAAAATACAACTAAAGAAATATATTATTAGATCCATTATAGTGGATAGAAGTCTTATATTAAAATTTATTAAAAAAAAATATTTGATCTATATGAATGTTAAAGGCACTATGTTATACATGGTTTAGAAAAACCTATTTGCATATTATGATTCCTTAGTCTTAATCTGTGAAAGTTTACACATATATAGATTAAATACATTTGTTAAGCATTTTATATCTGTATTATGTAACTTTACTAAATAAAGCTATAAGTTTAAGTTATTAAGTTTTAAAGTTGTTATACAACTCCAACAGATCCGAAGGAGCCTTTAGTTAAAGCAATTTCATCCTAGTAAATTTGACGAGCTCTTTAATTAACTATGTTCTATGCAATTCGCAATATTCACATATGTATATCTTATAACGCGATAGTTCTTACATCTTTATAACCCTTCTCCCTTTTTTAGGATGCTTTGTGTTTTAGGTATTATCCTTCATTTACACTTTATTCTAGAGTTTATTAAAAGCATGTAGATGCTAAATGTTTTTAGAGGAAATAAATTAAAGATCTATTTATTTATGGAATAATAACATTTGGCTCATAATTTCTTACAGTAAATATAATGATAGCTTCTTTTCGACATCACGAGTAATTGAATTAAATTTAAAAGTTCCATATGATATATTAAAGGTGTAGTAAGAGTACATTAAAAATAGGTGACACTTTATCTCTCTAAACGCTCTAGTCAGTCACAACCTCCTCCTTCTATTTAATTTAGACATACAAGCTTTTCACGTTTGAGACGCGGTTTCCAAAAGTTGCACTAAGTGCTGTCCCTTTCACTACCACCTGTGAGCAGTTAGAGCTTTAATACTTTTAACAAGAGCAAATAAAAAGTATGCGTGAGTGCTACAAACACTTGTTTTACATTTTACACCCAGTTTATTAAAATACCATTTTAGGATTTAGTCTAGTAGGTAAAAATAGTGAATTTCCTTAAAATTTAATAATTATTATATTTTAGTAATAAAGAAGATTCTTTTAGATTGAGGTAGCGGTGAAATGGAGAGAAATACAGTTCTTTGCAGCACGACAGTATTATAAGTTTCCTTTTACTCATCCCTACTAATATTAGTTAATACTATCTTTCACTTAGTATGGGGGTATATCTTCGAAAAGATAATCTCCTGGGGGTACAATGGGTTGGTTATATGGACATTGTTATTCACCATAACTCCCACGGTGGTCGTCTTCAGAGATTCGTCGTTTAGTGTTATCAAAACAAATACACACTATAATTAACTGTTAAAACTTTAATTGAAATCGCAAGCAGTTTATCCAAACAAACGGTTTTAAGAGCTTTACGAGCGGTATTTGTAGAATACGTTACGTTTCGGGTAAATTCATGAATACAAACATCGCACTTAGCCGGCTTGATTTTCTGTCTTCTCGCATTTATACGAGTGTTTACATGAATTTTTAGTTTTGAGTGTTAACTTAAATTAGGAAAGGAAATATCAACGGAGCCGATTTAAATCTTTCCTAATGATATGTGATATCATAAAATAATTACTGTTATATTAATATAAGAATGTCATTAATACTTTTTGCCGATGATAGAATGAATTCTCTAATTTACTACATTTTTCATAATAAAAAAATATATTTCATATCCGAATTATACACACGTATTACATCAAAAATTATGTCAATTTCCTACCACAACTGTAAACACATAAGTTTTTGCGTTGAACAATTACGGAGACATGTTGATGAGCAGTTCGCTCGCAAATGCTATTTAGACGTCTCATGTAGTCACAAGCTGTCAAAAGGGCAGTGCGAACGATGTTATCGCCGCCACAAACACGTCAATGCCAAGTGTTGCTAACATTACATTTACTATCTTCAATAAAAACATAATCAAGTGTAATGTTAAAAAGTAAATGAATGAAATCAGTATATTATCTTAATCTTAATTTTCTTCGTTATTAACGTAATACGGTTTTTTTTTATACAATTTGTAGTTTATATAAAAGAATTTTGTATAATTGTGTTCATATTCGCAATTTTTTTGCTTCTGTTTAAAAAAAAAAGTTTTAACTTTGTATTGAATTTAAATCCCACCGAAAATCCTTTTACACTTTTTATTAAATTTAATATGTTATGACTTGGTTTTATTATTATTAATAATAAAGCGAAAACAACAGTCCAATCGTATTTGTTTCTTACTAAGTAATACATAATAAAACCCAATCGAATTGTTAAGAATGCAAGCAACTGAGCAGATTACACGTAGCGATTTAATCCAGATAAATATCATTTCATTGTCCACAACAACGGATCGCTACGTCTTACCTGCTCCGAGTGGAATTAGAAATGCAAATTTTGTAAATTTTGTTTGAATTTATTCTAATCGAATTGTATACAATACGTATACTTACTATTGGGTCTTTTTAAGGTTGATTTGATTAAATAAAGTAGATTTAAGGAGTACATAATAACGGCTCACCGACGACTCTTACGTTTAAGTCCTAGTAATCATTAATTAAATAAAAAACTTACGTTTGAGTTGCATAAAAATATTTACCTTTTTTGTGTTATTCTCTGAACATATTATTATTTTAGGTTTAGTCATGTTTAGCGGTAATCAAAGAAATTTTTCGAACTAGTAAGCGGTAAGCGTTGATTATTCATGATGAACAGTGAAGTATAGTTAATCTTGTTTAGCGGAACGAATTTTTGAACCGTAAGTTATTAATTCGATATAAGCACAAACAGAAAAGTATGATATGAAGTAGTATTTAACTGGCGGTAGGTCTGTTGCCGGAGACCATCTAGTTAAGTACCACCGTAGCTACCACCAAACAATAGTATGCAAACATTACTGTGTCCCGGATTGAAGAGAGTCATAAAACAGAAATTAGTGAGGTAACGAGTCTTAACATCTTGTGTCTTAAGGCGACGAGCGCAATGTGGTGCAACGTTTGCACGTTATTCGCAAGCGTATTACTTATCATAAGGTGAATGTTTCGCTTCTCTCGACGCTTAGCTGAATAAAAAAAATCATTTTTTGTCAGAAAAGATGATTGAATGAAAATAAATACGTTACGTAGACGCTGACGGTATGTCAAAGGACGGTTGGTTGCCACGCGCTAGTTGTTTGCCAGTAGCATGTTCATGCTAGATTGGCGAGTGCACTTTTGTGTACTGCATATTTTTTTTAAGAAATGGATGTTTTTCAAAATTCTTTGCTTTCTTCTAAATCGATTGATCGATTTAAAAAACCAGAATGTAAAAAGCACAAACTAAATGTAATTCTTATAATTTCGTTTTGCAAGAAGACGGTTATTAACAATTTTTTTATTTTGCTTTCAGGTATTAACTATGAAAAAAGACTTGAATGGAAACTGATGTAATATCTCTAGGTGTATGAAGCGTTGTAGACTCATCGTGGCTACGGCTACGAGGCGAGCATCGACTACGGCGCCTACGAAGAGTTCGTAGGCGCCGTAGTGATACGAGAAGGTATCTTACTGTATATCAAATTGGACTATTTGTTTAATTAATAATTACATATAGAACGGTAATGGCTTTGTTATTAAAATAAAGATTATTATTAATAAAAACGTCCACTTGCTAAGGATTGGAAGACGATCGTAAAGTCAAAAAGGCGTTTCTTGGTACCCCGGTTGGGTACCGACCTGTCGGCAGGCCCAGATACCGCTGGAAGGATGCCATGCACGACCTACACGAGCTTCAAGCACTGGACTGGCAAGAGGTAGTGCAGGGCAGACAACACTTTCTTGTTCACTTTAAGTCGCTGCGCCAAAAGAGTAACTCCGTAAGTATTAATAAAAGCGTAATATTTTACAAAAAGGATACTAACGTATTTTTAATAAAATTTCTAACGTCTCTTATACTAATAATAGTACTATATAAAAGTTGTATACTTTTATTGCAAATGCAAAACTTTCACTTGATTTTTTATTTGTCTTAGTAAAGGTAAAGATAGATTTGATTATATAGGTATATTACTCTAAACTAAATAGCAACATAAACCTATTAAAACGAGGTATTTTTGATACACTTCAAGCTCTCCTATGACAGACCAATTAAAAACAAAGTACAGACAAGTACGGACACATATATTTTGGTAACAAACGTTGGCTTTAAGCTTAAGTCCGTGTGTGTTTAAAAATCAACGAATATGAAAGAAGAAATGAATAAAAGGGCTCTCACTTATTTTCTACTTTTCCTTTCTTAATAACTTAATTAAGTTATAAACTGTTAATTCCGACGACTTAGTAAATCGTGTACGCGAAAGCAGCGCTCGTAGTCGACAAAATCACAAAGGGTAAAATATAAATGCAAGATATTAAGCTCCTTATTTAATAGACGACGGAAACTTTCGTTGCTGCCAAATTGTGAAAATTAAAAACAACTTATTTCATCATATGTTTTGGTAATATCATCTTACAAATTCACATTTAATATGTGTTTTGCAATATTAAATTTTAAAGACATGGTCCTGTATTAAAAGGAGACGTTCTCAATTTTAAACCGTCGCTTGATATGAGGGTAAGCTTAGTATTTATTATCCATTTGGTTATTTATTGCGTTCGTTACGCAACTATTGTCCATGTATTTGCATGGGTAATTGAAAAACAGGTCACGTCACTATGTTGTGTTGTTTCGATGTGAAATCGAAATTTTACATTTTATTTAACTAAAGTTCGCTAACGGAGAAAGTAGTTTAAAAACTGAGATTTCAAATTGTTTAGTGATGAATATTGTAAAAAAAGAAACAGACGTAAAGCTACACCAAGACATAATTATGTATTATTTGATATGAAGAAATTAAAACCTAACCTAAAAAAATACGTTTAATTATTAACAACACGTTTATTAAGCATATTAAAGTTTCCGAAAACTTTTTTATTTACGAAGCGACGAGACGAGCGACAGTACACCTGTAAGTGACACACCCGCCCATAACAACGTGACGCTGGTTAAGACGATATGGGTACACAGCACCACATTGTGTTCGACGCCTTGAGAGATAAGACTTAAAGTCTAGTTACAACGCACTTCAAACCTGAACACAGTAATATTTGCACAGTACTGTTTGCACAGTACTGTTTGGCGGGTGCAATAGGGGTGGCGATGGTACCTACCTGTCAACTGAGACCATCAGTAAAATGTATTAAAATAAAAAAAAATACAATTAATTATATACATTGTTAGTTAAGAAAAATAACTGATCCATCGTATTCTTGTTATCAAAATGGTAACCATATTAATGATTTATTACTAAATGTAAAACTTGGATGTACTAATTACAGTAACAATGTTTACATGTCAAGTGAAGTAGATTCATTTCGGTACGCGGACTCTAGGATTATGTTTGCTTATGTGGTAAGTTTTGAGGACTGAATTTTTTTGTATGTTACCCTAAAATAAAATTAATATTACGCCGCTACTATACAAAGTTGGATAAATAGTATTATAGGATAATTAATACTGTTAAAACTATAATGTCGATGTGTTTTGTCTTAACTGTAACACGGAAAATCTCGGTCTATTCCTTGGTCAAATGTGGTATAGTGTGAACTATGGGAACATTTTTATAAAGTTACCTTTCTGGCTAACACTCTTAAATCCTATAAGTTAATATATAGGTGTTGAGGATTTTGAAAAATTACGGTTTATTTTTATTGAAATCATTATGATTTGTTAACATCACGAAAAATTGATCTCCATCACCAATCCATCATAGATGGAAAATATATTAAAGTTCTCTGCAAAATAAAAAAAAATAATAGTTGCATTTAAGTAAAATATAGATGACTGTTCTACATTTTGTTGAATTGTATATACTTATAGAGACTCGTAACAATCCTATAAATAAGGTTTATAATTTTAGACTGATTCGCATAATCAAAAATATACACATATGTTAAACTTATACATACATATGTACTTCACAGTTTAATATCGCAGTTCAATTGTTGTATATATGTGTATATAAATCGCTTGAACGAGAGTTATATTAATTAATAGTTAGGCTTTAATTATACAGGTACGTATTTTCCAGTCACCATGTCCGTCGTGTGTTGATACGAAGACAACGCTTTTAATAATTGAACGTTTTATTGCGATCGCACAACTTAGATTCAAATATCGCGGTTATCGCTGACATTAATGTAAATTAAAATTTAAAGCTACAAAATATTGTCAAACTATGTCAGTAACTCAGTAACTTTCAAGGAGAAGTATATGTTTTAGTTCTTTTAAAAGAACCTGCTTAGAGTGAACATGTAACAAGTAAGGACTGGCCAAAGTACTTGGGTTTTTAGTTTACGACTAAATTTAGACATTGTAAACGACTTAGATAATAGTTATTTCAATCCTAATTTAAGCTATGCTTACCGAACCTTTTAGGTCAAAAAATTTATACAACAACAAAGAAAACACAAGTTCGTTGAAATGGCGTTAAACAAAAACAAAATGCTTGATTAAAGTTTTTTTTACATTTTTCATTGTAAAAAAAACTTTAATCAAGCATATTATTCATGAAAGTTTTCATTTATAATTAGTGCTGAAACTGCTTAGCTTTCGTTTATTGCTTTTCTACCATAACTAGAAAACAGGTCAACTACTGCCACCTAACCGATTGAAGAAAAGGATAGACGAAACATACCATTTAATTACTGCATTTGTAGCGTATCAATTAACGTAAACATTAATCGTGTTTCCTCACTATTAAATTTTCTGCTTTACTCGACTAAGTACGTGTTTTAACTTTATCTTTTTCTTCTTAAAGTGCCTCTCCATTACTGGAGGTTGGCCTTTAGATTTGCGAATCTCTGTCTTATTACGAAATATCTTATACGAAACGTCTTAAGTTTTATTAAATTAAAACACAAAACTAACATATTTACTTATTTTATATGCAATATATAACTCTATATTTTAATTTGAATAGTCTCTTGGAAATAAAATATAACAAATAATAATTACACCTGAACTTGAAGCTCTGAGGAGACCGTTTAAATAAACGTAAGTATCGTTTAAATTTTCCCAGTTAATTATCAGTCAAATAATATTTTTTCGACAAAAATTACAATTACGTTTACCAAAAATTAATAAATGTAAAACCACCCTTCCGTAGTTCATTTCCCCGAATCATCGTAATTATCATTTGAGCGTATTCATATGCTCAGACTAACGAAAATCGGTTTTGCAGATACAATGCTATATCTACACATTAGACGAATTTCTGTATCTTCTCTAACTTATCTGACATGCGCAACCTATGATTCCACGGGTTCATATAGGGATAAATGTATTTTATCCTCGAATAAGTTAAATAGCTATGAGTAATTAATTATACTTAAAAATGGGAACAGCAAAATGTATGTATGATAATTGTAAGTTTTAAAGTGTCTTTAAAGAATCGATCGCAGATTGATTTATTAATCAAATCAGTCATTAAAAAAACTTTTAAAAACTACTGAATGATATTATTTCTTTTGTTTGTAGTATTTTTCATTTATACTATTAACAGGTGGGCATTGTATGCATAAGCGAGTAAAGTGTTTACGGCCACTACTGCAATATTTACGGCCTTATACATACATTTTATAACTGCAGTCAAAGTTGTTGTAAGTTTTATATGCCCATAGAGCAATCTCGTTTCTGCAACGTGGCACTCAACTAACTTTCTCTTTACATGGGGGAGAGTCAAAGAGAAATTAATAACCAAGTTAAGTATTTTTTCAGTTATTAGGTTTAATAAAACAAAATTATTACACCATTAAATTGTTTGATACAATAACAAATCTATAATAATTTAAATCACTTGTTAACGAAAATGTTTATCTTGTAAAAAAAAAATACTGTACAATTTATCAATTTATTATCACTTCTAATATTGGCGACGATAATCTTCATCTTTATTATTAATAGAATAATATATAACTAAACGTTTCAGCAACTAAGCGAAAAAAACTGTATATGTTAAATGTTTAAACGGAATAATTTAGAAACGTTTTAAAATTGAAATTCAATCTGCGTTACTAACAAAAAATGCATAGCTGAAAGCTTAACGGTGATACATATATTGAATTTACTATATTTTCAGTCAAGGCTGGGTCATTATAATCTAAACCTTAATAAAATTATCTCTTGAATGATATTGTATTATGTAATAATTATATTTTTTGTTAAATGTGTGTAGCACAATTTTTTTTTTGAAGAACCGGTAATACAATTAAACATTTTTAACTGTTTCATGTTTTGTATGCAAGGGAAGTTAATTGCTTTTGGTTTAAACATCAAGACACAAAAAGCTCTTAAAGCTCTTATCAAAACAAATTCAGTCGGGCATAAAACGAAATGGTAAAGAATAAATTGGCCTATCCACCCGCATGTAGTGGAAATATTAAAAATGAACGATTTTAGTATATGAATGCGAGGAGACCTTTATGGACTATTACGCAGATGTTTGCTCGTGGCTTTCTGCTAAATTCTGGCAAATGTTTTATTTATGTCATACTTATATATATATATATGAACGGTTACTGGTGGTAGATCTGTATATACCATCACAGCACCTATTCCTGCCATCAAGCTGTAGTGTAAAACATTACTATTCCGGATTGAAAGAAGTTAATAAGACTTACATCCTAAGTATCAAGGCGACAACTGTAATGTAATGCCGTTTATCATCCTGGTTAACGCCATAATTTTATGAGTAGGTGTATCACGTACCATCAAATGAACTTCCGTCTCATTCCATCGCTTCATTGAATAAAATAAAATTGCGAACAATTTATACACTGCCATTGACGTGAGTAACAAAAACCATCGCAGCTCCTATTTCTGCAGCAAAACAGTTGTGTACCAGTATAAGGATTCTGTGTTGCTGTTCGAAGGACGTTGTTGTTAGTGAAATTACTCAGGTAACAAGTTTTAATATCTCGTGTCTTAAGGCGATAAGCATAAGTAACACGTTGTTATAGGCGAACGTATCACCTACCATCAGGTGAACGCACGTCACTTCGCTTCGACTAATAAAATAATAAAGTTTTCCTTTTGGTAAACGATGATTGCAATTCACTGACACCCGTAATATCGATCCTCGGTAATAAAAGTAACAGGTGAGCTATTTCCCCGTATTAAGACATGTAATATTAAATACTTGTGTTATTGTTTTTAATAAATCCTTACATATAAAATTGGCGTTTTGTACGGAAGAAATATAAAGTTAATTATTATTTTGTAAAGATATTTAATTAATCAAAGTATGCAGTTGTTATCTATGCACTTTTGCCATCTCATAGGTAGTTCATTGATCCCTTTACTAAAAAATAACCATGGGGGCGAGAATTAATAAACTCTTTGAAGGCGGTTTGGACTTTCACAACGGAGTTGAATATTGTTCCCTTGTAAGAAGTTGTCCGAATTCCGGAAAAAATGTTAATCTGTTGGGGGAAAATCCGGGGAGTATGGTGGATGTCGCAGACATTCCAATTGTAGCTCATCTAACTTAGTGGTTGTTTGTTGTGCAGTGTGTGGTCATGCGTTGTCGTGAAACAGCAGTAGTCTAGAGCGATTGAGCAATCTCGGTTGTTTAGCAGCTAGTTCTTTCTTCATGGTTTGCAGTTGCTGACTATAGATAATCGTTATCGTTTGGCCAGATTTTAGAAAGCTGTAGTGAACGACACCGGGGCTAGTCCACCAAATACTCACAAGTAACTTTTTCTGAGTCAATTTTCGTTTAGGGCACGATTTAGCTGGGTCTCCAGGGTTCAGCCATTGGGACGAGCGCTTCGGAATATCGTACAGTATCCACTTTTCATCACAGTAATGATTCGATTTAAAATCCCTTCATTATTGTGTCGATTGAGCAAAGTAACACAACAGCAGCAGTCGGCGCGTATTTGCAAGTTCGATTCACTCAATTCGTGAGGTACCCATCGTTCAAGTTTTTTTACTTTCCCGATTTGCTTCAAGTGGATTAATACAGTTTTGTCACCTATCCCAAAGCCTGCGCTATCTTTGAAGTGCTTTGTGATGGATCCGCTTCCACAATAGCTTTTAATCCTTCATTTTCCACTTTGGTCTGCGGCCGTTAAGGGAGTTGGTTCTGAAGGTCAAAATTTCCAGACCGAAAACGTTGAAACAAAAGACGTACCGTGCTTTCTTTTGCGACACCAGCGCCGTACACATAATTAATCCTTCGAGCTGTTTCTGCAGCACTGGTGCCACGGTAGAACTCGTACTTGTAAACATACCGATATTTCTTGTTTTCCATTGTGCGGTAATAAGCGACGCCTATGAAAAAAATAATGTGGAAAAAACAGATGAATAACTGTTTTCAAAACTCAAATGTACCAGCTAAATGAATTTATAAATTTGAATTTGGAATTCTTAACCAACGAGGAGATATTTCAGATCAAATTGGTCAGTAAGACAAAACGGTAATTTCATATGTAAGGACCTAATATTTTCAAGAAATTAGTACTAAGTATATGTTATTAAAGCATTGTTTTTTTACAAAAACTCAATGCAAATGCTTAGACTTCCTGAATAAGTTATGACGTTATTAAAGAACTATAATAAATTATGAAGTATGAAAATGTCAGTAATTATATAAAATATTAATAAAAAAAATTTTTCAATTCTCTCTTGTTAGAACTTAAGTGTTTAAGAACTTTGTATAGTTTTTTTTTAATAATAAAACACGTTCCTATACTAATAAATATAAAACTAGTTAAAATGTTTGCATAAACGTAGTATCTATGACACAGTCATAGATTATCTATGGACGTTTTATTTAAACATGATAAACATTCTAGACTTCACATATGAACGATAATACTGATCGATTAGATATGTTGATTTATTTTGAATTTTATTAAGATTTAACTTTTTAATATAATAATTTTAAATTTCTCGCACCATATTCGTCGAGATTTGTATTTAGTTACTAATTGATGGGATCTTTGAATAATCCTTTGTTTTAACAATAATTTCTCCCTACTAGTATATTCATAATATTTTAATTTGGATGGCAATTAAGAGGGTTAAACGTTATACTGATTGCAGCAAAACGACTACATCGCCGATTAAAGGATTCCGCGTTGAATGACAACAGTCTGTAGTTTGGACCCAAAGGAATTGCGAAACTAGGCCACTGTGCCTCGCGAAAGCTTTTTAATGATTATTTTTAACCGAGGTGATCTATTCAAATATATTTTTAAAACGCAAAAAACAAATTGTTTTAAGTTTGCACTATTTTAGCTATGATACGACTGATGTGTTATAATAAAAAAAAGATTAAAATAATTTACAATATATGTCACAAAATAGAAATTTTAGGGATTTTAATTTCACTCCACTAAAAATCGTGAAAATTGTATTAAAATATTATACAAAGCTTATACTCTTATAAGACATGATTATAGGATTATGGGATTTGAGCCATTTCCTACCACGCTGGCCCAATAGCGGGTTGGTGGGTGCTAGAGCCTTGTTTGCTGATTAGCAGGGTGGACCACGAGCAGGTGAGGTTGGCTTGGGTCACGTCAGCTGTTGTGCGGGATCCATTATAGCTATATAATTTTTAAAATAATATAAAATTATTTTATAGTAACACAAGTACCTTTGTTATCATCCGGATAAAGCCCTCTGCTAGGCATAAACCTCCCTCGGGGATCCTCATTGAGAACGAATTGGGCCTTAGTCTTACCACGTTGGGCCAGTAGGTTGGTGGGTAAATAACACGAGACGACTACATCAAATATAAATGTCTTTTTTATCAACTCTTAATAATTAATAGCACTTTTCGATGTATACAACGACGGTCGCTGTTGACGGAAACTGTCTAGGTAGATCCCACCGCAGACCCTATTTCTACTGCCAAATAAGTGTACAACCACCGTTACTGTGATCCTGTTTGAGCGCCGTTGTAGCTAGTGAAATTATTGGGGTAACGAGATCAATTTGACAAATACAATTTAGTGTTCTCTATAACATCTTAACTACCGCCAGGTTATTATGTTCAGAGGCATCACTTTCGGTCAGATGAACAGCTCATACGTCCCGTCACTAGAACAAATAAAAAAAGTAAGTATAACCGTTTGTTATGTTTGTCGTATGTTATAAGCTGCCTACAAATATTCCTTTTCTACTGTGTCTGACCACACACGAACACAAAATAACATAACGCGTAACTTTTAATCGACTTACGTATTTGTGCGACAGTCAGTCCTAGTTGGCAGCGGCAAAACGCATCCAGAGAATTCAACTCAAATTAACTTTTCTGAACCCCGCTTCTATCGTTGATACGTTTGCTACTCTTGTTGTTTTTTATTCAAAAAGTCTGAAACAATGCACGAAATACCTGAGAACAAATGTTAAACAGCAAAACTAATATGCAGTAAAGTACAAATATAGTATATCTCTCTACTACTATGTTTATATTATTTAATTACAAATATATATCATTCAATGAAATTTCATTTCAGTGAGCAACTTTCAATTTACTATATACATAATTCATTGTCGTAAACTAGATGTTGGGAAAGCAATATTTACTTCAAATAGATACATCAAAGATCTGCATATTGTACAAAGTAATTACAACGTCATATCCAACGGCGCGTCACTCACCTGTCTATTGAGTTACCTTTGTGCAACTTGCTTCATCAATATTACGTCTGTTAATAACAACACGGAATATTCCTTACGATCTACGTCAAGATTATGAACATTAGATAAACGCCCAAAGCTGGGTTACATCTCAGGAATTCCACATGGATCGATCATTCTCTACCTGCATCCGAAATATGACAACCATTACCTGATCGCCGCCATTCGGACGAATATGCAATGTTTTGTCATCGTCCGACTTTATAAAAAATATTAGGACTGATGTCACCATTACTCTTGAAAAGAAAATAGTGTTTTTCTTTTTATACATATTTATTTCTAAGCCCATAAAACATTTTATTTACGACTGATCAAAAATTATTCGATGTGTAAAGGATGTTTTAGTAGATTTTTTCTCTTAGTAGTACTTCAGTAAAAGTGACGAGTATGATGATTTATAACAACGATTTAACCTTAAACTTTGTTTTTTATGATCTTTTATGATAGAATTTTAGTTTAAATTTAAAATTTTAAAAGGACTCTTAAGTAAAACCGATGTAATAAATTCGATATATAATATTAAAGTGTTTAGTGCTAATACGGACAACGATTCAATTAAGTTAGAATTAATTATTGGTTTTATGATAGTTGGATACGATGCTGTAAACCGTCAGGAATATTATGAATGGAGCGCATTCTCGTCAGAGTCACTTGAGATCGTAAAGTTAGTTTGACGGGAGACGTGTCGCGCATATCCATATGATGGTTAATGAACATTTTATAACAATATAATCGCGTGTCGGGGAAATAAAAGTTTAACTCTTAACAAAGGTCTTAATACATTGATTAAAATTTGTCAGGGATAGGCAAAAGAGTGAAAAAATTGATGACACTTATTAAATCTATCTATATTTATAGATAGCGAAAATGGTTTTCCCCTGTTCACAAATTATGTGGAAACTAGTGGACCCATCAACATAGGCACATGACTTTTGGACGCGAAATGAGTTTAGATGGGTATGGGTTATTTGTTAATTGAATTTCATAGATCCATTATCGTTATAAAAAGAAAATATACGTATTATTTATGCGGTTGCAATAATAATGGTTGTTATAAATTGCATTGTCAACTCATATGATAAGTCTTTAAATAAAATAATACAAAATTAACAAGCTAAATACAAAAGGAATTTCTAAAATATTATTTCAAAAATAAAATGATGATGATGGGGAGGAGATAGAGGAGGGCGAGGAAGAATAGAAGAAGAAAGTAAATGAATTGTTTTCAAGTTTTCTCTAACAGATCCAAACGGTAAATATTTAGATTTAGATTAGATTTTTGAGAAACATACCAAAAAGTATTGGTATGTTTCTCAAAAATCAAAATAAATAACTAAAACATCCTTTTTGAAATATATGTAAATGTGGATATTATATGGCAAATAAAGATTACTCGTAATCCGCATCTCTCTTTTAATTATTTACACTAGTTAAGAAGCTTCTAACTCTTTTTGTATTTAAATTTGTAACCATGGACGGAAAATACTAAAAGTTGTTTTTATAAATAAAGATTAACGAGAAGATACTTTACTAAATAATTAACAAAATATATATAAATCGCAGTATAATTTTTACTTTAACATATTTGTTTTTCATACATAACATCTCATAGTTTAAATAGTAATAATATAATATTAATTTATAAAAGGCAAGACCAAAAAAACATAGTGAAAAATAGTGAATGAAAAAAGTAAGACAATATCTTATAGATCTTTGGGGGAGGCCTATGTCCAGCAGTGCACGTCTATCGGCTGATGATGATGAAGACATAACAAAAATTACTAGCAGAATTTTATGACAGATTCAATAGAATTTTTGCCGACATAATCATCGTCACATTGGTGGTAGCTCTGACGTCCGATACCGTCTAGGTAGGTATCACCTCAGCGCCTATTTCTGCCGCCAAACAGTACTGTGCAAAATTTACTGTATTCCGGTTTGAGAGACGCTGTAGCTAGTGAAATTACAAGGGTAACGCATCTTATGTCTCAGATGACGAACACAATATGGTGCAGTATATATCATCCTAATTACCACCACGTTGTTATGGTCGAGCGTATCACCTACCATCAGGTGAAGGTCCCGCTTGTTTAGTCGTTTAATTGGATAGAAAAAAATCAGCCGATAGACGTCTGATTTTTTTGCTGCTCGACATAGCCCCAAAGATTTCCACACCGATCGGTCCTGTGCTGCCCGTATCGAGCGACATTTTAACCGTACAATTAAATATTTCAGATTACATTCGGTAGTAATAGAAAGGTATTTTATTTGTTTTCCAAAATGCTTTGAACTTGATAAGAGTACGTTTTATGCAGTGTATAGAATTTATTTTAAAAATAAGGTTAATAAAACAAGCTATCACCTTGTAATCGACTTCGGCAACGGGGTCGTTTCTCGCGACACTCGAACGTTGTAATTGTTATGAACAACTTCATTTATTCAAGGAATTATCTAGCATACATTCACCGCGCGACTACTTTACTTCATGATAACATCTAACTGTTTATTTTCATTCACAAACAATAAATGCTGATCATGTTGTTTATAGGCCTCCTCAAACGATGAAATTCTTCGATTCATTTCAACCGGCATCATAATTTTTCAAATGTGTTAACATAAGTCATTATGTTTAATATACTGCTAGCAGGTCTCTGTTGCCGTTAACCGTCTAGCTAGGTACTACCGCAGTTTAGAGCATTGCTCGGCATGGGATGCCGAGCACCATGACCTCGTCGCTGATGAAAGGTCGTGGGTTGCCGAAGTGGCCTTCTCTAAGGAGTTAATTCTGCAGAAAGAGGGTGCTGAGAGGCAGAGAAATAAATGCCCATCTCTTAATCCGCAAGCAGAGACCGGGGCATCGAAGAAGGATGTTTTACGCCTTCCGACCCCCATAACAAAGGCCATGGTGACGGAGTCGAGGGTAATCTGTCATTAAATATGAAAAACCTCGAGATGGTGCGTGCGGGTACTTCCGCCCAACACTTTTATAGGGAGTGCAGAACAGTAGCTCCACCCCGAGATATGGTCTTAACAAGGTCTTTCGCTGTCGGAACCACGGTAGCATGCGAAAGCGTTCCAGTGATTTCGGCCAAATGCGATGAGTGAGAATCGTGGGGTTTTAGCCAGTAAGAGTCCGGCATAATTCTTCTGCTGCCCCGACAGCAGAAGGGTATCCCAATGCAACGAAAAAAAGATACCATTGCGGCGCCTATTTCTGCCGCCAAAAAGTAGTGTGCAATTATTGCTACGTTCCGGTTTGAAAGACGTTGTAGCTATTGTAATTACTGAGGTAACGAGGCTCAACATCATGTCTGAAGGTGACGTGCGCAATGTGGTACAGTGACCATCCTAACTAGCGCCACGTTGCTATGGGCGGGCGCATCACTTACCATCATGTGAACGTCCCGCTCGTTACGTCGCTTCTTTGGATAAAAAATATAAAATATCATTTCATAAACAACGTTTTACTCTTATTTATGTATTGAGGGTGTTCGTCAGAAGTATTTTATTATAAAATTCTTACAAAAATGATAAGTGTACTACTCTATTTTCTAATCAACTGATATTTGCATAAATTTAACTCGCATCAAACTATTAAGCTTAAAATAAACGACATTATGCATATTATTTACGTAGTTACGTATAACATTTATTTGAACAATATATGTTCAAAAGTGTACTGTAAACAAACTTCAATTTAGATCTAGACTAGGCATGATATTGCAACGACGAAAAACAGTTTATGCATCAACGGTCTAATACCAATTACATGTTAAAAGAACTTTGAACAGGAACGCTGTTTTGATTCCACGACTCAATGTGGCTGCACGCTGTCGATACTTCTCGAGGCAATCGCTAATTGGAAAATCAAAACCCTATTCCACCAACCGACATTCAAGCTTAAGAGTTCGTTTTTAGGGATTTATGTCATAATGTTACTTTCACCCAAAGAAAGTGTCTAAAAAATTCAATTAAAGTGGTAATTAAATAATTTTAACTATCACAGTAATGCTACTTTTTCGTGACATTAAATCAAATGGCCCACTTTCTATGCGAGACGGTTTTGCCCAGTCGTTGGGAATATATTTCAACAAGTGATGTATTTATTAATTAAAGTTTCGAGAACTTGTTGCTTGTGATTGTCGATTGAAATTCAACCTATGTTCATAATATTTATAACGTGTGTGTAAATGTACCTAACAAACGTTTTACAATTTTTGAAATTCAAAAAACCCAAGGAAATTTTTATGTATATTGTACATTTTCAAGAGATTTGTTAAATCTATTTGTAATATTAAGTCTAAATTTATCTTAAGAAAAATAAAATAGTTTTTGATAACAAGCGAATGTCTGCGTCGAGCTCAAGCGATGTAATTACCGTGAATGGCCCTCACTCAATCACTTGATAGGCAAAATGATAACATTCGACGCGGCTGTACGAATATGTGAATATCTTTACAAAATATTCTGAAAAGAATTCTTTTTATTCAATTAAACGACGAGACGAGAAAAACTAAACCAACTGATGGTAAATGATACGCCTGCCCATAACAATGTGGCGCTGGTTAGAATGATATATACTGCACTTGATTGCACTTCTGGCCTAATATGCACTAGCTACAATGCCATTCAAACTGTAACACAGTAATATTTGCATAGTACTGTTATAATTAATATTTGCATAGTCGATGGTACCTACTTAGACGGTCTCCGGCAAGAGAGACCACCCTAGTAAATAATTGTTTATATATTTCTTTGGTATTTCGTCTGTTTTGAACTCCATTGCATTTTATAGAAAACCCACGCATTGTAAAATATTAAAAAATACCCTTACGATAGTTCACTTCGAAATTCAAAGCAGCAAAGAATTCACATTCCATTTTTAAAATAAAATGTAGCGTGAATAAAAAAGTTTCTATGTTCCAGAGGTATGGAACACACAAGTGATAACCATGTGTATAATTGGACTCCGCACAGTACTCCAGACAATCCAGTAAGCAGTACCATAGAACAAACCGATTTTTCCACCGAGCCTCACATTGTCCGAATTGGATCCAGACATATACAGACCTGATGATCGGCCTAACGTCTCGGACGACGGGAGTAAAGGAGAGGTTAGCGCTCCGAAACGGTGCCCTTCGCTCATCAGTGTTCAAGTGGAAACATCAAACACACCGTCTAAACTAACAATGATCAGAGGCGCCAGGAGACCTGCATGGGTAAATGATGATCTTGTCAAATCGTATAATAAGGCCGAGGACACATCTTAAGCAGAAACGCCAGAACAAATAAGCACACCAGGCGCATGGCGAAGTACATGCAGACGTCCTTAAATTAATTACAAACAATTTTATTAGTGATACCTAGGCGAGGGGTCTTATGTATGGGGTATATCGATATGCATTATAATTGTATCAGTGGGTATTTGAAAATAAGCGGTGGCTGCGCCCACCGTTTCGTACAATAAAGTCAATTCGTTAACAACTACACGCGTTTCAACTGCTCCCTACCTGCATAGTCAACATTAAACTTTTATTTAATGATAAAAAAGGAAATAATAAAAATTATTTCATGATTCTTCTTATTCGTCACAGTTTTAGGCAGAGTGGCCATAATCGTCATATTGTTACTGCTGGCACACTTTACAAGTGTCCCTATTCTTCCAATCAATTCAATGATAAATAACTGAAAGGAATTATCTACGAAATTGCTCAATAATGTGTAAGCAAATATTATATTTACCTAAGGTTCATATACATGGATGATAGACATGGATATCTTTTAGAAAAAGTTGACTAAATTGTTACTAGATTAGTGTGCTTTACCAACACAGACCGCTGCTACTTAACATTAGGAGAATCGTGGTCAAAAACTAACCTCTTTGAAAGAAAAAAGATGATTTGTTGATGACGTTTCTATGGCTAGAAATTGTACATATTATAATTATCAGTCCTTATATGTAATAAATTATTAAAACTATTTAAAAACACGAATAATTAGTTAAAGATTTTTTTTTTATTATTTTATTATCGCCAAGTTTTCCTTGTAATAGTCGATTACAAACATTTTGATTAATGTTCCCTAGAGTTCAGTAAGAGTTCGTCTAGAAAAATATTCTATAATAACTTCCTAATTTCACGAGCCAATTAAAAAAAATATCTCACACCATATAGAGGTGACAGGAACGATGCCAACTTTAACTATTATGCTATGCATTTTAATTTGTATGTTTTAATTAAATTCTAATTATTTATTCACAAGGACTTAATCGTCAAAGACCACACGTGTTAGTGTTAACAGTTATATTAGGCATTTAATAGTCAAACAGGAATCTCGATCATCAATTTCCATTGATGTTGCGTGGTAATTGACAATAAAGCCGTAAACAGCATGTGTTTGTAGTAAGTGGATACGCCTGCGGCCAGGTGATCCAGCCTGGACTCATTACCATTGAAAACGAGCCGGAACAATCGACTTATCGCAGTGAAATTTAGGCACTCTGCACAAAAACAATTTCAATAGAGAATAAAATTCATTTTTTTATATTATCAATAAAAATCTACAAAGTCTATAAATAAAAATTGGTTATTTACTGTTTAATTGTTTATTTATTAAACTTTTTATATCGTCATCATCAACTGATGTACCACAACTGGACATAAGTTTCGTACAAAGATATCCACAACGATTGGTCCTGCGCTACCTGCATCCAGGAGCTGAGCTTATATACATGGTATATATAAAATGATTTTTATCTAGGTAAAATATATTTTTTTTTATTTAAAATTAGAAATGGTACACTTTTCGCATGTATAATAATCAACACAATACAAATAAAATTTGAGACAATACCAATGTTTAAAATTTTGTTTGAATTATTCTCTATTTATTATGGCTCTTGCGATAGAATGTTTTAATAACTAATATTAAGAATAAAAAAATATGTCGATAATTAACAATAACATGAATAAAAAAATATATGAAAAAGAAATAGATTATGTAACAATGAATTTTCAAATAACTGAACAGGTGACGCCACCACGAACAATAGATCACAGATATCATTTATCATTGCGCAAATCCTTGTAAGGATCGTACATATTATATTTGTGTACATTCAATTAGCTCAACAAGTTATTATGGAGTATACAATTGTATCCATTTACTGAATCTCTGGATTTTCGTTATACCAAGAATCGAGACAGTAGCCTATCACGAAGTATAAAACCATATCTATCAACTGGATCTCTCCTGGATTTTCGTTATATTGAGGTACTTAATAACTTACTATGTACTTTGAATCACTCTGTCATTATCAATATATTGCTGATATTGCTGCGTGAGTTGCCATTCATCAAAGACCCCGCTTCTAGACTTATAAAATTAAAGTTTATGCGTAACTAGTCTGACCATAAATACTGTTACATAAAACTTTTCTTTTTTCCACCTTTTTAATTATTTTGAATCTGAAACACGTATATTATTTTAAAAACTTGTTTCGATTTTGCGCCATTCGCATATTTTTTCGTGTTTATCATCAAATTACAATATGGAATGGGTGGGCAAACAAAATCGAATTGCAGCAGTCACTTTACACAAAGTAGGTATGGAGCCGTCGGTCATATTCCAGACACTTCAAAAGCTTGCTATCAGCCGTATGTTCGCATATCGTACTATCAACAGATACAACAACACTTCCTCTGTCGAAGACCAGAAGGGATCGGGGCGGCCGCGTGCTGTTAAACTACAAAGGCTATTAATGCTGTTAAAGCCAAAATTCGTCTAAACCCCATTAGGAAGCAAAAAGTCTTATCGCGAGAAATGCAGATTCCCGCTAAGATTCTGTCGCGTATTATAAAGCAAGATCTGAAGCTGTACATGCCTAAAATCAATCCTTACAATTAAAGACAGTGGAGCAATCAAAACGCCTTCTGTCGCGATACGCAGGTGAAAGGCACAGAAATACCCTCTTCACCGATGAAAAAAATTTCAGGATTGAAGAACACTACAATAAGCAAAATGATAAAGTGTACGCTCACAATTTTAAAAAAAGCCGCTCAAGTGGTCGGAAAGGTACAATGTAGCCATCATCCTGGGTCAGTAATGGTTTGGTGAGGCCTGTCTAGGAGTATCAAGGAGTCACAAAACTACATTTTTGTGAAAAAGGAGTGAAAACTTCAGCCAAAGTGTATCAAGATACAGTCTTGGATCATGTTGCGAAACCTCTCGGCAATATACTTTAAAAATATATACCGTGGACTTTCCAGCAGGTCTCTGCACCAGGTCGGTCACAAGGCACGAACTACCCAGGCCTGGCTTGAAACCAACGTCCTGGACTTTATAAGAGCTTAAGACTGGCCCTCATCTAGCCCAGACCTCATCCCTTTAGACTTTAAATTATGGTCAGTTTTAAAGAACATGGCCTGCTATAAACGACACGGCGACATTGAGTCTCTTAAAAAATCTTTGGAGCAAGCAGTGGCGGTGATGGAAGTTGTCTTTGGAAACAGTGCATAAATCTATAGATTCGTGGTCAAACAGGTTAAAGGCTTGTATAAAAGCCAAAGGTTTTTTTGCTGAGACTAATAAATATGTGGTTATAAATTTTAATAATATTACATTACTTTATTATAAAAATGCATTTTCATTTGTAACAGAACTTATAGCCGGACTAGATATATAAAAAAAAAAATAACTTAGTTCATATTTTTCTTTATTCATTGTACTAGTTGTTTCTTCATTCATTGTATTATTATAAATTTACTGTAAGACTGAATTACAACAACAAAGCCGTATCATATTTTTATTTGCATAACGTGCAGATACATATTTGTTAGTGCAAAAGTGGAATACAGATATGAGTAATCATCGAAATAGGATTGTCACTTTCCAATTAGCGGAACAACAAGCGGAACTCGCTCGGTGATTGGGAGCTTTCGAATTACATTCGCATGTAAACCACGAAGTTTGCCCTCGGGGAACATCATAAATATAAAAACTTTTCAATACGATTAAAATTTCTCTGTTAATATATTCGATGAATTCAAATAAAACTCTTTGATAATACTGATTCAAGAGTGCTTAATTATATTAAAATTATTTCTCTAAAAATCAATCTCGTGAAGGTCGCCGAAAGTCACTCGATGTGGTCATTTCAAGACTGATAGATGTGGAGGTCTTTGGGAGAGGCCAATGTTTAGCAGTGAACATCTATCGGCTGATGATGATAATTTCTCTAAAAACAGAAAATGTAAAAAGTAAATAATGTGTTCAAAAATTCATATTACTTAATAATGCTGTTATATATTTCGTATTTTATGGGCAAGTATAAAAATTACAAACATAGCTGGTGAAATATCATACAGAACTAGAATACCAGTGCTTTTTTTTACAATTAAGCGACGAGTCGAGCGAGACGTTCACCTGATGGTAAGTGATAAACCCACCCACATCATTGTTTGGCTATAGAAATAGGCGGTGTAGTGGTACCTACCTCGATGGTCTCCGGCAACAGAGACCTACTAGCAGTACATTACTTTACTAAACAGAAGGTAGTCCATAGATATGCACCCTATTTTTCATCAAGAAATTAATATATTATTTATTAATATATTACAAATAAGTATTATAATAGGTCCTCTTTCTCTTTTTCCAAACGTATCTCTTGTTTATAATTTATAAAAACTTTTCCA
The DNA here is from genome assembly GCA_029034505.1 of Ornithoptera priamus. Lineage (NCBI taxonomy): Eukaryota > Metazoa > Arthropoda > Insecta > Lepidoptera > Papilionidae > Ornithoptera > Ornithoptera priamus. The sequence goes on from JARDWD010000331.1 coordinate 4,791,804, forward strand.
AACTTTTTCTTTATAATAAAGCAAATAGACGAAAAGGACGTTTACTTATTGTAAAGTCATATGGTTGCCTATAACAATGACATCATTCAGATAGCTTTCTTGGCATCATATTTTACTCGTCATCTTGACAGGAGTTAGACTAGTTCTATCTTCTCACCCTACTATCTCCTTACCCTAATAAAGTCACTGACGTAACTACCTAACATCTGCCAATTTTTTGTTAAGTGACAATGAGGTCTAAAATGCTTAACAGTCGAAACACAGCAAGGTTATTATGACAGAAGATTTACAACATAAGAGTAGTACTTAGAGAGACGTATTCAAACACTCTACTCCTCCTCATAAAATTAATTTACCTATGTTTTTAACAATCTCTGTGATAATAAGGTATTATCTTCTCTCATTCATATCCTAGATGACTTATAGTACTTAGTACAGTCATTTATAAAAAGCTAACCTAATTCAATGCTTATAGTTTATTTTTCAAATATTTGCATTACCTTAATAAAATTTATCATTGGAAAATGTCTTTTATAACACACTGTCTGTTTTGTTATATATATTTCTTTAATAACTGGTGTAAGTAATAGCTACGATTGCAAATCAACAAACAATCAATGGGTAATTTTATTAAAGTATTATCTTTAAGCTGCTTTGTCGTGAAACCGACGTACTAAAATGAATAGATTTGATAGCGGCTCATAACATCGACGTGATACTTGGGGTACGTCCACAAGGGTCAAAAATCACTCATTTGAATTACACGAATAAACTTTTAAAAAGCCAATTCATATAAGGAATCAAGAAATTATATGAACAGTTATAATAAATGATGAATATTTTTTTATTATAATATTTATATATCTGTTACGTGAATTAGTTAAATATTTTTTAACTAAAGATTGTATGTAGTACTCTGTACTTATTTAAGCGGTTTCGGTTACACTTTGTTTTTTTTATTCAATTAAACAACGAGACACCTGATGGTAAATGATACGCCTACCCATTAAAACGCGCTATTTAGGATTATTTATACTGCAGCACTTTGCGCTCGTCGCCTGAAACGAGATAAATTGTTGAGTCTAGTTACCCCAGTAATTATCTAAAAAATACATTAGCTACAGCGTCCTTCAACCAGAACATAATAATTTTCCACACTAATATTTGGCGGCGGAAATAGGCGCTGCGGTGGCACCTCCCTAAACGGTCTCCGGCAATAGAGACTTACCACCAGACCACCACACATACAGTATTACAATATTTTCTTTGTAGCAAAACATTGTTTTACCTTTTTCATATGTCAACTATAATAATGTCAATAAAAAATTCCTATAACCTCATAACCTCAGCACAGACGCGTTATTAAAAATATCCATCTATATCAACGTGAGGTCAAATTGAGCATTTTCCTCTTAACTATATCGCTTCACAAAGGACAAAGAGCGAGACTAGATACGCAAACGTAATTTGTATACTCTTTTATAGAATAATATATACTAAAATTGTTCCTCATATATAGATATAATATAATTATTTCTATAATAAATAAAATGTAAATGTTTAATCACATTTTTTTTATCTATAATGGCTTAAGTCTCGACCTTAATTTGACATGATGTTAACTGACAATGAAGGATGATAAAGTTGGCCGCTACACAGCACCGTCAGTTGAAGATAATTGTAGACGATATATCGAACCCCGTACATTACGAGTATCAAATTAAATTTATAAAAAAAAAAATTGCCTTGAACTTCATTGCTGTTGTAGAACTATTTCTGTTTTTAATGTGTACATGGCTCTAGTCGTTGAGGTGCCGCGGGCGTTGATCGGCTGCCTAATTTCGGTCCGTAATAACCAGGCTCGAATCGGGCATCACGTCCACGATCTTTGTGGGAACTATGCGTTGCGTGCCCACCAGCGCGCTTACGCGAGGGTTGAACCGGCGCTTAGAAAACCAACCGCATATTCGCTGGCTGTAATGAAAACCATTGAGAGTTTTTATTACAGCTGGCTTTTCTTTTTCTATGAACTTTTTATAGGAAAACAATACTAAAAAAAATAGTAATACAACGTTCATTAATGCGTGACATCATTTAACGCTCCTTTCGTTTATTATTTGTATGTAAAAACCAAATCTTTGAATATGAAATATACCTAAAAAAAATCGGTTTATTTTCATTCGTGGTTCATAGTGCGCAATTTTATTTTGAAACGAGTAAGTACCATTACAAACTACCGCCACGAGACAAAATGTCAAATAATATCCAGTATTTTTTTTGCTTGATAAATAAATACTAATTACTGTAATGCCTTACATTACAATTACATATACATTTTTATTTATTTCTAAGACAAAAGGAGATGGCTTAGCTAATGCTGACCGGAACATTAACTCCCATCGGCGCTGGATCTCAGCCCCTCCTCATTTTCCCAGTTGTTAGGCGGAAGATTTAATTAATTGATCATACAATTATTACTTTTCACGTATACTTATTACACACATATAAGTACATATATATATATATATATCTATATGTGTGTGTGGTTATACACACAGATACGTATATTAATGTGTATCTGTGTAATTTATCACGCATATTTAATAGCCGTGATCTTTACTTTAATACGTTGGTTTCACCAGTGTCGTATTTTTTTTCAATAGTGCTCCAATGAGAGAAAGACACCAAGGACTCTGTAAGTAGTTGCATTTAGTTCCTTTCTCTTTGTCACGTCTAGCGTCTTGGTAGGCAACGAGCTCATTAAAAAAAATCTAAATGCAGAGCAAGAAGTATTTCTATTAAATCCTATTAATTTAATTTGAACAGTATTTCAAAAGATGCGTTTTTATTGAAATAGTATCCATGTTTAAATTGTCAACCCTACTGGTTTTTAATAGAAGGATGCTTGTTGTTATAGTATTATATTCAAATCAACACCGTCAAATGAAGGTTGATGAGAATTTGTCATCGATAGTTTAGGAAACGGCCACACTATCTTCAACACAGAAAATTGTTGGTAACATTGGTTGAAGGAAAGACAAAAAATAATTTGTATATACTCGTATATTACTAGTATTCGCATATCATCAATCAGGATTCTGCATGTCTCGCCACTTTGAAAAAATAATAAATTAATGTTAATATTCTTATAATCTAAATACTATTTTACTGGTGATAGGTCTGCGATGCCGGAGACCGTCTAAGTCACAAGATCCTTGAGTCACAAGATTCCTGCCACTAAACAGTAGTGCGCAAACATTACTGTATTTGAGTTGGAAGGACCTTGTGGCAGATAAAATTATTAAAGTGTTTAGACATAACATCTTATCTCACAAGATGAGTGGCATTATGTGGTGCCTTATATGCTATCCTAACTGGCTCCACGTTATTATAGGCAAGCGTATTACTCACCATCAGGAGAACGCATATCTTATCAAGTCGCCCAGGACTTAAAGTAGTAATCCATTTTCAAGACAACATTCTTGAAACCCTCATTTCGGTTTTTTTATAGTTATTTTATGGGGAAAAAATGTAAGTTATTGAAAAAATCAAGATCAATGTAACTGTTCATTATACTGTGTTCATATAAATGCTTTTTTTTATGCTCGGTAATATTTTGTTTTAAAACATGTGGTAGTTGGCTTTATGCGAATCTTGAGAATTATAGCTTAAATTCATAATTTTGAATTTAAAATTTTCAATACATATTGGCCAAACCACTTAAAAGTTTTAAAATCAAAGTGCTTCAAACAACAACTTTAATTGAATTCGTAGTCATTAGAAATGTCGAACATAAAACCCTTTTTTTTCTCTCTATACATATGTACGAGTTATGAGTCTAGAACTATGGTACTAATTGAGTCAAAGAGTAAATTTAAAAGTAAGACGACGTTAGTTTCTTTTTGCGTGTTGTCACTAAAATTTATGATGCCGGTTATTAACATAAGTATATTTTTTTCATTTGAACACACCAAAAAATACTAAGGTTAATAGTAACAACTATTTAGCTCTCACGCAATATATTGTATATAATTGACAATTAAACTTAGAAGTATTATTACCTTTATATTGAAGTCATCAGCACTAACATTATATCCTTTGTTTAATTTTCTACATTATAGAGATAAAATAAGACATTATTTGCATATTTCTATACGTTAAGAAACGCTATTTCTCTGAACCTTACACTTTGTATAAAAAAGATTATTCTCTTAGATATCGATGGTTTACGCACCGTCGGTTCAAGTTATGGAAACGAAGTGCGTTGTGGGTGTACGGCGTCGTTCATATAAAATATTCTCCACAGTAATTGTATGGGGTACATAATTACGCTCACGACAAGTGACGTAGACCAGAGAGTTCATTGCTTGTCATATGTACGAGCAATGAAAACACATTTACAAATGTGAAGTAAACGCCTAACTTCGGTTCGTCTCACAAAACCCTTCGGTTAAATTTCATTGCATATCTAATTTTACTACCTCACCGATAGTCTGCTTAAGGCTGCGTAGTTATATACTACGCCGTCATTGTCGTTGTAGTCAATTTAGGTTTAGTAAAACCATATGTTTTGGGCAGGTTCCGATTTACAAATATTCATAAAATGTCCCATACAAATCCAGATTATTATACCGTAACGACTTTATTATTAATTAATTTACAATAAAGAAGTTTACATGTAAACATTCTCCATGTATTTATTCAACTTACGTCCAATGCTTATCACTCTCTGGTTGACAGTTAAAAAATACCATGTAGGCATTAAAACCTCTCACTGTAACCTGGATTTAGAGTACAATAAGTCATAAATAAACAAATAAATTATAGATTAATCTCTTTCCTTTTTGCACTAAGCTAGGAATCTGCCAAAAAGTTGGTCCGCGTGGTATATATTATTAGAGAAATATTTTTGTACAATTTCTAATTGAATAATAACTAAAGTGTTTAGATTTGTCAGTAGTTTAAAAGTTTGAAAAATTAGGAAGATTTATCTTGACTTTTTTAAAAAACTGTATAGTGCACCAAAAACTATAACTTAACTAAATAAGTAACTAAAGTTCATAGTTTAAAATGCTACAATGTTTCACTAATTTAGTTTAGAGAAAGCTCTTATAATTGAATTTTATAGTAAGAGAAGACAAAGTAAAGAGTCCAATAACTTCTACTTATTGAGAACAGATTTCAAGTAAACAGTGTTAGTCATAAATTTATATAAGAAAAAGAACAAAGAAACCACATTGAAAGTTGCGAAGAAAGTTTCATATTGTATGATTATAGTCAAAACCTATATTCACTTATTTAAATGACAAAGTTTAGTAGTGACTTACATATTTAAAGACTCCGTAAACGCTCCCTAATAATAATTTGAGCTCTACTGCTGTCAGTTACGGTGATCTTATTGGAAAAAATGGTAAAACAAAAGTTTCATTTGTGATAAAATACGTTATTTAAAATAACAAATAATAAAATGATAAAGTAGTAGATAATAAGTTTTAAATGTAACACATGATAATAGCGGAGTTATTATTGTGGTAGTAACAAGTTATTTAAAAGAAAAATCAGAGCAGACGAGGTCGGTACAGGTATATCGTTGCGACGGGCGGTCACCCTGGCGACAAGCGACGGCGCGGAGGCGGGCTCAACCCGTACTTGTAACTCAAACCAGACTTAATATTTTCTTTCAATACTACCCTGACATTAGTTACGTCTGAGAGACATTATCTTTTTAAAAGATCATTCTCGTCTCGCCTATACCGTATCGCATTCGTTATTTAATCACCGCGTGATATAAATGTATCTGTAAAAAGAAGAACACAAATAAAAAAATCGTGACATATAATACTATTAGAATTGAATTGAGTAATTAACGCACCGCCACCACCTGTTAAGTGCTACAAGTTTTCAAGAACAGTAGGGCGGGAAAGTGAGGCACGAGGCGAATGGGCGGGCGTTGCGTTGCAGTCTCGCTTGCACAGTGCACCACCCCTTGCGATGTGCGATGCAATTGCAGTCCATGCCGTCGAGCCGCCGCAATAGCTCGTTCGCCGTGCCCGTTGCACTTTCCGGGAACGTTACGCGACCTGTAACGAGCTACCAGGCTAGCAGTCCTGCGGAGGAGGTAAGTTACCCTTACAATATATCCTCCACACGCTCGCACTTTAAACGTTTCCTTATAGCCATCTCAGTTCATCCAGTGCACAAAAGTTTAGCGGTTTTCCCTTTTATCGTCGGAATGTGGAAAAGCGGGTTTTCGTGTCCCGACTCTCTCTTTCAATTTGTAACCACTTCATGATTATTGAATACGTAAAATGTAATAGAAAACGGCTGAGTCACGGTTAAATTAATTTGCACTAAAATTTTATATTTTACAATAATATCGAAAATATTCATAAAAATATATTAATATAAGTAATAATATAAAATAACGAAATTCTATAACATGACAAAATTTTTCAAAAAACAAGCAATTTTTCTTCTTCTTTAAAACAAACATTTTTGTAAACAACTATCAATTCTGTATTTATTTGATGAAATATTGTTCAAAGAAATATTCAATTCAATTATTTAATATTGAGAAAGTAATAATGGTTATTTATTTTAAAACACAGAATTTTTTCAGACTCAAACAGCTTTAAATTATTCTATATTTACAGTCGGCGTTGAAAGAAAAATTTCTTAAGCAGCAGATATTTCATAAGACATTAATAAATAATTTTAAGTAAATTGCGTATAACACTAAAAGTATAAAACCTTTTTAATGACATAAGCTTAACGTAGGATAGTTTTTTTTTATTTTACTTGTTAATGGAATTAGAAAAAGTAGTCATTAATTTACTGGGGTATTGCTTTTGTCTTTATTATTTTCCTCTTTTTTTAATTTTGAATTCTTCTACTTTAATTGTAAGTTGTTTTTTTATTTAGTTTACAATATTGTAAAATATAATAAATAATAAGTAATAGTAGTTACTTCCCTACACATTGAGGGTAGACCTGTTGCCCAACAGTGGGGACGTAAATTGGCTGTTGAAATAACAAATACTTGTTAGCAATAAAAAACCTGAAAATAAGAAGAAATAATTACGTAATATCTCCCTCTTTTCAGTACTTAAGAAGAAAAAATTATATATTATCTTAAGAATTTACATTGTTTTTTACCCTTTTCAAATTAATTTATGAAATTAATGCTCGTCTTCAACGTATTTATGTTACTTATAAAAAAGTTAAAGGTTTTAGTAAATCAAGATGATAGCGCTAACAAAACAGTCCATTGAGGGCTTCTGCGGGAGGTGGGTAAAATTCAAAGCTGTCAGATATCTCCCCAGAGTCAATGCCAAATAGTACCAGGCGAACAGAAATCGTGAGAAATGGACATTACAAGCTCCGAGAGTTCCGTATGGCCCTACATTCGGGTTAGCGTCCAACTCTCCCGCGCCCTCCTACGCACCCTCTCACCACCCACTTAACCGCCGCTTGGAGGCCCAACGAAAATCAGTTTTTCTCCTACTAGTCGATAGTTTAAAATTAAATGTCATTCCGGCTGCGGTTAACACTTAATTCGAGCAACGTATAATGATATTATTTTGCAATTTCATTTATTATTTTCTGATACGATTGTTTTGACCGTTTCGGATGATTATGGAGCCTTTTAATGAAATTGTTATCCGATCATATTCTACAGAAATATTTTAAATCTACTTTTATTAATTGATCATATGAATTTGTATCAAATATTTCAGCAAATTAACCACGGTTTCAGCATTTCCCATATTCATTTACTAATAGAATAAGCTCTATATAATTAAAAGCGGGTTTTAAATATTGAAATGAATTAAATCCATTATACATAAACGATTTCTCTTCCTTCCATTTCCTTCACGCTCAGTACTTGGTCATAAATAATTTTGTTGTGAATAATTACAGCAAAAACAGAAAATAATTTAATTTCATGCCTATAAAATTATTTACAGTTTTTTTTAATATATTTAAAGTAACTTATTAATCATTGGTTACCGATAATAGAAATACTACATCATAAAGTTCATTCAAATTTTTCCTTTTATTGCGTATATATAGCAATACATAAAGCTGACCATTACATATGCTTCCGAAGATCCTGTAGCATATGAGTTTACTGTTCAAATTCAATTTCAATTCAATTCAAATTCAAGTTCAATTTCTTAAGTAAAAAATTTCGCATTTTTTCTTACAAAACACTTCTTGAACCAAAATTAGTTTGCGGCGAAGATTTAGGATTACTCACTTTCAAGGTAGGGTGAGGTTTTGTCGTAAGTCCATCTAGGATGTTACAACTTCCAATTCGTTACAATAGTATAAAAGGAACGGTGAACACCACTTAAGCTGTTCATAGATCGATTATCCACTATCCCTAAAAAATTGTTGTCTTCGTTTTTATAATAAACCGCCGTAAAGGCATGAACTTCTACTAAACGGTAACTAAGTGACACAAATGTCCAATAAATAAAAAATACTTAAATATTTACACAGCCCCACATCCAGTTACATTGAAGATGGTATGACTTGTTATCCAGTCATCTCACTAGATACATACGAGCAACAAGGAACTTCATATTGGAAACAATACTAATATTTATGAAGGTATACTGCATTAGGACAAGGCGCTGACGTACCGATCCGTATCCGGCAAACGAGCCCACCGTTAAAGTATTACTAATTGTAAATAAGAAGTTTTCCTTTTTTACCTTATTACCATTTTATTTTCCGACTTTCACATATTTATACACAGCAAAGGTGTACTATATATGTAGAACATTGCCGATATTTACGGGTTTCTGACCACTTGCCTTTAGATGATTACATGCTTTTCTTTTTAACTTTTGTCTCTCAAATCGAAACACACTTTTAATAAGAAAAAACCATATTCGTACTAACAAAATTTATGCCTTTTGATAGTATTAACATTGAAGTAATAATAGGTCTTATGATCTTTAGCTTACCACTGTTATTGAACGCTGCCATTTTTACATTTCATATAGTTTTTCAAAATTAAATAACTATCCAATTTTTTGTTTAACAAGCAATTTAAAAGTAATACTGAAACTTTAATAGAAAGTACTTTTTTAACGCCTAATATATCACTCACGATTGGTAGAGTGCCATAAGGTTTTGATTTCTTACATCCTGTAAAAAACATTTCTTTATGACTAAAATATTCAAGACAAGTCACACAACCTATTTTTTAAGGTTTTGTTTTAAAACATCTCATAATTCAGCGAAGATGTCGTACCAGTTCTATCTGAATTGTATTTATAATTTTTTAAACAATACCAATACTATTTTTGAAGTTAACATATAAAAATTATAAAAGAATTTAAAACACATACAGTTATTATATGTTATATTATACCATTGTTATATGTCTTTGTTTATAAGACTAGTTATTGTAGTTCTATATAAACACATGTTATAAATGATTATTTATTAGATAATTTATAAATAAAAAGTGGACATACTTTTTTATATCTTCCAGGGGTGACTGGGAGAGAATGTCACCATGATGACATTAAAGCTTACTTCTACTTCCATAGGATTTGTAAATAAATAAATTAAAAAAACGGTTTTAAGTCATTATGTTAAATTCATAGGAATATTTTTTCCTTTTAAACTTATTGAGTTATAAATTTTTATAAACGTTAGTATATTAGTGTCGAATTTCTTTGTGAATCACTCTATAAAGAATGAGATAATATTCGTATCTATTGTATTATATCTTAAATTGTATCAATCATTGTTGTGTATTGAATTAAGAAATCACTATTTAGCATTAAATATCTGCAATCCCAGACTTTTCCGATCCGCTTTTAAGATTGTTTCGTGAATTGTGCAGCGCTATCGCCGGCCGTCGGATGGTTTATCGCGGATGAAAGTTTTATTGAAGATTCGCTCTACTCATTGCAATGATTACTCTAAATGTGACAAGAGAATATTCCAGCTGTGATCCACTTTGCAATTAATCTTATACGATCTTCACGAAAGGATAATGTGTTGATAATATTTTACTCTTACATTTTAAAACTGCCTGCTGTTCCACCTATCATGTAAAAGAACATGCATCTATTTTAAAGCACTTATTAGACGTCCCGTCTCCATAATCTACCTCAGCATTTTTAATTGAAAAATCAAATTAAAGTTAATTCAAATATCCGGTCCGCAATAAATGTCCGTAAATACCTGTAATATGTAACTACAATACAGTAATACTTCAGCAGCAATTTTTATTTATCTTTCGTTTATTTTATGCAATGTTTATTCTCCCCTTTCAATGTAAGATGATAATCAAATTGTAATATTGTAATGTTCCCATATTCATGCAAATACCTTTAGTTTTCCAACATAAACATAAAATTTATAGTTCCCTAAACTTAGTAAATAATATCCATTTATAAATATACAAGAAAGTTATCATCATGCTACACCTTATGTTCTACGGCGTAGCTTGTCCATATAAATTGATAATATTTTAAACATTATCAATAAAACTTTCTTGTAACTTTGTTCACTATATTAAACACATATATATATATAATGTACCGGTTTTGTATCTCTACAAGGATTTTTTAATACTACGATGGGACAAAACAAGTAACAATTTCACCCGATGATAATTCATAGGACAGCCCTTAACAATATGGTGCCAATTATTATACTAAACACAGAACATCATTGTGGTGGTATCCTTAAGACATAAGATGTTAACTATCGTTACCCCCAGTAATTTCCCTAGGCACATCGCCCCTCAAACCAGAATACAGTAATATTTTCCGACTGTTTATCGGCAGGGGAAGGAACTACAATAGTACTTACCCAGATGTTCCGGCAATAGAGACCTACCACCTGTAAAAATAAATATGATGTAAGATATAGCTGAACAGACCAGTAAGGTATAAATTATGTCTTAAGTAATATTGCAACTGATCAATTGTTTGTTGTTATGTTAATACATTTAGTTTGGTAAATCTATAAACATTTGTACATCAATTACTATAAAAGTTAACATATTTAGAGCAGCTGTGTATCTTTTCTACATCTTATTAAACTAAAATTAAATTGACATAATTCACATATCCATCATTTTAAGGTATATAGAGATTTGAGTATGGAAAAACGGCTCCAAGGTCCTGTTAAGATAAATTGTTTAATTTTTTAATAGTATATAATTAACAGGTGGACGTCGTCCGCAAGGTAGTACCGCAACCATAACCTGAAAATATGCTGTGTCAATGGCATTCAAGGCTTCATGCGGAAAAATGTCCACGGCTTGTTACGGTGTCAAATAATAACAAAATATTACACCGGGTTCACAAACAGTTATTTTCGACGCTGAAATGAAAGCGGAAATTTTTATTCTGTTTTCATACTTGTTAGGAACTTTCGTTAAAATTAAATAAAAAACGCAATGGTTAAGTTTTTCGGTATGTGTTCATAATTATTGTAATGTTTTCGCTGTTTATTACAAAATATAACTTGAATGAGCTACTTAGTAGTAACAAAATTATTTTATTTATAATTATCTATAAACAAAATCTAGATCAAAAAGTCCTTCATTCACTACAACACTTGTTGTTTCTCAGAATGCTTTTACTCTAACAATAAAATTTATTAAAACATTTTGTATTGTATATTTTACAAATTAATAGAAACATAATTTAGTGAATTTGAACGTTATATATCACATTATCTATAATTATTGTTATTTACTCCTGTCCAATATAATCCAAAGGATATTAATTCAACAAGAATTTTAAATTTTGAATGAGTTGCATTAAAGATATTAAAAACGATTTAAAAAAAATGTTTTCATAACCATTTAACTCGGTTAAACTCACTCGTGTAGTACAATATACGATACGAATAAAATACTTGCAGAGTATGTGTAGTCCGAATGTAATCGGCTTTTCTCGTCTTTAAAGCTCTGAAGGTGACGAGTGTATGGCTCCTGCTAGCACTAATTTATTTCCTTAGAAACTTTTGCTCTACGGCTTTGTATTATTTTCGTGCCTGAATAAGTGTAAACTGAAATTATATAGTGTTATAGTCATAGTAAACACATTCTCTTTTCTATAGAGCAAAGTAAATTTAACTTAAAGCCAACTAGAAATATTTTCATTAATTGAACAATAAGTTTTACTATTAAACTTATAATAAACACATACAGCTTGATGTGTAGTGTAAATAGTAAACATTTATTAATTCCTGATCAGCATTTAATGAAAAATATTATCACTCTTATCATCACCGCCATTACCATTCATTAAAATAAACGTTCTTCTCATAAAAATCATTGCTAATATAATAAGTAGTGATTATTATGAGTATTATTAAGTTTTCTTATTGAATCCCCACACAGCGCAAACATTTGTTTATTAGAGGAAACAAAGTTTGTGGTATTATTATAATAAGAACCAATTTATAATCCCATGTAAGGAGTACAATGTTAAGAAGTAAAGTGAAAAAATTTTGAATATCTCGTTGATAATGACGAATATATCTCCTCCTAGGTAAATGTTATTTAAATTTTCTGAATTATCTTGTGTGATGTACATATAATAATAAAATAATAAGCCAATTTTAAATTTTTTGTATGATTCAAATCTGTTTTTGTTCAAATTAATTTGAACGAGTATTCACGGTACTTTTCACCTCTAGGACTGAGACCTAAATCTTGGCCCCGACTCACGAGAAAACAGTATTAAAAAGAAAGAAAATATTTCTCTTTTACTTGGATTATTAACCGAACATAACAACAAATGAAGTACCAGGCAAGCATAAACCATCGATAGCGAACGCCCCTGAACGGAGCGAATCATATAGATATATAGAATATAGTTACATTGTACCGACGAAGGCTGCGCTCGTTTACACGGGTAACGGCTTTGCGCCTGTGTGAGTAAACGCGTGCGTAGTTAGGAGTCAGAAGCTTTGAGGCTTTATGTAATTTGATGCTGAATTGGATTGAGGTTCCCGTGTTTTAATCTCGACGAGTAGTTTACAAAATTAATACTCAACCATCATCGTGTGAATGTAATACACTTAATACCGACTTTATACAACCACTCCTCTTTTTTTAAAAAAAAAAACTGTATATTTTTTAAATTACTCTATGATAAATTAATAGCTTTTAAAAATGGAAAACGCGGAATAGCGTTTCATCAATATATTTTAATTTATATATATTTTAATGCAGATTACCTTTATCCATTAACACGTGATTGATAGTTATATGAATTTTACTAATGCTATCGATTCTAGGTTTAGTTTTATTGAATCTTTATAAACTTTTGTATAACCATTACTCCTGTTTCAACTGTGCTGTTTAAATTCAAGCTAAATAGACCAAGCTCGTATTTTAGATGACTATTTAGTAGTGTAGCCATCACGTTGTATATGGACATATACAATTTCATTGCATAATAAAATGTCTTTAACATTCCGGTTAGGCATTATTGAAACCATATTGTACCATAATTGATGTTTTATTTGGGGCATTTTCCTGAATTAGGTTTTTGGACACAGTTTAATTTAATCTAAACTTCCCTTTAAATCTGTCTCCTATTTCTAGCTTACCATTAAGAGAACTATGAAATTACGATTATGATTAAGTCCTTAAAAAATTTTTGATACACTTTTTTTCCTGATACCCTATAAATATATTTTCTCTCTCGTACTGAACAAAATGTCACAGGGGGACATGGAATTTTGCCAACAAAGTATCCACCTCTCATTGTGCAGTTACGACCATTACAACTAGGTTGGCTTTGCTCACCACTGCAGAGTAACTTATGTTTTTTTAACTTTGCTAATGTCAGGGTAATTGGCTTCTTTTTATACGCCTTTTTATACAAAGTCGTTTGATTATCATAAATGTTCTAAGATATTATTTTAACACAATGTCATCACGGATGTAGTTTTGTGAGACATTAATGCATTAGCAGCAAATATTTTAAGCTATTTAAGATGTGTGATAATTTGTAATCAATTTATTCGATCAGTACTCAGTACTAGAGACAATTCTTAGACCTAAACCGGTCACTATTTGTACTACTTTAATACTTACTTTCATGAAAAAAATGTTTGCCTGTTCAAATTAAACGAGTCTTGATACTTAATTACTGGCACGTACCCTCTAAAAATACTAGAGATGTATGTTCATTGTTCGCACACTACAACAGTATGACAGCAGCATACATAGGAAACTCCGCATCCATACTTACATGGTAACGACGACATCTGCCCCAGTCTGCCCTCATTTACAGGGATGTGCGTGTATGGGAAGCTCGTACATCGTTAGTAGTTTGAAGCTTTAAGGCTTTTGTACTTTACGTTGAATAAGGTTTAAAAACTCGTGCGCTTTATACTTGACTTGTTTACATAACAAATAATTTATAATGCAGGTTAAAAAAAAATCTTGTTTCATTTTTTTCCTATGTACGCCAAAACAAATAGGATATTGTGTTTTTCTTACATTACAAATATTTTTGTTTAATATTCGGTATCTCTTCACGAATATCTTGTACTATAAGTTAGTTCTAAAGTTGTCTCTTAATTTTAATAATATTTGTAGAAAAATTTATTAATATAACAAAAAAGGAAAAGTTCAATTATAATTTTGTAATAAATTCATCATTTTTAATAATAATGTTTTTAAACCATTGTATCGGAATACCAACATATATGAAATACTTTTAATTAAAACAAGTATAATTATGTATTTAATATTCATTGAATTTAAAGTAAAAATTGAATTGAAATGTTTTACTGTCGCGGGTCCATTGCGTTAAAGTTACGAGTATTACGATGAATATCTACTTTGTATGTTATTGTCATATTCTTTGTTTTAAATTTGCATACACAACACAAAAGATTACTTTTAATCGGTAATAAAAGCCTTTTGTATTTCGATCTACATTGTTTTTAAAAAAACAAACGAAAATAATGTTTTCAAAAGCATATACAGAATTTGTTTCCAAGTATGTAAAGCATATTTTGCAGATGATTTTTAAGTGAATTTTATATTAAATCCAGATTCGTTTCCTTTTATATCGAAGCATATCATCATCATCTTGAAATATTCCTCGCATCGCCTATCATCATATATTTATGTAATAAAAAATCTTAATCTGTTATTTTACTACTAAATATATTTATAAAAATTTGTGATGCTATGAAATAAAAAAAAATTGCACATTTCTAAATTAATTAATACTTACAGCGCATGCACAGAAATGCAAATCGTGATGTACCTAATTTCGTTAAAACCTGCCTGAAATGGACGGACAAAAAATTTTTAACTTCCGTTTTTCCTTTGTAAGCTCTAAAATAATAATTTTTTATGATAAACGTGGGAAAATAAAGCAATTAACAATTATCAGTACCATTTCGCTAATGTAACTAAAAGTAAGACCTTACTTTTCTGCGTTATTATTAAAAAAGCTAACACAATAACACACGTATTAAAACACTTTACGTATTATATATATATATATTTTTTTTGTATAAAATTGGTAAGTTTTCGTTGTTTTCATATTGATTTTTATTTTTAAACAAGTATACCATCAATAATGTTGTAAGTTGCGTTTTGTCACTGTATCTTACGCAAGATACTAGTACTAGTACATTACTTCAGCTTCTAATTAGAATCCTTTACAAACTTTCTGAAGAACGCTTAAGAATGGCTGTCTGTAACTCCATCTCCTCCCTTCCACCTCCGTTCGACAAGACGCACCGGGAGCTTCCGCCCCTTACGTTGTTGACTTTCCGCGCATTCGCACAAAGCGTTTTTCTTCTTTGTTTTTAATGCGCTCATCAAAGGATGGAAATCGTCTGTCGGCGCGTATGTTCCCCGACGATTAGTCTTTGGTATCTTAAAGGCAAGAGTGAATAGGTTTTATTTAGGTTAGCGTGTTTACCATCCTGGACTACGCCGCCACTTTCCATCATGTTAGATTGACATCAAACACTAAGTGCTTTGAAGATGCGTACCAACATTTTATCAAGTTCATGATTTACTCGCGCGTGTTAAATAACTTCTGTGCAGAAAATGTTTTTAATAATGCATTTAAGTTTATACATTTTTTTTATAATAAGTAGAAGTTAATATGGCACCGAGTAAAACCGTTTCATAGAAGAGTGAGCTTGTGCTAGTTTCTTTAGACAAACTAACTGGACTTTCTCTGATTGTAAACTTTTGCAATAAAGTAATAATAAAAGTTCTTCAAACGGATATTTTCTATTGTAAAAAGATTTAATACATTGCTGCATATCACTTCATTTGTATTTAAAATATATTTATGTAGAGCTCTAAATTTAGCAATAAACAGTTACTGTCCAAACAAAAATTATTAGACAAAATATTTGGCCTTTGTTACTTCGTATTTTTATTGTTATATAAACCGAAAACTTTCTGAGTAATATAAATTATTTACACTTTATTCTAGTTCATCTTTAAAAATCCATAACTAGAGGAATTAGATGTTTTTATCAAATAGTAATATAATTCTACGCACTTCGTATGTTCCTGTAAGACAATTTCACATAACTATAAAATACTTTCAATTTGTTATAGTACAAGTAAATCAAATATCATTGCAAAATTATTAATTTCACCAAACTATAGGAACTAACCCATTCCGGTTAAATTAAACTAACAGATAGTAGTTTCCGACATTCACCAAGTACTTCCTACAATAGAAAGTAAATATTCTCACAGAATATGTAGTGCATCCATAATCGGCTTTATTCACCTTTCACCCTTAGAAGTAAAGAAAGATCTCATATCACATAATGTATAAAAATACATTCTTCGTAACATACGATTCAGTTCTATTTATATTAACGTTAATATAAAACATTATTTGATACTACTAAACGCTTTGGCACATATGATAACTAGACAATACATACTAGATGTTTAACTATTGGTAAGAAATACGCCATTTTTATATAAGAAAATCCTAGAAGAGACACCTTTTCAAAAGGAAGACAACTGAAGAATTTTGCTAGACTTTTACCAACTAGAACCCCAATGCGTCCTACTCAACGTGTTTGGCCGGAACTACAGGAACTCTTTCACACACAACCGTGGAGTGATACGCCACTCCATAACAATAAAGTGGTAATCAAGATGTTTCACACAAAGACATGACTATACGAGTACATTTTGATACATAATGCCTGTAATTTAACTAGCTACAACACCTTCAATAAAAATACGCTGTAAGGTTTGCCGAAAATAGTTTAGCGGTAAGAATGCGCTGCAGTAGTAACTACCCCGTCGGTCTCTGATGAGAAAGATTTACTTAAAATCTAAAACAAAAATTATATAATATTGTATACACAACAACTCACGGCGACCCAGGCCAACCTTATCTGCTTGTGGTGGACCCTACTAACCAACAAACGAGGCTCTGCCTCCCACCAATCCTACATTGGGCCATCGTTGTGGGAAATGACTCAAATCCTCGCATATGAATCCCTACAGACGACGAGTCTTAATGCCTGGCGGTGTCGGAAGCCATGCTGACTGCAGCGCAGGACCCATGAATGTGGGGATCTTTGGGGGAGGCCTATATCCAGCAGTGGATATCTATCGGCTGATGATGATGATGATGAATTATTATAAATAAATAGTTACATTATGATTCTGTTGTTAAAACACAATTAATACATACACACTTCTCAAAGGAATTTAGTTAATAATCAAATTATTACACGTACCTCCTACACAAGCTGGGATTTTTAAGTACCAGGAGTGATTTTAAAAGCGCCAAATAATAAATATGTATATACCAGGAAACCATGAACATTTGGCAGTAGTCACAACAGCCGTAACGTATCGTCATTGGTTTGAACCAGTGTACTAGTTATTAGGGTTGATACGCTATACATATTTGTTATGTTTCTTTGTATATATTGTAAATGTCAAAGTGTTTCACACTTTTAAGCTTTATGAAAATATACGTTATCTAATAACTTACCTATCTTCCTAGACTACAAAGAATGTACTGTATATTTAATAAATTTTTATTCAATTATTTGATGAGACGAGTGGGATATTAACCAGATGATGAGTAACACGCCCGCTCACAACAACGTGACGCTAGTTAGGGTGATATATTGCACCACATCACTTTCGTTGCCTAAGATATATGATGTTAAGTCTCGTCACGACAAGGCAGGAATAGGTTCCCGCTTTGTCGTGGCGGTGAGGCTCAGTAACCGTAGTCTGGTCACCCACTGTCTTATCCGGAACCTACCTGGGCGACCCGACGGGTAGGGCCAGCCCGAGGTGGCCGCTCCAAGTGAGCTCCATGAACTCACTTCGAATGTGTGCCAGTGAGCTACGCGGGTAGGTTTGTACTGCTCGTCATAGCCCAGGTGGAGTCGCGAAGGGTAATGAGTATCAGAATTGCTAAATCGCCGCTCTCCCTACCCTCTGCGACCTAGCGGTACCGCTGATGCGACGGCGATGGGGCCGCGAGGGATGAAAAATGTGGGTATTGTGTTTCGCCGTTCTCTCTATCTTCCGCGGCCGTATAACGGTTGGCGGCGGAACTCAAGACCAGATCCGCCACAGGAGTCATGAAAGATTTTTCTCTTGGCTTCTATGGCCTCTGGGTAACAGATTCGAGGGGATCTGTTGCCCAGGTGACTATAAGAGGTCAAGATGAGGGCGCGCTATATGTTCCAACGCGCCCTCTTAGAGGTGGAAACCCTGTAAATAATTGAGTTATCTATTAAAATAAACCCTTTACGTGAAATGCGATAATCCGAAGTAATAGTACGAATAATTTCAATTTAGAAGAAAATTTACTATTATACTAATAAATCTCTTTTATCGTTATAATTTGAATTAAAAGACTACAAAGGGGCCTGGCCTTAAAAGGACCTTATAGAAAATCTCCCAGTGACCCAAAGGGTATGTGGGAAAGCTATGCTCGAAGTGCCACTGCGCGATCGAATCAGAAATGAGGAGATCCGCAGAAGAACTAAGGTCTCCGATAATAGACCAAAAGATTGCTTGATTGGGGGAGGCTTATGTCCACCAGTGGACGTCTATTGATTGGCGATGATAGTATTAAACGTATATTTAAAAAGTAATGTGAAGTCGTAGATAAAAAATAAGTAAGAGAAATAATATTGTTTTAGTTAATTTTTATGTTTGATTTCTTTATTGTCATCGGATAAAGAAGCATGTATCGTTGTGTACTAATTGTAGAAGCTACAAATGGGTGTAATTTTTGTCAAATAAAGCTTTTACAATTAATGACATCCGGACAGCAAAAATTAAAATAACGTTATTGATAGACGCAAAAGCTCATTTGAATTACAATACTTGAAGTGATACAAGTACGGAAAATAATGAATCCGAAATCAATGCTAGGAACAATGCATGTTCAGGCCACTTAAAATTCTTTACACGATATTGTAAATTGTAACAATTAATTTCTTTTATAACATTGCCGCGTAATAAATCTCTTAAAGTAATACTTTTGTCTGTTTGTATTACGTATTTAATTATACTGATTCAAATATATTGATACTAATTAATTTCAGAAATTATCGTAACAAGTATTTGTTTACTCTTGTTCGCAATGACAAAAAAACTATTACTAAAAAAGTTTTAGTAACAAGAGACAGCTAATTTGTTCCGTAATTGTAACATGCAGTTATGAAAAACAGTATAATATCCACAATGAAGCTTCGTATCCCTGTATTCGTACCATATTTTGGAGAATATATTACTCAAGATCTATGTCCAACATGGACAAGTTAACATAATGATGATGATTAAAGACAATGAACAAGGAAAAAAATTTAAATAAACCGAAATCACCTCATCTTTTTTACTAACTTTCTATAGGACAAATTCTTTCTTTCTCCTCCTTTGGTTTACGATCGAGTGACGGGAACGTTATTACATCGTGCGACCCCTTTTTAAAAAAGCTATTGCTCTTCTTTTTTCTCTACTACTAAAGGATCTAAAACATACAGCGCGTATCTCAATTCGGTATCTTTCCCTCTCCAACACAATAGACCTCCTGAATCCGTCGTCTAAAGACCACGAAAATCAAAACAGCAAACTTCTTTCCCTACAAGAGATTCAGGTCCAGAAAATTATTCAGCTGTGGAACTAAGAGAACGAAAATACTTCTCTTTTTTAAGGCCCCTTTGCAAACTCAATTGCCGTTCCACAGGTTGGCCAGATAGTTTTTTTTTATTTATAGTAGTAGGCAAACAAGCGAACAGTTCACATAATAAAAAGTGATCATTAATCACCATACACAATAGCAGCACCCGAGGGATCGTAGCTACGTTACTAATTTTTAAAAAAGAGGAGAATCTTTTCAAGCACCTTCTTTTTTCCTCTTCATTTAACCCTTACAACCAAGCCACTTCTTGTAAAACTGTACATCCTGTCATGGCAGAAACTAATTCTGGAAGAGCTTAAAACACAAAATATCTGCGAATGTTGTTTTATTTGATGCCGATTGTATGAGAAGAATTAACCCTTGATTTTGAAATGTAAGAACAGAATTAATTTACAGTTATCAAGAAGAATTATAACTAAAGGTTTAGATATGAAAAGAATCAAATGTCATTTGAATTATCGACTTCTTTGCTACAAAAGCGGTCAACTTTATAAGACCAACTACGTTCAAGTTCTATGAAATGTTAATATTGTATATTTAAACTGAATAAATACCTAACTTTCTAGATGTTTCTATGAGAAATAATACTAAGTGTAAGAAGTATAAAAGTCATTATTGACGTTGTATAAATCTGATTTCGAATAATCACAATTGCATATTACATTACTTCCTAGTTTGATTTACTAGCTACCTTTGATAGTGAGCCTGAACTGTTTACAGCTTATTTATTTAATATGTCAGCAACTACATAGTAAATAAAAAAGTAAGGTACTATTAATTCTAACTAACACCCTGATAGTTAAATTTCATTTCAAAAGGTTATTCTTAATGGTGCACATTTTTATGAAGCTTTTGTATTATTCAAAGTACGTATTGTTACAATTACCATATACTTAGCGATGAAGGAAAACATCGTGAGGAAAGTGGCACACTGAAGTTATCTTTGTGTGTGTGTGGTGGCCACAATAAAGTGGCTATAGACTCGCCCCCTGTTACATGGGACCTAATCTGACCACATCTGGCTAAAAGTGGGTGTTTATTCACCCCAGCCTACTCCTACTGGGAAAAAAGGCGCGATAGGATAAAAAAAAAACCAAAATACATATTATGTACAATTATTGTGATATAAACTTGAGCAAAAAATTTAACTTATATTCTTTAACACTATAACAATACTCCATTTAAAAAAAATGTATATTTTATTAAGATGGATCATTATTGTGACTTTCAATTGACTACATTATGAATCTTTATTATTATTAACATTTGCATAGACATAAATAATGACAAAGAATAACCAACAATGTAATTATGTTTTTGTTATTCTTAAGGTTACCCATATTTTATTAATATTTGAGACGGTGTAAATATTATTATAAAATATAATATTATTATTAGTATCTATGGATGATATAGGAGAGACCAATGCAAATGCAAAGTGATGTTATCGTTCGCTTCTGTGAGTCAAGAAAAGTGTGAACAGTTCTGGTGCCTGAGATACCAATGCGGCACTTTATTGAATCAATAGACTACGCGTGATCACAAGCATCACACTAACTGATAATGCTGATGTTTCTTTTCATCCCGCACCACGCAAATTTTGAATTGGTGAGTGGTAAGTTCGACGGAGCTAGGAAAGCGTCAGTGCTTTCATAAGTGCATCGGCCAAATGTAGTCTATTGGCTATCACGAAATAAGCGTTTACTTATGTTATTCCTTTACAATTGATGATAAGGAAAAGCTTTATCTGATACGATTATATTAGGTAGTGTAATTTTAAAATACCTACATTGAATCTTAAACACAGCTGATTGAACAGCTACATATTTTTATATGATTAAACAGATATTTTTGACACTAAATGTATCAATGAAAATCTAATGAAAGTAACTTCACGGATGTCGTAATAAATAAATACGACATATGAAAGGCGAGCAAAGTTGGTCCTCACTTTATTAAGTTACACTCAATTTAGCTACGTAAGCGCTGTCCTAAGTTGGTTAAAAGTAACCATAATTACACATACGTCTATGCAAGAATATTTTATGAGAGAAGCACATAAATTCTACAAAGATTTTTAATGAAATCATATTTACTCTTATTGGATACAACAAGTTTAAAATTTTCTTCGTTCAATCAAAATAAAATGTTAACCAGGATTTTCACTTTTGATTTTCCGTTAAAAATCAGCAATCTTATTCAGAACTTGATTATTTAAGACACGATATTATAAGATATATTATTGAAGATATGTCAAAACCGGCGCTAACTACAAAAAAAAATTTTTATAAGGGAAATAGAAAATACAACAATACGAATTTGTGTATACGATTCATATTTGGGTTACGCAAATACGATTACATCTCTGAATTTCGCAAAAAACTTAAGTTGCTGCCAATCCGTCTTTACAGGAATACTCACATTCTTTCTATTTTATACAAGATATTGTTCAATTCTCTAACACCTTCCTACCTAAAAATCAATTCGAGTTTATTTCCGATTGCCACAGTCGTATCTTCGCTCTTCAATAAACCTTTCCTTTCGTGTCCCCGTGCATTCCTCTTCATGTTCCAGAACTCCTTTTCCGTTATGGCGGTTCACTTATGGAATCTTTACCTCATATTCGTACCACCAAATCCCTATTTTCTTTCAAAAGACACTTAAGTAACTACTATAATAAAGATTAAATTATAAATTCTGTTTAACTGTGCTATTGGTTGCATCTGCCATCAAGTGTTGTAGTTTTTAATTATTTAGTGCACTACTATCTTTTCTTTGCTTTTAGTACACGTCTTTCTTTCAAATGGGTTGTCTCGAAGTAATTGCTTTTTGAGTAATAAGACCGCCGATGGTACAATTATGTATATATATAAAGTATTCTATATCTTGTAACTGATGTAAAATAAAAGATAAATAAATATATAAATAAAATAGATATTAAGATGTTATATCTTCTAAATTAATGTCTTGGTTTTAGAATGACAAAGAAAATTTTATACAATTATTTACTAGTTGTAATTATAGGTCAACAAGCAGCGAATATATCTTTTCTAAATTTCTCCTTTTTTCATCCCTATAATATAAGCATTTTCGCCGACGAAAACAAAACACTATAAAAAACAAAAAAACTGAACATAGGCAATACCTAAAAATAGGAATTCGTAGAATTAAAATAATTCTTCCTTTCTTTGGTTAACAATAACATTGGAACTGAAAGATCTTCTTATAAAAATGAATAATGGAATATTTGCAAAAATATAATAAAAAGGGTATAAAATAAATTATCAGTTGAGTAACATGTAGACGTTATCAAAATATTTCATTTAGGTTTAGTAGTATTACTATTATATAATATTTTTAATAGCAAAGCATGTGTGGAAAATAACAGTGTCAAAAAAAAAGAAAGTAAATAATTTAAAAATTTTCATGAAGTCATGAAATAAATCTATATTAAAAGTTCAGGCTTGTCTTTTGGCAACGGTTTGAAAATTAGAAATCACATATTAAAATTAATCGATTTTCATATATTATATATATACGAGTATATATATACATACAGACTACTTTAATACTTAGTAAGTAGAAAGAATACGCTTTGTAAAAAGTGCATATTAATAATGCGAATACTAGAAAATATGTTCAAATACTTTTTGTGAAAATTAAATATCAGCTTTTTATAGAAATACTAACATCATTTGGCGAACGAAAGGATTGTGCCGATATATACCAAGAATTTATTATAATATTTAAAATATGCATTATCTTTGGAGTGAAGTGTAAAATATTCACTGCTCACGCCGTTAAACAGCTTAGCAAGGCCGAGACCAAGCTCTTCAGTCTATATTTAGGCAAAAAAAAATCGCTTTTGGTATAATGTAACAGAATGTAACAAAATTATTTTTATTAGTACAGTACGTCTTTTTAAAAAATATATTTTTAAATTTTTTGAAGAGAAAAATTTGTTTGTTTTTGTTTATTAATACAGAATATGTAAAATGAAATGTTTTTAAAATTTATGTTCTCAGCGCCACCATAATTTTTTTTAAATCTTTTTTTTGGACAATACATATAGTAGACTAACTACGATCTGATAAATTAACCTTACAAGATATTATTAACAATAAATTACAAATAATTTTGACTAAAACTAGTTCATTACATCGTGCAAATTTTTTCATGATATAACAGTTTCTTGTAATTATTACCTTAAATCTAAATTTGAATGTTTATTAAATACGAGTCTAGGTTCTACAAAGATTACTTAAGTGACCAACAGAAATGCGATTTGCCTAATGAGTTTAAATCGATAAAGAACTAAAAATATGTTAGTCATATAATGATTTGTTATATTTACATGAGTATTATACATTTAATAAAACAAAATTTTACAGATTTTATAGGTTTTACTAAATTATTTTAACATATCATCGTTTCTTCTTTCTACGCAGGATGAGCTCACTATTTCTTCAAGTGTTCTAGTATTTGATTTAATTTCATTGATAATAGGATCCAAAGAAAGTATAATTACACAACTATCTTTCCTCTTGAAACTTGGATGTTTTTTTTTTTATATCAGCAGCCTCACCAATTATCCTTGGTTGGAATCGATGTTCTTTCCTTGTTAAGTTCTCGTTTTATTATATGTAAAGACGTACGAAAAACAAAGTTTTTTTTAAATGAAATGTAAATAATAATGAATAAATTAAATAAACCATTTACGTTGATGAGACTTTATATTATAAAATGGGCCATTTTCATCGTTATTTATTGGGTAAATGCTATTTTGAAGCACAAACAACAATGGCGCAACATGTAAGGTTGAAAAATTTCTAAAGTCTTTCATTACTGACTCATCTGTGACGTTCAATGGCTCCATTGTAATGCCGTCATATCTCGATATTGTTGTCGTAAAACAACGCAACAAAAACAATAACATTCATGAAAATTAAGGCGTAAAACTTTTCCTTTAAAATTTATAGAAAAAGGTAACATTTAACAGATAAATTGATTGTCACTTAGGAACATATTAAAGTTATTTAGATTCAACTAAAGCTACAATTACAATCCGGTACAAAAATTTGACGTTCACTGGGTTCTGCAATTATTATAACTACCTTACTTATCGCTTAAAACTATTTATTTTGTTCTTCCAAAACACTAGAAGTAGTTTTCTAGTAGATTCCTGTGATTTAGTAAATATCGTTTTAATAATACGCAGTAATTTTAAATACGAATTTACTAATATTTGCATTTATTATAATTGATTACAATTTCAGCTTTCTTTCAAATTTACCATTTTTGTTATCAAAATTATATAGTAAATATAGCACCAAAGTTAGCACTATCCTAGATTTATCAATAAATTGATCTTATTATGCTTATAACTCATAATATTATTTAATTTTTTTATGTACAATTAACCTTTAAATTTGTCTTTTAATCTATCAAATTTTAAGTCAATAATCTCTTACGCAAAAAATTTTAAAAATTAAATATATGAAATTTTTTTATTGTAAAATCCCGTCCTCTTTTTGTTTTTGGTTAATTTAAAAAAAACTATATATATATTGAAATATCAAACTTAAAACCTATATAATAAAACTTTATTAAAAGGTTCCTGTATTTGTACGTGTTATGGCTTTGAAGCTTTGTATAATTTGCTGTTAAATCAGTTTTGTGGTTCTCACATTGAATTCACAACGAGTAATATACAAAATTAATAATTTTACAAACCTGCTGAAATGTAATGTTCTCTCATATCTATAGACCACTTATTTGCACTGTAAACTGTATTATTAGTTTTCTTAATTCAAACATTTAATTATTTGTTTACTATTTATTTATACCTGTCGTGATACTTCAACTTAAATTAATAACGCGAATGTTTCTATACATTAACTACTACTGCATGGTTTTATTAGTAAAACACGTGAATTACTAGTTATCCCACAATCTTCGGATATAAATCTATGTTGATTTAAAATATGTAAGTCTATGAGTTCCAATAATCTCTTACCATTATGCGAGTCTCTTGTTCATTTGTCTATCTTCCTTACAAAAATATAAATAGATATCATACATTGTTTAAAAGTACTAATTTATAAACCCATTGACCATCAACCATGTTTAGGAGTTTTCCTACTTATGTAAAAAAAAAATTTCTGCTGATTTCTATATACCCACAAACAACGTGAAAATAATATGCATATATATATACTTGCAAAACTTCGTCTAAGCAAAAAACCATCAGCTAGCTAATAATAATCTGTATGTACATGGATCACAATCAAAAATATTATCATTGTATAATATTTAATACAATTACGCTGACTTTAAAAGATACCCTAGCTGACATGTTAAAATTTTATATTGTCGTTTCCGTGAAATGTCTGTTTAACTCCTAAGTAAAATCGATAAAGTGAATGAATACCACACGCAGGAACAATAACAAAGTTAAGTTCGATAAATTCAGTTATATCTAAGTTTGTTAAATATAAGTTAACATAAGTTTGAATAAACGCAGTTTAATCAAATTTTGGTTAAAGTAAGTTAACCATATTCCTATTTACGAAAAATATTTCAAGAATTCTGGGTCCAACAATGGATGTCCATCGGTTGTAATAATGATAATAATGGATCCACGTATCGCGTGTAATAAAAGTCGACTAATAGAGTGCAACTCCAGGAGATGAGGGAACAGCATTACCCATGACCGTTATGAACAAACTGCTTTTACGAATTGGGACGTCAGGCTCAACAAGTAAGGCAATTATCTCTAAAATCACATAAGAACAAAAGTAAATTATAATATGTTTAAATAAATAAAGAAAGTAAAATGGTAATATCATAATGGATGATAGAATATTGCTAGACATGGTAACTCGATTACTATAAGTTGACAGCGATAGTGAAATAGTAGGATCACGGGATTATAACCATGAATAATTTCTTCACATGGTCGATGCAGCCCCAGCATAGGACCGACCTGTCAGTCCTGTAATTACGGTATCCAATCATTACTCGCATACAGAAACATAATTCTTAATTTGATACTCATTACTTCGTGGAAAACCCCGCTCGATGTGGCAGCGTAAAACCGATCGGTGTGGAAAAACTTTGGGTATTTTCTAAATCAAGCAATGGACATCTAACCGGTGACGACGACGATAATTATTACTAACAAAGAACTGAATCGTCATTGAATCATTAAAATAATCTGTCGTTTTACTAATACCAACAGCACATTGATATTTATGGTAAAGAATGGAATATAGTTTTTTTTAGTAATTAACTTACGAGTAATTATTATCTGAAATTTTTTATGAAAACGTTTAGAGAAGTTATAATTTGCTGTAAGAAGTTTGCTAATAGTAGAAATAATTTAAGCGTTTATTTTTATGATTACCAATGTAAGAGATTGTCTACAACGAATTATTCATACTACAAAATTTACACATTACGATTACAAATTAAAATTTGATAAATGAATAATTGTTAACACGTTGGAAAATTATTATTATGAAGAATCTTAACTATTTATCAAAATCTCTCAAGTAATGGCAAGTTGGGAAGTATTGAATCTCCGGACGTGAACGGCTAAGCTTAGTCCATGAATGTATGAATTATGTCGCCGCATACTTTCTAACACTAAGATACTTTCAGAAATGTCACACAATCTTGAAATTAATTTTGCAACTCCCGTATTTGAACTGTCAATAATTTGACATTTATAATAGTAAGGAAAATCCTAATAATTATAATCGAATTGCAAATGTATTAATTTAAATATTTAATTAAGCGCATTGTTAACTATATATATGCCTCGAAGCTCTATCTAATCAAACACAAACAGAGATTTAAAAAATTAAACCTGTCTCGAAATATATTTTTTTTTATTCGACAAAGCAATGAGAAGAGCGTGGCTGTAGACCTGATAGTAAGTCACTCGCCTTCCCATAACATTGCGAGGCTAGTTAGGATGATATACACTGCACCACATTCCATTCATCGCCTTGAGGTGTAAGATGTTGTTATTACCCCCAGTATTTACACTGACAATAGCACCCTTCAAATCTGAAAACAGTAATGTTAGCCATGATA
Source organism: Ornithoptera priamus (assembly GCA_029034505.1). Lineage (NCBI taxonomy): Eukaryota > Metazoa > Arthropoda > Insecta > Lepidoptera > Papilionidae > Ornithoptera > Ornithoptera priamus. The sequence continues at coordinate 4,820,090 of JARDWD010000331.1, forward strand.
AAACGAAGAGTATCCAGCTAATAGGCCTAACTTTGAATGGCTACAAGAAGGTTGAGAATATAACGCCGTTTGGCTAATCTCGCATAGCCGTAATGGAGTCGTGGATAGAAATGAAGAATTTCTATTAAATAATGTAAGATTGCGTGTAATATTACTCTACCAGGTCGTTAAATTCTCAGACACAATTGAAATAGTTATCTGTTAATAACTCCGTACAGCGTACTGCTTGTGTGTAATTTTTTTCAAACAAGTTCTCGTAAAATCTTATCTTTTGTCGGTGCCCATTTTGCAAACAACCTCCTGGTTTCTTGCCAAACTTGCCAGTTCGACCCGCTTTACGTATGTAATACGTTGAATATAGGTATTGGCAATAGTTGTCAAGGTTTATTATTGACTTAAATTAAATTCAAATAAATTCCTTACAACTAGACAAGTACTATAAGACATCTTAGTTGTAAATTTTGATTAAAAAGTGGATAAAATTTCTAATAATAATAATTTATAAAATGAGTCAAGTATATAAAATAAAAATACAACTATGGCATACCCGATCATCATTTATTGATATTTTTAAAAAAGATGCACTAAATAAATTATTATTGACATTTGAGGGTAAAAGTAAAAACGCAAGATTGAAAGTAGAATCAATATTAGTGTTTTTTCTGTAAAAATTACTCCTTAAAGAATATTACCACTGCACAAACCTAAAACTGTAAACATCATTTTTTTTTTATAATAAAAGTAGTGACGATATTCTCGTAAATCTTTATTTTTTAACGGAATATTATATATGTATAATAAATAATTATTATACATGACATATAAATGAAAATGTAACTTTTCTAGAAACTATAAGAGATATAAAAAGTCGCTGTGGGGTTTCTTCTATCGCTATCAAAATTCCATAACATTGTCACACTGTAATCTCTTAGGTTAGATGGGAGCTCGTTACAGAGCCTCAACGTTTATGCTGCATAGGAATTTAATAAACATTTTGTTAGTAGTGCCCCTTTATTGTTACAAGGAGTCAAGATTGCTTAAGAATTGCAACGTAAAACCCTGTCCTATACATCCAACATAGCAAAATATTGATTCCTTTGAATTTTCATATTTAATTTAATGATACAGGCAAGTGAAAACATGTTTTGTTCAACCTTATTGAAAAGAGAACCTGCGTGAAAGGAATGAATCTATACACGCATGTACGCCCGTTTAAACTGGCATTGAGTCTAAAAATTTTTTCTTTAGTGTGTGACCGTTATAAATAAAACAATAAATAACTTACCAATAATCATGTCAGCAACCAGGTAAAGCACATTCTTAATTGAAGCAATGTATGCAGTCTCTAATTCAAAATCAGGAACAGATTTCCTTTTGAAAAGTTCATATTGCGCTCTTATGTAAGAGATCTGTAAAGTTGGGATGGAACTCAATAATGCCGAATTGCAATAGCTTGAAGTAAAAAAGCTTTAGAGGATATTATTCCGACTCTATTCTTGTTCTTTAACATATACAATATTCATTTATTAATCACTCTTTCTCTCTTCCTAGCTGTTATTCCATGTGATGGTGGGTTCAGCTTTGTTTATTTTTCTTGTACACTTCGCTCTGTCCTCAACATCACCGATATTCACTTGGCAATCCCACATGTCTCTTGACAATACATTTTTTCCCCTTATTTGAGTCTACCTCTCGGTCTTCGACCAGGGAGATAAAGCTGAAAAGATTTAATTTCAATTTCTGATTATTACTTAGTAGTATTTACTACCGTTTACCCAGGTAACAATTTATCGTGTATTCTGTTCTTATTTAAACTTTTTATCCTAACCGAATTACTAACACGTGACGAAATTCGAAATAAAAATAATAACGCACAGATTCAATAAAGCAAATTAAATAGCCCTACGTTGCAAAGTGCATTAAGGAATCCGCAATATTATTTACAGAGACGGTAAGCCAGCCAGTTGTCCGTACGTGATCATGTTGGCCAACTCGCACATCGTCAATTACACTCCCACAAGCTAACGAGCACGTGCCGTTTAATAATACAGAAAACAATAAATTTTTTACATATACAGTTTATTTCATATGCATTTTAGAAAATTTTACGTAATAAAAAAAAGTTCATCTAACAAAGGCCCGATTCGTTTCTATCTTAAACGTTACGGAATAAATAACCAATTTTCAAAGTCTATAAACAATATTTATTGATAAAAACAGAGTAACCATAACACGAAATAGTAGTACTGCTGCAAAACAGTAGTGTGCAAACATTACTGTCTTCTGATGAAAGGCGTTGTGTTGTACCTAGACTAATTACTGGGATAACCAGACTTCAACATCTTATGTCTCGTGTGACGAACGCAAAGTGATGCAGTATATATATTCTAACTAACGCCACGTTATTATGGGCAGGTATATCACTTACCATCGGGTGAACATCGGGCTTGTCTTGTCCCTTAATGAAATAAAAGAAAAAGAAGCAGTAACAAATCAGTGAAACGGTGATTGAACAGTTATTATGTACTACAACTCCGAGGCATGGTTTTCATCTGCTAAATAGACTTCTGATCAAGAAAGACATGTTGAGGAAATCGACATTTTTTATCAACAACACAGCTTCCAAGGACAAGCGACATCCGCCAACCTGCACTCGACCAGCGTGATGGATAAATTGTCTTGACTATATCACTTAATATTCCAGTAAAAATATTAAGTGGACTCTTTATGTTTGTTACGTAACCAACGTGTTCGGGATTAACGTTGTATTTCCGCAAAATGTAATAGGCTGTTTTCATGTAAGTTATAGTCAGTTTGCCTTGAATTTAGTTGGACGCATTCCCAATTTTGCTGCTGTCTGTTAAATCTTTAAACCATACAAGAGAAATACAGTGTAAATGAATTTAGCTGCTGGTTTGTGCTATGGATTCGAACACATATTATAATTTTTTTGTGCAGTTGTGCAAGCATTATTTTCAATCAAGTAAATGTTATTATAACAACGACTCAATAAGATTCTAAACACACTTTATGAGTTAGCTAGTTAAAGCTATAAACGAAAAATAACAAATAGATCGTTAAAAGAGTTTTAATAAAATTTAAATCAACTATCAAGTGTAAAAATAATACGAAATAGGCCTAGAATAAAACAATATATGAGTAATTATTATTTTATTGAAATCAAAGTTTAATAAAGAAATAAATATGAATCTGTTAACAATGATGCTAGCTGCAATAGATTCAGAGTTGTGAACTATAAAACGATATTACCTTCATAAATATGTACGAGCATCCTGTTAAACCATCGGCTATCAAAACATGAAACAATATTACTGTATAAATGCAAGCGAACCCTAAGGAAAACTCGTTATCCATTTAGGTTAGTTGAACCAATTGTGTAAAAGTTTATGGATGCGCGGCTTATACAGACTCACTGGGTCCATCCCGACAAACGTAAAAACAGCTAGTTAGTGGAGTTTACACGAACACGGGACTTGTTAACTGTTACTTAACTTGTTAATTTTAGTTGCGCGCTGTTTGTCACAATTGCAACATTTGTTAGGCACGCAGCGGTTTCAGGCGACATATAAATTGGCCGTAGCGTATGTTTCAACTTTGTTTTCATATATTTCTGAAACTGTATTTATTTGTACCTGAAAAATCAAAAATAATGATACTCACTAAAAGGTCGTTTTGTTATGAATACATATACGGTGAAGCAAAATAATTTTGCTTGTAAAATACTCTATATAGTTAGTGTTCATAAATAATAATACCATACAGATATGTTTTTAGAGGTTATAAATAGTTTGTAAACATGTTAATTCTTGAAAAATCTGTTACTCTCCACTAACCAGGTAAACAGATTCTATATGAAATAACCGATACTTTAAGAATGGTAAAACGTTTGTTTTGTTATGATCAAAAAGTTATCTCCTGACAACTTTTATCGTAGCGAGGTTAAGTGAAGATCTTAGAAATGTTGACTCTGCTGTAAAGTTTATACCTACTATAACATCTTTAGTTGTTGCCCTCGATGTGTAATATGAAAGACCCAGTGGATATGTTATGGGATACCGCAGATAGTTACCGACTCGCTCCAAAACTACTTGACAGAGAGGGTTCAACTTGACAAGAAATACCGTAGTTGTGAGGTTCCCACCTAAAAGATAAAGTTTGTTAAAAGTACTACGTATCCTCTTATCTCCTAAAGTTCAATATTGTATTTTTTACACCAGCTTCTATATTATTGTCTGATGAAAATTATTTACCAGGTTTGATAGATTTAAAAAGAATTTTTAATTTTAATATTTAAAATACCATCATTAAATTTGTAAATTTATCAATGATTGTCTACAAAATTAACAAACTTCAATAAACTTATTTTTTTTCCAATGTATGTCATCATCATCTCAACCGATGGACATATACATTTATATAGTGCACTAACAGTTCCTCGCCCGCTTTGCTGGCCGTAACATAAAGTGATGACTTGAAATTTGTCGAAAATATTCCTTGAGAGCATCCGCAACCCCAAATGACTTCCGTGGCAACGGTTGCTATAGCAATCCAATAAATAATATAAAATGAAAATTTTTATAAAATTTTCTAAGAAGATCTAAAGTTCTGCAAGGTTACCGAAGAGGACGCGTCCGACAGAGCGAAGTAGAAGAGAAAGACCAAAAAAGCAGACCCCACCATCAGATGGGAATAATAAATGCCACGGAGAGAGAGAGAGAGAGAGAAAATATTTATAAAATTTTATTAGAAATAAAATGATAAACGATCCATGAAGTTCAAAAAATAAATAGCCTATAACCATCTACACATTATTCCGCGTCGGATGGTTATGTTCCCACGCCTATACGTTCACTAGTTTTCATGTGACTGATAAACGAACAAAACCCGTTTTCATTATATATATCTAGATATGCATGTACGTAGAATAAACATGTAGCATTTTAAGACTGACACACATTTTATAGATGTTACAAATATGCCGTATCTGAGCATCAAAGTGATGTCTATCTTTTGATCTACTCTGTGATATTTATATGGAAAATGATTTGATATTTTTTTAGCGCCACGGCAGCACACTAAATTATATAATAAATAATATTTTAGATGACTTATTTAGTAACAAGCATACTTGTATATTTTTAGTTGGTTAAATATTATTGTGCATATTACATATATGTTACTTACTGATGGCAGATCTCTGTTAACAAACACCGTTTAGGAAGGTACTACCGCAGCACCTGTTTCTACCGCCTAATAGTAGTGTGCAGTCATTACTGGGTCCCGGATTGAAAGGCGCTGTAGCTAGTGTAATTACTGGGGTAACAAGAATCAACATCTTATGTCCCAAGCAGAGAACGCAATGTGGTGCAGTAAATACTATCCTACCTAGCGACGCTTAATTGAATGTTAAAAAAAATGTTTAAGCTTAAAACTGTTTGTAAACATTATAATTTTATAGATCTTATTGTAATTGATGTATACCATACGTAATTCCTTTTCTAAACAATAAAATCTTATAAACATATTTAAACCACATCCCGAGACCGTCAATATATTATGTTTAATATACTATTCTTGCACTATTTTTGTTTAAATAAATTTTTGCAATAATTGCGAAAAAAGATCCTACCAATAGTGGAAACATTGAGTAAGCTTATGTGGATTTTTTCAGATTTTTGTTTATGTATTTATTTTTTAATACACAAAAACTCACTTTTTGTTATTAAAATCTGTGGTCATATTTTGATAATTTCCTTTCATGGTATACGAATTAATATAATAGAAAATAGTAATTATTTAATAAATATGTGTATACTCGAAATAGGAACTTATAGTTTTATAAAAAATAGAGATTGTTTGTTTGAAACCTAAACTATAAATCCGCATATTCTGTTACTTTACAATACATTTACATGACTAAAACTTTTCAACTAAAATACCTAAATGTAACTTATTCCTATTATATTTAACGATACAATGTGAAGTGTAATGATCTATATCCTATAATTGGTATATTATATTAGCATCTTATACAGTTTTAATATATATCTTGGAATTAATTGGTTGTTCTTTCTCAATTCATTTATTGTATTAGCAAAATTGATTTATTATATCGATTAATACAAATCAGCCGCACAAGATGTTTTCTCCACACACTTTGTTGTGTACATAAACTACAAGTTAAAATAGGCATTTCAGCTCGTATCAAAATATAAATGTAAAAATAAAAATTCTAGAAAGAAATGACAGCTGTTGCCTGGTTTCCAAATCCCGAAACGGCGTAAAATGCTTTGTTACGAAAATGCGGAAAAGTATTGTAGAGTGTATTTTTCCAAATTACGACTCCCTACATTTCTTTATTTTTTTCAAAAACATATATTATTTCCCTTTATTAAAAGTATTCTATTAAAAACAGTTTAAATTATAAAAAGAATAAAAATATATCACAAAATGGGGCCTTACAGGTTTTTTGGTTTATATGATAGCACTTTAGAATAATAATATAAGAATATAGGTATAACATACCGCATATAAAGCATCATATAATATTTTTGTTAGTGCTAAATAATCTACCTATATAATCTACCATGTAATGTTCAGTTCCTAAAATGTACCACGATCTATAACGTAATTTTATAATAATAAATAAAAACAAATTTTCTTAACAGTCACCATATTTAAATCTTCTAGTGATAATTAAAATGAATTGAACATTATTTTTCAAGAATTTCGCAGGACTATATATACAAATAGGTTTTTTGTATTATAATTTCAAAGCATAGAAGAAATCATTTGTCTTTTTATTAAGCTTGTTCTACAAAGTATATTTTATATATCGTATATGGGAGAAACAATGCATATTAGATAACATAATTAATATCCATATTACGTAAGATGTCGCCACTGTTAGTCTTTAGTTTTAAAATGACTTGTTTACCAACGCCGTACATAATGTAACGTAAAATAAAGTTGCTATTTTAAATGTTAAACTAAAAACCTCACTAAAATAAACATAAATATACCAAAATCACGAATTGATTGCTTTGAAGTTCTACGCAAAAGATGAAAATAAATAGCAGCATAATGCTTTAAGTTAAACAAGTTTAGTTTCAAAGCATAACGTATAAAATGACAAAACGGACTATTAAAAATTCATAAACGGCGAAAATAATTCAATAAATTTTAAAACCACGCTCGAAGTTACGTATAAACTCCTGTAAACAAGTTTAAAACCGCATAGCTTACTGGAAATTGAAAGGCGCAATTTTTTTTTTCAAATCAAATTACTAATTAAGCTTCACGTTCCGTTCCTTTAGCTTACATTGCTTAATAAATCCGGAAACGCGGCTAGAAAGTCGTTAACTACGCTTTAGATTGAAAGTCGAGACCTTCAGTCAGAGGTTTTCACTGCATTTATAGTCAGCGAGTGAGTTGTATGTTCTCATTTCCCCGTGTGTTGTAAAGTTTCGCCGCCGTGTTGCGAAAAACTAAGCATTCATTTTATCTTAATAACTAGATTCCATTATGTAACTTAATTTGATATTATACACATTTAGATCAATTTTGAATGGCTGTTTACAGTTGACATAATACTGTTATAGATAACGTATTGATTTATTGCATCTTTTCCGGCTAAATGCGTTTTCCAGTCTACCACGTCTGTAATTGTGTACATGTAAACACACAAGCGAGATTCTCTGTGTGAGTGCGCCACGTGTAAACTAACTGTCTCGCGAGTGTTGCGCTCCTAGTACCCTTCTCTCGTCGCTGTAAACGATCTTGTTTGCGAGAGAACTTTGAAGCGGAAAATTTGTCTCACGGACTCAGGAGCAGGTAAAAACATAAATAAATGATGGATTATTTTTAATTGTGGCACTGAGCCGCTCCTAATTATTCGAGTGTAAAATAGTTTTTTTCTATGTCTAAAACAAAATTTCTTTCGCGATGAAAATATCTCTCGCAATTATTTGTATAATTTATTTATAAAAAATATTCCTTAATTCATATCAACTGATGTAAGTCTGTTATACCGTATAAGGAGGTCCCATCGGAGCACCTACTTCTGCCGCGAAACAGTAGTATACAAACGTTACTGTGTTTCGGTTTGAAAGACTAGCTGGTGCAATTAATCACCACGCTACATTGCTATGATTCAATTACCATGTATTAAAAATTTACAAAATTTTTGTTTATTCCTTTACGGCCAAAACATTAACAAAATATGCTAGTGATGATAACCGACCACGAACACTATATTGACAGCTTGTACAAAATATATGCGAATTTCGTTTATTTTCTAAATAGTATATGTTCAAAATGAATGTCAGGTAATATAAGCTAGTCCGTAAAGGCTTTGCAATCAAGCCCCTTCACGTGTGGCCCTGAACCGGCGGTTACATCGATATACTATTATAGTACAGAATAATCAAGATGGACCACTTCACACAAACAGCTCTACTAAATTTTAACTAGTCGATAAACATATGGGGTAGCAAAACATTGAAAATTTAATTAACTATTCAAACAATGAAAGTAAAGATAATTCAAAATTTGTGCAGTTACTGTTAACTTAAAAAAATCCGCTACGTATCCGTATATAAATTTGTAGTGATCTGAAGATGAATAAGTGTAGTTTTACCCCTCCTACTTAACATCCCACTTCTCCTTTTCTTCTGCATACTGTGTGCCCTGAACATCATTGCTGTTTTTTTACAAAAAACAGTGTTGACTTAACAAAGGCATTCTAAAAGTAACATCTTTCGCATATAATAACATATTTACGAGGAGGGATCTAAAAGTAGTGAGAATGAGATAGAATATAATGACTATTGATAACTTAATAATTTATTTTTCTACATAGTCTCCGAGTCTTTCTACAGACCGAGTCCAGCGATTTTCCAAGGCTTCCATTCCTTTAAAAAAAAAGTTTTGCTTTGTTCTTCAGAAAGCTCTGCACGGCATCCATCACCTCGTTATCGTCTTCATACCTGTTTCCCCTTAAGTATTCTTTCAATTTGGGGAACAGATAATAATCGCTAGGCGCCCGATCTGGTGAATAACGGGGTGGTCAACCAATTCGAACCAAACCTGCTGAATGGTAGCCATCGCAACTACCGACCTGTGCGCGGGTGCGTTGTCGTGATGAAACAGCGCGTCCCTTCGAAGTTTTCGTCTCCTTTTCTCTTTGATGGCATTCCTCAACTTGGGAATTAAAGCTGCATAATATTGGCCTGTAATAGTGGTTCCACGCTCCATGTAATCAATCAACAATATCCCTTCTGAGTCCCAAAATATTGAGGTCTATAACCTTGCCAGCCGATGCCACGGCACGAAACTTCTTCGGGGTCGGTGATGATGGATGGATGGATGATGTTTCAATATGGATTGAATACTTCCATATGAAATGCCCGTTTCTTGAATTAAGTATCGGATGATAACTCTTTGATAGCCCAATACAATTTTCTCAACTTTCGCAACATTTTCTTGGGTGACTGACGTCGATGGACGGCCACAATGATGTTCGTCTTCCATGCTCGTTCTCCCTACTCGAAATTCAGAAGCCCACTTTTCGACAGTGGAATACGGCGAAGCAGACTCTCCTAATGTTGCCTCTAAATCGCAATAAATCTACTGCGTCGTTAACTTTTTAAACAGAAGTATTTAATAACGGCTCGCACTTCGTTTTTCTCCATTTTCGAAAACACATTCCTACACGAAGCAAACAAATCACTACATTTTGAAAAAAAACAAAAGAGAATCGAAGATTTTTTTCTTTATTAATATTACAAATATGTATCTGAGCTATGCCAGTATTTTTTTTTATTCTCACCAAGAAATATATATGTTGTGCTCACTACTTTTTAATCCCTCCTCTTATACATGGGACGTTAAATTAAATTTGTTAAACCGTAATTGATAAGTACGTCACTACTCTAATACGCATCAACTTTGATCGACATTCACCACCCGTCACAAATTAATTAAGTATGATATTGGTAATTACTTTCAGAATTAAGCACTTTCATGTTGGATTTGAACGAACGTTTGTTATTTTTTATTGTTTGCTCATTCCAACATAACTATAAAACTTCTTTCTCATTATAATCGTTTTTTTAAATATTAATAAGTCTACGGTTACAACCGTTCAGTTACTTTACTGGTGGTAGGTCTCTGTTGCCGGAACGCATCTGGGTAGGTACCACGGCAGGGCCTATTTCTGCCTCCAAGACATGTGCAAACACAACTGTGTTCCGGTTTGAAGGACTTTGTAGCTAGTGTAATTACTGGAGTAAAAAAACTCGATATCTTATCTCTTAAAGCGACGAGCACAATGTGCTGTAGTATATAACATCCTAACTAGCGCTACGTTATTATGGGCAAGCGTATCACTTTGGTGTACGTCCCGCTGGTCTCGTCGTTTCGTTGTATAAAAAAAAGAGGTAATCTGACTAATCATTGCATGATTTTATTTTACCATGTGTCAAAATACAATTGATCTAATTACATGATAAAAGCCTGGCGTTAAATATTTTAAACTCGTTTATACATTTGATTATTTCTACTCCTATCCCAGCAGAGCCTGACCTCCTTTTCATATAATAAACTAGCTGTTCCCCGCTCGCCCTCTTTGCTAACCGTAACACCCCACAACTCCCTTTCGGGAAGTTCCTGCTACAAATTTTACTTACGTGTAGTAATAACTTACCATATTTTAAACACATATAAATACGTTTAATTTATAAATTCAAAATTTGTTTCTAAAACAAGCAATTATTCAACATTTTTTATGATATAACGTTTACGTATAATATCTAAATGTGCCTATTTTTAATTTTATAAGTGGCAACTCGCTGCTCTTAACGGATTTCTTGAAAGACAGCCAAAGTGCCTATTTAATGAAATATATACTATATGGCACAATGAACAACAATTACATAAGTTACGAATTACCTTTTTTTAACAAATATTATTTAATTTAACAATAAATGGTTATACGGTACTGCAATTTTAATTGAATTTTTTATGAGGTATAGTAAAGCTACTGTAGTAGCTTAAAGTAAAGGAATTTATTTACGTACGAGTATGTACAAATATACTTTCCGCAAAAAACTTTGTGTTTGTGTGTTAGAAGCTGTATTAACTTTTTTAAATTACGCTTGTGACTTTTCTAACAATATTTCTCATAAGATTACTATAAAACATTCCTTCAATATTTCGCTATTGTGTAAAGGTTTTTTTTTTTATTTTTTCGTATTTCTACCAATAAAATTTAATATTACGAGAGTTATCTGTATAGTTACAGTAGTTATCTCTATAACTAAAATAAACATTTCGTGCGTAAAATGTTAAAAAAAATTAAAAACATTACATTACTAATTATCAGTAAAAAATATACATATTTTACAAAAATAGGAACCTGTCAAAAGGCTGCCAACGTTTTCATTGTTCAGTGCATATTATGTTTCTAATACAACTAGTATGAAAAGACTTATAAGAGCGAAGTGCTATAGTATCTTATTTCTTTTTCCATCCATTATCTTTAAACCATTCATTCTAGAAACTTGTATCATCACATAAACAATGGGTGGTAAATTAAGTTAATTGTTGTGTACAGGTTTCTGTAAATATAATTTTTTTTAATTTTTAATTAGATACTTGACCGCTTGCATCTTCAAGGCCGTAGCGACGCAGCTAAGATGTAGGACACAGGCACTCGTTACAACACCAAGTGGTAAAGCTTGAAAAACTAACAACGTACAATACATTAAAAAAACATATTCTGCGTTGCAGGATTTTAAAAGAATACACATAGCTGTTGTTCTTCAGGTGCATTAAAAATTACTTAGGTCCATCCGTCACTAGTCATAGACATTTTGAGAGGTTTTTTAATGCTAAGAGTTACTCGTTTTCCATTGTTTCTTACTTGAATTAACTTTTTGAATGTATTATTCTTGAATATATGTTATACATTTGTTTTTGTTAATAATAATACTTGATAACTTTATTATGGACTTTTTACAATTGTGGAGTACATGAGTTGAGCAATATAGAAAAATATCTCTTATTCCTTCTACTCGACTTGAACAGTTTCTTTAGTAGTCATTGTAATCAGAGTTGTACATTGTAGTTAAAGAAAACATTTTAGCTACGTATTATATCTGATTGTTACGAAGTCTACTAGAATTCTAAGCTTTTTCTTAAGTTCAATACAAAGGTATAAAATTTTATACTTTCTTAACCTAACCAGAATACCTTACTTATACGATACGGTACCTGTAGGATACGATACATTATCCTTATGAAGATTTTCTCGTCTCATTGAGAGGCCAGCCGTCTGTCAGGTAAACCGACGACCTGGTGAAGATCGCAGTGAGTCGGGTTCGTACGAAATGTGCAAGAAATAAATTGAGAAATTACCATCAAAAAATTAACAACAATAGTGGTAAAGTCCTCCCGTGAAGATGGGTACTGTAAAACACACGAAATGTAAACTTTAGGTTTCCTAAAGTGTAAGTAATATTTGTTTCACGGGTAATCAGCTGAAAAAAATACCTGAACGACAGATTTCTTCGGATGACCGCTGAATTCTAAATTGAAGCAAGTACCTTATTAGGATATTGATAAGCTTATGCAATAACTTTCTTGCAGTGATTAGTTAATTGCAGTTTCAATTACTGGTACAAATGCTTATTTAAAATAGTAATTCATTATCGCACAGAGAAAAAACAAAATATTACATTTGTAATTGGATAATATGCGCCTTTAGACAAAAATAAATACTCATATGATCTAAAGCTAAAGCTATTGTACTTAATCCTGCTTTTCGTTGTCACGAGACTATCATATTACATAAACAACTGGGGAAACTTTTATTCTATTCTTCATTTTGAGCAGTTAAAAAAACTTATAAAGCTATAAATCATCAAAGTGCAACAGATGTAATAAGAGAGCTTATGGTCTAGAACAATAAATATACTCGTATATTTCCTTCATCACCGTTTGACGATATCGTTATGAAATAAAATATGTTCACAGAAAGGGCCCGACCCTTTTTGTCACTGAGAGAGTATTTTGTATATAGCAAAACTTGTATGTTAATCAAGATTCGCCCTTGAGGATATCCTAACTTCAGTTTACCTAATATTATCCGGAATGAACTGTTGTTACTCCTTTTCATTAACAATAAATTTAATTCAATGAAACAATATTAAATTGAATAAAATTAGAAAACCAAACCAAATAATGTATTTTTTTATTTATAAACGTAGGGTAGGTAATTTATGTTGCAATTTAGTTTTTTATAAATTTTATTGTTAAAATAGCTACGATAAAAATAGAGGCAACGTTATTTTTTTTCTCTTTTATTTTCTGTTGAAAAGATGTCGAATGATCTTAGTTTACTAAACATGAACGCTTTTTCCTTACTAGCACGAGACGCTTTCAAAATATTAAATCCAATGTTTGTTGTTGTTGCAGTTGTAATTTTTCATAAGAATATAAAGAAATATTTTATGTTAGCTTTAAAATGAAGATCATAATCAAGCTAGTCTAGTAAAGTTTTTATTCTTCCATTTTTTTAATTACTCACGTTCATAATTAACATACTGAAGTATTTTTTACTGCCTATCACATATTTTTATTTAACATTGATTTCATTTTATAATATATAAGCCTTAAGAGTTATCTTTGACAAAAATAATTAAGTTTTCAGTTCTTGCATTGCTAATATTTTACATTTACATAAAAATTACTTTTTTATATTTGCATGTAAAAGTACTTTATACAAATATCATTCATATAATTCTAAAAGCTATCATTAAAAAAAAAGTTGAATAAAAATCTTTTTCACTGTGTTACTGCGTTGTGTAACCTGCGTTACATCCTATTTTTGCTGACGTGAAATTGGGTCGTTCATGATGGGAGAGAGGGCTGCCTACCTGACCTATTTAAGAATCGAAAACACGTTTTTTAATATCTATTTGTATTAGCAACACATTTTATTTTGTATTTGTTGCGGAAAAAAAATCTGTTATTACAAACTCTTGAACCAAAATACAAGATTTATTAAAAAAAAATCGGCAAACTTTTAACGGAATAACAAAAATATTAAACGTATTTGTAACAATAAAATTAATATTTTTTAAAATTAACTATTTTAGTTGTTTGGGCTACTCTATGGCTCAAATAATTTAGCTTGATTTAGATTTGTTTTACAACACAGTGCGACTAAGTAGGTGGATCTAAAACACTTAGTGCATATAAAATCATGACGCATTTAAATATGAAGCCATATAAAGCAGGTAGTTTGGAGTTACAAGTAGAAAAAAAAATTCAATTACATAATAATAAATTAACACGATCTGAACCACACAGGTGTTAATTTAACCTTATGAAACAATTTACATTTTTTAATAAATATATTGAAAATGTGCTACAAATTATGATGTTTCATAATAAAACAACATCTGCATACAATATAGACCTAAAGAACCATAACAACAATTCTTCGCCAGGCTTGCTACAATGCTTAAATCTCCAAGTTCTGGTTTGACTTGCCCGCGTAATTACTTGTTACCAAAATGATAAAACATTCTAGGTTTTAGCAAACGTAGTACAATTGTCGGTGTTTTTTTCACTGTTTCTTATCTTTTATACAGTGAAGCGACGAGAAGAGGACAACGGTACAATGCGTGATGTTAGGGGTACGCCTTTTAATAATAATATTAATAATAATGTTACAGTTAGCAATAAGACTTAATACGTTTACTCGCGTTAAGTCTGTAACGTTTCTAGTTACGACGCCTTTCGAAGACAATAATGTTTGCACAAAGCCCAGAGGCAGATAGATATTTACTAATTAATTATCCACACGTAAACTATAATTTACGTGAATAACTGCATGATCAAATTGGTGAGAATTGATCTATATAAATATATACTCTTTAATTACTGTTAGTTTCTACAGTATTTGTTTTATATACAATAATTGTGTATCAACTTCTTTTATAAGTACATTAAACATTAGTATTGTTAATCACATCTTCCTAATGTCCCAAAAAAGATTCGGCGGAACTTAGAAATAGCCGCCAACAAATGATGGGAATGAAATCTCGTTAAAAATTTTGGCTTTTTCGTTAATAAAGTTAGTTCAATCGTTTTTACACTCACCAAGCGACAAACTGGACATTGAACAATCATTGTCCCTATTGTTTCACCCTCTGTTCGGCGCACCATTATTTTTTCTCCTTTTTCAAAACTCATAGGACTCCTTTGTAAGTTCAAAACAAATTTACATACTATTACTACTTTTAATAAATTAAGTATAAATAGCAAATATTTGAAGCTAAACTATGAAAATGCCCACTTGTACAAAAAAATTTAAACTTGGTTTTTTTCTTTGAAGTAACATATTCATTCACTCAAAATATTTATCCTCATTTAAATTTCTATCTAAACAGAAGTTTTTCTCCGAAGTTCCTTTACAATACAACTCTGGGGATCTAAATTTGACCAACTGTACTATGAAAAAAAATGGTTGTCCGTTTAAGTAAGGTCTAGCGAGTACGGAGGAAGACGTGTGGTTTCTAACTGCAAAGAGTTACTTTAACCCTTATTATCACATTAAAAGATATCTAAGAATAGAATTCAAATATAATCCAATGATTCGCCTGCTAATAAAAAATATATTTTGCGGTTAAACAGATCAAAAATATCTTTTTTTTATTACTTTTGAAAAATTATAATTTGTTTAAAATCCTTTTTTTAAAAAAAATGGTTTTAAAATCATTGTAACTCGTAAAATGATAAATTTGAATCATTTTATACCATTCATTTTAACAAGTACCCAATTCTACGGCCAAGCGGTAATACGACTAATGTACCGTTTACCTCTTACGTTTACCTTTTTAAGTTGTTCGTTCGATTCAAGACCTACGTATCTGGTATCCCCTTTAGCTTATGGAATTTAAAAAAACAAGTGGTTTAATTTGTAGGGCACGGTAGGAAATAAAATTGCTGAAATGACAGGAGAATCCACGTTATATCTAATTGGAATAAGCAGTGTAGTTGACAAAGAGTATTATTATTAAACACTGAAATTCTTGCTCGTGTCGCATTATTATGTAATTTTTTCTTTAAAGTGAAAGTTTTTATACTTTTATAGTTATGACTAATTTTTATACGATAGCATTAATAAGAACAAACATTAACATTTAAGTAAAATTTCATAGTGTTTATAAAAGGACGTACATAGTTCAAAGCATCGTTGTCTCGTTCAATTTAGTTATTAATTAAACGTTTTTGTGTTCAGTTTCATCAACAATGCTCACCTTGAAAATCAAGGTGTGCATTGAAATAGAATATAATTATATTATTATTATTTATTCGTTCTTTACATATCTAAAATAATCTCAACTTTTTGCTTCATTATAAGTTAGTTAATAAAAATATTCGCACGTCGAGAAGGTAGTAATTTTGAACGAGAATAGCATCTAAAGCAGGTAAAACTAGCTTCGAAAGAAATGTAAAGAAGTACTTTTTTTGGACGTAAAAAGACATTCAAATCCTCGACCACTGGGCAGTAAATCTAATCGTTTCCTCTTTAAATATCTGAGTTCTACAATTTTTCTGATCTTGAACTGGCACTTAATTTTCTTTTTCTAAAAAGTTTACTCCTTCGCCATTGCGGATGAAAATTACTTTCATAGGTTATTCAATAGAGGTTAATGAGAAATACATCCAATAAATTAGTAGTGCAGAAGAAAATTTATTTCTTCACCAATTACTCGTTTCTTAACCGACATCTTTTTAGTTACAAATTTTTGTACTTTTCCACTTACTAACTCAGGAATTGATATTAATTTAGCTTACTAGTATTGCGCATAGATAAACGATATATTTAAAAAAATATTATTACATTCGTTTATTCCTAGGGATTTGTGTTTTAAACGTTAACAATTAAAGTTCTCGGTATCCTAATTTTAACATATTATACAAGTAATCGAAATTGTTAACTTGAATAATATGTATAAAATAATAAAAGTTAGTGTTTACATAACGTAAACAAAACATTCTTAAAACTATTTTTAAATTTATTAAATTTATAATATAAATTGTTAGCAACGACATAATAATTTTATCGTTATTACGAACAAACATGTTTAAAGACATTACGAAAAAACTTATTTTTACTACAAGTACAAAATATCCCCGGCCAGCCGATACATTAAACCACAACGATTCTCTTAATCGTTAATATATTATTATCTCACGGTGGAATAGTGCGTTAAACCTAGTAAATGTAATAATCATGTTTAAATCACATAATATTTGTGATTTATTCGTATAAAAATTTTTGTTTAAGATATTAATAAACGGTTTATTGTAAGATTAAAAATTATTACATTATGTAGAGATGAAAGCTCCATTTTAATACTTTACTTGCCATAGGTCTCCGTTGCCGGAGGACATCTACGTAGATACCACCGCAGCGCCTATTTCTGCCGACAACTTGTGGTGTACAAACATTACTATGTTTCGGTTTAAACGGCATTGTAGCTTATAAAATTACAGGGGTAACGAGTAACGATTTAACATCTTATGTCTGAAGACGACGAGTGGTGCAAGTGTATAATATGCTAAGTAGCGCTACGTTGTTATGGGCACTTACCATCACGTGATCGTCTCGCTCATCGCGTCGCTTTGTTAAATAAATAAAGTAAAATTTCAAAAATTTAAATAAAATATATTGTGAAACAAATGTAATTAAAAAAAAAATTATTATGAAAAAAAATGCATTGATATTTTTTTTTTTTGTGTCCATAAGCAACTTTGATACTTTTTTAATATGCATTAAAACAAAGTAAAATGTTTTTTACATTCTGCATTAAGCAAAGTCAGAAAATCCTTTTTTACCTCGTTTACGACATTTTTTTTTCAAACTAAAATTAACCCATAGAGTATTGCATATTTACCCGACCTACTTCAAAAATGTCACGATGTTTAAAGATGTGAATTAAAATAACCATATGTGTGGATATATATTTTTTAAAGATGTTCTGGTTTAAAAAATAATTAGTTTAGTATTAATTTGAAAGCTAATCAGCCGTTTAAAAGTGGGTCAATTTGACCTACTTGCATTCCACTGTAACAAACGGACTTGGTAATGAATTAACTTGCGTAATAAATGAATAATCTAAGGAGAGAATTTTTTGCTCTTCTCCATAATCTTTTTTATTAAGCGAACCAAACTCATTTCACATTCAGAGGAGTCTCTTTTGATATAATCATTGTGTTATTTTTCAAATTGCTAATAGCTTGGACAATTTTATAAAAGCAAACTATTTAAATAGACAATACCTTAACATATAGGACATAGGCTAACACTAGACGTAAACTTTACATGTTGTTAAGTGACAATCAGGCTCTCATATGTTAATAGCCATAATACATCATTGTTATTTTGTCGGCAGATTTATATGACATATCGTCTCAGTATCAAACTATGGTACAATTTCGTGAGAAAGCAGTTAAAATTTTAACATGTTTCTTAACATATTTTTACTAAAACAAAAGTTGCCTAATTCTCATTAAGTTTCTGTTTAAATGATCTCATCAAAAAATATGTTATCGGTTAGTTTTCTTTTTTAAAAGAACCTTCCATTGTCGGATAATAATATGTATAAGCACCGATCAACAGGTGCTATATGGCGGAGAAACGTTTCAGAAACAGTTCGAAGCACATTACAATATATTTTTTTTTTATGCTGATCACCTTTAAGAGAAACCCACTCAGACCGTCGGGCTCCGGTTACAAAGATCCACAAAGAAGTAATTATTAATTACTATTTCTTGTCTATCATAAATTCTTCAATTTAAAAATAATGTATTAGGTTTTCTTCATTATTGAACACTTTGAGTTTTACATTTTCTTTTTTAATAGAGTAAAGTTTTTACACAGTTTTAAAGATTGATGAGACATAGACTCAACAAATGATCAGCAAATAAGTTGCAAAATAGGAACTTAAAAGGAACTGTGTGAGCAATGTGATAACAAAGATTGACACAGGCTCAGCATTTACTGAGCAAAATTGCTACAGAACTGATTTTCAGCAAAACCCAAATTGACTAGTATCTGCGATTTACAGCAACTATATAAAACAATACAATAATAAACTGAGACAGGAATGAAATTAAAAAAGTAAAAGGTTGCTTTAAAATTACTTATTTTAAATTCGTCATTGCGTTTATCAAAATACTCAGTGATTATTGCACCGTATTGTACAACAAAGGTGTTGGTTAACAGCATTATCAAGTCGCACTTCCTACCCGCCGCTTGCTCTTGCAGTTCCTGGTGTGCATCACGTGCCGCTTGTTACAGCAATTTGCCTGTATCGAATCCACATACTTCTCTGTGTCCGATTTAATACGATCACCTAGATTTGCATGTCACAGAACGTGGAGTGCTCGGAGTTGTATTTCAGCTGCGCAAGTTATTATACATTCATAATTAAAACAGCCTTATTTGTTTACAGACAAATTGTATTATTTAGAGATAATTGGGGTTTATAAATTATCCCACACGAATATTAACAATTTACTATTACAAGTAAGGTAATAAAAAATTAAGTAAGCTAAAATTACGAGCGTGCACAAATATAATATTAAACAATATATACATAAGACAACTAATACAACAATCAGCCAAAGAAAAGTAGCCGGAAGTACAACATTATTATGTCAAAATTTTGATTTTGAATAGGAATTTGATATAATATACACAAAATGCGTAAAACTAAAAAAGACCGCTTAGGCATTTTAGGCTCGTTATTATTTATCCCTATTACTACTCTTTTTTAAGAAACTTTTTTAATATTCACGATTTTTGTATAACATTAATATAAAATTTAAATATGTTTATTGGCGTGTGTGTTCCTTATATTTATTTATAATTTTCTTTAAATTTTGTACTTAATTTTATTTTAAATTATTTTGTAAGATGTTATCGCAGTAATAAAATTGATAAATTAAAAATTTATTCAATTTATTAAATTCCTATATTAAAACAACTGGACTGTTTAATAACACCACACACATTAGTTAATATTACAAAAATATATATTATAACAATAAAAATACATTCTGTTTTATAGAAATTAGTACAAATAATTAAAAATATTGGAAATAAGCTTTAAGCAAAGATCAGTTGTCCATAATTCATTGAATAACTTCTGGGTGAAGAGTCATGGAAATAATAAATTTAAAATAGATAATTATATGCAGGTAATGGTTTCACTAAATAATTCTCATTGACTTAAACCATATGACTTGTTAAAAATTATTAGCTAACATTCTTGCTTCTTTAAATATAATATATATAAATATAATGTATATAACTTTAATTTTGCAAACTAAGGTTCAACTCTTGCAAATTTAATAAATATATGCTCTGTACATAACATCACTAAGCTCATATCTTATCTCTATTCCTGAGTAGTTGAATCTTTCATTACTGCAAGTTTACCTATGTAGATTGCTTTCAACTCCACAATATAAAAGGACCGTTAATTCTTTTTTAATATTTATCATACGAAATGTATATCATATCGCCCTCAATTTCTAACACCAAGCAGTATGCAAATATTACTGTGTTCCATTATGATGGGCTCTTCGCATTCTTTTCCTTTTAGTTATTTAATAATTTCCCAGCCAAACACAAAAAGAACTTGATTAAAATCCCCAAAGTGACACAGTCAATAGGTCTCAGTAATGAGAACATTAAGAAAGAATTTCATATTTATATAGTATATTGTAATTGTTTGTACCACAATATTAACAAAAAAATGGGAAACTGTAAAATAATGTTAAATCTTTTTCAAAACAATTAACTTCGGAATCTATCAATTGTTGTATGCCTGAGCCTTTGTTATGCAAATAAAGCACTGCGTTCCCTCAGTTGGCGAGTAGGCTTGTTTGTCGCAACGCCGAGGGCCATGCGATGTTACCTGTAACTCGTATCTACCTAAATGGTCAATAACGTAAAATATTACAAAAAATTTCGACTTTCTTTTTTTTCCGGGTAGCCTTCGAAATGGTTGAATCTAATTTTGACAGGACTTATGCTATCAAATAATTGGTTACGAAGAAAAAAAAAACTGGTTGCGACACATAACAGAGAAGACCGGTATCGCCAATGTTTAGCTACTGTACCATATGGCCCAAATAAACACGATTCGGCTAATCTGAGAGCCAACTAATAGAGGAACTTTTGAAGAATATAGAACCTCCAAAAAGCACATCTGGTAACGCAACATTTGCAGATCATGTAGACATCCATCGGTTGTAATGATGATGATGATAATGATGCAGAGCATCAGCTAGTTCCACAAAAACTATACGTATTTGATCGCTTTTTATCTACAGGGTGAAAGGTAATAGGTGTAAAAGATCTGGAGAGGCTAAAGTATAGCTCGTATCTTATCAATCTATGTATGGAATACTCCATCCAAAAACAATGGTTCTGGAGTTATTAATTCTCAAAATATTTTTATAAAAATTCCCGATATTCTAGGAAAACATTCGAAAATTATATTTCTTACGTATTTCTACACAAATTTTAATGTAATAATTATTGTTTTATCATTTTTTTATTAAATTAAATTAATAATCATTACTTGGAGGCTAAAACTTTTAAATTAGGCTCTTTGAAAGTCGTGACAGTAAAAAATAAAGCGTCATACTTATATATTTAGTCTTAAAATTAAATTTTATTTATAAAAAATAGGTATAAAGCATAAAAATAAGTACCTCACTTCGCCTATCCGACCAGATAAAAGAAAGTCCATAAAGTTTCTAAAATTTAGAAAAAAAACATGTAATAAAACCAAGTACCATGAAATATCAAGCTGTAGAGACTAATAAAAGTAGACGCCGCGGCGGCCATTAGATTGACCCTTTTGTTCTTGTAACACGTGGGAGCTTATTGTTGTCGTTTTAGATTTGAGTTCATTTTAAAACACGTGCAATGTCATTTTGAGGTAATGAATCAATACTACAGTTAAAATTCAACTAGTTTCGTAGTAGGACGTACATTATCGTTGTCTTCTTAATTCTGAATAGGTTTTCTTTTCCACACCAAATAAATTTAATTTCAATGGCGGATTACGGTAATGATGAATACGCTGACATTTTCTATTGTTATGGACTTTAGTGATGGAAATTCTTTACAAGCACGAAAAGAATATCAGCTACGTTTTCCAAATCGTCACCTACCAAGTCATAGATTCTTTGCTGTGGTGTATCAACGCGTCAGAGAAACTGGCAACATTCAACAGAAGCGACATAACGCAAGTAGGCCACGCATCTACGATACTGAAGAGTAAGAAGGAATCATAGACTATTATGTTATAGACCCGACTACGTCGACCAGGGTCGTGGCGAGATTGCTGGGTTTAACACAATGGAAAGTGTGGTTTACTGTACATACGGCAAAGCTCTACCCCTACTATTATACATCAATCCAAGCCCTAGAGAAAGGAGACTCTGCAAGGACGATAAACTTCAGCCGTTTTATGGTGCATGCAGACTTAGAAAATAATAATTTTCTCACCAAAATATTGTAGACTGATGAATCGAAGTTTGACAGAGACGTCATAACAAATTTTCATAATAGTCATTATTGGACGCTGCGAGGTGAAAATCCCCACGTGATTAGAGAAGGAGCTCATCAGCGAAGATTCTCCGTAAACGTATGGATGGGCATAATTAATACTTACTTGATGGGCCAATTCTTCTTGCCCAATAATTTAATTGGGGAGACGTACGACGATTTTCTTCGAAACCAGGAGAGAAATGGTGTTCCGGCATGATGGTTGTCTCGCCCATTTTCGTCTCGGCGTAATACAGTGGTTAGACACTACTTTCCCTCAGCGATGGATTGGCCAAGGCGAACCAACACCGTGACCCGCAAGGTGTCCTAATTTAACACCTTGCGATTATTACTTATGGGATCATATGAAATCTTTAATGTACAGAACCCTAATTAACTCGTTAAAACATTTAAAGTCACGCATCATCGACCTTGCTGACAAAATAAGAAAACAGCTCACAAGGCAAATCACTCGATTTGACTTAAGAAAAAGGCTTCGTGCTTTTAAAAAAAAGTGTTTTTTTTTTTCATTTTAAAAACTGTCTTTCTTGTCGGATAGGTATTGAAGTGAAGTACTTATTTGTGTGCTTTATACGAGTTTTTTATAAATAAAATTTTATTTTAAGGTTAAATAAAAATGTATGTATGACGCTTTATTTGTTACTGTTACGAATTTCAAAGAATCTTATTTAAAAGTTTTATCCTCTAAGTGATGATTATTAATTTAATTTAATAAGACAATGATAAAACAATAATTATTACATTAAAATTTGTGTAAATATAACTAAGAAATAAAATCATCGAATGTTTTCCTAGAAAATCGAGAATTTTTGAAAAATATTTAAAAAGGTAATAACTCAAGAACCGATGTTTTTGTATGGGGTATTTCATAAATAGATAGATAGGATACCAGCTATACTTTAGCCCCTCCAGATGTTTTACACCTATTACCTTTCACTTTGTATATAATACTTAGTTATACCAATTAAATATTTTCGAAGTATCACTTCATTGCACTTCAAAAACGAATAAATAGAATAACTACTTAATAGTGAGTTTTCGCTGTATATTATTACTTAATATTTTCTAAACCAGGTCAATGATTGGCATAATCTTTTCATTAAACATTATCAAACATTAGATTATGAACACATACATAATATAGAAGAAAAAGACATTTAATTAACCGACTTAAAATATTTTTAGCGACTGCTCTCCAATGTCTGCTTATTGTAAAATTCTACCACACCGACCACCGACCACTACCGCGAACTGCAGACTACCTTCCTTTGGCCGACTGTAGTATCAGCTGTTCTATGCATTAAATTTATGTCTTTCTTTGTACGCTCGTAATTTTAGCTTAATCTATTGCTTATTGTCTTCTCGCATAAGTGAATTGTATATATTCTTGTGAGAAATAAAGATTCTTAAACCTCAATTACAGGGGTAATAAAAAAATTAATAAATGATAATATATTAAACCTAGTTTTCTCCGATTGTTACAAGGATAACGTCACAAGGAGAGAGACTCCTCGGCTTATAAATTCTATTACGGTTGCCTGTGTTTGAAGTCTCAAATATGTAATAAGGCCGTGTAATCTAGATGATACGAATTAATTTTTCACTAAATATTAAATGTTCTCATAATTTCGAACATCGCTAGAGCAGTTTTATCGCAGCAAAGCTATTATACGTATAAAATAATTATGTCCACTAAAAATTGAGAGATACAATCTCAATACAAAATACAGTTTAATAATTTTCTTACTTTTATCTATTGTAGTTATAATGAATTAAATAGACTAGAATGCCTATAAATTCATACAAATGCATCATGAGTTACCGCACATACACTTATACCATATATACTCGTACATGTATATATATATGTGTGGTATAAGTGTGTGTGTGTGTATATATATCAATAAGACAATAGCCCATAATAAAACAAAAAAATACTAAGTTTCAACAGAAATTAATTAACACAAAGACAAAATATTTGAAAAAAATCTCCATGTCTTCATCATAAAACAAGAAACAGCAACGCTTACTACCCTCCTATGTTTAAGCATCCCTAAGAATTTTAACGCAATATGAGAAAAATCCAAAATAAAAAAAGTCCTAAAATCTGTAAACCAACAAGAAGATATATCATCACTCTTTTCAATTATTGTTTACTTTAATAAACATTAATACGTTGTGTTTTGTGCAATAACAATAGCAAGGGTATTTTTTTAATGTTACGTAACTCACGTTACAACTGCAGGCTTCCAAATTAGGCTCTTTCATAAAGAGCCCTCAAAACGTTCAACTTAAAAATCTACAACGGTCCTTAAGTTAATTGTTTGACTAAAAATTCAGTTTTGCTGTTTGAAACTTAACAAAATCCTATTATAAAGTGTTATTATATAATTGAGTTGGCCAGTTTTGAATATTCTGACAACTAATAATTTATTATATTCAGACGATTATTACATATACATAAAACAAAATTTTAAAGATTATTCGCGTTCATTTTAATTAATTTATACCCGACTTTCGAGTGCTTTGCATCAACCATGGTCACGGAAAGGTTGAAGTGACAGATGATCCAATGTAACACTCTTCACAGATGACCTCCAGTTTTATTTATTAGTTTATTTCAGGTTAGTTCTATACAGAACCAAATGAATTTTTTTAACCTTTTCATCATAAACATCGATGGAAATTGACATTCCAGAATATGAAACAAAACAGGAAAAGATCATTATTATTTAAGTAAATATAACATAATATATTGTACACTGTACTTAATAGTTTCGGTAAAAAAAATATTTTTATTTTAAGGAGTATATTTAATTCGTAGCTCCAAAACATTCTCAAAAGAAAATTTTCATTTCTTTACACGTAATGCCTGAACAATTTTAAATAATTTGTGTAAAATTTTGCCTAGCCTAGCGACATTTCGTTATAATTAAAAGCGTAAAATATATTTTAAAAGCGTACTTCCGCCAAAGCCTGAATCAAATACATTTTTGTTTTTATGTAAATTCATCTTTCCGACGTTACTGTTATGTTTATGCTTAAGATAATTATAATAGTAATTAAAATAAGTAATATTTAATACAAATGAATTAAAAGTCATTCTTTTTTATAAAATATAACGGTTTCGCTAATAATACAAGATACATAAAAGTTAAGTACATAGTAGGATGAACCTATAAGACATATGTTTACATATCTGTAACCACAGTTTATGTCAACCAGAAGGAAACGACTTCTAGAAAAGGCAACACAGTTTTACTTATGACGTTTACAAAATATTGAGCTTACCAACCCGTATACGTTTATAATTGGCGATTATAGTAATCTCTCCTACCTTCTAAAGAAAGGATAACGATTATATTTTATAAAACTTATAACGTTATTTTGTATTTTTATTCTGTCTTTGTTTGCGTATAGATATGCTTGTGTACTAAAATTCACAATGTTATTTGAATTAGACTTTTTCCGCACAACCTTTATTCAGAATAGCATTTATACTATTATCAGCACACCGTACTGTTATAAATTACGGATAAAGCTCAAAAAAGATTGAATAGAAATCAACATTCCACCTACATCGTAAGTTAAATTGAAAATATTATTTTAAAACAGTGATTAACTGAGCATAGAGTTTGAAAACTGTAAGAAAAATATATACAAAGCTAAATACAGACAGTGCCTTTTTAACTACTCATTTACAAGTGCAATAAAAATTCCCTGCAACTCCGTATAGTTTTAGTATTATGCAACTTTTCTGCTTTGACTTTTCATTATGTAACTCTTCGTTACATTCCATTTTTACTGAGGCAAAATTGTATAAGTCTCTGAAATATAAATGACTTTTTCAGTTTTAATTGCGAACCAAGAGAGATGCATGGTACCAGAAATAAAAAAGGCGCGATAATAAGAACCAGAGACAATGAAAGAAAAATCTATTCGAAGTTCACATTTGCCAAAATGAATTACGAAAATTCCTAAAGTGCGTAGTTTCACAGACAGCATTTTACATGTATAAAAAACGGCCCATATAATGTTCTCAGTACTAAGACTCCGGAGCTTATTCTCACAAAGATAGAGTCAAGGTCATTTATCCACAACGCTGGTCAAGCCTCCGCGCCTCTAGGACACGTACGTACAGAGTCATAACTTCGTACATATGTACATACTTTTTTTATTCAATTAAACGACGAGACGAACGAGACGTTCATCTGATGGTAAATGATACGTCAACCCTTAACCGGAGACATGAGATGCTGAATCTCGTAACCCAAGTAATTACACTCTAACTACAAAGCGGAACACAATAATGTTTGAACACTGCTATTTGGTGGTAGAAATAGTACCTGTCTAGATGGTCTCCGGTAACGGAGACCTACCAGTGAGTAGACTTACCTCCAAAGAGTCATAGATATACATATTAACAAGCCAATGTGTTCGAGTTCAACTATTTTTAAATACCGTTTTAAAACGTTTTAGGGTTGAATTTCTCCATTAAATCGCACCAGTTGACATGCAAATCTTGAAAATTGGATTAAAACGGTCACAGGATGTGTTAAGTGGATGGTGCAGAGCACAGATTGTTGTAATAAGCGACACGCGGCGCCACGCCGGGGGCACGCTGCGTGTTCGCTACGCAACCTCATAATTCTATAGAGTACCTTCGTTGCACGCTCTCGATTGCAGCTAACGAAGCTCCATATTAATTGCAATTCCAATATATGACGTGTGAACAGAAATATTGTTGTATATTTTTCAATGTTCGTTTACATCTTCACTATATGATAATCAAATATATAATCACACATTTTTAATAGTAAATTGCTAAAAGCTTTCAAACGTATAAAAATTATATTTTCACACATTTATATTTCATATAGATATAAAACTCTGCCGTTAAATTTAATATAATACATACATATGTGTTTCGTTACTGATGTTCCGAATGCGCTGTATACTCGTATGGTATTTACTGGTGGTAGGCCTCGGTTGTCAAAGACCGTCTGGGTATGTACTACCGCAGTCTGTTTCTGCCGCCAAACAGAACGGAGCAAAATTACCGGTTCTAGTATGAAAGACGTTGTAGCTAATTACACTTAACTACAAGACTCAACATGTCTCACGCGACGAGCATAATCTTATCTTGTGCAGTGTCTAAAATACTAATTAGTGCCACATTATTATAGACAGGCGTATCACTTATCATCAGGTGAACAGCCTGCTCGTCTCATCGCTTAATTTAATAAAAGAAAAATCTTACCAAAAGATTTTATCTCACTATTTATTACCCCGAAGAAACGATGATATTGAATAGGTGTATGTCCTACCAACTAGCAAACAAACTGATCATCTCAAACTAGTTTTTTGTTATAACAAAAAAATTATCCTACCGTCATCGTCAAACCCCGTATATCCCCTAAAACTGTAATTCTAGCTTTAGTTTTTTGTTTTTTAGAATTTTGTTTTATTTTTCAACCGTTTACTGCAGAAAAAAAAACATATTTTTGATTTTCTGAAATTAAACGTTATAAACTTCACAAATGTTAAGTAATTACTTTTATAAATTAATAATAATTTCAAAGTTCGTTACTCATTACTACGTTATGTAGGTGTCCCGTGGCAGATTTAGGATTTAAAATTCGACTATTTTTCTAACGGTTGCGCGAGAGACCGGGAAGGGGTTACAGTTCGGCGCGGCATTTGTGCGGATTGGTCAGTCATGATGTCGTAGTAGACTGGTGTCTCTTACTGTTAATGGAATAATTGAACCATTTTTCTTTGAAAATTCTCGTGGAGCAACCGTAACTGTTGATGGTTATGTCTATCGCCGCATTTTTATACCGAAACTAAGATAACATCCATCGAACATCTCTCACACGTGGTTTCAACAAGATGACGCCACGCCTCACACAGTAAGAGCCACCATGAACCTCCTTCGCGAGATACACAGAATACTCTCGAAAGATTCCACGAGTGTGTACGTCGCGATGGAAAACATTTGGACAGAGTGATCTTCAAAAAATAAAATCCGCATGTCTCGTCTTTCTTTTTTATGATAAATATATGTATATTCTAAAATAATGACATCCTTTAATTTAATAAAGAAATCCTATATCTGCCACGGGACACCTATATAACAAACTCGCAGCTTTTCAGTGATTTTATTACCCATGTTTTATAATCATTAAATAATTAAATTTTATTAAATCTTTTCTCCTCGTCCTTTACATTGTATTCCTTATGTAATTAATCGTAATTACTCTTAGAAATTTTCTTAACGATTTTTATATTTTGTTTCAGGTATGTTCGAGGAATAAAACGGCAAGCCTTTTCAAATAAAAAAAAACTTTCACATTCAAAACATTCATGAAACACTATCAAACAGATTTCGTTACCTTTACATGCTAGAACACGAATAACTACTTCTCATTCAAACTATGCGGAAGCATGGCAAACAAACTTCAACTTCAAGTAAAACGCGTCTGTTACGTCACTAAAGGGAAACACAGACACGTATGCAAAAGCGCACACTATTAAGTTCTCAGGAAAACGCTGTACACAGACGTAAGAAAATACAAGTATTAACACTGAACACAAATCAACACACTAATATGGTATCCGTTGACTAACTGAAAGCTCTTGAGTAAGTATAATCGAATAATATTCAGTGTAACAAAATAGTACCGCAGTTGTACATTTTAAACTACACGAATACACACCTTTAAATGACTCGGTCCTTACGTTAGTAAATATTTCATATATTCACAGGGTAATTAGAAGACTCACTAATACTAACAAGTTCGCTGTCAGCATCGAATACGAATATACTGATTGGTAGCAAACGTTCAAGAGGAACGAATGAATTTAACTACTAAGGGTGAGTATATGAACTCGATTTTTATTATTTTCTAAAGCAAGCGAATTTATTTTAAACCTGTGTACTACCATTTAAAAATATTTTTAACTTAATTCAATTTTTATTTAGAGGAACGTGGAAGTGAGATTTACAGAAGTGTAAAATATTTAACTTTCTATTTAAATAAACAATAATTTGGATAATCATTCCAATAATGAAATATATAGGAAAATAAAAAGCCTGTCATTATTTTAATTAAATTTGTACAGTGGATCTACCCCACGTCAAATTAAGTGTAAAGTACGCGTCAATAAATAATGTAGTCGACAGTTTGAGGCTACGGCCGAATGGCATAATATTATTATATTCTTCACATTTTGTGCAAAATAGACTTCACAAAGATAAATTTATCACTAATTTTTACACTAAATAACTTTAAGATTTATCCTATTAAATCTTATTATTTTTACTTTTTACATTTTAAGCAGATCCGAAAATCTCAAAAAGAAGTATAGTGTAATAGTACCTCAATAGTTTAATTTTGAAAGCTCGCTACATTATTATTATTTTTTATTATCTCAAAATTACCTGTCCGACGATTAAATTTTCAGTTAAAGTTACGAATCGTTTATTGTAATAAATATTAGGTTTGAACTAATGTTATTATTCTTAACTTTCCCAACAGTTATCAGTCTACTATGGAACAGCTAAATGTGTAGTAAATATAACTCATGTATTATATATAAAGGAATATTGACATATGTTCTCTAATTCGTTACTCGAATCTGTTTTGAATAATGGTGGATGCTGCAGGATATTTGGACAGTGCCCATTCAACTAAAAGATCCACTTGCATAATATCTCTCTTGGCCGCTTTCACAACGGTCAATTGTATGCATGTTAACTAACGTAAATGAACATTTAATCGTTTATTTTCATAAAAAGTAAAAATAGAAATAGATTAAATACTGATTGGATTAAACTATTCCCACAATCTATATTATTAGTAAATGCAATGTTTTACATTATTAAATACAGAATATGACTTAAAGTAAAAATGTTACTTAGACAATAAATTTTGACGGTTAAAAGTAGACCGTAATTGTTAAAAATAACAAATGCCTGATTTAAAATTAAATTCCACAATAATTTTATGATATTATCTTTAAACAAAGTCCAATTCAGTTTCTAAATCGATAGAACTATAAACAAGTGTGTTAATAGAGATCACGTCTACTGCGGACAGTTAATAGAAATGAAGCGCCTGATACTTTTGCCGAGCAATACTGTACTATCAGACGAAAGATTTCTCAATACTTTTCTCTCTTTCTCACAGATTTATATATGCTGGAAATATACAATAACTTTATCAAACGAATTAACAAAATTTTTAATGAAATTACTTAAAAAAAACTCTATATTATACTTTCTCTCTCAATATTTATTTTATTAGATTTCTCATTTTTTTTCGTACTTGACTTAATACTATAAATAATATCATATGAGTTTATTTCGTTGATGTAATTCCATAAATTCGTCACTTAACGCACGTTGCAATCATTCCGGAACCACAATTACGTATGTGTTTAATTACCAGTATGAACTATATTTAAATCACGATGAAAAGAATTGTAAATCGCGAATATCCAATATATGTATACGAATATACATATATTGGATTAAATTAAAAATTAATTACAACGATTGAAACAAAACGGTTTCAAAACATTGTTTTAACAATAATAGTAAACAAATAAAACACAACTAACTTTCGCCAAACTCACACATTGTCTCATATATAACATATCTTTCCAGGCGATTATGGTGGCTACTCTAAATATTAACTATTATAGTATATAGCGTGTCATAAATTTTTTTATAAAAAATTTTAATATTTATATGATGCTTGTTCCATGTAGGGATGTGATTTGCGTACCAATTGTCTATCATATAATCTAACGAAAATGTTTCCCCACTACAGACAATAGCATCAGTAAGCTAGAAAACATAAAATTTCAAGCTTTTTAAAAGAAAATAAAAAATAATTAAATGTTTTTTTTTCCGTTTATGCATTCGGTTATTTACACTAGTAGTAGGTGTGGAATGAAAAATCATTCATGCCTTTGATACTATTTGCGTAAGTAAACCGTCGTCTGACTTTGTGAATTTCACCAGTTAAAATTAAAATTCATATTTTGATTTACAAAGTACTTATTTACTAACATATTTCGCTCGGCATCGCTTTTAACTGCAAGCGTCTCTTGACTGAACTTTGTGTAAACCTCGGCAGGTTGTTCAATTCAACGTTCCTGGAGAAAAATCTGCACAAATAATAAAATAGAGCCTAAAAGAGAAAAGCTTAAATAAAAACATTATTATAGTTACTCTTAGCGAAGCAAACGAACTTACTGGCATTTGACATTTCTTTGCTTGTGTTGTTCCTTTTATTACTTTTAATGATTAATAGCTTACTTTAAATTCAAAAACTTAATCTGATAATTATAATCAAAACAATTTTATTGAGCTTAAAGTTATTGTTCCCAAACCCACTGGATGCGAGCAATGCGGGACCGATCGATGTGGAGATCTTTGGGGCAGAACTATGTCCAGTACTGGACGTCTACCGGCTGATAATGAAGTGATTATTCTTTGGGTACTTCAGGAATCACTAAAGTAAATTATAAATTCGTCAAGTTTACAAGTACTACCTACGCTAATCAATTTTTGTTTAAAGTACGGAGCTCATTGTGATATAATATAAACATAATAATCAATGTCTACCACTCGCCGCGAGGAAAATGTTTCATTGAATAAATTCAAATTATTCTGGCTAATTAATATATACATTAAGATTCTGGCTAATTAAGTTGTTAATGAAAGTTGTTGGCTAAGTAGTTGATAAATTCTTTTCCAACATAACGTTAATACTTTTTGTCACAGGTTTACACATCAGATATAGACACACGAGGACAAGTCCGATTAATTGCGCAATATAACCAAGTTAAATACGGCATTAAATTCCAACACAGCTTGTTGCAGCCATTGTTTAATCAATTAGAATTTTTAGCCAGAATGAATTCTAGACCTAAAATTTATTGACTTACCATAAATAATTTAATGGAATATGTGAAAATAAAGAAATTTATTGACTAATTTATTAAATACATCACTAAAAACATTTTAATCTGCATTCTTATTGGTTATACACGCAATATTTACCATGATTTTTAAAATTTTGCTATCATTAAAAAAAAAGTATTATGAATGTAGTATGTAGTTAGGTTAGGCAGTTCTTGACTTGATGGAAGAGGCGGGCTAAGATGTGAAAAAGGGCTGATACGTAACCGTGCACAACTTCCCTGAAACATCGATGAGGGAAGCAAAGTTCACTGTGTTTCACGGAAAGCATCGTGTGCCTTAATACCACAATTTTACTATCGAACGTTTGGACATGCGGCAGGTGTACATGCTTTTGATGCCGGAAGTCTGTGCATAGAAACAAAACGTTTTGCCTCCTCCTTCATAATGTAAACAAAAAAGGATTGAAATAGCCTATCGAGGTCAGTGTCGCCATTTAAATATGATATAGGAATCTTCAAAATAAAAGTGAATAGGCTACTTATACGTGCGCTTCACCACAAATGACTATATATCCTACTCTACATATTCTTTAAGAAAATTAAACTATAAAACTCTCCTCTTTCTGCAATTTTAAAATATCACGATTGCTGCATTACTTTTTATTATTATCATGTATGTTAATAATAAAACAAAACGCTGCAAGTAGCGCGCTCACCTGTTGATAAGTTATAGCTATTTGCCCCGGACTCGCCTTAATATTGGTAACCTTGCTAAAATAACAGATATTACGTATGACTTTTTACAAATTATTGTTTAAGTAAATATTGTTACAATAACTAATAATTTCTCTTTATTTCTTTTTCAGGTTCTTACGAACGTGCTACGGTACTGCAATAGCGAATTGTTTTTATATAATATATATTCTATTGTTTTAATATATTACTTATTCATTTCATTACAATTTTCCGCTAGATTACACACACTGCAGCAAACTTGATGAAATAAAATTATCTACTATCGGCTATTTATCATACTTTTGTTTTAATTTTTGGTTAGCATTTTACTCTTTTTTAAAAAATAAAATTAACCTATCCTCTGATTTACATCTTTAGTAATCTGTCGCTGAAATTCCTATCAAAATCTATCAAGCTATTTTGAAGAATACAACACTGAACAACAAGAATACAAAAATGCTACTCTTTCACATCTGTGTAAACAAACATTCATATGTATTAAGCAAAAAGCCCTTGTTTTGATATTAAAACGAGACATTAATTTTAATCATTAATAAATATAAACAATTTAAAATTGTTAAATGTTACTTTATAGATGGACTTAACAAAGACCTTTTATTGAAAATATACACTAAAAGGAAAAAAAATTACAAATATAAAGGAAACTTTACGTACTAGTCACTCAGAACTTTCTTAATTATTTAATTCGGTAAAATACTTCATTACCAGTAATACCCTTTAAGTTTCAATCAGAAAAGAAAAATTTAAATAAAATAGCTAATAAGATTGACGCAGGGTCAACAATTTATCCAAAAAATTTTCTTAGTTGAGTTAGAAACTAATAGATATTCCTTTCACAGAAAATTTATTGACGGTAACAGAACTGACAACTAGGCGCTATAATACTTAATAAAATTTAAGTAGTGCGGTAGTGAAAAGCGCTACACCTCATTACAATCGTTAAGGCATTATACTACAGATTTTAACCGCATTTTTAAATTTAAAATGCTATTTATTCTATAGCTTTTATTTTTAAGTCACAAAACTATCTAAAAAGTGGTTTAACAACGCGTGTATCTGTAAATCTTTGTGCCTGTCCATTACTTTGTATCTACCAAACGGCAGGATTGAGTGTACATTTTAAGGTTTTGAGGTTTCTTGGTATAACTCAAGTAGCCGTTAGAGAATTATTATTTTTGTTTAGTTTTTGTCTAGATAAATACAAACTTATAACATCATGAATATATTTTTATTAACTAAGTAAAATATTTCTCATAAATGAAAACTAATAAAAATATTAACTGAAATTATTTTTACATATAAGAACAGCACACACTGAACACTTTTTAATACAAGACTGAAAAATATCTCTAACGAATATAATCAGAAAGATTCTTATAATCTCATTAACAAATTTATCTTTCAGGTTTAATTTTTATTTCATTTTACATCCCTAAATTAAAAATTTGTATAACCAGCTCGGAGTCAAGTGAATTTTACATCCAACTTTCTGAACTCCATGTTACTAAACCCGAAAAGAGTTGCAACAATTACCATATTCTGTATATGGTAATGTTACTTGTATCATTTAATTTTTTTCTCAGCTTAAAACCTTGCAAGAGCAGAAGATGGACACTATAGCGAGCCACAATATCAACAAGATGTATTTGTGCCATGTGCTGTGCGAGCTTTGCTATCGCGAATTCCTGTTTTATTCGTATTCACGACAACGGTTAGTATTATTTATTATTCACCAAATCAAATATAAATTTATGCACGGTGAGTGCCTAATCAGAGAAAACCCAGTGTTTCAGTAATAGAAATAATAAGTGAATCGTTTATTAAGCGCCTTACAAAAAGTGTTATCAATGTTGTGTAGTTTGGTTATAAAAACATAAGATATATTAAATATATATATATTTTTTTCAATTCACACTTAATCGATATATTTTTATAAATGATCTATTAAATGGAAAGGAAGTCGTTCGCTCTGTATAAATAAAAGTTTAAAAGAATAAATAGTTTATTTTTTTGTTAGCAGATGTCAGCTCCACATTTCAAGTAACGATCTAACTTCCTGCAGACCCTTGCAAATTATACTAAATACAAAATAAAAATCGAAAAAAGCTAACTAAGCAAATTTTTGGTTATAAAATAATAAATCTCCAGAAGAAACACGTTTAGCTACTTGTGAACTTTTCCTATAAAATGCTAGAATAGAAAACTGCAATTAATTAAGAAAGATCGGGAAATACTTATTTTGTTTATTTATTTATATTTTTAATTGCACACCTCATATGATCATAAAAATTAAACAAAAAACGAATCTTCGCGTCTAAAACAAAATGCTATAATATAGCCTTCATGCCTACGGAGGCTAATCGGCTTCTTTATAAGACCGAGATCCCTGCTTCAGTTTCCAAGGAACTTATTTGGCTAGCACCTTTATATTGTATTCTACCGTCCTAAAAGAGTTGCTGTGTTCTAGTAGATACACATGAGTGCATGTTAAGTTAAGGTGTAGGGTAAGGGTAATAAGGATTAAGTTAAGGACTATTATTAGCTCAACGTAGATAAAAAAGAAATATTATTAAGCACAATTAGATGACATGTTAGAAATAACGAGCATGATAGAATTGACTACTAACTAGTACTGTCTAAACACTAAAAAAAATTATAATATATATATAATTTTTTAAGGACAAATTAAGAACAACTTGATTTAGGAGTCAAGAAAATTTAATAAAAAATAAAAATTAAAATATAGGTGTTAACAATGTGCGTGTCACGATCACTTGATGAACGCAAGTCGTTGTTATTTCCCGCATAATTTACATAGAGATGAATCAGCGTCCCGCGGGTCGCGCACCCGTTGAATTTCTATTGTTTAGATTGGAAAACTAAGTACGGTTGTGACGACTTTCCTCAACCGACATTATTATAGATAACACTTTGACATCGGGATATAATGTATCAACAAGAAACTTCGAAGAAAAAGAAATTTAATTATAGCCTAATCACGACGTAGAGAGACACCGACGCGTTCCAAAGAAGATCCCAGGGCTTCTCACAAACCTCTTATGTAACCGAAGTCTCTGTTTTTATCTATAGGTAAAAATAAACTAACCAGTTCTCAATTAAGCATAACTGCGTACCTTTTGAATCTCATGATAGATTACTATTTAGATAAGCTAGGATGCGAAGTACTTATTTGCCTCTATGAAGCTCACGCCCTCGACCTCCAATGAAGTTTAAGCGGATGGAAACCCTATAACTACAATAAACGCTATTCAACGATAACTATTGTTTTCCTCCCAGAGACAGAGAATTTTCTTAATATTTTCGAATAAATAAATCAACCTTTTGAAATTTTTGAAACTTCCGAAAATAATTTCTTTCCCAAATAGACAACGGAAGAAATAATTTGACGATATAATGAATTTGACCGAGCTTGAATACAATCAGTTTAAAATGATAGTTGAAAATCGATTTAGTTTCCTCATTCTGACCGCCAAACTTCAATTTGGAGTATTCGTACTTGTAAATAGATTCAATTTTTGGTTATTATATTAACTAACAAGCCTAATAATAGTAAAATAAATGTCAAAGAATTTTAGCTCAATAACTTTTAAAGCATCCGCTTAAACTAAAATTAATGTGTTAAGTCTAATCTGTCTTACCTACATAATAATTTATCTTATCCAGATGGTTGTCATAACAAGAAACAAAACGATTATTGATTATGTTACCATACCGCTGTTGCTGAACTTTCAAATATTCACCGCGCTTGATTTATTCTAATCTAAAACGGACCGCAATATTTAATTAAATAAGCGTTCTTC
The DNA here is from genome assembly GCA_029034505.1 of Ornithoptera priamus. Taxonomy (NCBI): domain Eukaryota; kingdom Metazoa; phylum Arthropoda; class Insecta; order Lepidoptera; family Papilionidae; genus Ornithoptera; species Ornithoptera priamus. Next base: position 4,857,290 of record JARDWD010000331.1, read on the forward strand.
ACTATCCAGACAATCGAAATAGTTTAACATGGGTGATGGGTTTGAGAACGAATCGATTTCCTAATGGTACTGTGTGACCATCCAACCCCGTGGAGATTGACTCATTTGCACTGCATTACATTACTGAGTGACACGCTCAGCCACTCTCATCTAGAAGGTAATGAACGTAAAGCTTTCATTAAATGTTTTACCAGAAATAGCTATATATCGTAATGAATTAGTGTCATAATTGAAAGTTTTATCACAAATGTTGGATAAGAAATTTTGTCACAAAGATGTGATAAAAATTTGCAAATATGCAACTGCCTATCTTGTTATGAAATATCAATTAAACTTTATCACGGTTAAAATTATAGTATAGATACCTCAAAAAAATCAGGTTATAACACTCATTAATTAATAAAAAACTAAGCAAAGAATATTAAAATTTTAGCTAAATCTGCAAAATTAAATTCTAGGAACTGGAGGGAAAAAAATCCGAATAATATAGTCCTTATAGAGAGTATTTATTTTGTCGATTGCAATAAATGACAAAATTTATTCAACGTTACCACCAAACTTTAATTAAAATAAAAAATAATTAATAGTGTTTTTTTTCTTCTTGTTCCTTGGTATAGCAGTTAAGGACTTCTTTGCCCATCTTCGTCACTCATACAACTGCATTGGTATTCTATGTTTAATTATTTATTAGCAACAATCTCATACTATTCCTATCATTAATACTATATTTATTTTATTTCACTTACTACTGCATTTATTATTATTTTGTCTTCTACTTTTATTAACATACATCACTTATTTACCTACATTATTCGTTTATTATACATTTCTAATATTATAATTGTTATAGATAATTTCTGTTTTACAGCATTAACATCTATTATATTTTAACAACCTTATATTCTAAGTTTTTTAGTAGCGCGGTAGATCATATTCACCGATTTATTACCAAGTTCAATAACCCATTCATTGTTATGAGGTCGCGCGTCTGTCTATCTAGGCGCCGAATTTGTTACACATTTATACTTGTAAATTGGCACGCATGATCTCTTGCCGCCTCTGATACCATAGCAAAATAATAAGCACAAGTACCATCATCGTCATCGACGTTAGCTGATAAATATCCACTAAATGCTATGTCCAACATTTAGAACTTTTACATAACATTACAAATAATCCATTTTAATCAGTGGGTACATGTTAACAAATTGTAACAATCCATTACTAAAATTATTAATAATCAAAAATAACTTCATTAAATTACTTTGTATTCTTAGATATCATATACTATTTTTTAATATATATTTTATCATAATAAACTTTCTTATAAAAGTATCGATTAAATTAATGTAATTAAATACAAAAATTGTAGACCTAATAAAAAAATTTAAGAGCAGAGTAATTAATTATTCTGAATCAAGAACCGTAGATTTTAACATATTTTGGTTTTTACTTTCTGTTGTTTTACTATTTTATTAAGTTTTGATAAACAACATACGTTTTCATTTGTAATTAAATATTTCATGTTTTTCTCCTCATCTAAGAAATAAACGTTCATTTGATTATTAATTAAAAATGGTGTTATTCATGACATGCCAAAATTAAATAAACGAACAAGACTGGCAAAGTGTAAGCGATAGGTATCTACGAAATTAAAAGGTTATTGTCCTATCGCATAACTATTCTCTTGTGTAAACATAAATAACGCCATCTTTTTAAATATAGCAATAGCAAATCAGTTTATTATGTTCAAAAGACTGATAGATGGCGGTAGTAGGCGCAAAGTGTGAATTTGTGATAACAAAAATGTCAAGGCCAATATTAAAAAAATGAGCCTGTAATTAGTATTATAAGCTATATCCTTGTTATTTTTTAATATTGCATAGAATTATGTTAAAATTCTGTCCAATTTAAAATATATCTTTTTACTTATCTTCAATACTTTTTTCGCATCATAACCTCAATTCGGTATCTATGGATTTCGCAATAAAAATACTTATTTGTATTACTTCTAATATTTTTGCTTGTAGTAATATCATATTTCGCTAAATTAATAAATCTTTGTGTTTTTTTATAGTTTAGTAAACATAATATAAAATATATCTGTAAATTTGTAGCAACTCGAGTTGCAAAATTTGAATTTAGCGCCACGGTTAGAAACGTATGAAGTTCGCGTTGCGAATACTGGCCGATTATGATGTGAAAGATATTCCGAAGGCCGTGAGGTGCCGTGAGTGAACACGGAAATCGAGATGTGTGTGTGGTCAAAAAGACAGTGCAAGGTAGGGGTCGGGTGGCGTTTGTGATGGCAAAAATTTTGCAAATGGTGAGTTAGGAATTATTAACTTTGTGTAACTAGGAGTTTATTTAGATTTGTGTTTGTGATTTAATTGTGTGTTAAAGAAAATTTCGTTGATGATTGATAATTTAAAAATTCTGAGATACGGGATCGGCAAATGGCGCTACGAATAGCTAAAGTTGACACAACTACGCGTTTAGAAATCCCGTTCGTCCTTCGATCGACAGTTTCAAGGCACGCGGGATGTTCTGTGATCATGACAATTATGATGCATTTACAAATTCCTGAAACCACGCGTTTGATTAGCAACTGGTACATCCAGCTTGGCGAATATAACGGTGTCAGCATGTTGCGATTTTTTTGGCCAGCGGTACTACTTTTCTAAACTCGTTTTGTAGAAGCGGCTAGTGGTTTTCGCGTCCCATAGGGTCGGTGGCCCCGACGTGTGTCTTCTGGAGCTAAATTACATAATGTAGGGGTCTTGCTTGGAGCATGCAACAAGTAGATATGTGTCGGCGGGCTAACTGTCAATGCTGAGTACAGTAAGCTTGCTGCCCGCGGCCCCTATTAATTCGAGCCGCTGATGTCACTTATCTCTGCGCTCTACTATCTAAGCCCTATGGCCGCAATTTTTTTGCATAGTGGCTGTAATGACTATATGATAAAAAGCGCACGTGTCTAAATTTCCTTTGGATTTAAATAGAAGCAAGATTTTTAATATGCGTTGTTTAGTTCAAAAAATATATTAGTTAATTTTGATTTTGTATAGTTTTTACTCTCTGCAGCGCGTTTTTACGGTAATGACTTTTTGTTAAAATCTTATGGGTTTATTTACAGCACGGTCACTGACATTAGCACCTACAATGGACCAGCAATTTTGTTTGCGCTGGAACAACCATCCAAACAACCTGACTGATGTACTTGCAAGCTTGCTCCAGCGTGAAGCACTCTGCGATGTAACACTTGCCTGTGACGGAGAAACAGTTAAGGTATTCTCTATTTTTATTCTTGGAAAACAATACTATCATCTACTTTCTACACTAATTGCAGAAGAGATTCTTATAAAAGTTCAGTTAACATACTTAAAAGTAAGTAAATAGTTTAATACTTAGTTTAGAAGAATACTAATATTTTCATCGTTTAAAAAATGCAGGAAATTTTAAGTGTTTTTATTACAAATATTTATTTATAGTTGTCATGTTGATTCATGGCATTGCTTTCATGAATTAAATATGTGTTGACATGTTAGAGCAGCTGTTTATTATGTCATAACAAATTGCATACAATAGTAAACAAAGTTGAGTAACAGACAATATAACATGTGTATAGAAAACAGTTTACATTTAAGATGTTAATTCATAAATATACATCACTGGAATTGGTCCTTGTACAGTGGTTATACTTTTTTTAGCTTAATGGTTTTATTTTTGAACTTGTATGTTTTAAATACAAATAACATTAAAAATATAAACTTTGGACATTGTAATCACTTAAAATTTTGCCTTCATATGAGCCATCAAATCAAGGCAGACTACACTGTATATATTCAAATATTTGCTAATTCTGCAAGGTTATTCTTGCTCAGATTGTTTTTTGTTGTTTCATTTTAAAATCTTCAGTGCCATTTGCATAAAATACATAGATATTATATTTCAAGGGAATGCCTATTTATCTTATTGCATTAGTTGCATAAAACATTTCTTAATATCTTGTTTAGCACCTGTTTCTGAGTAGTTACAGTAGTTTGGTTATTTTGTAGTAATAAAAAAATGACTTCTGCATACTGTTATTCTATATATGCCTAATTTTAAGAAACTGGACTGTATACATCAGTCACAACCTCACACATCAATTTTTTAAAATTTATTGACATATATTCTTATTTCATAAGTTCTATGTACCACCTATTAATTAAAAATATTACCCAAAGTAATAAACACAATTTTCTGTTTATTAATATAAATTTCCATACTCATTTCATAACAAAAAAATGAATTTTTATAGATTTACTAAAAACAATTATGCTGGTTACATTTATTTTTATTATCATGTTATTTTTTGTTTACATGACATGGTTAAAATATATAGTAAGATGATATGAACATATAAACAGTGTTGTTGATCATTTATTTTATATATATATATATTGTATATTTTAATATAACTTTAATATCCACTGTAGATTGTGATTTTTTCATTTAACGAAAAGTTGTCAGCAATGTATGATTCCTTCAATGTATTAAAATTCACAAATTTTGAAAGTTAAAAGTATTATGCTAATAAAAATGCAATTTGCTTTGTAGGTCGACAGAACTATTCACTGTGTTAGGTAGTTTGCAGAAGAGCTGCATGTTTTTAACTTTCTAATTTTTATTGCTCTTGTTTGTCTCCTCTTAGGGTTTAGAAAACCAATTTAATATAAATTTTTGGTTAACTACCTCTTTTTAATAGCCTAATTACATATAAATCAACAGGAATGATTTATAAACATTAGATTCATTTTTTATCAAAATTACCAAAGATGGAAGTTTAGAAAAAATTTACCTAAAATATTTACGTATTTGTTATTTTGAACTTTTATAAGTGGTAGAATTATATTAACATATTTCTTATCTTGTTTATGTAACTATCATGTTTAAATAGATCTTATAAATTGTTACAGGCTCACCAGACAATTCTCTCAGCATGTTCTCCATACTTTGAAAGCATATTTTTGCAGAACTCTCATCCACATCCGATAATATTTTTAAAGGATGTGCGATTTTCCGAAATGAAATCACTTTTGGATTTCATGTACAAGGTAACAGTTAAACTAACACGTTATGTTACATTAAATAAATATTTTTTTTTAAATATTTGAAAAAAATCAAATAAAAACTTTTATTATTCCAGGGTGAGGTAAATGTTGGTCAAAATATGTTACCTATGTTCCTAAAGACTGCTGAAAGTTTACAAGTGAGAGGTTTGACAGAAAACAATACATTAAATCCCAAGGTGAGTATGTTAATAATTGTTAACTATTCATATGATTATACTAAAAATTGGTACGCTGATGTAAATTGAATTTAAAAGAATTTTAGTGTCAAGTCTAGTATTAGAAGCTCATGTAAAACAGAAGGAAGGAAACTAGTAAATATGGGTAATATTAATATTTAATGCTGAATAAAAATCATATTTTTTTTTATACAAGTGACTATTTTCAACAAAGCTACATGATGAACAGTATTTTCATCTGATGGTGTTGTCCACCCATAATAATGTGGCGCGGACATTGTGCTTTGGGACATGATATATTAGGTCTCATGTTGTATACAAAACCAATGACTAAAATTAATGAAATATTTATAAATAGAAGGCTGAATTTTTCTAGATATTTAGTAGTGTGGCTTAACATTTTAGAACTTCTTACATATTATAATAGCATTATAAGGCGCATTAAAGTATTTTCTCTTGGCGCGCCATATTTTCTCGTGGCCTTGATATTTGTGACAAATGATAAACTGTCGCGTTGAGCGTCTTCTACACGTGCACCCTTTTCCGTGGACTAGTTTGTGCAAACCGGTTTTATTTGCAAATATAACGTTAAATTTGAAACATTAGAATTTATCGAATTTTCATTCATTGGCTTGGCGCGTTCTGATTATTATTTCGACAAATACGAATTTTACGAGTAGCGATTATAGATAAATATACAGAAACTAGCAATAGCTTTCTTTAGATATGAAGTCTAAAACTTAATCTTCTGATCGACTACTTTCCTCTCATAAAAGACAAAATATAAGCGACATTTCTTAAGATTTGATTACGATATTTGCGGATGTATTTCTTTAATACGATGAAACGAGCAAGATGTTTACCGTAAATGATATGCCCACCCATAACATCGAGGCACTAGTTGGCATGCTGGTATACACTGCACGACTTGCACTACTACTTGGTGCTAAAATAGGCACTGCGTTTGTACCTACCTAGATTCCGGTGACAGACCCCTATAAGTAGAGAGTACAATTCATTGATATTGGTATTGATAGATACTGTGATTTATTTATTGCGATATTAATTTATAAGGTAACCACAAACAAAAACTTAAGGTAAATTTTGTATAAGTAGTATTCCCGTGGCTCTTTATAAAAATAAGACTGGTTACATTATAATAATAATTTTCGTGATAAAGTTATCTAATAAAACAGGTTTAAGAATAAAATAAATCTTGCACATCAGAAAAATAAAGATTAATTAGCTATGAGCATTTTTTTCCAGTCTTTTATGAATAGAGAATGTGGAATGTTGTTTAAAAGTATCACTCCGAAAAAAATATAAAAACCTCGAAATAATATACTGCTTGAGCTATGTATGCAATGAAAAATCTTTATGTATTGTTTTTTTTAACTGTTGTAAGTTACTAAAAAAAATATTTTAGAAAAAAATCCTTTACCTCATTGATAACATTTCTTCTTGGCATAACCACTATCTAAAAAGAAATTTCACCTAACCGTTGAACGGTAAAAATGTTAATGATTAAATTATGGAAATTTATGCATAAAATGGATAAAAATTACTGCCATCTGCCTTTTATAACCGATCTGAGATGAACTATTTTTATATCTGTTGATAATGCCCCGTTAAATGAACTTAATAGCTGGTAATATAATATACATGTATTTAAAATACATACTATATTACAAACCGTTAATGATATTGTATAGTGAATAAAAGTCCTACAAAAATTCGAACCTTTATTTCGAGCTATATATATATATTCTTTCAAAATCAGGAACTGCTATCAAAATAACCTTTTAGAAGGATGGTGTATAAAATTTTTTGAGATTTAAATTTTTAGCGTGGAACGTCTCATTCTCCCTCGTCGAATCGTTTAAGCTTTATAACATAACCTTTCTGTCTTACGAGTATTCTCAATACCAGTAAGCATGATGACGAGATTTTTCTGATTCCTTTTGTATGTCATGAATATGGCTCGTATCTGCGGTAGCAGATTTCCTTAGGTGTATCAAAAATAAATACAAACATTTAAAATTGTCTATTGGTATAAAAAGCTGTCTTTTTGTGACTAATAATAGACACTATAATTTTTATTTGTATTTATGTAGTTCAAAATTTAATAATTTATACATCCTAGGATTATTAGGTAATATTTATTACGTAGTATTAAGTCCTTAATAAATATTTTGTTCAGACGGAGGAACGATCAACACCATCGGTAAGCGCGGAGAACTTATCCCGCGCAGAGTTCGCTACGCCGCCTGCTGCGCATGCGACTCACGGTAGCAACACTCCGTTGCCTGCACCAGCCGCTCCAGCGCTGCCCGAAAAACGTCGCAGGAAGAACTCCACATTACCGCGTGAAGACGTCGATCATGCATACCGACACTATGAGGTAAGCAGAGGATCCTCGCCAGCCTATGAAAACTACCACCATTCACACTCTTATGGCCACACAAACGGTCTAAAGACCTCTTACATAGCGACAGCTTTCCATCTCTAAATTTAATATCCTCTAGCATCAGTTAGCAGAGATAACACCATTGTCTTCAATTTCATTCTCACTTACATCATGTGAAGTTGAAGTTAAGCATTAGCCTATTGTAAATAAGAAAAAGGTAAATTGGTACACCACTTCTTCGCAGTGAACTATTAACTTCTTTGGGAATATTAAGACATATTTATTTAAAAGATTACATGTATTTTTTTATATCTCTTGTAACAAATCTTTTAAAAAAATTTTTGGAAGTATAAGAAATAACTTGTTTTGCATGAGTTTAAAGATATTGTTTCTGCTAATGATGATGGTTAATCTTGGTATGTACTGAATTTATTAAAAAAAATTTACGTATTTTAAAAACTATGTCGTGGTCTACAATATGTTATAGTAATCTTTTGTTGATATTTCTATTTGCGATAATCTTTTTTCTTCATAACTTAAAAGCCTATAAAGTAATAAGTGGCTGCGTATACAGTCGCACGCAAAAGGCGGGAAGGGCGGCTCAACGGGCTCCGGATCTGAGCCATCGACTCCGCCGCCGGCGCACACCCCGCAGCGGTTGACTCCGCGTTCGCCGCATGCTCCGCACGTCCCTCACGTTGCCCATGCGCATGTTAAACAAGAGCCAGACTCCCCGTACGCTGCGCCGCACGCCGCGCCTCTACCACCTCCTCAGTTTGATCAGACACATCTTCCGGTCAGTATTTATGTTCTATTTTTATGCTACAAATTTAATCTCTTGTTTGAAGGATAGCCTTTCTGACACGTGCTCAGGACAATTGTTTTCTTGCGCTACGTCTACGCGTGTGCAAATCCACTACAGCATCAACAACTACGCAAAATACTAATCTCGCGTAGTTGTCGATGAGAAGTCTAACCACAAATAAAATTTTAAACATTGCTAGTGTGATATCATATACACTATACTCTATGGTTGTTATACGCTGTTTATGTAATTCTTTTTTTCGAAGTTACTATAAAATAAATTCTATCTAATAACCATGCTCATGACATTGTCTAAATTTTCTTTACGTTGTTCAAGTATTTACAAAAATACGTTTATACCTTGTGTAACATATATGTACATTTTATTATTTTGTTCATCATCTGCTAATAGTTCTTACAACCAGACACGACATAATTATATTATTTATAAAGGTAAGTTATGTAATACAGCTAGATGGCTTTATTTAGTACTATTTACAGATAAATTTAATTTTTTTTCCAGGCAATGGGAGTAAATGAAATGGCTTCTATGCTGACACAACACCCCCTTAGCAATGAATGCAGTGAGAATGAAACAATGTTGCAGCCACATCCTGATCAAACAGACTCCGTTGATGGTAAGTTTGTTTATGTGGTAACCACCTGCTTAATATTTTTGTAAGAATTTCATTAATCTTTACTTTGAATTCAGCACATTCAAAATGTATTACAAATATTTTTTTTATTTAATAATGTAACTGTTAAGTAGGTGGTCCTAGTTTGTCTGAGAATTTTCTAGTTTAAGTTATTTGTGACAATGACTTATAAAAAGTTAAATTCAACACATTTAAATTTTTACAACCATTGTCATAACAGAGATTTTAAACATGTTTAAGGTTTTGCTTGCTTTTGAACTGCTTTTTTATTAGGAAATATAAACTCTCATATATAATATTATTTTTCGAGTTTAATATTTCTTAATGTAATCTGTTATTTCAAAGTTGCATGTCCCTAACATCGGTAATGCATGTTTTACTGTCAGCTTAATCATTGTATACTTTGCACTATTCATTAACTGCTTTTTATTAACTTTATTTCTTTGGCTATCTTTAAAACTAAAGGAAGAAATCGATGTGGTTATAAATCGTATTCACATATGATTTGGCGCTCCCCTGTTTATGTAATAATAATAATAAACGTTTTAATATTATCACTGCTGGGACTCAGGGCCCTCTCTGCCAGGCAGAGTCATGGCGATTTAATTAGGTCGTAATACATCTCTTAAAAATGCTGTGTGTACTCAAATAATGTTTTTTTTATTAAATTTAAGGATGTAAATAAATATTATTATTAGGGCACTATCTGGATTGTTAAGGTGTGCATGAAGACAATAATGAAAATATTGTAGTGCATTAAAAGGTTTGCTGAAAAGAGCACATGGCACAGGCATGAAATCCATGAAAAAAACTAGCAGTGAACAAATTACGTTCTTACAGGTGAAAACTATGGCGTTGACGAAAATGCTAAGCCTCCAGAAAGATTCAACTTTAAATTTATGAATGTTGAAAATGTAGTGAAATCTTACAAAATATCACTTAATCAAAAACCTTACAGTGTTCCTATGACATGTAATATATGCGGTAAAAATGTTTGCAATATCAAAAAACATATGAAATCTCATAATCCTGAACAACACAAGTGTCCTCTTTGTCCAATTATTTTAACAAGAGCTGATAACTTAAAAAGGCATTTACGAATGAAGCATTGTTCACTTTTAGGGTCCGACAATTTGTCAAACATTCAAACCCCATGTTGAATGGAAATTTGTTAAAGGTCACCATTATCAAACAATGATTCTTAGGAATTATTTTATTTGATTAGGAAAAATCAGTTATATATTTACTGGCGGTATGTTATTACCACCAAGCGGCATATTCGTGCCGCCAAACAGTAGTGTGCAAACATTACTTTGTTTGTAGGGTGTTGTAACTGGTAAAATTATTGGGGTAACGAGACTTAACATCTTTATCAACGCGGCGAGCAGAATATGGTGCAGTCTTAGTCAACTATTTCTATAAAAATAATTTAATTTGCAATATGAATGCTACTTTAAGAGTATCTCCTTAGATTATTACCCTCATAGAATCTAATAGATACTGACTGTATTGATATTCTAACATTGTGTACAAAATATCAATAATTTGTGATTTATCATATTTCATATTAATTTAATAATATTACTAATAAGTTATAGCTTCTATGTGTTTTAGAAAAAATATTAGTTGAACATGCACATAAACTTCTTACTGATGTGTCTTTTAACCCAAAGCGACGAGCACAACATGGTCCACCATATATGATTATAGACAGTGTCACATTGTTTCGCGCGGGTATATCACTTAACATCAGGTGAACGTCCTACTCTTCTTTTCGTGTATTCGTATTAAAAAAAAACAACATTTTGTAAACGAGTTTTCGATATACTCCAAAGATGTAGATGTAAGTTCAATATAACCAAAAAGTTCATGTTTTTTTACTATAAATTGCTTTCACAGGTTCTGTTTCCATTATGTATTTAGGTTAAGGTGTGGTGTGTTTATTTCGTCTTTATATTTAACAAGTCCTAACAAGCACTGTATGATTTAGGGTTAATCTAACGTTGCAGAGGCTAGTTTACTTAAATTGTTACTTTTGCTTTTCTAGTGTTTGTTATGTCTAAACTGCTAACAGTTAATAAGCTAGCGACCGGGATTAAATTGTATGGCTAATTTTAACTAAAGCTTGGAATTATGTTAAATTTTACATTTTCAGTAATTCATTTCCGTACAACACTTCATTCGCCCTTTATTTTTATTACCATACAATAAAATATTCATTATTTTATTTAAGTATCTAAAAAATACTTTGTACTTCTGATTATATACAATTATTTTAACTTCAACTGATTGTTTCTATGTATAGACACAACTGACGAGGCTTCTACATTGAAATTTTACATTTAATGTTAGTTTAGCCAATCCGTGACAAACAGTATATAATTACGAGCTTGGGGTATCATTTTATTTGTGATTATAATAACTTTCATAAAATAATGTTTTTTTTTACCTTTATACTTATTGCTATTATCAATAGAGTTCGCGTAATTAATTAAAAATTATGAAGCAATAAAATGACATCCTTATAAGCCTTTTGCGCACTAGCGGTATATGATCTCTTATTGTTCCTTATAGTAAATGTAATTATCAAACATGTCCAAGACTGAGTTATGTATTTAGGACGACACCCTTTTTAATATTAATTTATTACTCTTTAACAATTAACTTGTAAGTATCGTTACTGTGTTCGTTGCAAATATATTCCTTTATTTATACATATTTTCTTTTCATTTTCATCCTCTTCCATGCTTTTTTTTAAACTATTGCAAAACCTTTCTCAATGAGATGCATTCTGTTACCGGCTTGGTGAAAGTGAACGATTAACACGTTATGCAAACAACACTGACAAATAACACAACCACCATTTCTTCAATCGCCATTGATTCATTTCTGCATGAATCTATTAAAAACTATTTTTTTAAATTTTTAATTAACATTGTTTTGGACGTTTCGTTAATAAAAAATGTAATTATTTAACTTTCTTCTTCATTAATGAGCGCTTTTATAATAGTGGCTAGGAAAAGCATAGTTTTAGCATTTACAAATTAATCTCGAAGCCGCTTTGAAAAACTAGTGCTAATCTGTTGTCAAATATAAATTAACTTTCATGTCCTTTTACAGTAGAACCTTTGACGTTTTAACCTTTCCTATTAATGTATAAAATTTTATAGTACTTTTGGTGCGGTAATTGAAAAAAATAATTTAAAAAAGTTATCGTTATGGGTCATCTATCTGTTTATGAAATTTAAGTTCAAATTTTGATTTGATCAACAAAGAACTTTTCATATTAAGGTTGACTGCTCTAGGTTCTACTGTTCTTAAAATAACTAATTAATTTATTGTTGAAATTTGTAATTAAAACATTTAAAATATTTGTAACAAAATGCTGCAGAACCAATTACTGTTAGTAGTATGCGATTATGAATGACAAATGGTTCAAAATTTAATCTTAATAAATAAAGACTGATTTAATTCAAAATATTCAAAGCCGAATCATTTATCCTATTACTTTATATGTTTTATTATTTTTAACCAAAAATCTTTTGATTTAGGAACCGATAAGTCGAAATATAAATGTCTAATCATTTTAAAGTTAGTAACTACTCCAGTTATTTAATTTAGGGTAATATGATAGAACTTCATTCATAATCGTATCGCAACATTGCTGAATCGATCGAGTCAGTTGGCACTGCGGCATTCGGCTATCGGCGATGGTGGGAGTGACGGCTCGCTGGTTGCAGGCTCGAAGGGCTGGCACATGCGGCTGACGTTCGAGAGGGTGGCGGGCGCTCTCAACCTTCACCGGTGCAAGCTGTGTGGAAAAGTGGTCACGCATATACGTAACCACTATCACGTCCATTTCCCCGGGCGGTTCGAGTGTCCACTGTGCCGCGCAACGTACACGCGCTCAGACAATCTGCGTACGCACTGCAAGTTCAAACACCCCGCGTACAACCCGGATACTAGGAAGTTCGAGTCGACACCCGCGGTCTCTGCGCCGACCCATCCGGCACATGCGACGCACACCACACACCCCACTCACGCCGCGCCGCTATTCGCCAATCACCTCGACGCGAGCTTCGATTGATTGTCCATGTACTGGCTGGGCCTCGATGCTCTGTGAACAACCCGGCCACGCCAGCCAGCCCACTAGTTACTTGATGTGTCAAAACTTTATCGGACCGTCTCGCGTTGACTTTCCTATTTAGGATTAAGCTGAAGTGCTATTACTTAAGCGGGCCTTATAATTCAGTTCTTAAAGCCCATCCGGTGATGGGCCACTCGTTTTAGTATTGTCTCGGTTGTGCATTTGACTTGCCCCAGTGTGACCTTGTATAAGTATCCGCGTAACGTTATTTTATAAAGGGAACGTATATCCTTTGAATCAATGTCGCTTAAATAACTTGAAGCGTTTATAATGTTAGGTAAGCAAATTTTTTTCTATACCAATCGCTATACGGGAACGGGCAAAAGCAATAATATGATGTTAATTTTATTACCATATTATTTTTTATATTATATCGATAGAAAATCTTAAGCTATTTAAGTATATACACTATATTTGATTAGCGGTGCGACCGCGAAGTGATGCTGGCTATTTAACGGTTGCCCATATGAAGTGGGCGTTCATTGTCTTGTTATATTTATTCGTTAGATAGGAAATTATGAGTTTCCTGTAGCTAATTGTATTTATGTTATTAAATCCTATGAGTGGTGCGGAACGACAACGGGAAAGGTTTTCGAGAGGACTGGCAAGAGATTGTGATCTGTCGTTGGTCAACGACATATAAATAATGACTGAATCTCAGTGTAGATGCATTTGTATATCTATGAGGCCTTTGCAAGATGGATAATTATTAAGGATTTGTGATGTATTAACGGATAGCGCCTAAGGAAACATACGAAAAGATTTTTTATACTAGACTAGTTGATTCTATTTACGGAGATTGTTTTTTTTTTATACTTAGATATATTCTATTGTCTGATTTAATATAATTTTATATTTATGTAATTATGTAACATGATTTATTAGTGTTGTTTGTTTTTTATTGATTCAACCTATATGTAACATGATTGATTTCGTTTATAATTCAGTTGACGGTTAAATGTACTACGATTTGAGATGTTAACATGTTTATTATTTTATCGTTAGATGTTTTTACGTTTAGTTGTCGTAACGGGTCGCCAGAGCCCACTTGTGAACGGTGCTTTAGGTCAAAGACCTGTTTCAATTATTTTAAGATAGGGTGGAACGTTTGAGGTTGCGCATTTAGTAACTAATATTGGCATTCTACGATTGGGACTAACCTAGCGTTTATGTATGTATTTTTCAATTAATATTTAAGATTGTTACATTTTTAGCTAAACACTTAGAGTGGTACGGTAACTGAAATGTGATAAAATGGTATGGTGCTAGAACCAAGAGTGTTAACACGCTACGATTCGACTCCTATTTGTAATATAATGTTTTTAATGATTAGTTACTTTGCATTATTGTAAGGCATCTAGCATCCAGTTGAGGTCGCATCCGTTTGGTCAACGGGTAATAACGCATCTGTCGTTACACAACTAGAGATTACAGTATCACTCGGAGATTATAACATTCATTTTTAAGACCTTCGTTTTGACTAATATATTTAGAACGGCCGTAGCCGTTTATATAAATCAAATCCTTATCAGGCATAGAAGGAAACGTCAGTTGTTCCACGTTGGAGGTTCGCATTAAAATAATATACAATTAGCGATCGTTTCTTATATTATCTAAGTTGTGGCGTCAATGCTGTTTAAGTAAGCTGTGAACATGCAATTTCACTTGTGCAATTTTTTTTTTTAATAGTCATAACTCAAACCTAGATTTACATTTGCATATTGAATATAGGGGCCCACTTGAGAGATAAACACTAAGCTCCTGTATCCCATAAGGATATACAATATCACCAAACGTTTCTTCCACAAAGATTTTTATATTTATTTTAGTTATAATAAAGATTTTTATATACCTTAACAAAGTATCGTATGTTGTGGGCGCTTATTATTTGATAGCATTTCATACTCAGTGCAATATTACTAGTTATTTAATTACGTAACCAAACTAAAGGATATTTTAAAATGATAAAGGACGTTGGACAATGAATGTCTTTGAAATAGAGTAAATACCTTTTTGTATTTACTACATAAGTGAAGTACTTCTCCTAATTTCTATTTTTATCTAGCGAAAGAACGCAGTTTGGGTTACGGTGTTGTACAGTTTTCATAGCTGGTAATATTAAGGATTAGCTTGTTTACCTCTGCCAATCGTAATAGTTACTGTTTAATAATTTATTATTGTCGCGCAATTTAAAGACTATTGTTGAAATAGATCATAGCTATCCGGTACGGGTTCGACCCTTGGTGGAGGAATCCGCCAAGACGCGTCAAACGCTTCATCTAATCGTAAATGCATTTTTTTTGTATATTACTATCACTCGAGACCAATTTTTAATATTGAATTTGCTATAGCAAATTGATTGATTATTAATATAGAATATTATTTTAGATATTTTAGGTTAGGATACTGCGATAGTGTCTGGCCAGAATATTTTTTGGAGTATCACATCGTTTGGCTCAGAAAATATCACCCTTTGATCTCTTTTCAGCTTTCAGAATGTGAGCAACTTAAATATATAATGACCACGTAATTGGACTTATTGAAAGCTAACTTTATGCCATATGGAATTTACACATAAGGTTAACGAATTACTAAATTTAGTCTTATGAGAATAAATAAGGTCTTAATGACCTAGTCACTTATTTGGCCAATCTAATTGAATATTCCAATTTATTGTATAATAAAATTTTACCTTACGTCACACGGATGTGATGTTACCATTCGGAAATCAACGGAGTTGCAGGACGAGCTATGTTTATTTTCAGGATAGCAATGGTCTAGTTGTGTTTATTTTGTTTCTCTTTATAACATTAGCAAATTTGTTATAGTGTCGTATATCACAATAGTATAAATACTAATAGGCGGGGGTGTCAAATCGTGTACCTAACAACAGTCAATCAGTCTTGTTATAATTATTGATGAGATTTTATGAACGATTTGTTGTTTATGAAATGTTTTAGTGTCTTGGTTTGATGCCTCCATAAAAGTTTAATTTAAATAATTTTGTTTTATGCAATCAGTTAATGCAATTTTTTTTATTTCACATTGTTTGATGTTATGTAATGCAATTTTAACATGTTGCAAACTCCTGCATTTATCTGTTGTATTTATTACTAATTTTTACATTAAATTGTGGTATGTTACAATTCGTGTAGTTTCAGTTGTGCGTGTCATGCGCCCCATCCTCATTTCTCAGTCGGTACTAAGAGTATGCAGAGACCGATAGCTTAGCACTCTTTGCTGTCATTATCTAAACTCTAAACAGCAACACTTCGAGTTTAAATCACATTTATATTAGCAACCTGCATGAACCAAAATTGGTTGAAGGATACACTACTAGAGGTTTTGCTGTTTCATAGAAATTTTCAAAGTTAGTATGTCAAGATTCTCAATTAGAGGCCCAAGGTTTGGAGACTGGTGAAAAAATTGTTTAGATAAAAAGTATTGCTTTTTGCAGCGTACAGCCGCTTAGATTAGAATGTCGTTTCATCACCATCTGAAATTTAGCTTTCATTGAGAGCCGATGCCAAGCCTTGGAACTAATAAAGCTATTATGTGCGCGAACAAGGACCCTGTAGCGAGCCGTGACGGTCATTGGTTACAGAGCGCTCCCACGTGCCTACAGCGCAGTATTCGTACCACAGTATGTTCGTTGCGGCCGCTGAGAGCACCGCGTTATGGCGTTGCAAGTCCTGCGGCAAGGAAGTGTCCAACCGCTGGCATCATTTCCATTCGCACACCGCCCAACGCTCGATCTGCCCGTATTGCCCGGCTACTTACAGCCGTATCGACACGTTGCGTGCGCACTTGCGTCTCAAACACGCCGCCCTCTTACTCAAACATTAAGCATCGCAAACGCAAACGCAAACGACGTCCGACCCCTACCTTGCTCTCAAAATCACACACGAAACAAACACATTTCTTTGACTATTGTATAGATAAATAATTTGATTCTTGTTATACCTTGTTTTAGTCATTATAACGTTTTACATTAATAATTAAAAAAGTAGGTAAATTATCGCACGTTTTCGTGCATTATTTATTGTTCTAGTTAAGTGCGATAATCAAATATCTATGTTTATAACTAACAGGGTAAATTGACATGAACTCGATAAGATTTTCAAGATGCTTACCTTTAGCTATTCATAAGTGGAATTTAAGACATGATTTTAGGAGGAATTTATTATCTATTCTCTGAGGTCACAATTATATGGAAATTTAAATACAAAAATTAATTAATCCGACGGTTGTTTATATAACTCATTTGTGATTAGATTATTTTATTAGCTATTTTCATTGGTGATATTTTTTTCTATTTTGTGTATGACGTTTTTAATTTCTATGATCAATGTATAGTTATGCTCGTGTAACAAATTGTGTACATAACTAATATGATACGTAGGCATCTTTACTTATCTCACGTAAGCGAAGCGATTGTGAAGGTGGTATGCAACATGTAAGACTGAGATGGTGGCAACAACTTGTAAAAGGGGGATGGGTAACATTGAAACAAGGTCTGTATTCATTGTAAATTTTATCCACGTAGGCCAAATTTGTGTAACTCTACATTGTTTAAATAACGTTTAGAAGAAATCAAACTTGTACTTATAACTCGTTCGATAACAAACCATGATAAATCTATCTCTTAAGGATCATTTCATCTCAAAATTATATTTTTGTATAAGTATTGTCTGCAGAAAAAGTAAATGTTTAGCTTTTAATGGTCCAATGACATTTGGTTATATGAATAAGATTGTATAAAACATTATGCTTATTCTAACATAAACGTGTATATATTCTAAATGTCCTTCACTGCATAATAATTATATCATATTTCAATCAAAGATTATCTAACCGTTCAATAGAAATAAGTACATTTACTTGGTGTTACAAGTCCCAATCTAAGAATGTATTATAGATAATTGTTTTCTTAATACTCGTTAACTACGATAGTTTAATTTAATAATTTTTGTTTGTGCTCTATTATGAACTTTTCCTGAATATTGGAGACTTTAAGATCAAAGCATGTACTAGATGTATTCGTATTAATAATTAATCCACAATTGATGTAAATAAATTCATGGAACATACAGAGAAATTCCATTATTATTTCCATACTTCGTAGTTAGTTCTTTATAATTTTATGGCCTATGTTTATTTTTAACATCTTGTAAAACAGGCTCAAAATAAATTACGAAAAAATTATTTTCGATATTTCTATCTTTAAGAGTTACATAAATTAATAAAAAAATCAATAAATCAAATAATTTATTTACAAAACAATACGAAAATAAAACTGTCCTATATCAAAATTTGTGTACTTATATGATAAAACATTCAAATCAATATAATAATGTATGTAATCACCACCTACGACTATTAGCGAAATTTTAATGTTAGACACCACCGTAGTGGTGGCTATTTCTGCTGCAAGGATTAAAACGCTAATATTCCAGATTGAATGGTAGCAACATTCTTAGTGAAATGACTACAGTAACGAGTATTATTATACAGAATAAATATTTAGCACCTGTTGCTGGGATTCGTTAACAACGCTTACCACAGCATAAACGAAATGATTTTCGTTTCTTATAGTGGAAAAATTGATGTATCGAATTGTTACGGTTTGAGATGGTTTAAAAAGAACCGCTATGAGCTACTTTCTACTAATTTTTTATCTTCAAATTAATCCAAATAGCCTAAATACAAGTCACAAAAGAGATGGCACACTGGATCAAATATTTTGACATTTGGTCTTATTACTCAAAATCAATCGGCACCTGTGACTATACACGAGGAATTTGGTATACAGCGGGTTAAATTAACTGCTCGCCTGTCCTACAGCTTTTTATAATTTGAGTATAATATAGAGTTTTAGAAGAAAATCGCTATCTGCATTTTTAGTGATATCTAAATCAGATGCATTTTTCTTTATCATATTCGTAAAAAACAAACTAAAAAATTAGACTCAAACTGTCTTGTTAATTTTTGACCAATCACTTATAATAATTAATTATAAAAAAACATTTAGAAACATACGCAATTACAAATATTTCATTAACTAACGCTAAATCACCCTTATACATAAAAAAAAGTTAATGTTCAGAAATTTAATGGTTACTGTTTGTGTTAACATTGCAATCTTTAAACAAGTGTCAACTAATTATTTATAAATTAAAAGGGTAGTTGGCAAATGTTGAATTCTACTGTGAAGCGGTTTTTACTACATTACCTTTCCAAGAATGAATACAAAAAAAGGGATTTTATTATAAAATACACAATGAACGACTTCATTGCGATGTCTAATCGACAGTTTTTTTTACACATAACAAAGATATGTAATAATACTAAATTTATATATTGATGATTATACACATTGAAAATAATGAATAGAACTGAACTTTACACACCAGGCAAAACACTTAAAGTGGAATGTGAAATTAAATTTGAAGAACCTACTATAATTTCATACTTACATAGTACACGTATCGATGCTCAAAAAAGTAATCAGAAAAAGAATACCCTAATTCACGCCTATCATTCCTGGATATAACTTTTATGACATATTAAACAATTGTTTTTTTCCTTTTTATCTACTTTGAAGATTTTAAATTAAACACTTTAAATTTTATACCGTCAACTTTTACATTAAGACTTTTATAGATATATCTTAATATTTTATCATTCATCATATCCATATCATGTAAAATATGATATTTTTTATATACTAAATAATAACGAGATTTCTAACTATCCACATTTAAGTACGATGGTTTCTGTATTTCAATGTTGATTTGTGCATGTGTAAGTAAATAACTGGCAATCGTGGCAGCGGAACGGTGACTCAATAGTACGTTGACCAAAACGCTTAAACACATGCAATCTACATTTTACAAGGAATATACAAACAATAATTAAGTAATGATTGGAAACGAAAAATTCAAAGGATAAATATTTTACGAAACTGTCATAGTCTCAAAAAACATTTTGATACCTCAACGCGCTCAAAATTACAGTTACATAATATAGAGTAAGTAAAAGAAAATCATAATCATACAAAGATAATCTATCACAGTTTGTTTTTTTAATAATTTTTTCAACAATGCTAAATCGATAAAATGATTGCAGTGTGTCGATGCACAAAAGATCAAATGAATTTGAGGTGCTGCTAAAAAGATACTGCTTCAACAATCATATTAAATTTGTTGCCCGCACCGTGAAACTACACTTCTAATCTTTCCACGTTGCCACTGGCGCCTGATGTTGCTACAATAACACTAGATTTACTGACTTCATTCGTTTTACTGTTAACCATATTTTCTTCTACTTTATTTGAAGTAATTGAATCTCCATCATTTTTATCGTCATTAGAATCTTTATCGTCATCTTTATCAACTTTTTCTGATGCCGTTTGTTTGTTTTTATTCTTTTTAAATTCTTCTTCCATTTCTTTGAACTTCAAAGTAAGGTACCTGTAATTTATAAATAATATTCAATATATTCAAAATAAGTGGGAAAATTTGATATTTTAGTCATAGGTGTTGACTCATTAAATAAAATATTTTTTTTAACCTTATACATGATACATATAAATTCCAGCAATTTTTTTACAGTAACTAATGGGCACATGAATGTTGTTAGCTTAATAATATCAAAAACAATTTCTATCGAAAACACTCACTTGTCAACCAGTGGCCCACTATAATCTTCAGGAAATTTCGGAGAATGTGGTAGAATATATTTATACAAGCTTTCATTAAGTACATAAAGCTGAGCAGTGGAAGAACACTTAACGTTGAACCACCAATCGCAAGTAAGAGCAGCTTGAGAGAATATCGTTCCATTCGGACACAAAAATGATGCTTGACCTCCGTTTAAATCGCAGTAATGCCATACCTAAAACATTAAAAATTATTATAGCGTGATTCGGTTAATCCCTCTGTTAAAGAACAATGATGATGTGAATATAAACATATGTACAATATATTCTAAAAGTAATGCAATAAAATTAATTATATGTCTATGTATACTGGTTACGTAGAACATTTTTGGTACTGGAAACGACTCATTTGACGTTTAGAAATCAATACTGCTTGAAAATTGGCACAATTGAAAGTCATCTACAAAATTCAATACATTTTTTAACATTTGCTTTAGGATGGAGGCGAATAAACAATTCACGATGGCCTGTAACCACCGTAGTCCAACTTTAAGGTAATGATTTAAACCAGCTCTTAAGGTATAATCTAATTACCTACCTGGCATCTTGTATCTGGATCAGCAAAAAATCCTTTATACCTTTGAGTTTTGCAATCAAATTTCGTGATTGGAATAGTTGTTAAAATAGGATAGTCTAGACCAGGATGTCCTGGTGTACCGCCTTCCTCATCAGAATGTATTGGTAGAGGAAATTGCTGGCTTATGCTCGTATAATCTGAAGGATAACATATAATTATAAAATTAACACCAACCTACGAGATGAACACAGTTCAAATATATACTACTCGTATTTTTAAGACAGTGGTTGTGAATCTATACGAAATCCATACTAACTAATAAAACTAGCTTAAAATTTTAAATTATTAATATTATGTCAACTCTAACCTAAAATGGTACTCGTTTCTAAAACTTTTTTTTTTTATTACTACCTACGCATTATAAAACTTACCATCTAAATGCTGTGACGGATTTTCGACTTCTGCTAAGTAGACATCTTCATTTAAATCCGTTTCCTCAATCGCAGTAGCAGTAGTATGTATTATTGGTTTTATTGTTGTTACTTCAGATTTTGGTACTTCAAAAGGAGCTGGTGAACTAAGGACAGGAGACGATACTTCACTTTCTAGAAATTTACCTTTCAAAGTGTTTAATGCCTGTAACAATATCCGTATAGAAGACCCTACATTTTCTTTTGTAATTAGTTTTGGAATAGATTGATTTAATTGCAAGGAATTCAGAAGTTCTGCAAGAGTAATAGAATTGGCAGGCATTGGCTGCGGTTTGTATAAAGTTTCGTCAGTAACATATTGGAAATTTTGTGATTGTTCATTATTTACAGGAGCTTCTGGTGCATGTTTTTGTTGTAATTCTTGTGGTTTGTCGTTTTCGTAATGTGCTAAAGTTGCAACCGCAAGTGTTGATGTAAAAGACGAATTATTACTTGTTTCGGCCGTTTGACCTATAATAGGCTTGAACCCGGTTTCTATTATAGGCTCAGACATCACCGATATAGGCTTTTGCCTTTCAAAATATACTTCGGATATAGTCGCAGGAGGTTTTCTGTTAATTGTATGTTGCGATGAAATTTCATCGAAGTGATACTGCGGGCGAGGTCTCGCTTTAATATAAATAGTATCTTTTTGGACTAACGAGGGCGTATTATAATACTTAGGAGCATTACTAACATCGTCGTCAGGTTGATTTTTTATTGGTGGTGTTTGTTGATACGGTACCAGTTTGTATTTTATTTCGTCTCTTTCCGGAAAATAATATTGAATATTTTCATTGTCATTTTGGTTATGATTTAGGTATTGCTTTCTGATTGGTGCATGCGATAACCTTAAACTATTAATTTCCTTTGGAGTTGACGCTCTTCGGTCATTTTGAGCTCCATTGTGTTCTAAAGGATTAAAATTCGTTAATATTTTTGGAGTATTTTGTAGCACTATTGGATATCCATCTTTATTGTAAAACACTTTTGTTGGATTTGCAGAAGCAATGTTAAAATATGTTAATCTATTTCCTTGATATTTTGGTATGCTTTGATGTCGTACAGCAGAATGTACTATTTTAGGCCTACGAAGACTTTGTTCTTCAAATGTCCCAGCTTCTAGTATTTGAGCCTTTTCCACTTCAAAACTTTTGGTATTGTACGTCTCTGTAGTCGATGCAGGCAAATCATTAGCATAATAAAACGTCATATATGGTATTAATCTTCTATATCTTTCATTTATAGCTAATTTTGTGGAATTAATTTTTATATTTTTAGTTACATCTAAAGATGTTTTATTTAGACCTTCTTCCGTTGTTAAACTTGAGGAAATCAAATCTTTTTCTGAATTCATCATCGCTCGGCCAAATATTTTAATGTCCGGACTGTTTCCATTCGATGATATTGTAATTGGAGTTACTATAACCGGAATAACTGTAACAATAGAAACGTTTTGTAATTTTTTTTATGGTTTCTTTTGTCCTGTTTAGTTGTATGCTAGCTTACAAATGATTTTTTAATAGGACAAATTTATAAGTACACTTTAATTGGTTTTTACTTAGATGATAAATAAGTAAAAGTGTAAGAGTAATGAAACGAACGTTGCTAAAAATTAATTAGTAGAAGGCGAATCACAAAACTTCTTAAGAATGATTTTTTTTGGAAGAAGTGCTCCTTTTTACAGTCGTAACAAGAAACTTCGAATCATGACTGTCGAGAGAAATGGTTGAATGCACATGGCAACGAACCGACACCATTAGAAGTTAAATGGGATGGATATTCAACCATTACACAACAGTCATCATTATTATCGCCTCATTTGAAACATGTCCACTACCAGATATAGGTCTGTTATAAGATACTAGTGAAAGCCCGGCAGTCAACAGAACTGACTGCTGTTCTAGATATTATGAATTGTGATTTAGAATATCTGCGCAAAGGTAGGTGTCTCCTAATTCAAATTGTAATTATTATTAGTTGTTGTGTAAATTGAATTAATTCAGTAAATATTTTGTTTATAAACAATGATATAATTATTGCTAATTGTTGTGTAAATCAGTGAAAATGTATGTGTGTATATTTCACATTAAAATCTTCTAATTATTATCAATTTTAATTGTTATGGAAATTGAATTTAACAATGATAATTGCATGGATGATATCAGCGTTTATGGACTATTTGAATTCTGTTACAACCTCACTCCATTGGCTAGCACTGTTACGCAAGAAACCAATAAGCTATCGGCGACAAATTGACACACACTTAACCTGCATATTATATGGTAATAGTTCTACGAAACCTACTACTACTACTGTACTACAGCGTTTTTCCATAAGTATAGAAAATTTTACACATGAGTGTACAGGAAAAGATCAAAATTAGTACATTCTTTTGGCGCTATAGTCCTACAGTTACACAAAAACGAATGTAAATAAAAATAGTGAGTTGCCGATAGTACAATTACGTCGGTGTATAATAATTTGCCCCTATTATCAAGTATATTGCTTCATTACCAGTCATTATAAATATTTGGAACGCCTTCAAACTAACACAAGAATCATATCACAGCCGACGTAAGGACATCAATTGTGATGTAATCAATTTTCTAAGCATATCAGTTGTATCACTATCAATATCTCATAAAGTACAATTCATTCATCATTATTATTTGCCATGCTATAATAAAATGTTTATGAACCGTATCCATAAATAAATACGAAATTGTCTATTACTAAAGCGATCGTTGTTATAAATTTTCTGGTATTAATTATGTCTTCTGCTATAGAATAAAATTGTTGTACAAAATTTGTAAATAATCTTATGCCCGTAAATAAAACACTACTCACTACAATATCCAGATTTTAAAGTAATATACACTTCCTTATGTAATTATTATTGGGTAACTAAATACAATAAACAAGGTAATTTATACAGGTGGTGAAAATATTTTTCCGTCAAGTTTGCGGTCGCATGAAAAGCAAAAGCATATAAAGTATTATATATCCTGTATTTTACTCTAAATAATTATTTTTTCTCTGCATTTTACCTTTTCAAAATTTTATTTTTTACGTTTTTTTTTTATTCATCCAAACAAGGCAAGCGAGAGGTTCACCCGATGGTAAGTGATACGCCTGCTCATTACAACGTGGTGCTAGTTAAGATGATGTACACTACACCCCACCGTGCTCGTTGGCTCGTGACATTAAATATTAAATTTCGTTACTCTAGTAATTTCATTAGCTACCACGCCTATAACAACTATCATGAAAAAAAATATTCTTTTAATAAAAAAATATTCACGACTATGAATAGACCATATAATAATATACTATGTAGTAACTAATGACCACTACGTGTGTATTATAATATTATTATACACACTAATGGTTATTAGTATATATACCGATACACATTTTATTGAAGGCCACCGTTTCATTAATATTTGTTTCAGTGTCTGCAGAACTCCTGATAATACATAAAAATTTCTAAGTTTTTTAATCAATTCCATAAACCTTATATCTTCACACTAATGTAATTATGAAACTATCCGAATTGGCAAAAGATGATAAAGAATAAAAGACAATTTATTTTCAACAACCAATTTACGTCCCCTCAGTTAGGGCACTGGTCTACCCTCCATATGAGGGCGATGGGCCATAATCACCACGGCACGTCACGCCAATTTATTTATTTTTTTATAACCAATGAATCAAAAAATACGTCTTATTTATACCTGAAGGTCCTTCTCAAAAATATGTCAAGCTTTTGATATACTCAATAACGGATAGTATATGACCTTGGTATGAAAAAAAAAACTGATTGAGGACCGCTACTATACAAAATAGCCACAAAGATATAGAATATGAAAGTGTGATTTTTGTTTTGTGAATTGCGGAATTGTGTATTCGTTCGTCAAGGTCTAAATGATATAATTTTTATACGAAAATAATTGAATGTTTTGTTACGTATTGGTTACATTTCATTGTCACTTTTTATTTAGATACCTACAAGGTTATACAGGTTACGCGTTGCACTTTGTGTTAATAAAGGAGAATTATATTGATGAAAAATACTTTATCCAATTTAAAACCTAGGCAAGTAATTAATTTTAAACGTAAAGGTAATCGTTTATGATTCAGCGCAGTAAACATAGCCGGTAAGTATAAATATTCATTAAGCTTGCTACTGGTAAGTATATTTATTTATAGATCTTTAATTTCTTTAAAATTAATAACAGTGAATGTGATAGATTACCATGACCTCCGACCTGCACTAGCTCCAGCTATTTAAAAGTTAGCACATTTTGTTAAAGCGTCAAAATCCTTCTGAATGTCCGTTGTACAACTGACTTCACAGTATATATTATTTATGAGATAAAATACAGTTAAGAAATTAATGTAAGTTATATACCTATATATGACTAAAACTTCGGACTACAACATTATAACAATAGTTGCAATTTTAACCATGTCGGAAAGTTTACGTCCAATACATCAAAATTTATTGGAAATTAGTAGTGCTAAATTCAATCTACGTGTTCTCGAGATCATATAACTAGGTAATATTTCAATAATACAGAAACAATTTGAATAAATACCATTCATATGTTTTTATTACGTTAATTGAAAATTATTTGCCTTGAGAACAATGTCACAAAATCATGAACTACTAGTTTTAGAATTTTATTATCTATCAACTTACATTTATTAAAGTTACCTAGGTTGCTGGATTATCAATAGTCTACGCGAAACGTAAAAGTGACAATTACAAAAACTAAATAATATATTCACACTAAGTAATATATACACTTGCTGCAACGGTATATTTTTTTTTTCAACAGCTAGTTTACGTCCCCGCTGTTGTGGGCACAGGCCTACTCTCAATATAATGGCAGTGGGCCACCGTCACCGCGGATTTGGTGACTTCACACACACGCACCTTGGAATTAATTGTAATTCATGTGCAGGGTTCGTCACGATGTTTTCCTTCACCGTTTGTATTTCGGTTATTACTAAAGTTCACAAGTAGCTCCCTGGCCTAATAATTATAGTGTGCAGCTTTATTTCCGAAGGTCGCGGGTTCTAATCTAGGCATGTACCGATGACTTAATATTTAAGTTATGTACATTTGTGAACTTAGTTAACAACAGAGGAATACAAACTGTGAAGGAAAACATCGTGAGGAAACCCGCACACTGTAATTATCTTTGTGTAAGAGGTGGTCCCAATAAAGTGGCTACAGACTCGCCCCCTGTTGCATGGGACCTAATCTGACCACATCTGGCGAAATGTGGGTGTTTATTCGCCTCTGCCTAATCCTACTGGGGAAAAAAGGCGTGATAATATATATATAAAAAAAGTTCACAAATGTGTACATAACCTTAATTTTAAAGTCCTGGATACTTGCCGAGATTCAAACCCGCGACCTTTGGAATGAAGGCCACACACTCTAATCATTACGCCAGCGAGCGACAGCAACGGTATAAATAAAATACAAGATTTAATATGATACAATAAATGTAAACATTTGTCTAATTGAGAACCAAATCATTTTCTTCTAAATCATAGCGAGTCACAGTTACCGTAAAAGGTTATGTTTGTTAACGGCTAGATAAAACGGTGTCATGAACAAAGGCAGATGAGATTTCCATCTTGTGCACGTTTATTTGTGATGATTAAATTATGAGAAAATAATGCTTTGTTGATTCTTAAACTCATTTACAATAATGGTCATCGTTTAATAAATATAACAGTTGCACAAACACTACTATCTGCAATGCGATAAACTTTCAAATTCCGTCAATTTTCTTTTATATATTGCTTTGATAATGTGAACTGAGTAAATTCAGTAAAATATAAGAAATGAATAAAAATGATTTCGTACCTGTACTTTATACACTTTTTACTTGGTTGATTTTATACATATTATATTAAAAATCACTCGTTTCACTTTAAAATAGGTAAACAGTATGCAGACTCAATGACGGATATGTTGCTAATTATCCGATATCAATTACAACTTGACAAACGTTGATCATATTTCTGACTCATAAGTTCAAGGATATTTCATGACGACAGACTGTGCTGTTAAATACATAATCAGGAAATCCGCAAAGCTTAATGGAATAAATTAATTTTCTATTAATAGTACTTAAGTTATAAAAGGCTTTTTATATCTTATTATAAGTTTAAACGCCTTACCTTGCTATGATGAAAAATCACCTAAAAATTTAGATTTTCAATAAATAAAATTTAAGTTGCAAACTAAAAAGAATAGCACACTACCCCTACCCTTAAAACAATAATTTAATCTTAATTAACATTTATTAATATTCAATATATTCGACATAATAATCTATGTAAATATATATACAATATATTATAGAGTTGCAGTATCTAAAGTGAAGATTTAATTCGACACAACAAAAAACATGACAACTAGTATTAACTTACACATAATACGTGTGAGTTCATACTTACGTACCTGATAGTTCCTATGTCGTTCATAACATCGAGAGTTATATATTACATATTACAAACAGATACCGGCAAAAACATGAAACTGCCATAATGATAATATAATTTCTTTTCAGATAATGATCAAATTATAGCTTTCTCCCAGTGTACGCAGAAAATCTCTTAAAATATTTTAATTAAATATCATTTAATCATCGTATTAATCCACGGATGTAAAATTATTAGAAACTAAATTTTACTGTTGCCACAGCGAAGTTCCCGGTGTGGTTTATATAAAAACCAGCTATGGCTCTGAACAACGGAAACGTTACTTCCTCTCGACAAAAAGTTTAACATTGTCACTTTCACTTGCGTGTGTATTTATTGCGATACAAAAATATTTTTGTAGGGAAAAGTGCTACTACAGTAAGTGTACAGGGCTACTAAAAACACATTGAACTGCATTTAATGGAACAAAATTATTACGTGTACACAAAGTATTAGGTTACAATATTTTCTCTAAAGAAGAATAACCTTGTAGCTATACAGATGTACAGACAAACTAAGCCTAAACATTTTGCGTATTATTAGTAATTGTACACTACATCAACGACATAGATAACACACCACATAACGTAATGTATAACTTCTCAAACAATGGAACAGTTTTGGTGTGGTATAAAATTTAATACGTATGTAGAAATAGCATAATTGTATCTAATCTAATATCGATCACATATAGTTATCTGAAATAAATGAGTTATTATTATTATTATATTTTGTAGATAGTATTAAGATAATAAATTTTAGTATAAGTTGATCAAAAACATTGTTAGTATATAATGCATTTTTTGTGCATCAGCACTTAATATTTTAGACCATACTATTTTTAACTTTTTACATGGTAATATTCGTAATGATATGAAGTAGGTCAAAAGTTAAAAATATAAAATTAAGATTTCAAAAACAAAGAAGAATAAATTTATGATTATTTAGATGGTAAAATTTGCATTTAAGTTTAATCTTTAAACTTGTTAATGTAATCAGAAATGGTGCTCTTTTTAAACTTATTGTATTATTATAGAAGTATTACTCAAGACCTTCAAAAACTAAATATGATACACAACGCTTCAGCCTCTGTTTCTGCCGTCATACAGTAGTGTACAAACGTTACTATATTCCGGCTTGAAAGATGGTGCGTACCTTATAAAATTACTGAGATAACGAAACTTTACTCCTTGTTCCTGAGCAACAAGCACAATGTGGTGCAATGTATATCATCCTAACTAGTGCCACGTTGTTATGAACGTGCGTATCACTTACCATAAGAAAACAACATCAAATGTTTATCATTAAATATCAATCTTTTATCCTGTATGTTTCGAATAGTTATCTAAATATTAACAATTTTTTTTAATGCAAATGTAGCTGCTCGGTTCAATTCACATCACGGATCACACTTTCTGTGCCGTTGATTCATCCGAAAATACAGAAAGCGTACTATTATGGTGAAAGCGATACGATCATACGAGAGACGAACACGCCCAAACATTTTACATAATACCTACACTGTGACACTAAATATTAATGCTGATTTCACTAACCCATGGTTAATGTTATCTATTTCATTTGAATATTTTCACAGAACCTAGTCGAATATCTCCAAAGATACAATAAGAATTTTATAAATCTCTATAGAATAAATAAAGTTTGGAGTGGAGATCCCGCGAAGACCTCCGAAGAGATGGGATGATAACATCTATCAGCAAGAGAGACTCGTGGAGCTGAGGCATATGTCGGAAGATGGACCCTGTAACGCTAAAAAATATAAATAGAGTAGATCCTAGATAAATGCAAATACCTTGAGAAAGCTTTTTTTTATCAAAGAGGAAATCTTCTAAAAAGATACCCAGCTGACTGCTGACACTAAAAACCCTCATGAACCTCAGTGCGTTGCGGGATACCTCGGTTTCTCGTACGGAACGCACCATTAACTCACGCGGGCTCACTCGGTGGGTAATGAGGGCCCCCACCTTTAAAGCCCATGAGCCCGAAAACTTTATTAGTCGCCTTCTACAACAGGGTGGGTTTACTTTAGTCCTATTCTTAATAGCTGGAGATTTTATGGTAAAAACCTAGATCATCGGAAACTAGATTAAATGTTGAAAGCAATGATTAGTAGTGAATGATTAATTTCCGCTACAATATGAGTGTTTTCCCTTGTTTCCGGTTTAAGACAATCAACACCACCCCATTTCTGTATTGTTTTTCACTCACAGTAAACAGTCTTAAAGTACGTAAATGTAGCGGTTACTATGTATAATCGTACCTAGTTTAAGTTAGTTTTTAAGTCGATTGTTTTTTTAAAACAAGTATGTTTACTTAAATATAACAAATGTTCCAGTAAATAGATATTGTTAAATAGTCTTGATTTATAGCTTTCTGAACGAATATAAAAATTACTTAAATGATCATTTAAAAATGTTTCAAATTTTGATTTATAACAAAAAAAGTGTATTGACAAGTTAAAATTTTCAGTGTTTACAATCGTGTAAATTTTACTATTTACAATACAGGCATTATTTTACGTTTACTCCATTCCTCCATCAGTATAATACTGCAATTCATTCTGCATCTTATGCTTTCTATATGCGGTGTTACGTTACAACACAACAAGGATGTTACCAACAAGACATATTACTAGTCCATGTTTATGCTTTTGTAATCTGTTTTAAATACAAAATAGAAACCAATTACCAACTTACTGATACCGTATTAAAATTAAAAACTCATCAAACGACAAGAAACAAATGGTAAGGGGAAATTAGAAGAGTTCAGTAAGCAAACTATTATAAAAAGCGAACAATCCTTTATCATTATTATCAGCCAGAAAAGCTAACAGTTGTCCATAGGCCTCCTGCAAAAGGATATAGAGGCTACTTTAGGCGAACATCATTACATCGCCGTTTCCATGTCTGCTATATCCACCAGTACACTTTTAAAGACCTTGTTATGTATCCTGACCTATAACCTAAAATGTTTTGAGTACTGAAGATGACCTCAGTTCTCCTCGGAATGACCTCAATTCTCCTTCGGAATGACCTCAATTCTCCTTCGGAATAACCTCATTTCTTATTCAAGATCATGTATAATACCTCCATAGCCATATCTCTCTAACACACCTCTAGATTCTAAAGATTATCTACTGCTAATCTTTATTAATTTCCTTAGTCTTCCATTTTGTTTCGTGTAGTGCTGAAGCAAAGTACGAGCTAAATTTTATAATATCCGTAAGTATGACTTCTTCTTCTTAAGGCGCCTCTTCGACTAGCGAAAGTTGGCGGTCAGTTCATATTTCGCCCGGTCTCTGGCGAGGCGGAACAGTTGGGCGGCACTCGCGATACCGGTCCATTCCCTGATGTTACACAGCCACAATGTCCTCCGCCGATCAACGCTCCTTTTACCTGCCACTTTGCCCATCAACATGAGTTGAAGCAGTTCGTACTTATCATGCCTAAGCACGTGGCCGACGTATGATACTTTTCTCGCCTTGACGGTCTGCAAAAGTTCGCATTTTTATTTACCCGTCGGAGCACCTCCTCTTTCGATACGCCTTGATTTTGTAAGTGTTGCGATAAAAGCAAGCAGGTTGCTATTTTCTACATTCTCCATATTTAGCAGCGTAAACATATAACTAGGTCAAGGTTTTAATAATACTTATGAAATAAATAAGAGTGATGGATGTGCTTAAAATTAAATTTTACATTTTGAGGTGTACATATGTAACAAATAATTTTCAATATACTCTTTCCGTATTATAATACTTAAAACATAAAGAAACGCGGGGAAAATAGAAGTGTTTTCAATTATCAAGCTGTTTAAAATAAATGATGATTTTTTTTTATAATACTTACCATACAACGATAACATTTACCTAGCAAAGCCTGAAATACTAGCTATAGCGTCCTATATATCGAAACAGTGTTTACGTTTTACACTTAAATATAATATATAATATTGCTTTTTAAATAAATTTATCTACCGGTACTATCCATATCGAGTTTTATTTTTACTCTAGTGCCTATAATACACTAATTACTTTTTTTTTCCTATCCTTTTATATGACCATGCACAAGTTTATATAATGGTTTCTAAATTAAAATCATCATTTCTATTTTATTAGAAAACATACCCGAATAACAATCCGGTAAAATATAAAAAAATATGTACATAATCCACCCTCATGTTATTCCCACTGCTGAAACTCGGGACTTTCTCACACAAAAAGTCAAAGACATTATTTAATGTCTTGACTAGCTAGTCTATGGATGAAATCATCCACCATGCTAGCCAAGTGCGGGGTGCTGGAAGAAAAACTAAGTTAAAGTTACTATTTATAGTCAATTACATTTTTTGTTTAATAATAATATTTGAACTTTTTGTTACTATTTTAAAAAAGCGTTAATTTAATGTCAGTGGCAAATAATTACTTCACTTATTGATTTCTTCATACTCATCGATGCGAGACATGATGAAACCAAGGTATTCTTTTTCAAGTCTGATATCGCAGAAAGGTGTAATATAATATGACAATTAACGAAGGCCTGTAACGGAAAGTTTTGATTGTAATGTTCTAGTTTTTTTTTACGATAAGATCGATAATTTTTTTTTACAAAGAACTGTCGAGTCATCTTCGTGAAAATTAAAAAGTATTTTGTTAATCTTTGATTATCTTTATTAATTTTCAGTCCGCCGAAGTATCTCAGATCTATGCTGTTGATGCTTCTCTGAGGAGATATTATTTAGGATTCAAAGATTTAATCTAAGATACTTTTAGGTCTACTTCTCATTCATCCATGTTCCCGTTGCAATTGCTACGCCTGCGTATTAATTAGAGTGCGCGCTTCATATAAACTAATAAGCATTTATGACCCTAGCTAATTGAACCTATGTTATTAATAATCACTCAAGTCATTCAAATACTACGCAACTATGTTATTATAAATTGAAATTTCTCTGCACTTATAATAACATTCAACTTTTTATCATTCAATACTCACTCATCTTTCTCCTCTCCTCTTTTAACAAAATTATCTACTTATATGTATATGTATCTACTTTTATAATAGTTTAGCTCGCATAATTCGAATCCACGAGCCATGAGTCCGATGATGCTGTAAAATTCGTCAAAATGATAAACAACACACACATCATTCGCTAAACAAGTACGGAATGCATATAAGGACTTTTCCGCATAATATATGATATTTAATTTATTATAAAAATTGAATGTACTAGTATAAAGGGTATTGCATATAACCATTAAGCAATTATGGTGTAGACATGATTTATCTTGCGATGGGACAACGTACAAAGCTGCAACCGGCGAGCGGTGAGCTGTCGTTTGAGCAGTTGGGCGCTACTTTTGCAATGCAGACATCTGGGTCAAACGCGACTGTCACTGCTTCAGAAATTCCCGTTCTCTGTTTATCTGATCTATTAAACTGACCCACCGTAATAATTCACCAAAGTCGACATTTCAAGTAAACGTATTCGGATATTGAGTTGATAAATTGCCCCACCATGCAATACTATATTACATACATAAAAGTATTAGTAAACTAGGAAATTTTGACTCATTTCCTCAAATTACTAAATCAGATTGCCAATTAAATAGATAAATAAAATTAAATATTAATTGTATATTAACAATTGCTTCTGGTTTATCACATACATTATGGAAAACGAGTTTACGACCGATTAAGGTGATGCAAGTTTTGTTTTAGCTTATGCAAGTAACATAAAATTATTTTACGTAATCGGAATTAACTTGTACATCGGTTATTAACTCCACTGGTAAAGATTAAGAAAGTTCTACATACTATACAATCTTCTCGGTTTATCATGCGCAAATTATAATGAAGTTTAAGCCTCCTATGTTAAGAAGGTAAATATAAAAAGTTTGGTCGTTAAAAGTAAATATAGAACAAATTATTAATTCAAACTGTGTTGTATTCCGTTGTATTGACGGTAACTGAGTAATACTCGGTAGATTTTTCAGTAGTGTCGCCTCGAAAAGGACATTTACAGTGAGCAAATTTTTACTGGTGATTAGTCCGGAGTTAAGATTAAATGTTATATAGGAGTAGACAGGTAAACACCGTCGTAGTGCGTATTTTGACCGCCCAAAAGAAATTTACAAAAAATTTTTTTTTTCTGTTTGAAGGATAACTAGTGCAAATATTTGTGTAACATAATTTATTTTTTGTCTAAAAGCGCCACACTGTATACATCCTAACTAACCTTTTTGTTATTAGCGTACGGAACGCTTACCATCAAAAATCAAATATGGGAAAAACTTATTTAACTGTCGCACTTCCTCATAACAATGTGGCACACCACTCTTTAGGATGTTTACATTTTAATCGCCGTACTTGCCGCCTTGAGAAACAGATGTTAAGACTCGTTACCACAGTAATTTCAATAGCAATAATGTACTTCAATCTAGAAAATAATAATGTTTGCAAATTTTTTTATCGGAGAACCTACCCAGTTATACAATTATGCACTAAGGTTCTCCACACGTTAAGCCTCACGTACATTCACCGTAGGTGAGAGTAGATATTTACAAGTATGCAATACAAGCAATTGGCTTTGAAAACTTTCATCTGCGTTGATGACTAGACTATGAATTAAGCTGTAATGTGATTCTCTATCGTGTACGCAACTCTCCTCTCAAATAATACACGCATTACATTTTTAAAATCCAGTACATATAAATAATCCTTATTTTATGTAAAAAATTATTGTCATAATATTTTGCACAATAAATTAACCAAGTCATTTCAAGAGTTAAACTATAATGTCACTGAGAACAAGGTCGACCAAATTACCTTACCGATAATAACGTAAACATTGGTTGTGAATAATGTGGGAACAAATACATAATGGCGTCTTTGCCGTCGAACGTTTCATATACAAAGTTTCTTTTTAATAATGGATGGTTTGGACAAACATATACACACGGTTCTTCAAATAAACGAACATGTTTGAGTTTTTTAAGTGTATATACAACTCAGGTTCTCAAGATCAACAAACAACATATTTCGTTTTGTGTTGTTAGCAGTTGCTAACACAGGAACTATTTCTTTTATTTCATTGTGAATAAAATTCATATTCGTATAACTAATATACAATAATTATTAGTCTAATGTGCCATTATTCTTGGAAACCGGCAATATGTGTAAAAATACCTAATTTTTTTCAACTGTAAAATTGCATATAATATTAAATTAATACATAACAGCTATATACCTAGTCCGGCCATAAGTTCCGTTCCAAATGAAAATGTATTTTTATTAATGAAGTAATGTTATTAAAATTTATTCTCAGCAAAAAATTTTAAAAATATTCTATTCGAAATGACCATCTTTGGCTATTATACAGGCCTTTATTCTGTTTGGCCACTAATCTATGGATTTACGCACTGTTCCCAAGGGGAATTTCCACCACCGCCACTGCTTGCTCAAAAGATTTTTTAAGAGATTCAATGTCGCCGTGTCGTTTAGAGCAGGCCATGTCTTCTAAAACTGACCATTATTTGAGGTCTAAAAGTTGAGGTCTGGGCTAGATAAGGGCCAGTGTTCAGTTCTTATAAAGTCCGGAATGTTGGCTTCTAGCCAGGCTTAGGTAGTTCGTGCTTTGTGACCAGGTGCAAAGTCCTGCTGGAAAGTCTACGGAAATTTTTTGAAAAGTGTATTGCTGAGAGGTTTCACAACATGATCCAAGATTGTATCTTGATACACTTTGGCTGAAGTTTTCACAACTTTTTCACAAAAATGTAGATTTGTGACTCGATAAGACACTCCCTAACAAACCATCATTGACGCAGGATAATGACCACGTTGTTTGTACCTTTCCGACTACTTGAGTAGCTTCTTTAGAACTGTGAGTGTACACTCTATTATTTTGCTTACTGTAGTGTTCTTCAATCGTGAAAATTTTTTCATCTGCAAAGAGGATATGCAAAGAGGATTCTGTGCCTTTCACCTGCGTATTGCGATAGAAGGCGTTTTGATCAATCCACTCTCTTTAATTGTAAAGATTGATTTAGGGCATGTCCTGTATATCGATGATAAGCGCCGAGCTTCAGGTCTTGTTTTATAATAAGCGACAGAGTCCTAGCGGGAACCTTCATTTCTCGCGATAAGATTTTTTACTACCTAATGGGGTTTCGACGGATTCTGGCTTTGACAGCATTAACAGCCTTAGTAGTTCTAACAGCACGCAGTCGCCCCGATCTTTTATGGTCTTCAACAGAGGAAGTGTTGTTATATCTGTTCATAGTACGATATACGAACATACGGTTGATACCAACCTTCCCAAGTGTTTGGAATATGACCATACCCACATTGTGCAAGGCGATCACTGTAATCCTATTTTGTTGAAGATATTGCAATGTGATAATGAACACGAAAAAATATGTGAAATGGCGCAAAATCGAAACAAGTTTTTAAAACAATATACGTGTTCCAAAATCAAAATAATTAAAAAGTTGAAAAAAAGAAAAGTGTTTATGTAACAGTATTTATGGCCAGACTAGTTATTTCATATAAACTGGTACACACGATATGTGTTAACTTATAAAAAATTCCTAGCTCTCTTCGTATCGTTTGGACTGATTTTAATAAGAACCTTTCCAGCATAAAGTGGAAATATAGGGCATAACATACTTTTTTTTAAAAATGATAAGCCTCTTGCCGGACGCCGTCTAGATGGGTACAACCGAAGCATC
The DNA here is from genome assembly GCA_029034505.1 of Ornithoptera priamus. Taxonomy (NCBI): domain Eukaryota; kingdom Metazoa; phylum Arthropoda; class Insecta; order Lepidoptera; family Papilionidae; genus Ornithoptera; species Ornithoptera priamus. Next base: position 4,894,557 of record JARDWD010000331.1, read on the forward strand.
TATTTTTACCGCCAAACAGTAGTGTGCAAAGATTGCTCTGTTCCGATTTGAAGGGCGTTGTAACTAGTGTATGTTGAGTTTCATTCACACACACTCAACATATTATATCTCAAGCAACAAACACCGTGCCGTGTATAACAGCCTAATTATCTCCACGTTATTATGAGAGGAGAGGGCGTATCACTTACTATCAGGTAAACGTGCCGCTCGTCTCATCGCTCAATTGTATAAAATAAATATAAACTATATTTACAGTAGTGGTTATAAATTATGGATATTTTGGTAGCATTTAGATTCGTTTTATAATGATCGTTTATAAAACTCTGCATATATTTTTCATAATCACGTCACATCTTAAGATTAATTTAATGCATAGAAGATTGAAAGTGCAAATTTCGTCCACCAAAGCGTTAAATTCGATACGAGACCTACTTACCAATCTGTTCAAGTATCTTGCAAGGATATAACGTTACTTTTACTTTGTGAGTCGGCGAGAACAAGCCGTATGAACTTACCAAATACAGATCGCTGTTTGATTTTATTTAAACTACTGCTATTTAGTCAAAGCAAAATTGCTTTATTTTTCTAAATGTCTAAAATGTGTTATTGTGTATGTTATATATTCTCTATTCTCTGATAATGAATATCGTTTGCTAGTAATTTTTTACGTAGACAACTCGTCTAATATTAAGTACGCGGTATCCGGGTCTACGGCCTAATAATAACTTTTAGAATCCTCAGTTTTTTTTGCTCGCTAGAGAACATTCGGGTAAAAGAATGCATCCCAAAGAATGCGACATATTTCAAGAACAAAGGCTTTCATGAACGTATGACATCCACTACTTGAACAGCGTGGTAAATAAATGACCTTGACTTAGTCTTTGTGAGAGAAAATACCGAATTGCCTTTGATTTGATGATTATTATACTTCAAAATTATTATGTAAATTTAAATTTAAGATTTTATTACTTTTCTTTAGACTCATCACAAGTGTTCCAGTCATACAGTTATTTATATACTACAAACTTGCAATCGAGTAGTAGGTAATTGGAAACTTTGATACTGTTTGTGAGTATTCTCTTTTCTCTTTTTTTCATCTATACAATTAAAAGTAAACTGTTTTGAAGTATAAACCAGTAGTTTTTTTGGTTGTAAAAATTATTAATGAAGGACCAATAATGCAATATTAGATTTCTAGTTTCGCTTTTGGATAATTATAATGCGATACTAAACTTGTTGGTGAGAGTCGACGTGGGTTAAATACTTTATGGCCTACCGCACGCAAAAGATTTATTTACATATATTAAACCATAATTACCATTTTAGTTATTCTGCCGTGCATATCGACTTATGATCAAAATTTACTTTTATAACTTTTACACGTTATGCTGTTTCTTTGGAAAAAGCAACGTACATCCTTAAATATTAAAATTTTATTTATAATATTATCCGTATAAAATTTTATTTTTGTTTTTCTAAATTGGTATCAAATAAATCCTTTATTTAACAGTGAGACAACTTTGAGAGCATTTTAATTTACATACTTATTTTGAAATCATAATAAAATTGATTATTAATGTAAATTTAGTCAGTTGTAATAAATAAACTTTGTTAATTTGTTAATAAAACTCTATAAAATAATTCACAAAATTCTATTCTTAAACTAAGACAAACATTTCATGAATAAAAAATTTAAGACCTTCAAATGTTTCGTTGCAGTCGTACCTTTCAATTTTTTTTTAAAAGAACCTTAATATTCAATTAAACTAAAAATAACATTTGTAATATGTATCAGAGTTATATTAGAAATGATAATTAGTAATCAAATTAAATGACTGCAGATGGTACGATAATACTGCAGATGAATGCATTTAAATCTGGCTCGCATACTTGTACATACGTATTACTTTTTAAGATAAATTTGCAAACTTATCATATTTGGTAAGTTCTACTTTAGCGTGAAGTATAAAAAGCGCATTTTTTACTAAAACGTTTTACATGCATAGTATTGAGGAGATATTAACAAACCGAGCAAAATCAGATTTCTATAAATAAAATAATTAAAATGATAATTATATACATATAACCAATACATACTATTAAATAAATCAAACATCCAATATTAAATACGACACGAGCACACTTTTACCGGTAAATTTAAAGTGATATTACACTTTACACGTTTATAAAATAAAACCTTGACGAATGGAAATTTACTAAATCTAGTCAAAACTTGGGTTTGACAACAAATGAAGTACTATTAACTATTTCTGTTATATAGTACATAAAAGTTAAAATAAATAGAAAATACTGTAACATATAGAATGCCAATGAGTATTATATTTGGCTTGGATACATAATGTAGTACATAGCATTTTGGAATAGGTAAATAAAAAAGCACCTTTTATCTAGCTATTATAGAATGTTATATGTGTTTTAACTAAAATATATAACATTTTGTTAATGGGAGTTGCAGTGTACATATTAACAATATTTTCTGTGTATAAAACGAAATGTTATTTATAACATAAACGTGTTAATATCCTATGCCTGTTTAAGTCAAAGCTGTTAATAGCAAGATATTAAACCAAAATAAACATATTCTTATAAAAATCATTTGACTCGGTTTGTGAAACATGATTGAACGCTAAAAACTACAACTTGCTTATTACAAATTCTAAATGGTATTAGCCCGTATTGAAAACATTAATCTATCGAAAAGTCCTTGTAACATGCCTTAAAAAAGCAACTTGACAAAATTAATGCAAATAATAATGAACTGGGCACGGACATGTAACAGAAAGCTATGTACTATCTAAATTTATCGTAGATTTAAGGCGTTGGTATATGGTCTAGAAGGTATATTAGAAACAGCTTCAATACCTCCCAGACTAGTTTTAATAGTTTTTATGTACGTTTAAAAATAATGCATAGGAAATTTGTTTGAAACCTACAAAAATATACGTATACCGTAATAGAAAATGTAATCGTTGCGAAATATTTTAAATAATATATAAAAAAATATCATAAATACAATACCGAATTAATATTTTTTAATTGTGCTTAATTTATTTGGATTAAAACTTTAACCTACATTTACAAGTATTAAAATTTGCATATATGCATAATGCAATATATTAATGTTTTTAATACTAAACCCATAATAGATAACGTTTCTTGCTGTCTTGCGAAATTAACCTATTGTAAATTTAGATCTAGTGTAGATCTAGCATGCAGTAGATGAAAATTTGCTGCACGTCAAAATACAAGTGAGATTGTACTCTTGCACTACCGCTGCGGCTGTTGGACACACTAATCGAGAAGTAATTGTAAACAACTACCGAACAACATTATTACAACTTGCATAACTGTTGATTTTATCTTCTTCCTGAACCACAGCTATTTGTTAAATGCATTTATCAGATTGTCTAAATACTAAAATTACTATAACAACATCATATAATTAACAAATTTATCTGAGTCCGATATGCACTGCTAACAACTTGCCTTCTAAAACTACAGCCCCGGTTCAATTCTGTAGCCATGACGTAGTTTGGTGTGGTAGTATTTTTTCAAGCCCGGTTGATACTTCGTTAATATTATAACTGTTGCCTCAGCACAATTGTTGTTTTCTAACTTAACGTTTGTGGACCAAAACATACTTCACCAGGATACATCATTGATACTTACGTGAATTTGATACAAGTACATTGAAGATATAAAAGAGCATTATTTGTAATTCATATTGTCGGTTTTCATTACAACCACCACACTTATAATGAAAACAACCGAAACAAAAGAAATCAGTTTATTTTAAAGAAAATGGCAATTTTTTCCTATCTGTAGTACCTCAGAGGTCAGACATGAAATTCGACCGGTTAAAATACAATCACTAGCACCAAACTGTCGGTCAACGTTAAGGTCGAGAGGGTCGTCTACACGGCAAGGAGAAAGCGACGCTTCCGCGAACATTACGTTCAAACTTTATAATTCTGTGTCTATGTCACGAGTTATTCAACTGTTACGTTCACACAAAACGATTTTTGTACAAAACTTGTTATCGATCGAATAATCATCGTATTTTCGCTGCATTAATTAATGCACAGCTTCCACACGCAGTGATCCTCTATTATAGGGTAGATGTAGTTGAAATCAAACTCACAACGAAAACATGCGTGAGTTTGATTCCCACTTACCTTCAAGAAAAATCGATGAGAGAACCAACATGTTTCAAAAACAACAGCTTTTGAGAATATGTTACATTCGTATTTCGCCAGCGTGATTGATTATGACCTTGAATAGCTTCTTATAATAGAACGTGCCAAGTTTTAATAAGTTGCACAATTTACACAATGCTTATATTTAAGAAGTCTTTATCGTTACTCCTACTTTATTTTTAATTCTACACCACCAAAACGCATATAACTCACATCATAGTAAAACAATCATTACGCATAATTACACTACACTATTTTTTTGTTATTCGAAAAGAAAAAAGTATTTACATTAAAATTTTTAAATATAAGAAGTTTTATGTGTTCGAACTTGTTACAATATGTTCAATTCACAGGAGGTAGGCAGTGTTAAATTAACTTCCATTGAGCGCTTCATTAAAATGTTTTTATTATCTATACGTATTGATACTAAATAAAGAATAAATTATTATTTATAATTTATCGGTTACGTTACACGTAATGAAAATAAACGTAACCTTACATTACAATTTACGTTCACGTCGAGCTTACTACGTATATGATTAAATAGTAATTCACTTATCTAATGCCCGGATTAAACAAGAATTACACATAATTAGCTTAATGCTCCATTGAAGTTCATGTAAATATTGTGTTTTAATTATAAGCACTATTCAACGTTACAACTATGTACCGATTGAGGTTCACTTCTTGTATTAACGAGGAAATTATTAAATATAAACTTAAAAAGGATAAAAGTACAGCACAGCCTATTTGACAGAATTTTATGATTTTTTCTTTTAGTGTTTATTTTAATGAATGAACCATAAATCATGGTAAAAGTAACAAAATGCAGGTTTCTAAAGAATGGAACTTTTATTTGAAAATAAATATACAAATATACAACATGATGATAACACCATGAAACACTTTGCTCGCGATAAAGTTATCTTATTCGAAAAGAGCTCCCTAAAGTTTACAGTGGAAAACTGAAGCTTGTTTGAGTTTTCTAAAAATGTTACGATAACTTGCGACCAATATACTGACATAGTGCATATTATTATAGAATTTTAAACATAGATACGTAATGACTACAAAACAAACATGTATTACATAATAACAATGACAGCCATCAGACATCCACAAAAGAAACAGAAGAAAATTAGCTTTCATTATAATAAGCAATAGGGATGTCACATCGTTTATTTTATGTTTCAGCAATGAAAAAGACTATATTTTAGCTTAAAATATTAAAAGGCGATAAAAGATTTAACTCTTTCGAGGACATTTTCAAGCGTGAGATCGTTTTCATAACAATCATTAATGACACTGTGTGTGCAAAGCCTTGAGTAACATACATTCTTAAAAATAGTGAAATTTAACGTTTCTACGACTACATTCTAAAAAGGTTGCTAACATATATCGTCATTATTAGAAACATTTAATACAAGGAAAAATTAAGGCAATAACTTTACAAAAAAAAATTAAAAATATATATTTATATGTATTTAAACATGTTATAAACAAAGTATTTTAAAAATTCTCATCTCATATTGTAACTTTCTTATATTTAAATAATATCCTAGTGATATTAGGAGTATTTTTTTTTCGATTTCTATCTTATAATCTAAATAATTTGTAATGATTTATTTAACACCTTATAGTTATCATAAGTTTTAAAAAAAATAACTACAAATACCACACTCTACACAAAAATCCTTGCTATAATAATTAACGAAAATGTTACAAAGCATACAAAAACAAGCGTTGTGTTAATTTCGTAAACGAAGGCATAACGAATGTTAACAACACTGATTCAGTTCTTTTGGTACCAAAAAATATATACAAAGTTCTGAATTGAAAGCCATATATAGTTAAATGTAAACACAATACTATTTGTATTAATAATTTTGTATTTTAATTTTATGTTTAATTTTATATTAAAATTATTTGTATTATAATTTATATATAATTAAGTTAGGGATAAACTTACCACATAGAACTAGCATCCAAAATACGTACTCCATGTTTATTTAAAATAATAGTATAAAACAATAATAACAGCACATAAATATATTTACGTTTAGTTAATACTGGGACTGAGTGGAACTCGCGCAAGCGTGCGGCGCGCTTCGCGGCACAATCTCATTATGAACCAATGCAAGCGTTCAGTTCTGATCGAAACCAGACCTTGTTCGTTGATTCCCAACGCATATTGAACATTTTGCAGAAAAATAATTTTTGTATCTGGATTACTTTTATTTCACTACTGTATTTATTTCATTATAACAAGTTTGTAGTGAATATTCTGTTATACGAGTATACATTATTAAAATAATACAAAAATTTATTAACAGTTAGCTGTTGTTGCTCTTCTAATTTAAAAATGTCATACTACACAGAAACAATGTTATGGGGAAAAACTCCCACATTTGAAGAGTATTTTCTCATAATTAACATACAGTAGACAAACGACCATTGTATCTTTTGTCATTTAAAAATATTGATAAAAAAAATTTCGGCCCCTTTGTGCATGAACAACAATTTTATAATTGCCGATACAAAACACACACATAAGAGTTTGATTTATTTTATATAAGTTTATCAATAATAATAACCATTATTATCTCAACCAAGTGAAGTCCACTACTGCTCATAAGTATCTAAACAATAATATGATAATATAATTCATTTCTTTTATTTGACCAAACGACGCAACAAGCGGACATTGATGACAGTGTGCAACTAATTATGATGATGAACACTTCATCACATTGCACTCGTCGCCTTGGGATAAGACGCGTTAATTTTCAATACTCCAATTATTTCACTAGCTACAATGCCCTTCAAATAGAAATATTAAGGCTTACACATTACTATTTAATGGCAGAAATTCGAACAGTGGGGATAGCTAACTATGTCGCCTCCGGCACCACCAAAATCACCATTAAAATTTAAAATTTAATAAACTATAATTATTACATGGCAAGTAAAACGCTATAAGTTTTCTTTACGGATTAGTGAAATTTTAATCTAAATTAAAGTCATTAAGACAGGTTTAATCGTAATAACGTTTTCTAAATTTCATCATCATCATCAGCCGATAGACATTCATTGCTGGACATAGGCCTCCCCCAAAGATCACCGCGCACTCGCATCCAGTGGGTTCCCCCAATTCTCACCAGATCGTCGGTCCGTCTTATGGGAGGCTTCCCAACACTATATCTACTGGTACGGAGGCGCCACTCGAGGATCTTAATGCCCCATCGGATGTCGGTCCTTCGAGCAATGTGCTTTGCTCACTGCCACTTAAGTCTAGTAATATTTTGGGTTATGTCAGTGACCTTAGTTCTTCTGCGGTTCTCCACATTTCTGATTCGATATGCGCAGAGAAACTCCGAGCCCGAGTCCCTCCATTGCCCTTTGGGTGCCTTTGAACCTTTTTATAAGGCTGATAGTAAAGGGCCACGTCTCGGTTCCGTATGTCATCAATGTCAACACGCACGAGTTGAAGACTTTTGTCTAAGTCGAAATTTCAATTAAGTAAAACGTTTACATGCTTCAATACTTACCCTTGGGTATTGTAAATAAATTATTTATGGGTTAAATACAGATCATATAAAATAAGTATTTAAAAACACTCACTAAATATGTAAATATTCCTACCAGTCCTTTTGTTATAGATGGCACTTATACGAAGGATTATTGGATTTATCTGATAATCGAATAAATTCATATTTTATATTTCCATTCACTGTCTAATAGATATTTATGCATTTTTTAAGATTTCTGACTATAACTACTGTGAAGGCCTTCGGTTAATCACCCTTGGCGCAAAAAAGAGTAGTTATAAATTTAAACGCATGTAATCTTTAAAATTTTGTCTTGCATGTGTGTTTTACTGAGATTTATTACCTCAATGCACTACTGAAGGTCCTACACAAGGTGGACATTCAATCTGGTGAATGTCGCGGGAAGCCAGTGGATGCGGGTAGCGCGTGACCGACCTTTGAGAAAGGACTATGTTTAAACATGGATCTACATTGGCTTATAATGATAATGAGTATCTCAGTACTCACAAAATTCTATTGATGAATACAAGAACGTCAGTAAATTTGTTACATTTAACAAGCCTTAAATTTTTTTCCCTTGCTACACATAACTTCAATAATTTTAGTAAGTGTTAAAAACTCTTTGTAATCCCTACACAAATGTACATTGCTATAAATTATGATTTATAATTTCACTGAATATCTCAAGAAATAAACGTTTATATTTTCCCGACCATGAAACAAGATAAATTTTCATAGAGGTCTATATTCAAAATCTTTTAAACATTATTTCTTCATACATAGGACTGTTAGTTATATTTTAATATGAAAAAATAATATTCATCAGACAGACATCGTAATGTCTATTCGATAAATTAAAACCAACTCAAGGTATAACATAAATTTAGTAAATCATAAAAAAAGTGAAAATATACTTTTGATTAAATGAAATCATGAAAATTAACAACGTAATACAATTTTCATAATATGCTATTAGATTTAATTAAAAACACAACGTTGAAAGTGTGGTGAAAAAAAGTTACCACATATTACAATTTTATATTTTTTCATTTATAATATTACTAATTGTGTAAAATTTAAAATCACATAATAAACGTGTCTACGATAGTAGACTTACTTTCTTATAACAGATTGTTTACATTAAATAAAAAAGAGAAATTCCTTCCATCACCATTTGCGTTGATGGTTCAACAAATTTAATGGCTATATACACTCAAACGCTAGGAATCTGGGTCACTTAAAAAAATCTATAAATCGCAGAAACTAAGAATGCTAGCTTAATGACATAAACTGTCTTTAGTAGACAATTAAATACTCCTTAAATTATGGTATTAAAACTTCTAAGTTACTGCAAGGTTATGTTATGAAAAAATCAAATTTAAAAATCGAAGACTTTCGAAGATGGAACTACGAAATTACTGCATTTGAATTTACTTTTGTTTCTAATCTGTCATTTAAGTGGGTATATCATCTTCATTGATAGAGTTTAATATTCAACCAGTAATCATTTCGTTTACAACAGAAGAATACACCAGAATCCTTACAATGCTGAAAATCGGCCGGAGTCAACGCGATACAGCCAGAACTGAAGGAGTTCGACCTTAAGAGAAAACTGGCTCTAACCTACGTAGACCAGGAACAGGCCGAACTAGGTGTACCACAGCACGAAAAGATCGATACTTGATGAACACCATGCTTCGTAATCGTTTTCTCACAGGAACTAAACTTGCAAATTAATGGTCATCGAAAACGGCTCTTTAACTAGCATATGATATGTGGAAGAAATCCTTAATTGAACACGTTGGACCATTTATAGTCAATTTGGGTGAGGATGCTATTTTTATGCATGACAATGCCCGACCTCATATAGATTTCATTGTGATGAACATTACTCGTATGTAAAGGCTAGCACGCAGCCCGGATATCAACCCGATTGAGCTTGTATGGGCGAGCTAGAGAGATGCGTAAAACAACGAAACCTCCCCCAATCACGCTGCGTAAGCTCAAAATTATTCTCATAGAGGAACGGGAGAATATTTACCAAAATCTTATAAGAAACTCAGTGTACAGCATGCTAAACCGCGTAAATGCAGAAATAGAAGCACGAGGAGGCAATACAAAATATTAAAATTCATGAAAATCATATTGTTGTACAAAAATGTCATATTTACTATTTTTGTTTTAGAGCAATTCGGATTTTTTTTTAATGTAAATTTTAATAAATAAAATGTAGTAACTTATAAATTTTATTACTTTCATCTAAGGTATATTATGTTGTCTATTAAACACCCTTTATTTTGTTAAGCTAGCTTTCTTAGGTTTCAAGATTTATAGGTTTCTTTAGGTGACGCGCATTCATTTCTCACGAGTACATTATAAAAAAGGGTCTACAGCAACATTAATTTTTTCTACCAAAAATATTTATATTTCGTCCTTATATTTTAATAGTGTTGAATGTATCTCTTCCCTCAAAGACCTTTCTCACACCGATCGGTCCAACGCTGCCTACGTCCAGCAACTTCGAGATCGTCGGTCCACCTTGATCTTTGGGGGAGGCTTATGTCTAGCAGTGGAAGTCTATCGGATGATGATGATGAATAAAATCCTTTACTTAAAAATATAGTTAAGCGGTTAAGAGTTAGGTAACTGTAATGCCATCTAGTGATGAGTTTAGTAACACAAATAGTATACAAACCTCGGTGCAAAAATATCTATATTTACCAACATTTATAGATATATAGAAGTATATCGAACAGATATAGAAGTAGCCCTAGCTTTGCCGTATAACATCAGCTTATTGAGCAATATACAGTTAAGTAATGTTAAATTTGTTGGAATCCTTTCAGAGATTACGCGGAACAAACAAATCAATTTTTTAATTTTTTTTTTGTAATAGAGATTAAATTTAAACGTTTATGTAAATTAAGCAAAAATTTTTAATTTTTATATTACAAACAGATGCCTAAGTTTTGCTTATTTATCTTATATAATATATTATTTAGTCCCTGAAATATATATATATTGTTGAAAATTTCCAAAAACTTTAACATAAATTATTTTAATAAAAGCAACTAATATCGATTCGTGCATTTATTGTTTCAACAACAAATAATACAACACTATAAACATTAACAGGTAATATAAAAATATATATCATAATATATAGGCTGAAAGGTAATAGGTGTAAAAGATTTGGAGAGGCTAAAGTATAGCTGGTATCCTATCTATCTATGTATGGAATACCCTATACAAAAACAATGGTTCTGGAGTTATTAATTTTTTTTATATTTTTCAAAATTTTCCCGATTTTATAGGAAAACATTCGATGATGATATCACTTAGAAGCTAAAACTTTTAAATTAGGTTCTTTAAAAGTCGTGACAGTAAAAAATAAGGCGCCATACTTCCTTTTTTATTTAATGTTAAAATAAATATTTATTTATAAATAATACGTCTAAAACACATAAATAAGTACCTAACTTCAATACCTATCCGACATGGTATAAAAAAGTACATAAAGTTTCTAAAATTTAGAAAAAAAAACACTTGTAATATAACCAAGTACCATAAAATATCAAACTGTAGAATCATAAAAGTAGACGCCGCGCCGGCCCTTAATTTGACTCTTTTCTTTTTGGTTTATAACGTGTGAGCTATTGTTGTCGTTTTAGATATTGAGTTCAGAGTAAAAGTTTAAAATAACAATTATTTTAAATTTTGCTCAAACTGACGGCCACGGTTCCTGATACAAGCACGAAGCTTTTTTCTTAAGTCAGATCGAGTGATTCGGCCTGTGAGCTGTTCTCTTATTTTGTCAGCAGCGACGATGATGCGTGACTTTGAATCTTGTAACGAGTTGATTGGTGTTGTGTACGCTAAAGATTTCATGTGACTCCAAGAGTTATAATCGCAAGGTGTTAAATCAGGACACCTTGCCAGGCCATGGTGTTGGTCCGCATTGGGCCATCCATCGTTAAAAGAAAATAGTGTCTAACCACTGTCTTACGCCGAGAAGTAAATTTTCTAAGTCCGCATGGAGAATAATACGGCAGAAGTCTAACCTCCTTGCAAGGTTTCCTTCCTCCAGGGCCTGGACCGGTGTATAATGGTAATAGTAGTGCCTTGCCGTATGCAAGTAATTACAAGTGTTTTTTTTCTAAATTTTAAAAACTTTATGTACTTTCTTATACCTTGTCGGATAGGTATTTAAGTGAGGTACTTATTTATGTGCTTTAGACGTATTTTTTATAAATAAAATTTTGATTTAAGATTAAATAAAAATTAAAAAGACGCCTTGTTTTTTACTGCTACGACTTTCAAAGAACCTAATTTAAACGTTTTAACCTCGTAAGTGATGATTATTAATTTTATTTAATAAAACAATGATTAATCAATAATTATTACATTACAATTTGTGTAGAAATAAGTAATAAATAAAATCATCGCATTTTTCGTAGGAAATCGGAAAGTTTTTGAAAAACATTTAAAAAATTAATAACTCCAGAACCAGTGTTTTTGGATGGGTTATTCTATACATAAATAGATAGGATACGAGCTATACTTTAACCCCTCCAGATCTTTTAAATTTATTACCTTTCACCATGTATTCACTGCCACTAATCATATACTTGGATCACGTATAGAAGTCTCAATTATGGATTTATACTGGTCACAGCGGAACTTAAATTATATTTAAATTAAAAGTTACTGGTTAACTTTAACATTATAGACAAACACACGATGCTTATGTATTAAATGGTTTTAAATCAGAGCAGATATATCACATTGTTTAGACTGTACAAACTAAATCTTATAGAAGAATGGTTTATCAGTTAAGCTACTTTGTGTGTAATATTTTTTTTAAAATAGATGTGCATGCAAGAACTCAAAAGAAATATTTAACCTCAATTAATTACAAAGTTATAATTAATTTTTAAAAAGTTTTGATTTTTATCTAATAATTGTAGTCATTTATAATACAGTATTAATTTCATTCAAAGCTGTTTTACCACCACATCACCTGATTATTTCCTTCGGTGATTGGTTCTGACTGTAAATTCTAATCCTAAACTAGATGAGGCTGTGATGGCTCTCATCATCATCATCACAGAGCTGTCAATGTAGAAAAACATCATAATGAATCCGACGTATTCCAAGAACAACAACTATCGTGAATATGTAACATACTCATTCATGAACCTGGTCAACATGGTGGACAAATGAGCTTGACTACCTCGTAGAGATAAAAGACCTCGAGTTCCGGCTTTAAGAACATTAAAAGAACTATTGATTTTATTTAATTACAATAGCTGTACTTAATACATCTAGTATATAATAGGAAGTACGTAATTTAAAGATCTACACTTATAAAACAGTTAAAATTCACAGTGTTACATCCGCAATGTACTACATTTAATTATATGTATATTGAAAACCATAAAAATTTAAATTTAGAACTACAGTTATAGTTAACTTTTCGACAACTTTTATTTGATTGATAAGCTAATATGTGTTTAAGAGATTTTACAAAAATATTTCATCTATCAGTTTCTTGTCAATGAACCGATGTGGTTTCGGACGAGAGGGTTTCCTTCTCCGCCGATATAATCTGGCATTGAGCGGATACAGCGCTGGCGATAACGCACATCGAACGTTAAACCACCAGTCGCATGAGGCTACTCCTTGCGAAAACACTGTGCCATTGGGACAGAGGAAAGACGCCTGCCGTCCGTCAATGTCACAATAGTGCCATGCTGAAAAAAAATACAATTATGGATAACAAATAAAAATAATCTGTATTTAGTTTTAACTTATTGAAATGTATCTTTTTATTTTTGCCAATGAACATAGCATATAAACCTTGTATACTTAAAATTACTATCGAGGCGTAAACTATATTTATAACAATGTAACATTGTAAACTACTGAATCAAAATTCATGGAAAAAATCATGCATATTCTGAGTTTCATTAGCACGTTAAAAAAAAGTAAAATAGATATATTTCCATACTACAGTTTTATCATCAGTCGATAGACGCCTACTGCTGAACATAGGTGGCGGGGCAAGCAGTTGCTACGGTCGTAATGCGCGGTTGTTAAGACTATCGCCATAGAGAAATACTACCCGTTAAAAACTTGTTCGTTGCATTATGTTACATAATACTGTCGTAATACAACTTAAGATATAGTCATATAGTTTATCTTCAACATTAATCTTATTGTATTAAATATTAACAGTGCGGAAGGCAAAGTAGCAAAAGTAACAAATAACGAGCCGATAAGTAATTAAACCCAAAAATTTTATAACTTTATTTTATGACCGCAATAAAAATTATTTATATAATCTTTAATGTCGGAGGAAAACACCAGTAAAACAGTAAACCGAAATATATTGAAAACAACACGTTCAACCACCGCCAATCTACACATGGCCAATGTAATTTATGACGTTGATAACATAACAGAAATAGGCTGGGACTGGTGACCTTTTCTCACAAGGCTCCACTCCATCAGTCACCAGTTCCAAACCTGGTAATGATAATTTTTTCTCTTATGTTATGATATCTGTTCCCGGAGGCCCTCTAGGCTACCTACTGTAGCTACTAATTCTGCCGCCAAACAGCACTATACAAACATTACTATATTCCAGTTTGAAGGGCGTTGTAGGTAGTAAAAATACTGGTGGTAAATCTCTGTTTTTTTAAAGGCACCAATAATACCTACAAACTGTATCAAAAACAATTTTAAGTCTTTTAAGTCCACTGCTGAACATGGTTTTTGTTGCCGGAGACTATGTAGGTAGATGCTACCGCAGCGCCTATTTGTGCCGCCCAATAGTAGTGTGCAAACATTACGGTGTTCCGGTCGAAGGGCGCTATAGCTAGTGAAATTACTGGGGTAATGAGACTTAATCATCAAAAAAAACTCTACTTATGTCTCAAGTCGACGAGCGCAATGTGGTACAGTGTATACCATATGATATGATTATTTGAAGCAAAAAAATGTGACAAGTTTTCACTTATTCCAAAGTTTAAATCTGAATAAATTTTCTCATATAGGATATACATCATTTAGATAATATAAAATCCCTAGGCTCTTTCAAATACTTATTTCGAATGAAGTTTAAAATGGTTAAGCTCTAGCCATATTTAAATATTAAATTTACATGAATTATGTTAACTTCATAGATTCAATTGAATAGTATAATATTGTAGTAATAAATAAGATTCATAATCGTTTCGTTTGAAACCCGTTGAAACTGCTAGGATCTCACGACTATTCGATAGTTTTTTATTGCTTACCAAATCAATCTTCCGGGACGGTTTTTGTTATAATTAATTATCTTTAGAACATTCTAAGGTTACGTCATGAGTATCATCTCGCATTGTTGAAGGCCACGGTAATATTAGAACATAAATTTTTAACAATACAACCCACGATTCTTATAACAACAGATGTTTTATAAATTACATTTCGTACAAAGTACGCATGAGTAACGCCGCCTAAATCCTCATATTCAAGACGATTTATTTTTTTCTATAATACTAAGTGACAAATACGCCTGTGTACAAGAATCAATTTTGCAATAACAGGCTGTAAAATGTAAGCATTTCTACTAGAATAAAATATGTTGAATTGTATATAGTTTAGTCAATTCAGTAGATTACCTCTAAGTTGTTTTTGTCAGTCTTCTCTTTTATAACACTGGACCATCAAACAGGTATATTTTCTGTTATAACAATGTACAGTGTTAAATATATTTAAATAATTAAACTTGTACTTGCATAAGCATAAATGGCATATGTACCCATTTATATTTGGTAGTTCTATTTATTTATTCATTAATTAAGGAAAACACATGACATTAAAAATAAAACATTTTTTATAACTTAGAGCAACGTCACGAGTCATTTACGAGTTATCAGCAGTGGAAAGTGAATATTAACAAAAATATTTATTTTAATATGATCCTCAGTCTGAATTTTAAAAAGAAATTAAATTTAACTTTTACAAATAATTTTTAAATAAAATCTGCTTTACTTACTCGGGGATTTGGCATATTAATTGTTAAATTTTATAAAAAACGACAAATATTGAAAAGGTTGAATAAATTAATCAATATACTAAACATTTTATTACCTTCAAATTCTGATTACGATTTTTTTATTAGAGATTCCTTAAATTAATGTTTACAAATGTCTCTACGTGGTTAGAATATGAGATATAAAATTAATACATGTGCATGATTGTATAATGTCAAGGAGTTTCCGTGAGTTTTATTTATAATGACTTTTAATATCAAATATGAATAATTTAAAATTCTCTAGTTCATTTAAAAATATATGATAGTAAATTCTTTACCATGTAAATAGTACCTTCAGTTTTTTGTTCTAAAATTTTCGTAGAGGATATCTTAAAAAAAATATACTCGTAATAGCAAACACAGATCACGACTACTGATCATATCTAGAAACTAAGTTCCCTACAGTACACAATAAAATTCTGATTATCTAGACTAATGGTTGTGAGAGGCGGGTAGATAATCTTAAGTATTATTCTTTCTAAAATACAATAGATAATAGAGGTGGAAGTCAAACCATTATATTCAACTTCGTCAATGCTCTTTATTGTTTAAAAAATAAATCGGAGAAATTTTATTAATAATGATTTTTAATATTAGCATTTTCTTAATATTTTTATGTGCATTGACTATCGCAGTGATAATGCGTTACATTTATATTAAAATGAAAAATGTTTAAACGGTCCCGCACAGCATCTCATGGGATCCAAGCCAACCTCATCTACTCCTGATGCACCCTGCTAATCCACAAACGTGGCTCCAGCTGCCACCAACCCGTTTTGGACTAGCGTGGTAAGATATCGCCCATTTCCCCGATATGAACCCCTACAAACGTGGAGATCTTTGGGGGAGGCCTATGTCCAGCAATGGACGTCTATCGGCTGATGTTTCGATTCATAAACAAGAATAGCAACGTACATACGAAGGAACTCAAAAAATTTCATTTTAATAAAATTAATGAAAAGAATAGAAACTGCACCCCATTATGTGTACATACCTGAACATGTATACATGCATATAGCTATAATTAAAAAAGTTTTGAATATTAAAAAGATTGTTTTAGGTTTTCACCTTGACAACGTGTTTCCATATCAGCAAAGAATCCCGGATATTGCTGCTCATCACAGTAGAAGTTTGTGTATGGGACTGCACCAAGTATTGGATAATCTGTCCCCGGTTTTCCTGAAAGGTAATATACATAATAATTTAGAAATAAAGTGACAGTAATGAAAAGATGAAAATCTCTATTATTAATGATGTTTTTTTCATTCCTCAAGATATTATAATTAAACTACAATAAAAATCACAATATACAAAACTTCGATCCGTAAATGTTAATGTATTTACGAATGGAGGCACTGAACTTAATATAAACCATTTAACAATACTTATTGAACCTGTTAATTACCATAACATAACCTTGTCATTTTTTGAATAATAGTTTTAATTTGTAAGTGACGACATAAAATAACGTGTTATATTATAATGTTCATTTACACATGTAACAGCTTAATTAACTCCGACTAATATAATATATGATGATGAATTTATATATACAATAACAATTTTATTATCAATTCTTCAAATGTTACGTGTTGCCTCTACGTCGTTTTGGCATTCTCTAAGCGTTTAAACACAGTTCCAATAATCAGCCATAAATAACAGTAACATTATTCATTTAATTCAATCTATACGCCTTACTAAACATTATAAAATACTATTATTAGATGTAATACAAATAATTACATATATAGGTATATAAGCTTATTTTAATTGTTTTGACCAGAATTCAACAGATACAAAATTTCCAAAGTTGTCGTTCAAATATTTTCTTAATGGAATATTGTGACAAATTTGCAATTGCGTTTTCTAATTCTTACTAATATATAATAATCCCTTTAATACAAAATACTGAAATTTTATAACCTATTTTTTTTTACATTATCATATATCATCTAATCTTTCCCTTAACTTTTATTTACTATTAACGTATATAAAAAACCGAGTATTAGACAATCAATTTAACATTCTAAAATTCTAACCTTCAAACATACGTATCAAATACATATTCAATATTATGATCGATTGCTCGTCAAGCTGATAAACAAAAGCCAAATTAATATTTTTTTAATTAATTGGACTAATTTCTTAAAAGGTCATCGGAACAAGTTATTAGTTTCAATTTTGCGATGCACCAAACGCGTTGATGTCTTTTACTTAATTATGAGTAATATTTTCTTTAAGCTCTAGCGACTTAAAGAAAATATAGATATAAACAACAGTTTATTTTTCCACAAAAGCTACTTTGAATCTCAATTTATTAAATACATAAGCGATCGAATTAAACATCTTAGATTAATTATTAAACACATTTACCTATCAAATTCAACCTATACAATGATCTCTATGACTAAGATAATGCTTGCAACAAATCGTAAAATTTGGAATTTAGATTGAAGGTATTATATAAATAGGCCTCCTCGCATGACAACCGCGTACCGGAAGACGTTAGTGTTCGCAGGCCCCCCACCAGGTGGTCCGACGATCTGTTGGTTGCGGTGAGCAGCTGGATGCGGGCCGCGCAAGATCGATCGATGTGGAGATCTTTGGGGGAGGCCTATGTCCAGTAGTGGACATCTGTCGGCTGATAACGAGGATGATGATATATTATATATATTTATATATATATATATATATATAATATATTGATGACATAAAATTTTCACTCTCCAATTACTGTTGAAAATTACCTTTTTGAAAATATTAATACATTTAGAGTAATATTAATTACTTCACAAGTATATCTTTATTACAGAGATAATGACAAATTTATCAATTATAAGTTGACTCTGTCATTGCTTGCTGAAGTTAAGTTTGTCCGTCCCGACAGTTGCAAGCATCTTATGATACGAAAGTTTGCTCACACCGACTACTTTCACTAAGCTATTATTGATACACGATTTGAAAAGATTAACAGTGGACGAGCACCACCTATTGTTACGTAGAAGTTGGCGTTGCTTGTTTATATATATAATTTTTTATTTATTTAATATTTATATTTATTTAAATGTTAAATTCTTTATTACAAAGTTAAAAAAAAAATCTGTGATCTTTTAAAATTTAATATTAATAAAATACTACAGATTAGTAATGTCAAAATATTATGACAGTGTAAGATTCAAGAAAATATTTAATACGTATACATACGATCACAAGAAGGAATTAAAGCAAATAATCGCGATTTGATGGAAGACAGTCAAAAGGAAAGCCTGCGTTTAGTAATGAAGTAGAAAGCAATAAGTTTTTCAATATGTTTTAAGATTTACAGAAATTATGTTAATAAAAAATAAAAAATATTAAATATCGTAAAATTATAACAAATAATAATATGATTGTGTCTTAACTTTTCTATAAGCATACCTTCACTGCATAGTACATTGGCATTACCTTTAACCTTTATTTAGAAAGCTTAGCTCGGAGGAGTAACAATCGGTAAAATAAATTCAACGGTGAGCTAGATAACTGATCGCGCAATGATAATTGTAACGTTCCCTGGAGCAGCCAGTTCTTGCAATGCGGTAGTTTTATGCAAACTTACGTTTCAATGACCTATAGATCCATAATGTCATATTATATACCTAACTTTTTTCAATAATAAAACGCCAATTAAAAAAAACTAGTTACATTTGATTCTCATCTTTGCTATGAAAACAGGAATATACGGGATTAATACCGGCATAACTTTACATATGGGAAAGCCTAATTAAATAAATAACTTTTTTTTTATTAAATATACAGTAAAAAGTCTTGTTCGCAGTGCAGTCAAAAAGCAAAGAGATTATAGATAAAGTCACAACAATATATGAAGTAAAATGCACAATATAAAACATATTTTGTTATTTCATAATACGTTTATATAGATTTTATTGCCTGCCCAAGCAGTAAACATAACATATCCTATTTTTACCAAACTATTAGTAATAAGTAAGGTGTAATAAATGCAAGATTTTTATGAAAAAAATTATTAATTTTTAGTTTTCATATCATCTTTTGTACTATTTATGTAGTCGACAACCATAATAATATAAAAAATATTTTTATAGTCTGTGGACGTCGAGATGTACTATCTTGTGTTTCAAGGCGATGAGCTAAAGCCAAAGGCCGAGAACAACATTTGATTTTCAGAATTAAATTAAATACTGAACTTATCGTCACATTGGGTTATAAAAAAATGTTTGGAAAATGTTTTTAAAAAGGTTAATAGTGCATCAGATAAGATTAAATAAATAGTTTAGATGAAAAAAAACTCAATATATATTTTTTTAAGTTAATTAAACACTTCAAATTAGAGGTTACAAAATTATAATTGATTTGCGTTCTCTCATGTCATTCAAGTAACGAATGAACATGCGCGTATTTGGCAATGAGAGAATTTATATCTTCTCACGCAATGAACATCGTTAACGTACTAGCAGCGTTAACATAGTTATGTATAAATATATTTTTCACTTATAGTCATAGACCCAGTACATTCAATAAGTACACAACGAAGCACTAAGTATAAAGTTATAAATTTGACCAAACCAAACTTAAGGTCAACGAGGACAGACAGGCACAAGGCCAACATTTACATGTTTTGTAGTATTTGTTGCTTACTCATACATATCAATTTTACTATGCAGGTTATGAGAATTTACAGAGAATTGTAATTTTTTGTAAATTATAAGTTGTAGAAACAAAATTATTTCGCACAATTTCTTTAAAAAACTGTTACAAATTATATTTTTCTGAAAAAAGACATCTATCTGTCTGGATTAATGAAAATTTTATTTATTAATTCAATTAAGCTACGAAACGAGTGGAAAATTCACAAGATAGTATTTGGAATCTCGATAGTCTCCGGCAACAAAGACAATCACCAATAAACACATATAATATATATTTAATAATATTGCAATAAAACCACTACCAATTCGACAATATAACGTTGTAGAAAGGTGTCTCATTATTTAAATTTCCATTTGTTATTAACCTTGATTTGCGCAAGCATTTCATAACATTTTTACCAATAAAAAATATTTTATGCATCGCATGAATGTACATTAAGATGGCTTCAAAATAAACTTATTTCTTTACAAAAATAAAAGAAAAAGCAACCAGCAGATGATTATAAATCCAAGGGCATACACAATTCACAGACCGTGTTCAAAATAAAAAGTTTGGCCACTGGCGGTTGTGAGTAGCTAGCCCAGTATACTTTGTTTGTAGATCGTCTTCGTTTAAAACTAGTTTGACTGGTTCGTACTAACATTTATATTAGCTAATTAATGTATATATATATTTTCTTTTTTCAACATTTTAAAAAGTCATGTTTTCGTGTGACAACAAAATTAGAAATAAAACTGTTGTACAATTTATTAGGATAAAATTAAAAAATATTATTTGTAAGGTTTTATAAAAAGAATTATAGAGTGACGAGTTAAAATATTTTTATATAAAAGCAGTTTATGATAGTTTTCCCTATTTGAACAAAAAAACATTATTAAGCACATTATTGATATTACCAATCGATAATTTAAATGTAGTATAACAGGTCATAAGAAAATTTAATGACGTTACATAACTTTTGTTTTGAATACCAAATTATAGAAACTATACGATACTGAGTAGAAATAAAAACAGTATTAATATTTTTTTATACAAAATAACAGATGCCTTTCAAATTTCAATGAAATTACAGAACATTGCGTTAGTTTGTTATTTCAAACGTAGCTAATTAAGACGTGTACTGATAGGTAAGTACAACGCGATCAATTTGCTTGTAATGCCGAAACAGTTTTATGATTAACTGTAGTAATAATCACGATAATTTCATTAATGTCAATACAAATCTAAAAGTTATGTATAGTTTTTTAATTAATTTATAACACATTTTTTTTATAAAAGTAACGAAGTAGACGACATTGCAGCAACAATATTGGTATAAAAATGTAAGAAAAGTGACACCTACACTAAATAAGTACATAACTAAGCCAATTTTTTAAATGTTACCAGCACTACATACACATAACTCTTATTATTAAAATAGATTACTCTTATTTAATATAAACTTTCCATAAACTAAAATAGTGTACATTCTGTTACCTAGTGTACACTATTGCTGGAGACCGTCTAGGAAGGTCACGACCACAGCGCCTATTTCTGCCGTCAAACAATACTGAGCAAACGTTACTGTGATCCGGGTTGAAGGGCGTACTAGCTAGTGTAATTACTGGGGTAACGAGACTCAATATCTTTTGTCTCAAGGTGTCGAGCGCAATGTGGTGCAGTGTATACCATTCTAACTAGCATCACTTTGTTATGAGAAGGCATATCACCCACCATCAAGTGATCGTCCTGTTCATCTCGTCGCTTAATGAAATAAAAAAACACACTAATCACACGTCGGCTACGCCCAAACAATTGTTTCGCAACTTCTCTCACATTGTTTGTAGACTGACAAAGTGACACTAATACAGGAAATAGTTGTTATTGTCGTGCTAATTCTCTGACCGGGCTGCACAACTTTGATAAAACCTTGTTAAAGAACACATACAAAAACAAAAGTCTCGCAATGTCGTGCAGATTTTTTTACAGGATTACTTACTGTTTAAAGAATAAAAAAACTTATTAATGTTTTAGAAGGGGTAGTATTTGAAATTTACTTAAATGCTGTAGAAAGTGACCCGAATAACTTGCTTTAATGTAAAAATCACGTAGTGAACGTAACCCTTACGGATATTTATTCAAAGAATTAAATCTAAAAATAGCTTTGTAGTTCGTTTGAATACTAAAATGTGTGATACGATAAATAATAAAAAAAATCCGCCATTCAAACATTTACTAGCGACAAGTGTGGTGATTGTATTGCAAAATTTTAGTTTACATTCACCTAAAATTAAACTCATCATCAATGTCATGATGCGAATATTTGCTTATCCGTATTTTTATTGCCGAAGTTGGGATGAAGAAACTCTATGAAACGTGTTTATCGACCGGTTCGAGAATTTTTATTGAACTAGCCGCGTCCTGTGCCATTTTTTTCAATAACAAGGTTTTTTTTTTCCTGTTTTTATCCAACCTGCTAATGTTGACTAAACGTTACCAATTAAATCTTACCAAAATTATTAACATATTTTTTTATTTATTGATAGTTCTAGTATTTTTTTTATACATTTGGACCGCTTCTATAATATTACAGCGCTCCAGCCTTGCCTAAGTCTTCATAAGTTTAGACTATAACATGATTATATTTAGAGATACATGGTTATAAATATAGATAAACGTGATGTAAACCTTACAGAATTTGATAACAACTATGACAAACTCATATATTATATAGCTGAAAAAATAAAGTTAAGTTTCATATTTATCTAATGTAATGTCGTCTGCCTTCGCTACGGCCTTGTTTCTATATGACGATAGGACACATAAGACAGAAAATGTTATCAGCCATAGTTTCATGCAATCTAACTTAATAAATTAACTATCTGAAAATATCACAAATGACTATGAGAAACCAGAACGAGAAAATTCTGCCCCCTATTTAAAAATTATCGTCTTTTCAAATTAAACTGAATAATTGAATAATAAAACGTAACAACAAGATATATTAAATAAAAATTATACATTTGTTAAGTTATAATTTTTAAATTAAATACGCTTGCTTACCCATCCGGTTCGGTGTTAATACTTCAATGTTGCACATACATACATACGTGACCCACATAATCGTCGTCAGTTAAAGAGAAATAAATGTTACAAAGTATATTCACCCGTTTCTAAACCATTTTAATTTTAAACATAAATGGCGATAAAATATATTTACTTTGTTTACTAAACTACATGAGTTATCAATTTGTCTAAAATTGAATACTGTTAAGACGATCTATAATATGATTTGCTTTTAATTATTATATTTAGTGAGTTGTTGGTCTATGATTTGAATTAACCGGGTTACCTGGAGCGTTCAGATTATCAACGAAACGATAATGAGCGATTGTTAACACAATTAAGGAGTCAAACAAAGCCTGAGAGAGCGAGGCTGTTCGAAGCACGATGCCATAGATTATTAACCTTGAAGTTTTGATCTGAAGTTTCTACGGTACCCCGGTCTTATGTTTTTTGTTCGATTGCTTTGGATCTAACCTGCATAAGCCGTTAATTATACACTACGTAACCATTACGGAATCAAGCATCATATGTTTACAGTAACACCGTTTCTGGAGTATCAATTGGATCTATTTTTTACCTTACATTTTTATTTGAATATCTTTTAAAATGATTACTAAACGTACTAAAGCTATAGTTCAATTTATTATGTTACATTGACATAACTAAGATAGTTATTTGACAAATATAGAAGTTATTTAAAATTTTTATCAACAATTGATATTGTATTTCATAGCACTGTTAATAGTTATTTCCATCGACAAATAATTAAAATTTTTATTCAACCTCAGATATATTGCCTGTGTATATGTTTAGTACAAAGATTTATTGAACGTTCTGATCAATGCTTCTTAGTCATGAACGCTGGTGCTAAAATAAAGATATAATCATATATTCAATAGTTTATCAATGCGCTTTGTATAATAATTTCACACCTCACAAAAATGCAACGCAAACTAAAACCGCACCGAACTTAAGAATTAAATTTTGTTAAGAATATTTCATGTTTAATGGATCAGAAAATAAAAAAAAAAACATGAAATGATAGAACTTGAAAATAATGTCTTACCAGGTATAGCCATGCCGAGTTCTAAGTACTCTTTTACAGAAGCACTAAGAAAGGATGGTGGTGCTGCTGCCGCTGAAGTGTCAGGGTCAGGTGCGTCAAGTGCTTGTGCTGGATCCCTTACTACTCCCGAGCTTTCAGCTCTCACGCGTTTTATACGACTGCTTTCTTCAGAACCTCCTAAAATAATTTTTTTTTGTTAAAGCTTCTCCAAGAACATAGAAAATAAAAACAATAAATAAATAATTGGTTGTTTTCCAAATGGATGAAAAATGGATATTATAATCTACACATAGATTCTGTAGTCTTTTGTAAGTACTAAGCTTTACTGTGTCAGCTATGTTCGTAACACAATATTTTATCAAACACGTTAAAAACCAGCCCTCTAATTTTTAGGTAAATTTTGTAGTACACAAAGAAAAATAAGATGCTGTTCATTTGTCAGTAGATGTTAGTGATTTATGTTATAAACTTATATGAAGGCAAATATCTTTCAAAGAGGAGCATAAATAGAACATAAAGTACAAAGATAAAAGAAGGGGTGTGTCCTGTATTGAAATATCTGAACTGTTACCTAACTTGTTCCAACGTTGGATCGGGTATGGAAGGATTACACATACGCGTAGCAAGAAGTCAATTAGATATATATTTACATATACATCGTATGTGCACACAGTTATACTGACCAATGGCCGTTTACTACATCGCACAATCTTTAGCATACTAGGATTTTACAAAAAAGAATATTCTTAAATAACCACTGTATGCGAGGAGATAAAATATGCGAAAATGTAAATAACAATCTTTTTATAACTGATTGTTTTATATACTGGACATTGCAATAGAAATATGAAACGAGTTGTTTTATTTTTTATTATTCCCGTTCATTTAACTTAAATGTTTTTGAACACAACATGAGAAGTAATAGATTAGCGTGGTATGGACATATTATGCGAAGGGATGAATGTCATATAACAAGAAGAATGTTAGATATGAAGGTGGAGGGATATGTGGGTCGAGGTAGACCTAAGAAAAGATGGATGGATTGCGTGAAGGATGACATGAGTAAGAAAGGGGTAACCGATGAGATGACGGCTGATAGGCGAGACTGGAAGAGAAGAACATGTTGTGCCGACCCTACATAAAATGGGACCAGGGCAGGAGAAAGAGAGTTTTTGAACACAACTGTACTCAAAAAAAATATATTTTATTAAAAATGTAATAAAATAGTTGAAAAGAAAGACCTCTTAAATTTAAATTTTTCGTTGAAAAGTGACATCAAACACTAACAACATTTTTACATGTTGTTAATTACATTTAAACTTACAAGCCATTAACCTGTTATCCGGGGAATTCGCTTTTTAATTGCGCAAGGTGTAACAGACGCAAGCTCTTTTACTAGGACGTGTCGGAACGTACGAAACTATACGTTCCACCCATTCCAGGGCGCAACATGTATTTCAAGGACGTAATATATGTCCTACTCGCTATTGTTTCCGTTTGACGTATTTATACGTCCCGCTAGGTTAACAGGTCAATATAGGAATTTTATTACTTGTTTGTGTATACATCGGCATCTCATCTTCATATGGGCTTAAATGATTTTAATATTTTTTTTATTTTCACATTTCTTATGTCTGATAATCAAATAATGTCATATAAAATAAGCATTTTTATTAATGTGACATTTTAAAGTATTAATAAAAATGTTTCTTCGTTATATTTTTATCGTTGTTACAAGTATAAAATTTATACCTATGTATTATAAATAAATAATATTGTTTATTTTTAATGGAAGTATTTTATTTCTACTTCTAATGTTATTCAAAGTATTTTAAATCTTGAAGTAACCTTAGATGTACACGGTATATATAACTTAATCAAGCACAACTGCCTTCAAAAGTCCTTACACGCATCATGCGTTTATATGATTTTGACCGAGTTGTTAACTCTTGAATGTTACTAGCTGAACTAGCTTTAGATTAATGTTAATAAAGGTATTTAATCCATATGAGCCGTTAGCAAGAAATAATTATAGGAAAAATACATACGTTTTTAAGAAATTACTTTGTCGAAATGAACACCAGGTATATTAGACTATCAGGACTATCTCTCTAGTGATTAGACGTTTATATATGAAATCAGCGTATTATATGGAAAAAAAGTAAAAAACACACTGTCACTATTTTATAGGTACTTCATTGCTTCCAATACTAAAATATTTTTAGGAAGAGGTATTAATAAATTTTACGAAAGCGGTTTGGTTACTCAAATATTAATCAAAATGAGGTCTTGGGTCACCGGCCGTCTGCTTAGTTTGTTTTAGATACTAAACTCTACAGAACAAATACGTTGAACCTAACGAGGCTGTCAAAGTAAAACAAACGGCGTAAAATGCCTAAATTTAAAATACGCTTGACCCTCTCCACTCTCTAAATTATACATTACACTCTGATATATTTCTTACAACCAATTTACATTAAATTACGTGAAAAAAATTATAACCGTTTTATTTTTTAACTTCTTTTTGCTATTATAGAATACGTACTGTTAGTATATGTTTAAATATTATTTTATCGGTGAACGATCAGTGTTCATTTATGAAGAAATAAACTGGTAATTACAATAATTCACTCTTCACTATTTACTTATAATCTATATAATAATACTAATAATCTCTGTTATTGTTTTTATTTTATTTTTAAATATTATGAAATAAGGCGTTTGAAATATATACATAGATATATATACCACTTTGGATTTTGCTGATATCGGATCATGTTAATATTAGTTAATATTGCAAAAACATATGAAAAGCACTTTATACATATAATATGTATCTTGATTTAAAACGTTGTTAACGTTGATCTCATTTAAACATGTATTGACATTGGTTTTGGACGAGCTGTAAGGTAAAAAAATTAAATTAAAGATTATATAAGACATTTATATAGTACTTTCCGAATGTGTGCATACAATAATAAACAATTAATATAACTCGAGGTCAGCAAAATCTCAATATGTACGTACTTTATCATTTATTAATATAGATATCTAAATAAACGTTTATTAAAATAATAATAGTGAATATTGCCTTACCAGACAAGGTTAAGCAAAAGATGAAGATAAATGAAAATCTACATATAACTTTAATTCCGTTCATCGTGATTTTTAAAAGAAACTATTTTCATATAAAATCACCAACATATCTTAAAACACGACAGGAATACACTCAATTATAGATTTCACACCGCATTGAATAAACCACGGGTGTCATAAACAAATGTTTAAACTATGACATATATATCCGAATCGTCTTGTACAGAACGCAGGTAGATACCAGTTATGTAACAACAGTACTTGCGTGCGCTTTCGGGGACACCCGACCGCGGAATGCTAAGTTAGGCGAGTACAACTGTATATCTCTAAAAGAAGCTCTACAAAACATTACATTGACCTCTAAACGATTGAAATAATTATGACCTGCATCTTCCAACAAGAATAAAGCAAAGATTTTTATAATAGACTTTGGTCCTCTAATTCAATACCACAAGAAAACTCGAAATATACTGGATTAAAAACAAAGTCATGTATACCTCTTCGATCATAAGAAATAGTTACAATAAAAGCACCATTTACGCAACCTATTCTTCTTCATTATGTCACAATTATATTGAGAATCCGAAATTGCATCGGTATGTTTAATGAAAATTATTAAATAACATTTAGAAATAGCTTCAAGATTTCTGCGCAATTATCTACAAAAATTTCTAAGTTAAAAAAACTCCATTTACATTTATAAAATACTGAAAAATAATTAAAACATAAAGCTGAAGTACATGTTTTAATAACAATAATTTTTTTCCTGATTGTTACCATTATTTAAAAGCTTGGTGTACCAAAAAAAATATATCAGTTCTATTTTGTTTAATCTTAGAGTCAAGTGGACCAATTACATGGAGACTTTCAATAGCACATACTTGAAGATAGAATTTGTGGATCCGTGAAATGAATGTCTTGAATATTTCTCCTCTTGTTCCCACCGTGGGTTTAAGTAATTAAAAAAAATAGGATATCTATCCTTTCTAACATAGAAATAATCGCACAAAATTTTAATAGAAATTTATTAGTTAAAAATCAATATTTTCTTTATTCTTTGACCGAGTACTGAAATAGTTTTTATTTTTAGGGAATCTTCGTAGAATGTATCTTTCTTAATAAACCCTAAGAATCTTCCTAATCGGATAACAAAGAAAATTTTGCGTGTGGTGGTATAAAGGTAAAATGCATCGAGTTGAGAAATCACCCTGTCTCTAAAAAGTCTAAGTTTTTGCATGATGGCAATTTAAAGATAAGAAATAAATATTCGAAACATAAGCTAGTCGAGTTGTCGATCGTCTATTACCAAAACGGGAAATTAAAAATGGAAGATTATCTTTTAGAAATAAACATATGGAACAACTCATAGAAAACAATAAGGTTGAAACACCAGTTTTAACATGTACAATATTAAACAATTACTACCCTCAAGGTTAGACTTTTAAACTATTTCTTTAATTGTAGCTATTTTTCCAGTATTAACAAAAATTTTTGATTATAGCAATATTACTCTGTAAAACATTATGTATACTTTATAGATTTCTTGCGTAAGACGGTTTAGGTAAGTACCACTATAATGCCTATTTCTCTTCCAAACCGTAATTTGCAAATACCGACGTAACGGTTTGAAGAGTGCTCTAGTTAACGAAATTTGAAATTATGAGAGAATTAAAAGAACAATTTGCGAATCGAGTTTTTTTAAATACAACATAAACGATTGTACTATTTGAATCGACGTTATCTGTATTGTGGATTAATACAAATGTCTGTTAAAAAATTAATGATTTTAATTATGATTTATCAAATAACATATATCTCACTCACTCGTTCACCTTACTTTTAAAATATTAACTAAAGTTGATAAGTATTGAAACTAATCGTTTATCTAATTATATATTTTTTATACCTGTTTAGACTTACCAGTTACATAATTCGGAGATTGTTTTATTTTGAGGAAACCACTTTTAGATAGGTAGTAACACTGAGTTTTCGCATTAAAACGACTGTCAATGTAAAATATTAAATTTGTTAATTATTATTAATTTCAGATATACCTTGCAATTCAATTTAAGATTTTATTACCAAATGGAATTATTTACAAATAAACATAATGAGCACGATTTTGAAAAAATGTCCATGCTGTAGTCAGTTATTTAGTTTGAAAAGTAAGTTATTTTATATTTCGTTAAAATAAATATATTTATTGTTTAACAAAATATTATTAATTTTACAGCATTGCCTACAAAACAAAACAACGATACCTTACCGCTTTTCTTAAAATGCGGACATTCTATATGTGAAAAATGTATTAAAAACCTAGTAAAGTTTTCTGAACCAATAAAATGCAAAGTCTGTCATAAGGACATGGAAATACCAGAAAGTGATTTAATAAAGTTAAGGAGTAATACTTTACAACTACATCAGTTGTTCCCAATCAATATTTACATGCTGGGTGAATTGTACTTGGATTTATTAGAGGTATATTTTAACTTGGAGTAAAACTTTCCTAGTACATTATATTTATCCTTTTATACTAAACATTAAATTGTATTGTAAAGCAATGCTTATTCCAAAAATAGTGGTCCATTAGTTAAATGTAACACAATGTACGATAGACAAAGGATACCCTGAAAATTTTTCTAAGTGTATGTTCTAAAATGAACACTTTTTACAGAGAATCAAAGTCGTAGACTTAGGTGTTAAAATCTTGAAGCTGTTAATGCCTCTAGGCTGTAGAGGAAAGTCTTGAGGTAGTGATTGAGTAGAATATGTATGAGTGTAGAACATAAATTCAGCAAATTTTTTGGTACAAAAATTTTAAATAAAAATATTTTTAAAATTATTGATCATCTTTTTTAAAGAGTTTTTCTGCTTTTTGTTATCTTTCAAACTGTTATTAATATATATATATATATATATATAGAACAAAATAATTATTGTTATATGTTAAAAATTATTTTTTAGACACTGAAATAGATTCCACTTTTTGGATGAATTTATGTACTTACAAAATAAACTTTTTTTTTTTAGACAAAATGTGAACAGAAGAGTGAAGATGACAATTGTTTTATAAACTTAAATGCAATAATCCAAAATGCAGAAACATCACAAGGCATTTATTTCTATTAGTATGTGTATTTTATTTACCTTAAATATACAACTTACTAATAGTTATTTTCTATTCTATAGATCAATGCTTAGAATGCAATACTCAAACTATAAAAATGTGTCAGCAATGTTCTACAGTACTTTGCGAGTCTTGCTTTAATAAAAGTCACAAGAATTTTATTATTTTTAAAAACCACAAGCTCCAGAATATAGGTGAGCACCTGATTAATCTAAATGATTAAAACACAGTTATATATTCTTACATATACCTACATAATATTATACCAACTTTCCATACAATTAAATGGAGGTATCTTTTCAAGTAAAATAAAAATAAATATATACTCGTTACATTTACACAGTAATTCTATAATAATATTAAAAAATTGATATCTCAGAGAATATCACATGCAATGCTATCATAAAATGAGATTGTTAATGTATTAGGGTATGGCCTAAGGTGTAATATTTCTGTAGCTAAATTCTTTTATTATTTCTATAGTTTATTAAATTTTTAGTATAGAATTAATTAAAATACATTGGTAACATTCAACACAATAAAAAAAAACTATTTCTGTGTTAAATGGGGCCACATAAGAAAATGAGCAACTTCATTACAAAATTTTTTTCAATCAATTACAACTTATGCTTTACGTGTAACAAACTGAAACTGTTACAGAAACATTCAAGATCTTGTGACTATTTTTAACCATGTCCCTTTGTTATAGAACCACAATTATCATTTAAAAAATGCAAAATGCACTCAGAGAAGACTTTAGACTACTATTGTAAAGATTGTTCTAAATCTATCTGCATGGACTGTTTAGTAGTTGGTGCTGAAAAATTGTGCAAAGAACATAATTTAGTTTGCACACAAGAAATGGTAAGCATCCTAATGTTTAATTTAGTCAAAGTAACGCACATTCTTTAAGACACTTTTTGGAGCTGTTTCAACATACAGAATACACATAATATACAGAATAGACAGAATATACATTTCAAGTATATCAATACATTAAACATGCAAGATACACTTGGATAAAAGATGCTTTTTAAATGCTTTTGAAAGGTATTAAATTAAAAAATTGTATGATCCAAAATTTAAAAAGTAAAAATGTGACTTTGCCAAGTCTAATTTAGAAATAACAAACTGACACCTAAACATAATTGTTAAACATTTATGAAATGCAAACTTTTTTAACAGAAAGGTTTACATACCAATTAATTTAATTGTGAGTTAGTTATCCAATACTTTACTTGGACATTGTGAAACAGACCCCTATACTAATTGCTGGTTAATATCTGATCAAACGGATATTGTTTTTTGTTTATAGCTGTTTTATTTCCAAATTATGCTTGTTTTATATATATTATTCTGTTTTCAGAATGAACAGATATTGGAGGAGTTAGCTCAAATTGCACCTAAAATAGAAGAAACTTATAAAAGACTAACTAAAACTGCCGTTGTAAGAATACTAATGATTCAAAACCTGTCTATGCCTTTTTACTTTATTAACAATACATAATATTTCAGGACATAGGTTATTTGCTTCAAAACAGTTTAAATGAATCTGAAACAACAGATTTAACAAGAGTGGCAAATGAAGTGGAACAACATTTTTCACAACTTAACTGCCTAATACAAAGACAAAAAGAAAAAGTGTGTAATTTAATTCTCGATGAAATGAAATCTCAAAAAGAATCTTTGGAGAATGTCAAAAAAACACTGCCAGATTTGATTAAGAAAGCAAAATTTATATTAACTGTAGTTAAAAAATCTTTGGATCTGGAGAAAATTAAACAGGTATACTTAAATTTAAACCACTCTAATACCAGCATACAAGTTTCTTTTATCCTTGATCAAAGTCTATCAAAATTTCAATAGAAAAAAAAAAAATTCTAAAATTTATTTCATTAACAATAAATTAATAGCTACCACTTCAAAAAAAATGGCTGATAAATATTAAGATAAATTAAAATTAATTTTGATGTGATTTGGCACAGTGAATGTAACTTAGATTTCTTATGATAAAAGTGTAAATAAAAAGTTTTATTTCAATGATTTTCAGGCAAACTTGTTGATGCTCTGGGAAGATGCTCAAAGTGTTGTTAACAGTCCATGGTATTTAAACTGCAATAAAACATCTATAAAGTAAGTCGTAAGAACTGAAGCTACTTAATGGGGTCAAGATTTTTTTTTTCTATTCCACAAATAACAAGACGATGGTGAGACAAGAATGTTCACCTGATGATAAATTATATCCCGGCCTATAAACATATGGCGCTAGTCAAGATAATGAGCAAGCACCACGCTGCATAGTGCCCATTGCTTTGAGACGCAACATACTAGGTGTTAGGAGACCGCTTCCGAAAACGAAGACATTACGGTAGTACTAATAACACCTTTGATGATGGGATGGAAGAAAATCGGTCCAGATTAAGAAAACATATTTTTAAAAAGTTTTATTAGCAATATTTACGCTCCATCATGTTAGTACAGCTAAATGAAACGATAGTTTCATAAATAATACATTACTTTACTTAAAAAAAAAACAGCAATGAAACATAAAATCAAAAACAGCTGATGCTCGGTTCAACGAACGCCAGCAAATATAAATGCTCCGTGGCCGTATGAAATAAAGTTCAAATTGAAATCAAATACATCTCGAGTTCCCGTGCGTTCGCTAATCCGAGCATCAGCTATTTTTGATTTTGTGTTTCATTAATGTTTTTTCTGTAGTAAAGTAATGTATTATTTATGAAGCTATCGTTTCATTTAGCTGTACTAATATGATGGATCGTAAATAAGGCTATTGTTTTTTAAAAAAAAATGTTTTTTTTTAATCAGTTTTCGGAAGCTGTCTCCTTACACCCAGTACAAAATTTTATTGCCCCAGTAATTTTTCTAGCTACAAAATTTCAAACAGGAATACTGTAAAAATTATACAAAATAATAACAACAAAAATAGATGTTACTCTGAAACTTAAATCAACAAATATCTACCAATACTCCTTTATTTTATTTTTTTTGTTCGTTATTGATGTTTGCTTTATGTTCGGTAACTATTTCTTATTTTATGACTAAATGTCCAGTGCCAAATACAGAAAATTTTAAAACTATTAAATATTATTAACAAAATTTTGTTCTGCTTCTTTTTTTTCAACAATAGGTAAGCATTTGATCTCCGTTTCACGTAATGTTTAATGACCCCGAAAATAAAGTATACATGTGCTCGCCTAAAATACCTTGGCACTTATATATTGACTGCCATAACAGCAAGCTGTTAAGGCAGCAGATTTTCTGTACAAGAGTGATATCTGTCTAGGCAGAGTCTCAAAAACTTTACTACAGACCAAATACAGTCGCATGTAGATCCGAATCGAACTAGGGACCTCCGTGTTAAAAGGCAAACTTTTATCCACTATACCACGAATGCAGCTTTAGATAGATTTAAGAATATGTTAAGTACATATTATATATGAATTTTCGATGTTTAGAGTTACGGTTAATAAAGAACTGACTAACGTTACAAAGGATTTCATT
This sequence comes from Ornithoptera priamus, assembly GCA_029034505.1. Lineage (NCBI taxonomy): Eukaryota > Metazoa > Arthropoda > Insecta > Lepidoptera > Papilionidae > Ornithoptera > Ornithoptera priamus. The sequence goes on from JARDWD010000331.1 coordinate 4,928,929, forward strand.
CACATTGAAAGAGATGGAATTGGCACATACCAATTACTTGCCACTGCTGATTTGGATCCCAGTATCGAAATACCGCCTCCGCCATTTGCACCAGTTTACCCGCCTGAATTACCTAAAGGTATTATACCTTATTTTTAAACATCGGTTAAGGATTTAACAAGGGCTCATGCCCACCCAGGCATGGTCCCCTATTATACTATGAATTTTATTTTATTATTTTCGATGAAGCGAAGCGATGAGATGAGCCAGACGCCCCCCTGGTGGAAATTGATATGCCTGTCCACAACAATGTAATGATAGAAAGAATGTAAAACCACACCACATTGTGTGCAAGACAAGATGTCAAATCTCGATATACTGTCAATTTTCAATTCTTAATCAAGTTTTTTTTTTAACTTTTATAGATGCAAGAAAACCAAAACAGAAACAACCGACAACTGAGAAAGAAGATGAAAAAACGAACTCGTTTTATAAAACGGTTCCAAAATATCGCAGCAAGAGTAGTTCTGTTTCATCAATAAACTCTCTAAACAGCGAATCTTCTCACATAAATACAGTCTGCTATAAAGGTGATAATTTCTACAAGTATTTTATAAAATTTCTATTCAATTATATAACTTCAGTACAAAATAAATTAATTCATGTAATATTTATCACTTAGTTTATATCTGACATGAAAGATAACTTTCTCAATAGATCACTGACTAAGCGCTTGCTTTTAATACAGAAATCTATTGTTCTGTTCTGAGGCTACATATAGAGTTTGGTTGGTGGAAGATTTTTCGGATCCGTCCAACCAGATACCAGCCTCGTATTGAAAATCTGTCGTTAAACAGCGTTGCTTTATTCCACCTGTCAACATATAGAAGTGAAAAATTCGGAGCGAGCACACGACACCATCCCACGTATCATTGCACTTAACCCCGTTTGAAATTGTGATAACGTGTTAGCCCAATTGCAGTTAATAAAAATATACAAAATTTATTATTCTAGTACTAGCACTATGCTATTCTACTATATTTTTTTTAACTAGTCTAATGTGTTTGATTTTATACAAGATATTAAAACTTTAACAATAAACAGTTGCAGATGACGATAATTGTAAGCCAGTTTTACAGACTGTATCGCCATTCATTGACAATCAACAACCGAAACAGCTATATGCAGGTAGATAAACATTTTAATGTATATTTTTTTTTTGGTCTGTGATTCAAGGAGTTTCGTTGAAAGGATATTTGATTGATAAAAGTTTTGCCTTTCGTAAATTACTGCTGGTTCAACAGAGTGAGCTGTAGTGAAATGACACTACAAGAAACTCAGGGCCACTATTTTATCACAAAACGTACACACAGTAGGAAAATAGTGATATTATCCTAAAATGTATCTAAACTAAGCAACTTTCCTTTTGGTTACAAAATACACATTACTAATATTGATCGCGAAGGACAGTCATTAACGCTATTCATTCCAGTATTTGTTATAAATTCCTTATCTGTCTAAATAAATCTTCGCTAGTCATTTGATATTTTATAGACACTTAATCAACTAAAAAAAAAATCATTCGTTATTTTAACATTATTTATGGAATAATTTAAAAAATAGATAAAATTTAAGTATATTTACACCATTACCTAAAATTATACGTACACTACATAACGTAATAATGTTTTTTGTTTTCAGGTGGCCAAGAATTAATTTATGTCTCGCACATTGTAACCCCACATAACTTCTTCGTACAACGGGCCAGCCACCAAATAATGGTGGAGGAATTGCTGAAAGAGTTTCGGAATGCTGTCTCATATCCTGTACCATCCATTAGCCATATAGAGGAAGGTAATATTTTTATGTCTACTACTGTTATAGATCACCGGATACCACTGGATATGACAGTTCACGAATAGCTCGGTAAAACACAATATTGATGTATGATAAAATTATTTTTTAGGAAAATTCTACTTGGTGTTCAATAAAATTGACAACTTATGGCAAAGGGGTCGCATAATTAGCATTGACAAGAAAGAAATCAACAAACCCCTCTTCCACGTGTTTTGTATAGACTTTGGGAGCACTGTAGTAGTTACAGTTGATAAGTACGATTATTATTTAAAATTTTACATAATATTTTTTTCAATTTATATTTATTCTCCGTTACTGGAGATTGACTGTCAGATTTGAAAATTTGTGCCTGTCTTGAGACATATGAAACAGTAAACTGAACTATTCATCATCAGATGGACATCCATTGCTAGACATAGGCCTTGCCCAAAGATCTCCACATTGATCGGTCCTGAGACAATTAGCATGGCCTTTTGTACTGCCGGGCATTAGAGACACTAGAGGTCGTCGTTTATAGGGGTCCATTTAAGTGGATCTGGGTCATTTTCCACTACGCTGGTCCAATGCGTGTTGATGGGAGTCAGAAATTGAACTATTACCTCTTCGTAAATCAAACATCACAAATAAAATAATAACACTCTAAGGTACAATATATGTTTTGTCTGTCCAGATTGAGACTAATACCTCTAGCGAGAGTACAATCACCGTTACCTTTTGCTATAAACTGCTCGCTAAGTAACTGCAAACCCTGTTCTGGTGCATGGAATAGCGACGACGCTTTCCTCATACAAAATATCACCAATAAGTAAGTAAAATTTTAGTTATTGCACACAAGATAACATTTATATATTTTTTAACTTTAAATTTAAAGTATTGTGAGGAGATTCAATTGTCATGGAGCCATTTCTTGCCAGTCAATTCCAAAGAATAAAAGTAAGATTTGCCTAAAACTGTGTTATGATGGGGAAAGAGGAAAAGAGGAAAAAATAAGAGTCGATTATATTGATGTACATCACAATACATACCATATTGCAAAAAATTATAATGTGCAATATGTTTTATTAAATACATAATATAAAAAAAGCATATAAAATTACATATAAAATATAATCATCCCTGTCAACTCATGTTTATATTTTATTTTAAAAGGCACTGCTGCATCTTTTTAAAAGTATATCTGTATAGTACCGTCTTGGTGTGTTGGAGACCCCATTCCAGGGAATAAACAGCACTAGAAAAATAAAAAAAAAATCTAAATCTGTGTCCAGCAATATGATTCTTTAAACGAATAGAAAGACTTCAATCTTGAACAGTAGTAGTTAAGTAGAATTGATAGTTATTTTTAAAGTATATAGAGGAATAAAGATCGTTTAAAATAGAATACAAATATGACAAAATCCTAGAGTTAGACTATTATCGTACAATAAGCCAATAATGTATTTATATCAGTCCGCTAATGTAAACATTATTAAAAATTATCCACCGGCAAGAAGAGAACTTAAAAAAGGAAAAAATCTCTTACCTTCGCAATTCTCAGGGGCAGACCTTCTGGGGTGCCCAAACCTAGCTATAATCAAGCAACCCCTTGGTCACATGTGGCCTTCTGAACTTTTGTGGTTAACCCAACTAGTGTAAGTTCATTTTAAATCATTCTGATATCACGCCCATTAGGAATGTTAAAATATATACGCGATGAACGCGTTATAGTCGTTTAATAAGATTTGACATAGAAGATGTAAAAACTAACTGTATACAAAACACCTACTTCATTAGAGCTGGCAAATAGTTTAACTCATTGTCTTCGGTAGTCGATATTGACTTGTTTAATACTTTAGCTTCATAAATAAACAAAACACCAAAATATGCTCTTTTTATATAATGAAGCGACGAGACGAGCGGAACGTTTACGACGGTAAGCGATACCCCTGCCCATAACAATGTGTCGGTGGTTAGGATGACATACACTGCACCACATTGCGTTCATCGCTTTGAGAAATAAGATGTTAATTCTCTTTAACCCAGTAATTTTACTAACTACAACTCCCTTCAATCCGGAACACAGTAATGTTTGCACATTACTGTTTGGCGGCAGAAATAGGGCCTGCAGTGATACCTACCTAGACGATCTCCGACAACAGAGCCTTTTTTTTGTTTCGGGGAGGGGAAATCTTCGAAAAGTACCCTCCTTCTAAGGGGAAGTCAGGGTTATGTGATATTCTTACTCACTAAAACCCCCCCGGTGATGCGTATCATTGCATTCGGAGGCTCCGCGGTCTGTTATAAAACGCACCTGTGCCCCTCTACACTTTGTGTTAGCACATCTCTGAAGAAGGGTCGAACTTTTTTTTTTAGACATACTTTTTTAATTATTATCATTAGTCCTTCTGTCGACCAATTTCTTTCCTTATTTTGTGTAGACTTGTAACTGGCCTTCTGTATTATTTACGTTCTACTTCTCTGTTATTAGCTTTAAATCTTTCAAAAACATTAAAATAAAATAAGAAGATGTATGTTTTCACATTTCTAATACACAGTTACATAAAAATAATATTTATTTGTGATAGTAATATCAGATAATTTTCCTTATTGCATTATAAATTAAGTATTTTATACTGTTTCAGTAAACAAGCAGTTTTACACATCCACCGTATTCACTCGGCACCTAACTATGGTGTCAGTGTAGACTGCGACATTACTACTTTCGAGCATGGAGTGAGTCTTGCACACGCCCTAGTATTCCACGGGAGAGCACTACTAATAAATCCTAAAGAGCGGGTAAAAAATTTTAATAATTATAAAATAATATTCTTATAATAAACAGCTTAAATTTATCTTGCTACAAACAGAATATTGTTTCAGTAGTTAAGTATAATATAAAATTTTATCTTTTCTATTAAAGCTTACCCCATTTATTGCAATATATTTTAAATAAGTTTTTTCTGTGTTATATTCTTTTACTTTAAGTATCCGAAGAACACGACTGTTATAGACACGCCGAAATTGTTCATAAGCAATAATGACTTTAGGCTCAAAACAGTGGAGGAGGTTTACTTAACTCATATTGTTAGCCCAGATAATTTTTATATTAGGAAGGTAAGTAATTAATCACTTCATTTCGTTAACATTTTTCAAATACTCTTCGTTTTTACAAGAGCCCTTACTGGCAAATATTCACGTGGCCTACTTTCACTCACTGGTAAGCTAATCATGTGGCACAGGCAGAGCAGAATAATGCCACTTCTTCCCATCCTCGGGATATTATAAGTGGCGATTAAACGAGTAGCAGAATTGTTAATGCGCTATTATAATATAATTCCAATCTTTTCTGTAACCAATATTTACTGCATGTTAATTTAAAAATTTCTAAGCTAAACAATGCAAGTTACGGCAATATCAAAAAGTTATTTCATGTAATATATTTTTTTTTCGGCGTCATTTGTTATTTCATGTAGAATATATTTTTTTTCAGCGTCATTTGCAAAATGTCTATGAAAAGCTTTGCGAAGAACTAGATCATAATTACACTTCAAGTTTAAATACAGGGACTATTTATCTCCCAAAAATAGGTATATAAGTTTATAATTATACATATTTTCATATTCGTATTATATCTACAGTTAAGTAAGTTTAAAAAATTAAAGACTGTCTCAATTTATTAAGTGACGATGGGGCTGTGGATGGAGAAGCGTTTTTGCTCAGAATACTCTAGCTCTCCTACGTTGATAGTTAAAAACCCTGACACGTGGCCCCGGAATCGAAAAAGTTCATTCGATGTTTACAAGGCAAGCACTCAGTAACTAGGTCATGAAAGCAGTTAAGAAGTGCCCACGTCATATAATCACACTACTGTTTTTCAAAACCATATGAACGTAGCTGAAAAGAATTACGAAATTTAAGCATTCTTCTACTTGTACCTGTTAAGAAAGATTGGCTAACTCCGAAAATAGTTGGGCCTCTTACTCTGAGTGTAAGTCCTCGGCGGATGTGATACCGATGGCGTATTTAACATTAATATGCACATGAGAACCTATTCTGGGCGAGCAGATTTCACTACCCATTGTCTCGTTTTAATTTAAAACCATATGAAGTGAAAAAGCGCAAGAACAAATAATTCTTACCCATTATTGCAGGTATGGTGTGTGTAATTAATTTGGAGAAGTATGACGTACCGGACGCAAACATTAACAACACCCATGCATCGTGGGCCCGTGCTATTGTAAAACAACTTCCGGGTCGCGGGCGTGTGCGAGTATTGCTTCCAGATTGTGGCGCCACAGTGCTCACACACTGGAGTGCTTTACGTCACATACACCCGAAATTCACAACATTGTGCGCTCTTGTAAGTCACGATACGTCAGACACCATCTACACTTTTTGTTTACCGTTGTCTTTTTATATATTAATTAGCTATTCTATGTTCGTTCTATGCTAATATTTTATATATATATAACATAATACATGTACTATCGTTTCATTACTTCGATTATTACACTTTTTGAGTTTGAAATAATAGTAAAGAATATATTGATGATGTCTTCTTTACTTTCGAAAACGAAGACAGACGATAGAACTAATGACACCTTTGATGATTAGACGGAAAAAAAAATCGATCCTGATTAAAAAAAATCATATTTTGAAAACGTTTTATTGGCATTATTTACGCTCCATCATGTTAGTACAGCTAAACGAAACGATACTTTCATAAATAATACATTACTTTACTTAAAAAAAAAAAAAAAACAGAAATGAAACACAAAATCAAGAACAGCTGAGGCTCGGATCAACAAACGCACGGGAACTCGAGATGTATTTGGTTTCAATTTGAACTTTATTTCATAGGGCCACGTAGCATTTAGATTGGCGGGCGTTCGTTGATCCGAGCAACAGCTGTTTTTGATTTTATGTTTCATGGCAGTGTTTTTTAAGTAAAGTAATGTATTATTTATGAAACTATCATTTCATTTAGCTGTACTAATATGATGGAGCGTAAATAATGCTAATAAAACTTTTTAAAAATACGATGCTTTCTTAATTAGGAACGATTTTTTTTCGTCCATTATCAAAAGTGTCATTAGTACTATCGTTTTTCTTTCGGAAGCGGTCTCCTAACTGTAAAGAGACTTAATTTCCCAAACCTATTAACCTTTGCTTTCGCAGTCACGATAAGCACAACCCATGACCAAATATTTAGAGGCAGTTTACAAAAACTTGCCTAATAACACGAAGGCACTTGGTTCGATTCCGAGGCCGCAAGTTTTAGAGTTCGGTTAGTAATTAAAAAATTTTCGAACCCGCCTGGCTAGCTACCATCGTCATAGTGTAAATCACTCGCCATAAAGACTTTGCTATGTTCTTCCGGCTGTCATTATTGCTGAGTAATACATATTCTTGACGAGGACATTTTATTTATTGTCTGAAACATTTAAACCTTCAAATACTGTTTCAGGCGACTGAATGCCACTTAGCAGGTGTGACACCGCTGAATAAAAAGTGGAGTCCAAATTCTGTGCAGTTGTTGCAAACTTTTCGCAGTCGACTACTAGAGCTTTACGTGGAGGAAAACCGTAACCATTCACTAGGTGTTACTTTATACGATAAAACAGATACAGAAAACGTCGTGTGTATCAACAATGAAATGGTTAAATACAAATTCGCCGTTTCATTTGGGTACGTTTTATAATTAATGAATTTTAATAAACCTTAACTGTTGCTATGTAAATTTCATTATTAACTTTTCAGAATGTTCAAGCTGAATAAAGAGAAAGCTTTAGATGATCAAGTAACAACAAACAAATCACCTCTTGACCAAGAAAAACCACCAAAGCCGGTAAACAGTGTTACAATTTTAACCAGGAAGGCGCAAGTACCTAATGAAGAAAATGATCAACTGGAAGCAAAAGATAAAGGTCCATTGAGATTGGAGGCAAAAATTTTAATTTATCAATCGCCATCTGTAATTTATATGTCTTTCCTTCACCAGCAAAAGATCTTAAATACTGTTTATGATAATATACAAAAATACTATGCAAAGAAAAAAACACATAATAAAATCAATTGGAATGTAGGGGATAAATGTTGCACATTATGCCATCAATCCCAAACATGGCGTCGAGCTGCGATCATAGAAATAGATGGAGATAATGCCAAAGTCTTCTATTCAGACTTTGCTTCTATAGAAACTGTACCTGTGTCAGGTTTGATGGAACTCACACAAGAGTTTTCAAAAATAGGGTATGCTGCTGTCAAGTGCCATTTATCTGGAGTGATGCCTGCAGATGGAGAAGAATGGCCATCTCTCACAAAAGAGTACCTTAAGGATATGTTGGATGTGTACAAAAGAGTGTTTATCACAAAAGTAGGTGATTTTAAAGAAAATAGTATGCCAGTCGAAATATGGGTGTATCATACCACTCAAGGCAGCGCTTTAGAACCAAATACATCCGAGTGGCGATGTTTAAACAAAAAAATTATAGAACAAGGGTTAGCAGTACCGGATAAAACCGTACAGGTATATCTTCTAAGTAATATTTTTATGCAACGAGTATTACACTGAGATGGCAAACACTACACTACATTGTTACTCGATGTTAAGTCTCATTACCCAAAATTTAAAAGCTACCCCATCTAAGACCACTTCAACTATTATCAATTGGCGGTAGAAATGACTGCTGCTGTGATACATACATACTGTGTCCAACAGCTGATGCCTAGCACCACTACTTTGATTACAACAATATAAGTTTAATTTTTTATGATTAGATATAATAGGAAATGATCACTTTAAGTTGTTAAACTATTATTATAATAGTCAATTGTTTTTTCAGACTAATACAAACAGTGCAAACAATGACACAGACGAAAACACCCTTTCGTTTTTAAACGTTACAGGCTCTGTTGAAGAATGGCTACAACTAGAACCTTTGCCTATGAAACCCCTCGTTTTAGAATCCGATTCCGTAATCCACTCAACTTCTTCGACTCCAGTGGAGAGTGAATTAAATTCTAAAATTGACGATAAAACAAACACAGTTTTTATTTCCGATTGGTTGTCGCCAGAACCGCCGCAAAATCGACAATTTATAGGTGTACCAACGTAAGTATTTTTTAAATAAATTATTGTTGGTACCGAGATAATGCCTTCGCATGGCCTGCTTTTATGGGGAGGAGATAAGTACTGCACTACATTTGCATCAATTAGAACCCTCTAACAATGTGTATGCTTCTCGACTTTACGGCAAGGTGGCTGGAACGCTTCCACTTACATCAGCGACTCTGGCGAACACTAGACGCCCTGCGCAACCCTTCTGCGATTTACAACGTAATATACTTTCCTACTCAACATTTTAACCCCGTCTGGACGAACGGCCCCTTTGAATACGACATCCCAAAGCCTTCGAAACTAAGAGTATTCCCACTTCTTCACCTACCAATATGCGATTACGAAGATGAGAGAGTCGTATCGTATTACTGTTACTCATCTTGCTCACCAACTCGACAATGGCTACGAAAGGTAATGCAGACGGCGTCCTCTCACCGTATTCTGACCCCAGTTTTTGTGCACAATCCAAAACAGTGCAACTAGTTCGGTACCAGTTTCTTAAAAACCTTTTTGGCTAGCTGCTACATCTGTATAGAAAGTCTTCGTCACAATAACAACATCGCTGCGTTCCCGCTATTGACATGAGTCAGTATTTTGAGCAAGCACGCTCCGCCATCCATAATTTCAAATATATACGTTTATTCACACATTGTAAATAACAGATTTTTTATGTTTTTTAATTACCATTATATAAAAAAGTAAACTTAATTCTACTCTTTTTAGAAAAATCAACAAATTTTGTTACATTATTAGATCATATTGGTTGATTTAATACTCCAATATCTTCGAGGCGGCGATAGTCTTGGCTTGCTTTCCAACTTTGAATATTCTGGCGGATATGGATGCGCGGGTATCCGACCGGATGGGCGCCATTTGCCAGAGCGGTGGGAGTGAGCCTGACGAAGTATTTAGGCAGGGACGCCGCTTTTGCAGCGTGGTACGCTAGGCTCTCGACAGAGAGATATGCGCGCAAACGGGTTGTGACACAATCTTGCCGGTATTCGTTGCCTGGATGCAATGATGCGAAGAAAGTCTTACCTACCGATTTACACAGATATTTATTGGCCATGAGTGTTTCGGCGATTATCTATATAAAATTGGACACGAAACTATGGCGAATTGCTTCCACTGTGGAGGAAAGAGAAGGATTCCGTATTGCTTACGCTTGCAGTTTGCCAGTCATGGGAACCGAAGTATCAGATCCTATTAAATCGGATCGGATGGAACCTCTCCTTGCCAGCAATCGTGTCGGCTAAGCTGGGAAGAGGTTTATGATGGAGGGCCGTAACCTTTCATGAAACTGTTAACAACAAGAGGCTGCCGAGCGGGATTAAGAGATAACAGATCCCGCTCGGAACGACCCCGTCGTAGCGCTAACACACGTTGGCACATTGCACCAGTGAATGGTGTTCCCCTACCTTAATGAGGTCTTTTGGGATAGTTAGCGGTCACAATGGGAGATTCCGTCGCCTTCTAAATGACCCTGAGGAAGGCATTGCCAAGACGTGGTATCCAGCCATTGTGGTAGTACTCGCAAGGGTAGTAGGGACTCCATAAAACAGACTTGGGACGGGCTATTTCAGCATAGCGTTAGAAGCCACGGTTGTGTTCGGAACGGAAATCCCGTGGTCTCTTGTGCGCTAAAGTTGACCACCGAGGATGTTTTAGTGGGTAAAAATCTCCACATTACTAACTCCCCCCACCCCCCAGAAGACTATCTTTTCAAAGAATTCTCCCTCGAAAATAAAAAGTACTCCCATATAACCATGAAATGACTCTTATTTATTGTTTGTAACAAATGACACTTAAATGAATTATTTGTAATAATAATATTTTTGTGTAAAAAAAAAAAAAAAAAAAAAAGTCCCCAAAGATTCCCAAAAAGAGGGTTGATGTCAGGCAGGCGGCCGGTCGTAAAAAAGTTTAGCCAAAACTATTTACAACATGTTCGGTAATGAAGAACATGTTGTGCCGACCCCACATAAAGTGGGACCAGGGCAGGAGAAAGAAGAATAATATTTTTTTGTGTCAAATAGGTTAGTGCCTGACCTTGCTTCTAATTGGTGTTAAGTGGTGATGTATTCTGTAGTCATAAATGCATTATCATGATAACCTTGATATATAATTATTTCTTTATAGGTATGTGGACAATGCTGGTATAATTTACATGCACGAAATATCACAACAAGACACGTTAGATTTGATCCGTAAGGCTTTAGATGTTCGCTTCAAAAACCCAGATCCCAAAGCAAAATATGCAAAATGGACTGTGGGTGAACCATGTATTGCTTTGTATTATCTAGACAACAAATTTTACAGAGGACGTATAGTGGAAGTGAATAATGAAGCATCTACTTGTTTGGTGCATTATATTGATTATGGAAATGAGGAGCAATGCTCCTTTACTAATTTGAGAAAAAATATCGCCTTATATCAAATTCCAATTCAAGCACTCAAATGTGTATTAGATCGGATTCAGCCTATTGCTAAGTACTGGGACAGACAAACTTTGGATTATCTCCATAAGTCTATTGTTGAAAAGACGTGTTTGGTTGAAATCACTGGAGACGCGATAGATAACATTCATCCAATAAAATTGAAGTTTAATAAACTATGGATTGATGATCATTTGGTTGATTTTGAAATGGCGAAATATAGTGATGGCTCAAAAGCTGTTATTAGAACATTCGCTCCGGCTAATGTTAAAGAAGACATAGTTCAACATTCCGTTACAGTTGAATCAGATCGTGGGCCTGATTATATACTAGCGGAAGATGATGAATACGTTTCGTCATCGCATAATTCATCTAAAATTAATTCTATGGATGGAAAGGATTGGAATTTAATTATGGAGGAAGAAGAAAAGCAATTAGTAGAAGAAAAATGTTTAACGTTTAAAAATATTGATGACTCATGTTTCATTTGTAATATTACTGTTATAAATGATTTTAACCTGTTAGAATTGAATATTGTGCATAATAAGGAAATCGTAGAACAATATGAGATAATGTTTGAAAACCTTCAAGAGGCGGCAAACAATATGAGAGCTTTAAATGGAATATTTGAAAATAAAGCCTGCGTTGCTATGTACAGTGAAGACGGACAGTGGTACAGAGCCTGCATTCTTGAATATAGTGACATTACTTATCGTATCAAAGTCAAATACGTCGACTACGGCAATATCGAAATAATTTCTTTAGCCGATGTGAAAGAAATTGATGAAGAATTTATAAAATTACCTCCTTTAACAATTCAGGCAGCACTACACTGCGTACGAGTGAATCCTGATGTAGATATTAGAACAGTTACAAGTGAATTTAAAGATAGCTTTTTGGATAAAGGGCCTTTCTACGTTCATGTTATTGATTACAATGATGGAGTTCCTTCAGTAGAATTAAAAAATAAGTCTGGTGAATTAGTTTATGATCATCTTATTGAGAGTAACATCCTTTTGCGCTCCGATACTAACTAGTTCCCTTGTTTATGTTTAGCCTTTTTTTTTTTTTTTTTTTTTTGTAGCTGGGAAACCTTTTATAGGTCCCCGGGGGCGGGGGGGAGTGCCACCGGGGTATGTGGGAGTCCTTGGGCTAGATGGTGGTGCCCGAGTTTACCCACTAAAACCCAGCTGTGCTCCTTGTATCCGCTATCGACGACGGAGCCGCGGCATGGCTATACTCACCGCGACTCCGCCAGCGGTTGTCTGCTGCACAGACTCTCTCCGGAGGCGTGTAGAGAGCGCCCCCTATTCCGAGTAGTGGTGGTGATGGTGGTCTACCGGTCCACGTGTCGCGATGCGCAGGAGCACTCTGCGCATCGCGACTCTCTCGGGGGCTCGGTGCAATGGGCGACGGCACCCCCGCGCCGCCGCCCCGAGCTCCCCGTCTAAGGCGGGACGTCGTCGTTGTTACGACGTCTGCGCCTCGGCCTTCTTCTAGGATCGAGCGCCTCCCGCTCTCTTATGCGCTCGGCCTCTTCTTTGGCGGAGATGATGTTTTCCGCGAAGTCCTCTGCAGCTTTCCAATGTTCCTCGCTGCCAACCATGGCTTGGATGATGGTTGGCAGCGATACCTCCGCACCGATAGTAGCCTGTAGTGTGGCTCTGTGGTCGTTCCACGAGGGGCACGCCGTGATGGTGTGTTCGGCCGTGTCCCTCTCCTCGTCGCAGTGGTGGCACCGCGTGTTCTCCTCTCTTTTCGTTATTTCGCACAGGTACTGGCCGAAGCAGCCGTGCCCGGTCAGTACCTGTGTGAGGCGGAAGGTGAGCGCACCATGGCTCCTGTTGACCCACTCGCGGAACACCGGTCGGATGGCCCGCACCAGGTCCGCACTGCACCGTGGCTCTAGGAGACGCTCCTCCCATTGCCGCAGTGCCCTGTCTCTTTCTTCTTTCTTCAGCCGACGGATCTCTTCAGATGGTAGTAGGTGGCTGCCCTGCGCGCGAATCGCTGCGCAGCGCCAGAATCCGTTGGCGAGGGCCTTCGCGTCCAGGTCCCAGGGCACGGCTCCGGCGAGGAGACATGCCGCGTCCCTTGAGACGGTACGATAGCCGCGCACTGCCCGCGTGGCCATCGTCTTTTGTAGTCGACCGAGGACAAGCCGGTTTTTGGGCGACAGGTGTTCGGCCCAGATCGGCGCGCCGTACATGGACATCGATCGTATTATGCCCATGTACAGCTTCCGGCATGGGAGGCTCGGGCCCCCCAGGTTAGGGAGCAGCGAAGCCAGGGCTCCTGCGGCTTTCGTGACCTTCGCGGAGAGACGGTGGAAGTGTTTGTTTGTTTATGTTTAGCCTATGCTGAGCAGTGGCCACTTCTTTCGGGTGGTGAATGATGATGATGATTCATTACTTTCTTCTAATTCAAGTATTATAATTATTCTATAATTTTTTAGATAGGTTGGACATGTTATAAGTATTTTTTTTTTATATATAATCATTGAACCTAAAATAAATATCTTGACTACATTCTATATTATTATTTTCAAAATATGTTTTATTATAGTAACGTAATAATAGACTTCTTAAGGGGAAGTAAGTCCATGACGCTATTATGTTTAAGCCCATATTCTGCTACAATTTTTTGTAAAAAAATTCTTGCATGGGATAACCGATCGCTGCAGAGATAGTGAGAGTTGTCGAATTCCTACTAAAAATCCAACAGTATTCCTTTCTATTCGTCCCTAAAGTTAGAAGAAAAGTATTATTTTGGTATATATGCTAGCCAAAAATGCGTTAACTTTTTAAGAATCTCTTATAGAAAGGATTGAACTGGAATTTCTCATTCTTGACTCGTCCTTTCGAAATGACACACAACGAACACGTCCCTGTTTCATTCTCACATCTTTTGAAGCGCAGATACATTCTCTCCTGGACTGGCTTACATCTTCAATGACCTTACGATTTTCACGTTGTATTCCCGGATGCCGCGTAAATTGTGCGATGGACTCAACAGCACTGCACTATAATTAAAGAGGAAGCGAGTTGGCGGCAGTTTAAAGGTAAAATTTTTGTGGCTTACTCAGTCATCTTAACGTTTATATTAGAAGTAAAAGATGTTTTAATATTGCTTAGTATATTTCAATTTAAAAACTTGGCTCAAAACTCATAGGATAAGATAAATAGTAATTCTGACAGTAGGTGTCGAGCCTTTATGTAATACGACATTAGGTAATACTAGTGCCTCTTTTGTTTCCTTATTTATCAATCTAAAGTAGGGACTAAACAGAATTTGCGAAATCTCCATGATAGTACAGTTAAATGAAACGATCCCCCTAACGGGTTTCCGCCTTGTCATGGCGGAGAGGCTTAGTAACCGTGGACCGACACACGATGAAGCTAAGTGGAACCCTCTCCGAAGCGGCCGCTCCAGGTTCGAGCACCTGTTGGATAACCGGAATGGCGGGGGGCTGCAGGGGCTGGCTTTATGCTGCTCTTTGCGGCCAGGTTACAGGGGTGGTTTCATACTACCCCTTGCAGCCGAGGTGGAGTCGCGGAGGGAGTAGCCTCTGCGACTAACCGGTGTTGCACCGGCGACGCGACGGCTGTGCTGCCGCGGGGGAAGAGGAATGGCGGTATTGCGATGCGCCGTTCTCCCTATCCTCCGCAGCCGTTAACGTGTAGCGGCGGGCCCAACATAGCCTCTGGGCGACGGGTTCGGGGGAACCCGCAATTCTATGCACTACGCAATTATATTTATCTATGTATTAGTTTACACCCTCTTCTCTCTCCTTTTATGTCACGGCCCACGTCTTCAACCCTTTCCCATCCTATGTTGTCTCGCCTTTCTCCTTTTATACATAAAATCAGTCGCTTCTTCGCTGACTATCAACGGAAGCGCGGCTCGTGTAGTGAATGGTGTGTAATTAATGTGCTGCAAGATTGCGTAAATACATGGCACTGGGAAATTATTATTTTTTTCATCCAAATATTAAAATGTTCTGCAACATGTGTAAATACTATATTATTTTACATCATTACACTGTAATTTTGAACAGAAAATACTGATGCGATTTAGGAACATTACCAAAAAACAGTGCACGCCCCTCGCGAGTCGCCGTACACAGTAGTCTCGCGAGGCGAGTCCGCAGCACTGAATAAGTTAATAAGTGGTTTAAAGTCGAAAAGGCGTATTCAAATCTATAAGCTGCTTGAGATTTATTGGTATAAAAAAAAACAATTCTATAAATGTTACGCATGAAAGTTTATTCCGTAAATATAATTTTTTAAAAAATTGCATTGATTATTTCGGACATACAGCTATTAGACGTAATGGTGCTCCGCTTCCCCGTGCGATCTTCATGGGCATTACCAAGGCAGTGCAGCCGTAGTCTAAACAAATATTTATTGTTCATGACAATGTATTTCAATAGAATTATTTATACAATATATATATCTGTTGTCCATAAGTCATATTACACTTGCACTTATTTTTTATCTACATTCGGCTAAAACAACCTTACATTCACAAAGCTTTAATAAACAACGAGGCCATAAAAATTGACAGCGGTAACATAGCTATGCGGTTATGGCGGTAGATGTACAATAAGAGGGCAGCAGCCAACGTAATCGAACCTCGGACCACCTTGTTATTAGGCAAGCGATTAACCTTAAATTTATAAGAAAAATTACAGATAATAAAATATCTAACTCACCAGGTATTTTTTGCTGAAAATAAACATTCTCTATAATGTAAAGGCCAGCTCTCGCAATCAATTTATGAGCAGAGAAATCCGTACTTGATCCGGGATCGACTGATGCTACATCTACGCCTATTCCAACAACATTCTTATAAGATGAGATAATCCATTCAACAACTTCAGCACTAAGCCCTGTAATTAGAAATATGGACCGTTTATTTTAAAAGTGGTGAAGTCCATTTTTTCACGTATTGGAGATATTTAAGTTTAACTGCTTCATGTCTATATTATCCGTAAATAATAGGTTTGGGCATTTGGTACAAAGGTGCCAGAGCGATTTTTTTTAGCGGTCTTTCAGGACGTGTCGGTAATAAATTTATATTTTTAAATTCTGTGCCTTCATCGATGTGTTATATAAAATAGTATGTGGTGCACTTTTGAAAAACCTCAACCAATATATTTGCAACCAATTGACCTGCTCGCCATTAGTTTCTTTTTTTTAAACATATTTTGTAGATTTTTTGTTAAAACGAAATTCACTCATTTAATTTCATATAAAATAAATTTGAAATGTTCTCTACATTATGTTATTACATCGTAATAATACTGTGGTGTGTATAGAAAATTCTTTTTTCGCAATGTCATTTCTATGATGCAAAAACCTGCATCGTTCAAAAGGTATATGAACGCCCCGAGAGTAAAAATTTGTAGTCAATTAGGTCAATGTTATTTTCCAACGACTGGACAACCTTCAACCACATCAGGAACGCCCAATACACATGTCACTGTTGGCAATAACATGGCGTTGGGTCGTTACATTTTCTAATTGCCTCAAACGGCAAGAATCTACTTCTTGCGATCTCCTGGAAACGATAGTTTCGTACACATAGATATCAACTTTATTATCATGGAAATTGTGAAAACTCATAAAACAAATGAAAAATAACAGACTACTGATCAGGAATCCTCTTCTAAGCCACCTACTTCTGTAGTTGGACTTGCACCACTTTCATAATAGATGATTTTGCAATTTCAATTGCCGACCGATTTTAAGTTGTACAAAACATGGTATTTTTTTATAAAATTAAACACGACCTACTCATACATAAAAAATTTTGATTAAATTAAGCTTGAATTACGTGATGCCAAATTTTTTTAAAAAATGGACACTCAAAATAAACGATCCATATCTTTGTCATACTTTTAGGTTTAAAGTTTTGGTATTAGTATGTAAAAGCAATTAACTACAAAATATCGGAAAAAATAATACACCTTTGTATCAAAAAAAATTAGAAACCATCAACAATAATTACAAATTAAAAACAAATATTTAAACCAAAATTATAACCGGGTACATATCTAACCACCGGGTATTGTCCTCAGAACACCCGAGGGTAGATACCCTTAAAATTAAGTATTTTGATACTTGTTATTACTTATAGCCTTTTACATATTTTACCATGTTTTATAGTACCTTAATATAAACATATTTGACATTTTAACAAAATCCAAAAAAATATATGTATATCATATTTAGAAGTTTTTTAAGTTTTAAAATAACGCTTACCAGGAAAATTAAGCTGACCATTGTCTAAGCCCAAATATTTCTTATCGTTGGAAAACTTGCTCCAACCAAATTTAAAAATGATCAGGCATGGTTTTCCCATATTATCGTTCAACATGTAGTCTAAGTGATTCTTGTAAAGGACAAAATTCGGATCATCGTTAACTTTGGAAGTTATGTCTACTATTACCACTAGAAATAAATAACTTTGTTATAATCAACTTGATAATTTTTATTATATAATATCTTCGATTAACTCAAAATCCAAAGACTTCCGTCGCAGTAGGATCGAACCTGTGAAGCATTTACAAACACACACACACACCGTAAACTGTGAAAAATGAACCAGATTCAGAGTCAGCTACACACTTGTGAATACCACCAGACAGGTAATACGTACGTTTGGCACCATAGTGATATAAAAAAAAGAATTACAAATGTTTACTAGGCGCAGGTCATGGTACCAAGAAATAGCTTGTAATAGAAATTAAAAAAGTTTTCTTGCTGTTATATTAGTCTTTGACCCTTTTTTTGCAATAATGTGTTTCGCACTACCTTAGTGGTGTGGTCTCCATATTATGTTTATCCCTTTAAAATATAAAATTGGACACTATCCCAGGATTTAGAGCATCTTTGAAACAAAATATCGATACGTACATCCATGGAGACAGTAATAGCTGCATATAAAGGGGGCCTCTGTACAGGTTAGACCATAAAGCTGTAGTAAGTTACCGTCAATAAATTACTTAAAACATACAGTATTGACATACGTGGCACTATAAGCTTATCAAGTAATAATTGTCCAACATGCTGGCCCGTCGCCGAGAAATGATAAGGGGCATCTATGTGAGTACCGCCATGTTCCCCAGCAGCAAACTCATTCGACGCATACCTAAAATTTCCTTAAATATGAGAATTTACACATTTGCTAATTTTGATCGCTATAATTGATGCAGAAATTTCGAATATTTGCAGGGGTAAGGTCAATTCTTAGAATTAAAGCTTTAAATTTCATTTCTTGTAATAGTATCTCGAAATCCCATCATCAGATTATTTGAATCAATCAAAAAAACTTAAGTCAATAAATTTAATAGGTTATCACTGTAAAGTATGAATTAAATTTAAATCTGCAAATTAATGATAATTTTAAGCTTCACAACAAAATGTTATACAATGGTAAAGAAATTTTCCTATATTATTTAAAATTTTTATGTGATTGGGAAGTAGTTACACTTAAACGCAAGTCAATTTACGATACCAGAGGTCAGATAAGAAAATTAATACAAACAACTTTTTGTTATATTGCTGTAATCGGTAGATATTATAGTAATAGGCCAGCTTTTTACTGTGCCTCTTCGTTCTAAATAGTTTTACTGCAGATCATATTCATTAATTTATTTATACACCAACAACAAATCAATATCTTGCAATGAAAACAATTTTTAATAGAAAAATAACATAACTACCATGATCCATCCTGTTGAAAACCTTCCACTTTCCTTGTAAATTCAAATTTTTTACTATCAGGCCAATAAATAGTATGCATATCGAATGAATATGTTAAATCTATAAACTCATAATCTCCATCGAATAAGACGTTATTGAGATTTTTTTTTGCGGGGATACACAAGACCAAACTAAACAAAATTACGAACACGAGCGTTAAACGTGCCATCTTTATTCACAACTATTCCTATTTATAGTTTACATAAATTGAATGTAACTAGATTTACGCCTGTATTGTAATCTAACGATGCGTTAATAAACAAACACAAACATTTGTATTATAGATACCAAGTAGAATGATAAATAAAACATTTATATATTATTTGAAGTTTATTTTATTATTTTGTAGTTTATTTGGTACTTTATTATTAAAGTAACTATTCTTAAATAATTTTCAAATAACCAAGATTAATTTTTGTTCATGTTCGTAATATTAAATCTAATTCGTAATATAAAATCTCTGTTATTTACATTTAATTAACTAAAATCCTACAGAAATGTTCTATTATGGTTTACTATAATCAGAAATAATCATAATAATAACTATAATCATTTAGCAAATAGCAGCGAAGATCCTAAAGTGAAGATTCCGCGTTGCAAAACGTAACTAGTAATAGCCGATTGCTTTTTGAATAACTATGCTTGAGATGATTTCAGGGAATAATTGTATGAAAAAGGGATCAAAGTGCTCATGTTGGAAATCGGATAGAAAGGCCTACGTTAAATGTTGATGTCAGTGGGCCGAAACCAAGATGACAATAAATACTTTTTTGGCATTTCTTTAATCCATAAGAATAATTGCAAAAATTGTTTTGATTATAAACGGTTATATTTTATTAAAATTGTATAATAAAAAATAAGCGTTAAACATTAAGTTTTAATAATAAATTGCATTTGCATTCTTCCAAGTTCATAAAAATCTGCAGTGGACGTCTATCGGCTGGTAATGATGAAAAAAAGAAAATACTTTTTACGCCAAATGTTCTTGTTTCCAACTTAAAATAATAAAAACTGCTTAATGTTAATTGTATTCATGAGTAGTTAATATTGTCACAACAAAATAGAAAGAGCGAACGTTATCGCCTATTCAAATATACCGTAAGATAAAATTATGATATGGATGTTTTTCTAAATTGGTGTTAGGGTTGATTCTCTATACGTCTGTGGTCTAAAACTACTCAAGGTGACAGTGGGATTGTTGCCAAAACAAAAAGAGATTGGTATTAACTAGGCGTGATCGTATTTGCATGACTCGATACCAGACCGCCCTGGTAAAAGTATTTTTAAAAACCAGAGCTTTAAACCAGGTCTTAAAATACTTTTAAGCTTTTTCTTGAAAATTTAACATTATTCGAAAGTACTACAGTAATTTACAAAACAAAATACCACTTGAGACTTGGACTTTTATTTTTCTTCAATAATCATTAATATTAAAACAGAGGTATAAATGTAATAACTTTTTTTATTAAATATGATTTTTTAGATCACAGAAATATTGCAATTTACTGATTAATTAAATTAAATTTACGTTAATACTAAACAATAATTTAGAATGTAATAAATAAAATACATAAATAACAGTAAATATTTAATAAAAATTCAAAACAATATATATAAAAGCCTATAAATATATACTAGTGAAAACTATTAATTTCAATTCTAAAGATTTGCCAAACATCAAATTGCATTCATGCGTGAGATTTTTAATAGTATGACATAAGTGATAAGAAAAAACGGCAATTTAATCGCAAAGGCAGTTTTAATAATGGATCTTAAACATGCAGCAATGGATATATTTGATATATATGGATTATATAAGATAATATTAACTAAAACGATAATCAGATAATACTAACTTTAAATTTTTAAAATCGCAAACGGCGGATACTAAAAATAAATCTCAATATAAACCTAACCTATAAACCTTTAAAAAACATCATCGCAATGACTTTAATTTCTTTTCTTCTTTTTTTTATTATTTTAGCTCGCGAATAACAGCTCCACGAGCCCTGAGTTGGATAAAGCCACCATGGTTGTCAATAAAACCGCGGCTCAAACATCACCATAAAAAAAAGGAATGATCTAACAAAAACACGGAAATACTTTTTGAGACTTGTACTTCGAATTTCATTAGTATATTTATAGTCTATTGTAATAAAACCAAAAGTTTATTTTGTAGTTGAAATGTTCAAGGGTTCAAGAGTTGCCGCGAGTCGCTTCTGCAAAACCAGGGCGCTCCCAAAGTATTTAAAATAATTGCAAATTCAAACTGAGAAATTAAATCTTATTTGCCCGGATTTAAGAACAAAATCAATTGTATAAAATGGAAATATTTTTTTGAGACGTATTTCGATTCTCTTTAGTATGATTATAGTATTTATAACGATAATTTCAAAGTTCGATTTTGTAGTTGGCGCGTTCGAGGGCTGAAGACTTTTCACGAACCGTGCTTGCAAGACCCGGCCACCCCGAAAGTATTTTAAAAACCAGGATTTAAAATTACTTTAAAAGTTTTCTCATCGCCCGATTCATATATGAATTAAATATATTGATGAAGGAATATTTAATTACGTTTATAATAAAAAATATATATATAATTTTAAATAATGGTTTAAAATAATATCTAAAAAAATAGTTCAGTTGATAAAGTAGTTTTACGTATTAATTTTATAAATGCAACATTTGATGTTTGGTATTTGATAGTTGAATCGGAGAACGTGGTCATAAAACATATGTTAATCAGTGAGATTAAACAATATAATCTTTTTAACACAGTAAAAAACTTTTTGTAAAAGATTTTTTTAAAACTAACACAGTAACACTTTTATTACTACATGCATTTTTTTCCTTTTTTTTTGTTTTACGTGGGGGAAATGCTTACGCATACCCGTCCTCGCGGGGGCGAAGACGGGTTATGTCGGACTTGCACCGACTAAAACCCCCACGATGTTCCGCCTCGTCGCCATGATGGCAGGGTCACGGGAACGCGGGTGCGCACTCTACCGCGACCCTGCCGGCGCTGGCCGCTTGCGCGGCCCCACCTCGGGGGGAGGGATGAACCCTCCCAGGGCGCGCCGGAACATGCAGCGCGCACCCTCCTCGACCTCATGCGTGTGCGGGTGACCGGTTCCCCCGAACCTGTCGCCTAGAGGCCATGGGAGCCACGAGAGAAAACCTCTCCCGGCTCCCCGCGGCGGAGAGATGTTAGGCCCGCCGCTACCTGTTAACGGCCGCGGTATGAAACCGCCCCTGCAGCCCGCCGGTGGGGCATCACACAGGCGCCCCTGCGGCCTCCGGCCGCTCCGGTGAGCTCCAGTTATCCCAACCGGTGCTCGAACCGGAAGCGGCTGCTAACGCTGGTACAAATCTTCTACAAATTGTGTGAGGCAACCGGGTGCATCGTGTCTAAAAAAAAACTTAAAAGTATTAAATACTTGAAAGTATTTATTCAAGCATCTGATGCGCGTACTTTAAAGCAAATACTTGGTTTTAAAGCCAGGTCGCGTAAATATGTCTCTACCCTAGTATTAACTGTCATTGTCAAACGAGGTGTATTACTCTTGTGATATTTATTCAAACAATACTTTGTACTTACCAATGAAAAGATCTAGAAATGATGCTGTTAAAGCGGCTGTTACTTCCTACCTAGAACGCCGAAATTATCCCGTATGTATGTCCTGCAAATTATTTAAAACTAATGGCGCAACTTTACAACAAGTTTAAAAGAGATATTATTGCAGGATATTGAGTTATTTAGTAACGGTAATTCTACTAGTTGTAGTGCCGAAGAAATGGCTGTGGCAACTATAGTGCAATGTGAAGCGAGCCGTGCTAATTCTATTTTATTTTCATGCATCAACAATGACCCTGGGCAATATGATATACAATATACAAGGTAATGTTTGTTGGAACTTCTCATATATTTTAAAAAGAATTTATCACCTATAATATAAAAACATTTTTTATAGGCTCTTTAATTACATAAAAGAAATAAAAACAGAAGCAGTGAAAAATGAACTACTTGGCTTATTAACACCACTACTTTGTCACCTTTATCTAGAAATGCTTCGTGGTGGACATGGTGGCCCAGCGCAAATGTTTTTGAAAAGACATTCTGCTACTTTACCACAAAAGGATTTGTCATACCATCAACCTATCGATGGAAATCTACCATCCGCACTATATAGGCCTAATAGCCTGGAACAGCTTTTTAATTCTTTACAAAATGGCACAATTGATAATGAGACTCCAGAGAAAGATTATATGAATCAATTGCTTGATGATATTGGTACAATATATACTCTTCAGGAAATAGAATCAAGACCATCAATAGCAGCTTTCAGGTAAAGAACCTTCTATTTTAACTCTTTTACTTTTTGTAATACTAACAATCTATTTTTTTTTTTATTATGTATACTAATTCAGCTTATCATGCAGAGTGGTTAATTTTGTTATTAATTCACTTGCAGGTCTTGTAAATTTGATATTTACTTATCACAAGATGCTCTTAATATGTTAAAATCATATTTAGCAAAACATGGTCACGTGCTATTAATACAAGTTTTGCAAACCTGGTTCCACATTGATATAAGTAGTGATTGTAATAAACAAAATTCTGTGAGTAATTTTCATTCTAATGTTTTTTTTTATATTTGTTCACTATAGTCTTATGAGATTACAGCTACAGCTAAAGATATTAAGGATTGTTTTTAACTCAAAGTGTTATTTTGGATACAATTAATATGTTCTTAATTCCTTTGTAAAACTTCATTATTTACCATTAAATAAATAAAAAAAAATATTACAAAAAAAATTTTAGGAGGATGACGAAGAACAGAATGAAAATGAAAATGCACATGTAAACAATGATAAAAATCTGTCAGATCAAAATGGTATGTCCACAGCCACTAAGTCTATAAAGTATTGCAATTTTATATAAGTATCCTTTATTTCTGCATATTGATGCTTCATTGAGACTTCATAGGTGTTAGAGGTTATACTGTTTTCACAACACTTAGTGTGTAACAGCAAGTTCAGTTTATTGCCAATGTATACAGCAGAAATTGATCTTCATTAACTGAAATTAATTCCTCTTAGTTGTCTTTTATAACAAGCATAGGGTAAGGTGACAGTAGGGAATCCATAAGCAAAGTAAAGGAAATTCATCAGCTTTATTTTGATTTATTAAAAAAAAATTTAGATGATAAGATTTTGAATTTATAATCATCATCATTTCAACCAATATTTAGTCACTGCTTAAGGTAGACCACTTTGATCAATTTTCACAAAGGCCACTTTTATAATACCATCATAGTGTACAATTTTCTTTGGCTAATAAAAATATCTGTCATTGTCTTCTAGGTATTACCTATTTTAAATTGTGAGCTTTAACTAATTTTCAACATTTAATTAAGAATAGTTTGTTATAATGTTCTAAAACAACTTTTAGACATATTTTCAAAATGCAATGGTCATGCAGATTATCAGAACATTGATAAAGAATTAAGAGAACTGCAAGATGCTATTAAAGGTGTCCGAGAATCAATGGCTCCACTTAAATTGTATAAAATAGCTGCACCTGATACTCAGTAAGTAATGGATTAGTATCACTTGATAAACAGTAATGAAATGTTATTAAGTAACAGTCAGAATGTTTTGAATTATTTCTAAGAAATCATTTCTTCTCATTTTCTATAAGCATTGTTAACATTGATTATTAAATTTGACAAATTATTAAGTGCTTTGTGTAGGCAGAAAGAAACTAAAAATTACTTATATTTGTTATTGTATTGTTGCAGTTTAATCTGTGCTAAAACTGATATTAGTTGCGACATATTATGTGGAGGATTCAGCAACTCTGAAATTCGATTATGGGATCTTGGACAGAATAATGTTAAACGAAAAATAAACCGTAACATCTCTGAAATAGAATTAGCATGCTATATGCCTCCTGAACCAGAAACACCAGCAGATAATTGCTTGTAAAAAGAAATTCAATATTTTTTAATTAAGAAAGCCAATCAATCTGTTATTATTTATAGTTATATGTTAATTGATAGTTATATTTTATTCGGCAATTTAATTACCTGTATATGATAAAAAAATGTATGCCTGTTTAAGTATTTAATCTATAATGATGAAAAATGTCAAAGATTTTTATATCCACTTTGTGGTAACACTTGATCTCAATATCATATGATAACTGATATTGAGACTGTGGATAGTGATATGTGCTTACATTTAATACCCTAGCTCTCATATGTTGATTGCCGGAATACCGTAACACTGCTAAGTTTAGGTGATGTAGGCATCTAGCCCAAAAAGAAACAACATGTAGCTACAAAATTGAACCACAGACCATATAACCCTAAATATTATGAAGAAAATCCTTTAGTGGATGCAAACACAACTGATAATTTAATTAATATATTTTGTATCTCTATTACAGTTTATTGTTCATGTAAGCTTTTGATGCATAACTTTTTATAAAATTTTTAGCCAAATAGGTACAGGTTTACCACTCCGTGGTCACTCAGGACCAGTGCAAGCAGTGAGTGTTTTATCTAGAGAACAGTTGGTTTTATCAGCATCACATGATAATACTATGAGAGCTTGGAGACTCTCAGATTACTCATGTGCATCCATATACAGGTTTACCCATTTTATTTAAATTTTTGTACTAGTTTTTTTTTGTTAAACAAATAGACTAGATGTACAAGATATTGTCTTAATGGTAAGTGATACGCCTGCAGATAACATTTTGGTTCTAGTTAGAAAGATATACACTGCACCACATTGTGCATATTATTTTGAGACAAGATGTTAAGTATAGTCGCCACTGCCTATTCACTAGGTACAGTTTCTTCAAAGTAGGACTTTGTAATGTTCACTGTAAAATTACTGATAGGTGAGAAATATTGTACCTGTGGTAATATATTCCTAGACAGTGTCCAGCAATAGAATAATTGTATCTTTTCATTGTTTCAGGGGTCATAATTACCCAATTTGGTGTATGGATGTTTCCAAAAATGGTTTGTTCATTGTAACAGGTTCGCATGATAAAACAGCAAAGTTGTGGTCGCTGGATAGAACATTTCCAGTTAGAGTATTTGTAGGACATGTGTCCGATGTAACAGTAAGTAGAAATATTAACTAAAAATTATTCTCTTTAAAGTTGTATATAAATTATTAGGAATCAAATTTAAAAATTCGCTTAACAATCACGACAAACAGTTTCTTTTGAAATACCACTACATGCATTTTATGAAGAAATCATTGTCACATATAAAATATAATTTGGAGAAATGTTTTATTTGATATCTAATAGACTCTTACTTAAGTTAATTAAAAATACAGTTCATATTGCTCATTCATATTAATTGCAGTTATTGGTTAAACATAATTAGTATTTGTTTATATTATTTTTTGATTTTCTGTTATGCCATTTATTATTTTGTATGAAAAAAAATATATAATAGCTTGTTAACAAACTGTTACAGTTTCTTAGTAGGTTTAAACCTATTAATATTTTTAAAACTTGCTATTATTAGTAATTGGTAAATAAAAAACTTTTTTCATATAGTGTGTAAAGTTCCACCCTAACGAAGCATATATGGCGACGGGTGGTGCCGACCGCAGTGTGCGATTGTGGAGTGTTTGTGACGCGAGACTTGTGCGGGTGCTTTGCGGACACCGGGCCACCGTGCGAGCCCTTGCCTTTGCACCCTGCGGCGGCTACCTAGCGAGCGCCGGTTAATATAACTTTTTTTAATTATCATCACTACATCATAAATTAAATTTACGGCTCCAATAACTTGTGTTTTACTGGACACCGTTTAGGTAGATACCACAGTAGCGCAAATTTATACCAACAAATAGTAGTGTTCAAACTTTACTATGTTCCAATGAGTGCTGTCGATATACAGATACTAAATCAAATATCTGAAGCATTGAGATTTTAGATCTTGGGTTTAAGGCCCAAAGGAACGAGTATAATGTAGTACTGCTTACTCCATCCTTACTACCACATTGTTATGGGCGAACCTATCAATAACATTTAGTGTAAAATGGGTAAAAAAAATTTTATGCATAATAAGTATGACAAAATATTTTCTATGCTATAGGGGACGACAAGAAAATTAAAGTATGGGATCTGGCAGCTTGTGCCTGCATTCATGAACATAGAGGCCATCATGGTAAAATAACTGCATTAGACTGGTCTGCAGTGGGAAAAGCCAGTCTCACCAACAGAATTGTATCAGATCCTAATGACACTCCTAATGACATTTCATTATTATGCTCAGCTGGTATGGATGGTGTTGTCAAAATTGTTAGTGACAACCATACAAAAAACAAGTAAGTTGTTAAATTTATTCTAATGAAAAAGGTTTTCACATATATAGTTTTTTTAAATAGGCACTACAAAGGCATCTTTCCAATATTCAATAATTTGGGCCAAAAGGTTTGATCTATACTTTTGTTTGAGATTGGCCTATAATTAGCAGTGGACTGCTGCAGACTAATTAACACATGTACCAGTGAAGGTACACGCACTCATATTTATTCAATGTGCTGGAAGCATATAATTCATTACAAATATAATTCTGTAAACTATATTTCCACCTAAACTATGAAACATTATACAAGATGCAGTATAGAATAAAACACAAGTTTATTTTTACTTGTAAATATTGTGTGATAATATATCCATCTTTAGTCAAAATATCAAATAGCCTGAACTACAAGTCAGTCAAAAATGGCTTAGCATGGAATGTGTTAATGATGATGATAGAGATTGTGATATCTATACTAATAAATAAATATTTACTTCCTTGTTAAATGTATAAACGTAATTTGAATTTATGCTATATTTGACCCCATGGCACACTGCTGAACTGATTGTAATTAGTAACATGGAAGTTTATCATAGCATAGCAGCATTACTGTATTCTGGCTGTTTACATTTGAGAGCCAGAGTTTTCTGGGCAAACAACCATTTACTTTCAATGAAATTGAGATAACACTTAGCAACATTATGTATTGGAAAAAAAAACTTCTTTTGTAACTACATACTTTATTAACATGATTTTTGTTAATATAATAAACATGGAACACATACTTTAAGTTACAATAGTTTACAAAAATAACAACAAAAACTAAATGATTTCTTTGTTTCAGGCTAGCTAATAGTCCAGAAGTGCATACATCTATGTACAATACAAAGTGCTCCTATTTAGTAGACATACAGGTGCAACCAGACTGGCTAGTTGCTATTGGAACTAAAAGATAAATTACTTGTAATTTGTTGTCACTTAATTAAAATTTCAATAAAATACTACAATTATAATTTTTTTTAATTACATCTCTATATATATTTTAACTGGTTTTGCTCTGTTACTAGAGACCAAGTATGTAGGTACCACTGCAGCTGCTTGCAGTGGTTCAGTTGCTTTCTGCAGTGAAACAGTAAACGTTACTGTGTTTCAGTTTGAAGGAAATTATAGCTAGAGAAATTACTGGGTTAAGGTGACAGACACAAAGTGGCACTGTGTATATCATCCTAATAAGCACCACTTTGTTATGGGCATGCATATCACTAACCATCAGGTGAATGTCATGCTCATTTCATCAACTGTCAAATAAAAAAAACATGACTAAACTTTTATCAGCAGCAGGTTTCTGTTCTTTGAGACTATGTAGACATCACTGCACTGCACTCTTACCCATCGTGGTGTACAAAAATTACTTGGTTTAAAAGGCACTGTATCTAGTGGTTCTAATTGAATGCTATAAGCAACATTTATACTTCTAGACATATATGCTTTGAAGTGACAATGCAGTGTAGTATTTATCACCTCAATCAGTAACATCTAGTTACAGGTGCTTACCCATACCCACAGAATGATAGGCTAGTAGTGACACACTGGTGTCATCAATAGGATATCCTGTTCATCTTTCTACTATAGGGTATAAAAATGACCAACATGCTTGTAAAAAAATATTATTCCTATAATAGTTTACCAGTTAATGCAGCTGTTAAGACTTATTTTTGATTTCAAAAGTATCAACTATTTTCTTTTAAAATACTTCATTAATGTAGCTTGTTTTCCTACTTGTGGCGGCGAAACTCTTTTCTTTGAGTTTTTCACTTCATTTTTGTTTTTCATAGGTGTAATCTCCGTTTTAATTTTACTTAAAATTGGAATATCTGCTTTGCTTACTACCTCTTCATCATTTTCTGAACAACTCTCATATATTTCTTCTTTTTTAGTTACATAATAACCATCATCACCAATAAATGTTTTGTTCACAATTTTCCTTTTCTTTTTTGGATTTAAAATACCAGATGTGATCTTTACAGTATTAATAGAGGGGGTTGGAGGTATTTCATCTTCAGACTCATTTTGCAAATTACTTTGTTCTTCAACAACAAATGGATCATTATCATTTGTATCATTATCACTGTCTGTATCTGGTGAATACAGGATTCTCTTTCGTTTCTTATCAACCTTCAAATTTTTCTTAGTAAACATTTGAGTGTTGTTATCCTTTTCGGTCATATCTTTTTTAACTATTTTGTTAGATGCATTTTCTGCATCTTTTATAACATCATTAATTTTTACTGAATTTTTTCTCCCTATAATTTCTTTTTCATCAGATTTCTCAAAAATATTTTCTTTTTTCATACCCTCTTTAACAGTCTCTTTTTTATTAGTGTTTCCATTTGTTTTCTTGAAAAAACCTTCAATAACTTTTTGTCTTGCATTCACATTGCTTTCTTTTAATTTTCCTTTTTCATCAATTTTGTGTGAAGTACTCTCAACTTCAATATTCTTTACCAACTCAGTTCCAGAGACTATATCATCTTTTATATTATTTTCAGATTTATTCAACGGCTTTTCTATAAATTCTTTCTTAATTTTCTTTTGAGTATTGCTAGTAACTTTTTCAACTCTTAATGTTACAATATCTTGACTATTAGATTTTAGTATGCCGATTTCATTAGCTGTGTGTTTTACACAATTAGTACTTTTTATAATACCTGGACATAAAATTAAGTCTTCAATTTTATTAGTGGTTAATAAAGACGCATAATCTACTCGTGGATGTCCCTTGTTAATACTGTAAATATGCTGAAAAAATATTACTTTAAATTCTTTTTTCAAATTCTCTACTTCGGATTCAGCACATACCACTGTTTTAGCAATGTTTTCGTTTATTATGCCAGATAAAACATAGTTGACATTAAGATTAACTCCTGGATTTTTTTGACGAAGATTGTGCATTGCTTGGCTTAATATAGTTTTGCTTTCATTTACATGAATACAAAGTTCTTTAGACAGTGATACATAGGTTACTAACTTCTCTTCGTCCAATATCATGTCTTCTAAAGATTTCAAGTTTGTTTTCAAAATATCTGCCATGGTGACATTAGGTAAAATTAAAATCATAAATAGAAATTATACCTTCGTTAAAACTTTTTCATCTTCTTTGCGCACTTTTAAAATTGACAACTGAATTTAACTTTAAAGTTTGAATACACTACTAGTCAAACTTTTATTTAAAAAAAAAAATAATCAGTGTTAAAAATCATGCAGCCAATTATTTAGAATTTCTAAATTTAATTTCTTTTATAATACTATAATAACAACAATTCAATCGCTATGAACGCTCTCAAAATATATTTTAATCTATTAGATATAAACCTCTTGCAGTACACGCTACAGAGAACGATTCTCGGCTACACACATTCTGTCCTTACCAATAATTATATTTATTATTTTGAAGATTAGAATATTCACACCAATATTTTTTAGGAATTTATCAGATTCTGGGAATAATCCTAAAAAAAAATTGTTTTCCATAAATACTTCCAAGATGTGGACCTGAAAGCTTTAATAGGATTCTTATCACTGTCGATAGATACATAAGAAATAATATCGCATTTAATAGAAAAATAAGAAAGTTGGGACTTCAATCGATCCAGAGATAAATTATATCTGTTGCCCATATTGTACCAACGTAGTTATAGTTGTAGGCTCTCTACAGTTGAAGTTTTTGATGAAAATATTCACCGGGGACAAATAGTTCAGCTCGGTAAATCCAACTTCCAGGAAGGGGAGTGACCAAGGATTCGACCTCGGCCAAGCAGCGTTCGGGAGGTTATATAGCATATTCTCGTGTCAACTACCGCAGAGTCTAAAAACAATTGTCTTTAATTTTTGCATGTTGCCAGTGATGACTTATGGCAACGAGGCGTGGCCGCCTACAGTGGTCTTTGTGAAAAAACTTCAAGTCGAACAAAAATCAATGGAAAAGGGGCATAGGCTCGGAGTTTCCCTGCGTGATCGTATCAGAAATGAGGAGATGCGTAGGAGAACTAAAGGTCATCGATATTGTCCAAAAGTTTGCTAATCTCAATTGGCTATGGGCAGGATACATTGCTCGAAGGATTGACAGCCGATGGGGCACTAAGATCCTCAAATGGCGACCGCGTACCGGAAGACGCAGTGTTGGCAGGCCCCCTACTAGGTGGTCCGATGATCTAATGAAGATAGCGGGAAGCAGTGGATACGGGCAGCGCAGGATCGATCGTTATGGAAATCTTTGGGAAAGGCCCATCTTCTATTATTTCTGTCGTCTGATGATGATGATATAACTAATATTATTAAAATCACGTATTCGAATTCGCATTTACATATTCATCAATCTTTCATTAGAAAAATTTAATTTCTCGCGGAACCCCAGCTATACTCTGTGAAGTCGTACCATAAAGTTTACAGAATTTTTTTATATGTCTTACATTCTAAAGCGAAACATAACCGCGTACTATACAATACTTAAAATATTTAATATCCACGACCTTCAATTAGAAGTTTGATTTAATATTTGTAAAGTGATTTAATTGATAAATTAACATTGTATTTATTTTGTTAAATATCGGTAAGTTTTTACTTTGATTCTATTTTTGTCCATTGCATCACTCAAATCTTACAAACAAACTGCAATTAAATATTTTTCCTGTTATTTATTTTGTCAGGATTCGGGAATAAAATATATAGTGTCAAAGAAGTTCTTTTCATCGTTTTGAGTATTTTTAAAAGGTGAACATGCCAGGGTAAGCAACTAGCAAACATTGGGAGTGGTCCTTTAACATCGATTTCTAAAATCCACACCATATGTTCACAAACTTCATTTAAAATTTATGAGTCACATTATTAGTCGTATTGACATTGTACTAATTATATTAAAACTAAAATCATGTCCTTATTTTCTTATCACCTAACCATATTTAAAGTTTAAAATTATACTACATTACTTTTAAAAATATTCATGTTTTTCCATCAATATTCTATTTTTTAGTTACAATTAACAGTGCCACCACAATGTGATATGATCAAATTCTTAAAATCATATTTACCTAAATAGTTGATTCATAAAGGTTTCTTACATTGTTGTAGTGAAACTCGCTTAAAAATTATTCTACCATGCACACCTCCCTATTATTTTGAAATTTCAATTTTGCAAGACAAAGCTTTTATAATTTATTTTCTTTTGCTTTCAATTATAAACTATGCTATTCAAATCTGTCATAGTGTCTTCACAATAAGTTAGCTCACCTGCTAAATAATTCATCATCATCCCCCAATAGACATCCACTGCTGGACAAAGGCATCCCCCAAAGATCACATTGATTGTTCCTGCTTTGTCCATCTCCAGCAGGCATCCCCTGATTTTACAGTCAACATGGCCTCTAGTACAGCAGGGCACTAGGGGCCATTGTTTCTAGGAGTTCATATGGGGGACTTGGACATTTTAAACCATGCTAACCCAATGTGGGTTCGTGGGAGCAAGACCCCTGTTTGTTGGTTAGCAGGGTGCACCATGAGCAGGTGAGGTTGGCTAGGGTCCTGTGAGTTGTTATATTGGACTTCTTACACCCTAAATAATTATATAAGATAAATTTTGGTTTACGTAAATATAACTTTGTCCAAAGCTTATATTGTTTCCCATATGAACTCATGTAAGGTTTAATTTCTCTTATTAATGTTATGTTAAGAGAATCCAACTTTATTCTCCTTGTATAAGAGTACAATGCTCAAATAATCTTAAAAAAATATTTCTTTGTCAAAAATTTTTTAGGTTTTTCTTGTCTATTACACACTATTCAAGAATGCCTTATGAAATTAGATTGTCAAAACAATATCAAATTGTAAGTCTTAGCTAAAAGTTTATTCCAAGAAAATTTTGTTAATACACAAATTTTATTGATTTATCATATTATTAATTTTATTTAGTGGTTTATGTAAATATGAAAAGTTTGGTTTTTATTTCCAGAATTTGAAGTTTTTTTTTGAATAATTTTATGAAGATTACATCATGGGTTAAGTTAAATTGTGTTTAGCGTCATAATGTCTTGTAATCTTTCAAATCAATATTAGATTGATGCTTATATAAGTACATAAATGTCTTATGTTCATGTTTTCTTTAAATAAATATTTTTTCTAGGATCAGAACTATGTCTCTAGACAACATGTTCTGCACTCGTTGTGGGGATGGGTTTGAGCCAAATGAAAAAATTGTCAACTCTAATGGAGAACTTTGGCATACAAACTGTTTTGTGTAAGTATTTTGTTTATTTAAAAAACACAATTACAAATTATTGCTAATATGACATGTTGTGTAATACTAGTTAAAAGCATTAATTAATTAAGGTTAGATCATTCCATTTTTTTATTTTGAGTGGAAATTCTCGAAAGTAATCTTTTGTCTTGGGATGCTACACTGAATGCAAAGGCTACCCAGGATCTCTATTGTCTATGCTCATAGTGCGATCATAATTGAGCGTATCCCAGAAACGAACTTCGTAATATTATCATTAT
Organism: Ornithoptera priamus; assembly: GCA_029034505.1. Taxonomy (NCBI): domain Eukaryota; kingdom Metazoa; phylum Arthropoda; class Insecta; order Lepidoptera; family Papilionidae; genus Ornithoptera; species Ornithoptera priamus. The sequence continues at coordinate 4,962,950 of JARDWD010000331.1, forward strand.
ATTACGATAAACATTTATTGGTCGCCCTTTTCCGACTTGTTTAGTAGCAATGGAGATTTCTTCAAAGCCCCCGACCTAAAACATCACCGAATTCTTAATTATTACTGTCCAAAAGTTATGTTCTCTTACAGGTGTGCTCAGTGCTTTCGTATATTTCCGGAAGGGGTATTTTACGAATTTGAAGGACGAAAATATTGCGAACGTGATTTTCAAGTGCTTTTTGCCCCTTGTTGTGGAAAATGTGGTACGTCAATCTTGTCTCTTAAATTTAATTTATCAACACTAAGAAACATCTTTTTATAAATTTGTATAGTATTTTGGTAAATTTGATTCTTACAAATAAACGATTTTGTTTTTACATAACAGGCTTTAGTTATATTGCTATAAACTGATGTTGTCGAGGATATATTGCAATTTGATATAAAATGTCTGTATGAAGTGCTAATAATTTATGTTCAGAAATTCTGACCGTAGAACTTTATTCTCCAGATACTATGCTCACAGCTGTTGTGCATTTACAGATTCACTCTGACTTTATTTTTTTGTCGATTTTTAGGAGAATTTGTTATCGGACGTGTAATTAAGGCAATGAATGCTAATTGGCACCCAGCGTGCTTCCGTTGTGAAGAATGTAACGTAGAGTTAGCTGATGCTGGTTTCATCAAACACGCGGGTCGAGCACTTTGCCATACTTGCAATGCAAGGATTAAAGCTGACGGTCTACAAAACTATATTTGCCATAAATGCCAGTAAGTGTAGCTCTGAGGTATTTTTTACTATACGTATATAGCTGTCGCTTTAGTTAGTTTGATTATGAAAAAAAAACTTTGTTTAGGCGTTACTTACATTTAAAATTTAAAAAAAAAAGTATATAAATGCATATTTTTAAAATATAAAACATATTATATGATAATAAATTAGAGAAAATTGTTAGAGTATTAACAGCAAAAATTTTTCAATAGTTAGCCTACATACTGTGCTAAAAAACTGTACCCACGCGGTGCTAAAACAAATACGTGACCACTTCCCATTCTATTGCTAAACCTAACAGCGAAACCTTCCAAGGCTCCTCGAAAATCTAACCGGGGCCCTTTTACGAAAACGGTAACAAAATATATTTGTGATTTTTTTTTTTGGTAGGCCACTGTTGCCGGTTGCCCTGTAGTTTCGGGCTATTAAGACTATTCTTATTTTTCCTATGACTAAGGTAAGCTCTGCCTGTCGTAGAAGCCGATTAAAATCGTTTTCGGGTTCGTGGGCTTTAAAACTGAGGGCCCTCACTGTCAACTAAGCGAGCTCGGAAAGGACGACAAGTACGAGTTGGTCTAGTTTTTGTCGTATCAAAACGAGGATGTCGAGAAGGGCTACAGCTTTCGCTGGGACGTGCATTAGGCGTTGTGTTGGAAGCGCCTGTGGGTTTTGTACGATATCCCGGGGCCTCCCGTAACTGAACATGACCACCGAGGAGATTCAGTGGGTAAAAACCCAACATAACTTCGTATTCTCCCCTGAAAAAGAAAGGTCTGTTGCCGGGGACTAAGTAGGTACCACTGCAGCTTCTGATTCTGACGGGAAACAGCAGTGTAGAAACATTATTGTGTTCCGGTTTAAAGAACGTTGTAGGTAGTAAAATAACTACAGTAACGAGACTTGCGGCGACGAGCACGATGTGGTGCTGTATAATGCAAACTAGCACCACGTCGTTATAGGTAAACGTATCCCATATCATTAGGTGGCATATCTCGCTAGTCTAGTACCCTTAGTAAAATGAAAAAAAAAATATATTTTAGTGGAGTAATCGACGGCGAACCGTTGCGCTACCGCGGTGAAGTTTACCACGGTTATCACTTCACGTGCGCAACGTGCGGGGTCGAGCTCGACCACACGGCGCGCGAGGTCAAGCACCGTCCTGGATACGCCGCTAATGATGTTGTAAGTTTACCCTGTCTGTATAATTGCCATTGTTAATTAAATTAGTAGACTTTCGACAAAAGTAGACGATCGAGATTGGTACTTATAAAACTTCTATTTCTACAGCCAAGGAGTAGGGAGCAAAAATTAACAGAGATCCGGTTTAAAGGGCGTAATAGGTAAAAGTTAAAAAAAATTTTAACTATATTTCAGAACAATCTGTTTTGTCTGCGATGCCACGACAAGATGGGCATCCCGATATGTGGAGCTTGCCGTCGACCAATCGAGGAAAGGATTGTAACTGCTCTTGGGAAGCATTGGCATGTAGAGGTAATTACTAATATGTACATACAAACAGCTTATTAAATACTTCATGTTGGGATTCAAAGGTTTCTCTTAGAAAGAGAGGTTTAAGGTATTTTGTCCACCTGCGTGACTGTGTTGTCCTCATTGTGTCCACCAGCCCGACTGTGTTTAGTGAACGTTACATGTATATCTACGAAAACTGTTTTTGGAATATGCTTGTTTATTCTCGATATTTTTTTTCCGATGGAAACAAACTGAGTATGAATCGCAGCGGCGTTTCTTCAAGGGGTACACCGTTTGCGATCGCATTTCAAATGGAATTACAACGACATTGTCAGATTTATATAAGAGAACAATTTTTTTAGCATTTCGTTTGCGCCAAGTGTGAGAAACCATTCCACGGTCACCGTCACTACGAGAAAAAAGGGCTAGCTTATTGCGAGCAGCACTACCACCAATTGTTTGGTAACTTGTGCTATGTGTGTAATCAAGTTATCGCCGGTGATGGTAAGCTTTCATTATTTCTATTCTGTTCTTATTTATTAATTTTCAACTTGGTGCTCATGAACAGAGTATAAAATTGCCAAGAGAAATTACTTAAGAAAATTAACCTATTTTTTTATTCAACAAATTGGCAAGACGAGCGGGACTTTCACCTGATATTAAGTGAATCTGTCATTCTCAACAATGTGGCCTTAGTTGAGATTAGTTAGACTCAATCACATTGTGCTCGTCGTTTTGCGTTATGAAAATATTTTACTCCAGAAATTTGAATAGCTAGAAAGCTACTAAATATGGGTCGGTTGTAAATAAGCGATTTACCAAATAAACTCCACAATAAACAGCTCCAATATCCAATTAGGTACAGCAGTATTATAAAACAGACATTTAGCCCCTGCCACTGAGGCAAATGTTGAGTACCAAATTTCTCTGCGGTGTATTTTTGTTTATTTTATTCAATGAAACAACGAGACGAGCGAGACATTCACCTGTTGGTAAGTAATACCGCCCACCCTTAACAACGTGGTGTTAGTTAGGATGGTATACACTGCACCATATTGCGCTCGTCACCTTGAGACATGGACGTTGTCTTATTACTCCGCTAATTTCCTTAGCAACAATTCCCTTCAATCTGCAACAAAATAATGTTTGCACACTACTATTTGGCAATAGGAATAGCAGCTGCGGCGGTTGGTAGCTACCTAGACGGCCTCCGGTAACAGACCTACCACCAGTGAATTGTGTGTATATTTCCGGAATATAAATTATATTTAAAATAGGTTTAGTAATTTTCGACATATAATTACAGTATTCACAGCTTTGAACAAAGCTTGGTGCGTGCACCATTTCGCTTGCGCCGTGTGCGACGCGGCTCTAAGCACCCGCAGCAAGTTCTACGAGTACGACGAGCGGCCCGCGTGCCGCCGCTGCTATGAGCGCTTCCCTCAGGAGCTACGTCGGCGCCTACGCCGGGCACACCACTACACGCCGCGCAGGAACTAACGTAAGCAACATGTATTAGTATTTAAACATCTATTCAACAGTGATTTATTGTTACAAAGAGAGGCTGGTCCCACAGATATGCACATGTCACGTTTTTGCTGTGCCCGCATCCAGAGATTACCGTCAACGTAACCAGATCATTCATCCATTTTTTAAAAATTTCATCAAATATCAGTATAATCAAACTTTTTAATTAAGGTCTTTTTTCAGGTCTTGGCGAATCCCAGATGACAACCTGCTACATAAATAACACACTGCCTTAGTAATCGATTAATTAAGATACATTTACATTATAACCACACAAAATAATATATTTTTCTTGATCATATAAAAAACAACGTATGAATAAGTTCCTTCTTTCTGGTGGTAATCAGTGGATTGGAATCTTTATAACAACAGATGAATTAACTGCACTAAGAACGTTATCCTAAATAAAATTTTATTTTATTAAAGAATGTGGAGAATCAATATGTTGCCAACACAATTTTAAGTTTTTTTACTGCACTTTGAATTATTTAAATAACTTCCGAAACAGTATTTAAGATGTGCCATTCTCATTGAAATTGTACCAACTCAATCTAGCCATATAAGTTCTCCATAGGCCTAGTAACCATAACGTTCATAATATAATTCCAAACCTAACATTTATTAAAAATTGTTTTATTTTATATTTTAAAGTAGTATCTTTAAAATAGATACAAATCTAAATTGTTACTAATATTATTGTTAAAATGTATTGAAATGTAGTTAGCATACACAAAATTAGATATTAATAAAAACAGGATATAGTGCCTTAAATGTTTAATTGTAATTAAAGAATGCTTAATTATTGGGAGGAATTATCTATTTATTATTAATATTTTATGACTATAGAAACAATATTGTATTTTTTTTATTACTAATTCTAAGGTAAATATTAAATTTTGCTTAAATAAAGTAATAACAGTTATTTGTGTATCTTTTTATTTCAACATTGAACTATTTCCTCTTAACACTTCATTACAGCTGAAAATCACTCTGTAAATTAAACATAACAGAAATACAACCACTAAGGAGACAATAATAAAAATAAGTAATACAACTGACATTAATCATATTTTACACTTATTTATAAATCAATAACTTATATAATAATAAAAGACTTACTTTTGAAAATTTACAGAGTTAACAGATGACTTTCAGTCATTAAGAAGCAGGATAAGAAGAAGAAGAGAATGTTCTCATTCCCATAAACAGTATATAAGATGCAATAAATTATGAAGCGTGTTACTACCATACTACTGCACAAATGTGAAGACAAACTGTCTTAATAAAAATCAATATAATTAATTATCCTTCTTCATCCTAGTACTGGTCATCCGGTATATGATGGAATCCCTGCCTGGATCCATATCCATAATAGCATACACAATGGCCACTAGTGTGAATGAAAACACAACACCAAACCATAAGATGATGTTGAAGATTGCAGCATAGTCACCAGAGTAAGCATCATTTTGTTCACCCTGAAAAGTATTGATATATTATTTTTTTTATAAAACCTTTTCACCAATTTACTACTACCTTCTTCTATTCTATCTACTACCTAAAATATTAAACTAGCTAAATTCTATTTTCACGTCTTGTTTGTTTACTGGAATAATAAATTGCATATTTCATCTTACGTGGTTCTGGCAATTTAAAAAAAATATTTTTTTTTATCTGCCATAGGCCAATATTTGACCTCGATTTGAAATCGTTTTAATGGGACAATGGGCGTGTGGCTGTAGACGTTGAAGTGTTATACTTTGTGCCTGAATACTTTGGCTGTCATGTTAAGTCAGAAAATAGCAGCTGTTATAGCGGAATATTTACAATACGAGTTTCGTGGCTATCCAGGCAGATTCTAAAAAAACACTTGGCGTGAAATGTGTTATAGGGCTAGAGCTTAGCCGGAGCGTCATAAAGGTCAGGTTAAGGTCTATTTAATATTATTTCATTTTAACCACAAATTTTGTTTTTTAAACTACTTAGTTATCTTCCTTTAGCTATCTTCCTTTTCTTTAGTTGATTATTACTCATAGACTTCTCTAAACGTGCTTCTATGTTATTTTGTATTAAAACAGGTGTGAATAAAATCTCTAAAGTAAAACAATATTATTTTATCCTTTTTATACCTATACATACTATTTTCATATGCTACTGTTTGGGACACTAAAAAAACTAACACTTGGTTTCGATGAACCTCCAGCGCCTGAAGCGCCGGCAGCAGTTGACCCTGCACGGCCAGGATTAAACTATAAGTAAAAATTTGTTGAAAAGAATTTACACTTTGCCCTTATTACAAAATAATTAGTCTTTGATGATAGCTCAGTTTGATAACACGCCCAGCGGTCGAGATTCCGGTAAAGGAAAATATCGTGAGTAGACATGTCTACCGATCTTCACTTGACCAGCATGGTGAACAAATGGCCTTAGCAACTAGTTAAAGCCAAAACTCCATATCTTGTGCCAACATTATCCAAACAGAGATTATCATGTTAATAAGCAAGCGTTTATCTGCTACGCCACAGAGGTAGTTAGGCTTCCGTATTCTAAATAATTATAGATGAAAGAAAAAAAAAATACATACGTCTTCTAACATTTCCAACTCGGGCGCAGCGCGTATAGCACGACGGGTGTGGGCGACGTCACTGCACACCGCAGTCACGAGTACAGAGCCGTCGTATGCTTTGACGAACGCATCGTTGAGGTTTTTAAGAGCTACACCTGTGGAACCATAAAAAATGTTTGTCGTTTTTTTCTTTCAAAAATATCATACGACTTATATTAGAATGTTGGGTACATGTAACGCATATGTAAAGTCAAGATGTCAAGTTATTAGGAGGGATAGAATTTCTCATTTCCCAGCCATTATCCCATATGGTGGTGGGGTCTGTTAAGTGAATAAAAAAAATATACATATCGAAAAGTGGCGAAGAAAGTGTGGGAGTATATGTGAATGTTGAGAATAAGACTAAAAAAGCCTAACATAGATAAAACTCACCTAGAAGTTTCTTTGCTTCTTTCGTTTGTAAGGAGTTAGGTCCATGGAAATCAGATAATGTGTGGAGAGATTGGAATCTAAAGTAGAAAAAGTCTATAATATTGTCAGGATTTACTGCACCAGCCATTACCTAAACAAAATAAAGCTCATCAATACTATGCTTATCAATGGACATGGACTGTTGAACATAAGTTTCACTATTAACTTATTCTACAAAACACGTAAATTCACAGTTAGGTTATATGTATATGATATGCAAGAAAACAATTACTGTTCTGTTGTAATGTTGAGGAATATTTGACTTTAATCAATATGGTAGCATGATGGTAAATTTGAGATGCCCACATGGAGCTGTGTCTAAATACCTGTTCTGATTTGCTTAAACTACGATTTCTGGTTAGATTCCAAATCCACATGAGAATTTTTATTAGATTCTAGAAATCGCTTAGCTAGCTACCATTATCAAGTGAATATACCATGTAAAAGTTAGATCAGGTGTTGCCCATTGTAGTTTAAAAATTTGAGAACACCCATTACATTCTTTTCTTGTCATTCAGGTCATTACTAAAATAGTACATTACTAAACCTCCATTAAAATAACTAAAAATAGACCTTTGTAATGTTTTTATACCTTATTCTTTACTTATATTTACCTTATTGATAAAAGCTTTCAATGCTTCTAGTTCAGAAAGGAATTGGAAGTCTTCTTCAACATTCAATTTAAGGTGATGCAGTGATTGTTTGGGCACTCTTGGAGGTACTATTTCACCAAAGACATTAAAGTATGATTGGAACTGAAAATATAAAATATATATAAAAAGCTATTAATAATTAAAACAAATTTATCTAATATAAATTTGTTATTATTACGTTGTAACTGTGATAGCAAAGTTTGTGTGGTTGTCATAAAAGGAGTTATTTGAGACTCTCCGCACTGAGCTGGTAGCTTGAGAGGTTTAAGGAAACACCTTAAGATACCAGTATATTTAAAGAACAACAGCTTCTATGAATGTCTTGAACAACATGCATCAACATACACTTGGTCAATGTGACCAATAAATACTGCTTAACATGTTCCGTGCCAAGCAATTTTTGCCTGACTTGTAGCTCAGGCTTTGATACTTTGACTAAAGATCGATATATTATCACACAATATGTCATTATATCCTCAATACATAAGTAGTTCTATTGTTTGTTTAGAGCAGTTATCACATGGAGTACCACCGGTGGTACATGTGGCACTGCAATTAGTCCAAGTGTAAAAAATCTGCTGCACTCAAATTCGTTCAATAAAAAATTAGTGAAATTAAATAACTTATTTACCAAAAGATGGAGTAGGTAAATATACGAATATCACTAATAAGTTACCAGACTAATGGATAAATCTAAGAGGAAATAATCCTGTGCAAATGTTATAAATATTCACTGGTGCACTAGAAATAACATTATTGGATTATTTATGGAAAGAAGAAGATTTTTACTTACTATATATTACCAAAGAAATGTACAGATATAGCAGAACAGACTAACATCTACAAGATGCAAACATTAGCTCTGAGACCGTCATGTCCTCTGAACAAATAGATTCCTACTAAAAATGTGAAATAAAAAAAACTTTTCGACCTTCTTATCTGGATGGGATTAGTAAAATTACCCGAAATACACTTATATTTGTCGAAATATCCAACATTCGCCCAAAGCTTTCCTCCATCAGTAATGATAGGCAACCGCTTTGAGGTACTGTTATGAATGTTGAATTTTATGAACAACGAAAATGCAAATGTTGCAGACCGCTTCTATAAAATAAAACCTATTATTGATAAAGTAAGAGAAAAAGCCGTCAGTGTGCCTCCCTTGCTTTAACAAAATGCGCCATTAAATGTAATTATTATTTATTGTATATATAACAATTAAATAAACTTATGTATTTTATTTTATACTGCATCTTGTATAATGCTTAATTTTTTAGGTGGAAATATGGTTTAAAGAATTATATTTGTAATAAAATATGTTTTCAGTGCATTAAATATGACTGTATGTACCACCAGTGGTACACATGGCCTGAAAATGAAGTTTACTATGATACCAACAGTGTGATACTTGGCACAGAAAATGTTAAGAAAAAATGTCTAGTCCTTATAATATGAACTTTAATTGAGCGGTTTATTTATAGATCCCAAACAAACAGGCAAACAAATTGTTCCCCATAAGGTTTCCACCTCTATGTTAAAAAACATATGTTAAGTTTGTTTAGATAACTATTTTTATATATGTAGATGTCTATTTATTGTAGCATAACCAGGGAAGTATAACATATTTATCATTAAACATTTGCTGCTAATATATTCAATGGTAACTTAAACTTATTCAAAGAACATTGAAACTAAAAACATTATGGAAGTAAAGGGATGAAATATTTAATTTATAAAATTATAAATAAATTGGTACGAATACCAGAACTGTTACCAGAATAAAGTCAAGGCTATCATAAATTTATAATACATATATATCAAATAATAATCATGCATGAAATAAAAAATGTTAAATATTACTGCTAAAATCCATATCTAAATAAATCTTTAAATAAATGGACTGATATTAGATATAACATTACCTCTCCTGGTTCAGACAATTTAATATTAGTGAGAATGTTGCCGCCATTGTTAAAGTGTTGCGCAATTCTATACGAAACTATAGAAAATGTGTCAGGTGAATAATCATCAATTATATGATAATTATTTGCCTCAGACTCAATCTGAAAATTAAAAAAAGAGACACATATTGAATAACTAATATAAGAATTTAAATTGTTATTATGTGTGATTAAAATTATTGCCAAACTTTTTAAGCAAAATAAGTTAGTATTTCCTTATTTTCTAATACTAAGCAGTGATTGTCCAAATGTGTAAGTGCTATGATATTTATACTCTAAACCTATATCAGCCTGTATTCTGGTAGATTTTTAAATGTTTAGTAAACCTTATGAGATAGAAATATAAAATGAAGAAAAAACTAAGTTTTTTTTGGAGATCTTTGGGAGAGGGCTATGTAAAGCAATGAATGTCTATCGGCTGATAATGATGGTAATATTAGTTGCAACATTATTTACTCTAAGGCTGTGTTAAATAAATAAAATAACTAAAGTATGATATAACTTATTACTATCATAAAAAAATTATCAGTATTGGCAACTTGACAAAACTGTAAATTCAGTATTAGGAAACTTGAAAATGTCGATTTATTCTGGAAAATTACTAAATTTTTCGTGGGAATCATTATGAAAGTACAAAAATTACACTTACTGCACTGCCCAGGTTTGATACACCTTCTATGTGAACCTCCACAATAGCTTCAGGTGTATTGAAAGGATCGACAATAGATAATCCATTCCAGTCAGAATCCTATAAAGGTTAAACATATGTATTAAAATATCCAACTGAAGGGTTTTAATTAACTTCTCACAAATTTTTGTCAGTTACCAATAAGCAGATAACGAACAAACTAGTAGCACTTACTTGATCAACGGATAGACCAAAGCATGCAGAAAATATTTCTTTTATAAGACTTTCTTTCAATTTAGAAGATCCCGAGAATTTTAAAGATTCTGGACTATGCAGAACACTGAACTCCCCTGCAGCATTAGAACCTACAACAATCCATTGTGATTATCATAATAACACTTAAATTATTGCGAATGATAAATATTTAAGGGAAAATAGTAAATCTCACCAATTATTAATAACACAAGTGTTAAGCAGAAAAGAGCCATTGTTGCACCCATATTTCTTGACTCCAGACGAATGACTGTCATATGATTAAAGTCTTACCAAATAGAATATTTAAAATATGCAATATTTCACATTGGCAACACTTTTTTATTAACACAAAAAAAGATTATCAAATAGTATGTATTTAGTGTTTGGACAATGCAAAGGTGATCTTTGTAGAACAAAAAATCATTATGTAAATACCGTTACCTTAAAAACTTTTACTGTTACCTTACAAATTCAATGGTAAACTTTTCCGAGTAATAAACTACTTTTTTTTTGTTTTACATGCTAAATGCTTTGGCAACCTACCCTCGCAGCCACGAAGTTTGTCGCAAAATATGTCGAACTTGCACCGATTAAAACCTCCACGATGTTCAAACGTCGTCGTTTTACGGCGCGGCCACGGGAACGCTTTCCCACACCTCCGCAACTTCGTCAACGCCGGCTGCACCGTACAGTTCCATCTCGGGGGAGATCCCACCCTTTCCACCTCTGTTAGGGCGCGCCGGAACATACAACGCGTATTCCTCTCGGATTCTGATCACCACATGGACAATGGATTACCCTGAATCCATCACCCAGAATCCATGGAAGCCTAAAGAGAAAACTCTCTCAGCTCTCTGCGGCGGACCAGGTCTTGGACTCCGCCGCCAACTATTATATGGCCGCGAAGAATAGGGAGAGCGGTGAAACGTAATACCAACGCTCCTGTTACCCCGCGGCTCTACAACGCCTGTAAAGAACTGTGCAAGCCTGCTCCCCAACCCATCAGTACACATCCAAAGTGAGCTCACGAAGCTCACCTGGAGAGGTCACCTCGTACCGGCCGCATAGGTTACTCTTAGCTTCACCGTGGGTGACCAAGCCACGGCTACTGAGCTACCCTGCCACGACAAGGCGGGGACCTGTTCGGAAGGAGTAATAAACTGCAGAGGTCAGTTATCGTTCAAAGATTTAAACGGAAAAAAATGCCACCTTTTTTTTGACTTTGCGAGCAATGCAAGGACAATTGTTAAAAAGCATTATTTCCAAAAAACCAGCAAGGCGATCAAACATCATAAGAGAATTGTGCATATTACAGATGTATTGCATTATATGTCTGTGGAGCTTAAGTATTTTTCTCTTGTCTATGATAAGTGCACAATTGTCATAATTGAGGTGTAAATATTTACTTTTTATTATATTATTTTACTGTGGGATATAAATGGAACTCATTAATAAATCAGTGCTTACAAAGGCACTTACGTGTATTAATTATTCTTAGTATAGGTTGTAATACGTTTTTTGAACCAAAAAAACTACAAATGTCTCATAGACGAGGTAGTTTATCGACCAATGACCTCTTTCCAAGGGAAATTGACATAGAAATATGTTTAAAAACTTTAAAAATTTACCAAAAACTAGAAGGTGATGTAAATTGTGTTGTTTGGGATGCATCTTTGGTGCTAGCTAAATATCTAGAAACAATGTGTCAACAGAGGCCTGATTTTTTAAGTGGAACACGAGTTTTAGAATTGGGGTCTGGGTTGGGTGTTGTGGGCCTTACAGCTGCGACTTTGGGGTTTGTTTTTCTATCATATTAAATAATGTGTAACTCTTTATTTCCCATTTATATTTTTTGTTTTTTTTTTTCAGTGCCCAAGTAACACTTACAGATTTACCTGAAGCTTTGCCATTACTTAGATTAAACATCAGTGAAAATAAACAAAAAATAGGTAGCATGGGTGGCTATGCTATTGCAGAAGTATTAGAATGGGGTGACAACAATTCAGAAATTCATAAACAAGAGTTCGATATGGTTGTTTTAGCTGATTGTGTTTATTATGAAGATGTAATTGAATATATTTTTGAGCTATGTTATTTATGTAATAACTGTTGCTTGCTGCTTTGTCTAATTTGTTTATATTTTTTATAATAATGGACTTCTATGTTGCATGGTTTTGACTATAAATTTGAATAATTGTTTTGTAATGTAATGAAATATGCTCATTATTTTGTAGTTAATCAATTTGAGAAATAAAATACTGTAAATCTCATATATTATCTTGCGTTTACTGATTGGTTTTTAATATCTTTGTTAACTTAAATCTAAAGAAATACCAAAATTAGAAAATGTATGGGGGTAAAAGTTATAGCATGTATTTAATTAGTTTTAATAATTTAAATATATTTTGCAGTACATTGTATAATAGTGAAGAATAATGTCGTTAAATAAATATAACTATCCAAATCAGAAACGAATAAATTGGCAAATATTTTTTTCTTTTTTTTTTGAATTGTAAGTAAAAAAATTTTTTATGTAATTTTAAATGAAATGAAAGTTGAATATATAATAATAAACATATAGCTGAAAAACTATTTAAGCAGATGTAATATAAAATGTTTTATAGATATTACTGACAAATTACCAATGCACAAAGTGGCCCAGCATTTGATATCAAAGATGTTCATTATGGTCAGATTAGTTATTTTTAACTATTTGGTATATTGGTTTATTTGCACCTACAAACTTATTTTATTTGAATGCTGTTCTTAATATAAGTTTGGTTATATCAATCACTATATTAGTTATGTATAAAACAATATAGCTTTTTCTCATTATTTTGATATTATTATTACTTTTAAATTTTTTTGTGTCTATGGTTTACTTATACTACATTGTTTTGGTTCTTTCATTGTTAATTGTATATATAGATATTTATAGTGACTTGTGTGTAAATTTATGTGCCAATTCTATATTTTAACAATGTAGTAAAATAATAAATGGTTATATCATATTTTGTTTTGTGGTGTAGTATTGAAATTAGATTAATTAAATTTTTATCCAAACATAGATAATGAATATATTTTGTGCTGTTTCTCATTTATTATTTTTCATAATTTGAGAAGATATGGATCATAACATCTTACAATTTTTTAGAATTGATTGAATTTTTAAAATGAGTGATACATGGATGTTCTGAAGGTTTAGATTGGATGATTGGAGTATTTATCATAAGAAGACAGTAAGCAAAACTTGTGTTGCTATTATATAGGATGAACTGAAAACTCAGAATTATAATCTCAAACATATGATTTTAGGATAATGGGAATATTATTATCTTAATACATACAATATAAATTTACATACACTATGTTAACTAACTTAATATTTTCAGGCTCTTGAACCCTTAATTCAAACATTAGAAAATTTGAATAATTCAATTGCGAAGAATCCGACAATTTACCTTACACAAGAATTACGCGATACTGATGTTCAACGAAGACTATGGCACGATTTCTATAAAACGGTAACAGAAAAATTCCATGTAGAAATAATCCCAGAAGATGAACAACATATGAACTACAGAAGTCCAGATATAGTGTTATTAAGAATTAGTAAAAAAAATGTTTGTATGACTTAGTTAATATTTCAAGTGCTTTAGGAATATCTTTTAATTAGAATATAGACTTAATTTGAATAAAAGACAGGTAGAATTATTTTAATATAATTAAGATATTAATTCGAAGTTTTAAAAATCTATTAATATATATCGAAAAATCGCTGAATTACATTCAAAAATCATTTTCAACAAATTATAAAAAGTTGATTGTTGTTAAAGAAAGTTCTTAACTTTTCATAGTATAATAAAGTTGTACTCAAAAGTTGTGTATTTAAATTTTTCTGTCTTTAGGCATCACCAGGGACAAAAGACAGGCAGCTTTTAGTTATCGTCAACAGCCAATACACATCCATTACTGGACATAAACATGCCTATAAAAGACCTGATACGTATCTCAACAAATATAGTTTAAATACTTCTGTATATCTTTATCTAGATGGGGAATATCGTTAGTCAAGTGTTTGGTGTATCATTTTAGCATTTGGTTGTTAAAATATAGTAATGCTGTTATATCGGTAAATTTTCTATATTAGAATGTTAACAGCTAGCCAGGCGGATTCTGTAAGTAGTAGCAGAGCTGGGAGAAATCCTTGAAAGGAGCAAAAAAACACTACAACAATTGGACCGGAATCCATGCAGGGTCTTCCTTGTTACTGAGCAAGTGCAGATGGAGCAGTTGATTTTAAACTGTTTTAATACTATGTATGTTTGTGTTGTATACTTATTGTTCGTCTATGTGCACGTTCAGACATATGTATCGACCTGATTGACTTTTTTTTTTTAATAAAAAATATCTTATGAAATAGACCTTCTCTTTCTTCACATTTACATAATTTCTCAAGTCCATATTACGAGTAACGAGAAAAAACTTAATAGGTAGGATTTTTTTTAATTTTTACGACGTCTCTTAAAAACAATAAAAATATAAAATTTTGTCATGTTATAAAAATATTTTTTTCTCTTTGTACAAAAACGCCGGCAATAACAATACTGATAGAATGTAAGCCGAACAAATTAAAAGTATTTTTTTATGAAAAATTTGAATGTAAGCATTTATGATGTTGGTCTAATCCAAATTCCACTACAGCATCAAATTCAACCCAAATTGGGTGACAAACTATCTAGCTATATAATATTTTTCATTAATTATGAGTATGTAAACTACGTAAATCCAAAAAAGAAATAAATGACTGTACATTCATTACATAGTATAACTGTACAAAAAGAAGGGCCACTGCAATAGTTATAATATCTGTACTACAACACATGACATTTTAATGTCAAAATTTTTGCTTTAATAATTTGTGTTATGACTTATAATATAAACAGTTTTTATAATGATATAATTTGCTCTAAAATTCTGTTGAATTTTATATGAATGCCAGAAGATGCCAAAGATATGTAACCAAAATGTAATTAATTTTGATAATTCATGGGTTGTTTGTAAATCTAAATCATATAATGGCCGAGTATATTACTTTAATACTTTAACTGGAGTGGCGACATGGAATTTAAGCGATATTGAGGTAAAATGTTTCGATTATTACCTATCATTTTAGTTACTACTACTTATGTACCTTTATTATTTAGTATATACTGTTATGAAAGTTAAATATCAAAGCAAGTTCTTAATGAACTTGCTATGATCTTTTTCAAAAAGGTTATACGTTATATTTGAATATTTTTTTCCACAATATTTTTCCCAGAAAGAAAAATCCTACAGCACAGCCAATCTTGTAAGTCGTTCTGACATTCCAACTGGAAAATATCCTGAGCCCAAAAATTCACCTTATGATCATTCCAATATTTGTTCTTCAAGTCATAACTATGATCAAACTCAAGCTGTTCTACTAAAAGGAAATGACAATTCTATAAATAATACAGCAATCACACATATTCAAATGCCCTTGTTAACTAAAGGTCATTGTTGCCATTGTAAACATACATTAATTCATGCAGATATCCCAAAATCGCCAGAAGATAAACAAAATTTTTGCAATAATTCTTTAAATCCAATACAATGCAATAACATAAAGTTTTGTAATAAAGTAAATCATAACAACTTAAGGTTTGTACAAACCACCACATTGTCACTTAATAAGCGTTTTGAAAAATCAAATACAAATTTTGATAAAAACATTGTAAATGTTGAAAAATTTAATAAAGTTTTGTTTAATGAAATAGAAGTTGGAACTGGAAATCCAAAAAGATTTGATTTCAAAAATGATTTAAGGCAGTTGTTGTCTTCAAAAAGGAACACTGAATTATTATTTTCCAATGATTCAACAGTTACTTCCCATGGTAAGTATTGCCTATTTATCATTAATGTATGTTGTTTTGTAATTCTTATACAATGTTATGTTGTAGTGTCAGGAGTTAATAAGAGAGCCCAGGTAATATCTGAGAATACTGCTTTTAACAAATTACAACAAGAGGATTCAAATAAACCATATTTAAATGTAAGTGTTGCTTTTGAGATATATCATGTTATCAATATAGTTCAGTGATTCCCAAGAGGTCTATATCGACCCCTAGGGGTCTATGACAACCTGCAAAGGGTCTACGTCGGAGAAAAAAAATTTGGGGGTCCATGAAATGAAAATGGGGGTCCACGATAGTGGATCTCAACACATACACTGATAGTACCTATTTACTTACATCATACTATCTTATAATATCAAAACATATACATTATTTATAAAAGTACCCATGAAGTAAAAAAAATATTATATATGTTTATAAATTTGTGTAAGTTGTAGGATGTTGGTATTTGCTTTGTGGTCACAATACATTTTAAACTTGTAAAGAATTAATAAATGTATAAATTAAAATGTGTTTTTACTTTAAGTTTTTAACACTAAACTTCGCTACAGTTAGAAATTTACAGGAAATCAATATCAGGTAAGTAGGGGGTCTACCCAACACGGAAAAACATGGCAAGGAGTCTACGACACAAAAAAGTTTGGGGAACTCTGATATAGTTCATCCATTCACAAAACTGTATACCTTTAAAGTTATGAGAGTCCATATAAACATAAACATTATAATACAGAAAAAAAGCTAATTTAAAAATAAAACTAAGACTGTTATACTTTGTATAATATCTTCAGCTACATGCAAGTTGAAGTCCCATTAAAATCAAATTAGTCACTATAAAGATTATTCCAAAGATCATAGATATTTAAAAGTAAGTGTTTATTATTTTGTGTTTAAAATTGGATTATTGCAAATAGAATAAACACTTAATAGTAAAAACCTGTTTCTACATAACTACTACTCCATACAAAATTACTAGGTCAAATTTGTGACATAACAACATTAGTGAATTGTAATTATGTAATATATATGTTATGTCCATATTTTAAAGTAATGATGTAAATTTAAAGCCTTAATTATTTGCAAAATAACATTATTTATTATTCTAACATTATTTAAGCAAAGGGATAGTAAACTAAAAATTGAAAGAAACAAATTGGATTTAACCTTGTTAAAAAATATTGCTAAACGTAGTGAAGGAGAGAATCGCTGGAATATAGTAGCTGATGTTGACGTTTTTTTATATCACCACAATTTCTTGGAAATATTGGTGGATTCTGGTTAGTTCGTTTTTACTTAATAATCTTTTTATAGTTGAAATTGTGACTTGTTTTGAATATCTTAAAATTTTCAATCAATTTTCAGACCAAGACTGCCGCCTTATAGTGCTACTAGATGTTTTAGTAAGTTTACAACAGGCAAGCAGATGTGAGAATAAAATCGCCAACCAGCATGCTCAGCATAGTATAAACTTTATTTTAAAGAACATTGTCACTGGTTCTCTAATACTCAGTAAGTAGGTAAAACTTTTATATAAACAAAATTATTTAAGTTCTATACAAAGCAGAAACATCTACTAATTTTGTCAAGACCATTTATTTCATTATTTGTTTGTGGGTTACTTCAGAGACCACTTATATTATTTTGCTAGATGTCAAATTTATTTTAATGCTTTATTGTAATGCTTACACATTGGGTCCATATCTACAGCAGTTGCAAAAGTGGTGATTTGAGCGCTAATAGTGGTCTGTAAAAAATTTCACTGGTCCCCATAAATATGTGGAATATATTAGGTCCTTACATATGAAATTGGCATTTTTTACAGGAGAAATATAAAGTAATTTTTTTTTGTAAATATATTTAATTAATCAAAGTATGCACCATTGTTATCTATGGACTTTTGTCATCTTATAGTCAGTTCATTGACCCCTTAACTAAAAAAGCCATAGGGGATGAGAATCAATAAACTCTATGAAGGTGGTTTGGACTGCCTCATCGGAGTTGAAGTTTTTTCTTTGTAAGAAGTTGTCCAAATTCTGGAAAAAATGGTAATCTGTTGGGGCAAGGTCCGGGGAGTACAGTGGATGTCGCAGACATTCCAATCGTAGCTCATCTAACTAGTGGTTGTTTGTTGTGCAGTGTGTGGTTTTGCATTGTTGTGAAGCAGCAGTGGCCTAGAACTATTGACCAGTCTCTGTTGTTTAGCAGTTAGTTCTTCCATCATGGTTTGCAGTTGCTGACAAAAGATATCTGCCGTAATCATTTGGTTAGATTTTAGAAAGCTGTAGTGAACGACACTGGCGCTAGTCCACCAAACAATCACAAGTAAATTTTTAGAGTCAATTTGCGTTTAGGGCCGGATTTGGCTGGATCTCCATGGTTCAGCCATTGCGACGATGGTTTCGGATTATCGTACAGTATCCACTTTTAATCACAAATAATGATTCTATTTAAAATCCCTTCATTATTGTGTCGGTTGAACAAAATAACACAGCAGTCGACGCGTGTTTGCAAGTTCGATATACTCAGTTCATGAGGGTACCTCATGAATCGTTTAAGTTTATATACTTTCTCGATTTGCTTCAAGTGGATTAATACAGTTTTTGTCACTTATCCCGAAGAGTGCAGCTATTACTGAAGTGGTTCGTGATGGATCCGCTTCCACAATAGCCTTTAATTCTTCATTTTCCACTTTGTTCTCCGGCCATCCATGGGGTTGGTTCTAAAGGTCGAAATTTCCAGAATGAAAACGGTGAATCCAAAAACGAAAAGTACTTTCTTTTGCGACACCAGCGCCGTACACATCATTAATCCTTCGAGCTGTTTCTGCGGCACTGGTGCCATGGTAGAATTTGTACTGTTAAATATAGCCTTATTTCATGTTTTCCATTGTGCGGTAATAAGCGACGCCAAAGAAAAAAATTATGAGGAAAAAACAGACGAATGACTGTTTTCAAATTCAAATCGACTAGCTAAACGAAATTATAAAGTTAAATTTGCAATTATTAACCAAGGAGGAGATATTTCAGATCAGTGATCAGTATGACAAAACGCTAATTTCTTATGTAAGGACCTATTACATACATTCTCATTACATAAAGTTACCTTATAAGATGCATTGAAACAATTGTTTTTTTCGATATGTTTATTAATAAAGCTTTCATAATTATGAAATTACCAAATTTGGTAATGAATAGTTTGATTTTATTATGTAAGTACATTTTATTTTATACAAGATATCAATTCTTAAAAAAAATACTTAATATTTAAAAAATTCAATTAGTGTTCCGCGTGATTTATATTATAAATTTACTTGTCTATAAGCTCAAAAAGTTAACCACTACTGCTTGTATAGTTTTTTTTTTTTTTTTTTACGTGGGGAAAATGCTTACGCATACTCGTGCTCGCGGGGGCGAGGACGAGTTATGTCGGACTTGCACCGACTAAAACCCCTACTATGTCCCGCCTCATCGCCACGATAGCAGGGTCACGGGAACGCGTGTGCGCACTCAACCGCGACCCTGTCGGCGCTGGCCGCTTGCGCGGCTCCACCTCGGGGGGGGAGGGATGAACCCTCCCAGGGCGCGCCGGAACATGCAGCGCGCCCTCTTCCCTGCTTCTTATTGTCGCCTGAACAACGGATCCCTCCGAATCCGTCACTCAGAGACCACGGGAACCAAGAGAGAAAACTCCCTGTTTTCTGCGGCGGATTTAGTCTTGGGTTCCACCGCCAACCGTTATACGGCTACGGAGGATGGACATAGCGGCGAAACACAATACCGACACTCCTCTCCCTCCACGATTCTAGCTCGGCTGCAAAGGGTAGTACTAACTGTCCCCGCAGCCCGCCGGCACACATCCAAGGTATTCTCATGCAACTCACCTAGGGCGGCCATGTCGTGCCGGCCGGGTAGGACCCTCTTAGCTTCACCGTGGGTGACCAAGCCACGGCTACTTAGCCCCACCGCCACGACAAGGTGGCAACCTGTTCGGAGGGTAATGATCGCTCCTCTATATCGTCAAACCAAATCTACTGTCTACCGGGAGTATGTTTTCTGAAAATGTTGCCTTAAAGAAACGACCTTGGGAAGTCGTAAAAGGATCCTCTTTGCAGGCATACGAAAAATGCAACCGATCTTTTCATGTTGGTAGGGGTATACAATTTGTAACGCTGACCATTTTGTAACATAATTTTTTGGTTCCCTATCTTCCGCAAAAGCATGTAATGTTCAATCTTCTCTTTTAACATGCTGTGTACGATATTGTTAAATAGTTCTAATATTTACAATTGAATTTCAGCTAAAGGTCCACGGTTGGTTGACAATACTGGAAAAGCCTTACTTGATAGTTGTATTAAATTGGTTCAGGATAATTATCATAATATTGTGAGTATTATTTTCTAAATTCTTCAGTTAATTGTTCTCACGAAATATCAATATTTATAGAAAAGTTTTATTATTTTAGATCCTTTTGTGTAATGACATAAACCTTAAAGAATATAAAGACATAGCTCCCATACCAATATTTAGTGTGAATGAACTAAAATTATATCTTATCAGTAATGATACAGATGAAAGTGGAATAAGAAGGGACGCAAAGGAAAAGACTGGAAACAAAAGTTTAGATAAGTTTTCTAATAAAGCAACAGAATCATTATCGAATGATAATTGCAATAGACATATTTTGTTACCCTCCAATATTAGTGAAGAAGTTCAAACAGATAATCTAACATCACCAAAACAAACTGCTGATGCCGAAGTTCAAACTGATTTGACTTCTGAAATTCTTACGAGGATTTTCTCAAATGAAAATGTTCAAAATATCTTATCAAATAATTTTGAAAAATGTTGCCAAGAAGAAGTAAATAGAGAAATATATTTTAATGGGAAACAGTTTAAATTAAAACTAAATCGTTCTACATCTGATCAGAGTAAAACATCAACTGATAAAGATACTATGGAAAAGAGAAATTTCAAATGGCGTCGAAAACGACATAAATCTTCTGTTGGACAGAATAATGATGTGTATTTACATGAAGATGAAATAAAGGAATCTCGTATTGAAGAAGTACCTTCAAAAATTCTTAAATTTAGTATTGATTCATTGGAAAATCAGTCCAATAATATATCAAATAATAATTCTAACGATCAAAGTATTGCAGAAACTTCAACTCGGGTGGTTGCGCTTGATGCGCCAAAAAGTACTCTAGACTCTGAAAGTGATAATAGAGAAAATCTGAACAAAAACCTGTTTATTACTTTATACAATAAAAATATTAATGAGAATAAAAATGTAATGTTTGAAGTGAATGGTCAAGATATGGAAGATAATTTAAGAACACGTTGTGATGAATGGGTGACGCGATTTGTTCAAATTATGGAAGCACTTCTAACTCTCCTTCTACAAAATGATCCCTTAGGTTTTCATAATTCATTGAGTCCATCTCATTCGCTTTTTGAAGCGATACAATATATTAAAATGAGATTTTATAATGATAATGATATAGTTGATGCTGCGTGTAAATTGGTGGACACTCTTCAAAGAACGAGTGAGGGTAAAGACAAAGATTTACTAAAACTTGTTTTATTTCAACTCATCATGTATATGTTTTATTTTTTTTCATGATATGAAGACTTTTGTATTATATTTTAAGAACGACTCACTAACACTAACACTAAGAACAAAGTTGACGTATACATATAAGTAAATAGCTGTTTGTCATGTTGGTTGTTTTAGTATTAGTAGAAGGAGTACAGCTTTTTTCTGTACGGCAATTTTGGTGATGATGTCATGTTAAACCCCGAGGGCATTAATGTCTAACAGTTTTTTTAATGTTTACAATTAAGTTTGCATAATTTTCATTATTAAATGGCCATAGAAACTGTCGAATAAATAACCTATCCCTTTACTTGTAACACGAAGGTTCCTGGGAAGGAAGGAAAGGATATTGTAAATGTGCAGTCATAATAGCGTCGCTGTGTTTCGAATGTCAACATGAGTGCAAGAGTTTTCTATGGGAGCATGCATCATCTATGAACTCACTATCACTTAACACCACGTGAAATACAGATCAAAGTGTTAGCCCATTTTAGATAATACCAAAATTATTGCTTCATAAATAATCTAGTAATCGCAGGACCGTGCTTTGTGGAGCTTGTTATAAGAGACCTATGTTCCACATTGGACATCCATCGCTAGAAATGATGAAATAATCTTGTGTTAAATCTGTTTATGATAACTGATATACATTAACTCGATTAAAAAAACATCTTTGTTTAAATATGTCCTATTAATTTTTTTAGGAGAGATTAAGGTTAACATAAATCCGGACCAGTACATGGAGATGTACAGTTATGGTGTGTATCTTGTTGACGCTTTACAAGTAAGTAATTAAAACGGCTGTGATATTAAATTTTATTTATTAAGAATATTAAATATAAATCATTTGTACATAAGCGGACTTAATCCCACAAAGTTCTCCACACCGATCGATACTGTTCAACGATTATCCGACGTTTATTTATAATTAAAGTCAATAGTTTTATCTCCAAACAGTAAATGCTATATGTATAACTACATAACACCGTGGCCATTACAGTCATCCTTAATTGTATGCGATCTAAAAATGAATTTTGCGTAAACGTTACCAAATATTTTTTTACCCGTTTTTAGGCTGCTGAGAGCAATAATGAGGATATACAAAAGGCTGCAGAAGCACTAGCGAAGTTGTTAAATGATATTAATAATCCGATTCAGGATACAACTAAAGATGAATCGTTCATTGACGAAGCCAACGAAATATTAGAAAATGATGGCAACATTACGGACACAGGTAAATTACTACATCATAATATTTTCGTTGTGAATATTATGAAATTTTTTACTTGCATTGATGAAAAATTTATTTCATACAACTATTTATAGCCTTTTATACCTTTGAATTTTTCTATTATCTCGCCGTCTAGACGAGTTGAATGTTCACCAGATAGTGTTTGAAACACCCGCTTATACCATTGTGGTATTAGTTTGAGTAGTATATACTGCACTAAATTATGCTGGTTTTCAAACCGAAATGTAGTTATGATTGTCCAGTGCTGTTTTGTGGCACCTGCGGTGATTCCAATCTAAACGGTCTCCAGCAAGAGAGACCTTCGATATATCTATTATCTATAACATTTGGCTACTAATATTGTATTCATTTTTAGAGCCTGAAAAAAATTCTCCTACATTCAACCAAGAGCAATCAGGAACTTTACCTTCGTGTAATTCACAGTCGGAGTGCAACTTGATGTCATCAGCAAATGAAGTAATTAGGTTTCAGTTTATTGCAAAAATGTTAAAGTATGAAAATAAATTTGAAATTGTATATTAAGCACACAATTTATAGACATTGTTTGTAACTGTTTAGTTTTTCGTTAATGTTATTATACTTAAAATATGTTTATAGTGATATTACTCTAGTAATTTCTATGGATACAGCGCTTTTCACACGGAAACTCAAAAATGTGATAGATATTAAAAAAAAAATAATGACTCTCAATAACATAAACAGTAAAAACAACTTTATTACCACACTTAAACTTCACCACATGTAACTCGGGAATGACCGAAAATATCGTGTTAAGGGTTTTTTTTATGTTTTTTTAATGTGTATGGTCAATTAATATTTTTTATGACAGAGTAATACAGAGAAAGAATCCGGAGATCCAATTATCAGAAATTCTGTCGATGAAATTTCGCTTCCGATTTTAAATTTAGATCGGAATAAAGGGTGTGAAAAAGACATAGCTGCAAACGTTTTCCAAGCACATACTTTAACCCCTGAACCAATGTTACCAGAAACTACGCAGGAAGGAATATCAGAACTAGTTATTAATAACAAAACGTTATCGGTGCCCATTAAACAAGGTGAAACGAAATTTATTAGAAACTTTACACATTGTGCTGGTTTTGAAGAAAGAATAAAAGATAAAGAAATGTTAAAATCGAATGATGAAATGGATGGTACATATTCAGACGATGATTGTTCCGGAACCGATTGCTTTTCTAAATTTTTGTATGAAGGTTGTATAGAGAGTGAGGAGAATGACGAAAACAATTACAATAAAAGCAGTGACACAACAAATGATGAAAACAATACCTTCAAAAATTTTCTTAGAAATTTTCTACAGGAAATAAGAGGAAGTTTTTTCCTAATTTATTGTTTTTGGTAAGTTATAATGATAAAGTATAAAGTTGAAAATAGATATCAAACTGTATTTTAAAAGTAATTCTTGCCTTGTTGTGGTGCAGGGGCATCGGAGTCAGTAGACATTGTGCTTCTTTGTGCATTGTGCTCTTTTGGCCTCAATGGTCTGTGTGACAGATTTAGAGAGATTCGTTACCGAAGTAAGGAAGTAGACGTCGATTTTTTTTGTAATGTCCGTTTCCTTCTAATTTTTACCTTCAGTGGTATATGAAGCTCAGAGGATATCGAGCCTGTACACTGGTCTTACAAATTAAACTCTTACAGTTTATTTTTTGATTTCAGTAGTTTTACGCGATATTTTGTCTAAATTAGAATCTATTGCTGTACATATGTCATAATTTTTCAGTCTAGAATTTCAAAAGCGGCGTAATACTAACGAGCTCGGGGAAAATAATGGAACGCTTTTAAAGGCAAAGGCAATCCATACGAATCTAAGTGACCTCTGTAATGTTTTAAACAGGTTAGTAACCGAGAAAGTTAATCGCCGCACGCGAATTAAATCATGCATATTACAATTGGATTTTTTTTTAATTGTATATATACCATTAGGTGATCGTATAATGCTATACGTTCACCCGATCGTAAGCGCAATACTCCAGCCCATAACAATGTGGCGCTAGCTATCTAATTGTGCTCATCGCCTTCATACATAAATTTTATGAAAAAGAAATCATTAATTTTACTTATATATGTCTACTTTTTTAGTATCTATGAAATGGACGAGGAAACATCGGCCAAAAAAATTTCGACGGAACTAAAGTGTGCTGATTTTCAAGGTTTAACTTATAATGAAATAGATTTAATAGAATACAAGTAAGCAATAATCTTACAGTAATGTTACGCTTGAAGGTAAAATAATATCTTTATAACTGCCTCCGTGCTGAAGTGTGTAACCACTTGTTATGAAACAGTAATACCTTCTTAATTTTTCGAGGCTAATTGTTGGTCAAGGAAGTTTGGTTTGAATGGACTCGTATGGTAATATTGGAGAAATAAGAGTATTATTGTGTGTGCCAGCTATTAACGGTTAACAGTCAGAGCATTCTGGGTGAAACATTTTTCATCGTCAACTGCCCTAATGATGAATTGTCAAATTTCATTATTTATTAATTAAATATCATTAATATATGTAAAGATATGTTTTAATTAATGAAGCTACGAAACGAGGGAAAGAATCCGGTAAATGAAATGCCTACTTATAGCGGTGTGGCGCTAGTTTAGATGGTATACACTGCATCACGCTGTGTTCGTCTCGTTGAGAGAATAGTGGTTATATTTGATATTCGAGTAATTTCACTAACTATAATGACCTTAAAAATGGAACACAGTAGTTTGCACTCTATTGTTTAGCGGCAGAAATAGGAGCTGCGAAAAGACAAGCTTACCACAAGTGATAATAACATTGTTTCAGGTCAATCATCGCTAAATGTTTAGACCAAGCTAATATATTACGGGAAGGTGTCAAGGCAATATTGTGCACATACGTGGGAGTGTCTCCAAATACATAGATTTTTTCTTGGTAATGGGAGAGAGGGAAATCTTTGGAAATTTACCCATCCAGACTTTTTTACCGACTAAAACGTCATCGTTTTTGGTTCTCGGCGGTTGGAGGCTGTAATATCAAGCAACCGGTCTGGAGTTTTTTAACAGTAACCCGAAAAGACATAAAATTTTTAGCACTACTCATCGGTTATTCTTACATTGTTAAAGGAACAATACATTTTTAATTATAAATTGTATTATATAGATTTTACAATAAACGCTTCCATGACCAGTGTGGTGGATAAAACGCCTTATTTACTGATGGAAGACCCGAATCCCAGTAAGGAAGCGCATTACTTGGGATGCCTATGTAATAAAACAAAAAAACTAATTTATTCATGCATTTTTTTTGCCACTAAACTTAGCATCGTTTTTTTCAACTTTTGTTCATTGTTTTTAGTTTATGTTTACATAAGCTATATGGTTAATATATCATGTAAGGAAAAAGTGCTGAGTTAAATTCATTGTGTATAATGTATACGAAAACATAAAGGTTTTTAATTTGTATTTTTTAAAGTTGTTTTAATTCTGAAATGCCTGAACTTCTCTTGATGTTGAGCGAGAATGCGGCTGTGGAGATGGTAAAGGTAATAAAATTTTGTATTAATAAATATGTATTATTCGCGTAACTATGAAACATCAAATTAATCATCTCGTTATAAAAAGTCGTTGACCCCGCTCAATTCAACGCACATCGCCTGTGTTTATATTAACCCGCTGCGCCGTTTCTTGCGACCTCGTAGTGTTCTCGCCTTTAAAGACCTTAAAATTAATAAGTATTTTAAGGTCTTTGAGGCGTGTACATGTTACGTATGACTACATGTTTTTGTTAAACCTAATGTATATCGAGACTTGCCAATCACAAAGAAAAGAAAATTTGTTATCAAAATTTACAATGCTATAAACACAAATATTATATGTGCAGCTTTTAACTAAAGTATAAAGAAACCACAAATTTTCAAACTAATAACCTCATTCAATAAACTCGCCAGAATAAAAAAAAAGACTGACATTTAAAAAATTTATTAGATTTTAAATATTAAAAAAAAAGTTAAATACAAAGTATGTCTTTAAAATTAACATTAATAACTCGTCGTCTTAATATGTACCGTTAATATTGTTTTATAGTTTGACTAGAACTTTATTAATTAAATCCTTTGCCCTCCATCATAGCTTGAGCACAATATTTGGGAAACTGCACAACTGACAACAAGAAATCAGTTAGACCCTGTAACAATAATTTATAAGAATATAAAAATGGATTAAGAAATAAAAAGTACAATACATTACACAGTACACAATACAGTACAATACATTTTTCACATTAAATTGCGTCAATTTATAAATAAAGATGATCTTTATATCATGGCAATGGTGTACAGTGACAAGCTCACTTATAGCTATTTATGGAATGATTACAGCATAGCTCAACTATGCCAATAAAGTGTAGACTCCTATTTTCTAATTGAAACCGTTTTTGTAATGATTTTATTAATTAGAATAATTGTTTAAACACAAAACATAGTCGATTTCTTGATAGATTATAATATAATTTAGGAGGTTGACTCTATTTCATTCTAATAAATTTATTAAAACTTTAACCACTTCCGTGCGGCCCTTATCAGCCACTTAATATTATCTAACATTATTAATTCTAATAAGCAGTTAATTATTTCTGTAAATTTCAGGTACAGCAATAACTAAATGTATTTTTTGTGTACTTAAAAATAATTCCGTCTAGCGCAGAGGATGACACGGCTGTTGAAAAATATACATACATTACAGTATATTGTATACATACGATATTTTGATATGCAAGAATCCGAAGTAATGTATAAAATTAATGTGCGCACTGTAATTGCAGTGATAAAGTAATAGTTCCTGACTGTCGATGATTGTCGATGCCCGTACCGCAGTGGTTAACTACGACTTCAACAACACTGATAAACATTAATTATAATAAATACTAACCGTTAATGGTTCTATGCACACCGTGAAGGGTAAAATAAGAATGTATAAGCCAGCTGCTATTCCCGCCACCCAAAATCCAATGAATATAAGTATTAGGAGCCAGATTACTGAAAATAGCACGTTACCCATTTCCTGTAAAAAAAAATGTATTATTGCATTGTTAAAACATCAAATTATGATCTAAGGATCTATTCGTATGTTATATGTCAATGAAAGTGAAAAAAAAACATTATAAAAAGGTTTTTTCTTACATCCCTCTCTTTATAAGGAAAACTAAGGTTTTACCTAATAATGAAGTTATAAATTATCCTAAATTTAGTAAGAATATCAAGACTTATCGCCATTGTTTACTAGGTATCAATCACCTTTCCGGGCTATTAAGAATAGGACTAAGGTATTTCCTGCCTGTCGTACAAGGCGACTAAAAGGGTCCTCGGGATCGTGGGCTTTGAGGGTGGGAGCCCTTAGAGCTCGATAAACGAGCCTTGAGGGGACTCCAACTACATGGTGGTCTTTTATTTGCCGTAGCACAGCGGGCATGCTAAGGAAGGCCCTTCCGTGGGATATTTTAAGCAGAGTGCAGGGGACACCGGTGCGTTCTGTAGGAGATCCCGGAGCCCCTCCTAATGCACTGTGGGAGACCATCGAAGGGGTTTAGTGGGTACGAACCCCACATAACCTTGTCTCCCTCCAGAGGCGAAGTATCTTTTAAGATTTCCCACGCAATAACGTAATAAAGGTGTTTATCACATAATAATTTAAAAATATTTACTGTTTATACTTATATACTTTTTAAATATATTTATTTATTTATTTTCTATTGTGCACCAGTTAGAAAATATGGAATATGTAATATATATACATAGATGTACAATGCGCGGTCTTATTTCCCAAAAAGCAATTTCTTACAGTCAACCCATTGGAAAGGAAGACGTGAACTAAAAGCAAAGATAGTGGTGCACTAAATTATTAAAAACTAAAACGCTTGATGACAGATGCAAACAATAGCATAATTAGACAAAATATATAATTTAAACTTTATGATAGTAGTTACTTAAGTGTCTTTTGAAAGAAAATAGGGATTTGGCGGTACAAATATGGTTCGGTAAATAGTTCCATAAGTGAACCGCCATAACGGAAAAGGAGTTTCACAAAAATGAAGAGGAATGCACGGGGGCGCGAAGGGAAAGGTTTATTGAGGAGCGGAGAGTGCAACTGTGGCAATCTGAAATAAATTCGAATTGATTTTTAAGGTAGGAAGGTATTAGAGGATTGAACAATATCTTGTATAGAACAGTGAGAATGTGAATATTCTTGCGAGGACGGAGTTTTTTGCGAAATTCAGTGATGTGATTGTATTTGCCTAATTCAAATATGAATCGTATACACAAATTTTAAATACGTTCAAGCTTATCAAGAGTTAAGTCAAGATAGCAAACATCGGCATAGCCGAGATAGGCAGAAGACGAGAATTAGCAAGCGCAACCTTAGTAGTTGTTGGAATAAAATTGCGGAGTCTGCGCAAGAAGCTTATAGCCCCATACATCTTTCTACTCGTTAACTCGTTAACTTGCGGTGCCCACGATAGACAGGAGTTAATGTAAATACCTAGATTCTTAACTTTGCTATTATTAGGAATTACGTTACCGTTAAGAATAATAGGCGGTACACCGGACCAGTTAATTTTGGAGAGTAGTCTAGAGCTTCCGATTACGACTGATTGTGTCTTGTTGTGGTTTATGTTCAGACCATAGAATTTACACCAATCCGTAATACAAGCAAGATCAGAGTTATGCTGTGGATGGCCTGACAGAGATCACCAAGAGAAGCTTGAGTGTAACTTTGGAGATCGTCAGCATACAAGTGGTAAAAACAAAATAAGTCGTGGGTTTGTTCGTAATTTGTTCTGCATCTTTTAATAGACGTTTAGTCTAAGCCACTAAAGTTACGCTGAAGTAATATTCTCGATTTAGCCTTAGGAGGTTTTATTTTGTAAGACAGATAAAGAAGGTCGTGATAAGAGAAATCAGATAAAAAAAGTCGTTTCTAATTAATTGGAAACCTGGAAGCGAATAAGATGGAGAGGGAATACATGGTTTGAGCCATGATTCCGCGTTATCACCACATGCTAACATAGAATTTAAAAAAATAGAAAAAATAATTTTAATCAATAAAAATACTACCAGTAACCCAACTACCAGTGATAAAAAAAAATAAAATTACAGTGATTTAAAAACAAAATAGTAAAGTAAAAAAAAATGTTTACGTAACATATACAAAAAAGGTCACGTTACATATTTGGACAGGTGAAAACGCTAAATAACACAACTGTAACACTAAAACTTAAGTGCCAGTGAAAGAACGCTGTCAATGGCAGGCGTCGAGTTACGACAATGCAAACAATAACAGACTACCGTCAGAAAGAAGCACGGTTGTTGCAAATTATGTTTTTAATTGTGAACACGACGAGAAGCATAAAAAGGACAAGGTATGTATATAAACACACAGATTAAGTAAAATAGTAACTAACAACAGAAAGTGCAGGAGTATCAATTATGAAGTGAGAAAGAAAAAGTTATTTTTTAACTGCCCTCTTAGTGCGTGGAGCACTTTTGTCGACACAAGACTTGGTGGCAATAGGCAGCGCCACTGCAACGGGCTCAATTTCAACGGCGTCCAGTTCTGCCAAAGTTTTGATCTGGTGTCGAATCCCATTAGGAGCCAGGATTTTGATGACGCCATCTCGAGTCCAGCACTTGTTAATGCCGTGTCCTCTTCTGGCCTCCATAAACATGTTATAGCGACTACGCGTGAGGAACTCGGACTGTGTAATGCCTGTGTATTTGAGCTTAGTTTTGGAGTACCAAACCCTGTCACGAACCGAAATATCACGAAATTTTACCACTATTGGCCTGAAGGCTTTGTCCGAATTCCGTCTGAGATGATGGCACCGGCTAATGGAAGTTTCGCTAAAATTCAACAACTGTAACTTGAAGGTTATAATTGCAGTGACTGTGGTACCCGTGTTTTCCCGAAGTTCTTCTGGGATCCCATGCAATAGGATAATTTTTCTTCGGCGCCTCATTTCAGAGCGATCTAGTTCTCAGGTCAGAAGATCAATCGGCGTATGGATAGTTGTAAGTGCAGAGAGCATGAAATTTTTGAAGGTCTTAAACTCTGCCGCTAAAGAAGATGTTGGGGTAGCAGGGGTACATTTCTGCAACTCGCGCTGAAACCCCTCCATTTGTGTGGTAAAGTTTACAGACAAGTCCTTACGTGAATCTTGTAGTGCCTCCATAGTTCTCGTAAGTAATAAAAAGTTAGTTGTAAATAAAAGTTGGAAACTAGATTAGGAAATAATCACTGGTTGATAAGGTCACTGCACATTTCAAGATTGTACATAAAAATCAATTGTAACTAATATTAAACATTAAAACTGTTGGAGCAATATAAAACACATCTTATTTCACCACTACCCGTCTTTTAATATTGTGTTAAAATATAAGGTATTATATAAGGTAAAATAAGGCTGTGTCATTTTATTGGTTTCTCTTAAAATCACAAAAAAAATTTTGTAATACTTTCAATAAAATATTCCAAAAATATTATAATTCTTTTAAAATTTTATGTCCATGGGATGTTAGGGTAGTATGACGGTTAAAGGGCTGCTGTAGTAGCGGACATGAAAGCATTCTTAGTTCGTAGTCTTTTAATAATCACTCGTGCGATACGGATTGTAACGTCTCACCGACTTCGACTCTCTGACTAGCGACGCCCTTCCTTTTTTTTTTCAACCTGCTATCAGAGCTAATTCCATATTCAACTGCAGTTGTGGGGAGCGTTCGGAAAACGAACGCCGCCACATCACCCCTACAGCGAGAGATAGTTCGATCCAAGATCGAAAGGACGAGCGAATCTTACGCGTCTGCCCGACCGTGTCGTATTATTTGGAAGTGGAAGTGAAGAGTTGTGTGTAGATGTTGCTGTGTTTGTGGGAGATAATATTGGAATGTTTGTGGTGTCTGAAGCATAAGATTGAGTAGTGTTGTGTACGTGTGACGATGAATGCAGGTTTGTTGCGATCCACACTTACGACTACTTCCTTGTTTCCGATGATAATGGTGAAAGTCTAGTCATTCCGCTTCAAAACTGGATGTGGTCCCGAATAAGGAGATTCCAGAGGTGGTTTCATGCGGTCGACTCGCAAAAATAAGTGCGAAGCTGTGGTGAGATTTTTAAAAAGAAATACTTTCTTGACGCTATGCCTTGAAGCAGGAACAGGTCTAAGCTCCGACATCGTTGTTCTAAGGCGGCTTACAAAGTCTAGTGGATCAACTTTTATTTTGAGTTTTGGAGTTGGTGAAGGAATGATCATCTCGCGAGGGAGATGTAAATGTTCCCCGTAAACTAGGTACGCGGCGAAAACTTTTAGATATTCCTTCAGCGTGGCACGCATACCTTAGTAGTACAGTAGATATGGCTTTGGTCCAATCTGGCGGTAGCTTCTCCCGACGTTGAGCAAAAGCGAAATTCATGTTTCATCGTATCAACATTTGACAACTTTTTGATTACGTTAAGGAAGAACCCAGGCAGCATAATCAGTATAGATAAAACATTACAAACACGATAAGATAACATCTACCGATTTTATCGTAACAAGATTCCCAGAAAAAAAAAATTATAAACTTATAAGTCATCAAGCACTGTATTATATTGTTAGGTTCTTAAAAGCATGACCTACAATCTGATTAGTCAACGGAAGAGCAATCGGTTTAAAGGAAAACACCTATCTTCAGCTTCTCCTGAGTGATGATAACTTTTATAATGATTTTTAATACAAAACCACAGTATCTAAATTTTCTGTTCGAGCTACAAGTCGAGACTTGGATAAAATGATAAAAGCAAACAAGCAAAATTTCACTATTTATAGTAATTAAGGTGGAAAGTTTCGTTAGCGCCGGGATTACACTTTCTTTAACAACCGGTAAATAATGTACTTGTAACCGTACTTCAATTTATAAAAAATAATGAAACACTGTTTGTAATGTATTGAGGAATTTTATTGCAAGACAAAACTATACAATCGGCTGTTACGTCAGTAACCCGTCCTTAACCATGTGTTAGTCATTCATTGTAATACAGAACCACTTTGTAAAGGTACAGATATCTTTAAGTAGTGACATAATTTTTTACTGCTCTCCACATTTATTATAGGTATATGTAACCTATAAAACTGATATGTTATAATCTATCTTCTATCTATAAATATAAAATGAAAATACGTTTCCTTTGCCAATCACGTGAAAACTAGTGAACGTATCGACATGGGAACATGACCATTGGACGCTAAATGATTTATAGGTTATAAGCTATTTATTTTTTGAATTTCATTGATCCTTTATCATTTTGTTTCTAATTAACTTTTATTAACATTTTCATTTAGTATTATTATTGCGGTTGCTATAATAACGGTTATTGTAGAAAGTAATTTGCGGTTGCGGTTGCTCTCAAGGAATACTGCAGACAAATTTCAAGTATAATTTTATATTATGGCCAGCAAAACGACGAGGGAACAGCCAGGTACTCGTACATGAAATCGCCAATTTGTTTTGATCATTCAAAATTATTTCGTTACCTACGGTTTTTATTATTTATTAAAGTATAATTTACCATTGACTTGCAATAGATATTCCCTGATATGACGAATTTCGGGTTCAGATAGTACAGACACGAAATTTCTACCTTTAATCAAAACTTTCAAGTTTACTTAAGCTCATTAAAGTACTTTAAATTAATCAAAAAAGTATGTGGTAACATTTTTTAACATTATTTTGTAAATTTCAAAGTTTTTCTAACATTCATTGATAATTGATTTTATGGATTTCTAATACGGAATTTATCCGCTTTACTTGCCTTTTGTAACACTGTCACGTGATGGTACAATCATATAACGAAAATAGTACTTGAAACGCATTCGTTTGCTGGGCCATAATCGCAGTCTTATACCGATATCAGTAGTTACGTTAATTTTCTTATTACTTCTAAATTAAATGCATTAGTCACTAATCCACGTTATATTAAATATTTTTATTACACACTACATAACACTAGTGACGATGCTATGTTTTGAGGTTTAAATTTTAACACCTAATTTTAATTTATTCATGTATTTCCTCAGAACAGAAGCATATAACACGTTTCCTTCAATTATAGTACGGCTTCAATGATTCAACTCTCGAATATCTTAGACTCGCCTAAAAATAAAATATGATAATTTGTACCGCATACATGTACCCAATAATTTATATAAGTGAAGAATGTCGATTATTATTTTTTTACTTATTTGAATTCTTAGACGAAATAAAAATTGTTAACAGGGTAAGAACCAAATTTTTACCTCCAAAGCGCGAGTACATTTTTGTGATTATTAAAATAAAAGAGTCCGGTAAATCGACTGTACTGATTTATATATAACTTTTTGAAATGAGTATTTTGATCCTTTTAAACTTGAAACAGTAAAGCCCGATTAGTTTTTTTTCATGTTTTTAATTCAAAGATGTAAAATAAAGGAATATTTATATTCTATTAGTGAAATACATTCAGTGTTAAAAGTTTGTCAAAATTATCATGATATATGTCAAATTCGTCACAGAGATGTATTTACACCTGTCTACATTTCATTTGAAAATGGAAAAGTATACTCTTAAAAAATAATCTGAACAAAACCTGTTACGCTTCTCCATAATAGGTGAAAGGTTTTATAGTACTTGCATCGAATCAACATAGAATTATAGAATGTTTAACTAGTTTTGGTTTGGGACATGCGTAGGTTTTACGATGAAGCACAAAACGGTTTTCGTTTCAAACCGGTAATGAACCCGTTGCACTGCAATGAATAGTTATTTATTATGCAAACACTGAACGGGAACACGTACATGACCCTATAAACTACAAATAGTAAATATTGTTTATGTGCACATCTAGATGCTGCGATAAACACTCGTGTGGGGACGGTTAACTAGTTTACTCGTTTGTGATCGAAAAAAAAAGGATAACTAATTTCTTTTAAACCGTGTATGATTTAACACTGGTAAATGTATTACATTGTTAACTTGTTTCATGAAAATATAAAACTTTAGATAAAGCTTTAAATCATATTGGTTTAACTTTTGATGATTGTGGATTTTTTTAAGTATCACTGAAAATTACAC
This sequence comes from Ornithoptera priamus, assembly GCA_029034505.1. Taxonomy (NCBI): domain Eukaryota; kingdom Metazoa; phylum Arthropoda; class Insecta; order Lepidoptera; family Papilionidae; genus Ornithoptera; species Ornithoptera priamus. Next base: position 4,998,136 of record JARDWD010000331.1, read on the forward strand.
AAACACCCTGATTTTATCTGTTTACATTAAATGAAGTAAGTAAAAATGTACTTACGTTATTAATAAGATGCCTTAGCACAACAATTTTTTTTAATCACACTAAACCGGCCGTTCAACAAGCGTTCTGATATGAGACTGCTGCGTAAAAATATGTCACGTAAACATTGCCTATACGAAACGGCGGTGACAAACGTACAGGTAGAATTAGAACTTGTTTACTTTTATATATTCATTAACCTGCTATTTTTATGCTCCTATAATTGAAAGGTAAAAAAACTATTAATAATTGTATATCAAATATGTACGAGACTAAGTTACACAGCGAGATACATTATTTATATGCTACGCAAAGTTGATAATGATAAAATTACGTCAAACGAAAGATAGTGGTAATTTTCTTGTTGAATCATTTACAGAATATGTCAATGCCATTTAAATAATTATAAAATGTATTTACCTTTTATGAATGAAATTTTTCTTTCTCAATATTTTGCAAAGTATCGTGTTCCAATTATTTATCAACGTTGATAATAATACTATAATTATAGTATTTCAAGTGTTTTGTTCTATTGAATGTCAACAGATGGTATAATCAATAAAAACAATTTTGATCTTTCTTTTAATCTTAAGAACGTTTTAGATTAATGAAAGAATTAATTAACGATAAAACAATGTAGTGAATTATTGATTTAACTTAAGATTTAAAATATTTGTTGTACGATTCAAACCGCTTTGATAAATAATTTTTGTAGTGATGATTATGAGACCGGTAAGATCGAGCAGGCTATGTTTAAACATAGCCTACAAGATTCGCCTTTTAATCAGAACATAAAGGTTAGTAATTTACCTAAAATAACAAATGAGCATTGACATGTCTAAGTGATAAGTGAGAGTAATCAAAGATGTTATAAATTGCAAAAATAATAAAGTGAAAAGATATTTGTTAGAAAAACTATTACTACGGGTTTAAGGTCCACAAGTTCAAAAGACTACTGATTTTTCCTTATTGAAGATAGTTTTGAGTCTGCTATATTAAAATATTACCATTAATACCCATGACTAAAAATCATCACAATTTCACACAATATGGTCCACAAGCTTTAGCAATCACAATTGATGTTGAAGAGGATCATGGCTCGTAAGAATTATAAATCATTAAATGAACTCGTTTCGAAACACATACGTTGTTTACTTTTTATTGAATTGATCAGTAAATTGGAAACATATTTTCTTTCGAATCTGCTCATTGTAATTACACTTAAATTCTATCTACCTATTGCGAAGTATAGAATCGACACTGATATGTATTGTCACCACATTGGGATGTTGATTGAATACATAATGTATTCTAATTAATATCTCACGTAGCTTACTATATCTGGGTGGTACAGTCGTTTAAAGATTTAGTTTAACTTTTTTAACAGAGATATTGTTAATATGATCATTTATTTAATTAAATAAAGTTATAGATTTAATATAAGGTTATTAAATTATTACAGATGTATATTTTACGTAAGTTAAAACTTACAGAAACCAGAAATGAACAAGGTCTAGACATCGACAGTACGCCTCTCGGCTGAAAAACACTTTTAATCTTTTAAATTCTTTTTTTTTAATAGTGATGTTTGCGCCGCAGTTTTAATTACAACCATTGCAATTTCATCGGACTCATAGTTCGCGGATCTGGTATCCGCGAGCTAAAATAATAATAAAAAGAAGAAAAGAAACTGGAGCCAAACAATAAAAATTAAATATAGACATGTAGATAAAGTAGTATGTAAAAGGGGAAGGAGAAAGGTGAGAAAATATTGCATGCGGACGAGTTGAAGAGTCGGATAGCCCTATAGAGATATAACAGGAGTGTAATTAAATATATACATAAATAAATATACATATGAATCTAAGACCCACACGGTGCGCGTCGGATGGCGGCAATGACCATGAGGTCAACGCAGGAGGGGTCGAGCTCATCCTCTGATCACCTTCGCCTGTATCGCGAGCTAAGGGCGGTGAGGACCGCCCGGGCAGCTAGGTGTGACTTGTGTGCGCGGTGTGCAAGCCTGTCGGGCGCCGCAACAAGCGGCGAAAGCGACGCGTCCGAAATGTGGTGAATTCGTGATCGGTGTCTTTACGCTTGGATGTCGTGTTGATATCGTTGGTGGGTTTGTCATGCCTGTCGGGTCGACCCTCTGCATCGATGTGGAGCGCAAGTGCGTTCCGAGGACATCGATTGTTACTGGTGCCATCGGAATATGGATTCGTAACACTAATAATCTTTTTAGTACTGATTACTGACCATATTAAAGCCTTTATTTCTAAACCTGATAAGAACGTGTGTGTGATTTGAAGGACCTTAGACTAATATTTGAATATTTCATGAAAGGAATATTTTAAGAAAAGATGGAATATAATTTTAACAATTTTTTTTTATCACTTTTGAACAATATTGAAATAGTATTAATATCAAAATATCTGCGGCTACAGGTTTGGAAAAGGTATGGTAAAAATTAATATGTATGTTCGAATTCACTATTCATCAATAGTTATGATATAAAAATATTAGACAAAAGTTTTAATTTTACTTTATTTCTAAAATATTGTCTCCTGGTGTTAGTACTATTTATAAATTAAGAGAAACCACTTATTTCTTTATAAACTTGGAGACAAGGGTTTGGATTCGTAACACATGAATAAAAATTTTCATTCCTATAAAGGAATTTGTTTTAGGCAGAACTCATGTATTGAAAAAATATGTAAGAATATAGGAAATACTCATACAGCATAATAGCTCCCTCTATGTATTTATTTATGAACTGTTGAGCCTCAAGGCCTTCTCCTCTAAGCAGTAAATCAAGGTCAAGTTCCATCATACTGGCTAAGTGCAGTTGGCGTATGAGGAACCTCCTCAAAAAATTATACCCACGACAGAGAGAGATATATAAAAATATTTCTTTAATTTAAACCAAATCGAATCGAATCGTGAATTGATCACGGTAAAAAATCTATCTAATAATGTTAAGTTTAATATGTACGTTTAATGAAAATGTTTATTGTCGTATTTATAATATTTTACATGAAAATAATACAAATACGGCAATTTCTTCAGTAATGATATTTTCTCGGAAAATAGATAATTGTATGTATAAATATTTTATAAATAACACGTATTGTTTGTTCTAATATATTAAGTAAATAACAAACATAAATTTTTATAATATTTTATTTAATAATTTGAAAAGTACTTTGAAGAAATTTTCGTGAATAAATAGTATCTACTACTATTTATTCATGAAGGTAAAATGATTAGGAATTCGTAATTAAGGACACATAATTCATAGTTTTATAAAATTGTTTCTTTTTGTATTTAGTAAGTTTTCTTTATGCATTTAGTAAGAAAGATTTAACGTATTTTAAGATAAATCTAAGTAAAGTACAATTTTTTCAACTATTAAAGTTATGTTTTATTAAGGTATGTAACATGGTTTCTAGACCTTTGCCTTTCAATTAGTAACGAAGACAAGACTGAAAAAATGTTATGACTTAACAATATTTGTCAACGTTATGAATGAAAGTAACCATCATAATTTAAATTATAGTGCAAATATTTAATATAAAATATTTATAATGACGGATTACTTCCAAGAAATGGGTTGGAACGAATTGGCTGAAGGAGAACAACCTAATCATTTGCTTCATATGGCGAGATTCCTTGTGGACTTTGGTTTTAACAATGATGATCCTAATATTAATTGGCCTAGGTATAATTTCCTTTTACAATTTTTTTAATTGTTTTATGTATAACATATGTAACGTGTTATTTATATTTTTAGCCTTCCACCTCCGGCGTCTAAGGAAATTGTCGAGAATTTACCAGAGTATACAATAGAGACAGAGGGTAAAAATTGTCCAATATGTCTAAAAGAATTTAAATTTAATGAAAAAGTTAAGAAACTACCATGTGAACATATGTTCCATTCAACATGTATATTGACATGGTTGAATAAGGTAAGATAATAATAAAATTCAAAGAACAATATATAATAATGATGACAATAATTGTATGATCTCTGAAAAATTATTGCACTTTGAATATGCATTTTCTAAAATTCAGCAGTTACATACACAAACACTTATATTTTAATTTAATATTGAATACAATAGACTAAAAGATGAGGTGAGATGAGTAAATCTCAATAGTTCATGTGTCACTTAAATTACATCTGTGAAGATTTATCATATTTAAGTTATTTAATATATGAAATAATATTTATAAGAATATGATGTGTAAAATTTATTATAATGAACATGTCTAACAAATCACCTATACTCTAGTGAAAAAAAAAATAACATATCTAATTCTTAAACAAATTAAATGACATGGTGAATATGTGTAATTTGTTTAAACGATTAAGTTAAAGAGACTTATCTTATAAACTATGATTAATACACAAATTTTTTAAAATTACTTCCTTTTACACTTAGTATAACTATGTGTTTTTTTTTAGACAAATTCATGTCCTTTCTGTCGTCTAGAACTAAAAACAGATAATGAAGATTATGAGAACTTCAAGAAATCAAAGAAAAGAGCACAACAAAGAGTAGAAGATTTAGAAATTCTGCATAGTTCAATGTTTAGTTAAAGTTGCTTTCTATAATGTAATTGTTGAATCATAAAGGTATTAGTATAAAGCAGGGTGAGCTTGATGTGAAATGTGTTTATAACGTTTTAGCCATGAATAATTTTCAAACATATTATAAATAAACCATATCATAAAAAGATTTTTAGTTAATATCACATGATAAAAATTAAAAGAATGTGATGCCAATATAATGTTTATTAAATATATTTTTTCCGAATGATGTTTATGGAGTTAGTACTCTTAACAATTTTTACAGTTTCTTCAGCCTCAAAACTTAATAATACATAAATTTTTTACTCTATTATCATTTTATGGATTTTATAGTAAAGCATGTAATGAATCACAATTATCATGTGCTGTATTCATTTATATATCCTTTATCATCTTCTGCATATGACATAAGTTAAAGTATCAATGGCATTATAATAATATTTATAGCATTAAAGTATGCTACAATAAAAAGATGTAAAATAATGGAATTGAAAGTTATAGACAAATTATCCATATTTATTATATAAGGTTTTGGAATAATGGCACATAGATTTGGCTGTTAGTAGTACTGCTTCTCTAAATTTTAAACATGCAACATTAGTGACAGTTAAATGATCAACTTTTATGTAATATATATAAAAATTAAAAAAAAATTTGTAGCAAAAACACTAATCATTATTTTATTAAACAATTAACTGATTTGAAAATAAGAAAATTTATTTATTAAAAAGTAGCCTTAAAAAGGTTTGTTAACAAACTGTTGTTTGAAGTATAAAAATAATTAAAATTTTAGTTGTCTTACAAAATAACAACATACTTTTTCTTCGTTAAAATGAAACTATTAAATATAATATATTGTGGGGTTTTTTTTCCAAGGTAATTATGCAGTCTTTAGCCTAATAAAATTTCATTTCATTACACCCGAGTTTGATTTCGTGTTAATTGTTTTATTCCTGTAAATAATCTCAAATTGTGGTTACTACAGCAATTTACCTATTTTTGAAATCAATTCTCTGGTGGAAATTCTGTGTTCCTGGAGATCGCTCACAGGTACGTATCTCCATAGCACCGACTTCAGGCATTTAATAACAGTGTGCGAATATTACCGTGTTCAGGTTTAAACCACGTTGTAGGTGGTGAAATTACCGGGGTAACGAGACAATATTTTTGGTCTCCAGATGTCAAAGTGATACCTTGTTTATCATCCTAACTAGTCCCAAATTATTACGGGCAGTCCTATCATTTATCATAATACTCGCATCGTTGCGATATCTAAAAAAAAGGTTAAAATCGATATTTTTAAAGGCAAACTAGAAGAGCTGATCAGTACCTATTTATAAACAAATATTTATACGAAATAAGTGGTACGTTAACGTTGTCAAAATTTAAAGCAATTGGAAATAAACATTGGAAAAAGCACTATTAGAAAAAAACTGTTCTTACGTAATGTGTGTAAAATATAATTTATTTTACCTCGCCTATGTAAACTCATTTGTTAATTACGTCATTATAATTCTAAAAACGAAGAATTACTGAAATATTAATCAATAAAGCATTGCCCTAGAGAAGGTTAAAATTCCCTGTGGAAAATAAATGAAAAAATGAAGCAAAATCGAAAGTAATTTTATAAGAAAACGTAATTAAAGCATCTTATTAATAATGGATAATAAAAAACGGTAAGTCTAAAAGATGTTAATCTATCGGTTAAATGTCCATTATCAAATTTTTGGATTTTGTTTAAAATTTTATGAGACCAAATAGAGATAAATTTCCTCTTTTAGTTTCTTTGTCATAATAGTATTTTATATAATTATATAATAGATTTGTCTACAATTAATGTTATATGGCTAAAAATTTACACAATGACAAAGGGTATACGTGAAACAAACCCTACACAGGAGCACCTTATACAAATACAAAAGAAGTTAATTCTTTGTTGAAATATATGTAAAGCTTTAACTTGTACAATTTATTTCTTTAATATGAATATAAAAGAGGAAATGGTATTGCGTAATGTTGATATGCGCATATTATTTTGAGCCATCAGATTTCAATAACCCAGTAGGTTACCAGTATTAACGCTATTACGAGGAACTCTGGTAACCGACATAAGACTTGCATGTAGAACGATTACGAAAACAAATTAACTACAAATAATAACATACATTACATTGCTCTTGATAAAAAAGCCTTATTTAATAGCTAGCCAATTGTCTTATTGAAAAAGACTTAGCGTTATATGTTTCAAAGCGATGAGTTCATTGAGATGCTGTGTAATCATTGCAATTCATTGTTTTACTTAGACACTAAATTTCACACCGGATAATCGCATAGTCGCTTTGTTGCGTATAATTCGTTCAAAATATGCAAAATTCGTGATTTTAAAAGATGTGCAGTGGATTTATTATATACCCATTTTTGATAATTGATATATTTTCAGTTTATGTAAATGTCCTACCAAAATAAAAAAAATATGTAAACATCTTCAATTTACCGATTGTAAAAATGTCCGAGAAATTATCGAAGCCCTGGTATTTCAAGAAGAGCGTAAGTTTTACATTTTTTTTTTAATATTTATAGGGTACTTAATTTTTTTACTGTCATTAAATGTAAAATTAAGGGAGTGTTTCTTCTGTTTTTAGGTCTAAGTCTAATTAAAAAATTTAAATTATAACTATTCGTGCCTTGGAATTGTTTATTTTTTAACGCTGTTTTGTTTCTTTTCGTAAAAAAAATGTACAAGACAAAATTGTTACAATGTCAATTAAGTTATTAAAGTTATCTAGTTTTATTAATTTATTTTTGATTTATCTTTAAAAGTTAATATATTAATGTATATTGTGAAAATATCGATAAACAGTGTGTGTTGTCTTCGCGCTGTATATTTTTCTGTTACAATAATTACCTAAAATAATTGGGATATATTAAACCTGTTTAACTATAGCTTTTTAGAAATGACAATAAAAGGTTAAGGCTTTTTTAAGCGAAACTTTTTTTGAACTGATGTGAATTCGTTTTTATGAAACGAAAAAGAGACAACTTTAAAGGTATTTATTTATAGAGTAGAACCTGTGAAAAAAGAAGATAAAACAGATTTTTTTTTAGTTTCTCTATCTTTCTTCTCTCTTTGTACTACGGCTTATAACGTCCCCAGTACTCTACCAACGTTTATGGGCCTGTACAATGACAAATAAATCCGGATATTAACCTTGAATTGAAGAATTACTCTCTTTACTAAAATGTTATTTTATGCACTTCTTTTTACCTCTTTCTTTATACTTTACTTTACTCCAACTTATTTTTTTACTCCAACATCTATCGATCATTCGCTGTCTCTCAAACGCACTCTGGCTGTGTTTACTACCTCTACAGTGTAGTTATCTCATTATTCAATTATTAAATTGATCAAAATAGATGGTTTGACTTGTACACTTGTTTCTTTTTCTTTTAAAAAGTCGATAAAGAAATGAGAAAATCAAAGACTACCATCCGGCCGCCAAAATTCAAGACTAAACCATTCAAGCCTCGTCATTACAAAGACACTTGTGTTCCTATGGTTCCGTCTATGCATACAAGGTAATTACTAAAAATAAATATTATTATTCCCAAAATTTAAAAAGGGAAATTTTCAGAATTCGAGTATTCAGATTTTCGAGTAAAATTCTTGAAGATTGATACAAAATTAAACTCTTTTCTGAACGACTTTGTTACATAAATTTAAAAATATGAATTGGTATAATAGGTTTATTTTTTCTTCAGGTTGCGGTATATTGGCCATTGTCCCATTGAACCTTATAAGCCGACGAAATTAAAGTCAAGGTTAGTTTTCATTCCTAGCGTTATATAAAAGCAAAGAATAGATCCTAAATTCAGAGGTGCGTATCCTTTAAAAACTGAAAATTGGCAATCACAACGTTGTTATAATAATGGTAGTCCGTCTATTGTACCTGAGTGTCTTTTTAGCATTACTATCAAAATATTTTGAATTGTTAAATGGCATAGAGATTAAGACCTTGCCTTGTAACGTGGAGATCCAAATTCGGTTTCGGGGCCATATATTGTGGAGTTGGGTTGGTTATTTATTTTTCTAAGCTACTTGGTTAGCGACTTTCCTCATTTCTGCAATCTGCTGCAATAACAGTTTTGTGTTTATCAGTATGTGTTCCGAGCATTATCCACGGCCTCGGTGTCACACAAAATCCATGTGAAATTATGCGAAGTGTTAAGCTATTGCAGTTGTGTTAGCTTTTTGTAGTTTAAAAAAATATAGTATTAAAGCTTTGCATAATATATTTCCGTATGGCATTACTTCGTTATTAATATTTTCTTTGTACCAAATAAATTAACTTCTTGTCACCATTTAGTAAAGGTTGTGACGATATATAAACCAAATTATTCCCAGATCATCGTTCTCTGATTACGACTTTGTATCGACATCGGAAGAAAGTTTAGGGATACTGAAAAGCGGGAAGAAAGGAAAAAAGAAAAAAGTGCGCTATTATGATCTTTTACCAGGAGACATTTATTTGCCAACTCCATCGGCGGTTATTAAACACACAGCATCTGATCAATCTATACTAAAAGTGAGTTATTTTGCTGAGGCCCCTAAAAGCTTTTTGATTTAGTACTTTGTGTGATAACTATGTTTTTTTTTCGAATTGACAACGAATCTATTCAAAATAACGTTAAGCATTTTTTTATCACGTAATCAGTCGAGCACTTTTGATTCTAAAAAAAAATATGGTATACTTTGTTTTCTTGCTACACGTATGTGTTCGAATTAACCCAAAGCTTTTGTTTTTTATTTATTTTCTTTATAATTTTTTTTTAAATGAAATAGGTTCCCAGCCCTAAAGTAAGCGGTGAAGTTATAGCAACACAAAAGGCAACAGTCCAGCCTCGTGAGATGCAGCCACCTTTACCGGCACAATCTGGACATGAGTAAGTTGTTTCTTATTGAATTTAAAAATGAAACAAATACACATACATAATGAAAATTTTAAACTATATTTATGTTTTGCAAAGCGGAGCACGGGTTATGATTGTGGAGTAGTCATTGATTCAGTAAGTGTAAATGTAAGTAGGTAGTTTTGGTTTTATGATAAACGTTCAGTTCAATCCCAGTTCCGCCTTTCATTCATGTTACAATGAAGTATTATAAAAAAATATTAAGAGGTAACCTTTTATTTGTGGTATGATTCTCTCTTGCCGAAAACTGTCTGGGTAGATGATACCACCGCGAGCCAATTTCTGCCGTTAAAAATTATTATGCAAACATTATTACTATTATGTTCTGGTTTGAGGAGAGTAAAGCTAGTGAAATTACTGAGGTATCGATATTTAAAATCTACACTTCAAAGCAACTAGCGTATATTGTAACGTGTATATCATCGTAACCAGCGTCACATTGTTATGGGCGGACAAATGAACATTAGGTGAACATACATCTCGTCTTGTTGCTTTGTTGAATAAAAAAAAAAACTAATTAATTGACACAGCAAATTAAATATTTCAGGAACTATTCTTAAATAGCAAGTAAATATTTCAGATTGGTCAAACCGCATAGCGGAATCATAATCAATGCTGACAAAGATTTCGTTTTGGACGTCCCAGTAATACCTGGACCGGGGTAAATAATTTTGTATCTATTTTTAACATTACATCCGTTTCCTATATTCTGTTAATAATTAAAAATTATAATTTTAGAAGACATGGCAAAAAGAAACCGCGGCTTAAGATAAGGTAAAATATTTATATAAAGTAACTTTTGTTGGAAAAGTAAAGTATTTTCTGTATCGGGGGATCGATGGTGTGGAAATTTTTCGAAGAGGCCTACATCCAATAATGGACGTTTATCGATTAATGCTGATGATGGTCCTCTATGTAAGTGAAAATGGATGCACTGCAATATCCCAATATTACGTGCCAAAAATCATTATGATTAGGTTGTTTTTTAATTAAATTATTTATCGATATATACAGTCATTGTTTCTATATTTTTAAGGGTTATCAAATAAATCTGTTTTCAGATGTGGAATGAAAAAATGTACAGGAAAAAAATGTCGGTAAGTTTAAGTTTTATTGTTTACATAAAGAAATTGAAACGGACATGCGTCGTGTCCTAAACTTTCCCACTCTTTGTCCTTCTTCAGAAGTAGAATCGATTTTCTATTTGTCTTGTACTTTTTCTATATAATTTTCTTCGACAACTATGGTGGTATACCTGATATCTACTTGTATTTACTATTAAACATGGTGAAATACATAACTATAAATCTATGACTAGCCTTTTTTAGTTTGGTTATATGATTTTTTAAATTAAATAGTATGCAAATTTAATATAATTTATTATGTCTTATTTCTTTCATTCGTATGTAGAAATATGTTTTAAATCGATTGAAATATCGAACTAAAATTAAATTGCCGGTGTATGTTTAAGGAAATGCGCTGCGTTACGTAGGCGATTGCGAAGAAAACGCAAAGGGTGGGTATGATTATGTATCAACTATTTTATTTTATTCAAAAGTATGTTTTGTTAACACTTATAAATTATACAATCGCGTTTTAGCCATCACCATGATATTCCTTATACAACCATAGGAGTAACCGATGGAAAACCTAGAGCAAGGGGTACACAAAAGCATTTAAAAGATGATGATTCGGTATGTGGATTAGACGAAATACCGAAACCTGAACATGTGAGTATATTATTAAAAAAAATGTTCCATCTTGACTTATTTCTCTCAGACGGATTTAAGACGCCACGAATGATGAATCACGCTTCTTATATGAAATCCGGAGTATTCTTAATCTGGCTTTTATATGTTGAAAATCCGAATGCAACAATATTGTTATGACGGCAAATTTACAATGTGAGGGTAGCCTGGTGGATACGAAAAACGCTAACCAAACTCCGCAAATTGTGCCACTGGAATCTAACTTGAAACCTCTATATTACAACGCAGGCGGTTAGTCGCTGCACAACAGAAGCAGGAAGCAGGCAGGTCCACTATGTAAAGTTAATCGTTTAAATTCAGGTGCATATCCCCGCCAATCTAAAAAGGGGAACCCTACGGACGCATTCATTAACAGTGTTACCGTGTACTAAAGAAAGGAAACCAGATGTTCATTATGGTATCTTGACCGGGTCCTTTAACATGTACGACACAAAATTTGGTAAGCTAATTTTAATTTAATTCTCGAGAGCTACATCTTGTGTTTAGTAATGAAATTACTTGATTATTAGAAACTAAAAATAATTGATGGTGCTGGGGACTGCAATGGTGGAATGTGTAAGGTAGACAGGATTTTAAATATTTTTACAGTTAGAATTTCCTTTTTAGTAAAATGAGTTCGCGGTTCAATCAGTTCCTACCGAGCGTTAAGTTGTGATATAATATGCGGTGGTAAAAGGATTAGTCTAGTAACAGTATGTTCACTCTTGTAAAGACCAGTGACGTCATATTTGGATGGGAATACTAGCGCTGGCAAGTTGTTTTACTTTTTTGTTCGTATAAAAGTTGCATTTACTTTAAATATTACAGGTAACAGATCGAGAGGTAGGCAAGCTCTAACAATGAGTGTAATGGCGTATTGTCTGGCTTTTCATTACCATCCTAAGCAATGGACGATGAAGCTTATAGATAATTTAATAAACGCTGGGGATCAGTGGTAGGTAAAAAATCTGCTATGATGTCGTATTGTTACCCCTAAACCGTTATATTTAATTAAGTAAATTACGAATTAATTTTAACAGGTATTTACAATGTTTAGAAAAGGTACACGATCATTCCTCCGTTCAAGGTATGTGTGAAGTGTTGCCGTTTGGAAAAAAACAAACGTTAAATTTAAACGGGAAACGTATGCAGGTTTTGCTGGGAGAACCAGATATTGTTGGCTACACCATGTCCCTAGATCCTACTGTATATAATTTATGTAGAGGGTTAAAGGCATTTTTTGCTGATAACCGAGCTGGAATACTGCTTACTCGGTAACTTATTTCTATATTTAGTACATTATTGTCTTTTTTTGAATAAACGTTTTTGTTAACCTATTTATAAAAAGTACTGTAATTAAAAATTATCTCTACTACTGCGTCTATTGTTATCAATTCTGAATTGTGCTATTGCTACAAATAAAAACAGTTTTCAGTAAGTAGAATATAGATTAAACCCAAGAGTAAAGTTTATTATTAATACAAGTTAAATGACATAAGTGTCTGTTTTTGTATACTATTTAATATGTTTATAATTCTTTCTTAGAGTTTTGAAAGTAGTGATATGGAGGGACAAGATATGTTATTACATTTTCGACCCTGCCGGAAGAGACTCGCGCGCCTATTCAAATTTCACTAATGGATACTCCGCTCTAATGAACGTAAAGGATTTAGTTTCGGTCGCTGAAGTGATATTAGCACGAAGCGTAGTAGAGGACCAGAAGTTTGTCTTAGCCCCTCTCAAAGTCCTGAAAATGATTGATGAGACAGCTGATGAAGATTTTGAGTCAGACAAAGAATTAACTCAAGCAGAGAAAGCAATGATGAGTTACAGAATTCTTAATGAAAATTGTGCTATAGTTAACGCTAATATGCATCTAGGAGACCGATGTTTCGAAGAAGCGAAATATCGTCAAGCTTTGCCTATAGGTATTGTTGCAATGACATACGCAAAAATCTCTCCACCCAATACTTGGTTTACAAAAACGCTTGATAAAATATTACGTTTAGGCAACAAACTGTATGTTGAAAGTATTCATCCAAAAGTAATGATTGATATCACAATCGATAATATACCTAACGAAATAATTATTGGTCCATTCGCATGTGAAATAATAATTTATAGGGAGAGAGTAAAGGGACAGCTATTCACAACAAAAGAATGTTTCTTTAATATAAAGACAGGCTTAGAAGAATTTTTCAGTCGCGAGTATAACAGCGGAATCTTGGATTTTAACAATTATGCTTTAGCAGTATGGAGGCAGAAAGAAATGTTCTACTTGTTTGATCCTTATCCACGGACTAATGATGGCCTGAAGTCGCATACTATCGGCAGGGCTTGCTGCTGGATGCTGCTCAATCCAGAAACAATGGCATCGGTTTTTACAAAGAATTGGGATTATCTTCCACCCACTACTCCTTTTTATATTCACGCTTTTAAAGTGTTGAAATTGAAGAAGAGAGAACCAAAGGTAAAGGCTTATTGGATTGTTGAGCTGTATAGGCATCTGATTGCTGAAGCACTATCTGATGGATTTTTTTTACTCCATCAGTTGGTGATACAATGTGTGCACGATCTAAAAAGAGGAAGTTAATCATTTTTATTTTAGGAAAATGTAAATTAAAAATCGTGTAATGTTTCCAGAAAAAAATTATTTGCACCCTTAGCGACGAGATATTACCTGGTGGAAAGAAAAGAAAGCAAGATATCTTTGCAGCTAGTCAAGGTCACGGTGATGGCAAGGAAGTTTTTCATGACATCTTAGCGGCTGATGATACTGTCAATGAGGGCCTTGCGAAGGTAATTTGTATATTTTTATTAAGTAGGTGTTTCAACTATAATTATGGTTCAGAATTTAACAAACGATTGTTATAGACTGATTATTGGTCTCCAACGTCTCTAGGACACCATCTAGGTTGGTTTATTTGTGCCATCAAATAGTAGTGTGCAAGCATTGCTGTGTTCATATTTGAAGAGCGCTGCAGTTAGTGAAGTTCTGGAGTCATTACACATCACATTATGTTTTAAGACGACGAGCACAATGTGTATATCATTCTAACTAGTCCACATTGTTATGGGCAACAGTGACATTTATCATAAGAAGAAAGATCAGCACGTCTCTTCAGTTACAAAATCGAGATAATTAAGATATAAAGAAAGATTTTTATTTCACAAAAGCATAGAATTTAACTTCTAATACTAACAAATTTGAAGTAATCCCTATTACAATGGCGATAAATTTCTTATGTAATATAAAAGTCGATATTTTGGCTACATACACTTAATATGATATTCCATGTATAAATTATTTTCTCAAAAACTGGTTAACATTTAGTCGCAAGTCGACGAGGAGCAGATGGGAGACATAGTATCCTTAGTTGACAGCATACAAGATGACTATCTTCCGCCAATACCACTACGTTACAAAAACCAGGAACCTACGCCTTTAGAACAAAAAATTGGTAATTTTTACAAAATAATTAGATGATTATAAAAATGTTCACAGATGTACTCTGAACGTGAACAGTGTCTATTAACTCTCTCTATGAATTGTTTGTTTGTTTAAATGTCTAAATTCAATTATTAAACAGTAATAAGTTGAAAAAGTAACAGTTTCTACAAATTTCTTTTTTCTAGTTCCTAATGATATATATTAGGCACTAAGTTTACTAATTATGTTTTATATAGATTTTCCCTAGTTCTAACTCCTGGCTACCCCATTTATTGAGTCTGATGAAGCTGTAAAATTCGTCAAAAAAGACTAACAGTATTAATTTCACCTCTAAAAATTATTGGGGCGGCGGAGACTATTATTTGTAATAGTACGGGAGTAGAGTGTGTTAAGCGGTTACGTAAAAATACCATACTACTGCTTAGATTAAATCATGAAAACATTTAAAGTATTATAGTTTTTTTCTATTCTAATTTGGATCTATATTCTATAAGAGTGGCTCTTATCTTTAAATTTGTAGTGAACTTGGACTCGCCGACGGTATCGGTTACTCAAGTGGTGCCGCCGTGGCCTGCTCCGCGCGATAAGAGCCGCGAACCACCGGAACCCGACCCGGATCCAGAGCCAACACCGCCACCGACGCCACCTATGTTACCGGTAATATATTTAGTGATACAAAATTCTCGCAATAGTATAGTCGTTGGATTTTTTTTTTATTTGGATTGTTGTTTTTGAAGAACATTTTGGTGGGTCCCACCGAAGTCTATTTCTGCCGCCAGACAATAGTATGCAAACATTACCGAGTGTATCCAAGTGAAATGACTAGAGTGCGACGACTTAACAACTTAAGATTCAAGGCCACGAACACAATATGCTAGTCTTTTTCATCCCAAGTAACGTTATATTGTTATAGATAGGTGAATGCATTGTTCGTCTGCTCGCTTCGTCGTTAGGGACGCAACGTTAGGAAAGCACTATAATTTGTATTCAAATATAATAATTATTTTTCCTAATTGTTAATAATGGATATTCTAGACTTTTTAGAAATCTAAATTTTATTATTTTATGAAGATCGGTATTAAGAAGCATATGCTACAATAAAGCGAAAGTAATGATCATTATTTAAAAAAAAAAACAGTAATTAGAACTTCGAAATATTGCCGCCTTTTTATAACATTCTCGATTATGAATAGATGCAAATGAATAATAGATTTTTATTTTACTTCTAGCCGCCTGAAGGAGCTGAGGAGGTATGCTATTTATTTACTTCTATCTAATAGTGATAGGTTGATGTGTTTAACAGATAGCATAATACAGCTACTAACCACAGAAATTATGATAAAAAATTTGGGGTTTGATAAAAACTACAACATTACCAAAAAAATAAAAATTCAACTTTTACTAATTAAACATTTGTTTACTGTAAAAACCTAAGTATTTATATTATATTGTAACAGTACATTTATCCATTTTCTGTTTGAAGGAGGAAGCAGAGGAAGAAGAAGACGACGAGGAAGCGGCGCAAAGGAAAAAAGAAGAGAAAGAACGAAAAAAAGCAGAGGAAGAAGAAGCCAGAAGAAAAGCAGAGGAATTACCGCCACCGTTACCTCCTCCACCACCATCACCTCAGCCTGAGCCAGAGGTTCCGGTAATTGTCTTTCATTATAACTATGTACTAAAAACTATTTTTTATCTTACTTATAATTTTTTACATTACTTGTTTTTTACAATAATTGTTTAAATTATAAGAACCAAGCGATCTATTTCAGCTTGCTTCGGTGGAAATTGTGGAAGACGAAGTGCAAACATTTGAACCAGTGGAGGTGGACCGCCGAGTTCTTCTAGCAGAAGACGCTCGTTATCGCTCCAAATTACGGCAGTATAGAAAGAAACTTACGCCGCCACTGGACGAAATTGCAACAGAATCAACACCTTCAGAGGAACTCCTAAAGCCGAGTAACTTCAAAACTTTGCCTGATAATTCACAGATTGTTAAGGGATCCTCGGCGATAAGTGAAAAAGAAGCAAAAGATATTTTACCTTTTGTTGCAATAATGGCCATTGTTACCTCATACAAGTATTCTATCAATACGTGGACTCCTGGAATCGTTAACTTCATTGTGGACACGGCTAAAAAACTGTATAAAAACAAACTAGAAAAATTTCAACTTGCCCCTGTGCACATCATACCAAAAATTTCAATAGGACATCAGGTATTGCATTTGTAGGATATCTTTTAATTGTAACTTAACATTACATTTAAGGCAATTGAAATTTTTTATTGTTATTTATAAGCAATAAGATGAACTAAAAATTTATACGTCGATTTTGTTTTGGTTGCGAGGGTTATGAATTTGTTTCTTTATTTTAGATACATAACTACGTTTTTTTTTGGCTACGGATCATATACATACAAAAAAAATAAAAGATAACTTTTAAACAGCTAATGATCATAAACGTTGATGATAACTATGATTATTACAATTTATAGTTACAGTATGTACTGGATGGTACAAAATGGCTTTAGCTCAGTGCAAATAATACCACAAAGTGAACAACGTACTTATTTTCAGTCATCACCTGTTTTAGGAGCTATCATATTGATGAGACGTTTTTGCGCGTGGGTACATATATCACCATTCCAAATAATATATGTACGACGTATTTATTTCGAAATCTATTTCAAGACTTTCAAAATTTATATCAGTTCCTGTATAACAAGTGTATCAATAGCAAATTCTGCTCAAATCCGATTTTTATTTTTTTTGAATATTTAATTATTTATATTCAATTATTTAGTAATTCACGACGCTATCACGTTTAATATAAAAAGGAATAGCTGAGGACCGGATTAGTTTTCTTATTGTGATCGCCTAATTTCAGTTTGAAGAGGGTACTTATGATGATCAAGATTACGTTATTTTATAATTAAATTCAACAAAATCATAATTTAATTTCAGACTTATCATGCAAACATCGATGTAGTTGCCGAGGGTCCCACGTGGCAACTCGAGGATATATTATTAAGTAAATTTTTTAATAAACATGACAGAGGAATGATTACCACTTCATCATACAGTGGCGCGTTCTTCATTAGAAATAATCTCTATTACCTAGTTGATGGAAGTCCCTGTAACGCTATGGGTATCAGAACAGACGCCAAAAAGGGAACCGCGTGCACATTGCGATTCAAATCGTTGCATGACCTCGTTATAAGGTAATTTGAGTTATTGTTGTAAAAGCTCTTTCACGGTTATACCTCTTTTTTCTCATCCTTATATTTATTAAAATATCGCATGAAGAAGTGTATGAGCCATTTGCACATCATACAATGCCGTAATTGTAGCAAATTTATAGTATGGGGTGACAGCTAGCTAGGCGGGTTTCTAAAAATCCTACCAACAAACAAACCTCCACAATATTTGCTCTCGGAACTGCACAAGACGCTTCAATGTTACTAGACAAGTGGTTAGCTAATGCGTCAGAGAGTAGTTTGTGTGATTCTTAGTGAATACCCAATTATTATTATTGCTTTTCAGAATGCTTTACAACAAAGATGGAAGAAACGATGACGAACAATTCATTTTAAGTAGAATTTTGGTAAGGCGGCTTTTAACAGAACCAAGAATGAAATTACCAGAAGACCATGACTATGCAACTGGAGAAGGGAAAACGAGTAAATCTAAACCAACAATTGTTGATAAAAAAGCTAAGAAGAAGACGTCCATCGACGATGCAGAAGCAAAGAGTCAAACGGTAGTTGGGTATCAGCAGATAAAGGGTTTGTACAGAATCGAAGGAACAACTGGACTCAATGATAAGTCCTCGTGTTGTGAAGTAAAGGCGTGCCATTTTGTAAGTCTAATCGCAATGCTTATGGCTGCTATGCACCCAATAAGAACGTGGAATCACTTCATGGTTGATACTTGTATAGAAAAAGGATTGGAAATCTATGAAAAGGCAACAAATCTTAACGTTTGCGAGAAGAGAGTAATCAAAAATATCATACTCGACGGAAAACTAATAGACGTGAACATTAAAAAAATTCTTGTTATAAACGAGAATCCTGAAAAAACGCTAGAACAATATTTAAGAGCTGTTTTAAAACGATTACGATATGTTATTATAAGATTCCCACAATGTAGTATGGTAATATGTCAAACGAGTGGATATTATCACCTTTTCGATCCTAATCCCCCACCAAGCGGTGAAGTACCAGAAGCAGGTTCTGAAGGAGAAATGTCAAAAGAAAAATCAAAAAAATCTGCGGGTCCTGTAGCTACGTGGACACTGTACCGTTCGCTAGAGGCTTTAATTCGAAGAATCAAGAAAACTGTGTCAAAAGGTGTAGATAACCCAGAATTTTATACTTTTGAATTAACTTCTGTAAAAACGGCACCCAAACATTCTGCCCTCAATTATCGCCTAAGTCCACTTTTCAAACCAGACGAAAATCCGAATACGCCGTATGTGAAACGCAAGAAAGCGCGACCTTTGGTTGACGAAAAAATGTACTGGTTGAATATAGAAACTATACCATGGTCTCGAATGAACCCAACAAATGATTTGGGAGTTAAAAGAGGCATGCCAAAGTCACTATGGAAAGATTGGGACATTGAGTTCCCTGGGGATCTTTATTCACTGTGGGGAACTATTCATCCTTTAGATTCGGCCTTTGAAGAAGGTCATCGCGGTAAACAATACTTAGCAACATGTGCTGTAGCCAACTTTATGACAGAAGTATGTAATTTGTGCGCTTGGACAAGCAACCTCCTTGATGGTATTGTGTCTGCTGGTGATAAGTATCACGCTAAAACTATTGCAAAAATAGGAGGTGGTACTAATCATGAGGTAATAATTAATGATTTGGATACAAAATTCGACGATATGTTCCCGTATTCATTTTCTGTTAAATATGAAAAGGTTATTTTTGGGTTTGTCTACAACACATATCCTGACCGTTTTAATTTGAGTAAAGCATTAAAATATTTTTTCGAACACAATACTCTTGGTTTATTGATTAGTCCGGCAAAAAATATAGCATTTGGAAAAATCTGTACGTCGTACTTCATGTTCGACTGTCAAAGTCACGGAGCTCCAACATTTTCACCAGGACAAGGCGCATCATACATTCTGAAATGTGAAAGTCTTAACCGACTAATTTATTGTATAACTGTAACATTGAACATCAGGCGACACGGGCAACAGTTTCATTTGTATAACATGGCTGTGACTGTAAACGAACGTACTAAATAAAGTATGAAAATTGTTTTCTTCTTTTATTTCACACTTATTAAAAAATGTCACATATATACTACCAATATTAATAATAATTATTATACAACTGATAACGAAGTACAGCTACGAAAAAGGAAAGGACAGTTTCCCAGAGTCTACGACACCATTGGTGTTTCAGTTGTGCGCATATAAGTCCCAGAATATTTATATAGAACATTCTTATCATCCATAGTTGCATTTTCACGTTAGATAGATAAAAAAAGATTATACTGCAATCGCCAATCTACAAGCCTAACGTAACCCATACGGAAATTATCCTCTTTTGGGGAAGCCGTTTACCATGTTCACCAGTAGACCTTGACAGGTTGAAATGATGGTATATGAACCAGTTTAATAAAATATAAGATAATGACCAGCAGCTTATAAGGGTTTAGGCATGTTTTACAAATGATTTGATGGGTAAAAGTTATAAGCGGTCTTATTTAACGTGACGCTATTTATCTTCCGCATCCGGGCCGTCCCTACAGCGTTTGACACAATCAAGCGATGACGTCACATTATGTGCGCAATAGTAAATAGTTCTGCATCATGTAATACTTTATATCTATTAACAATTTTTACTGGTGGTAGGTTTGTTGCTAGAGACCGTCTAGATAGGTACCACAGCAGCGCCTATTTTTGCAATAACGCGCAAACACTAATGTGTTCCGACTTGAAGGGCACTGTAGCTAGTGAAATTACTGAGGTAACGAGACAACACCTTGTCTCAAGCGATGAGCACAATGTGGTGCAGAATATATCATTCTAACTGGCGTCGCGTTGTTATATGCGGGAGTATCACTTACCATCAGGTGAACATCCCGCTCGTCTCGTCGCTTAATTGAAATAAAAAAAAGTTTATGAAAATTGTTAATGGGTTGTTTCAAACTTGGATAACAATTACAAATACTTTTGAGGATAAAAATATTTAAAGACAGCATACAAAAAACCTTTTGATTGCTATTTTACCATCATCTTAATGAACGTCCACATTTTATTTCGATTGTTATTTGTTCTGAACAATTTTTTATATAAATACATCACACATCTTCCAATTATGGGTTTCCATACTCATAAATGAAGTAAAACTAATAGGCCCACAAACAAATGCGAACCATAGGACCACTACAAACCTTTTAAGTGTAACATTTTATTTTCCTTAAAAAAACAACTATTAATTACAATAGCTAGAAATGTTCATAAAACAAAGTAATAATAAAATAAGAGGTTCCCCAATGGTTTATAAGAATGAAATTGTTTCAGAAACCAATAAATGATGTTACATAGATGATTATTGAATCATGTTGTTTTATAGTTATAAATTAGTATTTAACTAAATAAATATTTCTATTATTATTATACATCTTGACAAAGTTCATAAACCAAAGTAAATTAAATTTATGACACTTTATATATAAATACTTTCTCTTTATATTGCAGTCTTCAAATTTAGTGAAAGCTGTAATTTGATATCGCAAGAATATGTAATAATGTTTTGTGTATGTAACTCTGTTTTTTAGTATCCAGGTTTTTGCTAGATGCTAACATGAATATTTTCCATGTCATTGATGAATTGAAATTCATAAAATGTAATTTTGCCAAGGACCTTCACAATGATCTATTCATTGACATAGCCTAAGAATATACAAGACATATTTAGCATTAAAATAAATACAATGTTAGTATTTTTGTTGCACTTTATTAGCCCACAGAAAACAGAATTTAAGGTTCATAGGTACAATTTTACAAATTTAAATTTAGAAAATTACATTACATTCTATTAAAGATTGTTCATTACATACATAAGAAATGTTGAACTGAAAGAAAAGTACAGACTAATTCAAATTTATTATCAACCAACACCCTAAAATATTGATCAAGATACACGATTCCTTTACAGATGATACAGTTAACACTGTAAAAAATATAGGTATTACTTACAGAGCACAGAATATGTTCCAACTACAGTAACATATTTTTTAATGCATAAACCATAAGTAAACTTTAAGCTAATGGACATGTGCTCTCTGTGCTACACATGTCAACCTAAGGAAAATAAATGTATTTCATTAGAACTATAAAAACCTTAAATACACACAGTACTGCATAATAAGGCACTAGCACTTTGAATAATTTTATTCTAGATCTGGGAGATTCTCATCATCAGAATCAATTTCCAAATCATCAAATGACGGTTTCTTATCACCGGCACCTTTGTCCCCACCCATAGCTTGTAACATTCCTGAAAAATCAAATTCACTGTCGCCTCCTTCATCGCCTTCTTCATCATCTTCATCACGCCATTTGTTGAAATCTATTTTTAAATAATGTGGTTTCTTTTTATCACTAGTAAGTGATGGCCAAAAGCGACTAGACGTGTTTTCTTTGCGTAGTACCATTTCTATACATCTACCTTTATTGACGAAGTCGCTCTTTTCCGGGATTATAGCATCGTGTAAAGGTATATTAACCTCATATTCTTTCTTGTCTCGTACATTCATACCTTTAAAATATACTGAGCTTTTTTCTATTTTAATATCAGGATCTATAGACTCGATGTTAAATGTGAGGAATACATCTTCTTTTTTCTGAGCCCAGAGAACCGGTGGAGGACTCATAGTTTTATTTGTCATGGTTATTTAAGTTTAGTTCTTTCTTTAGTGATACAATAAATTATCAAAGTATTTAAAACTTTTTAAAATCACTTGATATACACGTTTTGTTAATTTCTAGACCACACGAAACGTGCCGATCCGCAAATTCATTTAAGGAACTTGAGGTTACCAGTATGGCTTTTTAATTTTCCAAAGCACATAACCTTAAAGTAACAGAATAAAAAATGATCCATCTAATTCAAGTAATTATTATAAAACTATCTTTATTAAAATATAGACAATTTTGCAAAATATAGCTAAATAGTTTTAATTTAAAAAAGTTAGTATTATTTTTATACAAAAATTTTAATATTTTAGTAGCGTCGTATAAGCAAAACACTAAAATTTAAAAAAACCCAATGAATTTTTATTTTATTTTAAATATTAAAATTTCATATAAATGATATTTACAAATCATACCGTCAAAGTAAAATTAGGAGTAACATTAATATACCAGATAGGTTATCTAAATAGAAATTGTGTTTTATATGTTTTACAATTTTTACGTTTTATTTTTCAATGAGTATAATATATACTTTATTATTAATGTGAATTTTTTAAAAACGCTGAATTTTATTAATCATACCGGTAGCACAATCCCTCCTCCACATCTTTTTAATTATTTTAAAATACTTAGCTTTGTGAACAGTTGGTGAATTTGTACTTGTACAAAATTAAGATTGGCAGATATTAATTTTTAGAAAAGTTTTTAATAACCACCTAATTATAACAGATAACTTTGCAACACTTACAATTGTTTAAACAATCGACAAGAAAATGGAAATAAAATCAACATAATTTTCACGCAATAAGCCCTGGTCGGTGTTTTAATGTTGTAATATTTTCAAACTCGATTTTTTTTTCCGTTAAAAAAATATATTTTTATTCTTTTATTAATACGAAGGGAAGTAACCTATATACCTTTTTACAAACAATAAGTGTAAGATACATTTTACTGGAAGGTACATTAGGTCTTGAAACAATTTTACACTTACACGTAATTAAATAGATCACAAAATGTATTATGTCCAGTTCCAAATGGGTTAAATACATAAACAACTATTCCATCGATTTTTGTGATAGTCATCTCGATGTACTGCACAATAACAATTATTAAGATTCACCAATTTAATTTTTTTCCTAAAGTTAAAAAGTATTTATTTTAGCTGCCAATACATTAATTGCTAAAATAAATTAATGGGTGAAATACACGAAAAATAGATATTTAGACAGGGAAATTGAAAAAAACTGACTATTAACATTGCTTTTTATTTTTTTAAACTACATATCTAAAATACAGATAATTTTTTAAAAATTTTGTATTACCTATGTAATAACAACAGCTAAGACCTAAAAGTTAATTTTTAATATATTGTGGGTACTATAACTATGGTTAAATATATAGAATTGTTTTTTAAGTCTAATCTTAAAAAATGGTTAACTCTTAGGGAATCAAAATATACTTAGCTCAAAATATGTAATAAAATTCTTTCTAGCTTTATGTCTTAATCTGCAATGAATTTACATTTAACCTATTTCACATAATATTAAGCGAAAATGTGGCTGTGGATGGTGAAGCGTGCACATGCAAAATACTTATGATCACTATTTTTCAAATAGAAACTCGAGAAGAAAATAGAATAGAATTTCTAGAATCACTATTTTGATTATCATATATTTTTATTATAAGATTATAATTTAAATGATATAAGCAATCCCAAACTTTTAAATACATAACACAATAACCTGCATTTGGCCAGGGTGGTGGATAAATAACCTTGATTCTTTCATTACAGAAAAGAGGAGTGTTTACAAAGTAAGTACCAATCATTCTTCTGCTTTGTTGTTGTATCATACATATTAAGACTTTTATATAAAAAGGTATTGATAAAATTAATATTAAATCTAAATTGAAGAGAGAATATTTAAAACTAGAATTTTTTTTAAATTAGTTACACTTAAATACTAAGGAATAACAATTAAATATTAAATTGGCCTAACTCTATATCTTTCTCTATAAAGGTCCCCTCCTGAGTCTTGGCAGAGGTGTTGAGAGGACTGTTTAAAAAAAATGCATTATAGTTTGACTAGAGACAGCATTTTTAGAATATAATATATAATTGTCTCACTGCCTTATTTAAGTTCAATATAAAAAAGTATAATTATTGAAAATACATTAACAAGCAATTAATAAACAAAATACATAACAAATAGAAAAAAATACACATTGTTATACCTATATGAGTACATGCTAAAAATGGACGACTAATACTTCAATACATAGGACGTTATATAAATAGTACCATGTCTAGGGCATGGTTTCTACAATGAATTTTAACAATTTTTTCTCCAAAAATAACACAAAACGATAAGATAAGCAAAACGTTCCCCTGATGGTAAGTGAAACGCCTGATCTTAATAATTCAGTGCTAGTTAGTTAGTTGCTAGCACATTGAAGTAGTCCCTTTGAGATAAAAATGTAATCTTCTTATGGTTGTTACAGCGCCTTTCAACCAGAACATAGTAAAATTTGCATACTAAAGCTAGGCAGCAGAAATAGTTGTGATAGTACCTATTTAGAAAACACCGGACAATGAAGTTCTGGAACTAGTAGATGTACATAATTATGATGTTTAAACTGACATTTTAAACTATTTCTGGTTGGAAGATGACGGTTTCAGTTACAAGAGTATCTGAGGTTTGCCAGCAACTTTGAGAGCAAGTGAAAATAAGTACTGAAAGAAAGTGTAAATGTGACAAAGCGATATTATTAGGTAATATTTTTAATGAGTCAGCCAACTCAGGTACAAGTTGTAGTTCACATATAAGCCTTGATCCACAGCGGTTGCAGACATTTGGTAGGCAAGGAGAATCTGGTGTACCAGAACTAAAGGGCAATGGTGCACCCAAGAGTGGTGGCTCCTCCCGAGAATACCTGAAAAATAAGAATAATTTAATTTTAGTAAATTTGCGACTACTGAAACCACAGTCGATTTACCAGTTTAATGTATGGAGTTTTACTATGTAGCGAACACTAACAGCGTATATTAAATATTGTAGTTTTTTAATGATTTTTGCTAAAGTTATAGGCAGATTTTATTGTTTAAAATAAAACCGTAGGCAAAGACGAACAATTAACTTTCCGATAAATATCACTTTTGCGAAGTTGTAGTAACAGTCGTTGGAAAGAGGCAGTATAATCCTCACTGAGCTTGATGTTTTAGTTAAGGAAAATAATACATTGTCCCACAATAACACCATGAACATGGAACATTCACTAGCTCACACTTGGTTAATGTGCTGAATAGTCTTGACTCTACTTGCGAGAGACAACCCTGAGTTCCGGCAGTGGAAATTAGGGGCACAAAAAGCAGGTAAGAGGTTTATGATGTCATCATTACCGAAGTATCTGTCCAGGATTGTTCCGTAAACGCGTTATAAATGCATGAAACAGTCTATCGCCGTGAAGAGGAGCAGCCTCTTCATATGTCTCTTCAGCTAAACCTGTTCCACAACCTGCTTTATCTGCTTCAGTCCCAACATCTAATTCTGTAAAGAAATGATATTTTCCATCAAATTAAATCTGAATTAAATAATCTCTGTAACTGTATCTTGGTGCAATGCAAGCCACTAAGCCCGTTATTACACTGAGTGCAGGTTTTATTCTTTTTGCTGATAATCTTTTTAAAAATATTTCAATAAAAATCCCTCATTTATATATTATATCATCATTGTCAGCTGGTAGACATCCACTGCTGGACATAGAGGCCTCCCTCAAAGATCTCCATATCAATCAGTCCTGCGCTGCCTGCATCCATCATCTTCCCGAGCATGGCCTCCAGTACAGACAGGCATTAGGGGCAGTCGTTTGTAGAGATTATTATGAGGCAATTTGGGCCATTTATCATGGCGCTGGCCTAATACGGATTGGTGGGAGCCAGAGCCTTGATTGTCAATTATCAGGATGCAACACAAGCAGGTGAGGTTGGCTACTGTCCCATGAGTTGTTATGTGGAATCCCTTTATATATTATAAAACATTTATTTTTCTGCTATGGGCTCAATTTTAATTTAACATGGTGTAAGGTGATAATGAAATTATGAATAGTGCAGCATGCTTGTCCAGAATATAATGTCTTACATATGTTGACAGCCAGAATACACTAGCGTTGTTATGGCTGCAGAATTTCAATGTGAAGCTGGTTGTAAGTAAGCTGGGTTCAAAAAACTCCACTACCAAAGAAACTATAAGATGTGAAGTCTATAATTGAATCAGGGGTCCCCATGTTACTAAGCAAGAGCTTTGCGATTGCGCCATGAAGAGACTAGCCACTAATAAATCAACATTTAAATGAAATATTCAGAAATTTTTGGGATTGATAAAATACATGGAGACCTTTGATAAATGATAAACTATTTTCATAGCACATATTTTTAGAGGGTAAATTGCATGTAATGAAAAGTACTAACCATTTTCATTTCTGTATTTACTTAATAATTCTGTTACATGATCATCAACAAAATAAGTTCTCTTATATTCTTCGTCTACATATATGTACTTAGGTACAAACTGAAGTGGTGCCCACATGAGTCTATTTCTTATATCAATTGGTAGCTCTGCTGCCTGAAAATATTTAAATGTAAGTAAACATAGATACATTTTGTTTATATAGAAAGATGTCACAGAGATACACACTTGATGGAGTAGAGCTTCTATATCACTTGTTGGGCCAGTTGGTGTTTCTACTATAACCAAACCAGGTTCATCTCCACCCTCTAATTCAGCAGCTGCTTCAGGACCACAATTTTCGCCCATTGCACCTGAATTTTCCATAAATTTCTTAACAATAAAGTGAGTTTGTTATTACACACACATTGCATGTAGGCAGGGGACTCCTAGACCACAAGCCCATATCTAATGACTTGATAAGTCAAATTAAATGCACCATTAAACATGATCGATCAGAGATTAGACATACAATTAAGTTATTGTTGCATTTTATATTAAATTACAAAAACAAAATTTTACTTTAAAATTTAGCTACATCAGCAAATTGATATCTATTGTTGGAAGCAAATAGGTATAAAACATTTAACCTATTGGTTTAAAACATTTAACCCTATGTGGAGGTTTAGTTTTATCAATTATGGATACCTATTATAAATAGTTTCAGTTTTCTCTATCATATTCTTATAATATTAATTAAACAAAAATTTATTAATTATAAATAATAACACTTTAAATTGTTTTTTTTTTGTTCCTTAACTAATGCTATTATTAATAGATATTACATCAGTGTTTATTTCTGCTGTCAAACAGTAGTGTGCTAATGTTACTCTGTTCTAGTGTGGAAAGTGCTCTGGCTACATAAATTACTGGGGTAATAAGGCCTAAGGCTACAGATACAATTTAAATAATTGTGTATAAAAACTTGTTTTTGTCATATTTTCATCATATCACATATGAAGTATTCATTATTATTAAGCAACTAAATCTGTAGTATATATATTACCTTGTATAGATAGTACATACCTTGAGGAGACATATTAGCATTATGGGCATCATATACTTGTAAATTCCCCATTGCTTGTTCAACAGTTTCCAGTTCATATGAATTGCTTTCATCATCTTCATCAGAATTTCTAAATTTAAACCAAGTTATGTGAGTAAAAAATTCCTTAAGTAAAATTTTGTGTATTAGCATTCATTAATAGTTTTTTTTTTTTAATCTATTTAAAACATTATGATTACCTTGTATTATTTTAAATAACAAGAAAATGAAAGTTATGTTTAGATATTTTAATAAAGATCTTAATTCATA
The DNA here is from genome assembly GCA_029034505.1 of Ornithoptera priamus. Lineage (NCBI taxonomy): Eukaryota > Metazoa > Arthropoda > Insecta > Lepidoptera > Papilionidae > Ornithoptera > Ornithoptera priamus. The sequence continues at coordinate 5,026,686 of JARDWD010000331.1, forward strand.
GGAATATAGGAATATTTTTTTTTAGTAGGTTAAAATAGGTTACATTTCACAAGTACTACTCACCTGACGCCATTGTTAGCAGGATCATTATCTAAATTCATAACATTCCCATTAGTAGAATCACCATTATCATTTTCATCCCACTCATCAGAGCCCTTACACCAAGTCATATTTGTATTAAAGCATGGCACTGTAGCAGTAGTATTCTGTTTAGTAATAGCCATTTCTTCAAATTGACTTCGGACACATATCCAGCTAAAATAGAATAATTAGTGTATGTACTGCTTCTATTTAATTGATAATATATGCTTCTACATAATCTTTTAAAAATTTACACAATTTAGAATAACATACCTTTCTGATTGGATCCAACAGTTTGGATTAATACAAGCGAATACATATAGTGTTCTGTGATAGATGGAGTTTTCAAGAGGGGCATAGCATTGTACCACTAATAATCGGTGCAGTCCACATAATGGACATTTTGAAATAAATTTTACATTATCAAGTGGTGGCCAGTTCTGGAAATAGATTATTACTTAAAATTATGTGACTATATACTATGATGACTTAGGACTTTTCTATTATTGTTAGTACATATAAATTTATTTTAGTGTAGGTTTTTTAATTTAAACAGTTTTTATATGTAGATGAATATAGTGTTTATTTTTCAATAACCTTGAACATATATTAATAAAACATGCCCTTGTGAGTTTTTGTGGCGATATTATATCAAGATTTGATTAAAATCAATATAACTTACGGGGAAACCTCCTATTTTATTCACTGAGTAATTGAGCTGAATTAGATTTTTCTCTCCTATGGTTTCTTCTCCATACCCTAAATATACCTTTCCTTGTCGTTTGGCCATATTTTTACATTAATTTTAAAGAAAACCGCGATTTTGTCCTCTTTTTATAAATATTGATGTTTCCAATTTAACGATGACAGTGTGACAACAATTTGACGTTAGACTAAGAGGTAACTTTTTTTTATTAAAAAGGCGTATGTTTTAGATGATTTAAACTGAAATTAAAAATGAGAGTGATTTATTAAATTTTAGGAGACTAATGTAAAAATCATATTAACAATTGATCTTGTTATAATTTTAAATTACGTAAATGAAGAAAAAAAATATATACACAGTAAAAAGTAATATAAATATCTATGTACTGCAGACATATAAAGAGAAGCAGACCCAAAATGTCCATAAGAAAGGGTCCCATGTTCTAAATACTAAATTCGCGTATACTTATACAATTCAATGGTTCACATTCAGGGACTTTAATTAAGTAATAATAAATGCCTGAATAATAATAGTGCCCTCATATTGATGGGGGACCTGTGCCCCAACAGTGGGGACGTAAATTGGCTGTTATGGAAATACCTGATCCTTGTTTGCACGTGCAGGTTATTATTGTAAAGTAATTATAATGAAATAAATATTCACGTTACATTTAACATTAATTATTGTTACCCATGTACAATTCGAAAATCAAATCATAACTATAAGTAATAACTTAAATTAAGGGATTTCTTTGAAGAAAATTGAATAATAGAATAATTTTATAAGATTTTTTTAAAAAAATATGTCATAACAAATAATTTTTAAGTATGCGTCCTAATGTTCTCAAATACTTTATTTTTATCTACAGTGGACTATTATTTTAAATAGTATAATAAATAAGATAATGAAACGGTGGATGGTTAAGTGTGCTCGCACAGAATACTCGGGCTCTTTCATGTTGAAAAGCGGAACACAGCAATGCTGATTTACAATAAACCATGGTGATAGGTCTTCTGCCGTCAAACAGTGGTGTGGAAAAATTATTGTTCCGGTTTGAAGGGCGTTGAAGCTAGTGTAATTACTGGGGTACCGTGTAACAGCGACGAGCGTAAAGTGGTACTGTGTCTATTATTCTAAATAGTGCTATGTGGGTCTGGGTGGGTGTATCACTTACTATCAGGTGAACGTCCCGCTCGTCTCGTCGCCTAATTGAATAAAAAAAAATAAACGTGTGAACCACGCATAACTTGAGATCCTAACTTTACCAGGCAAACAGTTAGTTACTTCGCCACGAAGGCAATACTATGATTCTAGTTAACAATAAAATTAATATTTTAGACGTTAGATAAAATTAAGAAGCATGCTAACATCTACCCAGTTTAGAAGTGACCTTCATTGACTAGAAGAAGCTATGATTTAATTTATTATTTCATCTTTACAAATGAGGATTAAAATTTCATAATTGGTGTCAATCTCCTACGCATGTCGCAAAAGTGATTTTGTCATACACCTTATAAATCTATTATAATTTGACATTAAATTTGTTTACACACTATGTTTAAATGTAAATAATATAATTAAATAACTATATATCAAATACATTTTAGCCTATGCACTGTCCACTGCTGCACAATTGCCTCTTCTATAACGCCCATAGCTGGACATGGATTTATCTGAAATAATCCTTGGAGATTTTCTAACTGTTAATTGCGTTAGGCGGCTCCCCGTGACCAAATTAGTACCGTTTTTATGAAGGTCTAGGGCAACTTACGAGCGTTGCAACAGTTCTAACTGTAATTAGTGTGATATCGAGGCGTGATAATGATACAAAAGTATGTATGTTGTGCAGTCGTATATCTGCAGATTTTGGCATCAATTATGTAAATTTCATGTCATCATATAAAGTTAAAACTAATTTATATTCTCAAATGACAAGGATGAAAACATTAAATATCATTCTATGCCAACGGCTTTTACTTATTTTAGTTCATTTTATTTCATTCCATAACAATACTTGCTCTTTCGTATAAGGGTCTGTCATTGCTTAAGGATTTTCCATTCGTTAAGCACCACGTGCGTGGGAGATCGAGAGGATTGGTTACAATACATTCTGATTTCTCCGTCAGATAACAAGTGAGCATCAAAGCGAACAGTTTATTTTAATTCATTTTAAAACTTTCGTGTGATAATGGCATACAAAAAACGAGCGTTGCTAGTAATTTTTCGAAGTGTTTTGGTGGGTATCAAATAGTAAAAATGGAATAGAAAAAGTTATTAAACTCGTAATTACAGTTGTTATTTGTCTTCAGATTGTTATGTTTGCTGTTCCAATAGAGGGGATCACAGTGAGTCCATCGCTATGTCCTACTAATAAAATAGCACCGCATCGTCGCACTTCTGCTAATAATTATGGTAGTCAACGTACTTTTGGCGCATTTTATGATTTGTTAACCCATGATAATATACAAGGTGACAAGCCAAGCAACAATCAAGAGCAACCTCTAGCTGATGATCAAGAAGATTGTGGAGAAATAGAAGATTATGACGAAAATGATATTGGGTCGGGTAAGATTGTTTAAAACTTTTTCTGCATCCGATAAATGTACTACATGTACGAAAAATTTTTTGATTTAAAAAAAAGTTAACGCATTATTTACTAAATGGAATAATTTAATGTTTATATAAAAGAAATGTGTTTTTCACATTAGGTAGATCAGCAATGTCTGTTAAATATAATTTTTTATTATGCAGTACAAATTGCAATGGGTAATGATTCTTTCTAATTTAGACAGTCATAAGTCGATATTTTGATTACAGCATGATAACACACACTTAGAATAAAGTTATACTATTTATATTACACTACTATAAAAACGCTGTAAATGAAATAAAGAATAATGGTTTCAGCTACCACAGAATCTGCGAGAAGGCATTCACATTCAGATAGAAAATACTTCTTTGGAAATTTCTTTCCGTTTTTAAGACCACCCGGACATAATTTTGCGACATCTAACTTATTAGCGTTCCATCCGGTCAGGCCAACAATTAGACCCACACGGCCACCATACGCTTCTGGGGGATTGTTCGGTGGAAATCCTTATCGTCCACCATCCCATGTTTACCCATCAGGTTTGTAGAACGCCAATTTATATAATAAAACATAGCATCTCTTGCATTGTCAGTCACCTTTCTTAAACTTAGAATCCACACAGTGGCGAAATGTTTTTCAAATATACTCATACTAACGCGGACCTCTGTTGTGAAAACGATTTTTATTTATTTTACTCAGCAATCGTCTGTAAATATGTAATATTGTATTGTATTGGAATATGCCGTCCTTGCTAAATAAAAAAAGTTAGCGAAAATATATAAATTTCTCCTTAAAAAAAAGTTTAAATGTCAGTACATAACAGGATTTACTTTCTTTCAGATCGTGTTAAACCCGTTCATGAAGAAGCACATGAATTGCCTCTGACGTACCGACCGAATATAGTGGGGGGTCCACTCGGCCACATTGTAGGGGTCACTCAAGTGAGACCCACAAATAGACCGCCGGAATCCACATCAAAACTAAACTCGAAATACATTAATAGCTTACGATTCTCGATGCTTTCTTCCCAAGCGGTAACAAACTCGAATAGACGCCCCCGAGATAGAGTAATGAATAACGCTAACAACGGTGTACTAGGTTCATTTATAGATTTACTCTTTAAATAAACGCAACTTTGAAAATATATAGTTTTATTTGCGCTTTAGATGTTTTAATTATATGCTATAACCAGTTTCTACATTTTTACTTCACACTTGTAGATTATACAACGATTGCTGCAATTGAATATTATTAAAAACTGCATTGTTTTAGTGTCAGTATCATGTTATTTGGTACAGGACGGTGTTGCTGTGTGGTAAAGCATTAGCTAATAGACTGTCCCACCTACGTATCTCGAATGGGTAGCGTGCGCGTGACACCGATATCATTTAGCGCCGGTTTAAAACATGTGTCTGTAGTTTTTCAGTTCATTTATGTTATTAATTCGTTTAAATAGAATAGTGTTATGATGATATCACCCTGACATCAAATGTTACATTATTAAAAGTATCCTTGTGACACGGTTGTGCACGAAAAGTGTTCTGCTGTTTTATTTACAAATAAAATGCTTGTGAACTTTTTAACTTTATTAACGTTGATGTTTTTGGCGGGACATTTGAAAAGCGAGGGTACGTTCTTTAAACGAAACATGTTATTATATTGATCTGGACCTAATTAAATGATAGATAGACATTACCAGGTTTAAATTTAAATTTCAGGCGATAATCCCTATTTGAAAGCTTTGAACGCATTGAAATGGAAGAGTGTTCAAAAATATGTTGAGGTGCGTCCTGGTGCATTCTTATTTTACTGGTTTTATTATGCTGATGGGACTCCTGTTAGATCTGATAGTAAACCTCTGATTATATGGATACAAGGTGGTCCAGGCCTTTCCGCCAGTGGAATTGCAAATTTTGCTGAAATCGGTCCATTTGACATGAATATGCAACCTCGTAATCATACATGGGTAAGTTTGTCAATCATTTAAGAAAATAATATGTTAGCAATGGAACTCAAATTGTTTTTTTTTAATATAATATATTTAGATAAAAGTGAAAGGTAAATATTACTTATTGAATTGTGGTATTTAAAATACTATTAATCCAGTAAAAATGACAACAAATTACGAAATGCATTACACTCGTATTATTTTCATTAGTCTTATGTAGATCGTTTTAGAAATAAATTTTTAAAAGTTATGTTTAGTTAAGAATTATGTTATTAATCTTATCATTATCTAAACAATCTTTATTGAATGAAGGAACAATCGCGGTATTTTATATGCGTAGTAAGAACTCTAAAGGCAACAATAGGATATTGTACTGTCATCCGATATAACGTAGTTGCGCAAATCTTAAGGAAATAGTATAATTTAAATGTTGTAAGAAATAATAAACGAAATATTGCATGATTGTGTCATTCTTACGCCTTTAAATATGTTGCTAATAAATTGTAAAAACGACTAAACATATATGTATATGATAAACATTTTATTTTACAATATTCATTGAATGTTGTGATTTTATGTACTATATGAAATATGATTAACAAAAACATATAATGCGATACTTGAAATTAATTAAACTAATATTATTCATTTTTATTTCCATAAATACAGCAAATATTTTTATGTTAAAAATATTTTAGGTGAAGGGTAGAAACCTGTTGTTGATCGATCATCCAGTCGGGACAGGATTTAGTTATGTTATGAATAAATCATTGCTGGTTAAAACAGATAGAGAGATGGGTAAGTCGGTTTTTTGTGAGTTAAAGATTTTATTTCTCCGTTACTTTAAGCTAATAATGTCCCAATAAACATGATAAAAAAAAATATTATAGTTAAAACCATGAATTTATTTTCCTGCATAATTTTTGTTACATTACTTGTTGAGTTAGAAATCTATTTTTTATTTTTTGTTGCTATAGATGATACGAAATAAAATTCTATCTAAATAAAGACGATGATCTAAATTATTTTGTGTTAGTATAATGGATAAAAAGTTTTGTTGGAACGTCATAGACCATGCTATAAAGTTACATTCCGGGCTATAATGACCGTGCTATATTAGATTTAATTGTTAAATACTTTAAATTATTTTTTAGGTTTTAATGAATTTTTACAGCTAAATAACAACGTAAACTGAACGAATTGAACAAATCTTTATTCTACATTGCAACGAAGATTTTCATTCGACTATACGATGATTTTTATATATTTAATAGTACAGTATTCAGATTATTAGTTTTTATCACTTATTTATTACATAAATTAATATAATTTGCAATTTGATGTATTCGCATAACTGTTTTGTTATAACTTTCCGTAATTTTATTGAAAATTGATTTCATGCATTTGCTAGTCATGGTTACGTTCGAAACTATGGCAATTTTGTTTCTTTAATTTCTTGATACATGTTGAAATATTTAAACTTTTAATTGTTCTATAGTGCTGTTACGTAAACTATATTTTACATTTTTTCTCAGCGTTAGACCTAACGAAAGTAATAAAGACATTCTTTAAGACTCATAAGCAATTTCGTAAAACACCCACCTACCTTTTCGGACAAAGCTACGGAGGTAAATTGTGTCCTAGATTGGGTGTTTATTTGAATACGGTATAGATTATTTTTTTTGCATGCTTTGTTTATTGCATGCAAATGGAATAGTATTATGTACGAGAATTTTCAATACTAGTTTTTTCAGGCCATTGAAAAGAAAAGACTTAAGATGAACTTGAAAGGAATTGGTATTGGCAGTGGTTGGGTAAATCCAAAAGAGAGTACATTGGTACAGCCGAATTTTCTTTATAATATGGTGAATATATAATCTCATTATAAGAAAAGTTGATCGCATAGTAATTAGTTAAATTTTAACAATGGCTTCACGACATTTTAAATTACTAATAAAATGGGAGAATAATTATATCTCGAACAAAATTATTTTTATAATCAAAAATTTCGAAAAATATATCTCCGATTAAGTAATGCACAAACTTTGTATTTCTAGACTATAATAAAATGACTACTATCACAAAATACTTTTTTACTAGATTTTTTATTACTTATGAAACAAAATGATTAAATTTTTCCGTCATGTGTTTGTACATCAACGTAAGCCAGAAATATAAGCTAGAAGGATTGTTCAACATTGGCGATGGCAGAAACACAGCAATATTTGCAATATGTACCCAATTTAATTCGAAGAAGCCATTTGTCTGCTACTCAGTCGCTTTATAATTTTTGTTATGAACTCATCTTCAGTACATTACTGTACCTTTTCGCGTGAGATTGAGGTCAGATACTGACCGGCTCATATCCGCCTTCATTCGATTTAAATGTCAAGCAAAAGTTCGCGAAAGTTATTTACCTACTTATTATAAATTATCGCTGAAGATTTTCAAATTGTTTATTTTCACCAGCAATAAAAAAAAAGAAATTTTTAGGGGATAATCGACATTAATACATACGAAAAATCCATGCGACTAGTGAAAAAAATGGCTAATTATATAGACAAAAAGGATTATATATACACAGAAAAATTAAATTCTATCATGTTTCGCATCCTAAATATTGAATCTGGAATGGAAATTAATTTTAATAACATCAATAAAGCTAGTCCTTACCCGGCATTAGACGAATTAGCAAAGAAAGTAAACAAGTATGTGAAACCAACAATGTCGCATTTGGTTAATCAAAGTTTGCAATGGAACTATATATCTGATGAAGCATTTTTCAAATTAAATAATGTATTTTTCGTGCCATCAACAACGTTTTGTGAGTATTTTATTTACTTTTTAGGTTTATTCTTCATTATATTTTATTATCAAACATATTTGATACTGATAATGTCTTCATTTTGCGTTAAATAACTTTGTTTCCAATCTCAAGCCGCAGGTTTGAAATAATAACCATAATATTGTAAAAATATATGTAATTTTCATACAGCATCGGGTTCATACGATACACAACAATAATAGAATGGAAACGGATTAAAAGTTGCGAATTTACTTAAAAACTCCCAAAGCTAATTTAAACCAATTGTTTAAAACCACAATATAGATATTATTTTGTTTACAGGAATTCTTTTTAAAATTATTTTGATTTACGTAAATTGGGAGAATAATATTGAGTTACGAACTTTAAGTTGTTATTTACTAACATTTAATCAGGCTTATTTCTTTTTTTAGTAGAAAAATTGTTGAATAAAACAACATTGAAGATAGCAGTCTATAATGGTAACTTAGACGTAGTTACTCCTCTTTCAGGCAGGTTAAATTTTTTATTATATTTTTCTATTCTTATAAATTAAATACTTTTCTTATAAAGTACCTCTTTAATAATAAACAAAATCGACATATTTAACTTTTTAGTTCGTCTCGTAGCATAGTGTATCTTATACATTTTTCAGGGTTAAATTACCGGCAGTACAACTATACGATAGCGAATTGAAGTATTAAGTATTATATGTAAGTTTGTTTGACTTTATTAATATCTTTTGATATTCTAACAGGAGCTTCAAACTGGGTTCACAAGTTGAAATGGCATGGTTCTGAAGAATTTATAAAAGCAAAACGAGTACAAATAAATGGCGACAGAAACGGATTTTACAAAACAGCGAAGCAACTTAGCTTCTGGTCTGTCTTCGGATCGGGACACTGGGTAAGAGAGAAACTAGTGATTATGGAAAATAGGGAATATATTTGTATCATCACAAAAGCACTTATTTTCAATGTTTCTGTTAACTAGTGCAAGACTAAATCATCTTGTCCTGACTTTCGCAAGGGCGGATATGTGTTGGTATACCTCTCACACGTTATGCTATTATTGTAGCAGATTTAATAAAATATTAAATTTCCTAGACTGGATTAAATAAATTTGAATTATTGATAAAAATTGTTCTTAGATAGATAAATACTTTAATGTTAAACATTAATAAGAAGTGATTATCAAGGGACGTTGATAATGGAGATATTATAAAGATATACTATGCGAATTGAATTTTTTTACAGGTCCCTGAAGAAAATCCTGTTGCAATGGAACAAATATTGAACTACATTATGTCTGAGGACTAGAAAGCCTTTTTTACAATACTGTATAGACTACACTGATATATGTATAAGGTATAGCGTTATCATAATCAGTATTAAAGGAAACACAAGTAATTATACAATTGATTATATTTTCGTACAGCAGTATTATATGAATATAATTATTTACAATATAAAATTATCAAAAATCAAAACAACACCCGCCAATCCTTTCAGCAGCACCGCGTCGATGAGAGTTAAATATATAACAACGATAATGCATTTTCAAAATATTACGAAAGCGTATAGTAGCGTAAGAAAATTTTATAAAATAAAAATTAGAGCAAAGTACCCTATTCCAATTTCATACACGTACGCCTATTGATCAATAATAAATATACTTCCGGAGTTGTAAACGCCAATGGAAAAAAAAAATATTCACACAGCTATGATCATATTTCATTGCACAATATAATTCTACCGCTGTAATCGAAAATGTCAAAAGGGTTTTAATAAACATTAGTGATAAAGAAAATTATTGATTATAACATAAAAAAAAATCAGCTCGCTTGATATTGCTACTGCTGAGACTCGACGTATTCTTACAAGAAGGATTATGCCTTCACCCACTACGCAGGCCAAGTGCGGAACAACGATCAGATTGTAAAGGAATTTTATATTAAATGGTTTCATCTTAAATTTTATAAAGATTTTTCTTTAATATGTCATAATAAAAAACTACGTAAAACCTTCTTAATAATTTCATACTTTTTATTTAAAATTTCCTTTGAACACTTATTTCGTTAATTGTTACAGCAATTTTTTTGTATCAAAATAAATAAACTATTAGTATTTTTGTACACTCGTAATCTTGGATGATATAGATACCAGTTTAATAGTAAACTGAATGTCTCGTGTCACAAAGCGACCGAAACTAAATGGCGTAATGTTTATCATCTGCGGGATCGATTATATTGTGCTTGTTTAAAATAAAATCAGTTAATAGTATAAATATTATAAAACCCAATACAATTTTTTACTTACTAGTGAATTTTTAGCATCTTTTCTTAAAGTCATATCTGATGCGTTCGTTCAACATGCTCGTCTAGATTATTAAATTATTTGTCAAATTTGTTTTGAATATTCTAAATTCGTCTATCGGCTGCTCCTGATTATGATGATTCGTACATAATAGCCTCGTGAGAATTATCATATTAGACATTGTTGAAAAAGTTATTTAACATAAAGTATATGTAGTAAATAAGTTCATCTTATACAGCTGTACAGAATGTTATTTATTTATGTTTGTTTCACACAGACATTAATTTGTTTAAGTTATTATCAGTCTTATGAACTAATGCAATACGTTATTAACTGATGATAATTGTGGTACCAGCAGCAAGTTTCTACGCTTGTTTAAACAGTTCATGAATTTACTTAAAACCTACACATCCCTTTAATATTTTTTCTATTACGTCATGTCCTCTACTTTGCAAAATCTGAGTTACAAGCCTTTTGCATACATGTAGCCTTCTGTTAAACTTCTCTTGCACGTTGTGTTTTCACTGTACGGCATTTTATCCAATTACCTATCACCATGACTACGTCAGCCTGACTTCGGCGAAACAGGTATCACAAACTCGAACAGGTTTGGTGTTGCCCGGTAGAGCAACTGTTTTGTCACTACACGCCGCGCAAAATATTTGTCCACAGCGTCTACAGTGATGCTGGTAGAAAGGAAAAAAATATTTTATGGGCTAACCTTTGACCTTAATGTCACATGGTGTTAAGGGACAATGGGGCCGTTGATGGTGAAGCGCGTTTCTAAAGAACACTCTGACTCTCATTTATTGAAAGCCGAAGAACATCGATGATGTTATGGACATGTTTATAATATAATGGTGGTAGATTATCAGTTAGGTTTGGAAAATCCTACTACCTACCAAATTCCATAACAAATGGCCCCGGACTCGAACTAGGGATATCCGAGTTACTCGACAGGCAAGTTTATTTTTTTTTTGTAAAATAAATTTAGAATATATTTGAAAAGTGTAATTCCAATACAGATACCTTTCGTCGCGCGATATTAAATTCTTTGGCGCAAGCTGCACAAGCTACAGCATCTTTATCACTTGTCCAATTCGGTATATCTTCACCGGAAGCAGCGTGAGCTTCTTTCTCTAAAAACTCAGCTAATTGTAACTTATTTTCACTTAACGTCGCACCCACTTCCTCTAATGTCTTCTGTGCCTCCATGTACTGTGCTTTTAATACATGTTGTTCTTCTTGTAGAGTAATGTACTTCTGCGGGGAGATTATTTATTTTTATAATGATTTTTTATTCTATGTCATAGAAAAATATGATATACTTACTTTCCCTATAGACTTCAATGACTCAATCTCTTGTGTTAATATTGATATTTTGTCTCTATCGCGCATCATAGAATCCTGTGAATAAGTTATAGTATGGATTACGTTAACACAGAATTTTTCAAAAGGTTCACGTATACTAAAAGCTATGAATATTTTCAACTTTAGTAATATATTCCACAAAACAGTGCTGCGCTTTCAGATATTTTATTCATTACAAGACACTTGTTTAATAGTGGATGTCCATCAGTTGAGATAATGACGAGTATTCAAAAAGATAATTTGGTTACTTAATTATTACTGCCCCGGTGGCGCAGTGGTTAAGCGCTTACGCTGTGAAACCGAGCTGGTGGAGCCCAGAGGACACAGTGAGTTTTGACGGCGGTGGACTTACAAAGTAAATGTATTGTTTCTCTTGTAAAGTTGATTTACTAATTGAAAGAATGTCAAATGCATTGACGTATAATGTTGCGCAGTATACTGTTAACGTCCACTAATGGAACGAGTCGTGTCCAAATTGCATAAATTTATTAATTAATGTCACGACTGTAACCAACTAGTAATTTACTTTCATTAAATGAATTGTTTGCGATTAATTAAGGTTGAAAATATAGCACAACCTAACCTTGGTGTTTTAATTTATTTTTAATATGCAATTTTTTCAAAGCTGAGCGTTTTTTACTGGTTGTTTATTTTACAGGACGATTTTGATAGTGAATTTTGTTTCCATTAAAAAAGACTAAGATCAGAGGAAAAAGATTGAAGTTTGAGATTAATATAAATAGTCTGTGTAAAATGAACTTATTTGATAATTTGAATATACTTATAACTTAGAATTGGAAGAACTTTACTTGACAATCAAATATGGACAGACAATATGAAAAAAGTATAATTCTGTAAATGTTCACCTCATGTATATTTTAGCTTTATATGATTGAAATTAATATTAGTATAAATTATTGTCCCCAAAATTTTACAAACGCTATAATAGCTTACAATCTGTACCGAGATCTAGTTGCAAAGTTATTACAAAATCATTGACCTGTTTTAATTTATATGCTCATTAATTTCATTTATAATGGACTAACTGTTCGACAAGTTTCTCGTAAGGTTTTGAAACAATGCAGCCGCGGCGGTTGTAGCGTACTCTCCCAGACTACTAAGATTTTAATATGTTGACAGCCGGGATACAGTAACGTTGATGTGGTGGCAGATTTAAAACATCAGGGTGTTAGGTTGCCAGGTTAATTAGAAAATGCTTCGTTATCAACCAAACACCATACGCTAGCTACAGTTCCACGGATGCAGTTAAAAGTCGTTGTATAGAGCCACTTACATATGGCATTTATGGGTTTAGTTAAATTATTTGTCTAACACGTTAGGTAGGATTTTCTCTCCATAATTAGGCGACTGTCGCTAAGTCATATTACCTGTAATGATATCCTCCATTCTCGCTCTATTTTTAAATCACCTTCAGCTGCAACTGCTCTCGTTTCTGCCGCCGCAGCTTTTTGTCCAAGAGATCTGGCGCTTTCTTCTAAATTCTTCTTCGTTAATTTATCTTCCTGTAACCTATTAGATGAAGAAATTGATTCTTGATTTCCTGTCTCTTATTTTTGAATTTTATATAAAAAAAAAACGTTTTCTTAATGAATGCATTATAATTAATAACTACAGAAAAATAATGATTATATTGTAAACTATGAAATTGGTTGTTAGTGATAGACGAATATGAGAATAATGAGAGGTGATTCAGACACCCATCTACATTAGAAACCCAGTTTTGCTTTTATTCAAGGGGAAGAGAGGGGATGGTGGTTATTATTTGCGGTTCGAAGTAGAAGGTAGATAGGTTAGAGAGTCCAGATTCAATGTATGACTACTGGCATAAAGACGGAGAACTTATTCCAAGATTTTGTTGGTATGTTTTGCCGTCAGTGCGATCCGAATATTTTTATCTCGGTTCATCGACACAAAATGATGGATGCGTTGGACGATAATAGGACAGGTATGTGTGTTAAGCTTAAAGAAAAAGTATGAATTTCACGATAATAATATTTGTTGTCATAAATGGGTGAAGATATTGCGAAACAAGACAAGAATGAAGAGTGTCAATAGATAAATTACATAAAGACTAGAAATTTGTAACTAAGAAAGTTCCAAGTAATATCGATAGATATGAAAATATACAGGAAGTTTTAAGCAAGTATAGATTAACTATGTGGTCGATGATATACTGAAATGGTAGGAAATTCTAAAATTGAGATCGGGATGAAAAATATGGCGCCGTCCTAGCTTAGTAGGAGAAGGGAAGAAGATAATGTATATTACGAAGTCATTATAAACGGCGAATTTTTTTAATGAGGAGTTGAAGCGTGAAAATATTATTTTCATTATACATAAAATCTCACAACAGTTCTATAACTGTCATAATATATAAAAAAAGTTTTTTGTTTCTTACTTAAATAAGTGTAATAAAATACAAGAAAGCAACTTAATAAACAATTCTAGGTATTTAAGATAATATTTATATGGGAAATCTAATGAGGATTAAGTTATGAAACTGAGAATACATACATTTAAGTATGTATAGCATGCAAACACAATAGATTGATAATGGCAAACCTACACAATAAACATAAAATCATAATAAGCGTTTACGGTTTTAGTATTGAATAAAATACAATTTTAGACTGAATATACTTTATTACAAATAAGGCTTTCACATAACTAGCGCTTCGGTGTTACAAATATTCAATAAATAAAATGAATGAAGTATATTAAACTCCTTAGGTATATTTCATACTAGAAGGTAAAAAAAGCGACATAATCGTTTTTTAAAAATTAATTTTATTCTTATATAAATGAGACAAATGAGATCGAACAATATTAGAGCTACATCTGAATAACACGTCATATCCTGACACGGAATCACAATATTAATACTTTAAGTCAACAGGAAATACGATTGGTACCTATTTCCAAAAAACATCTAAATACAAAATATATTTAATGATCACATTATAAAATAATTAAAAAATAAACATTAAATATGCAAAATAAAGGTCCGTTTGTATTTTTAATCAGGTACATAAAATATAATGACCCCAAAATCACATTTATAACCTTAAATTAAATCTTAATACAGAAGAAACAAGATATATTTCATAGAATAGTAATTGCTAAATTCATTTAAGAGCTATCAAAGCTTTAGCGAGAACAGCGTTGCCATTTTAGTTTTTTTAAACGAGTATGAGTGTATTAAAATAAATTTTTTAATAACAAATTGCGTTCGCGGTACAATGTGAGGGTTTGCCAATATCAATAGGGAGTCACCGTTCAATATATTCAGCAAGCCGTGCGGAGCTCCCCGCTACGTGCCATTCGATTGGTTGATGTAACAAACGCAGAGCCCTTTTAATGTTCCCATAGCTGGGACTCGGCTCCCTCTCTCATAAGGAGAGAGCCACGGCTATTTATTCACCACGCTGGCCAAATGTGGTTTTGATGGATGTCACACGTCCACGAAAGCTGGTCTACTTGGAACATGCCGGTTTGATTTTGATGTTTTCCTTCACCGAAAGCTCAAGCTTAGACGGGATCGAACCCGCGCCTCTCGAGACGTATAGCACGTGCGCCCGTTTTACCAACTGAATTATCAGGGCTTCTTAGTTGATATGTCAAGCGTTAATTATAAGTGTCATATCACAAAACTAGTAGTGGGCGATTCGCTGAATGTTAACGTATGTAATAATAATTTATTAGATCATCGTCAAAAATATTTATATGAGTATATGATAATTATAAACATTTGAATATAATAACGTCGAGATTTTACAGATTAAATGGTACAAATAGTAGTAAATCATCTTAATTTTTTAATTGTGTAGTGACGATTAAAGGTAGCGGAATCGTGATCGCCCACATCTAGTCAACACATAGTTTAGGCACTGTTCCGAAGCTCTTGCCGCAGGTCGCATAACTTGCTCGCTCAAGACCGTTTCGTATATATAAAAAAAATAAACCTACTTCTCATCGAGCTGATGTATCGTGCTGCCCATTGACTCAGTCTTTGCTTCCAATTTGGCAATTAGCTCTGTTTTATGTTTCAAGGAACTTTCACATTCCTAAAACAAAGCCAGGAAGAGTTTAGCTAGTAGAATATTTAACTGCGTTTGGTTTGTTAGTGCAAGCATAAATATAATATTAATATGCGACTCTAAAACTATTATATGTTTGCCTTAATTCCGTTCGAGGTTAAATGGGATGCATTATATTAATTCGATACTATAGTAAATTTAACAACTAAACCGCATGATTACGTTGTAAGATTACGGAAGTAGCACTACACAAATACATATTTGCATAAATGATTTTTCTAATAGGAAACACCACCGCGTCCGACCAGTGGATTTTAAAATTATTGCATAAGTTATTTTTCATAGTGATCGAAGTTAAATTAATCTATGCGAGATTTTTTGTCGATACTGTTATTTTTTCGGAACGGCGGTATTTCCTGTAGATTTAATTTTTTACTGGGGGGACCTTCGTCTTTCTTTGCTCTATTGGGATCTGCCCTTTCGCTTAGGTTGGTCTCGTTAGATGGAGACCTTAATGCCTTGACCAGTTCGTGATCGGGTCCTAAAAAGTGGTTATATTTCTCAAGGTTGTGAAGTATTTTGCCAATTTGTTCAGCTTTCCCTTGAAGCCTGGACACCATTTCACCTTTCTGCGTGAGTTCCATCTCGCATTCCTTCCGTACGATAAGCGCGGCATTGATGAATACAGCATCGAATTAGTATGGAGTATTATTTATATATTAATATAACTTTTTGACAATAAATATGCAAATCGGTGAATAAATATACGTAGGGAATGGATGGAATTATTGATGAATTCATTGCATGACTTTTTGTTTATGTGTAAAAAAATTCAAACTTTGTAAAAATATACACGTAATCATGTAATGATATATTTCATAAGTAAAATATGCATAAATTATACAATAGAATTCATACCGCCGCCATGCTACGATTCAATGTTTGAAAACAAGCGTTAAGCAAACAAAGCCAAAAAAATGTGTATAATAAATAAAATGAGGTGAGGGTCTTTGAACAGAGGTAAATTAATAAACCGATGTATGTGTAGTGCCCACGCGGGATGAATGACCTCTAAATCAGTTATTATACTTCACAATGTAAGAAGCTAAAGCATAACCTAAAAAGGGCGTAAAAACCATTCTCAATTTTGCATGCATAAGACCTCAATTGTGCTCCGCAGCAGAGACTACCGCTTGCCTACCACTACGGAGGTCCTTAGTTCGATTCCAGTGCCACATATTATAGTTTTATTGGTAATATGTGGTTATTTCGTACCTGCCTGTCAAGCTACCATCATCATATTTTATATATGGCAACATTGCTTGCTGCATAGTCACTTAACATCGAGATGAAATTGAGGTCAAATATTAGTACATTTTAGAGAAAAAAAAATTGAAAAGGTGAGATGTGACTATGGTCGCTTAGTTTAAAGAAGTATTTATTGAGTATTGTCTATTTTAATATACCCATAGATTATTCGGTAAATTGACGTAAGTTGTAAAGTGATTCTGACGCCACGATTTCCAGTCTATACACTAAGGTGGTCTTTGTATGGACGTCACCTTGTCCTATTCAGGTCAACGACTATTTCCTGTCGTCGACAAACGGACCGAGACGACCATTGGCAAAATAGTGAGGCTTAATGTTTTTATCGTAATATTTTTATATAAAAGTATTCTTACCTGTAACTTCTTATACATTTCCAAATTAATCAACTTAATGTCGTCTAATTGCCTTCTCAACGATATAATTGTATCCTGTTTATCGTGTATGTCCTTTTCGAGAAGCTTCATAGCGACTTCCATTTCCGCTTTCAATGATATCTAGAAAAAAAAAATAATTTCGCCGAATATGTAAGTGTTCATAATTAAAACAAAAAAAATTTTTTCTTATTTACTCTGAGTTTATTCATGTCGTCAATTTCAATCTTCATATCACTTAACACCACCTATTCCGTAAGGTCATTTTTATCCTTAATCAGAATTAGGTAAAAGATGCACACTACTGCAGTTCCGACAACGTATGTCAAAATTTATAGGAAAATTAATACAATGATAATAGCAAATTGATAAATTACCTGTAAATCCAGTTCTTTTTGCAGCTCGATGTTTTTTTTTCTCTCCTCGTCTACAAATTTTCCCATTTCAGATTCTTTTTCATTTTTAGACTTATCGGACGACATGCTCTTGATGCTACGTTTTTCCTGTAACACATTTTTTTAATTTTTTAGTAACACACACAACATTTAAGCTTTTATGATGATATCAATTTATACAATATAAGTCGTACAGAAAAAGTGCAAAGGTGATTCTCGACCCTTGGTAGACTTTACATGACTACCGATTTTTATATTGACCACTATTACAACATAAACGTCGATTTTTTGAATAAAACAAAAATCTTTTTTATGATATTAAAAAATTGCTTGATCTTCCTATAAATTACATATTAAAACCTGCAATTAAAATTTGTGATACAAAACAAACTATTAATTAAGTAGACGATACAATGCGTCACCTAAATTTGCTGCTTTATCTATCAAAACCATTGTCTAAGAAAAGATAAGCACACAACAAGTGATTTGATGACATAATAGTTTAAAAGTATGCGTTGGTGTTCAATAATATATCAAGTATGTCTCATTATTCGATCGTTAAACGTGGATAAATAGATTTAGTAAAAAAAAAAATAATACTATTATTAATTTTCAAAATTGGATGTACCATTATTAATGATTCTTTTAATTAAAGGTAACGATAAATATAATTTTTATGTCAGTTAGGTAGCAATCAATGAAAAAATTATAATGTTTAGATATATTTTTCGATAAGATTCTGTACATCTACAAAACACAAGTAAAATGGAATCTTTTCGTATTAAGATACTGTTCTGCAATAAGCTGGTAGTAGTAGTAGTAGTCGTTTACAGTAGTTACAGTAACGGCACTACATAACCAGATATATCGCCCCTTATAAAAAGGATATAGCGTTGGCCGCATTTTTTGCACGGAAGAATGTTTTATTTAGATAATTCACAAAAGCGATTCAGATACAGCGGTTAAAAAATATAAAGTTGGTCAGGGCTGCAATCATTACTAAAGAAATGAGTGAAATCACGATCGCTTTAATTTGTTTAGATGGCCAGACGGATGGAATATTTTAATGTATTTCAAACATTCTATTAATTATTGTACTTATTATTATAAATTTTACCTACAAACATTTCTTTTTCGAATTGTATCCGTTGTATCGGATAATTGTAAATCCATTATAAAATTTTAGGTGTAGAGTTAGTAGTGTTAGGTCTCTATTGTCTGAGGCCGTTTACCTAGGCAGAAAAAGAAACTGCGGTGGTAACTACCTAGTTACCATTACAGTTTCTTTTTCTAACGTCTTACAGTAGTGTGGAAAAATTACTGGAGTTCAGTTTGAACCGCGTTGTGTATAGTAATATTACTGGAATAATGAGCTCTGTCTCATCATCTTATATCTCATGGCGATGACCGCATTGTAGTACAGTATATTAAATAGCGCCACATTGTTATCAGCGGTATCACTTATCATCAAGTGAACATACTACTGTTCTCGTTGCTTCGGTTAGTAGAAAAAGAAAAATTAATGGTAGACTTTTTGTATTTAAATAATTATTTTAACATTTAATACAGTCATGACATTGTCTTTATGTACAAATTATACGACGTATTTTTGAAGGGTTATATTTTATAACGAGCAAATTAACAATTTTCACAATTTAAAGTTTAAAATAAAAAAAAACAGAAAAAATTTAAGTTAAACCTAACATATAAACAGCCTACTTAATGTTTTCGCTACTGAGACTGGGATTTCTTTAACAAGTAGAGAGTAAAGGTCGCATCTAAAAAAAAATTTTTCAATACACAAACAATGTACTTGTTTACATTGTTTGTTGTCGATGATGCCGTGCATTTAAGCTACTTGTTGATATAGACGTACTATCGTTTTCAATTGTTGATGATCAATATAAACATAGATAATGTAGGAAATGATGCCATTCTGTTTACTATTGATAATACAGAGTTTAAAATTTTTTTAAAGTATTTTGTTATAATAAATAACGGTGCTTGGGGCTCTCTCATCAGTAGAGGAGTCAAGACCATTTTAATCACCACGCTGTTCGAATGCGGATAAGTTTGTTTTACCTGAGTATTTGTGTATGTATTATTTACATTTAACACCGTTCGAGATTCGAACGTATTATAGCACCAATTAAATATTCCGCATCCTACGCACTACCGTTAAAAAAAATAATATATGCAAATCACACTACTGTGTTTCCGTTCCGTACGATATTAAAAAAAAGTGTCAATTGTAAAAAAATATATCTACGTAATCTTACCTCTTCTTCTGAATGCACCTCTGTTATTTTCATCCTACTATCTTTGGTAATGTCCTGACCTGCACAAAAATAAACAAATAAGAAAAAAACTCAGACACGTGGTGAATACGTTTGTAAATATACACTGGCACGTTTAAAATAAGGTGTAACTCACTCCTACTCCAAAATTGATTTCTGCTTTGACATTTAACCGTTGAATTGCCCATTTGAACAAAACAATATAACATAACTGGTTATTGAACGCAGTTAAATTTAATTTGGGGAATACTATGACGCGAGTGTCCGCACCGGCATACAAATGCCTACTAAGCAATACAAGTGTGTGAGTCACCGTGTTGCAAGGTGTCTTATCTAATGCAGTCTCTATTATTATCGCGTCATCGTGAGACTTCCTCCATGAAATGTAATGAGGTATGATATATCATGAGGTATGAGATAGGTGAATGACAGTAAAAAAAATATTAAAAATCAAATAATACATATTATTTCCCTACTGAGTTTGAACTTCCGGAAACCGAAATGTTCCAAGAACAATAGCTTTCGTGGACATATGTCATCCACCAACGCGAACTTGGCTAGAGCGCTGGATAAATGTCCTCCACTCTATCTTTGAGCAAAAAGCCCCGAGTCCCAGCAGTGGAAGTGAAAATGTAAATTATAACAAGTATATTTTTATTACCTATTGATTTTTCGTGTGATGATTATTAATTAATTCTATAAGAATTATTGTAATCATTTAGACGTATAAATTATTAAATTTTATAAAGGCCTATTGCCGATAATAAAAACTGGTAATTCATAATATACAGTGTGCGTTTTAATAATTAATATAAAATCTTCTTACCCAGAGCGTGTTTTAATTGATTGTTTTCTTCGACAAGTGTGATCATTGTGTTTTTAGCAATGGCCAGGTCCTCCTTCATGAGCGCATTCGTAGTCGTAAGTGTTTCTACTTTAGCTTGCAGGTTCGCTACCGTGGCGCTGAAATAAATTGTATAGTAGCTATGGACGAAGTACAAATTCAACAATTACAAAGAGTTTTTACCTATTGGCTTGAAATGTGTATCAATAATCTTATTCCTTATTTGTGTAGTGTAAAGTATAATTTGTTTTTAATTTTTCTATTAAACAAAGCTCTATTTTTCTATAACACAAGAAAACTCTGTTCGTCAATATATACGTCGGCATACATTTTGCTTACTATGAAAGGGATCATTTCTATATGATTTAAAACAAATATAGTTATTTTGTTCTAAGCCATATTATAGCTATATAAACTTTAACTTTCTCTTTGAGAGAGAAGGCTAAGTTCTAGAAATGGGAACATTTAGAGGGCTCTTTATTAAAAGGGATATTAAAGTCTTCTCAGATGACTATTATTATTAGGTTAAGAAGCAGGAAGCTGCTTAGCCAAGTTCCGATTAAAAAAAATACGAATATGATGAAGGGAAACTTGCCTTGATTTTATTGCATTGGATAATCAGAGATTTAAGTTTTTGTTCACTAATAGATACAAAACATTTTTTAATGAATAAATCCTTTAAATACCTATCACTATTATTGTATTAAAAAGTAAATTAGGAATTCTTTTTTTATTCAACGAAGCGGAGTGGCAAGCGGTACATACACCTGATGGTAAGAGATACGCCTGCCCATAAAAACGTGGCATTAGTTAGGATGGTATACATTATAATGTTTGCACACTGGTTGGCAGCAGAAATAAGTACTGTGGTGGTACTCACCTAGACAGTCTCCGCCCCAATAGAGAATTGTGAGTAAACAGCAGTGTTTTATATTGATAAACAATACATATTGAACTAGTGGTAGTGTACTGTTATCGGAGACCATGTAGGTACATACCACTGTAGCAGCTATGAATGTTAGGAAATAGTAGCCTGCACGCATTACTGTGTTCCGATTCGAAAGGAATTTTCGCAAAAAAAAAAAACATATCACAAAGTGATCACTATGATGAGGTGCAGCGTATATCATCCTAACTAGCGCTTGTTATAGGCGGCCATACTATTAGATGAATATTCTGATCG
This sequence comes from Ornithoptera priamus, assembly GCA_029034505.1. Lineage (NCBI taxonomy): Eukaryota > Metazoa > Arthropoda > Insecta > Lepidoptera > Papilionidae > Ornithoptera > Ornithoptera priamus. Next base: position 5,048,977 of record JARDWD010000331.1, read on the forward strand.
TTTTGTCACATCGTTTAATACAGAAATATCGTATTTTTTACAGAATAGGTTGGAATTAAAATATAGACATTTTGCTTGAACCGTGTGAACATGTTTTTAGCTGTCATTTTTACGATTATTTAGTGACAAGCTTACTGCTGACAATTAAATAAATATTGTTATTACTGAAGCATTAAAATTTTGAACAATATAAGTCGACTGATTGATAGATTCATGGATACTCACTTCAAATGTCTGTTTAGTTCTTCGATGTAATTCTTCTGATCTAACATAGTGTTAATATGACGTTGTTTCGGTTCGTTATTTGTGTTGTTTCCATTTCCGGCAATGTCGTTTGACGAGTTACTGCCGCGTAGGTACAGTGAGAAATCAATTACGCCTTGCTGGCTATCCAAATCTTCTTCCTGTTACAAATTAGTACCTCATTATAATTTAACTACTTATATATTAAGGATTTTTAAGGTAACCACGTATAATTCCGTGTTAATTATGGTTTACTTTTTTTTAGACGTTAGATTTATTTAGAAGGTGAAAAATTTAAATACTTGGATTGTTTTTATGTTAAACAAATAGTAATAAAAAATAGTATGCATTTCTTTTCTAAATTACTTGATTTTGATATATATTTTTTTATTTTATAAAAAGTAAACTGGGAAGAGAGTTCTGAAATTTTTATTGTAATGTGACAGGAATTGATTTTGCTTTTATTGATTTCTAGAATGGTGATGTTTTTCAGTTTTAATTTCTCGTTTGTTTTTGGTAAATGTGTAATTGTTTGAAAAATTTACTATATTTATGGAATATTTAAACATTTTATGATGGAAAAGCGTCGGCTTAGTATAAAATAAAAAAAATTAAGTTGTACAACAAATACTAAACAAATAATATCCTATACTGTCTTAACTATTGTAAGTACATATTAAAATATCATGTTAAACATAGTTAAAATTGTGTAACGTCAATAAAATCTACCTTTACGCAAAGATTGCAATCGACGACGTTAAGACCAACTAACAATCCCGTGATGATAACGGCTTCCTCGTTCAACATCAGTGCGTGAGGTTCAAAATATTCCTCCAATGTTTCCTCGCGACGTTCTAGTAGGATTCTGAGGTAGTCAGCAAGACGCTTCTGCATCAGGGCAAGTCTCAGCCAAGCACGGGCGCGACCCATCGCAGTTCTAAAAGAAGGTAACTTTGGAATACCGTAATGGATTTTTGATTTAAATTTAAAAGCAATAACACTTTAAACGTATGTATATAAAGACGGAAAATTTGTAGACCGTACAAAAAGCCGGTTGTTTTCGAAGACACATTCTATAATTGTTTTATTAGGAAAAAAAAACTTACTTGACAGTTGGCAAATCTCTTACACTTGCTGTTATGTCAGCTGCTTCAGACGAGTATTTCTCAACCATTTGAAGTATATCCCATAACTCTTTCTTCGGTCCAAGAAGTCCCTAAATTATAGTGATAGTATTGAGCAATGCATAATACTTTAATTTATAAATTAAACTATCAAGGATCTAGAATTACATAAGTTAGAACGTTTTAAATTAAAAAAGCATTATTTATAAAGACTGGCAAGAGATAAGTCCCTAATTGCACGTACCTTCTTCGGTTTAAGTCCATGACGCATAACATGTTCTAGGACGATGAAAAAGTGATGTAAGGGCAAATGGTCGCTGTCAAGCATTCGTCCATAACGAAGGGACTGTTCGATCAGTTCTTTAACAATTAACTTTGAGATATTCACAAGATTGCTTCGCTCTATTACTACAGGATCTCGAGCTAAAAAGAATTAAGGAGCCATAGTAAAGTTAATTACCCATTTTATGTGAAATTCCAAAACATTTTCTTATAATTATTGATTTACAATAAAAGATAAAAAGAAACTTAACTACTTCTAGTTTGAAAAACGTGCCTACAGAGAAAACTATTTCAAAGTAATTTCTTATATAAATTGTTAATGTTAATAAAGTTATTAATGCTAATGAATAAAATTGTGTGACAATAATGAAGTTCCGCATGCATTCTTATCTTAATACAAGAAAAAAACTACCACGATCCAAATCGTGGTTTCAAACTAGACCATTATAAATTACCCATCAAAGAATGCATCGGATCATCTGGTGAAGTGATCGCACCATTTTCTGAAGGACGACTAAAGGAATCTTGCATTTCTATGTCGTGTAACTCCTTGAGGCATAGCCATTCTCCGTCTACAGAAACGCGGAAGTTGCACAGGTAAATGGTATCTTGGGCCCCGGCCATATCCGAATCTGGATTATCGCTAGTCTGTTGTATTCCAGGTGTTATACCCAATTCAGGCAAGGGATCTACCCCTCGAACAGCGGTGAGAGAGCGCATAATAATTTAGCAAAATAACGATGAAGCAAAACAGCGTACGCACTATAGGAAATTTTGATCACTCTGATATACGCATTTTAAGTTTTAACACAATATTCTTTTATATCTTAAATTGTTCACTATTATCGATGTCTATGTTTCAAAACGAAATATCAAGTTGTTATTTGTGACAAAGTTGAAGTGTTGCACAGGACAGTCAACGAAATGGTTTTTCCAGTACATTCAGAGCGAATATTGATTTTCCGACGTCTTGCTAAAGATATGTGCGAGGGAAAATCAATACAGCGACAGTTGCAAGTGGTGCCATCTGTTGCACGTTATAGAGAAACAAATTTTATTTTGTGTAGTTTTGTAACCACCCTTCATTAAGATTGATAATTATTAACAAAAAATACTTTTAAAAATAAAAAGTAATAAACAGATTAATATTTTTTTTAGTACTTATGGCATCAACTTAAGGCAATATCTATAAAAACAAAAAAATCAGATTACTCTGTTAAAAGTTTTGTAGTCATATTAAAAACAAATTTGTGAATTGAGAATAATCATAAAAAAATAAAATAAAATGGTATATAGTATTTTTGATCTCAAGGCTTAGTTGAAATTGATGGTTGGTTTCTTTTCCAATATTAATCTGCTACATACCAATATAGTGCTATTTTCAGTAATGTACTAACAGTATTTTGTTGAGGTCTGAAAGATATTACTATGGTAATATGAAAGACTGCTCAGTTACTCTTATTATATAAAGTAGAGATGTTCACATAAACATATGAACTTCTCTACTACAGCCATAATGTTATGGTAATTGATTAGTTATGACCCAGTAAACATTCTTGTTTTTTTATTTTTAAAAATCATTAGTTTTTATTGTTTTGCATATTTTTGGAACCTTCTAAAACTATCAGTTGTTTTAATTAACCTCTAACCGAGCAGGACATATAAACATGTCATAGTGAGTAAGGATAGTACACATAAATACATTCTTGAAATATATATTTCATTTATTTTAAGCTTATATAAAAAATCAATAATTCCCTGGTTAACAGGTTAATGTATATGTTATTATCTAAATAGTAATTTATAAATATTAAAACTGCCTTTTTAAATATCATAATGTTATTAATTAATAAACAGCGCAGGACCAAAGGATATGGAGATCTTTGAGGGAAGCCTACGTTTAGGATTATGTGAAGGATGTCTATCGGCTGATGATGATAATAAATAAACAAACTGATAAAAACAAAATTTATATGAGTATAATTTTAATAAAAAAGACCTGAATGGTATAGTTAATATTTACCTGCTGTGTAATAAAGCTTAAAAAAAGATTAGAGAAATGCTTAGTAATATTTCTATTGCTTTTAATATTCTAAGCTCAATAGGAATAAGACATTGTATTTGTTCTAATTTAAAAAAATCAAGACTGTGATATAAATCAAGCATTAATCATTGATAAAAAAAATTTAAGTCATACTAAAAAATATGTGTGTAAAAAAAATTAGAGACAAATCTGTTTATTATATTTTAGTATTAAGTACTATTTTTTAATATTTACATAGGACTTCCATTTATGAAAAGGAATGACTGTGGCCATTATTTAGAATTTCATGTTCTAAACTTACAAATTTCAATATTTTTTTAAATGTTGTCTTTACTTTTTGTATTAGGTAATTTTTTTTCTAGTGTTTATTACTTTTCTTACGTACCAAGTTAATAAGTACTTTCATATTAGGAGGTTACATGCATATTTTGTTTATCTATACTAAAATGGAACAATATATATTTTTTTAAATTTGTGTAGAAAAAAAGGACAGTGAATCTATTCACAAATTAAAATGGAAAAAATAGGCTAAAGTTGCATTTTAATATCTACATAAGAATGTAAATATAGTTTAATAATCAACAGTAGCACACATAGACACAGTATCATTAAAATTTCTTTAATAAAATCCATCAAAATGAAGATCAAGTAAATAACTCACCAACTTTAATAAATTTGTTTTTCTACAAGGTACTTTGTTCATATTGTAGGACAAAGTCCACATGATAGATTAAAAAGACTGAATTTAGATTATATTTATAAAAAATATTTTATTAAACCACTGAATAGCGCCATATTTCTTTAGAGATAAATTATTGCTGCAGTTTATGTCGACTTGTTGTTTTAAGAACACACTCCATAAAAGGCAATAGAGTTCTCAACTCAAAAGAAGTTAATTAGTATTGAAGTACATCTCAATCATGCAACTAACATAATCGTAATAAGTAAAAATAACTTACATTTCGTTGTATAATAGTAAGATTTATCAGGTCTAGATAATAACAGTTCCGGCCATTTATCATCCTTAGTGGATGAAAGGGACGGAGATCTTTCAAGAAATTGCGACTTCACCGAAGACGTAGACGTTGCCGGAGACACCTCTGATTGTTTATCTTTAGAAGAGGCCATTATGATTATCTATCAATTATAATATACAACATTTCTACCTAAACAAATAGCTTTACTTTTGACGTGTCGATCTTGATTCTGATGTTAGCGTTCATTTGACAATTTAGTAATTTGTTATCAATCAACCTTTTTTCTTTGTGGCAAGGCAAAGGTTTTTGAACTCTAACTTTTTGCTTTGCTAAACTTGATGTGTTTTTTAAATTTTGGTTTCATATATACATATAGTTACAATTTACATGAATATAAATTTTTGTTTTTAACTTTGATTTGGTTAAAATGAATATATACATTTTTTGAAGGTCACATTTTGATTCGTTTTGCGTGACTATAGTTAAAAAATGGTGAAATTGCTGATTTTATTTGTTAATATAAAAAAAATGTTGAAGTTCCTTGATTCAGTATTTCTTAGAGGTTATCTTTCAAAAAGAAAGAAAAATATTCTAATGATTATAATAGATGGCACTATAGCAGTACACGTTGTACAGTTTTGAATGTGTATAAACCTTAGAATACCACATGACGTTTGATAAGTACATAATTTGATTGCAGTGGTACGTTTTTGCTGTTGTGACTTTTATTTGCTTTAAATTATATTCCAATGAATTTAACTTAACAAACTTTAATTTACAAGCCTTTTTTATTTATATTTATTTAACATTATAATTTAGAGAACGATTTTAAGTTCTATAAGAACTTTTTTCATTACTTTCTTTCTTAAACAAATTTAATTTCATAATATAGTACGAATTTGTCAAAAGCAATTGAAAAGTCAGTTCAAATACATTTATTATCATGAATTTTCAATGTGAAGAGTTGAAAGACCCAATTAAAGTTTTTTTTGTGAATCCTCTTATTCCTACGTCCCACTTAATCTTAATAAAAATATTATCAGGTGAAATTTTAGGACAGAGCGCTTTAATTGATTTGACATTAATGGTGTACTTTAATGAGACTTCAGCGGCAGAGACCTTAAAGATAGAGCTAGAAAGATGCGCTTTTTCAAATATTAATTCTATAAAAATTTCCACAGACTTGCCTAGGTATTTATTGTTGTTATTGTTAATTGGTAAAAATTCCTCTAATTTTAATTAGCAATTACCTTTACAGGCCAAAAGATGCGGATATATTTTGTGTTATATCTGATTTTGAAAATCCAAATTATTTTACGCTTGAAAATATGGAAAATGAATCACAGTTTGATTCTCTTTATCTTTTAGCTAAATTAGCTAATCATTTGGAATGGCCGAATGACGACGCAACAAAAGGACAAAATAATCGAAACATAATGCCGATTTTTGTTACTGATGGCTTGTTAGCTTTAGATGTCCTCGTGTCTTTATCCAAGAATTTGCCTTATGACATTTTCGTTTGTCCTTCACCGATAGAATCTATCTCGAAATTTGTCTTGGGAGATTATTTAAATGTATGTGTCTAGATTTATATTTTTGGTTAAGATAATTGAGTTACTTACCTCTTTTGATGATAATCTTTATAATAAATTTATTTTAGAATCAATTATATTGTCTGGGGTATTGATTGATCAAACGGGACTTATAACCTTAGATTATTATTTTTTAACGAAAGGACGGGAAAAGAAAAATAATGCGATTGATAGTAAATGTAATGATTTAACGATTTAACGACGGAGACGACAGACTTCAATTGTTGTTCATAAAATCTCTTATGAAGTTTTCTAGAAGTAGAACTACTAACGTAATTAACGTAATTTACTAACCCTATAATATATAAACTATAGGTATGGTGGACGTAGCACTTTAATGTGTCGTGACTCATCGGGATCACTGCATGTTGGCTTTTTAAACTTGTTCTTTAAAGAAAATCATTTTTCCTTGTCTAGGTAAAATGTAAAGAAATTAATGACGTACGGGTTTGGGCTGCGAATGATAAAGTGTTTCATATTGAGGTAGAAAAACCTCTTGTCATATCTGATAAAATTAATAATCCATCGCATTGTGATTTAAATACCATAAGTGGTAATTTACTACACTCATTAAAATTGGATTATACACAAATTAATTCTTCATGGCTGCGAAAAGAGTTTCTTGAAAAGGTAAATATGTATAAATTATCTAACAATTAATTCTGTTCGTTCTCTTAACGTAATTATTCTATTGTTTTGCTTTATACAAAGTTTTATATCAGACTGTAGTAACAAAAAGATATTAATCTCTTCCCACAACAGTGATAACGAGCTCTAGAATTATCTTTTTTTTGTAGATTATAGTACTTAATAGTTCTAAGAATAGATTAAATACAGAAATGTAAATTATTGAAATAATACCATAAATATACAAGAAATGAAAGGAATTTTGTCGATTTTGAAAACTGAACTATTTTATCATCAAATGTCGTTTAAAAGGTGGCAGCATCTGCAGCACGAAATCCTTACGGATGTATTTATAAGGCAGCTGAATTCGCCAAAAGTTTGAAACAAATCTGGAAAGCACGTACCGGAGGGAGCGGGACGAAAGTTTATAGCAACATGGGCGTCATTAGTGATGGTTCGATTGGTACTATGAAAGGTATAAAGTATGGCTCTAAATAAAAATCATAAGTTTTCATCATCATCATAACCGTTGGATGTTAACTGCTAGATAGAACTATTTTAATGCATTCTACAATATACAGTTTTGCTCTGTTTGAGTCCAGTAGATCGGTATCATTTTTTTATTAATGGAAACAGGACATCAATGTGATATATTTTGGATTAATGTTATTCGCACTACCTCTGGAACAGGTTTTTATATATATTTTTTTATAACTATTTCTTCCTATACAATATTTTATTAATTCATGAGATAGCTAAAATATAATTATTAATTTTCGGTTATAACCGAAAAGAAAATAAAATAAAAAGAATTTTTACATTCTGTACGCTATAATATAATATTTAACAATGAAGGCAACGTAGCAATAAATATTAGAAGACAAAAATGTTAATTAGCGCTTTTTAATTTTTGATAAAAGAAAGTTTATGCATATGCTTCATCATCAACATAATTATTTCAACCAATAGACGTCTACTGATGGACATAGGCAGGCTCTTGTAATGTGTTGTAGAAAATCGCTGAGAACTATTGGATTCAAACAGCATATGCTTATATTGATTTAAAACTTCAATTTATAACATAAAATTAATTTATTTTTAATAACATACCACCGATGTAATCGGTGACCTCAATAATACGATGGGCTGTATGGTACTCCGATTTCTAAACATAGATCCCGATTTGGTCTATCATTGATTTCACTGTCATAAAATGTACGCGGTCGTAAAAAAGCTCTTTGTCATTCATTTTATACGAAGGGCGTTAAGAAGAGCGCTTTATATATAAAGCATTCGCGATTTCTCTTTAACTTTCTCCATTTTTCTTGTATGTTATTTAAATTTCTTCCTCATGTTTATGGCAGTTATATTACTATTATAGCTATTTAATATTACAGAAATAAATTTAATTAATTATATATTGTTGCCACGATTGTCGTTGATTCTATGTATAGATCAGTGAGTACCCTTTTAGTCTTTGAATATACTTCAGCAACCTTTTGTAACTGAAAAAGTTGAAGAGACCGGTACTAAAATTATTGCGAAAGTGAACAATTTCTACTTTTTTAATATATATAAAATTATGATATATTAAAAAGGACCTGTAATAATGAATGTCACTTATTAATAAGCACTTGGTAATTATTTATCTTTGTTATTTTTAGGATACCCATACGTGTTGCCAATAGTACTTCAAAGTAATGGGAAATGGGAGGTGAATACATGCTTCAGTGAAACTACTTACTTAAAAATGGAAATAAAAAGAATTAATAACACTGTACAAGAACTACGTCAAAAGGTAAACGGTGTTTTGTAGTAGTTTTCCCATTTTATTTATACTACTGTTTATTAGTTTCGTAAGACAATTATATACATTTTCTTAAAAAAATTATCAGAATTTTTTTTATAAATTTATATGTAATAGTATGAAATTGATTGTACATATTACATATGAAAATTAAACGTTAATTTTCTTTTACTACAATGAAATAAGATGAACATGAAGTTCTCTTGTGTGACTGTGACAACCCTGTATGTAACGCTGAAGTATTAGCCAGTAAAATGTTACACATTTGTGTAATTTGACTTGCTCGTCTTGTCGCTTTGTCCATAAAAACCACATTACGGTCATCATCTTCTGACATATTATGTAGGGATGTTACGGAGGTTCGAGTTTGATTCCGAAAATGATAGGACTTTCGATTGATTTTATACCTTATTATTCGCAGTCGACTTTAAAATTTTCATATCGGATTTATAAGGACGTGTGTAATGATGAACAAAATTCGATGTGGGAATAAAGCAAAAGCAATAAACAATTACTTTCAAAGATATACGAAGTATTCCTTAATGATATTGAGAAAATCAATAGAATTTTCAAAAGAACATATTCCTCATACATCATACATTGATTTCAAACTAAGTGAAGATTTTCCATTTTCTTTTGAAAAAATCTTTGCAACTTTTAAATGAAGTGGCATAAGATAATATTCAGTCTGAATTGACTGCTTAATAGACATTGTAGGAATCAAGCTGTAAATAAAAATATCGACACTTACAGAAAAACGAGCAAGGTCTGAATCGTCGAGAACACATGTGTCTGATAATAAAGTTAATTTTATCATATATATTGATAACTGTCGAGGATAATGATTTCTCTAATTTAAATAGATTAGTGTTCAACCACGCTCCGACTGGTATTAAGTAGTGAAGTCGTCTGCGGTGGTATAACGCAAGGGCCTAAAAATAGCCTAGTCTTGACACCTACGTCGATAGTAACGTAACGGTATGCCTTCGTACTTATTGCGTACAGTGAGAAAAAAGATATTATTAAGTAGGAAATTTTGTTCAAATTGGAAACTTATTTGCAAGTCAATATTTATCTAGTTTATTAGGAAGCACTTATGTGTTGTATAAATGACACATTAAAGAAGCGGTGATAAAAGAAGAACAGAACAAAGGCATATTAGGCTGTTTATTTGGTATAATTTGTCTTTATTTTTTTTATTTGAATGTTATTTAACACGAAATTTCTCTAACTGTTATAGAGTATCTACACTATAGCAATTTAATATTTCATCTTCTGAATATAAACAGATTACTGTTTTATGTTTGGATTATATAAGTTTAAATTTAATATTGAACAATTCATAACCAGTTAAGATTCCGATTCCGATAAATCCGGAATAAAAAATCCTATTTCGACTTCGATAAACAAACCTACGTAACATCCCTAGTTTGTAGAGTAGTTATTTTAGTAGTTTTTTGGAGCTGCGGCGGTTCTTTCCTGAACGAAAAGCACCACCAGCAAACTACCATTGATCTATTTATTAAATAACGTGATCTATTAATAGCACTGATATCAAATCTTATTTCTTATGTTTTATTACAGTTTATTCCATATTGCGAAAAGTTTTTAGAGGAGAATGTAATTAACTTAGCTTTTGTACCGAAGGATAACGGAAGTAGTAGTGTATCTGATAACAGCAGTAGTTCCAGTCTATTGAGAAAATGAACTTACAATGTGATTGAATTATATTTTTTTTTATTTAATATTGTTACGAGGAGTTATAAATGATATTCTATATTCTCAGAATATTTTAATAGTATTAAATATATGTTTCTGTGTACCGTACCGGATTTCATTTCGCTTTATCAAACGTCGGAACCTTGTTGGGACTATTTATTCAAGAAATAATATTGAAATATTGTATATTAATTTCTCGGTAATGTAACTTGTATTATTATAATTGTGTTAACATTCCGATTGAATACTATAACAGATCTTTTGTACATGCATATATCAAAACTGTTTTTTTACGATGATGATTATGCAGATAAGTGATATTCCAGCATCATTGAACCAGAGAATTAATTTCATCATAAAGAATTTATTAGATATGACTAATTTATCATTATTATTTGATTACAGAAATAAATATGATGCACAAGTTACTGTTTAAAATTTGCTTGTTGTGTCTTCAAGGTATATTCTCAAATTTGCAACGATTTCCGATTTTAGTTAACAGTTAGTTAACATATTTTAATTAAATCATATTATCCCATGAAACAATAAAAAGCAAATTTTTATTTAGTGTAGCCAGTGCTTCCATTAGCAAGTCTTACTAATGCTTCAATTAGTAAGCAGTTTGAATATTTAGTATGTTGAATTATACACATAAATTATGACTAAACCATCGTCTCAGATATGTAATACAATTAGATGATTATTATTACATGTAATTATTATATTAAAAAAGTTCGAACTAAAATCTTTATTTCTTTCATTCGAATGATATCTTTTAACACATTTGTTGTTTTTACGACATCGCGAAGACATTACAAAAGCCATTCTCTTATCTAATGCCCTCTTCGATTTTATTTCACATTTCCTCATCCTTATATTTCGAGAATTATATGTTATGTGACACACTTTGTCGTGTTTACACAGGATAACGAAATTGAATAAATACGCGATATTATTTGATGAAATAAAAGAAAAAGAAATAATTTGATGAAAATAGAAGTGCACTGTATACAAAGCTACTGAGTCAAGATATTGACTGCAATATGGAGTCAAATTGTAAAGTAAGAAGCGTATATACCACCATAATAAGCCATCGGCGGTAAGCGCTGTCTGATAAAAAAATCTATTTAAATTTCTCCTCTGTCTTAAATGATATCATTTTGTGGTTTGATGGATAACTTCTAATTCTACCTGTAAAATGTTTCTCGAAGACCTTTTAATATCTACAAAAATACTCAATTAGTTCCTATGAAGTAAACTTGCATTACTATTTTGTTATTATTAAAGGACATGTAATCTGTGTCTATATTTCGGTGTTCTTGTTGCTGTATGATTACGAGTATAGCAGTGGTCTTTAAGAGTAAATATGCTCAAAGAAAGTTTTTTGTCAGGTCAGCGGAATTTTTCTAATATTAAGAAAATATTAATACTTTAAGTGTCAAGACGACAAGCACAACGTGTTGCTGTCCAATAATTTTAACTAGTAACAACTTATGGGATACTATAACTTAGCATTAAGTGTACGTCCTCTTCGTCTCGTTGTTTAGTTTAATAGAATATATATAACTAGTGATTTTTGTCAAAGGTGTTTAATTTTAATATTCTAATGTTGTTGAAACTTGTGACAGCTTTGTTGCAAAACAATATCTGAATTCTATTTTCTCCAATCCTTTGATATCTGTCTAAATAACCATGATAGCTCATTGGAAACTATTAAATGTCTACAGTTATTTGAAATAGTTAAACATAACATGATATTTCCTGTCGCGGGGTGGTTAATTAATTATAGACATCAAATACACGTTATGATGAGCACACAGTAATTACATTAATTTTGTAATTAAACTATGTTTAAAGCGTTCGTATCATTTATATTTCGTTTCATTGCTAAGTATAATTGTTAATATTTTTTGTTTATTGTAACGAACCGACAAAACGAGCAGGTCGTTCTCTTGATGTTAAGTGATATGCCTACCCTTAACAACGTCGTGCTATTTAAGATGTTATACACTGTATCACGTTGCGCTCATCGCCTTGAGACATAAGTTGTTGAGTCTTGTAACCCCAATAATTACACTAGCTACAACGCCTTTCAAATCCGAACACAGTAATGTTGGCACACTGCTGTTTACTACGTACCCAGACACCCTCCAGTAACAGAGACTTATGTCTGATTTAATTATATAATATATAACGAAATATAAATACATGTAATAGATAACAAAAGTACATTATAATTTATTAAAAGTAACAAAAAAAACAAACCAGTCGCATATCTCAAACTAGTCATGCCGGACGCATCGAGTTATGAATGATACAGTTTTCTCCAATTCTAATAATCAGGGAGATAGAAACTAAATGTTGTGTTGTCAAACGGAAGTACTCGTCGTTAGATATAATATGGAAGTGGTATGGCATCGTATTAGCTAAAGAACTTTTCCAGTACACCCGATTGTATTCAGAATTATTAGGCAACATTCAGACATGAAGACGCACGACAATAATAAGAAACAGCGAATTTCACATTTAAGTTTTTTAACCGTTTTCAATAATGGGATTGTGGTGTGTACATAAATACCAAAGACCTTTGTCGTTATCGCCTTTTCTTATCCGATCGCACGAACAGTCGGTACAGACAGAGGAAGATTTTAGCTGTACAGTGTGTTCGAAGCGATAAATAAATCTAAGGAGCACGTAAGATACGGGAATCGGTTTTGTAATGTCTTTGGGTAGCCGTAAATACAACAACGTGCCACACATATCTGTCAGAAGCACAACGTGCTGAATAATGCATAGTTTAAGTTCAATTACCATACAATTTTAAATAGAAATTTATGATGTTTCTTAACACCTCAACTTTTAACTTAAATTACAGAATACTATTAATATTGTCATATTTATAGCATAATTTAACTAATAACGAGCTTTCAATGCCGCTATTAGTTCGAACATAATTTATAGTAAAAGAAATCTGTCTAATAACATGCATTTTCTACTTACGGACATTTCCTAGTCGTAGAAGATTTATGTTTAAAATTTCGGTTTTAATATTTATTTTAGGACATTTAAACATAAATATCAGAAATATTGTAATTTTTCTATATTAATGTCGAAATAGGTAATCAATTTTATATCAATTACATGTATACGAAGTTGACGGTTATTACTGTGAAGTCGACAAATATAATAATTGTATGTAGTAATTAAAGTAGTGAACCGTAATTCATTTGATTTTATTTCAAAAAGCTTTTACCTTACGAATGTGTATTTTATCGAAAATTCTTGTACCGAATAAATTCATTATTGTCAATTAACCAAAACCGTTATTCATGTAATTATTGAGTTAAGTGCCAGAGAATTGGTAAAGTGCCGTTGGCTATAAAATTTACAGGTTATTAATTCTTGTTTCACTGTGCCATTTTGTACGAATAGACACTATTATTGCCAAAATAAAACACGACATAAATTGAGCTATAAAACAAATAATCCCTCAACCGACAAATTAATCGTAAATAAAACAATTTCCGGGAAAAATTCTTTAAACAATATTCCTATTATATTAAAACATCAAACCACACATTGTACATTTTTTTATTTGATCGTTTGAAAATTTAATTGCCATGAAAGTTTTATTAAACTTTTAATTCATGTTGTATCCGTCAATTGACGTATCGTTTTCATAGTAGTTTATTGTTTACAAAGTTTCTTCATCTTATTATACATCTTGATTATATACTCCTACTAGTCGTATCCCATAAAGATTTTTCGTCAAGAAAAATAGTAGTAACTCTTTGAAACGATTCTGTTATTGTGTTATATTAAGTAAAACCATATAATACCTCTATTAATTCTTTATAAACAGAACATACATGTTTGTTAAATAATTTTGTAAAATTCAGTGGAATATATAATTTACGGGGAGGCGCGGGAAAATGAGGTATAAAATAATTACCACCCGAGTAAATACATAATCGTAAATAAAACAAAGTTTGAAGATTTAGACGCAGCGTTTCCTGTTTGAATTACTGTTTGACCTTTAATTAAGAAAGTGGTATAAAGTCGTATTTTAAAAGCTATCATATTAAATTTTGTTTGCAGTATATCTAAAAAATAGATAACATTTTTAAAAAGTTAATGAGGATGTAGAGGTTCCAAAACCGATATCAAACTTTTTTTATGTTCCTTTTTTATCTATGACAAAGTGTAACTTTTTAACATGATGCTGATTATAGATTAGAGATTTTAATAATTTTTCTTGTAATCTTGTACGTTTCAGATGGTCCAAAAACAATTATATAATACAGGAATACAGAATAATACACACAAAGCGAAAATTAAAATCGTTTTTTGAACCCGATTGTTTCTTTTGAAACTGTGTATTTGATGATTCTTTTTTTATTGGAAAGAAATTGGTTTACAAACATCGAAAAAATCATGAAAGTCAATTCATTTGTGCACGTAATAATTATTCTAATAAAGATTTAAGTTTTTTCTTTTATGATTCTTTTTATGTTTGTCAGATTTTCAATGGAAAAGTATTGCTTTAATTTTTTAGTTTTATTTTATTTAACTAAACGATGAAATAGGCAGGACGTCGACTTAATGGTGAGCGTCACGTCTCCCTATAACTCCCCAAAGTTAGGATTTTTACAATACATTACATTGTACTTAACGGTTTGAAATCTGAAGTGTTCATTCTCATTGTCTCCATAATTTACCACCGGCAGTAGCAAAATTTAATTGAAAAATTCTTAAAAAGATTTCATAATAGAGTTTAAAAATAATCGTATAAAGAGTCAAACGGACCGTTCTCGTAACTATTCCAAAGGATAAAGGAAAAACACTTTTACAAAGTAATTACTTCACTTTGACTAAACAATCCAGCTTTTACATGGATAGCTCGTATACACAACATCAAATGCTCTTCGCAATCAACTGCGACCTTTTTTAATATCCATTCGCCATATTATTTCTTGAAATAACATTAAAACCACATTGTAGTTTTAGGTGTAGATCATGGTAAGATCATGTAATTCAGTTTTTGTGTTTGTTCTGCACACCTTTAAGACGTTAAAATTTTTGAACACAATCACTGTTATGATCCTACTTTACCTCTCCATTCAACTTCATTGTTAAAACAAACATTTTCTTATTTAAAAAAAAACCAAGTACTTTTTAATAAAAACAAATTTTACGGATTTTATCGCATACATTTAATTATTTATAACCATGTCGTTGCTTTTTTTATATAACAAATCATTAAACAAAGTGCCAATTGAATTTTCATGTTTAATGTCTTAGTAAAATTCGCAGGGAACGAATTTATATGTTCTTTATCTTGGGATTTGCACAAAAAGCTAACGTTTGTTAGGTCTTTTAAGTAAATCCCTTTGAAAGGGAAATGAACAGAAATGCGACAAATACAAAGGAAAATGGAAGGACGGGTCTCGAGAGAGTTAGCAAGTACGGTACGTTACAAAGCTCTTAATGATAACCGCATGTAAAATACGAGTTCGAAGCGTAGATTCCAGTTTACCTCTTAGTGTCAAAGTATTCTTCGACGAAATACTATGAATTCTTAATAGTTTAATTCTAAAACAAGATTCATTATAAACTAGTATTTGAAAACATTTTTCTTTGTCGCATATTGGCATATAAGAATATAAGCTATATATATATATAAGTGCTAAGAAAAAAATATTTTGTATGTACGTCTGGATGTGGGTCATTCAATTAACTAGTGCAGTTAGCAACATATACTGTGTCCTATAAATGTTTTTGTTTTAAAAAGACGAATTTTGGGTATAAATAATATTATACAGTAATTTTAGAGGAGTTGATGTGTAAGTTTACAGTTATTGTTAACTCTGTATCAAAAAAAAATATGATTATTTAGGTGAGCTGTGATTCCTCCTTATAGTAAACGGCGATATAGTCTTTGATACCATCACACGCGCTGGTCTAGTAGAAGTTTTTTGGATGGAAATACTGTCGCCGGCAGACTAATCCAATCCTTTGCAATCGATAACACAACGATAAATATCCGCTGCAAATCAAACAGTTTCTCTACCACTCCGCTCCACTCTCCGAAATGCATTCGGTTGAATACCGAGAAGCTTGCTGCTTTAAGTCAGTGACTCAGATTACAAGTTCCTTGGTACTAATGCTTTTCATCCCTTGGTAACCGATTAATCGAGTCAAATGTATTTAAAGAACTCTTATGGCAAGGTTTTTTAAGAAAAGAAAATGAATTGTTTCTGTTTTAAATAAATAGTATTTGAAAAAAAAATTCTTGAATTTGGATTTATAAGTAAAAAGTAATTTTTTTACTCCTTAAATTAAAAATTGCGATAAATTCTAAAGTACTTGGAAGGAGGGTTCTCTAGAGAGTTAGCAAGTATGATACTTTATAAAGCTCTTGATGATAACCGCCTGCAAAAGATGACCTCTAAGCGTAAATTCGTGGTTAGACTTCAATATTGCTACTCTAGCATGGTTATACTTTGTTAGATTGTTTATTAAGTAAATAGATTCATGGATATAAATAAATATGTTAAAATATACAGAATTGAATAATACAAATTGTTATTTTGTGTAGTGAAGCAGACAGGAATAAGGTTATCTGAAAGGGCTATGACATTCATTGATGCCTCGTCAGAGAGATCAGAGCAGCCATTGAAGAACTAAAATGACGAAATGGCGCAACTCATCTTTGTGGAACTTTACCTCAGATTTCATGCCCGGAAATACAATAATAAATATTGTGGTTTACAGGCATTATGTTGATAAACTTATGATTTAACTTGACCTTTTTGTATACCCTTGACCTAATTGTAAGTAGGTGCGAAATTTGACCATAAAAAATTACAGAGACATATATTATCTTTGGGCAGAGCGTGTAGACCAGCGCGACTTTCACTTGATGGTAAGCATGGTGTTAGAATGAAATACACAGCGCCACATTGTGATCATTATCAGGAGAGATAAGAGAGGTCTCGTCGTTACCCTCGTAATTTCACTAGTTACAACCTTCTTCAAACCTAAACACAGCGGAAGGAATATGAAGTGTGGTGGGTGGTATCTACCTAGACAGTCTCTGGTAACAGAGAATTATTTTCAATTTTTCACATATTTCATATGCCGATACGATTATTATTATTTTTGAATGGTTAAAAATGATTTACTCAGTTATTAAATAATATTAAATCATACGTTGTTTAGTTAATACTTTTGTTTGTGTTTAAATATCGTTAAATTATTAACGTCAACACGTTTTACCAGCCATTTTATTTGCTCGCATTTACAAGAACACGAAACATATTTTATGACTGGAACAAGGTGCGTCATAAAAAAGGTCATAAATTAAATTAACGTTACTGCAAAGAAAGAAAAAATATGTAATAAGTGTTATGTTTATTTCTAATTTTCATGTTGTTATTTAGTTTTTTAAGACTTTTCTGTAGAATTACTTTTGATATTTAGCGATCTTTGTATTGAAGCAGTTAAACGCTTGTCCTGTAACATGAGACACTAGTTCGTTTCAGGATCAATGGAATTAGGTAATGTTTGGATGGTGACATAGTATGTCAAATCTGTTTAGGTACCTAACGCCTTCTTAATAATGTTAATCTGTCGTCTTAACAACATTGTTAAGTTCAATCGTGTCATACGTACGAGATACTCCTCAGCCTCGTCATTTAAGACTTTCTGCAATAGTACGTTTCCTTTAAACATATTTAAAGGGTTGTAAAAAATAATGAGTTGACTCGATCCTTGATAATATGAAAATAGAGGTTTTTGAAACTTTATTTAATTTTTTGTAGCTATCAACGAATTTGTAAAGTATAAGAAATTTGGAATAATAAGCCACTTGTAAAGTATTCATTCTTAAGAATTTATATATAATATCAAAATATTTTTTTTTATTCATTCGAATGTTTACTCAATACATATAAAATACCAATAACTATAATGGTATAAATAGAACAACTTACAATGGCAATGCAATGTCTGTCAAGTTTCGCTAATATTATGGTTTAATATAATTGTTAAAATATTACCGACTCGTTTTTGTAATGTATTTTATTTTTCATTTTGTATGGGTCGTGTTGACACGATACGGTTGGAAACTGTAGGAAAAAAACCATGTGCGTGGTAAACGTTCAACAAACGAGAACTCGGCAAGTCTGTGTGATCTTTTTGCCTTGACGATGTAGATCGAATATTTCACACTTTCAGCTCGGATTTTTGTGGTATACAACAAAGGATTAAAACTTTGTACTAGCACAAAACAAATTTTTAGTTAAAAATTGTATTAACAGTGAAAAGATACGTGAAAGCAAAAAATACTTAGATTTCCATTATTTGTTTTCGCCATATTGAACATATACAGTTCGCTACTGAAAGTTATTATTAGGTTATATCATTATTTTTTTATGTCAAGTTAACTGTATATAATTTGAAAGATGCTTTAAGGCTTCTAAATTAATTTAACAGGTAAAGAGTTCACTCCTTCTAATTAAAAAATTATCTTGTGTACGCCAGTTCCCTTTGAAACTTCATTTGACTCTAACGTAATGGACTGTACCGTTGGCTTGCTTTAGTTTTTATAGGCACTTTTCTTGAACACTTTGGGTATATTAAATACCGTAGATTCTTGTCTTATGGGTCATATATAAAAAAACTAATATGTAAAAAAAAAACTTATATTACATTAATTACACACGTTAAAGGAGTATTTAAAGTGTAATGCGTATTTTAAATAGTAAAAGTACAATTTGAATAAATTTTGGTTTAAATGGCAAACATTAACAATCGATCTACATATAGATTGGCCTTTACAGGCTAAAAGGAAAACCGATTTTGATTATTCGGTGTATTTGTTTTCTTTGAAAGATGATTCGAATATATCTATACTTTCAAAGAAATCAATTAAGCCGTTTGTAATATTTTTTAGACAAATTTATTTTTTAATTTAATAATTTTGATTTTAATTACAAACTGCTCTGTTTTGGGGATATTTTATAAATTTGCTTATGGCCTTATTTTGATAATAATGTGAGATCCTGACCGAATCATCCTGATTGAAGTAAGTAACTTTTTATGAATACATAACGTAACATCCTGAAAAATTTAAAAATGATTCAGGAAAATTTTAAAAGTAAGACGACCCAAGCACTAGAATATCCATTTGCAAAGATTCCACTGCTTTGTCGACTTAACGCAATTAAAAAATGTTTTTTTGATTTAGGAAGGTAATGAGGAAGTCTCGACGTCAAGGCGTCGCCTACAGTATTGTACCGATTTTTAATGCAAGCCCCCTGCAGTAGAGTTTCTTCCTGCAGTTGTTTAAAATGTTGGTCTTAACGTAGTGCGTAAATATTAACTGCACATTTATTTTGTTAATTTAAATATTTTACTCAAAGTGATTTTTTCTTCTTAACTTTTATTAGTATATAAATAAACCGACTAATAAAATGAGTGAACGAAGGCAAATCTGTTTGCAGCAAAGTTAAGATTCCTACGAATGAAACATATTAGACAAAAATTTCAATTAATATTTTTAAATTCAAACACGTTATTTACTTACGGATAAGTTTATACTTATGTTAAACTTATTTTTGTTTGGATACTATTACTGCCTATGCGATTTGATCGTAATCAAAAATTATACATCTGACTATAACAATGGATAACGATGTTTATACTGTCCGCCCGCCTTGAGGTATTAAATGTTCAAACCTCTTTAAATTAAAACAGTAAAATTTACGCTTTACCGTTTGCCGTTATGTCATTGGAGATATCTAGACTTTGGGTATGTCATGTTATATGACAGCGTCACATAGTGTAACGCTTAATTGCAGACTATAACTTACATTGTCCTAATTATTTTATTACCAAGCAACCCTTCTTGGAAGTTTCACCTAGACTTTTTATTTTTCGTACTAACGTTGAGATATGGCGTTAATACGTGACAAACAAGTGACATGGTTAAGTGTTATTTTATTTTACCAAAAGCTAAATTTATTTTTTATTTATTTTTATTTTGGCATTTTTGCTCCTAAGGGGCATGTCAATTTTACTACACTAATCTAACAATTACAAAGATTAATTTTGTTCTAAGCTACTCTAAATTCGCCAAAGATGTCGTTTTCTGCAAATTTCGTCCGCCAAGCAACACTGCTTTTTTATTTCACTTCTAAATGCACGCAATATTAGTATCTTTCATGCCAGCCTGTCTCTCTAGTGCATGAGAAGAAAAATGTGTGGTACAAAAGGATTATAATTACGGCTACATTTTCACCGTAACATTAAAGTAGTTGCTATGTCATCAAGTAATATAAATTATACCTAAAGTAATAAGATAAATTATTATTATTTCAAAAAATATGGTAGTCCTCTATTGCCGGAGACGGTCTATGTGGGTATTACCGGAGCTCCTATTTCTGCCGTCAAACAATACTGTGGAAACATTACTTTCTTCCAGATTGAAGCAAGATGTAGTTAGTGAAATTACTGGAATAACGAGACTACCATTGTATGACGTCAAGGCGACGAGCATAATGTGGTGCAGTATATACCACTCTAATACGTTGTTATAGGCAGGCGTACCATTTACCATCAGGTGTACGTTCCGCTAGTTTCATTTAATATAATAAAACATAAATGAATTTTGTTCAATGATAAAACAGCATTAATGATTTGGTCTTTATTTTGCATTTGATATATATTTATGTTTTATATAACTTTTTGTTAATTATAAAACTTAGTCAGATGTAGATAAAATATGCAGGTAACTTTGCTTCTATTCCATGCCGTAATTTCAGGTGACGATTAGTATTCTGTGAACGGTGGATTTTGTACAATAGCTACGTCATTTGCTCAACCCCATGTGTCAATTCGGTTTGCGAGCTTTTGAATTAGTATGTAAGTCGAACTTTGTATAATAAACAGAATAACATGCGTGTCGATTAAATCGGAGGACGTAATGTATTAATTTTAGTGGTTGATCTTATTATTTATAATCATCTATGCAACAGTAGGTATAAAAAACAATAAATAGGAGATTTGCTATTTATTATTTTGTTAGTTACAATCGAATAAGGGAACGAATGTTCCTGTGTTGAATAAAAATGTTGACTGAATTTTCACCGATGTGCTCCAAGATTCGATTGGGTATCAATTTCAATGATTTGACCCTATATATAAAATGTGTATATGTTTGATCTGATTTATAAAATTACACTAGTACGTAAGGTAGTAATAAATAATTTTACATTTTCTCTATTCTCCGGCACTCTCCAAAACAATTGCGTAGTCCCGTGCTGTTGTTGGACTATCAAGTTTAACAGCCTATTAAACCTGAGCCTCTCTGAACTGGCCTAATTGCAGGATTATTTATACGCACTGAGGGCTGTAAGCTTTAAAACGATTTTATAATATTATAATTGAGCAATATTTTTATTTTTTTAAAAGTCGCATTCTTTTTTTTACGAATTTCAAAAAAAATCAACAGGCTTAAAGTCAATCTTTTTTATTTCTACACTTTTTTTTATTTTAGAGTACCAATTTCTTTGTGTTTTATTCTTATTTTACACGTTAGACTAAGGTAAAATGGGCGGATTAAATATTAAAGGCAGATGTGAACTATTTAAGTTATAATTAAAGGATGGTAATGAGCAAACACGTATGTACATAGTTACATAAATTATGCAGTCTAAAAACATCCTTACTATTATATAACCTAACTTTATGGCAAATATACTACTTTCGATACAAGAGTCGTTAAGTCCAGATGTCTCAGTGAATATGCTTAGTTATATTGCATCGTGCAACTGGTGTCAGGTCTTTGTTGCCGGAGATCATCTGAATATCTACCACCGCAGGTACTTTTTTAGCCGTCAAACAGTTATGCGCCTATTATGTTCCAGTTCACATGCCGTTGGATACAGTGAAATTACTGGGTGTTACGATACATAACACCTTATGTCACAATGCGTCAAGCACAACGTGGTGCAGTGTATACCATCCTAACTAACATCATGTTGTTATGAGCAGGCACGCCACTTATTATAGTACATCAAGCAGTCTCATCGCTTCGTCGAATAGAAATATTGTTGAACAAAGTACATTAGACTGATTAAGAACTTCGTCTGTGTCAGCTGAAAATAGTTTTTTAACTATTCCTAGTAAAATTTAAAAATTCTAAATATAGAATGAACAAAGGGCGACTAACCCGTGTCGTACTAATTACACAGATCTTAGAATGGGATAAAATTGATTAGGGGGCTTTCAACAAACGGCGTGGTCAGCAAATTGCGACCGTAGTGCGTCGAATAGTAATTCCTGGTCGAATGACCGATCTTTTAAATGTATTCCGCTCACGGTGAATAACGTAACTAAAATGATTCAATTAATGTGTGTTATATCGAAAAAAAATCGGATTATTTATATATATTTTTTAAATAAAGGCACAATATACTTGTTTAAATTTACAATGTTTATTATATCGAATATTCATATCAATAATTGTATAAAATGAAAATAGTTTCGAGGAATAACCAATAATATCTGCACCATTATTAATAGTTTTTCACAAAAAGATGTCAAATATAAATAGAAATTTGAAAAAAAAATAACAAAATAAAGGAGTTTTTTGAAAACTGCTTTATTAAATAGACTATTTCATAATAACACCTCTAGTCAGCAGTTGACTTTTCATCAATAATGGTCAATATTGGCACCGATTGACATAAATGTTATAAAGGTTTACGCGGTAACCATGTAAAACTCATACTTTATTTTCTGTAACGTTTATATTTCAAAAAAAAATATACTGAGAAGTTTTATTTCACTGACAGTTCAACTTGATTGCGGAAAGGCCTTCACTTTTATAGAATATCTTGCTTGAACCTTGTTCTTTAAACCCCTTAATGAACTTAGTTCTAGTTAAGTTTCACGACTAAGCGTAATTGCGACACTTTACAGGCGGATTGGTTTCAGGCATCTCAAATTGAAGAATATGCCTAAATGTTTATTAAGTTTTGTGACACTTAATAGTACAAAGAGAAAGAAGTTGTCACTATTATTTTCAGAACTATAGAAAAAATGATAGGGTGCTCTTATAATCAGCATCTCTACTTTTCTACCAATCAATATAGGTGTCTAATATTAAATAAACTATTGTTTTTACGAATAACTGTTGATTGTAAACATCTCCTAAGATGGCCCTGTAATAAATTAAGTATTAGCAATTTTTGTGGAGGTAATTTTAAAATATTCATCAGAACCACAAAAAGACAAAGTATTTTTGTGGTTCTGAGGAATGGCAATCACGACATCACGATGTCATATTCGGGGCAAGTCCGATGTTAGCTGCTCTAGTGATGCGGATATCCGAAGACATTTCAACCACCTAAAAAATATAAATAATAAAGCAGAACAATATTTCAAAGATTTCACTGGTACAGTGTAAAGGAAATAATAGTATTTTGAAATCAATGAAATAGTTCTACCCGTTAAAAACATTTAAGGTAAGCTCATCTAAGTTTTTATTATCTAATAAGGATTCTAAAACAGGGAAAAACAATTGTAAGGATTTTATGGACAATCCTTGATTAGTCTAATACCATGAACGTTTGCACGAATAGGTTCGATGTAGTAATGGTAATTACTGAAACGATAATTACCGGGATAAAAGCAGGTTATGTAGAGAGAAAATAAGTGAATACTTAGTTTATTTGTTGAATGTACTTTTAATAGTAAATATAAAAACAATTCTTTTAATATAGATAGGAGTGTATGGACAAAGTCGATATTAACCCTTGAATGAATTTTCTTCCAAATCCTGGCAAAAGAAAAGCAACAAAGATATAATGAAAGTATGTAGATGTACCATAAATTAATATTTTAGTTATTGGTATTTGTTGCAAGTTTTTTTCTTTTTCCATAAAAAAGTAATTTACGATTCACATATATTGTTTTTTATAACATAAATCATAGATCATATTGATTTCTTGAATGCACTTAATGAATGTGACTTTTAAGGAGTGCGTTTGTCCATATATCTAAAACTATTTATGCAGTGCCGTATTAGGAAAGAAATTATTATATAAAAGATGTATGTGTAATAAATATATTAAAAGAAAGAACAAAAATGAATGTGAGTATCATAATATATTTTTCATAAGCTTTATTAATATCTTTTTTACCTTGTTGTTTGTTCAATCTATTAACTAAACATCCGGTTCAAGCGACTTCCGTTTAAAGACTTCGTTTCAGAAATATTCTTGAAAGCAATTTATAAATCTGTTATGTTTGCTGTTTTTTCCCGGTATTATATTTTTATATTAAATTATTATCTTAACAGAGGACTTAAATATTATGTATATACATGTAGTTTTTCCTGTTATGAACAAACGTTATCGTGGATTAAATATGTTAAAGTTATATAAAAATTCTAAATTACGAGTGAATTGAATATTTAACATTAGTATGTAATAGTGCTAAAAATATCCGTGGTAACTCTTTAAATAATATATAAATTGTTTATGAGTATCATAAATCAAATAATTTGTATAAGCAAAACTATTAACGCTTACAAATGAAACGTTCTACTATCATATCACAATATCGTTCGCTTAACATCTTTAGTCAATTTGACTTCTAATCCCGATTCTGTTTGATTTGTATAAACGAAGGTTCATTGTCGATGTCGTCAAGAATGAAAATTTCAATAGACCAACAGCTGTTAAAGATATCATAGCAAAACCTAAGTCTGACGCCAGAAGAAGACTGCTCTGTTCTTGTTAAAAATCGCTATAATTAATGTAACTAAGCGATTAATTAAATCTTCAGTTTAAAGGCAACAAGATTCAAATTGACATTTTATGAAATTTTTTATAAATTTCATAAGACAGCTATTGTGATCATTTCCATGATTTGTATGAACTAATTTATAAGTATTATAAATAATTTTTTTAACAATCATGAAAATTATAATGTAGTTTTACTATTTTATGACAATAACATTCTTTGTATATTTTTAAATTAAAAGTAATAATGAATTTATATTTAGACTATATGTATTAGGTATAAATTCACATTTGTTGAGGCTAGTATCTTATAGGTTATAGTTTATTGGTTCCGAAAGAACTTTGACACCTATAGTAAAAACTAAAGTCGTGAAAGGCTTAAGGTCGTCCCGGTGACAAGCCTTATTAGTTATAGCATAACTTAATAGACTTCATGTTAAAATAGTCTTATGATTCTGATTACTAAAACGTGCTATGTCATAATTAGTAAAACTTCGCCAAAATCAAACATAACAATTTATATACCAAATCCTAATTGATTGGTAAATTGAAAGTTATGAACTGTATAAATGTAATGTAAAGAGTATGTATGAAAATAACTTTAGTTAAAATGTTCGTTTATAATTTTCTAATTATTTTTCAAATAGTTCCGCCTCTTATGTTTGAAGATATTGAAAATAAATTGAAATTTATAAGTAGATAAGACACTTTTTATTTGTCATTAAATATATAAGGTTTTAGGTTTTTTTTATAATAATATTTTGAAGCTAATTTCTAATTAAGCCAGTTCAGAAGGGTTCTGGTTTGATAGGCTGTTAAACTTGATACTAAAATGCAGTAATTGACTGCGTAATCGCTTTGTAAATCAAATGGTAATAAGAAAAGTAGAGAAAAATTATTTTACTGCATATTTTTGTACTTGTATAGTCATAATCTAATGAAGAAGTGTTTTAATGTATCGCTTGTATTGTATTTAACTAAATATATATGGTAAAATAACAGTAATAGGTTTTAACTTTACTGTTCTGTAAAAATAGAAAAGGCGAACACATAAAGAAAAGTCTCTCAACAAACATCTAACCTGTACCGTACTAATTACGCAGGTCTTAGGTTGGGATAAAATTGATTGTAGGGCTTTGAACAAATGACGTGGTCAGCAAATTGCGACCGTAGTCCGTCGAATAGTAATTGCTGGTCAGACGACCGACCTTTAAATGTGTCTGTTAAATAACGTTTGTTAAATAACTCAATTAAAGCTTTAATGTGATGAGTAATACCGTATTTCAGATATTAAGCGCACGTAACTTTTGAAACGTTTATGTAAAATAAAAAACATTATTAGGAATTTGATTCAGTTGATATATTAAAATATACTAGTTCTGTGCTTACTAAGTGGAAACATACATGCATAGAAATTTGAGCTTTTACATAAACCGTTTTTTCGTCAGTTGTCGAGCAATCATAAAATTATAATACAATGAAGTATAAGATACAATAATTAACACATACGAATATTAATATAACTTCTCTACTCTATCAATATGACTATTTAGAATTCAATGCATTTAGAATGATTGAGTTTGAGAGTGTAAAATCTTATGAGTGTTCTGGAAAATCTACTTAGAATATTTAACAACTTTTTGATCACGGTCCTTCGACTCGATTTAGAAAATTGTACTTCGTAAAAGCTTTCTTCGTGGCGTAACGGCCACTCTTGAATATTCATACTGAATGTAGATTTTTAACCGCTGCGCTGATTCTAAAGAACCTTTAAAAAAAACTTAAATGGGCAGATAACAAGATTTCTGATGAGTTTCGATGTAACCATAAAATGTAGTGCGATGACCTCGGTTCCTTTACCTTTCGGAGTAAAGAATTTTGTTGGTGAGTTTTATACTTATTTGTTAAATGTATAATTTTTGAAAAGGCAATTTCATATAATCAGGAATATGTTTAAAGCAATGGAAACGGATTTTTGTGAAGTTTATATTACCACTTAATGAAAATCTATTGATACGTAACAGGTTTTAAAATTATATTGCAAGACGGTACCCAGCAAGGGTCTATTTAAATTTCCTTTTAGTTCGGGTTAAAAGTGCCTTGTAGATAATGGAATTACGTTTTAGTTAAATTAAATTATTCAAGATGTGATTACAATACACATGTGATAAGAAATGTAAAAAAATATTTGTTATTGGTGTGTGTGAATATTGATGTAAACTTAAAAATATAAACAATTACTATAGTACCTACTTTATCTTTATAAATTTGAATAATAGTCTTTTAAATTTAATTTTATTACTTCGTTTTCAAACCAATACATGAAGAATATATAATCGTTTTTCTAATAGAGAGTCAAAATTAACGGATTGTAATAAATTTTTTGTTGTATCTGTTAAATATGAATGATCATTCAGCAAAAGATAAAACGGAGACTGCACATAGCGAGGCCTTTAATCCAACTCATATTGAAATATCTGTGACTATGTTTACGAGGGATGATCCGCTTTTATTGAAACATCATTTTGCATAAGATTGGCAACGAAATTGATGTTAACGTTGAAAATTAAATTTTTTAATGAATTAGCATTCATGTTACTTTTTATAAGCGATGTAGTAAATACCTACACAATAGCAATGTGACAAGTAACTTACTTGACAAGTCAAGAGAAATTAACGAGTACAAAAACCAACTTTCTGAATTGCACGTCGTTAATTTATTGTTTTGTATTTTATGGGACTGTATCAAATTGTATATGTACTGATAACCAAGACTTTTTGTTCCTTTATTATTATGTTTTCGTATTCTCAAAATTACATGGTATTTGGCATTTGATTAAAATAGTAGACTATTAAAAAATATACGTCTCTAAAGCTGTCAATTAAATTAATGGAGGAAAGTAAATCAAAATATTTTTCTTCACATTTATTTCAAACTAACATTGTTTTGATTTTGACATAGTACTACCTTCATTGGGTTGGCCGGCGAAATATTTATGGACATTGTTTGCTAACGGAAAACAACGCGGAAACGGATCTCGCTGGAACTCCAATGTAGTGACATGATTTAATTTATCTAATGGTTTGAATTTTAATCTTTGAAAGCACTGTTTTTGTATAAATATTCTTAAAAACCAATTTATACATTTGCATTTCGGTTAAAATGGACAAAATATTTTAAAAGCATGCAAATCAACAACTATACTCTAAAGATTTAATAGTTTACAAGTCAATGTCATAATATTTTTAAAAGAATACTTCTAGGGCTTATGCTATAAGGTCTGATTTATATTTTTTTAATACATTTTTCAACCTATCTACTTTATTTGACGTAAAAGTTTTCGATAATAAAATTAGTTAACGGATTTCAGACTTAAGTATGCCTTGAAATGGAATTATTAATATTACATTTTAGCTAAAGTATTTATTAATGACACAAGCTTAGTATATAGCAGTCTGTTCATTGATGTCCATTGGTTAAGACGATGATTACTGTTTTTTTTTTGTAAAAAAAGAAAGCGACGAGACGAGCGGTACGTGTAACTGATGATGTGTTACGCCCACCCTTAACAACGTGGCCCTAGTTAGGATGGTATACACAGCACCACATTGTGCTCGTTGTCATGAGACATAAGATGTTAGAATTCTTTACACCACTAATTTCACTAGCTACAACTCTCTTCAATTTGGAACACAGTAATGTTTGTACACTACTGTTTAACGGCAGAAATAGGCGCTGCGATGGTAACTTTTTTTTTTTTTCTGTGGGGAAATCATGCATTGGATACCCTTCCGCTGTCGGGGCAACAGAAGAGTTATGCCGGACTCTTACCGGCTAAAACCCCACGATTTCTCAGAATAAGTATATATATTAAAGATTTAATATTTTTTATTAATATACATTGCAATAATCTGTTCCGATAGTTAAACTAGTAAGTTTCTAGGTAACTAGCGCTTATTTGTTCTATTTTGGTGAGCGATTAGTATTCCACGGACAGTATCCTCCGTTCATTGACCACGTCATTTGCTTAACGCCGTGTGTCAATTTGATTTTCGTACTGTGCGAATTTCCATTTCAGAGGCCGTAGTTCACTTACGGCGTAGTTAGTAAACTCTTGTTTAGTTTAATTTTAATTATACTTTAAATTTTATTTCATTTATTACTTTTATCTAAAACGTAACAACATAATAAGTCATCGTCTTGAGACGTGATGTTATGTTTCGTCACGCCCGTAATTTCACTAGCCACAACGCCCTTCACACCGGAACACAATAATGTTTGAATATTATTGTTTGGTGATAGAAATAGGAAATGCTGTGGTCTTACCTAGATGCTCTCCGGCGTTAGAAATCTACCACCTGTGAAAACCTGCCCTACGTTAACTAATTGTAATGTTGTTATTATCGGAATTGTATTTAATGAATATAGTAAAGACATTCTTTAGTAATATATTATTTTCTGGATTTTAAATTACTAATTTAAATATAATATATATGCTATATTACGATATTGTCGTTGAATTTCGGAACAGAATGAGTGATCAGTTGTACGTTAAACTGGTAAGAGTTACCGTTTTCGAAGGCGTTGTTCTTTTCAAACAGAAACTTTCTTTTGATTAAATTACATTAAGCTGATTTTGCAGTCACTCCAAAAACAGAAACAAAGTATCTTGATTCCGCAGAGGTCGGTAATCAAATAAACGAAACAACATCAGTAGGGAATGTTATTGTGAGTGTGCGGTACTTATGGTAACGTTATTTCAAATTCAACTATAATTACAGGAAAAGCCATATCATAACAATTGCAGTTTTGTTTTTCATAATGATTAGAAAAAGATGTGTTATATTAATAAGAACTATATTTTATGTATTACTAGCCCCACGGCATTTTAAGCAGGCGTATCACGTACCTTCAAGTGAGTATATAAAAAAAGTAATAATGAATATGCAGAAAAAAATGTGAATATATTTTTGTTTGTAATTCACAGCAACTTAATCATATAATTATCGGTTTGAATTTTTAACTTCGAAAAGAAATTTGTATACTATATTAAATTTAGATGATCAAGTTGATAAGAAAAATCTGTAGTCTGTTAATTTATATCAAGAAGTAAAATTATCCTGTAATAACAATGTTTTACACAGTAATGTTTGTATTTTACCGAGAGCTATCATTCGTTTTTTTTTCTTTAATTTGTTGTAATTGATGTGGTTTCTTATGTAAAAAATAATTGTATCCTATTTTAAAATGTAAATTCTTCATTTTACTCATTACCAAACACTTTACAGAGCAATAGCGTATCCTGGTGCTGCTGTTAGGCTATCAAGTTTAACGGCCTATTAAACCTGAGCCTCTCTAAACTGGCCTGATTGTAGGATTATTTATACGCATCGAGCGATATAAGCTGGTTGGTGTAAAATAAAATTGTATTTCTCCATTTATTTGTTAACAAGTTTAATATGCTTTATATTCTATAATTTAAAGAAATCAAGTCGGGAAATCAAAAATCAAACAATATAAAATTATTTAAATATTAATTATTTCTTTGAAATAAGGGAATGAACAATAGGTGAAAGTGTAAGTGTAGTTTATAATGAAGTAGTTGTTACAGTAAATAGTAGCTGCGGTTACTACCTAAATATAATTATGATTAAGAAGTTTTCATCGAACTTATCACTTTTATAATTCTGAAGCAGAGTTATGTTTTACATAACTATCCTCGTCGCTCCTATTTCTGCCGCCAAATAGTAATGTGCTTTCACTACCATGGTCGGGTTTGAAAAGCGCTGTAACTAGTGACCTAAAATCTTATGACTCAAAGCGACGAGTACATGAAAACGTTTTGCCCGTTTCGTCGCTTCGTCGCATAAAATTAAATAAATAATTAACTTAACTGAAATTATATTTGTGAACATTGCATACGTTTCATTGTTACCTTTTAAATCAGTTATAGTATCAGACAGTAGGTTTGTTTCCTTTAGTTGATTTAGCTAGTGAACACAAAGGCTAGTTATGCTAGTACAGGACGCATATCAATCTGTTTCCAACTACGTCGCACATGAGACTGCAATGTAAACTCTGTATGGTTCGATAACAAAGAAAGAACACGTACACCTCATAAATTGTGTAATATTTATGATACATTTGCATAGCGTATGTGAAAATAAATAATAAAAAAATATAGATAACTAAAAACTTGTGACATAGTGAATATTCATTTGTAATGTTTATTTTCAATAATGTCTTATCGTCGATGTTAAAGTGTCGGAGTACGCATGTTTTTTAAACATTTATAACTTTATTACGGTTGTACTCTGTACCTTTTTTTCTAAAGGCATTCCCTTTGCTAATACAAGGGAAACGCTGTAACGTTTAATGTTACAGGCTATTATTTTCCGATACAGTAGAACCTAATGTGCGATATGCGAGCAGTTTGGCAGGGGCTTCGGATTGGACTGGTCGCAATTTCGATATTCGATGCAAGCAAGATTCCGCTGTAGTACAGATATTGGAAACTCCGTGTAGTCTACACTGAAAACTTGTTTGATCGTTGTAATGTAAAGCGAACTATAGAGAAAATTTTTAAGTCCTAATTTTTCAATATATTTTGTATGTAGAACTTCTGTCTTTGGAATCGATAAGAATTATCTAAACAAAAAGATAAATGTAGGAAATAAAGGCACACAAATCTTAGAGGAAATAAATGTTAAAGATATTTACTTTCGAAGTTAAATTATTTTTACAAAGCAAAGTATCCACTATTTATATTTTATAATTCGACATTAGTCTGTTGTAAGGGATAAAAAGTTTCTCTCACAATCAGTATAGTATGAACTGCTTACCTTGATTTCTTAATTTCTTCTTTCGAAGCTTCAGAGCTACTGGATTCTTCTTTTTTCACATTTCTTTCTAACTTGTTATATATATTTAGATTAAGAAGAAATAGTAATTAGGTGAATCTTATTATGTGTACGAATCTCACTAGAAAATCGCAGAGAATGAACATTAACGGAACGTTAATTTATTGTTGTGATATTACGTAGGTGTTTCAATAATGAGATGTTTGTATGTGCCAAAACAACTTGGTAATTACTGACATAGCCTAGAGATACAAATGACAGTATATCGTATGGTATGATTAATGTTTATTATAACATTAATAACGTCTTATAGTAAGCAGTTCACATAAGTTAAATTTTACTGCTGCCACTTGCTGTCAGACATTTAATCTTAATTATAGTGGTATAATTGGAGAATTTTGAAATAAAATACTGAAGGAGTCTATATCTGTGCATGTATGTACACATATTACATGTTTATCATACTTGTAAGCTCGGAAACTAAAAAGAAAAACTATTTGACAAGTGAGTTTTGAATAATGTGTAAAGTTGAAGTTTCGAGCTTATTTTAAAATTTTAACGTAGTTAATTGGCGTACTCAATAGATTGTTAATGCATAGATTAAACCTTTCAATTATTTGCCTAGGTACAATACGTTACTAAATATTTTTGTATCATGTTAATACAAGTAGAATACGTTTATGAAACGAAAATGATGTGATGAATAAACTAGCTGTAGTTAGTAAAGTCGAACACATAAATTGGCTGTAATGTCCATAGAGCGTGCTGCGTTGTGTTTCACCAACGTGTCAACTGTGAGCTCGAGGCAGTGACGCACGACGTGGCTCAGTGTCACCAGCGTACAATTTTGATGGGCATTGACTAAGCCATAGAGACTTGCTCGCGTGCCATCAACATAATGATGATGTTTCGTTCTATAGATAATTATTTAAAATATTAAAGACGAAGTATTAAAGACGTAAAGAACATATTAAAAAAGGAGACTATCTCTATTTCAAAAAAATTACTGCTGTTCATTCAATAATACTAATTACTTCTATAACAAAACTGTAATTCACATATGAAATTAGGTATATTCTGGGCGAAAAAACAGTGTAGACGCTATGGGAGTATGTGCCCTGAGCCTGGGCCCTTTGCAGCACTATATTTTATTTAAATAATGGTCCCAAATCTAACAATTAGGATATAAAACCTTTTTGCCTATTATTGTATTAGGTTTATATGAATGTTATATTTGCAAAGAAAGTAAAAAGTATATTAGTATAAATATATTAGTATTTTTTTGTGGTAACTTAGTTTGCAATAAACTGTTTTCCTATTATTATTTTTTTAATATAGCGTAAACAAAAAAAAATTCAAGTCTTTAACATATTAGGTCCTTACATATGAAATTAGCTTTTTGTCGTACTGGCCACTTTGATATGAAATATCTCCTCTTTGGTTAAGAATTTCAAATTCAAATTTATAAATTCATTTGACATTCTCATTATTTATTCTTTGGCGTCGCTTAATACCGCACAATGGTAAACATGAAATATCGGTATATTTACGAGTAAGTGTTGCAGAAAAAGCTCGAAGGATTAATGATGTGTACGGCGCTGGTGTCGCAAAAGAAAGCACGGTACGTTTTTGGTTCCAATGTTTTTGTTCTGAAAATTTCGACCTTCAAAATCAACGCCGTGGAAAATGAAGAATTAAAGGCTATTGTGGAAGTGGATCCATCACAAAGCACTTCAGAGATAGCTGCTGGATTCGAGGTAAGTAACAAAACTGTATTAATCCACTTGAGGCAAATCGGGAAAATAAAAAAATTGGAATGATGGGTACCTCACGAACTGAGTGAATTGAACTTACAAACACGTGTCGACTGCTGTGTTAATTTGCTCAACCGACACAATAATGAAGGGATTTTAAATCGAATCATTATTCGTAATGACAAGTTGAGACTGTACTATAATCGGAAGCGCTCGTCGCAATGGCTGAACCCTGGAGGCCCAGCCAAATCTTAACCTAAACGAAAATTTATTTAGAAAAAGTTACTTGTGAGTGTTTGTAGACTAGCGCCGGTGTCGTTCACTACAGCTTTCTAAAATTTGACCAAACGATTACGGCAGATATCTATTGTCAGCAACTGCAAACTATAAAGAAAGAACTAGCTGCTAAACAACCGAAATTAGTCAATCGCTCTAGGCTACTGCTACTTCACGACAACGCAGAACCACAGACTGCACAAGAAACAACCAATAAGTTAGATGAGCTACAATTAGAATGTCTGCAACATCTACCGTACTCCCCGGACCTTGCCCGAACAGATTACCATTTTGTCCGGAATTTGGACAACTTTTTACAAGGAAAAAAATTCAATTCCGATTCGGCAGTCCAAATCGCATTCTAAGAGTTTATTGACCCCCCCATGGTTTTTTTTTAATAAAGGTATCAATTAACTACCTATGAGATAGCTAAAGTGCATAGATAACAACGGTGCATACTTTGATTAATTAAATATATTTTACGAAAAAAAAATACTTTATATTCTTTCCGTTCAAAACGCCAATTTCATATGTAAGGAACTAATATATTCAACGTTCTAATTTGTACCTCAATTTAGTTCCTTTTTAGTAATAACGTTTGAAATTAAATGTTATTACAGTTTTTATGAACTTTCCTAATAAATTAGAAAGGCAAAAGAATTGTTAACCTGTACTTCGACAATTACTAAAGTAATGTAAAATGAAGCTTACAAAATCTATTTATCAGATAATTTAAGAGAGTTGCAAAAGAAATATCTACAATTTTTTTTTTGTTACACAAAAGGATTGTTTAAAATAATCCTATTTCTTAAGAATCAAATCATTGCAATGTCCGTGATCAGCATATAACAAAATGCTGTAGTTCGGTAACCATTCGAGAAAGGGGTTCTAAAATGGGAACGTCAAGCTGTCAAATATAGTGGAAACCGTACCTCCGTATCTCCATACTGTACTAGATGAAGCGACGACCAGCAAGTTTCCGTTTCGGTAAAGTCCATAGGAGCAGTAGGTTCTGAATTGGAAATGAAGTTATCTTTGTGATACGAGTGTTCACCGAAATTTACCAATATCCTTAACCAAATTTAAATTATTGAAATGTTTGTATATTTTACGCAATTTTATAATAAGATGTAGGAGAGTACTTTTACTAAAATTTGACTATGAAACAAAATCATTTAGGTTACTGTTGCTGAAATATTGTTGTAAACATTATGATTCAAAATAATGGTTACGCATAAAAGTGAATAATATAAATACTTATCTTTTATTCTGTAACCATAGAGGCTATAAACATAAATTTCCTTTGGATATCTAAAGCGTAAAAATTTATTTTTCAAACGAATGTTGTTTCAAATAATCCAAACAGTAAAGCAATGTAGAAAATAAAAAAGGGTGTAATAAGGAACATGAAATTGAATTTAATTTCAGACATGGCTGTGATATTTTTAATAATACGCACAGGAGCGGAGGCGCGGATTTTCTCTTAAGCTGTATACAGAATTATTGCCTTTCCCCGTAACAATCTTAACAAGCCCAATTTGCTTTAACGGGAAGTCGACCCCTCACTGAAAAAGTGTAGGGGTTTAAATACAAAGCTGACCCTACGTGAGCAAAGGTGTTGCATAATGAATACAAAACATGTTTTGATATAATTTTAACTTCAAAAAGAAGAGGCGCTCTGAAAACAAGATGATTAGATGTATTTGTTCCACAAGATAATTAAATTTAATTTAATTAGTTAGAACTTAACTACACGTTACCATTACGTTAATTAACAGCCAATCTTCATCGAAAGTCAGAACACAACAGATTATGGTTAAGACTGGTTGATGTTTGTCTGTTAAGCCTTTATATTAGTGTGCCTTAAATGTGTACCATCATTAAAGCAATTTATAAAAAAGTCCTTAATAAAAGTATCGCTTTCACCAAAAGTTTTACACATGTTTATGTAATAATTCACAGATTTAGTATATGTTCTCATTGGCAAAACCATACCACAGCTTTTAAAGTATTTAAAAAATTAAATTAGATGTACTTAACCTATTAAGTAATTTTCGGACAAGCAATATAATTCACAAATATTTTTGTGAATTAACGAACTATAACAATTTTATAGCAATTATAAGATTCAGTTATTATTAAAATTTGTGTATTCTTTACAAAAATTGAGTATTCGAAATTTAACTATGAAACATTGTGATTGGTCTCTGTTACTGACGGTTGGTTTCTGTTGCCGGAGTCCGTCTAGATAGACACCGCCGCAACGTCTATTTCTGTCACCAAACAGTAGTATGCAATTGCAATTACTTGAAAGGCGCTGTAGCTAGAGTAATTACTGGGGTACCGAGATTGAACATATTGTGTCAGTGTATAACATTGTAATTAACGCCACGTTGTTATGGGCGGGCGTATCCACTTACCATCAGGTGAACGTCCCGTTTGTCTTGTAGCGTAGTAGAATAAAAAACAAGAATAAATTATATAATAGGTTTACTACCTAGGTTCAAAGACAAATCATCTAAATATTATTCTAACGATTATAGAAAAAAAAATTGTACTGTATTATTTGAAATATTTTCTAACACTAATTGTAAAGCGTCAAGCGCAAACAGATCGAGCAAAGTCTGCCCTAGGCACTGACTTTGATGAATATTGCCAATAAACAACAATGTTTACGACGTGCTGATGAACCAGTTTATCTTAATCAAATTCAGTAACGTTGGTTTGGATTATGCGCAGACTTCATAGTACTCATGTACAAGTACACTTTTTGCGGATACTGTACTAGTAAATGTAGTCGACTTTCAAAGTTGAATTTAACAAAAGTATTGATGTCTAAAGTCAATTTAATAAATAACATTTCTACAGTAATATCGTAGACCTTCTATAAAACGTCTTCAGGAGATTATTAATAAATATAGTTTTAATTATTTCTCTCATAATTTTTATTATAGTTTTATTTTGTGTATGTATATATTTCGGTAGCAAGTTTATAAAAACAAAAATAAAGTTAAATATGAAAAGATTTCACTTTATTATAAATGAAACGTTCATGTGAGGGTTTTTTTTAAAATTTTCCGGCACCTTTGCCTTAGTTTTTTTTGGTTGGGAAAATTGTAAAATGTGTGATTATAAAGGTTTTTCAAAATTCCATACTATCATGAATCATAATTTTAATGATTGACGAAAAGTATACTAAATATTAATATAATTACTTGTTTGCGGTTAAAACTATCTTTTCTGTTGTGTAGGTAGTGAAAAGCAAAAGAGATATACCGAGTAACAGCTTACGCACGTCGTCAAACACGTGCTGTCTAGCAGTTCGACTTTAAGAGCAGGCTTATTATTTACCACTGTTTGAAATCCTCTTAGTAATGAATAGAAACAGCAGTTTGTCTTAAATCAAGAAAACAGAATTGAGAACTATGTTACAAAAATCAATGTATACGAAGATTTATCTTAAACGTTATGATTAAATTTTCATTTTGATTAAATTTATATTAATATCATATTCATTTTCATTTATTATTGTTTACGAGGATTTATACAAAATAATTTTTTTTCTTATTTAAGCGACGATTTGAAAGAAAAATAAACGTTTGCTTTTTTGCAAAAGTAATGTAGAGATATGAGCGAACGCACTAATTAAAAACTTACATTCTAATGCCTCAGGCCATGTGTGGAAGTAGCTTATAGTGTGCAAAATGAACTTGTGAGAAAAGTAGTACTTCTATGGTGTAATGTTGCTTGAAAATGTTAGTATATTTTAGTACTTTTTCTTTCCTTATTAAGGTTCTTTAATTTCTTAACGTAATAATCTTATCCCATTATATTAGTTACGAAATACAAATGTGTTTGGTTTAAGCAACAAAGTTCAATTTATTACGGAGTTAACATTAATGTTCAATAAATCGATAGAAATGTTCAACAATATAGGAATTAACGAACCATTACTTTGTTTGTCGCCGTTAACGTCACAGGAACGGAAAACGTTGTTGTTTGCGTATAACCAAACCGTCTTGATTTATATTTATTAGGTTCTATAGCTTATTTAAAGTTTAGTTAAGTTGTTGATTTTCAGTTATGATGAAATTTTAAAGAAATATTTTAGAAAAATAGTTTTCGAAAAACCTTGTAGTCTCTGTAAAGATATTTCGTCTGTACTTAAAAATAATAGCTAGTATTTTTTTGTATTTGCATGCTAAGACCCAGTTAACTGTTTGCATTTTTACTAGGAGGTTCCTGCTTCAATTTTTATTTACTTTCGAACCTTCTTGGCAAGAGTGCTTAGGCTGGTACGTACACAGTCATGTGTACGTATAGTGAAATTTATACAACGAAATTATGAATATTAATATTTTGAAAAAGTTTGAACGAACTCTATATAAACTTATGCTCATTCTATCAAATAATGTTTAATTTGGGAAAGCACTGATAGTAAAACCATCTCGAAGAAGAACTGATAATGGAATACCCATGGCTTTCTTGTAGAACAATGAATAATGTCTTAATATTGACAATGATTATTATTGTTCGGTTTTACATACTATTGAAAAATAAATAGCCTTCTTCCTGTTCATATAAAAAGGGTATAAGTAAACACTATTATGTGGATCGTTCCCCTGACATCGCTTTTTCTGCCAATCTCCATGCAAGACGATGTTTCAATAAAAACGGATCATCCATCCCTCGTAAACACTGTCGCAGATATTTCAATATGGGTGGGATTAACGGCCTACTTACGCACCGCTTTCGATATTTCCCTCACGTCGTATTGGAAAAATATTTTAAGCGCGACGTAAAATTACTTAATTTTCTTTTTGCATTCGAAACAATGCAAACTGCTTTTACAAAATTATTCAAACTTGAAACAAGTTAGTTTTTGTAAACATAAATTAAGTCGATCTTTAGCCAGAAAACCAACTGCAAAGGGACATGTGATTATAATATATTTTAGTGTGAAATTAACCATATATTTCGTTTTAAATTTATTGTTCTCTGTCAATTTTTTTTTGAAAAAACCGGCATATTAATCGATGATTTAGTGGTTCTCTGTCGGGTTTCTGCTGGAAAAGTTGTTACGAAATTTGTTTTAGTTCATGTAATAGCTGTTGTATTTCATAAATTTATGTAGTAAAGATAAAGATAATTTATTGCATTATTTTACGTCTTCGATACTTGAAGGCCTTGGTTCTATAAAAAATGAATTTTGCGTGTACAACAGATATGCCCACTTTGTTGTTGAGACGATGTATGAGGGCACTATCCTGTCATCTAATCGATTTATGTTATAGTTATATTGGGTTTTCTATTCAGCTATATATTATCATTATCATATTATAGATGATCGACTTGTCAATTTAAGGTAGACTGCAGGATTGTCGTGGAAAGTTTAATTAACAGGCGGCAAGGTAGGCTTCGGCGACTTCGGCTTGTATTTTCGGGACATAGGTGCTACGGTAAATAACTGTGCCTAATAATTTCTAAGAGACCTGACGTTGGTAGAGTCTACTGAAGGAGCGACACTGAATCTTGTTTTTATCATTACATAGAATTTACCTAATTTGATATGTATGCTAGGTTCGATGCCACCTATATACAATCATTGTCTGTCTGTTTTTGACAAGCACGTCGGTGTACCTGTCAGGATGCCGCTCCAATCTGTGCTTGCCAATACTTGGTCTGCGCTCAAGAATTTGTCTACTCGGTCAACCGTCTGAATATCGTATTACTTAGCTCGTTCATTGCCCCTCCAGGTTCCTAATGGGCTAAGTCACTAGGACTTTTGTATTATACTTCTACGGATCTCTTTATTCCTGATTTTATTAAGTAAAAACATAATGATCGTTGCCATCTCCATAGTTTGCTGAGTGACAGTATTGACAAATATTCGTCAAATATCTAGAAGAGTTTCTGAACGGCAAATTGCCATTTTCTGTTATTAATAAAATATGTAACAGGTTTTCATAGCGAATGTATACACAAGGAGCTAAAATAGAATTATATATATATATATATAGTGTGTTAATTTAACACAACTCTATTAAACTGCCATATCATTTACGTGGTACGAATGTAAGTTTATTTTAAGGGATCAACACTCCGCAGCTAAAGGCAAAAGCAAATAAAAGCGTATTCAGCAACCGATTAATATTCAACGGAGGAGAGCTTCCACTCTCTAACCGCGTCGTTTGTTTAACCTCTTCAGTCAATTTGACTTCCAACCTCGGTCTTGTGTAATTTTCATTATAGGGGTCAGAATCGAATTTTAACTATTAATAATTCAATGAAAATTATGAATCACCTCATGATAAAATAAAAAAAAAAACTTCCAGATATCTACTGGTGGTACGGTACGTATGAACGTTTATTCTGTGCTGAATGGTAGGGAATATCTTAGCAGTGCCATGAAGAAGCTTGTGTAAACTATGTAATTGTTTGAAGGAATATAACGGTACCAATGAAAAAGGTTATATTTTGCTTGATATTGAATAGTAAAAATTCTTTGCTGTCCCAGATGTTGTAGAAAACTATTTCTTTTTAACGAGTACCCAATATTATGTTTTATAACGTCATAAGATATCATGCTCTTAAACTGTTAATTGTCGGACTTCATTTCTGAGTATGTGGTAGACCCAGCACTTAAACTCTCAATTAACAATTTCATTGATGTTGCGTGGCAAAGATCGACACGGGACTTGGTCCACTTACTTAAAATAAAAATTATATAAAACGCTATGAAAATTATCGTCAATAAGTATGAAAATTAAGTATTAAAAAGTCTAAGATTGCTGGTTTAAGTTTATACTCGTATCAATGTTTGTTTTAAAAGGACTTATCTAGATTATAATATATCTGTTGTAATCTTTTATAGATTCCACAAGACGTTAGGCTTTTACTTAGTGCTGACTTGGTGCTAGAATACAGTAATATATATTATTTTTCCCGCATTATTAAAAAACCGCATAAGGTAAGTACATCTGTATGTTTCAGTATTATTATAAAAAAATATGCTACTGTGTAAAATATTATTGATTATTTTTTATTCAACGAAGCGAAGAGACGAGAGGTGTGATCACGTTGGGTTAAGTGAACGTCCACCTATAACAACGTGGCGCTAATTAAGATGTTATTCACTACACCACGTTTTGCTTGTAGCCTGAGGCACACATAACATGTTGAATGTCGTTACCCCAGTAATTATACAAGCTGCAGCGTTGTTCAAACCGGTACACAGTAATATTTGCACATTACTGTTTGGCGGCAGAAATAGGCTGTTGTGGACGTACGTACCTAGACGGATTCCGGCAACAGATGCATATCATCAGTCTAATAATTATAAAAACCTTAATTATAATTAAAAAATAAAGTTGTTGATGGTTTATGAAACCGAAATATAATATACTACAATACTAGAATATGCTTTCTGTTTTCTTAAATATTCATGAATGTAATGTGGCGCTCCATTTTCAAACAAACAATCACGAACAATTTCAGTTTTGCGCTATTCTGAACTTCAATGCTATCCATTCAGTTCTGGTCTGGACGTTGCTGAATCGAACTCACATGTTTGGCATTAACTTGTCGGGTATGAATTTCAAACTAGTACAGAATAGTCTATTAAAAATAAAAAAAAAAACTTTGTAAAACCAGAGTAAATCAATTGACTCTCCATGTAATATCTATAAATACCCTTTTTGATAATTATATTGCTTAGTACATGCTTAATAGAAGATTACAAATGACAATAGGTGGTCTAGTTTTTCTTATACCAAAGCGAGTGTCGAGGACGGCTACAGCCTTCTCTGGGACGTTCTTTAGGCCTAGCGCCAGGAGGCACCGATGTGTTCTGTACGAGATCCTGCCTTCCGCAACGCACTGAAGATGACCACCGAGGGTGTTTTAGTGGGCCAAAATCCCACATAACATTGCCTTTCGCCTAAAAGTAGGGTATCTTTTGAGATATTCTCTCCGATACCAAAAGAAAAGGTTTCTGCCGCCAACAGTAGTGTCCAATCACTATTATGTTCCGGTTTGTAGGGCGCTAAAGCCGGTGTAATTATTGGGGTAATGATACCAACATCTCGAATCTTAGGTAACGAGCGAAATTTGGTGCTATATGCATATTAACTAGCATAACGTTGATATGGGCAGGTGTATCACTTACCATCAGGTTAGCGTCTCGCTCATCTTGTCGCTTAATTGAAAAAAAAAGGATAATTACTTTTTATTTCAAAATTATTTATTTCTTCTCGAGGCATTTAAATGTTTTGTACAGAATGTATATTTAGCCACAAAAAAATAATTAAATAAATATTCTTTGAACAACGTTTTCAAGACTTAGGTAGTTGTCCAAATGAATAATAATAAATCTCATTAATATGGAAATACTAAGTTCAAGACACGAGATGTCATTCATTTGCAAATGCAGCTTTTGTATTCAATGAAAATAAAATGAATATGAGCTATTTTCAAGTGAAAGTCAAGTGTAAATTCTGGTTGGTATGTTTATGATATGTAATTGTTAAAATAATTGCATAGGTTTTATTATTTGTTGTTGTTTTTCATCTATCAGTTCAAATAAAGCTGTCACTGATTTTTATTCTGGTGCTTGCGAGACATTATAACTGTGACCCATAAATGTTGTGTTATTGCAGTCCACGGTCAATTTCATTCTGAGCTATTACTTGTACTTCGATGAACTTGAAATGTCATTGTGTATGTGCGCATGAATAGTGTTATAGTTGTTCACTTCGTTTCGCATTCATGTGGTGACATTTTGGATGAGTTATGTATTCTCAGTTCGCTGGGTGCAGTTGATTTTGCATATGAACACAATGGCCAGTACTATTTATACAGTGATCTAATCTATTTAAGCCTTCATTGAGAGTAGAATGGGTGTGAGAGTAGTTAACTGGAGGTAGGTCTCTGTTGCCGGAGATCGTCCACGTAGTTACGATCACAGCATCTATTTCTGCCGCCAAACAGTAGAGTGCAAACATTGTGTGATTTGATTCCTTCCTTTACTGGAGTAATGAGACTAAATATCTTATGTCTCAGGTGACGAACGTGATATGGTGCAGTATATATCATCCTAACTAACGTCACGTTGTTATGTGTATCACTTAACATTAGGTGATCGTCCCGCTAATCTCGTTGCTTAATTGAAAATTAAAATAAAAGACAAATTAATGTTAATCTTTTCGAAAAGGAAACTTGTCATGATGTGAGATCTTCACTTGTATTGTGGTTTATTTCTATTCCATACTGAAATTAGACCTTGACTTTGACGTCGTGATCTTCAAAAGCACAATTTTTTTAACTTTTAAAGCCGTTTGGACTAACGTTGGATTTGTTGAAATTATGTTAAAGTAATATCAACTTATTTTCTTAAATCAAGAAAATGCTTTTATATTTATTTATATACTACATTATTTTTATTATATTAAATAGTCAGATTAAATCCTTATAAAAATATTTCATGCGGTTGGCTGCGTAATTAAAAATATGTAAAAATATTTTAAATTTGTTGGTGAGTTTATTTTGATTTAATAGAAGTATCTCTACAAGCTTAACTTTACAAAATCGTTGTAAATTGGACCGTCGCTCGTTATCTCGGAACCACTGAGCAGTTCAGTTCCGCTACGGTTCTTAAAAAGAAAATTTTAACCTCCAAAATTGTACTGTTTCATGTCGCCTTAAAGAGTTTTTAAATTTACATTTTTATTTTTTAATGTTAGAAAGACTTGCCCTGATTTTTTACCTGTCGCAGCAAAGTGATAGAGTATTAAAATTTTGATTACCAAAGATTTTTATGTTTTATATTACTAACAAATTCAAATTATTTATGTTAATCTATAGCTGCATCTTCTGTGTAGACGGGGGTACACAAATCATCTCCTCCACTCTATCTTCGGGATCCAGTAAATATAGGGAACAAACGCAGAAATTATTGGTGAGCAGCACTCAGTAGCTTTTTCTTATGTTTACTGGTGGTGAGTCTATTGCCGGAGACCGTCTAGGTAGGTACCACCGCAGCGCCTATTTCTACAGCCAAACTAGTGTGCACACATTACTGTTTCCGCTTGAAGGCCTGTAGTTAGTGTAATTACTGGGGTAACGAGACTTAATGTCTTCCGTCTCTAGGCGACCAGCACAGTGTGGTGTATTGTATATCATACTAACTAGCGCCACTTGTTATAGGCAAGCGTGTCACTTACCATCAGGTGACCGTCCCACTCGTCTTGTAACTTACCAAGATATTTAGACGAGACTCGTGTATAGCAGTGGATAAATAAACTGTAATTCTAAAAATGATAAACATAAATGATTTGTACTTATAAAATTAGCTTCCTAGATTGCTTTTTTGGAAATTGCGTTTCGGCCACAGGTTTTAATTGAAATAAAAGTAAACAATAAATTGTAACTACATCAGTTGGAGTGACATTGGTTTTTAAAATAAATTATTCGATTTTACTTACGTTAATTAAATAAAACTTAATGACTTGTGAACATTGATCAAAGGTGAAAATATTTTCTTTTTTGGTGAATTTGTATAGCCATACGGAAGAACTCTGAAAAGCCTCACTTTTGTTTTTCTTTAAAATAACGCGCAAAGCGTTACGTAGGAAACGTATATTTCAACATCAATCACAATTTAACGCATTTGGCGTTCTCATTTTTAGAATCTCCTTTTACGCCATAGCGTATACACTGAAATGTGCCAACGTGTTACAATGCTAT
Source organism: Ornithoptera priamus (assembly GCA_029034505.1). Classification (NCBI taxonomy): domain Eukaryota; kingdom Metazoa; phylum Arthropoda; class Insecta; order Lepidoptera; family Papilionidae; genus Ornithoptera; species Ornithoptera priamus. Next base: position 5,093,839 of record JARDWD010000331.1, read on the forward strand.
GAAAGGCATCATTTATTTCGTTTCCTTTCAAATGTTTTTACTTTTTTTTTTTGGATATTTTCATAACGCTATTCTGTCTCTGTATGTATTGGATTTGAATACTACAAAGCTCCATTATGATAATATAACTGTATTGTTGTAATTTTTTTAGGTAAATAATAATTCGGCAATTAGGTAAATCATTATATTATAGATTTATGTAATAAGAACCATTTGGTAATTTTCTCTTTTTTTGTACCACGGAGCGACGACACAAGCGGGACGTTTACCTAAGGGTAAGTGACACGCGCGTCCACAACAATATGGTGCTAGATTTATGTACACTGTGCACTACAGTATGCTCATCGCTTTGAGACTTAAGATGTTGAAATTTGCTACCCCAGTAATTTCATTAGCTACAGCGCCCATTAAACCGGAACGTAGTAATGTTTGCAAAATATTGTTTGGCGGCAGAGATAGGCGCTGCGGTGGTACTTGCCCAGACAGTCACCGACAACACAGAGATCTACTTCTAGTAAAAAAATAAAATGAAATCTTTAAGGAAATTAAAAAAACGACAGAACATAAAAATAATTTTAATACACTATATTGCCGAACATGTCTGAGAGAAAATAAATACCTGTTCGTTCGAAAAGAAACGGCACTGAGCTTGGAAATCAAATTGACTGAAGGAGTTAAATAAACGACGCGGCTTCAAAGCGAGAGCCGTAGTTTGTGGAATATTAATTGGCTGTTGAATTCTTTTTAATTGCTTTTGTACTTTGACGGAGCATAGAGTCGTAACTTACAAGGGTCCGAGTGAAGCTCCAAAGCGAATTAATTAAACTCCTTGCAATTATACTGCAATGAAGACCGTGGATGTACATACGCGGAACTTGATTTATAAAATTGTTAAGATGAGATATATGGTTGATGAAAAAATAAAAAAACTTGTGATGGTCGCACAGTTTCGTTTCGTCGTTACGTTCGTTGCGTAGATCATGTTTTTTATTTTTTCATGTAAGATGTATATAGATGACAAGGACGTTCACTTTTCTGTATGTGCCCGTCAATAATTTTCATTATGATTATTGGATGTAAGATATTAAGCCTAGTTAATCTAGTAAATTCAATAACTAGTGCAATTGAAACAGAATAATTTTTTCGCAACAGTTCGGCGGAATTATTTGAATTCTGATATTGTCTACATTTATATTGTCAATAGTAATATAAATGTAGACAAATACTCGTCATGTAAAACGGGCGAATTTAATGTACAATATATTTATTTTGGTGGATCAGGTGGTGGAGATCTTTGGGGGAGGCCTATGTCCAGCCGTGGACGACTGTCGGCTGATAATGATGCTGATGATATTTATTTTATGAAGTATAAAAGTAAAATAAATCGGGTGGGTGGTATACGTGTGACAGATCTCTGTTGCCGGAGGCCGATTATGTTGGTACCACCACAGCGCCTATTTCTGCGCGCAAAACAGTAGGGTGCAAATATTAATGTGTAATTAATAAGTGTAAGTATGATGATAATGAGACTCAACATCTTATGTTTCAGACAACGAGCGTGACGTGGTGCAGTATTTATTATCTTAACTACCGTTACGTTGTTATGAGCGGGCGTATCACATACAATCAGGTGAACGTCTTGCTTGTCTCGTCGCTCTATTAAATTAAAAAAAATGTACACTAACAAACCAATGTCTGCATGGCTCATCTGTTCTATTTCGATAAAACTGTTCGACAGATTGATCAATAAATTTCTCTATATTCCATGTTCATTGAGATTGATTCCTTTTAATTTAAAATATTTAACAAAATTTAGTATGTATGAGCGCCTGTTCAGTTAGTTTCCGATTGCATAATGGTGTCGGCAGTGAAGCCATTACCTTATCTTAAGTCCTCTGTGGATTTATTTAGCTTTACCCCCGACGAAATTTATCGAAAACCTTTCGATAAGGATGTCAACAGAAACGGATTAACGTCAATTTAAATGGATATAAAGTATTTACTTGAACAAAAGCTTATTTGTTTCCGCTTTGTTACCGATTGTGCATAATAAAATGATAAAAAATAAACTTGTATCTATTTTATTGTATACATGGTAAACCGTAATTGTTTTAAAGCGCATATGATCAATAACAAAAATTTTCTTAGTATGTAAAAACATCAACCACAAAGAAATAAACATCAGATTCGCATAAACCGGGATATACAATTTCAAACGGGCTTATCCGTTCATAGCGGAGAGGCAACGAAATTAAAGCGATAAAGCAAGATGACTTGTAAAATTATTCGGTAGATGTTAAAACAGCTATTCGAGATACTATCAATGTGTGAAAAATTTTATAAAATGCAAGAGTACCAGATAAACATTTTGTTTTTGCGTTTTAACTTTATTAGGTTTTAATTTGACATACCAACCGCATAAATAATATGAAATTAATGTGTTTATAGAAGTTATTTCGAAATAAAATTATGAAGAATTTATGAAATTCAAAAAATAATAGCCTATAAACATTTACAAATCATAGGTTAGGTATCCGCATAGGTTGACTAGTTTTTACGTGATTAACGAACAAAGAAAACGCATTTTCATTATATGTATGGTATGGTTTAAAACGTTATTTTTTAAAATATAAAGAAGTATATACACAACATTGATTTAAATTTTAAAATAACCCCATTAAATATAAGCTACGATACTAAGGATATTTACACGGATTCACAAATAGTAACATACAAGATTGTTTTTAATGTGTTTCAAATTATTAACATTTTTAAAATAACAAAAAACATTGATATCGAAAATCGAATTAGTTTAGTATGGTATAGAATAATTTGCACATTTAACATACATTAGGTGTTCTTGACCATGTGACCATATGTGTCGATTCAATTTCAAACTAACCCTTCTTTGCGGTTGGCAATGAATATTTGTGAAGAACGGAACTCTTGTAACAACGTATGCATAACACTTATAATTTAATAGTAACTGTGTATTTTAATTTTATTGATAACATATACATGATAATCTCACTGGTGGTAAGTTTTTGTTGCCAGAGACTGTCTAGGTAGGTACCACCACAGGGCTTCTTTCTGCCGAAAAACTATACTGTGCAAACATTATTGTTTTTCGGTTTGAAAGGAGCTGTAGTTAGTGTAATTACTGGGGTATCGAGATTTAACAACTTATGTCTCAAGGCGACGAGCTTAACGTGGTGTTTTGCATATCACCTTAACTTTGCGCCACATTATTTGCTCGCGTAATGCTTATGATCAGGTGAACGTCCCGCTCGTCTTGTCGCTTCGTTGTATAAAATAATATTTAAATTTGCTGATTTTTTATAGTTTAGCTATGTAATTAAGATTGTAAAGAAATTAAAAAATGTTTCTGTTTGTTTAACGAACGCACTGGCGAATTGAATAGACAACTGATGTTCTGAACTGATTGCTGAAATGTATATTGTTTTCCCGTTATTACTGCTCTCTCTCTCCGAGAGCAATTAATTTACATTATACAAGTTGAAGCTTGTCGCGTAAATTGATCTTCTGCTTCTGTTACCTGTTGACATGTAATATGACGTAACGTTACACTGATATGATTTGCTTAAATTACAGATACGGTAATAAGTTTATGTTTATTGAAATATTAGCTGTTCCCCGTCCGCTTTGCTAGCCCTAATACCGAATTAGACTGGAAATGTGTCTGAAATATTACTTGAGAGCAAGCGGAACCACAAATGACTGTTTTATAGCAACCGTTACTATACAAAAAATGCAACCACAAAAGTAATACCAAACGAACAAAGAAGCCTCGTTTTTATTATATATGTAAATTTTGAAAACAAGTTTTTTCAATTTTGAAATAAAGTACAACACAACGATTACTTTTAGCTTTTTGCTTACTTTAATATGTGGCATTTATATACCTTTGATTTAAATACCGTAATTTAACCTTGAGCAGGATACTTTGTAACTGAAAGTAAGTAGCATAAAATATAAGTGTACTTGTTTGAGAAATTTCAAATCAAACTCTTCTCATTATCCTTTGCGGAAAATTCGGTTAAGTTCGTCAACTTTTGGAACGGAATTGCAAAATTATGTTAAGTGAGTGAGTAATTATACCACGCAACTTTTGAGTTCACTCTTATTACCAAATGTACTGAATAAAAGATATTAAAAGTCGATTTCTTAGAGAGTCGCTTAATATAGTAGTTTCTCATTACAGTAGTTTTAGTTATTCAGTTGTAAGTAAATCAATTGATAGTGTCACTTTACGAATATGATTTTTCAAAATGTTTTTAATCTCTATGAAACAAGAGAGCTTATACCACCCGGTTAAACCTACCACAGCCCTGTAATCTAGAGTTAGTAAGAATAGGACAGCTTTGTCTGTCGTAGAAGGCAACTAAAAGGGTCAAGGAGTTTCGCGGGGCTTGAGGGTGGGGGTTCTTATTGCTCAACAGCATTTGGCTCAGGTATGGTGCCTAGGAGAGATTGGCCTTTCCTTAGAGACGTGTTAACATAAAGTGTAGAAGGGCACCGGTGCGTTCTGTAAGAGATCCCGGGGCCTCTCTGAATGCACTGATTCAGACCACTGAGGTGGTATTAGTGAGTAAGAATCTCATAAAACCTTGACCTCATCCCAGAAGCACGATATCTTTCTCAGCGATCCCACCGAAACCAAAAAGAAAGGTAAACCTACCAAAGATTGTATGTCATTATCTACCATACATTCTGTTTATTCACGCAGAGCCGTGACAATTTTTCGAAATCGATATATATATCTCTATCTATCTATATTTATATATATATACAATTAAAATAGTTTTTTTTCTTCGCCAATCACGTGCAAACTAGTAAAGTTATCGACACGGGAACATGACCTTTAGACACGGAAGGATTGTAGATGGTTCCAAGGTTTCAAGTCTAATTGTGTATTCTGACCAACAAAGCGGTCAGGGAACAGCTAGTAGATATATATAGATATGTAAGAGATATCCAGATATTAATTTACTCATCACGAGATCTCCGCAACTATTAGACTTAAGCACTCAATATTTGGTATAGATATTGGTTCTGACATTTTAAGGTCGGCTAAGAAAGGATTATAAAAATTTTTTTCGCCAAATGGTATTACGGTACTGTTTTGGCCAGCAAAACGGGCGAAGAACAGTTAGCAACAATTCAAATAATACACCTTAATACTATGTTACTTCATTAAAACATTGTTACATTACTAGTAAAATATTTATAAAAAAAAATATTTATGTAAATAAATATTTTAAATTTGACTTGCGTGTGTACCATGCGTTTGATTTACTTTTATTATAATTATGTGGTTTTAAGCAACGTCAGATTTGACAAAGGTCCGCATATAGTTAATGTACACTCGAATAAATGGAAAATTAGGCACATGGTATTAAATTGAAGTACTTGTATAGTATTTGTGTAGCTATTTTTGTACGCGGCGAGTAGGATGTGTACTTGTAAGTGGTACGTCTACTCATAACTTTGAGACGCTAGTTAAGATATTATAAACTGCACCACATAACCTCATTACAGGACTTACAGTACTGGGCCATCATTAACATTCCATCGCAGTACTTACAGCAGCCAATATTTGTAAAGGGCTATTCTTAATATTGAATTTGTATGTTATTATGTTGGTGGATAAATAAACTATTTTATCTATCTACCTACGTCCGTGAGATATAAAATTTCGAACTTTCTTAGTCTAGTAATTTCACTAGATATTGTCTAAAGTCTCGTTAGTAATATCCAGATTATAAACTAACATCAGAATGTGTAAAATGTCAGGTTAACCCATGGGGTTACATTATACCATCAGACGACAATTCGTCTGATGGTAAAAATGGTTTCTGAAGCTCAGATTTATACTCTCTCAATAGTTTCAACATTAAGGTTATGTTTTTGTTATGTAATAAAAAGATTAATATTATTTTCTACTTTTTTTAAATTATAAGATTATAAAAAGCACCCAACACCCTCGGCAAATACGGATCATGTCATGCGAGGGATGATACGAACGTACAATTAAAAGATACAAAGTACACCAACACTTGGCTCAAATTTCTAGGAATTATACAAATATATATTAATTTCAAAAGGGACGAGAATACAAAGTATTTGACGTATAGTCATCTCATAGATAGAAACACACATTTTTATTATAATATTTGAGAACGATCTTGTTTTACTCGTTAATTATTATTATTGAATCAACGTGTTTTGTATCGATTTAGAATAGATTGAAAAATTGTTAGGCCTCTCGGTGTTAATAATTGGTTTAATGGAGAGAACAAAATATCTTGTTCTTGAAAAAATCATATTTCCAACAGATTATCTAACATTAAATTCATAACCATAATAAAGTATAATGTATTATGATATATGTGACTTTAGGTGTGATTCATACTATAAACCTTTACACGACCAGATGAAGGGTTGAAAAAAAAATTCAATGTTAATCATTGCCATTAACAAGAAAAACGAGCTCAGTGAAAACCATCAGTGTAGCTTACGATTATCACACGGCCATGGAAAAAGATTAGCACATTGGCCGTTAACGATCCCGAAAACAGAGGAACATTCGTCGGGCTCTGAGCCTGTGGAATAAAACGAAATTGTAATAAAAGTAAATCGACGGGCACTGTTCTAAGCCCCCTTTACATGTTGCCCAAAATCAACTTTATTCGTAGCAGAAAATTAGGGCTCGTGTTTCTTCTCTCTTGTTTAATACACCGTTCTCCTTCTCAAATATCTTGGTAACGATTGCCAACAATATGCATTGCTTGTTGCGATTTTTTATTATTTACATCATAAACTTGTACAAGTTATTGTACCATTTGCTCCGTTTTTAGAGATATATATAGGTTGTTGTTGTTATAATTCATATCATAATAAACGTCACTTTATTATGTATAGAATATTCTAATACCTAAAGAAACTGATTGGTTACAGAATTTTTTTTAATAATTCGGTGTGGGAACAAATGATATTGTGCGGGATATATTTTCTTTAGAAACACTTTCATCTTTTAGTTTATGATTAAGTAAACTAAAATATGTTTAAAATAAAAAAATGAATCAACGAATTGAGCTCGGAAATGGGGACGTGCTAGGTTAAATGAAACGTTATTCATCTTTACAAATTACGGTCCACGTTATTTGGTACACTCTGAACATGATTGCCGAGAGAAACGGGAAACGGGGTCTAAAACTCAGCACTGAAAATTATTAAGAAAAACAAAATTTGTACGAAAGCTTAAACAAAAAGTTTTTTCTAAATACTAATAAACAGAAAACAATTACTTATTTTTTAAATGATGAAAACGTTTTTTTAATATGATTTAGCTATTATTACTTTCGGCTTTTCATTTTGTTATGGATAAGTACTAATTTTTATAATAACTCTTTTTAGTTTGAAACTTTAAATATAATAGTAGGTAATTTTTTTTAATAATGATATGAGCGCCCGATGTAATGTTTTTTTAATCTTATAATTTAATTTTAATAAATTAATGTAAGATGAGAATTTCCAAAGCTCTATTTCAAAGTGCTTTGATGATCGGTACTCTTGAAATTTCCTACTCGAAGTTGACCAACTAATCCAAGTTTTCCTTAGCGACTAATGAGACGAGTTTGATTTGAATTTCTCTGAGAGAAGGAAAAGTACACTGCTATGTTGAATACGAATTTAAAATGAACTAGACTTTTGTTTACTAGTAGACTCAATAAACGAAGCGCAATATACTGGAACACTTGAAGGTTCATAACGCAAAGGCGATAAGTTTTTGTTACCGAAAACCGTCTAGGTAAGTACCACCGCAGCTCTTATTTATGTCGCTACAAAGTAGTGTATAAATATTACTGTGGTACGGCTTGAAGGGAGGTGTAGCTAGTGATATTACTGGATTAACATCTTATGTCACAAAGCGATGAACACAACGTATGGCTGTGTATATCTAAAAAGTGTCACATTTTAATGTGCAGGTGTCTAATTTACCACCAGGTGAATTTCTCTCTCCTCTTGTTAATAACTCACCTATAAGAATGTGGCGCTAGTTAGTGTTATATACCGTACCACATTATGCACGTCACCTTGAGACATAAGATGTTGAAACTCATTATCCCAATAATTACACTAGCTACAGCGCCTTTCAAACTGGAACAGAGACCTACCACCAGTTGATTACAAATAGCTTGCTTTCTAATTTTTTAGTTGCTAATGTATTCATACCTAGGATATAGGTTATGCCTATATTTGTAAAATTAATCTATATTAAGATTCTACTCTTATAAAGGCCCAGATTGTGTATATCTTTTGAATTATAATTTTTTCTATATTCTGAACCAATCAACCAAATCTTTTGATTTCGGTGGTAGCATAGTTTTGGTGTAAGATTTTCTTATTTCAGAAATCAGATCAATAACAAAAAAGCATTTGATTTAGCAAATATAGAAGGTAATGTAAAAAAAGCATATGTAGTTTAATAACAGAGAAATAACTAAGCAGCGTAAACAAAGATTAATATTGAAACGGCAGACGATTTCAGTACTATTGAAATACCTGCTGCAACAAAAATAATCCGCTTTTATTGCTTTTAGAATGACAATGAATATGGAATTGTAGACTGGGGAGGGATGCTACAGTGAAAATAACACAAATCCCCCATTCTAACATGTCAATTATAAACGCTTATCCGTATATTTATAGTTGTTAATATTAGTGATAATTAAAATGAGTGGTTAGATTTTGTTTAATGTTACCTGTGACGGAAATTATAAGCCAAATTTAAAACAATCAACCTACGAGCATTCATATAAGATATATATAAAATTGTTTTACTCAACATATTTCCACGTTACTTCCTTATTTCCTAAAATATAAACGCTATAATTAAACTAACATGTATACAGATCAATTAGTAGAGTTACTCTGTTAATTAATTAAGCAATATATGGTATCGAGAGAAATGGTTTCAATTTGTGCGAACAATAGACTCATCAATGCGGCTGGTAGTTACCTGTTTCATGTTTTTATCTTACGTGATCGAAATTGTAAGCGTTTGCGGTATTTTATCGATTATCGGTCGTATTTTAAAGAATGTTAATATACTCTAACTCGACCAAATGTAAGTTTCCAATAAAAAATCGACGGTTGAACTATTCAGCAACATAATCGAAAGCATAGGAAATTTGTTTTCAAGCAATTAGTATTTTGTTTAACTGCTCTTTCGATACCATTGGTACACTAATACTAATTTATCACCGGACTTACGAGTAGTGTATATTATATATTATTTTACTATGAGTAGGTTTAAGATGTGAAAAACATATGTGTTTTGGATTTATGTATCTTGTAGCTATTGTGATTACTGAGGTGACGAAACTTAATCTAGATTCCTGATGATGATAACGCTGCGAGCCATTCGACTTTAAACAGCTTATCTGACATTGGGCGCGTGGACCCGGATCCACGGCCTATTACGAAACTTAATATTTTAAGTCTAACGCACGAACATAACTTCTTGCTATTCTTTGGTATGCACAGGTGCATGTGATTTAAAATCAGGCGAACATCCGTGCTAGTAAAAAATCAATCTAATGATATCTAGGAGATAAAATAGAGTCTGATGCACGGTTTTAAATGTTATTTTCCTTTGGCACTGCGACGGAACCAATCAGTTTTAGCACTTGGATTTAAGAAATAAAGTTTTCTTCAACAAAACGTTTAATGTTGAAAATCAAAGGTTACGTTCGTTCTGTTAAAGTAGAAACTAAAGCTGGGTTACTATAGCAATTGTGAGGAGCTATGAACAGAAAAATAAATCAATTCCACGAAAAAATAATCTCACCAATAACAGTGAAAAAACATATTTTATTCGTTATATTTCATGAGTTGTAATGAAAAAGGTAATCTAGTTGAGCGTAAAATGAATTGGATTGACGGTATAAAGGACTTATTCTCTGTTCTTTATGCAGATTGTTAGCTTTAAAAAAATAAATGCAATTTTTTGTACAAACCTGACCAAATTAATTAGGCACAGACTGTGTTAATTAAACGATGTTTAAAACATATCTAGATTCAATACAAAAAACTGGTTATTTTTACCATATTAAAAAATATATTATTAAAAAGTTTTATGAAATGGACTCTGATTTTAAAACCGTGTTTTTATATTTATTGTTGTTTCCGCTTAGGTTATTGGTTATATGTTCATATCCATGTACATATATATGTTTCATTATCTAGTAAACAGCAGACGTTTGGCAAAATCCGTGTAATGAAAGGGATTTAACTAACAAACAAGTTTTATCTCCATGGAAGTTTGCGGCGCACCTTAATCCTTCACGTGCTTATCTTCCTCCAAACAATAAAGTAACGATAAACCGAGGCTTTCAACTTTTTGCTTCGATAAAACGTATAATATTTTCTGTTTTTCTGAACACTAACATTCCGTTATATGTAAAAAAGATGTAGTTATAACTATTGACGTATGCTTCACAAATTTTTCGCCTCTGACAGTATTATGTCGATTTCTGAATGTAACATTTTCCATGAGATTTTCTTTTTTTTCGTTACTAGTAGTAGGAGGTGCATAAAATATGTGAAAAACCAGAATTAATATTTTACAGTATCAATAACTTAGCTAATTACTCTCTACGTGAATCAAGGATAATCACTTGCTTCGTATGGATATCTCTAGTTGGATTCCGTGGTAACATAAATAGTATAGTTTCCACGGTGGTAGGTTTTTGAATCTACCTGGATAATTATTATTAACTTATGGTTAATATTCCGCTATGACAACGGTCCCCTGTTCCAGTAGCTTCCTGTTTTATTTTAACGTCATTACTTATTAACATGATTTGAAGTTGAGGACAAATTTAAGTTCATTGTAGTTGACACCTGATCATCATCTTTATCAGCTGATAAATGTGCACTGCTGGACATAGGATTTTCACAAAGAACTCCAATCGGTTCTGCGCTGCTCGTATCCACGACTACCTGCGACCTTCACACAGTTAACATGGCGTCCGGTACCGTCGGCACTATGCGCCATCGTTTGTAGGGGTTCCTATGAGGGATTTGGACCATTTTCCACCACGCTGGTCTAATGCGAATTGTTGGGAGCCAGAGCCACGTTTGTTGATTAGCAAGGTGCACCACAAGTAGGTGAGATTGGCTTCGGCCCCGTGAGTTATGCGGGGGCGAACTCTTGCATCAATGATTGTTTTACATGATAGGAAAATGAACGAGGTCTATTATTGTACTTATTTTTACATACACTAGCAACGAATTTTGTATTTATAGTTACACCTTTTTATTAATATTGACGACTTAGTAAACTGATTTTTAATTTAGCGACGAAAAGAAAACACCGGTTCTTCATATTTTAGTCTGTAAAACCTTTTGAAACTACGACAGGTACAAGTGATTACTTTAATGGTGGTGTAAAAAATACGTCGCCGTTGACATTTTTATTATTGTAATGGATAAGATTTTTGATTTTCCTTTCAGTAAATGTTGGAGAAAAAATATACAATAACATCCTCAACAATTCTATTTTGAAAATCGTTCATACTTTGTGAAAGCCATAACATATTTTGTTACTTACACATTTTAAAATATCCTTTTCTCATTATAAAAAACGATTAAAATTAATGTTACACCATTACTACCAGAGAATAGTGTTTCGTAAATCATCATTACACGTTTCCTCTTGTCTGGCGGTGAAGGATATTTAAACAGAAAAAAAATCTAAATAACGCTTATGATTATTTCACACATCTATCTTAATGTGATTGTTTCTGTAAATTTCGTTGACTTTTAATATAAGTGTAGTGATTTTTGTGGTCAGTAACTGTAATTTAGTAGCACACCTACGGCCCCTTTACGGTTCTTTGGTACTGTATCAAATAGACCCTTTTTCTGCGGAAGTCGTTCAAACCGTGATTCCTGTTATTTAGGTGATTTATCACGATTTCAGGACGTGTGACTTATGACTTGCTAACAAAAGTATGTAGAATATTTGTGAAATTAAAGAAAGTGTTTTGTTGATAAATAACGTTAGTTTATTAGGATTTTGTTTTTTTTTCAACAGTCAATTTACGTTTCCCTTGTTGAGGTCCAGGCCTACCCTCAATATGAGGGTGATAAGCCATAGTCACCCCGCGAACCCAATGCGGATTGGTGACTTCAACCACACCTTAGAATAAATTCTAATTCATGTATAGGTTTCCTTACAATGTTTTCCTTCACCTTTTGTATTTTGCTGTTGTTACTAAAGTTCACAAATGTACATAAATATTAAAGTCATCGATACATGTCAAAATTCGAACCCGCGACCTTCAGGAATGAAGGCGGTACGCTCTAACCAATCAGGCCAGCGAGCTAGGATTTTATATAAGCGTTGAAGTAGTTCTAAGGCACAGAAAGTTTAAACTAGTTTAACATTTATACATAAATTATTTTAGTCTGCCATGCAGCTAGTTGTTTTCAGGATAACAAATTTTGGCGGCAACGCTTGCGTTTTTCAGTAGTGATAAAAGAAATCTGTTTAATATATAATATTTAGTATTCGTGAGCACAGCAGTATGATCTTCTGAGACAAAGAGTTGTTGGTTTTTTATCCTCAAAAATCTTCTAGTGTGATAAAACTTCTATTGGAATGCATCAGTGTATTACAGTATAACGCTTAAGCAATTCTCAAGGATAAAAGGGCATATTTTCTTTTACTAACACCCTTGCTGTGTTTGGTCAAATGTCAGTCCTCTCTTTATTAAACATTATATATATAGTTTAACGTAAACATATCATACGATATCTGTGGGCGTCTCTGTACTTAAAACATGCAGCACACCCATCTAGTCATCTCCGAAAACACGTATGGGATTACTTTGTCAATAGCGTGGGACCACAGGATTGAGTGGTTTATGATCTATTATAGCATTAAATAGACGTTACTGTGTAGACAATCTGAAAGTTGTTTACAATTAATTTTTGTATGAGGAGGAAAATATTTTTATAGATTGTCTTCTCAATTTAATACTATAATGCCGTGCCAATAGTAATCGAAAAATCTAATTTTTATTTGTAGATTTGTAGTTTTATGTAATATGTAATGACAAAATTATTGAAACAAGATAACATAGTGTTGTGCAATGTTCATGTTCATAGTGTAAGCCCAGAAACAATGCAGGCTTGCGACAATTCGATTGGAAACAATATCGTTTTCATTGTTTTCGTTTATGATACTAGTAGTCTTTATTTTTATTTTAACTCATCCTATTAATTTTATTAAGTTTGAATAGAAATCAAAATTTTATCAAATATCTATCATACTAGTTCTTTTACGTAGCCATATAAACAAATTTACCAATGTCATGAAACCCTTTTCGGTTTATGTTCCTGACAAATATGTGTGGATATGTAAATCCGATACTTACCTCCATCAGGAGGTTTCGATATCCTATAATCCATTTCAGCAAACAACGCAAAGTCGTGTCGGGTGATTGATATTTACATCTCTTAAGTGATTTCAGCGATTTTTAGTGCATATTTTGTATATTGTCGAAGTTTTATGCGCTGATAGGGGATCGCATAAAGAATCTAAAATTTTTTTGAAGTACCAAAAATAGTTTATACGTAATATTTTAACCTTTTGAAAATATGCACAAAGACACAAATGTTAAAAGCTTCTTTTTCGGAAACGGCTTTAAAATAAAGTAAATTATGTAGTAACTCAATATTGTATTACAAATATATTGATGTTTACTTTTCTTGCGACTTTCAGTTGGTAGAATGAAGCGTACTCTGTTAGTGTATCAATACTATTAGAAGGACTTTAAAATGAAACAGCTCAATAATATAAAAAAAAATTTATAAAGGGTGTAATAAAGCTATTACTGCGGAATTTATGTACCACTATGAACTGGTGTATTTAAATAATGACGTAAAAATAATTGTATAATAAAACAGTTATGTATTTGACTGAAAATTAACGATAGAGTAATTTTGTTTTGGATGATACGTTTTATTACTTTTCTATATGCATATTTTGTATTATTTTGTTATATACATTCCTTTGCAGTTTCTTACCTAATATAAATAAGAAAAGAAGCTCAATACATAATAAAGCTTCTACCGAATGCCATGTTTCAAACCATATATGTATTCAGCCTTCATACATTATACATATCTAATATTTGGCGGGTGTCATGGAAACGAGTCTCTCAAAGATTAGTTCAACGTCACATTTACGTCTATATTAAATATGACACCCAAAAATATAATTTAATGTCACTCATCTCAGAATAGAATCCTTTTTAGATAAACATTTTTTTTGGTATATAATTTCTTTTTTAATCTATTAAGTGAATAAATGAACTCAATACATTATATAAGTTGTAAATAATGTATTAGAATACCAATAAGGATGAAATCATAGATTAAGTAATCAAATCTATAAAAATTTTAATAATTTCAGAAAAATTGAGGCAAAATATTAAAAGTTTACACTCACTATAAGTTTATACTCATCAGAGTAATTGCTATAAATAATTAAAGTTTCAACGGTTTCCAATTTAAAACGAGTATTATTTTAAAATATTAATTTAAAACGATATATTTAGAATATGTTTTGCTTGTTTCTTTTTAGAATAATATCGAAATGAAAGGATCAATTATATAAATGTTCTGAAGTAAATATGATGCTTTAAGATGTGATACATAATTCTTGTAGACTTTAATAGTAAATTAGTTTTAACCTTTCCGACCGGACGTTAAGTTTACTAGCAAATAAAACATTTATTTCAATAAGTGAGTGTTGCGCAAGCATTTTAGTCACGAACTTTTTACTAGAATTACTTATATACAGAAATTATGACGTTGATGCTTTAAAAGCATTTTATTGTTCGGAACGTGCAACGTAGTTACGCCGAGAAAATGGAATACTGCATTTCGCATCCTGTGCCTTCGGTTGTGAAAGAAAAATATTTTACCGACAGCTTTTCATCTTTATAATACGTTTTAATCTAGTTATATATAAGAACATTTTAAATTTAGTACTTGGTAATATTTTATACTGTTCATAATGTAAGTTATCAGCCTAGTATTATTTCTGCAAATATAAGAAGAGAGAAGTATTGAAAAGTTAAGCTTGGTTGTGTATTTGCTGTTGTTATGTACTTTGAATATAATATTTTAAATTACAGTGAATTCTAAGAATTAGAAACAAGAGTAAGTATCAAATAAAGAAACTCCTTACAGAAATTCTAATTCGAAATAACAAAGGCATCCACATTGTTTTCTATGTTCGTTGTAGTAATTTCATCAATGATTTAACAAAAAGAAAGATGATATTAAGTTCTTTTAATCGATCGTCCGAGTTATTAAAAGTAATCGGATATAAAAAAAAAAAACATTGAATTGTCATTATGTAATACAGATCAAGACCAGTATAGTCTAATAAGCAAGTTATTTTGTTTATTAGATGTGAGAAATATTATTTTAAATGAAACAGTGCCTAGTGATACTTAAATAGTTCATTAAAACATTTCACGTCTTAAGAATGTTACACACAAGCAACTTTGTATTTCATTGTATACGGTAGTAATATAATATTACGGAGGCATGGTATCTGATGTTTAAATAGGCAGCTAATCCTTGCAGTATTAAAATATCTACGACAATATTCTGTTGACAGGCACTGCTCCGCTCTTATTACACTGAAATACAAGGCGCTTTAAACTATGACGTGACCTGAAGAACGACGGAGTAATATTAAACGGCGATAAACAATGAATTCTGCTTTATTTTTTCATTAATCGACGAGAAAGATATTCTCAATTTGTTTCATATCTTCATTTAGCTCCTTTTTTAATTATCTCTCTACTGCTCGTCTATGTATCACTGCTGATCCTATTTCTGCCACAAATGGCAGTGTGTAAACATTATTCCTGTATGAACGACGCTGTAACTAGTGAAATTACTGGGGTATCAACTCTTAACATTTTATATCTCAAGCTGTCGTGTACAATGTGGTGCAGTGTATATCGTCTTAGCTACCGCCTCATTGTTATAGGCACATTTACCATCAGGTGAAATTTTGCTAGTCTTGTTGCTTCGTCGAATAAAAAAAGGTATCACCATGCGTAACTTTTTTTAGAGTATGCATGAGTTTTATAAGTTTTTTGACTGAAAAATTCTACATTAAATCACACGATGGTAATGAAATAAGGAAGATTCATAAAAATAAAGGATTTTTTTTCCATAAATGTTATTGCGATGTGTTCTTTTTAGGCTATTTAAATTTTTCATAAAAAAATTATTGATTTTATTCATCTTGACACTGTAAATAATAATTTTAATACTTTTAACCACAGCCAAAAAACAGAGAACAAAAATTATTAAATCCATGGGATATATAGGTATTATATATATATATATTAGCGCTAGATCTCGCTTTGTCATGATAGCCTTAGTAGCTATGTCCTGATGATTCTCAGTAAAAGCAAGAGAATACCCAATTTAGTCGATACAAGTCACTACTATTCAATCTACAAATATCTTTTAAATTAAATGAGTTTAATTATATCTTGATTAAAAGTATCAACCTAAACATATCAGACTGTCACCAAATCACCGTTAAATCACTTTTGACAATCCAACTGGGATTGTGTAGCCGACATTGGCCTACGCACTATCATTGTCACCAGTCCTAGCTGTGGAAACTTTCGTGGGTTGTTTAAAGTACGTAATTACGTAAATTGATCGTTACTTATCTTCATTGATATAAGTACTTATGTAGTAACAGAATTTACAGATAAAATTAGTATGAAAACAGAATCATGTGTTTGTAATGTTATAACGACCCTTTTTTTGCAGTAAACCATGTTTGCACTTTACACAAAAATTAATAGAGCTCGGTGTGATAATGGATGACGGTTGTATATGGAAATATTCTTGATTTACAATGATACTTATTTTACGTAGCAGCTGTTTTATCTGTAAAGTTATATAGAAAAGTAATATTGGCGAGGTGTCATATATGTATAGCAACAAAACATGATTAAGCGTTTATCCCGATGATAATTCGTGGTCTTTATTAATACAAGGGTACGTCATATTGACATTCTATGATATCTAATCCAATTCAAGGATCACGTTTACGGGTCTTAACTTTTTCTAGTAGGTTTTATAATACAGTACCAATTTTCTATTAAATGTTCATTATAAATCGATTTAAGTTTTTCGCTGAGATAACTGATCCAATTTTCGGTTTTATTCTTATATAAATAACGTGTTGAGTAGCGCAGTGATGCTTCATCGCAAGGATCCATGGAGCTATGACAGTAATCAATAAGACTAAGAGCATAACGTAAATGGCAAAAACCAGGAAGTGTGATTATAATAACAGTCGCTGTAGATAATCGTCGATCTTGGGATAAAAACGTTGTTAAAAAAGCTACAATCTTTAGGTAAAGGTAGGTTACAATAAATTGTGATAATAGATTATATTTTAGTTTTGTTGCATTTATTTTCCATTATTTCCAAAGGTATGAATTATGAAGCCTTATACAGAAGAATATTACTTAAAAGTAACATTTGAACCGTTGAGCCTTTCCTCAAAAGAAAAAGATTGCTTGACAATTATTAATAAAGACAACAGATTAGAAAATGATTTTTATTTTTCAACATTATACATAAACAGCTAACGGTAACGATGCCTATATCTACTTATGCCCCAACAGTGAAGCATATTCATAGGTTTTGAAAGTTGGCAAAATAAAATAAAGTACAAATACTACAGAAGCCGACAGTACGTATGTTGCAAAAATACTTGTAGAGAAATTTCCTAATGTTTTCTACATTACTATTTCAATTGAAATTCAATTAATAATTTTTGCTAAACACAATAAACTTTTGTGTATTTTTTCTGACAAATTTATGTTATTCTAATGGTGGCAACAGCAAAGAGCCGTCTATTCTAAATCTTTAGAAAGCACGCAATATTGTCTCTTTTTGCATATACACTCTCTTACTTTAGATATGTACATTCAATAGATGAAAATATATGTAAATAATTGAATTCTTTTGTTCTCGTAAAATCATTTAACGTGTTTTTAGAATTTTAGGAATGAAAACTTTACAAGTAATAAAATAGTAGATTGTTAAGGTAACTGTTACTAGGACGAAAAGCTATGTAATAACAATATCACCATTTCAACAATAACTTTGAGAGATTTTTAATATTATTTACATGTAATTTTAAACTACCAAAATTAGATATGGCACGTTTATCATAAAATCTATCAGTCTTTTTATTATTAAGAAACTTAAATTTACATGGTTATGGGAAGTAACATCTAATTTTTACACCTAAGAATACGATATGGATTTATGATCCTCAGCTAACAGCATTTTCAAATTCTTATAGATAAAAATAAGCATGGAATAAGACTTCGTAGTTTTAGTTTCGATGGGATTTAAATTTTTATGGGCAAGATATTAAAATAAGTTTATTCTTAATTAATCTAATTGTCTAGACGTTATAATTACAATTTTTATATACAACATTTGCCGTTCTTCGTTGCATATATTATAATAATTTATTAACATTTTATACCTTTCGTACAAATTGTAATCGTCAACTTATTAGTACGGCTATTATTGTTAGGAGTGAGGTGGCACGCAGTGCTGCTGAACTCGACGACTGCGTAGATTCGTAATCTAAGGAAAAATTAACAAAAATAATACATAATTTTTAATCAGAAGGGAATAGATAGAAGTAGTTATTGATAAAAGTTCTTTTCTTGTTTTTCTTTTAATTTAAAATGTCCAAGTTTTCCTCATCTGCTGGTATACTTACCGTCTTACTAGACGACGGCAACTACAACATGGCTGGCATGGTTCTAATATAAAATTGTTTATTGTCTTTGAGGTACCATTTGAAAAGTTGTAATGTTTTTTTGAACCCTCAATGCAGTATTTTAGTGTGCCGCTGGAGTTGAAATTGTTTTTTAAATATATGAGGGGTGTAAGGTGTCCCGCATACCAACTCAACCAAGCCAACCTCATCTGCTCGTGGTGCACCATGGTAAACAACAAATGAGACTCTGGTTCCCACCAACGCACATTGAGCCAGCGTAATGGGAAATGACCAAAGGCCTTCCATCTGAACCCCTACAAACGGGGCCCCTGGTACCTGGCAATGGGGGCAGCGTAGGACCGATTGATGTGGGGATATTTGGGGGAGGCCTAAGTACAGTAGTAGACGTCTATCAGCTGATGATGATGGTTCTTTACGATATTTGAGAAAAAGACTTTGTTTTTTCATCATCAGGCATTTATGAACAATGTAAAACTTACCCATTTCTTTCCATTCTTCTACTTCATAATCACCTATAACTCTATTTTCAGCTGATGTTTCCCTCCAACGGTTCTTGTTTTTCCCTAAATCATGGTTTTAAATGAATAAGGCAAATACTTAAAAATTTGCAAAGATATTACATGGTCGCATTTTTTATTAAACCATTTTTCACCTCAAGAATAATTTCGGACCAATAAATGAAAAAGTTAAGGTAAATAAATTACAAATAACAGGTTACAATGTAAAGCAAAGAGTAAACAAAATTGCTTTCCCCCCCACAGTAATATTACTAACGACCCAATTCTTTGCAAGCATTCAGCTACGGCAATGAAACGAATAAATACAAAATCCGCCATCGACGTTTTTCATTCGAGGACTGTAGGAGAAATACATATAAACGTCAAGTGTGTTCTGTATCTGTAAATGATAATACCAGTGTCAGCATTGTTATCGTTGGCGAAAATTAAGAAAATATTTCCTTTTATTTATTTACGACAACATAAACAATATTATCAGATTTTTTACATTGATCTGAAAAAATATTATACATCAGTGAAAGTTTTATCAAAATAAGTTTAATAAATTTCCTGTAAACCTAAGGAAGAAGCTAATTTTTTATTCAATTGCAGTATGTAGTAGATATGATATCAATGATAACACACTCATGTAAAACAAAACGGTTAGTATTTTGAATAAATTTAAATTAATAATGACTTTAACACCACAGGTAAAAACTTCATAACGTTTTAAGTTATTTTACTAAATAATTGTAAAACTGATTGAATCAAGTAAATGTCAACGAACTTTAGAGATAGCTAACGTATAGATGACATTGATATCTCATAACTTATATTTTACCATTTTATAGGATATTTCTGTTTTGTTTAATGATAAGGCAATCCTTATAGCACACTCGTAAAAGGATTCTTTAACCCTTTTAAGCAAGGAGGGAAGTACAGCTCGTGTTTTTAATTACTTCAAAGTAAACGTCCTGCGATATACATTACCTTTCTTTTTTTGAGGGAACGTTGGAACATAATTCATTGTAGTGCTCACAGTTGACGGAGCGGGAATTTCTAAAAAGAAAAACAAACCTTTACCGTCTTATTATATTAACTAGTGTAAATTCTAGCTTATCTAAACATATACCATCTAGTCGGATGAATCCATCCGTCTCCCCAAGTGAGTTCTTTGCAACACATCGGTAAGATGTGAAGTCCTTACTTGATACCTTCTTTATAGTTAATTTCATTATACGACTGTAATTGTCATCCGTTAAAGAAGTGGTATATTTATTTCCTGAAAGACAAGTCGTAAAAATATTTTGGTTATAATAGACAAAGCAGAATATAATGAAGAAATATATTATTGAATTCGTTTTTACTTTAGGAAAAAACATCATATGTTATTGTAATATCTATTAGAAGGTCAATAACAATAAGATAATTATTTTGAGTAACAAAATGAGGCTCTATTAATTTGCTACAAATTTAGGGCGAACCTGATATAATCATATCTCCCCGGTCTGTAGTCCAATAATTTATTGACGATGGATAAGATTCAGTATGACATTCCAATGTCACATCTTGTCCTATATAAGCCGCTTCCAGTTGATTTGGAATGGACAGCATCGGAGGAACTAGTTAAAAATGGTTTTAAACACTTTTATAATATATTGAAATATAAAAAATACGAAAGTGAAGGTTATATAAATTCATAATTGTTGATTATAATCGCTTAAGACATAGATTTTATTCGTATAAAATCTTAAAGAAAAATAAAAATTGGGTTTAAGTTGGAAAACGTTAAAACCTGAAGATTAGATCAACCCTCTCCTTAAATGTTTTAACTAACACGTAGTAATTAATTCAAAATTTTTGCTTTAGAGATAAAATAAAGTAAGTACGGGATTTTTACCTCATCTATTAATCATATTGTTAAATCTACGAAAGAGGAATTGTTGTTGATTAATAGAGTAAAAGTTAAATGAAGATTTCACGACAGTTATAAGAAATAGCGAGAGGAAAAAGTTGCTGGGAAGTGAAATGGGAATTAAGGAAAAGAAAACCATCTCATTGGCTTTCAAGGCAAGAAACGACGAAAGCGAAAGAGGCTTTGGGGTGCAGATAGTATCACCATTATCACCCTCGTGTCGTATTCACGTCAGCATAATGCTCTAATTGGGTGCAATTACGGACGAGCCACTGGAAGACCCCGTCAGGTGGAGGCCCCATCTCCTCGTAAATACTCGTTAACGACGCCCGCCTCGAGTAAAATAATATTTCTGAACCGTGAGTACTGCCGAAAGGAAGCGATGTGAAAAAGCTCACGTACTTACGAACGGATGATTTGAGGCCGAATCAACGAGGCGCTATAAATATGACGCTATTTCGCTAAAATTAAAGGCAATGAAAAATTTTTATCACAATCATGGTACACCTTTACATTTATATTGGATTTTTGATAAACAGCTACGAAGAAATTCTATATAATTTACGTATAAAAACGACTACTAGAAGCTTATAAAAAATTGATTACTAGAACTTATATTTATACTTACATTGAACCATTAATACGACTCTTTTGCTGATTGAAGGTGGTACTCCGTTGGAGGCTATGCATAAATAGGCTCCCATGTGCAACCGTGATACTTTAGATATTGTCAAATGTTCTCCATCTACGACGTTTACTGAAAATGTTTTAAATGAATCGGTATTAGTCATATATTTTAACAAATATTTACTTACAACTTTAACAACGTAAGTCAGCTTTTCGTATTTGCTTTTCTGTTTTACAGCGAGATTAGCGATCGCAATAACAGATATCTGTTCTGTTCAACTACATAGTGATATTTATTCTTATCTGTTTACTTAACATTCATAGCATTTCAAATGATTTGTTAGATACAATTCATAAAGATTATAGTCATCATTTAAATTTTTTTATAAAATTAACCGACGAGACGAGCGGGCAGTTCATCTAATGTTAAGTGATAAGCCCGCCTATAACAACGTGGCGCTAGTTAGGATGTTATACACTGCACAACATTGCGCTCATCGCCTGGGACACGAGATGTTGAGTCTCGTTACACCAAAATTTATACAAGTTACAACACTTTTCAAACCGGAACATAATAATGTTTTCACACTACTGTTTGGCGGGAGAAATAGATGCTGCGGTGGTACTTACCGAAACGGTCTCCGGCAGCAAAGACCTCCCACCAGTATGTTATAACTATTACACCGGTACGTTAAAACTATTGAAATAAGTAAACATATTTTGGTAAGTAATAAATACCTGATTCGCCATTACAGTTGAACTCTTGCCCATCTTCACGACGCCACATAACATAAGGCTCTGGGTAACCCATAGCACGACAGTACATAGTTACATTTATTCCTTCCCTCACTACCATATCAGTCGAAGTCATATTGTCTATGATGGTTGGTGGGACTGTTAACACAGAAACTATTTTTTTAAAACAGTTCTGTATCGACACTATTGTTTCAAAATAAAGTATATCAGTTTATAAAATTGTTTTAATTTATATGAATTATATTCTTACCAACGACTTGCAGGTAGCCTTTCCGAGAGCGCATAGGATCTGTATTAACTTGACACATATACCAACCCCGGTCCACTTCCTGGACATTCTTTATATGTAGATACCAAGAGCGGTGGTCGTTGTAGGAGAGACTTATTCTAGGATTTTGGGTTATTATGTTGTGATGAATACTTAAAATGGTTTGTGTATCGACTCGTACCCAAGCTACCTACGAAGTAAATTTTGTTTAAATTGATTGAAATTTAATAACTATTATCTAATATATAATAAACATTCAATCTCCGTAATCACATTGCTTATAACAATATCGTCTAGTAAAGTGTAATAAATTAGTGCCTATTTATAACAGGGGTTTAACGTGTTTACAGCTTTAAGAATATTAAATTATCTTCTGAAACTGGGTCTCCGGTGAATTCCTCTTATCCCGTATAAATCTCGCCACACAACACGACACTCCAATTTCGCTAACTAGCCCTCCTGCATGATTAATAACTGGTGAATCGTGCATTCTGGGCAAAGTGATATTAAGTTGGCTTGTTAAAACTTTACTGCACCGCACTGATGAAGTTGTATGTAATTATAGTTGGCAGGATAGAGCTTTAGTGCATCGGCAAATTTGCATAAAATTTTACAAAAGTTTAAATATAACAAATTTTTACTAAAAAAAAAATATTTCGTTTGTTAAAAGAATTTCCATATGTTTACTTACAATAATTTAGTATACAATAAATATTTATTCGTTGACGAATAGTTACGTATATGTGAATTCAGTTTTTAAAATTAATAATATTCCTTGTACATTTTAACATTAATGTTAAGTTAATGTAAGCTTACAGTTTCCCCATTTTTTCCTTGTAGGGTCTTACATCAGATTTCCTTCCACAACAGACATAAAGAAAAAGCTACAGTAATCTGAAATGTTGGTTTTTATGTCACGAAAAGTAAAAATAACTAATTTGTATCTAACAGAGAAGCTTACAGTCGAGATAATATTTTCACAAGTGTAAGCAGTCACAATCCAAATAACTTAATATAATATATTCCATATTTTTATAAATTTTATTATTACTACAAGTTCAAAAAGTTGATTTAGAAGCAGCGCACTCGGAAAATTACATTTCATTATACTTTCTATCATAAAGATGAAATCCTATTAAAACCAGAGACAGCTGTATAATAATGGCTGTAGCTATAGAGAATTTTATAATGTAATAAAGTACTTTAAATATAATTAATGACATCCATTTTAATATTAAATGATTAAATTCTTTAACCGTTTATGTAAATACCGAATGAAATGAAAAACAAACACTGTCATCGTTCTTTAATACAACTTTTTAATTTAATATCCCTTGTCTGTAAATGTGTTACCAGTCTCTCCAGTTCCAGTGTTAATTATTTATTAAATTTGCACGTCATTCGTTTTAAAACACACCATTTTCAGCAAATTTATGTGATCTAATAACAAGGTTGCATCAATTAAATATTTGGGTTTATATGTCATGATTATATCACATTCAAGTACACTGCTTGAATGTGATATATTTATTTAATTAATGTTTTATAGATATACCTCTACATGGCCAAACATTGCAAAGTCCATAATTTTTACTGTATTAATTCTAAAAGGGGATACGATTGCAAATGTTTGTGAAACATTAAATAATTTGTGTATGCCATAGGCATTGACTAAATATTGGTTTATTTTCAAATATATATCAATTTTGATAAAGTATAACGAACGAAATCGTTTTCCAAAGTACAGTGAGCTGATGATATTTTGGAGACATTTTTGACTGGGTTTATTAATTTGTTACAAGATAGTACATTGTGTTATATTACAAAAATGTTTGGTAAACTTTACTGACTATAATTTTATGTTAAACTGTTTTGAAAAAGTACATCGCTAACATAAGGTATTAATAAATAAGTAATAAACTGTTTCCATTTTATAACTTAGTACTTACTTTGTAACTCTTTAGATCCTCAACAACGCACGCTAGCAGGGCGTCACGTCCAACAGTCACAGTTACATTAGTTACTGGTTCCACAAAACGCGGAAACATGGATTCTAAAATCATAGATAAAATTTTCATGTATTGGTTCAACAATTTTTATTTAATACGTATTAATTTACATTATTAATGTACTCGTATGTCTGCAAACAACGTTTAACACGTATTGTGCTAAAATCACAATAAATCTCTGAAGTAAAATTTTTAGTATATGTTAAAAACTTTGTTTCTTAACCGAATACGTAATTAAAACAAAAATTATATTCAGATTATCCCAAAATTCTAAATCTGTTTCTAAGAAACTACGACAATACACTTATTTTATTGTATTTCGCTAAATCGCTTCAAAGAACTAGTATAGTATAATTATAGTTATGATACAATTTCGACTCCATCTCACGCTGCTTAGTCACCGAAAGGTAAAAGTTGGCATTTAGCGTTAATTAATCATACTGTTACGTCGTTATTGTCATATTTGTACTTTTAAGTAATGAAAAAAGTGAACTTTCAAACAGTGTTTCCCGACAAGCATTATGTTGTAAAATGACACTAATCATTGTCGCACATGAGCTATACTTAAAACTCCAAAGGCTCAAAAGATTAATACAATCCCCTACTTTTTAGTGATGTAAACAAGATATTTATGACAAAAAACACGCTCTGTTTTATAAATCTGTGGATTACACAAATATTTATTAAAGGCTTCATCATGTAATCAAAATTTTGCTTACGTATGTTATTATACAAATGTTTCCATATTTGTTATTATTCAACCGATACTGAAAAGTATTTTCGTAGCATACTTATTTTACGAAATGTGATTTCTTTTTATATATTCAATGATGAAAACAAGAAATTATTCTGGAAAAGGTTTCATTTGAAGCTATCCTACGGAAAGTTTCGTGTAGTATTAAAAATTATCTATCTTTAGTCTTGCATGGATATAATAATTATTAAAGCCTATATGTTTGTTACTGGATAGCAATTTAATCGGATATTTCAAGATATTGTTTCCTACTTATTTAACTATTGTTCCTGCTGTCTTTTGTAACGCCCCAGAGTCTAACAAGTATAATCTACATATAATCAGTACAAGTACAAGTATAATATACATATAAAGGGATTAATTTTTTTACGAAAAAGATCTTAACGTGCACGTACATATATACATCTAAAGTTAATATGTATTTGAAGTACTATTCCTTAAATTTGTTCATCTTTTAGGTCGATGGTACAATATATTGCTTAAGGTTAGACAACCATTCTTCCCCAGAGAATTCAGTTCAAACTCCGGCTTTTATATAATACAAATCGGACCACTCATGTCCTCCGGACCCTCGACGGTCGTGATTCATTCAAAATACAAATCTGCTTTGGTGCCTCTTCAATATAATGAGATTGCCTTTTGCGCTCTGATGAAAAGCTTGAAAATATTTTATGAAATTAAATTTGTTTGATTTATACATACTAATAGTCCTGCTACCACATCGTTTGCTACTACGTTGTTTTTGTTTAGTTCAGTTAATAGTTGTGATAAATTAAAAAAAAGCTACAATAGTGCTGATAGGAAAACACCTGTAATTGAAGTTTTTATATCCATAGTGCCATAATTATAATGCATCGATTGGTAGTATTTGATTAAAATAAATTAAAAAGTACTGACTTCCAAAAGGACTTTACTAATTTAAATAAGAGAAATGTTGAAAGCAATATGATGTACGCATTTGTTAGAGTCTCAAAGGCCTGCAACAATCTATTTGGAATAAACAACCTGAGACACGGACAAATATCCGCGAATGATTGATGAGAGAGAAAGCGAATAGAACAAATCCATCCTACACCCATCAATCTTGGTATACAGGGCCGTGTACCCTGCACTGCAAGCGACGTTCCCACTCTAATGAAAAAAGAGCTTACAGAACGCGAATAAACATTCTAGCTCATTCTTCTCTTATGAACAAAAATATGAAGAAGAAAATACCGACTAACAATTAATTAGTAAATTTATCGATAGTGATTATTATTCATTTCTGTTTTATAACAGAAAATTTACACCCTCAAATGCGTATGCTAATATCTCATTGGTTGTAAAAGTATGATATGACGATACATTTAAAAAAAAATATTATATAACTACCCCAATTTGAAAATGTACATTTACTTATTCGTAAATAAAAGGGAAAATAGAAACGGACAAATGCTGGTGATTTGAAGACATTTATATACAACGATAATACAAGTAGAAATCTTTTGTTTCTATGGACTAAACCCTCTGAAGAATACTCTGGCGCAACAGTGATATGAAGAAGATCCAGATAAGTTAAAGAAAAAATGAAACATTTAAGATCAAGAAAAAGGCATGAGATCAAAACGCTTCGAAAAAACGGAAATATGTTATTAATAAAATACGACAACTTAATAAAAAAAGGTAAAGAAGTAAAGATCAAAGGAAACAAAGGCTAACAGGAAGTAGAAACAGTTAAGATAAATAATAGGTGAGCATCGTGTAAACTAGCAATGACAATATTATTAAAAGAAGAAAAAAAAGATATTTTTATTGTACTCGATTTCAATTTTGGGTCAACTTAATAACTGCTAAAAACGGCGGCTTTCAAGGTTAAACTTATCTCTGTAATTTGTTTTAAGTTAATACTTTTTCGTACATCATCATTACATCACAATTTCAAATCTAAGGTTCATTGTTGAATCTGTAGAATAAATTTTACTATAATTTGTTTCTTTAGTTATAATTAAATAACAGATTAAAGACATCTCTTAATACCACAAACCACAAATTCATTGTCTCTGTTATACTTTTGAATAATTCATCGTCGAGATTAAGTGACCATGTTAAATATGGAAACTGGCAGCGTGTTCATTAGAGTCAAGTGTTTAGGGATGCACATGACGGGGCAGGAGGCACCCCACATCCTTTTCACCTCGTTTGGTGTACCCCGCGCCTGTAACTCGTGTATTTACCTAATTGGAACAGTACGCTGTGACAAAAGTCCGTGCTAGCCTCCCGCGTAAATTAGATTCCCGCCGCGCCGCATTCTAACGCTGCCTGGAACACCCCCGCTCGCTTAACTTACCTCTTTCGGCTTAAATTAACTAACCCTCATTGAAAAACCTCTCAAAGACCCATAGCGTTATTAAATTTGATTTTTTTATGAATACTATGATTGTTACTTAGTTATCTATACAAATTAGTGAGTATTATAAAGAATAACGAATAAAGTCTGTTATTTGTGCAAACAAACTAATGATAACAAAAATGTGAAAAATTTTACTTTAAGTTGAAGTAGAGCATTCAAAGCCTATGATTACATCCAAGGGTTTCTACTAAATTCGATTTATCCACTTGTAAAAATATAGTGTAATCACAGTGACGGGTCTCATTTCGCTTTATAGAGGACTCGGTGTACATTCATGAGTATCGATTTTATGCAAAATGCAACAATATTCACTAGGACGCGCGGAGTATACGCGCTGTACCGAACACCTATCTAGTGAGCAATTACATCCCTATCGCTATCAACGCTTGTAAATGGCTGCGAATAGCGTCGAAGCGTTGAAATGCGAGGTCCCAACTGGTGAAATTGAGAGAATTGAAGTCATGTATAAATATACAACCCAATTAGAGGTTAGGTCTCAGAAGCGTCGCCGGCGACATGCGCCTCTGTACCCTATTAAGATGTTGGTAAAGCTAATTTAGCCAAGATCCTGAATATTCCATTAGTTTGTTAAGATTTGTGTTTGATTCTTTCCATTTGAAATTGATGTTAATAATTAATTATCAAGATTATTTAATAGATTTGCATATTTTTTAACTACTGTATTTTTTAAAGATTTTATTTACTGTAGCTTCTATGAATGAACAAAAATAAATTTGAATTAAAACCAATATATTTTAGGCTCATATCCATTTTTAGAATAAATTTTGTGCGCTTAAAATAAATATTTCTGGTTTTCAATAGATATTGTGTAGTATCTAAAATGTTATAACTACTCGAGCTCGGCTATACCTTTACCTGTGTTTGAACGTTTGACTAAGCCGAGAAGGACCTGAGTTAAGTATATTAAGTTTAAGAGATTTTAAACACGACTCATTGATGCTGATTTTTATTATATAACGTTTGCCACTTTGGGAGTTCTATTGAAAAATGCAGTACTTTATTATATGTCGGATGTGATTTGAAGGAACATTTTTAAAGGTCTTTATTATTTTTTTTATTACTACATGTTATGAAACCTATCATAGAGTAAAGAAATTTATTATCAAATATTGCGATCGAATAGGAAATTTCGTCTTGTAAAAAATACTTGAAGGTACTAACGACTTCTGCATATTTCATGCAAGCGCTATAGACTGGTAAAAACCTCCATTATGCAACTTTTTCTCAAACCGCAACTTTCAGTTGACCCCTTAATACTTATGTAAAACTGCTTCCTTCCATAAATTGTAAAGATCGTTTGTTAGACTTTTGGACACCTTATTAAAAATTTAAATAGTCATAAACCGTTCTTAAAATATATAATTTATTGCCTATAGTTTTTTATTAAAAAAAAAATATTTACGGCAATCAGTTTCCGAACATAAAAGATCTGAGCGAAGTGTAAACGTAATCAGGATATCTGTAGTTATCATGCGTCTTTAATTAATAGTGGTTTAAATATTGTTAAAGTTAATTGAATTTTATTCATAATTTTATAACACGTGCAAGTTGCAAAAGTAGGTAGAGGAGATAAAATAGACATAAATCAATCATTCAAATATTATTAACAAAGCAATAACTATCCAGTGATTTTAAAAGATATTTAATTTAATATGGACTGAAAGTATAAGAATTTAATGGATGGTAAAAATTTTCAAAAGTTTAAAAACCGCTATCTCATTAGATTTTTAAAACGTTCGTTTAGTTCTCTCGAACCGTTCTAAATACTGCTCGCATACAGTAAAACTGCTGTATAATAATATATGTAAAATAATATTTTTCTCTGTTCTGGTTATCAAAATTTAAAGGCCAGGGTATTATAGATAAGAACGCTTTGATATACACGGTATCATTGTCACTTAACACCTTGTGAAATCGAGGTCAAACGTTGGCCTATATTGTAAGTAAAAAAAAAAATAATAAACAATAATGATTTTCATGAAAAGAACAATAAGAAAGAATTCAGCAAAGGAAAATCTTGGAGAACGCCGTCTGTATGAAAGTTATAAAAATATCTGCATGACAGGTTGGCGTTATATTGCCGTTATAAATCAGGGGAGGGCGACAGTGGCGTGGCGATGCCTGCGGGGCGGCTGCGGCGGCGGAGCGTGCGGCGTGCGGCGTGCGGTGCGCGGCGCGCGGCACAGCGGTGCCATGTCGTAGACGACACCAATCGGATGCATACACAAACACGCCGATCATTCTACAAGATTACGTGCCGTGCCACACTTAACAAATGTCGCCGTTTATTTATTTTAAAACTTTATTTCATACTCCAACAAGTTAAATTGAGGAAATTTAATGCTTACAGGCATTTTTTACCAATTAACTCCGTGGGAATGTTGAAACTTAAAATAGTGACTGCTAACATTTTCAAATTATTTAAAAACATATATATATTTAGGACAGACAACTCTGCTATCTTGTATTGGAGCTTAAGACTGAAGAATATATAAATGTGTGTATAAGCATGTATAACGTTTAAATTTTCTAAAAACCAATCTTTAGTTTTTAGTTCTTGTTAGTTTATTAAATTAAATATATTAATGGTTACAATATCAATATTATTTTGTATAATTTGTTATTGGTGGTATAAAAATTTATCAGTTTATGAATTTATGCGCAAAGCATAATGAAATTATTGCTTAATATTAATATAAATATGTATAAGTCAATTTTAAATTGGAAAAGTATAAAATTAAGTTACTTCTTTTTATATTCTTATTTTAATTTGAAAGAATGGATGAAAGAAGATTAATGAAAAAGGTAGACCAGATATTCTTAATAAATAATCATTCTTGATTGGACAAATCGGTGCAGGTCGACTTAGGCGGACGTATTTCGATCAAATCGAAGATGTCCTAAAGAAAGGCCGGGTCAAGAGTACTCGCAACCGACGAGCATGCATGAAGATGCTCATGAAAGTGGAGGAAGCGAGAGAGGTGTGCCAGGATTGTAGCAAGTGGAGAGAGGTGGTCTCTGCCTACCCCATTGGGAACGAGGGGTGATATATATGTATGTATTTTAATTCGTAGACAAGAAAAGAATCAAGGAGTTAATCCACTCTGATCAAGTGCGGATTGATGGATATCACATGTTCAGGAAAGCTGGACCATGTGAGTTTATGTACAAAGTTATGTGTTTCGCACTATATTAAAGAGCATTGGAAAAGAAAATGTTTTCTTATTCTAGTTTCATACTACCCGATCAATAATATTGTGGTGTGGAAACAGCACGTTACAAAAACTAGAAGTATCGCGTGAAGTGGTTCCGTTGCCAGGAACGGCATAGACGTCAAGAAATATGGGCAAACGTTGCGCTCATACCAAATATACGACAGCATAACCCGCCACTGTATCGAGCCGTGCCGGGCGCTGTGTACATTTAATTTTATCTCTTTATATGTCTTCAAAACTCAGGTTTGAGCGGAGTATATTGAGAACGTAATAATATAAATGTTATTTTAAAATTAACTTATTTTTTTTTATTCAATCAAGCGACGAGACCAGCGAAAAATTCACCTGATGGAAAGCTATATTCCTGACCACAATAACGTGGCGCTAGTTAGGATGATATACACTGCACCACATTGCGCTCGTCACCTGAGACATTAGATGTTGAGTATCGATACCCCAGTAATTACACTAGCTACGACGCTTTCAAACTGGTACACAGAAATATTCGCACTGTACTGTTTGGCAGTAGAAATAGGCGCTGCGGTGGTATATACCTAGATGGTTTCCGGTAACAGAGACCTACCACCAGTAAGTTTTCGCGGCAAAGTATTTTACTTTTTATTTATGTTGTTGAGGGAAACGTAATATTTAAAAATAATAGCTTAGAATTTCTGAATCATCAGAGGAACCCATTGCATATGGTGGTAGCAAGCATTTGGTGTGCTAAGAAGTGAATAATACAGATTAATGACAATATTAGTTACCGTATATTAACAATAAATCTCATTTTGATCATTTTTTAGATAATTGGGTAGACATTGAAAGCAATTAAATATTGTTATGTAGGTATCTTTAGTCATGATACATTCTTGAACAAAAA
The DNA here is from genome assembly GCA_029034505.1 of Ornithoptera priamus. Taxonomy (NCBI): domain Eukaryota; kingdom Metazoa; phylum Arthropoda; class Insecta; order Lepidoptera; family Papilionidae; genus Ornithoptera; species Ornithoptera priamus. The sequence goes on from JARDWD010000331.1 coordinate 5,126,083, forward strand.
CTAATGAATGAGCTCATTTAACTGATTATCGTTTGTCTTCTTTCCTTTTAGTAACCTGATGTAAATGTTAACGGACTCGGGAGAAAATTGTAAAGTTAAGTTGATTCGTATCTGTTGTTCTATTTAACTAGATAATATTTAAGTGGCTGTTTGTAATACCAAAACAGGGGTTTTTTACCTAACTCAAATTAAAATTGACCAAAAAACCGTTTGTGAACTTGATTTTCTGTTTATATTTGTCTAATGTTTGCATTCATTTAGACGGACTTTTGACTAATAGTTAAAGGCATAATATATATATATATATATATATATATATATATATATATATATATATATATATATATATATATATATATATATATATATATATATAATAACATATGCTACTTTTATTTTAGAAAGATAATTAGGATAGCTCTGTGGGTTTTTTAATTTAAATCTTATTAGTAAGTATTGGAATACATTAAAAACACATGGCTTTTTTGCCACGAGTAATAATATAATCATTTGAATAAAATTATACACTTACATGTATTCTTAAGTCCAATATACCAAAAAAATAAGCTAGTGACTTATAATTAAATATATTAATTGGATATTGGGAAATATAAGAGGTACATTTTATATAATTTTTTCCAAACTAAAGATAAATCCGTACGATGCAGTCGACTAGTGAGGTAACTAGCATAAACTTCAAGTGGGAAACGCGCTCCGAAATATCTTCAGAGATGAAAAGCCCGTGAAATGCAAATAGCTAAGCTTCATGAACACGGCGATTTCGTAAAGTATCTTTACTTTTAGTCGTGCATTTTCAAATATTACGAAACATTATTAAATTAGGTAAATATGAGGAACGCATGCAAAAGAATTTATTTATGTTCATTGAAATGTCTATTAAAACAAGATCTTATCGGTAATAACGGAAGTTCACTAGTAAGATAATTTTAATTGGTTACATTAATAATATATGAAAAATATACTCAGATTTTGTACATTATATAAGTATGTAATCGTTTCAATTCCAGTTAAGAAAAAATCATTTAACTGAATTACTTTATAATGAAATGATTATTGATTTGATATTACAAACCGAAGAAAATATTTTTGTTAAAAAGCAGAAATAGGTCCCCACCTACAGTGTCTCCGGCAACAGAGACCTGTCACCATTCTATTTAAATATTATCCTATTTAGAAAGAGCTTAAAAGCTCTATGCTTGATTTACATTTCTATATATAGCTGATAGATTTCTCAGTGGGGTCGACTGCAAGTTTTAACTTAATTAGGCAGTATTGGCCATTACGGGTATAGATCGTTTGGTATGGTCTATTAGGCTGATAAAACCACAAACTAAGGTGACGAGGTTAATACAACACTTCCTTTAGACCTTTTACGAATATGTACCATGGCGACGGGACGGATGATAAATTACTTTATGTTTCAGGCAAAGGTTAAGAATTAAAGCATACCATTTTATTAATAAAAACTGTTTTACTGTTATCGTATATTTTAAATGTCTTGTAGTAGTATAGATATATACAGATGTAAATTTATTTAATGAATATATTTTTTAGTCATCCAAAAATATTTCTTTATGAAAAAAATGTTATTGTACTAAGTTTAGTGAGGTATTGATAATTTAATCAATAAATGGTATTCGAAATTTATAATAATCTGCCGACGCTGAGTCATGAACTGAGATAGATGACGCGGAAAATACGCAAGAAAATTTCAAAAGAAGGTAAGGTAGAACAAGCACAGAAAATTGGCTTCATTAGGTGGAAGGGGCACAAGGCTCATTCCAATCGGATTTCTTCTGTGGTGTGCAGGTCTAAATTACCACCTAAGCCGAAATTTGTAATAATAATAAGGTAAAAAATATTCCATCATAATCAACACCTCTGCAGTTCCTCAGGATTTGGAAGAATGTTAAAACAAACTTCTGAGGTAAGTTTAAAATAGAGGTCGGATATAAAAATTAATATTAGTATATCGTAATAGCAATTTACTCTGGTATTGCGGTCAGGGTGAAACAAAGTGTATATTTGCATTTATATATTAATTTTAATTTTCTAATGCAGGGGTGGTAATAGTTTCCCGAACAGGTTACCACCATGTTGTAGCGGTGATGCTCAGTAGCCGTGGCCAGGTCACCCACGGTGAAACTGTTGGAAGGACTGAAGGACCGTATGTTGGGGCGTACAGCCGGCCCGAGGTAGTCGCTCAAGGTGACTTCCGTGAGCTCATCTCCGATGTGTGCAGGTGGGCTGCGGGGGCAGGTTTGTACAGTCCTTTGCAGCCGTGGTGGAGCGGCGAGGGAAGAAGAGTGTCGGTATTGCGCTTCACCGCTCTCCCTATGCTCCGCGGCCGTATAATGGTTGGCGGCGGAAACCAAGTCCAAATCCGCCTCAGAGAGTCGGGAGAGTTTTCTCTCTTGGCTCCCATGGCCTCTGGGTGACGTATTTGGGGGGGTCCGTTCTCCAGGTTACTATAAAGGACCGAGAGGAGAGCGCGGTGTATGTTCCGGCACGTCCTTATAAAGGTGGTGGTGGTTTGTGATTTGTTATAAAATCAAGCCTGTGGCACTAGTTCTAGTGGCACTACTACTTCATAGGCTAATGTAAATTCCACCCATAATGCAGTAAACATAATATAAGATATAAGACTTTTTGGATATTTACGTATGAGTATAAAACGAAATTTCCATCCCTATTATAAGAATGTTGAACAGTGGCAATAACAAAAGCACATGAATTTTGAAATGATAAGGTCAATATTACTTTTACATTCATTGGACTTTAGCAAAATCCAATAATACTCTTTTGAATATTCTGCAGCTCATTCGACGAATGGCTAATCCGCTGAATAATGGGGTAACAGATATCAACGTTGAACCAGTCCTAGCAAAAGTACGGCTATGTCAATTGTTAAAGTGCATATGTTTTGAAATGTCTATTCTCTTTAAATTAAATTTCTTTTTGTTGGTTTTATAGTTTACGACATTGTTGTACGTTTTAAATATTTATCAGACTTACTTTATAAACTTAAAATTGGCCAAACTAATACTTTCCTCAAATGAGCTCTGAGTGAAAATGAAAATTTTATAGGAAAATATTGAAAAACTTCCTCAAAATAAATAAACAATTTCCTCAACCACTCAAAATCAAAATAAACAATTTACTAGACAAATTTAAAAACATAGTGAACTAGAAATGTTTTAAAAAACTACTTTTTATTTGAAATCACTGCTTATTATTTTTCATTTACAACGACACCCTAAAGGTATGGGGAGAATTTAATTTATTGTTTTATAATTGACCATGAAACTGTACGAATTATTTTCGTTGATTTATAAAGTTCTTGTTGCAATAATATATAAGAATTAAAGTTAGAATAAAACGAACATGTATAAGAATAATTAAATATCGCTTAAGGTATTCCAAAAGTAATGCAAAAAAAAAAAATTATCTACTTGTACGTGTATTTTGTAAAGATTCCTGGGAAAACAATTTTTTACGAAACTTTTTTTTATGATTGGAGAAGAAGTTTTCTATAAGATACATTTCTTCTGGGGGTAAAATAGGGCTATGTAGGTTTGTACCTACCAAAACACTCTCGGTGGTCATTCTTGGTGCGCTGCAGGGGGCTCTTACATCGTCTACTAAATACACCAATGTCTCCCTACACACTACACCTAAGACGTTCCAGGTAAAGCTCTCCTCGGCACCCTATCTATCTACGTCATGGTCGATATCACTACGGTTTTTGTCGTTTACCCCGGGCTTGCTTAGTGGGTAATGAAAGGTGAGGGATCTTCAGTGCCCACGAACCCAAAGAACCTTTTTAGTCATCGTCTACGATGGGCAAGGCTTACCTCAGTCTTACTTTATTCTTAATACCCAGAGACAACAGGGGAGTTCTTACTAAACCTCGTCCAACATATGTATGTGACGGCAGATGTTAATAAAAACAAGTGTTGGTAGTTTATCTTAAATACTTCTCATCGCAGAATCGTAATTGGTGCCTCTATATTGCCAACAATATTTTTAGTTCATTAACCAACATAATAAAAATATTCGTATGATGTTAAATCTGTGATTTTATATTTTCACTTTGTGAAATAATCCGCGATACAAGATGGCATGAATGTTAAAGTTACTACTAGAAATAATACAGTAATATAAATATTTAGTAGATAAATTCTCTTTATGTATTTTGTTTTTGAATATTTCCTATTTATTTATCATCTGTTGGCTTAAAATATTTTTTTTTATTAATATCTTTTAAAATTGTACTATAATTAAATTTAGATTATGAACAATAATATTAAAACTATTTTCTTGATATTTCTCCGGTTTTTAATAACCAATAGCATAGTAATTTGCTTTGTGGAATATACAAATATTATAAGACTTATGACCAGCAGTGGACGTATACCGGTCGATGATAATAATATAAAGGCGAAGAAGTAGCTAACTCTAATAACTCTTAGATAGTGTAACAAAATATTTGTTTTCAGCATTTAACGTTGAATGTATGTCAAAACGTGTGTACAATTAATTAAAATTGTTTGTTTGATAAAAAGCAGCAAAGACAATCTCTTAAGTGGATGGTAAGTACAATTACACGTCGTTATCCACGTACTTTGTTCATAAAACATTTATTTAAATAGCCAAAATTGTCGTATAAAATGGTATTTAAGTAACATTACACATCCAGTATCCCTTTTAATTAAAAAGCTTTTAAATACGTCGAGGACCTTCGAAGGTTTTTAAATTCAATATCATTATTAATTTATACTGGCTACGGTTATATTTGAATGAGTTAATTTACTAACCTTTGTTATTTTACAACAGGTAGGAGGTATATTTGTTCACTTTTAGACGCATATGCCTTTAGTTTAATAATTTATTTCAATTATTATTTTATAAAACGTTGAATTTAACCGCACGATTTTATGAACAAACTTCAGAATAAATTATAAGAAAAGCATTTTACTGATAGATAGTACACAAATCACTTAAACAACATAAACACTAAATAGTGGATTAAGAATATACTAGCTTCAGTCTATATAGTCACTATGTTAATCACGTAAATATTTTTCTTAAAAATATTTATGTTTACTAACTCGAAAATTTTGTTTACTCTATCATGCAATAAATTGGCGCCTTTTCTTGAATTCTCAATAATTAAGTGCAGATTGCATTTCACGCAAAACTACTGTTGAGCATTACGCACTGAAATATTACCTATTAGATATTATTTTATTTCAAATTTAATTTAAAATTTACAAATTAACGATAATTTTGTTTTGCTAATTATAAGAGAGTTTATCGAAAATACTTACCATCCGATGACGAAACCAAACTGGTGGTAGATAACAATAATATCAATGTTATGTACGTATTGGGTATTTTTCTCATCATATTACAGTCAAATAAACTAAACAAATTTGTTATAAATAAGCGATTGAGTCGGTTCATAACTTTATTGATAAAATTTGGAAGTTTATTCATTGATTCCGCTACCTGGAATTGGTGCGATTAATTAATTATTCATTGGGTGAGAACGCAACGGTATCGTGGTCGCAATCGGCGATGCCTATAGCGACGTGCCCTCAGTGTCAACGGAAGCGGCGGCGCGCGTGGCGTAGCGCGAGCTCGAGGCGCTCCGTTTTCGTACTGGCCGCGCTTCGCCTACAGCCGCCGCTTTGTCTACGGGAGCTACGGGCGCGTAGCGCTTGCGTAGCCCCGCCTCGCGCGGGCATAAAAGGACGGAACATTGCCAGTATTTGTAACAGTTTGTGTCAAATTGATATAAATGGAGACGGTTTTAATAAAGTGTAATTGACTTTGCCGACTTTGCGTCGCATTAATTTCGGCCAAGCTAAGACGCCTCCGGCAGGTGCCGCATTAAATAGCGCCGAAGTAACTTCGCTCACGGAGATGAATAATTTCATATTTAAATGAATGATAATTACGATGAGATTTATTGTTTAAAATGACTTACATCTACTGCTAGGCGAAGTTTATTAAAATACGCTTGATCTTTGCAAGATTATAAACTGAAAAGGTTAAATATTTTACAACTTTTATTTTTAATTAAAATATCAATAATGTATGTGGAATACTATTTTTAAATTAAAAGGAAATGAAGGTACACAGGCAAATGTAACTTAAATTTATCACAGTTTCTTCTAGGTAGATGTTCCATGACCATTGATATAATTAGAATAGAGCCATAGTCTGTTATACAAGATCTTTAGTCTCCGTCATTAATCTCGTAAAACATCTCAGCTGTGTTGTGAGAGGTTGGGAGTAATATTTCGTATATCTGGGATTTATTAACTTATGAATTAATTATATTACTTTGGAGCAAAGCCGCTTATATCGGATTAATGTTATTATTTAATAAACAATAACTTAATTAAGTAGCAATAACTGTAGTTAATAAGCTTACGAAAACTAAAGAATAATAACTAATCATGAAAAATACTAAATATTTATTTTTAGCGTCTATTACGAAAATAAACAGTTAAATAATATTAAAAAACTTAATCTGTTACTATTTTGGCGCAACATAAGTCAAGAGAGTTGAATTAAACGTCCTTGGAACTGGATTGGTATATTGGTTGTTTATTTTATACGAGTACATGGCTCAGTGGACAAATAGTTACCCCGTTATAACCAGTACATCGAATAAGTTGATTTAATATAAAAGTGCCAAATATTCTTGTAATTCATACTATGACAATAACATCGAGCTGAGATAAAATCTTATACTATTACTAATTTTACAAGTTGTGGTTTAACGGAAAAATGAATCCGTTTTAAATAAAAGGCATGAGACATTTATTACAAATTCTTTTCAACGTCAATGCCCACTATGTAATAACGGATACATAGAAGTATTTACTAAATTTTTTTAACTTTTCCCACTTTTTTTTTCCGCGGTGTGTTAATTTCCTAAAAAAATTATTTAATGGTTCTTGAAAATACAAATTTAGAAAATAATAAGAAAAGTTCACTGCATTGTTATGTAAATTCATCTTTAGAGAAAAATATAGGGCAGTAAAGATAAGGATAGACTGCCCGGTGATAAGGGGTCGGTATCTTAAAGCTTCGACAACCCTTTTTTTCCGTCTTCGCAAATCGTCAGAGATTAGACTAACACGGTCTGCTCACACTTTACGAATAATATATATGCTATTTTATATATAACACAAAGATAAAGATATTATTATTATTATAATAAAGTAGCTCGCTGGCCTAATGGTTAAAGCGCGGCCATCGTTTCAAATGTAGCGGGTTCGAATCTCGGCATGTACCAATGAATTTAATATTTAAGTTATGTATATTTGTGAACTTTAGTTACAACAGTACGAGTACACACGTTAAAGGAAAACATCGTGAGGAAACCAGCACATGAATTAGAATTTATTCTAAGGTGTCTGTGAAGTCAGAAATCCGCATTTGGCTCATTGCGCTCATATTGAGGGTAGGCCTGTGCCCCAACAGTGGCGACGTAAATTGGCTGTTGAAAAGTTGTTGTTACAGTATAGTAGATGGTTGGGTGTTACCACCGGTTTAGGTGTCCATTATTAAAATTGAATCAAACACAAAGCATACCACTACTAAAAGACTCATTTTCCATATATAGGATTGTAAACAATGATCAAAAAGATAGTAGGTATCCCACGATGGGTACGTTCGTCTGATGGTAAGTAATACGCTGGCTTATAACAACCTAGCGCTAGTTAGGATGGTACACGAAGCGCCATATTACGCCCGTCGCTTTGAGATAAAGGATATTAAGTCTCGTTACCCCAGTACTTTTACTAGCTAAGTTTGAGCACTGTTGTTTGGTAGCTGAAATAGGGGTGGTACCTACCTAGACGGTCTCTGGCAACAGAGACCTACCACCAGTAAAAATTTGCTTTTATCAAATATCATAACTTATTACGTTCATAAAAAAGAAATATTGCATTGTTAACATTTCGGGGAAATCTTTTTACACGCACCAAAGAGAAGTAAAAGTTTGTTCGTTTCAAATTCAATATATTATGGCGAGCGTGCTCTTTCGCTCAGCCGACACCGAAACTCACTCGAGCGTTACTCTCAGAGAATTTATTGTTTTTCTAAGAAAATTTTCCTAGTACAACGTTACAATCCTGCAAATACCTTGGGGAAGAGTTGCGAAACTTAATGACATCGGGAAAGATATTTGTATTACTTTAACTTACAACCAGTTATTTGAGAAAGAGAATTTTGATTCAGCGTTATTTTTTAATACTAATGTTTTATAGCATTGAATTAGAGATAAAACGTTTTTTAAAGAATAATAATAATGGTTAACAAAAGTTTTAAATTACACTATTAAGTAAGTAATATTTATTTAAAGTTCTTAGCACGTCACGCAAAATAGGTGTGTTATAGTTTTAATTATTATATTCACGTATTTGTTTATTCGTCGTATCTCTGTCTTAGTATTTAGTATCACCATCGTTATCATCATTATCAGCTGATAGACGTCCACTGATTGATATAGGCCTCCCCCAAAAGATCTCCACATCGATTAGTCTAGAGTTGCTCGCATCCAGTGGGTTTCTGTGATTCTCACCAGATGGTCGGTCCATCTTGTGGCAGCCCTCCCAACACTACGTCTGCCGGTACGCGGGTGCCACTCGAGATATTTGGTATGACTGTTTTAAATGAATCATTCGATTATTTTCTAGTTCTTTATCATGTTCATAGTTCAAAATTTTAACAAAATAAACTTTAAGATAGTTTTTAGTTTTAGGATGTTAAATATTTTTTTAATTGATTCATTAATGAGTAAGAATCCAACTTGGAAACAATATTTTGCAAATGATTGTTAGTCAATGTTCGCGTCGCGTCGCGACACGTGCACGCAGAGCACACTAGAGACTGATCCCTTCTTTTGCTTAGATTAAATTTGTTCCTATAAAAATGTGCCATCCACTCAATAGCATTGAGAATGTGCAGATGTCGCCAGGCACTGTATGAAACCCGTGATAGGGTTCGCGATGTGTTAAGCCTACTGATGTCGACCTTTAATCCCGAAAACATTTCAGGTTTATTAAAAAATCTGATGACTACATCAGAGGTTGTCTTCCGAATAAGGATGAACGTAAAAAGTCTAGCGTAGTGGTTTGATAATGTAAATTTTATATCAACATTTGTACTTGAAACTTCGAAACAAACGAAGTATTTTTGGAAAAATCGGTACAAGATAAATAGAAATACAAGGTGGCGCAAAAATAACCTTCCGATGTTTTTTGGCTGTAATTAAAAAAAAGAGAAAAACTTTGATTCTTCTTGTGGATTATTTTTATTTAGTCTTTTAATTTTTTTAACATCAAGTCGAGAATATGATGTCATGTAAATGGCCACCGCCACAGTTGATTGTCATTTGAGCCCTTTTTATGGCATTTTCCATCACTTTGGTCAAAACTTCCGGCGATAGGTCCTCACATTCTTGACGGATATTGTCTATAAGAGCTGCAAGAGTCTGAGGCTTGTTGACATAAACCCGCGACTTCAAAAAGCCCCACAAAAGAAGTCTGCAGCGGTCAAATCAGGCGATCTTGCTGGCTGATTATCTGTACTTATTTCTACAACTAACGATTTGATCTCAATTGACAGACTCCAGATAATATAAAAATTAACATCGATCATCGATCGAAGTATTTAAAAGAATGTGTTTGATCTTATTTATAATATTAACAAGAAATAAATTAATTGAAGATTAAATATTAATTACGAGCAACAGTACTTTCTGTAAATAAAACAAAAATTTTACTGAAATGTTTGGAACGTCTAAAAGTAAAATGACGAAACTTTTATTTTTAGAAACTTGTACATTTAGCAATGAAAAATACGAATCATTCTCCGTTAGCGAATCAATATTTAAGACATTGAAAGAGGAAAACTTTTTATCTCGGAAATTCTTTCCTATATTCTTTTAAGGCCATTTATTATTTAATTTTCTTTTAGAAATTTCATGAAATTTCCTTTTAAATATCGATAAATTCTTGCTGTTCACGTTTCATCTCAATTTTGTTGAATACAAAATGTAAAAATTTATTATAAAAGCTTGAGCTGTCAGTAAGATTGCAAGGAATTTGCAAACATTGGTTATTGTTTGTTTTAGTAAGTTAGAACGCGGGCGATTTGTGAGAAGGGGTACAGGGTGTCAACACAGCCTCCCTTCTATAATAATACTTGCAGCCCTGGACGATCAATCTTTGGACTATTAGGATGTTTTAGCGCCTTGATGTATTGTTTCAACTTCAATAAAGTTTTGATGAATTTTCGTGTTCTTGCCAAACCTTTGTTTTAATTGGACCGTTGAATATTAATGAACAAACTGACGCTTAAACAATGTATTTACTGTTTAAATTGTTTGAGCATATCATTATGTATTTAATTATTGAAAAATGTTAATAAAGTATCATAAGCATTACATTACCTTACACTAGATTAAAATATTGTACGATGCGCAACATGCGCTGTGCCAGTAGGGTATAACAAATATATATTTAACACCGTCTATCATATAGTAATGATACAGTGTATGGTATTATGATATCCCTATTTTAATGAAATTGTTAATTCGTATATACGTGTATAAATGCGATACACAATATTTTTGGGCGATACGCTGTTAAGACAGTTAGGTCGTAGAAGATTTTCGCCAAATTGATCGCCACAGTTTACACGTCGCGATTAAACTCGTACGTAATTCTACGTCGATTTTCTTTACATATGTTACAACAGTGGAAAGCTATCACAAGCTAACACGTGTGCGAATCCTAAGAACGATAATATTTCATTCGGTAGCTATCATTTCCCGCTTAAGTGCGATAGGAAAATCGTAAATTTGAAGGAGAGAATTTTCTTTACAGTCTCTTGAAGTTTCCACACGTATAGACACGTACTTACGCATATGCGACAACTTGAGCACAAATGGCACCAATATGAAATACCTTACTTTACGAAGTCATTACCTTTACATTCCTTTTTAATATTACAATGTAAATAATTAATTTTATTCAAATCTTAAGTTAATGTTATAATGTGGGAATGGATATAACTTAATACAATAAAAAAATATCGAAATAATACATTAAATCAAACTACTGTTAAACATTCGCCATATCGTTTTTATTTTCTTGGTCGTGCAGCTATGTTATTCCTTTTAATTTGTTTGTACACATTTTATTATCATTATACTATTCAATTAATATAATTTATACATTGTTTTTTTAATCATATTTACTGTTATAGACAATTTATAATGTATAATGCTATTATAGATAATAAATCAATTACAATCGATGATATGTAAAATGTTTCTGTTACAATTAAAACATATTTATAGTTATTTTTCAATTATATATTAGCTGGTAAGTGTATTATTAAATATTTATATTTAAAAGAATTTCAACGGTAACGTCTAACTAAATGGAATATTTTAGCAGTGCATCTCGCTGCCATCTAATTTCATTTAACCAGTTATATTCTGCCGGTGTAAAAGACTGACATGTCCATGAATCTGTCGGGCATATATGTGATAGATTTTAAAAAAAATTGTTCGTTTTATACAATATTTCGAAGCTGCAAAAACTGTACTTTTATTCTAAATGGAAGATACAAAACAAAGATCACGCGGTATTCATTAAAGTTACAGTCACAAATTGTTAACGCTATAAGTTTATTTTCATGTTGAAGAGTTTCGTTAAATTTCTTAAAACATACTGTAGAGACGTGGTAAAATAATAGCTACGACTAGAACGACACTAAAAGCAAAGCTTTCGTGTGTGTTTGACAACTGCCGGTAATTTTGATAAAAAATTGTGGAGACATGTCCAACCATCTGGCATCAAGTGTGATGTTACACTATACATAAATTTATTCTTTGTACATTATAAAAAATAAATATATAATATATATAGTTAAATACTCATGATTTTATTAAAAAAAAATATTTATCATTACGTAAAAAAAAGTATTACAACAAATCGAGGAATTTTAATTCTAATTGAGATAAACATTTTACGATTAAAAAAATATTATGGGTAAACAAATATCAGCAGAAACTGTATATTTAAAATTTAATATCTTATCTAGATATTGGGTCTTCGGTGTTCTTTCTTATCTGTAATATAATATATCTGTAATTTCCGACCAAAAAGGGTTTGAATTAAGCGCGTATATCTTTGTATTTGTGGTTCTGTCTGCGGCCTAATAGCTACATACGCGACATAATATGAAAACGGTGGAAAATATAAGTTATTTTATGGTTTTAATGATTTTGTGTTATTGTATGAAGTGTAGCGTAACATTGCTTTAATACAATTGAATTTTGTTATATCCTTACAATGTATATCTTAGTAAAGTAAAAAATATTTCTACTGTCATTTATTCTTCAATCACTTATTTTATACGTTGTTTAAATGGTAGACGCATGTCTTAATATAGCAAGAATAACTGAACAAAAAAAAGCACATTTTTTATATTACTAGTATATCACCTTGACTATAATATTAAGTATTACGGTTGCCTAAAATATTTTTTACTTGACACGTATATTTTCTAAAAAAAACAAAGATTGATAATGATGATGTAAATTATTAAATATACTTTAAGATACACTTATTACTTGTACTATATCTTTTATGAGAACTTTATATAATTTTATCCTATATTTGGTAGGCAGCTGGATATTGCGTCAGTATGGTGATTTCAGAAATGAAGCGGACGACAGAGAAGGTTCTGTACATGTTTATTTCTGCTATCATTATTTGCTATTCATATATATATAATATTTGCAATGTATGAGATAATTTTTAGCTACGAATTAAAATTACTTTTCAGCTACGAAATTTTTTACATCAGTGCTTATGCTATGCTACAAAATTTTCCTCTGTTTGAGAAATGGTCCGAATTTTACAGGACAGAAATGTTATATTATTTTCAGACTAAAAGTACATGGAATCAATAAAATACTTGTTCACAGCAAACTAAATTTAATATGTATAAAATATAAACGTCGATCTACTTACACTCTGTCCGTGCCCACTGTTTCGAAATTGTAAAACGCAACTAGCGCGCGGTCATAACTCAATCGAAACTATATTTCTCGTACAGACACTGAACTGGAGCGTAGCGATAGCTGCCTCCGCAAAAGTTGGCAGGGCTGGCGACCGAGGCCATTGCCAATTTCCATTAGCCCATCATCAAAAACGAAAAAGCGCAGAGACGATCACTTTTTCATTCAATTAAAATTGGCTGCTAACCAAATTGGCTACACATTTATATACAATTGGTCTCCTATAAATATTGTCCTACCAGTGCATGTCAATTATATCTACTAGTATGTGTATCAGTAAATGAATGCTTATTACATACGTCTATTGCCATCAAAATTTATCGATACAAAAGTTGATATACAGCAGCAGCAGCTATCGGTGAATTCCAAGATAGGAAGTACATAAAACATTCTCCATGAAACTTTATAAATTTACACAAATTTTATACTCACCAACGTACTAGTTTAAAAGATTTCCGATTTTAAACAATTTTTATATTAATTTAATAGATTACTTTCCGCTATACGTCAGTTAAGGCCTTATAAAACTTGACAGCCGTTTCGTAAATTATTTAAAAAATATATATTATTAGTTTAAACATAGGTAAACTTCATGAAAATTAAGTAAACATTGGAGAAGATCTAAATCCAGCAGTGGATAAACAAAGGCTGATAATGATGATCAATGATGATGAAGTAAACAGCTTGTATAATAATACTCGATTCCAGTTTCATTTATTTCTGTGTATGTATGAAAAGTATTGTACATAAAATTACGAGGTAAAATAAATTGTTCGGACGTGATTGCTAAATTTCCCTACGCAATGTTTCTGATTTCACGAAATAACTTTGCAGAGCAATACCGAAGGAAATCGTACAAATGAAATTTCGTTGTCCCTTTCTAAATCTTTCGCTCGCTGTGATGGTAATTATCAAATGTACAGACCGGAAATATACAAAAAACTATGTTGTGATTTATGTGCGTCAAGTATTTATGACTTACCTTCTGCAGTGGACGTTATCGGTCTTATAATAATAATCATCATCATCATTAGTACTTAAATGTCTTATTATCATTTTGGCTTTTTGTTATCCATTGCTGAACATAGGCCTTCCCGATAGATCTTCAGTGCGGCCGATCCAATGCCATCTGCATCCAAAGAGTCTCTGCAATTTTCCCCAGGTCGTGAGACCACCTGATAAGCAGCTGTACCACACTGCCTTTCATATTACCAGGTCTTTACTTAAGGATCTTTTTTCATATCGGAATACCATTTTCGCGCTTTTTGACCTCAATTACCACTTTAGGTCAATATTTCGCAGAGATATGTCAGCGATTTTTTCTCTTCTTCGGATGTCTGTACATTCTCCTGTTTGTCTGGTGAAGTTTTTGCGGGGGAGTACGTACATATTTGTATACACATGGATTTAAGCTTCAATCGTTGGTTATGTTGGCATCGGAAACATTGTAAATCCATAAGCTTTCAATATCGCAAAGTTAACTCAGGTTTTGTTCCCATTGGCTGCATGTTCTGAATATCAAAAATGCGAAAGCAGCCGTCAGTACCCGAGACACGTATCTCGGGACCCTATCACTTCGCTCTTTACTTACTCGCCGGGCGCCATCTGCACATTCCCTACCTAATCCAGTAACAAATTTGATTAGGTATCAATATCGGAGTTGCCATATTGTCCTTTTCACAACATTTTTAGTGCTACAACTATATTGATTCTGTGCAACACATTTCATCTCCTTCTTATATAAAAATATTTACTATTTATTAATACTTAACATTCATACATAATTTTTTATCGTCGATCTTCATTGTTAAGGTCAGTACGCATTGCGCTCTCTATTGACCAGAACTGATCCAAAATTTAGTGTAACCGGTTTTGCTTGTACGCGAACTTATTAACTACATATGTGTGAATTTTACAAAATATATAAATGTCATTTCTTATTTAGCTGTTAGAATATGTGGCTAACCTATTCGAATTCATTATTTTTACTACAAATTGTAGTAAATGTTTTTATGTTAAATTCGTGTCAAATTCATTTCATGGCTGTTGTTCAATTTTGGTTAATGTTTTGTATTATTGTATGTATCCAGTAAATAAACCTATTAATATATTATTATTATAAAAATTACCATATATTATAAATATTTAACAAAATAGAATTAAAGGTGAGATAGTTTTTCGTTTACGTTTATAAGGTCAGAAATTATTATTTTTAATCATCAAAATATAGCACCGTAAAGAACTTTTATATTACTGGAATTTTTGAATGGACAGATGTCTAGTAATGTTTATATATTTGTTTAATAACGAATGCAATAATTAAAATAAAACGTTACTAGTAGTAGCGGTATTTCATTGCAAATACAAATACATTGTAGAAGTTAGATGTAATAATCCTCAAGAAGAAGAACGCGCTAGAGGGCACCTTAATGGCCTCTCGACAATATCTCACCGAGCACTTCAGGTCACTTCGTTATTTGGATTGTACAGACCGTTACGTACGCTATGAATAACCTTAACGGAAACATGAGGACACGTTTTGGGTGCTAGTTATTTTTAGTTTGGTCACTCGTCATCTTCGTTGACAATTGCATGATACTTGCGACAAATTAAAATCGCAGTTATTATATCTTATTTTGGAAATTGTTGTACATAAAAAAGCGCGACTTCGACTCCTACTGACCTCGAGTTTCTTGTTAAGGAAAACATTGTAAGGAAACCGACATGTTCCAAGAACTACAGGTTTCATGGCGCTTGACATTCATCAACCCGCAATTGGTTAATGTGGTGTGGTGTGTCTTGAGAAAAGGCATCGAGGCCCAGCAGTTGAAGTATTAAGTGTTCTGTTTATTTAAATAAAAATTAAAACAAAAATTCTTTCGACTCAAATTTACCATTGATAGATAAAGAAGCCTACATGGTAAACTATATGTTATATTTTATAACATTTGGTTTTGTTTTATTAATCGTTAGTTCTATTGAAAATGAGGATCTTCGAGAAGAAAAAATATTATTTTTATGACAAGAGTCGTTGCGATTTTCCTGGTGTCCATTTTATATGTTTTTATATTTAATATTCAAGGAGTTATTCGTTGATAACTAATAAAGCATAGACACTAGACTAGTTTTGTAGAGATAGTAATACTTCTTTTTTTGGATCCTATCACTAAAAGATGTGCGATGTGGGTTATAAAATAGAAATATCACAATAGAAATACAATATGGCCCATGTAGCATCTACCGGTAAATGTTTTCTATTTATGGGTTCTCGTATTCATTCGGTCTCTTAGCATAGTCAATTCACTCGTCAATGGAATTGTGTCAAAATTGTGCTATTGTTTTAATAATACAAAACTATAAGGTGGCGGGAGTGTGTAAATACTATACAAAATATTTTATCTTACAATGAAATAAATTGTATATATTATGTCATAAGTTTTGAAAACCATTAGAATCAATACTGCAGCTGATCTTTGTACTGTTACAAGGTCGTTGTTCTATATCTGTAATAGTAGAACGATCATCGTTGTTCAACGTGGTGATTATCTTAACTGTGTCTACACCTACTCGTACAACTCAACAAAGAGTGAAAATTAAAAATACAAGGTGACCTAGGTTGTAATAGTGGTGTTAAGCTAGATTTTACCTAGACAATTAATACTTAAATTGACGTACCAATTTAAGATTTAGATTGATGATTTCTATCAGGAAATTTTACTTAGGCATCCGGAGAAATTGTGTTTCGTTTTACTAATGTCACCCCTATACTTTATGTAAGTTTTATCATTGATTTAATCTATAAATCAATTCATTTTCTACGAAACAAGAGCAATGTAGACATACCTATCGCATTCATGTTATTAACACGATGGACATGTAGGCTCATAGTGAAATATTTTTGTCGAGAATATTTAGCTTCTAAAATGAATAACTTCCGGAAGAAAACAAAGATATTATGGCGACAGGTTGATAAAATGAAGGAGGTAGCTAAATAAGTGGGTAAGAAATATACTTACTTTCCTATACTCAAACTTCACTACCATCGTATCAAAAGCTTTGGAGGTTTATATAGTAGGAGTTGGGAATTCTAGTTCGTAAATAGTATTGTTACAAATACATATTTAAAGTGTAGACGAGGGGAAATGTGGTCTTTGTGAGGAGTGCAAGTGCACAAAGATATATTCAAGAATTTATAAATAGCTTTACATTCGTAAATTACAGTGCAACTGTACAAAGGAAATTTTATCGTTATAAAATAACATGAATAATAAACACGTCTCCGGTTTCATACTGCATACAATAGTACAAACTTGTCTCATTTGTCACAGAATTTATGCGCAACGAGTGATAATAACTTTGTATTGTGTCCAGGTAATTATTTTTACCCTTTTCGTATAAGTAGCTGATAAGCTAACTTGTGAAACCAACTCCAAATATCTGATTGCTCTTTACGTGCACTTTAAAACTCTTAACGATATTGACATTGTTACGAAAATCAAAGATGTAGTATAGAGATCTATTACTTTTATAATTTGTATTTTTAAATGTAAAAGAGATGAATTGGTTAAGGGAAAATATTACTCGAATAATTTCTTTTGTTAAGCTTAAGATGTACATTATGTAAAAACCATATTACTTCTGTTTTAAACATTTATAGTTATGTCTAAATAAAGAGACACACTTGGAAATAATATTAATGCATTATTGTTTGTTATTCTTTTCAAGATTAAATTTATTATATCCTAATTCAGAATGCAATCAATACATTTTGATCTATGAAAAATTACTTTAGGACCAATTGATTAATAGTTTATAGAGTGTCTTAAAAGAATATAGTCATAAGCTTAAATACATTTTTCTACTATTGCCGCTTACTAATAGGATACTAATTTGGAATTGCTAATGGTTATTTTAGTAGCATTGCTAACTTTCTTAGCATTTTTAGTAAGTTCGTTCTTTTTCTTGCGCTCACTTATTCATTTGTAACATTGCAGACAAGAAAGGTTTTATTTCATTCCAGACTGTTAGACTACCTATTAATTAAAATACTTAATATTTGATTTGCAAATGACTTGTATTTCATACTGTTTCCGTACTTTTCTCTCATGGATTTTCATTCTTATTTTTTTTTAAAGAGTAACTTTAAATGAATGGGGTTGGCGTTTAGACGATGATAAAAAAATATAGATTACATGTAGTTAATATCTACTTTTAATGTCGATAAGCAAGACAATTGGAATCGAACAATTAATATAATTAAAAGAAATATTTCACGTGTATCGTAACATCATACTGATAAGTACAAAAGAATTTAATATGCGTAGACGCAATTTTCATTAAAACAAAACTGGCGTACGGAGATATGCTAAGTAATAATTACAAAAGTAAACGAGGAAACTGAATTACAATTGCGTACAAAATGCCAGCGAAGTTACTTGCCCATCTTCATTAACAAGTTATAATTATAGTCATCGAGTTGGGAGGAGTAATGAGCTGTTGTACCTGTCACTCTGACGGAAGGTTTTAAATTTCTATAAAATTTGCTATCAACTAAAGACGTTTAAATTTAAATTGTATTAATTCTCTTTTCTTATCTTCATTTTATTTTTATGTAAGTTAAAAACTAAATTAAGGATTATTTTAAATAAGTATAAGAATATTTTTTATGTCTTAATCACCCATTATAATTGTAGTCATCGAGTTGGGAGAAATAATGAGATGTACCTGTCACTCTGACGTAAGGTTTTAAAATTTCCATAAAATTCGCTATCAAGTAAAGACGTTTAAATTTAAATTGTACTAATTCTCTTTTCCTATATTTCTTATATTTTTATGTAAGTAAAAAAGTAAAGTAAAGATTATTTTAAATAAGTATAAGAATATTTTTTATCTCTTGATCATACTTTGCTTTATGTATTATTAAAATAACTGTAGTGCTAATAAAAAAGTTAGAAAGAATAGTATTTCAGTTTACAACAGTTCAAATAACAATACATTGCAAAAACCGTAAATAACATAGCAGTTGCATAGACAGTGGCGGTGTGTCATGCACAAGAACTCACGCGACCCAAGTCAACCTCACCTGCTCATGGTACACCCTGATAATCAACAAATGAGACTCTGGCACTCACCCACCCGCATTGGACCAGCGTGGTCAAAAATAACCAAAATCTCGCTATAAAAACCTTTCAAACGACAGCCCCTAATGCCCAGCGGTACCGGGGGCTATGCTGGATGTGACAGACGTTGGTATGGCGCCCGAACCAGAGTAGCGCAGGATCGATCGATAAAGACATCTTTGGGGGATGACTAGGTCCAGTTGTAGACGTCTATCAGTTGATATTGATGATTGACAAAAAATTTCGGATTCGACAAATTTCTACAAGTATGAATTAAAGACTTTGATTGCCTTCATTCGATCGCTCCTGGTTTGCTGGAGGAGTTCGGATGGTGTTCACAGCATGACATTGTGCTTGTCGCCTTGATAAATAAGATGTTAACTGCCGTTACCCCGTTAATTTCACTAGCTACAATGCCTTTCACGCTAGACATTACTGTCACGATAGCATTACTGTATTCCAAGTTAACGTCGACGGCCTCATTGTTAATCAATGTCTCGTAAAATTAACGTCTGGTGTAATAGACGATAAAAAAATTAAAGAATATTTAACATAAAGTACCTATTTATATCACAGCTATGTTGTTTTCGGTCAAAAAGAAGTACGTGCCGGATCAAATGTACCCGGAGGGTACTACAAATCAAAGCAACAAAATCCTTTAAGGTTACTTTTTAAAAGTATAAGCATTTGTTTGATATTTTCCACGACTTTCATGATGGGTACGAGCAAACTTATAAATGCATGAAGCGGTTAAATTTATTTTATATACAAAGTTTAATACATTTATATTTATATATCTAACATTTATACAAATCGATTTAAAATAAGAAATAATAGATTTATTTAAGTTATGCAGTAAATTAATATATATGTTAAAAACACGTAATAACCCTATTGACACAGTTTTATTTCGGTACTAAATATCTATAAATCTACTAGTTAATTCGATTTTTTTGTGGAATACATCACATGGGACCAATATCCAGCAGTGAACATGCATCAGTTGTAAGGGTAATGCTAATTTAGAAGAGGTTTAAGAAATGGGCTAGAATACACCTACTTACCGCCACACAATTTTTAGCGTGTTCTAAAAGTAGACTAAGAAGGAAGAACTACAGAAATTAAGTAGCCGTTTTTCCTTTAATATTTGCGTATTGTTTACTAACCCCCATACAAATATGATGAGGGCAGCAATTATAGCTAATACCATAAAATAGCGGAAGTTGCTGTATTATTCAACAATGACTATGAAAAGATTGAAATTAATGTAAAGATAACATGTCCCTTTGAGATTCGCTTTAATCCGACTTAATAGACGAAAAGTGAATAAAATTGTGCTCAACGCCTATGAACTACTTAATGAACTAGTTAAGTACATATACCCCCGCCATTTAACTGGCTGCAACGTCCTCTAAATCGGAGCATAGTAATGTTTGCAAATTATCATTGGGGTGCAAAAATAGATGGTACATTGGTAAGACCTGTAACGGCATCCAGATTAATTTTGTGAAAATTACTTTTTATTTTAAACTTTAAATCTTTTTTAAATTACTATGGATTACAATTATCTTTAATTTCATGGTTAGAAAACTCGAATCATGTCTTAAACCGAAGACCATATTGCTGCTACGACGACAAATTTATAATTTAAGGTACTAACCTTCTATCCAGATGAGTTCGAAAATATTTAAACACGACCAGAAGTTTTCTCAAAATCGAAACTGGTACTTCTGTGTTACAAAGCAAGTGCCATAAAAGCAGTTAAACATTTTTATATTTTATATTACACAATATAAAATAGAAAAATGATGTGATTGATGATATTTTGTAATTTGACGCAGAGAACTTCATATCACAACGCCCTTGTGCTGTTAAAAGTTATACGTGTTTTTTTCCCTTAGCATAGGAAAACTACTAAAGTAGTACCTCAATTGCTAGATGAAAGGGTCATTTGTACAGTACAGAATCTACAAGCTTTCTACGCATTTCCTTCACAAGATTGAAGTTTTTTTATTTACTGTTTCTCAGTTCGCATCGCAGACGACCCCATGTTTACATTAACGGTGAAATTTTTTTTTCTTGATTTTCCACCGTTATTGTTATAAATTCCTTTACATAAAGTATCAACATGTTGTAGGAGTGGAACATGTGTATTTAGTTTCATGAGCCGATAGACGTGTATTTAGTTTATTCTGTGTTAATTAGGTTTTAACATGTGTCAGTCTTTTAGGAGTCATAAAAGTTAATTTCGTATAGCTTCCGGTAAACCCTTTCAGGTTCACTTTAAACGTACCTACTGGTGTGAGGTCTCTGTTGCTAAAGACCACTTAATAAGATACCATCATAGCTGCTGCCAAACAGTAGTGTGTTTCGACTTGAAGAGCATTGTAGTAATTAGTGGAATTACTGGGGTAAAGACACTTAATACCTTATGTCTAAAGGCGATGAGAGCATTTTGTATATATGTGTATTTCTTCTTAATTAGCGCCACGTTGTTATATAAAGGTATATTTACCATCAGCTGAACATCTCGTTTATTTTGACGCATAGTCAAAGAACTAAAAGGTAAAGTAGAACAATGTTGGAATTTTTATGTTTCCAGTAAATCGATCACAGCAACATTTCATAATTGTTAACTGGTGGCAAGTGTATATAAATATTAAATTTAAAGTAGAAAAATTACTGTATTCCTAGTTTCTACTCAGCTATTCTTTGGGTGATATCGCTGGATTAATTAGGCAATATGTTGCATGCCAAACATCAAGAGTAAATAGTACGGCCGTATTAACAACTACCTGCATCTAGTTATGTATAGGAATATCCTTTATCGTGAGATAAAAGTTTTACTCATTGATTTGTTGTATTAAAAAAGTGTGATAAGTTTAGGAATATAAATGTAATATGCAACAATTCCTCATAATGATCGATTTTATCGCACAGATGTGTGAAGAGATTGTGACGTATCGTCTGCCAAAACTTTTTCACTTAGAAGAAAATTTGATATATTTATATTATGCGGTCTCTCGAAACGAAACATAAACGTTTGAGAAAAATTATACGAAATGACAAAAACATTCCATCTTCATAAGCACCATGTTTGGATTGTATTGCCATTGTATGTTGTATGCCATTTGTATGATATATGTAAATAGCCAGTTTATTTTTAGGTGCCATAGTGTTCTGAATTCGATTATTTCAGTTTTTGCCATTGCTTACTACTTTTGTACATGTATACATCTAAATATTTGCAAATGTTAGTACATAGTTTAATTACTATTACTTTAATTAAATTTCAACAAATATAACAATTTTTTTCCTCTTTGTGTTCTTAAATTTCCATATCATTTAACACTATTTGGAAATATTTAGAGATAAACTAATTACGATCCATTTATTCACTAATTTTTATATGATTAAATTGATAAGATTTTTGTTATCATTTGAGTTTATAAAATTTTTATAACTTACCTTCACTTAATATTGTTTTTTTCCTTTCACTCTTCTTTGACTGATAGAATATGCCACTCAGATATCATATATGCCCTATCACTTTAATATAGATAATATAACAATATTAAATAAAGAAATGTTATGTATTTAATAATTTTATTAATCGTTGCTTTTTATATTTTTCACTATCTTCATTAATTTTGAATTGTGTACTTCTAATAAAAGTGCTCATATATTATTTAATAAAATACGTTTTTAATAATCATCGCTTATCTTTATGAGGGTAATGTTTTATTTCAAACATAATTATTTTATTACCTAGAGAGCTTCCATCAATTTAATATTATATGAACAGTAAAACTTACATGTATAAAATTTTATTAAGCGTAACATTGTTTCAGCAAAATATGCCCACTAAAACCACAATTATTTTACAATGCTGTGCCAAATGACTTACATACGTAAATTCGATCGATATAAGCAACTAATTTAGGGCAGAAAATCGTATATCAACTAAGTATAAACTATTTTATGTTTGTATTAAATTGTCGGCTAAAATTTGACAGTTGGTTATTATAAGAGGCGTGGTAGTGATGACGGTCGCTCTCTTTCGTATAATGGATTTTAATTTCTTAACTTATAATTCAAGTGCTTGAATAAATGAATTACATTCCTACTTTTATCATATTGCTGTAAGCTTTGCAAATTACATAGTCATCATTCAACCACACTTTTTCTTTTCGGCGATATTGAAACTAAATATAATTGGAAGCGTGGTAGCGAGAGAACGCTGTATTTTATTTTAGCTTTTTAATGTAGAAAATGCTGCAAAATTTTAGGACCGGTTATCATAAATGTAGAGAGTACGTCTATGAATAGATGGACAATGATAAGCCCTAGCTATGGTAGGTGTTAGAAAGTGTCCTTGTATATTCACTGGATTCGTAGTCTCTATTGCCATTAGGCGAACCCTAAAGGGACAGCAGATAAAAAGTGGTTTTGTATTTGTCGTAGCACAGCGACTATCCTAGAAGGAGAGCATCGTTCATCCTTAGAACATGTTAGGGCATAGTGCACAGACTTTTATGGGATCCTTGGTAATAAACCAAGTGACACCTTAGAACGTAGAAAATCTTCGAGAATTATAACCCTTCTTTTCAATATTTCGAAGTAAGTTTTGGCGATTATCTGTCATAAAATAATAAGGCTACTTAATGTTAAAAAAACATATTTTTATAAGATTAGGATTAACAGTCATACATTATTGTATCTTTGCTAAATACGAGATTAGAATAGAAACAGATAAGACGTGTTAATCTTCCAATGTCAGGAACACATGGCGATATTATTTTTCTTGATATAATATCGGCTGATTAATAACGAAACCTTTTCCTTTTGCGATTATTACGTTTCATCGTGGAGAGTTATATATCGTTTACGATCCTTCATTAATATTATTAACAAAAAAAAACAATTACATTATATTTTTATTTACTTAAAATAATCCAATGAAAACGTATTATTAAATATAATATTTCACACAATTTTGAATGTATGACTACTACTATTTACTACAACTTTTTTTTAATGAATTAACTATAAAACCAGAAAAAATAGGGCAATATATTTATTGTGGTTTTATGAATATAAATTATAGTTATGATAAATTTTTTTACATAATATTTTGATTGAATGATGGGTATGGCAATTATCCCTAATAGGAAACGCTTTTGTTTAGTCCTGGATATCTATAGGCTGAAAAGATGAATGATGATGATGCACTTATCAGCTAGAAGCAATGTTCTACTCACCCTTACAATTATTAAAATAAATTATATTCTTTAAAAAGCTTTTATTAATTTTAAATAAATACCGAAAAAATATTCCATTAAATTTGTACGTGTGTAATCACTACACCAGATATTATATTTTAGGTAATTTTTAATTGTGAAGAGGGTAAATTTGGGAGCGAAATTAGTTCTGAACATCGAAGTTCAAAGGTTCGAATAATATATTTTCCAACACTCCACTCTTCAGGTAATTGTGGCGGAAAGTTTACGAACGTGAACGCAATTTTAATAAAGTCCGCCACAAGTCACGGTGCTTATTTACCTTAATTTACATCTTGGAATATCTAGAGAGAAGATTGGTTTTCGCATAAACATCAACAAATTAACTGGATATTAAAAGATCGTGTGTCACTAAGGAATTTAAATCAAAATAAACTATTTCTCTTTATCTTAAAGCAATTTTAGAGATAAACTACATTTTTTGAAAACACATAGTATTTGTCAATACAAAAAAAAAACAATAATAAAACAAAAAACAAAACAAACAAAAAACAAATAAAACAATTATCTAAAACTAGCTATTTCCCGCCCGCTTTGCTTGCTGGCTGTAACATCTCCGTAATCCCTAGTTGTAGATCTAGTTATATGTCTAAGGCTTATTGTTTCGGAGATATTGTGATGAGTCTATTCTTATTCTTTTTCTTCTTCGTCGGTATCACTCTTGACAGAGTGGTCATGGTCATTACTTCAAGTGTTGGTCGCAAACTTAACAACACGTCGCCATTTTTCTCTGATGGCCTCCACCTTTGTATAGACTAATATTCATGAAAGTCGTCATGAAGATGAGTCTATACGTAGGTGGAATTCTCTTATCTTCTTCTATTAATCTATATATATATTCTTTTTTCTTTTTTCTCTACATATATATATATATATATATTTTCTTTTATAAATATGGTTAACTTTAAATGTCACAGAATATTATTGTATGATAAAATGATACTGTCAAAGGCAAATAAAACAATAAGTAAACTTTTATATCACCGCGTTACTGTAATTTCACGGTGCTAACCGCATCTTAAAGCATTATTTATAAATATATTATACTTGTAATATTTTGTTCTGACTGTAATATTAACTATAATTTTTATAGTGTTTAGTATTATGACGTTACAGACTTTAAAACAAAAACACATTATCATAAAATACGGAAATTAGTACTAACATAATGTTTAATTTCGTTACAATCAACACTGTCGTACATTTATTGTTACTTATATGTAAAAAAAATTACTAGTAAATTTTTTGGCCGTATAATTTGAAAGGAGCAGTCTTCCCGTTCAACCATTGGATATAACCGCATTTTATACAGTGATGATCGTTAGACTGCCTTGAAAATTAACGGCGTGTGCGTAATTCTGCAAGTTTTTACGGTTACGACAACGATTATGATCCCATCTTTTATAAACGACCTATGACTTTATCCCAACAGTTTCCTACGACCCAAGTGGATACACAGTTTCAACCTGCTAGCAATAATGTTAAGTATTATATATAATATATAAACAAACTATGCATAATTAACCTCTTACTAAGATCGTAACAGAAGATTCATAATGATTATATTTAAAAAAATTCTATAGTTAAGTTATAGTAATTTAAAAAACAGTTTACAGAAATATTTAATTTATATACAAATTATTATAAAATTTAATAAGAAGTCTGATATTAAAATGTATTAAAAGCAGAATGGGAAAGATTATAGAAATTCATTTCATTGTAAATATTTTAACAATTTATTTATGTGCAAGGAAATGCTTTACTTTTATATCTATTTACATTTTATTTTTCTTTGACTTTCTTTAATTTCAGCAGTTAATAACAAATATGTATTCTTTCTTTATATTAAGTATAAATTATATGTTTATAACATTTCATGTTAAATATATCTCTAATAAAATAAACGTTATTCATAGCTTGAGTATAAGTAGTCTTCAAATATGAGTACACGTAGATTCTGTTACTGATTTCCTGGTCGTAGGTCTCTGTTGCCGGAGACCGTCCAGGTGGGTACCACCGCAGCGCCTATGTCTGCTCCCAAACAGTAGTGTGCAAATATTACTGTGTATGGGATTGAAGGAGTTGAAGCTAGTGAAATTTTTGAGGTAACGAGACAACGTCTTATGTTTCTACGCATTTGCTTTCGCGGATTTTCAATAAAACTGAATACTTTTTATAAATGAATGATTCTTTCAGTTACGAATATAATAGAAAACAGAGTTACGAGAACAAACGTAAGATCATACGTCATTTTATGTAAATGAAAGAAAACAGGTGGCTGAATTTCAATACAATTTCTTAATGTTATGGAAATCGAAGCTAACGCGAAATACGCGTAATTTTCTTTTCGCAAGAAATAGATTTTGATCAAAAGCTTGAAAGGTAATAAATTTTCATATTTATATATCTTTAAACAGATTTTTCTGCTTAATTTAATGAAAATTGTAAGGTTTTAATATTTCATGATAGTATTTTAGCTTTCGTTTATTTATAATTTTTAACCATGTTGAAAGTAACGAATGGATAAAAAAATATTTCTTTGAGAGTATGAATATTTGAGTTGGACTAAATTAAATCTATTGAACTTTTGCGTATACAGAATTGGAACATGTAAATGTCCTTTAGTCATAATAAAGTGTCTAAGTTGTGAAATAAGAGCAATGTGTTTATATAACTTGGCTTCCATCCATAGCAACATATATGGGCATTACACATAAGTCAAAAGTACAAATACTAACGGCTAGAACCATATGGACGTGAGACGACGCTTAATATAATTAAAAGATTAATGATAATAATAATATATATAATAATAATTAATAACATAAGTAAAAATTTTAATTTTAAAATAGATAATTTCAAATGTAATGAAATATCGGCTGAAGTTTATAGTATGGAGATGATGTCATATAAATAGTAGATGTTTACTGAAGTTATCTCCTACTTAGTCGCCTTTTACAGCAGGTCGAGGTAGAGTTGCAATAGGGATATTACAGCTCGAGCCCTAAAGGTTATACATCAAGCAGTTATATTATTACTTTAAATATTGGTTTAAGCAAGACCCTCATCCTAAACCGGTAACCATAGGCGAAACATATAATATATATAAATAACTTTATTAAGATATAACTGTTGAGAGTAGGGTATACAATCGACCTTTCACTCAAATTTTCTATAACCTTGTCCGCCGATAAAACAATATGGGTCAAAGATTTCCGGTTTCCATTTAGATAATCATGTAGTATAATTTTGTATCTCAAGGTGATTAGCTCAGTGTATTTTGACTATATAAGTATTTAATAATTGAAATGATTAATTAATTTAACATAGAAAAATAGCGTAGCGTATACTTTAGCGAAAGCAAAACCTTTTTTTTTATTTAAGCGGCGAGCCGAACCAACGTTTACATGATTTTACCACTTACGTGGTACGCCCGTCCATAACAATGTGGTACTAATTAGAATTATGTATACTGCACCACGCTGCGCTCGTCGTCTGAGACATAAGATGTTGAGTCTCGTTACCCCAGTAATTACACTAGCTATAACGCCTTTCAAACCGGAACAAAGTATAGTTTGCACACTACTGTTTAGCAGCTGAAATAGGCGTTGTAGTGGTCCCTACCCTAGACTGTCTCCGGTAACAGACCCAGCACCAGTAAAATAAAAAAATTCGATAAATTATTTTTTATTTTCGTAGTAGTCTGCTAATAAGACCTGTGATCTAAATTGACCCAGTAACTTGCCTTTTTTCTAACAGGCAGATATCCGTAAAAGATTTTTTTTTCAATTCCGAGATTCACCGGACGTTGCAATCCGAAACTCAACCAAATTGAGATGGATTCCTGGATTGCTCTTATTTTATTTTAAAGGTTTTTTGAGGAAACCATTTCAACGGCGCTTCATAGCATATATAAGCACCGTAATGATTTATCTTATATATTAATCATAAAGATTTTGGAATTCTGAAAAAAAAAGCTATTTTGTTAAGAACTATTTATAAGTACGTTTATATAAAATTAAATCATATGTAAAATATGAACACTATATATCATAGAAAACATATTAGCTAAAGTTATGCACGTTGTTAGGTTTATACACTTGCTTACATTAAAATAGCATTTTTGTTATTGGAAGTTCGAATATAGGCAGCATTTATTAATAAATAAACGGTTTAATCAATGTTTATTGCGAAATAATTAATCAACTTGTAAACAAAAATTTAATTTTAACATAGAACGAAAATTTTATATTTTATTGTTCTGCCCCATATTGCAAAAAAAATAATTTAGTACATAGCAACAGAAATTAACATTTGCAACAATATTTAATATTCGTTGATTATAAGGTCGGAATTTTATTGTTTATGACATTGATTTCGAGATCTGTTAAAAAATATCAATCTGTAAGAAGTTTTTCACACATTTAAAATAATGTGGTTTTACCCCTAGAATAAAATGCGATTCTTCACGCATTTCTTGGAATTCATATAGTTGTAATTTTAATGTTAATAATGTATCCCATGGCCGCCCAAAAAAGAATATCGACTATGATGATTTGAAAGACTAAATATTTTTCGCGTTTAAAGTTTTAGTACAGAATTGTGTGGTTAAAGAGTTCTATTTTAACTTGTAATGTTTTCAGCTGATGTGGTACATGTCTCGAATCAAAAATAACCCAAGGGGCCTACAAATCATGACACAATAACTTGTGTTGTAGGTAATTTCCGAACGACCCGCGATCTTTCCAAAATTTGAGATAGGTAAGCGTATAAATTGCATTCGACCTTAACGGGCAATATTTCATCACCTTATTTACGATCGGACCTTCTTCTTTGCATAATATATTGCCACTCCCCACCACGTTAGTTAAGTGTCTATTAGCGTATTAAATTTTGTTACAAAACAAAAACTGTTTAAGCAGTTGGTCTCCTTTATGTCACAATTTTTTTTGATCTTTTACATAAAGGAGATTGATTAAAATCAAATCAGGGCTAGGTTAAAAATATTAATAAATTAAGTATTAATATGTCATAAAGCAACCACTTTTTTTATTTTGATTCCATGCAAATTAACAAGTAAATTTCATAAAATCCGAAAATTGTAGATAGCACTATGTCGTACTTTATATATATATATTATATGGTCTGATATTATACATGGTACAATTACTAGAGTTCCATTGTTGACCCGTATTCAAAACATTGATAAATACAATTTCGTCCACAATAAAACTTCACCTAATTTACCGAGAATCTTATTTTTATAAAATGAAATGTTAAATAAAGCTTTTTTAATCCAAAGGGAAATATGAAAACATAACACTGGTCAACAACGATAAGCGAAAAGACAAACATATCTTTTAATTCTTTAGAATCGAACCAAACAATTAATACAGCAAAAATGGATACGGGGATGCGAGCCGCAACCGATTTTTTACCCATTGAATGTCTATTATTCAATTGTATAGTACCCCAAACTCATTCGTTTGTATTATCAGCAGGAAAACCGATAACCCTCATTCCGCTCAGTGTGACGCAATGCAGAGATTAAAGGCTTATACATGTAGTACCATGGTTGTGGATATAAAAGTGATCGAATCCAATATGTCCTTTTTGTCACATTTTTAACACACGAAAAGTTCAAAAATTCGGATAACCTTTTGAAAACAAACAGGTCAAACGAAGATTTCAGTCGTTATTATTTCATTTGTAAAAAGAAAACATTATATTACTTATAGGTACCACCGCGGCGCCTATTTCTGTCCCCAAACAGTAGTTTGCACACATTACTGTGTTCCGGATTGAAAGGCGCTTGGGCTAGTGTAATTACTGGGTTAACGACACTCAATATCTTGTATTAGAAGACGAGCGCGCCAGAGAAATATACTAAATATGTTTTAGTATATTTCTCTGGCACGCTCTTTTCTTTTGTGTTTTATCTAACATACTAACAATGAAAAGTGCGTAAATCTTCAGAGAGTTGTCAGAGATTGATGGCAATGCAAATCGACACCTCATTAGACTGATGACTCTTTAAAAAAAGTGCCTCTTTTTTTAAAATGTTTTGCTTTACTATAAACAATTTTCAGAAAATGTGTTTATGTTATTTTTAAATCTATAGACCACTTGGTAGGCGGTATAAAATAAAAACAATGTATTAATTAGTAGTAATGGCAATGGACTTACTAGTACCAACAAAAGTTTAAGTAACTTATTCCAAGTTGAATCTTATCCAAACGTGTAATAGAAAAAAAAATTTAGCTATAATTTATTTAATACGTGTCCTTGAGTACAGAATATCTGCTTAAGTTTGGTCATAGTTGAAATATTAATGTACACGATTAAGTGTATCTGCGTAAAAAGTTTAACAAGATATCCAGAATTTCCTTTAATTACTTATTCTATACTAGTGTAGTGTGTGATGTTGTAAGACAACACAATACTTTGAAAATAACAATGAATCTAACGTCCTTAGGCATTGGTATCTACTGTCACTGTATTTAAAAATGAAACAGCAAGGAGAAAACTATTAATGAGAAGTATTTTTAAGAATTTTATAATTTAATTGGGATAAGAAATAACACCAGAATAGTGGAATGTCTTGGGAATAGCACGAACAATCTCTTAATTTAGTTAATTGGTAGTTACGGACAAGAGATTCAAGATGTTCTTGAAAGATCACGAATGTCTTTATCCAATTTATTTAATGATCCTGGCGCTCTCATTATAGATTTAAGTGGACAACGTGGAGTGACGTTCCCTTCGCATTTCTCCTTTGTTAAATTTCAGATAAACCCTTCACAATTCTTTACCAAATACACGCACTTTGATTACATTGTCATTGTTATCGAGAAGACGGAAGAAAATTATTGAAAAGATAACACTCAGATTAAAATTTATATATGTTAGATGCTATTAAAATATTAGTGTTAGAAAGCTGTGTTAGGAGAGATGATATTATCAATATCACCGACCAGTATTTTATTGTGGTTTAGTAGTAGGAACCTTATCAGATATTTGTTTTAGATTTACTTTTCATATTTCAAATTCGTTATTACAATATTGTTGAATTCCCGGTGTCTATTGACGTAAGGTCCAGAGTATTCTGGACAAACACGATTAACCATCTACGACCTCTTTGTAACCTAATACAATGCGAAATTAAGGTCAAATGTAAGCTTAATGTAGATAAAAAAAAATTATAATGATCGCGACTCATTTCCCTAACTTTCATCCTTTTCGGGAAGATTCGTTATGTAATAACATTTTCTGGTCTGTTTAACACATATGTTTATGATTCGTCTTTCTGATTTAGTTTAGTTATTACTTAAATTAAATTATTGATAAAATTACTTTACCTTATATTATTAGCAATAAACTAAAAGGAGAGGATATGTCACTAATAGTTAAAGGTCTGCAACACTTATTTTAGAACATTTATACAATATGTTTTTAAATTGAATTTGCTACTTTTAAAGTTCTATTTAGGTTATAAGCAATACATATTTCAATTGTACAAATCAATAGGAAAACCGATAATGTTTATTGTGCTCAGTTAGACGTAATGGCGACATTAAAGGCTTATGCGTACATCGGCGTGGTTGTTGATTTCAAACCAGTTCAACCGAATGTCACAGCATCAACGTCTAACTTAAATTTACTAGAACTTTTAAGCGTTTGTAGGTGGTTTAAATAAAAAATATGTGAACATTTAAAGTATATAGTAAGTAGAAATAATATATTGTTTTTTATTAAGATTATGTCTCTCTACTGTATTATTACAATTTCATTTTTATTTCATGTTTTAAATGCCACAAAAATAGACATCGTTTTACTTGGGTAGATAGACAAATAGTGTGAATGTTTTACTAAATTTTATTAAATTCTAGTTCGATAGATTTATTATAATGTATTCTATCATTTTCATTACAAGCATGTATTGATGAAATGTAGTTTTAGTTTTTTTATAAATATTACGAAACCAAGGCTAGCATTAAATTCGTAATAAATTGTTCAAGTATGCATTCGTACATGCTGCTGAGGGCATTCAAAGTTAAAGCAAAAATTTCTTTGTGCAATTAGAACTTTTGAAACTCTTAACAACGTTAACAATATATACAACAAAAGAACAGCATTAAGAATGTTTTAAATATTTTTATACATTGCAACATTAGAATTTCCAGTTAAAAGAAAGAAAAAACCTGGAAAAAAGCTATTATGGCTTCAGGGATTAGATGTGGGAAAGCAGTTATCGGGGATTTCTCTTGTCTATAAAGTCTCATATGTTAACTTGATAAAGTTTGTTGATAATGGACACTTGTGTTCTAGTTTAGGTTGCTATAAACGTAGAAAAAGTAATTTTTCGCTTTGACCCAACTGAATTTAGAAAGGCTAATTTAATTTTATTAAGCTAATATTAATTTTATTAACAGTTTTATGATCCCAAAATAATAGTGTAGTTTAAAAAGTTGATAAAAATATTTTGTGTAAGCAACAAGGTGAAGCGACAGCTACCCAATAAATTTTCTCGCCGCAACGATACAGAGTGGGAATCGAAAGCAATTAATCAATTTCGAGAGTCGATTCCAAGTAATTTAATCGATAAAATACCGTTTGATCTCGCTTAAAAATTAATTTTTCTCAGTATTAACTCAATATCGATATTAAATAGATTTGGAAACTATTTTGGTTTATTTAAACATCAGACAAATTTTTATAAAAAATTAGGAGTTAACTAGTTGATATATACTGTATATACAGATGATAAAGCAAAATATGCTTGTTGTAATTATTGTATTTGTTTACAGGATGTAATACTAAATTTATTATTTATACTGTGGGTAAGAGCTTGATATAAATAAACATGGTTATTATATGCAACTTTATAATTAATAAGTATTGTAATATTTAATTTTTAAACTTTGATAAATTTTAATAACCTTTGTTTTATTCAATTAAACGACTAGCGAAACGCTTACGTTATGCTACGCCTGCCCATAACTAGTCAGGATGATTTACATTGCATCAAATTGTTGACATTGGACCAGAGTGGTGGGAAGTGCCCCAAATCCTCCCATATGAAACCGTGCAAACGATAGCTCCTGATGCCCGGTGTTGCCGGCGGCACAGGACCGATCGATGTTGGGATCTTTGGGGTTGGCCTACGTCGAGCAGTGGACGTTCATCGGCTGATGGTGGTGGTAGTGCTCGTTGCCTGAGGCATAAGAAGTTGAGTCTTGACACTCCAATAATTATACTAGCTACAGCGCCCTTCAAACCGGAACACAGTAATATTTGCACATTGCATGTTTTGGTTTGTAGACGCGCTCCGGCGGCGGATGCCTACCACTAATAAAGAGACCTATAATCAGTAAACTACTAAGTGATTGATAATTGAGATATGGTCTCCGATTTGAAGACTGTAAAATGCTGGGGATGTCCACTAGCTGTTTCTTTGTCTAAGTGAAGGTTTTGAATACACAACTTTGGATGTAAAGTTTAAAAGGAAACAATAGACTAATATTGCCTACCGCTGAGAATCAAATCTAGGCCTCGCAACTCGGTAGCCAAGTACGGTTGAGCGGTTATCAATTGTAGCTTCATCGTTTAACTAAAGCTTTTTGTTTTTCAACGTGTGTGAATATTTTTTTCTTTTATATATGAGTGTTATTGTGGCGAGTTGTATACGTAGCCAAACCCGTTCGACAATGTTTATTGTAACCGAAACCGTTAATCCTCAATCCGTTCAGGGTGGCGCAATGCAGAGATTAAAATATTTTGTTGAAGCTAAGGTAATCGAATCCATGGTTGACGAACGGGATCCATTATGAAACTGTAAACGTGTTAATGTGTTTAATAATTTATTGTAATCAAATGTCCAAATACAAGTTACATGCATAATAAAGTAAAGACCGTTTTTACCTTTTTTTATTATATTAAAATTTAAGGTCACATAAAAAGTATAGATCACATATAGATTATTTTAATATTGATATTTTATATTCGTATAAAAACAGTCCTTTAATCGTTAAATTCTCCTAATATTAACTCTATTAATTATCCGCTATTTAACCATTTAGTAATATGGTATAGTACTATATTATGATATATTTGATCGGTAAAGTGGTTTGTGTGTGGTGACGCGGATAACCTGTGGTGCAGTTAACAACGGTCTGTAAAAGCTGGTTTAATTAACTTAACTACTAATTTATTTATCATAAAGCACAATCTTTGTAGATCCTGTTTAGTCCCTTTTCATCGGGTACACGTATATTCTTGGTAATTATTTGGTAACAGAATAATAGGAAGAAACAACATTATTGATATTTACTTTACCAATACAAAAGTATACATTGTTTTAAATTCCGATGCTAATTATAAACAGTGTAATTTTTATATTCTTTGTAGTTAAATTTTTATTTAATAATCCCAACAAAACTTTCGTCGCAAATCTTAAAGTTCGATGAAAAAAATTATTTTTTGGTCCCAAACATTTGCTTTAAAATTTTTTGGTGACTACGATAAAAAATTATTTTATGCCATCATGAACTTTATTAAAATAAATTAACTTCTCATGAAACCAAAGGATTTTAGGGAGCAGTGTTTTTAACGTAACGTGTCTAACGATGCATAAGGTTTCCATTATCATCAATCATTGACGCCACGGCGAGACGCGTCAGCCTCCCGATTACTGGAGTTTTAAAAAAATAAAAAGTGTAAGCATAAGGTCACGTATAATAATTAATATCTAAGCACAAAAAATGTAAGTAAGAAAAGATTTTTTTATTGATCGGCGGGACAACGACGAGCGAGACTTTCACGTGATGGTAAGTGTTACGACTGTTCATTCATTTAATTTATTTTCAGAAACTGATTATATTTCTTTTTTTTCTACAAAGCTATAAGACGAGTAAAACATTTATATTATTGTAAAACAATAATTTTCCTTGTTCGATTTTAATATTTCTATCTATACTTGCCACTAGTAAACAAATATGAGATGTCATAATCAACTTACTAGAATCTTACGGAAATTCCAACATTATTCTACTTTAGTTTTTAGTTGTTCGACTTCTTCTTTTCTTCTACTAAATTATATAAGTATAATTTTATCGACCTCAAAATCCTTGGAATAATTATAGCGAGAATAAAACTGTATGACCTCTGAGCTATCTCTGACTGTAATAACATATTCATTGAAGACTTTATAAAAAAGGAATAGGCCTACATTTAAGATTTGCTTCCAAAGTTTCCTAATATGTGTCCAATCTTCGCAATTTCAAGAAATGATGGAGACATTATTTGAAAACTTCAGAACTTACCCATATAAATTAACCTGCTTACGGGCAACACTTTGTTATAAACTGAGATCTGCAATATAACAAAGAATTTCATGCTCTAAAAATATACGCAGCCTAAGAGCAAGTAAAAGATCGGTACAGATTAAAATTTGGGGCATTAATACAAAAATATATAATTACAGTCTTACGTGTGAATGCAAATAATAATTACTAATATTAGCTAAAGCATATTATATGTCATATTTAAAGGCTTTTTCAATCACTTGTTAGTGGTTATATTTTGAATAAATAGTAAATAACGTTATGTATAATAACAACATAACACATAGATTATAAATCGTTTAAAAATCTCTATATTAGATATTGTAATATTGTCAAATATAAATATAAAATAAATACGAAAAAGTATAGAATATTTACTTCATATCATAATTTAATATCATCAAGCGCTGAGAAATATAATGACCATAGCAGTTTTCTTTACTATATTTAATTGATGATAATAACTTCTTGATCTCATGAATCTATTTTTAAATAATTTATGTTTAGAAGTCATTTATAATACATAAAGTATCATAAATATAAAGTATATCTCTTCAAACAGACGTCTTTGAATTGTGTGCCGAAACACAATAGGGATTTGATTGTTCCTATTCAATTGAATCAGTCGATGTTGATTGAGAATGAAAAAGAAAAGCTGGACGATTCAAAAGCATTTTGACCTGTAACATTATAACATGTATTGTATTAAAACTTACATTTATACTTATATGTTTTAGTTTATATATTAAATAAAAGGCATATTTTTCTTCAAAGAAAAAATCGGGCATATAAGATTCATCATCATTAGGTGCCTTATTTAAACTTAAGTTTGGAAGTCACTTTTGACAAAACTAATCCTATCTACAGCTATTTTTAGTATGAAATCAAATAATTTATTTGCTAGAACATGGTATATATACATTTGAAGTCACAGCACCTCATTAAAGTTACAAACACCTGCCGTTTA
The DNA here is from genome assembly GCA_029034505.1 of Ornithoptera priamus. NCBI lineage: Eukaryota > Metazoa > Arthropoda > Insecta > Lepidoptera > Papilionidae > Ornithoptera > Ornithoptera priamus. Next base: position 5,162,949 of record JARDWD010000331.1, read on the forward strand.
TAGCGCGCAAATATTTTAGAGAAATGGAATTTAAAGTTATTTCAATATCGAGTTAGTGTAAAGCATTACGCGTCAGTGATCAATCACTTATATTACTATTATACATCATTCAGATTTTCAGGCTATCTTCTAAGAATTATTTAACCTTGTAATATACCTAGTACGGCTATAAGTTCTGTTACAAATAAAAATGTTTTGATCGATCCATAACAGCCAATTTACGTCCCCACGGTTGGGGCACAGGCCTACCTTCAATACGGGGGCGATGGGGTCATAGTCACCCCGTGGGCCCAATGTGGATTGGTGACTTCTCTCTTGATCGCCCTGCTCTCTTTAATTGTAAAAATTGATTTAGGGCATGTCCTGTAAATCGACCATAAGCACCGAGCTTTAGGTCTTGTGTTATAATACGCGACAGAGTCCTAGCGAGAATTTTCATTTCTCGCGATAGGATTTTTTTGCTTCCTAATGAGGTTTCGTCGAATTCTGGCTTTAACAGCATTAACAGCCTTTGTAGTTCTAACTGCAAGCGACCGCCCCGATCTTTTCTTGTCTTCAATGGAGGAAGTGTATATATAGTATATTTATATCTGTTGATAGTACTGTATACGAACATACGGCTGGATACCCAGCGTTTCAGGTGTTTGGAATATAACCGACGACTCCATACCCACTTTGTGCAAGGCGATCACTGCAATTATATTTTCTTTAACACTCCATTCCATATTGTATTTTGATAATGAACACGAAAAAATATATAAAGACGCAAAATCTAAAGAAGTTTTTAAAATAATATACGTGTTTCAAATTTAAAATAATAAAAAAATAAAAAAAAGAAAAGTTTTTATGTAATAATATTTATGGCCAGACTAGTTAGATGTGATTACTTTGTTTGAAATTTATTTATAGTTGTATATCTCGCAAAGGTAAGACGTAGGCGTTTGGCAATATAACAAAGACCTTAGTCGATTGGCAAAGGATTTAGCTAATAAAATAACACTGTGATAAAGCGCTTTATCATTTTAACCGATTATCATTTATTTGGTAAAACGAACAGGAAATTCTTCTAACAGTTAAGCTATGAAATATCTAGTTATAAATTTGTGTTTTATTGATGGTACATCTCTGTTGACTAAGTACCACTACAGCGCGTATTTCTATTTCCTAGTAATTGTATAGTGTAACTAGTAATATTACTGAAATAAAGCAAGTTGTGGAGAAGCTATGTATATCCTTCGTACCACCTCATCGTTATATTTAGATTTACTAAAAGTTCAACATCTTGCTTGTCTAGTCGCTACGTTGTATAATAATAATCGGTTTAATGTTTTCTAAGTTTGCTTAAAATCGACAAGTTAGTCTTTATTATAAGATAAAATAAATGTTTGTTACTATTTTTATATTATGCGATCACTATAACAATGATGTATATAGAAAGTTAACATTATTTCACGTTGTTTTAGAAGTCGTTCTAGAGGTTTTTTAATGAAAACTCCCAAATTTGTAATATTTTATTAATCTCCTTTTTTAAGTTACGCTGGTTAAGTTAGGTTACTTTTTCTAAGTTAGGCTATCATGAATTATTAATAAACATGAATAGGTATTATTTATAATATCTATATACCAAAAAAGTTACATATATAAAATTAGTTTTTTGTTTCTTTGTTCTTTTATATCGTAATTTGTAGCGTCAAAATTTCAAAGAAAGAATTTGAAAATGCATGAGTTATGTTAAAAATGTCAGCGTCTGTGAAAATATTTGAAATTCTTAGAGGACGTTTTACTTGAGGAATAGATTTTTACTAAATTTTTGGCATACTTTACATGAAGGTAAATTAATATATTTTGTTTTTATTCTACGAAGTGATGAGATGAGCGGGACGGACGTATAAATGTATAAATACGCCTACGCATAACAAAGAGGCGCATATTAGGATGATGTACACTGCACCATGTTGTGTTAGTGACCTTCAGATGTTTCTGTTTAGTCCTGCTACCACAGTAATTACACTAGCTACAGCGTTATTCCAATCGGAGCATAGTAATGTTTGCACACTATTGTTTGGCAGCATAAATAAGAGCTGCGATTGTACATACGTAGACGTTCTCCGGAAATCGAGATCTACCACCAGTAAAAGAAAACAACAAACAGTGAGCAAATATTTTGTCAATAAATGAAATTACATTATATTTTATTCTGGATTTCTAACCTTTCTGTTTGTATTTACTTACGCAGTGGAAGTTTTGATGATAACTACATACCTACGATAATGAATAAACATCATCATCATCATCATCAGCCGATAGACGTCCACTACTGGTCAAAGATTTACACATAAATATATATTTTAAATTTATTCAGTATCGTACCGTACCACTGGATGCGGGAAACACCAGACCGATTAATGTGGAGATCTTTGGGAAAGGCTTATGTCCAGCAGTGAACGTCTATCGTCTGATGATGATGATGACATATTTTATTGGTGTTAGACTCAGAACTTCTAATTAGTTGAAAAAATACATTATAATAACTTTGCGTGAATTCTTTTATAGAAACCAAACTTATTTATATTCGGATTGCTGTAAAACATAACTAATATTATTTTTGTGAGCAAAAGCCTCCACCTACATGTCATCACAATAAATGTGATGTTTTAATATTGTACATGAGTTAGATATACCAGTCGAAAACATTCGTCATTGTTTATGTTATAGGTGACGGGAAGTCTTGATAAATCTTACAAAAACTTAATATACTTAGAAAAAATATATAAACATTGGTGGTATTGAATGCATTATGTTTTCTTAATACCCCAGGTCCTTTATTCGTGAAACCTTGTATAAAATCAATCAAAAGTAAAATGTTGAAGAAAATAAATTTTTGATTTCACAAAATCTCTGAACTGATCGTCACGACATACGTTCCTATAAGTAGCAAAATATTTGGGGCGTATCAATTTCAATCCTCGAAACATGTTTCAAAACGTTATACGCGTGTAAAACGAATGAATACAGGACGTCTCGTCGAAGCCTTTTTAAGCGAAATGTTTCAAAGCTGAGGATTACCAGTACGTATGAACTAAATGATGCACATTCATACGTACGTATAAAACATTACGGCTGTATCTTTTTTCATTAATACAGCTTTATTAGTAATTTATCTTCAGATAAATAAGTGTAATCATTACATTTAATTTATAATAACAGAGAAAAAGTTTATTTTATTAACATTTAAACTCCCAAATTATTAATAAAATTGTAACTTTTGTTTGTTGAATGATTGTATGCATTACTCTAACTAGTCTGGCCATAAATACTGTTACATAAAAACTTTTTTTTTTCATCTTTTTAATTATTTTCAATTTGAGACACATATATTATTTTAAAAATTTCTTTCGATTTTGCGCACTTTCACATATTTTTTCGTGTTCATTATAAAATTACAATATGGAATGAGGTGTTAAAGAAAATAGGATTGCAGTGATCGCTTTGCACAAAGGTGGGTATGGAGCCGATCCGGTCGGTCATATTCCAGACACTACAAAAGTTTGGTATCAGCCGTATTTTTGTATATCGTACTATCAACAGATACAACAACAGTTCCTCTGTCAAGGACCAGAAATTATCGGGGCGGTCGCGTGCTGGTAGAACTACAAAGGCTGTTAATGCTGTTAAAGTCAGAATTTGCCAAGCCGAAAATTCCCGCTAGAATTCTGTCGCGTATTATAAAACAAGACCTGAAGCTCGGTGCTTATCGTTGATATACAGGAACATGTCCTAAATCGATCTTTACAATTAAAGAGAGTGGATCGATCAAAACGCCTTCTGTCGCAATACGCAGGTGAAAGGCACTGAAATATCTTCTTTACCGATGAAAAATTTTTCTCGATTGAAGAACACTACAATAAGCAAAACGATAAAATGTACGCTCACAGTTCTAAAGAAGCTGCTCAAGTGAGCGGAAAGGTACAACGTGGTCATTATCCTGCGTCAGTGATGGTTTGTTGAGACGTGTCTTATCAAGGAGTCGCAATACTACGTTTTTGTGAAAAAGGAGTGAAAACCTCAGCCAAACTGTATCAAGACACAATCTTAGATCATGTTGTGAAACCTCTCAGCAACACGCTTTTTAAAAATATACCGTGGACTTTCCCGCAAGATTCTGCATCAAGTCACAAGGCAAGAACTACCCAAGCCTGGCTTGAAACCAACATTCCTGAGTATATAAAAGCTGAAGACTGGCCCTCATGTAGCCCAGACCTCAACCCTTTAGACTTCAAATTATAGTAAGTTTTAGAGGACATGGACTGATCTAAACGACACGGCGACATTGAGTCTCCTAAAATATCTTTGGAGCAAGCAGGGCGGTGGTGGAAATTTCCCTTGGAAACAGTGCGTAAATCCATAGATTCGTGACCAAACAGATTAAAGGCCTGTATAAACGCTGATTGAGTGAGACTAATAAATATGTAGGAATAAATTATAATAATATTACATTACTTCATAAAAAAAAAAATATTAACATTTGTAACAGAACTTATTTTCGGACTAGGTATTATAATTACCACAAAGTAATATGAAGTGATAAACCCTGATCATGACAATGAATTACTACAACTGTAGTATAACTTTTTTAAAGCATTTTGATAAAAATACTAGAAACGTATTTTTGAGTATAAAGTAAAAGAATTTATTTGTGGCATGTCTCTGTTGCCGGAGACCGTTCAGGTAAGTACTACCGCAGCTTTTATTTCTGCCACCAAACAGTACTGTGCAAACTGTTTGGATTTGGTAGGCGCTGTAGCCAGTGAAACTAAAGGGGTAATGAGATATTACATTTTATGTGCCTAAGCGACGAGCACAATGTGGTGCAGTATATATCATCCTAACTGGCCCTACGTTGTTATGGGTAGATGTATCGCTTACTATCAGATTAACATCCCGCTTGTGTCGTCACAAATAAAAAAGCAAAGGATAATTATTTAAACTTCTATATCTGTATGGAGATTAAATTAATATTGTTAATAATAAATCAATGTGGTAAAGGCTGTACATTTGGCATTTAACAAAATCAAGAAAAACTAACTGAAAATTAGATTTATTCATGACAAAGTTCAGATTTCGAGAAACTACGGAGTAAGCCTCTAATCTATGAGTTTCACCGCCCTGGTCGGTCTACATTGTTCTTTATGCATACATTTTGTTATGAACCAGTAGTATTGTTATACTAGCTTTTTTAACTACAGAAAAAGATATTTTAACATTTACAATAAAAGGTTCTTAGGTAAACTATAATAATTATCAATGACTTTAGTGCTCATTCTACTTATAAGTTGAGGAATATATTTTTTTATAATTAAAATCTGTTTTCATCACACATTTCCATTAAATAATAGTAATAATAGAACAATCTTGCAAATAAGCTTTTTTTTATTCTACAAATTGGCGAGAAGAGTAAGACGTTCATCTGATGGTAAGTGATACATACGCTTTCCCTATCAATATGGCGCTATGTATTATATTATACATTGTACCACATTGCGCTAATCGCTTTGACACATAAGATGTTAAATCTCCTTATCCCGGTAATTAGACTAGCTACAGAGCCGCTTAAACCGGAACACTATGTTATTTGCACAGTACTGTTTGGCGGCGGAAACAGGAGCTGCGGTGGTACCTACCTAAACAGTCTCCGAGAACAGAGATCTACCATCAGTAAAACATTTAATTTTCTCCGTTTTTTTTTAATAACGAGTATTACATTCCATTTAAAAAGTTGTTTTTTTTTATTTTTTTGTAAGAACGATAAGCATTAAGTTTTTTATGTTGTTTCAATATTATTTCCAATTATTATTTTCCTCTAAGTTATCGTTTCGTAGTTTTATTGTTTGTTCGCAATTTCAGACGACGTATAAATTTGATGTAAAAATATACAAAACAATGCTTTATTGGAGAATGAAACATATACATTATTAATCACGGGATGAGATGTCGAGTAAACTAATATCATTCTCCGCATGTGTTTTCATTGTAAGATTAACACATCGTTCCCCGTCTTATCTTTCAGCTCGTATACAAAAGTAAATAAGCAAAATTAGTGTCTTATATAAACTATGATGTTTATAAAGATTTGAGTCATATTTTCTTTTTGAGACTAATCTGTATTGGTTTCATTAATGTACCTTGTTGTACTTGTACAATAGTTAATCAAGGACACTTACTGTATTTTTTTTTGTTTGGGATAATTTTATTATATAACTTAAGTATCGCTTCAACAATTTTATTATACATAATAATAAAGTTGTTTATTCAAAACCTCCATGTTGACCATTACTTATTTGAATAGTAAAAATAAAGCGCAAAAAATAAGAAAGTTGTCATATAAATAATTTTGCAGAAATTTAATATAGTATAAAGATTGCTTTAATTTTTTTTTCACACATCGGAAATATTTTATTTATAGTTAGTTTTGCGCCTACTAATAACATGTTAAGTGACCTAAAGCATTGAAGCGAAATTGTTCTTAAATTAATTATCCAAAGAAACTATTCGTTTTCCATAATATCTGTCATAAGTATGCGTTTTATTATTACATTTATAGTATGGACGATATGTTTATTTTTTTTATTATTATTAACACTACATCTGTAAATCAGTGTCAATGCACTAAGGCACCACGAAGTCTGCGCTTTTCGTCATTATCATGAGATGAGCGGTCGTTAGTATAAGCGGGGAATATTCCTGTTAACGAAATTATTACTTGGGGTTTAAGATAGAGTGGGAGGAATATTTTAAACAAGGCGAGTTTGACATGATAATGTTTAATATTCTGAATAAATAAAAATGTTTCAACGTAAACGCTCAGTTTCTCTGAAAACGTAATTTGTTGGCATATTTCCAAGGGGCAATAAGTCGTATTTCATAGTAATGAATTCATGACATTTTTTCTCCGCAAGTGCATTTGCAATTTTAAATAAATATTTAAAAGCATAATCGATACTGCACCCAACTATATTTTATTTTAATTGATATTCTGCACAAGAGAGTGGGTGTAGTGTTATTATTCTAAACTAAAATTGATGGTACATGATCATAAAATTTTTCTCCTGCTGACTGACCAAGTTCAATTCTACAACGGCACTCAACGACGACGACAATAGCAATTACAATGTGATCATTATTATGTAAATAAGTAATATTTCTTTCGAGTACAGAGATAAATCATGAACAGTATAAGTTGTGCTATACATGTATACAATTACCAAGCAAGCATATTTAATGTAGAAATCTTTCTTAATATGCGATAGTATACAGTTTTTATAACTTTGAAGAAGTTGTAATATGGTATCTTCTGACCAACTTGCTGATAGTTGCGGCGGGGAAATTATAGCTGTATCAAGTTTACTTGCGAAGACCTGTGGTCGACGGCGGAGAAAGTTTTACGAAGGTAAGTAAAGATAACTTGACGGCATAAACATGATATACATTACATACAAATTTCATTTAAATATTTTGCATACTTTTCAACAGGAAATTTTTTTAGTTATGTATTATCATTTAGAATAGTCATAGTATCCTAATCGTATCAAATCTCATCGATAGTCAAATCTGATCCATGATATTAGATAGTAGTAGTAGCAATAAATGGAAATATTTGTTGATTAAGTATACTTGTAATACTATAACAAAAAATAATAATAGTTTAAATATAATCAAATTTCATAGAAAATTTTAGTTGACTTGTTTTAAGTTTAATAAAAACTTATATTGGTATTTGTGTATATTTATATTATGCTATATATTTAATACATATACATATTTTATGTATAATTAATATTTCTTATCACAGAAAAAATTGTGTAAAATGGAAGAAAAAATTTATGAACAAACATCGCTCTTTGATTAACTTATTAACAAAACATTTCAAACTTCTTTATTTATTTTTTTATACAATGTGACGTCAAGGCAATGTTTACCTAACGATAATGGGTGGATGATGGATGATTCTGCAGCATTACATTGCGCACATTTGAGACATAAGATTTTAAATCTCGTCATCCCTTTTAATTTTACTAATTCTTTTTCGAACCAGAATACAACAACTTATGCTAAAATTACTGTGTTCCAATAGCACAGACTTAGACCAAATGCAGTTATAAAACGGTTGTATCCTACCACAGAGACTTAACAATAAATGATTTATGAGGAGTTGATATTTCTTAATCCATCTATTAATAAGATATATGATAGAAGATTTATCTTTGAGGGAAGCCTATGTCCAGCGTGAATGTCTATCGGCTAATGATGATGATAATGACAGAAGATGTCGATTAAGTTTTACACAAAGTTTTCATCGTATTCGTAATCTGTAAGTTGTCGTAAACATATATAAAACAAGTGTAATTACTTTATACGTCACAAATATCTTTAAATAATAGACTCGTCTTGTTATATGTTTGTACATTTCTAAAATATTTTTTTTCAATATTTCATTTCCTTCAGAAAAGGTGCTTTAAAACATTACAAAGTTGTTATTTGTACAGGAAAAAATCTATAAGTAATGAAAGCTGAATGCTTTCAAAATAAATCTTACTTAGAACTTTCAAATAAGAAAAAGAGGAAAGTTCTAAGTACCCAAAACTTACCACTCAATCCGACTTTAAAACTGTGTCCAAAATTTCTTAAGCACCGAACACCGCGTAAATTATTTGAATAATTGAATATTATTATTAAAATGACTTTAAGTCATATTTTATGGTCAATTAATATAAATGTATACCATTAACTGTTACTTTCGTTGCTTTTTATGTACTTCTATAAGATTGTAAAAATTTTCCATTACATTTTGATTTATTAGTTTAATGATTAGTGAATTAGCAATATAAAAAATAACATATCATGCAACCCGTGGTATAATTACTAACCCTTTGTAAATTTTTTATCTGGAATAAAAAAGTTTACTTTACATTCCCCCTTACCTACGTTTTATAAAACATATCATAGCAAACATTTAGAGAAACATAAAAGCATAAATATATATATTAACCAAATACGACACATATACAACGGATTTAAAATGTAATTCATATAATCTTTAGAGTAAATGTTTCTTACAATCTTAAAATAAACAATACTTATGTGTAACATTAATTATAATACAAGATGAAATTCAGATGGTATGTCCCTTATTGATACGAATATTGACGATTACTATAGTAAATAATTCGTGTTTTAAATAAAAAAGACGTGTCGCTTAACTTTTAAATTTGATTTAGTGTATTTGTATACAATGAGCTCCTCGCCTATACCTCGTCGATCTTCTCTAAGCTAAATTGAACTGTCGCTAATCCAAATTGAACTTTTAGTGTATGAAGTATACTTTGTAATTAAATTTGAATAAAAGTATGAATAAAAACTGATTCCAAATTATAACTTAGTTAACAAATATAAATGATCTATAATACATTTTTATTGTTGCTTGTAATGAAACATCATTGCATAAAAAAATATTTGCGTTTTACAAATGCAATGATCTAATTAAAGAGTAAAATTTATTGTTATAGTAAACATATAATTGTTAACGATACTTTGAATCGTGCAATATATCTACAAGACATCGCCAGAATTGGAAGCACGCTTTTTCTTTACTTTAAATTCAAAGCCTTACAGCCTTACTAAAGTCTTATAACATTATCGTATATACATAAGTAACACGTAGGATTATGACAATCGTCACAGTAAGAAAGGTGGCCTTTTTTGGACAAAGTAAACCCTTTGAAAAGTTCCTAAGATTGGTCTTGTAGGAAAAAATGTGATGTAAAGAAATTATTTAAGAATATTTAAGATAATACGACTTAATCGGGTTTAAACACTATCTAATGAAGAATAGGCTTAACACCAGAATAGTTTTCCAGACTTTACTATGAATAACGTAGGAACTTCATGATTACGAGACTCGGTTTCATTATTTATATTACATGCTTATAAGATACAAGCGAAAATTGCTTCCACATCACAAAGTATCGGTTTATTAATGGAGAATTTAATGTATGTAAGGTATCAATGCAGCTTTTGATTCGTGGAGGAGGTGCTTTATTAATTAAAAAGGAAAAATAAACAGACATTCAATTTTTACATAAAGAGAAAAGAGAGAATAAGGCGTGTGAGGAATTTCAGAGAGAGAATATATTTTTATTTGCCAGGCAACAAAGCGACATATGAGCCAAATGAGCTTACCGCGTTGGGTAATAAGGTGCTGGGTAATTTACATTTCGTATATACAAAACGGCAAACATAATCAACAAATGAAATGCTTATTATTTCAAACACGCCGACAATCTAATTTAAAGTGGGAAATTTTTATATAATAACTAATTGATTAATTTTAAAGATATTTTTTCTATCTATAATGCAGTATAACTTGACCACAACTTCACATGTTAGTAAATGACATCGAGACTGAATGGTGTAGCTTGCTCGTCTAGAATACTCTGCCTCATATACGTAGATTTTCAACATGAAGGTGGTAGTTAGCCAGGAGATTTCGAAAAGCTATAACCTCGAACCACATTTTTAAAAATAATCAAACAATAAGAAATAAATATATATATATACAAACACGGTACATACCGTGTAGTATTAGGACATAATATTTAAAATGACACAAGAAATAAAAACAAAAAACGATATTAATTTTTTAGAATTTTTGATTATTATTATTTCATTATTCATGGTATCGTCAATTTTTCATTTTTTAAAAATTTACTTGTAGTACCAAAGAAAATAAAGCTTGATTCATTATAATCATCATCAGCCGATAAACGTCTAATGCTGGACATAGGCCTCTACCAAAACTCCGTGTCGATTGGCTCAGGGCTGCTTGCATGCAGCGATTTTCTGCGACCTTCGGTAAAAGGGATTTATATGGGGAGATTTGGTCCATTTCCCATCACGCTGGCCCAATACGGGTTGGTGAGAGTCAGAGCCCTTTTTGTTAATTAGCAGGGTGCACCACGAGCAGTGAGGTTGGCTTGAGTCCCATGAGTTGTACGGAATCTCTTATACCGCTTTGCTTTGATTATTATTTGAGAATAAATATCATTAACTGAATTCTTTTTTCTTGATATACCTACATCATAGTGTAGGTATATAAAGCAAACATAATTTCAAATAGTGCTTATCAAGTGAAAAATATGTTCGATGAATGTTTTAAAGAAAATAAGTAATGTTTACTATCACAACATAACTTTATATTTATATTTAGAGTAAAAGATTTCTTTACACAACGGAAGCTAAATGACAGCCTCGAGCGATATGCGTTAATTAAACATCTAAAATGAAAGTTAAAACTCAAAATAGTCTTGCTATATGAGTAAGCTACATGGGTAGTAAATTACAGTTTGTATTTTATTTACTTTACATATGGATCAATGTAGGAAGGATTTTGTAATTATTTTTTTTCGGATCGGAATATCGATAATGGTGATACTGGCATTGGTACTACCGGGGTACAGATGTCTCTCATATTTTAATTGAGTTATCCACTCACACTAGAAAATGGTTTACGATAGAAGTAGAATGTAAGTTTTAAATCTTGATTCGTAAACCACACCCTAAACCATCTAATATTATATGAGAAGTTTGTCTATGAACATTGCCAAAAAAGTAAAAGCTTAGAAAATTAAGCGTTAAGTCCTATCTCAGATATGTGTTCAAAGAAAGTGTATAGAGGCACCAGTGCGTTCTATAAGAGGTCCTGGAATCTTTTCGAATGTACTGATGAAGAGCGCCGAGGGGTTTTTAGAGAATAAAAATCTTACATCAATCTGACTTCCCCCGGAAACAGGGTATCTTTCAAAGATTTCCCCCCCGAAACCAAAAAAAAGGGCTTTCCGGTTTCGGAAATATCCAGTAATTTGAATGTCAATGCTTTCATCAGGCTTACTAAAGTATCTAATACGTTTCACACATTTGACACAAGTTTCAAATATTTATGAAAAAGAATGAGTTGGTAGACTGATGTTATTTTCTGAAAAAGTATTTATCTCCTTCCGATGAATTATATAATAACTTTGTTTTCTTGAAATACATTTAAATCTTTTTTGACAAATGCTTTTTATTCTATAGACTAAATGAACCAAATGATCACATTAAAGCCACAGTAAAACAACAGGCTTGTTTATGTTAAATGCGATCTCATAATGAAAATATATTGATTTTCTTTGATTCAATGAAATATTCGCAAAAGAATCGTATGTACGTATATATAATAAAAATTATTATTCGTGACGATAGAAATTATATTTTTATGAAAACATGTAATCGTACAGAAACTACAGAAAAAGAAAGTAATTAAAAAGCATTGTACAACGGAACGGAATATGAGTTGTTATAATCTAAATGCAAACGAGGAAATAGCTAGAGACTATTTCTGTTCTATAACAGTGTACCACTTTCAATACATCTGGGAGAATGGAGTAGATATTTCCAATAGGATTAATCTCAGCGGCTTTAGTACGACTATTACGTTGTGTAGTACCACGGTACTAAATTTATAAGACTACATTTCCTCTTGTATTCTCTTACGCATGTATGCATCCAAACAACGTTCTCCGCATTATTAGAATATTTGATTTTATGGCGTTGTATATATTCTGAAGAACTCTCTAGAAATTTATTGAAAGTAAAAGATAAAACTATAACTACTACTTATAAAAATTACCACAATTTGTGATGATAGCATATTATATTATTTCTTACTTCTTCATTATATAGAAAATATTCGAGCAATCTTTTGCAGGTGCCGTGCAACCGTGCAATTTGAGCGATGATCAGTAGAGAAAGACTTATACCGGTAATGAAACATATTGCCATTTTCAACACGATGCTTTAAGAATGTATTACAATTATATTTTAAGTCTTTAATTTTCTTTTTGCTGGCAAAGTAAGCAAAGAGGTAAATCACTCACATGTTACTAATCAATGACTGTGGTGATCCATGGACAGCAGTTACTCGAAGTCCTGATGCTGTGCTACAAAAAGTTACAAAAATGCGGTCAACGATGCAAGACAATTAGTGATTTAAGAGGAGTAACTACTGTTGATAATTTTAAGATTTTTTAAAGAATAAATTCATATATAACAATAAGCAAAATTAACGAGATGAGAGTGCACTTACATAGTTGGTGTATGAATTCGGACTTTATATAAGAAATATTTGCACCGTTATTTGCGAAGAAACTATATTACTTTCTTTAGGTTTTAACAGCGCCAGTTAGTATAAATAAATAAGGCAGGGAATTACATTTTGAGTTATTATCTTCACGCGTGCCACATTTTTATGAACAGGCGTTATACGTCCAATAAGTAAAATTTCATAATTTGTTTTTCGAATATATATTAAGTAAAGAGAAAATACCGAAGAAAGATTCTTTATGAAAATATTAGTTTTTTTTATCAAGAATTATAAAAGAGTGTTTTCACCTTGTTGAAAGCATAAGCATTTGTGAAAGGGTCGAAACAACCGAACCAATTGCGAACAAAAAAAAATATTCTCAACATTTAAAGCCTAAAAATAACTGAAACTTTTCGGGAGTTAATATTTTAGAACAGGTAATGAGTAGAAACGGTATTAAAATATAGGTAACAACTTTTTAATTAAACATTTCATTTATCAAGTTAATTAGTTCACGAAACCGTTCCCATTATATTAAACGCTCAAGTTACTTTTATCAAACTAAATACATCACACTAATTAAAATGAAGCGTTACATTTTTAATATGAAATGTATTAAAAAAAAATAGTTATGTTAAATGTGCCGGTTAAACGTGAATACTTATATTTTGGTTAAATCAAAGCAGGTAATATTACACATAATAATTTTATGTGTAATATTACCTGGTTAATAATTAAATGTTTGTTATAAATATCATTGTGGATATTAAAATCTAAAAAAAATGATACCAACTTATCGATTAATCAATCCCGAGTAAATAACTATGTTAAATTTGTTTCAACCCGTTTCCTTCCTATTTTAGAGTAATAGCGGCGGTCGGTGAATATCGTCTGTAGTTTATCCAGCTGATGGAAAACGAATCCAACAAATGCTTTGCAACACATTGTAGACTTATGGATGACGTTAGTGTGATAAGCGAAAGTATCAACAGTGTCATAAAATACTGGAGATCAAGCTAAGGTAGTTACTAAAACGTCCGTTTAACGAAAACGACGTTGAGCTATAAATTGTTCGTCGTGACTTGAAATTTCGTTTAATACTTGAACGTTTGTAATCGAACCTTCAAAAACCTTATTAATCCAATTTAGAACCGATTTTTTTATTTAAAAATGTGAAATATCGCGAAACTTTACGCGACTCGTCCAATATTCATACACAATGGTGACACCAATACGTGAGTCATTTGATTGTTTATTTGCTTTTATAAAAAACATAAAATTTTAACTTTGTTTCAAGATCTTTCGAATTAAAAACTTGGTAACATGAAATTTACCATTGTTTTATTTATAATATTAGTTTCTATCTTTCTTTCTGAGAGGGACTTTAATTACAAAAGCGGAAGAGTGGAAAATAATCTAAGTTGTTTTTAGTCATTACGTAGTGTTTTATTAAAATATCTTGATATGTAAGTACAGTAGCTCGCTGGCCTAATGGCTAACCAGCATGCGGTCATCATTCCGAAGGTTGCAGGTTAGAACCTCGGCATATACCAAAGACTTAAATATTTAAGTTATGTACATTTGGGAACTTTAGTTACAACAGCGAAATAAAAATGGTGAAGGAAAACATCGTGAGGAAACTTGCACATGACTTAGAATTTATTCTAAGGTGTGTGAGAAGTCACCAATCCGCATTGGGCCCGCGTGGTGACTATGGCTCCATCGCCCTCATATTGAGGGTAGGACTATGCCCCAGCAGTGCGGACGTGAAGTGGCTGGCAAAAAATATAAAAAACAATGTAAGTCCTAATTGTTTTTCATCCAGAATTATTAATTTTATTCAAAAGCTACACTTTTTCTAGGCTCGTTAACAAATACACATACTACAGAGAGAGAGATAGAACCGTGCCAGTGCTACGCTATGCACTTGTTCAAAGTAAATTCGATTTGCCCAACAATCGCTACTTTTATACGGAAGCACGTATCCTCTATACTGTTGGCGAATATTGTCTACTTCTATTTTCTTTAACTTATTATTCACTCTGTGAGAGAAATACTAACGATGAAACAATATTTTTATAACAAGATCTTATATGTTCGGTGCTTTATAATATCCTTAACGCTGTGCATTATTTTATATAATTTTGTTTAATTTATGTTATTACATAACCAGATACGTCTATAACTAAAACAGTGTCTTATACTACAATAAATTATTTCTGTTATGATGGTTTTCATTAAGAAAACTACTTCAAATACATCAAATCTTTGTTTAATTTTTTTTATTAAAGTTTAATATTATAATTTAACTACCTGCCACAAAATGATTAGATTAACAGGAAACTGCGTTTCACACTCATCAACTGATAGACGTCCATAGCCGGATATAAGCCTCCCCCAGAGGATTCCCACATCGACGAGTGGGGATTCATATGGGTGATTTGAGCCATTTCCTACCACGCTTGTCCAATGTGGGATGGTTTTACTTTAAAAGTTTTTACTTAAAAACTTAAAATCAAGTCGGTTTAAAAATTTTATACAACTCTTTAAAATATCTTTAAATATTTAATTAACAATTAGCCAAAGCTCTACTAATTAGCTCGCTGTTGCATAGAAAATGTTTTAGGAAATTGTTAGATCTACGTCGCTGAGATTGTGCAATATCTTATTAACTGTGCTCATAGCACCCGCTTTATACTGAGGGATGATTTATATATTTTATTGTTTAATAAATTATTGCATCCATTCAAATGCATGAAGGCGAAAAACATTGTCAACGGTGAAAGATGTTTTAACATTATGCTGATATGAGATTTTGTTAATAACTAAAGATTATATCTACATCCGTTATCACACTGTAGACGTATATATATTAGGAAATCTTTTTTAGATTACTAATAAGTAAATGTAAGAGGTGTATAGGTTATATCTATCCAAAAAAAATATTTATTCTTTAAGAAAACGAGGAAAGGACTTATCTTTCTATTCTTATTATTCTTCTTCTATTCCTTAGAATAGAAAGTTTAACGAATAAGATGTTAGATAAAAACGCTCATACTTAAAACTGATTTTAAAAAGCACCAATAAACATATTTGAAATAAATAAGGCATATGAATGAAATAATAAATTCTGAACAGCTAAATAAGATTAGTCATTTCGATTTTTTCCTCTTCCGTAACATCCATCATAAATGTTAAATGTATATTACAGCTTCATTTGATACGAGATATGGTTTGCCTTGTTTGGTTTGTTTTGCCTTTGTTAAACTTTCAGATATCCAAGCACCCGGATTCAAGTCACATTTCCATTACAAAGGAGCCTAGTGTGTTGTCAATATATACCACCATCATTAAGTTGGGATTATAATGATATCAGTTTTGTGTTTGAAAGCGTGGTCGCCTTCTCGCTCTCAATGCAGTTTGATATGAATAATGAAATTAAGTTTTTACGTATACAATTCTGACCAAATTCCTACATCATTGGTACCAATATGTATTTGTAAAATATTTATTATTTTTACATACATACAAATAGCTTAAACAACTCTTTCTACGGGTGAAGTTTTTTTTATCTGTGGGGAAATTCTGCATTGGATACCCTTCCGCTATCGAGGTAACAGAAGAGTTATGCTGGACTCTTACCGGCTAAAACCCCACGGTTTCTCACTCATCGTATTTGGCCGGAACCACAGGAACGCTTTCGCACACTACCGTGGTTCCGACAGCGAGTTTTGTTAATAAGACCACATCTCGGGGTGAAGCTACTGCTCTCCACCCCCTATTAAGCGGAAGTACTGCGCGCACTACCTAGAGGCCTTCATGTTTAATGACAGATTTCCCCCGAATCCGCCACCATGGCCTTTGTTATGGGGGTTGGAAGGGTTAAAATATCTTCCTTTGACGCCCCGGTCTCTGCCTGCGGATTGAGAGATGGGTGTTTATTTTTCGCTGCCTCTCAACAGCTTCTTTCTGCAGCATTACCTCCTCACAGAATACGACCTCAGCGTCCCACGACCTCTCACTACTGACCATGGCTTCGATAAAGCCAAAAAGTGAGAGGTCATCTCCCACAACAGCGACGAGGTCTTGGTGCTGGGTATCCCATGCCGAGTAATTCTCAAAAGTATTCTGCGCGGTATCCTCATCGCACCCACAGTTATGACACTCAGTTGTCGGCTCTGTTCCGGCTATGCGGCATAGGCATTTACCAAAATACCTATGACCAGAAAGTACCTGCCCAAGCCGGAGTCTAGGTGTGTCCTAACCTCCCCAGCTCCCATTTCTGCCGCTGATAGTAGTGTGTATATTAGTATGTTTCGGTTTAAATTGTGTTGTAGCTAGTGAAATTATTGGAGTAGCGTCTCTTAAAATTTTGAATTGCCAAGCACAATGTGGTGGTGTGTAAGTCATCTTAACTAGCACCATGTCATGAGTAGACGTATCACTCACCATGAGATGAACATCTCACTCTCTTCGTCGTTTTTTTATTTAGAATATTTAGCGAATTGTTATTTAAATTATCCTAAATCCTAAAATTAATTATCGTATAATAAAACCATTAACATTAATTGAATTAAAATAACAAGACAGAAACAAACTGTCTCGTTATCACTGCATTTCAATTAACCACCCAACGAAAACGATTTAATTTAATTAAGAGTCTCAATGAACAGAATAATTGGTTATATAATTGTGCCTACGTAATATTATTTCAGTGTTTGTGTTTACCTTTGGTACAATACTGAGGCAAATGATTTAGATATGAAATATTTTTTTATCCAATTAAGCGACGAGACGAACGGGAAGTTCACCTCATGGTAAGTGATACGCTCGCTCATAACAAGTTGGCGCTATTTAGAATTATATACATTGCACCACATTGCGTTTATCGCCTGAAATATAGGATGTTGAGTTTCATTACTCCAGTAATTACACTGGCTACAGCGCTCTTCAAAACAGAAAACAGTAATATTTGCACACAACTGTTTGGCGGTAAAAATAGGTGCTGCGGTGGTATCTACCTAGCCGGTCTCCGGCAATATAGGCTTACTACTTGTAAATAAATTATGGAAAAGTTACTGTTAAAATTTTCATTTATTATCCTTATATATATTATACACATTCGCCACCGGGCACCATTCGAGTTCAGACGCTTGTTCGTTACTGCCTTAATCTCAGTGCTTCGAAAACTTTTTCCCCTGTTGCTAAAACGCTAACCTTGATTTGTGCTAAGTGACATCAGCACCATAACGACGGATCTATATGTAATCTACCGCATGCTGTCGCCAATACGATTTTCAGTTTATTTGTTCGCGGTATTACCGAAGCTGGCTTTAGAAAACTAGGAGATCGAAAGAACACATGGCGATGTCTCAAGTGACAAAACCTCCGCACAATCTCCTGCCTCAATCGCAGAAGCGCCCTCAAATCAGTTGGATACGATGCAGGAACAGCTTAATAAGACCTTAAGTCAGCTATCACCACTGGTATCATTGGTCGAAGATATCAAGTCGATCAAATCAGATCTCGGCAGTCTCAAGCAATCAGTGGACATGACGCTTGATCTCATTCATAACTTCTCAAGCATAATTAGTACTTTAGAAGACCGGATAAATAAAGCCGAGAAATCCGTTGCAGATATTCCTAATCTGCAAGGTGAAATCTCAAGACTACATCGTGAAATAGAAGATAGAGATTAGTGGGCTAGAGCTCACAACTTTAAAATACGTGGTCTACCTCAAAAAAAACATGAAAATCTTTACAAGATCGCTGAAAATCTATCTAATTTGATAAAATATCCAATGAAAAAAGAATCCATTAACTACATTGGCCGCATTCCAAACCGTATACCAAGTACAGAGAAGCCAATAATCACAGCATTCAATAATCTCTGCATCAAGGAGCATTTCGTATCATCGGCGCGTAAAATCGAAAATCTCACACTTGCAAACATGGGTTTCATTTCGACGAAAACTTTCTATGTGAACGACTATCTTACTCAACGCAATAAGATTTTACTAAATAAAGCAAGAGCACTAGCGAATGAGCACAATTTCCAATATATTTGGGTGAAACATTCAAAAATAATGGTCAGGAAGTTAGATACCTCACCACCATTTCTTATAAAAAAGGAAAAATCTCACGAAGAACATTCTAACTATATATCCATTGAACAGATTTTTAAGAAAGTTTATTACCAATAGTTTGAGAACCATGTGCAATCTTCAAATCCACAATGAAGTAAACAACTTTGTGATTCACGAGGCCGAAGTCAACTATTTCTCGTGCGTAAAACATCTACTAGTCATGCAATTCTTAATTTCATTACAATGCTGTCCGATTAATGCGGCGTTGGAGGCCATTGATTGGGAGGTTGTTTTAAAAAACATACCATTTGAAAATGCTGTTGACTCCTCTTATAGTATCTTATATGAGGAATACGACCAACATATTCCTCATAAATACGTAACCTTTACAACCTTTCCTTCCTTGGTATACTGCACCCTTAAAAAAATTACAGAAAAATATAAATATCTATAAAAATATCGCCCTTATAGCAACAAATTGGACTATGATACTTTGTCAAAATTATGACGAAGAGCCAAATTGCTAGAAAAAGAATGTTACGTAGCTTATATTAAAAAATCAGAAAAAGAAATAGCAAAAAAACATTCGGGTCTTTTATCAAATATTTTTAACAAAAATTCTACTTTTTTCTCTTCCTGTATGCATTATGAAAAACAATCTGCTGATACTGGATATGTAACCTGTTCGCTTTATATTTCCAGTCAACATTTTGTCCACCAACACAACCAATATATGCCAATCAATTACAACAGACGTCGTAAAATGCGTAAAAAATTTAACCAAACTTTTATCTATTTTATTTAAACGGTCGATTAACGAAAGAGAAGTTCCAAAATTTTGGAAATCAGCTTAGGTATCTCCCACTCACACGTGCGGCAGTAAAAGTAACATTAAAAATTATAGACCAATTTCTAAATTATGTGTCTTTGCCAAGGTCTTAGAAGGAATCGTCAGTACACAAGTATACAAAGCTCTGGTGGCCCTACCTTTATTCCTGAACAGCAAGGATTTCTTAAAAAAAGATCCACCACGTTCCAATATTCTCACATTTGTAGAATTTGTCACCCAAGAGTATAGCAAAGCCTTCGACCGAATAGACCATCATATGCTGTTGCAAAAACTCTTAATGGCAGGGATACATGGTAGCCTATTCAGATCGTTCTGCTCCTGTATAAATAGCCGGTCGCAGGCGGTCATGGTTAACGGCTTCACTTCCACCTGGAACTGCATCCCATCGGGAGTTCCACAAGGGTCCTTAATCTCTCCCTTATTATTAAATATCTACATAAATGACATTATATTTAAATATACTTTAAATATTCCAAATTCTTATGTTATGTCGATGATATGAAAATTTCCAAAAAAATTATCGACACTTCAGATAGTACTCTATTACAAAAAGATTTACAAAGATTTGAAGACTGTTCTCGGATAAATAGCCTAGACCTAAACGTAACTAAATGTAAATTTATCACTTTCACCCGGAAGCCAAAGTTCATAAAATACAACTACATAATTAATGGAAGTCACCTCGAAAGAGTTAACGAAATACGCGATCTCGAAGTGTTGCCCGACTCAAAACTCACTTATAATAAACACATTGACCATTAATGTACAAAAGCTAATAAGACTTGTCTTAAGATTCAGCTCACAATTTACCGAAATTAAAGTATGCAAAATACTGTACTGCTCTATTGTGTGCAGCATCCTCAAGTATTGTTCCCAGATATGAAATCCCCAGTATTATGTATATGTAGATAGATTGGAATCAATACAGCGTAAATGTCTTAGATTCGTGCAGTACAAAAATAAAAAAATATGATATAAGTTATGAGGGGGGTGCAAGAGACATCATATCCTCCCACTTCAAGAAAGACGGAAAATTTAAGACATTGCATTTTTAGCTAAGATTACTCAATCGCACATAGACTACCCGTATCTACTCTCGTATATATATATATTACTACAAAGCCGCAGCGACGCTCTACCTTTTTTATGCTCGCTTCTGCAAATCTAACTATAAAATACATTCATTTTTCAATAGAACTACAGAGGAATTTAATGAATTGGTTGACCGGGCCGATCTTGACCTTTTCACAACAAAATCGTGTGTATTTAAATCTTTATGAAATAAGTACTGGTTCGATAACTTGTTGTAATTACATCTAGTAAAATATAGTAAAATAACATAGTTTTCAAAAAAAAAAACAGAGTTTGAACAAAAGAAAAACACCACTTCTAAAATTTCCTGTGACAAAAACTTACCTGTTAATATTTATTTTTACAATGTTACCGGTAAGTATTTGTCTTAAAATAGATGTACAATTAACCTTAAACAGATATAAAATGTAATGTACTGGTGGTAAGTGCCTAATGTCAGAGAACGTCTAGGTAGGTATCACCGCAGCGTCCAATTCTGCCGTCAAACAATTGTGTGCAAAGATTACTGTGTTCCGATTTGAAGGGCGCTATAGCTAATGTAATTAATGGGGTAACGAAACTAAACGTCATATGTCTCTCAGACGACTAGCGCAAAGTGGTGCAGTATATCCCACGCTTACTAGCGCCACGTTGTTATGGGCAGGCGTATCATTTAATACCAGATGAATACCCTAGTCGTTTTGTCGCTTGTTTGAATAAAAATACAATACTACTGTCTTATATATTTTCTCTCTTCGTGAATGTTATGTGTAAGCCACTGATATGCAGAAATGCAACCTTTGTGCACAAGACGGAAGCAATGAAGCGACGTACAGAAGTAACTAAAGTATCTCTCTTTTGATAATACTCTGTATGCAGGATATTATTTTATGTAACATATATAAAAGATAAAATTTATAAAATTAAATAATACCAGGTCACTTAAATTCAACATTACATGTCTATTTGTCTAATATAAAGAAATTAAATTAATAACAAAACTACAATATACAAGGTATGATTGTCATAAAACTGTGTATCGTGGAAATAGTCTAAGAAAACTTTATAACTATCCAGCTCACAAAAGTTTCTGCCTTGAAGAAATATCAAGTTTATAAGAGTTATAAATTCACACAGTGTGCATAAGCTACTATTTTTCTGCAGTAAAGTTCACATTGCCATTGTTAATATCTTGCTTCTTTTAAAGGAACTTGTAAGAAAATTTATAAAATACACGCACAAATAGTAAATACACTTGTTGGATTGTCTACATATTTTTCTTTTATGTAGTGACATATGAAACGGTTTTACTTTCTAGTTCTGGATCATATATTGTGTTGTGTAACGGTCATGTATAAGCCCGTCACCTGGCTGTTCAGAATCCTTTATGTGCTGGTGAATACTAACAGGCTACGTAAATCTGTTTCGCCCTCTCGCAGAGATATCTTCACTGAGCACCTAGACGATGCGGCTAACCGCAACGAGCTATACGTCC
Source organism: Ornithoptera priamus (assembly GCA_029034505.1). NCBI lineage: Eukaryota > Metazoa > Arthropoda > Insecta > Lepidoptera > Papilionidae > Ornithoptera > Ornithoptera priamus. The sequence continues at coordinate 5,185,625 of JARDWD010000331.1, forward strand.
CGTCTGACTTTCTACGTAATTTCGAGCGAGCTTTTCTCATTAAAGATTTCGTTTAAAAATGCATCTTTCGATTAACTAAAATAACTTTTTCAAAATGTCTAAATTAAAAAAGAAAGTGACGATTTTTTTTTATTAATACAGAATAATATATTATTCGTCTGAGCATTATATGTTTAACATATAGAGAGTTGCCATTGAAAAGATAACGCTACAACGAGTGAAAACTTTAATAGATACATACGATAAGGCGAAACAGTTTTAAATTTTGCTCGTTTCAAAACCGGAAAAGTAAAGAAAAAAAAACTGGTGAATAATGGAAGTTTTATTTTCTGACCGCATTCTTCGAATGTAAATTCGGAGGTAGCAAGTAAAGTAATGTTAGAGAATTAGGCTTACTGTCATCGTGGTTGGCTAAAGAAAATATATACTCTCTAGGAAAATCACATTATAATGATATGATATATTTACTTACATCGTATGATAGTAAATACATGTAATAAATATAATGACATGTCACTTTAATTTTGTACATTAAAAGCAACAATCCAAGCAAAATACCGTATAAATAATTTTGTTTTTATCAACTAGCTGACGATACATTCGAGTTGTATATATATATATATATGTAGACGTAGATTAGTAACTCCAGTATATTAAAAAGTTACGGTGGTCTTTAAGTGGAACCCAGTGATGTTAATATGGTACTGTTTAGTGGCAGTGTAAGCTACCTTGTCCGTTTCAACAATATATACTCGTAAAAGTGATTATTGTTTAAAGTCAAAACAAACCGATTCATAAAGCCACGGGCTTAATAAAATAGGGGGAAGTAAACAACAAAAGCGCAAACGAAAACAATGTAATGGAATAACTTTATATGAAAGATTGCAACGGAATGTAAACCATCTTTTGAATATTTATCAAAACTGACTCGGTAAAACAGATAAATGTCTAGATGGACTTGAACTTGCTCTTTATTTAATGTTATATTTCATTTGTGTTTATAATTAACTTAAAGGGATAAAACTAGCATGATCTATTAGTAAATATTGACTTTTGTATAATTGTTACTAAGTTTCATCATTATTTAATTAGAAAGTTATTATTTCACTGACGGCAGGTAGGTCTCTATTGCCAGAGACCATCTAGGTAGATAACAGTAGTGTGCAAATATTACTGTGCTCTGGTTTGAAAGGCGTTGTAGCTAGTCTATATACTGTGGTAACGAGACTCAACCTACTCTCATACGACAAGCATCTCGACGAGTATATCAGGCGACGAGCGCAATGAGCGCCTCGATGGGCAGACGTATTACTTATCGCCAGGTGAACGACCAGTTCGTCTTGTCGCTTTATTGAATAAAAAAAAACACGAAATAAAATTGCGCCTATGGTTATTTGTTTTATTAATAATCATATTTCTGTAAATATTAAAATGTTATTTAATTCATAACTAATAATTATTTTTCCGTTACAACGTTATAATTGTTATATTCATTAATCTGAACTTATTTTTATTTCATGACTTCAACGAATTTCTCATTTTTTCGCGTTGTTTTCTCTTATGGTCATAATTTATATCAAATAGTCTAATTTAGATGAATCATTAATATTGCTTTTGAGTAAAATTTTTTAGTTTTTTTTATAATTGTTCCTAAATAAAGTGACTGGACGTGGAATATTATCTTTCAACCGTTAAACTAAAAAAGAAGCTAGGAGCACAATGAAGCGCTTAATAAATAACAATATCCTGTCAGCGTAATTAGTTAAAAGCGTACATAACATTTTATAAAGCATTTTTCATTTAAGCTTAGAAAGATGAATTATTATATGAGTAAAAATTATCATTATTTCTTTTTTATATAAACAATATAATTCCTTAACGTCAACTTTGTCCCATTTATCGAATTTATATATCAATTACACACGCAAATTAAATATTTTTTTTTATTAATATGAGCAATGTGTAGTATTCAAAGTGAATATAGTAGTCAAGGGACTACCCTTGACTACTATATTCCACTAGGTTAGATTCTATTCTTAAGATATTATATTAACAATTGAAATCAATAATTTATTAAAAAATTTATGTATTTTACGAAAGCAAATACCGGAAGTGGGAAATAGTTATAAGTTAGGGCCATTGCATATGAAATAAAACTGGTATCAATACAACTGATAACTGTTTGTATTAAACATTAAATATAAAATATTTGAGGTTCACGTATAATATATAATATAAAATTTGTTCGGCTGATAATGATGATGATGATGATGATAATACTGGTGGAAGGCCTGTGTTGCCGGCGACCATCACAACTTTTATTTCTGCCGTTAAACAATACTGTGCAAACGTTACTGCGTTCCGGATTGAAGGGAGTAGTAGCTAATCAAATTACTGCAGTAACGAGGTTTAAAATCGATTTCAAGGTGACGAGCGCAATGAAGTACAGTGTTATGTGTATACCTTACTGGCGCTAGGTGTTATGCGTAGGCGTATCACTTGCCATCAGGTGAATGTCCCGCTTGTTTCGTCTTTTCGTAGAATAAAAAAAATATGTTTAAACATTGAAATTGAAAACAAAAAGTTTAATATATTAAAACCATTAAGTTTGACGGTAGCAAATGTACTGCGTGCTTTAATCCCCTTATTGGTTTAATGTGTTATTAATATATTTATATATTTGAAATTGATACAAAGAAAACAATGATACGAAAACGTGTATTTTCGCTTCGTTTATTTTGTGGTGTGTGATTGTTTAATTTAAATACAATATTAAATTATGATGAAGATTTATGCTCAGTGTATTGGTATAAGTAACAACTTAAAAACACAATACGAAAGGTTTAAAAAATATAACTAGCCAAAGAGATAGTCCTGTTAGTTTGTTTATTTTTAAAGAAAAGCAGATTGTGTACGCCACTCACGAAGTTGCGTCGTTTGTGGAGGTAACAATGTTGAGTGGGAAAAGAGTTAAAAGGCTCCCCTCGTTCACTACAGAGGGCTTCAAGTGTGTTCGCGCTACGCTTCTCTTTTGGATCATTAATTTTATTGCAATTTCTAAGAATTTATTTTATACAGCAGAGGCGTTTACATTTTGTGTATACTTATACCTTAATCCTCTTTACATTGTTCTTTTACTATTGATATTTGTGAATTCTTCACAAAACTGTTACAACGTAAAACTACTGAACTGTAGAAATTATTGTTAAGGTATACAATAATAAAAAAAATCATAGTCCTCGCGTCCTTTATCGGTAGTTATACATTTACCATATTTCATCTATTTTTGTAGCTTAAAAATATATTTATATATAATATTTGTATTTTTAGTTTTCTAATTCATCGTTTACTGACTTTACGTAGCCACGGGCGAAATTGACGGAACTAAATCACAGACAGGTACACAAAGGTACAAACAATTGAAGCTTATGGAAATCAGGATCCGTGGTATTTTACTGGATTAAATATACTAGCAATTAGTGCCGGCCGAGCTACCCAGCTACAACAGTTATTTATCGCGAAGTCTTAGATTTAATTAAAACATCTTAGTTGGAGCTGCCCGGAACTATAATATAGCTGCCTACATGTACCTAACTTTTAACTAATTAAGTCATTGTGACCATGACCCACATCTTTAAATGTTAGGAAATACTTTCGTTGAATGCGATTATACATGTTCAGGTTGTTAAAACTAACTATACCTATAACAATTTTGAATATTAATCTCTGAAACCATTTAATTGACCACCATAAATATGGATATATTTTTTATACGTTTTTATGTGAAAGGTTTTCGAGTATTAAATAGTGGTATAATACATAAATTTCCGTATCCTTTCAGCAAATTTCATTGCCATAATGAATACCACAAACTGTGCATTGTGCTAGTGTATTATAAAACTTTTATTTATATAAACTTCATTAATGATATCACTGTATTCCATCTCATTTAATAAACAACTTAAGTACAGTTTATAAAGAGTTTTGTATATTTTTTTGCACACATTTACTAAGGTTATTAACGTACTTTCTTTATTTATTATCACTAAAACAGGAAGATTAAAAAGGAAAGCTTCAGATTAGACTTACTTTAATTAGTATTAAGGGTGGCCGGATCATCGCACCATTTGAACTTGCAACTCGACCGTGGAGCCCGCTTCGAATGCAGATTTGAATAAAACTCCATTTCTAAAGACTCTCCTGGGGATTAAAACAACTTTCGATGAGCCATTTCGCAAATTAATTAACTTATTTTACGCCTGATATAACAGCTTCGTAGATATAATCCCCTTCATTAGAAAATGAAAGACTTCGTTACAGTTATGATAGATTATGAAAAGAAAAATTGAAAAAGGATTTGTCACGTGTACGGATTAAAGACATTATTTTTAAAATTATAAAGGTATATTAAAACATAAACTATAAAATAAAACTGTAACGAAAGTTGATGATGTTTTTATTGGTGGTGTCTTTGTTGCTGGTGACCTTCTAGGTAGGTACCACCGTAGGTCCTGTTTCTGCTGTTAAATAGTAATGTGCAGTCATGGGTTTTGGGTTCAAAAGAGTTGTAGCTAGTGAAGTAACTGAGGTAGCGATACTTAATATTCTACGTCTGAAGGTATAGGCGTGTGCTCCATATAGGCAAATAAGCACTGCATAACCTGGCTCCGTATACGTAACTAAATAACAATCTCTCAAGTTACTCCGAAGGTACTCAACTATGCTTTGACTATTGCTAAATCGGTTTTAAATTAACGAAATTGATAAATACGAATGTCATTTTTAAGTACAGATAAACAGAGATTTCGGCTGTGGTTTGCATACTCTATTCAAAATTTTTGCGTTATATTACTGTGTTCCTATCCGAAGGGCGCTTTAGCTGGTAAAATTACTGGGGTAACAAGACAACATGTTCCGAGTATGTCTCAAGGCGACGAGTACAATCTGGTGCAGTATATACCATCTTAACTAGAGAGACGTAGGTATGGGCAAAGTATCACCATCACGTGAACGTCTCTCTCATCTCGTCGCTTCGTTAAACAAAAAAAAAATGTATTTCAGTTATTTTGATATGTGATGTACACTATATGTAGATTTGTAATTACAAGTAGTAATAATCTCATTGGAACAAAATAGCCGCACCTTACCTATAGTTATTTAACGTTTTGTTTCTGCGGCAATCCAGAGCTCAACCCATAAACAATTAGACAGGCTGGCTTAACTGTTAGGTTGTATGTAACACGTAATGTGTGTATTTGGTAATTGTAGCGGAAACATAACGGGGAGTCGAACGTGACTGTAATACGCTCAAAAGAAAAGTGCCTATTTTGTTCTATTATAATTTATGAAGAATCTCAGTCATGTAAAGCCGCCTGATATTGCCTATTCGTTGAAGGAGCTTCCGAGGGGCGAAGTAAATCTCACCGTCCATTCTCACTTCCATTCCTGATGTTATTTTGAATTATTGTTTTGGGTAACACTATCCAATACTATCACGTAAATGTTTTGTTTTAAATCACTGTTTTTATCGCTTTTCGGAAACTGTTTACCTAAACGAACGAACGTGTTATGCTTAGGTGTTTAATATAAAGAAACGAAAACTCCTTTTCAGAAAAGAAAGGAGTTGTGCCGAGCTGGCATCTAGCCAAAGCTAAATTAGATAATGGAGTTTGCGTGCAAAAATATAGGAAACGGAGAACAAAGACAAATGGGGTCGACTCTGACTCTGGAACGATGAAATAAAATAACACGGCCCAGACGAAGGCCTATTGCTATTTCTTATGCCGGCACGTTATTTCAACAGAGATTACATGTACAATCTCAGCGCGTCACTGAATGTAAAGAGTTCGTTTGTAAGGAATGGCTTAAATATCTTGTCTTCACTTAATTTATAATTCACATGTCTTACATGTAAAATTTATTGTAAATCCTAAAAATGAGTTTGGTAATATTAATCCCGAAGCAGATCATTACATATATTTTTTATAATATGATATGCTTTACACTACTTTTGACGTTTTTACTCCATTTAGTTGTTCATAATTTGTTTTAACATTTCGCATCTTTTTAACCAAAACTATTACGCGTGTGGGTAATTCTACTTTCTTCGTTAACGAAGAAAAACTAATCAAATTATTCAATTTATACAAATTTTGTAATGCGCAAAATACAAGGAGTTATTGGAGACGAAACATAAAAGTGAATAGATCTCGTCTTTCTTTTCAGATTTCCTGTTTTTGTGAGATGAATGAGCCCAGCAAAACTTCCCAACAACGATTCACATCCATTCACTGATGTTACGCAGTCTTTTTTCTGCGACCGTCGTGACGATCTTCCAGAGTTCATATCTTTCATGCAAATGTTGTTGTGCACATAGTGAAAAATATTTCTATGACAAAATAAAACATAAATACATTTTTGCCGTACATTTTGGTAAGAGTAATAAGATCTAACTCTATTAGATAACAATGTTCGTATGGGATCATTGATATCAGATTCCTATAGAACGAGACGATCTCATCATATCTAGTTAATAAGCGTTCGTGTCAATTTTAACAATTTATTGGTCTCTATTTCACATTAGTTTGAAGTAACTTTGAAGGACTTTTAAAGTTGACTCAAAGTAAAATTGAAAATAGAAAGAAGCTTTAAATATTGAGATTATAACATAGCGTTTAATTATTTATGCAATTAGTGACAAATAAAGTACCACTGTTTAATGAATCGAAAATCCGTCGTAAAAATATCCTTTAATCGATCATTACTCATATTGCATTATTCAGAGACCTGAACGCGAACACCGTAACCATAATTTCGCATAAATTAATGTACAATGTTGCTTATCACTTAATTACAGTAATTATGCGGAACGGCGAATGATCAATGGATATTTGGTATAGATGAAAGAATTTACAACATGCACGGATAAAGCCGGTCGGGCTAAATAATAAGGTCGTGATGCTGGCAACAATGATTTATTATATAGCTTTCCTCGACCGCTCGAATGAACCACATGAAAAATGATCTCAGTTATTGCTAACAGCAACCCTGCAGTTGACGCTTTGTTTAAGCACAAATGACTCACACTATGAAGTTGTTATTTTAGCCGACTTATGTTTTTACTAGATTAGGAGCGAACGCGGCCTCAGTAGATGTCGTCGCAATATGACAAATCGTTTGTTTCGATCGCGGAAGTGTAGGCAGCACCAACGTGCTCCTTTATTTGTGAGATATTTCATTCCGACAATACGTCGTATTTTAATACCCCATTTTTATATATATATATACGCATTGTTATTTTATTTTTCTTTTACATTTCAGACATCACGTATAAAAATTCTCTACTATGCTTATAACATCCCTTTTTAATATTGTAAAATTCTTATACATACAATCCCTAAATCATTAATACATGAGCTGTTTCAAAACAGTGGTCATCATTCGACCTCTGCAGTTTGGAACACCGACGAACTAAAACGCGACGTGCATGTAAACATACGTAGATCATTCATTTTCATGTTGGGGTTAAAAATAAAGTTATGTGTAAATAATTTATCAAAAAGATATTTATAAATATTTTATTTTATTAAAATTTCCTTGTATTCAGTTCCTTTAAGTTTTAATACAAACTTATCGTTATGTGTATCTGTTATATGTGTAAATATAACGATGAGTTTGTATTAAAAATGAAAAGTACTTAATAAAATGAAAATTAAAAAGTTTTAATTAATTTTCTTGATCGTGCACGTAAAATTTAGATCAGGTTACAAAAAATCTAGTAGAAATCATTAAAGGGACAGACCATTAAAGTTGGAGTACTTAAATGAAGTTAAGGACGATTGTGTTTTTTTTCGTAGAGCTCGTAACGGTCTAATTGTCACTTCAATCCAAACGAAGAGCGCGAAACGCTTGTGATAAGGGTTTCTTTTCTCCACCACGCCGGAAATTAATTGTCACCGAACGGAAAATAGGGTGAAAGTCCAATTAATTATTACTCACTTCATTTATTTAATCCTAAAGCCTGAGGCTTCTTTCTGATATTAATGTCCGCTGTCGGACTGTTCTTCAAGATTTTTTTTTAATATTATCATAATATTCAGACGCACCATGTAATTTAACACTTTGCCGTCGCGCTTCCGCTCTGAAATTGTTCCTGTATTTATTTTTACGCTCATATTAGAAATAAATGAAATAGTTTAAACCGGTTTTGTTATTACAATCTTGCTGTTAAAAATTATAATTTTTTAACTAGACATTGTTTGCTAAGATTTCAATAAAAGTACGAAAAACAGAAAATGAATAACTAGTTTCTATAATTAGACACCCACTGTACTTAGTTAACCAGTTAGAAATATGTACAGTAAAATTTTTAAACTTATTAAAGAAGTTTGTGCTGTTCTAAAAGTTTAGCTTGAGGCTTGTAACAAGATTATTATTTACCACAATTATACAGCCTATCTCAAAACAAAAAGGTCTTAACATCATCAACTTTTGTATCTAAACAAAAGTTTCCCTTAAAATTGGCGAAAGTTTGAATGAAGTGACTTACCTCGAGGCGTTTTATGTCGACAGCTGCGGTGATCCCATCGCTTGTTTGATGTCGTGATAAAAAAGTGTATTTAACCAATGTTCCATCATATGAGTTCAACATGAAGTTCGTTGAACGTGATATTAATTTACTGAAACAACCTAAAGTTATAAAATTAGTTATAAGCGCGAGTAAGTTTTCAGTTAACTTTCAAGTTGTAACGTATGAAAATAAAACCTCGAGAGACGGAAATATTTCACTAATGGTTGAACTCACGGAATTTAAACACCGGAATCGTATAAATACCGAATCATATTCGGTACCCGGTACACCGTCTGCGAAGTTAACAAACAAATGACATTAGCGTTTTAATAGACACCATGGGAGCAGTAGAGAGGTTCTTGGAACGTCCGTCTCTAAAAGTACATTTTCCTTACTAGCGAGCTGCCCCGCTTTTTTTAATTCAGTAATCAGTAAGCAAGACGAGTCAGCGTAGTGATTACTTAAACTGCTCACCTGGGGGTTATATAATTAGAATAATTAATTAGAGTAATGTCGATGTGTTTTCAAAGATTTTCTAATTTTCCATTTATTCATTCGATCTTACAACCATATATTTTTAAATGGTTTTCGTAGCTATTTGAATAATATTCAATGTCGAATGACAAAAAAAAAACAGTTTGGTTTTGTAATGTTAGGTTTTTTTTTATTCGACGGGACAATGAGACGAGCAAAACATTCACCGGATGGTAAGTAATACGTTTGCTCATAACAATGTGGCGCTAGTTAGAATGATATTACAAATACAGCACTACATTGCGCTCGACATCTTGAGACATACTCGTAAGATGGTATATCTCGTTACCCCAGTAACTTCACTAGCTGAAGCGCTCTTCAATCCGGAACACAGTAATGTTTGAACACTACTGTTTGGCGGCAGAAATAGGGGCTGCAGTGGTATATATTCTACGGGAAGTCTAGGTAGACAGAGGGTCTCCGACAACAGAAACCTACCACCAGTAATAAACAATTTTTTTTATGTATTATTAGAATCCCAATAAAATGAATAATTGTTTTAATTAGGGATTATAAAACCGGTTCTTAGATTTTTTTTTAATAAAAAAAAACTGATTTGTAAAATAATCCGATCCTCTGCGATTTATTTCCATGTTTAGAAGAGAATATAATGAAAACAAATAGGATTTACCTCATAATTACTGTTTACCGTAGCGATTTGAGCTGTGTGGCATATTCAAATATTAGTCCTGATTATACTGATCATAAAATATATTTAAATGACATTGTTAACATAGAACTTTGAAATCTGTTATTAAAATATATCGTTAAGTTATCCTAAAAAATATATAATGATAAAACGCTGTGCTGCATAAACAATTATAACATAAAAAAGTTTCGTGTTTAAGATAGCAAGAAATTTACCGTAACCTAGGAAAATGCAGGTCATAATGCGTTGCTTGTAGAATCGTTTTTATGTGCATACGTTAAACAGCGCTATTTTTAATAACGAGTTGTAAGAGATTTAATTTCACTGCAGAGATTGTTTTAAATGAAGGCAATGAGACCGTTGCCGCGACCGCGCTCGCTGCATTTGCCCCACTTTATTGGAGTAAAGGAAACATTTATTACATGTTAAGAGCCCCTTTACGTCTATACCGCTGCCAAGGATCTAATAGAGTATAAATGTACCGAATAAATGAATACACTATAACGGTATTCAATTTTCATTTGTATATAATAACAAAACAACTTTAAAACAAAAACTAAGGTACAATAACGGTAAAAGGTTTGAAAAACAGAAAAGGTGTTTTAAAAGGGACACCGATGGATTTTTTGCTTTTAATACTTTGGGGAAAAGAACCCTTTTTAAGGGTACGCCGTCCCTATTTTCTTATAACCATTATATTTGTTTGTATCAATGTGCGTATTGTTTTATAGTAAAGGTTGGCGGTAATTGAGCTATGAATTCTAATGTAGTGCATTTTGAGCGAAAGTATTCACAATTTTATTGATCGCAATTGAAATAAATTTTAAAGGTATGGCACATAAATTCCGTTATAGTATGTATATATATAATATGCTAGCAGATTCTATACCAATATAAGTCAGCTGTAGTAAAAAGGGATCAAATTCATTATTGTTAATTTGATAAATATTCTACAGTAAAGAAAGTTGCTACGTAATGATCCGATGATTACTGCATGCTTTGATTTCTTGCATTGTATCTATAGATATAATGCTTGATGTAGAACAAATTACTTACAAAAGTAAAAAATAATTTATTTCCAAAGGCTAATAAAAACTAACTTTTTGTTTATGAACTAGTAAATTACGTAATAAATGGAGGTTTAAGGAGCCCCGCACAACAATTCACGGGACTCAAATGAACATCTCAAAAATCTCCCCATATGAAACCCTACAAACGTCGAGATCTTTAGAGGAGGCCTATGTGCAGCAATGGACGTTATCGGCTGATGATGAAAGTACGTAAAGTGTTTATATGTACACACAAACACTGTTCATTGAACGTTTAGAATTTTCTTTCTTAAACGCCCTCGAACTACTGATTATTTTGCAACGGAAGTAAATATGCAAATGTACATCTAATGAATTTGCATGTATTGGCTGTTTTACCTTGGGGAGAAGCTTGGCGGTACCGCCTGGGGTTTACTACTGACTATAAATAAGGCTCTCCCGTCCAAATATCCGGCAACACGACTAATTGCTACGACACTTAATCCACTAAAATAAAACGGGAAAGAAATTAAACATTTACTTGTTTAAAATGAAACCAAAGAAAGTGTAGTCTTAAAATGATAATTACATGGATCTGCGCTTTAATACAAATCATAATGGTTTTAAAAAGTGTTTAGTTAATAATATAAGAGTCGGTGAAAATTTATTGATAATGATTTACCGTCAATGAGCATGTTATTTTTATGTCTGATTTTAGCACTATAACGGGAAAATCGCTTGTAATCCCTGTGGTTCAGCAGACATACGCCGCGGCAGTGGCTGTTCCCGACAAGATATAAATAGGGCGGTGCTTGCACCCGACCTGATTAATCACTGTTGCCACCTGTGTTGGCTTAACCTGAGCAATGACACCGAACTGAGAATATTCGAGTAATGCTTTTTATATAACTAGTAATGTATACACAGTTTACTTTTTTTTCTTTTTCTTAAGATAAAGCACATGGTATTAGAGAAACTTTTTTTCAAGGAGACTTTCGTAGAGTTTTTAATAAATTTTATAGCTGCACAATCTACGAGAATCTTAAAAGTGGAATAATTTTATGGGCTACATAGAATGGTTTTAAATGCCTCAACGCTTTTATGTACAACAATTTGCAGCTTTTATATTTTATGGTGTATTGAAAGTAAAATTCCCTTAAGGGAATAATACAGGTATAACGCATTAAAACTTTTTTCTTTACATTTTAATAGAATTGTTCCAAATATAATTTTTATTGTTATTTTATATCTTTTTTTTATAATAAAGTAAATAACAATATCCATGAGAAAGGATATTTTTCTTCACCGATTTACTAGGAGAATCTTTTCGATTAGGTTGCGACGTCTATAAATAAATAGTTTGGGCGCATCGCACTCCTCGGGGGCCAATTAATCACGAGCACCACCTGTGACTGCACTTTAATACCGTGAGACCGACAATATATACGAAAACAAGAGAATTAAACTTGAAAATCTCGAAAGTACTTTCTGAAATTGATTAATTCAGTTTTAGTTTAAAAATTTTATTTCTTCAGTAGTTAGATGCCGCTTGATACATTCAAGTAATATAATATATTTATGTAGTTAATGCTTTGTTGAATATTTCCGCTAACTAAACCTCAAAGAAATATTAAAGTAACAAAAGACATGGTCTGCATTTTGCGGAAGTATGAATAAGTGTGTAAAAGTGCTTATGCTTTGTGTCCATCTGCATTTCTGCAGCGCGGAGCGCAGACGCTCGTAAATAATCCTATGGACCTGAAAAACGTTTCACTGAATCCAATAAAATACGTATCCGCAGAGACTACGCCGCAGTGAGCTCGTTACCACGCCTAGACGATTTATTGAGATTTGAAGGCTGAAATATTGTAGGTATTCCATTTTTAAAATCTTCTATGAAATTCTTCTACTTCCACTTCACTGTCCATTTTCTACTAATACTAAATTATTTAAAGGATAAGGTCACATAAGGTTTAAACTGAGACAATTCGATATCGTAGTAACGTATTACCTTCTGAAACCTGGGGAAAGGTATCGAAACAATCGTATCAATTTACAAGAGATGTTTATCTAAAATGGTTTAGAAAGCTTTATACAAAATATGAAACCCATACCGAGTTTACAACAATTCACATACATTAAGTCATTACGGTAACGATACAGTCAAAACTTTCAGCGATACCATGAAAGAAAATTGTACTTTTTCTTGTTCGAATGACAGTGGAGGCGAGTTGGTCTAATTTGACAGTTTAACGACCGTCGAACTACAGTTAAGTCGAAAATAGAGCAAAAGCGCCACGTAACTGTTTCCATCGAGTCTTTAAACGAAAGTAATTTAAACCTTATTTACATTTAGTATCGGAATTTTAGGTGAATATTTCAACACATATCCATTGCGCATAGAGGCGAAAACTGTAAAATATTTTGCTTAATCTTTATTATGAATGTGAGTCTCGTTCATAGCCCAAGGCACTCGCGTTTCATGTGATTTGGGACACACAATGTAGTAAAGATAAGGTGTTCCCTTCCAAGCCACTGAGTCTATTGTCAATCTCTCACGCAGCTTGGCATATCGAAAAGGATCGTCCAACGGCTCGGTCGTTTAAAGCCTTTGGGATTTTGCAAGTTCGTAATTATGTAGATAAGTTGCGTTTGTCACACACACACTGTGTAACCCTCAATCACGGACTAATTAGTAACATTTTAATCCGCGTCACGAACAACGATACCGTGGTTTGCCTCAACACTTTCATGCACAAAATTTATTATCTTTGATATTATTTTGTATCATAAGTGTTTGAATGTATTTCAGTTCAGAATCCACCGATGTCAAGATTTGTTTAATCATTTTCAAAATTCAAATTTCATTGCAGGTTATTAAGTAACAGTCAATGAGAATCTGAAAAATATAAAATCTACAACAAACAAAAGTTTTCCCGTATAACGCTTCTTTTTTATTATAACATATTCATATCTCTCTACAATTGTACCGTATTGCTAAATATTAAAAATGTTATTAGTTTTTTATTCAAAAGATTTATGCCGGCTCATAGTTTCATGCGCGATAAAATGATAAGCGAAAATTTAGACAGTTTAGTTCTCCTTTAGTGAAAATGGCTTCCTTTAGATAGAGAAAACGTATAATGGAATGCAATAACTCTTGACCGGGTGTGCGAAGAAATAACAGTGTGTCATATTTCACAACCCTCCAACATTTTTATAAAAGCGGACCATCTGCTTTTGACCCCTCATTCTTTTTGTTTCACGAATTATTTCTGTATAAGTAATAAAAAGCAGAACCATATCGGAGCTATCGTTTTATTTACGAGTATTTTTTTTTAAAAAAACTTATTTCAAAAAATTTCTGATCAGTAAATACCATTCAAATATTAATCATCTTAAAACAATATTTCAAAAAATTTTTATGTTATTATTGTATTTCTTCCAACTAAACTTAAGAATTAGTTTTTATTTGAAATTATTTTAAATAATATACTGCTTTTTTCATTCGTCTTAGTTAACGAATAACGAATAAAAGAAAATATTTTATATATGAAAAAAATCTTAATCGAAGGGTGACTGTACGCTCTGTTCATAAAAACTTTGGGGAGTGAACGTGTAAGGAATAAGCGTTACCGGAACTAGGGTGACTGCGGTCATTCCGCTAAACGAAGATCAGAATCGCAAGCTGTTAGCATAGAGATTGCGATCGAATGAAAGCCGCCTGAAGTATTCCATCCCAAAATCGAGGGGCTCTGATATTGCGGCTCACCGAAACAGTCCTTTCGCGACATTTTTCTAAAATTGGCTATGTTTCGATTTTATGAATGGTGCTATGTTTTAAAATGAGAATTAAAGGTGTCCTTTTCATAAGAAAGCAATATTCATAGTTACAAATACATACCATACGAATTATACATTTTGTTATGGCTTTCCCTGTAATCAGCGTCAGGGAAAGGTCGCTATCGGTTTAATATTCTATAGATATTCTTTTAGGTCTCCACTTCTCCCAATTCCTATGAAATAATTTTATTTATATTAGGTATTTTTGAATAATTCCTAACTTCGGATTTATTATCATCATCATCATCAGCCGATAGACGTCCACTGCTGGACATAGGCGTCGGACGTCCGATTGCAACATCGATATCTATATTATGAAAAAAAAAACTATTTGTATGCAAGTCAGGCACAGCGAGCGAACCTGTATTGACTTATAACACAAGAGTGCGTTAAGGCCGCCTGGCTCTCACTATCTCTTGCTTATCAATTGCTTAAAGTTCGCGTAGGTATGAGCTGTCTTCTCCAGATCACTAGAAAATAACTGGTTGTGCCCGACTGCTCCGCAAAGTAGTTGTAATGCAAAAGTAAACACACAAGAATCCTTTGAAACCTGTATATAAGTAAAAAAGCTTTCACTCGTTACCATAGACTTGTTATGAAATAATAGTGAATGCGAAAACAAACTCTTGCCAATTTTTTTCGAAACCCATCAATTGTTGTGTATTGAGAAATATTTTCTTTGTCATTTGATCGATGGCCTTTTGTCCATTAAGTCCCGCGACTTTTTAAGTTTTCTTTTGATTTTATTATATTTTCTTTTAATATTTGTTCCAAACATTTCATGGTCTACGAAGAAAAACAAGAATTCATTAATCATTTTTCTTAAATTTTGTTTATGAAATACGCGCACAATCGTAACAAAGACTCGAGAATTGTAAAGGAAATACTCGTATTTTCGGATTTGATCCCGCGATAAAACAAGTGGATAGACACTTCATATTTGGTCGAGTGACTTGTAAACATTTCTATACCTTTGTATAATGTTTTTTTAAAGATAATGAAACAGGTTATGAATGTTATATTTATAAAGGACAGCGCAGTAGTCTGAGAGTCAGTGGTGTTGTAGAAAGTGCCAATATATTTCCTGACGCCTGAACGGTCAGGTAATTGCGCTTGAAACTTATCTCAGAGGGTGGACGTGAGTGGAATACCAAACAGTTCACTCTTGTGCAAATTATCAGTCTTTCCAGTGTTTACATGTTCATAATAAATGTAAAACGCAATTCTTAAATAATCCTTTGAGTATAACTAGTAATTAAACCACAATTTAATACATTAAATATCAAATTTAGTGTTATAAAAGCACTAATTTAAGAAAAACTTTTGAATTTTTAGTATTAAAAGTTAATAATCATTTTTATGCTATTTTTCGTAATTTATTATCAAAATATATCAACGTTTTGTATTATCAAATAATATAGTCGATTGCTAAGTATAATACGGCATCTAATAAATTGCGATATTGCAAGCCGTATTAAATAAATGGTAAAGTGAACTAAAAACCTTTTGCGAAGAGATATTTTTTGCTTCTTTAACAAGTCGCAGCCTCTCAACTGAGTACCAAGGATTGACTCAATCTTACTGACGTAGACTTTGTTCAAGTTATTTACTTTGGAGTGCGCTCATTAGCTAAATGACCGTATCTTATTGAAAGAGTGTTCAAAAACCAGTACCCTTCCGAGGTAATAATATATTTTTTAGAGAGTGTTTTATAAAAAAAACCATTTTATGTTTTGGTATTTAGTTGCAGAATAGTTAAGTGTTGTTTTCAATATAATATACAATATTTTTATGGAGTTGCGTTAATAGTGCATTGTGATAAATTTATATATTACATTCGTTTCACTTCGGTTGTTCTGGCTTCATGCAGTTTTAAATAAACGAGTGCGCATGAATCCATTTCTGAATGTTTGTAAATTGAATTGTTGTTAACGGTGATTCATTTTAGATTTGGTCCATTCAAAACTTTTTGTTTATTTGTATATTTTAGAGAATGAAAAACGTTAAATTTTTGTTAAGACTTTCTAGTCATAGCAATTATGAACTTGTTAAAAATTCTCATTATAAAACATTTGCCTATTTAACTACTTTAAATTCTTCCATATATTAAGTAAAATTATTAAAGAAAACTCAAGTAATTGAAAAAAAAAAAAAAAGGTTTTGCGAATTATTTGAGGTTTTACACTAACTCCTGGCGTCAAAGCTGTCGTTATAATAACAACAACAAAAAATAAATTAATTAAAATATCAAATATCTAAATATGTTAGACGTAGAAATTTCAATTAACCTGGAATTAAACATAAACGCCGGAGTAGCAAAATAACAAGAAAGAGCGAGTAAAAAAAAAACAGTTTAAATTAGTTCGGTCTCGGTTCCCACAAATGGAGACCGCGTGTCTCGAGTGTACGATCGGACAGCTGTAATTAAGAACAACATCGTTCCTTCATAACATTTTTATATCTTTCGATATTTTTAATGAAAGTTGTATGAAAAACACTGTTATTTTTCCGTTTTCTGTTGACCTCAATTTGATTCGGTGTTAATTTCTAAACGGTGACGGATAACCGTTCTCGTCCAGATTACTCAGAGAGTCGTAGTAGTACGTTGGTAGTTCAAACAAGGCATTGTTGTCATGGTGATTTACGGAAGATTTACAATATGTGGGTGCTAGTCATGGGTTTGAAATCTTATCACCAATTAATTTCATAATGTGTTGACCTTGAATCGAATTAAGAAACCGGAAAGCGGTTAGTCACTGCGCCCAAAAGGATATATTTACAATATATGAGAGCGTATGAGGCTGTCCAAAATACACTATTGCCAACTAAATATTGAAAAGTCATGATGGCTTTACATACATTTAGTATTGGTGGGTTTTCTTGTTTTCTTCGCTAGTTTCGTAACATTATTAATTATTTAGCTCTTCGTGAAATATTATTAGTTACACTTGAGTTAGTGGCAAATTGTCCCAGTACATAAATTACGTAGACCCGTAGACCGTCTACGTAGGTACTACCGCAGCTCCTGTTTCTGCCGCTGAACAGTAATATGCAAATATTACTGTGCTACGGTTTTAAAGGACTCGTAGCTAGTGAAATTACTGGTATTACAAAGAGTTAAAATATTGAATCACAACACGACCATGGCACAGATTTTTGTATATTATCCTTACTAGCGCTGTATTTTTATGGGCAGACGTATCATTCATTTACAGATAGATGACCATCTCGTTCGTCCCGTCACTTCGTCGAATAAAAAAATCAAGCTACCACTATAAAAACTCACGGAAGTTTATATAGTCTAGATAAATAGTCACAATTGAAAATTTCTAGTCAAAGATCACCACACTCTTTTGAGCATAAACTTAATTTTTAACAGAAAAATACGTCAATATGCATAACATATGTACTGTGATAATATCATGGGTATAACATTATTGGATCATTTAAGTTATTTAGTATACGTGTTCGTCGATTAAACCACACGACAGATATAAAGTTACGCGTACGTAACATGTTAATATAATAACAATACAGGAAACTCGGGGCCAAGGGACGGCGGGAACAAAACCGATATACGTTTATTCCCTGACAGCTGAGCTCTTAGGTGATTGTGGTGGAAACTTTTATCGGATGTCGAACGTGCGCGAAATAGCGATTCCCCCGGGAGCACCTGTATACAACGACAAACCTTTCTATCTAGATCAGGCTTTATTATAAAAATTTTGCATAATTGCTTCTAATTACCATAGCAGTAAATTACTAAATTTTCTTATATTTTTAATATTAAAAATTTAGTATTAAAGGTAACCATCATGATTACAATTTTTTATCATCATTGAGGTGGAGTTGTTAATATCACATGATGTTATGTAGTAAACCATGCAAGCCTTCTAACTCTTATATGTATCAACACACAGCATAACGGCAAATTGATAATTTGTAGATAACAGCTAACAAAGAAGGTTTATAAAATCCTGTACCCCCAGCAGAATTTAAATACTTTTCAATTCTTGGAAAGCATATACGGACCTTCGCATTGTAAGGCAAGTGGTTAGCCACTAGACTGTGAAAGCACTTGAAGGAAAAACAGAAAGGTTAAAATAAAATAATCTTTATACTATAGTAAACAATATATGCAGATTTCACAATTATTGCAGCAAAGCAATCAGTCCAATTTAGTAACTATATGTCTACGACAGCTTTTAGCCAAGAATTGAATAACCTACCGGTTTTGGTGCTATCAATAACGCGTCATTTTACTCATAAGGTTTAAGATTCCTTAATACAAAATCTTTGGAATAAAAACTAATTCAGATACACTCAATTTTATACAACAACCATTAAAAGTTTTTTTATTTTACTGATACATCAAAATAAATTGATAATACTTTAATAAGAAAGGGACGGGATTAATATGCCTAAAAAGTTAAGCTTAGACAAAAAATGGGTTGTATTATAGGTCATGAAATTTTACTTGCCACAACTCTTTAAAGACAAAGGAGCACATTAATATATGTGTACTATTGCTTGAAGAAAGAAGAATAGCAGCTTTCCTGAACATTCATATACAACTAAATAATATTGAAGTGGTGATCTGTAGTATTAAAACAATTTTTTGATAAATTCTTCTGAATGTTTACACGAAATATAAAAAAATCCAGTTAAAATATTTTCGTCTGTCTATATATATGTCTTTAAACTGTTCGTATAACAATTTATTTTTATTGGTATAAAAATAATGAATTTTGCTTACTGCTATAATAATAAACTATTGTGTTATATGAAAATAAATGGTATAAATTGTATGAGATCATTTTTATCGAAAATCTTTTGAGCCGTGATTGGTTAGGATAATTTTTAAGAAAATTATCTACTCCCAATGTTTAACTCATCACCAGTTAAGTTAATGCAATAGCTCTGCAGTTGATGAGAGAATTTCATAAACATGAACTGACAGGTCGATTGCGGAGTAAGCCAGCTTTACATAAGAAAATTCCTAATAAAAATACATCACATACATACATTTCTGACATTTACATTCACAAATAAGGAAGTAATATGAGAAATATCCGAGGTCATGCAAACAAAGCTACGAATATAAGATGACTCATAATAAATTTCTAGACCACAAGCGCTACATATTACTTTACATTCGTTCCTATCATATTCGAATAAATGCAAGACAATGTATCTCATATGGCCGTGTATTACACAGTTGCTCCTTTTCACACTTTTTTTAGACAAAAATAGTAGTACTCACTAGTAGTATCATTTATTCATTAGTAGTATCATTTTTTAATTGTTTAGCCAAAGCACTACTAAAAGTGGAATTTTCTGCTAGATTCGTTACAGGGAATTTATGAAATATGCTAAAATAAATTTAAGATAAACGCAAAGTTATCAAACCTTTCAGTTAATTTAAATCTTCGTTCGGTTTCAAATGATCACCATCAACAGGCTATACTGAATAGAATGAATACTGATTTGAAAGTTGTTGATTATTCCTCATCAGTTATTCTTTATAAACTCCCTTTAAAGACCTTGTAATAATTGAAATGTTTGTAGAAATTGTTTACTAGAAATGAATGGGATAGATGGCATAGAATGAAATTTTTCGATTATCAGGTTATAGAAAAGTACATGTAATCTTGCAAAATTTTACTGATAGAGAAATTTTACCTCATAAATCTCTCAATTACGCCACGGTTGAATATATAGTCCAGAGACAGCGAGGTAAGGGGAGTCTCAAGTGAGACGTAGGTATACTGGGTGTTCTCGAACGTTGCGAGCTCATGATATCTGTAATAGCCACTCGAGCTATCTGCTCAACCGTTATTCTCAACAAATCTTCCATACTGCGGCCAACTGAAGCTCAATCAATATAGACCAATGCACATACAGTTTACTTTTACATTTGGATTTGCTAAAATAGCTCCGTATATTTTCCGACCCAGCTATCATTTCTAGTGTAAAATTACCAGTAATAGATTATGAAAACATTGGTATTATCATTCATATAAATAAACGCTTTGGGTGACACTTTTGAAATAAAGCTACGAAATACTGTTCTATTCCAAACATACGCCTGTCACAAACTGGTACGTCAGCCTAACGGTAGAATGTTTATTACTTAGTGAATATTTCACTTGAGATTTATGATATTTTTCATACTTACGGAGGAAATAATCTACTTTATTAACGTAGTTATGATACCATCAGTTGAAATAGCTGAAAATGGGATTAGTTTTCTCAGTTTGATTTCCATATTTCAGTTTGAAGAAAGTACCATTAAAAGAAAATTTTTGAGTCTCATTTACTTTGATGAATATTTCGTAACATATCTCAAGTTGTTGAAAAGCTATAAAAATAAAATGTATTTGGTAACCGTATACAAAAATAATTGCTATTGAATTTTATATATGTTTAATGAAAAAATGTATTTAAGCGATCCATATATTTCAAATTAACTAAATGGCATTATAATCACCATAGTTTATTAAATATTTTCAATTTATGAATATTTCACACACAACGAATTTTTTTGATCCAAATATCAAAATTTGTTAATTATATTATAACAATAGATAATAGATTCATATAGTGTCTTTAGACAAAAAAAATATATAAACAGGATAAAATAAATTCATCCTTTTATAACTTTTATTACGTAAATGTCTACATCAACGGCTGGATTAATCTTAAAGACCATTTTGAATAAGTGTACTTGAAAACCGAGTACTTTGTTATTTTGTCGACAATGGGCTAACACTTGAATTAAATTCGCACGGGGTCTAGTTACTATGAAGATGTATATGGGTGCTCACTCAGTTTGACTTTACTTACTTTGACTCTCATATATTAACAGACGAAACAACAATGCTGCAATTTCAGCATTCGCTAACCGAAGTCTTACTTACATGCACCTTAGGATCGAAGAGCAATTGTCAGAGTTACAAGGTAAGCAGTTAGTGACTCCACCACTGACTGCATTAGCATAGCGTAAGTAATGTTTAAAGGAAGTATCAGTTGTCATTACTTCTTCTTTTCGGTGGATTAATAAAGAAAATTTATCAATATTTTCCAGCACGTTCGTTGGTAGCGCCAGGTGCCTTGCTTTGTTTCCACTTTAACAAACTTTGTTGCCTTGTTAAGAACCTCGTTCACTTTGTCAGAAATCGTTGATACAGTTTATGGATCTATTTTACTTTTCCGATAATTTGAAAGCGATTTGTAATTGAGACGACAACTTGATTTCATTTCATAAATTTGTACGTCGTATCCTGATCTTTCTTTTACCATCAGAATGACGAAAATTGTCAATTTGAGATTTTTTACTTAAATTGACAATTTGGCCTCGTCTGAAATATAAGTTAAAAGTTTTTTAGTTATAAAATAAAGGGTAAGCGATTTGAGCAATTTCACTTCTCCGCTTGCAAACGGATGTCAGCGATGAAAATAATTGCTGTAATCACTGTCGAAGTAACTAATAATAGCAATGAACAGGAATCTACAACATTATTTTTCATTTTATTCCTTTTATATTCGAGATTATAATTAACCTTAATAAATTGAACATTGAAGAAAACATGATAAAGCGATAAACGAATAACTTTTGTTCCGAGGATTTGAAACTTTATTCAGAAATTTACAATTATTCTGTGTATCTTTGAAACATATTAATCTTTAGATTCACAAAACTAAAGTTTACGTCTCACATAATTATCAAATATTTGGTAATTGTGCCTTCGAACAGTTGGTACTACTGTTAGTTAATAATATATTTTAATAAATTTGTTGAAACCTGAAAATCCATATTCAACCGTATTCAAATCGTCTATTGAGAATTGATGTTATGCTTATAAGAGTTTATATGAAACAGTATAAAAATCATCACTGTGTAAGTTAAATGTAATCTCCCAAGGGATTTGCAATGTAACTGGTACTTATAATCCATAATCCAACGTTTCTTTTAATAGATAAATAGTACTACCAGCATAAGATAATCTTACTTTGTGTTTGCCAATGCAAGGTCCTCGTTCACTGTTTCTAAGTTATCAGTATAAAAGTAAATACTATAAAAAGAATAACACTGCACAAAATTGATGACTGCACTAAAGTTTTGTACTGTACTGTTACTATTTTTTCCAGAAGACCTCTTGTAAGATACGTGATATGATAACATGGATGATCTCGTAGGGAGGTAAGTAATACACGGACCGAGTCGGGCTGCCTTTATGGGCTAAGTTACCGGCGCAATGTGCGAAGTAAACACTTAACTGCAGGTTTACTTCTCGTAATGCAGTAGAACTTTTAGCAGGCGGTCAGCCGCAGAGAACAACTTTCATCGGATAAAGTTTTACGTTTGCAGTTTTAATGTTAAAGTCGACGACCATCGGAAACATCGATTTTTGTATCTTTGCGTTTGCCGTGAGAATGTAAATTTATAATATTTGTAACATTTACGAGGATTTGTCATTACTTACCAACCAAAATAAGAAAAGTAATAAATTCGTACAAGTGTATTGTAACAAATAACACAGTAACGGTACTTAATATAAAACTAGTAAGAGCTAATCTTCACTAAAAGTTATCATTCATATTGTCATTTCGTAGTAATCAAAAAACTTTTGTCACCCGTAAAACTGTATCCGGAATTTTTAATAGTCCATCCGAGGGCCATTGAATGTCGGACTAGACTCCACCATATATTTTAAATAAACTAGATAGTATAAAACATCTCATCAATCATTATTATTATTGGTACAGTTTGAATATTGAATAACTGATTCGAAAATAAAGAAAGTAATTTCTTAACTACTAAGTTAAAATAAAATCTGCACTTGTAAATATGATTTTAAAATGTGCTCAAACAAATGGCGGACGTTCAAGCAACGGGCCGTGAGTGGGTAACGTCGGAAAGTAAATGGTATTAGTAACGTCTAATCACTACCAAGGAGCCTCTTAGTCTAGCGCACGGAACTCCGAGTCCGACGTTCCACCGCCGTTCCCGTACACTACCCCGCTCCTTCGTAAAGCCTTCTTGAATGCAAATAAGCATTTGGAACGCCTTTACAACATCGAGACGCTCTTTATTGAGCCTGTTCGAGCAGATAAACCGGCGGTTCAACAAACATTTACCTTTCACGCACCTCCGATGAAACTCACCTCTTAAATACTTACAAAGGATTGCGTCTGTGTGCGTTCTATACAAACTCCGACCGAGGGAAGACCAGCAGCGATGTTACTTAACTTACGAAATAAAAAGAGTTTTATCAGTGAAACGGGACAAAATCACGAGAAAATGCAAATTCAGGAAGAAAGCCGAACCTGAGCGGAGCTGTAAATGTAATTAGATTTTCAAGTTTACAAAGACAAGAGCGCTCAGGTCGCTAGATTTACTGCTCGCTGACCCACCTCCCAGAGGAGGACGATAAATGAGATGCCGCGAGGTAGCGATACTAATTATCTTATAGGAAGACGCGTAATTCCGTTTGCATTTCTCGTAAATCTTATTACGGCGTCGTGGCGAATGCGACAGCTATGCAAATGCCGATAGAAACAGTCTTAATATGGAAATTGCTGGGAAGATATTTAAGTAATAGAATAAAAAGTAATAGTAAGAATATAAATAGTAAATTAGCAATTATTATTTACTTAACATATAAACAAATCATTATTATCAATTTATTGTTATTTATTTTTATTTCTAATAAGAAATGTTAATCTTTTCTCTTTCTTAAAGCTTTTAATTAGTTTTACGTGTATGTCTATTACATCATAGTATAACAGAAACGCTAAATAAAAAGGTATTTTTATACATGTAAATATATAATGTTACATATCACATTTGTCAATTAAGATATTTCATAACAAGTTTCATATATTGATTAACCTGTAAAGATGGTTTACAAGAAAAATTTGCGAAGTGTTGTTAAGTTAGTCTCTAGCACTAAGTTTGCGGAGAGAGGGCAATAAGCTTGAATAATTACGGCAATTTCTTGATGGCAACTGACAAACGTGCGGTCTTACAACGCGGCCACAGATTTAAAGATAATGCTGCGAAGTTCAGACTTATGACTTTTTATGGTAATCTACTAAAAAAAGATCTTCATTTTTAACGTTACGCAAAATCGAAGAAATTATGTTTAAAAATTAACCGATATAACAAAAAGATTTCACCGAATTATTAAGAAGAATTGAAAGAGTTTGAAACAACGTTTTAAATAAACGTTACTTTAAAGCTATCACATTTTTTGATATATATTGTAAATAGAGCATTATCATCTTAAGGTTAATAGTCGTTATGTCATTCGTTTCATGAAATTTGTTTATCATTTTGCATATATGTATATTTTCTTTGTTTCCTACCACAGTGTGAATAGACACTAAATTAAGTATAAATCAAAACAAAAATATTACGTTTTTTGACTATATTAAAACCACAATATAACTATGCGACATTGTTATTGCTGCGGTTGGATGAAAGGAGATTACATGTGATAATAGATAAAATTAAAAATGAGTATATTAGAAGTCTGAAAGTTGCTCCAGTGACAGAGAAATTGAGAAGAAAGAGGTTAGCGTGGTAGAGGCATGTTACGCAGACGGATGAAGGACACATAACAAAGAAAGTAGTGAGAATGAACGCGGATGGTTATAAGGGTAGAGGAAGATCGAAGAAAGACTGGATAGATTGTGTGTAAGAATACTGTGAATCCAGATATGACGGCTGATTGCGGGATATGGAAGAAAAGTACATGCTGTGCCGACCCCACATGGCTGAGAAAAGGGCAGGAGGAAGGAAGATTTGTTATTGCTGCGTTACAAAATGAATCGTGTATATGTTTAATTAAAATGTTAACTAAAACTCTTATCAAAATCTGTTAAACCATTCCGAACGTGGTCAGTAATAAACAGACGACGACAGACACGAAAAAAAAAATACTTTGCTCTTTGTATAAACATTTTTCTAAATTCATATGAATTCAGAAAAATGTACGGTTGACAAATAATTTCATATACGGCAAGAGAACTATATTATAAAATGCTATAAAATATTCGTGAAAATCAAAATTTAAATTAATACTTTATAAAAATTTTGTTCTAAAACCGTAAAAATTTACCTAAAACAAATTTATGTTCAACGACCTAGATCTAAATAAAGCATCTAAAATAAAGCACAATGCTTTATTAAACGATAAAAAGTCTTTATCCAATAATGTTGGAATCGTAACCAGTTACACCTTTTTAAGAACAATTTAATAATCATAATATCAGGTTTTTGTTTTGAGTTTTACTACCAACAACGATCATTAATAATAATATGGAAAAGAGGAACGTTCCTGAAAACATAATAAAGTTGGTACCCGTGGAGACTGCACGCTGTAAACTCGTTACCACAATATCTAGACAATTTATTACAACATACTCCTTCAATGCTTTCAAACGTTATAGCGATAATTTTATTTTGATATTTAACTAGATCGAATGATTTATTAAAAGTCTTTTTTATTGTTAAAAGTTACTAAGGGAAAGATCTTTTTTAAGCTACTGTTTAATTATACAATCTCTTTGTTATATACATGCCGTGAACCATAACACTTACTTTTATACAAAAACTAAATAGATCCTATAGAGAAAAGTTGTATAGGAAAAATAACTCATTCCTGATGATTAAAGTCGTATATTATTTGATACGAGTCTGAACTGAATTGAATACAACTTTAAAGTAAAATATATTACTTTATTGATTTTGGCTAGAACACTGTAAGTACTCGTAAACCCACTGTAAGCTTGGCATCTTCCATCGAGACACAAAACATGCCCTAAATGAGATCTCGAAGCTCGAAATAGTGGATCTATACTTTCGGATGTCCAGTTAAGAATATATATTCTTTAAAGAGGGAAAAAAAAGATTAGTGAAGGTGATCTACAGCTAGAGGCTTTATTTAATTTGAATACATGAAAATGAGAACCATTTACTTTATTCACTGGTGTATAAGGAAAATTAATTCATGCTAATGCCTCTGAGTAAAATGGCCTAATATCCTATTACTTATAATCAGATTTTCGTTCTCTTTCATCCGCCTCGTTGAACGCAGCAGCAGGATGTTACGGTAAAATTCATGAAAGCGTCAAAGTTGTTTGAGCTACATATTCATGCGCAGTAACCGTATGCCTACCGTTTTTGTAAGCGTACCCAAAAAAGGTATATATAACCACCACATGGTTTACGTTTAAGCATCAAAAGGCATGAATCAAATTCTTAATCCACAAGTCGGAGGTGGTTTAAAGTGCTGTAATGCGGAAACTGTTATTACACTGCAGGACAGCAAAACTAATGAGTGGATAAGATAAAAACTGAAGAAAAGTGTGAAGATATAAAAACTACGGTAAAAGGATATTTAGTGTAAGAACTCTTAAAGGCGAAAATATTGTTATAAAAAAAGGACGGTAACAAAGATTAACATAACCTTCATTTATCACTTAATATACATTAAATAAAATTATATTATAAGATCTTGACCTTATCTAGGTATAATAAAAGCTTTAAGTTATAAGGATTGCTTACTATGAAATAAAATCTTTGTTCAACTTGGCTCTTGTTAAACAAAACTATATTAATACGGTAGGTGGCAGGTCCCTGTTGCCAGGAACCGTTTAGGTAGATACCACCGCAGCATCTACTTCTGCCGCTAACCAGTACTGTGCAAACATTACTGTGTTCCGGAATGAAGGGCCCTGTAGTAGTAAAATTACTGGGGTATGGAGACTTAATATCTTATGCCTTAGGCGACGAGCGCAATGTGATGCAGAGGATACCATGTTAACTAGTGCCATGATATTATGGGCGGGCGTGTCATTTACCATTAGTCGAACGTCCCGCTCGTCTCGTCGCTTCGTTTAATTAAAAAAAAAAAATTACAAATTTTATCGAATTTATTTTATTATTTTGGTTACGATTAATTTTTTGTCGTTTCGACAACATTGATTTGGTTTTTGTATTTAAACAAATACCAAATCCAAATGTACGTTGAATGAATTTTTCATGTGTATCACATTCACGACGAGTACAATATAATTGAAAAATTTTTTTTTGGTAACTTAACGAACGTACAAAGCGGAGGGCTGCTTGGAAATTGTTACATGGTGATTATGGCCCGCAGTAGGTATTTGGACTCAACGTAGATTCATATAACTCGGTCGACTGAGTTAATAAAATTGGATTGGATGAGCGCCACTGTTACGTCAGCACCTTTGTTTGTGTTTAGGAACACAGCTATGTATTGAGTTACAAAAATCTTTACACAACATGATAATGAATAACGTTGTTATAAAACAAAGGCTTTTTATCCTAATGTTTGTAAAATATTTTAATTGCAGTGACTACTTACATTTGCCAAAAATTATCATCATCATTAGATACCCTATTCAAACTGTAGTTTGGCGATCAGATTGGGAAAACCAATTCGATCCTCAGCTATTCTTTTTAACTGATGATATTTAAACCTGGTACACTACTTTATGTCGTCAAACCCTGTCTTACAATAGTCATACTATTATTTAATATTATCAATTCGCAGCTAAAACAGATGTTATTAAATCGCGAGTACTTTATACATAGGTATCTATATCTGACTGCAAAGTTGAAGCTCTCAAAGTCAAGTCTGGACCAGTCTTAACTTACTTAGGATAGGCAACGCACTGGCGTCGCTAGTGACGTGGGCGGCGGTGAATCACTTACCATCAGGTGACCCGTCTTGCTCGTTTGCCTTATCTATACTATAAAAAAAAAAAAAAAAACTTCGAAATATTACTTGATTAATAGTTTTTTAACAAAATGATATATTTAGCTTATTAAGAGGCTCTTGTTTATATCGGAATAATTTGATTTAGTAACAATATATCACATGCACGCGATAGACTTATAATGCACTATTACTAAATGAATGAAATATATATATTTATATATTTAAACCAAACTCAAATTCAACGAATTTTTTTTTACTTTACACAATTATTTTACCTATAATACATATAATGTAAATGTTGCAAGCAATCATCCTACAGTGAAGCTTTGTGGTTTTTAAAGCCTTTGAAAAGAGGATATAAAATTTTCCCAAACACGAATCAGTTGCCTCTTCGTCCAATAAAAAGAAAACCAAAACACACAGCATCTGCCGGGATCGGATTCATATTTTGATAAACTGTAGGTTAGTTAACCAGAATAGGTTTTTTGTGGATTTTAGAATTCACAATTCTTACGTTTATATGCGATGTGAAACATTAACGGTAACGGTTATGCATACTTAGGGCAACAGTTGTATTCGTACTTTTAAATTATTTTTGTTTAAATGTGACTTTTAGAAAAAAACAATCCTTTTTATTTTGCCTTGAAAGGAAAAAGTATATTTTAAGGAATATTTCATTAGTATTTTTCTTTATTTTAGTATAGTGCTAGCAACATAAAAACAAGTATCTAAATTTATTATATTAATGATATGACTAAATTAATGGGAAGGATTATTTACATACTAGTTGTAGGTTTCTATTGCCGGAAATCGTCTAGGTAGGTACCACCGCAGCCGGTCCATGGCTGTGTATGGGGGCGCCTATCTGGGTGGACGCTCTAACTTGGCTCGCGTGGTTACGGCTAAATGCGATGAGTGAGAAACCGTTGGGTTTTAGCCAGTAAGAGTCCAGCATAACTCTTTTGTTGCCCCGACAGCGGAAGGATATCCAATGCAGAATTTGCCCATAGAAAAAAAAGGCACCACCACAGCGCCTATTTCTGCCGCCAAACAGTAGTGTGCAAACATTTCTGCGTTCTGATTTAAATGGCGCTGTAGCTGGTGTAATTACTGGGGTAACAACACTCATTACCTTATGTCTCAGGCAACGAGCGCAATGATCCTCACTACCGCCACGTTGATATGAGCGGGCGTATCACTTACCATCATGTAAACGTACGGTTTATTTCGTCACTTAATTAATTAAAAAATATATACGAGTATAGGGATATGGAATTTAAGGCCAGTCTTAAAATTACGTACCTTCCTTTCTTAGAGCTCAGACAATACATTAGAGATATTCTCGATTCATTTGGGGTAGTAGTTTTTGTCACTTCATTACTAGTACTATTTATAAATTAAAATAAATATATATGTATCCGGTCTAATTATCATGAGGGAGATCTAGATCAGGAAAGAACATCAATAGGCAGTTTGGTTATAATGATTTTATAATTTTAAATAAAATGAATAACGATAGTTTAAGAGGAAGGCCAGTAGTTTTCTAATGTCAGATAAAATGTTTACAACCTGTGAGTGGCTTAACAAATCTTGCGGAGAGCAAACATTAGACATGAACTATTGTGGCAATCTCTTGATAGCGACTGACAAACGTACGGTCTTACATAGCGAAAACAGATACTTAGATAGTACGCTAAAGTTTGAGACATTATCTGTGAATATTAATGGTAACATTTACAAGCAAGACGGAAACTTGTTCTTATTACACTTTAAAGAGCGACTTTAAAATAAATATTTTATGTATCATGAAAATACTTGTTGATTTAGTTTTTAGAATAAATTTAAACAAACTGATTAAACAAGAGATAATTTAAATAACAATAAAACAGTCTCATTTTATAAATAACTCGCATAAATAAGTTGAACTTAAGCACTCCTGTTACCGGTTTACTTTAGTGCCAAGCATTGCATTAATAATATTTATCAGCATTAGACAAAACAATAATGCTTTGTCTATTTAGAGATTATTATAAATAACTTATTAATAAATAGATTTGATACATTACATTATATTTTTTTTAATTCAAAATATCAACATCTGATTAACATAATATTTTTCTTCGCCATAAAAACAGTGCAAAGTAATATTTTACAGTATATATTTACAGAAAAAAGATATTTACATACATAATACAATATATATGACATAATTTTGTACATAAATATTGTACTTTTCTAAAAAAAAACAGGTGTTCGTAGAAATTTATAATGCAATCATTTATTTTATTCACTTTCTTACGATGAGAAAACAGGACAGATTTTCTATTTTTTTTTTATTTTTGTGAAACCAATTTATATATTATTTCCTGCAATAAGATTTATTAAAACCAAACTACTCCGAATAGATATTTACGTTACGCGGCCAAAAAGTTAAAAGCGCTTACGGTTTAGATTTTGTTATTTTTAAATCATCATCATCATCTACAGCTGATAATTTTAGACATAGGCCTCCCCCAAAGGACACGAAGATTACTGTTTTTACCACTGGTCTCGCCAAATAGCAAAAATGAAATGAAGTCAATAAAAGTTTGCCAAATTATATTTTTCAATGACAGTTGGTATTAAAAAAAAGTTATTCAAACTCAACCTTTTTATTTCTTTAGTGTAATGATGTTGAACATTGCTACGGTCTTAGTACATTCAAGATACCCTTTGCTTCTTATTTGAAAAAAAAAAATGGTTTTCCTTTCATACCCCCTCTGGTATAAAGGAACCCTCCTGTTATTCAAAAGTCTTTTAGTGTTGGTCGACGAGACGGCGTTATTTAAGCAAAGGTTGTCTGTCACTCAGAATTATCTAAACGTCTCGTTCACTGACCTCAACCAGCTCGTACATATTGTTAGTCAATAGTAGTAAATATTCTAGATTATAACGTTTCAATGAATCATAAGCAATATTATGGTTTTGTCATGATTAAGTTTAGATGATGATAACAAATTTCTTGTGCTAAAGATTTGTTAAGAAAAAAATAAACGTCACAAAAAGATTTATCTTATTTTATACATTTTCAATTCAAAGGCATCTATTTAATTTTAACACATATTTAGTTTCTTACAATACGTATTATGTATATGTTGTTATAAATAAATAAAAATTTTATGTCTTAACCAACAAATACTAAAAATATATATTAGATTCAAATTCACGTTTCCTGGATACAAAATTATGATAATTATATTTACGCCCATTCTTCGTGTTTACCTTATCATAATAACAACTATCTTAGTAAATAAAGATGAAAGTCAGTTGTGTTTTTTTTTAATATTAAGTGACGAGACGAGCGGGACAGTCACCTGATAGTAAATGATACGCCCGCCCATAGCAACATGGCGCTATTTAGTTAAGATTGTAATTATACACTGCATTACATTGCGCTCGTCGCCTGAGACATAAAATGTTGAGTCTCGTTACCCCAGTAATTACACTAGCTACAGTGCTCTTCAAACCGGGTCACAGTAATATTTGACACGACACTGCTGTTTAGCGGCAGAAATAGGCGGTGCGGTGGTACCTCCCCAGACGATCCCCGGCAACAGAGACTTATCTTATTATCTGGTAAATAAATACAAGTCAACTAGAAAGCTGATCACAATACATCATATCATTATTCTAAATGAATTTTTAAATACGATACGTCTCGTAATTTAATTTATTCTTAGTATAATGTTAAGAATTCAAATTTTTAACGTGCAATGATTCACTAGATAACTTGTTGTATGTCAATCACTAGAAACATTTGTTCGTACGTCAGTATTTCTTAATTTAACTTCTTTACTGAAGAAGCGACGATTGACACGATACTACTCTTACTCATCTGAACATTTTCGTTTCTGTGGAGTTGTACAATTATTAACTTGTTAAATACGATAACACTGTATCATCAATGACTACAATAGTTTACATATACAATTTTTAATTTACTATTTAGTCTATCAAATATGTACTAATACGTGTATCTTTAGTTAGAAATTGCTCAATGTATATTGTATTCTTGCAGCAACTTCATCTGTTGAACCATTACATGCCCACAAAGCCAAATACATGTTTAAAAGGAAATCTAGTAAAGTTTGTGTTTGTGATTCATCTTAATAAACTTCAATTGTACAAATCCGAACTGATGGTGTATGTACAATATACTATGCGGTCATTTCATCGTACAAAATGGATCGTTTCCTTCGACTACTTTTCTGATAGTTTGAGACTCTTCAAGACAATACCTGCATAACTAAAACAAACTAGGCTTTATAATTATTTTTCATATCATAATACCGTATCATCAAATAGAGAATGGTTGGAAAAGAAAGGAACAAAATTATATGTTTGTTGGATTGTTTCAAAGGGGCACTGATCACTTTTAACTAAACAATAGGTAGCGAAAAACCGTATTTTGTGGGTGTTTAATATAAATTAAAGTGGCAAAATAAATTAATAACAGAAAAGGACATTATTTTATAAGGAAGTAGATAACGTTTCAGAGGTACAGGCTAAGACATCAATAGTTTTATTTCATAACTATCGAAGTACGTAATGTTCTATGGTGAAGACAATTTATATTATTACAATTTATTAATATTATTTAAAAGTATGGATAAATATGACTAAAATAGATATAGATGATGTGAAAATAATAACATAAAATTTACGTTTCTGATATAATGAAATTTAAAATTCAGTGTATAATATATAATCTCATCTAATATGC
Organism: Ornithoptera priamus; assembly: GCA_029034505.1. Lineage (NCBI taxonomy): Eukaryota > Metazoa > Arthropoda > Insecta > Lepidoptera > Papilionidae > Ornithoptera > Ornithoptera priamus. Next base: position 5,218,764 of record JARDWD010000331.1, read on the forward strand.
ATTATTTAAGATATAATCTTCACGTTTCAAATTTGTAACTTTTGTAAATACGTATATTATAACTTTTAACAAAAAGATATGTTTTTAAAGATTTGCGTTATATTAAATATATAAATAAAAAAATTATGATTATAAACTCGATTTAATTATAAAAATATGCATAACAAAACTGTGTCGGGTTTATACCCGTGGTGTAAACGTGGAATATTTTAGCGGCTTAGCTTTGTATATGTGTGAACAGATAAATTAAGTAGGCAAAATAGTCCATAGAAAAGCGGATAAAGTGCTCACATGGAACAAATAGCTGAGGTTTATGCAAATTGGACTCCTTTGCATTTTACCGGATTAAAATATTGCGAGAATTAGTTCCACGTGACATATCCGGGCAGAGAATCTCTTTACTGTTTATTACTAACTTGAAACTATGGGCTAAGCGGCTAGATGGGCTCTCTTATTTTCCTTGATATAGTAGAATATGTTATAATTTCATTTCCGAACAGATATTCAATATAATATATTGCGCTACCATATTAAGACATTTTTTTTAGTGAAAGCAAACAATCAAACTTTGTTTTTTTTTTAATAAAGTTTGATTGTTAAAAGTTCTATTCGAAGAGGCGGTGAAACTTAAAATGGGAGAGCTTAGTAAAATTATACTTCGTCTATATTTTCAACGATGCCTTCTCCGATACAAAGATATTTGGTCCAGTTCAGACACAATTTTTTGCTCGGTACTACTTTACTCCAATTCGATCCAACTATAAGAAAGGCATCTAGTTATGGTTTCTCTAATGCTATTTATATTATAATATCTATATTGAAGGAGTGAAAATTTACATTAAAGCTTTTTAAGATTCCGTAGCAAATATATTCATTTAGCATTTCAGATAGTGTTCGCTACTTAGCCGTTAATAAAGATTTTACAGACTTTTTCTTATTAATTTTATTGTGTCGTTATATAGATCGTCTAATAAATTTTCCTCCATTTCTTCACTTCTGCCAATTAATAGGTTACGTATGGGTATATGTTTTTAGTATTGTGAAAATAATAAAATATACAATGACAAATGTCAATTTTGTGAAGAGCAAATACGGAACCCTTTTCTGCTAGATCCAAACGCCTTTGGTCGGTTTTAGAATATTACGAGTACATTAAGTTCATATAAAACTTTCTTGGAAAACTGGTTTAAATTTTCTTTGATATTCGTTTAATTTTTAGTATGCTTTTTATGAATTGCAGATTAGGATCAGTAAATGTTTTTATAATAGTTTATAAAATCGATTACAATAATTTTAAACAGTTTTTGTCGAATATTTTACATTAGGTAAAAGCAAGTATTCCTTCGACTGTTCAAAAAAAATTTGCTAAAAAAACAACAACAAAACAACGTCAGGTCACACCGCTTTTAAGAATCGATTGAGTCATAAATGGGATGTAAGGGGTCCCGCACAACAATTCACGGGACCCAAGCCAACTTCACCTACTCGTGGTGCACCAAAATAATCAACAAATTAGGCTCTGGTCGCCGCCAAACCGCATTGGGCCAACATGGTGAGAAATGACCCAAATCTCCCAGGTAAAACCCCTATAAACGATAGTTCGCGGGATGCTTCTGGATGTGGCTAACGCAGGAATGATCGATATGATCTTTGGGGGAGGCCTATGTCCAGCAGCGGACGTCTATCAGCTGATGAAGATGAATGATGATTAAATAGAATAAAATAGTTTTAGTTTTATATAGTTTCTATAGTTTTAGTGAGGTACAATTAAGGTTGTGGCGAAATATAAAATTACGTATAACTTACAGGTAATTTAAAATTAAAAATATATTTAGGTTAATTTATTCTTCTCTACAGAAACTTTACTATTTGATAAATAAGACTACAGTAAATTAACATGCAAATAGTCACCCCAATAAACCTAGGATACGACGTGGACTGCAAACAACTTTGTGGTAATTACGGTTCACAATAGGTATTTTCGTCCAATGCCGCTGCATGTAGCGCTTTTGATTGTGTTAATAAAATTGGATGCAGAGCGAAATCCGATTAATAGCACCGGCACGTGCAATTTTGTGAAAGCTATCAGTTAGTACGCATCTCATGCTGTAAACTCTATTCCATTTAATTGAAAAAAAAAAAAATTAAAACATTATAGTACATGTTCATGTATCCTTTTTACATTATCAAAAACTTGCACTTATAAAAAATACTTTTGTGTAAAATCATAAATACAAACACTTTTTTTGACAATCACAAATACAAAACTATCGTAGACCTATTAATATATGTATTATACAAACTGAGGAAAGATAGAAATGATTTTTGAAATTTTTTGATTTATTATATAAATGGTTCAGAAAATCTAATGCAGAATACATTTTAGCTCTCGCGATATTAGATGCACCGTTGTTTAGAACCTCCGTGAATTATCACTATCTGACATGTGATCAGGTACTTTAAAGAATTGCAGCGATGGTTTATTTTAAATCAGATGCATGTAAATGCTATCAGAAGCTATTTTTAAACACCTTTTATCGAACATTTTGTTTTTTGAACGGTTTGTATTTATTCAAATCTATTTTTCATCATAATCAACAAAAATTTAATAGTGATCTCTATTGCCAGAGACCGTCTAGGTGGGTAACATCGCAGCGCCTATTTCTGCCGCCATACAGCACTGTGCAGACATTACTGTGTTCCGGTTTGAAGGGCGCTGTAGCGAGTGTAATTACTGAGGTTACGCGACTTAACATCTTATGTTTCGGGCAACGAGCGCAATGTATAAAATCCTAACTAGCATCACGTCGTTATGGGCAGGAGTATTACTTACCATTAGGTAAAAATCCGGTTCGACTCGTCGCTTAATTGAACAAAAAAAGCAACACTGAATTTCACAATTCCTCAATAAACAGATATTACTTGAAAAAAGTCAGTTTTATCTGGAATTGGGCGTGAATTATAATTTTTCCATAAAAACTGACCCTTTGTTTCATTTGACCGTCGAATTTTAACTTATATATAATGTAAATATGATTGGCTCATGTGTCCTGAAGGAAATAGTAGCAAATCGGAATATTCAATTTATTAAATTATTCGAAATTTTTAAAGCCTGATAATATTAGATACAAAAGCTTCCTCGATATGCACATTTTTACACAATTATCAATCTAGATTTGAACAAATACAATATATTTGAATTTAGACTAAATGCATGCATAAAGCAAAATAATGAATATTCTACCACCAGATATCAAACACATCGCTATAGAGATGGCATTTTGTAAACTAGACCGGATGTCACTTACACCAGAGCAAGTCTACAACGACTATATTATTTAGAAAAATTCTTACTGGTTTTCGGGTGAAAATATATATTTTCTGTAATTTAGTTTAAATTGCAAAAGTAGATGAAAAAAAAATAACGTTATCAGTAGATAAAATATTTATACTTATATTTTTTGACCAATTAAAACTTTCAAACTTATGACGGCATATAATGTTACGATCAAAGTTTTGAAAGCATTTTACCGTGTTAGGAATTTAATACTTAAATAATTCAATATACAATTTCGTGAACATAATGGCGTTAAAATTATTTAAGTGCTCAATAAAGTTTAACAGCGAGCGATATTGATGCGATCCGTAGTTAATGTAATCCCTTAGCGCCGATCGAGTCGTCTCTCGTTATGGCCTAGTTGGCGTTGTCTATGGGTATTGCAGTTTTAGAACCAGCATGTGAAGTCGTCTGGCCTGTTCCGTACATGTATTTTCTTTTTCATTTTCATTATTCGACATGCTCTACTCGACAAACTGTTAAGCAATTGTCGTTTAAATAAATTAGTCGAAGTTTGTAACACTGTTTTATGTATTAATTTTATATGATAAGTTTATCCTGTGTTTCGGGATGCTCTTATGGTTTATACAACTCGAAATATCTTAATGGAGTGTTTGAACAACACTTCTTATTCGAGTTTCGTCTCAGTGGCAATGCATTATATGCAATGAACATAAGGCATCAATCAACCTCTCCGTATTTCTATTTACAGGAAATCCGACAAACGGATCGCATATTCAGTAAATACTCAATGCTAGATTTGTAGTTCAAATAAAATAAATTCACTTAGCTCAAATGTTTGAAATAGCTAAAGAATTTCTATTCCGGTGGTCTCGATAAATGTTGCATTTAAATCAAGGTACTGGAGGACGGCCAAGTGCACGGTCCAAGCGCGGCGGTATCCCTCGTTTCGTTTGCTGCACTTGTCCACACTCGCTTTCAGGAACAAACAAGCTCGTTCTGTGATCTGAATGCCAACTTCTTTCTAATTCAATCGCTTGTTCAAAATAATTGACACGATTTCCCGTTACCTATCCTAGACAACGTAACACAATACTTAAAGTAATTCTTTATTTTAACTACAACGTTTACAAATGTTTTACTTTACAATAACTTTAACAAAAAATAAAAAGTTAAATTGATGCAAAATGATTGTATCGATTACCTATATGGTACAAAAACCGGTGAACCCTTTAGGTATATAAAAAAGATATAGATTTTAATAAAGTTTATGCCCAGAGGTAAAAAGAATAAAGAATTAAATTATATTTAGGTGGAAAATGTAAAAAATTTGCTTAAATAAGTTCTTAACATTCAAATTAACTACAGCCGAGGGAGTCATTTTGAATAAAATCGAAAAAGAAATATGAAATCCATTTGCTCCCCAACCTTTTACATAATTTATCTAAGGCTATTTCTTATTCAACTTTATGAACGTGCGATAATTTTGTGTGGAAATTAAAAATATAAGCTTAAATGAAAAAGTAGCGTAATGAAAGTATGACTTATTTCTCTACCTTTAACCCCATAGGGTACGTTATATTTGGAATTAACGAATGTTTGTTGTTTTAAAGTCTTCTTGAGGTCAAGTAATACAAGAATACGTAGTCTTTAACTTTTTACATAAAACAATCAAAATTTGTTATGAGTAGGAGCCAAGAATATACATAAACGAAGAATTTGGTGCCAGCTTGTCTAGCCGTATCATTCTGCGCATAATACTTACATCATAGGTCAATGACATATAGTTTTTTCAGCCAAAACGCTGAAGCTTAGACACATACGACGTGTTCAGTATATAAAACTCATTCAACTCATTGCATGCAATATGCCTTCGCAGACTGATAATAAAATTTGATGAATAGATGATATAAAATGTATTAAATAACATCAGAATAAAACTGGATAGTATTGTATTGTGAAACCAAAAAAGGCTTATACATACATATGTAAAAGCACTTCGTACTTATTAAAGGTAAAATAATATCTTAACCTTGCTGAAGACAAGCATAGATATAATAAAATTAAAACTTATTCAATTAAAGTACTTGTGACTAAAAAAATAATTAAATAATTTGCTAGTGACATCGAAACTAAGTTGCGCTTTATCTTCGACTGCCGTAATACAGATTTAAACAATAGAATTAACGTGTACTAATTGTATTTTTACAAATAACGTGTAAATACTGAAAATTTAAATTAGAGTAATAAAAATATTATTTAAAAATAAAAGTAACTAAAAATATAACGAAATAAAATTTTATATCTTAATACTATGTTTTATACCTAGTATAATATTTATACTTAAAAAATATACCTAAAAAAACTCTTCTGTTTTGATGTAATCCAGGCCTAATGGACAGTTAGGTGTAAAGTTATTATACTATCCAACCACACCACATTTTTTTTGTTTCAACGAAGCAACGAGACGGACAAGATGTTCACTTGATGGTAAGTGATTCGCTTGCCCATAACAATGTGGCACTAGTTAGGATTATAATTGTACACTGCATCACATTGGGCTCGTCGCCTTGGGACATAAGATTTTAAGTCTAGTTACCCCAGTAATTTCACTAGGTGCAATGCCCTTCAAATCTGAACACAGTAATGTTTGCACACTAACGTTTGGCGGCAGAAATAGGCGCTGCGGGGTACCCACCTAGACGGTGTCCGGCAACAGAGTAAAATAATTAGTAAAATTATTTTTTTTAATTATGTAGTATGGTTTATGTTTGTGTACTAACGTAAGTCGTTAGATAAATTAAATATCCTTCTTGTTTAAAAATTTTTCTTTTATACAAAATGTCCCCCATATGAACCACTAAAAATGACGGAAAAGTTTTTCACACCAAATCCAAACAACACAGAACACGCATTTAATGCCCGTGAAGAGTTTGAATGAATGGCGTTACATTTTTCTCGCCAACTCCGCGTCGCCTGCGCAATAAAACATTCATGAACTTCACAGTTCATCCTAGACGCAGCAATCGATGACATCGACTTGTTCTGAATTTTTAAAAATCATTCAACAGCATTCGTTTAAATTCTTTTCATACAAATAAAGCTACGTGTTAAAAATTTTTAAACGCCATCTCCAAATTAAAGGTGGACGACGGGCATTTGGAAAAAAACTTATATCATCGCCATCTTTTTTTATTAATTTTTCGTAGATATCTGTTACCGGAGACCACCTCGGTAGGTATTGCCGTAGCTCCTGTTTCTGTCTGCAAATAGTAGTCTATAAATATTAGTGAACTCCGGTTTGAAGAGCGCCGTAGCTAGTGTAATTACTGGGGTAATGAGACTTTAACATCTTATTTTTCAAGTTGATGTGCTCAGTGAAAAAATTTTTTGTCCATACCTGTGTTACCACTTGTTTCATTTTTTTCCGCGTGCTTGTTTTCCGGGGATTTTAATATAATTTTCTATTGGCTAGGAGCCTATGTGGTGCCTTTAATATTGTACATGATATCAATTAGGAGTAATGTATGAATAAAACTGTATTCTCCAACCACACATGGCTTGGTTAATACGGTTCGCCGCCGGAAACGCGGTGAACTATTCACAGCTCCGCAGACGGAATGTGAGCAATTTCACAAAAGCCCACCGAGTGAGACATTTGGCGTGATAAGCATGAAGTCTAATAAATTTGTTTGTGGCGATGTGACTCAACCAAATGCCGACCTTGCGGTTTTTACCTATCTCCTCCATGCATTAATGAAGTGTAGAAGCAAGAAAATTACCTACAATATTTTTTCTAGCACCTTAAAGTTTTCGTTTGTAATTGTCGAGATTGCTTGATTACTATTTGCTTGCTACTATTATTTGATGATTTGCAGAAATAAAACAACGCATAATTAAAAGTAGAATTAAAAACATGTAACATTTTTAATAATATAACTACTAAACGCAATTTTATTATATTTATTGTACTCGCTGCGGTTATCATTTGAAAATTTAGTTTGAGATAATAGTGCGGTTAATATTTACGCTTGAAATACGAAAAAGCCGCTTAAGGTAAGCGCTTTAGGCGTAAACATGTTTAGACGTCAGATTTATATTTCCTGATCCATCTGCCGTAGCGTTTCGCATAATATTGCGGATGGACTTGGAAATAATAAAAGGCAAAGAGATAAGGTTTTTATACGTTTCAAGTTAAGGCACAAAACTGACCTAGGACAGTTTCATTTTTCATTCACGTTCTTCGAACAAAGTCGGATAATAAAACTGAGTTTATCAATTTTACTTCCTGTACATTTGTTTTCAAAATATCTCAATAAATGTACTACACAGCGTGAATTCAACACTTATAAGTCGAATTTATCTAGATTAATATCAAACTTACAAAAAAATAAAAGAACAGTTCACAATGTATATATCAGTTTTGCGCCCGTCAGATACAAATACCATAAAATGTGCAACTTTTTAAATGTTTTAACATGAACGTATATTACTTTCCATTTAAAAGCCAGAAAGGAGCTTAAGTAAAATTCAACATTGACAAAATTGCAGTTAAGATTAAAGCCAAACATTCCCTCGAAACAAGAAGTAGTACGGAATAATAAAAATAGGTTTTAGCGTAGCAACTTTCTTTGGGCAGCCGAGCGGGTAGACGAGGAACCAATTTCTGGGCCGATGCGGACCGTTTTGTTGGAAATAGCTTTCCTTCAATCTGCATTTTCTTGCTGATTTACCAACTTTCAAACTGTATGAGAACTTATCGCGACATGTCTACGCCGTAGCAGATGTTTATAGATACGAAAATTCATTAATTATTTCTGAAGTTACTTCAGTATTTTAATATATACAATTTACCCAAATTAAAAAAGCAATAAAAGTTTCAGAGTAATGTAATGGCTAGCTTTTAGGTCGAAAAAAGTTTGTGACGTACGAACTCGCTCTTCTACTTTTTGTGTAATGGAACCTCGGAGGTATTAAAAGCAATAGGTATTTTAATTTTTATGCAATTATTACTTTCATTGAAATCCTTAAATGTAATTACAATTAATGATTACAGATTTTAATAGCAAACGAAAATGTAATGTGTAGTCAATGCTAATAGTAATACCGCCGAAAAAGCCGATTGTCTTGCCGACAGCCTGCAGAGCCAGTGCACACTCTCAACCACACCAATGGACCCCGCTCACCTCAAATTGTCGAGGACGAGGTGCGCTGTAGAGCAACTGTCCCACCAGAACGCCCCCACCCCCTAAAACCGGTTTCTCCCAACGAGGTCGTTGACATCATCAAGAGGGTGAAAGCCAAATCGGCCCCGGGATGCGACAACATCCCCAATAGAATGGTGAAAAGTCTCCCGCCCCCGATCATCAGCCTGCTAGTGGCCATCTTCAACGCCCTGCGCCGAGTGTTCCTTCCCAGATGCCTGGAAAGAGGTCGTAGTGAAAGGTATTCCGAAGCCCAGAAAGCCGAGGAACCTACCCAACAGCTATCGCCCGAACACCTTAGGCAAAGTCTACGAGCGCATCATCCTAGAGCGTCTGCGCGACTTCACACCACAGAGAACAAGCTCCTCCCCGACGAACAGTTCGGGTTTAGGAGCAGCTACTCTTGCGTCCAACAAGTCCACAGACTGACCGAACACATCTTGGCCGGGTTCGAGCACAAGCGTCCGATCGACACCTGCGCCGTCCTCTTCGACGTCACGAATGCGTTCGACAAAGTCTGGCACGAAGGCTTGTTATACAAGCTTTACGCTCACGAAGTGTCAGACCGACTCGTCACCATCATTCGAGCCTACCTCTCGAACCGCTCCTTCCGCTTCCGCGCCGAGCACGCTCTCTCCTCGATCCGGCCGATCAAAGTCGGAGTCCCTCAAGGCCTTTGCCTCTCCCCGCTACTTTTCTTGCTCTACACGAGAGACATACCCAAAGACCGCTATATCAGCCTCGATCTTTTCGCCGACGACACCGCTCTCTGCCACGCTGGTAGAGCTTCGGGTATTATATCGAGTCGCTTACAAAAGGTGACCACCGGTATAGGCAAGTGATTCCGGAAGTGGCGAATCGACGTAAACACGGAAAAAAGTGCAACCATTCACTTCACCCACCGAAAATCCTCAACCTTTCACATGAAGTCGGTCTTGCATGGTCATAAACACGGCCAGATATCCCTCTTCGGCCAGTCCATCCCATGGAGGGACTCGTTCAAATACCTTGGCATCACGCTCGACGCCAGGCTCAACTTCATCGCCCACATTCGCGAGGCAAGGAACAAAGCGGCCCAAGTGCTGGGCAAGAAGACCAAGCTCTCTCTCAGACACAAGCTTTACCTCTACAAGGAATGCGTAAGACCTATAATGTCTTATGCCAGCGTAGTCTTAGCCTATTCGTCCGGAGCACGCCTCAAACCCCTGAAGGTTCTCCAAAATCGTTTCGCCCGCATCGCAACTGGTGCCGAATGGTACTAGCGCACTGTGGACCTCCACAGCGACCTCAACCTCCCGACCATTACGGAGCACTTCAGAGAGTGCACCGAAACCTACTTCGCCAAGGCATCATCTCACCCCAACCTTCTGGTGGCCAAAGCGGCTAACTACGAACCGCCTACGAATCCTGAGATCAAAAAGCGCAAATCACCCCACATGCGCTAATTCCGTTATCCCCAGGGATCCCTCACACCACACACGCCTCCACAGTCACCGACAACACCCACGTTACCACACACATTTCGGACACTACCAACACGCTCCGAATTTCGACTTCACGCCGCCCTCGCTTTAGAACGCGGCGCCACACCTACACACACTGCGTACACTAAAGTACACCCGCGAACAGGGTCCTCACTGCCCAAAAAGTCCGATACAGGCGAAGGTAGTCGGGGAACGGGTCCGCGTCCGCCTTCGACGATTGAGTAGAATCGCCAGAAAACCTACAACCAGATACTTATTTTGAAATTGCGCCGTCGGATTACTACACTCCACGTAATACACATTTTTTGAAAACAGGCCGTGGATCCAGGTCCAGGAGCCCAGTGTCAGAGTCGCATTGGCTTGCAGCGCTGATATCGTTTGAATCTAGTTATAGGCAGAATTGGGTAAAAAATCGGTATAATTGGGATAATCATACTACGATTTTGCTTCAATGATCGCTAAAATAGCGCCTATGCCACAAAATAGAAACTACTTTTATTAAATTCCAAATTGAGGAAATATAGAGATAAAATTAAAAAAATTAAATACTTATAAGCAGAATATTGCTAAATATAAAAATTTATAAGTAAATGACTTTTAATAAGAAGACGTTTCTTTAACAAAATAGATGAATGATGGTTAGAGAATCCTTTTACAAGTTATAAAAATTTTAAAATGCTTAAACTTAAGCGATTAGCCATTTAACAGGATAAAAGCAAAAACCCGCAATCATTCCAGGCAATCTATAGTCGTTTTTATATATATAGCTACTTAAAGCTGAAATACAGTTGTAACAAAAGTCGTTATTCCACATTATAAGGTCAACAAACTTGAGACGATCAAGGCGCGACTACTTGGCGTCTTTGGCGACTCGCCGGCTGTTTAAGACAATCGTTAGTTGATCAAACCACTTGTAATTTAAATAACGAAATCACTCAAAAAACTATGCTTGATCATTTACAAAGTTAATACCGAATTTAATTCTTATAATTCATATACTAATCTATTTAGTATACATAAATAACATGGTATAATATAAAAATAAGAATAAACATCAAAAGTTATCTCCAATCAAATAGTACTACAACATAATCCTCTATATATGTCAAGATTTCATGTAATTGGATTTTAAATGAAGCCTCTATATATAATTTTATCGAGAAATACTGGTTACTAATATTCTGTAACATTAATTTCTAAGAACTGAGCTTACGTTCATTCCCATAAGATAGACTAGATACCCTCTACGTAATACAGCGCAAAACTCATTTGCTCTTTATGTAAGAGGAACGGGTATAATAACATCTCAATTCGAATCTCTATACTCTTAACTTCACTTTTTTTATACTACGAAGCAACGAGACGTACAGGACGTTCACCTGATGGTAAGCGACACGCCCGCCCATAACAACGTGGCGCTAGTTAGAATGATATAGACAGCACTACATCGCGCTCGTCACATTTAGACTCGTAACTCCAGTAGTTTCACTTGCTACAGCGCCTTTCAAATCGGAACACAGTAATGTTTGCACACGAATGCTTGGCGGCAGAAAAGGGCGCTGCGGTGGTACCTACCTAGCCGTTCTCCGCCAAGAGAGATCTACCACTACTAGACATAATAAACTCTCACTATTAAACAAGAAGAATAAAGTAATTACATGTAGAAATCAGAATAAAATAAACAATGTTAATTGAGATGAGGTTAAAAATTATTTCTTAAATTTATAACAGAATAATCATTAACAAAATCAAGGATAGTATTTCATTAATTACTTAATCATAATTATTATAGTAACACTCCAACCGAATTGTATTTAGCCATTATAATAAAAATAGCGCTGTTGCGATGATTTCAATATTATTTTAATATTATTTTTTCATGTTTGTTTGTCTTATAAATATTATAAATTTCATTTAATTTCGTATCACTTAAATTATAACAAGACTATGTGTGACGTCTATTAATCTATTAAATAAAATATTATGTCTAAAAAAAATCTATTTTATAAAGTTTATTTTAAATGACCGTCTAATGTATAGCTAACGATTTTTTTATTTGTGTACACAATTACATGTGCGTTAGTGAAAAGTATACATACATTGAACTCTGATTACCATGTACAAAGTGATGAAACAAATCCATCCGCGGTACCGACTACATTTATTCATTTATTCTTCGGATTATGCATATTTGACAGCGACTCGTCTGAAACGGGCCCCGTTCTTCGGCTAGCCGCCTTTTGTCTTATTTTATTATGCCATTATTCGGGCCCGGCTATAAAGACTTGCGAGACGGTATGTCTGCCTGTTCCCGGTTTTCTCGCCCTTGTTTATCTGGCTGGGGGTAGTTAGCGCGGCGGAGTGGCGCCCCGCGGCAGTGCCTCCGCAGCCTGCCCAGCGATGGCACGCTCGCCCGACTCCTGCCTCACTTCACACGCACGCGCCAGCGTCATACAATATAGGTGAACAGCGCGCCCAAACACCGTTGCACTCCATTGACTTTCTATGCGACCGCGATAAAATGACTCTTTTTATACATTTTTACTGTGTGATATGGATAGCGTTACTGACGGCCTGCTGCACCACTACAGGTGAGTACAGAATGCAATTACCATTTTTATACGGTCTGTCGGCAGTGAGTAAAAAGTTTCCTATAACCAAGTCTTTTATTTTAACAACTTTATATGTAAAGTTTCGGAAATGTTATATTTTGTAAAATTTATCGCACGAATCAATCAAATATTGCCATTTTTCTATACCGGATTACGAATATAGAAAACAATTATTTTTTTTTAATATTTTCACCCTTAGATATATAATATTTGTAATAATTTCAATATGTGGAATAATATATGTATAAATAAGCGAACGAATTTATTAAAAATTATGCGTAAGTATACATAAAGCGCTATTAATTTTATTTAAATAAATTTGGCATATTTGGAATTAATAAAAATGTATGTTTTTTATAAGTAACGAAAAGTAAATAATTGGTTTTGTGAATAGGTGAAACAAATTTAATAATGAAACATCTCTATATTATTAGCTTACTGTAATTTTTTCCTAAAGCAAACGGCTGTAACAGTAAACAAGATGACTTTGTAAAATGACTTAGAATAAGATTTATACAGAGGGTTGAGATAAGATGTTCTCGTATTTCTAAAACATAATTCAGTTAACAAGGGGAAGAATCACAAACAAAACGGACAGAGGTCGGCTCATTCCGTGAGTCATCCACGGATATCCGCAGGCATCTCGGGACACAGAGACAGTTATGGATGACCTCCATTATGGTATTAAATGAAATTAGTTAATCTTACTTAGTCCGTATAAAATTTACGATCTTAGATCGATTGGGAATGAAAAATGTTTCCAGTAGACTACAAGGTCTTTTTAGTATTGCAAGGCGCAGCTTTCAATTTACTTGATTACAATTTATTTATTTTTATTTCTTAGTTAAAATTTCATTTTCTGGTTTACAATAAATATTATCTGTTCTATTCCATTTTAACAATTTCTTCTGAATCCTATAATTTACGGAAGAGTATAAATTATAAATATAAAGTAAATAAATAATACGTTTATGTAGTGTTTTTAAAGTGCATAAAAATAAATTACACTTTTTACTTAAACTTGTAGCATCAAGCCATCAAGTACATATTTGTCTATTACAGTTTTCCCTCGGGCACTTAGTATTAGTATCTTCCCAAGCATAAAATTACTTTACGTCATACGATACGGATGGTGAAAATAAATAATGTTAGCTCAGATAAGTTCATACAATATTTTAAAGAACGATTAAATGTACAGTTAATAAAAAGATTAAAGAGATAGTTAATAGAGTTAATTGTAGAAAGTCGCAGTTGCCGGAAACTGTCTTTATTATCCATAGTCTCTCCTATGTTTACTAAAAAATCTAACCAAACAATGGCACCAACATTGCACAAATATTACTGTACTCTGGTTTAAAACGAATTGTGACTAGTAAAACTACTGGGGAAATGAGACTAAATTATTTTAATCTTACGTTTGTCTTTTAACTTACTGTCATTATGATATTGATTGTTACAAGTATAGGTTACGGTTCTTGAAATAATTACAACATTAATTTGTAGACCTATTTTATTTCAAAAAGATTTCTATATACAGTCATTCATCACTTATGACTAGCGATGTCCTGTTGGTGTCGTTGCTTCACTACTTGAAATAATACGGTAAAAAGATAGTTAATTAGGTAAAAACTTTGAAGTAAATGTTTTGTCTGATAATTATGTCAGTGTTATCTACTGTCTTAACATGTGCAGTATTTATTACCAGAAATATATATATATATATATATATATATATATATATATATATGTATCTACGTCGTTCTCATTATTGTGAGATTACGAACAAGCTGCTCTAAATAGCTCCTCAAGTTAAAGTGCTCCACCGATGAATGAACGGATTGCAGGTTATTGCGGTCAATATTATTTAAAGCATGGAATAAATATGAACGAAGGCTGTATAATTATTCTTCTTCCCCTCTAGTATAAATGGGATTAAGCCATATGCCTGGTTATGAACACTATGGTGGATACCTCAGATGTATACTAGAGGACTGCGCAGTAGGATACGGTGAGCAAAGGCGCCCCGTTTGCTTTTACAACTAGAGTTGAGTTGAAATGTAAGAGAACTGTCTTCCTGTATTCTTATTCTCTAGTTTTGAAGCGTTTGATCTTTTGACCTTCGTGGCAATAAACAACTTCAGGTATTCAGTAAAAATAATTGCTTCATGAAATGAAGAAGAATTTCATGTAGCCATTTCGTTAAGTTTTAGACTGTATAATACATTTATTAGGAATATATATACTTTTTTTATTGCCAACTTTAAATTGTATATGTCATAAAAATTTTATGTCACATGTGAAAGCTATATCTCTGATTTCCTTCAAAATCGGATAGAACCCACGTTACATCAAGACGCTTCGATTGGCAGAACAAATTCGATTGCGTCATCCGCTGCTGAAAATCCGTTCTAGACAAATTTTTCTACATTCGTTGTAAAAGTATTTTTGCATAAAATTGTTGTAAAAGTATACTATTCTTATAACACTTTCCAATAAAAAAGATTGATAAAATGTTTAAACAGATTTCACAGAATCATTAATATAAAAATATTATAAGGAATTAAACCTAACAAGCATCGGTCTCAATATTATTTTAGGAAAGACCGAGGTTAAATTTGATAACACTAGTCCACGGTTTTACTAAGGTCAGGTGTTATCAAACTCTGATAGATTATTCTATTTACATTATCTTATTATACGTGTAAATAGGAAAATTCATACAGATTGAATAATAACATTATAATTTTTATGAATTTTGTATGTACTATAACCGCGATAATGAAATAGGAGTACAGCCGCATAATTTTGTACATCAGGAAGGTGGGTGGTGGAAAATGGACCATATCCCTCCGTATGAATCTCTACCAGATCGATGTGAGAGTCTTTAAAGGAGGCCTATGTCCAGAAGTGGATGTCTATCGGCTGATGTTGATGATGATGAAAAAAGGATACGTTAGTTCTCATAGTTTACAATTCTCCATTCTTTATCCATCGAGAAATATATGTAGAAACACCCTAAGTTGGAAGAGAACATACCAGTACAACAGCAGATTCACATTTTGTATTAGTTTATAATATTCATTGACTTAGTATAAGAAATTAAAGTTTCATTTCTTAAATGAGGTGCAAATAAAACATTACAGTATTAATACTTTGCAAATACTAAATACATTGTACCTCATTTGTTTCGCGGAGCTTCCGTTTCTACTTATTCAACGAGAAGCTTTCCTAAGATTATTTTTCTTTCTACGACTACACAGATCAAAGTGATGACGCTGTATCCGCGAGATTAAATTTGTACGACTTTATTACTCCTTGTACCATTGACAAACGTTAAATCGGCATTATATTTTCTTAAAATATTTTCTAATATATAAACTATATTTTTGAATAATCGTTTTCAAAATTAACTCTGTGTTAGTAAAGATCAGCCCTCTTAACGTACCACTACTGGGATTGAAGGCTTTTCTCACAAGGCCATTTAACAACAATAATAGTCAAGTACAAGTTCATGGATGTCGCGTGTCTTTAAAAACTGTTGTTCCATGAACGTTTCGCTTTCCTCACGATGTCTCCTTACTTCACCTCCCTTACTACACCTCATCGAAAGTACAGTGCCTACTACCACATTTTCAATCTGAACTGTCACAGCTTCCATATATAATATAAAAAGAAAACAAGTTTATAAAAAAAAACAAAGCTTTCTCGTTCCATAGCAAGCAAGTACAATTTTTTTTATATACAATTAAGCGACGAGACGAGCGGGTCGTTTACCTGATGGTAAGTGATACGCTCGCCCATAACAACGTGGCGCTATATAGGAAGCACTGCGCCATATTACGCTTGTAGCGTGAGACATAAGATGTTGAATCTTGTTACCCCAGTAATGACACTAAATATAGTACGCTTCAAAAAGGAACTCAGTCATGTTTGCACACTACTGTTTGGCGGTAGAAATAGGCGCTGCGGTGGTACCTATCTAAATGGCCTCCGACAACAGACACCTTCTACTTGTGAAGTTAGTAGGTAGTAAACTTTGTAGACTAAAAGAATAAGAATTAGATGGTGATACAATTCTTATGTGCTATATTTGTTAATGTTATAGTCTGCAGTAAGAATTAATTTAGAAATTTCATTTAAGAGGTATATCGCTGTGGATAAACAAGAACGCTAATTAATTCTATTAAATATTAATAAATTGTTTTGACAACGTTTTGCTTTGTTGACTATGTGATTCGATTAATAATAGAAATTAATAATATGAAACGTGTACATTCCTTGACATTTAATATTATAACAAAGGTTAACTTTAATGTGTTATAATTGACAGTTATTAAAATTGACTTATGCAATGTCATATTGTAATTTAGTTTAATCAAATTACGATTAAATAATTTAAACTGTCATTTTCGGATTTCATTATTTATTATGATTGACACGAAATGCTTATAGTAATGCATTTTACGCACTATACGAGTATATTTGTACTTATGTTTCATATATACATTTGTTTGTCTAAAATTACTAGTATTTATAAATATAATAATCCATACAGTATCTGTATTAAATAATTATTACATTTGTCTTTTGTGGTCAAGAAATTTTGTCTATATATGTAGTAATAAAATATTTCATAATGAAACCAGATTAAATATTTTTAGATTGTGATTTCTTTCGACCGCAGCCGCACTGTGGACTAGTTACTATGATTTATGGACTTTTAAACTCTTTAAAATATAAATAATAGTCTAAAGTTATCAATTTGTTATAAAAAAAGTACAGCTTTCTCAAAAAATTATAATAACGTGTACTCTTTGATATTAGACATTTTCTGAAACAACAAAAAGTAAATCGACGAGCAACGTCGAATTATGACTGCTGCCAATCCTCTTACGGCGAACATGCCTATTGAACCGAAAGCGTTGTTTGCCTTCTCAGTGACCCTATGTCAACGAGGCTTAAGAGGATACTTTGACCCATATAACCCCTTATAAGCTAAAAAACACATAAACTGTTTAATTATTTAACTCAACTGTAATTGAAAATAAACACAAAAATATGAATCATTTAAAACATATTGAAATAAATTTTAAATCGCTAAATAAACTAACACGCAAGATATCGCATAGAATTCTTATCTTTGTTCTTACAAGTACGAGTTACTAGAAGGCACTGGATCATAAGAATTTTACATCTTATCGTTTTATCGATTGCTGTAAAAGTTGGTACAATCAAGTTTCAGATAAAATTATAAAAATTAACTGATGTATACACTGGCGGAAGGACTTCAACCGCTTTCAGTTATAAGCGATAAACTGTAATTTTTTAATTATTGTCTTAAAAATATGGTTATTTCTTGGGCAAGCCAACTCATGCATTAAATAATGGGGTTTGAACTGAACAATAGCTCTACAATTATTGTTACTATTATTTTATTTTACTATTATACTAGATAACTTTAATGAATGATCTCTGTCAATAAAATAATTAGACGTCGAAACTGTCTTCTCATCATATTGAACTTAATATAATAAACCAGATCTAAAAAAGTATCATTCCAAGGCAGAGAACGGCTTCTATTGGAATATCCAAGTTGATTTCAGCGTCGAGTATAATGCCAACTGAATTGTAGCAATAAATATGACACGGCACTATTTTCGATTAGATTTTATTACAGAAATACTTATATTTTTTTTATTTTCTTTTAAAATATCAGTACATTTTCATTTCATTACTTCTAATTTCCGTTTTATAGGGTTGTACTGGCAGATAAAAAGCGTTTGTTTCGAGCTGAGTTTTAGTTCAAAAAATGATTGTGGCAAAGGATTCACCTAACGACTGAAAATACACAAAATAAAATATTAAAACTAATTTTAAGTTTAATTGTTATAACAATAATCTAATGAAAAACTTTTAGATTATTCGAGTGAATGATATCCATTACAGGTAGAAATGTCTACTTCTTTTTATCGTTTTCGTTAAGTGCTATAATTAATGCTCCAATTACTACGAGCAGGCAAAGACGAGTGTAGGTAGAACTTCTGTTGAAAGTTTCTAAATTACTACAATTGTAAAATTTCTTTTATAACTTCTCACACTTGGAACATTTAAGGAGCACTGTCTAACCTATAAAAAAGTCAAAATAATTAAACAAAAAAAAACATATATCCGATAAAGATACGTAATTAGTGGTGTTCGGTTAATAGTTATTAAAAATGTTGTATAGATAATATTTTTGTAAAGGTAAAATATTATGTTTCGTTGAAACTCACTCTAGGGAAAAAATAATGTCTACCCATACCGATAACCGACTTTCATAATTTGTTTTTGTCGCTTTTCTAAAAATACTTATTTATTCTTAGAAAGATTTTGTAAATAATGTCATTTACACATAATAAATTCAGTTATATTAGTAAAACTAGTCACAATTTAAAAATCTATATATAACTTTGAATTACCTTTTCACAACAAATAACAAGGAGTTTGCCAATAATGGTAATTCTCCTAAATAGAGGTTAGAGGCACAAAGTAATTTCCTTTAGATTTATTTTTACAACAATAAGAATATTACTAGATTTAGCCCTTAGCTACAGTAACTACATCCATCGAGAATACACTGGATTTTCTATTCATCATTCCGCCGATAATGGAACAATCCTGTCGTAGCCGTGAAGAGGGGCTGTCAACGCTAGTCGTAATGGCATATTATTATAGTACCCGACTCAGCAAAAACCTATACTTGCTCATACACCGAGGGGATGACGGAGTCAATTAATGCTTTTCAAGATAGGGTTGTTTAATTATTTAAGTTTAAAATAGTAAACATTAAAAACAAAATTAATTATCCCAAAATATGTTCACAGCTCAGAAATAGATATAAACTATTAACTAAAGTAATAGTTTATTTATACAGACCATTCATTCCTAGTGGCATTTCAATAGAACATAATTTTTAAATTTATCTAAAATTAAGCTAAGTTAGCTTTAAGATAGACATTGAATTACATATAAATATAAAGACCATAATGTTTTATAGACAGAATATCAGTTTTATGTATTAAAAAATATTATGATCCAATCATAAAAAAATATTATTTTCCTCCCAAACACGTGTTTGAATTATGTTAAGTGTTAACATAATATAAGCAATACCATTTTTTCGTGTCATTGGGGTTAAACCAATGTACATGTAAGACCGTCTAAAGTATACCTGGTCTTTTAATATTTCATAGTTATTGTTGAGTTCGATAAATGTTATTCAATATATATCATATAAACAACTTCCATTATATCCCACTACTGGGACTTCTTTCACAAAGAGAATATCGACTTCATATTCCACTGCTTTATATGTAGTTCCACTATACTGTGAACTGAGTCATGATCGTTTCATTCTCTTATATTATTATTATATTAAGTTATTGTAAAAAATTTATTAATAATGACAATAACTTCTTATTATATTTTGTATTTGAATACGGACACTATATTAATTTAAATATTAAAATGAATAATTCAGGCATTCGTGAAAATAAATCGAGTGCATTTTACAGATAAATAAGGACTTTTATAACGTGTATATATTAATTATAATCTCTCCTGTCATAATTTTTTTACAAAACTCGTGTTTAATATCCTATTAATGTAAATATAAGATATCCTAGCCTGTTATTGGTGATTTGCTATTTATAATAATTTCACGGTAGATGTAATGACATCTATATAGAAATTTTAGTGTGGTGAAAGAAAACAGTTGTTCATAAGTAAATTGTAAGCCGACGAAATATATAAGAATTTGAATAATGAGGTGAGTTATTCATCACATTTATATATTTAAATTCCAATAACACAGATATTTTATAGTAAGTTTTTTGGAAGCAAATGTCTAATGAACTTATATACAATGAACTATAGCCGTTTTGCAAGTTAAAAAAGCGAAAAGAAAATGGGCGTATTAATGTTATTAGAAATATGAACGTAAAACTTGTTTTTCCCTGCAATAACTTTGCCCTGTAGTTGAAAATAGCACATAGTATAAATTAATAACATAAAGTTTTACATGTTAGAATTGTGTGGAAATAACAAGGGGTAGAACTTACTGTAACTAACTTCCAAATTACTTTCGACATCTTCGAAAGATAAGTAAGAGTAAGAAAACCTTCAACAAGAATTTTAAATTAATGAATGTTATGTTAAATAACTGGTTTTAAGAACAAAAAATAAAGATTTTAAAAAAAAAATTTGTGATTTAGCAACAATTTATTAAAAGTACAACTCCGACGTAGTCAAATAATTGATCAATTAACGATTTAAACATATATTATATACTTCCGTTTGGTACAGAACCAATGTTATCATCATCAGCATAATCCATACCGTGGACGTCCAATGATGGATATCTTATAGTGTTTTAAAACAGGCAATATAATAGAACATAATTCGATAATATGGAAATAGACATACACATGACCTGTGAGCTTATTTTTTATTCAATAAAGCCACAGGATGGGCAGAATGTGTTCACTCGTTAGTAATCTGTTCGCTTTACGATGTTATACACTGCAAATATATAAAAAGGTTAAGAATCGTTATTCAAGTAATTTCACTAGGAACAACGCTCTTCAAACCGGAATTAAATGATGTTTGCAAACTACTGTTTAGCAACAGAATAAACGGTGCGGTTATGGTTAGACCGTTTCTACCATTAAAGACCTACCGTCAGATTGGATCTTGTTACTTTTTTTCTATA
The DNA here is from genome assembly GCA_029034505.1 of Ornithoptera priamus. Classification (NCBI taxonomy): domain Eukaryota; kingdom Metazoa; phylum Arthropoda; class Insecta; order Lepidoptera; family Papilionidae; genus Ornithoptera; species Ornithoptera priamus. Next base: position 5,240,111 of record JARDWD010000331.1, read on the forward strand.
TCGTAAATATTTTTAATCCCCGCACACAATATTAATCAAACGGGATTTGTTTATATTACTTTACGGAGTTATAATGTGGAAATGTTTATATTTACTTCTCGTCTATTTTCGTATTCACTTCGTACTATCTTCTTAATCACTTACAACAATGGTTTATATTAGTTTCTTTATAAATTGTTCAACACTAAAATAGTTTGAGTATCCAAAACATTTAGACTTATTCGAATATTATATTTAAAATGCCGTAATAAATGATTTTTTAATCATAATTATATACTAAATTGCAACCTTTAAATAAAACCAATAAACCTTCGTTTACTAAATAAATATATAATAACAAATATATTAAAATCATGTAGAAAAACGTTGCCTTTTTCAACGTCCTAAACATCTTTGCGTATGTCCCCCTTCTTAAAATCTGGAGATTTTTTTATAGCGGTCCCCTGCGTGTGTGGGGCAAAGCCGTTTTCTGTCTAATACAATTACCCTCAGTTTATTTATTCGCTTATCAACTTATACTCTTCTTTCTTTCCTCTTACCTTTCATACTCTGCTCTTCTTTTCTCCTTTCACGCTTCCTATTTCTTTTCTCCCTACCTCTCGCTGAGTGAAGACTATAATCGTTACTTTATTAATCTGAAAAATAACTCGAAGTTCATACAAAGAACATCTTGTAAATAAACATTTGTGAGAGCAAATTTCCGGAAAACTTGCTAGTAGTCAGCTGATGAAACGGGTTAACTGTGTAAGGAAATGAATCCGGTTTAAATACTATCGGTTGAAACGAATAAGCTGAAGACTGAAATTGTTTTCTCAAAATGAGCTCCGATCTTCAGTTTTGACGTAGATATCATAATCTTGATTAAAACATAACAATTTATCTAAATGTCATATCCATAGATCTCTAAGGCCTCCGTTTACTAATTATAAACTAACTGTAAAAGAATTTAAGTAAAACTTGTCCTATTTTAATTGATACCAAGTAAAAAGTTTAGCTGATGATATCCCTGTTCAACCAGAACGCTCTACTTTACGTTTGGTGCTACCTAATAATAGACCGGTCCCATTGCAGAGACCAACCACCACTAAATATGAAAAGATAATTGGTGTTGTGTACACTGCGTGCGTATGTTTCAAAAAGAAACATTGGGTGTTCCCATTTCCTTTGCTCCATATAAACGAGAACTTTAATTTTCAGGTCGTGAATTATTTAATGGACAGAATGTTGTTTCTGTAGAACCCATAGAAGTCCCTAATGGTAAGTAAAATAATCGATGTAAAACCTAGGAACTTATTTTGTAACTTAAAATAGATTTTGATAAATAAAACCTACGGCCGATAAAATTACAGTTTAATAACTAGTCTATGTCATTTCGAGAGCCAGCTAATAATAAATACAAAGCAATTTGTTTTGAACTATTATAGGGTAATAATTTCTGAAGTAAACCATAAAAAAAATTTCATTTAAAATACAATGTTGACGTTTATGTTGAAGCGAAAAACTATAAAACAAACGGGGGAGTTGTTTTAGCAGTGGTTGTTGATACATTATTTTACCGGTGAGAGTGATATAGCGACAAACCGCTATTTGTCGTTGGTGGGTCCGACATAAATCAAGCACCCCACCTCGAGGCGGGCGGTGTCGGCAGACGCGCCGGCACCTACGCGATCGGTACACCGCCCGCCTAGAATACTTAACCTATCAACTTATTTCATTAAAAATTCCATAAAAAACATGTTTTTTTTATATTAAAATGCAGACAGTAAAAATATATATTTCATTTCAGAGTCCATGTACCCGAGGTTCACTGAACCCATACCAAATGTTACGGTCAGAGTTGGCAGAGATGCGCTGCTCGCATGTGTCGTCGATAATTTAAGAGGATTTAAGGTAAAACTATGTGAATAATGGATTAATATTACATAATGTATTTTAGTAACATTCATTGTCGTGTACGGTCAAGAACTTCGAGCTTGTGTAATAACTCTTATGGTATCATATTTATCCAGTTAATATTTGATATCCAAACATTTGGAGAAGTACACGTGAAGTTGTAGTAATTAATTATTATAAATAAAAGAAAATTTCTTCATTTATAGTAACAGGATTAAAATAAATATTCAATATGTATATACTTCTATGTAATATTCTTGTACTGACAAGAAAAGATAACCGAAAAAGCTGTTTTAGGTTGCTTGGGTGCGAATGGATACGCAAACCATTCTCAGTATTCATCACAACATAATAACTCAAAACCCTCGTATAAGCCTCTCGTATAATGACCATCGCTCTTGGTATCTACACATTAAAAACGTACAAGAGGTGGATCGCGGATGGTATATGTGCCAAGTGAACACGGATCCCATGCGCTCTAGAAAGGGTTATCTCCACGTTGTAGGTAAGCATTTTCTATACATCTTTAATTAATCATTTTAATACTAAAGATGGTTGTTTAACAACTTTATATTGTAAATAAAATATTCATTTAAGTTTAATACAAGTATATTAAATTTGTAGTTCCTCCTTCTATCATCGATAATATGACTTCTGTGGACACCGTAGTTCGAGAAGGAAATGACGTTACTTTAGTATGCAAAGCGTCTGGGTATCCTGAACCATACGTCATGTGGAGACGAGAAGATGGGCAAGATTTTAATTATAATGGAGAATCAGGTATTAGAGACTGTAATAACATAATAAGGTGTTAAATGTTTTTTTGTAAAATCTTAAAAATTATGTTTAAAAACTAATCATAGATTAATGAAACGTTTTGGTTTAAACTGATGATAGCTAGAAAAAGTAAAATGAGGACATAGCGAAAAGATCACCAGAATTAAATTATCTAGATATTAGGCAAAAATATTCACCCCGTAAATCTAGATATGTAATGTAATAAATAAACCAATAACACATTATTTTACAACGATATCTAGACTAAGCGTAATCCTTTGTTAGTCCTGCTGATGTATTGCCGTGCAATCTAGAAGCAACTAATAGTTATGTAAAGTTTATACCCAATTAAAATGCCGTTGACGCTGCATTGCATTATGGGAGACACCGATGTCTTCTACTTCTGCACACATGAGGCACAGCACAACGCCTCATTTCGAAACACTGTTTCGTCAAAGACGAGAGCATTTCGTGATTATTTTCTTTATAAATGTCGTTCATTGATATAGTTCTTAACGAATTTTTAGTTTGAATAGTAGTATATTAGCCTCTAAGTTCTAAGTTTTTCTTTGTATAGAATCATACATTAATTAATTTAATTTTATATAAACGATAACTACCATCTGCTAAAATACATATAATATATTTCATATTGTTTTCATAATTGTTGTAAACTTTTCCATTACTTTCTTCATTCGAGGATTCTTCATATTCTATATTTATGTATGCGAGCTTAACGATCGCCTTTACTGAGTAGTGTCGCTGCCAAACCGCTCCCGGATATATTTTGAAGCACCATTTCACCTCATTTGGCGGTGTGCAACTCAGATGCCGTATTCAGTATCGTATGCGCCGCGTTTGGCTCTCGCATTGGATTGTATAATCACGAAAAGAGGTACTTAGGATCGATTGATGCCAGAGTCTTCATTCGCAAACATTCCACTGCGATCAATTGAATAGCCGAGACAGCGCAGTGAATACATTTCAGTAACTAATACGATTAATGCTTGTTATTTTTATCGACTCCAAAAACTTGTCTCAAAATTGTTTGCTTTATATCTTTTTATATCAAATATATTATATATAGTATCATTGCGTATACTACACTAAAATATGAACTTACACTAAAAAAATATATAGGCAGTAATGAACGATATGAAGAAATTGGATCATTTTAACACTCTTATATAACCTTTAAGCTAATCTGCAAAGATGATTACCGTAAGGCACTTAGACCAACTTGTATATTTCTGCATATTTCCACAGTGGCTGCAGTAGACGGTGAAACCCTCACAATAACAAAAGTGTCTCGCCTACACATGGGAGCTTACCTTTGTATAGCATCCAACGAAGTACCTCCATCGATTAGCAAGCGTATCATGCTTATGGTTCAATGTGAGTATTATCTTGGATTAACCCAGTCTTAAGTAAACCTTCAATATTACTAAGCACGCGATTGTTACAATATTAACCCTCAAGCTCTGTGAACTCCGCGAGAAAATGTTGAGTTAATTTTGATACGGTGCAATATATAACATCATCGATAAACGTTATCGATCAGTCAAAGCATCCATCGAGTAATATCCTTAATAATAATCTCTAATCACCATCATCAGTCTATTAATTGCTACTGTTGGACATAGGCCTTAATAATCTCCAATATTATTGTTATACATATTCGAATATAAAAAAACAATATTCCTTGCTTCGACGACGTGTTCGCAATGACTTGACATAGTTATTGGTAAACGCAGTAAATGTCACAAAAAAGACTGGTGACGTTTTATGGGCTTGTTTACTCTTATTCCCGCCCGTGGGTGTAATAAAAAAAATAATTTTTTGTATTGTAAAAATGGTTGTGCAATGTTATATTTGCATTCGATTACTATTATGTGGAAAAGTAGTTAGCCAGTACCGCAGCGGCTATTCCTACCGTCAAACATTAGAACTGAAAAAGATAACTTTTTACTGAATAATTTTCTGTGTTTAGTTTTGAATTTTCTTCAAATTTATAATTTAGATGGTGGCAGAAATCATACATCAAATAGCTATGAACAATTAGTTTACTAATAAAATACTGTACTTAGGCCAATGACTTTACGAACTGACATGTAAGAGTTTCAATAACAACTACCGACCTATATTTGTTATCAATCAAACGCAACGCAACATTCTTATGTTATACAACAACAATAATAAAATTATAAAGTTTAATAAGTATGTAATTGTGTTTATTTTATCCAAATATAATTTTTGTTGTCATTAACCGTTAGCTTTTTAACAAGACTATTTTAAACATAACTAAGAAATGTTCAATTACTTAATCTTCATGTGTAAAAGATTCCATACCTTTATTTAAATAAAATTTAATTACTAATAGTATAAAAGAAATACAAATATCCTTTGTGTTTATATCGAACGACTAAAATAACTTTAAAACGAAGCAACTACTGTAACCGTTATAACTAATACACCTTTATTGACAGTCCCACCAATGCTGTCTATTCCTAATCAATTGGAGGGTGCGTACATTGGACAAGACGTGACGCTCGAATGTCACACGGAGGCCTATCCATCGTCTATTAATTATTGGACGACCGATCGAGGAGACATGATTATATCCGGTGAGAATATTAGTATACGCTTTAAACACACGGTGTCTTAAGACACAGCAAGTATTAACTGCGAATATATAAATTTTCGGTCTGACGTTGTATTTATTGACTATATGAATATTTTTAAAATAAATACTAATTGTTAAATAGAAGAAAAACATAGTGTTGAAAACCTGTTTCAAAATTAGCGTTTGAAGAGATGTAACCGCCACCAACGCATACTTGACCGGCGTGTTGGATAAACTGCCTTGACACACTCCTTGTGAGAGAAAATCCCTAGTCCAATCAGTGAAAGCATTAAGTGGGCTGTTTATTGATTTTATTTTCCGCCTTTAGTGCATGACATCGGTCATTAATTTTATTAGAAGTAATAACTTGGCAGTGTTTATATATTTAAACATAATTGTAAAAAAGTCTTCAAAGGAAGATAAGATAAAAAAGAATATACTATTCTTATTAATGTGTAAACTAATTTTTTTTTTAGTAGTGAGGTTAATAAAAACTTATTGTTTTTAAAACATAAGAGGGTTTGAGCTATTATTGAATGCAGATACATTTATCATGATCAGTAAAATAACATGTGTGCCTGTCTTGTGCCGTCGTACGTTTCTATCATTGATTTATGACTTGATAATGAAAATAGTTTCGATGTCTGTGGCGGAGGAGCAACTGAGACACGCTACGTACGTATGTGACTGCTCGAGTGTGAGGAGAACATTTTAAAATGAAATACTTTATCTCTTTCGCAACATTCAAAGCAGATAAGAATGATAAATAGTACAAACGCCACATTTTAATTCATCAGCATTAGATGTTTAATTAAAATTACTAACGAAACAAGCAAAATACTATTTGTTATATTTTTGGACTTATTAATAATTTTGAAGTTTCTTCATACTTAAAGTATACTGGTGTCTGTTTCTGGAGAGCACCTAGATAGATACCACCATAACACTTATTTTCGCCGCCAAACTTTATTGTGCAAACATTTCTGTGTTCCGGATAGAAGGGAAGTGTAACTAGTGAAATTACAAATATAACTCGTTTTATTAGTACTATTTACAATCACAATAATTTATACAGATTATTACTTCAATTTTATTATTATAAAATTTGTTGTATGTTTTGTTTATACATTAAACTTCATATTTAAGCATTCATTACACATTATACTTTTTTATTGACCGTTTTTAAAGAGTATAAAATGTAAATAAAAGTTATATTACGAAGCAATCATACAGGTTTTATATTTAAGTAGAAATGGAAATTGTAGGTGGAAAGTATGAAGCATTCCCCGTGGATAGCGGCTATAATAAATTTATGATGCTAAAGATACGAAACATTACCAAAGACGACTTTGGCTTCTATAAGTGTATCGCTAAGAATTCCTTGGGGGAAACCGATGGCATTATTAAACTCGACGGTAAGTTTTTGTGATTAATTATATTTGCGGCATTTAATACTGAATACGGTTACTTCACTACATGACATTAATAAGTATTTTTATAAATTATTTTGTATAGCACAATAAATAGTAAATAAGGGCTAACACAAAAGTAATTATTAATATTCATATCTTATTACACTAATTTTTTTTATTACAATGGTAACATTTTCCAGAATTTATTTCATTTTATCTCGCTTAGAACCACAGTGTATGTTAATTAAATTTTCGATTTAAGTTCAGCCTTTATTAAGTAACAAAAATTTTCAGAAATTCCTGCCCCACCTTCGGCTTTTACAACAACGCAAAAATCAATCTTAGATAACCAAACAATACGAAAGAAAGGTAATTTTTTTTAAAAACATATTTTTTTTATTTTTGTAATTTTGTGATGTAAAATAATTTCACATTAAATTTTGGACTTTTTAAAACAGGTCAGTCGCCGAATATACAAACGAACGACGCGATAACTTCAAATTTCCAAGGTGAAGTTTACGGCGAACAAATAAGAGATTTCGGTAGCGTATTACTGTGAACATTAAAATAATGTTAATTATAAAGGAAATATTTTGCATTGCTTTATTTAATATATCATTCTTTACCGTATATTATTGCAAGTAATTTTAACACAAAAAAGCTTCTATATATATATATCTTCTCTATTGAGCTTCTTTGTAATCAAACATTAAGTATAACATAAATTTTAACAACCGTGCTAAAGAATGTTCGTCCAACTTTTCCTTTGGTCCATTATAAGATACGATATAATTTATTTTAATGATTTTACACTTTTTATAATTTTTATTAACTAATTATAAATAATTATAGTAATCAGGTAGTTGTTATATAATATTAATTCTTTTTTTAGGTTTCGACGAAGACAACTCAGCTACAGCAACGAAGTTAAACAATTTTATATATATTTTATTAATTTCCTATTCAACCAAGATTATAAGTTATATACTTTTTGTGTGATGTAAGTTCGTTCCATAATAATCTTGGATACTTAACCTTAGCTGAATATTAGTTCACTATATTAAGTACTCGTAATATCCAACAGCTGATCTGACAATAATGTCTTCAAACTTTGGCTAAATGATAATTGTGATAAAAAAAGCTTGATCACTGTTGTTACATGTCGAGTAACTTTAGATAATTACAGATAATTTTTTTTGCCTGTTATTGGTGATTTATCATTGCATATATTGAAGATTTGTAATGATTTAGTATGAGAACATATCCGAACAGATTTTAGAAAGTGCGGAAAAGAAAAAAGTTTTTATAACATTGGTATTACAATTTATTGAAATAAATGTAAGACCTGTTTGAAAACGCTGTATTGCTTCTTGCCTTTGTAATTAAGCAACTTATTATGTATTATATATTACTATGTTATTTATTTAATTAAAATCTTTATTGTGGTACCTAAAATTAGGTTACCATAGGCGGACTTAATGCCTATGAGCATTTGCTACCAGTGAACATAGTGAGGAGATATTATTTTTTTCATAGAAAAATTTTATTTCTTTATATACATTTCAAGAGAAGTAATAAATTTTATAATGATTACAATAAAAATAACATATTACCAATTAAATTTCACATTAATTTTAATAATTTCTATATTATTTTTAAAATAACCAAATTTTACAACCATATTTAAAGCTATGTATGTCTACATAAAATTATTGATAAATTTTATTTTTGATGTCAGTGTATTTTGCTGTTAACGTTCAAAATATATATGTTTGAATATATTTTCAACAAAAAAAAAAAGTATTTACTTTGTTATAACTAATAATTGATATTTACTTTGCGGAATTTTTTCTATTTATTCCGATTTAAACCAAGTTTACTATTTATTTTTAACTATTATCACATCGATTATATAAGAATTTATTCATATTAGTTCCTACTCAATATACTAATAGTCAATTTTATTTTATATGATGTATTTACTTTACAATTGACATAGAAAAATAATTTAAATAAATGCATCTTAAACACTTATTTCAATTATTACGTTAAGGTTATTGTTAGACATGTTTGATATATGAAATAAATATTGGTGTAATGCAATAATCTCCTTGGATCTATAGGCATCAGTGCTTTAACTGAGTGATCAACCAACATTTATCTACTAATTTTGTAATTTTACTACCTTAGAATTAAAAACTAATGATAATTAAATCAAACTTGTTACTGGTTCAGCGTGTATTGCTGTCGCATTTTTATGATGTAGATTATAAAAACTATTCGTTTTTATTCGTCAAGTTTCAACATTGATTTAACGCCTGATAATTAGTTACGTATTTATTAAAAACATGCTGTAAATGTTAGTCAATTTAGAAAATACATTTTTAGGGGAGAATCGAAGATTTTTATAAGTTATTTGTAAAGGTAAATCTGCCAAAAAATTGTGTATAAAAATGCTTAAAATTAACAGTTGTGTGTTTTATTTCACATACATACGAATATCGCCTTATACACAACATTGTGAGCCTGCAGCAGTCGCTTTACACATAATCATAGTAAAAATATTTCTGAACAAAAATCTCCTATAAAGAATGTCATACGTCGTTGTATACTGTAAAATAATATTGGTTTTAAAATATCTTCACGCAAACTTAATGAAACAATGGTGACAACATTTTCACAAGTTGTGACATGTGAAAATATTGTCAAGTATGAAAGGTGCTCACCCAGAATACTCTGGCTAATATATTTTAACAGCAGGAACAAAGCAATGCTGTTATAGCAGATGATTTTCTAAATGAGTGTAGTTGTTAGCAAGGCGGCTTCAGAAAACACTACTAGAATCCAAACTATTTTATGTGGTCATTAAATCGAAACAACGACTCGTCAGCTTCGTCGTCATGAGAGCAGTTTATTAATATTGTTGTAGAATAGTAAAAAAAATTCATAACTAGCGCACAATTTATGTTTCAACGTTTTACTATAAACGCGAAAGACCTTTACTCCCATTAATACCTAACGAAGATTAACCATAGTGCATTGCCCTTTATCGACTGAAGAAATCGATAAGTTGTTGATTAATAATTCACATCCACAAATGGTTTCTGGTCAAGTCTGAAAAGCTAATTATAGGATGATGATATAATGTTTCTATATACATATTTCTTCATTTAAATTGGTCTTTTTATATACACACTAATCTTACCAGAAATTTAAGTATCAATGTATAACCAACGTTTTTTATTTAACATATACGATCGTTTTTATATTCTATGATTTTAAATAAAATATAAAAAAATAACAATTTTAAAGAAAAACAACATTTAATCAGTTCATATAGATAAAGACAGACATCAGTCATTTATTATTATGGATAATAAAAATTACAAACATATCGAATCATCCTATTATAATATCGCCTTAAATCAAACATAAGATAGAGAATAACTTACAAAACCTATTTTGCTCACATATTTTATTTAAAAATGGGGAAGTAAGGGTGTGGGCAGTTACCGCACTCTTTTAGCCGCAGGCGGGCAGTACTATATCATATCTATGTTATCCCAATGTTCTTCATCGGAACTTCTTAATAAAAGATATTTGAACTCATAGAACATTGCGAAATAGAGTTTCCTGTTCTTTGACTTTTATTATACTATATTTTATTAGGTTGCTACAGAATTTGAAGGAACGGTAAAAAAATTCTATTAGTTAAATTAGTTCTATTACTAGAACAGATCTTAGCATTCGCAAAAAATATAGAAGTAACTAAACACAAAAGCTGATAAGACATTATAAATAACCCGTGGTTAATTGTTTACCTCCTTGTAGAAAATTTTATAAACTTCTACTCTTTATAAATGGACTGGTGCTGCTAGTTAAAAAAAAAGACACAAAAATGTTTTTTATTCTTCCGTGGAAAAAATACTCTTATTACTGTTTGGTGTTAGTTACACATAATTGTAAATTATTTAGTATATTTGTTTATATAACTTTCAATAATAATATATTTGTTATAGTACGGAAATGTTTGAAATGCGTCGACGTTTAACGCTTTACGGACCAGTGTTTATTACAAATTCGTAGACGAGGGTCTATGATTTATAGAGAGACATGATAACAAACGGTTACAGCTCAATTGTTCACTGCGAATTGGACAAACATTCATTATTTTATTTAATTACATTCCAGAACATATTCGGAAGGATATAAAACTGAAACGGATAAATTGATTAGTGAAAAATTCTTCAAACTTTAACATATCATCATCATTATCAGTCGACAGACCACCACTGCTGGACATAGGCCTCGCTCAAAGATCTCCACATCGATTGATTCTGCGCTGCCCGTATCCATCTATTTCCCACAATCTAAAACGTATACATACTAATTTACACTATTAATGTAATATTCATAAATTTATTATAATGAAAACTTGGTTGAGAATGAAGAAAAAAAAATTGTAGTTCATGATTGTAATAACAACATAGGTCAATTAAAATGCAAAGGACTTGTGCTTCCGTTACCAACATTAATATATAACGAAGATTAGCCACTACAGTGCAAAGCCCCGTGTCGATTCGAATAATCAATACAATAAATAACACCTATGGTTTAATATTTCTTTGTTATATGTTTCCTTATAAAAATTATTGATGCAATAATTTGATAGTATTGACGATCTGTGGATATTATTAATATTTTTAGATTAATTTCATTACAAGCTTGTTAACTATTTCGAGTATTAATAACCGAAGATTAATCTACTGGTAGAGCTGGATAAGCGAATCTCAGGATATCAAATGTAAGGTAGTCTTGTATTTGCGGTAGCACATCTGTATTGCTCAACAGTACGTGTAACAGTGTGAGGAAAAGTTTTCTGGCGAGGAAAAGTCTACTGTGGGGAAAAGTTTACTCTGAGGAAAACTCTACTGTGAAGAAAACTCTACCGTGAGGAAAAGTTTACTGCAAGGAAAAGTTTACTGCGAGGAAAAGTCTACTGCGAGGAAAAGTTTACTGCGAGTAAAGGTTTACTGCAAGGAAAGTGTACTACCAGGAAAAGTTATCTTTGAGGAAAAGTTAACTGTGCGATAAAGTTTACTGCGAGGAAAAGTTTACTGCAAGGAAAAGTCTACTGCGAAGAAAAGTCTACGGCGAAGAAAAGTCTACTGCGAGGAGAGTTTACTGTGAACAAGTCTGCTGTGAAGAAAAGTTTAATACGAGGAAAAGTTTACTGCGAGGAAAAGTCTACTGCAAGGAAAAGTTTACTGCGACGAAAAGTCTACTGCGAAGAAAAGTTTACTGCGAGGAAAAGTTTACTGCTAGGAAAAGTTTACTGTGAGAAAAAGTTTACTGCGAAGAAAAGTTTACTACCAGGAAAAGTTTACTGTGAGGAAAAGTTTACTACGAAGAAAAGTTTACTACCAGGAAAAGTTTACTACCGGGAAAAGTTTACTGTGAGGAAAAGTTTACAGCGAAGAAAAGTTTACTGCGAATAAAAGTTTACTACCAGGTAATAGTCTACAGTTGCGGAGCTAATAGTCGGTGGGACTTCCATCGCCGTCGGTACTTCTATCAAGTAATTCGGACTCGTCCTCGACGGCCGGTGGAGGTTCGATTCGAGCACTTTTGGCAGCTTGGTCCCTGAGCCGTCTTCTGCCTAATTTAGGGGGGACGAGCGTCGGATGCCGACGACTCTACGACCTAGTAATGCGCTCTATGGCGTTATACGGAGTGCCGATACGGGCGGAACAACTGTCGGCCTGTGTGCTCGTCGAGTCGCCGCCGTGGAAACTCGATGCTGAGTCGCTGGCGCGTCTTTACTGGCGGCGGAAGAGCGCTCTCGAGCGGGGCGAGCATCCGTCGCCGGACGAGGAGGCAAGGTGGCGCCAAGGGGTACGACGGAAGTTGCTGCGGCGATGGGAGCGGCGAATCCGAGACCCGACGTATGGTCGCCTCACCGTGAAGGCCGTCCGGCCGGAGTGGCTGGATAGGGACTGCGGAGTCCTCAATTTCCGCCTGGTGCAGATACTCACGGGGCACGGTTACTTCGGGAGATATCTGCACTTGCGTAATTGTAGTGGTAGGACGGAAGAAGCGTGCGACGAGTTTTGACACCCGGTGGACACATCGTCGCACACCTTGGCCGACTGCCAGTGATTCGGGGAAGATAGGGCCGCGCTCGTAGCGGCGATAGGGAGTGACCTCTCGCTGCCGGCAGTTGTGTGTGATATGGTCGGAAGCGAGGCGTCATGGGATGCGGTATACCGATTCTGCGACTCCGTTATGACGCAGAAACGGGAGACCGAACGTCTCAGGGAACCGGCGCCGAGAGTACAGGACGCGGTCGTAGCGCTTAGACAGCTAACCGCCAACGGCTGAGCCCGAGCGCACGACCGCCGATTGCCTCTTTAGGCTGGAGAACCTGCCGTCGCCACCGACATGGCCTTGGAGAGGGTTCCCGAGGTGTATCTGGCGGCGTGAAATTAAATTTATTTATTAAAACTATTCAGAATTATAAAGACAACGATAATGTACGTCCGCCCACGAAAGTAGTTAAATCTTAAATGTCGTCGTGACTCAGTACTTAAAAATGACATTCCACACGTTTTACAATGAACTAAAATCTAAAACGACAACAATAAGCTCGCACGTGTTACAACAAAAACAAAAGGGTCAAATTAAGGGCCGGCGCGAGGTCTCCTTTTATGAGTCTTTACAGTTTGATATTTCATGGTGATTAATTTTATTGCAAGTGCTTTTTTTTTTCAAAATTTTAGAAACTTTATGTACTTTCTTATACCTTGTCGGATAGGTATTGATGTTAGGTATTCATTTATGTGTTTAAAAGTTTTATCCTCTAGGTGATGGTTATAAATTAATTTAATAAAATATCGATTAAAAAATAATTATTACATTAAAATTTGCATAGAAATAAGTATGAAATAAAATGAACTTTTTCCTAGAAAATTGCGAATTTTTTGAACAGTATATCAAGAATTAATAACTCCAGAACCATTGTTTTTGGATGTAGTATTCCATATATAGATAGATAGGATACGAGCTATACTTTGGTCCCTCCAGATTTTTACACCTATTACCTTTTCATCTTGTATATTTTCACTGTAATACTTCGGTTCCAAATGAACGCCATCTCGCGGATTGACAGGAAGAAAATACTAAATATTAAGTACGCCTATTGCTCCATTTTATATAGGTAAATTAATAAATAATAAAATGAATACTTGAAAATCTTAATTATCACAGTAAAGGAGCGGTGTGAATTCTTTAATAATGTAAAGACCGTGTACTATATCAAAGTATGTAATATCTAAACTAGTTCAAATTTGTATAGTCGACTAGCACATTATTGGCAGCATACTGCAGACACCGGTGACATTGTTCGCGCAGACTAAGGTATTCATGTTACTTTCAAACATATAAGATGTTAAGGTAAAGAGCAGGACTAACTTTGTAGTAAGAACGCCATCAAATGTATTAATAGTGGGTGAATAATTTGTTAAATGTGATAAAGAGAATGTCTAATTATTTTTATACTTTCTTCTTTACATATATCAATGTTTACACGGAAACTGTAATACTATAAGAAAAGAAAACTTAAAACAAATTGACAATTTGCTAATCTTCCACGATTATATTATTTTTACTGGGAATTTCACTGGCAAGTGTAAGCAATGAGGATTCAGTTATATTAGCACAACAAAAGACATTTAATCAAAAAATTGTGAACAAATTACAATTGAATAATTAGGTTTACTATCATATTGATATGAAGAAAAAGAATTCTATTTCCTCAGCAAAAAATTATAAATAAATTCTTTTGAGATTTTTTTTTAGCTTCGCTGATGACTGTTTAAGAAATAAAATAAACTCGGATAGTAGAAATAAATACAGAAATATGTTGTAATAACATACATATGTTGGAATGCTAAGAAAAGGTTTTGTTTTCCTGCTGTAATTAACGAAAGTTTTTAGATTTGGAATATCGAGTGAATCCTATTAATATAAGAAACATATTACCACATGTCTTATACAAACAAATTTGGGATGAATACACTAAGAAGTACAATGTTTGCCGGATTAAAGTAGTTGTGAAATATAGAGACGTTCAGAATACTTTTCGGATAGGTTAATTATATCATAAAGTATATGAATATACATAAAAATTTTGTATACCTACTAACCATTGATCAAGCTTTTAATTTATATTTTATAATATAAACTACTGAATAAAAAGCTGTCTGTATCAATTATAGTTCATTAATTGTATCGCACTATTAAAGTGAACATTACAAGAATAGCTTGCGTTTTCCGCTGGTAATAGCAACATACAACGTTTTATTTGGGCAATTTATTAAGATTCCTATCGTTCTGAAAGTATTGTTTATGTTACAAAGACTATTATATATGTGCTATCCAACATAAGTGTATTTTTTGGCATATTTTCATAAATATAGATTAAATTAGGACAGCAAAATTACGTTGAATTCTGATTATATTTGAATAATACAATAAATAACATTTAGTATTTTAATCAATTTTAATGATAAATAAAGAAAATATTCTTAGGAAGGAAGAAGATAGAATAAGAATTGTTGTTAGACAGTAATGTTTTTTATGCTTAAAATAAATTATAAAAATAGTCATAAATTAAAAATCTTTACTCTGTCTACATAAGTTCTGTATGGAAATAATTTCATCCTTAAGTAAATTGTATGATTGCTTATTATTCGTTATTTTGTACTACAATTATAAATAAATATTAAATAGACAACAGTAAAGGACGTAAGTTTTCATAAAGCTCTTTTTGATATAACAAAAAATTCTCATTATAAAGGCAAAAAACTTTATTGTAGTATATTTAGCAGTTTGTGAAACTTTCTCAAGTTGTCTAATTACCGTTTTATTACACTATAAGATTTCTCCGAGAATTTTTTTTCAAACTTTTCTTTCTTATTTTTAAATTATGTTTTGTTTTTTAACAAAACAGTAACAAAGGAATTATTTATATTTTCGTTTTATAAAGCATCCAGAGTGATTTTACACTTTTTATAATTTTTATTAACTAATTATAAATAATTATGGTAATCAGGTAGTTGTTATATAATTTTAATTCTTTTTTTAGATTTCGACGAAGACAACTCAGCTACAGCAACAAAGTTAAACAATTTTATATATATTTTATTAATTTCCTATTCAACGGAAACGGATAAATTGATTAGTGAAAATTTCTTCAAACTTTAACATATAAAACGTATCATCATCATCAGCCGACAGACCACCACAGCTGGACATAGGCCTCGCCCAAAGATCTCCACATCGATTGATTCTGCGCTGCCCGTATCCATCTATTTCCCACAATCTAAAACGTATACATACTAATTTACACTATTAATGTAATATTCATAAATTTATTATAATGAAAACTTGGTTGAGAATGAAGAAAAAAAAATTGTAGTTCATGATTGTAATAACAACATAGGTCAATTAAAATGCAAAGGACTTGTGCTTCCGTTACCAACATTAATATATAACGAAGATTAGCCACTACAGTGCAAAGCCCCGTGTCGATTCGAATAATCAATACAATAAATAACACCTATGGTTTAATATTTCTTTGTTATATGTTTCCTTATAAAAATTATTGATGCAATAATTTGATAGTAATGACCATCTGTGGATATTATTAATATTTTTAGATTAATTTCATTACAAGCTTGTTAACTATTTCGAGTATTAATAACCAAAGATTAATCTACTGGTAGAGCTGGATAAGCGAATCTCAGCATATCAAATGCAAGGTAGTTTTGTATTTGCGGTAGCACATCTTGGGTGCTAAGAAGGATTTTGCGCATGCGTCATCCATCCATCCAGAACGCAGAGGGGCACCGGTTCGTCCTATAGGAGATCCGGAAGCACTTCCTAATGCACTAAAGGGACCAGCAAGGTGGTTTTAGTGGGTAGAAATCTCACATAAAAGTCTCTCTATCGGAGATTGTCAAGGTAGATACCAAAGAAACATCTATTTCTACCGTCAAACAGTAGTGTGCCAAACATTACTGTGATCCGGATTGAAGCGAGTCATTACTAGTCAAATTACTTGGGAATCGATACTTAACATCCTATATTTCAAGACGACGATCGCAATGTGGTGTTGTGTATGCCATCCTAACTAGCGTCATGGTGATATGGAAGCGCGTAGATGAACGTCCAGCTGGTCTTAAAGCCCCGTTGATAAAAACAAATTATCAAAATTCTTCAAATATTTGTTTAATGTACATATAATGTGTATATCGGTCCTTTTTAAAAAATATGTATACGGGGAAATGAAGCTATCGAACAAAAAAAAATATGCAAGTAAAGCTTTTCATGTTAATAAAATCGATTCTAATTTAAATTTGAATGACGCGTCGCGAAACATAATATAGTGTCGATACATAAACATGAAGTTTTTTATTTACCATAACAAAAACTAACCGAAGTTTATAATATCAGTAAATTAAAAAAGAGAAGACCTCTAAGTAATAAATATAAAGTAATTTATTCATTAGAAGGATTTATGTGTATAAAAAAATTTATTCTCAGTGTAATTTGACGATGTCCTTTTCAGCGAAACGATGATGAATAATTATATTCATCATCATGAGGTGCTCTTCAAACTGAAGTTTGACGGTCAAATTGAGAAAACTAATTCGATCCTCAGCTATTCTTTTTAACTGATGGTATTTAAGCCAGGTCCATTTTTTTTATCGTAAAAATCGTTTCTTCCGCTGTGTACTAGGTACACGTTTTGCAGGAATATTGCCCTCCAGATTCAACCTTGGGAACTATAAAATGTAAAACTCTTTGAAAATGTCTCAAATATGTAATCTTTTTTTGTATGATGGTTGTCATCAGCCGGTAATACATTTTTCATGTAGTAATTCTATGAATATCTTTCATTTTTCGTAATTCAAACTAATAGGAAGGGTTACTGTTTCGCCTCGTTACCAAATTAAGGAATCGGTCTTCAGAAGCCTTACTCCGGCTATTATAAAGAAAAAAAGCAACGATTTTAAAAAGTTTGATAAAAACTTCGTTGATGACAATTTTCTTATTACCACGTCTTCCTGGAATTACTAAAAGAACGTGGGCGGATCAGAAACTTCGAAACGGAAGTGAGTGTGGGAGTGACATGTAGCATATAATATTATTAAACCAAAAAATCTTTTACAGGAATGTTTATTACAGAAAGCTTTAAAAAGATATAAAAACATAATGAAATTAAATACTTATGGAATGAGGATGAAATGTAAATGGTGATCTAAAATAGAAAGTAATAAATATCTAAGTATTTTTCCTGACAGGCTTGTGTCAATTAACAAAGTAATTTGGTGATAATCATCAACATTGAAGTAAATATATTTGAAAAACTGAGTATTATACATATGAAGTAACTTGGAACGAATACATCGAAATATAGAAATATCCATTAAAATATTTTGTCTTTCTACGTATTTCGCGATAAAAATATGTTTTTGTATGTCTATAGGTAAGTTATAGTGTATATTTTTTTGTTTATTTTTTTTTCCTAAAATGGATCCTTTTTTACCTATTTCCGCCTTCAATATCTTCTCTGTTTTATTTATTGCAGAGAATGCCACCAAGGCATTAAGTCCATCCTCTATAACTTCATGTATTATTATATTATATTTATATATTGCAATATTAAATAATTACAAATACGGAAGCTAAAACTTTTCACGATGCCGAGAGCGCTATATTATGAATACTAGCGTATTCATACCAAATTAATCTTCTATGGACATTATAGTATCTGCAACACATTATGATCCGATGTATATACGTATGAAAAATTCATAGAATAAATTTCATGCCCTCGCTGTTTCCTTCGCCATGCGACCTACTTCCGCAACTAATGAGCTGTGAACCTTGCAGTTTCTAATGTGAGTTGCGCATTAAAGTTGTGTTAGCAATAACTTATTCAAACTTACACTAACAAAATACATTCCTATAAACTCTATTTGTTTGTAAGCCAGTTTTATACAAAGTGTAATCAATTAAATTTCAAAATTGCCTCTTTAAATTAGGAACAATAATCATGGAATCATATTTACTCTGTCGTCTATTTTTATAACAATGAAAAAGCCTGTTCTCAAAGATTGTTCTACAAGTAAGACAAGAAATGTCTTCTCATTTCATTAAACCCATACTATATATGACTTCGGTTCCTGTGTTAATAATGAGGTTTCATCGAAGTTAACAAAGCTCATATGATGTCCCTTGTGTCAAGAGTATTATTTAATTATGACCATTACGCAGATCGAGCGTTTCTTTCTTTCCAGTAGTACCACAAAATACTAACGAGTCAGCAAAATTTTAAGTACTAATTTGTAACTATGCAAATATATACAGATTTAAGATAGAACCAAAACGCTGAGCATCCGAATAGGAATATTCTTTTAGCTTTGAATTGTTGAATACAAAGTTATAAGCAAATTGGTTTCCCTCATTCTCATACGTTCTACGAATGTTCCGTATTACTTTTGCTCTATTGAGCACAAACGTTGCATTTTCATATACTTCGCATGGATACGAAATATTAAATTGTTAAAAGGATAATATTTAGAAAATCTAGGCTATTTTCTCTGGATTGTTTGTCTGTTTATCTCTGATATGTTTATTTCAAAATTAAATGTAGTTATAATTTGATCGATAAATACTTTTTTCTACAAGTTAATTTAATTTATCATGAAACAAATTCATTAACATATTTTTTACTTTTAACGTATTACTTCATTTACTTATATATATTCATTTACAGTTTTATAAGTAAATTTTTTTTATACAGGGTGAAAGGTAATAGGTGTAAAAGATCTGGAGGGGCTGAAGTATAGTTCGTATCCTATCTATCTATGTATGGAATACCCTATCTAAAAGCATTGATTCTGGAGTTATTAATTTCCTAAATATTTTTTACAAAATTCCCGATTTTCTAAGAAAAATTCGATGATTTTATTTCTAATTTATTTCTAAACAAATTTTTATGTATCAATTATTGTTTAATCGATGTTTTATTAAATTAATTTAATAATCATCACATAGAGGATAAAACTTTTAAATTAGGTTCTCTGAAATTCGTGAGAGTAACAAATACATTTTTTTAAATTTTATAATAAAATTTTATTTATAAACAACACATAAATAAGTACAACACATAAGGCACATAAATGAATATTTAACTTCAATACCTATCCGACAATGTATAAGAAAGTACATGAAGTTTCTAAAATTTTGAAAAAAAAAACACTTGTAATAAAATTAAGTACCATGAAATATCAAACTGTAAAGACTCATAAAAGGAGACCTCGCGCTGGCCCTTAATGTGAACCTTTTGTTTTTGTTGTAACACTTAACTACTTTCGTGGGCGAACGTACATTATCGTTATCTTTTTAATTCTGAATAGTTTTAATAAATAAATTTAATTTCACGCCGCCAGATACACCCCGGGAACCCTCTCCAAGGCCATGTCGGTGGCGACGGCAGCTTCCCCTGCCTAAAGAGGCAATCGGCGGTCCTGCGCTCGGGCCCAGCCGTTGGCGGTTAGCTGTCTGAGCGCTACGACCGCGTCCTGCCTCCTCGGCGCCTGCTCCCTAAGACGTTCGGTCTCCCGTTTCTGCGTCATAACGGAGTCGCAGAATCGGTACACCGCATCCCATGACGCCTCGCTTCCGACCATGGCACACACAACTGCCGGCAGCAAGAGGTCACTCCCTACCTATCGCTGCTACGAGCGCGGCCCTATCCTCCCCGAACATAGTACCACATTTTTTATTCAAAAAAATTTGGGATGAATATACTTCAGAAGTACAACGTCTGCCGAATTAAAGTAGTTGTGAAATATAGAGACGTTCAGAATACTTTTCGGATAGATTAATGATATCATAAAGTGTATGAATAATACATAAAAATTTTACATACCTACTAACCATTGATCAAGCTTTTAATTTATGTTTTATTACATAAACTACTAAATAAAAAGCTGTCTGTATCAATTATAGTTCATTAATTGTATCGCACTATTAAAGCGAACATTACAAGAATAGCTTGTGTCTTCCGCTGGTAATAGCAACATACGTTTTATTTAGGCAATTTGTTGAGATGGCTATCGTTCTGAAAGTATTATTTATGTTACAAAGACTATTATATATGTGCTATCCAACATAAATGTATTTTTTGGAATATTTTTATAAATATAGATTGAAATAGGACACTATTGGGATTACTTTTTTATGGCGTAAATGACTTATAGTCTATATATAACATTCGCTTACAATAATTTAAAACTAGCGCCATAAAACTAAGTATACACGAATAACAAATTAACTCCTTACTAATAAGTGCCATAGTTCCGCTTATACTCGTAAATATTACAAGAAACCAAAAAGGTTTCTTATAGACTCTTCTTGAAGTTATCGTGAAGTAAAATCATTTTATATAATCCCTTGAATATTTTTAACGGTAGAACCTACCCTTGTCACTTAAGTACTAATAAGGTCGAAGAAAGGTGAATATCGATTCTGGAAACGTCTATATTGAAGAGAGAAAATATGGCATGGTTCTTCATATGAAAAGAGTGATAAATGAAAACATTGTAACTATTACAAGTTGAATTTTTGATGAGAATAAATCACGATGGATTAATTGGGAATTAGTTGTCCGGTTTTATCAGAACTTGAGACTTTGAGGTAAAAAAAAAATCAATTAAATTCTTTAGAAGTTATAAAACATGTAAAAATTATTTATGAAGAAAAGGATTAAAGTTAGTAATTTTATACTATTTATTGTATTATCGTAAGAAAAAAGAAAATTTAATGATATTATAAAAGAAGCAGATGTTTAAAATCGTCCTCCGCTCGGCATCCGTTATTGAAGTTAATGTACTATGAAAAAAGTAACCCAGGATGTAAGTCTACTGTATCGCATAAAATTTCACCATAATGACGTAAATCTTAAATACGGTTTCCTTTTTAAGTACATCACTTAATTTATAACATGTCTATTATTTTCAATAATATATTTATTAGTATCAAATTTAATAGAAAACAAATTTAAGAAATATCTGTTCATACGTTCAGACGTACGATTGATATATTGTAGATTAAAAATTTTAAATTAATAGTGTAATCTTTTTTATAACTATAAAATTATTAACATTAATATAAATAAGTTTTCCTTAATTATTTTTCAGGGTTAAAATTAAAATACCAAAACAAATTATTATTTTAAAATAATTTTCTGTACTAAAGATGAAGTTATGGTAAGAATATTGGTTAAAACATTTTGTAATCGGCGTAAAAGATTTTTGGTAAAAATTGAACTAATGCGAACATGAACTGAAAAATGTCTTGAATGTGAGTTGTTCTCTCAATCGAATCATGTGAGCCACGCTAGAAATTTAAAACCCGGTTCAAATTTGAAGCTGTCAGTTTTAATTATTATCTAGTAAATTATAACTGTTGCTAAAGACAATATACCAGAAAAATATTGTTTCTATAAAAATAGTAACACTTTAAACAATTTACAGCTGAAACGAATAAATGAAATGCAAAGAAGTTACTGTACACATAATAATAGACTTCTAAATATGGGTTCAAACAAATACAAGATTATTAGAGTTTATGATGCATGCAGAAGACCAGGCATTAATTTTGTATTCAAGCAAAAATCTTAAATAAAAAAAAAATCTAAACAAATCAAGCGCAGTGTTTTTACTGTTTTAAAGTATTTGTGCAATAATTACACTCCTTTTAAATTAACTCGAAAGTATATACGTAAGTAATATTTCTAAAGAGAACTAACAATACCTTGTTGCTTCTTGTATAACCTAAATTCTATTATCATTATGTATATATCTCTTTTATAAACGAAATTACGATTAAATAATTTTACATAAGAAACATTGGTTATAGAACCTAATTTTTATAAATCGCAGCACTCACCCACAAAAAATATTTTTAAAGCAATCCAAGCTAACCAATTGCGTCTGAGAGTAGGTGATCCGATTGTATTCCTTTGAAATTCAAATTTTTCGCGGATTTTCACGCGAAAGCAATTTAACAATATTGCTATTGCTGTACGTAGTAAAAGTTTAATATGAATTTCCCGAAACCTTTCAAATATGCTGAAATCGTTCTACTTCTGCTTCTATTAAGTGCAGAATAATTTGTTTCTTCTTGTGTTAAAAGAAACGAACACTATGTGCTGCTATGTTCAAATCCTATCATGTCAATGTTATGAACAAGGCTATCACTGGCTACAAAAGTAATGTTTGTCTGAACGCTTTGTTTAACAAAAAGTTACACAATTTAATAAACTTGTGTTCTAAAATTAAACTTTGGCTTTTTCTTTCGTTTTTTTAACAAAATGTTACAAACCTGTAACCGAAAAGAACTATTATATATTGCTACCTTCAAACTTATTACTTTCTTTGTTAAGTTTCGAAGAAATAAAACTCTCTCAACTTAAAAATTTTAACTCAAAAGTCATCAATCAATCTAACCTTACTACTTCAATAACCTTTAAACATTTATCATTAATTTATTTTGTGATTTTCCTATATTATAAAAGAGTAAGTATTCATTTATAAAACAATATAATGTTAACAATTTTCTTATAAAATTAATTTCCACAATTTTCTTAAAAAAATTTAAACTATGTTTGATTTATAAAAATGTATAAAATAAAACTAGAAGAGTGGTGCTGATTTTTAAATGAAGTACTCATAATAGCATAACAGGTATCTTGTTCTTAAAGTGCCTCTGCATTACTGAAGGTTGGCCGTGAAATTTGCGAATTTGCCTATCTTGATCCATATGAAAGAGTTGCCCGACACTGATGATACTAGTCCACTTCCTTGTTTCGCAGCCAGGATTTTTTTCAGTGTCCAACCTGTTTTAGAGCATTCGAATTACTATGCTACCAAAAAAACTAGTTTTGAATTAGTTACGCCGAAAATTAAAACATTTATACAGGTAAACGTGTTAAATTTGCAGTAAACCTTCTCTTGCATGAAGGGGTTGAATTTAAAATTTTACATTTATATGTAAAATTTTAAATTCAACTTTGTATTACAAGTAGCTTACGATCAAAAAAGTGCTAGGAGCTTTCACATATTATTTTTATCTTTTGATTCTAGCTATTCAAACGAACTTTAATGAACAGACAAAAGAATAAAATGAAAATGACGTGTTTGGAAGAGGCTGATAAAGTCAGTGTATTGGGAGCCATTTCTGAAATTCAGATTGAATATGGCCTTATTGAAGCGGATTGTATGAATAGAGCGAGAGGCATTCCTTTACGCTACCAGTTGCTTTGATGGCAGGAAAAGCACTGCACCAGAAATATTTGTATAATCTATACACTATGGATCAATCTTAGTAAAGCTAAATACATTTAATTCTCATGCCTCTAAATGAACCTTTGATAAAATTAGATTTTACGAAAATTTAAAACTATTTCCACCAATATCATAGCAGACGTTTTAGAACATAAGTCACAAGTAAAGTAAAAAAAGTTAACAAACCTAAACAATAACATTTTGAAGTTTCAACATTTTAATATATGTCTAAAAACTTGTATGTAAAATCTTTATCATTAATTAAGTATGCCTCTATATAATAAAATAAATTGAAGTATATTATTTTAACTGAAGAAATAATATAAACTACAATGATGAACTAAATCATTAAATCTAAAGATTGAGTACTATATACCTATTCTGTCAATCGTGTTAGTTACGTTTATTTACAATTACTGTCCTTCTATAAATCATGGACCCTCGTCTACAAGTTCGCTATGGACATTGGTTTAAACCGTTAAGTCCAATTATTCCATCACGCCACAGCACCAATGAATAGGATTACAATTTACGTCATTCATCATTTCTTAGAGTTAGGACAACAGAACAAAACGATTTTATTTCTAGTTTCTGAAAACAAAAAATACGTTGAAATGCTTCGTGATTTATGTAACTTCGTAATACTTTAGAATAAATACCTAAGATTATTACAAATATTAATGAAATCACATAAATAGTTCATTTCTTTTAAGTATAAAATCCCAGCAAACATTTTCCTTGAATAGAAAGTTTTGTATTATTGAAAATAAAATTTAATGGTTATCATAAAAGGAATAGCAAATCGTTAACCACATAGCCTCTAAAATAAATGAACCGGGCACAATGTTGTCTAGAATAGAACATAAAGTCGCTACAAAGTCCTACCTATTCAGCACAGCGTCTATACTGATACTGCACATGGTCTATTTTAATAACATATCAGCAATTTAAGCATTCACAAACACGCATTGAAACATCTGATATTACCGAACTTGATAGTATTTGGAATATCATATATGTATTTTTTTATACAAACTCAAAATTTATGTTTAAAATTCTACAATTTCAGTTGACATCCTTAAAACTACTACTTAATATGTAAGGTAGTAAAGAAATGTGTATAACTCAAAACAAAGCAAATTAAAACAGTTTTGCAGCGATAAATTTTAATATTTCTTTGTATATCGATGATTTTAACATAATTCTTAGTCAATTAAAAGATTATATTATAAATAATCTCTTTATATCCTCAGATCTTTGTTGCCAAAGACTATCTAGGCAGGTATATATACCGCAACGTCTATTTCCGCCGCCTAACAGTTAACTGCTGCTACTTTTTTTTATAACAGAAATCCGCATTCAGAAAGTAAAAATAATCAAATGTATGTTTACCACAGATTCTGTAAAAAATATTATTAACAAAAAATTACCTCTGTTGCCAAAGGCTATTGAAGATTACTATAGCGATTATTTTTGCTCCAAACGGATTTGTGTATGAGGCACTGCAGCTGTTAGAATTATTAAGTTATCGACTTTTACATTTTAGGGGAATGGAAAAATAGTAGGTAGTAAATATCGTAACTCATAACGTATTATTCCATCAGACTATTTTTTCCATCAGGCTCTGCACATCTCCTCGCTTTTTTATATACAAAAAATTGCTCTATTCATGAATCGTTACGATGTCACACCCTTACCATTAAGACTCAACACATCTATCATTTGATTTATTCAGTAGTCCTCGTCTGTCTTAACTACATTTACTGCTATTAAATAATGAAACACATTTTCCCTCGCCTTCCAAGAAGCACACTTATCAAAGTTGCGTCGGATCCATTACGAGCTGAAACTGCCAATGATTACTCACTTACTCTACGCCACACCGATAAAACGGTTTAATTTTCGTAGTGTCAGTCGTTTATTGAAGAAACACGAAGCCATTTCATAAAAACAAAGCTAATTAATAACACAAAAATCCTAACTTGTACAATAAAACAACAGACTGATTTATTATTTAAATGACTTAGAAACCCTATAAAATATTTTAATTCTGTACAATATTCAAACAATCACTCTCATATAAACTTCAAGTTTTTCAAGTTTTCACGTTTTTTTTTCCACGAATCGACAAAACGGGCTCGACGTTCACTTGATGGTGATACATGCCCATAATAATGTAACGCTAGTTATAATATTATAGCACCACATTGTGCTCGTCGCCTTAAGAAATAACATGTTCAATCTCGTTACGCCAGTAATTTCACTACTTACATCGCCCTTCAAACCAGAACACAGCAATGTTTACATACTACTGTTTGGCGGCAGAAATAGGCGCTGTGGTGGTACCTACTTAGCCGATCTTTGGCTTCAAAGATCTACCACCAATAAACCTTTAGAAATTCCCCACCAAACATGATAAAGACGACAGATGTAAAGCGGATGTCAATATGTAAGTTATGATTTTAAAACAAATAACTTATTTGGCCGTAAGATAACTGTTACAAAGTTAAGAATAATTATTAGAATAAGCTTAAAAAGCACTGCTACGAATGTGGTTAGATTTTGTACTCCCAAATGTGACGCAACTACGACTCATTCCATCTTTTGGTCTTTTGCATTTTATCAAAATCATCATGATCAACTGCAGACGGTTGTATCGATAATGCTAAGTATTTAAATATTCGGATGAAGTAATAATTTTGATATATTGGAGAGAATTTAACCTAATGGCTGATTATAATCAATATGCGCTTCGAGGTTTACGTTAATTGCAGCACACCGGTCCTTTGAACGTAGTTGTAGACTGGATCGAGCATGTAAAATGCAATTACTAGCAGGTAGATACATCTAGAGCTGTGAAGCCTTATGCTTAACAGATTAAAATTGTTAATCTTCACCGTAAAGATACTGCTCTTCAATATATACAAACTATACATTTTTTTTTTAATATTGTCAATAGTTTTTAGTAAGATTTTTCTATGACATTGCGGAAATTTAAATTTATGTTTATTTCTTTGTAATAAAGCGACAGCATGGCACTGTGACATATTTTTACTCCTTGCTGCGAATTTCGTATTTAGTTTCTAATAATAATTAATTAAAAGCAATACACTGCCATTTAACGTACCCATAGAAGGTCTCTAGTCCCACTTGGGACCTCTCACAAGTAGAGAGTCTTAGCCATTTATTTACCATTCTGGCAAACTACTAAAATTCTCTTGTAATGTTGTATTTATATTTTTAACGTTTAACCTGAAGTCTCTATTTATATAAACAGAGAATGCCACTTAAGCAGTAAGCACATATTTGAATCCCTCTTTGAGATTCTACAATAAGGAATGAATAAAAAAGGGGTGCAATCCACCTTTTGTTATACTTCAATGGGGATGTCTTCGAGAAGATAATAGAGGTCTCTTACCTTATTTAATTCATTATGAGAACGTTTACAATAATATACAACAACAAAATATAATAAGAGTATAACAATAGCTCATTATTATATTTGACTTGTACGATTTGTTTAAACAACACATGGTTTTCCTATTTTATTTTATAATTTTATGTTAACTTACCTTTTAACTTTTTCCAACAGTTCATAAAATTTCTTAAGGTAACTGCGGGGAAACTTTACGTCAAATCGGCTTATGAAGTAATAGAGTATAAGTTACCGCATTAATATTCCAGAGCCACAGTTTCAATGAGTTATAGTTGCATTAAACAGTGATTATCACATTTAAGTTTAAGCAAAATCACATCTAAGTTACACGTGTGATAGTAAATATATATCACAATTTTCGTCATCACTTTATACTTGTAAACACATGAAAAATTTTACTTTGAGCAATTAAAAACAATTTCTGACCAACTGAAAGGTAGTTTCGGGAAAAAGCTTTGCCAACGATTAGCTGAAATGTGGAACACAAGTGAATAATGACACCAGCCTGATGCATATCAACGCTAATTGTTTACGGAACAGCTTTCGTGCCTCAAGTGATCGCTCTACTGTTTTATAAATCAGGGTTAACAGATAATAAAATAGCTTCGTACCACATTTACTGTAGGTGATTATATTAAGTGTATAGTTAATTTATATTTAACATTTTTATTGTTCAATGTTAAGCTTCATTTTTGTAATAAATACATTAAAAAGTAACTATAAGTTTCCTAGGAAGAGGATATGAAATTTTTAATGAATTTATCTGGTTATAACGGTTATTATCGCATGCTGTAAGGTAAGGAACATTCTCACGTACAACTTTGTATGTGTCACACAAGCGTGAGCGACAACTGCTCTCAAGTGAAAATGTCATCCTGTATCACACAGAATTGCTTTCCCTACTAACTTTACTAACGACACAATGATTAAAGACGACATTTAGCTATAAATTATTGTGATAAAGTAGCGTACTCCTCAGATGAACTAAAATGCTCAAGCACTAAAATGTTTACAATTAATCAACGACTATAGTTCGAACAATGCGCCGACTCTTCCCTTTATTAATAGGTAAACTTAATATTCGTGTAAAATATACATACGCATATTATATACACTAGCAAAAAGTTTAATAAAAACAAGGAAATTCATACGTTATGTGAAATCTTCAGTCGTTAGTCCCATACTTTATCTATCTGTAAGTACATATAATTCCTTCTTAATAGTAACGTTTGTGACATGATAATAAAATATATTAATATTAAATGTGTTTGGAATTTTACATTATGCAAGAACAAAATAAATTACTAAATAACAGTATAATGTCAGTTATAAATTCGATGGAGTCGTATGAACCGTTTTTACTTTAAACTAGGCCTCACTATTAGGTAAGGTCATAGCTTCCAATTAAGTTTACGAACGGCAATAAAATATCTTTCGATAAAATTTGTTTATATGGGGAAGTAATTGGTAACAAGTTTCACTAAAAAGATATTTTAATAGCTGTCTTATACTATTCACTAAAATATAAAAACTTAGATTTCCTTCATTTTTCAATAGTAAAGTTTTAAGAATTTTTTTTTAATTATACTTTAACCATTATGTAGTTAATTAATTGTTTATTGCACATTTAACAGGTTCATTTGAATTGGATGGGTTATATAGTTAAGGTAAGTCAAGCATCTCGCCCACATTAGGCTTTGCAAATTTAATACTTAAACAACTAAGTACCATCATAAAAAATTAACAGTACTTAACATTCCGACAGGTTCCTCGTAACTTCAAACCTTTTCTAATAAGGAGAATGCCAAAGTCGTCCACCTCGCTAGCCAAGTGCGGATTAGCAAGTACCACATGTATATGAAAACTATTGTTCTTGGAGTATGTCCATTTTTTCATGATGGTATGTATTCTTCATCAGAAGTTCAAGTTCTGTGGTGATCAAATCCGTAACTTGACCGTCAGCCGACTGAAAGTACAAAGCGTGCCAACATCATTTCTACATACAAATTACATTAGGTGTTGATATGATCACACAAATGAAGTAGTAATTTTTAGTAGTAAGTTTCTAGTATATAACAATATATTTATGTATATGGGAATTAGTTTAATATCTTCAGGTATTCAAAGTATATTTGAAATCCGTAATGAAATAATATATTTTGTTTCTATTGAGAAAAGTTGAGTTCTTTTTCATTTTACTTAAATGTTTTCTCCAATCTTATATACAGAACTAATGGAGGAATGACAATGACTACGTTATGTATTTTTCGTTAAAGCATAATTTTATTTACAGCAGAAATAAATTGTTATACCCACATTAAAAATTTAATTACTTTTCTATCAACACGTGGGTTAAAGACACCCATAACAACCCACAGAATGTGCTTTTTTGTTTAAATTTGGCTATGTACATGTAAAATAAGTTAAATTTATTTGTATGAAGACTTATTATCGAAAAATCTTTGTTTTCATTGCTTGTACTTATTACTTCAAACATAATTATTAAATTTCGAACTCTTCTTTTAAACTTTACTGTTATCAAATTATAAAAGAATCACCTTATACGATACATGTGGTATAAGAAATGTATATGTATTGTAGTATAAAAAAGCAAAGAGGAAAAATGGACCATGAAGAAAGCAACGAAAATAATGCGTGAGAAAGTATTTCAGGCATAATATATCGTAAAGTATATTTGCTCCTAAAAGACTGGTAATGTAAATGTAGGTCGCCATTTACTCAGCTATATACTCCCGAGCTAACACCTCGCACTATTACTAACAAGGATACACAAGATTCCTAATGTGGTATCTGCACCGATAAAAGTGATTTTTATATAGTTCAAATGTCTTCAAAATATTTTCTACAAGGGTAATTTAGATGATAGATTATAGTAACATGTAGGTAGTAATCACAGGGTCAATGAGACACACTAATCACTTCCTAATGTACTACACCAAAACACTATACCGCACAGTAATTACTATATGATAACCATCAATGTCATTGTCTGGAGACAGTGTTAGGTTTTGTTGTTACACTATTTTTGTTAAAAGTAAACTAACTGAGAAAATCATTGAAGTTTTGCACACACTAAATGTTAATTCATAAGTTTTTAGAAAATTTTTAATTTTTTTCTACGACTATAAGTTTAATCTCGGAAAGAGCGGATCCTATTTTCTTTAATTAGAAACCAGCTAAAGTACATTTGTACATACGCGAAAATATTGTATAAATTATGTGACAAGTACAAGCACAAAAAAAAATTCAATTATTGTAATTTTTTGTTTAATTAATTCATCTTTAATTGTAAAACCATTAAAAATACTAAGACATCATCTACCTTTCACCTTAAAATTATTTTCTATATCTCGTGTTTTATGTACAGAAGAAATACATAAATAAACAAAAACAAAATACCATCAAATTAATTTTATTTTATTTTAATATAAGCGTGTATTTTGTTATTCTTTGATAGCGAGGTACAGTATTTTGCAATTAGCTTAGGAAAATTTTCTTTAACTTTCTTACAAACACTGCACATGAATAGAAGCAATTCCTTTGCCTTGTTAATTAAAAGTTATACATTCTGCTGTTGCTCCATTCAAGCAAAACCATATTAACAATATACATATATTTACTTTGTAAAAAAAATTGAAGTCTTTTCACAGATATCAAGAATTCTCTTTACTTTTAATATTATAATCATCTTTAAAAAGTTTAATTTATATAGATATCTTATTAAGAAACGTAGCGATTCCTTGTTTTTTTTAGTAAAAACATTTATTTATATACAACGCTTTTAAGAGCGTAGGTTATACTTTGTTCGTTCAATTACTTAATAGACCAGACAAATGGGCGTGGCGTAATGAAACAATAAAAACAAAATATGATCGCACCTACAATATTGTATATAAATAAACTGTATGAAGGAAATGTTAGATTTTGTAAGATAATAAGGTATGCATTTGATAAATATAGAAAAAAGTACACACGGAACTGGCGATCACTTTTTTCTGTTTCACTTGGCTGAAATACCTTCGCATAATTGCCCACGTGAGGGCAAAAGCAGGTTATGTCAGACTTGCACGGACTAAAACCCCCACGATGTTCCACTTTCGTCGCTTTACGGCAAGGTCACGGGAATGCTTTCGCTCACCTCTACGACCTCGCCAACGCTGGCTGCACCGTGTTGCCCATCTCGAAAGAGGAACACTCGCCCCCCTTTTACCTTTATAAGGACACGCCGGAACATACAACGTTCCTTCTTCTCAGATTCTTACCGTTATCAGGGCAACGGATCCCCCAAATCCGTCACCCAGAGACCATAGAAGCCAAGAGAGAAAACACTCTCGACTTTCTGCGGCGTGTTTGATCTTAGGCCTCGCCGCCAATAGTTACACGACTGCGGAGAATAGAGAGCGGCGAAACGCAATACCGACACTCCTCTTCCCCCGCGGCCTCATCGCTGCCGCATCACTGGTGCGACTCCGCTTAGATGGGAAGGGTGAAGAGAGAGCAGCGGACCGCAATACTTATACTCCTCTCCCTCCACGACTCCATCACGGCTGCGAAGACCAGTGCGAATCTGCCCCCGAAACCCACCGACACACATCCGAGATAAGCTGGTCATGCTCACCTAGAGTTGTCACCGCGGGCCCGCCGGTTAGATTGCTCTTAACTTCACCGTGGGTGACCAAGCCACGGCTACTGAACCCTACTGCCACGACAAAACAAGAACCTGTTCGGGGGCAACTGGCTAACCCCGTATTATAGCAAAAGTCGTGTGACCTTGTGGGAGACAGGTTATAATATTCATGGCAAGCCCGGCAATTACTATGTAATAAGGAATAGGAAACTATGTTTTAAATATTTTGATGAAAAATTTGTATTGCTTCGTAACAATTTAACCAACATTTACAAAATGTTTAAAGCAAGTAAAAACAGACGAAAATAATAACTGAAGCGGACACTTTGAATGCCCAGCGTTTTGTATCACTTGTTACGACGTGGCGGTTTGTTTGCATGGACTTTTACGTCTCATTTGCTTTAAACTGGCACCGCTTTTCAAGTACTAGTATTTTCTATGATTTTTTAAAAAATTAAGTTCCTGCAAATAAAATATTTTTTATGATAGCTTATTTATGCAAAAATAAATTATAAATAATATTCAACAATTGTTGAAACTCAAGCCGTGTCTATTGTCCGGGAGTTGAGAGCTTCGGTCGGCGTTAATCGGAGGAAAACTGTTTTTATAGACTCGAAATGATGATTACCATATTGAATTATAGCAAACACAGAAAATTCATGCCTGTAGTACTACTTCTCATGTTTTTTTTTTAATTATACTACTACACATGTTTAGACTAAAACAAATTCCTTTTATCGCCACGAGTCAATGAACATTTTGTTATTCTTCATAACTTATAATAAAAGTAGTGAAATCATTTTTGTATCCTTTGAAGTCAGTACGAGGTCGTCTGCGGTAAGCCGTAAAATATTTGGTGCATTTGGCATGCGGCCCCGTCTACTGTAACTTAATTGACTTGGAAAATCCCACAAATTACCTCTGTGTTTGTGTATTAGATCTCAATTATGAATAACTTCTCCGACTCTCCACTATTACTATTCGCCGCTAGAGGGATTTAAATGTATTTTATAAATGTCTCTTTCTATACTGTCCATTAAACTTAAAAAACAAACTACGAATAGAACTTCACTTAATACTATATATTACTCATATAAACAAATGAGACGATAAGATGAAAATAGCATAGATACTATATATTAAGACTACCGAAGACCTAATTACTGGAAAGGAGGATAAGTGCTGTAATCGCCAATAAATATATCTGCAACTTACCTTGTCAAGGTTTATTATTGTTATATATGTTTTGAAAGAATAATATCCGAACTGTACACCGGTTTAATTTTTATCTATAGCAAAGCACTGTTAGCATAAATTCTTTATAAACGAAGTAACCGATGGTAGTAGCTTTATTATTGGTATACCTTCATGATTCGCTATCTTACATCAAATGCGGTACTCTGATCTTCGGTAATATAATGTATAACTTATTATTACAATTATTTGCGATTCATTTTATATTTAAGTAAATTTAGCTGTAAATGAAAATTTATATTAAACTCCTTCATTGTTGCGATTTCTGATCAAAATGTATATGTAAATGTTTTATAAAGTATATGTCAGCGCGTGGCCGAGATTATCCTCAAAATCCATATTAAAAACATCCTCGAAGTGCGGAAATAATTCGTTTATTACAAAATAAGAACTACACAGATCAAAACGCAGAATAATATTGAGTCCCTCAGTGACAGTTAGGCGTTTTTTATACCTTAGTTGTATTATCGATCGGTAATAGGCTTGTGTAGAAAATGTTCAAGGTGTTCGATTCCTTTTACGACTGAGAGAGTTCAATTTTTACGAGTGATATTTACTCCCGCAATCAGTATACTGAAATATCCAATACACAAAGGATGTTTATACTATCTTTGAATTAACACAGCACCATACCCAATAGAGCTGGCGTTCACGTGAAGCTATCAATCGCTTAGAAAATGGTCAAAGTGGGAGGTCTCAAGTAATCTATAGCTTAACGTCAAGTAAGATCATATCGGTCAGTACATGACCAAGAAAATTTTCGAAAATATCTTGCGAGACCATTAAATTGACGAACTTCTATTACGTTTTTGTGTATGGGCGAATTAGCTAGGGCCTGAATTTTTCTTGGGCTGGGTTGGAGTCACATTTGCTATTATGTTGTTATAAAAGCCATCTTTTCTATAGAATCGAGTGCAATTTATACCATGAAATCCAACAGCCATATAGGCACAATCACAAGGTGTCCAAGCACATATAGGCGCATTTCCTAACTTAGCAATCTGGTCGGCAATAACAAGTAAAGGGAAGTGATCTCTAAGAGTATTTACATTCACATCGCGAAAATCGACACAAAGCCTGTTACTTTTTTTTCATTAATAAAATAGTGCCAATAAAAAGTGATGAACTGTCTTCATCTAATGCAAATATTCTTCAAGTCCTTTATACCTTTAACTTTTTTACGCTCCGGAGATAACAACTTGTACAGCCGTCGTTGAACGACTTTGTCAGGGTTTTTTCAGTCTAATATGTTGTTCTACCATTGTCACTCGAGAAATGGGATTTTCCGTGGTGAAATGGTGTTTTTATTTACCAAATATTTCTCGTAACTGTGTAAATTGTTACAAATCACCGATCACCGTATCAAGATATAAATTGGGATACGATTAAAAAGGACCTCGCTATTCAAAATACCGCACTTTAAAGAAATGCTATCCTTGTTTTTAACGTCACACAGAGACCGGTGACATTTAGTAAGATAAATCAGAGGAAGATGTCAAATTGTGTTCGTATATCACCATCTACGTAAAATTCTAATTTCCTTCTCTAACTATATGTGATCAATTTTTCTTACATGAGTGATACTTTAGTCAGGTTCGATTGGAGCACCGCCTATGCTAGTTAAGGTAGCATCTACACTTTTAAGTTTTCTCGGTACAGAAAGTGAAACACCGTCCCTAATTACTTAATAATCGGCACTGACAAAGACAAGAATAACCTCCACTAAAATTGCATTCTAAGCAATAATCAACAGATTTATTTGTTTCTGTCTTAAGACGCTAGTGGTTCTGCTAATAGAAACAGTTATTTTCATTATGTTCTGGATGGTTGCAATATTGTATTAAACGTAATGGTTGATCGACCTTTGTATTAACTGTCTGCACCTGGTTTATTAGAGGAACGACGAGAAAAATGATTATAAAAAGTCATTTAATGATCCTTTCTAGAAACATTAGATTGAGCAACGCCTGGTTTTTTGCTATCATTACGATCGTAATTTGGTTTAGATGACTGTTCTAGCTTACAATTACCGATAAGTTTTCAAATTATAGGTAAATTTTGACAAACCTACTGGTGTGAAAAATCATAACGAAAGAATTATGGGCAATCACCTGTTATCGCAGCAATGCAACCATCAGAAGCTTGTGGCCGCACTTATTTTAACAGCATACACGCTTTCGTTGCATATTTCGTATAACTTGATGTTTGATCATAAGTGTAGGCCCCCACCTCTGCACTTGTTCCGCGTATCACTATTCTCTTCCAAATATTTGAATAAGTTCACTTTTCACTTGATCCCAGGTAATTGAACTGACTGGACAAATATCCGCCAATGTTTTCACGCTTCCTTTCAAATGTAACGCAGTCTTTATGCAAGCTTCATGTTAAGGTATCTAGAACTTCGATATCATCTCATTCATATGTGCATACAAGTTTTTAAAATCATGAGATCTTTCGTCAAGATCAAAAAGAGGTACGTAAAAATCGTGGCAATCACTTGACATTAATGACTAAGATGAAAGTGCGGTAGTATCAGGACAGCAGATGCAACATCGGATAGAGCGATATCAAATGCTTGCGTAGTAATCGCGTTCACGAGACTCATGACTAGTTCCATTTTGGAGATTAGCTCTGGTAGCAATTGTAGTCCAGGGTCACGAGTTTGTAATCCCACTTCTGATGTCGGCGGGTGGCCGAGTAACCTCGAAGTACGGAAATAAGTCATTTATACCAAAATAAGAACAGCACGGATCGAAAGGCTCAATAACAGTGACAGTCAGGTATTAATTAAAACTAAGTTGTACTATCGTTCGATGATATGACTATTTTTTATTTAAAAAAAAATATAAATCTTTTTAACACTTTGTAATTACCAGAAGAATATATAATTTTAATTTATTTAATTAAAAGTCTTAAATGTCTGAAATTATTAATTTAATCCTTAATCGTATCGATTTTTAGCGGAAATAATAAAGTGTCAACATTACGGAATTGTCAATTGCAAGTCTTTTATATTTTATATTACAAATCGAGGTGAATATAGAAAAACCTAAAATTACAATTTAGCAAATTTTTAACCTGAATCATACGTACATCTTATTTATTTATTTGTGATTGTTTTTTTAATTATTCAGTGAAATGACTATATGATCAGGAGCTCGTCATTAAAACAGGATATGAAGTCAGTCAGTCTTTTATCAAGTATCATTTACCCAACAATCTCAATAACTATCGCGCGTTTCAAACCTCAACAAACTAATATTTGATAGCGGAAATATATTTTGCAGTAATAGTTTTTTAGACTATCTCGGGCGACAGAAACCTGGTACTCCACAAATAAAAGAATTTTTGTGTACGATTTCTCGAATGTATAACTACATAAATATGGATTAACTTGTTCTACCATTTGCCTAAAATATATCAAAACATAAACTAATATTCTTACACCAAAATTAACTAAAATTAGTTATACCTAAATACATAAATGTTCTTACCATTTTATGAAATTTATGTACTTCAGGCAATTATACAAGTGCCATAATAGTGAATTAGTAGAAAGGTGTAATTTAAAAAAAAAAAAAAACATTTAAGCAAATAACACTTTAATGTGTATTCATATGGAGGTTGGAGGTAATATATCTATCGTCATTTGTCTTTTACATAAATTGTCTCCATAACGCTTATTACAATATCCTCCGGTAGCCGGCGAGACCTTCTAAATGAGTCCATTATTTCATTACGCGAAATGGAGCGGCTATGAAATAGAGTAAAGGGAAATAAACGGCCTACTTGAAATGAAGACTCCGTTGTTCATAACCAGCTCGTTAATTCTCTAATTACAAATTGGAAGAGCGAGTAACCGGTAACAGATGTGCCTCTTGACTCGCGAATCTCAGGCGCCTTCAGATGTTTGGCGAGTTTACAGCGTCTTTCTTAATTACGCAGAGAAAACGTCGTAATCAACTTTAAGATCATTAATATTTTTTTCTACTTCTTCAAATCTTTCTTTGTTCTTTTTAAGGAAGACCGTTCGCTATAAAAATAACGAAAACATCAAAGTTTCTTTACATTCTGTTGTAAACATATATATAATGTTATAGCTTATTGTGATAAATAATAATAATAATCTTTCATGTAAACACAATAAAAACTAACTTGCAACCTAATTGATACAAAGGTATAGACATAATTTTCGATGTTTTAGTAGTTTACAAAGATATATTGGCAAGTAAAAATTTAAGACGGAATGAACTATACACATACACAATTCTAATCGGCCTTTAGCAGTCTCCTATAAATGTGTATATGAGTAGATCTCTTCAGAGAAGTTTAACTGAACAGTTATTTGTAATTTTTAATATAATTGTATATAAAGTAACACATGACATGATATTCAATATCGTCGTAAAGTCGACTTAGAATATCTAACAAGTTTCTCTTAAACGTAAATCCTCCGAGATGAGGGTTCTTGACTACAACAATATCTGGATGAGCCAATTAATTTCGATCTGGGGATCTACCCCTAATCTGATGGTCACTCACGCCCAAAACTTGTAATTGAATTTTAGTTAAGGAATATTCACTAACTTCCTCATCTGTACCATTACGATATTACTACGATACAGTGATTCATGGAACGTCGGAGAGAATATTACGTTAGGACTTTGTACGATTAATAATTTAACAATTCCGAGTTGGTCACTACTTGATTTGATCACTGTAACTGTATCTTGATGAATTTATCTATATAATGAAGAATATTACACCACCACATAATATTTTTAATGACTATGTAGAGCACGAGAGAAGATAATTTTTATTTGTTTTCAGTATTCGATTTGTCAAAGGATTGGCTCGTCGCCGGTATGAAATTGGACTTTACGTAGACGCTTTTCCAACCGATCACGTCTATCGTTTATGCGAAATCGATTCCAACGTTTTATGTGACATTTCCGACGAATTTAATAGCCCAAGAGACGACTGGACGCAGAGCAATAAACGCGAATAAGTATTTTTACACATCAACTTATAAAATTGTATTTCCTACTAATCGCAGACGACGACATATGACTTCGTGTTTGTTTACACAATATTGTAATCCTTAACTGTATGATGTACAGTTAATTTATATGTTAACTATTAATCTATTAATCAATGTGACCTTTTTAACTACTTCTAGAAGTAAAGGTTACACGCAAATAACAGTAAAACAATTTTGTATACAGCTGTCAGCTAAGTTTAGACAGCCAGCTGGTAAGTGCTATGAAGAACTTTTTATATGCGTCTTCATTGCAGTTTGTTGTGCAATTTCAGTGCAGTTGCAGAGATAATATTATACTATAAAATAATGAGATAATATCGGTTTGGAAAAAAAGTAAAAGCGTCTTTACTGTAATTTATATTGTTTTATATTGGCCTCATGTGTTACACAACGGCACTATTGCTCATGTGCTGCATGAGGCTGCGATATTTCAATCCAATAAAATGAGTAGTTTCATAAATTATTCAATAAGTTGTAACAGGTAAGTGGCACTCGCGCGTTACATGCGGTATTAGGACCAAGGGAAATCTCTACTCGTCTGAAGTAGATCGCATAATGTTTTTATTCCACTACATCATAGAATCTATAATTACCCGTCACATATGTAACGTCTGTCTCCTTTTCTTATACAAAAATAATGTAATATATCACCACCTTATGCTAAAAGTTTTAAGTATCTCCTTGTCTATCAAATTGTTTATTTACGAGCTTAATTTTATATCTTTTTGAAGTTTTTTAAATATTTCTCTATTCTATAATTTTTTTTTAGTTACACTATATTTTATTCTCTATAATTCGACTTTCCAAAGGCATGTCGTAATGTCACAATTTTACGATTTTATAATCAGAAAGTCGGACAGGGACTGAATAAAATATAATACATAGTAACCAATGTCATTGAATTTACATTATTTAAGAAACATCATATACTGCAATGATATACTCACCTAAAGTTGAACTTTTAAAATTTTTACTTTTCTACACAGGCGCGTTTTAGACAAACAATAAATTCAAAATATGTGTACATTCTGTAGGCGTCAAATATTTTCACTTAGAAAGAGAAATTGTCAAAAGGCGATTGAAATCGCTTCTGAGATTCTATCACTCCAATAAATTATTAACGGAAGGCGAGGCGTCCTGTGTCGCGTAACTGTTATGCCTCGCTTGTACTCTCTTGAGGGTTCGGAGCAGCATCCAGAATAGATAAGCTCATAATCAATGCATTAGCTTGTACGTGAGGAATGATTTTATTTTTATTACCTTTTTATTCTTAATTTTAAAGAAGAGCAACTAGAATTTTTTGTTACAATTTTCTTTAGTCTTCCACTGGTAGATAACAGTTTCTATCTTTTTTTAAACTTTTAAAGCAATAAAATATGAAGAAAATATTATTTCATCTATTACATAATGAGACAAATCCAACGTGGCAACGATTGTATCGATATCAACGCTGATCGTTGTTTTCAGAACTTTATTACATTTTCGCCATGGTTACATTTGCAAAATTATATAGAACTTACCTATCTTTATATTCTCGAAAACCAACAATTTATGCTATTTGAAAGTTTATATAAACTGAAAACCGGACACAGAAAATATTTCGTCGCAAAATCGTTGGCCATCAACGCAGTGTGCGCTTTACGAGTATGAGCTCACTGACGACGGTAGGCTTATTACGTAAGTGAGCCACTGTGTGCGATACACGGCCTCACTTACGGTTCTCCGTAAAAGAGACACTTCAATCACATAAAACTCTGCATGAGGAATTCTCTAGTGTACTATCAATTATATATATTCATTAAGCAATATAATAAATGTTATTTTTATGGAATATTCACTAAACTTTCTTATAGTAACACAAACATTGAACTGTTTGCACACTTGTGGCAATGATAAGTGTTGCAATTATGATAGATATCCTAAATTATTTTCGGTAAGAGTGTCCCCTGACCACATTTATACAGCCGTTCTTTTGGTTAAAACATTTAGTTGTTATAAAAACGGTGACCATACAATCGCCATTATATTTACCTTATTAAATCAAAAAAATTATCCGAACCGTTGTGTTATAAGCTACCTGTCGTTGACTTAATGCTCATTGGATCTTTATAAAATGTACAAGTTATTCAATATATTACAATAACCAAAAAAAAAAATTATGGATCTTCTAGGATTAAAACTTCGAAATAGTTTATATTCTGTTATAAAATACTTAAGTTTAATGCGATAAAATTTTAAATAATTCATAAAGCTTCCAAGTAATTTAGGATACAAATTCGTTCATAAATTTGTGATGGCAGCGTTACCTGAATTATGTGACTCGATTTATGATGATTACTGAAACCGAATGCGATTGGATCGTCAATGTACTCATATAAGCGTTTCGTTCACCTAACGGCTGCGATCATAATATAATAACCAAACCTAATAATATCTGAATTTGAACGATCGACGTTAACGAGTCCGTTCTGAATCTAATTTGCATGTTACTATCAACTTAAACATCCAAATCGGATTCTGTTAAGGGACTTTATTAATTCAGTACACTTATTACGGAGCGAGTTAACCGTTTTAATGTTATTCAACTTAGTTCGTATTATCCCATGTGCCGATACGTAATTTAGTGGAAAAGGTTGTGACCCCGCTAGTTTGTATTACCCCGACAGTGATATAGGGTATTAAGTTCCCTTCCCTGCCTCCCTTAACGCGTAAACAAGACAGAACCTTTCTACGTATCACCCTCGCAGAGGTTAATAATTTAAGAGACTAAGCGGGAGAGCTTTCGGTCCATTTTGTGCCCCTAACTAAAATTGTTTAGTTCCGATTGCTTTTATTTTATTTTTATTTCCTAATTACTTAGACAGCTAGTGTTAATATCTATTATTTATCTGTAAACCTGGTTAAAAAATGGATGGTATAAATTGTTCAAAAAAGGTTTTAACTCCATAAAACTGTCAAACCATTTGAAACGCGGAGATCCATGGTTTGATTACGTGGCTAAAAGAAGTGGAAATTGGTTGGATGGGAGGGTTTTTATAAACCTTCCTCGTTATTACTTTTTAGCTATTGCCTTAATATTATAATATTATTTTGGGTCTCATTATATCATAACACGTGAAGTCAAGTGTTGGCCGACTTTATTCAATTACTAAGAAAATTGATAGAACTTTTAAATAATTGTCAGATTTTTTTATAAAATTACGAAACCTTTTTAGTTAGAATAAACTTTATTACAACTTTCAACCAGATAGGTATAGCAGGGCAGAACAAGAGTTGTGGAGGTTCAGATATTACATACATAAATTTTTTATCTAAAATCACATCATTTAAACTTCTATCACAGATTAAGAATAGTAATATATGATAGTGATGCTATAGTATTGATAAACATTATCGATATGAAATACACATGTTTATTAAAAACTTAAAAATGTATTACTTTAATGAAAAATGAGAGTTGATTATAATTTTAAATCCGATCGTCAATAAGTTCATATGTGTAACTATGGTACAGAATATCGCTATTTTACTTTAACTTATGTTGTGTGATCGTTAAAAAATTTAAGTGTTATATTTTTTTTACTTATTTTTTTTTTTTTGAATATGTGGAATTAACTTCGTTAGTACATTTTTTTCTAAATGATCTCTGTTCCGCCCGTACAATATGGTTAACGAAGTGTAAGCCGATTTGCAAATTCGATAAGTTAGGCGAAATCGCGTGGACACGTCCCAAATAAAGCCCGCTTTGATCCTATTAACGCTTGGATAACGGTTGGGATCTTGTGACAGTGCTCCTGCGTGATCCTTCTATGGAGTTACCAAAGGACTTACCTTCACCCATTTGCGCTTTTTTTTTGGATTTAAATACCAAACTTTTTCTACAAATCCGAAAATAAATTTCGTCGTATCGATGAAATGTCAAGTAACAATGGAACGCGATAGGACTAAATAAATATCCAGATTGCTACTTTCCATTAAAAACAAACATTATTCAGAATTAAACGTATCGACGTCATTACATAAAATAATGGTCCCGCTTTTACGGCATGGAAATTGAAGAGTTAAATAAATTTTGAATGAAAACGATTTAATCACGGCTTAATAAAGCAAGTAAAGCTTGTATTGTATCAAAAATTTATTATTTCAAATAACTTATCTTTATCATATTGGAATTTTTTTAAACATAACTGTAAAATCGGTTACAGATATGTTTACGCACCCTCAAGAAGTATCAGCTTTTAACACATCACAACTATTGTAATTTTACAAGAGCAGTAACCATTAAATGGAGATTAAACAATCCGATAGGAGTCTCAAGCGCCTTCGTCGGTGATTTTATGGGATTAGTTCTTGGAAATTTCAGCGAGAACCGTTAATACATAATAACTATTATATTTATTTACTACAAATACCTATTATTGATAAAAAAAAACCTTTCCATCAAAATATGTTATTCGGTAGGAGCTTATAAATA
The DNA here is from genome assembly GCA_029034505.1 of Ornithoptera priamus. NCBI lineage: Eukaryota > Metazoa > Arthropoda > Insecta > Lepidoptera > Papilionidae > Ornithoptera > Ornithoptera priamus. The sequence continues at coordinate 5,283,089 of JARDWD010000331.1, forward strand.
ATCCTAATAGCTTTGTAGAACTATTTGACAAAACCAATATCGTTTTATAATTGTTAGGAAAACCATATCTTTTTAGATATCAAAAATAACGTCACAATCAGGAAAGTTACCTCGCAGTTGGGTCTTTTATTTAATTGGATAGGTTAACCGATACATACGCAACTGTTTTTTTTTTAGAAATTCATGCACCAATACTTACAATATAATCAGTATATTATTAAAAAACAGTTATATAAATGGATGTGTATTTCACTGTTAATAATTGAGTAATTCCTTTTTAATGCACAATAAATAACTGTTAAATACAAAAAGCAAATGCATGCAAGTGTAATTAATTGAATATGTATGTTTTACGGGTCATGAAATGTTTTTAAAATGAATTTAATTTCTTATCTAAAACCATTTTTATTTAACAAAAATTACCGATTTAAGTAAAAAAAAGTTATCATTGGTATTAACAATCCTAAAAATCTTTAAAACTTTGCTGATATGAAATATGTTCTCAACAATAGTGATAAGGATTTTAAATGGATCTTAGACTAACGGAAAACTTAACTATAGGTAATGACATCCTGCAAATATAATTTTATGTTTTGCCTAATTATCTTTAAAAACTGGTTCCGTTGATAGTGAATGACTTAGTGTTGATTCTTCTTAAAATTTGGTACTTTTTTCACCAACAAAATTCTTTGGTATGCCTTCGCAACATAAACTGGATGTGTGTGGGGTAAAGTAAAATCTTTAAGATTTATGGCATTTTTCGTATAATGATAGGGTCATAGGATCATGCGCCCGTACATATCTACGATCCCCACCTGCGCCGACCATCGCAGCACCCTTTCAAGGGCGAGAATAATGCACCGTCTCACTCCCTCTCCCTCCTATTGAACACCATACTATAGGCTCGTGAAGTTTTCTTAACATAGTAATAATGACGAAACTGTCGGACTGTTTGATGACATTTTTAATAAAGCTTTGAACTTATATAAAGAGATGAAAGTATTCTAACACCTAGTAATAATAACTAAATACATATGACAAGAAACTAGTTGACCTTAAATCAGTTCTAAATGTCTATTAAAGAAGCTAATTATAGACGAGCCTGTGGTGGCAGCTCATTCCTTATGCATTCAGCGCGCCTTAATGCCTTCATTACCAGTTTAAAGTATTAAGCAAACTTCGAAGCGGTGCGGCGTCTCTAAGATTTGTTTAAGTGGTTGGTGTACTTCAAAAATTGCGTATCGGAAAATCTGTATGTAAAACTATTTTATGTATTATATCAGTTTCTTATTTGTTTTATACAAAAAGTTTAATTGTTAAATTACCTAATTCCTATTACCTTATTCTTATCGATCATTAAATGTGCAAATGCATCGCATCAGATTTCTTTTAAAAATTAAAACATGTATAATATTGATACAACCAAAGGCCGACTCATGCCCTATAGGGATGCCAGTAATTGAGACAGACATTTTATCAGGCACAGAACGTACAAAACCGTACGTTTATTGAATAATAATTTATACTCACATATATTTAGATAGATATTATTTTGAACACTATTCTAAATCAAATATTGAATTAAAATCATATTGTCCACAAATCAAATTGTTGTAAGTTCAGTCTGTATATCTTTTTTATATATGTTATATTTGTTTTCCTGTTTATGATAAACCCGATCACGTTTTGGATCTTATAAGCCCAAGTGAAATGTGAATAGCGATTATCTACCCAGATTAAGATAAAGGACGAGAGACAGACTTTTGCTTTTATTTTGTAATTAAACGTTCATTTCAAAACAAACATTTCCATTATAGTGAAACTGCATCAACTTTAACACGTTCTGAATTTGTAAATATAATGATAAACAAGAAAATCGAGAATTAGTTAATATGTCTCTAGCACAGAAAGATTATTTACTTTATATTGCAATATGCAAATACTTTATATGTAGGTAACTTTGATTAAACTTTTCCTACTACTATTCTCTATTCTTCGAACATCCGAAAAAACAAAATAATGGATGTGTAACTTTAAATCTAAAATTCATAACACACAGGAAACAAATACTGGGAAACAGATCAGATAGGAAGTACATCTTGATATAATTGAATTTTTTAACTAAACAGATCTGCAAGTACAAAGACAAGTATTAAACTCATAGCCCTTTCTTTTTGCGTAGACTGTTATAAAGAGTTTACTATAGTAAGAATATACAAGATACAGGCATGTAGACACATGTTAAAGCTACGGCCCAATAACAAATTGAAATGAGATATTTATTTTAAATGAACGACATTTGCCTTGTTCCCTCGGCTCTTAAATTACAATAATGAGGTACAACGCTCTCAATACATATTTATCAGCGCGGTCGGTAACGATTCGGTTAATTGGTGTGTTAAGTTTAATGACTCCTTAATGTAGGTAAAGCAATGACTTACTAAGGGACAATTTTTCCCCACTCCATGAACAAACTGACAAGTGTTTAATGGTTTTATAAATAGGGCCATGACATTATATACGAATAAGTATCGACAGATGTACATGAACTACCTAGTTATACTCGATTTTAATAATAAATTTATACAATGTCGGCCTTTTCAATACTTGAAACGGTGACAATGCCTAAAATGTTTACGGTATAAATCTTAGAAAAACACAACCTGTTAAAATGTACATTTAATTACAATGGAATCAGTAACCCGTATTGGAATAGATACGTACAGACAGATATGATATGAAAATCTTTAAAAGAAGACAAAATAAATTGTTTATAGACTAGCGCTGCTTAGCATCTAGACTAAATCTCCGCTTACCATCAGATGAGAGTGTAATCAAGCACTGGTCTATATTAAAACAAAATATAATGCGATGCACTCTAAATAAAGCGATAAACAAAAAGAAAAGTAAAGGATGAAAAATTCTCTAGCTTATACATAAAAAAGGTCAAAGCAATTCTAAAGAAATGGAATTAATGAAAGTGAAAATAAGAAATCTTTTCAAACAAAATGAAATACAAAAGTGCCTACTGATTTACTCGTTTTAATGAATGTTTATTTTATTCAAGTACCCCGCTCGGTATAAAAATAAATTACTTGCCTACGTCAGACTAGAAATTTTAGAAGCAATCGACATTTGAATAATGAACGAGCGGTTTTTTTTACTAATTTGGTTTTTGGATGGTTTTGCTTCAAATAATAGACAACCATCATACAAAGAAAAGTTGCTGCAAACCTTTTGAGTTCCTAAGGTTTGTTTTTTTAGCGCAAAATTTTCAGAAAACATGGTCCTACTGGACAGCGAAAGAAACGGAAGATATAAAAGAGTAGACTGAACTGACTAAATACCATTCGTTTAAAATAGTAACTGCAGATCTGAATACTTTTAACAAATTTCATTTTGAAGGGTGAGGACTTATGGTAGTTCTTTTAAACTATGCCCGTGAGCATAGAATAAAACTAAATTTTAGCATCCAAACTAGATTTCTGTAACACAATCGGTTCCGTACTCAAATTTAATTCGGATAAATTGAATAAAGCCGCTTTATAATAGATTTAGCCGGCTTTGCGACAACGGTACATCTGAATTTTGTCCATGTCGAACTGATAACGTTGTCAATTATTGAATACTATATCTACAAAGTAACAAGATAACTCCAAGTATGCAATAGTTACGACATATTCTTTTTTAGAGTCCAGTATGCATTATGTATTAAACAATTTCAAAACTTATTTGAAAACACTTCAATATTATTTTTATAGCAAAAATACCAAAAACTTGTTATGTTATAACACACTCACTCATGAGTTGGCGTGGGAATCTCTAGAAAAGGGTTTTGTCCGGCAATGGGCGTCTATCAGCTGTTTATGACGAAGATTTAAAGAAAAAATTTGAATTATTTTATACATTTAAATCAACAAAAAAAAAACAATGAGAGTCATGAAAACTATTATACTTTATAATTATTTTATATACCATATACATATATGACATGATTTTTAAAAATTTTACGATTGAGGATTAATATAACTAACGCGCCGAAAAAAACTATTTTTTTTATCAAATTTATTCCAAAATATATATACCACAATACATGGTAAGAAATACTGTGCATTATACTCATTGCATTATTAGGGGAGGCCTGTATGTCTAAAACAGTCGGATGTTCATTATGACACAATTATAAGAAGACGCTAAATAATTGCTTCGTTTTTGCTAAATTAGGAAGTAGAATTTTTCATGATTTTACTCTGCATAAAGAACCTATGTCGATCCATCATTTCATTGTGACATGATTGGAAAACAATAAAATAGGTATTTACCCAAGATATGGACGTATAAATTCTGTATAATTTTCAAAGGAATAGGATATTTACGAGATAAAGGTTGACGTTTGTCTTTCATCTATCCACTTTAGTTTAACAGAAAGATAAATAAAATATTACTACTGTAATACATCAAAGTACAAATATTATACATATTTTAAACTTTTTTTAATATTACTGCTATATAAAAGAAAATATTATAATATATTTTTCCCATTCAATGCGTTGCACGAAATAGAAATAGCTGCAGTTGATAACTCAGATACAGGAAAAAATGGCCTAGAAAGTAGGCAAACATCTTGGTAGAAAAATCAACACCAGGTCATTTAAATATGCACACTTTCTTTAGCCGTGTCCAAGGTTCAAGTTGTCGCGGTGGCCACCTAAAAAAAAGAATATTGAATTACTTTAGAATTAAAACAACAATTTCGTCTACAGACAATAAAACTTACGTAATCAAGATTATCCGTTTTCAAAAGTAATAGAATCTTTTATACAAGAAGTAACGTTATCATTTTCCGGTTTAAAAGTTGTCATGTTGACTGAGTAACGTATATTCTTTGTTAAATTGAAAATCAACAAATAAACACGTTACTGGTCCATGTTTTTTAGAAAAATTTAAACCATATGTTTTATGCTGTTATTCGTAAATTATGGTTTATATTAAAGCAAAAAAAAACATTTGAAATTTACATGCTTTTAAAAATTTAAACATAATGTATTAGTATTCATTTCCAACGACGCATTGCCAACAAAACAGAAACGGTGAATTCGCTTTTATTTTTATTCTCACAAAGCTTTAGAATAATTAATAAAATTTTGTTAAAAATATTGTAGTAGTAATTAACTTTACGTTTTCAATAATGTCCGGTAAGGTCGTGCTAGTAAAAATATGACCAAGGTATGCCTTAACTGCCACAGAAGGCAACTAAAACGATCTTTGGCTCTGGAGATCTTGAGCATCAGGCCAGTCATAGCTTAATAAAGTAGCCCAAATGAGAAGGTAAATGCGAAGCTGTGTCGTATTTGCCGTAACATAGCAAGGATGCTAAGGAGGGCCATGGCTTTCTTTAGAACGCGCTAAGCCATAATACATAGAGGCACTGGTACGAATCGTAGAAGACCCAGAAGAACCTACAAAGACGCTAAAGTAGTCTAACGAAGCTGTTTTAATTAACGAAAATCCCACATAAGTCTGACATCCCACAAAAGCTTTAATATCTAACATATTAATGATGAGCAAAGGAAGAACAAGACCAAGACTTGTACAATTTCAATATTGGTCTTGTTCTTGTCTGTTCGGTCTTAGTGTTGATCTTACTTAAATACTTGTAGTCTTGGTCTTGAATATTCAGTCTTATAATATATGAAATATTTTGTTTCCAGGAGATAAGCATATATTCAAATTACGATAAATATATTAACTTATAATTTCAACAGAATTTTAAGTTTTTATTTTTGTCTTGGTCTTCATCTTGCGAACAAGCAAGAAGAAGAGGAGCAATATTACTTATCGCTTCCATTTCTTAAAGATTTACACCCAACACCAAAAAAAAGATTAACGTAGCTCAAGGACGTATTACATAACATTAGTATTGTCTAGGCAGAAAGGATACGTACATATATCTTAAGAAGTAACATAAAAAGTGACTACTTACGAACTTGGTTTTCGGCGCGCTTTCATGTAATTTATGTATGACGGCGCAAATGCCAATTTATTGCTGAGTAATGGCGGTGTTCCGAGATCTGCGAATAGGCTAGCCGAGTAAGAAGAGAAATGGTTCGAAACGTGCGGTTGCTAAATGTATTTATAATTTATTCATCGAGCGATACAAATCCGAATTGTTATCGTAGAAATTGTTTCAAAATTCTCAAGTACGTGCAAACCGTACGAATGGCGGAAAGTATTTTTAACAAAATAATTTATTATCGCTATATTTCATTTAAGTCATATTTTATCTAACGCTACAATATTTTGAATTACAATATTGATGGCGAATTTTCACGTAGCAAACATCTGTTATATAAAGTGGCCATAACCGTGTGAGGGGAAATATGAAAGGGTTAATTGACTGTACTTTGGCATTTTGACCCGTGCCTACAAATTCAAATGAAAGGTGTTCGTGAATTGAACACTGAGATCAATCAAAACGGTAAGTCATTGTTAAATATAACAAAAATCACACAATTTTTTTAAAAATTCATCCGTCCAGAGGCTTAAGAATAATATTAAATATTATACTTCTGCTTCCTTGTATTAAAACATGTCTCTCCAATTTGCATAATACGATACCAATACATCATCTATGATGAATAGAGAAAAACTTTACTTAATATAAATATAATATTATAGATTTACTTAACATTTATTTCAGTGAAGTACTTACTTAAGTGAAAATGTATTGATTCTTGAGATTTTAAGTTACATATATGATAATACTACCATACGCGAGTACCTTAATATAAAATACGAATCCACAAGAAAGCATTCAACAAAATATTCACAAATTCTGAGAAATGGACTCAGAATTTCCCTGAAATATCGCTTTTTCAAAGGCTTCGTTATATCTGTTTTTATCTATAAACATATAATATACAAGAAAATATTTATAGCGTACATTGTAACTCGCCACAATTCATTGTTTGTATACGATAACCAAAGTATATTAAAATTATTCATCTTGACGTAAGGATAAACAGCATCAAATAAATCCGGATTAGAAGTAAAAAAAAAATTAATTAAATTGTAAGAAGTATTAGTGATAAAAAATTTATTTTGATCCCTTCCAAGAGTATTTGCGGTTCTAGATTAACGGTTCTTTAAGTATTTATTTTGTAAATGGCAAAAGTCAAGAAGCAATTTATCCTACAAAATGAAGTTACAAATTTTAATCGTCCACCGAGGCAGTTCTCGCGATTTCGCCCTTTGAAGCAATGGTCTATTATAAATTGCTTTTTCGACAATTTTACTTCACCTTCATCAAATGATGCAAGGATGGGCAAATTAGTCCAACGATGCGAACTTCGTTCCCGGTCAGCAAACGAAATTCCGTTTCGCTGTTTATTCCGGAAAGTCAATTAAAATTTCCATAAAATTTCATTCGAACTCTCGTTTCGTGTTATATTCTTCATTCCAAAACAAAATAAATTATTATTCTATCAATTGACTCGATTTCGAGACTATTATTTTATTCATTTTTTTCTTTCCTTTGTTAACAATAACTTTCATATCTATATTTGCTAACATTTTTTGCTTCATTTCTGGCTGACCATAAGAAACAAAGCTAAACCAATTTATTTGTTTCATTAACATACTATCACACAACTATGGTAGACCTTTATTCCATTTAGGTAGATATTACAACAGTAACTATCTTTGGCCAAGCAATTTTTTTTTTACAATAATTACGAATTAACTCATTTTTAATACTATATCTATTAAGCGAAGCGTGGTTCTTACAATGTGGTAAATGACCACAATAAAAACGACTTGATGTCGTGGATCAATGTTGAAAACAAAAGAAAAATAAAGAAAGAATACTACAATCAAGTAAATTAACTAATTAGTGTATTATAGATAATTCACTGTTGTTGGAGACCGTCTAGGCAGTATATACACCGCAACTCCTATTTCTGCCCTCAAAAATTGGTGTGCAAATATTATTGTAATCTAGTTGGGTTTTCCAGTTAGAGCAACCAGCACAATGTTGTGTGGACATCATCCCATCCGCTACATTATCATGAGCAAATGTATTACTTATTATAATATTAAGTGAATGATCTGCTATTCTCGTGACATCATTAGAAAAAAATTAAAAATTTTTAGAAAATGTACGCGTAGAAAAATAAGTTTGATTTTAAGAAATTACCGGAATATAAAAGTAGTTGGGTTTCCTCACTTCCGCACATTATCATCGCTGACTGTATTACAACGGCGGGACAATGAGCCGCTTTTAATCTAACTTTCTTTTCCTCTGAACAAACAGAAAGAAAGGCCACACCCACACGAGAGAAACAAGACAGTCTTTAATTAATTAGCGAGCATTTCTTTATTGTGACGAACTCCATTGGACCGTTCGCCAAATTTTCGCCTCTTTTCACTCGGTCTTCCATTCTCTGTTCTTTCAACGATCTTTTTAAATATTAAAACGCTATTTGTGTAATAGCCCTTTTAACAAGAATTTTCTGACAGCTTTTCATTCACAAATGAAATATTGATTTGGGTTAAAACAAAGGGAGTAATTTTTACTGTAATTATCGTTTCTGTAATCACTTTATTTAAATGAATAAATAATAAGTTATTTTATTTCTTTTACGTAATTAGCTTGTCCATACATAGCTTTTTTTTTCAAAAAATTTTATTAACGCGTCTTAATTTATAATTTTGAAAATACCTTACTTTTTAATAATAGTTTCGATGTAACAATGCTACCAAATTAATTCAGCTGTTTTAAATTTTGGAACCTTTGCTGATAGTTTAGGTGCCACTTTCTCAAACGATGATAGCAAAATTAAAATATAAAAAAGTATTAAATTACACATTTCAAAATATGTAAGAAGTAAAGAGAAGAGGCCGGAGTAGGTTGTTAACATAAACAAGTACATGCTCGAGGTCGACCGGCCACCCGGGGTTGACCCAAAATATTTGTTTCTTTGAAGACCTTTACTTTTCTCAGCAAAATAGGGTTGGAATTCTTTGCATTCATGTAGTGTAAAATATATTTAAAAAAATTTCACAACACCGAAATCATGTTTAACAGCGGTTTTCTTGTTGTACAAGGGTATTTTATAAAACGGAGCACTTAATTCTAGTTGACCTAAAAGCTAAGGAAAAATTCTATCACTATAATTATTAATATCTATTGCTGTAAATAGTCTTTCCCAATTTAGAAGTACATGTGAACGACCGCCATTCAAGTATTAAAAAATGGTATCTATTGTTGATAATCAAAATATTTAAGAATTCATAGAAACCTAATAAAATCTTTATATCGTTTATAACATTACTAAACGCTACCTAATTCTTAAAAAATATTAGTAACAGCTTTTGTAAAATCTATAAAAGCTAGTGGACTACAATAGGCTGGAATGTGATGATGAGATGAAATTAATTTTTTTATTATGATTCTGTCCGAATCCATTCATATAGGTTTTCCAAAAGAGATAACACAATTAATTACTATTAACATAAAAAAATTATACATAACATTGTGCAACTTAAATCGAAGGAGATACAGCTTGCATTATCTAAATCTATATATATCAGCGGTCAGCTAAGAACTGATTTTATAATATTCATGCCTCTAAGTCACAAGGGTGTTACGGTCAGGAAAGCAGGCGGTAAATATCTAGTATACCTATATTTAAGTAATGCAAGCAATATAATTAAAGTGAGACGAATACTTATTATAGACATTTGGCTAATAAATTAAAGACATGTATAGAAATTGAATACTAATAACTAATCTAAAATAAAATACATTTAAAAATATCATTACAGTCCCATAACTTCAAAAATCTGTATTTTGTTTCAAGGCGCTAGTTAGGATGTTATACACTACCACACAGCGCACATCGCCTTAAGAAATATGATGTTGAGTCTCATTACCCTACTAATTTCACTAGCTGTAGCACCTTTGAAACCGCAAAACGGTAATGTTTACACACCTACTTAGGCGGTCTACGGCAACAGAGAAAAAGAAATATGGTTTGTTGTGTTTAAAATTAATGATGACACTTCGTTACGTGCCGGCATCAAATCAATAAACGCTTCATTTAAAAACAGTTCCGGAATTTCAACAGTTATTTTTTGGTACATCGACTACAATGAGTGCGGGCTTTGAAGTGCAATCGATCACTGAATAATCGACGCTGGATAAACTTTGATATTGTGGTTACAAGTTACTATATTACAATATCATACTCACTCGTTTTTAATAAAAATAAACGTAACTATCATTTTGATGGAGGGCCTTAATATCATTTAAGGACATCTAAACGTATTTTCCACCTTTGTATAATAACTTTCTTCATTTATTTATTTTATAATTTCTAAGTATGTATAAATATGTTTGCATGTGATTTCATACCAGAGATCAAATTTACAGGTGCTGTGGTATTGCATATATTACTATGATCGCGTTTGTTGATTATTGGGGTAACGAAACTTCACAGCACATGTCTCGAAGAGACGATATCAATGTGATATAGTATATATCATCCTAACTAGCACCACGTTGTTATGGGCGGGCGTATTACTTACTATCAGGTGAAAGTTCCGCTCGTTTCGTCGCTTAATTATAAAACAAAAATGTCTACGCAGTGACAAACACTATAGACTAAAGCCTCCCCTAGATTCGTATTCCTTCCCATTAAGTTGGTGCCATGAAATCGCTTTTGCACATATCCGCGACCTCGCCAGCGCTGGTGGCACCGTACAACCATCTCAAAAGAGTGTTACTTTTAGTTTAATTTTTATTTAACCACAATAAAATTGAACATTTAAAAAACAATATTTCCGGTTAACAATGATTGAATTATGTTATAAGTACTTTAAAGCTTGTAGACACTTGACGAGTCTACGGTGATCCGCGCATCGGCTTTGTTTACAGGAAACGTTGAATAATCTATGGCTTGCGTTTCAGCATTTACTTGCATATGTAGCACAGCGGCGACGTGCTTGTGACCCTTGTCATTGACGGATGCGGCTGCACCGTGGTCGTTACGCGAACGGACGCTCCATCAATACTCTTACGCTTTTAACGAGCTCAGACGCTCCGGAATCGTTAGTTTTATTCGCCGAAACTGCAGCAAATGAATCGATTCGGACGTAGCCCGATTGCGAATGAATGGGGCGCGATGTTAATGGCCTGTTGGTGACTTTTACTAACGTGATTTTTTAAGTTTGAAAAATCCTTATCTTCGTGCTATGTGTGATTCTAATTTTATTGATCAGTATGCCTCAATGTTGTTTTCATATAAATTGTAACAATAAATTTTTACATTTTAATTGTTAACTATGGTCCGAAAGAAACTTCCGAATAACGAACTTTAAAATAATAATAAAAGATGATAATATTATTATTTGTACATGTAAGCATGCATGTCGTATACTATAACCTCCATTACTATTTTTATGACAGCCTATACTGTTATTATATTTTTTAATGATGAATGAATAAATTACTATTAAAATTGAACGTTTTATTTAATAAGTGTTTTAAACATATTTAATTATATCATAAACTACTTTAATCATATAAGAGTATGCCATGTTATTTGCCTCAGATGAAACTTAGAAACCTTTCCCGGGCACTAAGATATAATCAGTGGAGGCCCTATCTTATCTCATTTAGTTGAGTTTACGTGACAAGAATACAGAGAGGTAAGACAAATAAAAATTACCTTTTAGTTATATAACCGGCCGGTATAACTTATATGTATATATTACGCATTTTGTGGAGAACCGTATATAAAGCATAAATTTTCTGCTACTGAAATGCTCACCTAATTCATGTAATAAACCAAGGGAAAAAGACAATTAATATTTGAAATATTATTAATTTAATTAATATATGAAATAGCAATATATAGAGAATATTATACTGTTGTTCGTACATAAATTACTCTATTTTTTTTATTTAAGAAAGCAACGACACGAGCGGAATGTTGGCGTGATGACATGGGATTCGCCTCCCCATAACAAAGCGGCGCTAGTTAGGATGTTATACACTGCTCCAGTTTGTGCTCATCGCCTTAAAACATACGATGTTGAGTCTCGTTACGCCAGTAATTACACTAACTATAACGTCTTTCAAACCCGAACACAGTAATGTTTGGACACTACTCTTTGTCGGTAGAAATGGCGCTGCGGTAGCTCCCTAGACGGTCTCCGACAACAAAGATTAATTACCTAAATTATGTACAGTGTTTATCTCCTTACAGGGTAATATCAATAATTATTTTTAATAATGCTTTTTATGGTTGTAAACCCAGCGATAACATTAATTTACTTACTTTAAATTCTATTTTATACCGCTATTCTATACTGAGAAGAGTAAAAAGGTGGTTGATGCATTATGTTGCGGTGCACCGTCATATGTCTTCCTAGTAGTGTTTAAAAATTTAAATTGAAGTTCCTAGCGACGTATATCGTGGTAGCGATAAACATCCCCGGGCGTCAGGTCGCCACGGGGCGTCGGTTTGTTTATGTTGTACGCGCGATTTCGTGATATATTACACTAGAGCCGCATTGCACGGCGAGAATGCGACTTTTCTTAGAAAAAGTTATTTCTTGATAAAATATAGAGAAATATAGTATATTCACCATATCACCTGTTTATTGCATATCTCTTTCGTAATCATAACGTAATATTAGTAAATTCCGCTGCAGATAAGATAATCGCATTTTGTTGAACCAAAAGTTAATTTGATATTGTAGTAATACCAGTCTTTATTGCGAAAAACTTAATCTTCTTTCTTTTTCTTCTGTTTCTTTCTTTTCTGCATCTTCCTCTTCCTCCTTACTCTTAATTTATAACAATAAAAAACTAAGTAAATTTCATTATAACAGTAATCAGCATGGTCCAAACATTTCACACGTATTAACTAAATAATTTTGATTAAAGGAAATAAAAAGATTCATAAATAATGGAAAGAAGGTATCATTCATCTTAATTCTCGAGGAACAGTGCACAAGCTATCCTACGTTTTCTGCATCATCTCCATTATTAACATCTGGAACTGTGGTGGCTGCCCAGCATCCCATAAAGAGCTTCTAATGATATACTTGATTACAGCATAGAGTCATGGGTTGGAGACTCTTTTAATCCGACTTCTGAGGGCTGAGGACGCGCTCTAAAAGCATGTTTAAAAAAGATCTTTTTGAGAATTACTTTCTTCTTAATAAAGAAGTTTTAGAAATAATCTTATTTTTCTCGGATAGCGTAATGACTTCTCCAAGGGTCTGAAACTCTCAGGGATCGGAATGCGACTAGTGTTTTTATTTTTGAGATGAAATTCACAACATGATCACAAAGCTACAACTTCAAAATATAACAATATATAGAGGAAATATCCAGAGATTCATTGATTCATCACGGGTCTTTACTCTGACCACCTTCGCCTGTGTCGCAGGCTGTTGGCGGAAAAGTCCACCAGGGCAGACGGGTGTAACTAGTTTGTGCGGTGTGCGAGCCTGACAGGCGCTCAATCGATGCCAGTGCGTTTTTATTTACACGCCCACAAGACTAACAAAAAATACATCAATTTAATAAAATCATTTGTAAATTGAACATAAAAATTATAATTAGTAAAATTTTAATAAACAGATGACTATAAAACGTGTTTACAAGATATTTAAACATTTTAATAATAAAATAGTTTTATGACATAGTTGCGCCAATATATACTCTTTAATATATTGGCGCAACTGTCTGTTACTAGATTAATGCATTTTATCACCACTTAACATCAGTTATCGTCGTGATCAAGCAATGACTCTTTCCATTTTAAATAATATATATTAACGAAAATAAATTGAAAATACCTGAAAAAGTAAAAAAAATATATTTAAAACCAAAAATTGTTCTTTACCTATCAAAAAAACGTTCTTTGCGATTACTTGAATATTGTTCTCCATTTTACTTTAGTGCTATCTTAAGGCTACTTAATATTGAAATATTATGTGATGTTGATGGTTTTACGCTGAATATAATATGTCGTGATATACAGATATGTATAGAAAATTTTTGTCTTAGTTCAAGTTACATGCACACGCCTAATAATTAAGGTATAAAAATATGTTAACCACTTAAAATTAATTAGTAACAAATACCCTAACAGGAATTTTTAATAAAACTTTAATTAAATATCCTTTGCAACCACTACATTTTTGCAAAAATATACCACGTATTTTCCTTAATTATGATTTAACTTATCAAACGACTTAAACTCTAAGAAATCTGAGAGAGCTTTAATTAAATTTGATTAAAGATTCGTCATGCTATTCAATTTTCAAAGTCAAAAACTTTTCCGACATGAAAAAAAAAAGAATAACACAAAGCACTACCTGCCATGATTTTTTCAGACCGTTATTATGTATAAAACGTTTTAATTATTTATTTAAATATTACATTTATGTAATAATTAAACAAAAAACAAGTGCTCGAAAACAAATGCTGTATTTCAAGAATAACAAATCGTAATTTTTCAACGAAAAAATGATTGTTTATGAAGTTTTTTCCTATTTTGTTACGTATTCTGATGGTGTGTGATCCTTTTTAACGACCCAACCACCCCCTTTATTTAATTTGCCCGAAACAGACACTGGATGTAAAGGTTTTAATTTAACTCTACCTCATTCTCTTTAATAAAATTTGATTAAAGCTTTTTTTAAATTCAAATGTTTTCTTTAATAATTCGTAACCTTAACTTTTATTATCTTAATAACATATATAACATTTTCATATTAAATCTATAGTTATTTATTTTTATTAAATAAATTTCTTATTAACAAGCCAGTGTGCTAATCGATTCACAACAGTAATGCTTTCCACCTTTTCATTAAACATGATTCTAAAATCGTGTATTGCCCAATAGCTAAATCATATTTTTAAATATATTTACTATGAAGTGTCATAATTGGAATTAGTAATATTTCATGAATATGTACATTTTATTCGATAATGTTTTTATAGTAAACTGTGTAGTCCGGATTATAAACAACTATCAAAAAGCTGTGGGTACTCCGTTATAATTATAACGTCATCATCACCATCATCATCATCTGGGTTATACAATAAATCATTCCGTTTGAATCATCGGAATAAAAAATAATTAAATAAACATGATAAAATCAATATAATTTTGATTCATTAAATGTTTAATTTTCGCGTGAATTAAAGAAATCATTAGGAGAATAAATGTTTATAAAGCAGAGCAAAAATGAACAGATTTGCTCTGGGTCAAAGGTTGTTTCCGTTAGGCCTGCCACGTTGGAATTGCTTTGTTTCTCGGTTCCCGGTTCTATCGGTCTCCAATCTCGTTCGCCGCCGGACATTCGGGACAAAAGTAAAATGTGCGTGGTATCATTTATTTTTTTCTTACATAATGTAAGTTGTGAAAGACGTAATCGTTTTATAAGGGACAATGTCATTAATGAAATTGATTCTTTCCAATAACTGTACCATGAAATAAATTTTCTAAGAGCTTTCGATAGAAGGATTCTCCACTTATTGGAAGAAAATGGTATAAGTTATTAAATTAATATTAATGGGTTTTACATATGGTTTATAGAATCAAGAGTAATATAAAAAAACAATGATATTTTAATGTAAAACCTTATTCAATTAAAAAGTCTATTTTACATGAGTAAACGCATAACCCTAATCTGCTTTAAGGTAAAGTGTACTTCATCAAAAATGCACAAAACAAAATTTGTCTATCATCTGACAGACACTGATGCTACTGGAATATGTTATAGAACCACACCTTATAAAAATGTATATTTCTGAGTTCATCATTTTGAGATTTATTTCTACTATTGTTTTCAGAAAGCATTGAAAGTACTCGAAAACAATTGTCGTTAACAAAATATAGTTCTATAATCTACATGGGCACAGGAAGTTTGTTTACGTTAAGGAACGTCTGCTTTAAAAAATATTGCTTTATGTAATGCACAATTGTAATGCATTTGAGAATTTTATTATAAAGACTAAGACAAAACTGTCTAAAAGGCAAATGCGTTGCTATATATCGACGACACGATGACGTTAACCAACGTATTCTGTTAACTTCTAATATTAAAATATTCATGAACAATTTTTAAACCATATTTTATGATCTAATTAATAACATTTTTCTTTCCCCCACTTTAGTTTTATCTTCAACTTTTGAAAAATACAATGTTGCTGTATGATTTGGAAATAATATAAGAAATAAGCAAATATAAATTGATATGTACACATTTTAATACAAAAGTAATTTTAATCTATTTCGTTAACAACTATATTTTATAACTATTGCAGTTAAGCATAAGGTATAACCTTTACAGATAATCTGTTATAGAAGGTAGTATAATGTAAGTAATAAACATATCTTTTATTAAGTTCTTAGAATATGTACTTTCTTTATTATTTATTTCTAATTGTCCCTGATTTTATTATTCAGAGCTTTGCTTTATACTATTATTTAAAACAAATTCACAACTAACTTAGGCTGTTTACTTTTTTTTGTATTATTTCCATTTCTATCCTTTTTTTCTATCTATATCTAATATTCATAGAAATACACAGAATATTATTGTGTCCATATGTATAAAGTAATATTTACTTATCCTTATATCTATTGTTTACTATGTTACATTTTTAAGCAATAATTTTTGAACTTGCTTCTAATTTATTTTTATTATCTCTAAAACATGTGTTGTAATATGTGGGTACATAAATGTAAACAGAAATTTGAGGAAATATTGTAGATGTCCTAACATTTCACTCTTATCAAGCTTTGGTTTACCAAGTTATTTAAATTATTAGAAACTTCAGAGAGCTGTAATTAGATTTAATCAAAGAGCCATTAAGTTCCAAAATCAAATCAAAAATTAGTATGTACAAACTTTGACATTATTTTTAAACTTATTTTGATTATTCGCGAATATCGAACTTCAAAAAGATAAAAAAAATATATATATAATATTTAAAGAGAGCGGTTTATATTCTATTAACTTTAAAATTTAGAATTATCGATAGTCCGATAATAAGTATATTTTCATATTTAATAACATTATTTAGCTAATAATTGCTCCATAGAATCCTGTATTTAGAAATAATCTCTCACAAATTTATCTTTTTATCATAATCATTATTAAATATTAAGTTATTATTTAAGTTATTAAATATAAATTTCAAATATCAAATTATTCAAACCAGTGTTTAGACCAAGTATAAGATTTATATATTATTTATTTATATTTGTGTGTGTATAGTAATAAGGTATATAAAACAGGAACATACCATAAAAAGATAATACTTGAATTATTAAAAAAGAATTAGGGAGATATAAATAAGAAATAACATATAAACATAAAATAAAATAGTACAAAATCATGAAAATGTCTGACTAATCTTTATAACATACAATTTCAAAATAATGTTTTTATTCTGAAGATCCTAACTTTTAGATAATTCTGATAGAAAATAATAAATGTGTTACATATAAAATATATGCCAACTACATATGACTATTTTGTTTCATTTACTTATAAA
Source organism: Ornithoptera priamus (assembly GCA_029034505.1). NCBI lineage: Eukaryota > Metazoa > Arthropoda > Insecta > Lepidoptera > Papilionidae > Ornithoptera > Ornithoptera priamus. The sequence continues at coordinate 5,300,676 of JARDWD010000331.1, forward strand.
ATAGTGGCATAGTTAATAAATTTAAGATATTAATAGTATAATTACATAGGTTATTTTAAGGAATATATACGTTTTGAGCCGACAAACGTCCACTGCTGGACATACGCATTCCCCAAAGATCTCCACGTTTGGTAGGGTCCATATAGGGGTCTTGAGCCATTTCTCAACGCGCTGGTACAATGAGAGTTGATGGAAATATATATAGAAAACAATATTATTATAACATGTATACCCCTCCCCTAAAATTACACGGGATTTTATTTTTTTAAACCACACCCATGCCCATAACACTGCGGCGTTAGTATGGTGTACACTGCTCTACACTGCTTTCATCGTCTTGAGGCATATGATGTTGAGTCCAGTTACTCCAGTAATTTAACTGGCTACAACTCTGTTCCAACCGGAACACAGTAATGTTTGCACAATAGTGTTTGGCGGCAGAAATAGGAGTTGTGGTGATACCTACCTACACTCTGGCAATCTGACCTACTATTAGTAAAATTACTATACAAAATTATCTGAAATTGACCTTCTTGAACTCTAGGTAAACATTTTGGTAATTAAGGAATAATTCTAATTAAACAATTTTAAAAGAGGAATGAGATTTTTATTCTTTTTTTATTAAAATTAGTTGAGCAATAAAGTACAAAAAAATTACAGCGCTATTTAATATTTCTTCAATCATTCCTGAGGAGCAAAGCATTGGAAATAGACTTCGCACTTTTGCGTTAGCTCGCCCTCTTTGATCAAGTTTAATTAAAGCTCTTTCCGATTTCACAGTTTTTAAATTGCTTGGTACTGTAAGACTTAATTAAGGAAATTAAGTCGCTCTAACTTTACCATAAAGGGCAGGGGTTCCCAGGGAATATTTAACACTTGTTTTGTTTACGGATTTTCGTTACAGTCATTTGGCTTTGTTTAAATACTTCGTTAATAAACATTCTTTATAGAAGCTTATAACAGCGGTTTAATGGAATGCGCGATATATGCTTTCTAAGCTGTTTTAATTATGATTTTAACTTACAATCTCAATAAACCGTCTTTGCATTTAACGATATTTTTATTAATTATACAAATATTTTCTTATTCAATCAAACAACACATAATTATAAAATTCAATGTTATGTAAATATGATATCCATTTTTATTTCAACAAAAAGTTAACAGTTTTTAGCTATTTAAATATTCATTCGTTCGTTAACAGAAATATATTGAAAATAAAAGTTGTGAAAACTGGTCAAAAATAAAAATTGTAGCTCTGCCCGAAAGTAAAGGTTGCTACTGTTTCACCGACAGCGTGCCGATTGTTTTATTTTTGTCAACTGAAGATTGAATAATCTATTGGACATTCGTTGCAAAATACAATGTATGGTAAACGAGCTCTTTTTATTCATTCATTCCATTGTATTGTCGTCATACAGTAATGAGTTATCTATGAAAACAGAATCACGTTTACAGAGAAGAGACGAAGTTGATTTTGTTATTATAATGAAATCGGTGAATCTAAATTTCATAATTTTGTCTAAGTAGAAATATGTTGATTTTAACTTGGGTTAACTGCAAGAGAGTGCCACCAAGATATTACTCGGAAGTCCCTCGTTTTACTTTCATGTACAACAATATTGTTGTACATGAAAGTAAAACTAATAATTGTAACTGGTTGTGTGGAAGGAAAGAGAGCGAGAGGGCGGTATCCTACAAGATGGACACGCACAACTCAGGACGCTACGGGAGCGACCCTACAATCATCCATCCAAATGGCGCAAGACAGAAATGTCTGGAAAGAAATGGTGGCCAGGGCAACGCACCATAGTCACATCCCTCAGTCATGAGGTTACGACAAGAAGAAGAAGAAGACAACAATATTAATTGAATTAATAATCTTATTTTTTCGTGTACCTGTAGGCAATAAACTTTTTCTACTTGGTTGAATAGATACAGTCAACAACTTCTGTTCTCCACTGAGGTTGCTATAAAGCATGTTTTATAACACCCTTAGCAGTGCATAGGATAAATGCTGATAATGGCCCTGGTTCGATTCAGGCGTACATATTGAGGAGTTTGATTGGTGATATAGTTTTCTTTAAACCGCCCGAGTAGTTATCAACCCTATATCGGACATCTAAGGCCCAACAAAAAAAAATTTTTTTAATAATTGCAAACTAGTTATATATCAGAAAATTTAATAATAAATTTTAAAAATTTAAGTAACCTGCAAATTATATGTTCAAAACGCCTTTATTTGTTTTGTTAGAATTGAACTGGTCTCCTGCTCGTTTTGATAATTTTTCACTACTTTCACTTACAACATATTCTTTATCTACATTTTCTACAAGTACAAGGAAGTAGCATGTTCTTGTCAGTGTATACATACAATAGACACCTTGTAAATAAAAAAAAACTTAGCTGATATAGATATTCGATAACTAAATACTTACGACCACGAAGAGAAACTTTATCAAAAGAAAAGTTTCGAGACATTCGTAAAACGAAGTTTACGAGCCACGACAGTCATGCAACCGTTCCATTTGCAGAAATATCACGCAACCGCAGAGATCTCGCGGCAAAAATAATAACATTTCTATTTTTTGTATAGAAAAAAAGGGCCAATGTATTTAGTGCCTAGTAACCTTCTACGTTATAAAACATAGATTTCCTCTGGAAGTAAAGTTCCAGAGCACTAAATAAATATATAAAGCCTACGGTTTCACAGAATACGAAACACTTTTTATAATTCCATGAAGTGACGAGACGAGCGAGAAATCACCTGATGTTAAATAATACACTTGCTCATATCAACGTGGCTGTGCTTGGGATAATATACACTGCACCACATTGTATCGGTCGCCTTGAATACATAGAATGTTACATGTCTACCCCAGTAATTTCATTAGCTACGGCGCCATGCAAACCGGAACACAGTAATGTTTGCCTATTACTATTTGGCCGCAGAAATGGCAGCTTCAATATTGCCTAACCATACAGTCTCTGGCAAAAATGAACTACCACTCTACAGAAAAATGTTATGGATTACCTATAGAGAATCGATTGCCCCTAAGTAAATACTGCACTTACAACTATGTCCTTTTGCACCTAAATTTTTAATAATATATGCCAAAAAATTACTTAACCTACTCAGTAATTACAGAAACAACACTTTAAAATTAACAAAACTGTATAAATTTTAAATAAACTGATTGGTCTCATAAATATCTTTTCAATTAGTGGTAAAAGCTGTGTTTCCACGCCTGGTTCAAGGGTTATTGGTAACCTTCGTAATTTTCTACGGAATGCACCAGAAGCATACCATAAACCTTACTGTGTAATAAGAACATCAAACGTTTTCGTTTTTATTCCTGTACTGAATACACTTCAATAAAAAAGATTACCGTTGATTTTCTTCCAAAAAACTAAAAAAAACATTAACTCACCTATAAATGTAAAAAATTAAGTAAATGACTTTAACTCCCTCTGTGGTCTCCAGTTTATTTCCGGAGCGAAATATTATGGAGTTTAATTGGTAGTACGATATTTCGAACACATCTGGCTGGCTACTAACTTTATATTGTACATCAGCTGTCTTAATCGTTCCATAATGTGTTCCACTGGTTAACGAATAAAACCTAAGTATCTGAGCGAGTACGCTTCACTATCCACAACCTCATTGTCAAATAACGCCATGCGAAATGGAGACGAGGTGTTAACACTTTTTAGATAAAAAATGAAACTGGACAAATATCATTTTTCTGCTTTGCTTTGGTTCAAAGATTGTTTCCGTTACACTGACCACGCCGATATTGCTGTTTGTGTTGGTTGCCAATCCCATCCGGACCCGGACACCCGGGCTGGAAAAACGAATAATATATGCGTCGACGTTGCTTATTTTCAGTAGTTATACTTTTAAAGGGATAGCAAAAGATACGTCTATACAGGAAGAAAAAAATATTATTATTTCACCTTTATAAACCATTGAGTAAATTCATTTTTAATCAACTTATTTCAAAATAGTCAATGTAAATACCATGAATTCACTAAAAATACTTAAATATAAATAAAAATAATAATTTATTGCTATATACTAGCTTATTTGTGGCTTACTGAACCTACTAATATGGGGCAGAAACTTATTCACTTTATTTTATTACGTTTGCTACCGCCGCAGTGGTTTTAGAGCCATATTATAATCTAGAATACTAGCAAATATCGTATGTGCGGAATCAACCTACTTGATCATTTTTAAATGTTTCTATTAGTCTTTCTGATCATAACTACACTTGTCGGTTTTAAGACATTTATTATTTATTATACTAAATACGTGTGAAGAAAGTTTAAAAGAAAAATTATATTACGGGACACCAATGTCAGTAAGCTCTACAATCCAATAATCTTCAAAGCCATTCTCGATAAAAAAAGTGAACAGTTAAAACCTTAGGTGGAAACACCTTTTAATCTAAGTGTAAATCTTACATCTGTGGAATATTTCCCACGGATATAATTTAAATTATAACTTCATGAATTTGGTAACATTTGTATGGTGTCTTAAATAAAAATTAAACTATGAGTAAATCATCGCCAAGACTTATCATATATATAAATCCATAATTACTATGTTTTTTTATCTACACATCAGCATCGTTCAAGTTTTTTTAATTTGATAAAGTCACGATCCCATCAGGACGTTCATCTGATGGTAAGTGATACGCCTGTCCATAAAATATGGCGCTGGTTACTCTGGTATACACAGCACCACATTATACTTGTCGCCTTAGTTTTTAAATGTTCTGTATTGTTACCCCAATAATTTCACTATATAGAGCGTATTTCAAATCAGAACAGAATAATATTTACACACTATTGTTTGACAGCAGAGATAGGAGCGGAGCAACGAGCAGCAACGAGATTAGGAGAGGAGAATTTAAGAGGTAATAAATTCTTAGATAATTATGTTATGTGCTTAAATTAAAAAAGTTCACTAGTTTAGAATAGAATATAACATGATTTTTCCAAATGAATGTATTGCGAGTTGTTTTAGTATTATCTTAAGAAAATGAAAATCAAATAATTACATCATATTTTATTGATAAGAGTGTTATTTTACCAGTTATGAGGGCCTGATTTTTTTACAAATATCTATAATACATGAAAATATGAGTATTTTTTTGTATTTATGACAATATCAATCGTACATTTCTACAAAAATTCATCGCACTCATAAGTAAACGTTTTATAAAACAGTTCCGAAAAACAAACATTGACTATAAGAATAATGCAGTGCATATATGAAAATATCTACAATTAACTATGAAGTTATTTTTATTAATAAACTAACTAGTAACCTATTGGTTGCAAAAAAAGCTAATAGCACTGCTCTGCGTAAATAGCTTGTTATCAAATTTGTTTTCCCCGCAGCGCACGTTATCTCCGATTATAATTACGACATAAACTAAACAAAACTTGCATTAATAAAGTATTATAGCATAGTTTTTTAAAAGATATTAAAATTATTTCTTATTCTTCTAACTATATTCAGAATATTATAAATACTCCGATGGTAGGTCTTGGTAGATAGTATTTTACTGGTGGCAAGTCTCTGTTGCCGGGAGCCGGTTGCCGGGAGCCGTCTAGGTAGGTACCACCGTAGTTCTTATTTCTGCCGCCAAACAGTACTGTGCTAACATTACTGTGTTCCGGATTGAAGGGAGTTGTAGTTAGTGAAAATACTAGGGTAACAAGACAACATACTATATCTCAAGGCGACGAGCGCATTGTTGCAGTGGCTATCATTCTAACTAGCAACACGTTGTTATGGGCAGGCGTATCGCTTACCATCAGGTGAACGTCTTGCTTGTTACGTTGCTTCGTTGAATAAAAAAAAAACTCATTAAAATTTGTTTTAGCTTTTCATTAAAATAAAATTAGTTTCCATGCATTGTGTACATGATACTCGTTAATGCTGATAACATTAAAAATGGTGTGATATTACAATGCAAGTCAAAAATCTCGTCCTCTGCTACGTAAAATTAATGCTTTTAATAATGTTGTCTAGACCGATTATGACTAGACTTTCTTTAGCTTATGGTACAAACAGAAAATTAGGGCATTTTTTTAATAAAATTAATCTATTATTTATGAAGCTATTTATTATGAAGATGCTACATATTAGAGATCGCATATATCCGACACCATTAGACTGATAACTCGATAACTATAGCTATAGAAATTAACATGTGTATGTATTTTTTCATACATTCTCTGTGTTGTAACTCACCAACAAATGGCGCAATAATATTTTTACATCACTTTTCAATCAATGTGATTTTTTTTTATTGACATATACACAACTATAGCGACAGAATAACTTCTGCGAGTTTCAATTAATAAGTAACAAAAATAACTATACCAATTCAACTGGAGAAAGTAATCAAACTGGAAGCAAAGAACGTAATTAATTTTATACCTATAAACATAAAACAAGTGGACTTAACAAACGATATTGAAGTAATTTTAGTAATTAAAGTCATAGCATGGCAATGTAGTGCTTGCAGTACTAGGGTACATTCACGAATTTTATTATTTTTGCCATGTATTCTCTGAAGAAACAGCTGTTGTCGGCATGGGCTCCTTTTATGGTATAATAATTTTCAATTTTTATTTCTGAAACGGATAAGATAATAACAAGTCCTCTACTTCCAGGTCCTAATATCATGGGTGAATGCATTTGATGACACAGAACGAGCCAAAACTTGTAGGTAAAACAAGGGTGTTTTCTTTAAAGTGTTATTGCATCCATTGTTCCATTCGATAAAATTTCTTAGCCGTAATTCTATAAACGATTCTTTTCAAATAAAATTATTTCTAACTTGATATTAAATTTCAATGTATAACATTTTTTTTCAAAATGAATAGTATACACATTTTTTTAATAAAATTAATAGAAGTTTATTTAAGGGATGTAATGTAACATATATTTTCAGTAGATCTTAAAATTGGATTAGATTTGACGCCTAACTCCAATGGAATGCCATCTCTAAAAATAAGAAGGTTTGAAGGTAAACTTCTCTTTAAAAGGTCTTTATCAAGTTTAAAAAAATAGGTATATATAAGTTGCTTATTATAAACATTATTTAAAAATAATTAACAACAGGTACATTTAATATTTAAGTGAGTTCTTGTAAAGTATCTAAATACTATACGGAAAAATTTAAACGGTATTAAATTTAATGAATTTACTTCAGTTGAGAAATTGTATAGTACTTGTAAATATATACACATTCAGTACTAACTACTCTTCCATTGTCCTTAAAACAACCAAAGTCAGTTTAATAGCTGTAAGTTTCAGTGAACACAATATCAGATGGCTGTAGTCGCATGTCTTTACTTTGTTACAAGTTATTTTAGAAAGCATTCAACGCAAAACATGACTTATAATACGTTTTTATATAATAATAAACACGTAAAGTTTTCAGCATCATCATTAAAGAATAATGATATCCGACAGACCTTTTAGGGAAACTAAACCATGTGAGAATTTTATTTAATGCATAGTACTATAATATTTTTTTTACATTTCTAGAAGACGATGAACCCATAAGAAGACTAGCGGTTTCTAAGCCGTCAATAAGAGCAGATTCCATAAGCGATAGCGACGAGAATGATAAAGTGTCTTTAAAAAAAGGTCCTAGTAAAGAAGGAAAACCACCAATCAGACAGAGTAATGACGAAGATTCAAGTATCGGTAATTAATTATTATTAAATAAAAACAACTACTAAAATTGCTGTTTTACACAAATTTTTTTATTTAAATTTTGATTTATGTACTTGTCGTTGCAGAATATGATGGTATAAGAAGCACAAAAGGATTACGTACCAATGAATTTGATCCTGATGGTAACAATTTTGTTCTAACTTAATTATTATTAGGTACATAATATTAAATTTTCACTTTTTTCTACACAATATACGACAAGATGAGTGGGATGTTCACCTGTTGGTAAGTGATATGCCGCCGCCGGCTAAGAGAAAATGTTAAATTGCGTTACCTCAGTGTTACACTAGGTACAACACCCTTCAAACCGGAACACAGTTATATTCCCACACTACTGTTTGGCGGTACAAATAAGCGCTGCAATGGTACACACATAGACAGTCTCTAGCAACAGAGACCTACCCATCAGTAAATATATTGATTTTTTTAAAAAAATCTGGGTGGAGGGCTATGCAAGGATTTAATGGAAACTGGTTTAAAAAACAAAATTTCGAAACATGTTAAATAGATTAAAGCATAAAAGTATAAGTATGTAAAAAAATATCTATCTAAAATAAGCTGTCAACCAACTTTTCGCATATAATAATAAGGGAAATAGATTATAAGCTGTTCACCTTTTCATACATTCTTCTTTCTCCTGCCCTGGTCCCACTTTATGTAGGGTCGGCACAACATGTTCTTCATTACCGAACATGTTGTAAATAGTTTTTGGCTAAACTTTTTTACGACCGGCCGCCTGCCTGACATCAACCCTCTTTTTGGGAATCTTTGGGGCCTTTTTTTTTTTTTTTTCTTCTTCCCCATTTGTATTTCGCTGTTGGTACTAAAATTCACAAATGTACATAACTTAAATATTAAAGTCATTGGTACATGCCGAGATTCGAACCCGCGACCTTCCGATTGAAGGCCGCACGCTCTAACCATTAGGCCAGCGAGCTACCCACCTTCACCTTTTCATACATTATGTGTATTAATGAATAGTTTCAAACAATTATTTTCCGCAGGTAACGCTAAAGTTCACGCGAGACCTTCTGACGACAGTAATGATTCTGATGGTTAGTTTGATCGTCATAATTTAATAGGTGGGAAACTATTTATATCTAGTAAATTATAGATATATGCTTTAACACTTTTTTAAATCGCTTTTTAAACGCTTTATCATGATCCCCCTGATGTTAAGTAGTGATATGGTCTATGGTGGTAAAGCACACTAACCTAGTAGCAGCCTATTCACTCTTTTCTTGAAGATGTAGGATTTAGACGGGAACACTAACGCCGACAAGTTGTTCGACTCTTTTGCTGTTCTCATGAATAATGAAAAAACGAAACGGTTGAATAAAATAGTTAATATATTTTTAATACAAACTCTTCTAAAGTCAATGAATATTTAGAGAGACGAAGAGAAAAACTGAATTTGACCATAATTTAATCATCATCAATTACCGCATTAAATCATTAGTAAATGCTTTTTGAAAAAGATCTTTTGGGACATACATCTCTAATGTTCTATACATATATTCCTTTTTATACGTATTATTATGTTTTATTTTTCAGAATAAGCAGTGCAAGACAATTTTACTTACAAAATTTATGAATAAATAAATGGAGTAATATATAATGGTCGTCCAAGTACACGACAATTATAAACAGCAGTTTTCTTTGAAATTAAAGCCATAACATGAATTATGTACCTGTATCTATACGGTATCTCATACGTGTTGTTACGTGATAATCACTAATAATAGTCACTGTAAATTTGCTATTCTAAAGGATACACTATTTCAACTTAGATCGTTCTTAGTCGATAAAAATAATATCGTGTCTTTGTCTTTTACGTTGGATTTTTTTTTATCTAACGTAGCGACGAGACAATCCGCACGTTCATGTGATGGTAAATAATACGCCTGCCTATAACATGGCGATAGTTAGAATGGTATATACTGCACGAAATTGCACTCGTCGCTTTGGGATAGGCTGTTAAATCTCGTAACCCTAGTAATTTCACTTGCTACAACTCCCTTCAATCGAGAACACATTAATGTTTGGACAGATCTGTGTGGCATAAATAGGAGCTGCGGGACCTACCAAGACGTTCTCCGGCAACAGAGACCAACCACCAGATGTGACCTTATAGAAGATTATAGATAAATAATATAACTTTTGAAAAAAGTAAATTGTCATCTGTACGATAATATTCCAAATATTAAACACTGAACCAACAAATTAAAGATTTATTTAACATTTAACTTGACGTTACGTCCATATAATGCGACACTTTCACAACAAACAAACAGTCGTTTTGTTCGAGACACACGAATTAAATCACGTTACCGCAATAATTATCGAATGTGCTCCACGATCCATTTGAATATACAGTAATGTTAGCACATCAATAAATAGTAGCGCAAATAGGCTCTGCGCTAGTAAGTTTCTGGACGGACTGATGAATCAAAGAACTACTAATATAAGCAAAAGCAATAAGCGTGTGATGAAACCTGAAGTATATACTTTTAATAACATTTTCTAGGTTTTTCTAAAATATTATATTTAAAGCGTTAATAGAACACACCAAGCCGGAAGGGTTTGTGTCATAACAATACCCATAATACCCACGTTCTTAATTAGGTTTGTTATGATTATAACTCGAATATACTACGAACCAATAAATTATTAATAACTTTATCCATACTTAAAATAGAATGAATTATGACTAAGATAAACATTACTTTGAGTATGGCGTCGGTCCAAATTCCAAATGGACTTTATAAAATAGTTACAATATGTAAATTTCAATCATCGAATATAAAGGTCGAAGAAGGTTCTTTGGCACCATGGGAAGGGGTTTTGCATGGTACTATAACGTTGATATCAATTTTCAAATATTTTTTTTATTCAAAGAAGGAACGAGATGCGCGGGACGTTCACCTGATGGTAAGCGATACCCACCCAACATCGTAACGCTAATTAGAACGATACATAGAGCACTACATTGCACTGGCTGCCTGAGACAGGAGATGTTGGGTATCCTTACCCCAATAATTAAACTAGCTAAAGCGCCCTTGACACTACTGTTTGGCGGCAGAAATAGAAGCTGGGGTGGTACCCACCTAGACGGTCTCCATCAACAGAGACCTTTCAGCAATTGGAGAGTTTCATCTGTACTTTTTTTAATAATGATATTGAGTTTCATAAAATCAAATATTCGATTCATATGTTACTTGTTTTCAAATCCAAAAAGATAAATCAAAACGACCTTTGTCAAAAAATTTAAAAACGACTTACTTTTATATTAACTTTATTTATTAAGCAGACAAAGGATACCTTTGTGACTTCAATTTTAAACACTATCCCGCTGTCTTTTCACTAGGGATAGTTAGTTGTAAACGAGTAATTTAAATATACTTTTTATCCCAAAAGGTATTGTGTTTCACTACAGTTATGAAATATATTTTATATTAAAAATACACATAGCATTTTTTATTGGTTTGGATCATAAAAAATAATAAGATATCAAATTATATAAATGGCACTTGAACATATTTTTATTGTTAGGAATGTTTGCAAAGAAATGTGTTTAGATCTCAAAATTAAAATACCTTCCATTGATACTCAATTGTTCATATTCGTCGATTTCAATCGTAACGTAATGTATCTAAAATTATACTTTGCCTTGTGAAAAAGCGTTCTTAGGTACCATTTAAAATTATACTTCCGCAAGGAAATTTTAATTTGAATAAAATTATAACCTGAATAATATATTGAGCAAATAATAAACATTGTTAGATTTCGATAGAATCCGTACGAAAACAAAAACGTTTTTTAGTTTTACAATAATTTTGCATACAAACGTAAAGATTATAGGTAAGATATTACAAAAATTTATATTATTTTACATATTCTTGGCAGTTTATATATATTTGTGACTGTCAGACTGTATTTAAAGTTACCATTTTCAAAATTATCCCAAAGAACCATAATAGATTCTGTTGGATATGGATCACCCTATCAATCATGTTACAGTCACCTTATAATAACAGAACTTATACAACAAAAATCTTTTTGTAATTGTTTAAAAAATAAACAACTTATAAAGACACGCAATATCTGTGCTAAATATAAATTTTTCATATTTATAACTAGTATTATTATATCAATAGTCTATTGTATTCAAAGCAGATTCCTTTGATTTTATTTTGGATATTTATCTTTGGTAAAAATTAAGCAAAATTGGTTCACGTTTTGATAATTAAGACAATCTAAAACAAAAAAAAAGGAAATCGTTACATGAGTACTTATTCCACCACATTTGTATATTACAATCTTTTTATAATTTATAAAACAAAACGCAAAATAGTAGCCATACATCGTTATCGAACAATAAAAATATCTTAATCTTGGCCATTTAAATAACTTTACCACATTTACCACATTATCCCTTTTTTTATAATGAACAGTAATCGCCTAACTTGAGTATTCTTAAGGGAAACTATAGAAAATAACACCCTATGTAGGCAACTTTTATTTTATCACATTTTGTATATTAGTGCATTTTTAAAAACATACTTATGTTTCTTCAATATTTGTCTACTGTTACTTGGCGACAAAACAATTGTTGGTATTGATTCCCTTTGTACCAACTTTAAAATAGAAATAAAGCAGCGAATTAAAACTTGCAGATGTATTATTATGTAACAAAAAGTAAAAATCATGTTTATAAGATAAAGTCTAAGAGGATTTCAATATTAAAAAAAGACGTTTCAAGAATGGCTATTTGAATCATTCAGTGCATAAAACGGGGCTCCCTATCCTCTCCTTTTGGACGCACTCATGTGAAGGGAATGAATAATTCAAAACCGAGATTCCCTCTTCATTCAAATTTCACTTTAACTTCTGCTATTTGATTAGGCTCAAACTTCATTTGATATTTTTACGCTATTGATTTTTATAAGTTGAAACAGTTTCATTATGATACGTAATATTATTTTTTTAAAATTTCAGCTTGTTATTGTCCAATGTTGATAGTACGTAACTTTTTAATATTTGTTGTTTTCGCCACGCATATTAGCGAACGCAGTGAACTGGTTACATTCACAAAGAAAGTTGATGCTTTTTGTTTGTAATTAATCTCAGCTTAGTACCCTATTACAAAACGTTGAGGATAAAATGACGGTAAAGATATTCCAACTCACCTGCTACAGAAGTGTTAATTTTTTTACGCAGGCGCAATAGAAACTATAGAACAATTGTCAACTATATTTTTTTTTCGACTATTGTAATTAGATACCTATTATATTCTAAACACAAGTAATTATTGCAGTAATCTTTATATTTAAATATATATATCTTTTTACCCATATATATATATATATATATATATCTTTTTATTCATATTTCCCCTTTATATTATCTTTACAAGAGGTTATATAAAATACTATATAAAACTGCACGTATTGAAAAATAAAATATCTGCGATAGTTTTAATCGTAATGATATATTAATAGTTAATGCACCCCTTAGAAGAAATATGTTATTGAAAACGAATATAACTGAAAAGTGAAATAAATCATAACATTTTTTGTTACAACATTTTGATGATCAGAAGCCCTATGTGTTTATTGCCTTTGACAGTCTATTTTGACAGCTGATACGATAACAAAAAAAAAATATTTACGAACGTAAATATATATTTCAAACTGTATTTTGAATCATTATAATCAGTATTTATACATTCACTGATAGTAAATATCATTAACATGCCACAGAAATAAAAAATAATCCTAATTGCCATACCCTCTGTAATGACTTTAGTTTGTTTTGATATGCGGAGATTATTAAAGTATACTTTTTGAATCAATGAACTAAAGTTAAGAACAAAAATGGAAGGTGGTCACTGGAGAAACAATATTGTAAATCAATTACAGTTACGAAATAAAAGAGAAACTACAGCATTTCAAGACATAATCTCATTTCGTAAGTAACATAACCTCTTACTGCTTTCTTTGTCCATTGTTGACATTATTTTATGATAAGAAATAGAGTAACTATTATTTATTGGATTCAATATGGATAGTAATTAAATGACTACATTAGCTAAATGTAACTTAAAAGAACTAATTGAAAAGTTATATAGATAAGAATCAAATACATGATGTACTGTCTCTAAATTTTAACTTAATTGGATTTGTATTAGTTTCTGCTTTATTTTAGTATGAAATATTTTTGTTTTACAGAGAGTAGATTATTTGATAATGTTAATACGTTGAAAAATGAAAATCTGCAATTAACCTTACTTAATGAAAGGATCCGATATACTAGCACAGAAAGTGTATTGTCTAGTGCAGGTATGTGTTTTATTTAGTATATTTACTACATAAACAATAATGTTTTATTTCTTTTGGTAAGCTAATTTTGTCTACACTATAAATGAGTAGTAGATATTATTACAAAAATATTTATAAATAATATAACAAAAATTATAAAAAATAATTAATAGTCTTATTCTAAATATATTTTTTATAATAGTGTCTTATTATAAAAATGTGAAATTTTGTATGACAGAGTGGTTCTAAATTTTTAGGCTTTGTACCTGCACAATATTTTGTGTAATAATGTGTCTATTTGTTATATTTGTCCAATTTTTTAATGTATATATTTTGAACTCTTGTTATGTGGGTAATAAACTATATAATAGTTAATGTTCACAAACAATTCTTTCTAAGCAATGTGGCAATTCTTTGTATGTTATTTAAAATGGAAAGGTTATAAATACTATTTTTTTTATCTACTCTTATAGATTTACATGTTATAATGTTTCAGGGACAGCTAATAATGAGAGGATACAAGCGTTAGAACAAAAAATTTTAGCACAACAAGAAGAGTTAACATCTTTGCATAGACGTCGAGGCGAGAGTGCTCAACAAATTATAAATTTAAATGCAAAAGTACATGAGCAAGAAAAAAGTCTGCAAGCAAAAGACATAATGTTAGTAAATTTTATGTCTCATTATGGAGTTTGTTATAGTAAAGTACAGTAATATTATATAGTTCCTTTCTTATCACAACTCTCTTTTTTAAATCATTTGGATCATTAAAGTAATAAAAAATACAAACATCTTGAATAGATTTACCAGAAAGATAAATAAATGTCGTCTAATGAAATTTATGTAATAGGAGGAAAATTTAAATACAAAAAATGGTGAATAAGTGAATTGCATAAATGTAATTAATGATCTTGTAGTTTTTATTATAAATTAATAGTTGAAATAACATTATGGTACTACATGAATACTTTAAAAGATAAACTGTGCTAGTGTTTCCGTGAGAAATACATATTAAAAAAATCCAAAATACTTTTTCTTGGATTGTTTTTATATTTTATTGGATTATTTATTAATAAAATATAATAGAAACTGAAAAAATAATATTTCTCGCTGATTTTTTAGAATTTACAACAATTATTATTATTGAGCTCTCTATTGGACAAAATTAAAAGTTTTTACAGTATCACCAACTTTAAATTGTTTTTAAATTTTTAAGTAGTCGATATCGACGTCGTATATATATACTGAATACTTTTAATACAAATATATTTCGTTAAATTGTAATATATATTGGTGAAAATGTTTTATCAACACGTTTATTATTGCCACTATAAAATCTTTCTATTACAGAATTTCAGAAAATACCGCATTAATAGCATCACTTAGAGCTGAAATACAAATGTACGAAACTAATATGATGGAGCTGCAAGGACTTAATCAAGTATTAAGAGATGAACATCAAGCTCTACAAATAGCATTTGCAGCTATAGAAGAGAAATTAAGAAAAGCTCAGGTAGATCATGCACATTTCTCTAGTGCCTTTTATAATGTGGCTCCCTATAAAATCAAAAAACTTATACAAACGCAATACTTATGACTAAAATAAACTTACGAACAATATTTATAAAAGAATGTTAGAGAGGGCCGCCCTATAATGGATCAATTCAAACTTTGTATTTTTGTTGTTCCACTTCGTAAATCCAACCAGCACAAAATAAATGTCCCATTATTATAATATCGCATGAATAAAAATTGTTTTATGTCAAAGTGTGATTAACTAATTTAAACCGTAGTTAAAGTAAAAATTATGTTATGATACAAAATCGATAGTAATGCATGAAGGCCCTTCACAAGGTGGACCGATGATATAGTGAAGGTCGCGGAAAACCGATGCGGTCTGCAGAGGATTGATTGCTGTTGTGTTCTTTGGAGCAGGCTTATGTCATATGATTAATTATACCCGGATATTTCGGGTATTTTACTAAAATTATTGAAAGTTTGAGGTAATAAATATTGAAATAACCGCGATATTATTCGCGTATAAGAAAACATTAGTACTGTTATTGTTTAGGCGTTATGAAATATTTTTAGAAAAGCAATGTGCGCAGCCTACGCACAAGTGATTCGTCTGTGTAGTGCAATGTAAAAGTCAATCGTTTAGTCCTCACCTAATTATATACGAAAACGTAAAAAAGTTTCAATATCCCGTCAGTGCATGCTCTTGCGTCGTCGGTAACTAATCGACTATCGCAATGGAAGTTCGAATTTTTATTATATCATTGGAGTTATGGCAACACGCCAAGCAGACTTGAAGATTTGTCCGTCACATTCAGCACGATTCTTAATATAATATGTGTACCTCAAAAACTTTCCGCACTGGCTAAAGACTATTTTAAAATAAGATTGAATGAATTATTAATAAAATATAATTATGATAACAAAGAGCTCTTAATGTTCTTACTGCTGGAACTCAAAGTCACGGATGAAGGCCACTTACCGCCACGACGTCCGATAGTTGGCATATATCGTATGTCACCAAAAATTGTTCCCTCACCAAGATTTCCTACATCGTAATCTCAGGCGTAGTGATTGAAACCGCATCGCTTCGATTGGTATAACACATACGTCCGCACTCACAGACCGTGCTACCACAGTTTCTAAAAAAAAAATATTTTTAAATAAAATTCATTGAATATTTCCGTAAGGTTTCCTTTATGAAAATAAATGATATAGTTAAAAATTCCTTAATTTTACATTGTTGTTATTTTTTCTCTATATTTGTTTAAAGATGTAAATAAAACGGCCATAAACAAAATAAAAATTCATACATTTTAAAAATCAATGTTTAATTCCATTAGAGCGTTAATATTCTTCGGTGTTGTAAAACGTAACACCCCGTATATTTTACGACTCATGTGATTACTGCTGTGTATCATCAAATGTTTATGCATAGGCGTGGTGGCAATCCAGTGAGCATATGATTTAGCAGACTTCAGTCGAGATTTCGTTCCCGTAGTGTCCGCTAGTTTAAAAACAATTGTTTTTGTATTATACTCGCCGATATTTGAATCATCCATGAAAATATTAAAGTTGATAAAAAATCGTTTGTCCGACAGGTTTTAGAAGTTATATATAAATAAATATTTCAAGAATATTCAAACTTTCGTTTCAGGATGAAAATCGATCGTTAGTGGAGAGACTAATAAAGTACAAAGCTAAAGATGCAGATAAAATGAATGAAGAGAATGAGCATTTTCTGAAGTAAGTCTTATTATTTTGATTGATGAATGATTCTCGCACCCACGGAAAACTTTACTGACATTTCCTAATGTGCTTGTAATAATAAAATTACATTCTATTTAATAAAATATTTTAAATAACTTGTCATTATTAATTTATAGATTTGCAATTAATTTAATGGGTTCCGTTTCCACAGTGCACAGTTTGTGTTAAATTATTTCAGTTAAATGAAATTCTTACTTGCACATCAATCACATAATACTTTATGTACGCGAGGGGCATTTGGTCATTACTTGGTTTATTGGTCAAACACGTAGGTAGTGTTATTTTAGTGAATGTTGCTAGCATTGTAGTTAAAAATAAGATGTTATAGAAGCACTGCACTATACATTTTTTCATTCGTCATAGTTTAAAATAAATAACAAAAACCTTTGTATAACTTCGGGTTAAATCAGAAAACTGACATGACGAATGGACTAAAGTTCTGTTTACAATTCACTGTTTTAGCAAATGACACTTGTTTTATTTATAGCGTGGGTTTTTGTTTTTGCGCGGCTTCAGAGCTTGCATAAATATTTGTGATTTTTGTTTGCTTTTTTTTTGTTTTAATTTCTTCAACAGGTCAAGCAACCCTACTGCGTTTTTCATCAACACCTTTGGTAGAGTTAGTTTCGGGTGAGTTTGTCATAATATGAATGAGGATGTGGTGATTTGACGGCATTGTGGCGTTTGTAGGGGCTGTCATTGATTTACCTATCCATAATAATGACCCATGATTTATCACCCTGCGTCTTAACTGCACTATGACACTGACGATTCATTTTACTATCAACTATTTTCATTGTTCTCTTACATATCGGGGTGTTCATTTCCAGTGTAATGTGTTTCACAGTATTTATTTAGTTGTTGATGTGTGGCCACCCAATTAAATAAATTGTTATAAGTTTTATTTGCACTTATATTAATACTACTATAAAAATTTTTGTTTAACACTAAGTAATAGGCAAAAATTAGTGCAATAGTAAAAATATATTGTCAAATTATTATTAAAATTGCTTCTTCGATATAGGTATAACAGGTGAGCAACTGTTTAATTCAAACGTTATATAATTTGACGGGAAATGATAACGCCTACAGATGCATGCACAATGTGGTGCAGTGCAAAAAACAATTAATGGTAGTAACACATAAATATGGACCCACGATATGTTTTTATGTTGTTTATTAACTTAGAGCGACTATACCCTTTGCTTTCTACAGTGCGGTGCTATTCAAAATCGACTTATTTGTGTTAAAATATTCCGCATATCAATATCAAACAAATTAATTTATACATTGTACTAAGATTAACCAAGATTTCTCTCATTGCCCACTGAAAGATTGATTTAAATTTAGCAAATTAGTCTAAATATATAAAACTACAAATCCTTCCTCTAATAACAGCTCAAATATTCCGATCGATAAACAATTGACCGTCCATAGTTTGGGTTAAATATTTTTGTCGACAAATTACAATGAGGCCATGAGTAGTGGAAGATGTTCGCTCGGAATGCTCTGGCACTTTACATTTTATCAGCCGGAATGCATCAATGCTGATATGACGCAGATATACTTTACTAGAGTTGTAACTATCCATGTAGATTTGAAAAAACCCTACCTTCAAACAAACTCCACAACATGTGACTTCAGTATCAGGGGTTTTTGTCTTACGACGAAACCGGTTATAATAGATGCTGCCTCTTCCCTCGGCCTAAATCCACTATCATGCAGCAATATGCAAACATTGATCTGTTGTATACAAATGTTTATTGTGTACAGTAAATATATTGAATTTACCGTGAATTACATTTTATTATAAAATTAATATGATAAAAACGTGTGCTCTGTTAATCTTGTAATTATACATATATGACAAGCTGGTACGCAAGCAAGCAAATTCCGACAGACTTATGGATCATCCATATCCTCCTCTTGCTTTTTGATATGAAAAAGTCTTTGTAGACTTTTTTCTATTGAAAAAGTCTACAAAGTCTTATAAATTAGCTATGTAAACTTTATACATGCACTGACATGTATGGGATATACTCCACATAGTAAAATATATATTTAGAACTTTCAATTTATGCTTTACCACTGGCGGATTTATATCGCATATTTTTACTATTCCGTTACTCATCGCTCGTATCGTTTATAAATAAATTTTAACACACACTACACAACTCCATTTTGCAATATGTTGGGATTGATTCACTCATATTTTATAACACAATAATAAAAATCTTTATACAACCCATACACATTAAAGGTTTTGTATGCCTTAATTACGAATATAAAATTTTCTTGAACTAAATGCAATGGAAATGTACAATCGTTTGATTTTTAATTTAACAAATCTTAAATAATTAACATTAATTTTGGTAACCTTTGTAATGATTTTTCTTAGTAAACATTTTTTAAGGTAAAAATCTAAACGAAACATTAAACAAGTGATTTAGTTTTATAATATATCATTATGGGTATTATTGTTACCATTGGAATATACTCGCAATAGAAAGGGCCATATATAGTAATCTAATGGGCCTCTGTACTTTGTTACTCATCTGTATATGTATATACAGTATTTTTCAGATTATAAGACGGAACCGTTTTATATACTAAAATTAACCAAAATCCCGAGTGCATCCTATTGTCCCAAAAGACTATCGAAATATTCTTTCTGAAGATCATCTTATAAATTTAAGTTTCCTCTTAAAGTCCGAAAAATACGTATATTAACGACGTATAATTTTTCTACCTTTATTATTATTTTTATGTTTTTGAAAGTTATTATCATGTTTCAAATATATAAATCATTTTACTACTTTAATGTATTACTTGCATGTACATGATTTGTTTGCCCCTGTTTTATATAAATATCACCGGATCAATGATAGCGGAAATGAATTCATTTAATAAAAAGGTTTGTTTGTGCGATTACATCACACATCTAAACCTGTCCTTAAATAGGACTAGATCTAATTTCAGAAGATGCACTACTTGCAATGCACTAAGGTTTCCTCTGTGCTCCGGCAAAATGACGATCTTGAAAATTGTAAAAAGACAATTTTTTTATTTTTTTGTATTGGTTAAAGATGTTCATTTCCGAACATACAATGCTATAAATATTTGTATGAAATGCTGAAATTGTGATTTGATTTACAATAATGGTACACAGGCACCTGTAAAACATAATATTAGCTTTGTTTGAGTTTGCATGGCCAAAATTTTTTTTTTTTCCAATTATCTAACCAGTTAAATGATTTTCAATGAATGCAGCACGTTGACGCTTTAATGAAGTGCAGGATAAAGAAATTGCTTGCAATGGTAAATTACGTTCATTCATAATAAATAATATGCAGAAATAAACAACGGCAGAATTTTTTTTATAGAAAGAAGAGTGACAAGGTCCGTAAAGAATTGGAAGAAGCAGCAAGAGAAGGTAGTTGTAGGAGTAGTGGTGGATCTGGTGGTAGTTCTTCTGAAGACAAAATCATGGAATCGATTCCTTACTACGCAACAACATTACCTACGAAAGTAGCATTAAGATTTGTAAGTATATGAAACAAATTTTTTTTAACTACATTTAAATATTTTTTTTCTTTCTGTAGAAATAAAAATGTATACTGTCTCAATGAGATTTAAGTTAAATTCTTACCTTCAGGCATTATACTTTACAAAACGTGTGTGTCCAATTAAACTTTTTTTTGTCATGGCTTCTTCACTCTTCTGTTTGCAAATTAATATCTAAAACCGCACAAAATGTGAATGATCGCGTTTTTAAGTTGAGGTGAATTACTACTATATTATTATTTGTGAGTTTACTGGTACGCCATAAATCTATCCCAGTTATCTCTGTAATTTCTTAGTTTCAACATCAGCCTCCAATTCACTCATTGCTGAACATAGATAGGCATCTCCCCGAACAACATCGGAAAAAAATTCCTATTAACGTTCACGCTACTGTGACTCGGAACCTTCTCTAATTATGAGGCCATGAGGAGTAAAAGCCAAGTATCCGATACATTTACTGGTGCTAAATCTCTGTTGCTGTAAACCGTCTAGGTAGATGCCACTGCAGCTCCTATTTCTGCCGCCAAATACTAGTGTGCAAACATTACTGTGTTCTGGTATAAAAAAAGCGTTGTAACTAGTGAAATTACTGGAGTAATGAGAATCATCATCATGTCTCAGGACGACGTGCACAATATGGTGTTGTTTACTTCATCCTAACTAGCACGTTCTTATAGGTAAACGTATCATACCATCAAGTGAACGTCTCGCTCATCTCGTCGCTTCATCGAAAAATTACACCGGTCAAGTGCCAATTGGTGGATTGTAACAAATTGCATTATTACTTCCAAAAATACATTCTTTTATACAATATTGGTGTTGGATGCAATGCTTATAATAAATTTTTATTAGTTTTATTAAACATCGTTCTCATGTTAATTTATTTGCATATTTTTAGTAGTCGTTAAATTCTATTTTGGATACTACGTATTATGAAAAAGTATATTTTGCATATATAAATCTATGGGTTATAATATTTTTTTCATTAATGTATCATAATAACACAATAAATAGTCAAATGTATTTTTATTATTTCTAACATTTATTTTAATATTCGCAAACATTAAAAAGGATGCGCACGACGGAGAAGTAAACGCCGTTAAATGGAGTCCCACCGACCGAATTCTAGCAACAGGAGGTGCTGATAGAAAAGTAAAACTTTGGGATATGTCTAAAAGTAAGTTTGTTTTCATACAGGTATATAACCAGTCTGGCCATAAATACTGTTACATAAAAACTTTCCTTTTGCTCAACGTATTATTTATTTTGAATTTGTGAACACGTATATTATTTAAAAATCTTCTTTCGATTTTGCACCATGTCACATATATTTTCGTGTTCATTATCAAATTACAATATGGGAAGGGTTGTAGCGCTCGCGTGCTGTTAGAACTACAAAGGCTGTTAACGCCGTTATAGCCAGAATTAATCAAAACTCCATTAGGAAGCAAAAAATCGTATCGCAAGAAATGAAGATTCCTGCTAGGACTCTATCACGTATTATAAAACAAGACCTGAAGCTCGGTACTTATCGTCGATATACAGGACATGCCCTAAATCAATCTTTACAGTTAAAGAGAGTGGATATATCAAAATGAACAAACCTTCTGTCGCGATACGCACGTGAATGGCACAGAAATATCCTCTTTACCGATGAAAAAATTTTGACGATTGAAGAACGCTTCAATAAGTAAAATGATTAACTGTACGCTCACAGTTCTAAAGAAGCTGCTCGAATGGTCGGAAAGGTACAACGTGGTCATCATCCTGCGTCAATAATGATTTGGTGGGGCATGTCTTATCAAGGAATCACTAAACTACACTTTTACGAAGAAGGAGTGAAAACTTCTCCCAAAGTGTAAAAAGATACAGTTTTGGATCATGTGAAATCTCTCAGCAATACACATTTTAAAAATATGCCGTGCACTTTCCAGCAGAACTCTGCACCTCACAAGGCACGAACTATCTAAACCTGGCTTGAAACCAACGTTCTGGACTTTATAAGAGCTGAAGAATGGCCCTCATTTAGCCCAGACCTCAACCCATTAGATATGGTCAGTTTTAGAGGACATGGCCTGCTCTAAACAACACAGCGACATTGAGTTTCTTAAAGTCTTTGGAGCAAGCAGTGGCGGTGGTAAAAATTTCCCTTGGAAACAGCGCGTAAATCCCTAGATTCATAGCCAAACAGATTAAAGGCCTGTATAAAAGCCAAAAGTGGCCATTTCGAACTTATTTTTTTGCTGATACTAGTAAATAAAATTTAATAATATTACATAATTTCATTAAAAAAAGCATTTTCATTTGTAACAGAATTTATGGCCGGACTAGGTATATTATTGAAAAACCACGTAATAATATTTAAAATAATGTATTAATTGAATCTTATGATATTAACAAAGGTTAATATATGAAAGTTTGAATTTCCAAAGTTACTTTGGAATCTATAGTGTATGGGAATCATAACTGTAAATTGTCTCGCCAGGTGTTTCAACCTAATGATTATAGAATAGCACAATATTTTCTGTTAAATACTGAAAAGAATATCAACAATTGAGAGATAGCAAGTAGTTTTTCTGTAACGTTGTAAGAAAAAATCCATTTTACTATTTATTGCTATTTCATTTTACATAACAAGTGTAAAAGTAAATTAGGCTGAATCCATTGCCTAGTTGATAATTAGCGACAGAGGAGGGCGCGCTGTATTTTTCAGCTACTAGAAGAGGATAGGTAGAAGTAAATACTCTTGCGATAGGGCTATACAGTGCCACCAGCAACCTGGCAAGGTCGCCGATATGTACAAAAGCGATTCCATAGCACCATCGTAATAGGACGAAAGAGGAATGAATATAAGGGACGTTTTAATCTGTAATGTTTATCACCGCGTAGACACTTCCCTCATCTCATATCAATCAAAAAATAGTGGTTCGATCACACAATGTCAATAATATTTAATGTCTTTTCCAAAAAAGCATTGTAACATTTCCCTAGTAGGTGTGGTCGAAAGTAGAGGCGCCTTGGTGGGCTCCAACGCGGGTGTAATGTCGGTTGACTTCGATTCAACCGGTGCGTACATCGTGGGTGCATCCAACGACTTCGCCAGCCGAGTATGGACTGTCGCCGATCAACGTTTAAGGGTGAGTCAGATATTTTTTTAAAAAAATAAAAACCTGTTGAAACGGAACCCACCTGTTTATAACACGGAAGTCCTTTATTCGATTCTGGTTTCAGATATTGTGGAGTTAGGACAGTGGTAGAGTTTTATGCCAATCCGTCTAACTAGCTACAACCACCCCTTATAATGCAGCATTCTTGTTCTAATTGTTTACAATTGAGAACCAGAGCATCTTGAGTGAGCACGGTTCGGCCACATCTCCCGTAACTTCTTGTGAGACATAAGTTAATGGACGGCAGGAAGTAGGGACAGACCTGCTATAATTGAATGCACTACTTTTTTACTCACAAATATAAACAACTTGCTGCGAAGAATCATTTGAAATGTTATTAAGTTATATAATATTTGTTAACTTAATATAAATATTACATTCCTACAAATAATCCTTTACTAGCCATGTGATTTTTATACATTTACTATATAACTAATTATATAACATTAAATTCACTTAAATATTTTAATGTTGCTGACAAATATTATTAACGGTAATTGATTAATTTTTTGCTGTTTAATAGGTAATGCATGAAATAAATGATCTAGATAAAACTAGTATAAGTATTAGCAAGTGTACAAGAACAGTTTCTTTTAAATTGGACATTAACTGTTATTTTTTCACAACATTTCTTGTAAGTAAAAAACTAAAATGCACTTCTATGGATAATTAGCAATTTTCCAGTGTGCGTTCAAACGTAACTTTTTATCGCTTACGACTGTTTCATCGCTAGTGGTATTTCCGGACCGAGACGACTTGGTGACGATAAGGAAAAGAGCCTGCACTCTTCTCAAAAGTCGACAAACCGGCTATATCCCCTCAGGTGTTGCGGCTGACCATGGCAATGGTGATTACTAACCCTTAAATGAGACGCATGCTCCTTTGCTTACCTTTTCTATGAAATATATTTTTTTTTCACACTGGCATTTAGTTATTAGAAAATTAAATGCTAGAAGATTTATAGATTCATTGTTATTCAAGATTTAAGAATGTTAAAAATATAAGATTAATATGTTTTAATCATGTATTGTAATAAGATATATAAATGAAATGGCTTTCAACAAAGGAAAGGCTTTCCATAATTCTTATTTTTTTTTCTTTTTTTATAATTATTAGTGTGCAGTATAGCACAGGCTTTATAGACTTACGCCATTTTATTAGTCAGGAATATGAACAAGGAAAGTATTGTAGTGAAGGTGTATTACGTTCTCCCGATGACTAAGATTGAACACCTCGTTATTTGTAATCGAGTTTTGTTTTTGGTTCTTTTTATTTATCAGTGAAGACATCAATTTTATTTTAATGACAGTTCATGTATTCGTACATTGTATTTTACAGTTAATGTTATTAAAAGGGCCTTTCGATACAAGTGATAATTTGTCACGCGAGTGTACAATGCAATTTACCAACAAACGGTACGCGAAGCGGATGATAAGATTCTTTGCCGCTTTTTATAAATAAGTCGACCCAAATGACAAAAGAAAGCATGTCAAAACGTTGACATGTATATAATTTATTTTAAGCTTTGAAAGTTTGCATCATCAAAAAGTTGACAAATATTTACTTATTTTCTTGTTTCTCGGGGAAGCTGTTGTGAAAGTCAGCCTTAGATATTCAGAACTCTTTCATGGAAATGAAATCGTCCATATTTACATTATTTATGGCCAAGCTGGTTACGCTGCATGAGGCAGAGCTATTACCATTCAATGGTTCGAAGAAAGCTGTTACGGCTTAAGGGAAACAGTATTAAGGCACATGTTTATTGTTAACAAATAATGACATAATCCGTCAGTCGAGATAATAATGTCGAGGCAGCGAGTTGGGGATGGGGCGTGGCCCGCGAACACGACCGCTATTAGTGCGTTGTTAGCGTCCGCGCGTCGTGACCCGCGTCCGATTTCCGACGTAAGGCGCGACGACGCTGTCTCGTTTATCCTTCCTTCCTATTACTATTGGTAGTTAAACGATTTGTTGCTTATTTTTCAGTTGCTCGCACAATACCCGTAATCGATGTTCTAAAGTCTTCAACTTTAATCATTACTCTTGTGTGATATAAACACATTAACTTTCAAGTCAATAGGTAGGATTACTGGTGTTAGATCCCTGTTGCCGGTGTTCGACAAGGTAAAGTACTATCGGCCGTCAAGATAAGGTAAGGTACTAATGGTAATGAGACGTAACATCTTATGTCTCAAGGCGACGAGTGCAATGTGGTGCATTGTGTAATATCCTAAATAGTGCCACAATGTTATGGCCCTTTGGCGCTATTTACGATGATATACATAGCACCACATTGTGCTCATAGCTTGGAGACATGAGGTGTCAAGTCTGGTGACCCCAGTAATTTAGTGAAATTACTGGGCTGGAATAGCTAGTGAACTATAACGCCATTTAAACCGGAACACAGTAATATTTGCATACTATTGTTTAGCGGTAGAAATGGGCGATATTGTGGTACCGCCCAGACAATCCGGCAACAGAGACCTACCACCAGTCTCATATATATGTGTACTATTTAAATGTGTACGTCTATTAAAAATATAAAAAAAAACAAATATTGTTTATTATTCCACGATTATGCTAATGGATCCTGGCAGCAATTACGTTAAATAACGCAAGACGTTTATTTGCCGAAGTAGACCCGGAGCTGAAGCTAAGCTATTTTAATTTTATATTATAATTTTTTGGGTCGCTGACATTCACGTTGCAAACTACAATTATGTACACAACATTAAAACCGCTTTAAACATCCAAATAAGGTGACTGGTTAAATAAATTCTTGGTTCTTTATTTTCTTTATTTAAAGTTAGGTTACAATAGCCGGACTTGATGCCTTTCGACAATCTTCCTTTTTTTATTCAACGAGGCGACTAGACGAATGGGACGTTCACCTGATAGTGGAGTGATACGACTAGCTTTTTTTTTTGTTTGGCGTGGAAGAAATACCTGCGCTTACCCGTCCTCACGGGGGCAAGGACAGGTTATGTCGGACTTGCACCGACTAAAACCCCCACGATGTTCCGCCTCGTAGCTTTAATGCGGGGTCACGGCTACACTCGCACATATCCGCGACCCCGCCAGCGCTAGCCGCATGAGGCAGCCCCATCTCGGGAGGGAGGCGCATCACAATACCGACAGTCCTCTTCCCCCGCGGCCCCACCGCCGCCGCATCAGCGGTGCGGCCCGCTTAGTCGCAGAGGGTACTCCCATCGCGACTCCACCTCGGCTGCAAAAGGCAGCATAAAGCCGCCCCTGCAGCACACCAGCGCGCAACCAAAGTGAGCTCACGGTTTAAAACCGGTGCTCTAACTTAGAACGGCCGCCTCTGGCCAGCTGGCTCTTCGCTTCACCGTAGGCGACCCAGCCACGGCTACTAAGCCTCGCCGCCACGACAAGACAGGAGCCTTATTAGGGAGAAGAGATACGCCTACCCATACCAACGTGGAGCACTACTTAGGATGTTATACACCGCGCCACGCTGCGCTCGTCGCCTGAGACATAAGATGTTAAGTTTCCTTACCCCATTAATTACATTAGCTAGAACGTCCTTCAAAATGGAACAATTTTTCCGCACTACTGTTTGGCAGAAATAGCCGCTGCGGTGGTACTTACTAGACGATCTCCTGCAACAAAGACCTTTCACCACCAGTATACAGAAAGAATTTTTTATATTTTAGTCTTTTAACTAAATACTACATATTACTAAATATTATTTTTTGGCCATTTATTTTCAAACATTTGTTTTCCACCGTCTCGATATCTTTTCTAAATTCTAAAGCACTTTAATTGTACTAATTTAACAGACTTGGAGTTATTGACACTATCTACTGAAATGTAGTATTATTAGAACATTATATAGATAGTTCATAAATCTTTTTTGTGGTATAAAATAAAACTCTGGTTATCCTAAGATTGAAACTATTGTAATCTGGATCACGATCTCGATCGCGCGCTCGGTTATATTAAGCACTGGAATGCAACATAGAGCGTTTTAGATAAATAAGATTTTTCACTGTAGGTAGATCTCCATTGCCGAACACCGTTTAGGTAGGTTTTACTGCAACTCTTATTTTTGCGAAAAAGTGGTGTGCAAAAGAGTGTAGTGTGCATTCTAGTCTGAAAAGCCCTGTAGCTAGTGCTATAACTTTTTCTTTAGTTTTATACTACGAGACCTCTAATTATTACTAATTATTTAGTTCCAAAACTATTTAATGATATTAAAAAGCTAAGAACCGATGTAGGTTCAAAAAGTTTAATATAAAGTAAATTTAAAAGATATCTCCTATAACATATCTAGTAATATTACATCATACTATATTCATCAATACATATATATACATAGTAGGTTTATGTAGTATAATTAATGTTCTGTCGCCATCAAACTATTATAGTCTGTAGTTTTCAGTAATTTTTGATGGCCTAATATTGTAAACATTTAACTAAAATAAAATAAATAAAGAAAAACAAGCGGCCTAGCTAATGATAAGCAATTATCATAGCCTATGAACGCGTGCACTGACAAAGACATCACAGGCGCATTGCCGACCCAAAAGAAACCTTATGACGCTCTTTTTCAAGGAGCCTATTTCATATTACTGTGGTAACGGTAATGAACACGAGTCTGAAAACGACAAGCATAATTTAGTGTAGTGTTTATAATCCTAACTAGTGCCGTGTCCGTCTTGTCATTTGGTCGAAATAAGAAAAAGATACATCGTAACTTATTATTTGTCATTGATTGTTTTAATAAGTGTAAAACAGATATTCTTTAAAAACGTGAATTTTATAGGTTTATAGCATTAAGTGATAAAATAGTAAGTAATGAACGACGCGTAAAACACCCATGATTATATTCATCATTGGCGATAAGGAAATATTATATTATCGAAAATAAGAGGGATCGCCATTGGTTTGTATCATCAAATTTTTATCTAGTTATTGATGTTTGAGAAACATAAATGTCTGCAATACCATTATCACGATTCGAATCATTTACTATTCACGTATTCTTACTATAAGTTTTTTTTTATTCATTGGTGTACAGTTCTTGTTTCTAGACTTCAGCCTGATACTATTGTTCGAGTTTTTATTTTTCTTGTCCTATTATTTGCGCAATTTTTTCATTTATTACTAATTTACTATATTTACATTTGTTCTCACATTACTTCTATTTGCTTTTACGCAAAATACTATTGTGTCGATAAGTACATAAATTATATTTAATATAATATAAATTACACAGTAACATATAAATTATATACATAAAGTAATATATAATTGCTCTTACTTCTATTGCTTACTATGTTATATAGGCAATATTTGATAAAGTTCTAACTTGTCTATTTCTTCTAAGCTCGTTTATATTATCTCTATCTATCCTTTCTTAATTTTCTCTGAATGTTCATCTACAGCTCCTTTCACAATAAATGCTGACCACGATGTTAATTTGTAAAAGAAAAAACTAGCGCTAATTTTCATACCCTTTTTTAGGCCATTATCTGACAGAACAGTGTGAGTTGGTCAAACCTAGTAACATTTTTACAAATATGAGTCTCCACCAAGTCTAAACCATAAATGATAAAGGCTTTTATATTGTAACATTTTATATTGTAATTTTTTTTGTCAATTGACGAAGCGTCGTGTCAAGTAGCTCGCTGGCCTAATGCTTAGAGCGTGCAACATTCATTCCGAAGGTGGCGGGTTCGAATCTCGGCATGTACCGATGACTTTAATATTTAAGTTATGGAAATTTGTAAAGTTTAGTAACAACAGCGAAATACAAAAACGGCGAAGGAAAACATCGTAAGGAAACCTGCATATGAATTAGAATTTATTCCAAGGTGCGTGTGCGGATTGGTGACTAACCGCATTGGGCCTGCGTGGTGACTATGGCTCAACACCCTCATATTGAGGGTAGGCCTGTGCCCTTACAGTGGGGATGTAATTTGGCTGTTAAAAAAAAAAGAAGCGACGTGCCATAATCGTGACGTTAGTTAGAACAACACACACAGCATCATTAGCCTAGTAATTTCCCTTTAAAGAGAAACACAGTAATGTTTGCACATGACTGTTTGCCTGCACAAATAGGAACTAGTGTGGGACCTAGATGGTCCTCGGCAACAAAGATCTGCCACCAATAAAAAGGCCTTTTCCCTCGCGAACCGCGGCATAATTAAATTAAATGACTACAATGTTTTGGCTTGTACACTGAATTTATTTAAATTCGTGCAATTTTATTAAATGACCTTTAATTTTCACAGACCTTTCAGACTTGTTTCGTTTATTTACTGTATTCCACCAGCGATAGTTTCACAGCCAATTATATCATTTCAACATATATAAATCGCTTTGTATACATTATTAAATAACGCTGATCTCCGTAACTATAGCTACAGATAATACTAAAATATATAAACTTCTTTACTGTTCCACTAATTTTAATTACAAAAACTCATATTTTTTTAATATACGTACGTATATAGTATGTATAAATTATCATGGTAATTGATTGAAAATTGTTATAGTTCAGAAATATATAGATAAGTAAAATATACACTGCTTGGTTAACGACTGTGCAGTTCAGCTAGTACTATAAAATAGTTAACTAAATTGCAGGATCAAAACATGAAAGATGTAATTTCTTTGTTCTTGACCCATTATCTGTCCTCGAACTGAAAGTAGCCGAAAGGGATATTTTCCACTCCGGTTCCACTTTACTTTCCTTATATAGTGAAAGTATAAGTTACTTTGTATCACTATAAGTTGTTAATAAACTTTAAAACAGAATGGATCTCCGATTATATCTATGATTGGTACTGTTTTGTTTATCGTCCTAACTAGCAATTCACTTTTTTTCTACTACCTAGTGGTTAGTATATATACTGGCGCTAGTTAGGATGAAGTACACTGCACCATCTCTCATATATAAGATGTTAAGGCTTGTTATCGTAGTAATTTTACTAGCTACAGCGCCTTTCATATCGGAACACAGTAATGTTTGCACACTACTGTTTGGCGGCAGAAATACGAGCTGCGATACTAGGTACCAACCTATCTAGGCAGTCGCTGACATCGGAGACCTACCACCAATTAAAACAGTATGTAGCAACATCACTATGGGTGGTTATATCACGTACTATCAATGTTCCATTTTTTGTATTAAATGTTTTTTTTTGTTAGATTGAGATTTTCTTTTTTGCTTCTTGTAATGCTGATATAATGTAATATATTATTTACAGCCAAAACATTCTAAATCGATAATAAATAAGTATTCTTTATTTACATTGAACAATTATTATTATTTATGTTAGTCGATTAAATGGACTATGACTTAATGCACTGGACTCGAATAAATCATTGTCTTAAGGAACATATGGTCCTTTTGTGTTTACAATAAATCCTGTATCTGTAGTGGTCAAGGATTAGCTTTGTGAATAGATAGTTACCGTCGGTAATATTTCATTTGTGTCTCGATGCCGCATGTTAGATATGACCTTTAACTATTCGCTCAATATCATCGCAACAAGATCACATAAACGAGGCGATATTATCGAGCTCTGCGATTGCTTGTACTTGTCGGACTTTCTGAAGGATGTGTAACCTATGACCTATTTGGAATAATATTTACGACAGGGATATCTTCCGTTGTTACAATACTATCATACTGTAATAAGAAGTATACGTAGTTCATACTTGGAGTACCTTTGATTTAAAAAAGTCATAACATGATTATATTATTATGTGAGGTAATAATAATGACTTATATGATGAAAAGTATACAAAATTGAAGTTTCTTTTTCATAATAACTACAGTAATCACCCTTAATGGAATTTATTTTTTTTAATCTACTTTTCTACATCTTACCATAAAATAAATATTGTAAAGTTAAATTTTAATATTACTACTGGTGTATACAGTTGGTATTTCTACGTTGCCGGATACCGTCAAGATAGGTACCACCGCAGCTTCTATATATGTTTCTGAACAGTAGTGTACAAATAAAATGTGTTCGGCATTGAAGGCCGTTGTAATTAGTTAAATTACTGGAATTTACATTTAAATTCTCTAGGTATCGCGCAGAATGCAGCTGTATATATCGTTCTTACTGGGTCCTCGTTGTTTTAGGCAGGCGTATACACTTACCATCAGGTGTACATCTTGCTTGTCTTGTCTCTTCGTCGATTATTTTTTTGAAAACTATGTCATTTGCCGAAGATGTTACACAATGGGCTGACTTTACTTGACGCATTCTCTAGAACTCAAATCCAGGAGATTGTTGAAAACTAAAATATCTTGTTTTTTATTCTTGTTTCTTTTATGTTATATATTTGTATATATTTTTACTAACGCTAATAGGTGTCGGTCGTGTTTTAAATCTTAAAACATGCTATGAGATTAGGTCCCCCAGCACAGCAACAATGTGGTCGGCGCGTGCCTTCAGTCGCGTGCCGTTGTCGCCTTAGCGCCGATTCAATCTCCCGCACGAACGCTTACGTGAGGCGTGCCCCTTCACACGTGATTGTTTCGCGCAGGCTCTAACTCTGCGATCCCATCTATTTGATGTGTGTCGTGTCCAGACCGGTCGAGAGCACGCCAGATCTATCTAGGCCATTTCACGTTTTTACACCGCGTAAATTGTCTTTAAAGTTATTATCTTGTACCAGTTTCGGTGTTTCAATATTAATAGTAGACTAACATGAATAGTAAAAATGCCGCTATATTTTATTTTTGCATCGTTTCATTATTACATTTATTTATACTCAACACAAAACATCTAACAAATCTCAGTGTTGCTAAAATTAAACTCTAGCCTCGTTATATTATTTCTACAGTTTTATGCAGAATTTGAACTAAATGCACATAAAGTAATTCGTCAGGTTCCATTTGTTTCATCGTGCGTTTACTAAATTGAAACATTACCCTGCATTACGAAAACATTTTATTTTCATTATATATACAAGTTAGATCTGTATTCTATAATGATATTAAATGCGGCTAGTCATTTGACTGACTTATACATCTCTAACTGGTGAACACAGAACGCACGGCCTGAAACGAATAGATGTGATGCTTTATATAAAATAATTTAAGGTGATATCTTTATACATTTAAATAATTATAAGATTTGTTCAAATGATATACGTTTATGTTACAACCAAAAATCAACAAACTCACTCTTAACAACAGTTATTTTAGTTTTTGTATTGCACTTATTAAACCCGAAATACAGTAAAATTTAAACAAATAATTACGCTGCTGCGGGCAGATAGGACGAAGGATACCGCCATTACATACTCAACAAGACCGTTTTCTACGGACTACCCGTAAACAGAGTAACTAATAGAGTTACTGTTTTGATACCATGTATGTAACATAATTCGCAAAAAAATGTTTCTAAAAAACATGAGATATGTAGAGTCTAATAAGTTATTAATATCAATGAACCAGCTTACCTACTAAATATGAGCAATATTTTATTACTATCATTATATATAACGATTTTTATATTTCATATAAATACATTATATCAGAAGGGTTGTTTGTTCTTTACGACAGCCATAATACAACCTAAAATGGTACAATACAAGTCTGGCGGGATACTGACAAGAACAAGAACTCAAAGCCAATACTATGTCAACTAGTACTGATATGTTATCCGGCATCCGGCTCATTGAATTCGCTGACCCCATCTGATCGAAGCCTGAACGAATTGATTATGCCTGCCTTTTCCAGCCTAAACAAGAGATTTAGATTTAGCAACCGCCATTATCAATATCGCCATAATCGACGGAGCAAAATAAAAGAAAAGATATCTTTTTTTAACTATCGAAGACTATGAAAAATTCAAGACTTGGTCGCAGTCTCCCAGCGATTTAGATTAATATTGCATAATTATTAATGAGGTTCATCACACTTGTTGTTCCTTGTACTCAGCTTTAGGATTTACTGTTGTGTTTAATAAGAATAAAATTATCATTGTGTAAACCAAGCGGATTTCATCGGGAATACGACTAATGAAAAGTTTAAAGAAATAAAAGGTTATTCAGTTTGAAGTAATAAATATTGATAATGACAAAAGTCAAAGATTTATTCACTTTATAAACGTTAGCTGACAGTATCTGTGTTTTAACAGTTACATTTTGGACTTACATTGAATCGTTTGAACTTACATCAGAGAGCGGGTATACACCGATTTCCTGTCAACTTTCATCTACAGACTTTTTCCGTCTTTCTTCTATAATGCGAAAAGCAAAGAATATAGGTCTTTGGTTTCAGTGTGCTAACTACAACGCCAGTGTATTTACCTTCCAAAACTACATCCTCACTTATTGTCAAACACTTTTCACTTTATTTTATAAACATTTTTAAGCCAAAGACAAGGACTATCATAATTACATACAAACCGTTACTTTTTCATGTACGGTCACGGATGTTTTTAACGAAGTAGTGTCATTTAATTGTTTTCCTTTTTTAGAAAGATCACCCTTCGAAGTTGCAAGTCCCATAAAAATTTAACAAGAACTATTTTAGCGCTTTAGGGCGTGGTATTCAAAATTACATCAGTGTAATTGTATGAACTTTGTTTGTTATATTTTTAAAGTAATTCAAACATTATTTCTGAATGAGTTATACGTGACGACTTTTGTTATTGTATGTATTATATGACATAGCATAAAAAAGGTTTAAAAAAAAACACATAAATATTATTAAAAAAATGTATTGTACGTAATGACAATTTAGACTGTTTAAAAATATTAAAAAAAAATATTTTTTTTTTATTACATGTGTGTTGTCAATAAGGCACTAGAATTATACAAAACACTTTTCTTTCATATATAATAGATATTAATTAATACTTATAGATTTATTATCCATAAGCAATTTATCAATATAAATGGATAATATTAATAATTTATAAAAAATTTTGTTATAGAGATATAAATTATTTAAAGTAATAAAATAACTATCCTAATTTGAATAAATTACGATGCCGGGACGGCCGTCAATCCATCGCTTCTTGACTTAGGTCGCACGTTCGGTTATCTACTAAAATTTTATTGTAATTTTACTTTCAACTAATTCCTACTATAACAGTCAGGCTTATCTAGCTTAGTTAGCTTTAAAATATGGTACAATACATCTTCGGATGTCCATAAAGACGACTGAGCGTAAAGTGAACGAATGAGCGACATGATCTCGATAACGACTCACGGACGCGTCCCATCAGCGACCCCGGAGGTGGGGACAAGCAAGCGATTCCATCCATAATTTTCAAACAAAATATTATGCCATACGTCCATCCCCAATCACACTCGCTATAGTGGTCGTCCCCGTCTCCGTGCCGTACCGCACCCTTTGCTCGTACATAGCACTTGATGCGGGAGCGTCTGAATTATTATTATGACCACTATCTTTGTCTTATGCTTCGTAAAAGACAACTCTATTACATCTCCAAGTTGTTCTTATACGCTTAAGACTCGACGGGGGCTTTTATACTAACGTAATATAACTATTATTGCGAACGCTGATCACGTCGACATGTCTTAATTACTCAAAAGTGCCTCTGATGTGCGCGAGAAAAACTAGGATCATAGACTTTGCAAAGAGCAGAAGGAGCGTTGGGTCCAGGAAGAAGTTCAGCAGCTTTAGCTGCAGCACGGCGTCGCTGCCAACTGCAAGTCCATGCGGCGAGTACAACTAATTGAGCAGCTAGGAAAGCAGCAGCTGCTAACATGGCGCCTGCTGCATTTACACAAGTTGCATCAGTCTCCCTAACATACACTGTGTCTTCAGTAGTGTTCTTCGCGCGTTGTTTATCGAAGCCAAATTTATCGGTGACTTGGATATTCTGAACTAGAAGCATTTTCTCCTGCGGAGAAGCTGGGGTCGAACGTCTCTTCCTACGGCCGTATGACATAACTGATCGAAGTTCATTCGGACCGCCATCACACTGGACTGGTTCGCAAGTTGGCATACAAGGAGTAACCAATGCACGGAATTGTACAACTTCTGATGAAGGGAACTTGAAAGCGTCGAAGTGAGATAACAACATCTGAAAATAATGTATAATTTTTATTTTATTTTTTATGAAAATTTACATTAAAATGTTCACGAATGACATGAGATTATTATTAAAAAATTCTTTAAGATATATTGGGGGGAAAAAGTAATTAATCTTTTATATTGAATTAATTCCAAAATTGAAAATTTGTGACAAAATACATTTAAGCTCATTAAAACAAAAATTCGTGCGTGATAAACCCATAATTACCTTTCCACTTGGTGCAGATTTGAATAGAGGACCCATGATGAAATGATCAGTAGGACAGCCATCACTATCGATAAGAGTAATTTCGCTGGAATCGACACCATCCATGGCAACCAGTTCTCGGACAAAGATTTCGAAAGGA
The DNA here is from genome assembly GCA_029034505.1 of Ornithoptera priamus. NCBI lineage: Eukaryota > Metazoa > Arthropoda > Insecta > Lepidoptera > Papilionidae > Ornithoptera > Ornithoptera priamus. The sequence continues at coordinate 5,337,188 of JARDWD010000331.1, forward strand.
GAGTTTTGATCCATGATTTCGAAACGAAGAGCCTGGAAACGAAGTGTATTATTATGTGCAAAGTTCTAAAATAACATGAACAAAGAAGATAATATTCAAAAATTCAGTTCTACATACCAAAGGATCTCCGACTTCGGCAGAAGCAATAGTATCATCGCCATTTCTACCTGTAATTCTCATAGCTACATTAGGTGAATCAACAATAACTTCCTCAGAAAGACCCGTGTGAATGTCTCCGTGAATTCCTAGATCAACTTCATTTGCAACAGTTTTATTTGTCAAATCATATTGACAGGTCACAGCTAAACCAAGATCAGATGATGTTACAATAGTGTCGTGATGTTGAATAACGACGTCGTTTAAATATCTGTAAAAATACTGTTATTTTATACATGTCTTAAAATAGTTATATTGGGGAGTTTTAATCAGATTTATTTTTACCTTCCAAGTCCATTTTGCTTAACGTTACATTCTATGTTATCGTAACCCATATGCAATTCAAATTCAAGGCTTTGTTTAACATCAACAACGCATGAGTTCGGGCTACCTTTGGCGTATATTTTACCATCAAACAATTTTGAAGTTTGAATTCGAGCCACCATGTCTCCGGCGCGACAATCGATGGATACATTGTAGCACGAGGAGAGTTCGTACGTAGCTGCTTCAGGAACTTCTAAGTACGGATCCTAAAAAAAATATTACTTAACATTGGTTTTTAAAACGTAATACAGGAATATAAACATTAATGAGATACAACACACTGTCGATAAAAAATAAACAAATATTTTTAACGTAAATTAACCTGAATGTCAGCAAGCGTCGCCCGTGAATGGTGAGAAAGACGGCAAACATGGTCACCTGTGTCACCGTGATCGTATGAATGACAGCGGAAAGGCGAATTGAGACACAGCTCTCGACATTCCTCTATCGTTTGTACATCTTGGTACACAGAGTCTACTGTTTTTAAAATACGACCTCCCATTTTTTTAAACTCGCACAATTTTGTTGGTTCCTCTACACAGTTGTTTTCTAAGTAGTCCGTATCTGAAATAAATTTTTTAAACGTTGAAGTTTTAACTATTGAAAAACTCCGCCTAGTAGATAATTGTAATACATAGTTGTATTAACTTGCAAAATAGAATAGTGGACGTTGCATCTTTCATCGGCAGCAAAGTTAACTGTTTGTGTACCATGAAAATTGCCCTAGCCAAGATCAAATTAATTACCTTCATTAGGTTGGAAAGAGTTAGTGCCAGCCAATGTTATTCGGTCCATGTTAGACAGAACACATTCTCCGGTTTTATTGTTGTAGTTCGCCGATCTGTAACCAAATGTAACCAAATTTTTTCATTAAAGTAACACCGTTTTAGCAGCGATTTATATTATTTGCAAAATAATTTTTTTAAAACCCTGGGTTACTGTTCCCTATATTTATAAATTTTTGTCTGTTTGTTCCGAAATAAATAAATTGCTTCTAAAAGCAATGAATTTTAACAGAATTTTCTCTGACGAATAGTTGAACACATAAATCACAAAATAAGCATCTTCTATTGTAAAGAGAAAAGAGTAAACCTCGCAAATATTAATGAATTCTGCAAGTGTAATTATTTTACCAATAATAATAATAGATAAAGTTAATATACACTTGCAGTGCGATTTCAGCCGGATTCAATTAGGTATAAGTAACCGTTGAAATTTGTTTAAATTTTATCGCGATAAATATTGAAAGTTGCGAAGCTGTGAATTTGTGATTTACTAGTTATTGTATTGTGAAAGTAGGAAGTGATAGGGCAAGGCGCTCCCACACCGTCGCTGCATATCGTTCGCCACGTCGGGGAATATTTGCCAAATGTCGTGACTGTCGAAGATCGCGATGCGCCGCCTGGGGTGCGCTTGGGCGTTCGCTTCAATGGAGATGCGACGATTTGCGCGAAACGGTACACGTGGCAAACTCCTTCCACTACGCGAATTAGCCAAGCTCTATTGTAATTTGATCGAAAAAATTAGATCACAACGTGCTTGTTAGAAAACGCAAATAACTTAAATTATTAAAAATATATATTATGAGATATTTTTATATACCTGCAAACAAATTCGTTTTCACCAAGGCACAGATCTAAGCACATTTGCCTAGAACCGACAGTGTGTGTCCTTTTGCCTCGCCCTTTCAGATGGTAGCCGCGAACACGATCGAAGCACCAAGCACGTTCACATGGCCTTACTCCCAAACATGATTTTTGTGCGTAGATCGTAAATACGGGGAATTGTGATTTAGTCAACGCTCCTGTTTACAAAATTAATATTTTCATTTATTACATTCAAGTTAAAGTTTTATGTTCCTATATTTGTGAATTACTTTTTCTTTTAAAAATAATTATAAAACCAATTGTTGCTACGACTAGATGTGTGTGCATTATTTAGAAAATATTACATTGTCTTATTTAGCTCACCTGGTAATTGGTCAGCATCCGAACTGAAAAGTACACACAGGCCTGTTTCGTAATTGACTGCACGGCAGGTATCGTTTGTTTGACATTGTTCCAAACAGTCCGTCAGCATCAAAGTTCCGGGAATATCGTCAATAATATGTGACGGCGCGGAAAACACGTATCTAAATATTTAATATTTAAATTAGTAAAATTATTTAAGGGAAAAACTGATAAGAGTAATACATAATTATTATGATCATAATTACCCGGTAACCAGTTCAAATCCAATCATCTCCGGATCGCATTCTTCAAGAGAGTTTGCAGGTGCAGACGGCGCTGAAATACCACTGGGGGCTGAAGGTGGAACACCACCTGAGGCAGTTTCTGGAGCAGATGCAGGTTGTTGCGGCTCTTCTATTTCATCCACTTCGTCCACTTCGTCCGCTTCGTCCTGTTTAGGTGGAGGAGGCGGAACTGGAGCTTCTTGATTTTTGTATTCTTGAGGTGCATCAACTACGGAAGGTTCTGGTGAACCAGTTTCTACAGCCAAATTGTCTTGTGGAGGGGCATCGGCTGCTGATCTCAACGTACCCTCAAATTTCTTCGCAGCATTCGCCACACCCACTACTAATAATAGGCTGAATAAAACCTTCATTGTGTTCTCAGATCGTTTCTTCATTAACTGTAACAAAATTTTTACTATTTTATTCATTGCTATTTAATATTAAATAAACTGTAACTATATATGGAGATATACGCATATAAATAATTAACTTGTCTCATCATCATCATCAGCCGACAGACGTCCACTGCTGGACATGGCCTCTACCAAAGATCTCTACATCGATCGATCCTACGCTACCCGCATCCAGTTGCTTCTGCTCTTCTTCTTTTCTACTGCTTTTTCACTTTTAACTTGTCTCAGTAATCCCTCAGTAAAAATATTCTTATACGGGCTTAGTTTTTTTAAATGCATTACCGGATATTAACTTCTTAATTCAATTTAAACGACAATCTAAATATTTGTGTATAGTGTTAATTTTATGTTTTGTTTTGTTTCTTGATCATTTTATTGATGATGTTTTTATTGTGATGGACACCATCAATGAAATGAATATATTAACTAACCATTAGTTTTGTAGGGTGTAGTAAATAATTTTCTTTGTTGAAATTAATTTACGGAACAGTCACCTTTTGAAATTGGCGCGTATGAAAAAGTCGTGTAGCGACATCGTATTAGCTCCTCAATAGTTTTTATCGTCCGGAGCAACAATATGCGAGCAGCTAGTAGCGAGCTGCATTACGATACGCTCACGTTCTATACACAATGTCTATAACGGTGCTCTCATCGCTTCTTCCACTTCGCGGTCAACGGTATCGCTTTTAACAATTTTATTTTGAAAATTTAACTTGACTACGCCTAGCTCTAAATAAATTGTATATTGTTACAACTGGACGACATCTATCCAGCGCTTATTACGCCTTTTGTAATTTCACTTCATCATTATATTGTCACTCAAATAGCTTATTTAATAAAGTCACTGTGTTGATCTAGTCAATCATGAATAGAAAATTGACTTCCGAGCAAAGATGAATAGAGTTGATGTAGTTTGCTTGATAGAATTCAGTTGTGGCGCCATCCATCGGCCGTTAGTATATATATTAATTTACTTCATTTATTTCTTTTCTTCTAACGTCAATAATACCAGCAAATATGAGTGTTTGATATTTACTAAACTCGCTATTTATCGTGAGATTTTCCTATATTAACATATTTAATAAGCTTTGTAAGTTTATACCGCGACAATTTAATAGATATTAGTTACAATAAAGTTTTATACAACGTTTTATTAAATAGAACAGGCATATATTTATGTAAATCATAATTCAATTAAAAGTAATGAGAAAATTTACAAACCGAACCCATAGTATTATGAAATGTTTAAAGTTTTGTATAGTTTTATTTATGCTTTTTTTAAATCATGACAATCGTAATATAATTTAAGTATTACATTTTTGTCGCATTTTTAAACCTTTAGATAAACTCGTACCTAATTCATTTCATGCATCACATGACTCTCAGTAAAGTTGTGGCCGTAATTTTATCTGCACGTCTATTATTAAAATTAAATTACACTCTATTGAGCTTTTTTTTTGTAGTCATTGGACACTTTTTTTAATCCTTTACAAAATTTTTTTTGCTACTTGAACCTGAAACGATCCTATTTAATAGTATGTAGCAATTTATAGGTATAAATTGTAGCACGATTAATTCGATGGTCACTCGTCTTTTTTAACTAAATATACATAATCAAAAATAAAGCAGTACCAACAGTGCCAACAAGACTTCAAATAATATTATTAATCGTTAAACTTTAGACAAGTAAGTAGAACGATTACGATACAGATCTTCCGAAACAAGCCATCTGCAAAATAACCAACAACAATACAAAGAGTGAAATTGATCACGGGTTAATAATGAACATTTGACCTCTTATCATGTTACTAAAAATATATACAATGTAGTTGTTATTACAATAAGTATAATAGACCGGTTGTTTGTTCAAAGGAATTTATTTGACACTTAAAAAGTTTATCGCATCTAGGTTAATCTCAATGTTACTAAGTAGTTTTACAATAACACGATGACCTGTATTGGAAGGTCGTGCGACAGAAACTTGGCGCGTTGCTTCCTTTAAGTAGGACGTGACTCCATGCCGTGTCGTGTAAAGATAGCGATAGTCATACGATCAAAGCGATATTGCTTCGGCGCCCTTTAACGAACTTATATTTATTACATGATATTTATTTCATGAATCTTTATACAGATTAATTTTATTTATTATTTTTTACCGCTAATTATAATTAAAGGTCTACAGAAAAACCGGACGTGAAAATCAGCTTATTAAGGGCCACTGCTGTACATAGGCCTCCGCTATAATTCTCCACGCCGATAAGTCCAATGCTGCTCGCATCCAATAGCTTCCCACAACCTTCATATATATATATGATTCCAATAAATTCAATAAGAAAACTACTCAATAATTAATGTTGATAGGATAAAATTATCAATGGTATATAATACTTTTAATCGAATTTTAAAATAATGATTTTTAACCAATATGTATATTTATGAAGTACGATAACTCCTTGGCAAGAACAAGTCATAACCGATCACGGTTTATTTTGATAATGTAAGAATAGGAATGCACTTAGCGATAGGACAACCTTAATTTTTCTCTAATAAATTAGTTGTTTCATCGACGTATGTACAATTTATACTAGCTTTGATCAGATGGGGTCAGCGCATTCAATGAGCCGGATGCCTGCAACTCGCCGTTTACGCCTCTCTTTGCAGGTACCGGTTGGCACACTATGGTCATCGACTTCGATTTCTTCTTCGAATCGTGCGTAAGATGTAGTTATTTTATTCACTTTTTATGAATTATTAACGTAACATCCTGTCATATACGCGTTTTTCGATAATAATATTATACCAAAATAAATGCTGTTGCTTAGATGGATAATTATAATGATAATCTATAGAATATATCAGTAAATTGGAAAATTATAATGTGGCATAAAAATTCATGCATTCTACTTCTTAACGTTCTTAACGTTCGTCCCACAATTAAAAATATCATATGGAAACAAGTATAACTGGTTAATATATTCAAGATTTATTTTGAAAATTGTTTCCAATATGTACCTGTTTTGCACAGTACAGTTGTATTCGCAGACGGGGTCAGTGTGTTAGTTAGACCTCTATCTAGAGGTCTACGTCTGTGAGATTTACATTAATGAGAGAATCGCGATTTCTCTCTTTGCATTTAAAACATTTTCGATTTCTTCTACCATTTATAAACCGATTTGCATGGTATGTTAATTTAACAATTTTTCTAACAACATTTATCATTATGGGAAAGAATGTTTTGTTCTTAATCACTTATTCACGTAAATTTACCAAAATAAAACATTAATTGTATTTACCTCCATTCTCAATACATGCAATCGGGAAAGTTACCAGTAGTCATTTTAATTGATATATTAAAAGCTAGGTTAAGTGTTTACACGTCTTGCTATCGAGTAACTTAATCTAATCGTGAATAGCTTAATAGATAATATAGAAATATCAATTTGTTGGCTTTTACTCTCCGCCACCGCAAGCGCCACAAAACTGGGATACAGTCACTATATAACTATGTGAAAAATAAAACTACTTTCCGCAATATCGCTCTAAGCTTAAGAGCTTCGCATTCCTGTACAAGTGTAATAATATCATTGTTTAAAATACTTTTGCGTGTATACATTTATTTTCAAATGATCATCATCATCATAAGCTCGTGGCAGTCCACTGTTGAATAATAGGACTCTCCCAAGAAATACCACTTAGTTCGATATTTGGCTATACACATCGTATTTAATTGATAATATGCTTTTAATATTATGTATTATTAAGTATTGAAAAACCATGGAATATAAACTTTAGAAGCTTGTCACTATTACTATTACCAAATTGCATGATTTGTAGAAAATAAAGACACGTTTAACAAAAATATAATTTAAAATGTGCTTAAAAGTTCTTATAGGAGCAGGGGCGAAAAACTGAGATTTCTTGATACTAACTTACAAGCCATACTTGTTTTCTCTACGATTAAACAAAAAACAAGCTCTCAATGAGAGTCTAGTAAGTAAATCCTGTAATTTTGTTTTATTGTTGACGGCTGCTTGCTCAAAGCGGCACTCGGAACTAGGTTTCAAGCGCAGCAAACACATCCGCTTCTTCCCCAGCTTTCTTCGTACTCGCTTCTTAACGAGTTTTTTTTTCCTTAAAATTGTAGCAATTCCCGCTAATGCGACTGTGAATTCAAATCAGAAACCTATTCCTTATATTGTTTTACCGCATTGTTATAATGACGGCAGATGAAGTTCGCTGCGGTTGAACCTACTATGCGACATAGCAAATTATTTCTATTTCTGTATCCAGTATACTCTGCTTGGCAATGCTTATTACACTTATCCCGCTTTCGTGTTTGATTGCTTAAAACCTTTTATCGTCATTTGTTTTTATGACTTAATGACACTATAACAATCTGGGCATGGCACGGACTTCATTATTGTATGCTTTTCCATCTTAGTACATTAATGCTCAGAAGAAAGTAAAGCTATATATTTATTTTGAAATTTGTTTGACAGTGTAGTTGAAGGATAATCCACGTTAGTATTTTTTTCTCCTTTTGTTTTGGATTTACCCCGACGGACATAACAAATCTATTATACTTTTAAAAATAAGAAAAAAAAAATTTAAAAATCTGATCTAAAAAAGCTTAATAAAGAAAAACTTTATGAACCATTCTTGTATTGCTCATATTTTACCCAAAAAAAATTATGTACACTAGCGCAACTATTTAACCCGTGCATATTATTTATTTCAAAAGACTAGCTAAACAAAAGAGAGCTCCGGTGTATTACAAATTTGTATTAACACGCTTTTATGAGTAGAAAGCTTCGCGGCAGTTTCTCATAAGAATTCACCTATATTACATGTAATTTTCGTTTCGTTTTACGATCGCGGACTCTAAATGCATTCTTAACTATAGTTTTAATAGCAAAAGGCTGTTACTTCTAAATCTGATTATATGTAGGAGCTTTTACATATAATGATAGTTTATTCTTAAATTCTATATTAAGTAAGTAATATAGTATAAATAGAATGGCAATAATGTAGATATAATAAAAATAATTATAATTGCATGGAAGTTTATATACAATAAGATTTTACAAAATATAATAGAATATCTTTATTACAGTTTTCTAACGATCGTATATTGTCAAGTAAGTATTAAAACTAAACAGCATTGCAGTGCCATCTATACGTCTGTTGACCAAATCTGATATAGAATAAATTGTTATTGCTGAACATCAAGTCATAATTATCCGAATCCCATTGCAGGACATAGAGCTTTTCGAACAGTCTCCACACCAACACTATGCATAATAAAACGATACAGTATTAAAATAATAAATCTTCACAATCGCACATAAAAATATTAGAATAAATAAAGAATTTGTTGATCCTTTTCCGTCGATGAAACCTCCATGCATTTGAGAAGATTTTCTTAGTATAAGTACTTTGTTACTAAAGCAACGACGTCATAAACCATCGAATGCGTGAGTCGATCAGGCATTTATTGCCCCTAATCGTTTTATATGGCATATCTCGTAAAATTACAGTGTCGCTGTCTGTCTAGCCGCCGCCAAAGAGATTGATTCGAACGTTGATCTGTTCTACTTTTGTCGTCCCTGAATTATTTACATCGCTTACGTGAACTTCAGCATTTGCACGCCGTCCGTCGTCCATTAATTTTGCTTAAATCAGAAGGAAATTTAAATTTCATTTTAAATAAATATTATTTAAACTTTTCTATTGTAATTTATCTTATTCCATAAGTATGCTACATGTCGTTTTTACTAATTCAAGTAAAGCGTAGTTAGTTGGTATTTAAAGGGTTTTTCGGTATGCTGTGATAAAATTGTAAGTAGTTATTATTTCTGGACAAAATATTTCACACGATATCAATTAGTTCTTATTATCAAAAAAAAATTATGTACTGTCGAATTCTTATTACGCAAATGACACGATCCGCTCGGCGGCGTCTCCGCGGCTTTGGCCGTGCCATAACGGCATCATCAATCATCTGTAATTTGATTTCTATGCTCAATTATTGCGTCTGCGGAGGTCGACGTAGCCATACACTCCATTTCCCCTACCCATATCCACAGTTTCGTTGATGTACGTAGGAAATAGTTAACGGAATTAATGATTAATACCAATAGGCTTCTGCTCAATGAATTTAACGATTTACAGGTTTCGTTTGTGGAACAGTATATAATTTCGTTAATGACAATATGAAAAAATGTAGCTGCAACCTATGGTTCATTAACTTCACAATTTTCTAGTAACAGGTTCGTATAAACACGAAACATTTATCAAATTCAATTGTTACTAATATAATAGTCATCACTTTCAAATTGTCTGAATATAAATAGTTTACAATGGAATATCGTGACAAACAGTAGGTGCTAAACATGATAATCACAAGAGGCGCATGACAACAGCAGCGCACGCGCATCGGTCACGACCGCCACTGCTCCAGGCACTACTAATACAAACTCACAAGGTAGTCCTCTTTTAGACAACGATCTTTATAGTCCCTCGTCAATCTAGGTAATGTCACTCGCTTATTTTCACATCTATCATCACACGCCAACGACGGGTGCACCGCTTTCAAGTAAGAAAAGGGGACCTGTTTTACTTAACCACCTAAAGGACAGTCAACGATGGGGTAACGATGTGTCACGGTCTTGTTAAATTCATATCACTGCGTAATCGCAAATCGTTAACACTCGTATGGTTTATTGAGGTTGGTGGTGATGGTCAGGTGAGAAAGAGAGCCGTGCAACTAACTGTCCACTGAAATGGTGCAGTATAACGGTTGATGGCGCGGTGAGACGCGCACGAGCTGCCGCCGACCGCGCTTACTCCATTCATTGCTGTACCCACTCCAATTGCCTAAATTCACGCGGTAAATCCGCATTCGTCACCAGCCTCCTCTTTTTATAAAGACACGCGTCCCCGATTGTTACGACCAAATCGGCAATTTTCCGAGAGATACGGTACGGTTACCTTTCCGGTCCGACCCGAATTCCACTTATAAACGAATATACAACTTTTGTACTCAATAAGCTATTTTTTCGACATGTTAAATAACCGATTTATAGATTCTACTAACGTTTTTATATATTATAAGCTTCACTTTTTAATATAAAATTAAGTCCTCTAAATCACTGACTCTTATAAATTATTGTTTTCTTTAGTTGAGAGAAAAGTAAAAAGTTTTGTTTTAATATAAGAAATATAAATAACGCAATAATGATATGCAACAGGTACATTAAGGTTTTCGATAGTAAAAATAGATTAAAACGTGTCAACTACTGTCTTAAATCATACGAAGTAAAGTTAACAAACATAATGTTAAAATTAAATAAACCTACATATAAAGCCGTTTGCTTATCCATATTTTATATAGGCTTTTTATGTACTTAATAACTTGAAGTATGTTATAATTGTAAATGTAAAAAATGATTAAACATGAAATGCAGCGAAGCGTTTTCAATTTTACTGTGTAAGATCATACACTAACGCACTAAGAAGCATAGCGCATTCATATTGATAGACTGTATGCCCTGCCGCTTAAGTCATAAACTAACCAATACAATAGACCATAAATCATGTTTTTTATTAATGCTTCTCCGGGTAGGTCAAGTAGAAGTACGGTGAATACTTTCACATAGCTTGAAAATACTTTCTTTAAAGTAAATTTAGTAACGTCGTAAAGTCCTTTTTATCATACCTGTGAACCAAACCAATTGCAAGGTGAAATCGACAACGTCACAGTACAACAGTAACAACGTAATAGTATTTTTCTGGGCTTGTCAGCCTATCAAATACAGGGTGTATATACCATACATACAAGGTGGCGCAAAAATAACCTTCCGATGTTTTTTGGCTGTGATTTAAAAAAAAAATTAAAAACTCTGATTCTTCTTGTGGATTATTTTTATTTGGTCTTTTAATTTTTTTACATCAAGGCAAAATTTATAGCATTTTCTGATAGGAGGATTACTTTTGCGCCACCTGTATATTTTATAAAGTAATTATTTTATCCTTGTATATACTGCGTTGCTTAAATTGTAATTTATGTGTTACTTAAAAGTGAGTGTATTGTTGGAATATCAATATTGGTACCATTAAGTCTATACCGGATTTATCTTGAATTGTAGAATTGAACGTTATCTCTTCAGCAGCCTCTCAAAACCCACGCAAATCAATGTATTCTTGTCTGACCATGCTGGTAATACATGACTACACACGAACTGGTTGACTAATAGTGATGAATGATAATAAAACGAGAAAACGTGGGTAAAGCAATTTGTTGAACAAGTATAAATTTACGCATAGTAAAATTTCAAAATAAATAATAATAGTATTAATACTGTTGGTATTTTGCTAATATTTCTTGTTCCGTTTGGAAGGGTGTTTTAACTAATCTAATTACTGAGGTGAGGGTTCTTGACATCTTATGTCTTGAGGTGTCGAGCACATTTTGTCGTGATATATAACATCCTTACTACCACTACCAGACATTGTTATAGGCAAGAATATAATTTACCATCAGGGGCACGTCCTGCTCGCCTCGGCGCAATAAAGAAACGAAGTATTCAAATAAAAGCTCAAAAGAAAATTAGATAGAGCAGACGGTCTAGTAAAGCCGCTTTCATGTGTTTCTAACCGCAAGGAATTCAAAACCAATAATAATGATAAGAACTTACAGAACTGATAGATTCGATTTACAGGTTCACTCCAATGTTCCTCGGTGGTAGTTTTAGACGCAAATTGCGTTGCGGCTTTACCGGTTTCCACAGGAATCTATTTCGTAGTGAACTTGATGGTAGCGAATTTTGATTTAAAGAATCTTTGCAATACCGACTTAGAACCTCATGGTAATTCAGGTGCTTATCCGCCTACACTCTTAATTTTTTAAATAGTTCAAGTTATTTTTATTTAACGGTAAGTATGTAAAGTACATTAGAAGTCACTATATGATACAACTACATTCCTCCCGAGTACGAAACCTACACGACCGGTCTCAGATAACGGATCGACGAGTCATTATCGACCAAATAATAGTCCAAAATGCTATTACACTTGTCATATCTCAATCGTCGCAGTAACCGACTCCACCAACTTGCATAACATTAAATTTTTACTTTCTCCAGTTTCTCCATTTAACCAGAATAACTGTTGTTAGTGGACCTGTCGTTACGGAGATCATAGGGGGAGGCCTATGTCCAGCAGTAGACGTTTATCGGCTGATCATAATGAACTGTTCTTACTATGATATTATAGAAGGTATCGAAAAACAATTGCTTCATATAATTTCTGTTAAAGTTCATTTGTATTGATAATTTCGACAAATTCCTTTAATATATGCATGCATTGACTACAATATTTGCAACTTGTTTATTTGGCTTATATAAAAAGCGAATTTGTCAGATTGTAAGGGAACGATATATTTGTGAGAAAGTGAAAAATATTTTCTTTAAAACAAAAGCAAATATTTCGCATAAAATATAAAATCATGAAGTGTTTCAAAGGCGGATCTTTGGCTTAGTGAGAAATGATTCAGAAAAGGCGGGCGGCGCCGAGCGCGGCCAGGGGGCAAACACGACGCAGCTTTCTACCCCCGCCTTGTTGTGCACGGACCCATTGCTACCTCCCGGTTCCATGGTCATGATATCCTGTGTTTTCAATTAAATATGTTTTATGGTTTGCTGTAATTGGAGTCATTATTACCGACCATAAGTTACTATTGCCATTTAAATCCCTTTGTAAATTACTAGACTTACTGTAAGGTTATATAAATACTACATTGCATCGTAAATAAATACGAGAAATAATTTTGATTTTATAATGAAAATAATAATATTTACGGTGATACAATAAATATCCAAAATGTCCAAGTATCTGTGTATAGTTCGCTCCCTATATTGATCAATTGTTAGAGATTTTTATAAAAATTGAAATTTTCTGTAAACCATGACTTATATTTTCATAATAGATATTGTTTATTATAATTTTTTATTTACTAGTATCTTAGATAAATTTGATTTCTGCGCTTTCACTTTATTTTTACGCATTTTATATAAAATAATTGCAACTTACGTACTAATGAAAATACTTTAAAAAAATCATAACTCCAACGCACGCGATCACAGTATTGTTACGAAATCCCATAACGGGTAAAGAGTAGCGGCACGTAAATTACTACAATAAAAACAAACAATAATCGAACCGAGATTACCTCTATATTCGCAGTTATAGTCGCACAGTTGGTTTGCACGCACTATACAAATCCACAAGCGCGACAGAAGCACAATCTTCATCACATTAAGCTAATATGTAATTGATTGGCTTCCCCATGCACGGGAGCGCCGGCTCACTCCTGTCCCACTGATGGCGGATGCAAAAACACTAATGTTGTAACGGTGCTGCGAGGTGACTCTTCCGCCTTGAAGCGATCAAGGGCCGTAAATGCTTGACTTTTAGTGAATTGAATGATCACTTTCGATTGGCAATTGACTGCCATGACCTAATTGCGTTCAGGTCTCGTTATTTATTATGTATAAAATAAATCAACCACCAATCTGACATCAACGACATGCGGACCTGTCGAAAGACATTAAAACTGAACGTAAGTAGGTCGGAATTAATAAATATAACCGTTAAACCGTTACTGTTAATGAATGGTAAAGCTACCGACTAAACAGCTTGTAATTTTTATAACTATCGCTATTTTCTCCCTTAGTTAATCTGGTCGGACGTCAGTCAATCGAAATAACTGAAACGGAAGTTAATAAAATTCGGAAACTAAACAATATTGACACAACTTTTGGAGTTACGTTTAGATATTATTAATAACATTTAATGAATTGTTAAAAGCCAGGTAACAATACATATTGGATGGTGTTGTTGTTGTGATGCAATAAGCATATCAATGGGTATGTTACTTTCAATTGATTTATTTTTCATGTAACTTAGTAACAATAATGACGAGCAAATTGTCTAATTATTACATTCCCTTTTTCACTGTTCGAATACTTGGCAAATCAAATAACAACTTGACTTATTGAAACGAGCTTTGACTTCGGAACCTGTTTGAACTTTAACTTGAGAATACACAAATAAATTCTACCGCACGTTACGAAAGAACACGACTCATTCCAGAAATTCCGGCCGGTCAGGTGCAGCGGACAGTACAGCCGTTTTTACGTTGTAGGTGTCTAGATAGTTTACCGGAACAAGCTCGCACGTATTTTAAGTGGGGCGATATATTGCGGTCGCACGATATGACGCGAAATGATGTCGACGCGTGAATCCCGTTGGGACGGACGCCATTACCGCCCACAGCACAGCGCACGCGTAGAAAAACCGACCCAGGGCATAAAGATGTCGCGCGATGATAACATTGGACGGACATTTGACACCGTCGCCTCCTCCGTATCCACGACATGTTTATCACAATTTCGTATCGAAATCTTACCGAACGAATATCCAATTATGTTCCCGTGCTCCCTCGGAGGAAATGACAATATGCATTTAATATAACTCGCGAATAATGATTTTCCTTGGCGTTTAACGTTCTGATGAAGGTCGTGGAAAATCACTCGATGCATGTAGCGCAGCTCTAATAGTTTTGAAAATCTTTAAGGAACGCCAATGTCTAGCAGTAGACGTCTGTACCCTGGTGAAGATTTGACAAAGCAAAAACCATCAAATCTATTTAAAAAGTATAAATCTAAGTGAATAACTTTGCCGAAAAACATAATTAAAACAGCGGATTCATAATTTTACTATAACGGTGTTTTTTTATATTTAAAAGCAAAAATTGGATGAAGCGACAAGATGAGAAGGACATTCGCGTGAAGATATCACGCCTGCCCATAACAACGTGGCAGTAGTTAGGATTAAATACACTGCATATTGTGCACATTTCCTCGAGACAAATAGATGTTAAATTCTGTTACTCCAGTAATTTCACTAGTTTCAATCTCTTTCAAACCAGAACACAATATTTTTTTCGGATTGCTGTTGGATAGAGAACAAGGACCTACCGTCAGTGAAAGTCCCTACAAGCCGTTTTGAATAATTTATGTATTTCTAATTCGAAAAATTATTGGGGTATAATATAGACTATATTTCACTTTGAACTTGTACTGTTCAATGGTAATTAAATATATTATAGAAATACCTGGCAAGACTGCAATAAAGATGAATCAACAAACATATTACTTGCACCTATGGCATCACTACCTTGTTCCACCCAAAGACTACTAAGATTACTTGTATCTCTGTAACGATAGTACATACAGATAATATTTTACAATCTCGTCTCGTCCTACTTTTAAAGGACATATATAGAACAATTGTTTATATTTTTATTGCATTGGAAATGCTTATCATATTTCTTTTCTACAACACCAACACCATTTATGTTGTTACGGTTATGCCATATTTTTTTTATATATGATATGTTATATTAAGTAATAATTCAATGATAATAATTTACTATTTCTCCATTCAGTTAATGTAGATCAAAAGTAAAGTAATATCAATCAGTGTTTCCTTTCCATTGTCAATTAAATGCATCCGTTCCTTATGGCGACCGCCCTTTACCTGCTCAGTAATACGCACAATGATTACTTCCCGATGCATTCCCTTAGCCTTAGGGGGAACATTGCTCGGACATTTCCTGAATAATACCTCCTGTGTGATCGCTTTAAACTAATCGGTATACAACGTCCGCTGAATTAACATAACTATTAAGATGAGTATCTTCCTTTACTGAAATACAATGAGGAAACAATATTCTCGCTGAATGATTGATTTGATATAAGAACAATAAATTATCCCAAATCTACCATCACTGCTGTACATCCACGCGATAAAGACAGGTTGTGGAAGCTTTGTTGAAGGGTATTCAGGTAATATTTCACATTGTCAGGAGTGAATAATATAACTTTCTCTTGGGTTTAGATCTGTATCATCATTATGAACAGCTCGTGGCAGTCCACTGCTGGACATATGCCTCTCCCAAGGACCGCACTTAGCCCGATCGTCGGCTATACGCAACTAACTGTATACTCTCTATAATTAATTAATAAATAATCATTAAAACAATGTTATATGTTTGATATATTCATATGAAAATTTGTGAGAGAAAAAAAACTTGGTAACTAAACAGTCAGCGCAGCGGCAGGAGGTCGATACACGCAAAGAACTCAAGACAGAGAATTGTTTATTTGAAAATGTAACATTTGTTTTGGGCTTTAGTAGAAAGCTTATATGCCAAAGAAAAAACATAAAACACGATAAGAAATACAAATTTTGAGCGGTTGTTTATAACAGTTCCCGTTCGTTTGGTTGCAAGTAAATACTAATCAAATAAAGTAACTATTTATAAAAGATGCGTGTACTTTAGTAGTCGCGAATACGCTAAATCGCCGACCATGTTTTCTGACGTTAGATTTATTTATGTCGCGACACCTATGACCTGCCACGACTATGTGTGTTGAGTGAAATTTATTTTCAATAAGGAACTGAACAAGTATTCACATGCAACTTGTTGTTTTCCTAATACCATACTATAAGAATATATATGATAATGACCATAACATATAAAAACAAATTTACCTAGTAGCATGAATAATATAGTACTGAATAATTGGTAGTAAAATACTTTTCTACGTTTAAGAAACCGAAGAATTATTAAATATTGTAAACTTTTTTAACAAAATAAATAAAAAAAGATCTTCAAGGTACTCACAAAATCGACTTAGATAAACATATTTTAACTTATTTTTAATAATTCACTTAAAGGGATTGATTCGTTAGCTTGTTTTACAATGCATGCATACCGGATTAAACTCTTCACTATACAAAACTTTACAAGAGATGAAGATTAAAGTAATGAATGTATCATTATAGTCCATTTAAAAAAAAAAAAATCTTAATCTATATCAATTTATTAATGAATAAAACAAAACGCGTAATAATCACACAGCAACTAACGGAAACGTACGCATTACCGAAACAAGTAACTGTACTTATGTATCTTATTTACGCTTCGTTACGCACAAAGTTGTTTTTGCGTGCGTTTTTCGTAATCCACCTATTACAGACTTTTTTACGAAGGCTAAGTTATCACATTCGGATTATGTTATACTGTTTCGCAATCTCATGGCGCCTATGGCTGTTTACTTGTTTGTATTACAACGCTAAATGTAACATCTTCGGTCGGAACAAGCTCACGTTTTCAATAATGGATCTTAGACCCATTTCCGAAGCGACGAGAACATGTTATTTTCCGTACATTTGGTTTAAGTGCTTCCTTAACATCTAATAAGATATAATGACGTGTTATTTCTGAAGATTCACGAATTCCAATCGCAAAAGCGTAAGGTGTTCGAGGTGACTGACCTGTGAGCTACGCAACCGCTACCCGCCGCAGGCCGTCCTGTAAGAAAAAAAAATTTAGGGGATTGCACATGTATCGAAAATTTATGATATATGAATATAAAAATATTTTATATATTACACATTATTCCCACATGCTTTGAAACTTACAAGATTTCCTCATTAAAGAACTGGCATTGTTCACGAGAGATATAATTGCAAAAGTATTACGATCTGGAATTTCTAGGAACTCGTTTACGGCATATTCTGCTGGTTGCATAGATAGACTGTGGGAGTTTTCCTCTGCCTATGTTAGTTTCCATATTTACATTTTACGCTTTTTTTTATTATATGCGCAATTAGTTACTATTTATGTACACAGTAGCTTCGTTGGTAATTTTTACCAACAATTTTTTTTTCACCGCTTTCTATTAAATTGTGTGGGTTAAACATAATTTTTTGACGTCTGATGTTAAAAAAAACGATAGAGATACCTTAATTCTAAAATATTTAATTAGTAAAATATCCTATAAATTCTATCTTTAATCTGTGAATTATTTTTTGAATATAAAGTATTTGTAATTCATTAAAAAAATTACAAAAAATTACCACTCCGCAAAAAAATTATTTACTATTATGTTAATTTTATTTTGTAAATCATTAACCTGAATACTGAAACCGCATTATGTAGTCGTTGTTGACTATACTAGCGGGTCTTAGTATAATCGCGTGTTATTTCGCACCTAGGCTAGTATTTAAATTTTTATTTTTGTATTCCAATGAAGAGGTGTCCTAAGAGCAACATCCGTTTAATTTACATTTAACTGTACATTTACAACGGTTTATTACTAGTTGAATAAAAAAGTTTTAATAAATTCACTTAATTATAAAGTAAAGGAAATTAATTTTCTTACTATGTCTCAGTCCTACTGTTAATGTGAAAGATATTCTAATATAATATAATTTAGTGTTACTGAATATTAGGCTTCGCCTTTCTGTAACCGCATCACATTGAACTTTTATTTACCTAATCATATGGAGCTTTAGTAAGCTTCGTACTTATTGAAAATTCTTCATCGATAAACCTTAACTATTATTTCCCACAATAAGTATTTGCCTCACCGGATAATATTGACCAGTTCATAATCGCGATTTCATAGATAAATACGATAAAAGGTTGTGTACCAGTTAAGCATTGTTTTCGCTACATTGTTATATTAACGATGCACTTTTTTTTTGTTTTTATCGAATCGTTTTAAAGAAATTGTTTACGCTTGAGGATGTTTCATTCGTATAATCGGTGATATGAATATGTACGCCAATGGAAGCTATGAGTTTTCTTTGAATAGCAATCGTTGACCTGTACCGCGCATTCATTTCAAATTAAATTTGAATGCTTTTAACAGCATACGATCGAGAAGCCGACATTTATGGTTTAGCAATAAACCTATAGTGTGATGATCAATAAATTGCTCAATATTAACTGCTGGATAGAATGCATATTATAAATTATAACTACAACACATCAATACTCGTATACGTTAGCGGTACCCAGAAGGTACAAAATTTATTAGATGCTCATTTTCATGACTGTAGCTTTTGTAAAGAAATTATTTCTAAGTATTAGATCTAAGTCATATAAATAATTATAACATTAAAATCATAGATATGTTTAGTGTTGTATTAATTTTTAAATAAAATTTTTACAAACGTGGTATAACTATATTTTTTTTTATTCACGTTAGGGTGTACTTCCAGCAAAAATGAATATACTAAAATTTAAACTACTAAAAACTAACTATCACTAACCACTAAATACCAAAAAATAAGGATGACTTTTTACTATCTCGCGTATGACTCGGAAAATGTACTTGTTATATTTTAAAGTGTTAAAATTGCATTAAATTAAAAAAGGCAAAGTAACAATTATTACAGTATTTTTCATAACGCAAAAGTTATAACACTAAAACCCAATTTCTGGAATGGAAGCTATAACAGATTACCTAGATGTTTGTATTATGCAGTCACGGCGTCTGCACTCCATCTGTCAATGTCAAGACTACGGTGAGCAATATTCTCACGTGAGCAATACAAGGAAGTGTTTTTATCGCCATTACGTAAAGAAGCCATTACCGAAGCGCCTCGCCGGCCCTACGAACCAATGTTGCACTGTTAAGCCGCTTTAATCTAAGGCTGTAAATTCCTAATAGATAACGGCAGCTGAAAAGTGAACATGCGTGCGCTTCCACAGATATTGGCATCTGTTATCGGAATTTAATCAGGTGCATCCAGTATACAATAGATGCCTTTATATTATATGTCCGCAGTATGCACTCACATAATATTTACTTTAACAGACAATGTTGCCTTAACCGTGTCCTTCACAAGTGTTTAAACGGAGGAAGGCAGGTCGATAACCCGTTAATATTGACTTTAAGAAATTTCTTCACTTAAATAAATATTTCATGCATAGCTTACAAATTTTCCAGTAGTTACGAAATATTTAACACATTTTGAAAAACCAGTCTTACTCTTATCAATTCGTTTGTTTTAATAAAAAATATTCAAGTATATTTTTGTGTGAATCATAAAACTGACTACTATTTGATGCAAATTAGAACTAACAATTGTCCAGGAGTAAGAAATCCTCCACCCAATTAAATTACTGATAGTTAACATTCAATTAATCAACTGCATTCTCATTTCGTATCTCTCAAATATAGTTTATAGTCATTTGCATAATTTACGGTGAATATAAACATTTACAGCCGCTCCTTTCTGCATTTCCCATAAAGCATAACAAACCAGTCGATGTCTCTCTTTGCCCATTCCAACAGACCGTTTCTGTAAACACATAAATAACTTAAAAGCCTATCCTTTGCCACTGAATAAACGTTTTTAAATGCTTTTACATTTTAAAATTTAAATTTTCCTATCTTCAAAAATTTGTCCGTCGTTTTTATCGTTTTACCAATTTCTTGTTTATTAGTTTCGTCATATTAAATCACGAAAGCGGCGGGTTGCATTTAGGGTGAACGAACTATACGTAAAAACTGTCATTGAAGCGGTAGCTTGTCATTTATTTGGTGATGAGTATAATTCGATTAAATGTAACTGAAGTTGGTCGTTGAACCTTATCTAACAAGCAAGACTATTATCAAGTTACAATCTTAAAGAACTATGTCTATTAGTTACGTGATGCCATGCCTCGACGACGTTGTCATTTCAATGAATTTGATTGTTATTTATCGATTTCACGGTTCCGGATGCAGAAATTTGTCTCGCTCAGTTAGGAATTAGAATAATATTTTAAACAATAATAATCAATTTCCTTTCTTGATACATTTGAAAGAAAATATCCTGATTTGGTTACCGCAACAGGTAATGTGTTGTTGATATCGTGTTAAGAAAGATATTTCTCGGAATAGACCTATATTCACAAACGTAGTATTCCAGCCTGATAGTAATGTTATACATTAGATCTTTTTTTTGTCATTCGCCAATCTTCACAAAATAGTGTTAGTAATAATAAAATTCATATAGTTATTTACGTAAAACCGACTATAATGTTTTCATTTATTTTAATACATTTTTCAACGGTTCATATATTTTTTATAAGTGCAGGAAAAAAAGCTTTTAAAATTATTTTAATAAATATTTCAGATTCTATCAGGCGGTGTTTAAAAGCTTTGATTCGTAAAGATGAATATAAATAAAGACACATTTCAAAGTTAAACATCTGGTTAGGGCTGGGAACGGAACGGTCACCGATGTGAACAAGGTTGCGGGGTTCTAATAGAAAAATGTCAACTATGCCGTCGAACATACTAAACTTAACTGTACAGCTACCGTATGGTTTGTGACCAGCTACCAACGCAACGGGAAATACGATGCTGTAAACAACGATACTGACTGTCGCAATTCAATTCGTATATATGTTATAGTATCTAATGGTACGTTACCGTCAAATGAAGTTAAATATTTTATTAATATTTCGTTTGCTAATTTGTTTCACTATTTGAAATTCCGAAGACGAACTCTTTTCTGTGCCATCTCTATTAGAAATATTTGCTGTGTCGGTTACTAAGCAAAACCATGGCGAGAACCTTTTATCTTCCGTAATGCGAGCCGTTTCGTCTCTTGTTCGGGATCCTTCTGTGACAGCCATTATAATTCTGAGTGAATGTGTAAGTGTACAAAGACGGCTTTGTATACGATATAAATATTTATGAGTGAATGCTTATTTTCACATGTGAACCAATGGATACGCACGATACTGGTGACCTAATTGGACCCTAGGATATTTACAAAATATTTTACTTGTCGTGAAATTATATATACGTTTCACATTTCTTCTAGTATGATATATAATTTATGTCCACATACATTATGGAACAGAAAAACATAAAAAATACACTGATTATGTATTTCAAAACTGAAGGAAGTAAATATTATGAGACCCGAATTTATAAAATCATTATATTTCTCATTATATCATTAGTTAGAAATTTATGTTCCCTATTATATTCGGTAATATTTGTGCTGTTCTACATAATCAACAACACTTCGAAAGCCTAAATCCTATTTTACCTTAATTGAAAATAGTCAAGACCACAAGAAAGTTTAACCCTACTTAACGATGACTCCGCTATGTGTCCTATTGACCGATAAATTACTTAATGCTCTAGACAATTGCACTTACAGGCAACTATTACTTTGCATAAATTTTTGATTAAATAAACTTAAATTTCATGGCTACTTATGTCATAGATTGTTATAAGTACTCTTGATTTTTAAAGTCCTACTTTTGTAGTAATAATTAAATATTAAGAAGATTATTGAGAAATCTCTATAATAAGCATAATAAGAGAAAATCGTTAAATTATGTGCTTCAACTAAGTTTCCATAACGCCCTCAATAGTTTTTCCATTATTAGACACATGTGTTACACGAGAACGGTATGTGCTACGTATGCAGTTCTAATATTTACTTACAGATCTTTAAAATACAAAAAAAGTCCAGGTACTATTACATTTATTTTTACTAGTTCATGTTAAAAATAATTTTATCACAAAAATACTCCAACAAATGGAAAGCTATAAAAGTGCATAGTATATCCAAAAATTAAGTAAATATCTTGAAACATTATATACTTAATACATTATTACATAATGTAAAACTGTTTAAATTACAATAAGGAGCACGTACTTACGCTACACTGTCTTGGGCCCCGGTTGGCACACTTTCCGTTGGTTTCGCCTCGGCACCGCATTGACGACATCACGCTTCCCATGTTCAGAATTGTTTATTGAAGTCATGATGTGACCTTAACATTGTATTTTACGATTGTCTCGTCACTGGTCCGAGCGCTGACATTTCAATAGAAAAGGTGAGCGTAGGTCACGGCGTGAGGCGCAGCACGATACACGTGGCTAGATATCCCGGCACCCATCACCCGCACCCGTCCCGCAGCCAGGTGTATCCCACGTAAACCAACCTTATTTCGTATCGCTAAAGTTATCACTTAAAATAATTTATGCTCATCAGCAATGTTCTTTCAAAGGCCCTTTCAAAAGCACGATTCTAGTTAAATGATCACCAGGTAAATAGCGTTAAATATGACTATGATACCTCACGAGTGGATAAACGATCGGCTTACATTTACACCGAGCTGCCGTGCCGTTTCTTTGGCATTTGTCCAAACGCATCCGGTACGTTATCAGAGTCAGGACTGAACTGAAATTTGCATCTGGTACTTGCGTCTTTGTAGCGTCGATTGTGGGTGCTCACGATTTAACGCCAGTTTTAATGCATTATTCAAAAGAGTTTTCATTAGGTTGCAGTTATCAGTAAAGAGAATCGCTCTCTCGTTAAAATGTCCGGATGGCATGACGACCGCTCGTATTGGTTTCAATTTTGTTCAGCACGCGAACACATAACACTTATCGTACCAAAAGATACTATTTTTGGAGTTCGCTCTTTAATTTATTGTCGATGTTTCATTAGCTCATACTAGCAACATCTGCATAAATAATAAAGAAAAACTAGTCAAGTGATTTTAATAAAATTATAAGAGTATATAAAACAATTCCATTTATCCTAGTAGCATAACTTGTTCGATCGTATGTATTATTAATTATGATAAAGCAACTATATAAGGTAGCTCGCTGGCTTAATGATTAGAGCGTGCGGTCTTCATTCCGAAGGTCGCGGGTTCGAATCTTGGCAAGGACTAAAGACTTTAATATTTAAGTTATGTACATTTGTGAACTTGAGTAACAACAGCGAAATACAAACGGTGAAGGAAAACATCGCGAGGAAACCTGCACACGAATTAAAATTTATTCTAAGGAGTGTGTGAAGTCACAAATCCGCATTAGACCCGCATGGTGACTATGTGCCATCGCCCTGATATTGACGGTGGGCCTGTGCATCAACAAGTGGGGACGTAAATTGGCCGTTGAAAAAAACTACATAAGAGCGGTATGTCCGTTTTACTGCGTTGAAATATAAAATCCTTCGCAGATTTCCTTACTTACTGTGGCGCTTATTAATCATTTTGTAACATAACAATTTTATATTATTAGCTCATTAGTTTCATAAGCTTCAAGTGATCTTAGAATCAGAAATCTATAATGCTTGAGATCTGTTGCATATTGACGTAACTGGGAATAAGTATGAATAAGAATTTTTTAATAACGTAATTGCATATTTGGATTTCATTATTCACATTAAAAATTCTTAAAATTAAAATGTTATTGTGTTAATTAAATAATTCCTTAGTGCATATAATATGCAATAGTGCAGTGTACAGTTTAATATTCATTTATGTCCAACATCATTAATGTGGTAATTTTAACCGAGTAAACATCCTTATAAGTAATATTCTCATAGTATAGCAGATTTTAAATGAATCAAAATCAGGCTTGTCGTTGGACAAGTTATAAATGGAGTTATTCCGTATGGTCAGCCGGGTCGGGACAGGTTTGTCAATCCCACATACCCCACACATTCACGGATGGACGGACTACGTTATACTTTCCACATTAATGAACGCGCATCCCGTTCACATTGCCCTAAATTACAGGTTCGCTTTGTTATTAAGCATTAAATTTATGGCCGTGGTTTATATTAAAACACGATTAACTACACGATTAATTACAAGTTCATTCCATATTCTGTTTCAACGTTGCTAACAAACCTAGGAAGATATATTAATATTATAATTTTTTTTAACTAAAACGTTAGTGTTATTTCAGTTACAAATAAATTAATTGGTATGATCAAGTGCGGTTGAAAAAACATAACGTGAACATTGTCGGCGACGATATGTGCTCTCAGACTTGTCAACTACTTACGTAAACAAAGAGAAACAGTGACCGGGTTAACCTTGAATGGTAGATGTGCGTGGAGAGTCGGTAAGGAAAAATATGCCATTGATGCATGTGGCGTGCGTGCCTCGTATAACGGTCGCCACGAGCCGAATAAGTGGTTTAGTGCTGTAAGTGGAATGATAATGTTCACAGAAACACATCTTGTCACGCGATTTCACTGCCATTCGTCTGCCGTCTTTGAAGCTCGATCAACCCAAAATATAAGAACCACTGTTCAAACGTCAAAATTTAAAACCGTTTTTATGACTATAGATATATCTTATGGAATACACGTTTTTAGTGACAAATTAGGGAAATGATCGGACGCTCTGTCCGCTGTCAACAAGGGATTCTGAGGACAACTCACTGCAAACTAGACGCCGATTCCGTCTATCTAAGAGAGCTTAATTCACTGTTTGTTCTCGATGACCCATTCTAAACGGTGAATCTCAACTTGAACCCGAAAGCAATAAAGCTCGAAGCCAACTCACGACTCTCGCGCAGTTATTGCTACTGCCAAATGCGCTACGATCTTAAACGTATTTTAATAACTTCAACAGCGAAACCGCTATAATGGGCACACCATGCAAATATTCATGTTCAGTGAAAACCGTTACAAACCGATATAGGCGGCAACAAAACGCCTTGGCAGAATAAAGAGTAGCAATAATCGCAAACGAGAAATTCTCTCGAAGGCCTTAAAAGAGAAAGCGGAGTATCCTTGTGTGTGTATACATTTGCAGTAAAAAGAAAATTACTTTATCCCTTATAAGTTGTTATGATATGCAAGTAAATGCATAAGATAACTTCCTCGTGTTTCATTAAAAAAAAGTTGAACGTTTACAGGAAGAAAGTGGCCTTTCTAGTTGGTGGAGTGTTCCATTTACGTCAACGTGTGTGTTTCAGTCTCTTAAAGGTTAATGTTTTCTTATGGCTTAAAGGTACCATTCACAATATGGCACAATGCTTTCTCTCTTGCGACTTCATGCTGTGACATCTGCACTCTTCCTTTCTAAATCGCGCTATTTAATTGAAAGCAAGTCATGAAATGCGAAAGTAAAACAAATGATTGTTTTAACAAAATAATAAAAAAGAAAGTTTAATGTATTCTTATTATTATACGAAGGTTGCACGCATATAAGCAGTCAACACTGGTTTATTAAAAGTAAAGAAATATATTTTTCATCATTAATATCTAAGGGCATTATCGGCCTTATTATTATTAAGTTAGTGATTAACGTTCCCCGTCAGCAGATCAGTATGCTTTACCAACGGTTTTGATTTAAAGATCCTTAGTTCTCACATAATTGGCATGTTGGTAGCAGTGCTGGCGTTTTCTCAGTTGCCTCTTTGCTGGGCAATACGTCACTCAGCTATGAAAGCTTAACCTATAATACCTCATTTAACCTCCCAATACTTTCAAAATATGTATTACACAATATACTTTCTTTAAGTAAACGATAAATATTGTGTACCGGTTGATTAAATCATACAAAACTCGCTTGATTATAAATCGGTGCCTCCGGAATCAACTAGTTTTTTTTATGTTAAAGCTATAAAAATATTTTTATACATATTTTTTTTAATGTACACAAATCTTTATATGTCTAAAACTTAAGTAATGTCCAAAATAATTATGGTTTAAATAGTTGCCTTTCTTGTACCGCCTTAATAGATTTAGATACGACTCCCTTGATAAGGTAAAATCAACAGGTTTTCCATCGCACAGCCTGTGCCTGCTTTCGCAGTCTCAGCACGCCATAAAGCCGACAAAGTCCTCTCATTAGCAATAAGAAGTACTCACCGTCTTGTTACGCAAGACTAGAAGACACGAGAATGCTTCCTTAATTAATATGGTGGTGCTCGTTAACTACTTACTATAGTTTCCTCCTTCTTAATATTTATAAAAATTTGCCACAGTGCAGTTATATGATAATCACTTAATGATCAAGTAACTTATTTTAACGACATTATATCATGACATGGATTCCGATGTACTGTCGTTAAAATAACTATCTAATACATTTAATTATTGATAAATAGATTGCGAAAAATCTTTAATTTAGCTTATCGTTTTATTTATTTTGTATTATTCAAACTGCGGTCTGTGTGTCTCCAAAATACGCTCGACTTTTAATTTACTTTACAGTTAGAATATCACCTTATCAAATCGTTAAATTGTTGAAATATTCTATTAAGACATAGTTCATCGATAAATGTTATAAATGTTAATTGATGAACTTTTATGTGTTGTGGTAGCAAACTCAATTTGCATTAAATCTATGTAAAGCGGCCCACTCGATCACTCGTTACCGCGAGCGCACTCGTTCTAAACACACTAAGCTTCCCCCAATCGTCACGACCGGGCCCCGGGAATGTTGCTTTGTACTTTTTCCCTGCAATGTATTGATAGTTCATTAAATTTACCTTAAATAGTAGTCGCTTCTTAATTAACGTTTAATTACAAATAAAACAAGTAGTAAAAAAATTCTAGTATTAACATATTTTATAGCGTCTATGTAAATATTTATTATTCATTCATAAATAAAAATTTTAATTGTTAAATTCATTCTCAGGCTTTAATATGTATGGTTATTTATGAAAACATTTTGTTGAAATATTCAAATTTTTATTTTCATAGGCTGACCATAAAATGTATTGTGTGTGAAGATCTATGAGGGACGCCTATGTCCATCAGTGAACGTCTATCGGCTGATAACCATAAAATGACGACTAACATAAACTTAATAATCGGTCAAGTTATCGCATGTTGAAATAATTTTACATTTATAAAATCTAAATCATTGATGAAAACCGTTTTGTAACAGGGGCTACAATAGGAATAAACGTAGAAAGGTGTTTACGTTCGTAAACAGATGTATCCATTGCGGTGTGAGTAGCGGCGTTGCAAATGACATTCCGCGCTGATGCTACATCGGAGCTGCGCACTTGTCGGCCATATTTAGGTCACATACTGATTCTATATAATTGAAGTGCGGCAGTACTGCCGGCAAGTTTCACCGCAAGCAATCTGACTAGAACATAAGAAGCTTCTGACTAATTCAAAGATCGTGCGTTTCTGGCTGCGGTCACGCGCGTGCCCGCCGCAACCGAATTCCGCTACCGGG
Source organism: Ornithoptera priamus (assembly GCA_029034505.1). Lineage (NCBI taxonomy): Eukaryota > Metazoa > Arthropoda > Insecta > Lepidoptera > Papilionidae > Ornithoptera > Ornithoptera priamus. The sequence continues at coordinate 5,365,194 of JARDWD010000331.1, forward strand.
ACGTGAGACGTCGCAGCGGTGGCACAAACCAACCATTTCGACAAATGTCGTAATCCTCTAAACATTGCGCCAAGACGCTTTTTAAATAGCTGCTTTAATTAAAATTTGTCAGGTGTTACCTATAAAATTACGAGATGTTATTAAAACTGAAAAAATACTATTTTCTCATTTTTCTTTTTAAATCTTTTATAACACCTTTGAAACATTTAATTAAGTACATTTTTGTAATTTTAAGATATCTTCATCATCATGAAGTATCTTCTTCAAACCTAAGTTGGGCATTCAAGTTGTAACAACTACTTCAATTTTTGACCATTTAATTGATGGTATTCAAACCCGGTCCACTCCTTTATATCGTCAAAACATTTTTTTACATTGTCTACCAGAACCACGTTTTCCGGCAATTTTTCCCTCCAGGATCAACCTGAGTAACTCATACAGGAATCCTTTTTGCAGGTGTCCGAAAAATGCATCCTTTCTATGAATGGCGGTCATCGTTTTAAGATAGCAAAATAAAATTAATCAGAAGTAATAAAAGAATATCCAGGGACTTCCGTTATTATTTCTCAATATTGAGATAATAATTATAATTAATTTAATCTTAATATATTTACGAGTTATTTATTGCGAAACAATATACTATTAAATATTATGGAATTTCGACAAGTTCTTAAAGTCTCATCATTATAGTACGATTCTCACAATTAGCTATAACCCGTCCACAATAAGTTCATTTATCTGTCTTCACCTGTTCACGTTGCCCTATTCACGTGAGAATGAATTAATGGGATTATATGGTAATTAACTTCATAAATGAATATAATAGAAAACCCATGGACATATTTCTTTCCATTTGAACTCTTTTACATTTTTCTCATGCTTCATTTAATAAAGACAACACTTCTACAATAATAAAACCAAAACCATTAATAAATACTCCAGATTTAACCCTTACTACTTAGTTAATTCAAACATAATCACAGCATCGTTCATTATAATCTAATGGAAGTGGAAGGCACTTACGTTTTGATCAGTCATCTGTTCAGTTCTTTGCATCCGTCGACCATTACATCAAAGACTTGCGTCGAGTACATGATTAGTGTGTAGTGTCGATCCATCTAATTCTATAAAGAACTCGGAACACGTAATCTCCTACCATCTATTTATTTATAGAACCATGAACTTCATGTTCTAAGGTTTTGCTTTGCAATAGCGGTAAAGTTGAATTTCATGCGTATAATAAAAATATCCTGATAATGAAATCACTACCAAGACAAAAGAAATGAGACATGGTACTATATAGTTAAATTGCCTTATGTGTCACATAAAATTTAGAACTAAAATGAAACAAAATTAAAATATTCTTAATAAGATGATGTGAAATGTAAAATACTTTATTTTAGATTAGTGAACTTCGATCACTCCATTACTTACATGCATTAAAATTTATCCATTGAAATGTACATAAAATGCATTATTTTCACTATCCTTTATCAAACAACTTTATTATTTTTTTTCTTCTGTATAAAAATTTACTGTTAATATCGCTCGAGAACGTTTATGTATTACGCTGATCACCATAAAAGTAACTCCCGAATGTGTTTTTCTATGGAGAAGCTTTATTAACCGGTTTATTATAGCTGTGACAAGGCGGCTGATGATGCTATCATAATTAGCATACAAACTATCTCAAAGTTTCGCACGAAATATCACTACGACGCACAAACATCTGTTACTTTCAATCAACATCGAAGATATTTGAAACATACATATCATCAATTTTCAGATATACAAAAATAAATGTACACTGAAATCGCCTTCGTGGTTCAGCTTGTTTATCATTTATTATGGCGTAAACCAAATGGAAACTTTACTAGTAGAACTGAACTTTATTACTTTGTATACTTAAGTCGGTGCAGTTCTTCATTCATCAGGTGGCTGGTCGCAATACATTGCTGCGTGGCATGTTGTATAACGCTGATCGTGGGAGTTTTCGATATTGACGCCGTTATGCGACGCACGCCACCGGTACCGTTCTCGATTTTATTAAACGATTCGCGTGTATTGCTTCGTAATCAATTACAAGAAGTAGCTCACATGCATCTTCTCATACGTTACATTAGTATTTTATTGCCCGAATACTATGTTATTTTAGAAACATATCATATTTATATGGTATTGATGTATACGATAAAATCAAAAGGTATGTCGCACTGCACAATCTTTTAGAAATTCATTTAGATAACGTTTACCGATTTGGATTTATATATTAGTTTTAATGTAGCTATGACTTATGGATGTATTGGAAATATTTTATGCGTGTGTCATTAGTCGTGAATTATTTGAAACTAATAATGGAAACAGCAAACATATTTAAATTTTCCCGTGATCATTTATGGTTGGCAGTAAATTCAAACAATCGTATTCTCCTAATGATCCGCTACCAAAATGTTTACTTTTATACGCGCTCATCTCAATATTTGGGCATAAGAACCGTGCCCCTAATGACTCAGGCAAAACGTTGTCTCCCACACAAATATTATCAAGTGAAGTTTTTAAACTTGCTAGTAACGGATTTAGACGTTGCTATCTTTTGCTGTGAACGGAAAAGTATCGAGAGAACAGTTATTCGAACAAAATCAGGACAACAATAAAAATTTTCACATATTCAAGCGAAATCTTCGCTGATTTGCATTATTTAGCAAGTCAAACAGGCCAAGAGAATGTTGTCATCATCGTGACATTAAACTACTGTGAGCTAAAGTAGTAATTATTTTTAGATCGTTGTACTAGATATTTATACTTAATGCTTATGGCAAGAATTGTCGTTTAATTCTAAATAATAATGTACAAAGTTTAATTATACCTTTGTCAATGAAATTTTGGCCTTCACTATTTTTTAAAATTTTTGGATAAACTAATATCCGCGGCCGTTAACCTCTACTCATCAATTAAAATCCTTCATGGCAAGTACGCCTAATAGAATCCGCTCCAGTCTATAGACGACTAAGCTGGGCCTACTCGTTAATATATTAAATAATAGCACCAACACGATTAAAAATAACTAATAAATATCGAAATAGTTATCTTAAAGTCTCTTTGACCACACCCAATAGGATAACGGTAGAAATAAGTCGTAAGCTTTTTTCTCTGACTCTCTTACTCTAACAAGCATTATTTTGTAATATAACAAAAATCAATTTATGATTTGCCCCTATATTTTAAATAATTTTTAGTGTTTAATATATTTCTTATTACCAACAATTCTGCTAATTTATACTTTTTATCTTGTTTTAAATATGATACAAGTTTTTATGGCAAGATAAAAAGCTGACTTGACGATTCATCTTTTTTTGCTCCAAGAATTTATCCAACCCTTTAGCCAGTTACGAGTAAATTATAAAATGAAGTTCTTGATCTCTAATATTGTTTTAATAATTATATCATGTATATTCTCGTAAGATTAGGATTCCCGCTTTTTTATTTATTCTAAAATTACACGGTGTTTACATTGAACACTTTTATTACTTATCTGTGAAATTGAAAATTAATGCATATTCTGCTTTGCTCTGAGTTGACGACCTCAAAGCGGCATATCGTTTTAAACTCATGTAATCTACAAAATTTTGTGTTTCTTGTAAACTCAGCAATTTAGCGCGACTATAAATTATTGAAAATAGATTGAAAGGAGATTTTAAGATAGTAATTTATATAAGAATTTAAATATGAAAAATTCAATGTACTCAGGACACAAATTAGTTATGTTGATAATTAATTTTAACATTAATTTTTATCACTTTCTAAATATAATTATTGTACGTTATTATTAAACTGAAGTAACAATAAATTCTAATATTAATGATAATTAAAGTTTTCCTTCGTTTGCAGCAATAACTATAACTTATTTGTATGAGTCATTCAGTCCGACGTATAGAAATAAATTGCACCTGTTTGTAAGAACGGGATATAAGCGTCCGGTGCAGTCTAAAAATATAAAATAAATTGATTACAAACATAATCGATGCTGTTAAGAGATAAGTTATATGAAAACCTCTTTGCTGTATATTAAAATTTGAGTTAATATTTAGTATAATAGATTTTTTAAACAATAAAAAAATATCAGTATTGTGCAAACTATGTTCTGTTCCAGTCCAAAGGGTGCTTTAACTAGTGTAATGAATTAACTGAATAACATTTTTTGTGGACTGTTTAATTTTAGATGGTAAAATTCCAACGGTAGTGAACAGAGGTTGTAGTACAGCTGATACGATAATGCCTAATCGTTGTCCAAAGGCTAGTACTACGCTGACCCCTGACCCTGATCGTGCACTCGAAACTGTTCCTAGTCTGTGACCCATCGTTTACCGCTACCAATACCATACCAATTGTTGCATGTGTAATTGCGTTTAAGTACCTGAGTGAAATACGGCTTTAGTATTCTAGACTTTCAGTCTAATATACCAATGCTTCGTATACAATCGTTGTTTTGCAAATAGTATTTCATGTTATAATTTAAAAGTTTTTATTATAAAAACTATATTTACAGATGTACTTACATACTTACTAAACTCTTTCTACAATTAACAACAATGAACCTACTAACTAAAATCTAGTAAAAAAATTTATAACACAATTTTTATTTATCAAAATCTCTTTTCTGCTGAATCTTATGTATGCGATGATTATTTTAACTAATAAAAATTCTTAACTCTTTAGAGAAATTAACGTTACGTTTGCCCGGGCCCCTTACTTATGAAAATATATTGGTAAGTGTATTTTAATTGCGCGTTATTGAATTTTTAATTTTTGGTTTCCTGTGAAGTAACAAAACCTCGCCGTCATCGTCTGTAATTGTAGAGTTTTTTTTAATCGGTGTTTAATTACTTGAAAATGTTGCAGTCTTAATATTCAAGAGATGAGCGCGCAACAGTCCGCGAGTCTATGACTGATATTATGCCTGCACCCGTTGATATCTTTTGTAGGCATCAAAAATTAAACTTTCAAGAAATTTTTTTTTGTAACAACTCTATGTTTAAAAAAGTAATGCATCAGTTTTTATTTTTAAATTCGATGACATTATTATCGAACAGTAATCTAAAGATGCTAGTCTATAGACAGAGATCCCCCTACTTCATGTAATAATTGAATGAGCATAAAAGCCTGTCGCTCATAAATACAAATGTACATTAATACCTGCAATCATCGCAAAAACCTCCCCCTGATATTTTAACGGTTATACCGCATAAGCTGTACAATGTACATTTTTCCCCACAAATTTTAATTTCTTCGTGTGACTGATGTATGAGAAATTCTCATTGTACAGCCAATTCAGATAGTTATCAAGCTAATAACGCACATTATAATAAAAACAATCCCGACTTAATTTACGTGTGAAATATCAGTTACTTTAACAATAGTTCTCTTCATTAGCCCTCCACTGATTTTGTATAATTTTTAATTTTTTGTATTCTTCGTGCGTTACATGTTAAAAATAACGCTAATTCATTATAATACTTATAATTCACAATAATCAAAATTAATAGTATATTGATCTATTTTTCTAAAAATATCATGATAAATAATTAAAAACATTGTTGTATTTTAAAAATAGGTTCTAATTATCTCATGCCAAAGACGATCTTGTCCGCGACCACAGCTACTGTTGCTCCCATAAAATATTTAAAGACCAGTTTATGGAACAGGACGCTTGTTTTTAAAAACTCACACTTCTTTGATTTCTTTTATATTCCATCTGTTCTGCTAAATGACGACGAAGAATGTTGTTAGTAATTTTATTATTTAATTTTTAATACATACCTTCTAAACAGGTCACACGAAAGTTGTGATTGTTAGGGGATGGCGTCACGTGATATAGTTCAAACAAATTCAACACCCAGTTCATGAACTTTTCACTGGTCGTATATCACTGCCGGGCCGCACAGTCCTACAGGTGACGCGCGCGCAGTGTTGTCGCGAGCTTAGTGTCGCGGCCACTCTCCACGAGACACTGAACTTGCTGGAGTGCGCCCCAACGGTTATAACATAACACGTCTGACGTAACCTTAACCTTGCAAGAAGAAGAGGAACAGACCGCCGAAGGACGGAGAGAGAGAGCGATAAGCTCGAGGGAAAAGGAGAGATTACACTGGTCGCAGCTAGTAGCTTCCCGAGCGGCGTACTGTCCATCCGTTGACCAAACTACGCTGCATCGTCGATTTTATTTTTTATAATTACTCTAATAATATACACAATTGATCTTTTATATCTGTATTATTTCAAATTTATATAATATTTATTCCATCTCAAATATAATTACAATACCATTACATTAACAACAGTTTATAAAATTTTACACGAACACAAAAAAAAAATATTAAAAATTTCTTTCTTACGTTTGCTGTCCGCGATGAAATACATTTCACTTTCAAGTAGGTCAACTATTCCAACGCTGTTCAAGCTATTGGCATATTTTCCAACAATGAGTCGGTTATGCAGATGACCCCTGCTTTCTATGGGTTAGAAGGACATGCCTAATTTTTCGGTTTATTATCTTAAGACCGTACAGACACCAAACCACTATCCAGGTAACACTTTCACTTAGACTCAAGATATGCGTTATAATTTCGGTTTATATTTTCTAATTAGTTTTTAATGTTAACAATATATATAGAACATTTAATCCTGTTCTAACCTACATTGCATTACCACTAAAGTTAAATGAACAAATCCTAATAAAGGAACAGATCTCGTTGCTCTATTAACTCTGTAGGAATTTTACTTCATTCTACTATATATTCAAAAAAAGAAAATAATTACAATCCTATAAATACAGTTTATGCTATAAAATTGTTTTTCAGTTATTTGTTATTAATTCGGAATTTCATGTTATCTTACTTTAACTATTCTAACTTTTAAAATATTCTAGGAAATTTTATCACTATTCTCTATCTACATAAACTTACTCTATAATGCCCTGCATTTTTAAGTGTGATTGTTTGTTTCTGCAAAAATTTTTGATCATGAGAGTTTGTTTAATTTATTTTTTAAGCTTATTATTTATAATGAAATAAAGATAACGACTGATCTTATATACTATTGGAAATTCATATAAGATTACATACAACACAATCCAAATAAATTAATGAAAAAAAAAAATTGTAGCTCTTCAAAATTATAATTTTGATTTTAATTAAACCTCTGAGTTGACCTGCTTGCCTAACAGAAAAATTGTGATTTACAGCTATTTTACTTGCCTAAGCTATTTTTAATTTGAATAAATTTTAAATTCATCATCGTATTTAGATACGATAATGAATTTAATCAACATTGTTAAATAAACGTATATTTGTAATTTCGCTGTTCATTAAGCAATTGTAAAAGTTTCACATGTATTCCTATCAATATACGTGTTTATCTATAAAAGATATCAAATGTTCCGAATTCGCACATAAAATAACTAATTTATAGCTTTGATATGAACTAGCGCTCCGGTTAGCTTCTGTCGGTAATACAAACATATTGTGCAAGATATTATAAAGTTCTAGCCAAACATAGTATAAAACAAAGCTGAGCAATAGAATTCTATCGCATAACAACAAATTTATAGGGTTTATGTACGAACAAACCTAATTTTAATATACAATTGGTTTTAAAGTGAATCTGTAAAATGCGATAAAACATTTTTATTCTAATTGTAGTGCAGCAATAGCTATTCAAGTACTTATAAATTTAACCAAAAAATAATTGTTCGTAATTTTGAACAGAAGTTTTAGTCCACATTAGAAATTAATACTCCATATACCATTTTTAAGTTTTAAATTCTTAACATAGGATAAATTCCATAAATCATCTGCTACAACTTCTTCAAATTATATTTTAGAGACATTTAGTAGTTTAGGCTTACCTCTATCTTGTTTTATACATACACATATTGATTCATAGACATTTATTCAAAAACGTGACAGTAATACTTTGTATTTATTATGAAGTGTTTACCAAATATAAGCCATTAATAGTCAACTCCACATAATTGAATGTTAATAAATTAAGATTTGTTTACTAAATCAAAGCGTATTTATATTCGGAGACGCATCCAGACGAGTGTGCCGTTCACCTCATGGTAAGTGGATACGCCTGCCCATAAACGACGTGGCACTAAACAAGATGATATACACAGTATTACGTTATACTCGCCGCCTTGAGACACATGATGATAAGTCTTGTTATTCCAATAATTTAACTAGTTACGACGCCTTTTTAACCAGAACACAGTAATGTTTGCGCATTACTGTTTGACGGAAGAGTTGGGTAGTAATCGGCCTCCGGCAGCAGGACGTACTTCTAACCATGAATGTCATTATATTATAACATATAATAATATGGTATTATCTTGTGATACTTAAAAGTAAAGTTTTATCAGAGTAAGTAACCATTTCTTACTGGAGTAACTGAAATTGTATTGAATATTCTTGAAAAAGTTCAATGCGATTAGAAAAAAATAGTAACAAAACTGAAGTACAAATAGATCATTTATATATTTTTGCTTAATTTAATATGAAATTTGTGTAGTTGCTTACATTGGTTATAAATTCAATTTCGTGTTACTTAGTTGAACTTAACTATTCTTACATTGTAATTGTGGCAACAGACATGGTGTACGTATATTTTTATTGCATCTTGAAGTGTAATCTCTTGTATCTAAAAAGGTACCTGTACACTGTGCGAAAATCGCAACATTGTTGTGTTGTTTTAAAGAAGAAATTGTTTTATATTATCTTTTATTAATGATACCACGATCTATAACGTTGAAGCCTTTCGTGACTTGATATTATAAACATGGAAAGAAAAATAATTATACAGCGGAATAGCGTCACAATGTTATGGACAAGCGATACGCTTACCCATAAAAATGTTTCGCTGTTCTATAAATTTTATTAAATAGGGCTCATCCCTTGGGGCGATATTGAATGTTGAATCTCGCAGTTTTAATAGTTGTGGACAAGTACATCTACCTTTAACCAGATCTAAATACAGAATTCTTTATTTATGGTGACGTCCAAAGGACTATATTTAAGTCTTACTGTCCCTCTCAACGATTTTAGTCGACATCACGGATACGCTTTCGCATTTGCTGTAGTCCCCCCGGCAATTGACGCTTTATGGGTGGTGAAGATAGACCTCTCTATCTCTGTTTCATAGAGGGGCGTGGGAACAACGAACGTATTAAGGTTATTAATACAGCCGATAGATTACGCCCATGTCCCGATTATAGGGGGCGAAAGATCGCATAGTTCACTTTTGTCTAGCGCTCAGCTCTCTGATTATAGAAAGGGAAATTAAAACTCCTTTCTCCTCTCACTTTCTGCAAATTCCTTCAGCGACAAGACTTCTATACAAAAGATTAAGTCGGCGTATCATTATCTCTCACTACTATTTTATGTAACGAGGCTCCGGCGATGTTCGACTCTAACTGGGCACTCTTCGATCGTATCCTGTGCCAAGTCTTTGTCGCAACTAGAATGATAATATTTGGTTTTCGGCTCTTTGACACAAATACTTACGGCAGCACCCTCGCTCAGAGAGTACCTGTATGAATGGGTCGGTCAGTGATCCACTTCAGTCTTTTCATCTAGTTATCTAAGATCGGTAGTATGGTTTCGACCACGGAAACTCTGCAAATCCCATAGTATCTTAAAGACTGAAGCCCACGTTAACGACAACTTTTCACTAAAAATAAATATATATAAGACACCTCTCCACCAAATTCCACTACTGTCCGCTGCAGCAGCTACAGAAACCTACCTTTATCGCGATGATTATTATTATGCATTGTGATTATGTGAGAATACTGCTTCAGAAATTTATTGCATTCTCTTGCGATTGCATATTACAACAAACTTTATATATATATATATATATATATATATACCTATGACTACGTATCTAATAAACATTTTTAAATTTTTCTTCTTCACAATAATTGGTTTAAGCTTATAAAATGATCAATATAACATAGTTTATTATAAATAATTCTACGACTGCCTACGTCTAACCTTATTTAATGACTGATATTAAAAATCGTTGCACAAGATGTGTCATTATTTACGGAACACGCCCACGGTCTTTGCCCCCGCTGCATCCTTCACATCGTTTTATATCTTGATTTTATTTCTATATTCATTGCCTCTTATTTAATGAAGTCTACGCACAACCCAAGCAATGTTATTATTAAAAATTATTTAGCACTGTTACAACTTATTATCGTCCTGCTGTAATCACTGCATTTCTATTTTATTTTATTTTGTTCGATAAAGCGAGCACCTACCGTTGACAATATGGCGCTAGTTACAATGTGATACACTACATTATGCTTGTCGCCTTGAGACATAACACGTTAAGTCTCGTTACTCCACTAACTTCACTAGCTATAACGCTCTTGAAACCGCTACATAGTAATGTTTGCACATTACTGTTTGGTGATATAAAAAGGAGCTGCGGTCGTATCTACCCAAATATTCTCCAGCAATAGAGTCCTACAAGTAGATTAAACCAATTATTTCTGCTATTATCAGACAATGTGTTTTTATTACATTATCCTAATATAACTTTTTAGATTCATTTTATATTCAAGATATTATGTCTTAGGAAAAAAGTTACATTAATACTTGAACTCATCAATCTTCCGTGACCTCAGGCCGTCGTAATTACTGTTTATTTAAGATTAATTCATATATATCACGGTAGTAGTAGTGCCAGTATACGTTGAATAGTTTTTATCGGTTTAAAAAGTGGTTGCCTTTAATTAAGCAACGACTCGTCTATTAAACGATGGTTTTGTTTTCTTTATTTACTACAATCATTTTGATTATTTAAATGAAATAATAGCGATAGATCGCGATATAGTGGTTATGTTGTGTAGAGTTTACATAATAATAAAAAACTTGGTAAACTACTGTTATTTTATTTAACTTAAAAAACTTCTTTGTTGCTCTTTACAAAATAAAATAAAATATATTTATTTTTAGATTTCTACCTACTAAAGTCTTCTCTCATAAAGAGAGAATCACGGTCACTTAACTATCACGCTGATCAAGTACGGACTGGTGGATATCACATGCCCACTACAGCTTGTTCTTAAAACATATCAGTTTTATAGCGATGCTTTTTTTTTTTCATCGGAAGATCAAACTCTGTAGGAATCGAACTCACAACATCGAACCTTATAAAATTAGTTGTCACCGATTCTTATAAAACCTATGAAGTATGAACTTATTGCACTTCAAAAGATTTTAATAATAATTTCATATATATAAGTTAAGTTTTTCTAGTATAGCTACAACAATAAATCTTTGCATAAATTATAGAAATAACATACGTAGAATTTTAAATTTCTTTAGCATGTTAAATTAAGCTCGTTAATAAACATATAAATAACATGTCACGCTGTACTTAAAAGCTTTCATTACACCTAATTGCATCGTAATTATCGTATATTGAATACAAAACAAGGTAGCTGGGACCTGTGCCACAGCACGGAGTCTTTTGTTTAACTTTCGCGTTTTAGATAGCGCCAATAATGGACACTTGAGTAACAGTATCCGCTAGATAAACACACCAGTCAGAACACGTGATTTGAATAGAAAAAAAAATCTCTGTGGCTTTAATAATTCACTTTGTGAAATGTTATCATTCTTACAAAGATATAAAAAAAACATTATGCTTGTGTATATCAGGCTAGACTAATAAAACTTTCTTTTTTTAAAACGGTTAATAACAAAATGAATACATCATCTTCTACACATATCTCAACAGTTTATAAAGGTTACAATTTCATTAAAATAAAAATTGCATAAACATAGCAGATATACTTATCTTTCGTTGTTTGTCGTTATATTTTTGGCCTTTATTATCATTGCTAATTTTCATAGTTTTAGTGTTTGTTGTAATTTTGCAATAAATGTGCATAAAATCTGCAAGCATGTTCACCGTGTAGCCTAATGTCAACATTTCACACCCTTATGAGATATTTACTTGCATGAAATATGTTGCTTTACCGAATGAATAGACATTTTTTTTGGTTAACTTATTAAAAATTCACAAACAGTTGCGCGGTCTAGATAATAGTAATATTTATGTGCCTTTTGCATTAAACAATGCTTTTATTGTTAAACTATACCGCACGACAACTGGACTGCTGATTCTTAAAGAAAACTATTAAAATGTCTATATCATGTTCAGAGATAAATACGTTTCTCCATTTCAACATAAATTATAATCACAGTTAATAGCGAAAATACGCGTGTGTATGTCGATTTTAGTAGCATTTTCCGGTTTTCTCAGAAAACGTTGCTATTAAACCCTGTGTTAAAGAGTAAGTTGTTGTTAATATTTACAAGCTTATGCTTAAGTCGAACTATATTTAAGACATAAACCGAACTCGTTTTATAGCTCTAAACATACGCCGGGGAAATTAACAACTGAATCTATTATATAGAGCTTAGAACATATACTTCACAATCTTGAATCTCATAAGTCAAGAAAATAAATGAAAATTATGACATATAAATAACTTTCGTAAACTTTAAACATTTTCATTATAGAAAAATGTCATCTATATATATACCGTATTTTCTTAATACCAATACAAGTATTAAATTTTTTGATGAAGTACCACTTAAAATTTAATGACTAAACATTTCCGTTATTGTATTAGTAATTAGTATAAATGTATTTTTTTTACTGTGTGTTAGGCAAATGTTACCGGATACCGTCTACAGCAGCAGTACCTGTTTCTGCCGCCAAGCAATAGTTTTTGTTTTTAAAGACAAGCTACGAAACGAGCAGGACGTTCACCTAAGTGTAACTGATACGCCTTCCTATAGCAATAAGGCGCTAGCTATGTTATTTACACAGCACTATATTGCCCGTCGTCTTAAGAAATAAGATGCAATCTTGACATCATTGCTGAAGTCCGGTTTGAATAGCGTGTTATCTAGTGTAATAACCTAAGTAACCAGGATTAACAAGCAAGTGTCTTATTATAATGAACGCAATGTGCATTAAATAAACAATCATATATGATATATAGATTATCATCTGGCGCGTTAGTTCGGTTTTTTTTATATTAGGTCCTTACATATGGAATTGGCGTTTTGTCCGGGAGGAATATAAAGTATTTTTTTTTGTACAATATATTTAATTAATCAAAGTATTCACCCTTGTTATCTATTTAATTTTAATCATCTCATATGTAGTTCATTGATGCCCTTACTAAAAAAACCATGGGGGCGAGAATCAATAAATTCTTTGAAGGCGGTATTGACTGCCGCATCGGAGTTGAATTTTTTTCCTTGTAAGAAGTTGTCCAAATTCCGGAAAAAATAGTAATCTGTTGGCGCAAGGTCCGATGAGCACGGTGGATGTCGCAGACATTCCAATTGTAGGTCATCTAACTTGGTAGTTATTTGTTGTGCAGTGTGTGTTGGTGGTCTTACGTTGTCGTGAAGTAGCAGTGGCCTAGAGCAATTGACCAATCTCGATGGTTTAGCAGCTAGTTCTTCCTTCATAGTTTGCAGTTGCTAATAATAGATATCTGCCGTAATCGTTTGGCTTGATTTTAGAAAGCTGTAGTGAACGACACCGGCGCTAGTTGACCAAACACTCACAAGTAACTTTTTTTGAGTCAATTTTCGTTTAGGGCAGGATTTGGCTGCATCTCCAGGGTTCAGCCATTGCGACTAGCGCTTCCATTTATCGTACAGTATCCAATTTTCATCATAAGTAATGATCCGGTTGAAAATCGGATCATTATTGTGTCGGCTGAACAAAGTAACAGCAGTCAACGCGTGTTTGCAAGTTCGATTCACTCAATTCATGAGGTACACATCATTCAAGTTTTTTTACTTTCCTGATTTGCTTCAAGTTGATTAATACAGTTTTGTCACTTACTCCGAAACCTGCAGTTATCTCTGAAGTACTTTGTGACGTTTCCGCTTCCACAATAGCTTATTTAGCTTAAATTAGCATATCAAAGCAAGCATAAACTATGAATTAAAGTTCTGTTATATCTGTTCATCTCTGTCAAACTATCATATATTTTTAGAGAAATTGTGACAAAATCCTGTTGAAAGTTCTTAGGAACAGCATTAAGAATATCAATTTTACTTTTTCTCTCATCTGGGGCGAAAATATTCGTATCACGATCGGGGCCGCACGTGTTAACTGACAATGCATGTCCGGACCGTTGTTTCCTTGTGAGTCTGTTTTCTGCGGGCAAATATTAACATTTCATTACAACACTAGGAAAAAAAGAAAAGTTTATACGTTAATAAAAACAGTAAAAGTATAAAGTATAACATTTATTATAATATTGGAGACATCGATGTAACTTAATTTACTCTATGCAATATATTTTTCATCAAAATGGGAATTTAATTTCAACATCGCAAAATATTACTGAAAATTGTGGCTTAGGCAATTTAATTCTTCTTTGCAAATATAGTTATAGTATCTACGAATGAATCGTACAGCCTTATTAGGCAATAAGAGGATCATTCAATCTCAGATATAGGCACTGCTATTTTTCGTTAAAAATAAAAATAAAAGTTTCTGTGGCCTAAGATGTATTTGTTGCGAGTAGACAAGAGGATCTATGCAATAAACGACAGGAAGGTAGGCATTGCTTTACGAGCGAAGACGTATGTTCAATTGGCAGTTAAAGTATTTAATGGCATATTGCTTAAGAGTTTAAGGTTATCCCGTCAGTGGTTAACTGTAGCGACGGGAATTAATGAGTTTAGTATTTCTGATTAGTTTGAACATTATCGTCTTTAATAATTTTTCACTATTATTAAAAAAGAGAACAGAAGAGTAGTATTTTTGAGGAAATCTCCCAGTACAAACTTTATAATTTTTTTTACAATTTTACCTGTTATCAAAAACGTTTGATAATGTTATGTAAAACATATTTATATAACATATTTTATATTAATCTCTCCTAATGAGTGCAAAATTTAAAATTACTGTTGTGTATACTTAACAAACAGTAGATAAAAACATTAGAGAACTTTATTTCGTTATTCCCTCTGTGTACAATCGACTCATTCCAATCTATAAATTCTTTTATATGATTACACTTACTTAGGTTATCTTAACAATTTATGGTGTTCTGTTTGGAATACTCGTTTGGATAATTCTGCTCTGGACACTGCGGTCTTATTGTATAAAGGAGAGATCGATCACAATCGAAAAGAATGTTACCGTGGTAGTCGTATAAATTGATTGCGTTTAAGTTAACGAACAGAAAATATTGAAAAAAAAATTACATACCTATTACAAAAGTTTCGAATTACAATCTGGTAAAATACCTACAATTTGTTAAAACCTTTGTAATAAACCATAAATAATAATTTTATGTCCTGTTGAAGCTGCTTGTAACGATGGCTGATTAATAAATCTTGAAATTTTCCTTTCAAGTAGGTGTTGTTGGACAGCATCAGCATATTTTACTGTACTCGTAATTAATAAAATACGGTTATGCCATACATTATCAAAAGAACGTGGTAAGTTTATACATATTTTAATTATAAATATTAATATTATTCGTTCCCCATTTATCCTAATAACAGTGAGACTTAATGATCTACCCTGATGGTTTAAAGTCTCCATAGTATATTTAAAAAAAAAATTGAGCAAAGAATGAGTGTAAAACAGTGTTATGGTATCATGCAAAAGCAAATTTATTGTTTTTTTATATTTTACTTTACGAAGCGACGAGCCGAGCGAGGCCTTCACCTGATTGTAAGGAATCCGTCTGCCCATAACTATGCGGCGCCAATTATGATGATGTACACTGCACCACATTGCGCTTGTCGCCTTGAGATACAAGACGTTGTCTTGTTACCTCAGTAATTTCACTAGGTACAACATCCTTCGAACTAGTACAGAGTTTACTTTGTTTCGGTTCCTCCGCCAAGCATTAGTTTAAAATGATTTAAGAACACAAATCAGCGACTATTCGTTTTATTTACTTTATGTATCGGTATTACTTAATTAGTTAATCCTACAGTTTAATCGCATCCATAAACTTGTTCTTGTTTATCGTATTATTGTAATTATTATCCTGATTGGAGGTTATAATATGCGAGAGTAAGCCCGTAAAAATTTCAAACTTAAGAAGAAACGTACCATTACAAACGCACTAAAACATATCTCATGCCGGAGCAGTTATTCTCACGGTTTTGTGAAATTTGACCATCCGTTGTGCATGTACCCTTATCGAAGTAACACGTACCGTTACTATGAAGTCGCTAACATACTGCACTAGACAAATTTACTCCACTTTCCATTTTTCACAGGCAATTTTCTCTGTGATAGACGCTTTAAGTAGACTTGATTCGCGGAATAAAATGTAGAGCACAGAGCTGCGGAAACTAAAGCCTACAAAGTTTTTAATTTTATCACTCAAAATATTTATACAAATGTTCCTTCTTTGTATCTGTTCATAATTTCGATAACTTTAACGCCCTTCAAGCCGGAACATATTTACGTTTGTACATATTTGACGACGCTGAGGTAGTTTAGAAGTAACCTACCTACCTGTTTTTGTATCGGCAGTGGTGGGATCGTTTATAACTTGTCTGGCCATAAATACTGTTACATAAAAAGTTTTCTTTGTTTCAACTTTTTAATTATTTTAAATTTGGAACACGTGTATTATTTTAAAATTTTCTTTCGATTTTGCGCCATTTCACATAATTTTTCGTATTCATTATCAAATTACCATATGGAATGGGAATTAAAGAAATAGGATTGCAGTAATCGCCTTGCACAAGGTGGGTAAGGAGCTGTCGGTTATATTCCAGACACTTCAAAAGTTTGGTATCAGCTGTATGTTCGTATATCGTACTATCAACCGATATAACAACACTTCCTCTGTCAAAGACCAGAAAATATCGGTGCGGCCACGTGCCCTTAGAACTACAAAGGCTGTTAAAGCCAGAATTCGTCGAAACCCCAGTAGGAAGCGAAAAATCTCATCGCGAAAAATGAAGAATCCCGCTAAGACTCCATCGCGTAATATAAAACAAGGCGTGAAGCTCAATGCTCGGTGCTTATCATCGATATACAGGACATGCCTTAAATCAATCTATACAATTAAAGAGAGTGGACCGATTAAACCGAACAAACCTTCTGTCGCGATACGCAAGTGAAAGGCACAGAAATATCCTCTTTATTGATGATAAAATGTTCACGGTTGAAAAACACTACAATAAGCAAAATGTAAAGTGTACGCTCACAGTTCTAAAGAAGCTGCTCAAGTGGTCGGAAAGGTAAAACGTGGTTATCATCCTGCGTCAGTTATTGTTTGGTGGGGCGTGTCTTATCAACCAGTCACTAAACTACATTTTTATGAAAAAAGAGTGAAAACTTCAGCCAAAGTGTAACAAGATACAGTCTCAGATCATGTGAAACCTCTCAGCAATACACATTTTAAAAATATACCATGGACTTTCCAGTAGGACCCTGCACCTGATCACAAGGCACGAACTACGTATATAAACCAAAGGTGGCCATTTGGAATAGAATATTTTTAAATTTTTTGCTGACACTAATAGTAGTAGATATAAATTTTAATAATATTACATTACTTCATTAAAAAAATGCATTTTTATTTGTAATAGAACTTATGGCCGGATTAAGTACATATATATAATGTTCTTCTGGAGGGAAGCCAATTATGTGGGATTTCTACCAGCTAAACTCTTTCGATGATCTCGTACGTTCGGAGTGGGCTGCGGGATCTCTTTCGGAACGCACTGGTGCCTCTCTAAATTTTAATTATACCTGTACCAAGGAAGAGTAAAACGGTACTTCGTTACCTCTTCGTAATACCCCCGTTGTGCTATGGTAAGTACAAAAACACTTTGAATTTGCCGACCACCATAAGCTCATTGATCGAGGTCTGAGGGTCTCACGTCCAAGCCTCACAAATCCGAAGACCCTTTTAGTCGCCTTCTACGTCAGGCAGGATTGCCTTAGTCCTATTCTTACTAGCCGGAGACTACAAAGTAATATACACCAGTAAATACAATATAGTAATGTATCGTTTTAATAATGCTAAGTACACGTACAATAAATAGAATTAATTTTAAATATTTCTTTATATTTAGATTTTAAATAATGTTTAATATTAAAAGTTAAGATAAAAATATATTTCTATGTAAAATATAGTCTGAGATGTCTTTAACCTTAAGTCGCTTTTACACTTGCTTACATATTTGAAAAATAATCTTATAAATTCACGTTTTAAGTTGCTGTTTCTCACCTCTTTCTCCTGCTTGACCTAGATGATGATTTATTTTTGCAGGTTCCGTTAATAGCTTGAATAATTTACTGTAATACATACTACTTGAATATGATTACTTTTAGTGTTTTATCTGAAAAATATATTATCCATTTTAGAAATTAAAGATATTATGCTTTTATATTCTGAATATGTTTACTAATATAAATCGTTTATGCAAATTCTTCTTATTTTTAACCCGTCACTTTGCTTTCTCTGACCAACTTATACAAATTAATATCATTTTTAAGCTACAATACTTATATTTATTAGAAGAAAGTGGAATCACTTGCAATACAGATATACCCATAGCTTTTTCAACCAATTACTGCATCGTAATAGCATTCACATTTCCCTCCGATACAATAATAGAAATCAATCTATAAAGAGAGCATTGGGCAAAAAAACCGCTAACCGAACTTTGTGGTAGAGCGACGACTTGTTCATTACTGGTGGACGGTTTATTACAGGTGCGGTTTTTTATTTAATGAAACGTTACACCGACGCATCAAGCACGGCACTGGAAAAGAAATCTTACGCAACAATCCAATCCACATTTGGAAACTGATTGTTTTGTTTTAATGATGAATTTAATTTTTTGTTATAAAAACAAAAAAAAAATATTTGTTAAAACAAGCGAAACGGAATCGAAGCCCAAGGCAGTGGAGCGGACGAAGCCGCCGTCAGCGTGGCGTGGGTGCGCGACCACCGCTGACGAATGTCATTGGCATGTCGACACCGTTACTCGATCTCGCGTCCGTCGAATTAATTCGCCAATGGAAATCCGTACAGCGATTGATTCGCACATCGATCGCTTTAATGAGAAGCCTGTTGCCTTGCCACTATTACCCGTTATCATAGATCTCAACCCCACGCCCCTGCACCTCCCGATGCTGAACAAAACGAATTCAAATAAGCCCGTCATTAAACAACAAAAAAAAAAACCTTATTATACTTGTTGTTTGCCACAAGATGATCGCGGTTAAAGACACGAAAAACAAATCGCGTCTCGCCTGTAAAAAGCAACGACGGGGCTCAAATAACATCTATGCTATTGAGAAGCTGAACTAAAGCTGTCAGTAATGAGAGTAGCTAGCCAATAATACGGGTATTGTATTTTTATTGGCCCCTCGGTAATCCGCACGCCTGTCGTGGCCTCATGCTGTTAAACATTAAAACACATTTGCATGGCTCACTGGGGCGCTTTAAAAGTACATTCATCCTAAATATTCAAAGCTCATGTTTCAATATGAATTAGTGAGAAGCCTGTCTATTAGGCGCCACACTTTTCATTTAGATTGAACACTTAGCGTTGTTTACAAAATAACTTAACTCAATAATAATAACTCATTTATAATACTATTAAAATAAATTTAAAAGTAATCGTCTCTCTCCTCTATTAAAGAATTTCGCAATTATTTGATATATCTCATAATTATGTAGATGTATAAAGTTAGTAGTATTTCCAAATAATTTTACACAACTATCAAACACTTAAAATAACAAATATTGACTTTTCTTTTTTCTAAAATAACTCTACGAAGGTGAATTTCATAATAACTTTAATAAAATATGAATTGATTATATTTCTGAATCATTTAATAAAGCAAGTTATAGATGTATTTGTTTTTATTATTTTAAAACATACAATAGGTAATATGGCACTATAAATGATTTTGTCGTATTACAATATATGTTTAGAAAAGATACTCGCACTACTATTTTACAGTTGGCAGATTTCTGTTGCCAGTGACTGTCTCGGTAAGTACCACTGCAGCTTCTTCGTCTCCCGCCAAACAGTGGTATAAATATTAGTGTTGCGGTTTGCAGGGCATTGTAATGAAATTACAAGGGTAGACGCGCCTTAACATCTTGTTTTAAGACGAGCACAATCTGTTTTGTGTATTCTATCTTAACTAACGCCACGTTGTTGAGGACAGGCGTGTGTGTAAGTTACCATCAGGTGAACGACTCGCTCGCCTCGTCGCATCGCCAAATATAAAAAAAAATGGTCAACTAACTTTATACGAGGCAGTCATCTTTCTGTAAATTTAATCACATTTAATAACTGGCTTGATGAAATGTTCTATTGCACAAGCTCCTTTATTATTTTACATCTCTATCATTTAATCGAATCATTATTATCGTCTTCTCTCCGGTTTATATAAACCAGTAACAATTGAAATAAATTACTTAATTTTATCATTACATGTGCTAATATAAACATCGATGATAGGCTTTTGTGAAGTAATTATAAGTCTAGGCGGAGGACGAATTATAAATAATCGAGACACTTTAATAGATACGATGATAAACCTAAACCTGTCCAGCGGGTTAGGTGAGTCACAACAAAAATTTACTCCTTTTGTCATTGCTACCGATGCACACACCGTATATGGTAACGGTTAACTC
Organism: Ornithoptera priamus; assembly: GCA_029034505.1. NCBI lineage: Eukaryota > Metazoa > Arthropoda > Insecta > Lepidoptera > Papilionidae > Ornithoptera > Ornithoptera priamus. Next base: position 5,385,949 of record JARDWD010000331.1, read on the forward strand.
TTTTAGACTCTCTACAATTGCAATTATTTACATAATTCTTTTACTTTATTTCTTACTCAGTAGTAGTGGAATATTGGCACGAAAGAAATATCCATGTATATTAAACTATAAGATACTCGCCAAATAAGTGTCTAGCCAATTAACCATTTGAAATAAATAATTGCTAACTTACTAGCGCTTAATTAAATATTAATTACGGTTTTTAAAATACATGACTGTAATAAAACTGGAAACCGAAGAACAATATTTGCAAGAAACAATAAAAAAACATTGCCTTTATATATTTTTTATTGGGGAGTCCCGCACAACAACTCAAGGGACCCAAAGCCAACCTCACCAGCCCGTGGTGCACTCTGCTAGTCAAGAAAAGAGGCTCTGACTCCCACCAATCGGCATTGGGCCAACGTGGTGGGAAATAGCTCAAATCCTCCTATATGAACCTCTACAAACTCCTAAGCTCCTAGCACCCTGCGGTACCGAATTTAATACATACTGTGTGAAAGTCGCGGGAAGCCATTAGAGGCGTGCAGCGGAGGTTAGTGTGGAGAACTTTGTAGGAGGCCTATATCCAACAGTGGACGTCTACGACTGATGATGATTTATTTATTGGCATTTCTTGATCCCTTCAAATTAAAGAAAACTATGTCAAGAATAGAGCGAAGTGGAATGAAAGAAGTAGGACAGACAGGAAAAATACTAAGGGATAGATTTCTCAATACTTCAATTAAAGAAAGAAAAACTCTATTTCTCTTAAACGTATTTTTTTAAATTATATAACCCACACAAATTTAAAATAGGACAAACAGACTACGCTCAGCACACATGTGGACAATAACTACGTAAAACTGATAATAGCGTAGCTTTTTCATTGTGCCCGTACACACCATGTTAGCTTAACGTGCAATACGTTTATTCAACAATGTAATGGGAAATTTACAAGTTAAAGGTAATACAAAAATGAGGATAGATTCAAAATATTACAAAAACTAAATGGCCGCTGGACGTTCACTGCTGGACATAGGTCTCTTGTAATATACACAGTAAACATACAAATTAAACAAAACCACGAAGCGCTGAAATGCGCCTTGTTTACAAACATTTCAGCTATTAACAAATAAAATGCTCTTAGGATTATAATAAGGAAGTCTTTAAACTGTTAGTGGTTTTGGTTAAATGATTTAACTTTCGAACATTTGTGAGTAAATTCTGAACAGTTTTACTACTTTACAATTATAGTAAAATCCTTGTATAATCTGTGCGAAAATTGCCACGTCGACAAAAGTGAACTTTTTCTCCTTCTCTTAAAAATAGTGTTATCATCATCAGCCTATAGACCTCCAAATAATGTACTCACAGAAAAATATAAATAATACGAAATAGTAAATTTTTTTTAAAAGTCTTGTAAATTATATTTTGTACGCCCATAGATTCTTTTTTAGTTTGATTCATTAAACGTTAAAAATATGTATAAAATTTTAATACTACTGAATCGTAAAGCAAGAAATGCTGAAATTATAATTTCGTGCAACCACCATCGCCGATGCTGCTCTATGATTTTCTTAAATAAATTTATTTTATCTTATTTATTGATAGAAGTAGCTGCAGATGAAACCTTTTTGTTTAAACCTGTCTTTAAGTATGCAAGGTTGACAGTTAATGGTGTAAATAGTATGGGAGGTACTCACAAGCTTACTAGTCTTACCCGTCTTCCCGCTTCATGATAGAAAAAAGTAAATGAAACTCCTAAGCACAACGAATTGGATAATCAATAGAAGTAATCTTTATGTACATTAATTTAATATTAGTACTATGATGTATATCGAATTTATACATAGGTTGTACAACATGATTTATTAAAGAATTTGATCTGAAATATGACAAGAGTAAAACATTAGATATTAAAAGTACTTGTTTTTATTTCGATGAAGCGACGAGGTGAACGGAAGCTAATGTTAAGTAGGTACCCCTGCCCATAACAACGTGGCGCCGGTAAAAATTATACAAATTGCACCACATTGTACTCACCGCGTTGAGATGTATAAATGTAATGAGTTTCGTTACCCCAGTAATTTCGCTAGCTTCCGGCAAACAGCGATTTTTGCACATTACTATTTGACAACAGATCTAGAAGCTGCGGTGGTACCTACATAGACGATCTCGAGCAACAAAGACCTGCCAAGCCATTTGTACCTTATCATTCAAAAAACAAATAAAAAAGTTTAACCTCTGTTTCGGTAGTAGACAATTACAATAATTGTTTGTGAAATTCTAGTGAACGATTCGTAGTTACCGGTTTTTTTTTTCGTTAACTCTTTTACAGCTATATACATCATGTAACTGTTTAATAACGCGTAAAAGACAGAAGTTAACAAAATACAAAATCCATTTGTAAAAGTCTCGCCGATTTACTGTTTAATGCACGAAAATTGATTTGTGTTTGTACAAAAATTTTAACCGTTGTTGCAAATTACATGTGGGATTAATTCAAGTTTCCGTCTGCGTGCATACGTTTCATTATCAGTTTAGAGATCACGCTATGCAAATCTAAGGAAAGTTCCTGTTATTTTTTAATGACCGCTTTGATCGTTCAAACACCGGCTCTGATTAGTTATAGAATTAGTAAATGATTAATAGTCTATGTGACCCTAAATTATTGTTTCTAAAGCTTTATATATACTCCGTAATACACAAGTGTAGTACGTAGTATTGTCAGCGTATAAGTATGAAGCGTATCGAGCGGAAAACCTATGTATATACTTTTATTTGCTTTACAAAGCGACGAGACGAACTAAACGCCTACCCATAACAATGTGGCCATAATGATATACACCACCACGTTGTACTTGTCACATTAAGGCATAAGGTGTTAAGTCTTATTACAATATTTAAAATATAAAGTAGGAAGAACATGTTAGCGTTCACATTTACTCTGCCGCATAGATTATATCTATGCGGGTGTCTGCCAAGTCGGCCAGAAGGACATCACTTTTAAATAATGTATGTGGTAACTGTGCACCACAATCCGTACTCATTCACTTTAGCGCTGCAAATGTAATTGTAGCGGGACCTCGTTCTCCGAACATGAGCTTCGTTTTATCATATTAACCTTTGTTGAATTCCAATCGAGTCGGCCCGCGCTCACTATCCCAGCTGAATCTGTTTGCGTTTGAGACAGAGCACAGTCGCCGCGGTGCTGCTGTTATCTTAATACCGGGTTTAACATTTATTGTATCTGGCATTCAGAACTACTTAACTATAAATTTATATTGCGGACTACTAATCCTAGCATTTATTTCATCGCCAATGTCGGCGACCGCCGGCTGGTGCGGCACTATACTACCATCTCTTTCATATTGTTTTATTGTTAACGGAACATTTATTACTTCACTGAGTGTAATTTTGCATGGAAATTAAATGGTGTTGGCTATCAATATTTATCTATTACAAATTTATTGCCGCTGTTTATGGTTCCGTGGACATGCACTTGACCCTTTCATTACATTGAATGAATGGAAATAGTGTTACCAGTCAATAGTATGTAACTTCGCTATAAGTGTTGTTATAACATCTTCGCATCTATAACATTGATTTCTAAAGTTTTAAAACTGTTGAAGTTTTAAAATAAAATTAAATTAGTATATAAAGAAAAACTTGAGGTTAAAACGCCCTTATGGTGTAAGACATTCCGATTGGCTTTAGACCGTGCTCTATGATGTGAGGGTTTAGCTGACGCGAGTTAACTAACGTTATGCGAACGGCCTTGCCTTGCGTCCTTGCGATCCAACCACAGAACTCCTAATATACATCTCTTTCTCGCATAAGTGTAAACATATCCCCTTTTCACTTCATCAACGCTAACCGCCCTATACCGATTTATCGAATGATAAATCGCTTCCACAGACAGACCTCGCGTTGTTTCACGGGAATTCTTGCGTATGCTCTTTTCATTTTTATTAACAATTGAAATAAGTTTCGTAGATCGGCACATAAAGTCCATTATTAATAGCTAAACGCTGTATGTACTGCCTTTTTACATCTCATGAAACGATCACAAAGTTCTATATTTACTATATTATTACTTTAGGCAGACGGTCGAGAAACTGTGCCGCTGAACCGGTTCTATTTAATTACATCTTAGCAGTATAGTTACACACACAATGAGCTAAAACTATTTTCATTGCGTACATGTGCCATAAATGCAATTTTTATTTATAATTTGCTGGCTACTGAATATTCATAAAGGTGGGACTGCACTGCGGCTGAGAACGAGCGTGTAGACGCCTAATGAGAGAGACCCTTTTAGAAACCGGCAGTGTTAGAAAATACCAAATTGTACGCGACCAAGTGAGCCACGTAGTTGATATTCGAAACACGAACTCCTGTCCAATTAAAACAGATTCACACCCCTACATATTTTCATTAGTCACATTAATTTTATTTTTTCCTTATTATTAATTATATTTTGTAACATATACGGTTAAAATAATTCAACAGTCTTCATAATACTACACGATAACAAATTAATCCCAATCTATAACTAAATAAAAATAATTTACAAGCCGTATCTATTTCTGTTACTATATTCATAAAGCCTATAAAATGTTATAATTAATATTAGGAATAAAAAGAAATGTTTCATCCCTTCACATGGAATGTTATTTATATCCACTTAACGTTAACATGTTATGCTATTAATAAAAATGAAACCAATTAAAACCATTAATTGATGTGCATGTATGGAAATTTGTAGGTTAGTTGGTAAAGCTACATTGGACTTGCCAGTGGTTTAACGCATCTATTTGCGTCGAACACCTCGCATACCTAGAGACTATTTACGCATCCAAAAAAAAAACACCAATATAAACTAATCAACGGTTCATACACTCTTAATACATTCTTGAAATTATATAGCTCCATTATACATATTTAATATTGTTGTACTTTATTGCAAGATATATATACATGAATAACGATTAAACGCAATGACTCACGAATGAATGTTCAGATCCGATGACTGATAATGTATGCAACGTTTAATATCCTCAATAACTCATACTTCTTACTGATCGTGCCTAATAATTACAGAAGATTTCAACGTACCTTTATTTAGAAAGTAAGAAAGACTATTCTATAGTATACTATAAAAATTGTGAGAGATTCATCAAATCTGATACTATCAAGTCTACAAGGTTAATAAACTATGCAATGTTTAAAAGCTTCTCGAGTAGTTGTTTTAGCAAGTTAAGACTTAATATGTGTCAGTAAATCTCGGTAATAATAATAAAGATCCTGTTATTTCTCATAGTTACGACGCTAGGTTTACTTTGTCTAAATAGTACATAGTGGCTTAAAATGTATCATCTGTATAAATATTTTCAATAACAATGTTTTGAATATTCATAAATTCGTACCATACCGAAGAATCATATCAGATTATACGCGTCGGTAAATACTTTACTCAAATCTTTGAGTAGATTGCTAAACACATAAAGGTATTTACGTCTGCTTTAAAAATACTAAGGTAATTGAACTTTTTTTTATGTTAATTGTAATAACTTAATTACAACACTAACGTCTTAAAATTAAAGCAATTTGTGTGGTTATTTTTAACAATAATTGTAAAACAAGTTTTACCTTTTGAAAAGTGTTTATCTACATCATAAAAGCAATCAAAAGCTGTGCAGGGGCGGTATAATTATCTATCATTAATACTACCTGCAGTATCGGAACTGGAATAGCATCTGATTGTCAATCCAGTCTAGCTAGTAAACTCATCAGCATTCGTCGCGATGTCTGTAAGCGACAGCTCGGGATCCTTATACGAGTAGTCGTGTTTAAGTATTCTGTTTAAGGTGGGTATGCGTGTCGATCTGTATGTATAAGCAATAGTCAGGAGCGAAGCGTCATAATAAACATCTATTGCCTAGAGACAGGGCGTAATATAATATCGTGCAGTCTGATAACTTCGCACTCCTCTGTACCTCCATAACCACATCTCCATTAACCAAACGCTTCAATCTATTTTCACTGTACAATTGTATTGCCCTCAAAAACCTTTGACGTACATAGGTACATAAGTAATGAAACCATACAATATACATGAGGTAAATTTTAGTACAGTTCAAGAAATTGTAAGTAATAGTAATAAGTTTTTTTAAGTAAATGTTATACCAATAAAAAACCAGTTACGTAAATTTACAATTCTTGATTTAAATAAAAAAATTGAAGAAAGAAACAAAAAAAAATAAAAAAAAATTACATAAGTGTAAACAAAGTATTTGGGATCAGAACTGTTAATTTTCTATTTTTCGTAAACTTGTTTACACCAGAAGCAATGTTACAAATGATAATTCATAAAAACGCCATTACCGCTAATGCGTTATTCCGCCGGACATTTTTATGTACTTGTGTTAAGTGATCAAAGTATTTATATCTTAATCCGTCAGCCATATAACGTCGCTCACGACTCTTGAATAAACCTGTACCCGTTTACAGGCGCCATTTGATTTACACCTTCTCCAAAATAATGTTGCCACTTTACTTAACCGGATCGTACCTATTACAACATTTTGAAACGGTACTTTAATATCGAATAATACGACGCACGAGTAGAATACGTAATTGTACATAAAGCTGGTGCTGTAATTATTCTTTCCTCATGGTCTATGCTGTCATTCTTACCTCCTACTTATTAAATCGTAATGATTCTCATTGAAAGTGAATGTTTACATAGAGTGTATCTAAAATATATTGTATAAACTGTAATTTTCAAGTGTAATATTGTTTATTATAATCTTATAATGATACATTATTCTTAATTTTTAACGTTTTACAATTCTACGCACAGGAAGGCGGCTACGCCGGAATATGAATATTAGTTTACTTAAACTTGATAACAGAAATCGGCACCCTGTAGTACTCAAAGTAAAAGGACCAAAAGATAGAGAAATAAGTATTACTGGTGGTAGGTCTGTCGCAAGAGACTATTGTAATAGGTACCACCGCAGTTACTATTTCTGTCGCCATACAGTAGTATGCAATTATTACCATGTTCCGGTTTCAAGAGTGCTGTAGATAATGAAATTACGTAACGAGATTTAACATCTTATGTCTTAAGACGTCCACCACAATGTGGAAGAGTGTATATCATCCTAAATAGCATCTAGCGCCATGTTTATACCGGTAGACAGATGTACAATCAGGTGAACATATCGCTCGTCCAATCGCTACGTCAAATTAAAGAAGTATATAACAAATACTAACTTTTTTGGCTGTGTTATAATGAAATCTCTGTGTCATCCTTTGCGTTCCAATATTATTCGTAAATTCGACAAAACATCATCCGTCTTCGACCGAATGAGGGAAATTATCTGATGAATGCGATACCGCTTCCTACAAGGTCCTCATTATTTTCATATAAAACATTTTTAAGTAGCACTTTCTTAAATTACATCCATCAAACTTCCATCAGATTGGATAATTAGCACGCAAGTAATAATATATCCATACCTCTTATAATTTGTGAGCCGCGCCTTACGTACACGATGCTCTCTGCAAAAATACCGTAACAGGAGTAACGTATTAATTTCTTAACTGTCAATGAATATCAATTAATGAATATCATTCATGACTTAATGAATAATACGGGACTCGCATTTTTATGATAATACTACGGCCAATATAAAGCCCAGTCAGAAATGAGCGACACCTATGATATCACTATTATTTAGTAGCTGTGCGGAACGCACAAGAAAAAAACTAGCTACGTCGTTTTATTTAATGTTTATGCAAATCTAGAGGTTCAGCAACAAATTCATATCGACGGATATATATTTAATATTGATTCGATTACTGTTATCTCTCTTTCGGAGTCATCTACCTGTTAGCGGTTACAAGATTAAATGAACTGCGAAAGTATCTTTAATATTAAGACACCTTAATAAAAGAAAGCTAATTGAGAATAAATCAGTTTTTTTTGACGTATTTACGTAATCCAGTGACACAATAAATTATAATTTCGTCTCTATTCTCTGTTCAATTTCTTACTCTCATATATTTACATTACTATTACTTACGTATTTTAATTTTACTGCTTAAGTTGCAGAATACTAGCTCACGGCTACGTCTCTTTAGAATTGAGAATAGTTATAGATCAAATCCAAAAAAAATATCTTTGTTCCTTGCCTTGAGCACAGATTTCGCTATTTATTATAACATGATTAAAAGATGAATTTGCTTGCATGACGGACTCTTCTCAGTATAAATAAAAAGTAAAATGCGTTTCAATGCTTTTAGAAACATACAGACATACATTGTATGTTAAAACATACTCATTATCTACGAATCACATGATAAGAAATTGATCAAATAAATAAAATATATTGTTAAACCTTTACAAACTAATTTTATAACTCAATAATTTAAAGTAGTAAAGGTAACATATTAAAATAATAAAAAGTAAATTTTTATTTACTTCATAATACTTCATAAGTTGAACGTCTTTTCATGTAAAACTAAATAACTGGTTTACGTATCGGATATGACAAGTTTTAAAATAAATGTGGTATATAGGTTGAACGTTAAAAATTCAATAAAGTTTAACTGACACAGCATTACCAGTACATTAAATAAAAATAATAAGTTTATATTTTGCTATACACGGTAACATCACTTTAACTTTAGATCACGTTTGAGTAATTTTAAAAATGGGTCATCGCTTGCCTTCGATGTTATCATCATTGACTTTTAAGCAATAAATTAACGGTGATGACGAGTTTCATAACCTCAGTCATCAAATTATTCAAGTGCCTCATTATGATTTTCATCATGATAAAATGGTCCATATTTATCAAATTAAAAACTTTTTCTGGCTCAAACGTGGAAAGAAATAAATTTACAGTTAAGTATTACTCAAATACACCTTTTAAGGTTTTGAACCGCTCTCGAAAGAATGTATTGTTTATCTACTGTATAATTTAATGGCACCGTTGCCGGATTGACAATACAATTGAATTTAAAATAGTATTGCCAGTATTCCTTTTACACCTATCGATTCTTTGCCAACGGGAGCGATGTATTTTTAGAACAAGCCCGACGTCTTTTATTGAACTCACTTCATTTCACACAAAAAACAAAAATTGTAATGCATTCTTTGAAGAAGACATGATTTTTTTATAGATTTAAATTGATAGTATATAAATCTATTAAAAGCTTAACCTTTACTGCTGTATGCACTCATAAAATTCAATGGAATCACCATTATATTTCAATTGCAAAAAGGCTATATTAACTACGTTAAGCTATATACGATCAGATAAATTATTTATCATGTTTTATACTAGCGATTCTAAAAAAAATATTCTCCATTACAAATTTAATGCCTCGGGTTATTAATATCGTTTACTCTAAGGTTTTTCATACAATTTAAAGAACTATGTAGGTATAAAGACAAAGTGCAATGTTCCATTGCTTCATTATCGTCGCAGAGCCATATGCGCAAAGCTGGGAGGGCCCATGGACCATCATTAAGTCTCCTATGATCGCTCCGATATGAATCATGGTAATGGCAGATTATTTTAGAGACGTCGGCGAAACACCCGGGAAATACGCTCCCAGCACCGATTATATAGAACCCGCTGACGTAATTGCACCACTCATTGATACCTCACGAAATGTAATTACACTTTGTTCCAGCTCAGTACCGCCTAGCTATTTTTCTAATACGCCATTTTTATACGGTCAAGAGAAGGATGAGTCGGCTATTACTCGCAGAAGTCATTGTGACCATGACTTTACTTTGTCGTGACCTACATTAAATTGAAATAAGTGTGAAATTATTTTTGTTATTTCTTTAATAACTACCGCCATTATTATTTACAGTTATAAGGAGTATAGTTGTTAGTGTTTTCTTTAAAAAAAAAAGTGATAAGTATGACGCTGCAGTTGCCATATGTATGATTAAATTGTTCTAGGCAATTGGGATGTCTTCAACTTTTACTAATAAAAATAAATAGATAGTTCGGGCTCTCTGAGATTATTTCTTTGCAAATTATTTATAATCCTGAGGTAATAATATAAAAACTTGAACACATGTACATTGTTATTAAAGGTATATTTTATAAAAAAGCTATTATCTCATCTACATGACTTCCAATGTCGCCTATAAATCATAATTTAGGCATGTAACACGTTATATTATAGTTAATATAAAATGTCAACTCAGTTCAGTGTACAATAAGTGTCTTTCATTAATTAAAATTTCAACGTTTTTATCACTAATAATTGATTATAACACATATACATATACAGGGTGACGTAAAAGTAATCCTCTTATCAGAAAATGCTATAAATTTTGCCTTGATGTAAAAAATTAAAAGACCAAATAAAAATAATCCACAAAAAGAATCAGTTTTTCATTTTTTTTTTAAATTACAGCCAAATAACATCAGAAGGTTATTTTTGCGCCACCTTGTATATACATATACATATGTATGTATATATATACATACATATATTTTTGGCTGTAATTTAAAAAAAAAATGAAAAACTGATTCTTCTTGTGGATTATTTTTATTTGGTCTTTTAATTTTTTTACATCAAGGCAAAATTTATAGCATTTTCAATTCAATGATTTATTGTGTATAACATAAAGCTGATAAAGCACTTATAGATTAATAGTATTAAATAAAAATAAAAGTCACAGTTCATGTCTCAAGACTTGATTTTGTTAAGGTTAAAGACCTCTCCCATGCCGAAATAATCAAGTAATTGATATTTCACGACTGCAATGTAAAGTTTAATTAGAAAATACATGCCTTCTCATTAAACTTTACATTTCACGACTTTACTTACCGGAAATCAGTCATCACGTGGGCTATTCGCTCAGACCTACCTAATCCTATCAAAGTTTTGTTACTATTTTTTTTATTTAATTGCTGAACTTTAAGACAATATAGCCTGTAAAGATAATTATTGCTTAGATGTTACTTTTGTTGAATTCGTTGTGGTAGTATTGTTTTTTAAAAGAAAATTATCTTATAGAGTTAATTTATCATTACAGCAATGATGTAAAGATATGATTGTTTTAAAGTTAAATTAACTCTGCACTTTAACAATGTTATAAATCCCAGTGATTCGTACTCAAACTTTAACTAATACGTAATTTTTTATTCTAATATTTTGTAATACATTTTAATCTGTTCATTAGCTTCGTAACTTACTCTCAATAAACATATCTTGTAATCAAACAAGAACCATGAATAAATTTTAAACCCTTTTTACGACCATTCTTTATGCATTTGTATGTTAAAACTGATTGAAACCAGCGGGCTTTCTAAAAAAAACTCTTTTAAAGATGCAATAATTTTTTTTTTCTAAAATACATTACAACTTTACATGTTTAACTTTTAAATCGTCTGTTTAAAAAATAAGAATGTAATTTGTGTAGCTATCAAATCTTATCCAAATACGTTCTGTAAAATTTTTAAACTTTTCTATTACACTGTGCCTTTTGTTTTAAGTTTATAATTCATTAACTATTATTAACATAAGTGATATATAATTTAACTAAATGGTCAATCTATAACATCAACCTGTATGGCTTAATTTCTAACATTTCTAAAATATATATATATGTATTATAAAGCGCTCTAAAACTACTTTATTTAAAGGTTCCATATTGGACACACACAATACAAATATAGATTAAAATGTACAAAGGTGAGCGAACTGAATCCATTAAGGGTTTTTTACTAGCATAAGTGTTATATGTACTTAAAATAGATGAATTTTTTTAATAAATAGAAATAAAAGCCTATTAATATATAACAATAATAAATAAATTTAAAGGAACAATATTTTATTTTAAACAGACAATGAATGGTTACACTTTTTTGCTTTCGCCCAAAAAATATGAAGGATTAGATTAGCCTAATTTGGGTTGTTTTTTGATAGCAAATGTTACAAAAAATCCTGCTTCCTGGGAGAGAAAAGGTTATCTTGGTTTTTAACTTCAAAAACATATCTAATCACCCACAGACATTGCGCGAGGCCAAAGTGTATGAAACGCACTGTTGGCCCCGGTACTACGTTATATTAAGTATATATTTTTTATTTATCTAAGCGATAAGACGAGCGAGACGTTCACCCATGACGTTGCGCTAGTTAGGAGCATATACACAGTACAGGAAATATACAGCAACTTGAGACATAAGATGTTAAGTCTGGTGGTTACCCTAGCAATTTTACTAGCCACAACGCCTTCAAACCTGAAAACATAAACATTTCCACAATATTGTATATAATGTATATGATGCATGATAGCGTGGCAGTGGTACCAACCTAGCCGCTCTCCGGCAGTAAAGAACTATCACGAGAAAATAATGCGATAAATGCGTAAATTACCTTTCAATAACGACAATTATTATTACCGATTTAGATGACGTGCCAGGGCCTATGGCGGCTAATCAGGTTCGCACGAGGCACGGTGGCAAAATCATTCAATTATTGATTTCCAATGTCGCGGTCGTGACCTGGCGCGAGGCTTCAACGTTCGGCATGACAGGCCGGCCATTGTCGGCGCCGGCGCCGCGCCGCGCACCGCCACGCGCTCTCTTTCTCGTGATTACCATAACAACCAATTTACGTCCCCACTATTGGGGCACAGGCCTACTCTCAATATGAGGGCGATGGGCCACAGTCGTCACCACGCGGGCCCAATGCGGATTGGTGACTTGACACAAACCTTAAAATAAATTGTAATTCATGTACAGTTTTCTTCACAAAGTTTTTCTTCACCGTTTGTATTTGCTTTTGTAACTAAAGTTCACAAATGTACATAACTTAAATATTAAAGTCATCGGTACATGCCGAGATTCGAACCCGCCACCTTTGGAATGAAGGCCGCACGCTGTAAGCATTAGGCCAGCGAGCTACTCTCGTTTCTCGTGATTAACGCTTTTAATTCCAACAATATCATTCCATCTGCCAGATTCGAACTGCTTTAGTAAGATCAGTCTCATAGCATGTCAAATAAATCAAACTGTCAAGTACAGTCAGGACGGCATTAACTAGTAAAATTGCACAATCTACTGAACCGATAACCTCTTTTTTTCCAAAAAAATACCTTTTGAATATACTAAATAAAATTTAAAGAATGCTTTAATCGATTTTTGAAGTCAACTTTAGTAAATAGGCGTTTTCACTGGAAAGTAAGGGTATATATTAAGGGAAATACAAAATTTTAATTTTCATCATGTCAATCAAGTTGACAGTTATCAATGATATTAACATAATATGTAATTTATTATTATCGGACACAATCCCGCTAACTTTTCTCACATTAAAAAACATGTGCCGTTAAGTACATTGTTTTTATCGTAAATCGTTTCAAAGATACGGGAGGTCCCATTGCTTTTTAGGACAACACGAATCACTTTGCTCGTAAGTAAACTACGATAACAAACAATCTCCCCGTTGTCAATTTCAACAACCGGTATTTGTTATTTTCAATTACTCACACGATAAGATTACTCGTGCAACTGGCCTGTGCGGCGCGGTAATTATTAGTAATTGACGTTGATGTATTTACAACGTCGGCATTCAAAAGAATCGTTTATAAAATGCAGACCTACAGACTGAACTTAGCGCTTGCCTATCCGTTGACATAATGAACAACACGGTGTTATTTACAAATTGGTAAACTTATTTTCAGAACAGACAATAATAGACAGGGATTCCATTGACTAAAACTTGTTCTTGTTAACAAGGCACCCACCTCTTTGTCATTTTTAAACCCCCATTGCACTGCTGTTGTATAAAATACTTGAAATTGTAAGGACCTGTTTAAATATAGGTAATGATGTTCATAAAATATTGTACTCTATAGCTAACCTTAAAAAGAGTCTGTAAAAAACTGACGTTAGTGGTTTCTGGTTTGATTGTGGAAGAGGCTTAGCCACATTTGCATCAGAAATTGGGTGTGCACGCTTCGACAAAGTCTTGAGGCGCATTTCTCACGCTGTATGCAACTCATTCATCCGCCTCCGTCGTCTTCCGCCAACCCAACATCCGCTTTATTTCTCATCCCTACTTAGTAACATATTTATTAATATTATAACATGTTTGTTTTTTTCCTTTTGTAACAACGACATATTGATAAAACTTATCGCCTACTAAAGCCAACATTTAACTTCACGATACCCTATTCTTTCTGTAGGTCTTACTATGTAGGTATGCACAAATATTGGAATATTTTGTCTTACCTCTTCAAACACGCCACAAGCGAAATATACGAAAAAGTAAACTAAAAACAACTTTGCATTATCGAAAAAATATCAAGAAATAAACTACTATTTTAGATGTGGTGATCTCGGTGAACGGTTATAGTAGATGATTAATTAAAGTATTCTGTTTATAATTAATTATTAATACTATGTTATTAAAATTTACTCGCTGCTTTTATGACATGATCATTTCGTTAAGAGCTTTTAACAACTAACGGTTGCAAATATAAACACTAAGAATACAATTACTACGAGTACAACATAAACTCATAATTATTAATTTATAAAATAACCGTTAAAACGATTTTCTATTTAAATTTTATATAAAAGTAATTTTGTATTAATATTTATATTAAGTATATAAAAGTTTTAATTTAAAAAGCTTAAATTTTATGAATCATTTTTTGTACCTTAAATTGTACTGATATGTTAGTGCTTAAAGGCAAAAATGATCACAAATATGTTACCTATTCATACAGTCCCTAATACACGGAGCCTACTAACTAAAACCATTTTTTATGCAATCAAGCGATGAAACTAGCGGGATGTTCACCTTATGGAAAGGGTACACCTGCTCATAAAAACGTGGCGCTAGTTAGGATGATATATACTACACAACACTACGCTCGTCGCCTGAGACATAAGATGTTAAGTCTCATCACCACAAGTAATTACACTAGCTATAGCGCTCTTCAAACCGAAACAAAGTAATGTTTGCACATTATCATTTGGCGTTAGAAATAAGCACTGCGCTGGCACCTACCTAAACGATCTCCGGAACAGATATCTACCACCAGTGAAAAATAGTTTCAGCAGCACGCGATTATAATTTTAGCATTTTCTTTGTACCCGAATGTTAGTAGTAGTTAGTAGAGAACGTTCTTCTAAGTTTTTATAACATATTTCTCGCCAGTGTTAGCTTCTATATGGTGATGAAGATGATGTGTGAAGAAATAAATATTTAACATAAATTAACATGTATATTTTGAACGATAAAATCTCTCACGTTGAATAATTAATATGTTCCCTATAACAGTTTCGTAATACATCATAAATCTGCGTACGTTGGCATCAGCACTTAGATAAAGAAACGTCTTAACTTTATGATTATATACAAATCGGAATCTTGAGATCACAAATGGTGCCATAGAAAACGATCATTTTTCACTATTAAAAAATACGTTCGACGCCGTCCATCCTGAGGCTAAGTATTAATTTTACTTTGGTAACGGGATATTTTGTTCTTTGCTGTGCGTATAATACACCAAAGTTGACTTTTTTTATTACATAAAAACTCACTTGGTTTTATTTAAAATTGTATACGATTATTTAATGTTAAAATTTACACCACGAGAAATTAGAGTTATGGCTTTGGACTATCGTAATTCTTATTTATTTACATGTTTTAAAATGTTAGACATCGACAGAATATTATTTTATAAGTCATTCATGGTGATAAGGTTGCCGCAGGGTAATATCGGAACAACATCTGATACTCATAATGTTCTGGTGGTAGGTCTCAGTTGCCGGAAACCGTCTAGGTGAGTACCACCGCAGCGCCTATTTCGGTCGCCAAACAGTAGTGTGCAAATATTACTGTACTTCGGTTTGAAGGGCGTTGTAACTAGTGTAATTACTGAATTAACGAGAGTCAACATCTCAGTCAGTCAGTTTCAGGAAACGAAAGCAATGTGTTCCAGTGTATATCAGCCTCATTAACACCGCGTTGTTATGGACAGACGTATCGCTTACTATTTGGTGAATGTTCCTGTCGTCTCGTCACCTAAATGAATAAAAAATAAACAAATAAAATGTGTTCTCATTTCTAATTAAAAATGACAAATAGTTTAAAAGTAGCGCGAGAATAAAGAGTGACATCGGTCGATACAGCTTAAAATAGACTACTTACATTTGTAGAATAAGCCGTTTGTGAAAATACGCTCGTTGACGGACGTTAACACCGCATAATTTTTTTTGTTCATGGTTTTGTGGGAAAATGTCTCAAAAGTGAATATTACAATTTTGCTTCACAAAATAGTTATTCAAGTTATTTTTATACAAGTCACAAATAAGTTAAAAATTCAATAGAAGACACCGGAATTCATTATTCTTTTTTATTTCCTGAACACCTAACTACTTAAAAATATACAAAAATATAAATGTAACAGTTTAAGAATTCATCTAATGCAATAGATTTGTATAAGGTTATTTTTGGTTCTGTTCCACTGTACCTGGTTATTCTATGAACGTGTACTAAATATTTAGTATTTTCTCTAAACATTTTTTGAAACATTCCTACAGACAACTTTTAAAAAAAAAAAACATTATTTCTTCGGGGCGCAGTAGTTGTCGATAGTTTTATTTTAATCTAAATATAGTTTGAACAAGTAAAAATAGTATTGTGATATGTTCATTTAACAGTTGAGTAATGTGAACGTTAATTCTTTTTACTTTTTCAGGTTTGTAAACTATTTAATGAATAATTCATAATCTCTGGAACAAGTATGTCCACGTTTAAGGTATACCCGAACGTTGTTCTGTAGTCAATATGAATTCGATTATCCTATTGTACAGATTAATGTTATTTTAGAGTTACTGCACATTTATTATGAGAGTTTATTACTCAGTACTAGCGTCCATGGATTTATTACATATTTATTCGATCTTATTTCATATATTTTCAACAAAATTTACATGCTACGATTCATAGGCAGCAGAGGGTTCCCGTTATGAATTGAATTCTATTCATAGAATGATAATTTAATTTTAAACAACAACAGTTAAAAAAATGCAATTATTTTACAAATAACCCTGCAAACATAATTTTAGCTTAAATATAGATTAATATCGATGGCGCACTATACGATGTCCCTAGTATAATAAATAGTTCTGTAGTATTAATAATCGCGTAGCGAGATCTAGCACCCGCACCATGCCCTCTCGCCCCAGCGTTGCTCGCACGCGACCGACAATATCGTAACAGTGGGCACGCGAAAGCCTCCCAACTGCCCTGTTATTCCGTGAAGTCGTACAAATCCGTTTGGCCGTGCTCGTTGGCACTGAACCCGCGTTAACCGCGCGCCAGCCTCCGCTAATGCCACCTAACCGTAACGACACATTGTGGACCACTTCAGTTATTCTTGTTCTGTTAGCTGTCAGCTGCGCGCTTACACGTAAGTCACGGTTCGAGTAATATGAGTTTTTAATTTACATACCGCAAGTGTAAT
This sequence comes from Ornithoptera priamus, assembly GCA_029034505.1. Taxonomy (NCBI): domain Eukaryota; kingdom Metazoa; phylum Arthropoda; class Insecta; order Lepidoptera; family Papilionidae; genus Ornithoptera; species Ornithoptera priamus. The sequence continues at coordinate 5,403,458 of JARDWD010000331.1, forward strand.
TTATACTTGCTTGCAATGTTAATGGTGAGACAATCAAAATTTTTAGTTGGCTTCTTAACATTCTTGGCATCTTAATTGTCTAAAGGATTCATCATATTATAAAAACAAAGATAAAACTACAAGTCCAATTGAAATTTATAATTTACGTACAGCAACAATGACTTAAATTTTATAGAGATATTCCAACAAATCATTGCTCTATAGATGGTTAATGTTCATCGGTGAAAGGTAATAGGTGTAAAAGATCTGGAGGAGCTAAAGTATAGCTCGTATCCTATTTATCTATGTATGCAATACTCCTTCAAAAAACAATAGTTCGGGAGTTATTAATTTTTTAAATATGTTTGAAAAAATTCCCGATTTTCTAGAAAAAAAATTGATGATTTTATTTCTTACTTATTTCTACACAAATTTTAATGTAATAATTATTGTTTAATCATCGTTTTATTAAATTAAATTAATAATCATCACCTGGAAGCCAAACCTTATATTAGGTATTTTGAAAGTCGTAATAGTAAAAAATAAGGCGTCATACTTACATTTTTATTTTATATTGAAGTAAATTTTTATTTATAAAAAATACGTATAAAGCACATAAATAAGTACTTGACTTCAATACGTATCGGACAAGGTATAAGAAAGTACATAAATTTTCTAAAATTTAGAAAAAAAACACAATAAAACCAAGTACTATGAAATATCAAACTGTAGAAACTCATAAAATTAGACGCCGCGCCGGCCCTTATATTGACCCTTCGATTGACCCACCCTATGATCTGTTCTCTTATTTTGTCAGCGGCTACGATAACGCGTGATTTTAAATGGGTATTTTTTTTTTATTTTTTTAAAAAATAATAACTCGAGAACCATTGTTTTTGGATGGAGTGTTTCATAAGTAGAGAGATGGATACGAGCTATACGTTAGCCCCTCCAGATCTTTTACACCTATTACCTTTCACCCTGTATAATTTTGTCAGTTTTTTCTCAATTTCGACAATGTGAACAATAATAATTGTAGAATATAATATGAGATCATTTTTACATAAATTATTGCATGAAAATCCGCTTAATACCGATTTGAAAATTTTATTTCTGAATTAATAGTATCAATGTCCATTTATATATCAGATTAATAAATCGTCGTCAAAAGCCAGATCCCTCAGGATGACTACGTCTCTTAGATCGGGAACAGCAAATCATCTCGTCTAACTGTCCAAGAACGTCACGTTTTACTGCTGAGACTGCATTAAATATCAATACCCTTGTAGCGTGCTGCAGGGTCATAGTAACTCAGTCACTGTAATAAATGTCCTATTAATATTTTCATAATCGTATTGTTATTGCTATACATCTTACCTTTCTCCAAGCTAAAGTTACTTGTCTATTTGGCCATATGAATTTGAAATGTTTCCTTATGTTCTAATAGCTCGGTATTCGGATTCGTTCATAAGCAAACTTAAATCGCTAATGTGAAAATGATAGCATTCTATTGATACATTAAGCGTTATTATCTTCTTAACGGGTAAACAAAAAACACTTTACTTTCCCGTTTAAATCACACTTAAATGACTTGTTGGTAAAGAGCCCGAATGCTATTTCGCTCTCAATTTAGTGAGAGAATTAGTTACTTAAGTGCCCAGATCATTTTCTGGCCTCTTACCAAATTACCTCAAGTTCATTGCACTATAAGTTCTGTATCAAATTATGGGTTCACACGTCTAATGTTATCACTTCACCTGTAATCGTGACCGCTGTACCTAATTACCTTCTAGATGGATGCATGCAGGAATTTGTTATATTTTTACCGTTACGCTCCGGCTTAATTTCGCTTCAAGTGTAACCGAGTAATGTTAATTTTCTTTATTTTTGTGCGCACATGTAAAGTACTCCTTCTGTTGTCATTTTGTACTAATATAAGTATAACGTTAAAATACGCTGAATACTGTTACAAACTCAAAGGTTACTTCCCTATTTTCCAGTAAATAAATCAGATGAATTTATGTTTTCATTTGTCTTCCTTGTTTCCACTAAACAAAGACAACATGCCTGTGTTGTAGCTTACCAAGCTGCAATGCAAACGGAATTGGAATTTACTTGTAATAAATAATACATAATTTCTGTGTACTTTTCCACATATATTCGTTGTTGATTTCGATTTAATTATTATTTACTATAACAGTTATAGCTGAAAAACACGCCGTCAGTTTATTTTACGTTTAATAGTTTAAAAGCAAATTAAATAATACATCACGTAAAGTATACACCAAGTGTTTGGTACAAAACTAATTTTTACCCCTGTCATTTTCATGAAACAAAATACTTTATGTTTTTAAAACATTGCGCTTTACATTTATTGCTTGCTTCACCGCCCAGTATTTATCATTATTGGAAGATGAGAAAATAAGAAAGAACAATATTTAGTTCTCGCATACAATCACAATACCAAGACAGAAAATTAGAGTACGAAAATAATTTAAATCAAAGATTTTGTCGACTCCTCAGAAAATAATAATGTTATTCAGACAAATTTCACAACAATTTTATTTACTAAATAAGATACTAATCTTATAAAAGAATAAAATCTTAATTTAATTTACTTTCTGTAATAATTTGTTTCCTATCATCCAGTACGCACATTTCTCACGTAGGTAGAACAATCATGTAAGCCACAGAAATTTGTCTAAAAAAAATCTCGACGTTCTTATATGTAATTCACCTGAGATTATAGAGCACAGTGCGCACTGTCCAATTATATTAGTCATGTTTGACGGCATTGTCCGCAAAGTGCAAGCCGAAGTCAAATACCTCTAGAGAGACAGAATCGTCCACTCTCATCTACTTGCGGTACCCGATATTTTTCTTTTTTCCTTGCACACACACACACAGCGCACGCTATACATTAAAATATCAAATTATTACTACAATACATCATCATTATGTCCTAACGGTTGTATCAATTAATGTGATTAAATCGAGTAGGTTTTGCGGTCGATCACGTACGAAGCGTTCGTATGCATTGTCCAACCGCCGCTCCGCTGCCGCTGCCATCTCATCTTGCTGATAGTATAGACATATTTATATTTAGAGCCCGCGCACAAATATAAATCTAGAAATATTTCACCACGCGTATATCTATTTGCGTTTCCCGGCGCACAGTCCGCAACATAGATTAAGAGCACACATCTCTTATTTATTTGAATTTTCTTTACGTTATAAATGTGCTACGCTTTGGCTTGTAATAGTTACAAAAAGATGAACAGTTCTTACTCAATATCTTACAGGGGAAGCGATGCTCTCTTGCATAAAGCTCTTTTTATTACAAATCGCTTTCTACGGTCTGTGGTTTTAATAAATTTCCGGCGTATATCACGTCTGTTCCTTTTAAACTCGGGCGTTTGTACTGAGTTAATTAAAGTTCAAGGGGAGTTGTAAAGCGCGCGGTGTCGGAGATGAGTGAAACGCTCCAGGCTCGTGTACACTAATAATTAAACAGTTTTAGTGTACATTGACTTCTATTTATTGTCTTTGCATTTTAACACTTATTGTATTTATTAATAAAATATTAAAGAATGAAAAATATTAAAATTATTGTAATAAATCGTCTTTGAAAACTCAGCATTATATACTCATGATATAATTATTTATGATTTTTTTAATACAACATTAAGCATTACTATAATCACACATTAGAAATAAAATTCTAATGAAATATCAGTAAACAGATAAACACCATTAATGTTGGTAACAATTTTACTTCTATCTTACAATCAATCCATAAGTACTATGGCACACGGGCAATCAGTTGAACAAACTTGACGGCCATTTAACCGATAAGTTTATTCCATGTGATAATGGTACCAAGCTTCACTACGAGGTGGTACGGTAAACATTAGCATTATCTGAAAAACGTCTTACGCTATAACCACGCCTAGCTGTGATTGCAAACAGGTGAATATAAATATTATACACCTTCTTGGACGAGTTAACACCCTAAAATTTTTTTTTCAAAAAAGAAATACATAAATGATATGTCTGGACAATAGCCTCATTGTACCCAGTCTAGACAATGCGTGAGACAATCCTTGTCTGCGACCATCTTTCGTCTTGCGGCGTTAATGACTAATGGATTGGACGCACCGCTTGCACATTTAAATATGACAATAACATTTGTCACGGAGCTTATACCAAAGGAAACATGTAGGACAATCCATACTTAATAATACAGGGTATCAGTATAGTATTTTTATTCTTTGTTTCAAACATCTGAAAAATCAATCTTGAAATAACACATACATATAGAAGTCTCCGATTTAGGTATATTTCGTAAACATATTTTGACGACCCGAAAGTCTACTTATTACTACGTAGGTTTTTTGATAATGTATATTTTATGTTATTACATTTTATGCAATAAATATTATTTCGTTGTATACTTATCGTTGTGTCTAAATTCCAACAGTATCTTCGTTCTCGTAATATGACCATAAAGAAAGCGCTTATTTGTATGCGGCTCGTAGTTTATTGTATGCGGAATCGTATTTAACATAAAACCGAATGCGTTTGCGATATAAATATTTAGCTCACCATTTGAATTACGCTCGTGAGGAGATACGTCACTTATTTTTCAATGTCAAATGTACGTTCTTGTGAGCTTAGATCTATGTCTTATGTTTAGTCATCAGAATTGCCTAGATTTTGATGCGCTGTATGCAACTTCTACAAATGTTCAGCAGTGACGTCGATTGTCACAAATTACCTCAACTAACTTTATTTAGCCACCGATATTTAATTCATATTGTATTTTATATTATTGAATTATAATTCTAAATTATATTATATGAAGTCATTTCAACCTTTTCAACGTATTTCGCTGATACTAAATAATAAATTTATATACTTTGTCTGAACTCAGTGGTGTTAAATATTAAGAAGTATTACGTAGGTTAACATTTACATTATGTTTCATACTATTCAAGTATTTAACATAAAATATGTTTTCAAAATCTGAAAAAATTATCAATATTACAATTCCTAAACATTAACTACCGGCGATGTCGGAAATCATGCTACCAATGAATGCTGAGCTGTCGTCATCATCATTTCAACTGATGGAAGTCCACTGCTGGACTTAGGCCTCTTGTAATGTGATCCACAAATCACAGCCTTGCGCTATTTGCATCCAATGGCTCCCAGTGATTTTTTTATATCCTCTGTCTACCTAGTGGGGAGTCTGCCAACACTGCAATTTCCAATGCCGGGTCGCCATTCTAGTACTTTAAGACCCCAAATCCTTCGGTTCTACGAGCTATGTGATGAGCTCCGCCCATTGCCATTTTAGCCTCGCGACTCGTATAGCTATGTCGGTTGATCTAGTTCTCTGCGGATCTCCCCATTTTTGATTTTATCACGCAGAGATACTCCAAGCATCGCTATCTTCATCGCCCGCGGTGTGACTCTGAGCTTTCTTATAAGGCTCATAGTTAGCGACCAAGATTCGGGGTCCTAGATCATCACTGGCAACACGCACTGTTCGAAGACTTTGGTCTTCTAGCAACGAAATATTTTGGACGAAAAGACTGCGATGTTTCCCGAACGCTGCCCATCCCAATTGGATTCAGTTGTCGTTTATCTCTTTCTCAAAATTGGATCTACTTAATAGGACCGTATACTCCAGGTATACGTATTCGTCAATAATTTCGAGTGCCGAGTTCTCAACTATCACTTGTTGGCGCTGAACATGAGTATTGGACATGATTGACGTCTTGCTCATATTCATATGAAAGTCTACCTGTTGAGAGACTGCTGAGGTCACCGCATTATATTAAAGTCTTCTAGAGTCTCCGCCATGATGACTATATAGTCGGCAAACCGTAGAATGAGTTATGTACTCGCCATTGATGTCGATGTCAAATTCAATCCAAAAGTTTAAAGACGTCCTCCAGTACAGCGGTAAATAACTTAGGAGAAATTACATCTCCTTGGCGCACATCTCGCTGCAATTGGATAGGTCTCGTAGCCTGGTTCTGTATACAGATTTAAATGGAGGCGTTTAGTACAAGCTCTTCAACAGTTGGATATACCGATAGTCGATCCGGCATCTCTGCCCTCAATACTGCTCAGGTTTCCACCGAATCAAAAGCTTCCTCATAGTCTACAAACGTTAGACAAATAGGCCGGCTATACTTCCCGGTCCTCTGAATAATCTGCCGCAGCGTGTGGATGTGGTCTATGGTACTAAAGCCTTTACGGGAACCTGCTTGTTCGGGAGGCTGGAACTCGTCAAACCTACCAGCGAGACGATTTGTAATGACTCTTGAGAACACCTTATAAACATGACTCAGCAGTGAAATGAGTCTGTAGTTCTTCAGCAAAGTGTTTTCACCTCTTTGAAGCAAAGACCCACCACACCCCTGCGGCCTGGTTCGGGCGTCGTGCCCTCGTAAATGACGGAATTGAACAATCGCTGAAAGATTTTCAGTTTCGGTGTACCACCTGCTTTCAGGAGTTCTGCCGTGATTCCGTCATTCCCAGGTGATTAGTTGTTTTTAAATTGTCTAAGAGCCATACTAATCTCACTCAGGCTGACGTCCGAGATATCGTGGGTGTAATGTCGGCTCAATTTGGCTCTAGGATCTTTAGCCAATTCAACAGGTGGTGTCATCGACGTGTATAATTGTCCGTAAAACTCTTTAACCTCTCTCAAGATCTCTGGTTTTCAGGAAATGATACTGCCATTTGTGCTTCGGTCGCGTCAGCTGCCTCTGTCCGATAAACAGATCTCTCGCAAACACCTTCGAGCCTTTATTTTCCTTAATAGTGTTTTTTACGCGCATGGTATTAAAATGGCCCAGATCGCGTTTCTAACATATAGAGATCTGTCTATTAATCTGCCGGTAACCAGACGCGTCTACCGAAGACTGTGGTTTCATATGCTGCCTTTCCTCCATGAGTATGCTCAGAGAACCTTTGAGTTTTTGCTCGGTGAGTCCTAATAAACTTAGAACCGGCCGTACGGACAATTTTCACTAATTGTTGTTATGTTCGTCTGTTGTCTCGCAGTCAGACAGGCATTCAAAACGGTTTTGCAGTTCTAGTTGGAATTTCTCGGGGTTTTCGATATGAGCATGAGTAGGTCGGAGTGTAGACTTCATCAGTCTCCCTCTTTCGACCTTCATGTTAATTTTCATTGTGCCTCTTACCATGCGGTGATCGCTTCCGGTTTTCACCCTTTTAATAACAGAGACATCATTGAATATATGTCGTTTCGTCGAGATAATGAAGTCGATCTCGTTTCTCGTGAAACCGTCGGGGCTTAACCATGTCGATTTCCTGTGTGGCTGCTTCCTGGAGAAGGAGTTCATCATAAAGAGACCTTCCTTCTCCACGAAGTCAGCCAGAATCTGGCCCCTATGATTGCGTTGCCCATACCCAAATTGCCCCATCTTCAGCTCTGCACTGCTTCGCTCGCCTAGGTTTACGTTGAAATCCCCCATCACAACACTGTAATAGGTGCTAGAGGTATGTATGGTTTTCGATATATTCTCATACATTGCCTCTACCTCCTCGTCTAGATGTGCCGATGTAGGTGTGTAAACCTGTATGACCTTCAGCAAATACCGTTTCGAGGGGCTTACGGACAATGAACCCTACACCGCCCTGCGACTGTTAATCGCCCTTTCGGTAGTAAAAAAAGTTGCCGGATTCAAGGATCGTCGTTTCCTCCCCCTCTCTTCGGACTTCTGACAACTCTATAATATCCCAATGCAGCTTGTTCACTGCTTCTTCCAGTTCAATAATCTTTTCGTCCGTCCTCAAGGTGCGTGCGTTGTACGTTACTAGGTCCAGTCGTCGGGTTGGCAGCGGAATTTACTCCGGAGATTCTAAACACCCCATGCCCTGCCATTACGATAACCGCCGCCAAAGTCAGGAATAGGGCGGCTGCCGGGCACTAGAAGTTGTGTTTGTGTTTTGTGTACCATGTAAGGATTTTGCCAAAAATCACCACGCTTGGCAGGCAGGTTAGTGATCGCAATACTGACTTCACCGCACCGATATCGCTGCTGCCCGATTTCGGTCTGTAGTTTTTGAGTCAGACAGTGAAGAATGGTTATACCGCCATTAGTCGGTCGCCAGAGCCTCGGTCAATCTACAGGATGCACCACGGCAGGTCAGGTTGGCAATTGAGGAGATAGGCTGGGACTCTCCTTACACCCCATTTTCTATTATATGTCGTAATTTCCACCTTTTCAACGTATTTCCCTGATACTAAATAATAAATTTCTATAATTTGTGTGAATTTAATGGTGTTAAATATTAAGAAGTTATTATATAGGTTAACATTTTCATTATGTATTTTAGGTATTAGTGAATGATTAAAATATGTAATACGATATTAATAATTACTTCATACTATTCAAGTATTTAACATAAAGAATAAAGTTTTAAAATTATCAATATTACAATTGCTAAACAAAGTAATTGACTCTTTACTTGTACACCTTTCATTACCTACCGGCGATGTCGGAAATCATGTTACCAGTGAATGTTGAGCTGTAAACATAGGCATTAAGTATGATTGTCAGTCCTTATACTGAAGAGAAATCTCCATAAATTGCGATGTCTCCACATCAATATTCATCTTACTACATTGTCGTGACTTCGCATCTAGTAACACATATTCAGAATAAAACGAAATAAAATCTAAACCGAAATTCCCAGCATATTAGGTATAGTGTTACATGAAATTCTATATTACATGAAATCGTCTAAAGTAGTAAATGTTTGATAATTGTAAATTTATCTTAATGTAAGCACTTTTGCTTATTTTCCCGATATAACTCTAAAAACTACCCTTCAATTAGTAGTCGGTGATTCATCTTCACGAAAGACTTTAAATTAGCAACGACGTGCACAATTACCCTACCCTCTCCCACCATTATAAGATATCGATCTATAAAAGAATTACACACTTGGCTGTGTGTTCTGAGGGTAGGCGTAGTACGGAAGCGGCTCGCAGCGGCACACTCGCCGTTAGCGTCATCGACCATTACACGTCCACTCTTAATTATCAACAGTTAGGTGCCGCGGTGATATGACTGCCGGCCGCGCGACACATCGCCATAACTTATCAACGGGCCCCCGGTTATACAGTACTGATGATAACTACACAAGGCTCTAGCGCCATAAAGAATTTCACATGAAATGTTAAAACAATAAAACATATTTATTAGAATTAGAACATTGAAATATTTTTTATTTAACGAAGCGTGTTATTACACGCCATAACAATAGTTCTATTTAGGGGACTACACAGTACCCCGTTATACTCATCGCTTTAAGATGCAAAATGTTTAGTTTTAATACCTCAGTAATTTCACTAGTTACAATGCCCTAAAAACCGCACAACCGAACGGTGACTGATACAAGGTCTGCAATAGTATATAGCTTTTTTTGCTATCGGAGGGGAAATTTTCTAAAAAATGTACCCTGCTTCTGGGGGAAGACAAAGTTGTGTGAGGTTTTTACTCACTAAAACCTCCTCGGTTGTCATCTCCATTGCGTTGCAGGAGGTCCCGAGATTGTCCTACGAAACGCACCGATGCCCATCGGCACATAACGCCTAAAGCATGTCCCAGGGTCCCGCGTCCCAGGTCGCTATAGCCCTCCTCGGCACCATCGCTTTGGTACAACAAGAACTAGATCACCTCGTACTTCTCGTTCATCCCGGGCTCGCTTAATATACAATGAGGGCCCTCAATTTCAAAGCCCACAAACCCGAACGCGATCATATATACCTATATAGTATCTAACAACAGATACCTATCACCAAAAAATTATTCTCTACAGGTAATATTTTGTATGGTACGAAAATTTTTTAGTAACAAAATATACTAAAAATAACTTGCTGATCATAAATAACTTTATATGTAATTACAAATTTGAATCATTTTCATAAGAAGATTATTTGATAACCTACTTTGGAGAAAAAAATGGACTCCAAGAAAATAATATAGTGAGTGAGAGAGAAAATAAAATGGGACTATAGATTGTTTTGTACACATTAAACATAATATATTGCCTACTAGCATTTCCTAGGCACCATTTCACCTGAGGGGCAATCTAGGCTTACGACTTGTACTCCAACACTTTTATTATGACCAGTGCAATAGAGCGCTGATAGTACATTTAAATATTCTCAGGCTAATTATGCACTAGTGCTTAGAGTATTTATTATAACTCGATATTTATATCCATCGCTGTAAATTCTATTAAAGTTATAAATTTAGATGAAGTATTTAATCAAAAATGGCTCTGGGCTGAATGCAAAAAGAAGTAAATCATACATGTATAAAAAAGATATATCAAAATGAAAACAAAGGTATGCGACGATATTCGTCCCATATAAAACTTCACTACATTAAGAAATTTTAAAAACTTTAAAGACTGTTTTTTATAAGAAAGATTTGTAATAATTTTTGTTTGCTAAGGGTATATCAAACCTTTTATTCTATTTATACTATTTCAATAGTCAAGTTATTGAGACATTTAGTCAACTAAAGCAATATGTCACTACATGTTGTTAAAATTTTATGACACAGTATGTGTTGACGTTTTATTAAAATTGTTTAACACATCGAATATTTATTATGTATCGTACGATATATACAAACATACGATAAATACTTATACGTGTATTGTGTACTTATGTTGTTGTAATTAACATGAAGATGCTTACACCTATTTTTTTATATTCTTTTTTTAAGGAATCATTCTTCGAATACTCTTCTGTTGTAGGGCATTAGAACCTCATGGTTTACCACTCAAAGCCCTTGCTTGGAACTACGGGAAAGATTACGGCATACTTCTGCAGTCCCAACGGCATTTGCCTTTATCAAATATTTCTCAGAGTGGACCCTCAGCTCCCCAATGTTAGGACAAGTAAAACTGTCATAATTTTTGAACAACCAATAGGCTTGTAGAATACTAATTATCAGTAAATCCACACTCGACATGCCTAAGAGTAATAAGTACAATTTTTATTTATTTAACTTTATAAAAACAAAAAATAACAATATCTTTTTGCACAATTAATCAATTAATGTTTTGTGTGTTGTCTTTCGACAATGGTCTCCTCTAAAGATTTTCATACATCTGTTTCTTTGGCTATCCGAATCCATTATGGACCGTCGACTCCTTTTTATTGACTTACCATCTTCTGCTCTGTCTCTCTGTGCTGCTGTAGCTATCTCTTAAGTATCACACCGTAAGAAATTTTGTACATTTTTATTTAGTTTCTCATAGCATTTATAATAAAGTTTTTAAAGTAAATAAGATGGTGCATATAGTACGATAAGGATATGTAAGGATGTTATAAAGCATTGGGGAAAGCATACAAATAAATCGCAACACCCTTAATGTCACGCAACGCATTTGCGGCGGGCACATTAGGCTGGCTGCGGGCGGCGCAGACGGTGCAGGCGGCGCAGGGCGACAGTAAAGGCGGCCGATTGCGGCGGGCGCTCGATCTCTCACACGATACCGGCTCGCGACGCCGGATGCCGCGATAGCGTCGCCTAGCCTCCCCGGGCGGCCCTAATTGCAACACACTATCGTACAAATATCCCGCGGATGTGCACGCTACTCGGCGCTTGTACACATTGTCTCAGCTTCTTCCGCCTACCGCCCGCCTTATCAATATCTCTGCGTTGCTTTTTTAGAAGGTAATTTTATTTATAGTCACCTCTTAGCCACAGATATATCTGCTCATCATTAAATCACCATTAATATTATGTAAAATTTGCATGTATGTATGAATAATGTTCTAATAACAAAACCTAAAAAGTTCTGGAGATTTTCTTTACACAAAAATCTTCGTTACGAATTAAGTTTTAGAAATGCTAAAATATCAACCATTACTGATAAAAATATATAAGAATAATACTAAAATAAATACTGCGTGTCATATAACATGATCAAGGAATGTGAGATTCTTTTTCTGAAAGTAAAAAAATCTTCAACCGCTTTATACTTTGCCAGAGCAAAAACTTCGTGGCTTCCATCAGGCGAATTAGACAGTTATCTTTTTACATTGAAGTAGAAATAATTAGGTGCGTGCGCGTAGGAGTGCTATCTCGACCACCCAAGTGGACTATCGACAGCCAAACCGCAAATTTAAAAAAACTTTTTCAATAAATGTAAAGGTAGTACACTATTTTAACTGTTTTAAACACATTTATTGTCAAATATATTATATTAAATATTATTACCAAAGTCTTACAAGAGGGCGCTAATGATATCTTCTAATTGATTTTCTCTTATGTGTATTTACACAACCGAAGCCTTGAAGTGCAGAACAAAGGTTAATAAAATAATATTATTTAAAACGTTTCCAAAATTGAAGGCCATGAAGATTATATGTTTCAGAAACAATATTTTTCAACACACTTTCCTAGATTTTCCAACTTAGAACATGAAAGTAATCACAATTTACTATTTCTTTTTGTAATACCGTCGTTCTAAGCTCCGGATAGATTTAAGAGTCCTTTTATTTTGCGCGAGGCTTAGTCCACGGGGGATACCATTAAAGTGGGCAGTAACCGCTTATCAAGAAAATTACAAGAGCGACGTGATGATACGATCTGCGCTTGCTTAATTTGTATTATCGTGTGTGACAACGCGCTTTACGAGCTTGCTCTTTGACGAGACGACTTAAAATAAATTTTATTCCCACTTTCATCGCTTTCACTGTATCTTTTACTGAAATATAATTTTTATAGAAATTTTTACGAATAATATGTACTACAACAATATCTTCACCTTACCAAATGTTAAGACACCCAGAATACATACATTACTGATGGTAGGTCTCTGGTGCCGGAGACCGTCTAGGTAGGGACCAGCACAACTCCATTTCCGTTGACAAACATTAATGTACAAACGCTGCTGTGTTCCGGTTGGAAGAGGTTTGTAGCTAGTGAAAATAGTAGGGTAACGAGACTTCACATCATATGTGTCAAGGTGACAGGCACAATGTATATGCCATCCTAATTAGCGTCTTATTATTATGGGTAGGCGTATCTCTTACCAAAAGTTGAACGTCTCGCCGCTTTGTCGATAAAAAGGCTATAATTAAATTACAACAGTCTGAACTATGCTAAAATTTATATTGCTCTCATATTCATCAAGCAACACTATTATTTTCTGACCTTCAAGAACGGTAATTTTCATATTTATGAGATAATTTTATAGTGGTAACAATATTTTAACGAGACACACCATAGTAATGCTTTATTTCTCTTGCAAATCAAAAATATCAAAAAACAAAGTTTAACAACCGTGACGGCTTAAGATATAATATTAGATCGTCACGGTTAAATGTCCCACGAGCGGGTTGTTGAACAGCAGTTAATTGTGAGATTACTATCGTATAACTTTATTTACCTATTACAATGAAAACATATGTTATAAGAAGTAAGAATTAATAATAACAACTTATTGGCTCACTAGCCGCAAAAAACTCTACAGCTACGGTTAGAACAAAAACTAAATCTAAGATAGATAAGTTATAACTGACGCACTGTATGTAAATATTTAACATGACAATGATACATTGGGTAATTATAAAGTGCGGGTCAATTATGTGCCGATGATAAAGCGCCTCCCTCCATTATAAAAATAAACACATTAAATACAGTTACAAGAGTTTAAAAGCCGGTCGTGGCCGTTTCGCGACAAAAACTATGATGAATTATGGTCCAGATGAAGAGATTTTATTGTTCGTCCATCGCACCTATGGTTATTGTCCTATGACTCCACTTCAGTGTTCTTGAACCCTCTTATCGGCCAATAATCATCTCATTTATTATCCTTGTGCAATTTTATCATATGTACATGTCTACTAAGACACTTGATAAAATATAATATTTACTTTTTGTTCAGTTTAAAGTCTGTATAATATAATAGCTGATCATAGATTCTTAATTTTTTTATTATTCAATTATATGTTAAATATTGTAATGTAAAAGAACACGGCAAGTATAAAGTAAATGAAAATATATAACTTTATCTGTTCATATTCCGACATTTTGGGGAAGTCAGGGTTCCTGCTCAACAACCCACGAGATCCAAGCTTACCTAACCTGCTTGTGACGCACCCTGCTAATCAACAAACGAGATTCTGGCTCCCACCAACCCGCATTAGACAGGCGTGGTGGGAAATGGCACGAATCGCCCCACATGAATCCTTACCTGATCGATATGGCAATCTTTGGGCGAGGCCTATGTCCAACCATAGTCGACTATCAGCTGATAATGATGATGATTCTGACATGAATCATTTTGCTAAAATGTATATGTATAGTATTATTATTGACCATTTTTCAATTATTTCAGATAATTTTTTTACTCAACCGATCTGATATGCTTTTTGATGAAAATAATACGACTACTAAAGTACAAAAATTATATTAAGTTCATTTTACTCTACAATACGTTTAAATTTTTGGATGATATTTAAAGAAAAGTTTATTTCAGATAACTATCGTGTATAAATCATATATATTTTGACTAAACGTCACGAATATCCGCGAAAAATAATCGGCTTCCATTGTAAGAGATACTTGACTGCTATTAAAATTGTATTCCTGAATCTTGTCCAACGAGATTTCTAATAATGCAACCTATTTACTTAATAACTTACGCTTACGAAGTACGACCGGTAGCAACTACTGTAGATAATAAGCAAAATTTATTATGGTACCTATAATTTACTCCTGCACATATAATTTTAATGTCTCATTGCAGATGTTTTTCTTATTATATATTTATACATCGAACCTTTTGTCTTTATAAACAGGCGAAATTATCAGACGGATTTTACTGATTATAACATAATTACAGCAAGGCTAACATTAAGGATAATCAACACATCATACATTTTTACAACATTTTTATACAAAAAATATCTTTTTATTAATATAAAGTATTTTTTGGTTTCCATGAAAACAAAAAGGCGTTTTACCCTGCTATTGCTTAAAAAAAATAATATATTATCCAAGTTCTTGTATAGTATATTATGTATGAGAAAGAGCTGATTTTACTAAAATATACAACATTCGTCCAGTCAAACAAACTTATTCCTTAGTAAGTACTTGTCGAGTTGACGCTGCGCATTCTCTTACTATTCACAACCTCAAACAATTATGTGGCAGTTTAACGCCTCCCTTCCCACGATTGTATCGTCAAAGTTAACAGAGTTTGCACAGATTTATGTTTATCTAGTCTAGCGAGTTGGTGTCACGCCGGTTTTATTGTGTACACCGCCTACCCAACAAAGAAAGTGTACGCATGTTAAAATAAAAGGATAACAGCCGTACAAAACGATAATGTGCATCCCAACGAGTTTCTTTGATTATACAGCAATATTTTGACTTAAGAAAATGTAAAACGATTTACGTATTTTATGAATAAACTAATTGAACCCGGCAGTGGTTGCATAACAAGTAGACATTCATGTTTTTTTTTTTTGTACAATGAAGGGACGAGACAAGCGAGACGTTCACCTGATGATACACGTAATGATACGCCCGCCCATAATAACGAGGCGCTAGATAGAATGGTTTACACTGCACCACATTGCGCTCGTCACTTTGAGATGTATGATATTAAGCCTCATTACCCCAATAATTACACTAGCTATAACTCCTTTCAATGGGGAACACAGTAATGTTTGCATACTCGTACTACTATTTGGCGAAAGAAATGGAGTTACCGTGGTACTCAACTGGACCGTCTCCGGCAAGAGACACCTATCACCAGTAAATGGTATAGTTATTAAATCAAAATTAGTATAAAAATTTTCATAATTGTTTTTTTTTATTATTTTGAGTTAATTTTATTTTGCACTGAATCAGAATTTGTATAAGTTAAGTGTAGCCTGTATTAAAACAAATCTTAGGCTTTCATCAATATTTTCACTCGATGTAAAACAAAAACTAAATTAAAGAGCTTATAAATAATACATTCTTTATATACTTATACAAATATACTTTAACAAATCGATATATTTTTTTATATGTATACACACATGTTTTTTTCAATCATTTTCGTTCATCATGAAAAATACTATTAATTCATAATTAATATTATATTAAGCAATAAGTGCTAGATTTTGTTATTTTTAAATCTATAAGTATTACTTTTGTTACGATATTCCGTACTGAACCGTTCAGTAATTTTTTTTCCTACATCATTAATATTGTTTTCCTTCCATACAAAATACGTGCTCTAACTGTAGCACCATAGCTCTCAAGATAGTTGAGACAATTTTGATTTGGTAATTGTATTTTATTTTAAAGAAGAAAAATGTTCATGTTTATAATCCAACAAATATTACATTAATAAATAGTATGACAAATATCGGAAAGGTTTCATTGTTTTGTTTGAAATTATCACAAATAATGTACAAATAAATGAAGTAATAACTTTATGCGATCCTACAAAATACGTAGATGTTAAAGTTGAAAAAGTGAGTAACGAATTATTCAAGTTGGTGTAAAGCGGCGCGGTCTCGGGTGGGCGAACGTTCGCGTGTAAACATCCGCATGTGGATCGCGCATAAAACGCATTGGAAATAGGTGCGAAATTTGGCGTGTAGCCGCCTTGGGGGCTCAGTTTCGCATCGTTAATTCGATGTACGGAGGCAACCGCCGACGGCTACAAGCGAGAAGCGCGTGCAACTGCTCACGTTCCTTACATTCGTTCCTACCATACTCGTTTACAAACGTAAGTACTCTTTATTTGTTTACCTAATAATTTTAAACATTTATGTGAGATCTACATCGTATAAACATACCGATACATTTTAAAGTTTTATAATACGTAGTTCCTATAAAAATGAAATCGTCTACCTAGAAAAACCAGCAGTTGGAGAGAGACCTAATTGAACGGCTTAATATTTTATGACTACGTCCAAGGACATGACTGTTACTATTAGAGAAACAATATTATTATTTTTTATCCTGTAATTTTTGGTTTTCTATCCTATATTACACTTCGTTCTCCTACACACATTTTCATCTTGGAAGCGAACTCAAATGAGGAAATTAATGCTGGATACAGCTGAAAGAGTACGATATCTCGTCTCGCTCTCCATAACGAAGAATCTACATGGTTATAATGATTTATATTCTAATTGCCAAACATGATCGAATTATGTCCTCCAAGACTATGCAAGCTTATGAGGCGAAATACCCTACATATAAGATTTTAGCCTTTGAAGCGAATAAAGACTGGTAAGCATGACTCGCTCAGTGATAAGCCTTGGTGGTACAGAATAAAGTTTTAGTTAGCGAGTTCCGAAAATTTCTAGAAGGTAAAACATCACTATGAAAACGGCAAGCTATACAAGTGACTCCATAGTAGGTATTATTTTTGCAACAAAATTACGCTCGTTTATCTCTGTAATTCTCATCTATATTAATATGAAAATTCATCAAAACTAGTCTAACAGCACAAGCTTTAAAACAACAGACTCTATTTCATTTGTTACCTTTATTTTTAGTTAACTTAAGAAGCATAAAGCAGAATGAATTAAAAGTTAATTTGCATTAATGTAACTAATACCTAACGGCTATTGTTCCCTTACCGCGATGTACAATACTAATGTACAATATTGTTTAACCATTCGTACTAATTGCATCGGCTTGGGATGCTTCGTTTAAAAGACAATTTCTACTGAATGTTAAAATACACTAACGTAAAGCTTCTCCTGGTCTTTTGTAGAATCGGTAGGACGACTTTATTTTTTGTAACATTATTAAAAACAAATAAATTATTATATAATCTGATTTGTGTTAAACAAGGTAATACCGAAAATATGTACTATGTATAATAACAATGCATTTTTACTATTCCACGTGGAAAGTTTAAGCAAACGTAAAGCCGTGATTGCTCTAAGGCACCAAGAGCATTCGAGTCTTCTGCGTAATGTTTAAATAGAAGCGACGTGTCTGCTCTGACTAATCTATTGTAAAATCTTCAACTCGTTGCTCCACAAACAAATCAGTTACCTTAAACCGCCAATATAACTTTAATTGAAGAGACGAGAAAGTGTGAGATGCATGTTAATTTACGTTTCAGTATAGTAACAATTTGCGCGATAACGTTTATGGCCTTACATTTCCGACAGATCATGAGTACAAAGTTGCTTATCAAAACATTTCATTGGACCTCGTTTACTTAAAATGTCTTCAAAATGTATACCGTGGAAGCTGTCGCATTAATGAAACAGATGAATGCAATTATAGATCACTATCTAATTTAGGCACTTTATTTACAAAGCCACAAGTGTTATAAAGTGGACCAATGCGGCGTCAGATGCCGCTTATCTAAACTTATTGTAATTAAACGCGACTAATTGATGTTATCTTAGCAATCGTAGACTACTGTAACATTTACAAGATAACATTGATGTTTCTTTTAATTAAAAAAATAAAGGTTTTAATGGATCTACGGAGGTAGATTTTTTTTCGGACGTGGACGACGATCTGAAGACTGCAATTGTATACTTCTATGTATAGGTATTTATTACTTCAAATAAGTTTATTATTTCATTTAAATAATATAATATTGATTATCATATCTTTTTAAAGATGTGTTAATAAAATAATAGGAAAGCATCAGGAAATATTATTTCAAAGCGATCGGGATAGCTCGGTAGGTGTAAGATTTATGGCGTGTTATGGCGGTTAAAGCGTGAACTGATTCCGAATTCATTCACCCCACGTTACGCTCGCTAGGCACTCGGACTGCGCATTGTCTCACACTCCAAGCAAAATCTAAACGATTCTTTGTTCGTTACAGTTTACCTACACTGTAACGCAAAAAGCTCAAACACTTCGCCTACATTAATCATATTATACCTACGAGAAACCGACGGAAAGCTTTCTCTGGTACAATATTTAAATTCTGTTTACTTTAAATAATTTCACTTCTATACTAAAAAGTTAAAACAATTTTCTAAACACAAATAGTATAAAAAATATTTATAAAAGAAATATAAGAAAGAGAGACGCTTTTTTTAAAAAGTATTCCTGTTGCTATAACATTATAAAAAAATTGTACTTTCACTCGCAGAGGAAACAATTTACAGCACGAATTTGAATCCCGATCGACACTTTCACGCGATGAAAACGTATAATTTAAAGAATAGCCCGTTAAAAATAGATACGTACAAACTTTAAGCAAACAATCAGAGCTTTTCGTTGTTAGCATTGGTCCATTGATCTTCGCCGATTATTGAAGTAATTGTAATAATGATAACGCATAAAGGCTCACTTTTACTTCTACCAATTTTGAAATAGAAAGCCTTTTGATTTTATTGTTTATTGTTAAGAACATACAATGTGCGCTTTTATTTTACTAGACTATTCATGTTAGTAGTTTTATAGTATAACGAAAAGCCAATATGCAGTTGAATTGTAAAATGTCGTAGAAGCGTTTAACGCAAATAAACAGACAAAGGTACCTGAGCCCACCGTGAACAACTTTGTCAGTTCTGTTGTTGGTGTCCGCGGCACACGTTGCAGAATTTATATTATCATAAGAAAAATTTTAAGCATTATTTTTTTATAAACACTTTTTCTTTTATACAATAGAAAGTATAGCTGCTAGAAAAATGTACTGAATACTTCCTATTGTTTTACACGTAAACTCGTCGTCAATAAACATAAAATACGGACTATTTGTTACGAAAATAGAAGTTTAATAATTGTAATATCCGGTTTCGTATTCATTTTTACAGAATTTTGTAAATCTTAAAAATATTTTTTCTTATTATATCCCCAATGTTCATAAGTTTAACTATTATCATTAAACGTCATGATTACTTGAGGTGTTAGGAAATGCTCAATTTATACATACCGTAACATTAGGTCCGCTTATAACTTCATTACGGCGATCGTTAGTTACGCGAGGATATGACGTCCTCCGCTCGAGATATCGCGTTAGCAGTAAATAATTTCGTGACAAATGAAGTCATTATTCATTAAAGTAATCTAGTATATTAGCGCGCTAATAGTGCGGCCTGAAGAGTACTGCTCTATCAATTACTTAACACCTAACATGTTGCCCGATATTGCTATTATAAACGCATTAGTGATGGTGTTAGCACGCTATAGAAGCATTACCCACCATCTTTAACTCGGTCACATCGTTTCTGGACTACCAAATTTAATTTTTTATTGCCTCTTCACAAGTAAACTTCATATAAGCGTGCGAAAACAGTTTCAATCGAACTTGATTGAATAGCCAAGACATAGTTACGTTGCGTAGTCAATAATTGAATATACAGTTTTTAATTTGGGCACCCATAATCGATATGTGACCGAAGGAAATGATTTGTCGTTTTCTCGATTGGCGCGCTCGATCTTTTTTTTATTGGAATCAAATCGATAAATTAAAATCACCATGGTTTATAAATTGGCACATCTAAATCCATAAATCATGTTTCAAAGCCGAAAAATCAGAAATTAACCGTACCTAAAACATAAATTAATAATGATTACATCTTAATTTTTCCCGGTGATGAGTCTCTAATGCCTATTCCTGCCATCAAACACTACAATGCAAACATTATTGTGTTCAGATTTAAAGGGAATTGGGGCCAGTGAAATGAATGAGATAATGACACCTAACATCTTATGTCTGAAGGTGACTAGCACAACGTGATATGTTGTATATATTCTAAAAATCACGATATTGATATTACCCGGCCACCTGCCATCAAAAGTAACTGTCGCTTTCTCGAATAAAAAAAAATTAACTCTTCGTTACAATTTAACTTAGGTTTAGACTATGTGTATATATTTATTCCAACAAACTAGGCGGTTGACTTGTGCATACCAGTTCTCATTAATTATTAATTGCTTACCGATTTAATATGCTATGGCACAATCTAATGCCAAGTTTTAAAAAAGTATAAAAATATTATGTTATACATTATCCTTTCCAAATACCTTATATGAATTTTTTTTGTATTTCATTAGTAGATAATCAATATTACCGATATAGTCTTTCGAAAATGTAAATTGAAATAGCAACGAGCTAGTCACACATTTCTCCTGGTCCATATTCATGTAAATGGGCACTGCTGAAGTAGAGATATCGCTAAGGTAATCAAAGCGAAGGAAATCAGTTGACCAACAACAACAGAAACTGAGCCTATAGACGTATATCGGGTTATATGGTACTTTGTAAAAGGCCTATATTAGTAGGCTATGGTAAGCTGGTCACGGTGACTGAATGGTTCAAACAGCTTAGGGATAAATACATCAGCTCCGTTTAGATGAAAAGTCCGAAATATCTTATGATTAATCCCCTATACTTAATTCACATCTTCATTAAACGACATTGCCCACAAATACGAGACACTAATGTAAAAATAATATATTGGAAATAGTTATCCCTAAAGTAAGAAAACAATCATACATTATAATCCAATAACTTTCTTTCATAAATTCTTATCTGAGTTCATTAAGCGAGCTTTAAGATATCTATATAAAGATATAATTATTGAGATATCTATTGCGCTCTCGTTAAGCGGACACCGGTACTTGCTATTTTAGTATTAACACTATCTAAGAGCTGACGGCAGATAATACAATGTTATTATTTTATCATGCATGAATTGCTCCGGAAAATGCTCTATTGAAGCCGTTACCACAGTATGAAGATAATATTCCGTGTTTAAATTATATTAGAGTAGATGCGGCGGTAGTTGCTAACAAATTAAACATGAGAATATCCACCATGATTGCAATGTTTATTTATTAATTTGCAATAGAGCAAGCAACGTTTGACATCCATTTCACACGGTGTTAAATGGCAAAGTGGTTGGTTGTGTATGGCGAAATTAGCCACGCAAGTTTGAAAAAAATTACCACCAATCAAACTTCACTACATGTGGACACGGAAACGTAATGGGTGACACCAATGTTTCATGTCAGCCGCTTAGACTCTGCAACTTGGAGGCTGTTAAAATATAACAATGAAAAAAGTGTAGGTAATAACTATTAAAAATATATTTTAATATTCTTTAGATCAATTTAATCGAATTTTCCAAACATAATTTCTTCTGCGCATTCCTCGATCATTATCACTACTTAAAAGTGATTTTAATGTTCTCATAAAATTGCCTGACCATTTTAATTAAGTAATAATACGAGGAGCAGTAAGGATGTCTTAGCGCCGACGATATACTCGCTTGCGGGTATCCAACTCGTGTACATCCTGTGGAGATTATCCCCTTTGTGAATAACAGGAAGTTGTCGTTGTTGAGCAAGACGTAGTCTTCAGTAAAACATGAATCATCAATCAGTTTTATAGCGATTACTTTTTAAAGTGAAGAGATCAAGGCTTTTGCATCCATTTGTCGATAACCAGCGCGGGAAAATATTAAATCCTTAAGATCCTCATCCGGTTCGCAATGATGCTTAACAATAATTCATCGCAGTTACGTTATTAATCTTAAATATTATGAGTAGATCATTTTAAATAATTTTTAGTTAATTCCAATATATATTCTAATTATTTTTATATTAATAACTGTTTCTTGGATTGCCAAATAAAAACTTAAATTTTTATAACATGTTCAAAAAATAATATCAATTTGAAAATGTTTGGTATTACTAAAGTGATTTATTTTAATGATTTGGTAATGTTTTAGAAACTAAACAGCAGATATGTTAGAATCATAGTAGGATTTGATGTTCTTATAGTTTAATTTTAACTTATTAAGAATATTTAATATATCTACTTAACCGATACGTTGAGAAAAGTATCGGTAAGTATAGACTCTCCACACTTTGTCTCTACATCGCTAAAATTCAGCTTTTTCATGGTGATGTGTTTACTGTGGCATATTTTGGCATTAAATTTGGAAATAATCCAACAAAGATAAACTGTCTTACAATTGGTTGGATTACAAAGCAAAGAGACTGAAATTTTCGCACTTGGAATTCGTACAATTTTTTTTTTATACATTTCTTGTCTACTTTCCTATTGAAAGCAACACGTTCATTCGATGAAAACGTCGGGACCACCGAAAAACCTATTGTGATAATTTCTGATCTATTTAAACTCTCTGTTCTAATTTGGACGATGATAATGAAGTCTATGTATCTATGGGCTCTATTCTCATCATCTAGCTTTCGGAAATATGAAGCTATTGAACGTATTCCTTCAAATTGCATCTGAGAAACATATCAACGTATGTTAGTCTTCTTTGCACTTTAAAAAATTAGGTTACAGAAAGTATGGCAGAAGTAGAGTATTAATTTCAACAAAATTTACTTTACAATAATTTTTTTATTCACGTGTCGATATTCGATTTCACTTTAAAAATAAAGATTGTTATTATTACAAGTGAGAATCTCTCGTTTAAAACGCTTTATATCAAAATTATTGCTTTTTCATTCAAAATACCAAATTGATGATCATTTACTACCCATCTGAATGTACTTTCTCTTAACTAACAATAAATAGTATCATGGTAATTGATTTAATTACCGGTAATGGATTTTTTATTTATAACAATTAAATAAAATTTAAGTTTTTTTTTATGTTCGTATTATTTTAGTGCCGTAAACCGAAAGAGTAACTACTTCACCTTTCTACCAATTCGGGGAGCGAATGTCTGTCAACAGGGTTATCATTAACTGTTAAGCAATTAAAGTGATCAAGTGCAATTGAAATGCCATTTTGAAAGTAGGATTCCGGGTGAGTGGGTGGCCATTTGCATCGTTTTATTTAAATGTGCAGCTTGAATACTTTATTTTAAATATATAACTCAATATTTATACCACTTTATATTTTTACTGTCTTTATTTACTTAAAAGTAGCTCATTCAAACAAATTATTGATAACGGTGTTGGTTATTATATCTTTCAGTTGTTACCAAACATTAAATTATGTGGCAGCTTCACGAGCAATATTTTCTTATCTGTGTGTGAACCTTAATGTCGCGATATAAATTGCAATATTGATAAAACGGGGTAAGTGGCGCAAGTTCTTAATTATAATTTAATGTTAATAAACTGGACGTATTTCCAATTTAAACTTAAACAACATTTTAAGATGTCACATGTTAATTGTCCTGATAAAAATTTATATGTTTAACTCCATTTTATTTATTTTTATCATTGATATATAGTAGCATATCACGTCTTACTTTATTATATATAAATGAAATTCTTCTATCTTTTCTCTCTTAAGCTTGAGTTATGTACTATATTTATTTATATATTTACATACAATACGACAACCGAACAAGCAAGTCAAATGAGAATAGAGAACTTTGCAATAGAGAAAATGTTATAGATGAAGTGTAACATATTTTGCGGTTTCGTCCACAATACCTAAATTTTCAAGTACTTTATAACCCTACGAAAGAGACTTCATAGAGAAATATTTTATTAAAGAAATAATTACAAAACTAGAATACTTATTCACAAAATGGATAACGATTTGGTGCTATAGTAAAATCTATGTAATCTCAATAAGGTAATATTAAATTATTAATCCTGTACTTCATACCTTGTAATAACATTACTTACCTACTATGGAGTAAAAAAATTCATAGCTTTTCTAAAACCATTGTAATTAAGCATCTAAATACTATGACATTTTATGTATTCTGCTAACTTGCCAAACACACTATGGCCAAAGCTGTGTACGCCTACAATAGGCATACATATTTAATATTGTACACTATACCGAGAACGTAAGATAGTATATAATATGTTATGCTGTTGGTGTATCAATCAATAAATAAATAAACTTGAGTCTAAGAAATAGCAGTAAATGAAATCGATGCCACTTCTCTACTTTCCATTATGTAAATATTTTGTTTTCAATATATTGGAATGAAACAATAACAAAATAATTTAATGATATACGTTTTAAGCAAATTTGTAATATCTCGTCTATGTTATCTACTTAACACATAAATCTTTATCTTTAAACTCTCTGAAGTGCTGTAAATCTAATGCTAAAGTTATACGAGAAATAATGACGAGTGTACAATAGCAACAAAGTTTTGAACAATGAAATTGTAAATGTGAAAAATAATAAAATTATACTGTAGTAATGACTTAATTCTACATGCGAAACGGTAAATAATATTCGCAACGTAAACGTACCCCGTATTTATCATGTCTTCGATAATAAACCACCTGTCCGTCTTTTCAAAATGCAAAGCAATATACGTTTTCAACGCCACGTCCACTTAATAAGCAATCGATTAATTTTATTGAAATTAACGCTGTCCGCGAAACACAGGACCCCAATTTATTATTCACTTGACAAATTTGATCACGTTAGTTTAAAAAATCGTATTCAAATGCAAAAGTGTCTGATGAAAAATAAAACAAAATTTTTACTTCTTTAACCTTTCGCTTCTTTCAACATGATTTAACGAATAATATTATATTTCCGATTTTAAATGAATGATAACCTTCCAATGTTTATATTATTTGCCGTTATTCGTTAAGGTGAACAATTCATGTTTCTTATTAATCATTAACGATTAATATTTATTAAAGTAGCAATTTTTAATTCGACGTAACGACGAAACGTGCAAGAGGTTCACCTGATGGTAAATGATAGCCCTGATAACATTGTGCTCGTCGCTTTGAGATACAAGATGTTAAGTTTCGTTACCGCAGTAATTTCACTAGCTACAACACCCTTGAAAGATTAGACCGTGGACGACGGGCTTTAAGCCGTGGACCCCGAGTCTGCGACCACAGTATGTCTAAATCGATCAATGACTAATAAGCATTATACATCAGAAAATAGACACCCTTCAGACCGGGACATAGTAATGTTTCACTACTGTTTAGTGACAGTAATAAAGGCTGCGGTCGTACCTACGTAGACGGTCTCCGGTAACAAAGTCTTAACACCAACAATCTTTTGGGCTTTGTTAAATCTAAATTTTTTGGTATGAATTTATGTTAAACGTAAGTGAGCATTTTTTATAATGGTCTATTATTTCTCTAACTTTTACAGTTACAGTAAATATAATTATTAAACTACTAGTGAAAGTAATTAATATATTTCATAAAAAAAGTATTACGATTAGTAAAACAAAATAAAGTTATGAATAAATCGTAAATTATCGGTGCGGAAGATTTAACCGCGGTTTTAATTGTAAAGCTAAAGTAATAAGTTGTGTATTTCTTAACAACGTGATCCAACTTGAATTACTAATGCGAGTGTGCTATTCGAATCAGTTAGATTTATTAGGAAGGAGTTATTTCGTGCAAAACACTTGCTTTATTTATATATTCTAACAGGCACTCTGATATTCAAATTCATAGTGCAAAGATAAGTACAACGAACGTATGTATTGCATCTAAGGGTCCCAGCTACAATATCCGTTGAGCATTCATAAATACTTTATACTTTATAATACATTTTTGGCTGTAATTGATATTAGTGATAAAAAGCTAAAAACCGTAAAAACATATATTAGCAATATCTCTAACAATAAGAAAAGCCGTAAATATTTTTTTCTTTCAGCTTCTACTTAATATTACTGTTTAGAGTTTTATTTTTCTTATCCCATTATTTACACCATTTACATCATCATCATCAGTCGATAAACGCCCACTGCTGGACATAGGCACCATTAGCACCATTTACATATTCCTTACTAATTTACATTTATTTTTACTGTATTTCTATTTGCTCTAACTTATATCTATGCTTTTATTTATATTGTCTTATTATCTACCATTACTTACAATAATATCTTTAAATATGTACGTGATATGAACATTCTTTTAAAGAAATTAAATATGTAGTATTATAAAATATACAATAAATATTTCATTTGTACATCTATCGCCTCATGTTGATGATGATGATGATAAATGTTTCTTATTTACTTTCCTTGTTTAGTTAACAATATTATAACTGATATTATATACTGGGTATTACGAGATCGCTTCCGATAACGAAGACAGACGATAGTACTAATGTCATCTTTTATAATGGGACAGAAAAAAATCGATCCTGATTAACAAAAATCATATATTTAAAACATTTTATTAGCATTATTTATGCTCCGTCTTATTAGTATAGCTAAATGAAACAATAGTTTCATAAAAATATATTAGTTTACTAAAACAAAACCAGCAATGAAACACAAAATCAAAAACAGCTGAAGCTCGGATCAACGAACGCACGGGCGCGGCGGGAACTCGATAAGTATTTGGTTTAAATTTGAACCTTATTTTATAGAGCCATTTAGATCGGCGCGGCGGCGCTGCGCCCGGGCGTTCGTTGATCCGGGCATCAGCTGTTTTTTATTCTGTGTTTCATTGCTGTTTTTTTTAGTAAAGTATTGTATTTTTTATGAAACTATCGTTTCATTTAGCTGTACTAATATGATGGAGCTTAAATAATGCTAATAAAATGTTTTAAAAACATATATATTTTTTAATCAGGATCGATTTTTTTTCCGTCCCTTTATCAAGAGGGTCATTAGTACTATTGTCTGTCTTCGTTTTCGGAAGCGATCTCATAATACCCAGTATATATTACACTAATGCCACATATCCACGGTAGCTTGCCGCTCTTAAATCAGTGTTAGAATCAATTGAATAAGACAACATATAAAGTTTTTATATGGTCTCATTGTATCGGCGGGCTCATTAATTTATAATCTAGACCCGGTAGAGATGCAATGGCTGTTTATATTAGCTCGTTAAGTCTTGTGGCCCTTGTTCGGATGATATCGCCTAACCCCCTCAATTAGTGTAGACGTTCTATCGCCGCAATAACCCTGAACAGTGCATAAGCTCCCAACACTCGTGACGCGGGGATCCAACTAAATGAGTGTACTTTTAATTAGCCGTTATACTATAAATTTTAAAAGCGATGATAAGGTCCCGTTGGCCACTCTCTGAAACACTGTGCTCTCTTACTAACGACGTCTTGCGGATTAACTCTAAATTATTCCTTCTAATAGATCGTAGTTATGATATTGACAATGAGACATATTCAAAAATTAAATTTATCGCCCTTTAAATTCAATAAATTAAACAAAAATTTTATGCAGTACAAAATGAATTAAGGTGTAATTATTAAATGTAGAATAACTGCACTGAATGTATTTTTACGTTCAAATAGTTATTATTTGGACAAACAATAGTTATTATTGAAACAAAAATAAAAAACTTTAAATTTAGCGAGATAAAATATTTAGTTATTGTTTATATTAGTCTACTAAATAATATATTCTCAACAAGTGCCTAATTCCAACAAGATAAAAAGAATTTCAATTTTTTTTCTAAAAAAATACTCCTGTACTTATATTTTGTGTAAGTAGGGGTAGAATATCCCAACTGCTTCCTTGTCTATTAAGGCGACTTAGAGCGATCTTCTATGAAATAGCAGGAGCTTTTCCTAGATGCTTTATGAACGTAGTCACTAACTCGCTCACCGAACGTAGGGAATATGACAATTACGACTACTATAACAATACTAATACAAGAGGATTTTGTTTAAAATAATAAACATTGGACATCAATACACTAAAATTATCATAACGATTAGATATACTTAAACAACTCAATAAAAATTAAATGTGTATACATAGTTATTTGCATTTTTGTTGTTGCACAACTGGATGTTGTATTTGTAACTTTTATTCTTCTTCTCATAAAATATACGGCAAAATGAACACTAGTTCCAAGTTAACGTTTTTGTATAACAAACATTATATTGAAATATAGCTAACGCAAGACGAGTAGTAGTTAAAAACAGGAGAGTAAGCGTCCATGTAATTTATGTAGCATACGAGCTTAGCAGTCGAGTGCGGTGCGGTGTTTGTTCCATGTCCACCTAGCCTTTGTTTATGTTACTGTTCATTGTACGCAAATGGAATGAGTCGTTGGCTAGAGCTGATAACGGAGCATTTTGCTGGTAATTAAGAACGGCGAGAGAAGGTCAGGCGCGGACTCGCACTTTACCAGAGGAACTATGGAGACATTCCATAGCGTCCGGCACGTTACACAGCGATACGCGTCATGTTTACATATTAAACTTGCATTGTAAATATATTACTGTAAACTAAAGTTAAACTTTATTATTTCTACACACTCGAGATGCCTTCTAGTTTCTTACTGGTCTTAAAAAAAATATTGAGATATTTTTATTAGCAGTGATTCATCCATCCAAGATCCAAGCCTGTTAAAAAACTTTCATATTACGATCTCACAATATCTTTAATATCATCTACGTAGGTATTTTTATTAATAATATAAAAATCTGCTTTTATGATGTAAACACTCCTAATGGTACATAAGCTTTTAACTTTTATTCATTCAATTAGAAAAATAATTAAACTCTTCTACAAGATTATGTCGCTTTGTGTTATAATAGTCAATGGATACTTTCCTAAAGCAAATTTTGGGATATAATCTTATGTAAACACATCTTATGAATCAATTAACGTTCAGCATTTGCTCAAAGATAACTTACGATTTTTCTAGACTAAAATATAAAAGTGAGAAAATAAATGCCAAAGAAATTAGGAGTTTAATATAAATTATTTTAGTAATAATATTTACTTTTTACGAGGAGGGATCAAAAAGTAGTGAGAATGAAATAGAATATAAATATTATTGATAACATAATAATTTATTTTTCTACAAGTCTCCGAGTCTCCCTACATCGGTATGTAGGGAGGACCAAGAGAAAACTTTTTTTTGAAAGGGATTGAAGCCTTATAAAAGCGCTGGACTCGCTAGTCCAGAGCTTTCCAAGGCTTCAATCCCTTTCAAAAAAAAGTTTTCTCTTGGTCCTGCAAAAAGCTCTCCACGGCATCCACCACCTCGTTATCGTCTTCGTGCCTGTTTCCCCCTTAAGTATTCTTTCAATTTGAGAAACAGATAAAAATCGCTAGGTGCCAGATCTGGTGAATAAGGGGGGTGGTCAACCAATTCGAAGTCAGATTGCTGAATGGCAGCCATCGCAACTGCCGACCTGTGCGCGGGTAAGTTGTCGTGATGCGACAGCCCGCCCCTTCGAAATTTCCCTCTCCTTTTCTCTTTGATGGCATTCCTCAACTTGGAAATTAAAACTGTCTAATATTGGCCTGTAATAGTACTTCCACGCTCCAGGTAATCAATCAACAATATCCCTTCTGAGTCCAAAAATATTAAGGCCATAACCATACCAGCCGATGCCACGGCACGAATGTTCTTCGGGGTGGGTAATAATGATCGTTTCCATTGCGAAGATTGCTGTTTTGTCTCGGGATCAAAATGATGGATCTATGTTTCGTCCATTGTTACGAAACGAAACAAAAAGTTTTCAAAATCTTCTTGAACCTGTTCAACAATATCTTCGTAATTTATTATCAAATTCATATCTTCGAAATGTCAAGTCGATTTTGTTTCTGAATGTCGGTTACTATTCTCGGCACCCATCTTGCGGAGACTTTTCTCATATTAAACGATTGTTTCAATATGGATTGAATACTTCCATATGAAATGCCCGTTCCTTGAATTAAGTATCGGATGGTAACTCTTCGATCACTTAATACAATTTTCTCGACTTTCGCAACATTTTCTTGGGTGACTGACGTCGATGGACGTAGCGACGGCCGCAACGATGTTCGTCTTTCGAGTTCGATCTACTCGAAATTGAGAAGTCCAGCTTGCGACAGTGGAATACGACGGAGCAGACTCTCCTAATGTTGCCTGCAAATAGCAATGAAAATCTTGCGTCGTTAACTTTTTTATACAGAGGTATTTAATAACAGCTCGCACTTAGTTTTTCTCCATTTTCGAGAACACGTTCCGACACAAAGGAAACAAATGTCTACATTCAGAAGAAAAACAAAAGAGAATCGAAGATTTTTTTCTTTATTAATATTACAAATATGTATCTGAGCTATGCCAATATTGATTTATTTTATTACCAAGGAGTATATATGTCTGTTGTTATATAGAGTATATATGTATGTTCTCCCTACTTTTTGATCCCTTCTCGTCCGTGCTCCTTTTTATATCGATAGACGTGTTACATCTTTAAGGCGACCTTTTTTCGTAAGCATCGTCAAATTTGTCTCTCGGTCTGAAATTAAATTGTTTTTTTTTACTCTTTGGAACGTTCACCTAGTGGTAACTGATACGCCCGCCCATAACGACGTAGCGCTAATTAGGGTAATATACTCGTCGCCTTCAAACATAAAATATAAAGTCTGATTACTCTAATAATTTTATTAGCTACAGCGCCCTACAAATGGAAACAGTATATTTGCACACTACTGTTTGGCGGTAGAAATTGGTGCTGCGATGATACTTACCTAATCAGTTTCCAGCAACAGAGACCTACCACCAGTAACACTTATGAATTTTATTGTAATGATGAATATTGTTGAGAAAATAATAATGATGATGATGATCGAAATTTAATATCGGCTGTAAACCTTAATCGCGTATCGTCAAATTTGCATGCATTAAGTACAAAATAATAAAACCAATAATTCGTTAATAAATTAATTAATTTGAATTGAATTGTGTGTTTGTAATAAACTTATTTAGTAACAACAAATTAATGTGGATATTGAAACGAACTACGACCGATGCACTGCAAATGGTGGTAATCCTACCACGTTTAGTTTAATTAATTCTATTACACAGGTTTTACGAGTCAGAAGAAAATACCCTTGTGTAATTCCCGTCAGTATAACGAGGCTTAAGCCTCATGTGTTAAGTCGCGGTGTCCTATCTCAGGGCTTTAACGCGACTTGTCGTCTGATTAAATGTATAGACTCTTTGAATGCAAATTAGCAGTGCTTAATGAGACATTTCGTGAGGCGTCAGTGGCTTACTGTTGAGTGAAGAGATCACGATGCCGTGAACACAGTGTAATAATCGTTCATCGTGGAAGCCGGGAGCTAAGTGTAAATGGCTATCAGTGTCGGCCAACACAGGCGGCAGCCCAACTCGTAGCATTTTATTACTTAACTCGTCTTTTTAGCCCTACACTGAAACGAATCCGCCTCGTTTAATGGACAAGTTTCGATGCGGTGCTATTTTTTATTTGTTTCCCACAACCGTTGACATCCCATAGATAATTAAATGTCTTGCTTACAATAGTGATAACAAGTTTTTTTTATTACTTCTAATTTTGACCAATTTTCTTATACAGAAAGTTTTATTCTTTACCTCAATTAAAAAATACATACCGAATTGGAATATTATAATAAAACTTTATCACATTACACTTCGACGAAACTATCAAAAAGTGCTTCATATAAATTTTTATAATCTGTTTAAAAGTGCAAACTGTAAACATAATAATTTAAAAAGTTAACTCTTTCTTACATTTAGTCCAACAGATCACTTTTAGAATAACTTGCTTACTGTTAATAAGTTAGTGGATTTCATTGCAGGAATTTTAAGTAGACAGTAGTGATCTTTACTTAAACTATTTATAATTTCTACTTTAATAAATCTGGTAGCTTTAATAAAATAATTGACATCTTTTACACACATTGAAATGCTTTATTCCTAAGCGGTAAGTCAAGTAAGTGACAATGCTCTATCCATACAACAAGGGGGTCCCACATTCTATTCCGGGACCAAATGTTATGGAAATTAGGTGACAGTAGGGTTTCCGTAACCACCTAGGGAACCATACTCGCATGTTTTATCTGCCGCCATGACAGCTTAGGTGCGTACAGGCTATTAATATATCATAGCTATTGTTCTGAATAAGCACCCTCAACCTTCCATGACTTCATTGACATGCAACACCTCGTGAAATTAAATCAATTATTTGTAGCTTAAAAACAAAATAGGTCAGATAGAATGGAATAAATAGAAAAAAAGAGTTTATACTATTATCTTTTATACATAACTTTAATAAATGTAAATTCTACGTTTTATTAATTTTCAGTACTAGGCTAAGCACCGTTGTATCACTTAAGTGATCAAACTTCCCAAAATTTTATTAAATAGAACTTAAAAGATTTATATAGTTGACATTTGATATAAATAATATGCGTTTTGTGTATGTAGTAAATTATCTGAAATAAGTTTAATATCCAATTGTTAATACTACTATATATCTAATATCATAAATTTAATCATATTACAGTTCACCTCTATTACAAATTTAACTTTTTCTTTTTCTTTACAGCATACATTAACTGGTCACAGTGGCAAAGTAATGGCAGCTAAGTTTTTAGAAGAACCCACCAAAGTCATAACAGGCAGTCATGATCGAACACTCAAAATTTGGGATCTCAGAAGTAGAATGTGTATGTTGGTTTCTTTTATACTACTTATAAAGAAAAATATCTTGAGCGGAACTCAATCCTAAAATATTAACTAATGTACTACTTTTTTCCGACCTTAAACTATACAATATTTTTATAATAACAAGACAATTGAGATTATTTTCATCATTCTTTGATTTTAGACTAATCTAAGTTTGTTATTAAGAAAAACGTCAATGGTTTTCAAAATATCTTAAAAAAGCCTGCCAAAAGAAACAATCGTTCACAATGGTGTTAAGGTATACAGTACTTGTAATTGGGATAACGAAATTTTGTTATGAATTTAGAGATAGATAAAATATTCTAACAGTTTTTAATAAATATTTTTTTTTTAAAATCCATTGATAAAAATATCTTCGCAGGTACAGAAACAAAGTTCGCTGGTTCGTCTTGCAACGATCTCGTGACATCAGACGGTGCCGGGTCAACCATCATCTCAGGACACTTTGATAAGCGAATTCGATTTTGGGACATACGCACGGAGATGTCTGCCAATCATATTATGCTTCAGGGCAAGGTCACCTCCCTCGATCTCAGTAGAGGTAGCACTTTAATCGTAATAGATTATTAAATTTTATTTATTTATTGTACCTAAAATACTTTTAAATCGTTCTCTGTTCACGATCAAAAGTCTTTCCATCATTTTCCGACAAATTGTTAATAGTGGTCGTAAATTGCAAACTAAGACAGACCTCACTGTCGTAAAATTTTGATATTTACTGCGTGTCGTTGATGAGCTATTACCTACTTGAAACAAATGCTTTTGCATAGCTGGTATTATGCCGAAGCCTTGCTAATCACGGCACCTTTCATCGGAAAAATTCTTATAAGGATTTCGTGTTTCTAAATATTAAACTGCTGTGGGACTTTTCACATGACTCCTTCGGTATAAATATGAAAGTTCATTGTTCATCATAGATAGATCTAATAGGAAAAAGATATTAAACCCTATATGGAAGACAAGTCAGAATATTCACATCGCCAATACAATCTAGGTCTATTGTAAAAACTTCAAGGAAAAGGATAGCAGCTTTCTCTGAGACGGTTAATATACGCTCGCCTTCTTGCAAACTAAGCTTAGCATGTTCCACTAATTCTCTGTTTTGGAGAAGCATACATTCAATAATGGACGCCAGTGGACAATAATGATAATAAATAATGAATATTGGATAATAACTTAGTACAATAAGTAGTTAATTTAGATATTTTATGTTGTGTACACTAATTCAATCGTACTATATTCAATGAACTAACTTTACCATTACCCGTTTTTACAAACTTTTTGTATTAATATTTGTGAAAGAGATTGGCTTGTTATGTTATTGTGGGCCCAAAACTAATATTCATAGATAATTGAATGCACAGCATAACTATTAGTATCGGTATTCGTGTCAGTACAACAACGTGACGGGTGTACGTTGCCCATTTCCGTTACGCATGTCTCGATCAATCCCTTTTTTGTCAGTAACGGTCCGGTCGGTGCACGAAACGGTGAGATTGATACCTTCAATCAATCAGAGGTATCGGGACGTCACTACCTCGGAAAACTGATTAAATCACGTCGATTTCGTCGTCGCCACTCGGGGCCGTCCCGCCGAACAAATGAATAGGGAGCTCATTCACAGTTAGACGTCACGCTCGATCCAAATCATTACTATTTATCGCGAGGATTCTTAAAGTAATCGGACAGATCTCAAGCACAACGCTCCGCCTGAAATACTACGTTATCGCTTATTGCTAACATATATAAACAGGCACGAGCAAATAATTGTGGTAAAGGTAAAAGCTTCAAGTTATTGTTTAACCTCATCTCATATTGCCCGAATAACCCACCTCCTATATCTCTATTTCCCCATTACTCGCTAAAATTAATAAAATACTATTAAAACTTAAAATCATGGTTATGGCAAAAACTTTATACCTTATATCGTTAAAGGTTAAATCTTTATACGTAATTTGGAAATCTACCCAATATTATTATAATTATGACCATGGATAACGTACCTATCGAAACTAATCACCGGATTCGAATCCATATAATCTTTCCTGTATCTTATTTGTAAATTATTTAAATTTTACATTGTAAAGTCATAAATTTCCATGTTATAGGCTGAATCTGAAGAGATAGGCGAATACGTTAACATCTAAGAATATTTTTTTTTTATTTCCAGTTTATTTTTTACCATACTGGAAGGTTTTAACGATTATAAACAACTATGACAATTAGTTTTATTGGAATAAAAAAATTAACTGATATTAGATTTACTACATATTTAAAATAGCAAATAAGAACTAATAAAAAGTTCTATTTTAATAGTTATAGTCCTAATCTATCATTAAATCGTAACTTATTTTCTAACCTAGTGATTCAGTAAATTCTTCAATTAAGGAATAGTAATATACTGCTCACTCGAATAAAACAAAACAAATATATTTACATAGCATTCTTAAAGCATACTGTATTGGATCGCTATCATAGATCCAGGATAATATGCACAATATTTTTTTTCTCTTTATGGATGTGCATAACCGTGAAATTGTATGGTCTATTGAATGCATCAACTTGGTTGTAATTATAAAGAAAATGCAGGTGAATGTACTTTGTCATTTTCTAAAGATATGATTTAACTATGTTAAAAGATCATCTTAAAATTTTACGGGAGAAAAATACTTATATCACTTAATATACAAATGTGATAGATTTGTATAACTAGGAAATCTTAAATATATTACGTTTTACTATATAATTATATACTTTTTTGTTGTTACAGATAGTAATTATTTGCTGGCTTGTGTCCGCGACGACACTGTTCAATTAATAGATCTGCGGATGAACACTATAGTGCGATCATTCAGGTATTTATTAAAAGAAGATCTTTTTGTAAACATCATTAATTTACTGGTTACAACAAAAATTTGTCCTAATTAATTCAG
Source organism: Ornithoptera priamus (assembly GCA_029034505.1). Classification (NCBI taxonomy): domain Eukaryota; kingdom Metazoa; phylum Arthropoda; class Insecta; order Lepidoptera; family Papilionidae; genus Ornithoptera; species Ornithoptera priamus. The sequence goes on from JARDWD010000331.1 coordinate 5,439,750, forward strand.
GAATAGGTTGTAGTCAGTTTGAGCTATTGTTTTGCATGCTTCTGTAATATGCTAGATGGTTTTTGGACTACTATTACATTTTCTGCACATGTCGGAGGAGAGAGTTTTTATTATGTATTTTTGATAGTTCTTCGTTTCTATTACTTGGTCTTGAATAGCCATTACGAGACCTTCCGTCTCTGGGGGGAGTTCGCCATCCTTGAGCCAAGCGTTCGACATCCTTGAGCCAAGCGTTCGACGCCTCTCTGTCGACATTAGGTTGACATAAGTCATGGCGGTGTCTTCCATTAGTGACTTTCCGGCCCATTCGGCTAATTTCGTTTTGTCTTCTATCAGTTTTTCGTTGTTTTGTGTGGTGTAGTCATGAATTATTATTATTAATTTAACCTTAGATACTTCAATTGATTTAAATTTTTTAACAGACTTAAATTTTATATGTTTTTGATATTTTATGTATAGGTTGTCCCGTGGCAGATTTAGGATTTGAAATTCGAATATTTTTCTAACGGTTGCGCGGAAGACCGGGAAGGGGTTACAGTTCGGGCATTTGTGCGGATTGGTCAGTCACGATGTCGCAGTGGATAGGTGTCTCTTTCTGTCAATGGAATAATTGGACCGTTTTTCTTTGAAAATTCTCGTGGAGCAATCGTAACTATTGATGGTGATGTCTATCGCCGCATTTTTATATCGAAACTAAGAAAACATCCATCGAACAGCTCTAACACGTGGTTTCAACAAGATGGCGCCAGGCCTCACATAGAAAGAGCCACCATAAGCCTCTTTCGCGAGATACACTCAGAAAACTCTCGAAAGATTCCGCGAGTATGTGTACGTCGCGATAGAAAACATTTGGACAGAGTTATCTTCAAAAAATAAAATCCGCATGTCTCGTCTTTCTTTTTATGATAAATATGTGTATATTCTAAAATAATAACATCCTTTAATTTAATTAAGAAATGCTAAATATGCCACGGGACACCTATATAACACACATTTACGCAAACATTATAGGTATATTGAAGAAAAACCGGGGAAAGTGCTTAGTGCTCTTTCTTGAATATCTTATAAGAACCACACCTTGATTTAAATCTTGTTTCTTCCTTTACACATTTTGTACGACAGAAATGTAAAAAAATCATTATTTTAATAAATTTGTTAATTTCAGCCATGAGTCCTTTAAAGTTGGTTGCGACTGGTCGCGAGCAGCGTTTGGTCCTGCCGGTCGTTTGCTGGCTGTCGGCGCCGCTGACGGTTCCGTTTACGTGTGGAACACGCACACGGGAAAACTTGAGACGATACTGAAAGAGCACTCGTGAGTATTACATTACTAATTCAAAAAAAATTCCTTTAGTATCAGAGCATTAATCGATACCGGTTTAGTCGACCAATATACTTTTACTTTTTTTATAAATCGAAGCTTAAAATAAAAAAAAACGTCGTTAATGTAGTTCTTCTTTATCAACAAACACAACAAATGTATTATACCTGTATCTAAATACACATTTAAATTCTGCTGTGTGTACTTTGTGTTTTCTGGGAGAGTTTTCAAACCATAACTTAACAGATTATTTACTTATAAAATTAATGTAAGTAATCTGCTGACTGTAACATTAAAATATTTTTTTCTATACTATCTATTATTTATCTCAACTTTTTATGTATATCCATAAAAATTGCTGATTCATTTTCTCTACTTGGTTTTGTGTTATTTTTACTGTCATTTTTAAAACCACGGACTCTTTTATAAAAATATGTTTTTTCTTTTATTCATTTAAGCAACGATTCACCTTATGGTAAGTGATATGCCAGTCTATAACAACGTGGCGCTAGTTAGGATGACGTACACTGGACCACATTGCACTCGTCGCCATAAGACATAAGACGTTGTCTCGTTATCCGATCCCAGTAATTACACTAGCTACAACGCCTTTCGAGCAGCAGGAGTATGTTATTTGGCCTCGGTGCATAAGGAGGGGCTCCGGGATCTCCTACGGAACGCACCGATGCCTCCTTGAACTCTAGCTAAAACATCCCACGAAACGTAGGTAACGTTACGTACCGAGACGATCTCCGGCATCGGAGACCTGCCACCGGTGAATTAAATTTTGTTTTTAATTATTTTTATGTAATTCAGCTGAGTGTATTTTAATTTACCGTTAACCACCCACCAATATTTTTATAAAAATGCATATAGAAATTAGTAATGTGCACACGTTTCTTTTATGGACTACACTAAACTGTATTCTGTTAAAGAATCATTAATCAATTCGACCGCGCGTAGATTGTCAAACATTAATCTTGAACTGCTATAAATCAACTTCCAAATACGCTCACAAGTTTTTGTTATTCATAGGTTCAATATCTTTGTGACAAAGTATATGGTTTCAGTTATGCTGCTTCTGTAATTTGCCTTTCCTTGTTTGAATTAAACGGTCTTCTATAACGGTCTGTGACACCAATAACTCCATAGGAAATCACGAAATGTCCCAAGGAACGACATGGTTCAAATTTACAATACTCATGCTTCAGTCTGAGTTTGACCCTACCGACATCAAATAAAGTTTCAGTTATTTCTGACCTTGAATTTAGAACTAAAATTGCTTGGCTCGTGACATCGTTTAGTTTCCTCGTAACATTTCGCATGGACAATTGAAATCGTGAGGTCAACATTGGCTCGAGCTGCCTCACAATTGCAAATTTCTCTTCCCACACATAACAAATACTGCATATTTATTAGTTTTTAAATTTCTATGTGTGTTATCATTGACTATTTAAAAAATATATAGAATGAAAGTCCCATGAAAGGGTACATATGTTTTTGTTTAAATTCGAAGCCATTTAGAATCACATTGATAAGTACCATTGTTTTCAATAGGCTTTTGTTAGGATGGCAGGCAATTTTGCGAAGTGTCTCCCTACGTGGACGGCCATTGTATTGTATGCCGTTGCGATACAATTGGAGTCTGCATAAACCCTTGTCATAAATATTTGCGAAGTCCTAACGCATCCAATCTGAAACACAATATAAATAAAAAAAAAACTCAGTTTTCTGCACGCTTTTATGATACTATTAAAACAGAAACGTATGTAAAAATCACAAGAGTAAATTTCAAATTCTTGCTCGTAATCGTACTCTCATATCTCATACGTCTGACGGTGAAATGGCTCCGTCACTTTATTGCTTAGCGCTGTCGAGTTTAATTCAATATTGAACAAACGTTAATACGGTTTTCTTACAATTACTTTCCGTTATACCGTTTTGAAATAAACTCTAGTTTTATCACGTTCGTTAGTTACCTATTAAAGTAGAAGTAATTTCGATATTAAATGCACTTTACAATAAACTTAGATTAAGCTTATAATACATATTTTCTTTACTATTATTTTATTAATGATAATACTCTGCTGTTAAGCTATCAGTGCAAAGGAAATTAATCGTTAATTTTATTGTTAAAATTATTTAGATTATTACCGTTAGAAACGTGGTGGTTCTTGGTATAACATTGATTTACAGTTTTAGAGATCTGTGACTGAAGTCGTAATCGGAATTAGTACATCAAACATATGCAAACAGTTAATTTCAGTACAGGTGATTTTGCACCTTTTTCTTTTATGCGTAATGATTATTTTGTTGTCTGGTATGATGCATTAGTCTTGTAAGTGTTAATTTCGTTGTAAATAGTAGTGTAACCGGCTCTGCGCCCAAATAATAATATGTAAACATTATCATATTGCGGATTGAAAGGCGTTATACGTAATACAATTAATTACTTTTATTGGAGATATCTTGTCTTAAAGGACGGGCACACTGTGGCTTATACTGTGTATAGCACTTTAACCAGAAACACATTGTTATTGATATGCGTATCACTCACTATCAAGTAAACGTCTCGCTCGTCCCGTCACTTCATCGAATTAAAATATCTGTCTAAAATATAATCACTTTAATACAATATGCTATTACAATTTTGTATTAATAACAGCAGTTTTTTTATTATCACCATCATAATTGTCAGCCGATTAATTCGCTGCTAGAAAGCCTATTTTTCTTAAAAAAAATTACCACTAATGTACTATCAATTCGTGTTGAAACTTTACTAACTATATCCTGCTTCATTTAATAAAGCAGAAATATAGTTCTCATTTCTATAAACGTAATCCATTTCTCTACGACAAACCGAGGCAGCATGAGCCTCGTCAAGGAAATTAACAACATCCACAACTACGACAAACGCTTATATACCTGTCATTGCTATACGTCATGATTAATTGACCGACCCCGACAAGCTTATCGACGATACCCAACATTCAAGATATCAAAGAGAACCACGAGAAAAAGTAATAAACCTAATGCGATTTCAACCATACAAATATCAAATTTAATTGCTATTAAAAAGCTGCCATTACCTGCGTCGTAATAAAATGAACAACGAGTTCTTATGCTCGTTTCTGTTATATTATGGTTAAGTACCATCTCGCGTGCGGTGCAATTAACTCCACCTAACGATTTCCGTAACAGAAGTGATTCATTCGGACGTTTATGAAGCAATTGTCTAATAAACCTTTCGAAAAACGGCGCGCAAATAAAATGCTCGAACTCTATAATAGCGGACCCCTGAGCTTTCCCATTGAACAACTAACCGCATTCATTGATTACGCCTATTAAAAACAGACATTTTTCAATTTAAATGGTTTACTCTTAAGAATGATGTGTGTACTCAATAAAATATAACGTTGATAAAATTGTACTGAAGTAGTTAGTAAACAAGAACGAAAGCTTAATTGAAGCTGTTAATACGTAACATAAGCAATCAAATCGAATCTTAAATTTTTAAATGTAAATATTCGTTTTGACATAACGCTATGATTTTTATAAAAACTAACGTCGGACTACGATGCCGCCTGTTGGTAACGGAAAATGTGCTCTATGGTTGTTGGTGAAGCGCATTAGTCTAGAAAAAACTTAATAAATCCATTAAAGAGTGATGTTCACTTATCTGGACAAGAACTTTTACACAGACAAACTATCTCACTAAATCATTGTATGCATTATGAAAGTCGAACCCAAACATATTATCCTAATAAGCGGAATTCCGATAAATAGAAGTAAAATAATAAAAAACAATTACATGTACTACAAACGAAACTAACATTGCTCTTTCCTATAGCTTATCTTAAAGTTAATGAAAACTTCATTAATGTTAGCTTTCACTAAATATTACATTGATTTTTTATCTACTTTATTACTTATTTTATATATATATATATACGTATACCCACTGACAAAACTTAAGTAAATAACCTAAATTTTGTCAGTGGGTATAAGCATAACATATATAATTTACAGTTACAGCAACAGGTTCGCTATCTTGCTTCAGGAGCAAGTTAGAGACCGAATAAATTTTAGTAGTAACCTGCAGCATCCTTTAGCTATTGATGGTTTATTATTTTCCTTTTATGTATATTATATTGGAACTTTATGATTTTATTTTCACCCTGATATGTATTATCATGTTTATAAATTTCGTTACATTTCCAGCATCATTACGGAGTCATCGCGGTGCATGGTTTTTGTAGCGGAAAGGCTATCGACCGCCGCGAATAGATTCTTGAAATTGCTTTATTGGGTAACCTGTTCCCGAACATAGTAGGCGTGTAATGCGGTTATGAATCAAGACGTGACTGGAATTAAATATATTATGCTTTTCCTATTTATGAACGGACGCGGAGGCAATATAAAACTGATTGGATTATACGTATTAAATGCATTTTCATGCGTCATAAATTAAAAAGGTTGCATCAATCCCGCTTTTAAAATCTTATCCAAAAACCAATTGCTTAAAATTAATTTGATTATTTAATGTTGATACACGGATGCGTTATAAAAATTTTAATCGATTATAAAATTTCTTTAAAAGTTACATAGCGATATTATTAAATTTCTAATTACCTCATCGGTGCCTAATAATACATCAAGTTGTGTGACGAAACATTCTTAATACCACGTGCAGATAGCAATTTCATAAGCTTTTTAACATTGCGACTCTGTTCAATTCATATTTAGGACGCTTCCTAGACCCATATAGGATATTCTCCCGAAGCTCGTTATTCGCATACGGGAGCGGTATGTGTAAACGAACCGAACCGAACGGACGTTAATTCTTGTTTATGTGGGGCCGCTTCTAATACCTCGTTAATCCTTATAGAGCCTCCAACAATCATAGCGGCACACAAATAACATTTATATTTCAAATTAAGCGGACCGTTCGACCTACCATCTACGATGTAGAAATGCGCTTAAGAGATTTCGAACATCTTGACCGCTTTCGGATCGCCTTACTGCGCTGCGCCGGATTCTCTCTGATACTTATTTTTTTGTCGGCCTTATTAAACGGCTGTATATTAATAAAAGTCACGATGGGTATCTCTTAAGTACCAGTGACACAGATTTAAGCGCCAACATAATATTTGTAATGTACGTCCACATAACGCTTGATACCGTTCATAGTCACCTCGTACATTCCGAGAAATGTAACGGTCCGAGCGGCTCCAACTCAAAATGCACCAGTTTTGTAATAAAATATAGCATGTAGTCGGAGTGGTTTTATGACCTCATGAACTAAGATTTTGTCGCAACCTCTAGCCGGTGTACCCGCCGCTCATTTATTGCGGAGTCTAACGCCGTCTCGAATAAAAAAACAAATTATAGTTGCTACGATAACGTTGTGCTGTAGCAACACTATGGTATGAGTTGCGAACTTGAATCATCAACCTTATCTCAATGTCACGTCTGTCAAATGAATTTTGCTATTAGAAAGATAGTGTCTAGTAGGGGCCCTTAGTCCAAACAGTTCGTGAAACGCAGTGTCTTTATATTTCCTAATCACGGTACTGGACTTTAACCTGTACCTAAACAAATGCTGCAGCGAATACAGTGGAACGCCAATTACCGCTCCTGTTCGGCAGGTATATATAGCAACTACAGGGCGTGATCCTACGAAGTGCTTCCTCAATGAATTGTTCTCTTCTTTATCAAACCGTAAAAGGTGGAGAATAAATATTTAAACAAGCTTTCGCCACTAAGTCTATTCAATTATTTCCTAAAAAGCTTTGATTGCCAGAACGATTTAAGTTTAACGACCCGTAAAAATTCCAATGGCGATCTCAATCTACTTCTGCGTATCGATTTGGAAATATAATATTTAATATTAGGTCCTTACGAGTACATATGAAATTAGCGTTTTGTCATAATGACCACTTTGATCTGAAATATCTCCTCTTTGGTTAAGAATTCCAAATTCAAATTTATAAATTTATTTCGCTGGTACATTTGAGTTTTGAAGACAGTCATTTATTTGTTTTTTCCTCATTATTTTTTCTTTGGCGTCGCTTATTACCGCACAATAGAAAACATGATATATCGGTATATTTATGAGTGCGAGTCCTACCGTGGAACTGGTGCTGCAGAAATAGCTCGAAGGATTAATGATGTGTAGGATGCTGGTGTCGCAAAAGAAAGCACGATATATTTTTGGTTTCAACGTTTTCGTTTTGGAAATTTCGACCTTCATAACCAACCCCGTAGAGGACCAGAGACCAAAGAGAAAAATGAAGAATTAAAGACTATTATGAAAGCGGATCCATCACAAAGCATTTTAGAGATAGCTTTAGGCTTCGGGGTAAGTGACAAAACTGTATTAATCCACTTGAAGCAAATCAGGAAAGTAAAAAAACTTAAACGATAGGTGAGTACCTCATGAATTGAGTGAATCGAACTTGCAAACACGCGTCGACTGCTGTGTTACTTTACTCAACCGATTGAATAATGAAGGGATTTTAAATAGAATAATTACGTGTCATGAAAACTGGATACTATACGATAACCGAAAGCGCTCGATGCAATGGCTGTACCCTGGAGACCCAGCCAAATTCTGCCTTAAACGAAAATTGACTCAGAAAAAGTTACTTGTGAGTGTTTGGTGGACTAGCACCGGTGTCGTTCACTACAGCTTTCTAAAATCAGGCCAAACGATTACGACAGATATCTATAGTCAATCGCTCTAGGCCACTACTACTTCACGACAACGCAAGACTACACACTGCACAACCAACAACCACTAAGTTAAATAAGCTACAATTGGAATGTCTGTGACATCCACTTTACTCCCCAGACCTTGCCCCAACAGATTACCATTTTTCCGGAATTTGGATAACTTCTTACAAGGAAAAAAATTCAACTTCGATGCGGCAGTCCAAACCGCCTTCAAAGAGTTTATTGATTCTCGCTTCCATGGTTTTCTAGTAAAGGGATCATTGAACTATCTATGATATGGAAAAGTGTATAAATGACAACGGTGCATACTTTACTTAATTAAATAAATTTTACAAAAAGAAAATTGACTTTATATTCCTCCCGTACAAAACGCCCATAACCTAACCTAACCTAACATTAATAAATCATCGATTAAATTAGTAAACAATTACAAAGTACACGCTATAAATCATCCCTTTATAACAAATTTATTCGTTTTTTTTTGTATACTTAAGTACTACAATAGCATAGTTTTATCTTCTAGCGACTTGAAACTTGAACTCGTAAACATAACATCATAACATCATTATGATAGAAAACAATGAGACATTAATCTCTTAGTGCTCTTTTATTGGTTTTTTCTTCATTCAGTAAATACCAAGTCTAGAAGTAGAGCAGGTTTCTGGATTAACTTATTCTCGGAACCAATTAAGTGTTTCATTGCGTATTCGAGCAAATTGATTCTTTGAATATATATGAAACAACAAAACTTATTTAATTCACTCTTATTTAACTACCGAAAAAAAGAGTAGCGTTATAAGATTTCTTTGGTTTTTCTTGTTTACAAGTAGACTCGGTTGAGTATTTTATCTTTTTTGTATATTATAACTAGCTGTATCCCGCCTGCTATGCGCGCCGTAACACCTCCCAAAACTTTTCGGGGGAGGAATTTTGTAAAATCCATTCTTAGCTGACCTGTAAATGGTAGAAGCATTGTCTCTACCAAATTTTGTGTCTATGTATAATAGTTTCGGAGACCTTACGATGAGTGCGTGAATCTCTGGATGTCTCCGAGATATATTTAGATTTCCAGAATTTTTTAGTCAGTCTGTGAATTGTGTGTATGCGTGTGTTTTCTAAATTTTCGTATTAATATTTTTTAAACTACAAGTACATTAAACTTCTTAATTGCAAATAAATGTTTTGAAAATGAAGGCTTTCGCGAATATTAAAACTTGGAACATCTTTAATAACAGTACAATTAACATCTAAAGCTTTTTTTTGGCAATATTAGTGTATTTCACGAACAGAGTACTTACTCGATGGTTAATGGTGGACTAGACTATAACAAGGAAGCATTAGCAGTTATCAGGATATACAACTGCTACAACTTATAGTACAAATAAGCATTAGCGGTGATGGCCTTCACAAACGGTAAGATGGAACTTAAAATACCACATAGATATTAAAGATGGTTAAAAACTCATTTATAAATTTCAATACGAATAATAAGATTTAATATTTTCTATCCAATAACAGCTTCAATAATACTATATGCTATTTGAACTACCTAGTGGACTCGCATATTCGCGTAGGCCGTTTTCTGTCGTAAACTAGACTGTAGCGAATGTAGTCACCTCTTACACGACAAGGAAACGTCAAAATATATATATTAACTTTACAAACCTTTCCGCGCTGCACAAATGTTTAGCACAATTTATGGAGATAAGCGCTTGCTTGTTTGAAAATTTAGATGCACTGTACATGTCCTAACATTCGTCTATTTCTTTTTAGGAATCAGTTTTTCTTTCTATAATATAAGAAAATCATGTAAAACTTGAGGAATTGACAATAAATCGTAATTTTAGCTTAATCTATTGCTTATTGTTTTCTCGCATAAGTGAATTGTATATATTCTTGTGAGAAATAGACATTCCTCAACCTCTATGTATTCTTATGTTTTCTAATTGTAAATTTTGCCATATTTTTAAAAAATTCCGTTTTTTCGAGGGTTCTTCCTAAGCTACAAGTTTATATATTGAAATTGTATGAAATTTTCTATGATTAAACGTATTGCTGCCAATTTAACATCGTTGTAGAGCAAGTGTTTATTTATTCATCACATACGGTAACAAGTAAATACATAGTAATGACATGTCTAGTATTAATATCAACATATCTGGTTAAGGTTCTGGTACGTAGTAATTTTAATAGATAATAGTATTTTTATACAAGAAGACTGCCAGTAATCACGAATAGTTAAAGCATTTTAATTCACTGTTATATAAGACATTGAACCTTCACACACCGCTTACGAGTTTAAGTGAAGATGTGTAAAACGTCTCCCATGCACCCGGCAATAATTTAATAAACTTTCAATGCGTTGATGTTGAACCGTGGCTGATTATGTAAAGATCAGGATGCGAGCCAGATGAAATGTTTTTGTTATGATAGTGATCTTGGTCTATATACAACCCACTGCAGGGCATACGCTGCCGCACATAATGAGAGGCTTGAGGTAGTAATCCCTTAGTTCACGATATTTTATGTTAGTTGTACTTGGCCGTGATTTTATCTATTTTTATTATACAAATAAACTTACAAGATATTTTATCCATGCAGTGTCTTATGTAACATAAAAATCCTTGTAAACCATAACTTATTTATTCAACATCAGAATTAATTATCTTCACATTAAATGTGTAATGAAATTTATTTCATATTTTTATATCTTTATATTATTTTATTAAAAGCGAAATTGAAGAAAAAATATTCGCTGCTGATTTGCAGAAACAACGAACTGCTTTTAGTAGTCACGTATGAAATATTTGTACGAAATATTTTAGCATATTTAAAATGTACTTTATTGTCATTTAAGTCTTTTTATTTTTTTATTTTTACAACAGGTCTGCAGTTACGGCAGTGTCGTGGCACCCTCAGTCCGGACTCTTGGCGTCGGTTGACCGAGGCAAGCGGGCGCTCGTCTGGGGCGACTTGTGACAGGCATGGGACTTCGTTCAACAGTCGCCGCCTACTGCACTGGTACATATAATTTATTCATTACAGTAATCCTCATATTTTACACTATAACCCGTATTGATACTTTAACCATTAATAGAAGAAAATAGAATAGAAAATTGTTTATTGCACACCAAATAATATTACATTTTGCAAAAGAATATTATATAACAATAAATGCGCATTGGGCGCTCTTACCGCTAAAACCGATCTCTTCCAGACAACCTTTGGTTAATTTTTAACATACATACATTATCCAGAAGACGTCCACTGTTAACCATAGGCCTCTTTTAAGGATTTATCCCTGCATCGACCAAGTCGGCCACACCACTATTACATTCAATAAATACATTCTTCATATTCAGTATACTATATATAATATATTAATAGTTGATCGGTATGATATATCTAAACATCCTCGTATTCCTCTTTGTGAATTTTCTAATATCTATGAAACAAAACAGTAAAATGAGTATGTACCGGAAATCAATACATAAATTGCAACTATACCTTTCTATAATTAAACTAAAATTTTTGTAAGAAACATTTAAAGGAAGTGCTATATTTTTCTTTACAATCGTAACATTAATCACATATGGAGATTATTGCATTACTCGCATCAGTGTACTTTTTGAGATAAACGTCTTTACATTGCGTGAAGGAAGAGATTAAGGAATCGGACAGAAATATATATTCAATTAACTCTGGACGAATGGGAATGAAGCAAAGTTCATTGCACTAAATGATTAATTTTTAACTAAACGAATGGAATAACGTTTGTATTGCTTAAAAAGTTTAATAATTATTAATATTGTATGTCTCTATTTGGTTTTATAGATATGCAGTCGCTATGTAATTTAATCACACTTTACTATATTTTATTTAAACGAGACTTAACATTTCTCGAGCCAATGCGACGAGCACTATGTGGCGCTGTCCATCATCATCCTAACTAACGCCATTTTATGGGCAGGCGTATTATTTACCATCAGGTGAACGTATGTATATAATGAAAATGTTTTTTCTTTGTGCGCCAATCACCTGGAAACTAATAAACATATCGACAAGGGTATATGACCACTCGACGCGGAAAGAGATGAAGATGATTATAGGCTCTTTAATTATTTGAATTTCATTGATCGTTTGATATCATTTTATTTCTAATCAACGTTTATAAAACTTTTATTTTCGTATTATTTATACGGTTGCTATAGTAACGGTTGCTATAGAGTGTAATTTGCAATTGCGGTTGGTCTCAATGAATATTACAGACAAATTTCAAGTCTAATTTTATATTTCGGCCAGCAAAGCGAGCGGAGAACAGCTAAAAAATTATCACTCACTATCATAATTTTGCGTCAGGAGTTATAACCTTCTTTAATCGCATTTATATAATTATATAAAGTTGTGGATATAGTTTAAACTCGTCATCAGAATATCTCGAAAAATCCATTCACTGATGCTTTCTTCATGCACAAATTATTGTTACATTCCATAACCATAAATCACGAACAGTGAACCTATTATGCTGTTACGAAGTTGTTTACGAGCATTTTGGCTAAGTATATTATCCTTTTAACTTTACTTAACTCACACTTTTATCATTAATATTAGAGTAAAATTTTTTAGGAACTTGAAATATCCCAATGTGGAAAAATTTAGATTTAAAATAGAACATCACCTATTATATACATGAATAATTTAATTTTTTTTTCATTAACCCCTAGCTTAATAGCTTCTTTGGACTACAAAAAATATTATTAAAATTAAAAAAAAACGTAACATGAAAATTTTGGAAAAACAAAATGTATACTATTCTATACATTGCTACCCGTACAGTGATTATCGCATTTTTAAGAATGTATATTACGCTATACATTGCTATGTTTAGGGAGAATTGGAATATCAAAATATTATTGCAAATAACATAATTTTAAATAAAAATAACTCTTGGTGGTAGTAAAAATGGTTGATAATATAATTCTTTTGTTTTACAAAATAATCGTAATATAATAATTCAGAGACCCTATTGATTGCGATGGTACTCCAAAAAACCTTACATTTTGTGACCATCGTACTTGCCTGGCCCGTTTTGCAGTACTTGCACCTCTGATATACAGTTATTTGCAGCTAATGGTCATATATCTCATACCGGACATAATCAAATTTGTAAGAGGCTTAACCTTTCGAGACAGGAATTTATCGATGGCGCTGGAGAACTTTCTGCTAATCCAATCATTCCAGCTTCATCACCGCTAGTAGCTCCGTCACTTGTTTCAGAGTACATTCTTATCAGGTACCAAGGATAAAATGCGCCTAGCTCTTTAACGCATAGCAATATAAAACCAAAGCAAAAGCGACATACAAAAAACCATCACCATAGTAAAGCCAATCCATATTGTATTATTGATAGGTAAATATTGTAGGTAAGGTTATTTGTCCCTTTATAAAGGTAGGTAGACCCCACATAGCTGGGATAAGGCCAGGAGGAAGAAAAAGATATAGGTAGGTAGTCATGCAGTAATAATAATAGTAGTATTTTTTGTGGAAATTTAACCCACAACTTTGTTTGTAGCTTTCTACAACCACTATATCAACGAGGCAGTCAAACATCAGTACAACTGTTTTTTAAATTATATTAAAATTGGTTTAGTATATAAGACAGACATACTTGCAATTTAAATTTTATAGTAAAGTTCAGAACAACATTGATCCCGTGAAGTTAGCAATGTATATCATTGTATACACCACCAACGAAAGGTAAATTACTGAAATTGCAAATAGTATAACATACGTTAGTATAAAACATGCTAATTCTCATCGCAACAACAGTATATATATATAAAAAAATGTATAAGAACAAACATTTAGGCATGTGTATTTTATAATAAATATATATATTTAGGGATACAAACATATAAAAAAATAAAACTTGCCTTAGATAAACTTGAGCGGGCCATCTTGACGGTTATTTTTCACTACTGATTTGAAATTACGACAGAGAAACTACTTTTTTTATTTTTGAAGTATGAATAAACGTCTAGAAATATCATGTGTAGAAATAAACTAAGTTAAAAATTATTTTATAGTGATTGTATATTTTTATAAAGTTGTATGTATGGTATACTATATAAAATGAAAATAAGGGTTAATATATCGCCAAAATAATACGTAAACAATGTATAAATTGTTTTTAATAATTCTTGTCTAAATTATGTGTTTTATACTCTCGTTCTCAATATATAGATCCATATAAAGCTTTCAATATATCAAACACCATAAAGTATCATGTTAAATTTTTAATTTACTTAAGTTTCTTACTTTTTATATACTTATACACAAAATTAAAAAAATTTGCTCAACAAGTTCATGAAACGATCATCAGTAAATCTCGTCAATAATAGATTCATATAAACAGATTTTTATAACGTGCATCATTTAATATATTTTTTATAGATCTCTACAAAATTATCCTTATTTGGTATGTTTTGAAATGTTTGTTTATTCAAAAACCAACATATTTTAATCGATTTCATAATAAAATTTACGACTTAATTAACATTACCGTAAATTTTGCTACAAATTTATGTTATTATAATAAATATACAATGTAACGGACCTACATACCCAAAAAAATATGCAAATGCTTGCAGACATTAAGCACAAATTCTTAAGGAGCTTAGCATATATTAAGTCCGTATTTTAAATATTAAGCTAACATTTTATGAAGTACATAGTGAATATTTGTCCTCACTTTAACTGTCCTGAATGAATATGTGGGTTACTTTTTATATTTAATAAATAGGACAATAAATTCCCTCATAACAGATAAACCTTTTTTTTACTAATTTACTTAATATTATAAAATGATAATAATTCTAAAGATAAAATTACTAATAAAAATGTGTGCATTTTATTATTGAACACAATCTATATCTTGGGGAGAAATTCTTAACAAATAATAAATCAAGTTCAAATAATCCTTATTAAATCTATTAAGTGTAAAGCGGTAAATCAAAGTGTTGACAAGGTTGTTAAGAACCGACCATATTTGTACTTACCTTATAAATCTCTATAATTGCGTTACTATGGGTTTAATCTGATTATTACAGTTGTTTAGACAAATTTTATTTACTTAAGTAAGTAAATGCATGTCAACATTTGTACATTATATATACGAAAATAAAACTTACTAAGTATTATATATTTTTACACAATCAATACATATCATGTATGTTACACGGCCGTATTGAAATAATTACACAGTAATTATTAAGATTATTTTCCATTTGTACGAAATACCCTATATATATAGGGTATATATATGTATGTACATATTTAAATTTATTTTCAATTGCTGTATATTTTATATTCTTATTATATTTTCGTTTTTTTTATACAATTAAGCGATAAGACTAGCGAGACGTTCACCCGGTGGTAAGTGATACGCCCGCCCATAACAAAGTAACATTAGGACGTTATGCACTCACCACATTTCACTCGTCGTCCGAGACATAGGATGTTGTCTCGTTACACTAGCTACAACGCCCTTCAAATCAGAACACAGTATTGTTTGCACATTACTGCTTTGCGGCAGAAACAGACGCTGCGGTGGTAACCCACCTAGACAGTCTCTGGGAACAGAGACTTGACACCAGTGAAGAGACGTAATATTGATTAAGAGATAAAAAATATATGACTAATTTTTAATATTTTCTGTATTTAATACTTAACTTATTCTTAGTATTATATCGACAAAAGTATATAATATATCATTGTCGAACTCATGTTGTAATAAGTTCTTAGATTTGTTTGTTCTAAGTTATTTTATAATTTATCTAGTATACTATTTATATAATATATCTAGCATAAAAATATTACAAAAAACTTTAATAACCCTGTCATGAAAAAAATTTAGACCGCAGAGTAGACATAGGTGTAATCTAGAAAGGCGTTAATAATGTTCGCTGCGAACTTATTTACTGACGAGAAATCAATGCTAAACAAAGACTAACGAAACGGTAATCGTGTATTGAATTAAATAAACTCAAAAACTGCATTGAATGAAATCTATTCAATAGATTACTGCAAAAAGTATTCTGGACGGTGTAGTCAAGATGTAATTTATCAAATTTAGATCCATTAATATTGTACAAAACAATAATGGGCACACTAATAAAACACATCGTAATGTAATATTTTGGTTGATAACAAAACACCGCATCTCCACCAGATATAATAAGTTAACGGGAAGTGTATAGATTCGCTAATAAACATGCAAAGCAATGACTGACAGGCCCCTGCCGCATTGTAATTTCACCGTAATAACAGATGCTGACCCAATCACCTGGGCATCTGACTATAATTCGACCATTAGACACATAAAAAGAAGTGGCGCTGCGCAATGACGCACAATACGGCACCGCCGATAAGTGAAAGCGCTTTCGACTTTCGACTTTCGTTGAGTTTTTGTATGAATTTATGTATGGGTCTCGGTCATATTGTCTGGTGACATAAATCTACCGGCACAGCGAAAGGAACGTCGCAAAAAGAGACGTTTACGTTATTACTGGGACGCAATTAAAGGTATTTGTATCGCAATTCAACATGAACATTAGCTCATTTGTAACAAAAAGATAATCACAGGGGAACCCTTCAAATTATAACATTTTTGTCACATTACATTATTAAATTGTATTAGTTGTTATCTGATGGTTTTAATGAAAGAATAAAAACTTATGATATAAACTTGTTATTTACTGTATATCCTCACAAACAGTTAATACAACAGTTAACATAAATGTGAGAAAATCATTCACTTGCAAGTTAATTATTATCCGATCTTTTTCGTTACCTAATTTTATGTCATAAATTTTAAATGTCAGTTAAAGACACTCAAACGCAACGTTGAAATTAAAATAAGATAATTTTTTATTCTTGCAAAGCGGTAGCCTTTATTGAATAATCAACGGCTAAAGTTTTCTCACCAAAATATATGTTACAAATTAAATACAAACGCTTTATATTAAAGTTGTATAAATTAATAAAACATTTCTGGTTCGAAAAAAAGATCTGCAATGATTAATGACATTTTGATACAGCGTTTCTTACTTCAGACACTTAACAACTATTTATGGGTGCTTGTTTATCTTCTCTTCAAACACATAACTAATTTAAAACCTTCCTCCATCACCGGTGGTCGTAACTTATCAAATTTTCGATACTCGCGTTGCACTCTTCGGATGATTGAATTACTCCGGACACGCGGTGGACCGTTCACAAACCGTTTGTCGCCAAAATGAAGCGGAAAATTTAATAGTCCACTTTTCAGTACGTGATCAGCATTTTACTTTTATTATCTTCACAATGACGCCCCGCTTTCGTTTCCCGCCGGGGGACAGGTTAAGTGTTTATAGTTGTGCATTTTGCTCTCGTTTTAGGCATCCTCTACCGCCCGTACAAATTGACTACACCACCAAAAGAAATAACACAATGTAATTTAATTTAAAATTTGTTTGCATGCATAATTAGAAATTTGTAAGCGAACATTCTAAACTACAGTTCGGCTGTGAGTTTTTATCGATGCGCGCATATTTCCTAATAACCTGCGTATGAGAGTCAGCAAGTTTAACAGCCACTTGAATATCGTTAATTCATTCGTCGCTCTTTCACTCTAAAACGGAAACATTACGGTGTACGAGAACAGGTAGGTTAACGGTGTATAAAACAAATTGGAGAATTATTAAAGTTTAATTGTGGTGCTCGGGGTCCACCGTTTGTTTCATGGTCGTACGTAACGACAATGGTGGTGTGGCGTTAAGATTGTGATGCGTCGGTCGGAGTGTGTTGGGGTCCCGCCGTCGGCTCGGCGGTACCGTTGGCGAGTCGGCCGAGTGAGCAAAGATTTGGCGTAATGACCTACGGAGTCTCACCGCTCGCCGTCTCAGATCTTAATCGCGTTCACGCTCGCCGGAGACACACCGGTCACATTCTACGACCGCAAGACGCTCGTCAATCGCCTCATCAACCTGATTAACTAATCATATCTCGCTTGCTTTATGTAACTGGACTCGTAATCTTCCCTATTCGCCGCTTCAACTTCTAACTTTTTGCGCGTTTATAACTCATATTTACGTTACAAACTTGGTCTATAATAACTGAACCATTGCTTATGCTTGCTACGCTGCATTCTTGTAAAACTTCACATGTTTTATACAAGTTAAAAGTCTCTGTTTTATTTTAACAAGATACGTTGACATTTTATTAATAGTTCAGTTGTGTATTATTATTATTATCGTGAATTTTTATTATTATTATTTTTTAATTCGGAACAATTTAACTATTATTACCTCTAGATATTAAAACAATATATTTTTTTACATTAACATTACTCCAACATTTATAACCTAAAACGTATTCATCATTATATTGTTCAAACATTACGGTGCTCAAAACTTTCACAGCTTAAACTGTTATTTGATATCTGTTAAAACAAAACTAACGGGTGATGTTGAATACTAATTACGTTGTTTTTAACGTTAATTATAACACTTAAAACGGAAGTGCCACAAATATACCTTCGAATATCGGCACTTGACACGACATTAATATTATCTTAGACAATCACCAACACATAGACCAATTTAAAATTACCGTTCTTGGAATAATTATGGTTTTTTTTGCTGCAGCCGGGCCGGTAGTCCTCACGCAACATCACTATTGCTGACCGGAGGCGGGTTAATAGCTGTTATTAGCAAATCGGTCTGAGAAATCGACAACAATGAGCACGAAATACTCTCATTGCCTCTTCTTTATTCATTTATGTTTTTGTGACGTGATTCGTATTCAATGTGTGTCAACTATTTTTTTTATATTTAAATTGTTAAGAAGAAACCAGCCCTCAAGCTAAAATTATAAAAATTATCTTCACACGTTTTTTTAACATACCACTGTCTCACTCCCGTTTGTAGTTTCTTTAAAACGAGTCTGCCGTTCAAAAATAACGCGAATGGTTAAATGAAATCGGTTGCATTCCATAAAATATACAAAAGCAAGCAAGGCGGGTTCTATAACCACTCTGGTGGGTTCGAAATCGAACCTGGTTGATAACAAGGGTAAGGGAACAGTCGAAAGCGCTGGCTGTAGTTGATAGGGCGTAGGTGGTTTAATTATTGTAATGAACATCGCATCCTATAAACATGCACTTAGTGGCCCATTAAATTGTATGTCAAGTCCAGGAGCATTAATGCCTTTTCAGCAGTTTAATAGTTCGCTTTTATCGTTGCATCTCGCCATCGCTTTATGCACGTTTACTTCAGGCGCAAATATTCATGCGACCAGTTGATAGGTCTGAATGCTCAAGACATTCTTTTACTAAAAATAGAATTACAAATTACTTTTAAAAATATTTTTACCTCAACTCATTCTGCAAATCTACTAGAAAAGAGATTATTTACAGCATCCACTCACATTAAAAAAATAGGTAATGATTCTGAAACGAATTACGAATATAAAAGTTGAACAAGGATTATAAAATGCACCATAACCTAGAAAAGGCTCAATCTTAACCATATCAAAATAGAAGAATATTGAAGTGTAAATATACGAACGAGAGTCGCGAATATATGAAGCGAAATCCAAATTATTATAACTGTACTCAATCCGGCGTTACCTATCGCATTACGAACAGTTACAGTGATTTGGATTATTGTTCAAACAACTCAATTAAATCCGGGACACTGCGTCTGTTTGAAATACCGCCGCCATGTGCAAATATACGGGAACTATTAAATAACGGTCGGCCCACAATGAACGTATCAATTTCAGTTTGTTTTGCTGTAACTAAACACCTGATAGATGTTATCTTGCTTCGCTTTAGATTAATAAATTGAGCCTAACTTACAAACAGGATGTGACGCATATTTTTTGTCCTGCGTCGACAGTGGACGCGTATTTATTGAATGCCTACAATGATCATTGCAACTTGACATGTTCCTTGCTCATTTACTGCTTACGGTACTTCTATACGGTGTTTACGGTCCTTGCTTTGCTAACAAAGAAAAAATTGCTAGTGCGTAGAACCGAAATTTCGTTATTAAACGTCTATTTGGGCAGTTGTGCCATAAAATTTTAACGTATGCTTTTATCTTGAAATATTCGATGTTTTGTCAATTACTAGCTATTTTAAATAAATGAGACGAGAAAAAAATAGACATATGTATAAATTTTAATATCTGAGGTATACCACCAATAACAGTAATACGACAACAATAACCACAGTTTAAAAAATAACATAACATCTAAATTTATTTAATATCACTGCTTCTTTTCACGACTATTTCCATTTCTAACATACTACATGACATTTACAGACATTCAAACATAAAAAAATCAACCAATTTCTAACTTAAACAAATTTTTCTAATAAAAAAAATCTTATAGAAAATAAGTGAATTTATTTGAATCATGGCTTTAAACAATATTACACTGTTAACAGTAGATTTAGCATATACTATACGCTTTTATTATATTCTTTTCACAGCCTACAGCAAATCGAGAGGACTGTGAGGAGGTAGAGGGCGACGGCGGGGAAGTGTTCGACTTTCTACGAGGCATCACCACCGATATACTCCATCGGTTCACATAGCTGCCTATTGGCAATAGCTATACTCAAACTAAAAAAGCTGTCAAATAGTCTTATTTTTATTGTAACATTTGATAATTTTCTGTCGAAGCCTATACATAAAATGAATGTTCTTTTTGTCGTGTATATGTAAATAACTTTAAAAAACTATAAATGTAAAAATTAAGAAAAAGGTGCTTTAACACCTGTGATCAGTTCATAACTGTTACAAAGAACGCCTTAAGCTTTTATAAAATTATTTTACATAAGACTTGACATTATTCATCGTAATGTTGGACGTCCAATTCTAACGTTACATCTCAATTCGATGTCATTCCTAATGACCGACATAAATGTTTATTGTGTAGTTTGGCAAAAAAAGCGCTAGATATTTGGTGTAAATGTAACTTTGCTGTACATATTCGTGAAAGCTTTTGCCAAGCGTATATATATTTGTGTGATAATTGTTGATGTACATAATTGACATAGCTATTATTGCGATATCGCGAGTGAAGTAACGTTTATATAAAGTAATAATTATTTTTTTATACAAAACTAAAAGACAATGAAATAAAAATTTTAGAATATTACTTTAAACCAATGCTAGCGCGGCGATAGTCCCACGCACAATGAACGATAAATTAATAGCTCTGGCTATTATTGTCAACGCGACATCATATTTGTTTAAATTCGCAAGCTGGAGCGCGGGCCACCTGCGTCTGCGGCTCTCATTAGCAAACAATGATCGGATCCCAGCCGCCTAGCGACCCTCGCTACTTATACTGGTTATTTTACTGATGGCAGGTCTCTGTGGCCGGAGACCGTCTACGTAGTTACTACTGCGGCAACCTATATCTTCCGCCAAACAGTTGTGTGCAAACATTAATATGTTCGTTCCGGTTTGAAGAACGCTGTCGCTGGTGGAATTATTGAGGTAGCGAGACGTAATATCTTTTCTCAAAGCAACGAGTACATTGTGGTGCGTTGTATACGATCCCAAATAGCATGGCATTGTTATGGGCGGTCGTTATTATTTACCATGAAACGAACGTCTTCCTGGTATCGTTGCCTCACGGATCAATAAACACTGAACACACAGCATTCGCTAACACATCCATAATACCCGTGACGTATATTTTGACATACGCGCTCGGTCGCCTGCTACGCCTTTTTTCGACCATTTTTTTTTTTTGTACCTCCACTCACAAGTTCCTTGACCCCCACCGCGTTTATATAGCGCTATTTTCACATGTAATTACACATATAACCGACCGGTTAATTACCCGAAACCGCTGCGACGACGACGCCGACGGGACATGGGATCTGATCGAAAAAAAAAAACTAATCCGGCGCCGCTATTAAATATCGCTTCGTTAATTTTATCCTTGGCTAATAATAGCATCAATATTACATTGCTCTGCTCTACTCTCTACATAAAATTTCTTGCCACAAAAACATGTCGTACTATATAAAATTTATATAAGTTTTTTTACCAGAAGTTAGGAATTTCAATGCCATTTCTTAAAACTAGTCAAAAAAATTTCTAACATTTATATTATACGTCTTTTCGTACATCTTGATTCTATGAATTCTGTTTAAATAAGAAACATGATAGAAATTTATTGGATACGGATTTTTTTTTAAATATATTTGAAAAAAAGCGTTGCCAGCATAATCCTTAAAAGAAACGCGCAAACATTTACTACTAGATAAAATAATATATTAATTATTAATAATTTTTAACTGAATAATAATAATGAAAAAACTATCAATAATAATAAACATTGAAATATACTACTGTAATATATATTTTCATGGTGCAACGGTGTTTGATTATTTACGATTACATAATTACTTGTTTTATCTTCTGTATTAACAATTACATTTCAAGGTATTTTTTTCATTGTTATTTTATGTTTAATTCAGCTAGTACTTATTCCATTATAAATACATAATTAACCATAACAAATAACGGAGATAATATAAAGGTTATTATTATATGCATAAGTTATATGGCGACAAAGTAATCACGACAAATTTATCATCACAGCGCTTAGACATTATCTTTCTTTTATAGGATCTCCTTTTTATTACTATCGTATTGTATTCAGTTAGGATCTTTGTATTGGTTTTATATCCTAAAACTTAATGGTGGCAATATTCGTCTTTCTTTGATTTCAAAATAATAACAATGATATAAACAATGCAAACACTTTTTATCTTACAGAAAATTATAATATTACACACATTCCCAGACACGACGTGGGTGTGTGTACTATAAATTAAAGTTGTAATCTAATATTTACTTAACGGAACTCGAAGAACCGTTTTGATAGTTTAAAGAAATGAAGAAGCCAGGTTTCACCTATATAATTTATATCCCCGTGGATTAGGTTAGCCAGGTATTTTGACTGGAAAACCTCGTTGATAAAATTTTATTATTTTTACTTCATATGTTTGAAACGTTACTCATTCGTTACCAAGCATCAGAAATATATGACACGCTCATCTCTTAACACCTTACGTCACTCATATAAATTGACAGATGTTTTTCGATAATGTTCTCAATAAACAATAGATTTAATTGATAATAAATGTAAAGAAAACCCACGAATCCATCTTATTTGTGTTACATTGAGAACCACTCTGTCTCACCCCATTGTGTTTATTGTCCCAAAACATACGTATTTTATGTTTGTATTTTATAAAAGTAAATTAACTTTTGACTTATTTGCGCCTGAGGCACAGCAGCTAATCGCTTTCTAAGTAAAATAGAGGTCCTTTGTTATTTTCTGGAACCTCATGTAGTCGAGATCGATTCGTGGTATGATTTCGTACTCGCCCGGCTCGCTATCATAGCATTGCTGTATTCCGGCTGCTAACATTCGTGAGTTGGAGGTATTCAATTCTTGCAGGGGACACTGTTCCATCTCCCATAGGCTTCATTGTTACACACTGTGTAATAGTGATGGTGTGTTAGCCCATTGTAGATAAAAAAAAATATAAAGCCGCTGTGTTGTGATTATCATGTGTATATGTAGTTTAATAACCTAAATAATAATAAACGCACATAATATTAAAATGAAAGTTGTTCGATATCAGCACGAAGTCTTTATAATAAAATAATCCTTGGTCACTCTTCATGTTATTATATTCTCACCGACAAGAGAAGTGTTTGTGATGTTCAATATATCCGTATATAAAGTTATTATAATGAATCAAGTTTCTATTGTCCTCGATACTGTATTTTTTTGTAATAAACTCTTAGTCTTGGGAACAACAATATGGGCTTTAAACTGTGCATAATTTAAATACCATTAACAAAGCATTAAGTGTTTGTAATGACAATATATTCGCAGCGTGTATATTCTTCATTGTTTGTTATTACGTTTGTGTATTTGATATGCAAAATAAATAAGTACATATACTATTACTCGAGCTTTTTTTATTACTATTTTTTAACATGCTGTTAGTGTTCAGTTCTATTTCTACAAAGTTTCTAATTAATTTTCGATTCTAAGTTATGGTCTCAAATTTTACTTAGTCAAAAATTTATTTACATGGTAAATACTTAAAATAAACAAGGTTGTAATATATAAGGTAAAATTTACAGTCATAAAATTGTACAAGAACGAGAGATATTTATATATATTATGTATGTATATCAGAATAAACTATATTTATTATAAACCTTTCTACTACTACGATCTCCCTTGAGGTCATAAAAAACAGATTTAACGTCTTGTTAGGGTCGACGATCGACGACCACACAGACACTGTGCGCTCGGTTCACTCGCCAGTTTATGGCAGTCGTGCACAAATTAAATAAATTATTTAAGAATCATCGGACATATTGTTTCAACAATCGGTATTATTGTATTGTAGCCGTCAGATATACTTTCATTAAACACCTCGACGTCCAAACTTCAAATTGATAGGTGTTATTTGCACCGTCACGTCTCGCCAAACTATACAGATGCGGCTATGTGTTCATTACTTTATTTCTTGCAGATAGCATCTTGACGGGCGCGGGCACCTCTCATCATTACAGGTGGTATGTTTTCCTCTAATGGACGGACCCAATATCTAACATCTGCGACGGGGCGATGTGCACGTCGGCTCCGACGTCCATCAATGGGCTCGCCGAAACCGATACACGAAACAAATAACAGTATTCGCACATCGTTCTTGTTAATTTTTTTATATTCACAATAACTACATGGCGCGAACTTATTACGGGGAGCAAATTGAAGACAGCGTCATAATTATAACGTGCGATATTTAGGCAGTAATTACTGGTATTTGGGGAGAGGATAATTGACAGGTGAGTAGAACGTCGCGGTGACCTAGTGAAACCACTCAGCAGCACTTGTGGATCGGCGGCTAGACGTGTAGAGCACTCGATCGCGACACGGTCACAATAAGTACGCTGGGACGTATTCAATACCGTACTGCTAACACCAAATTGACCTGTAAAAAATTTAGGATCTATACAAGTTAATAAGGTCATTAGGAGCCGGGCCACACAAAACTATTTCTTAAATTGTTTTATTTCCTCCTGTCTCCTAAATGCTACAATATAAATCTGAGGAAAGATATAAAGAACTATATGTCAAACAGTTTTTCAAAATTCCTAAATATTGGCTAGTGCTCACCTCATACTACAATTTTACAAGCTTAAATGCAACTGCATTAAAAGCATTTTGTTCAGATTTTAAAGTAAGTTTAATTCATGAAAAATATTTTTATAACTTTTATAAAACGAAGGCATGTAATAGAAAGTCCGATAAAAATATAAGTATTTGTATTGATCCTACACTAGACCACAAGCCACATGAAGCGTGCGGCACCTTGAAACATTTGCAGATGGAAATTCCTACATAACCGAATAGAAACAATAACAATACTACGTGCAAAATCGATTGCGAATGTAAATCCGTTACTTACTGATCTGAACTAGTGAGCCAGATATAGATTTTAGAAAGTCGATTTGAAGCCACATCGGTGATGAAACGTGAGCAGTTGTGTTCCGAGCCAATCATAGCTGATGGACGGAAGGTAAAGATAAAATTCCATTTCTGTTAAGCTTTTAGGTTTAATTGGCAACTTCGTGAGCTTCATTTTTTTATGCAACATTCCCTTGTCAAAATTGAAGAGATCGTAGTTTTGAGAATGCTAAAATATACAATACAATTAGATAGATTAGTTTCGTCTATACTGAAAATAGATACCGAAAACAATTTGATTAGTTTTTTTTTATAAGGCTCTTTACATATTCCAGAACAAATATTAACTCATCATATTATTTCATCTGTCGTAGATGAACAACCTTTCAGAGATAAACAGTAATGTTTATAGTATTTGTTATATCGACGCACATGTGATACTTAGTTCTGTCATCAGCACGTGAACAATAGAACATAGTGTTCAAAGTAATTTAATCGTCGGATGTAATTTAAAAAATTATAAATTTAATGAAAGTTAGTATTACAGACGATTTGATCATCAACATTATCATCAGCCGAATGACGCCCACTACTGGACATATCCCTCAAATCAATCTCCATACAGATACTTTCCTTTCTTCCCTATAGCTGGGTAAATTGTTCATCTTTAATAATTTTTATTTATTCACGAAAAAATCTATTATTATATAAAAAGAAATTTATGCCCTCAAATCTACCAAGTGATGATTTCGGTACATCTTATTAATCTACGTTTTTATACTTAACATTACTTAACAAAATTATAATGTCTTAAATATTATATATTTAAAATATTACTACATTGTAACATTTTCTGTATAGTTACATTAATATTCGAAAGCATTTAACATACTTATTTTACAAGCATACCATTCAATTTAGCTCGTAAACATAAAACGTTATAATATAAATGAAACTTACACCCAGAAAGCCTCCGTACTTCCTTTGCCTACTAACACACTAAAAAGAGAAATCTCAGAAGCGAGATTTTAAATCAATCATACTATATAAGCAAATTGCACTTTAAGGCGTCGATGCAGATCGACATCGCGACATTTGGGAGCAAACTGTGCAAAATTTTTGAACGACTGATATAATTCATTAAGCAAGTTTTTTTGATATCGCCACGACGAGACCAACAGAACGATCACCTGATAGTAAGTGATACGCCAGCCTATAGCAACATGGTGCTCGTTAATATAATAAACACTAAACCAAATTATGCTTGTCACCTCTGTACTAGAAAAGAGAACATTCACAACATTGAGATAAAGCAAAAGAATTATTTCTTTTCTATTAAAGGTTATATTATCATTTCATTAAAGGGTGTTACTGACTTTCATTTGCTATCAACAAGTAAACAAAATAGCTAATGAACTTTGCCACTAAACAATGTTTTGATTATTATTATTTTATAACATATTATATTACCCCTTTAAATTACCTTTACCAACCATTAAAGCCATATTCGCCAAAAGATTCACATTGTGCAGTCATCCATCCACATACGATAAGACTTCATCAAAGTGCTCTATTAAGCACTGCACCATTTTCGCAGCTAAAACTATATCAAGTTACTTTGTATGAGGCCTGGATTACATCGAGACAGAAGGGTTAATATCTAGGAATACAATCATTATAATATTAAGATCTTTTAAAGTTTTTTTTCATCGCATTTTTTAAGTAGTAGTAGTTATATAAACCTCTCTCTGTCGCCGGAGGCCGTCTAGTGGGTACCATACTGCAAACATTACTATATTCCAGTGTGAAGGGTGTTGTAGCTAGTGTAATTACTGTGGTAACGAGTATCAATATGTTATGTCTCAGGCGACACGCGCAATGTGGTGCAGTGTTTATCATCGTGACTAGCACCACGTTGTTATGGGCAGGCGTATCATTTTTATCATCAGGTGAACGTACCGCTCGTAGTGTCGCTTAATTGAATAAACTTTTTTCAAATATTTTTTTTTTACCTTCATTTTTAAAACTTAACCTGTGTACTTTAATTCTATTGTTTAAATCAAACAATAGAAATAACATTATGGTAAAATTATTGAACTCATATATGACCTTTAATTAAGTAAATCTATAAATTTCATAAACTTGTGTGCATACATTGTTTTAATTTGATAATATAGATTATTAATAAAATTATTATGTATTTTAATTATTCCATTATTTCTATAAGTTAGTGTAAATAGTGTAATTTTTTATTTAATTCCAATTTTACGTTTAATGGTTCATCTCAAAATAAATGATATTTGATGTAAATTTATCTGACCGTAGATTTAGATTTAGAATAGTTTATCCAGTGTAAGATATATATATCTTTTAATTTTCGTCGTATTATAATTAATCAAAACTTTCTTTTCAGTGATGTCAGTTGGCTTGTTCCCAATACATTATTCACTAAAATAAAAGTATGCAAGCGTCAATATATGAAAGAAGACAGCCCAAAGCATCTCTCCCCAGCGGCAATAAGTACCGCTTTTTCAGCTGAGTTAATTAGAATCTTTTAGTGTCTATAACTCGAGGCGGCTCAACTAATTAGAGCGTTTAAATATAGGTAACACACTCGCCCCGCAATAACGGTACTATAAAGCATTTACCAATCAATCTTATCTACTTCGTACACATAACCTTTAATTGGTAGAGCCGAAACAAAAAGAAAAACAACACAAGAATTTACTGCATCATAAAGAGGCTTTAAGCATTTTTATTCTTTTAAAACCTTTCAGTGTTTATGTGTCTCCGAGTAAAGGTGTGGTCAACCAATTGCACAGTATTAATGTTAACTCGTGTATAACACGAGTCGTGTCTCTATCTAAAATAATAAATAGTCTTTAACAATTGATTGTGAAATGATAAAGCTATAAGTCGCAAAGTCTCACGTTTCTCCAGTTGGCTTCTGCTACGTAAATTGCGCCGACAATTCTACTAAATGGCCGACGCCGTGCTCATGTTTAATGGCAAACTCGGCAAAATCATGTTGTTTATCGTATTATTTAAATAAATGCAGCTTAACACGAAGCTGTATATCGTTGGTGATTATCATATATCGCGCCAACGTTTGCTTGAAGATCGTAAAGTTATTACATAAACGAGAGTGAAGATCGTGGTCTGCATGGAGATTGCCCGAGGATGCCAGATGTAAGCTAAGTTCCAATAACTAGACCTGCAAAATTTTAGTCTTAGTACACTACGACAACTGATCATATGTACGAGTATGTTCTCATTGACCTAACACGAATCGCTAAGTGTGTATTGTTGACGGATGTTCAACTTATCGAGACAAAACTACAGCAAGTTCCAAGTAAATCGACAAGTCATGACTTAACCATTTCATAGTAAGCATCTAGACTAATTAGAGTAGGTCGCGAACCGACGACTGGTAATGAAAATCTTAAATGAACCTAGTAATACTGTAAAATTTCTGTACCATCCCTACCCTGTGATATAATTATTGACTAGTAACCTAATAAATTTTAATTATATCAAAAACTATTATTATACTATATTATGGGTAAAAATCCGCTAATGTAACTCCAAATCTATTCTAAATAAATCATACAATAATTAATGTATAAGAGGCATCTTCTGTCAAAACTTTATTCGTTATATTAGAATTAGCCATGCATCCCATACAATAAATATATACTAAATTAAAGGATACCTGATAACGGTACATGGAAACTAACAGCTCAATTGTGGATAGAACATCAATCAATTTGATGGCCAAGTAATAACCCGCAGTCGATAATGCAGAATGCTGCCTTTGTACCTAACTTTTAATCCTTCCACCTGTGTACCTGTGTCATATACTGGGTGTTAGGAGACCGCTTCTGAAAACAAAGACGGACGATAGTACTAATGACACCTTTGATGATGGGATAGAAAAAAATCGATGCTGATTAAAAAAAACATTTTTAAATTATTTTATTAGCATTATTTACGTTCCATCATGTTAGTAAAGCTAAATGAAACGATAGTTTCATAAAAAGTACATTACTTTACTACTAAATCAAAAACTGCAATGAAACACAAAATCAAAAGTAGTTGATGCTCGGATCAACGAACGCACGGGGGCGGCGGGAACTAAAGATGTGTTTGGTTTCAATTTGAACCTTAAATCATAGGGCTACGGAGTATTTAGATTGGCGCGGCCGCGCTGCGCCCGGGCGTTCGTTGATCGGAGCATCAACTGTTTTTGATTTTGTGTTGCATTGTTGGTTTTCTTTTGAGTAAAGTATTGTATTTTTTAAGAAACTATCGTTTCATATAGCTGTACTAACATGATAGAGCTTAAATAATGCTAATAAAACGTTTTAAAAATATGATTTTTTTTAACAGGATCGATTTTTTTTCCGTCCCATCATCAAAGGTGTCATTAGTACTATCGTCTATCTTAGTTTTCGGAAGCGGTTTCCTAACACCCAGTATAGTTTTTTTTTTTAAGTACCCTGTAATGGACGCACACCCCGGAACCATGGGCCGTTAACAGAGTAGTATCGGACTCCAACGGACTAAAAAGCTTCACACAATATTCCAATCATTTCGGAAAGAATGCACGGGGGTCACGGGATAACATCGAGCATTTCTTCCGCAACCCCCGATCGGCGCCCGGATCGAACAGACCCGCCTCGGGGAGGGATGTGACGTACCTCTCCCGACAGAAAATTCCTACGTGGCGACGCGTCGGAATACAAGATACACCCCGGGAACCCTCTCCAACGCGGGGGGCGCCAGCACGACGACCCACGTCGTTCGCGACGCCAGGTTCCTCTACCTAAGGAAGCAATCATCGGTCGTGCACTAACACCCAGTATAGTAACCATTATACACAACTAAATTATCTACAAATAGAATCAACACCCCTAAAAGTATATAAATTTATTTCTACTCTATTTATACATTAAAACCACACATTATAATAGGGCAATTTTCTCTCTAGTTATGTTTTCTATAATATTCTAGTCATGTGTTCGAAATTGCAGTTGTAAACCTATCGGTAACTAGAATATTACACGAAAAAAAACTACTAGATTTATCATTATACAGTTCAATAAAATAGCGTTACAAAACTAGCTTTGAAATTTATAAACCACAGATCTCTCTTCCCAACATAACAGTCACTTTATTATTCAAAGCCGAAAGAACAAGAAGACATATTTAACTTTAGTACAGTTTTTTCAACTCTCTAATTACCTAGAAATAATACAAAGACCTTAGTACAAACACGTAAATCAAGATTTATATCCTGAAATTATCTTCGCGTTACCTCTGTTGTTCGAAGATATCGAAAAGCATCTCCGTTATGGAAAATGTTAACAGAAAATCATTACTTGAGAAAATCGCTGACAATTTACTATGTGTAATTATACTCCCATAGACAATATTGTTAAATCGCTAGAGGTCAGGTTGCAAGGTTGCACCGTTGCGATAAAAGCTAGTGATAAACCGCTATTCAATAACATAAGTACTCAACAGTGCATAGAACTTTAACGTATGTTAAATTTCCGCGAGAAAATCTGCACTATTTTAATATAAAAACTTTTGACTAAAGAGCTGAGATTAATTAAAATCTATTATTTTTATATAATATAAATAGTAAGTGTGACCGCTTACTAGCAAGTGAGTGTCTTACCTGCTAGTAAACGGATATATAATTTAAATGGTAACAATCCCTGTTGCCGGAGTGCATCTAGGTAGGTACCACCGCAGCACCTATTTCCGCCGCCAAACAATAGTGTGCAAACGTGTGTTTGGTACTAAAGGCGCTGTAGCTAGTGCAATTACTGGGGTGACGATACTTTACATCTTATATCTCAGGCGACGACCGCAACGTAGTGCAGTATATATAATACTAATTACCGCCACGTTGTTATGGGTAGGCTTTTCACTTATCTTCAGGTGAACGTGCTGCTCGTCTCGTTGTTTAATTAAATAAAAAAACGCTATACATAAACAAAAACTTTGACTCCGACATGCAATTCCAATTCTTCTGTCCCTATTATAAAGGACAAAGGTTTGTTTTATTGCTGTCAACTGTCCAGACTTGAACACCAAGCGTCTTATTAAATATCAAGAATAAATTATTTTCATAATTTTAACGTGGTTACACTTATCTCTCGTGTCCCAAATTAATTGACACTTAATTTTTAATTTTATTAATTTTCACCCTCCTTTCAAATATCCGAATGACGTTAAGTGTTCTAAATGTAGGCTAATAAGTTTATTTTTATAACTCCTATTGAGAAAAGTGATTATATATGGTGACACAATTATCAATGATATCAGTAATACACAACATATAAAGGCTTTAACTACGACATTCTTATCTTTATTACATTAAAAGATAAGGTACCACGTCTGATTATTAATTCATCTGATACGGATTAATTAAACAATCTATCGTCGCACCTTCATATTTCTATGAATTGACGCTAGCGGCAAATCCAGAAGAACTTGAGGTGGAACACTACTCTCCAATGTCATGAAGAGTTGTAACACTCTGCCTATTAAGAAGCATTACATTGAAGGAAAATAAACTCGACGCCTAAAAACCAGAAATGAGTAGCCAAAAAGAGTGAACGCCCCCTCTAACGAATAAGTAATATTTGTATATCCGTTCAATCTGACCATCTAGATAGATACAACCGCAGTGTCTGTCTGCTTGTATGCAAATATTTCGCTTTGATTTGAATATCATCTTTTGTCTTAATGCAATATGGTGCGGTTTTAGGATTTCATTATTATGTGTACGCTTATCACTTACTGCTTTAATGATCTTGTTACTCTTGTGGCTTCATCGATAAGAAAATAAAAGAAGTTCTCAGCGTAAAAAGACTTGACCGTGATTTGTTTAACACTTGACTTGATTAACAATCGTTTAACGATACCGTCAATCAGAATAATTTATCACAATCCTTATAACACAAACATTTGTAAAATTTACATTGCGATTGACACAACGACCTTAAAAATATTATTTATAACTATGATTAAATCTTTAAGCTATCACATATTGAACAAACGAGACGATTAAGAAATAACTCTTTTAATTAGAACTCGTATACAAGAATCTAAACTACTAATAGCAGGTGCGAATCACTTTTAAAACAATGGTTAATAATATTTCTAGACATTACATACTATTTCTATCACAACATGTAGTAAATACATCGACGGTAAATTAATGGAAATGGCGATGGTATAGTCATTAATAAATTATCCACAACGTGAAAGGCACAGGTTATTTATGACACAACGGGTAATCGATTGCGTTACAGATTCACAGTTCAAAATACCTTACCGAACCTGCAGTCGGTTGATAGCCAACTATCGATCGTATAGAATATCGATAGCTGATCCTCTAATATGATCTCCGACTAATAGAAATGAAATGCTACTAGTTTATACCGGTAGAAGTGTATTAAAAAAACTGGACCTTTTAAGCAATACTTAATAACATTTGCGTAAGCTACTCGGCGTTTAAAGAACCTCATTACAATGACCCTTAAACCACATAAATTATGTTAAAGACGGATTTAAACGATACAGTTATAGTTTACAAACGAGTTTAACCAATCAACATCGTAATCTCTGTGCCCGATGAATTGTGTTAGCGCTTTTAAAATACAGTCGGACATATGATAAGTGTACTAGCATAATATTTATCCAGATGTAGCTTGTATTATCACATCAGAGCGGACGACACGGTCGCACGGTAAGTTCCGCCATTAGCATACAAGTAAATAATCTCGATCTGCGGGCGCGAACGCAGATTGTAGCCGTAACGCTTCCGCACTGTATTGAATTCGGTACCAACGTACCGACTCCCAGTGCTTGTTCACGTTCGTGTGATTCCCAAATGATAGCAATCTCGCTGCGTACAGTGAACACGGCCTAGCGCCTTGAAATATCCGAGCACATTGCTCTTTCGCGCTATCACTTTGTCTTGTTTGCTGCTATCACCTAAACCATTTATTACTAAGAAATTTGTAATTTTCGAATATCAATATTCTCTGTACTTTAGTTGTTAAAGAGACCTTATAGTAAATATAAATAAAGACTACACTACTACAGCATTAACACATAGGTGTTTTGCAGCCTCCGTTTTTAAAAGTACCTAATATGTAACAATAGATTTCCAATAATTTTAAGCATTTCTCTCTTTATTTAAGATCTTTATCCTACCACATTATACTCGTTGCTTCGAGAAGTAAAAAGTCGTCTCAGTACTGCTGTATTTAAATAGCTATGAAGCTTACTAAATCAGAACAGAAATTATTCGACGGTATAATTGGACGGTAGTACTAAACGCCGTGGGACCATTTACTACCTAGCGGCCAAGGGTCGTCGACAACCAAGACCTACTACTAGTAGTTTTAACTTTGAATGTACAAGGTACATGTGCGTTTATTTTTTTATATGAGAAATTAAATTAATTATGTTTTACATAAAAAAATATTATTAACGACTTACGTAAAATTTAAAATCATAAGGCATTATGAACGATAAATTTTAATTCAATAATGGTAGGCCAAAGCATATGTGTCGCTAATTTATAAGATTACAAGTAGACTACGTTCTAGCAAACGCCTGTTATAAAATGAATGTTACATTGTTGTGCCGTAAGAGAGCGCAAAGTAGCAGGCGCATTATATTAATAAGATATCTCTGCACACGTATTGTAAAATTATTACAAGGAAATAAAAAACAACAAAGAAAACAACGACGTTTTAAATTGTTTCAGATATCTCTAATATACTTGTAGACTGTATGATAGTGTACCGTAAAAGATAAATAAGATAGAGTAACGTGCTTAGGTACATTTCCTCACGTCATAAACATATCTTACAGTGACACAGCTTTAAGGATAATGTCAATATAAAGTCGCGTAAACCACAGGAATATTATCTTAAAATATATATTGAAACAAGGATTTATTAAAAACTGTTTTAAAGATTTGGCGCCCGCCAAATTTATACTATTTTAAGGATTTCTCCCAGAAACCATGACACATGGTGCGAAATGTTGGTACATGTAGAAAGGATACATAACGGTGGCATTAACGTTTATCGCGTTCTTGGTTAGATACATTAAGCTTACCATGTTGTAGTCTACCGGGCGAATATAACCACAAAGTAAGTTCAAACAGATTCACGTGGGAAGTAACTCCAAGCGCCAATGATCACAGAAGGAATTTCGTATTAACATGTTCGTAATAAAAACTACTTTACAAAACCTCTTTTCCGAAGATTAGATTTGATTTAAAATCTAAACACTTTTTGTTTTGTAAAAGGTGTTTATAGCTATTGCAAAAGGTTCTTACGAGGAGGGATCAAGAAGTGGTGAGAACGATAGATATACTCCTTGGTAAGAAAAAAAAAATACTGCCATAGCTCAGATACATATTTGTAATATTAATAAAGAAAAAAACCTTCAATTCTCTTTTTTTTCTGAATGTAATCATTCGTTTGCTTCGTGTCGGAACGTGTTCTCGAAAATGGAGAAAAACTAAGTGCGAGCCGTTATTAAATACCTCTGTTTAAAAAAGTTAACGACGCAAGAGATTCATTGCGATTTGGAGGCAACATTAGGAGAGTCCGCTCCGCTGTATTCCACTGTCGCAAGGTGGACTTCTCAATTTTGAGTAGGGAGAACGAGCACGGAAGACGAACATCGTTGCGGCCGTACATCGACGTCAGTCACTCAAGAAAATGTTGCGAAAGTCGAAAAAATTGTATTGAGCAATCGAAGAGTTACCATTTGATACTTAATTCAAGAAACGGACATTTCATGTGGAAGTATTCAATCCATATTGAAACAATCTTTGAATATGAGAAAAGACTCCGAAAGATGGGTGCCGACAGTCAGAAACAAAATCGACTTGACATTTCGATGATACTCTTGGACAAGTTTCAAAAATATTCTGAAAACTTTTTGTCTCGTTTCGTAACAATGGACGAAACATGGGTCAATCATTTAGATCCCGACACAAAACAGCAAATTTCGCAATGGAACCGGTATCATCACCGACCCCGATCGGTTGGCAAG
The DNA here is from genome assembly GCA_029034505.1 of Ornithoptera priamus. Taxonomy (NCBI): domain Eukaryota; kingdom Metazoa; phylum Arthropoda; class Insecta; order Lepidoptera; family Papilionidae; genus Ornithoptera; species Ornithoptera priamus. The sequence goes on from JARDWD010000331.1 coordinate 5,475,466, forward strand.
GCCTCAGTATTTTGGGACTCAGAAGGGATATTGTTGATTGATTACCTGGAGCGTGGAACTACTATTATGCAGCTAGGCCAATATTATGTAGTTTTAATTCCCAAGTTAAGGAATGCCATCAAAGAGAAATGGAGACGGAAACTTCGAAGAGGTGTGCTGTTTCATCAGGACAACGCACCCGCGCTCAAGTCGGCAGTTTCGATGGTTGCCATTCAACAAGCTGACTTCGAATTGGTTGACCACCCCCTTTACACACCGGATCTGGCGCCTTGCAATTTTTATCTCTTCCCCAAATTGAAACAATACTTAAGGGAAACAGGTACGAAGACGATAACGTGGTTATGAATGTCGTGGAGAGCTTTTTGCAAGACTAAGACAAAACTTTTTTTTTAAAGAGATTGAAGCCTTTGAAAAGCGCTGGATTTGGTGTGTAGAGAAACTCGGACACTATGTAGAAAAATTAATTATTAAGTTTTCAATAATCATTACATTCTATCTCATTCTCACTACTTTTTGATTCCTCCTCGTATAAAACAGTGAGTCCTAACCATTGTTTAGTCACGGAACATTTTTAACTATTTCAAAATTTGACGAAAGACAAAGAAAAAGATAAATTTAAAAGTTGTTTACTTAACTATAATATACTTAGTAAATTAGTATAGAATAATAATTTTAAATTTAAAATAATGCAACATGTAATAAAAGTGCATTATAATGTTTATTATATACATCAATTATACATATACATACATTTCATTTCTTATATTTGGCGGTACTCAAGAATATCACGGCACAGTGGTTAAGAACTGGTAATGTTACTGGATACAGTTCCAAGTGAAATAGGTTTGATGAGAGTCAGATTAAACCTAGATGCTTTCGCTTTATATACTTCAAAAGTATGTAACTGGTGTATTATAACCTAAGGTTTTTTTTTTATTAACGGTGGGGGAAATGCCTACGCATACCTAGAGGCCATGGGAGCCTAGAGAGAAAACTCTTCCTGACTTCCTGCGGCGGATCCGATGTTGGGTCCACTGCCATCCGTTGTTAGTCGCAGAAGGTACTACCTCCGCGACTCCACCTCGGCTGCAAAGGGCTGCATAAAGCCGCCCCTGCAGTCTCCGGCCGCTCCGGCGAATTCCAATTATCCAACCGGTGCTCTAACCTGGAGCGGTCGCCTCGGGTCGGTCCTTCGTCGCTGGCCGGCCGAGTAGGTTCCTCTTCGCTTCACCGTGGGCAACACCGCCACGGTTACTGAGCCCTTTCGCCACGATAAGGCGGGAACCTGTTGCGGAGAACTTCCTGTCGCTTATTTGTAAAAGAGAGATGTGAGTGTGAAGTGGAGACGGGAAGGAAGATAGATATTGGATTCATCGCCTCTCTGATGAGTGAGGACGAAAGTCGTACCATATTTCTGGAGTATTGTAGAAAAATAATAGGAAAAATAATAAAAATGTAAATAAATAATAAGAATAAAATTAAAGAAATGATAATAAACTGTAATAAATAAATAAATAATTGTGTATAATAAAAATAAAAATGTAAATAAAATGTGAACAAATAAAAAGGAAAGGAGAAGAAGACGGAAACAAACAATGCTACAGGGGATGATTCTTTTCAGGATCTCCCCCCCCCCTTCCCCTCCAGAAATACAACAAAGAGGCGGTCTTCACTTCAGGCAGAGAGGATGAATGAAAGAAGGAAATGGAATGTATAATAATAGAGAAGAGAATGTATGAAAGATAAGTAGAGAACAAAAGACGAATAGAATGAAAGATGATAATTAGGAATTTAGATATATAATATAAAGAGATGGTAAATGAATGTCAATAAAAAGCCCTGACCCATAACACGCAGGAGGAACGACTAAAAAAAAACATGTTGGGGGGATTATAATCTAAGTTTAGGTTAGGTCATAAATTTCTTCCCGAACAAGTTCCCGCCTTGCCGTGGCGGTGGAGCTCATTAGCCGTAGCATGATCATCCACGGTGAAGCTAAGAGTATACTACCCGGTCGGCCCGAGGCGCAGAGCTCGCCCGAAGTTACAGCTCCGTGAGCTCACCTCGAATGTATGCCGGTGGGCTGCGGGGACAAACATGTACTACCCGCTGCAGCCGAGGTGGAGTCGCGGAGAGAGAGGAGTCGGTATTATGAGTCGCCGCCTCTCCCTACCCTCCGCGACTAAGCGGCACCACATCTGTGATGCGGTGACCATGGGGCCGCAGGGGAAGAAGAGTGTCGATATTGTGTTTCGCTGCTCTCCCTATCCTCCGCGGCCGTATAACAGTTGGCAGAGGAACCCATGACCAAATCCGCCGCAGGAAGTCAGGAGAGTTCTCTCTCTTGGCTCCCATGGCCTCTGGGTGACGGATTCGGGGGAATCCGTTGCCCAGATGACTATAAGAGGCCGCGAAGAGTGTGCGCCGTATGTTCCGGCGCGCCCTAACAGAGATGGAAAGGGGAGTTCTTCTCCCCGAGATGGAGCTGCATGGTGCAGTCGGCCCTAGCGGGATCGTGGAGGTGTGCGAAAGCGTTCCCGTGGCCCTGCCGTAAAGCGAGGAAGGTCGAACATCGTAGAGGTTTTAGTCGGTGCAAGTTCGACATAACCTGTCTTTGCCCCCGCGAGGACGAGTATGCGTAGTCATTTCCCCCACATAGAAACAAAAAAAAAAATGCTATACTTTAAATCACTACCGAATAGTATGAAATTCTTTATTCTGTTATATCTTCATTCGATTATAGGATGCTTATCAATCAATCATTATTTGAGAACAAATATATACGATAAATTTAGAAAACGAAACTTTTTAAACTAACTTATATACGTTTACTTCTAGTTATCCAAAATAATGTATTATAAGAATAACATATCAAAACTTGTATTCATGAAAAATTTAAATTCGTAAAATATTTTCATATGGTATTTTATATTTTTATTGGTCGAGATTTTTTTAATAAATTTTATTACAAAAACGAATCACTTGAATTATTCCTTTGTAAACAATACAAAAATAAAACAACGTAAACTTTTCTTAAAGTTAAAAAGATACTTTTTGTCCTATTAATCTGTAAGTAATCGCTTCTGATTTCATCTTTTTATTTAAATTACATCTGAATCAGACATCTTGCAATATTATCATAATTTTAATTGTAAAATCTGAACGCACCTTAGCAATCTGATTGCTCTTGTTTTCTTTCTTATATTGTAGCGATAATACGTCATTGACATGTGTGTGACAAAAATGGTGCCTATAAACCAGCTGGCATACGATTTCTGTTACAAAATCTGATTTTATGAAAATTAAGTGTTATGGCGTCCGTTTCTGATGTGATTAAATATTGTCAGCATGCTTTAGAAAAATATCCAAATGACGAACAAAAAGTAAGTGAATTTCAGAATATCGTTAATTTCACATACTTAATTCAATAATTATCATAGATATCGTCAACAAAACTTAAATGTTAAAATTTTGTGCAATTGCCAGAAATTTTCTTTAATACAAGGTGCGTGTAATGCATCACACATTAAAATATCTGTCAAACAGCTTAAATTTAATAAAATTGATTGAATGATTGATTGAAGATATGTTAATATCAACATTTTTAAATTCATAATTACTTACGCATTATGATTTAATATATAAAAATTTTTGTGGATTGTTAAAATACTATCTACCAAAATGTTTAAAGGTTATAAGTTAATAAAACATGTCTTCTTTTCCTTGTTTTAAACTATTGTGGTATTATATATATATTGACATGTATCTAAAAACTGGTTTATTATTATTTTAAACAAAATGTTATTGTTTATTCGTTTAATATATTTTACCCACACTTGCGATTATCACATTAATAGTATATATATAGCAAAATATAGTAAAATAATAATATTTAGTATAATAGCAAATACATTTTTATCTATATTTATAGTAAGTAGCTAAAGAGATAAAAACATGTATTACCCTTCTTATATCCAGCAGCGGATGTCTATTGGCTGATGATAATGATGATACATCACACTTTATAACTTTTTTATACTTATTTTTAGATTTTGAAATGCATTGACAAGCTTTTTCATCTGGATGTGACAGTTCAACATCTGCAAGAGACAGGCATTGGACGAACAGTAAATGCATTGCGGAAAGAACCTGCTGATGTAGGACAAGCTGCCCGTGCTCTTGTTTACAAATGGAAGGTGATGGTAGCAGCGGAAGAAAGTGATCAGGAAGGTGACCACAGGAATGATAGTGAGAGTTTATTATGATCATAAAATATCTTGTTTATTTAAAGCTTCCTCATAAAATTTCATGTAAAATACTTTTACATGAAATAAAATATACTTCATTTTAAATTTTTAATTGAAGACCTTTGCTCATATCTGTCACCTGTGGAGAATTGTTCATCATAGCAAATATTAATTTTTAATATTAATGAGCGTTGTTGGTTTATAGTTTATCAATTTACTCAACCCTCTATACTTAAGACCTCTTTTATATAACAAAAAAAAAAAGATAAAATAAAAGCTCTTTAAAAATCGATGATTGTGCCTCAGACTTCACACATAAGCAAAGGACAAATGTAAGAGATTTGTTTTCAACTTACTGTACCATGATAAAAGTAGTTTAGGTATATCCAAAACAATGACATGGAAATCTTTTCAAAAATCAGTTAATTGTAGGCCTGAATGCTGTAAAGCAGTATTATGTTCATTATATTCATTATATTCACAAACTTCATAGAAATGTCTACTAAAATCATATGTGTCGAAGAATAAATATTTTAATTTAAAATTGTGTTCACTCATTGAAAATTCTGAATATAAAACAGGACTCTGTTTCAATAATTCATGCATTGTTTAATCCATTTGTCATACATTTTGCTACAAAATTGTTTTTCCAATGACTGTTTTTTTCTATGGCAACCATATAATAGCTTTTCTATTTTGTAATAAATAGTTTGAGCACAATTTTAATGTTTATATCAGCGTCAAACTACAATGGCCATATAAGTGAAAGAGATAGTGAAGACAGTGCAACTAAACCAAAAAATAGAAATGATCACTATGAAAAATCAGCAAAGTCAAGTAGGTCATCAGATGATCAAAAACATTTAAATGGTGAGAGCAGTGGAAATAAAAGGAGATATCAACATAGTGAGGTTTGTTATTATTTTTAATTTTTATATTTGCCTGTCAAATTATTTATTTTATAAAATTTATATAATAAAATGTGCATAACCACTATAACAATTTTTTAAGTTATATTTACAGCAGCAGGAACCTGAAACAAAAAAATCAAAACATTTTAGTAGTAGTGATGATAGGCATAAAAGGAAACAAATTAAAAATGAACCAAGTGAAAGTGAAACACAGGATACAGACAATTCTCAAACAGATGATAGTGAATCTGAAACATCTCAAAGCTCTAATGAAAGTAGAAAGGAGAAGAATAAAGTTAAAGAAGAAAAGGAAGATAAGCATACATTATCATATCCTTCTAAACATACTTCACATCATAGTCATAAAATTAATTCTACTACAGAAAAAATACCAAAATCTTCTGAAAGGCATTCAAAACATAAATCTGGCACGAGCAAATCAGAGAAATCATTATTAGAGGAGAAGTCTAGTAATTCTCATAAACAATCAAGCTCAAGAGATAAGGAAAATAGTTCTAGCAAAAGGGTTAAATCAGACTACAAAAGTAAAGAAAATGAAAAAAGACGTGATGAATCTTCAAGTAAACATAGCAGCAAGAAAGAACATTCAAGTAACACCCATAAGCACAAAGATTATTCTAACAAACATTCTAACACATCTGAAAAACATAAGACTTCAAATGAAAAGATAGAAAAGGTTAAACCAAAGAGTTCAACATCAAAGGACACATCAAGTGATCGACATAAATCAAGAGAAAGTAGTAATAAGCACAGTACTTCAACTAAAGATAAATCAATTGAAAAACATGTTTCTTTAAAAGAATTAGATGACAGTTCAAAAACTGATAAGAAACAGCTTTACGATAGTAATTCAAAATATTTAAGAAATGAAGAAATTGTAAAAGATAAGAAAGATAGTGAAAGAAATAGTGATAGAAAAAGTAAACACTCTAGTTCTTCATCGAAATCCAGCAAATCCAGTACTAGAAAGAAAAAAGACAATACACCAAAGAAAAAATTGCATGTTAGTAATAGTGAGGACAGTGAAGATGGGATTGATTGTGGATCTGGTAGGTTACACACAAAAAAACATACATTTAAAAACTTACTGGTAATAGTTCTCACTTGTTAGTAGTGTCTAGGTTGGAACCATCTATATCTGAAATAAAACTGATATATAAAAATAGCATCAAGCCTTAAGTGATATAGGCTCTCCAAAGGAAGAGTACAATGTGATACTGTACTAACATGTTCAGAAAAGCTTTTCGTCAGAGGCAGGTTGTATCATTTACTTATAGAATAAACATACTTCTTTTATTTAACCTTGCGACGTGAAAACTATGAAGTTATGCCTACCCAAAACACGCCGTCATGAGATACAAGATGTTATTCATCTTACACTAGTAATTTCACTAGCTATTACACTCTGCAATTCGGACATTGTAATATTTTACATACTTCTCTGGCAATCAAAATATTAGTGGTGATCATCTCTTCTTGTAATTCTACCGCCATAACAGCATTGCTGTGTTCCGGCTGCAAGCACTCTTCACCATCTGCTGCTTTTTTGTCACCTATCACAATGTGAAACTGATGATAAAATTTTTGTTTAAGATTTACAATAGATCAGATCATTTGATACTTTTAGCACCTACAATACATTACCTATGACAAATAAGAAATGATGCAAATCAATGTTTTATTGCATTCATTACAGGAGCCAGTTTTGCAGAAGCTCTGGGAATGATAAGTCCCTCTAAACCTAAAAAGAAAACTATGTCCATAAGGGAAATTAGTTCACCGAATACGTTTACTGACGTAAGTTACTTTGAGATCTTCAGTAGCTTTTTCTTTTAACTAAAATAAATTGTTAAATAAGTTCTCTGGTAAGTGGCATTGGGTGTCTGTTGCTAGAGACTGTAAAGATAGTTGCCAAACTAGTGTGTAAACATTACTATGTTCCAGTTTAAGATTTGTGGTAACAAAACAAAGTACTGGGGTGATATGACATAACTAGTAAAAGCCAAACAAAGTCTGAAAAATTTACTGCTGTTTATTAAGAATACCTGAGCAATTGAATTAAATCAGTGAATATTTTGTTCATAAACAATCTTATAATTATTACTTATTGTTGTGGAAATAAGTGAAAATATGTGTGTTTATATGAAGAGCTGATTTACATTAAAATCTAATTATTATTAATTTTAATTGTCATGGAAATTGAATTTAACAATAATAATTGCATGCATGGTATCAGTGTAAATGAACTATTTGAATTCCGTGGCAACTTAATTGGCTGCCACTGTTACGCAAGAAACCAATAAGCTATCGGCGACAAACTAACACATTTAAGCTGCATATGAATAAGAATATGAGAGATATCTTATGTTTTAGATGACAAGCACAAAGTAATGTGGTGTAGTGTATATCATCCTACCTAAGGCTACATTATTAATGGCAGGCATAACACTTACTGATATTAACACCCGATGGGGAATATCTAGCTTAACTTGCTCTACGTGGATTAAAAAAATACTGTCAATAAAAATACTTGATTAGTCAATTTGCCAGGTTTTCATATTTTTACTCTTCGAGTTTGTATTAAGATAATAAGAATTCACTTTATATCGTTTACTATTCGTAGCTAAGTCCTGCATCACTTCTGGCACCAACTGCGAAACTAGCACCACTACCGGCCATAGAGATCTCAGCATTACCAGAAATTTCACCAAATTATAAACCAAGGCCTCCTCCGAAACTGCTACCACATTTTACAGATGAGGATGCCATGAACCATGTTATATCTTCTAAGAACCAGAGGTACGCATAGTTACAACAAAAACACGTAAAATCCGATATAATATAAAATAAAAGAAAAATATTTAGAAGTTAATTTTATTTCAGGACCAAAGTTTATTCTGGTAACAAAGTTCTAGGCAAAATCCCAACTTTGTATGAGATGTGCGTGAATATTCTTCAAGAACATATAGATGGTAAGTTTTAAATTTTCATCGATTGTGATTAAAAACAATTATCAAATTATATTTTTTTCCTCTGCTGCTCCCAGTCGCAAGACTTTGGTCTCGTTAACTCTGCAATTTTATTAGCTAAAGCACTCTTTAAACCATAACACAATACAGTTCGTACCCACTTAGATGATCTCCAGCAACAGACTTATCACGAGTACTTATTTAAAATCACAAAAAAACGATCTGTTATCGTTCCGAAAGTAAACTAAAATAATTCTTAAAATTATACATAATTTTTCAGCTCTTGAATATACTGGCGGTGTGCCATATGAAATATTGAAACCAGTTGTAGATAAGGCCACGCCTCAGCAGTTATTTATGCTAGAGCACTACAACCCATACCTGATGGATGATACAGATCACCTCTGGCAGAAGTTTTGCGAGAAACACTTTCGTAATAAGCAGAGGCAAGAGATGGAAACATGGAGAGAAATGTATATGGTAATATTTTAACACCTCTAAAAATGAAGTCAGTTAATATCATAGCTGGAACTAACATGAGATTTATTAATTTAACTTTTTTTACAACAATTACTAATAAGATTAAAATTTATCACTCAGAATGACACTAAAAGATGATTATAGTCATTAACTTGAAAAAATAAATTATTCATTAACATTGACATAAAGATTTCATATATTACGCGTAAACAAATCTTGAGAAGACAAGCAAGGTCGGGCTAAGTAGCGTTCTTTGGGAAAAGTCTATATCTAAGCTGTGGACTGCCTTGAACTAATGGTGACGATAAGCTGTAATAGTTCAATTTGTGGGGTAGTTGTACGCGGTATACATTTCGAATAGCCGAGGTTAGATCCCAAATGATCATCAGTCCTGTCACAGAATACACCAGGAGGAAACCAATAGGGCCCAAAAGCAAGAGATTTCGCATATACATAACTAAATTTTACGGATTCTATCGCCTTTGTATGTATTGTGGAGGATCTGTTTATTTCAGTTCTCTCGGGTCTCCGTTATTTCTACCAATAGGTGTTTTAAAATTTTGATTTAATTTAATACCTCTTTTTTTAAAAAAATTGCAGAGGTGTCAAGAAGAACAAGAACATAGATTGAAGTCACTTACGGCAAACATAAAGATTGCGCAAGAGGCTAAAAAGGCACCTATAAAACAAACTAAAATGGCGTACGTCGATACTATAGTCAAGCCACCTCGAAACATTTTGAGGAAACAAGTAAGATTATTATATTTTCAACTATCAACTACTATGAGTGCAATGAAATTCTATTGTATGAAAATAGCAATAATAATTTGCAATGATAAACTCAGCTTTTAAGTCTAGAAGAGGTCAGTTCTATCCTGACTAACTTCAGGTGAAAAAATGTTATGGGAAAACTGATATTTTATGACCAACAATTTTAGAGGCCGCAATTTCTAGTAAAAATGACTAACTCTTACCATGGGAAAAAGGAAAAATTTGTTTATTTTATGACAAGGTTTTCATAGTACTTATTTTTAATAATAATTTGCTATTTAATATTTGTTATCATTTATAACTTTTTCAGGCTTTACATGGTACAGCCCATGCTTCAACAGCAAGTCCAGCTGCAAGAGTGGCTTCACTAGCAGCAGCACCAAATGTTCTACGAGGAGGATCAGTACGACCACCACCAGCTGCTCCAGTGTCTACCTCTGCCTTCAATAAACCTAAGAAAGCACCTCTTATGCAGAAGGCACTCCAGTTCTTTCGTGGACGCAAGCGATAATGACTATTTCTACTGAGTTTACAATAGTTATGTATTTTAATTCTTAATTAAATCCATAATGTATACTAGGTATTAAGATTATCATCACAAAATTATAATTAATTTACAAATTATTATAGCGGAAAAGCAAAAAATTTAATGATGAAATTTAAAACTTTTTTCTACATTTAACTGTAGTATAACTGCCTCCATGGTGCAGTAGTTGAAGTGCTCACCTCTATTGGAACACCAAGATCTCCGGTTATATTCCCAGGCTGTATGTAGTGAAATTTGATTGGTGGTAGGGTTCATTTAATTTTGACTGGCTAGCTACCATTCTTACATTGTGAATTTTCCACTGTAATAGCACTGTTGTGTCCCAGCTGTCAACATTCTAAAGTCAGAGTATTCTGGACGAGCACACTATCATCCACGACGTAATTGTCATTAATCGCCATATGAAATAGTTGTGTTGTAGGTAAAAAAAAAATCTGTTTTATCGTCAAGTATATCTCTAGATATTATTTTCAATAATTGAAACTGAGAAAGAACAAAAGAAGTAAACAAAATATAAAAGTGTAAAGAAAGTAAACTTGCCGTGGTGCAAATATCAATATATATAACATTCTCAATGTTGAGATGTATTTTTATATGCAATTCCTAGGTTTATTTTTCATGTAATATAAGTTTATCATTGCTTAGTTTTAGTGTTGCTTAGTTTTGCTGTGTTATAAAAATCAACTTTTTTTTAGAGATGAAATGTGTTTGTTGGAATCTACTATAAGTCAATAGCTTTCATTTTTAAACTGTACCTACAGGAAAAAAAATCTTGAGGGAAACTGATAACAACTAAAGTTTTTGTGAACATGTGAATAATGACTTTGACACTCTCCAAGTGAAAGAGGGCCCTAGTAGCAGCAATAGGAACATTAAAACAAATGTTTTTAATAATATTTAAACTTTTAATGAATTTAATACTAAACACTATCTAATAACCACCACATTTGATACCATTTGCTAATAATTTCAGTCGGGTTATAATAACCCCAAGCACAATAAGCGTAATAATGTAGGTGATTTTATCATTCACCTCCTCATTCAATATAAATAACATGTGTGCTATAAATTTTATATGTACTATAAAATAAAAAATCAGCCTTATTGTTCCCGCTTCTGTGACTCAGGGTCTACTTTAAAAAAAAACGAAGCTATTCATTGCAATATTTTAGGCGTGTTGGTGGATTACAGTTGTCCCATTGTTATTCTTGGAATATGTAGATTTCCTCGCAATGTTTTCCTTTCATTGTATGAGTATACTAAAACATATATATATATGTTGAACACAAAATAAACCCAAGAATAAGTTAAAGTTTGAAATTAGCACTGAGATTTACTTATACAACTTATTTTATTGTGCTTTCTAATATACCTCATTAATGTATTATTACTAGCACTGACAACAAAATGTTATGACGGAAAATTTAATGTAACATTTATAATATTTACTGCTTTAGTGGTGGCCAAGGACTTGCCTCATAACACAGATTCACATGGAAGAACCTAGTTGTTACATTTTTTCAAACCTACCTACATCCTCACATGACGAATTTTTCGCCATAACAAGGTAGTTCCGGATGTCATCATATGAGAACCAGCACATTCTATTCTGGTCAAACACACGCAACTATCCATGGCCTCATTAGCAATAATTTGATATAGGGTATTGTTTTATTAATCTATGGTAGATAAAAAAATGCATGTCCTTTAAAAGAATCACAGAACTTTAACATAGTAAATCATTATTTCTTTAAATTAATTTATTAATAGAACTATTTACATTAGTACTTAACAATGATATCCCATAGAGATGATTATGATCATGACTGAGTGAAATTTAATTTTTTTTTTTACAATATTTATATGTATATAAAAATGTAGAATAAAAATTATTTCAAGAAACTTCACAAAACGCAAGAATTCCCGTAATATATACATAAACAGCTAATTTACTATTCTCACTATTGGGACTTGAGGCCTTCTAACAAAGAGCTAGTCAAGGCTATTGTACATATGGGAAGATAAAATGTTTAAATAATCATTTGTAATGTTAAAAGATTTTGTAGGATTTTTTACATTTTACTCTTAATTAGAAGTTACTATTTATAATATTGTAGTAGTAATACTAAACTTTAGTATATCGCTTTATAGACAAAAATCTTGTACATAGTCTAAATTTGTAGCAAAATTTTTGTTCCTGTATGTACCAAAAATGTACATGTGCTAAAACAATATATTGTAGCAAAAATTAAATTTCGATCATGATTTTATTAACAATAAAATTCTTACATAACTGATACATCCATTAATAATAATATTCTTTATTGTACACCAAAAATAATAAAACAATGTAAAATGAGCTACATTCATTACCATGATATGAAACTGTTTGTAATAATAACCATTCTTAAAATAAGCATAAAGCTCTAGGTGAGGAATTTTCAGGTTTGCTTTCAATGTTTTTAATATATGTAATGACATCATTTGATAATCATACTCCAACTAAATAATACAAAACTTATTTTATTTTCCTGTGATATAGAAAAACAAAATTGTGATTTGTAAGTAAATATATTTTTATAAAATTTACATTAAATATACGATGGGAAAGTACAACAAATATTTGACAAAAAAAATGGGTGTGGTCATGTCTAGATAAAACAATCTATTGTTTCAATACTACCAAACCTACAATAAATTACATTTAAAGACTTACTATATAGTTGGTCTTTTATTTAGGTACATATCACTTAGACATTAGCAGCAGAAAATTGAATGGTTGCCTTATTACAGGTAAAAAAAATGAGTTGTGTAACTTTTAAATTTGCTTATTATGCATTCAATTCAAATATTTCATAAAATTATAATTAGATGTATGTACAACATGATGAAAACAAGTTCTTATGTGCAGTCGTTTTGGTGTGCTTGATTTTCATTTATTGTTCTTTTTCATATTAAGAGCAATGGTTTTTGAAAAAAAAATTTTTATATAATTGCATGTATTCTTTTTATACTCAATAAAAAACCAGACCAACTGTTAATATTTCCTTATATAACAAATTACAAACTAACAATTCACTTCACTTTTAATCAATAAATGTTTTTATATTCTATGACTTAACCTAATGAGGTATTTTTATTAATTAATCTAAGCTTAAATTCTTTGTTTTCTATATAAATGAAATTCATTAAAAAATTATTGTATTATGTAAATGAGTATTTATATTTGTTTTTCTATCACTAAATTTAAATCCGGTATTAATGTCTTTAACAATAGATATTCTTACAACTATATATAAAGTTTTACTTACCACTATTATTTTTAAACATATTCATAATCTCACAATTAAATATGACAGATCCAATTATTTAAACCATATTATGTTATATATAGTTGATTATAAAATGATTTGATGCCAATATAAAATATAAATCAATTTCATGGAAAAAAAAATGCAAAATAATGTTTGTTTTCTTTGTAATAAATATGCAATTTATTTAAGATGGTTGTAATCAAATAATTGTTTATTTTGTATAGTATATGGTTCCTTCATTATGTGAATATACGTATTAGGACTTAATAATTTTTTTTTGTAATCTCATAACGCAATTAGAAAAATTATTTAAGAAGAAACCATTACTTTTACAGAGTTTGATGTTTTTAATATAAGACAACATCAATGTTACGAAATTTAGATTTTAACTGCTTTTCGTAATCTGTGTTTATAATTTTAGGACATTGATATAAAGCTAAAAATTTTAAATTCTTATAATATTCAGATATAACATCAACAATAACAGGTGAAATATTTTCTATTCGGGAAAGACATAGGCTATGTAATTTTTTTAAATTAGGACTGCTAAGTGTTTCAAACAAGGTTTTTTCTGAGAAAATAGTGCTATTCCAAATCTGTAAACGCTTTATTTTCTTTAAATTTACCAAAGACATTAAACCTACATCAGTCAAGTTTTCACACCTTATTATTGCTAAATCCCTAATTTTTGGACACTGTGATATTAAAAACAAGCAATAATCATTTATATTATCACCACCATATATATGCAGTGCTACTAATATATTTTGCTTAGATAATATTAATTGTTTCATAAATTCTAAACTCAAATTTTTTATTTTTTCAATAAAAATATGACTTAGATATGAACAATCTAATAATGTACTACAGTTCAATGAAGAGAGACCGAAGTCAGATAAAACTAAGAAGTTTAGTTGTTTAAATTGATTATATTCAATTACAAGGTCTTTTTTAGTAAGCAGTGAATTTTTCAAATTAATTTTTCTCAAATTTGGCCATTGTTTAATATCATCCTCAAAGTCTTTTTCAAGCTGACACATTACTAATTCAATTGAAATAAGATTACAACATTTTCCCATAATAAACTTTATATCTTGATAATTATACATATATTGTAGTTTTAGGCAGAATATACATTGGCCATGGCTGTTGATTAACTGTAAATTTTTTTCACTTACTTCGCTATGGCCTGGCTTTTTGGAATAAACTACTACCAAATGTTTCCAAAGAATAGGGTCACGGGCGAGCTTATTCCAACGGCTGCAAACATTTTCACATATCAATAGGGTTTCAAGAGGCAGAAATTTGAAGACCGAAAGAAGTATCTCATTCGGCAAAACCTCTAGACCCCCAGACACTGCTTCATTCCAAGCTATCATTCTGTTAATTTAAATAATCATACTGTATTACGAACTGCTTGATACACATAAATAATATCATAGAATCACTAGACATTCAGACACCTTATACAAAAATAGTATTATTTGCAATACCCAAAAGTTATTTTAATAAATAAATGTTATATTTGAATAAACAAACCTTTCGAGTAACTGCGTCTTATCTATAAAATGCAAATCGTCACAACATATATCTCTATATTTAGTCACTGGCAAACTTTTATTTTAAACAAGTATAAACAACGTGCGAATGACACTGAACATGTCAGTGTTTCTCTATGAACCTTGAGTTTTCCCAAATTTATTTGATGAAAAAACTAAAAATTCCATTTATTATAACAAACCCGTACCAACATCTTTTTTATTCAATTAAGTGACAAGACGAACCGGACGTTCATCTGAACATGATACGCCCGTCTATAACAACGTGACGCTAATTAGGGTGTTATACACTGCACAACATTGCGTCCGTCGCCTGAGACATAACATGTTGAATTTTGTTACCCCACTAATTACACTAGCTACAACGCTCTTCAAACCTTTACAGTAATGTTTGTTCACTACTATTTGGCGGCAGAAATAGGTGCCACGGTGGTACCCACCTAAATGGTCTCCAGCAACAGAGACCTACCACCAGTAACTTATCGCTTTTAGTGACCATTTAAACACATTGCATTTGTTGATAATTGTTGTTATTAATAATGTCTATATGTATTCAAATAAATTATAATATAATATATATTACAACAAAATACTGTTCTAGAAATATTTTTAAAAATGCATGTTTATGACAAACATTAACTGTATTTGCGTTTTTAGTTATTAATATTTTTATACTATTAGGAAAACTAGAAAAAGTTTATTATTATAGATCAAAAATAAATAAATTCCTATTACACAACCCAAGAAACGAAATATTCTGTGAGGTTGTAATTTGTTATCTGCATGTAGGGATGCGCTATCGGTCTTTTTGAAGTTTTTAAAAATCTGTAATCGATAACGATACAGCATACTTTTCGATGTTTATAAAAAAAAACTAAAATTAAAAGCTATTTTTCAAAAATTTAAAAACAATAGAAAATATCGATGACTCTAGCTGAATAAGTAGCCATAGGGCATATTTTCGCAATAGATTACTGAATGTATTCGATTCATGCTGTTGTTTGACTTTCTGGCATTATACAATCTCATCAAATTTAAGGCTCATGACACTCCCACTTCCACATACACACTACCATATTAAGAAAATATATTTTCGCTTTTTTATAAACGACAAAATACACTTTTTCACGTAGTAAATATTTTATTAATATCGTTACTGAAAATAAACAGCTACTGATTTATACACCTTTGAGGCAGCTGGAACTGTTACTATATAGGTACTGGATACATTTTAAACATGTATCCCAAATTAAATCAATACTAAAATTTGTAGTACACTGATTTGTCAAAAGGTATCAAGAAAGTTCTATTCACAGGTAAATCCAGATATTGCTTTAAGGTAATTATAATATTTTCTGGAAAGCGAGCGAGGAGAGATATTGATTAGGGATACGGAAAAGCAATTTAAGTTTTTCTTGAAGAACGTCGTATTTAAACTTGAAAACTGATGACAGTTTCGCTCCTTCGCGGTTCTATAATCAACGAGTAAAACTTTTTTGTTTGCAAAAAAGATGATATTTACAACATAAGCAATTTAAGTTGCCGTGCGGCTGGTCATCCTATGTTAAAATATAAAAGCGACGTTAGCCTACAGATAAACATAATTCTTAAATCAATTGAATCTGGGTTTAGTTATAACGTGGTTTGTATGTATTTAATCATTGTTAACACATTAACGTTTGTAAACAAAACATGAAGGTATAAAATATCGATGTTTTGTTTCAATCCCTATCTGCTAGTTTGGTCACGCTCGAACAAGGCTGGCAAAAGCTCCGCAATACCTATATAAAACATAGAGGCTCGTTGTTCGTCGGGCCGGGTCGTCACTGCAGTTGAAAATTTTACACAAAATAATCAATTCGGATATTTTAATTTTTGTGTAGGACGACCCGATTCCAAACCCGACTAGAGTACTTAATATCTATCGACAATGTTGCATTTAAAGAATATTGCAAAATCAGTGGTTCCACCCTTAAAGAACTCGGTACAAAATGAAACAGTCAATAATATCGTCAGGATTGCACCCGCAGCTATTAACACTTGCTGCCGAACCTACGCTAGCCATGAAATTCCAGACAGGCTAAAAGAAGTACCAACAAGTGCAAACCCAAGATTTTTTGATATGGTGGAGTATTTTTTTCACAGAGCATGCCAAGTAATTGAAGATAAACTTGTAGAAGACATGAAGTCTAGAGTTTCAATAGAAGAAAAGAAAAAAAAAGTAGCCGGTATCCTAAAACTTATGCAGCCATGTGACCATATATTGGAAATTCAATTTCCATTAAAACGCGATTCTGGTGATTATGAAATGATTCTTGGGTATAGGGCTCAGCATTCTTCTCACAGGACACCAACTAAAGGGGGTAAGCTTTACTTTCTGCTTTGTAGTAGTTAATATGATTTTTTATTTATAGCTCAAGAGACACGTGATGTTTGCGACCGTAGGTAACGTTACGTAGGTTTCTAACCAAAATATTCATACGCATAACCTATAGATAATTAATATACCAAAGATGTTATAATCGTCAAATTTCCTTTTATTATTATTATTTCTGAAATTTTCCAAGATTTTTATAGTATCTGATATTAACAATAAATATGAACTTTGATGAATAAATCAATAATATTCTAGTTATTTTATTATTACTTAAAACGTTTCAAATTGAATTACGATATTGTTTTTAGAACAATTTATGTAACCTACAAAATTTTATTATGTATTGTTTGTTAGCGTGCTATAATAGCCTCGAATGAATATTATTTAAGTTTACATTAAAATTTTCTTATTTATTATAAGGCTCGCGTTAATATACTAATAAAAAATTAAAATAATTATAAATTAAAAAATAGTATAATAACACTGTCTAGCATTTATTTTATTATTATTTTATGTTTTAACTTGTACGAAACGAGTACATTGTTATTTATTTCAATTAAATAAATTGGGCAATATTAGGAAGCTTTATACAATAGGCGTAACGTACAATTACTAACGATGAGAACGACTCGCCATTATAATTGCAGTAATTGTTTGTTCCGTCCGCAATTTTTTAATATACATTGTTTTGTAGATGTATGCCAGTTTATTAGTAGTCCACTCAAATATGGCTCCTTTTTATAAATAATTTGATTTGAAGGTTATTTTACCTTTAACTATTTTATGTGGCCCATCATCCGTCAATGTAGAACTAATAGCAAAGTAAAACTAAATTTTTCTAAAAGTGGTATATCGGTAGAAGCGAGGAATATGCTTGTTTGAAGAAGTAAGAGAAAAAGACAGATTTGATATAAGAAAACAAGTCTAATAGTAGTTTTGTCCAGAATCTCGTTGAACTTGCATTAATATTAATGGTATGCCTACCTTCATGTACCAGTTGTAGGAAATATGTTAATTTAGTCTCTTTGTGCTATGCAAATGTTTTAACATGAAGTCTATTTAATTTGCAATAAAAAACTATTAACTATTTTAATTCTATTGCAAATGCGGTGCACGACACTGCAAACTATCAACACTCTGTCAGTAGTAATTAGTCTATCTTACTACGTTAGCAGTAGATATGCTTTCCACGACGTACCCTCTCAAAAGAAAAGAAGTACAGTAAAAAATATATCTAAAATATATTTCCTGTAAAAAATTTAAAAATTAAGTCAACTTTTCTTGTGCGATATTTTAAAATTACCCTAGCAAGTAAAGCCATTTCTTTCAATAGATAATTTGGAAGATAGCTTAATGTATAAACAAAATTGTAATCATAAGTTATTTTGACCATGCTCTGGAATTACTAAATATTTGCAGATTTATCAATCGAAGCCTTTTTTAAATAAATAAATACATTATTGGAAATACTACCGCCAACAGATGTCTACCGTATGATTCGTGAAAAAGTTAAATAAGACGGGTTCATAATTATTAATAACGAGAATTTCATTTACGGCTTTGAGTTTAAATGTGATTTTGAAGCATTTAAAAATTTGTGAGTTGAAAGCATTTAATAAAATATATTAAGAAACTGTGAAGTAGACAAACTAGAATAAGGCAAATGGATATTTTACAAATTGTTAATGTGTCTACGGATAATCCCAAAATTATTGCTATCGTACATAAAAATAACTTGATAACAATTATTAGATTAGTCAAATCATAAAAAATGAAATTTATCATATGAAGCAAAGATTAGATATTGTTTCAAACATTTGCTTCTCGCCTATAGCAACAGGAGGCGTGGCCGCCAACGCGTCACACTCAAATATTACGCAATTGGAAATTTGTTTAACCGCTTATTTATATCGTACACGTAACGATGGGCGGTAAATACGAGCACTCGTAACCTTACTAAGCATTCACAAATAATCTTAATCCATGAATTCCGAATTCACGGTCCGCCGCACAGTAACACTGACGTCATTTCAAGTACCTTTTGGATGAACGATAACTGGATAAGATCTACGGTTAAACATTATCACGAATTTTGTCACGGTATTTCCTTAATATCTTATGAATGGTTATGAATAAAACAACGATATTAGTATCATAATTATATATTATATATAACATATAAATGCATATACATATAGGAAAACCTATGTACATATAATTACGCATATTTTTCCGTACTATTGATAGTAAAAAAGGTATATCAGAGAACATTAACTTAACATAATAAGAATGTAAATGGAAACTAGTCGGCATTTACCTCACCTTGTAAAACAGCTTTTCGTTCCAAAACTATATGCGCAAATGATAATGAATACAGTTTATTTCTAAATGTAATGTCGTAACATAATTAAAAAAATGTAACACTTTATTGTCGGTTACACGGCCTTTACTCCACTAATGAAACAACCGTCCCAGCTATAGGTACATTAAGAGGGCTGTTAATTATTACTTTACGTTATATTAATTATAGTAGAATGAATATATTAATAACGAGCAATATTATTTTTGCATCTATCTATCCTGTATATTGAACAAATATATGATCCATATAATGAAATAACTGATCGTAGCTTATAACATCGCATATACACCTTACCTATTTCAAAAACGGTAAATAATTATCACATGAATTTAACTAATACCCGTTGATATATTTTTTTAATTATATCTATGTTATAACCATATTTATACCCGTTATAAGATTGAACAATAAGAACTGTTGTTAATATTAATAACAACCACACGACAAGTAAATACTGTTTCTTACGTACGCATAACGTGTGTTCTTCCAATAAAAGTTATTTGTCCTGTTGCATAGGTATACGATTCTCAACTGATGTCACCAGGGACGAAGTCAAAGCTCTATCAGCTCTGATGACTTTCAAATGTGCTTGTGTTGATGTACCCTTCGGTGGCGCTAAGGCTGGTATCAAGATAAACCCTAAAGAATATTCTGAACATGAGCTTGAAAAAATCACCCGTCGTTTCGCACTCGAGCTCGCCAAAAAGGGTTTTATTGGTAAGGATTTGTTTTTTTTTTCTTGATAAGACGTTGTTAAATAACTGCCGTTAACGATACGGTGAGTTCATTAATGCGAAATATTTATACTTCATTGTGTAAAATACAATTGATAGTAATGATTGATAGATGCCTAGATTAGATAAAGTATCAAGTATACGACGAAATAAAAATTGTTATTTATTTAGAAGATGAGGAAAATAATATTTCTTTATTGAAAATTTTTACTCGCGCTTTCGCTAACAAACTTTAATTATTACAATATGTTTACTATCCATTAGTAAGTAAGAGCACAATTTTGTGTGTGTAAGTGTAAATAGTCGTAAAACTATTTCTGATCTCATTCATACAACCTAACTGGGTTACGTAGTCAAAGAACAATCAAACATAGCTTGTTTAGTGTAATGATTTAAACAAAGGATATTGTACCATTAATAAGGTCATGTACTAGGTAAATATTATGTTTCATTTATACTAATATGAATCTAACGATGCCTATTTACTTCTGGCGCCACGGAGGGCATTTCATAGATATGCTCATCATACTAAAACATTGCTCTATTTTGGCAGTATTTTTTTTATTTAAAATAGTTTAACATTGTAAATAGTGAATTTACTCCGTGGCAACGAAAATTGACGTTTTTAAGGACCACAAGCACAATGTAGTGGTATATAACATCCGTACTATCGCCACATTATTATAGAAAGGCGTATCGGCTGCTATTACCTGAACGTCTGATTCAGGTTTTTCACATTCAACTTGATTATTCCCAGAGGTTTATTCTTGTGCCGAAAAACAATCTTTTTGTTCTGATAGAAATGAAAGGACTTCAATGTAAAATTGTTCATAACCTCAGGACCTGGTGTGGATGTGCCTGCCCCCGATATGGGCACTGGCGAGCGTGAGATGTCCTGGATCGCGGATACGTACGCCAAGACTATTGGTTATCAAGATATAAACGCCCATGCTTGTGTCACTGGCAAACCAATTAACCAGGTAACTTCTGAACTGATGAGATGCAATCATTAATATAGTATTCTAGTTCTTACAAAAAAAAATGTAATTTCAATCAGCATTGATGTGTTCCAGCTGTTAGTATTGAGAGTCCTAATATTCTGGATGAGAGACACTTCACCGTTTATGGTTCCATTGTTACTTAATACCATTTGAAATTGAGGTCGATTGTTAGTAGTGTATAATAAAAAAAAAATCAATTTTAGAATAATTCTAACAGATTTATATTAAGTTGCTTTGAGTTGTAGTTTTAACATTGTTCTATTTTATTAGTATATTACAAAACAATGAGCAGTACAGTAATGCAGCGTACACTGACCTTACTGTCTGTTAAATTGGATTGGTTTGCACACTGAAAAAAAATATCTACGTAAGCCGTGTGATCTTGACATAATGTGATTTCAAGAACAGCCTCGCAAATTTATTGACTATAGTTAAGATCTCTTTAACTCTATTGTATTAGTCTATTTTATTCTAATTTCGGCAAGACAGTGTTAAAGACGAGTTACATAATTTGCCTGTACCGTTGTTGAATGTGCAAGACAAATTTGAGTCTATTGTTTTTAACAAGTAATTCGCAAACGGTCTTGAAATATGAAAGTAGTGTAATGCGTCAAATGCGTCAAAAAAAAAACTGTGCGGTAACTATGATTTATACAGGAAAGTAAAGTTATATAACAGTCGTTAGTAGAATACTTATCTCGCCTTTCTGAAGTCTTTTCTACTTCACCTCATTAAAATCAAATTGACTATTGTTTAACTTTTAAATTTGCACTAATCTAAATGTAATATGTTTTTAATTGTACAAAACACAATTCATCCCAAAGAGGTTTACCTTTACTAGGGCTATTATTGAAACTTAAAATTAATACATTATCATTAATGTTGGCCTCACAATTGAAATCTCCTTAGCCTTGCTGTGTCTGTGAATATTCTTCACACAATACTTTTTTATTTGGCAAATTTACTTACTCAAAAATTAATGTTAATATACACGTTAATTACCAAATCAACTAAATCATCTAATTCAAATTACTGTAAAGGAAAATTAATTAATAATTGTTCCTAAAATAGCACTCATTGTTGTTTTGCATTTGATAAAGAATATTATTGCATGTTCTGTATTCTCTTACGGTAGTAATATATTTTCAAAGTTTTGGGAAACCAACATTAAATACACAAAAAAAATTAGGTGTTCTATTTTCAAAAGTGTCATGCCAATTTAATCATTCTATAAAAAGTTATGCGCCTCGTGATCATTAAATATAAAAAATTAGAAAGTAACTGTAACAAAAAATTGAGAACATCTTCTTTGTTGGCAGTTAATATTTTTTTATCAATATTGAGCTAATACACCTGACCTCAATTTCGCTCGAATGCTCTGACACTGGAGTGGCTGGGAGCCACTGGATTCAAATATCGCTAGATCGAACTTTGTGAAACATATTACGAGAGACCTATGTCCAGCAGTGGACGTCCGTCCATCGGTTGAGATGATGATGATGTTTATGATGATAAGATTTATATAATATAAGTATAGTAATATATATGATAAAACTTTATCACCAGCCTAACTTGACAATGTGCGGAATAGAATCAAAAACCTGCGTGTTTACCTGCTCAGTGCTCAGCCACTACGCCACAGAGGAACTTGACAAAGTGCTAAAATATAATAATCTATAAATTATCAATTTATTTTGTATTAAGGGTGGAATCCACGGAAGGGTCTCCGCTACCGGTAGAGGGGTGTTCCACGGCTTGGAGAACTTCATAAATGAAGCCAACTATATGAGCATGATCGGTAAGTGAGTTGTTGAATTTAAATTTATAAGCAATATTTAAACAATGTAATCATGAATAAAAATCATGATATAATTTATACTGCCGTTGATGTTTTCATGCTTTATCATGTTTTATAAATTTCGCGATATGAAGACATTCATATAAACTATTGGTCAAGGTTATTTTACACTGGCAAATCTTGTTTATAAACTGAAATATTTCCATTTCGTTTGCGGAACTAGTTTTCATGTTGTTGATAAAAAATATTAGCCAATATTAATATAATATTGCGTAATTAACGTTTAGTAAAACTTTTGATTATAGTTTTTGAATAAAAAATCTAATATAGATTTCTATTTATAGATTTCGACGGCTTCTGGTTTATATTTGTTCCTCTACTAACCATCAAGCATGAACACGATTTTGTCATTAAGAATGTAATAATCTTATACTGGCGATATGTGTTCAACGTAATATTGATGTAAACAAACAAAGTTTTTTAATTACTCTTAATACAGCATACACTATTAATAACTCACAGCAGAGCCAACCCAAGGTTTACATAATTTATCAATAATTATTACAAATTTGTAATGATTCTTTATCGTCGATCATAATAATGAGATACAAGTTAGAATGTTTACACAGCATCACATTGCATTCATCGCCTTGAGACTAAGATATTAAGTCTCGCTATACCAGCAATTTTCTATATATGAACACAAGTGTTTACAGACTGCTGGTTCGCAGTATTTGTAAAGATGGTCTTCGATACTGCTATAATTAAATCTATGTGCGTATCTTAGGTACTACACCAGGTTGGGGCGGCAAGACATTCATTGTGCAAGGCTTCGGTAACGTCGGTCTGCACACGTGCCGGTATCTTGTCCGCGCTGGAGCCACTTGTGTTGGCGTCATTGAACACGACGGCGCCATTCAGAATCCTGAAGGGATCGACCCAAAGGTATGAAAAATAACATTGGCGGTATCTCCCCCTTACAGGAGCCAAATTATTGTTTAACATAATTTTTATTACATTTCTAAAAAATTAAATACTCACCTATACTATCGATTAAAACCTAAGATTTTTTTTTTTTAATTTTATATATACATATTTAATTTTATCACACATTACAGAAAACTTTAATTTTAAATAGGCCTTAACTAAAATTAAGTGTGTAATAAAAATCTTCAATATTCAGTAATGGTAAACATAAATCTTACTTTTACTTAGCATTTTACTGCTCGGGATAACTAGTAGATTTAATTTATATTTTTTTGTTAGTAAATACCGAGTGTATATGCGATTATCGTATGATTATATTACATTAATTATATTCTCTTTATAGGAAATTGTTATAATCTAATTTTTTTTGAGAATAAAAATCTTAAGACTTAAAAAATAATTACCAACTTAGCAAGAGTGATGTTTGTATGTTTAAATATAATTTATAGTTTAGAACATAGTGTTCTAAAGAGTTAGAGTAGTATTTTAACGTTTTTTTTCTTAATCCTGTCATAGTCTTTAAGATATGAAAATTAATCCCTTTCGAAGTTTCACTTAAAATGTACAAAAAAAAAAATCAGTCTAATGAATCTTCTTTTTTGAAATAAAACTAAACATTATAGAACATATAAGTGACGGTAAACCGTTAATAATGCTGCTCTAATATTAGCTACGGTAACTCAAATGTTTCTCCATACAAACTCTAATTAAAATAATCCTAATTAAAGAGAAATGTGAGAGGCGCGAATTACAATTAACTTGATAAGATTTACAATAACGTTTTCTTAAACATCTACCTTCTGAATTTAACATTAAGTTGGTAAACGATCATGCAGTTATAAAAAAATATTAAATAGGTTACGTAAAGGAGATATTTATGGATAAAAAAAAAACAGTCTTGCCGCACAAGGTTCTCATTTTAAGGGAAGGCTAGCAATAATTGTTCAATATTTTGTTACAAATTTGAATAAATTTAACTGATTTTCATTAGAAAATATATGTGAATATCGGTCGGCCCTCAAATATTTTAAAAGTATATGAGTTCAATTTGAATTTAGAATTAACAGGCCGATCTTCCTATACAAAGAATGCAAAGCAATGTGCGCCGGCTATACTGAAGTTTTATTTTAAGTTCGAATCTACTAAGAATAGAATCTGTAGGTTACCTATTTTTATCCGACTAACCTAAAAACAACGGTTAAAAACTAGGCTATAGTTTTTAGTTCATCTATTAATTATATAAGATATTTGTTTTAGGAGTATATATTACGAGACATCTATCATCTATTATAATATATAGTCTATTTTATATTCTATGTGGATTAACACTTGATCTCAATTTCATAGACATCTTCATCATTTCAAACGATGGACGTCCAGTGCAGGACATACTAGTAGGTCTTTTATAATGTGTTCCACAAAGCACAGACTTGCGCTATTAAGATACATTTAAGTAAAAAAAAAGGCCGAGGATGGTGAGGTGTGGCTCGCTCCGGATACTCTGAATTTCACATGGTGACAGCAATGCTCATTCTCACAGTCGTATGAAATCGCCGTCACATTTTCAAGCAATTGTCTATTTAAAAAAAAAAAAATTTAGTATCATTGTTAAGTTTAAGAGTTAATGTTACATTATAAGTATTATTTTCTGACGTATATCAGTTGATGATTTCATTACCATAATTAACGTAAGATTAATATCCTACTGTTATATTTCAGGCTTTGGAAGACTACAGAATTGAAAACGGCACTATCGTCGGTTTCCCCGGCGCCAAACCTTACGAGGGCGAGAACATGCTGTACGAAAAATGTGATATATTAGTACCTGCAGCAGTTGAGCAAGTCATCCACAAAGAAAATGCTCACAAAATTCAAGCAAAGGTGAACATTTTAACAATCTCTACCGTTAGGCTTAAAAAAATAAAATTCATAAATTAAATAGAATATTGCATGTTTCGGTTCATTTTTAAATCACAAGTTGAAGATTTTTTTGTAGATTCTATAATGACGTAAAACATTACATTAGCTACAACGCCCTTCAAACCGGAACACAGTAATGTTAGTATACTACTGTTTGAGAGCAGAAATAGGTACTGCAGTGCAAAAACAACAATAACAAAAAAATTAAAAAATGTTACGTCTCATTACCTCAGTAATTCCACCAGCTCCAAAACAATTAAAATCGAAATACAATTACGACTGTATCTCTGACAGCAGAAATAAGCGCTGCATTTGTCCCTACTCTTTCGTTTGCAGCAGAAATCTTTCAACTGTTGAGTTTCCTTTCCTTCCTCGAAACATGTAATAAACTTTTGTTTGGCAAGGATAATTATTATTTTGTTTTATTCTTAACTTAGATCATCGCCGAAGCTGCAAACGGTCCAACTACGCCGGCAGCTGATAAGATTCTCATCGACCGCAACATCCTTGTCATACCTGATCTGTACATTAATGCTGGTGGTGTCACAGTCTCCTTTTTCGAGTGGCTTAAAAACCTGAACCACGTATCTTACGGACGTCTTACCTTTAAATACGAGAGAGAATCCAACTATCATTTATTGGGTAAGTTATTCTTTTCGTCCATCCGTTATAACTCACAACTTAGTTTATTAACTTTCTTTTTAATATTCCCACTGCTGAAACTCGTAGCCTTTTTTCTTGACGAAATAGTCAGAAGACATATATCCGCTAAGATGGCCAAATGGGGGTGTTGGTAGAAATGCATTAAAAAATTATTTATTATACTTTATACTGATGTCTTATTAATACCATCCTATACCGTAGTTAACATCGATCTCATAATTATAAAACACTACATATACTATGTTGAAATATTGATATAAAATATTTATTTTGTCCACTGCTAAGGGAATGTCTTATCTGATTACAAAAATGATCAAATTGTCAACACTTCAAAAGGCTTTAATAATCATTTTGCAATAAAGGTGACATTTTTGTAAAATATGTAATATTTGTTTATCTTTGCTTACGTAATATGCTAAATGTGAATGTTATCTCAATAACAACTCTTTGTTTACTCTAGTGATAAACTAAAAAAATCTTTTTGATAGGTTTTTTCCTTGGAACTTAAAACTCAATACCTCAATTTTCAAATTATTTTTAAGACTTTTTACAAAATCCAGCACAATATGCTGGCCTAAAAAAATTATTGATATGGACGATATATATAAAATTACTAAAAATCTATGTTCACTATTTTGTAAATAAAATTTTCTCCATCACATGCTGAAATTTACGTTATATGTAATTTTTTTTAAATTTGTACCAACAATTCAAATAATATCCCTCGTACAATGCCTACAATGAAATTTTACGTTTTACTCGTATTCGAACTTGTATATTATCACATAGTTTTATAAGTTTCATCATCACATTAGGTAGCAGAGTTGAGGTCATATATACATATACCGCGTTGGTTAAATTGATCTACCGAAAACGTAAGCTATTACTAGTCCATATGACCATCTCAAAAAGTGAACTATTAAGGAATAGATGGTCTCTCCTTTTGAGAGACAGTTCTTAGTCCCAGCAGCAAGAAGGTTAAGAGACCAAAGCTAGAAGAACATTAAATAATACATAAAGTAATAACAGTGATTCTGTCTCTACAGTCATGTTTAAGAGAAAAAAAAATACATTTTGGATTAATTTCTTTTTGTTTGCGGCTAAACAGAATCCGTACAAGAATCCTTAGAACGGCGATTCGGTCGCGTCGGTGGTCGCATTCCGGTAACGCCGTCTGAATCCTTCCAAAAGAGGATTTCCGGTGCTTCGGAGAAAGATATCGTGCACTCGGGCCTCGATTATACTATGGAGCGATCTGCTAGAGTAAGCTATGCATAACTATTATTATTATTAATTTGTTTAAATATTCATAATTATTAAAATTCATGTTTATCGTGTGAACATTTAAAATACTTCATAATAACTAATAAATCTATTTTTTTAATAAAAATGTATACATTACGACAGTACCCTTGAACCTTAAATTTCAATTTGAAATAAAAATCTGTTGTAATATTCATAATGTTCACTTTATGATCGTTATTTGGATTTTTTTTTAATAATTTTTTTTTGACAGGCTATTATGAAGACTGCAATGAAGTTCAACCTTGGTTTGGATCTGAGAACTGCAGCGTATGCAAACTCTATCGAGAAGATATTTACAACATATGCTGATGCTGGTCTCGCTTTCTAAAACTTATTTACTTATGTAAAGTATTGTCTGCATTTTATAGACGCTCCAATTTAGTACCCTTCGAGCACATAGTATCTCTTTTATGAAATTATAATCATAGTATTTTTTTCTTTGTTAAAATCATGGCCTTTTTATTTTAATTTAATTTTAAGAAAAGCTTTGTTAAACTTTTAAGTGAAAGTTTGATTTTCCGATTTGTATTGTCTTGTATTTGAATAAATATTGTTTTACTGTTTATGTTTTTATTTTCTAAGGAACTATTATGAGTTTTGTGTAGAGAATTTAGAATTTGCAAAATATATATATGTAAGGAATTTCCACTACTGTTTTTATCCTTGTAATCAATGATAAATTATAGTATAAAAACATGTCACACCTCAACATGTTGTTTTATTATATTCATAAAAACAGTTCTAGGTAATAAATGAATATTAAATTATCGTTTGTGTACATCGGGAAAATTAATAATTTAAATCCGATAATTACTTAAATTAGTAATTATTTTTATTTAAGTCTCGCATCCAGTAAAAGTATAAAATAATTTTTCACCAAATTGTAGGCTCCAAGAACCCTAACAAAAACATCTGTTAACTCCTTGCTCGTTTTTATCAACTTACTACGTTTTTCTTGATCCCATGTGACGGATGTATTCCCGTCCTCCGCTCTCCTCTCTAGCGTCTATTGGTCTAACGTATTTGTTTTGCCTTAGTTTAACGTCACATGCAACAGAGTTTGTCAATATAAAATCAAATGTGTTCCTTTAACACTTAGTACTGAGCTAGAACGTCTTAGACAGCGAACTATTAATAAAAGGACAGACGCTTTATGGGTTCTTTATTTTTTGGTTCCGGCACGGTTTGTGCATTAGCCAGCGTCAAGTAATAATTTTTTTTTATTTTGCCGTTTTAATTATTTACAGTTTATGAATAATAAAAAACGAAGGAAATTAATTGTGACATAACCTAAATGATTAAATTTACAAAAAATCTAAATAATTACATAAGTGGAAAAAGAAATCAAAATTGTAGTTTAATGTTATTTACAATAAACCCACTTATAATACTATATACAAGAGGATTAATATCTCGAAGAAGTAAAGAAACGTTGGTAGGAAGGGGAATAGAGAGAGATACTAAAGAAGTATATAAGGAAGAATGATCATATTTAGGACAAGAAAAGAAACATAATTTTTTTACAGGGAAATGAAATGATTATGGGATAATGATCACTATTGTAAGTG
Organism: Ornithoptera priamus; assembly: GCA_029034505.1. Taxonomy (NCBI): domain Eukaryota; kingdom Metazoa; phylum Arthropoda; class Insecta; order Lepidoptera; family Papilionidae; genus Ornithoptera; species Ornithoptera priamus. The sequence continues at coordinate 5,505,000 of JARDWD010000331.1, forward strand.
GAACACAAAATAGACTAAGATAGAGAAGATGCTAGAGTTTCTGATGAATAAGCATACCCATAAGCCGTGTCTTCTCTTAAGCATGAATAACCAGATATTTTCAGACACAGAAGAAATAAAAGGATTAAAAGTATTTAAAACATATATAATTTCATACTTTTTGTTTATAATACTGCGGCAGTTCCATTGAACTAACCTATCCATGTTAGCCATTATTATAATGTGTTAAATTATAATATGTATCAGTGTAAGTATGAATTAAATTCGCAGTGTAGGACAGTATAGATAAAATTGTTTGAGAAAGTAATTTGATTAATGTAGTAACTAACTCTGCTATTGTCTGTTGTGAATTTGCATTAGAGAACGATGGTAATGCACATCCATTAGAAGCCTCTGGCATATTGTAGTCCCTTACAAGAGACTCATGTGCTACATGATCGAAACCTTTACTGTGTTGAGGAGTTCTGGGTTTAGTGAAGAATGTTTTTTTAAAAGATATTGTATGTGGGGTGGTGAACCAGGCAATAGTGTATTTCCATCAGAAAGAGATATAGTTGGGAGAGAGGATACATAGGATAAGCTATTCTTTGCCATTATGACTTTAATATCTGTTTGTCTCACATACTCTGGGCACTTTTTGCTTGAAGCAAAGTGCAACCCAGAACATAAGCAGCAAGAACCACGGTCTTGTGGGCCTGACCACACTTGTAGCATCCGGGCTTTGACCTACATTGGACCTTGGTGTGCCCAAAGCAGCAACAATTAAAGCACTGAATAGTCGGGTATATATATAATTTAACAGGTATAAAGTTATAGCACATAAATACATCTAGGCAAACATTGACCATCAAACGTAAACACGACTGTTTGCGAAGGTTTCCATGTGGGTGTGTTGTTTATCATGACTTTATAGTTTAGTCTTCTAAGTTTCCGAATTTCCCCACACCCAATGCGTACATTAGTGTTCTCCATAATATCTTCAGGAGACCCCTCAGTTGGGGCTCCCCTAACTAAACTCATCCTCGTAATGTTAAAATTTGTGATAAAACCCTTTATATTGTTAGCAGCTAAGCAGTTTAAAGTGACAAAGGTGTTAGCATCTGTATAATTATTAAAATAACGTCATTTTATTTCTGTCAATACGTTTCAAACTTCCATTACCAACATTTTATAATAGATTCTTCATTGGCTTCATAACTAGCCCTACCAATGTGTGTGCGGGAACAGGCATTGAAGAAGTATCAGTGCAAGGACCAGGTGCAGGCAAATCAACAGTACTCTCAGCAAATTCATGTTTTGCATTGACAGTCTGATTGTTTACAAGTTTCAGAGTTATTTTTTCGTTTTCTTTTGTTGCAATGTTTACAAACTTTGTGGAGATGGCTGCGCTTCAGCTTCCTTTTAGATACCAAAGAGCAGTCAGAATCCATACCAGATCGTGACAAATGCAACCGCGGAGAGCGCAGTGCGCCCCGGGTCCGGAGACTCGCTTTTAACTATTCTGATCACCTAATAAATTAAAAATATTATTTTGCAGCAAATTCAAACAAAAACTGCGTTCACCAAATTCGAAAGTTTCCCGCGTTTTTTTCGCTAATTAGGTTAAAGTTCACAAATAAAATATGTTATTAATTTACATAATCATTATATATTGTGGTTAAATTTTTTTCTTACTTTTATGTCTATTCACCCCGTAGATTTCTATTGACCCCCTTTTATAGTACTTGATTATTTTCAAAAAAAAAGGCCGCCAATTATCATAATTGACGTTAAATAACTTTTTTATCTTCATGTATTTATAGTGTAATATTACACAATTACTAATTAAAAAATATTAAGAATGTTTACATTAATAAAAAGAGAATTTCTAAACATAGCCACTTACGTGTATACTGTCGCTCTCAATGTCAAAAAATACGATAAACTGTTTCCAACATCCGAATAGTATTTTTAGAAAACACAACTATAGGGGATAAAAATGTTTATCTCTCCATTCATTGTAGCAATACTAGTGACATTAATTAGTGGTATATTTTCTAAAAGTGTAGAATTAACTTTTGAACTTCCTGATAGTGCAGTAGAATGTTTTTATCAAGAAATCGAAAAGAATACGTCGGCGTCTCTAGAATACCAGGTATCCGTATTGTTGAGCTCACAGTGTAACATACTTAGTAGTTTCTATTGTTTAAATTATTATTAAATTATTTAACATAATTGAACCTAACAGCTTTCCTATGCCTATACCTAATCAATGCCTTTGAGTTTTGTTAACCTTAAAATAGACAATTAAAAATAATAGAATATATTTAAAAAACAATGTTTATTATTTTTATGAACGACCTAACTAAAAACATAAAATGCAGGTTATTACTGGTGGACAATATGATGTTGATGTCAAAGTGGAAGGTCCCAATAAACAAATAATTTATCAGCAACAGAAAATGCAATATGACTCCCATCAGTTTACAGCTCAACATACAGGTAATAATTTTACTTTTCCCAGATTGTGAAGATGTAAGAGCTTGTAAGCCATTTTAGACTCTTACAGCTCATCTGATACTGGGCTTGTGGACCTGGATCCACAGCCTGTTAATTTTACTTTACTAAATTCTATTTTAAATTTTAATGTTAATAATGTTAATTTATTTAGACATTTATAACATTTGTTACTATTTCAGGTGTTTATAAAGTGTGCTTCAGTAATGAATTTAGTACTTTTTCACATAAACTTGTATACATGGAACTAAATGTTGGACCTGAACAACCTCTGCCAGGAGTTGGAGATCATGCTACAGTTCTTACACAGGTAGCTACATCTTTAAAAAATTTATCGTTTGTTTTAGATGTTTCTCTAAATAATACTAAATCAAATAACCATTTAATTTTGATTCTTATTTTTTTGTTAAATATAAGACTGTAATGGTTGAGAAACATATTGTTACATTTACAGTTGGAAACATCAGCAGAAGAAATACATTCTGCACTTAATAGGATTATTGATCATCAAACACATCACAGATTAAGAGAGGCTCAAAGTCGCAAGAGGGCAGAAGATCTCAATGAGAAAGTGTTCTGGTGGTCAATGGGAGAGACACTGGCAATTGTATGTGTTGCTCTTGCACAGGTTATGGTACTTAAGAATTTCTTTAGTGACCGACCAACTTTGTACAATAGAATGTAATAGTAAAATTCAAATAGTTTATTTATTAATATATTTCATGGATTTTATGGTTTGTTTCATTTATTATATACATATTAATATAGAGGTGAATGGGGCAGATGCACTAATATTAAATTTTTATATTACAAATTTTCTGACAGTGTTCGATACATGTTTGGTTGTTGTTTATTTTACTATTATTATTTAAAGGACTTATGAAACTTGTTCTAGAGAAAACAATTTTGTTTGTTTTATAATTTTTTTTTTTTTTGTAACAATTTTGCTTTGTAAGAAAGACCACTTACTGTCAGGGGGATTGGGTCAAACTCTAGTTAATGGTAACATATAGTCATAATAAAGGGTTTTTTCGAATCCTGAAGCTGACTTTGTAAATACTAATTAATTAGAAGCAGATAAAAATTAAGTATTTGTGTTTTCATATTATATACATAAACAATGCATAGCTAGGACCAAATAAAAGTTAATAAATAAATTTTGAGAATGTTTTAGTTAACTAAATTGATAGCAACAAAATTAAATTTATCTATCTAATTATTATTAAAATGCATGTATCAGTAATATGCCTTTGTTGATACAGTATATGTGATTAATCTTTCAAGGAACAGGTTATACAGGTAACATTTAAATTTTTATAGTGGATTAATTTTAAAGTTTACAAGGGCTTAATTAAACAAGTTTCTGTAGGAACCTGTCACTTCATGTAAGCAATTATAAACTTTAATAATAATAAGTTGTATACATCAGATAAAGACATAAATAAGCCTGTTGGGATTTATTATTACTGTTTAGATCTGGAAATAGGTAGATAGTATATTTCAACATTACCATGGAAATAGTTATACAATATAGAATTTGAAAACTTACGATATCAGTTTGTAATAAGTTATAATTAAGTGTATTATAAAAAATCTCCATAAAAAATAAATAACAGACATTAGCATCTTGGATTGTCATTTGTGGCTATTTATTCAAAACAGTTTTTGTAATTCAAATTATAGTTACTGGTACTAATGTTCCTTAATTATATTGTTAATTAATACAGACTACAGTTATTGTCTGATAAGTTATCAATCCTACTTTACAAGGTACCTATAGAAGTGATTATTGAAGTGAAATAACGTATAGTACCAAACCATTCGATTTTTTTGTGACTACTAAAGATGTATCTTCTTCCTTTTGCACTTTTCCCAGCTATGTGGGGTCAGCACAGTATGTACTTCTCTTTCACGTCCCTTTATCAGCCGCCATATCTAAATTCACACTCTTCTTACTCATGTCATCTTTCACACAATCCATCCACACTTTCTTCGGTCTTCCTCACCCTTATAACCGTCCATATTCATTCTCATTACTTTCTTTGTTATATATCCTTCATCCCTCCACATAACATGCCCGTACTACGCTAACCTCTTGCTACTTAAATTTTCTGTCACTGGAGCAACTTTCGGACGTCCTCTAATATACTCATTCTTAATTTTATCCATCCTCGTCACACAACACATCCATCTTAACATTCGCATCTCGGCCACATGTAATCTGCTTTCATCCAATCCCTTGGTGACCCAACACTCAGATCCATACAATACGACAGGTCTAACGACCGACTTGTAGATCTATCCCTTAAGTTTAAGGGGCATTCGTGGATCACGAGTCGTTCCAGTGACCTGTCGCCATTTCATCCAACTTAACCTGCATTTATTCGGGTTCTCACATCTCGATCAATATCGCCGTCACATTGTATGAGTGAACCTAGGTACTTGAAATCGGAGCAGGTTGGTAGGGATACAGGGTGGGACTGCCGAAGTCACAGAACAAATATTTAGTTTTGGTCCTGCTGATCTTGAGCCCAGCTTTCTCTAATTTATTTCGCCATTTTTCCAACCTGCTCTGCACCTCGCGTTCATCTCCCCGACAAGTACAATGTCGGCAAAAATCATACACCAGGGTACCTCCTCCTGTATGTCTGATGTCAGTGCATCCATTACCAAGAGGAAGAGATACGGGCTTAATGCCGACCTCTGGTGTAGGCCCATCAAGACCCCGAAACTGTCGCTTTCGCCAGCAATCGACCGGATGTGTGTACTGGCACGACAGGACACAGCACGAATAAGCTGCAGGTATTTCCCAGGCACCCCTTTCACATTCAGAGCCTACCACAGAACCTCCCGTGGAACCTTATCGTAGACCTTTTCGAGGTCCACGAACACCATGTGCAGGTTTTTATGCGCACGTCTCTATATTTTGCACAGTTGGCGAAGGGCAAAAATAACGTCCGTAGTCCCAGGCATAAAACTGAATTGGTTCCGGGCTACCTCACTCTTCTCTCTCAGTCTTCCCGCTAAGATTCTTTCCCACAGTTTCATACTATGCGACATGAACTTTATTCCTCTATAGTTGTTACAGAGCTGTACATCACCCTTGTTTTTAAAATTGGGTACCGGTGAACTGCTACACCCCTCATCCGGGATCGCCTCTTCTTGTACCAACTTGTTGAAGAATAAAGTAAGCCACATCCATCCATCCGACTTTAACAACTTCCATATCTCCACTGGTATTCCATCCGGCCCAACAGCCTTTCCATTCTTCATACCTTGCACTGATTTTCTTACTTCATCCATAGTAATCTTCCTCACCATAGCCATGTTGGCCGGCACGCTTTTCAATACTTCGCTCCAGACATTCTCCTCGTTCATCAGTTTTCCAAAATATTCCTTCCATCGTCTTTTAATATCGTCTAAAGATGTATATCTAATGCAATTATAAACACCGCAAACTGGAATTTTATATAATACTTGATAATAAAAGTAGAACTGCTACTATTGATCTGATAATAAAATGAGCATGCCCGCATTGATTATGTAACAAATATTTAAACCATATCCAGTGATATCAATAAAATAGACAATAATGAGGTTTTAAATTATTTATTAGCTCAGTTAAACCTTTTCAAAAAAACCTCTATACAATGAAAAATTAAAAGTAAGGTAATAGAAACACCAAGAAGTTTTTGGTTTTTACTCAAGATTTAAATAATCAACATCATTTTTAATTATATGATACGCTATATTAAAACTATTATTACAAGAGACTTATGGCTAGCAGCAGACAACCTTTGTAATGAGGTTGAAGAATAAAATAACAATGATTATTGCTATTTAAGAGAATGGGTTTGCAAAATGTACTAACTATCACTTTTAATTATTACAGTACTACATATGGTCGAAGTTTATATTAGTATTTCAAAATATTACAACATAGTTAATTTAATACAGTAAACAAAAATTTTACATGATCAAAATGTTAAATATTATTTGTAAAATAGTAATATTGTAAATGCATTAATTATTTTACTTTTGGTTGGGTTGTTTATGCAGTTATTACATTGCATAATTTTATCGCAATGTGATAATGCTGAAATTTTTCTGTGTTCTGGGAACTGCAATTAGTAAATTAATTTTATGATACGTTACAGTTTGAAAAATCCAATGTGGCACTCTTTTATAACTTAAAAATAAGTGTTATTACAAGTAGGATACATCACTATTAGACAATAATTTGTTATAAAATCAACTGTGATCAGTAATTATTTTTAAATTAAACATACATTAATTATGTATGAAAGGAAATAACATATTTTACATTGCTTTTTAATTTAAATTAAATTAAAACACATTTAGTTTAGTTTAATTTAATTTAAAGTTGCTTATTAACTGATAAAAGACTTGCTAATTAAATTTTTTAACAATTTGAAAATCACTTGTCATTTATTAATAAAAATGTATTGTAAATTTCAAAAAGGGTGTAAAGTTTTAAATGCTATAAGAAATTTTGAGAGAAGGCAATATAAATTTCACAATCATCAAATTGTTAATTCATAATCAATTATTTAAAATAACACCAATAAAGCAAATACTCCATTTACTAATGCACAAGGGTATGCTATAAGGGGTCTCTGTTCTGCATCACCTGACATTGTTACAAACAATCTGCTTGCGGATAGTGCAGACCACAAAACAGCAATGGCTGATAAACTAAGTCCAACTGTTCCTTCTAGAGATAAAAATATTCCTAACCCAGCAAGAGCCACCATAGGTAACATACAATATCCTAAAACACTAGCAACACTTAGAACAGTAAAAACTCCTTCAGTGCGACTCATAAGTGATAGTAAACAATACATTAAAATTACAGACATAACAGACAGCCCATATACATATCCAAAATGTGCTTTATTGCCTGAGACAAATAAACAAATTGCTAATACTAAACAAAACCCAATAGGACCAGCAATGTCTGTATCTCTCAACAAAAAGTTTGCATCATCTGCTTTAGACTGACCATGAAATGGGTTAAGTACTGCTAAGGTCTTTTCTAGTATTCTGTCAGGGTATATTTCCAGCTCATCTAAGAGAGGTGGTTCATCAAATTCAGTGTTTGTAGTTGTTTCCCCGGGTATAGGAGCTGGTGTAAATATGCTAGGATTATAATATTGGTTATTATTGGGTGTAGCCTGTGGCACTTGTACTTGCTCATAAGCAAAGTTTTGATCGACTGGAAACGTCTGGAAGTCTGGAAATAACAATTTAATTCTTATTTTTTTAAATAATCATTTATCAAAAATGTAAGTATCATATTTTAATGACATTAAATAATTACCCAAAGTCTGTGCAGGATCTGCAAAATTACTTGAACTATCGAAAGAATAATTCTGATTACTGTTTGGAGGTTGCCATGAATAATCATTAGGATTTCCGTAAGTAGCCATTATTTCCTTAACGATAGTACAGTAGCTACTCAAGCCTTTTTAATTAATGTTTTTTATTTGTTTCACGAAGATCGCCAAGTTGTAAGGTGTCAAATTTTGACATTACACTTGGCAGTTTCGTTAATAAAATATTTTAAACCTTTAACGTTAATAAAGGTTAATTTATAATTTTTGTTGATTTTGTAAGAATATATATCTTTAAACACAGTAAAGATAACTTTCAAATGATTATGTTATAATTTTCTTTTATTTAGAAGGTTACCTTAAGAAATTACAATTTTGCCTCACTATTTATGCTTAGAAAATTAGAACTTTTTGATTCTAAATTACATAGTCTTTTCAGAATGTAATTAATGTTTAATAAATTGTAATTAATGTGTTGCGATATAAGTGTATTTATAATAGTAAAATAATTCTTAAGTTATCTGTACTATAATTGTATTATTTATTTAGCTTTGCAGAGTTGACTTTTGTAGAAATTATATTGTATTAGAAGTATGAATAAGTCAGTAGGTTCTTGTAGTTAAGTTTGTATTCTTGAAAAATTCCAATATGATTTACATGTGTAATCGGTAATTGTCAGTTCGATAGCAAAAATGTGAAGAGATTTTACAATTTTTTTCCAATATTGCCGTTTTGTATACTAGTGCCCTACATTTCGATGCTAACTCAAATGGAAGAAAGTTGTGTACTTGCATCGTTCCTTTTTAAAGGCGTGACTTAATACCTTATTTTTAATAGAATGTTTTCCACCTTTCTGCTGGATTTTCACTAAGAACTCTTGTTATGTATACTTTAGTTGAGATTGCATTAAGCATAGGGGTGCTAGTCACTCTCGTCACCGTTCTTTCAGCATGCGTATGTGGGTGCAAGAACTCTAATCAAAAGTAAGTGGAAATCAAAAACTCTTTTTAAAATTTATAAACCAATGACGTTCATTTTATTTATAACTGATATAAATTACGAGACATCCTTAATAGAAAATTAAATAACGCATAAATTTGTCTAATCATTCTCATCTGTTTTTTTAATATAAATATAATTATGCTTTAACTATAAGTAAAAAGATATGTACATGCTACTGAAACTATTGAATAAAAATTGTAATAGATTTCATTATAAGTAGTAAATACATTTTTCTTTTAATATTCATGTTCTCTCTTTTTTAAGGAATTTTTTTGGTTTGAAACTGAAAAATATGTTGAGATAGAGTAATTTAATGAATAATTATATTTAATAATGTTTATAATATACATCTGCAGGTCCCAAAGTAAATTTCATAATATACTATAATTGTTTTAATTTAGTATTGTATTATATTTAACAGAAGTGAGTTGGTTGGTACAGCTGGTGTGGTCAAAATCCATATAGATGAGGAGGTTCCATCTCCAACACCAACCACTCCAGCCTCCATCAAGCGGTTTGTTTTAGTTAGCATGCCCCAAATTATGTTTTATCTTTGGGCTAACATAAACTTAACAAACCTTTAACTAAGATATAAATGTGAAGGCTTTTATTATTAAGTGTATGTATATTTTATGATATGTTTATAATTTAACAAATTTTTGCTTGTTGTGGCTATTATTTGAAACCCTTACACATCTTACGATTTTTATTGAGTCCATCCCATAACTACCTATTTACTACCAGTTAGTTTTAATTTATTGAGAGAATGGTCTGTTTGCATGTATGTTAGTTATTATTTTTACTACTATTAGTAACTAAATCAGCTTAAAATATTTGGGTACACTTTAATTTAATATGGTTAAAAAATTATTTATTCATTTATATGGCTTAATAAAATTTATTAGATTTATGTTAAATATGGCTTAAATTATTATGTACAAAGATTACTAATATAGTTTGGGTAATTATTAAGTTCTGTTTTGTTCATCTACAGTTTACTTTTTGGGTCACAAAGTTTACTTTAACAATTAGTATTGTCATTTTTTACTACATAATAAAAATGATTTTTTTTTGTGAGAAATGAAGGTGCCCAAGAAATTTTTAATAAGGAAAGGGACCATTTTCTTTTTAATTTTGTGAATATGTTAACCGGAATTATGGAATATATAATTTTTTTTTTACAAAAACTTGTGCCAAAATTATGACTAGAATTTTTATTATTTTTATATTTATAAATTGATCTGAAAATTTCAAAAACTCTGTTGTTTTTTATTCAAATCTGTGACATCAAGTAATAGCAGCACCACATACAATTTCCAATACCAGTACAATGTAAACATCAATAATAATGTTTTTACAAAATTTAAAAAATCATGTGATCAGCAGGTTGTTCCATTGATGGTAAGGGAGATTCTACAAGATTCTGCACTCAATTTTTTGAGATATTGACATTCATATGGCAAAGACTTACACTTTTCGGCATCAGAAACCTTTGTATAGTATAAGTAATATGAGAGGTTATATGTTAAAGGAGAAAAGAAGATTAAAAGTAAAGAGGAGAAAACAAAATCAATAACAATCTTCTTTAACTTGAGGAAGATCTCTGTAGCCATGCTGTAGTTAGGTCCCAGTGCAGCTGCTGTTTCTGCCATTAAACAGTAGTGTGCAAATATAACTTTGTTCCGGATGAAAGGGTGTTGTAAGTCACTACCTACCTACACCAGTGTGTTCACTAACTCACTGTTGTAACACAACTTAACATCTTGCCCCAAGCTGTCAAGCGAGGTTTTGAGTATGTCAATTAAAATAGTGCATGCATCATTGCTATGAGGACATGTATTGTTTACCATAAGGTGAACAAGTTATCCAAATCAATGCTTCGATTAATAAAAGTAAATATGCGTGGTATACCCCCTCCCAGATAAAATTTCGTAATTAGCATTAAATTTTTTTTTAAATAAAAGCATTTGTTATTTAGGGTATTGAATCGTTTTGGTTCAAAGAAACTTTATAGAAAACAGATATAGAAGTTAGAAAAGTCATGTTTAAGTGGTCTGCGACACGATGAATCAGTCAATAGTTATTCTATGGCGCAGTACAGAATATGTTACAAACCGCACAAGGTTAATTAACAATTTTTTATATTGTAATTAGAGTCCAGCAGCAATTTTATAATGAACACATGTTCTCGTTTTCATGGTAATCTATCGTATAGTATATGTATATACTACGTCTGTAACTACTCACACATTGGAAATGTTTACATTAGAACTTTATGCACATTATTCTTAAACCCCTTATTAAATACGGAGATACAAAATAAAATTACAATTATAGGTATTTCATTTGATTACGAGACTCAAATTCTTCATATTGTGTGAGATCGAATGATTCCGATAACTGCTAAAAAAAATATATTGTAATGTTTCCGCTGAGGTATTTATCGCGAAAACGTTAAATCATTTATTTATTTATCCTTTATTATACACCAGTTATAAGATATGGAATACTTTATATATACATAAATGTACAATGGGCGGTCTTATTGCTCAAAAAGCAATTTCTTCCAGACAACCCATATTTCATTTCATTTCAATTTTTTTAACATAATTTTAATAATGTAAAGAAATATTGAATTTTTTTGTTAATAAATGGGATAAACACTCACACTTGTTACATTTACATCAATCTGTAATCCTGAATTTATGCACAGCCCGACAAATGATTGTAACAAGTTCCATGCTTTTCTATACTCATAAGTTATATATGTATAATAATATCATTTCTACAAATATTTAGATAGATTATTCGCAGAACTATGGCATTGCGTTAATGTTGAATTTTATTGGTTCTACTAATATCAACCGATCTAATTATTGCTGCAGTATTATTTAATTCGAAATAAAGTACTACAGTCATTATTCAAAACTACGAAATTATTTGTATAAACAGAAAATTTATCGGTAAAAAATATATTCTTTTTATTAAGTTTATTTTAAAATATTACTATAAACATAAAAATATTATACAGCATGATAATAGTTGGCAGAGAAATTTGAAAAGAAACAATTCAATAATTTGTTAGTTTGTAACGTTAACAAGAAATTAGTTATATTTATTTTTATTGTTACTTAACATAGAACATTGTAACATTATGCCGCAATGGTCTCTTAAAAGTAACGATAAAATTTAAGAAACACTTTAAGCGGCTTCTTTAAAATATTCCATTAGGTTTATTGCAATAGAAACATAGTTACAGTAATAAAAAGCAAGACTAAATAATAAGGGTACATAATGTATTTTAATAACGCTAATAAAATCCTTATTATCTAACGTAAAGTTTCGCTAATATTGACTTGGGTGGAATTCATTTCGTATTTATTCGTAATGTTTTATTGTCATTTTTTATTAACACAGGGCATCTACGCAGAACTCGCAACGCAGTTTGCCAGAGATTCCACATCCTGTTGGAAGACATGACAGCGGCGATACGGCTTCCGAAATATACGCTACTGTTAATTTAGATGAAGGTATCGTACTAAAGTTTAATATTGTGATAACGATTATAATTTTTAAATGTGAAATTGAACGAGATGATGATTTTACTAGTGCTAGGTCTCAGTTGCCGGAGACCGTCTAGGACAGTGTTACCCAACCTTTTTTATGCCATGTTCCACCTTAGTCTTTCTAAAATTTTTATGAACTCCTATGTCACATGTGTAATTTTTAATATTGAAAAAAATTATTGTTTAAGAGTTTGCTGCAATTATTTAAGAATGTACTTTTTTCATTAAATTTGGCACCGTAATATAGCATTGTATTTATATTGACCGAAGCGAACGGGTTAAACTCGTGTTGAATCCAGATGAACATCGTGAACGTGAATAAAAAAGAGAGAATTTCAGTATTTTTTCTAACTTGGCGCCCATCGGTAAACTTCTGTGTACTTGGATTAGTAAACTAGAATTCTTTTAATCTTTACATTAAGTGAATGAATTTATTATAATCATATATAATCAAAAGATATCAATAAAATATCGCCTATGCAAGTACCTACGAAAATGGTTGATATTTATCATTTCGCAAAAATACTAACCGCATTAATATTGATAATTTGTTGTTATGTCATATGAAGTTTTTCAATTACTTGGTGCTGCAGTACGATCATTTATATATGATAAGAAATATAAGAAAATTGTAATTTTTAACACAAATATATATATGGCAAACACTTACACTTTTCGGCATCAGAAATCTTTGTATAGTATAAGTAATACGAGAGATTATATGTTAAAGGAGAAAAGAAGATTAAAAGTAAAGAGGAGAAAACAAAATCAATAACAATCTTCTTTAACTTGAGGAAGATCTCTGTAGCCATACTGTATTTAGGTCCCACAGCAGCTGCTATTTCTGCCATTAAAATAAAAATAGCAGCCTTATGAAGTTAAATACTTATCTAGATTTTAACGTATATTATTTCGGAGCGACAACAAAATAAAGTTTATGTGTCATTAATAAAAAATAACAAAGTTTTTTTTTAGTCATAATTAATAATGACAAATACTTCAGCAGTGGACGACTAGGCTGAATGATAATATCTTTTATTGCTTTGTTTGATATGAAAACAAAATTGTGTGCGACCGGTATCCTTCGCTTTATTATTTCTTTTACTAAATCAAAGCTACCGGTTTAATGTTACTAATCTATAAATCTAATCTAACCTCTTTATACTTTTATCTACAAAAGGAGTAATACTGCTACTTTAAAGTGCCGCTACCAGGAAACTAAAGGCCTTTTATACCACTCATTGTAACAGGAGAGGTAGGAAATTTATTTATAGATTTGCGTGCTTGCAGGAAATAAAGCCGGTAATGCGGCCTCCACGAGTCAAGATCATCCCTACGAGCATGCATATGCTAAGCTTCAAAACGAAAATCACAACATGTGAGTACACGATTTGACAGTATAAAAAATATATCATAAAAACAATTTAGAAGGCTCTGTAGACAGTATAAACAATAAAAACGTAATAAATTTTTTTTTACACAGTCAATCTTATAATAGAAAAGACCAAAATTTTGACATGACGTAAAATAACAACGTGACGGTAGTCCAAAATAATCCTAGCAACATACAAAATTCCTCAACACATGGCCCGGAATGGAAACTGGGACTCCCGTGTTACATGAGAAGCAGCCGTTGTTTCATTTATAGAGGAAGTTGATATTTTGTTTTGTCAAAGACCCCCTAGCTCATACAAATTAAAAATATGAATATTCCTTTAGTCTTACTCTGCTTGTGAGAAAAGGCCGAGATCCAGCAGTTGGAAATTAACAGCTGTTTATTAGTTATAAGTTTTTTCATACTTTACTAAATTAACAATAAGAACTTTCGCGTTATTGAAATTGTTATTTTGGGAGTAATTTCGTAAAATGTCCAACAAATTCTTACATATATACATCGCGACTTCTTAGGCTCGCACAAAATAGATAATTTTTGGCGAGCCTAAGATTCATGATATCTGTGCACCAGGTAGGTGGGTAGCATACCATGTGGTCACACTATCTATATAGCCTTGTAATTATTTATATATTTATACAGGATGTGCACGTAGACTATACTATTAACATATATAAATTAACATAAACAATATGAAATGTCCTTTATGATCGTAAATAGAACAACAACTACTCCTTACGACAGGACATTAAAGATTTTATCACCAACAATAAACAAGATGAGATATTCATTTGTTGACACAAAGACATAAAATGTCGGACATTCGATTTGCTTCGGACAACGTGTAAATAAATATTAAGACTATTTAATGTCTATTTTGATATAATAGTTTAAGGATTAATATAAACAGTTCAATAAATATTTTTTTGGGGATAAGCAGGAATAAAGTTACTGTAATGATCACAACAATATTTGTCATTGTACGTTACGATTGCGGAGGTGGATACAAGAATATTACAATATTTGAAAAATAGTCTATAGACGTTTGAATTCATTTTTAACGAATGCTGATAAAAAAATAAATAATTTTACATATGTAAGTAGTAAATTGTGGTAGGTCTCCTTACTAGTAGTAAATGTCTCTTGTCCTTAGTTATATATGGTATTCACTATTGCGTCTTCTGTTACTAAGCAGCAATGTGCAAACATTGTTGTTCCTGTTTAAAGTGCTATATCGTTAGTGTGACTCAGAAATTCCACATCAGTTCAAGTATACCAGAAGAGCACTCAACGTTATGTAAAATTGAAGTCAAGTGGTTTACAGATAAAAAAATTGGTTTAGCATGTTGCTAAAAGCTATTAGATCTTGTATTATCATAGCTTAGTTTCTCTTCTCTTCTAACAGAAAAATATTTGTTCTCAGCACGGTTGAAATCACGCCTGATCAGGAATCGGAAAGAGAAATACAAATAGATGAGCGCGAAGCAAGTCAACCCGGACCAGGTTTGTAAAATATTTCTTATAATACTGTCTGTATGTAAATCGTTTCCTTGGTGATGAAGTACCTGACTACTTTGTAACTGGCTTCTTGTGCTGAAACGCCAGCTTTCTATACTACGACTGTCAATTTATAAGTTCTCCTTATTGTAACAAATATTTTTTTGTTTAGAGGTCTACTGGTAGGTCTCTGTTACCGGAGACCGTTCAGATGTACCCACCAGGTGGTACCCCATCGTAGCGCTTATTTCTGTCGTCAAACAGTAGTGTGCAAAAATTAATGTGTTCCGGTTTGAACAGAGTCGTAGCCAGTGAAATTAACTGGGATGTCGAGATTTAACATCCTATGTCTCAGACAACGAGCGCAATGTGGTGCAGTGTATAACATCCTGACTAGCGCCACGTCCTTATGGGCAGGCGTATCAACTCATTGGAATCACCTTGAAACAAGACAAATTCTTTTTAGAGTTATTACGCCACAGAAAGACAAACAAATACACACATGAAGTTAAATGGATAATATAAAAAACCCTCTTAAAGTTCCTAATGTCGGGACTCGACGTCTTCTGTCACAAGATGAGGGTCAAAACCACATCCACCATGCAGGTATATCATATGACCACGTAAACTGCTGTGACATGACGCTCAAGCTCAACGGAAATAGAACCCGCGCTTTTTCAATATGTATAGCCGTTCGACCGCCTTACAAATTGAGCTATTACCGCTACATTATGGTATGTACTCTCATTTGCAGAATCGGTTATAATATCGGCGTCGGTTGCGATCAGCGGTCAGCTACCATCGAGTCAAGAACTGCCGTACATCACACCGCCATCCCCACGCCCGCACACCGATAATCCTGTTCATTTTAGCGGTGATTCAACGGATTCCGCCAGTAAGAAACAGTTACGCTTAATTTTTTCTTGCATTTACAGAAAATTGAAACAGCACTGAATATATATATATATATACTGTATATAAATATATATATTTATATACAGTCGTTTGTATTGCATTTACTTTGTCTATAAATAAATCTTAATGACCAATAGATAAGAAACGTAGTATATCGGATTAACGCTACTCCATACAAACACTTCGCTCTGTTTTATTTTATAGATTGCATTTAATTAAGTTTTTGATAGCTATGTAACATACAGCAAAGCGAAGTTTCTTAATATATATATAAATGTAGGTGAATATGTTATTTTTAGAGGGCTACACGAGTATATCAGTACGGGAGCCATTAAGCAATATTAGGGCGCAAAGTATGAAGCCGCCGGCGCAACCGCACTACGCAACCGTCTCCGATGATTCTGGTCAGTATTAATTGATATGTTTTTTTTTATTACATATATGTAATAGATTATATGTATGAGAATAGAATAGACAAGAAGAAGAGTTATTCGATATTGAGGCTGAAGAGTGTAAAGCGTACTTGCTAAAAATACTCTGGCTTACATAGACTGATTATCCGATTACATTAATGCTATTATGGCGGTAGATATACAATATTAGAATTTATGGTAATAAGCAAATACGAATAATCCTACTTTTAGATAGACCCCACCACAATGGCCTGGGAATCGAAACAGAGACTTCACAATTTACTATTCAAACAGCACTACAGTGTTATAACCAAATCACTATAGTGCCAGAAGTAGTACTCGTATACTCTCTTAGTTGATCAACATTTGGAGCATCGGAATGGGTAAATTTCCAAATGCGATATTCTATACCAATTTTTATAAACTTCCAATACTTCTAGTTTGTGCTTAGAAATACTTTGGTTATTTATTCATAGACGAAATGTACGCGGCTATAGAAGAGGCTAGTGTCGGCGAAGGCTCCGATACGTACGCGCAGATAGCACCCGAGCCGAGGCGACGAGAGGTCTCGCCTGTTAACGCCTCTGCCACCGTTTCTGCTTTACAAACTGACCATTCTGCTAGGTAAATAAAAAAAAAATATTTTTTTTGATGAAATCGACGGGTAGAGAGGAACGTTCATCTGAGTGTAATTGATAAGCTCGCCTATAGCAACGTGACCCTAGAAAGGACGATAAACATTATGTTCGTCGCATTGAGATATAAGTGAAATCTCGTTATCCCAATAATTTCACTAGCTACACTGCCCGTCAAACAAGCACACAGTAATGTTATTAACATCACTGTTATCGGTAGAAATAAGTAGTGCAGTGGTTCCAACTAAGAAGTTCTCCGGTAATATTTATTATTGCCACCAATAAAGAGAATATGATTTATTTTGTAGTTAGTAGTTATGCCATAGGAATAATCTAAAATATTGTGAGTATAATAAAAATTATTAGTAAAACTAACTTCTACTTTTATTTATTTTGTCACGAAATTGGTCTGCTGATTTATTAATCAGAGTCAGCAGTCAGGAGTTTAAACAAATAGCACATAAATTGTACTCTCAAAAATTTTATCAACACATTTCTCCCGTTAATGTATAGGAGACCTTATTAGCCATAAATCTCTTATTTTGTCTAAAATAGGCTCTAAATGGTTTAACCACAGATCTTTAATAGTTTTGTTGTATAACGTTTACAGGAGGAGCGCACCGCCTGAAATAGGCGCGCCAACGTCACACGCTACGCATTCAAGACAAGGTAACTGTGCTACTTTATTCGTTTAATATGAATTTAACATTTATAACCATAATTATTACCTTTTCAGACAGGAATGCAAATAAAAGATTACGTTGTCTCATATTTTCAAAATTGATTTATTGCATATTAAATTTAGACGGTGTTTAATTTATTGCCGTGGCTTGTTTATCGCATTAAGTACAAATGAACTTGAAACGACAGACCTAAAGGCCATTTAAGTTGTAAGGGTCGTGGCTAAGTAAAATTGGCACAAGTACAAACATGTCGCCCAAACATTACGAGTATTATAATTTGTGATATATCGAGTTGTCGAAAGTATTTATTTGTAGATCGGAGATTGTACCAGATTCGCAAGGCAGGGACTTGAAGTGTTTTTTTACAGCTCTCATGAAAGTTTGTTTTATTATTAAAATGAAAGTTTTTTTTAGTAGTATAATGCATTTTTATATTTATGCCGGAGTTTTACTGCTTAAACCTTACGGAGCCCCTCTCAGTACAACAATGTTTCTGAGAGCTAGCAATACGGCATAATTTTAGATTTTAATATAACCTTACTCCATAATCATGCAGCGTATTATTTACTTTTGAACTTTAATTTAAAATTATTTTATATGTAACATACCAAATACTATTTTTGGAATTATGGATTGCTTTCAGCGTCTTCATCCTCATGTTCAAACTCGACTGGTGCGTTAGGCTCTCCTAAACCGGAGAAGCGAGTCGCGAACTCGCCGTTGCCACCGCCGCCGCACGCTTCGCATTCAACCCAAGTGGCACATGCAGCGCATGTGGTACACGCGCAGCATGCCACGCATGCATCTCACGCACCGCCGCTTGCGCAACGTGATGCGCAAAGACACCAGCGCATATCCAGCACAGGTTGGTAAATTTATAAATAAGTATCCATCTACATATCTCCAATATTTCAGAATGTCGGTCTGTTATTAATGGAGAAATTCCTACCTAAAGATAAATTAAAATCAGTCAAGGACAAGAAAAGAGTTATTATTTTAAAAATATAGGCTTTTTTGCTGTCACAGTTTTTATACATCTTTGTTTATATCGAAGATCTATACCATTATTATTTTATTATTTAATTAACTAAACTAGTTAGCTATTTTCGCGTGAAGACAATACGCGACATTATTTTACTTTTCATAACAACCAAATTTCGTAGCCATTGTTAGGGCACAGGCCTACCCTCAATGTGAGGGCGATGGGGCCATAGTAACCACGCGGGCCCAATGCGGATTGGTGACTTCACTTTAGAATAAATTCTAATTCATGTGCAGGTTTCCTGACGATGTTTTCCTTCACCTATTGTATTTCGCTGTAGTAAGTTCACAAACGTACATAAGTATTATAGTCATTGGTACATGCCGAGATTCGAACCCACGAACTTCGGAATGAAGGCCAGCGAGTTACTTATTTTTTTTATATTTTACTTAATATTAATGAATGAATTTTATACCATATCGATATTTTCAGGCGACCTTCACTTTAATCACGACAAACTTCGAAGGAGCCTCAACGAGAAACATCAACGCAACAATAGTTGTGTGAGCTCCTCAGACTTCTATGGCTGCAACTATCCCGTGGAGAAACACCGGTTTAGTTCGGGAGACCTGATTCGTCCACTGGTCGCTAAAGAGCTTAACTTCGATATAGATCAACAGGAAAATAATACAGACAATTTATACAACTCCATTGATGGCCCAGCTTACAGTGAATACTCTTCAGCAGAAGCAAACACCACAACCATGAACTCAGAACATCGCATCACAGAAAGTCCATCCCGTAATGTAGAAGAAATGTATGCAAAGGTAATAAAGAAAACGAAACCTAAAGTAGAGGAAACAATTAAAAAATTTAAAGAATTTCCTAATGAGCCAGAAGGCAACGCGTTGAAATATCGAGGAGATGATCCGGGATATGAAACAATAGACCGCAAAAAACTCACCAATCACGGCTACGAGACAATAACGCACAAAGAGCGCACAAACACACAACACCATGATCCCGGCTACGAGACCGTCAGAGATATAAATAAGACTGTATCAACATTTGCCAATAATAACCTAATGAAGTTAAATACCTTAGGCGACAGCGGGCCTAATAGTATAATAAGCAGCGACCCCGGCTACGAACACATTACAAAATCCGACAATAACGCGTCGGACTCCGATCCCAACTATGAAGTGTTGAGGAACCAACCGCCGACACCGCCGTACGCAACCATCGCATCCAATTACAAACAGCAACCCACCTACTCAACAGTCAACAAAAGAAATGTTAAATACAATAACTGGCCGCTCAACAACAACGAGGAGGGCATGTTGGAGCCAAACTATGAATCGATGACTAACGATCCGTTGTACACCACAGGAAGTGAGTCCGATCCGAATTATGAATCAGTCCGACCAAAAGATCCAAACTACGAGAGTGTCAATGCACAGGACCCTAATTACGAGTCCTTGCGATTGAAAGATCCTAAGTATGAGTCAGTGAGATCGAAAGACTCAAAATATGATTCGGTGAGATCAAAGAAGGACCCTAACTACGAAAGTGTTAAATATTATGAACTTTCTCAAAAGGAGCCACCTTACGAAAAAGTTGATAATGATGTCGCGATCAGCTCAGGAGTCGAGCGATCGGACTCGGCCGCCGGCTACGAGAAAATCAACGTTCCCACGAACAGGGACCCTAAAAGCAGTATTCAGTCAAAGCAGTGCAGTCCAGACGGCGTCGTCAGTGACTACTTCCAAGTTTAAGTCGAATGTAATTGTTGAAGCCATCAGCCGCTCAGTTTGTAAAGGTATGTCTCAAAGAGGCGCGTCCGATCCCCACTGAGCTTGATCTTCCAGAGAAGTTAAACACCGTGAGGAAACCTATATGTTTCCAAGAGTGGCCTTTGTGGATACGTAATATCTCCCAATTTGCACTTGGCCGACTGGACTCTCATGCTGTGAGAGTCGTGTCCCAAGTTCTAACAGTGGGGATATTAAGCGGGCTGTTTTTTTTTCTTATTTATTTTATCGAAAAATGTTCGTTGAATAATACCAATGCGAGAGATATTACACCTTTCTCGGGTATCTGTGATATAAATATTAATTACATAGTTATTTTTATAAGTTAATTTTTACTAAGAAAACTGGAGGTTTGTAAATTTTTTTCATGTTTATAGTTAACTAACTTATTATTATTTCTAATATCCATTAAACGTGTTCACGTTGTTATGGTTAAAATGTATTTTAACGGTTGTATTAACTGAAACTTGTATATAATCTTGTAATGTATAAAACCATACATATTTAACTTAATATTTTGACTGCCTCGATGGTGTGGTGGCTAACTGCTTGCTTCGAAGGTCTTCAGTTTGATTCCAAGGCCATATGTTGTAGAGTTTAAGTGATCAGAGTGTTTTTTTTAAACTCGTCTGACTAACTACCACCTTCATTTAGGAAATCCTCCGCTATAACGGCGTGACAATGTTCGCGCTGTGAAGATATAACAGCCCGAATATTCTGGGAGAGGTTCACCATTCACTGTCTTATTGTCATTTAACTCAACGTGAAATTGTGATTAAGTGTTAACCCATTGTAGTTGAAATAATTTAGACTACATTTAATATTTAAGACACATGGTGTCATAGGTTCTCATTAACTTGTTTTCTAAATATTCTCTTTTTATTATGGACCTGAACACATAGTATGACGTGAGAAAAGTGTGTTGAATTATTCAGTGGCAATTTTTATCATATCGTTTTCTTTTCCATGAAGAGACGAACAGGTCGTTCAATTGATAGCGAATAATACGCCTGTAACAATGTGGCGCTAGATGGAAGTCATATATTGCTGACATTGTGCTCGTCGCTTTGAGACATAGCATGCTGTCTTCTTTCCTCTGCTTTACTAGCTAACACGCCCTTCATCAGCAGTAGAAATAAGCGCTGCTGCGGTACTGGCCGTCTCTGTCAACAGAGACCTACTAAAAATGAAGAATTGTTTTTGCTATTAAATTTTAAAAACAAAAGATACTTTCCTTTAAGGAAAGTTATTTTATTCTATGTCTCATCCTTTAAAAAACTATTGAACTTAATATTTAAAAAAAATCGATATTCAAACAATTTGTTTCCCTAATAGCGTTTACAGCCATGATAGTTCATTTTGCTAGGTGGTCATAGGCGCTATACATTTCGAATCCAGCGTGGTGGATTAATAGCCTTGACTCTCCATCAGGGAGAAGACCTCGAATTTCAGCAGCTAGTATTAGACAAACACAGAATAGAGGAAAGCCTGCACTTTTCATGAGTAGTTTCATCTTAATAAAGACTAATTAGAATAGTTAATTACAATGAAATTTTATTATTAACCCGATTTTTTAACTTTTGACGGCAACCATAGTCATGCGAGGACTGAGGTGATAGATTTCCTGATTATTTTATGCGATAAAATCCCTAAAATGTATATTTATTAAATGTGTAATATTCGCATAAATAACGAAAATATTTTTTCTAAATTTAAGACTGCTATGTGTTCCCTATTGATCATTATAGTTAATCTGGGCGTACATTAAAGTATTATTAGTTAATCTATGGATATAGACCCGTTATTTTATTAATTTATGAAAATATACAAGGCTGCTGTATTTTAATATAATATTTATTCTTTATGAATATAACAAACTATTAAACATTACTGTGTTCTGGTTCGGCTTTAGTCGGCTGTAGCTAGGGAAATTAGGGTAACGAGATGTGACATCTTATTTCTCCTAAGTGACGTACACAATATACAGTATTTATCATACGCCACATTGGTAGAGACAGGAGCACTTATCATCCAGTGACTGTTTTGCTCCTCACACCTCTCGTAAAATAAATGTTGCTAACTGAATTTAAGTACCATACGTCGTATACGACATTGAGGATAGCATATTGCGCTTGTTTTTTGAAGTTTTTCTAGGACAGTTTTAATTTGCGTGCACTATATTTTGAATTTGTTGTTTAAAAAGCCATACTGCAAGTAAGTTTAAATATTTCCTGTAAGCATTTCATGTACAACGTATTTTTTGAGCGATTATTTTATTGCTATAATGTCAACTAGATTTTTTATGGAACGTTCTGTTCCTTCTACAATATTTCGTATTATATGTATTTATGTAATTTTATGTTGCGAAAATAATTTTAATGAATATCATGATCGTCATCAGCCGATGGAAGTCCACTGCCGGACATAGACATTTTAATGAACATTTAATTATATTTATTTATTCGACATAGCGACGTTATAACTAAAATATTCATCACCTGCTAGTAAGTGGTTCCTCCGTATTGTGGTAGTAAGCATAAAGAACGTGCGTCACAGTGCTCGTCGCTTTGGAACAAGTTTTGTTACGCCCTTAAACCAGTATACAGTAATGTTTGCATACTACTGTTTGATGGCAGAAATAGTAGCTACGGTGGTATCTAACTAAACGGTCTTCGAAAACGGAGACCTTCCACCTACAACTTTTTATAGATAGTCTAACCTAATCTTTTTTTAGAATATAGCCAGTATTTTAGATATAGTGGTAATCCTTATTGAAAAAAAAAACAGTTACTTCCACGTGCGGTCATCACCATTCTACCTAGATAGACTAGCCACTAACTAGTCCAAACTACACGGAGATGCCTATAATTTTCATTTGATATACTAAATGTCACACCATATAACAAAAAGCAATTAGAGTTGCAAATATTAATCTTAAAAGCAGTAACTGACACTATTTTTTTGATAATTCATGAAGACGTAGTGTTCTTTTTGAAAAAAGTTTAGTACTTAAAGTTTTTGTATGAGATACTACAAACTTATCACGCCTTCAAACCAGCTTTTTTTTTCAGATTTAAAGTCGTAAAATTTTTCATTTAAACAAGATCTATTAGATCCTCATTTTCATTTAAACGAGATTTATTTGATCTATGTTCACTTAATGACAATTACCGAAAGATATCAGTAAATCATTTTTGAACTCTTAAAAATAATTAGTAATAAAGATTGACTAAAGGATATCGGACTGCGAATCTGTTTAATATTCCAATGAAAATGTTTATTTAATGTTATCAAATTTCATTTGCTCTTAAAACTAAACATGTTAATTATGTGTTATAACGTTTTTCAAAAAAAGGTCGGCATGTTGATTAAGTATTGGATTGATTGTTTTTTAATGTGTCCACTTTACATAAGAATAATATTAAACGAGTTTGATTATTCTGTTTATAATTTATAAATTCTTCGAATTGTTTTTGTTACTGTTATAAACTACTTTTGCTAAGATAAAAAAATGTTTCCTCGTTGTGTTTTAACAATGTTTTGACGTTTATAAATCCATAATAGTAAATGCACATAAAAAGTACCTGATTTGTGTTATTAGTGAAGCGAAGGTTGTTAAATCAATTTTAAATAAATTCTGTTTCCTTTTAGTTTTAATTATAACATTTAGTTTTCGATGATGCTTTCACATTACAAGTTTGTGTAACAAAAATAACTTGTGTAACAAAACTACTTATGGTGTTTGAATAAAAACTAATTGGTCTAGAATTTTTTAAGTCTTATTACAATAACAGCTTAATTCTTGTATGGTGCTGTATATTAATGTAGTTGTAACTGTTTTTCATTAAAATGTATAGCGTAGTAATGACACTCGTAACTTCTATGTAACACCCGTATTCACCACCTATTATGTATTATTAAATAGGCATATTAATTTCACTATATTGTGCATTTATATAAAATCTGTAATCGCAAAACTACAACCATTCCATATTACATACCAATCAAACATGCAATCTAAGTCCTTATGAGTAAAATAAAGTACATACGCCATTTTAAACTTTTTACTTATTTCTACTAACCCATGTCTTGTCTGTTTCTGACAAAGTTTTTCATTTAGTTTTCCTTAAGAGTCTCTATTAATGAACTATTTGAACACAGTGGACAATGACTTCGTGTTAATTTTTTTATGTAATATGATTATTATAGCCAAAGAAAACCAGGGTTTCTCTTAAACACAATATTCAATTAAACTCGTATGAATCGGTTAATATTTTTAAGTTTAATTTTTGTTGCGAAAAACCTAGTCCTATGGTTTCAGAGATTGTCCGCAACAAACAGATAGGCAACAAGATTTTAAAAACATTTATTGATACAAGTATCGTTTATTTTAATTTAACCGTTTAATGTTAATATTTATTAAAATATTTTGTTTTACGATTTTCACGTTTGTGTAATTCGATCTTTATTGGTCTATCATTATAATCATATCCATCGATAAACATCCATTCCTGAACGTCTATTTTTATTTCACATTGCTATTTCAAATGACAACAAAAAAATGTTGCAATTTTAAAAACATTATATGTATTAAAAAATTATACCGTGTAGTGTCATATGGGTATTAAAAAGAACATTTTTGCCTTTTAATTAGTCTAAGTAACAGTTAAAAATCTAGGTATTCCACCATAAATCGGAACTTAACAACTATATTTTCAAAATTATTGTTGATCCATACATTCTTTGTTAATAAATTTTATAACATTATTACAATAATAAATTATATTGTTCTAATTTAAAAATAATAAATTATCACGTAAATAATGAAAAAGAAGAAAATATCTTTTCCCTGGACGAAAAAACAAAATAGCCTTTGTCTATACTAAAACAAAAAATAAGTCGTTGGTGTTCAAATTGTTAACTCTATCCGAATAATAAAGTTAACGTTACCATGACTTTCTATTACGTTGATTAATTTATTATAAGGTTAATATTATTATGAAATAGTAGCTTAGCGATTATTTGTTTTGGACCATGTGATGTTTTAACAAAAGAAGAATAACCTATAAAAGCCGGTATGGAGCATCAAAACGAAATATTTTCGCAAAGGCTAGTGAAAGCAGTGTTATGGAATATTGTGCTTCAAACCTTACTGGCCGTAGCGCTTGTTTTTGTTATACAAGTAAATCCATTACACCCTGTGTTATGGGTCGTTTCAACCGTTCACGACATATTTAGTTGGAAAATGAGTTTAAATATAGTACTGTTAGGTCTGGTTTCATTTTTCCAAGCTTACGTTTATGGAAGTTATTACACCGTTCATCAACCAAAGTATTTCACAAGGTTCTCAATTTTCGTCAATTTGTTTACAGTGCAGAATATAGTTTTTGGTATACTTTATTCCCTTAATGGGTATTTTACTATGAGTTTGTACTCATCTTTAGCAGGTAACAATTTTAACGTGTTGAAAAAAAAATGTGAACAATATGACGGACAATGTCTTACAGAGCAAAGTTTATTTTTGCAATTTGGTGGAATGTGGATGGGGTTATATTATTTTTTAAATGTTCACATACTTGGAACAACTGTCATGACTTTTTCACATATTTACCAAGATAAACTTCAACAAATTAAATTAGTTGGAAGTCAAATAATATCTTCTGGGTTTAGAAAGTCAGTTGTGCCAGTCATATATTTTTGTATTTTTTATTACTTGTGGGGAAGTAAACCTAGGCATGTGGTTAGTGATGTTTACAGTTTATATTTAGAAGACCCACCATTAGATAATGTTTTAAATTTGGTCACTTCAGGAATTTACATTGGCCTTTGGTTTTATACAAGTTTATTCTTTATATCAGTTTATACTATGAGAACAATCTTTAATATAGTACTTACAGAACCAATGAAATTTTTAATTGTGTCAGATAATAAGCTTACTCTTCATAAAGCCTTGACACATACTTCAAAGTTCAATAGGCATTTAGCAGCACTAGATCTGAAAATATTGTCCATGACTGATGCCAAAAGAAGGCTGGATATATTTACACTGTCACAACCAGGAGGACATCCAAGAAACTGGAACAATTTATTAGAAAACTGCATGGGAGTTATCCATGAATTTATTAAGGAATTGGAAATCATAAATGGCGATGGAAGTAATGGAGAGGTAGATAATTCTCATGATATTCAACTTAAACGCAGCATAAGGAATGCTACACCACAGAATTCATATTTATATACAAGTCCATTAAGGAATATGGCACAATCATCTGCATTATTGGAATTGAAAGATCATACTAAACATAAAATTGACAATACTATAAACAATGCAATAAAACAAGAGTTAAACAATTACATTCAGAAACTTTGCCAAAAACCTGGTATAAGTTATTTCTTTGGTGAACTAACAGATACTAGGTTAAAATTTTTATTAATTCAGTCACAACCAGTTATTTGGACATGTGAGGGATTGGCTACAATTGTAACAGCTTCAATAAAAGAAGACAAATATGGAGTAGTACAAAGTGATCTTCCAAGGGTTATAACAACATTTGTGAACTTAAAGCAGAACCTTGATAAGCTAATGAAACCCGGACTTGTACTTCGTAAACATTGTGTTACTGATGAATATGCAATTAAATTGAGAACAGCTCTTGTATCATCTGTGAAAAGAAGTTTATATAAAATAATTTTAACCTTTTCTAAATATATTAATGAAATACCATTAGAACATGAAATTCAAATGGCTATACAACCTTTTTTGATGTGTAAAGAATCATAATAAATATTTTTGTACATTCCTGATTTTTTTTTGTTTTTTTTCTATTATTACCTAATTGATACAGGTAGATATTTCTCTGCTTGTATAATTTGTATTTTATTTTTGCCAATTGAAGAATCAAAATATTTCTCACAAGATAGAAAACTATTTCAATCAAATTAGATTTTGTTTAGAAGTTCTGAAATTCATTAGAGTTGTATTTTTTTTAAAGTATACCTATATTTTGCTAAAATAATGTGTTAAAATATGTTCAGCAATACTTTTTTTTGATGTTATGTAAAAATGACAACAATAATTATTAATTTGATGTTAATACTACTACAGACACTGCAATTTTAAAAATTGTATACATAATTCAGTTGTGCTGTCACAATGTCACGCAAGCTGAAGTGACATCGCTTAGATAATGTTTATTACAACTTATGCGAAGAACAATGTTAGGTAAGATTAGCTTATGTACTAGAGGTATATACTTAAATACTAAGTTTTGGTGTATGAAAGTGAATTGTATTGTAGGACAAGATATATAAGGCAATTTTATTATCACAAAGCAATCGCACATATTTCAAGTTTCATATGAATGCAAATAAGGTGACTATCTATATACAATTAAAAATGTAATGTTCAGCAACTGAAACTATATGTAGGAGGGTTTCAAGAATTCAACACAATATTATTAAAATGTATATAGCAAAAAAAATTATAACATCTGTCATAAAAAACTATTTTGACAGTAAACTTCTATAAAAATCTCACTGCAGTGAAATAAATAAAAATACATATTATAATGTTTTATGAGATAAAAATAAAACAGTAATATGGTTGTAAGAGTTTAATGTTCTATTCTATACCACCAAAGATTTTCATCTACAACACACAAGTATTTGAGGTAAATCTCTATTTCTACAGATAGTAATCAATTTATAGAAGAGTATTTTCATCATGTAGTTCACTGCTTAGCAGCAGAGAGCGCTGACTCGCAGCCCCCAGTAAGGCTGTACGTTCAGCAGACGAAGTCACTGAATCACAGCTTAAAGAGGCTGCGAATAAAACATTTAGTTTTACATAATAATGTGGCAAAAATAAATAAATTAAAAAGCGCATACGAGAGAGAGTAAAGAGAATGAAAGATATAGTAGTCAAGAGAAATATTTTCTATTACTTTGTAAAAATAAGTGTTACTTTATAACAATAAGCATTTAAAAATTAACATGTTAGTACTATAATTATAATCAGAATTTGATTAATTATTACCACCTGCCTGTGCTTGTGCAGAATTACTTTAGACTGTATAATATGTTACACTGTAATAATTTAAACATGAGTAGAAATGGCAGTAATTTATAAACTTTTTTTGGGCAAATCATGCAAGATATTTAATAAATTGGAGAGCTAAAGAGAAGCATTAATTAAAAAAAATCATTTTAAAGCGTAAATATGATTGTAAAATTATAACGATTAGTAAAAAGCCTGAAGCTGTAATAGCTCCGTTTTAAGTGTGGTTAAACAGGTTATATGTTTCAACAAGGCTTTCGTTATGCTTGAACCGGTAAAGGTAAACAGGCCTTTGTAGATATATGATATTCGCCAACTTGCATTTGGCCAGTGTGGTGGATAAATAGCCTGCTTTCTTTTTTCAGAGAAAGTTCTGCATTCCAGCAGTGGTAAGGATAAAAGGGTTGTATATTATAATGACAAAAATTAAAAACAAATATTAAATAGTTACATTGAATAAAGCAATATCTTTTACAATATTGTGGCGGAGTCAGGCAAGTTGTGCATACTCACAGTTATGATGCAAGAAGACGGAAGTAAGAGATAGAGATAGATGTCGAGCGGGATTGGTACCTTATTGTAAAGTGTGGGTACATACGAAGGGTCGATTACCGTCGGGGCTGACGTGCGGGGTCAGAGAGCTGGTGCGCTGCGAGGGCTGCTCGGGGGAGGCAAGCGCCGCGCGCACTGATCCGCCCGGCGAATCGGACATCGACGCCTGTAGACTGTAGCTCTCTCTGTTTGGGGGAATGCGATAACAACCATTATTAAAACAAAGACTTCTTGGTTTTTAATATAACGTTTTCAGAACGAGACGTCGTTAGTCACCGTGTGATCTTGTTTAATGATTAACGTAATTTTGTATCTACAATGGCCAAAACATACCTTCAAATCTCACTCACGTAGTGTTTACAGACAATGAAGCGGTGGATGCGTGAAGCGTGATCTCGTCCAGAATTTTACAGTTTGTATATGGTAACGGCGGAAACGCAGCGATGTTGTTATGGCGGTAGATTTACAATAACAGGAAAGATAACTCTTACAAAACCTGCCAACAACTCCATAATGTGGCTCTTGAATCGGATGAATTCTGTGTTACAATGCACGCCTTTCGTCTCTGCGTCACGGAGGTAACATCTCACGCGGTACCAAGTTAGGGGAATACTAGCCTGTAACCGGATGTAGAAGAAGTCTGTGAAATCTCGCTGTCGTAGGAGTTATCAGCAAATGAAGAGCAAGGGATGGGCGGTTGAAGTAGTGGGGGACGGGGATGACTCAGCGGGCTACCATCAGCGCCACCCGATGAATAGTCGTCTGACTCCAAGCGAGCTGGATAGGTCTGTCAACCATAAGAGTACAGAGGTATAGTGTGCAAGTAACTCTATGTAAAATATGATTTATAGTTCTAGTACTCGAATCATAAAGAGGTTTGATAATTTATTACTTTAAAATGGAAATAAGTTGAATTATACACAGGTCTTTGTAGTCAAATGTGGGAGTTACACTAGCTCCGTGCAGTTGAACTGTTTCATATAATATGTGAACGTACATCAGGTCTAGAAGAGTGCCGGCTGCGCCTGAACTTGAAAGTCTTCTTCGAGGGTCCGTGAGCGCGCTGCAGCCGTGGTCGGTGCTCGTCGCCGTCGTCAAAAGACACCTCGCACGGCGACAGCGGTGACAAGGGCGTTGTTGACGTCTCCCCTTCAAATACAAGGACTATACTTAACATATTGCATTTGATCTGCACCCAAAGAATATCATAGCCCATAATCTATACATATCTGGAAACGGAAAAAGAACTGATCTTACTATAATATTAAGGTTGCTGATTCTTTTTATTCGACAAAGTGACGTGATGCGGCCAGTCCACAACAATAAGGAACTAGTTAGGACGATAGTGTAGAGAGGCCCTCCACAAGGTGGACCGATGATCTCGTGAGAATCGCGGGAATCCACTGGACGCAAGCAACGTGGGACCAATCGCAGTGGACGTCTATCGGCTGATGATGATGATGATGATGATGATAGGATGAACACACTGCGCTTCACTGTACTTGTCGTATTGAGTTATAAGATATTCAGTCTCGTAATACAGAAAAATGTTAAGTTTTGATAGTTTGAGTACGCTACGAACACATTCCGTTAACGAACCAAAGCATTAGGATACCTGATGTAAGTTTAAATTCAACGGATGAGACGAAACGGAGCTTTGTTTGAGCGTTCGCGTACGTCGGCGGACAGACGGTCGGTTTCTGTTCATTTACGTAGTTAGTGGATATACCTGTTAAAAAAAGTAATTAAAATATTTGAATGGTGTGACAAGCAGCCGTATAAATTATATAATCCGATCGGAGCCCCACTGAGCTTAAGCTTCTAGTGAACATGAGCGATCAACATGTTCCAAAAACAATAAATCTTGGTGGATACGTGACATCCATCAACGCCCAAATCGCCGATATGGTTGATAAATGATCTTAACCTAGACCCAATAGTAGGAAGGTTAAGATAATCGTTTATTATTATTTCCACAATAACATAAAATGGTCAACGACTGTATTGAAATTAGTCTAAATAATTTGATTTTATAAATAATTACGTCTGGTCGGTTACCTATCTGTGAATTGGTGCTGGCGTTGTTGTTACTTGTGTCGCTTTGACGGCCGCTGTTGTTGTTGCTTGGTATGTCGTACGCCGGCATATGCTGGCTGGTTGTAGAACTACTAGAAAGTGATTCTACGAGAAAAGTCAACATTTTATCTTTTCAGTGAATATACTTTATATTGACAAAATTATGAACTGAATCTTTTTTATACGTGCTAGAAATAGTGTAAATGTAAACTTTAGAATAGAGCGGAGGATGTTAGGGTAATACATTAAAAAGTGTTAAGTTAATAATGATGATAACAGATATATTTATAGCAGGCGAAACGTTGTGGAATGTGAAATCTATTTATCGTTACCCAATTTTTTATTGGTATCTCCGAGATATATTAAACTTATCAACTATGTCTATAAAAAGTTGATTGATCATGAAAATTTATTTTGCTAAGAACACTCGATTATTTTCAAATATATTTTTCAAAGTATTCTTTTCCAACTATGTGATACGTCGAATCTAAATAACACATGTTATGTGTGGTGTCGTCTGTGCGGTACTTTATGTTGCATGTTCTGTGTTGCTTGGTACCTCGCTGAGCGGAGAGTGGTGCCGCCGGATGGTCAGGCGTGCGTGGCAACCCAGCGCGGCCCACTAACATAGAGATAAGCGAGGGCCGATGTTGCTGCTGCTTGTCGCCGCGCGGTATTGCTTCTGATGCTCGTTTGCCGCCACCAGCGCCTAGGCTCTCTGCTATTTGCTCTGTACCAGACAAACATCGATTGTTGTTTACAGGGTTATTCTGTGCATATATGATGCGCATATATATTTCTGTAGCCAAATAGTTATGTGCAAACGTTACTAATAAAAAAAAATCGGAACACATTTGATAGATTTATTATTTGGTAAAATGTTTGGGGTAACGATACAAAAGACGATCATATGGTAATGCAGTGAATAATATTGTAACTTCAGTTACTTTGTATCACTTACTACCAAGCACAAACGATCAGGTCCTTTCGTCGCCTTTTCGAATAAAAAAGAGAAGGAAATAACGTGTACGACGTATAAATGAGAAACTAATAATATAAAAATATAACACTTACCAAACTTATAGTGATCATGTGTGTCCCTCATGGTGCGCAGCTCTCGCGCTAGCTCTGCCAGCAAAGCACCGCGAGCCCTCCCGGCGGGTAGTTTCAATCCGCGCACTCGCTCTCGTACTACGAACTGCATGTGGCGCTCGTGGTCACCGATTGGGGGTTGTGATAACTAATAAATACGAATGGTCATTATTATAAAACAAGAATTTGGAAGAAACATCTGTAAAATCTGAACACTTGACTCTGGACTTGGAAACGGCTGGAAACATATATATTTATCGACTAAATCGTATTTTTTGGCACATTCGATTTTGAGATAGAGATAAATTAGTGCTACCTCTATTTTTGCTCAGGGTGTAAAAATATGGTTATAAAAACTCAGAGCATATATATGTTGCCGGAGACTGTCTAGAGATAGTATCTACGCAGAGCCTATTTTCGTCGAAAATCAATTCTATGTGAATATTGTTGTGATCCCATTTGACAAATATATTATGTTCTAATGCAATATCCAGTAATGTATATATGTGTTATTTTTCACTTCATTCAAAATGAGCTGACCTTCGAATAAGCCTTGGAAACCTTGTGGTTTTGCCGTTAAAAACATCAATGTTACTGCTTGTTTTAGTATTATATTATGAAGTGCCGTGTTACCTTATGTACAATAAACGGCTGCAATAGTACGTAGAGCGGCGTGCGATACGTGACGACATGCTCCAGGAAGTCCCACAAGTGGTGCGCGGCCTCGTTGCGGCGGCCCAGATCCCGCATCGCGCGCGCTATGCGTCCCCATTCCGAGCACAACTCGCTCGTAAAGCACGCGCACATCACTTTAAGAGCTGGTAACAAGCATGTAAGCTCTTATGTAAGAGAGAAACCTGACGATATATAATTGTTATATATTATCGTCCATATAATATACAAAGCATAATAATGAAGGATGATGGTTATAGTTAAACATAACATAAATGGTCTTCCCAGTGTTCTCTCTGCTGCTACTCTCACCTTCTCTTACAAGCAGAGGGTCAAGGCCATGTTAAACTCGATGGGGGTCGAAATCACTCCTAATGGCTTTTATTAAACGATTATCTACCTTTAATGCGAGGTTTAGAATAGGTGAAGTTATAGTTTTTTTAACCCGCAAATGAACTGAAGCCAGTGTATATTATTAACTTTATCTCTACAACTAAAAATGGAAGCTTAATTATGCGCTCACTTGCACAGAGCTGGCGTGGTGGGTAAATGGCCTATAGTGGGAATTTTATTTAATAATAAAGGCTTCACTTAAGAATCGCCAGTATCTGGTAGTAAGTTATAATAAAGTGTATAGTGTGAATAAATTTATCTTGTTATGAAATATACGCATAGCCTACACGCTCACATATTTTAATGGCTCATAATTTTTGACAAT
Source organism: Ornithoptera priamus (assembly GCA_029034505.1). Taxonomy (NCBI): domain Eukaryota; kingdom Metazoa; phylum Arthropoda; class Insecta; order Lepidoptera; family Papilionidae; genus Ornithoptera; species Ornithoptera priamus. The sequence goes on from JARDWD010000331.1 coordinate 5,538,913, forward strand.
GTAAAAAGTAATATAAATTAGTATTGTAACTGATAAGCTTTTTATATTATAGCCAAATAAATATGCGAACAAAGCGATCATTTACCAAGGAATGCGATCCGGTACAGTTGATTGGAGAGGCGAGTGGTGTTGCGTATGTCGCGGCTGCCGGTGAAAGTGAGCGAATTGGCGCGCGCGTCCGCAGCGTTCAGCTTGGCGTTGACGGCGGCGAGCTGGCCGGGCGGTGCCGGGGGGCATAGCGCGTTCACCACAACCGACACTATGTACGATACGTCCGACTGACGCAGCGGCGGTACGTCTGACAAATACGAAAATATTTTTTTTCGTTACTACAGTTTCAAAATAAGTAGGGTGTTTATCGGGTAGTCAAAGACGCTGAGAAAAAAAGTTGGTTAATAATAATTAAGCAACTTTTTTTTATTTACATAAAATGGAAATAAGAGTAGAAATAAGTGTATCATACCTTTTCTGCCACTACCGACACGTAAGCACAGCGGCATCAAGAGATTCATAAGCATGTTCTCCGTCTTCTCTGCGGATGGAAATATTGCAGTTCCGCCACACATTTGTTCCAATGAGTAACTATCCTGTAACTCAAAATTTATTCTAAAAGATGTCATTAGACCTGAACATGTAATTTATCTTTTTTTATTCGACAACGCGAATTGGTACGTTCATCTAATAGTAAGTGATGTTCCTAGACAGGTCACAATGTGGCACTGGCTAGAATAAGTGTCATTGGTGGACATGTTATCACATACATGAGTGTGTCATAATGTGTTGTAGACAACACATTGTCTTCATCGCTTTGAGATATGAGATGTCAAACTTTGTTACTCCAGTAATTTAGTTACGTTTTTCAAAGGGGCACATGGTAATGTTTGCACACTAATGTTTAGCGGCAGAATTATAAGCAGCGATGATATTTATAGACGGTCTACGACAACGGAGAACTAATATCAGAAAGTTATCTAATGTATTTGTTGTAAAAAAGGAATTATTTTAATTTTTAATAGTGCTATCAATTTTTTTTATAAATTTATACGCAGAAATTACCCCGGTGTTGATCACTTGTAGTGCTATAAGACGCACCACGGTACTGCAAAAGTGCGGCGGTGGTGGCTGCGACATCAGCGCCGCCGTGGCGGACGAGAGATTCTCACCGGTGTTGTTCTCAGACACAATTAGCGCCTGCAATAAAGGGTATCAGAGTAACAATATTTTCTTTATTATTTAATGAAACGTAAAATTCATTAGTAGTTGTAAAAAAATTACAAAATTTCAATAAATTTAATATTATTCTGTTATGTAAACTAATCATATCGAAATACTTTATTATTTAATAACAAACGTACTTGTACGGTGTTTAGGAGTGTTTTAACTTGTGCCCAGTGCATAATGTAAGGACATCTAATCATTGTTTCATATACTCCTTTCAAAAGAACTGCTGCCGAGTCCCAATCGGTATTTCTCTAAAAATAAAAGTAACCTCAATATTTTATTAGGAAACAAATTAAACAAAAAGAATTAAAGATTCATTGAAAAGTACATACTCTTATGCTAGGTTTTTTGGCAATTTTTAGAAACACTTTATCGAGCCGTCGTAATATCATAATGAGAGATGGTCGCAGATCCATCTCCGCCCATTCGCCAGCCGGCAGCACGAGTGTCATGTAGCGTTGTAAACCTCGGCAACCCATTGACTCGGGGTCGTAAGGTGATACTTTTAGCAGGGAGTGAGCAATCTCGGCAAGACGCTGAAAGGTTAAATAGTAAGGATGTATAAATTGTTTTGTACAAACGTTTTTATGTACATTTATGTATTTTTCACAGCGAAAGTTTTGAAATGTTATAAAAATAATAAATCTCAACTCGCAAATAGATAGCATTACAATCACAGCAGAAGTTCACAATACTGTACAACCAATTGCAAAATTGGTGTGTAAATCATACAATTCTCTTAAGGAGAGTCGAAGACCATTTTACCTACCACACTGGGGATAGGAGTTGAGGCGGTGTCAATTGTAAACAAATACTGATTCCTTGGGATGTTTTCCTTCACCAGAAACTCAAGCTCAGTGAGAACTGTCTCATGAAATAAGCTATCACTATTTCAATTTTGTCATATCAGGTATGTAAGCATTATATTTTATATAAATTGACTATATTAACTGTATAGTTATAAATGCATAAACCAATTATGTAAAAGTATAGAATTGTACAAGTAAATTTCAGAGATTTGACTCTTACAGCATGGGATTTGGAATCTAGCAGCTCGACTGGTTTGCCCTCGCTTCCACCGCTGCCTTTAGATCCGTTGAGGTCGATAAGACGCGAGCTGGCGCGCCCAATGAACTCTCCTACGAGCGACAGCAGCACGTCTCGCGGCCGACGGTACTCCGCGCGCACTAGCTGAGATCCGCATGTAAATGTTTTTAATCATCAATGAAAAAACGCCAGTGTAATGAATGAATGTGTGACTTCATTCTGTAAAAATATTTTTTTTTAGTTAGCGGAGCGACGGACGGGCGAGAAGTTCATCTTATGGTAAGTGATAAGCCAGCCCATAACAACGTGGTTTCAGTTACGATGATATACACAGCACTACATTTCACTCGACACCTTTCGACACAAGAAGTCAGGTCTTGTTACCCCAGTAATTTTACACGCCTTTCAAACTTCACGTTTGCCTGAAATACGAGTGGTGTCTACCTAATCATCAGCTGATAGAGCTGATGGTGATACAATGCGTTACCTCCGAGTCCTCCGTGTCGGCAGGCGGAAGGCGTGCGTGTTCGCTGACGTAGCGCGAGTGCGACTCGTCGTCGAGTAGGTCGAGTGGAGCGAAGGTAGCGGGTCGTGCGCAGCCGCGCTGCGATGAGCCTTTGTGCTCCGGCGATGTTCGGTAAGGACCGTTGTACGATCTAATTGCATACATTTTATTTATTAATGTAAGCTGTACTAGTACAATTTGTAAGGTAATTGTAGGCGCAATACGCTACGCACTGGCCTCGGAATATAGGGATGCTGTTATGGGGAGATGTTTACCATTTTGTTTTTTGGTTTACGAAGGCGACGTTCACATAAAGGACATTAAAAGGCCCTGACCCAAAACACGCACGGGAATGCTATAAATCTCAATACCCCACTTAATTTTACCAGCTATGACTCCCTTCAAACCGGAACGTTAATTTTTGCGGCAGAAATAAAAGCTGTGGTGTTTGCCTACCTCAAAGGTCTCCGGCAACAGACACCTACCAGCAGGGAACACAGCTGATAACGGGGGTTAGATAGGGCAGTTGGCATGATAAAACATTATCCTAATACTATTTGCTTTTGGTCCTGGAGTTGAACCAAACACTTTGTTATTTATATAACTAAATAATAAATGTCTTGCTTGTAATATAACTTAATGATTCATCTATATCAAAATATTCACTTAGACAGCCCCTCGCAGTTGTTGACTAGAGTTTTAATTGCAATGGCGAGTTGTTGTATTATCTCCTTTTCCGTTTTGCCTTCCTTATTGTACGTTGGTAATTGTATTTGTTTAACGTAGCACGGAAGTATAGCTTCCAATATGATCTGTAATTAGAAATAACGTGAAGGTTATTAAAAAAAATATTTTCTTTAATTACAAGAATACACTTGTCCTCAATTTCACGTTTTAAGTGTCATTATGACAGTGAATAATGATGCCCTCGAACTGGTGAATATAAACAACTCTTTTACTTTTAAAAAGCCAAATTCCACGTATAACCCTGGAATCGATCTAGCGACCTCCATTTTACTAGAAATATATAACAATAGTCACGAAGGAAATTATTTATATTATGTATTCGTTTAATTTTAATTATATTTACTAGTGGTGGGTGTCCGATTTAAGTTATAAAGGTTAATATAATTTACCACAAGATTAATATTCTGTTAGTTTCGATACTTCATTAAATAAAAAGTGATAAAGCAATGGATACTTACCAGCATTTGATAACCGCGCATACTCTCAGCGGAATAAGATACCACCATTACACAGAGACTGATGCAATCTAGTACGTTGACCATCTCCTCTTCATCCCGGTAACAGAAGTCTATCGGCTTAAGGGGCTTCTCTTCTTTGATCAACTCAGCTATATGGAGAGGATCAGGTGATGGTGTTTCCAGGCTTAGAAGCAAGTTGAATAGACAACTGGATTGAACCTGTGTAAGTAAAACAGGTTTTGTATGTCAACAAGTGTTAAAAAATTTAAAAAAATTTAGGTATTTTGTTAACAGTCAAAACTGTTTTATAATGAATTTTTTATTCGACGAAGCGACACGACGAGCAAGATACAAAACCTGTTGGTATACGATACGGCCGCCCCTAATAATGTAGCGCTAGTTAGACGTCTTGACACAAAAAATTTAAGTCTCGCTATCCCCTCAATATCACTGGCTAACT